>OY728127.1:800819138-805619138 GCA_963277665.1 Viscum album
TGAAGATCCCATACCATTTACTCTAGGTATTCAAGAATGCTATTTAGACTTCTATATAATAAATATAACCATATTAAGAACTTATCAAGGAATATAATTGAAATATATTAAGTATAATCTTATTTAATTAGAATCATTCACCACATATATATTAGTTATTTAATTTATTTTTTCAACAACTAATATTAGTAATATCAATTCATGTATACATGATACTTAATAGAGAAACCATGCCCTATTATTTGATAAAAATATCACCATAATAAGATTATAACTGAGATGAAATAATTTTAAAACTATTAATTTATCAGTATGTTATTCTAATTAATGTTATGGGTATGTTTCGCGGGAATGGAATCCATATTGATTTTGACTTTAGTAATTTACATATATCAATATATTACATTATAATTATAAATAATTATTTTGTTGTCCTGTAGAATTATATTAAGGAAATATATTAGTATTCAATTTCATTTTTATTCATAAAATATAATTTTATAATTATCTATTATTGGCGGTGATGTAAAATAAATCATGACTACCATGGAGGTGGTAGTTCGTATCTAACACATTCGACATTTACAATTTGAAATGGAAATAATTATTAACAAAATACCTTCTTTTTTACCCAGTTAAATAATTCTCACAACCAAAATTAAATATGACATAATACCTTTGTTTAACAATATGATTTAAAATATCAAAAATATTTAAAATATCCAGGTTCTATATGTTGTAAAAATTAATTTACATGAATATCTGCTTAAGCTAACAAAATGTATTTTTATAAAGAATCCTTTCTTAGGAATAAAAAATTATTTTCAAAAAAAATCATGTGTATTAATAATACCCATTATATTTATTGCTGTATATTCAGAAAACTTGTATTTTGAATCCTTTGATGAAATATAAAAAAATGGATTATTATGAATACTTAATTAAATGAAATTGATGAAAATATTTAATTTTGTTAGAATAAAATAAATCTTGGATTTCAAAAAGCCAAGAATGGGTTTCCAAACCCAAAATAAAAATTTTAGATGAATTGTTTTACATCTTTCAAATAATGTTATGATAATTAAATATGATTCCAAAATATTTAATCATTCTTATTTAATAATCATTTCATTAAAATTATAAAATATTTTTTAAATTTTTTACTATTCAATGAAAAAATCATCCTTGTTTAGAAAAATCCCAAAAAATAACTATAATATAATTTGTAAATTATTAATAAAAAACTAATTTCATATATCTAAAATATAAATTCAATTTCTTAAAATTTTATCTTTCACATATAATCATGAATAGAAGCACTTTACATTGTGATAGAGTTATCATTTTTCAAAAGTTATAGGATTTTGTGTTTACCTAATGTGGTAGAGTCTCTAGTATTATAAAATATCCCTGTTAAAATAATTTAATCCTTAAATATTAGATATATGTTAGTATATAATCAAATGTATTTAATTATTCTTCATCGATTCATAAGGATCCTATATTTCCTCCTTTATCATGTTATCATCAAAAATACATTCACAAATTGGATTTTATAAATCTAAAACAATTTTAATCTAGTGTAAAGAATCTATATATTCTATACATTATGGAACAATTTATGTGTCAATTCCATTCTCTCAGTACTGAGTAAGTGCATTATTTTGGAATATATCTCCTCAATATCAAACCTTGTAATACATTATGCACTTTAGAGGGGTTCATAAGTATAATCAAATGATATTCCAATACTCCAATGAAAAATTTCAAAAGGACCATTTTACATTAGACATAGCATCCCCTTATTACAAAACCATTTAACTCCCTTCAATGTAGATATGTTTAGGAAGAAATGATCCCATATTTGAAATTATAAATTTGTTCACCAAATATTTTAATAACTATTCTATTTGAATTAATTTATCATAATATGGATTTGAATTATTGTCACATTTTCCATTGTATCCTCAAAAAAATCTGGGCCTAATAGCTTCATCTCTCTAACCTCATCCCAATAAGTATGTGAATGAAATTTCTTCAAATATAATGCTTCTTACGGTTCCATATATGTTCTTGAATGGAAGCTATTAATTATTAAATATTTTTCGAAAGATATAAATTTATCCAAAATACTTTTAAATTGAAGTTATATTGACTTTATAATATCTTTTTATGTCTGAATATTCTTTTTAGATAGTCCATCAGTTTGAGTATGATAGTTGTTTCTCAATATTTTTTTGTGTTTTGATATTTTTTAACAGTCCTATAAAATTTCAAAATGCACTAAGGGTCACAATATAATACAATTGATAGAGGTGAAGTAAAAAATATCACTATATATTTAATATTAAATCATTTAATGTAATCAAGGGATATATACTCCCATATTTTTATAAAACTTTCTAACAATTAAGGTGGTACACCATGACCCATAAAACATCATTACTCAATGGATTAAATTTAATTACTATAACAAATACCATTGTAACATTGTCCCACTTCAAAATTGGTGTAGGGGGTGGTTTCATTACTCTATTAGGATGTTTTATTTTAGTATTTACCTATAAGAAAACTAATCATATGGAAACATTGTTTAAAATCTCAAAATTCATACCATACCACTATAAAATTTCTCTTTGATCCATGTAATTCATTATCATACTAGGGTGTATACGGAAATTCGACTTATGTGATCAATCTAGTAATTACCTTTCTAGAATAGTAATTTATGTAACACATGATCTCTTAAAAACATTAATACACTATTTTTATAGATAATGTATAAAAATATACCATCATTAAAGGATTTAATCCTATTATGTAAGCCTTAATAATCTTGTATATCCTTCATTATCAACTGATATACATATGGGTTAAAAATTTCATGGATAATAAATGTTGTTTACCCATATATTATAGTTAGCATATCCAGATTCACTAAATCAATGAGTATATAAAACTTCTTTATCCTCATCATGATAAGAACTCCATTTCACCCTACTCAACTTAGCACCTGCGTTTTTTCCATTTGATGGTGGTAGTGTATTGAGAAATCATAGTCCCATAGTAGTTTCAATTATCTATTTTTCATCATTTTTATCACTTTGAAGGAAAACATGTATTTCAAACCATTTGGGATTTATAAATCTCACATATTTCACAACAGAGTTATTTCTTGCATATTTTCAAGTAAAATATTATAGTTTCCAACTCAAGACCATGGTTTAGAATATTTTGTTCATGTAAAATAAATTACCTTGATAACTTAGAAAACACTCAATCATTTTACATAATGAAAAAAACATGATATTATAAAGATAATATATGAATACTCTAATAATCATATCTATAAACATATGGGGTGTATTATTCAATATAAAGGGTATTCATATAAATTGGTAACATTCATACATCATACAAAACGTATTCCTTGTTATATCGGTCTTACCCAACCTTAATTGATGATAACCATGGTGAATATTGATCACTTAAAAAATAAAAATTTTAGTAATTGAAAAGATAAGTCACAAATGAATGGAAATAGACTCTAATTATTTATATTACCTGAATTTATTTCCATATAATCAATTCAAATTATCATAGACCCATCTTACTTGTTAAAAAATAAGATTGGGGATCCCCAATGTGAAATAGTGGGCCATATGAATCCCTTATCACACCACTCCCACAATTATTTCATCATATATACAAATTCAAATGGTTCCATTATATAGGGATTCTTAGATTTCTATTTTTCATGATGTATGAGTTTAATGTAAAACCTAACTTCATGCTCTAGTGGATTTGTAGTTAATTATTATAGAAAATAATAAATGATTTTTTTATAATTGGTATGTACTTTATATTTTGGATTTCATTCACATCCATTGATTGTCTTTTCTATTCCAAATTACTATGAATTTCATAAGGTGTTATATTTATAGAATATTTAATAAAGTCTATCATAATGAAGGGTCCCCAATGAAAATAAGGTATTTTAATCCTACTTCAGAAAAAATTTCCTTCCTTATGAAATAAATTAGTTTATTTTATATAGAGATCTAATCTATTCTAAGGATTATGTAAAATTCAATCATCGTAATAACAATAAAGTCTTTAAATATGAAATATTTGTAAATATAAATAGATAATTTTATATATATCTATTTTAGGGAAATATTATCACTAAGTTTTTTATTGAAAACTCATTTCATAGAGTGAAAGGTGATGCTTATGTGGAGTTTATATTTTTTCATTGTATGAATTTGAAATATATCAAGGAACATATTTAGTGCCAGATGCTGAGACAATGCACAATTCTAAGGCCCGATGATCACAGAATAAATTTTTAAAAATATTAAATATATTTTATATCATAAGGGAAAAGTTTATAAAAAATAATGTAATATATCTAAATTGATTTCTTATATCAGAAATTGGAGACCGTACTTTAGTCTAGAGAAGGAGGAATACCTAGGCAGGACCAAGAGTTAGTTTGTGTTGTACATTAAGATGTTGTAGGAATTGGTGAGTACATTAAGTTGATTATTTATTTATTTAATTAAATTAATTAATTTAGTACAAAAAATATATTTACATCTATAAATAGATTGTTATAGAAAATCTCCAAGGTATGATATATACATCCTGGATCATTGATAGGATGTTTCATCATTCTTAAGTGGTGGATAGATTTCCAATGTTGACAGAGGATCAAATTGAGGTGAATCGATAGGTATAAGATGTCACAGATGATATTTCTCATTGGGTAACATGTTCCTCAACAATAATTAATCAAATAATTATGTAGGGATCATTAATTAAATTTTTCCACACTATATTAAATGATTGACCAGTTTTTAATCTGCTATTGCCTGATCATTGATTAATTTAAACCTTCACATGAGCCTATGTATCAAAATAAATAGGTTATTTGATTTATTGTTGATTATTCTAGGTTTCTCACCCCAAATATACCGGATTTATGATTTTAGGGAAATGATACTTTTCCAATGAATTATTCACCATGGTTCTTATTCCTTTCCCCACATGTTCTTCACATTATTTAATATTTCCCTACATTCCCATGGTTTGACATTGTTGAGAGGTTTCAAGTGATATCATACTGATAGATTCTTGTTGCATGTTCCCCAAAAGACACGATGTCACGAACCAGTTCGAGTCGACCTTGAACTGGTCACCCAGGCCAGCCAGCCACAAGTCCCGAGAGGTGTTCCCGATCCTACCAGGATGGAGATAAGAACCAAGGGAATCAATAGAGTACACAAGGGAATGATGTTTCCCATATATGAACAATAAAACAAACAACATAATGAAATGGACAACCCAAAATGAATTTATATAAAAATTGAATTGAACATTATTTTTACAAGAAACTGAAAGTAAAAATAAGCCAACAAATTAACTGAAAAACTCAATAACCAACTAACTCCATGTGACCCCACTGTTCACTCTCCAAAAAAATGATCACACATTTACCAAGGCGATCGAACTCAAGTAGAAACCTACACAAGGGATAAAAACAGACGAAGACTATAGGCATGAGTATTAAAACTCAGTAGGTAGTACAATATTATATTCCCAAAGCACATACTTTAAAATAAAAGAAACAAAAAATTTTAGTTTTAAATACAAATATAAATTTGTGTCTTCTGAATGAGGTCCCTTGCTATAAAAAAATTACCAGACAAAAACTTGCATGTTTTATAAACAAGAATGCAAGTAACAACTTTCAAAGCAGTGCATCTTTAAAATGAAAATAGTTTTCAAGAGGGATGGTTTAAAGAATTTTAAATTTTAAATAAATCACACACAGTACAGAATTTACTAACCAAACACACCATATGCCGATGGTGAGTACAAAAGATCCAATGAGCAGAAATCACGAGAACACCGCTAGGCACTAGTTAGTTGTGAGCCCCAGGTACCTCGTATCTCGGTGAAAGTAACCATAATAAATATCTGTTCTCATGCACACGAGCCACTAGTAGTGAACATACCCATAACCAAGTGGCCCCCCAACAACATCATCATCATAGTTTAGTTAGTGTTGTCATCATCAAACTTGCTACATGAAATAGGGGCCAAACCCCACAGGATCACTAGCATACTAGTACACGTCCTCCCACCTAGATACATGGGATTCCATTTAGTGCTCAATCAAGTTACACATATTATGAAATAAAACTTTCACAAAAACAGTCCACTACCAAACCATAAATACACAAACAACACACAAAATTTCTTCACATTTCCTTCACGAATCAACAAACTGCTGAATATTTTCGTAAAAAAATTTCAAGGAGTGTATTGAGGCTTCGAACATAAAACACATTCACAAACACTCTTTGAATTATAAACACACATAAAAACCATACCAAACCATATGTTTCATCCCTAAAAAAATTTAATAAAATCATTTCGTGGACCATAAAACAATCCCAATCGCACAACTTGGTATATACAAGTAAAACACTCATTCTTCATTTTTAGGAAAGGCCAAATGGGACTTTAAACATTTTCTCAAAACTTACATTTGACAAAGTTATGCATTTCAATTTTATTAAGGTGGTGTGTACACACCATTTACATAATAAAACCACATTCATAAATCCCTTAAAACACTCAGGTGACATATTCAAAATACAAAAAAAATTATAAGAATCTGAAACAATCCATTTTTCAGCAACTCGGGCCAAAACATGTTGTAAAAAAACCATTTGTTTGTAAAAGAAAATCCAAATTTGAAAGCCATAAAATCATCCAAAAATTACTTTCTTACATTCTTCCAATATATTTATAAATCCAAAAAGAATATTTTAAATTTCACTAGACACAAAAAATCCGACCAGGCAATTTACCGAACACATGGCATACACTCTTTAAAAAACAACTTATGTTAAGTACTTAAAAAGGGATAAAACATCATTTTCATGCCATAAAGTTATTCAAGATACTGTGACATATTAAAAATACCATAAAACAAGTGAAAAATCTCTTCGAATAATTTATCAAATAAGATGAGTGCACATTTATACCAAAACAACTATATTTTTAACAAAATAAGTCCTAAAACATAATTTGCACACAAAACCTTTAGAAACAAAGTTTCAGAGTAGAAAATATCATATAAATAAGGTTATAAAAGAATTAAAATGATGAAAATTAAATGAAAAAGGTTTGTGAAAGGGATATCCTACCTTAAATCCTTGGAGTAATGGAAACACACACCTGAAATCAGCCGATGTAGGTTTATAAACACTGAGACTGTGAATAACAGACCTAAATGAATATAAAATCCATCAAAAACCATGGGATAACATAAATATTGGTCGATCATGACAAGGGGATATTATAAAACCAATAAATAATTAAAGGAGAAAGAAGAGGGAGGATAAAGGAGATGGAATCTCACCTTTTCCACGTGAAAACTCTTTGTATTCTATTAGATCTGAACCCCTAGAGAAAATGGAATGGGATGAAACTTCTTGGAGAGTCTCCAAATTTCGGGTAGAACTAGGGAAAGACAATTTTTTGAAATAGAGAATGAATTGATTTAGTTATGTATAAAACAATTTACTAAACCAATTCTGGGTGATTTGAGGTAACCTGAGCACTTAATCCATAATCTATGAGCAATATGAGCTCAAAAGAGGGTAAATAGATAATTGGGGTGAGTATAGGGGAATTGGATTCGAGGGTGAGGTGGAATCACTGAAAAATATAAAATATTGAATTGGATATAAAAGAAACAAATATTTTTTTTAAATAGGAAATGGGCCCATGGGATATCCCAATACCTAAATAAGTAACCCCAATTCACCATGAATATGAATTTATATGGGGTCCAAAAGGATAATGAAGTTTTAATATGTCAGTATACGACATTTGGGAAGTGGAATGGGTTACAAATGATGAAAAAAAGGATTTATAAAAGAAACAAATTTGGGTTTTTTAAAACTGGAAATGGGCTTATGGTTGGCCCAAATCATGAAGTAACCACCTTTTATTCAAAAACTAATAAACAAGAAATGGGGAACCCAAATTAGGTTTATTAGACAAATATCAAACTTCAAAACTCAAGATTCATCTCACCAAATACCTATGAAAAGGATCAGGATTTCCGATGGACTAGATCAATACAAAGACCAAAAAAACCGGGTGTGACACACAATTAGTGATTTGACAAAATATTGGGATGGATTTTTTGTAGTGATGATAGATTTACAGATCCAACATCCAAGGTGGTGATGAAACCAACACAAGAGGCATGCCAGATGCACTACTGGATTCTTGCAAGATTCCTGATTCGAATTTTTATCCATCAAAGGATATGAAATCAATGAATGGTTTCATTGACCTCTATTTTAGTTGATTTAGTGGATAAAATAGTAGAAATATTTGAGGAAGTGGAGGATATGGGATCCAAAAATAATATCTTACATTCTATGAAAATCATTACCACACATTGTGTATTAGGATGAACATATTCCGTATATTACCCTAGAAAAAAATGATAGGTTATCTTGGAGAATATAGTTATAAAATGTTGTGTGGGACCCACACATATAGTGTGACCTAACGCTAGTGGCCCGACATGTACTCTAGGAGTAAATTGGCATGTGTGTTGTCAGACACATTGACACAACCAGGTACACATGCATGTGTCGAAACCAGGGCATAGCTAGGTACACTGTTGGATAAACATGCATGACCCAAAAGCCACATGAAATAAAATGAGCACATGGGAAATCCCTAGGTAGGCGAGACACACTGTGTGGGACCCTTACATTCCATTTATAGAGATATGGACACAAATCCAGGTATATAGCTAAACACAACAATGAAGAAGAGTGGGATGATACACCATGTGGCCACCTTGTATGTTTTGTAGTTCTATATGGCTAGTGAGCCATGTGATGTGGAGGACATGACTATTGGTCTAGGTGAGGTAACACCCCATGTCACGCCCTTAAACATCATTCACTTCTACATGACACTTCTACCTCCTATATCTCATTTATTTTGACTTGTATTTTATCCCACAAGTAGCCTATTAGGAGTGTTTTTTCACGTAGAACGTTATGGTGGAATTAATAGCATCTTATGAGATCTTATGTGAAATGTTACAAGAATGAAAATTATTTATAGAATGCTTGAAAATGATAGTGATCGAGCTAGATCATCAGAGAGTTTAAATTGATATAGTACTCCCATGTCTCTCAAAGGTGTGATCCCTCCATACTCGTTTTAGAGATAGGGGTGGTACTCTTATATAGAACTAGGGATTGGTTCATTAATCCCTGGATATGATACTCCCATGTCTCACTAGGGCACATTTCCTGTATATTGTTTTGTAGATAGAGATGGTACTCCCCTATCACCCCATAGTGCATGTCCTCTATCCATGTAGATGTTAATCCCCTTTCACACCATGTTGCATGCCTTCCAAAATCATTTTATATAAATAGAGGTAGAACTAGCCTATTTAGTGTGTGTGTGTGTGTGTATTCTTTGTCCATTTAAATGGTACACCCATACCTCACTAGGGCATGGGTCCTCCATATTCTATCAAATAAATAGAGACGGTACAAACCTACATGGGAACGAGTTCTATATCTACTAATTATAAATTTTCTAAGTATTCCATAACATGGGTCCAATATCATCTTTATTTCATACTCCCTAGAGGGGTGGAATATTGGAGAGGCATGGGCCCATCTCATAACACTTTCAGAAAGCCAAGCAAGTTATTGGGAATTGATGATCGGATTTTTGAACCCCAGGGAGACTCATTGTCCAGGGCTAGTATTTGAGATGGAGATCCTATTTCTCTCTAATATAGGATTAATATATGAGTATATATATATATATATTTAAATATATATATATTTATATATATCTTTGTTTGTTTTTTATTGGGGGTATTATCTCGATTTCTTTAGGTTGTGATGACTACTTCTATCATGTGTCCTATTTCTCCCCATCTATTTTTGAGGCTTTACACTGGGTATGTAAAAAATCAAACCTTCATGGGCCATTCCCACACATTTGATATATTATGTAGATGTAAGATAGGTTATTGGTTATTTTATAAGATTATTGGGATACTCATGTGCATAGACCTCTTATGGTGATTGAGCATGGAGTTCTCGAGCTGGGGACTCTTAGTATTTATATTCCAATTTTTTTCTGGTTGGGAAATATGTTCTATGTTGGTTTGATTTTTTTTATTTTTAATAATATAATATTTTAATTTATTTTATTCCCTCTAGTTTATTAGATGCATGTTTTTTAATATGGATGTTAATATTTTTTTATTATTATTCCTTTTCACTTTTTCTGGGAGATGGTTTTGTGCATGGATATAGGTTTTTTAGCCAAATTCCACTCATTTTAGTTATTCCATCTCTGTAATTTTCACTAGCCCCAAGCATGTGGAAGAAGGATTAGGGTTGTGGGTGCTTGATCTTCTACAAGACATGCTAGATTTTTTGGGTTGGGTCATTACAAATTAGTATGATTTGTGATTTTACCACAGGGGGTTGTTTGGTGATTTTTCACCTTATGAGGATTGGTTGTGAATTTAGGGAAATAATGCCAAAGTGTCTCAAGTGTAGATTTCATGATAGGGAACCATGTTTTGGTTTTGTAGTTGACATATCCATTGACCAAGACTCTGATAACATGTTTTTAAACATGAATAATGGAGACATTTATTATAGGGAACATTCGTACATACATCATATATGGCTGAGTCTTTTGATTTTTTTCTTGATTTATCACCCCATATATATGCTAGTCTAATCATGGTACATCTTGATTACTTTTAGGATACCTTAATTTAGGAATTACTTCTAGGATACATATTCTATATCATGGAAATGATATAATGAGTGATGTGGCCTCAGTTCATGGGTAATCTCATGGGATCTCTCCACTAGGAATGAAGGTAGTAATACCAAATCTATTAAGTATAAGATAGTTCCAGCTAAGAAAGATAAGTATGAAAAATGCCTTATCACACTTCAAAAGTTCCACCACTAGAGCTCGCTGAGGTTCTGCAGTGATCCTGATCCCCGGAAAGTACAATATTATCTTGAGTCAGTGATATGAGTTTTCATACTTGTTTGATCCATAACAGATCATATGATAGTGATGGTAGCTAATATTTTATATGGAGAATATATGCACCAGTAGATTCTAGACACATAGCCTCATGATGTTTCAACATTCTTGTGGTCAATGTTTTTGAAACGGTTTCTTGGGGAGTACCACCAGTTTTTCTTATGATTAGTTTAGATTCAGGAACTATTGGAGTTGCAACATGTAAGGATAATAGTGGATGAGTATGAGGAATAGTTTACTGACCATACATGGTACACCCTTGATAAGATGTAGGATGGGTACTTCACGACATGGAATTTAGAGAAGTGTCACTGTAGAGACATTCGTGATTATGTGATACCGATATACATTACAACAAATGTGATATTGTAGGAGAAGTACTAATGAAGATCTTCCTACCTAATGGATAAAATGAATATTATATCGTCAGTATACATCCTAGGTCTGAGACGTATGCAATAAATGGAAGATGATCGAAGTTAAGGAATAGGAGGAATACCTAATATAGGACATAGTCACGTGTCTTAAGAACCACACAGAAGATCCAGGAATCTCAGAGAGGTGTGATGTTATTAATTTTATGGGAGAGGCCACATGGATCATGATTCCACCTCACAACTTTTTGAGGAGGGTAGGTACATAGCAGATATACTACCATGGAAGATTCAATGTCAATATTGTGGTACTCCCGAGCATGGCTAGTACATCCCAAAATTAGGAGAAGCTGTAAGATGGGTAGGTGGGGCTCCCAGATGATGATTTATTAGTGGTGGAGGACATAATGATATTCTTCCACCAGTATTAGTAAGAGGTCCACATTAGGCTTAGGGAGCTAGAAGTTGGTGTTGTGGGAACTGTAGGCTATTTAGTATTAAAACTCGGTAGATCAAAAGATGATTAGAGGTATGATATGTTTTTATTATACTCTTGATTAAATACTATTATGCATAGGTGTGTGTCATTACTTAATATCTTAACTTCTTGTTTGAAAGATGGATCTCCCGAGTGAGACTTTAGCATAGTCACATTGGCATGAGGTTTCTATAGTGAATGCTTCTTCAATATCCCATTTCTTCAGGAGGGAAAATCTATCATGTGGTAGAGATAGTTTCTTGTAACTCCTATAAATAATCACTATGATACCTTATAATGTTATCTTTTATAGAGACAAGTTGAAAATAGTCCAAGCACATATTGATAATCACCGCATATGTGTCATATTTTATTTAGATGTATTGGAAAATATTATCCTTAGTGTTTGAGAGAGATATCATGGTATATAATGTGGGTCTTTCAATCAAGAAGATGAAACCCATCACTAATTATATGGGGACTTTATACCTTAGTGAATGGGTCTCTTCAAGCATCTAGATTCCTTTAGCAATGGAGGATCATATAGATGTATTCCTCGAGGATGTTACAGGTCAACCTCCAAATTGTTTGGTTTATTTTTTAATCAAATTTCACCCCAATACCACTTGGATTACATTTGAGACACATCCAATGAAAACTACCGATCTCTGGGAGATGAGGTTGTAGTTGGGTGACCTTTCATTAAAGGGTTTTATTAGACCATTTTCCCCCCTTGGGAAGCATTAGTTTTTTAGTGAAAATGAAGAATGAGGTATTTAATATTTGTGGTTATTATCATCACTTGAACTAGAACAATCTAAATAATAACTACCCATTACTAAGTATTGTTGATATTATTGATCAATTTCGAAGGGAGAGATGGAACTCAAAGATTTATCACATTATTGGATACAACCAATTGAGGGTTCTTGGGATTGATATTATGAAGATGGAATTACTATGTCACTAAGGACATTATGAAATCATGGTGATTCATTTTAGTGTGATGAATTCCCCTAATGCACTTATTGATTTTATGAACTAGATTATCCATCCACAAATAGGCCATTTTCTTTTTTTCTTCTTTGATGACATACTAATCTAAGTTTCATCATAGGAGAAGGATGCATATCACTTTAGATTTTTCTGAGACTTTCTGTAGGTTCACCATCATTATATTAATCTCTTGAAGTTATATTTTAGGACACATGAGTCTCACTTTCTTGGGCATGCCAATTCTGAGAATAGAATATTTTTTCACCCAGTGAAGATGATGAAATGATTTCATAGGAGACACCTAATAGCAAGTAAGAGTTTGGGAGTATTCATATCATGGTAGGGTATTAAATATGGTTAATGGTGGACTTATCTAGGATTTAAGCCCCTTTAGCACTCTAACATAAAAAGTGTAGCTATTTACCTGTACTGAGTAGTGTTTTAGAGTCTTTTACAAGTTAAGGATACATATATCTAGTTGTCCTGTTTTGAGACTTGTAGAGTATAGTGTGTTGTACATAGTATATTGTGATTCCTCAAGATCTGGTCAATATAATAATAATATATAGTTTGAGGGAATTGAGAACCCATGAGTATAACTACATGACTCATGACTTGGAGTTGGTATATCTAGTATTCACTCTAAGGATGTGGTAGAACTATATTTTCGGAGGGAACATTATTGTTTACTCAGGCCATCAATTTCATAGGTATATATTCACAAAGAGATATTTATAATTGAGATATAGGAATAAGTTAGGGCTCCTATAGGAATATGACATTCAGATACTCTATACATATATGAGGTGAATTATAGTGCTGGATTCATGTAGAAGGAAATAATGGTCCATGTTTGTGGAGGAGGTGTCTGAGCAATTGGTTTTGTTGTAGATTCCCCTGTTAGAGGAGGAGGGTGAAACTTTTATTCAGTAAATGATATTGAATCCTCTACATCTCTATCATATGAGGGGGGCTTAGTTGGGAATCATCAAATGTGAGGTCCTACATTACTAGATTTCTTCAAGATATTGAACAGATGGATTCATTGAAGGAGGAAATAACATAATACTTTTCTTGAGATAAGTGGTGGATATAGTCACATTGCGAGAGGAGTATATTAATAAGTTTCACACTTTTCCATTATCTATACATCCAGGTGGGTGGAAACTGTAAAAAAATATTTTATAGGTATTTTTGGTGTGCTGGAACGAGGCCGAGAATTTTCAAGTTCATCTCTTAGTGTCTCATAAGTAATTTGGTGTAACACCCCATGCTTCCATGGCATGTTTCCCTTTGAATAATGCAATACCTTGTGATGTACAAAACTTCGAGATTCTAACACACCACGACCAATCAAACTAGCTGTTATGAACAGTAATACCCACTTTTTGAAATTTTATAAATTTTATTTTTCAAAATGGACATCATTTTTGTATTCAGAATATCAAAATTAGATTAGGGTGAATTTTTGGTACTTTTTTGAAAATATTCAAATTTTTATGAATAGTGAAAAATATATAATTTTAATTAAAAACAACTTTTTAAATAGAATTAATTTATAGTGTTAAATTATTCATTGAATTGGATTTAAGTATCATTAGATTATATTTTTATCATTTAATATAATTTAGGCCATTGGATTTAATTTTACATTTAAACTGGAAATAAACAAGTGTCAATGTTTTCATATTTATTATTTCTTAAAAACACACTTTTTGTAATGACAATGAGAATTAATTTTAAATTAATTCCTTCCAATTATATGTTTTGAATTTGGAAAAATGAATTCTATATTTGGAATCTGGAGGTTCAAATTATGTAAATAGGTAACTTTTATTTTTAGACATTATGAATAATTATTTCGGTAAATATTTTATTTACCACGGTTAGAGGGTAAATCCGGTAAATAATGGTAAAAAATAATACTAAAATGGTATTAAATTACCATAAAATATTTCATATTCCTATTGGTTGATACATTTCCTACCATGGGTATCATTGGGTCAATTTTGGGACCACATGGAGCCACTTGAGAGTGATAATGACACTTTATATTAATTAATTTAAAATAAAGTGAAAAATGTCAAAAACATATATCTTTTAGTAAAACAATTTTTACGTGAGGTTATATAAGTTATCTTTTTTATGATAAATATTAATTTTAAATATAAAAAAATTTCGTACATCATGGTATTTTTTTATAATTTTTAGATATCAAATAAAAAAATTATTTATTACACGATAATGATGCAGTGTTTACCTCATTAATTAATGATTTAAATAAATGAGATCATAAAAATTAAACCAATATCCAAAACCTATAAAATTATTATTTTATGTTTTTATTTGGAACATGAGTCATCTTATCTTCCACTTTAATAAGTTTTTATACTTTAGAAACCGAACATCACTATATAATAAAATAATATTTTCAAACTTTCCTAAAGAGCCCCTCCCCTCCCTTATAAAAACCCATCACCTCTAACCCATTACTCACACCTCTCAAGACCCTTGGATCATCCAACCTCTACCAAATTATGCTCCATACATCCTTATGTTCCTCTTATAATCCTTACCTTATGCATAAGGCACTTCAAGGAAACCTTTTGGTTCAAACCAACAGGAGTTACCCGATTTAAAGGTAATATCTCCTCCTAAGTTCATTTTTTGTTTTACTTCTCCAACCCCCTAAAATATCTTTATTCCATTCCTTTATAACAAAAACAGTATACTCAATATACTAGGTTGTTTTTATGAGTATTATTTTAACTACACTTACACACACCTCTATCTAATGGGTATAGAACATAATGTTTCTGTGGACGACGAACTACTGCCTCACGAAATGATGATTGTTCAATATTCTACTACCACCTATTATGGTGGCCATTATTGTGGAACTGTAATTATATATTATATTTATGTTGTTTATTTTATCTATAATATTATATAATTCTCTTTTATAGCATACATTTATTCTTTTCATGTTTTATATGTACAATAATTTTATTTGAGGAATTGCGGACTACCTCCCCCTCAAAGTGATATGACTCATTCATACCATACATGTAACATATAAAGAATGGTGTAAATGAAAATATGCAACGTATATAAAATATTATATTATACATGAATAATAATATACCTATTTATCCTATTTTTCTTTCCTTTTAAAATAAAAAAAAAACAAAATTGAAGTAGTGATCAGGCGTACCTACGGATTACCATCTCCATGAATGTGATGAGATTAATTCCCCATCATAAGCATTCAAGAATAATTTTCATTTGATTATTAAAAATATTATTTATGAACTTAATATCATTATTTATATGAATCAAATACATCCTATCCATGAAAAACATTACTTACATAACTAAACATATAAAGTAAAATGAATCATTTAACACCCGAAACGATGATAATACTAAAATATTATTAACAAAGAAATATTTGAGGATCATATATGATATTATTTAGTTATTGTATTATTTAATAACAATTATTTAACAATTATACATGAGATTAAAATACCCTCTACCAAGGATATGTACTAGGTAAGGGTTAATTTCACAATATCTTTATTCTATGAGGTTGTTTATATGTAATTATCTACTGGACCTCTTTATCATCCACATCCATATTTCATAAAAATGTATTTCAAATTTTTTTTACTTTTTACAAGACTATGGTTTAAAGTAATTTATACCCTTTGACTATTTATAAAATGGTTTGAAAAGAATCTTTCTGTTGTTTTCCAAACAAGCAACATTATGACCTTTTCGAAAAGTTAAGGTAAGAATGTTTTTTAACTTATACGACTAGTGCATTTATTCTCCACCACTATAACATCTTAGAAGCATCCATTACAAGATTATAATGATATTTTCAAAATAAATGTTTTCTTTTATAATTATGCGACTTTTAAATGATTTCAAAATAGAGAGAGATATTTCTCTCAAATAGTTTTGATTTCATCTATGTAAATATCCTTTTATAGACTTTAAACTTGTTTGAAGTGGATTTATTATAATAAAAGTCTTCTATATTTTACTAAAAGTTTTGTGATATGTTTGATTGTGGATGTGTTATTTTTATACCATTCATGGTTTATGGATAAACGATATAAATTTATATGCTATTTTTAATACAAATGTTTATGTTATGTCTCAACCTTTTCATATGAGGAATGCATTAGACATAGAAAGTGATGGGTAGAGCCCTTTATTGCTCCTCAATGCATCGGTAGGTCTCATGAGACAAACAAGTGTCTAGGCATAAGGCCTTGAAAAAATATTATTTTTAGACTTGGCACAAGGCCTTGACCATCTGTTTATGATGTAGTGGATTATGCATTCCATCATTATGAAACTGGCTATTCATATTGATTGTGATTATTCAACTATTCGAATATCCATGTGAATATGTAAATGGAATTATTTTGATTTATATTTTCAATATTATGATAATTTTTAAGTTTAAAAGGCTTTTTTTAGTCTTCTACATTACCTTAAATGTTTATGCTTATTTTTGAAAGTTTCCACTATATTTTTATCCTTACTGAGCATTTGAGCTCCCCCTTTCTATATTTTATTTTTTTCAGGATGTGAAGAAGTATATTATGAATGAATTGCAGGGATAGTCTAAGGAATATAAGTGTGGTTTATGGAGACAACATTGTTGTAGTTTTTCATTTTATAATGTAATGTAAAGCTTATAAATGTATCTAGTACTTCCAAGGCTACTAAACTAATCCATTTTTCGATAAATGATCTTTTTTTATCATGCCAATGTTATGAAATAATGCACCAACTCTGGATAACTAGGTTAGGGGAATTACAGTTGGTATCAGAGGAATTTTAGAACAAACATTGGAAACTAGATTTAGATAAACTTTTATTAGAGTCATTACCCTAAGATAGACATTTAAGATTAGTATAGAAGAACATCATAGAATTTTGGTAATGTAGATAATAGGACTATTTTACAAGAAATACATCCCTGTCTGGATACGAGAAGGTAGAGGAATCTCTGGAACAAATGTACCTAGGAGTGAAAACTCTGATAGGGAGTTTCAGTATAACGACCCACACTTTACATACATTGTTAATACTTCAAAATTGAAGCACACTTATTACAACATATGACAAAACCACAAAGTACCGTATAGGTATAGTGTCTTTAGAAACTGGGAAACATAAACAACTGGTTCATAAATCTTCTACAGTGTCTCCCATTTATTTCATCATATCTAGGGTCCCATTTAGCATATTTTACTTAATATCCATCTTCCTGACCTGGGGAAAAGAAAGCATAAAAGGGTGAGCTCAAATGCTCAGCAAGGGCAAATAAAGGAAATAAAAATCATATCATATCTTTATGAAAATCAAAACCTGCAAAAGAGATCATAATATCTTAACATGAAATAAATCATAGAAGTGAAAATGAGATCCCCATAATCATAACATAAAACTTGAAACTTTGTGGCATGCACACATAATCATGGAAAATCATTTCTTGTTAGTCATGACTCATTGCCAAGACTATCTTAGTGGACAAAGTCCCTTTCTGAACCGAGTTCACTCCTCGTTTCAGTCCTGTATCACTGAACCGAAATAACCTTCCGTTCCAGCCATGTCTATCTCATGAGATATAAAATCATTACCCAATGCATTGGAGGGAGATATAGGTCCCACCCATCTTATAATGAATCCTTTCTTATGTGTGCCACATAATCATAAAACATACATCATCGCATAACACATATAACAAAAATGGGATTCTTGAAACATCATGACATCATAAATCAATTCATATATGATAAAGGAATTCATAAACATAATTCCATCACAACATAGTCAAACCAATGTAAAAATATGGATAGAAACAGAACCCTTTATTATCTTAGATGGAAAATAATTTTGATAAAACACTTGAATTGAATTCTTGAGGAAAATATCCTTTCTTCTTCAAAAACATTTTTCCTTTCATAACATGTCATACAACTTTAAAATAAAAGAAGTTGATTAAAAATAAACTTGAAAACTTGTAAAGGAAGCTTCTTTGAAGTAATGTTTTAAAAATCCATTCATGCCGTATAAGTTAAAAAAACATTCTTCGTACTTTTGTCGGAAAAGTCAAAAAGTACCTCGTACGAAAAAAACGATAAAAGATTCCTTTCATATTCTTTACTAAAAACTCACCGAAGGGTAAAATTGGATTTAAACTATTTTAAGTGGATGGAAACAATATTACATATTGAGGGAACATGGATGTGGATGATAAAATACACCCCAGTAATTACTTACGAATAAACAATCTCGGATAAAAATGAGATTGTGATATTTCCCTTACCTTAGGTCCAATTTGCTTTGTTCGTGTCCGAAGCTCCTGTATAATGGTTTAAATAATGTTATTGACTTATTCCAGAATCATACATATTGATATGAGATCATATATGGTCATATTATTAACTTCTTGTTAGTAATATTTCATTGTTACTTGTTACTCGGGTCTTTATAACTTTTTGTTCTTATGCGTGTTTTGTTGAATAAATTCTTATTCGTATCTTTAGGTTATAGATAATTCATTTCCAGAATGTTATTAGTGTAGTATATACCATATTCATTCATTCAATTCATTTATATAATCATTATGAAATGAAGATCATGTAGAACGAATCACATCACATCGTGGAGACGGTATTCCGTACGTACGCACGAGTGATGATATCGTTCCTATGATCGTGGAATTGTATTGGAGTATATATATATATTATTTCAGTATCAATATTACTTAATAATAATCATATATAGTTACTCATTACACCATTATACCCATCCTTGTAAGGTGATGGTGGAAAATAGATTACACCACGGCGTGGAGACGGTATTCCGTACGTACGCACGCGCGGTGATTTCATTTTTCCGTAGGATGGATAGAAGGTGAATTAGGGTTGTTTCATATTTATAATAACATATCAGTATGTAAGTAATACTGATGTTATTACTTTATCATGAAACAACTAAAGAAGAAGAAGTTGAAGAAGAAAGAAATTGAAAAGATCGGTAATGGATATTACCTCTTCTTTGGAACGCCTCTTTGAATCCTCCACTTAAGGAACTAAGATTGGTCTTTTGAGAAGACCAGGACCTCTAGGATTATTCTAGGGAAGTGGAGAGGAGAAAAGGGCAGGGTTTGGCCGAGCTTGAGTGCTCAAATTGGTGTGAGGAGGAGGGGGAGGAGGTGCCCTTTTATAAGGGAGGAGAGGGGCACCTTAGGAATATCTCAAAATATTATTTTATATTAAAGTCAAAATCGGTTTATAATGGTTCCAAAGGGTCTTATTTCGAAGATAAAGTGGGGAAGGGTCGAAATCCTATAAACCAATAAGATTTAGACAAGTTTAGGGTATTATTTTAACCTTATCAATTAGATTTAACTCTAAGTTAATTAATTTAACTTTTACCGTGTCTTTTTGTTTTCTTTCACTATATGGTTAATACACTTACTATAACATGCCAAACGAACCCCAAATTGTTTATTATTAATATATATATCCTTATCTAAGTCATTTGGCCGAACCTTAGATTTTTAGGAATAAAATAACAATTAATAATATAATATTTGATTTAAAAACTATTTTGTGTCAATTTTGACACTATTTGATATATGATTTTTTTGTGAAAGTCATAACAGAATTATATGTTCGAACCAAGTTGATTAAATCAACATTAATATATCATAGTAACCTAGAAAATTAGTATAATTCATAAAAAGTCTCAAATTACATTTATTTTGGTATTTATATTATTAATTTTGTCAATATTTCATTAATAAGATAATTACTGCATCATCTTTGTGTCAAAATAAATTAAATTATTTGATGTCTAAAAATTACAAATAAAATACCATCATGTAGGAAATTTTTTTAGCTTTCTAATGAATATTTACAATCGAATTTATCTTATGTATAACCCCATATTAAAAATGATTTACTTATTAAACTTTGATTTTAACTATTTTAACCCTTCTTTAAATAAATTAATAATAAATGTCCTAATCTAATCCAAGTGGGCCTAAATGGTCATATTTTATTCCTAAGTTTTTTTTTGGTCGAATTACACTTGTCCAATAGAATTAGGACATGTGTTAGGGTAATATTGATATAATATTTACCCTTAGTTACCCTATTTACTATTAACCGCGGTAAAAATAGTAAAAAGTTACTATTCACCAAAAAATTATTTTTATCTCATTGAACCACATTTTACTTACTGACATCAACCGTGTCTGTCGGATTTTTGAAATTCCATTCACAGAAGCGGTAAAATTATGTTTTATGCAAAATTCAGTTTTTAACCTACCACTTAGTGGTTTCACTATTCATCAAAAATTGAAAGTTTTCAGAAAAATACCAAAATTTCACCCTAGGCTAATTTCGATATTCTGAGTCCAAAAATGAAGTCCATTTTGAAAAATAAAATTTATAAATTTTCAAAAAGTGGTTATTACTATTCATAACGGCTAGTTTTAATAGCATGTTGTTGTTTAGTGAAACTCGGTATTGCGTACGACGCAAGCTATCGAGGAAGGTCGTGATTGCGTATAAAGCAAGCCAAGCAAGTGTTGTGTAGAAAAAGATTCCTTTGATGATTTATATAACATAAAAGTATCGGGTGTTACATTCTACCCCCCTTAAAAAGAATTTCGCCCTCGAAATTCGTCACTTAACAAACAGATGAGGATACTTCTCCCTCATCATATCCTCAAGCTCCCATGTAGCTTCTTCAAGTTGGTGGTTTCTCCATAAAACTTTCACCAAGAGAGTGGTCTTGTTTCGTAGGACTTTTTCGCTACGATCTAGAATCTCTATCGGCTGTTCTTCATAAGAAAGATCTTGCTCCAGCGGTACAACTTCTGAGCTGAGTACATGTGAAGGATCTGGTATGTACTTTCTCAGGAGAGATACATGGAACACATCGTGAATTTGAGAGAGATTCGGTGGAAGCGCCAATCGGTAAGCTACCTTCCCAACACGATCCAGTATTTCGAAAGGACCGATATATCTAGGGCTCAACTTCCCCTTCTTTCCAAATCTCATAACCCTCTTCCAGGGAGATATTCGTAAGAACACTTTATCGCCCACTTCAAACTCTAGGTCTTTTCTTCGGTTGTCGGCATAACTTTTCTGTCGACTCTGAGCTTCTCTTATGTGTTGTTGAATAGATCTAACCTTTTCTGCCATTTCATCAACGAGATCAGGTCCTAATAGCTTTCTTTCCCCAACTTCATCCCAGCAAGTTGGAGTCCTGCATTTCTTTCCATAGAGAGCTTCATAAGGAGCCATCTGAATACTGGAGTGAAAGCTATTATTATAAGAAAATTCCACCAAAGGTAGGTGTTGATCCCAACCTCCTTTGAAATCCATAGAGCAAGCTCTCAACATATCTTCTAGGGTTTGAATTGTTCTCTCAGACTGACCGTCTGTCTGGGGATGATAAGCAGTGCTGAAACTCAACTCTGTATCCAGAGTATGCTGAAGACTTCGCCAGAACTTCGAGGTAAATCTCGGATCTCGATCAGATATAATAGAAAGTGGTACTCCATGCAATCTTACCACTTCCTTTACATATATCCTGGCAAGATGATCTAGAGAGAAATCCTCTCTAATAGCAATGAAGTGTGCAGACTTTGTAAGACGATCAACTATGACCCAGATAGCATTATTGCCTTTGGATGTTTTAGGAAGTCATGTGACAAAGTCCATAGTGATGTTTTCCCATTTCCATTCGGGTATGGGTAATGGTTGTAACATCCCCTTAGACTTCTGTCTCTCAGCTTTAACATGTTGACAAACCAAGCATCGAGAGACATATTCAGCAACATCTCTTTTCATGCCATCCCACCAGAAGTACTCTTTCATGTCCCTATACATCTTCGTGCTTCCAGGATGAATAGAGAATGAAGAACTATGAGCCTCATCCAGCAGCTCTTTCTTTAATTCGGGGATGGGAGGAACGCAAACCCGATTCCTAAACTTTATTATCCCATCACAATCAAGGTTGAATTCAGGAACATTTCTCACCTTCTTTTGTAACTCGACATCTTCTTTCTGTGCCTCTTTAATCTTCACATGTATAGATGGTTGATCATTCATTTGAGAAAGATAAGATTTTTCCCCTTCCATTATAATTCCAAGATCCATCCTTTGTAAATCCATAAATATTGGATCTTTTGTGATCCTCATCATGGATAAACTAGCATGGTCTTGTCGACTTAATGCATCTGCCACCTTGTTTGCTTTCCCAGGGTGGTAATGGATTGAGCAGTCATAATCCTTAATCAGCTCCAACCATCTTCTTTGACGCATATTCAAATCCTTTTGTGTGAAAATATACTTTAAACTTTTATGATCAGTATAAATATCACACCTTTCACCATAAAGGTAAAGCCTCCAAATCTTTAATGCAAAGATTACCGCAGCCAACTCCAAATAATGTGTTGGGTAATTTTGCTCATGGATTTTCAACTGTCGTGAGGCATAAGCTATCACCATATCATTTTGCATAAGAACACACCCCAATCCCTTCTTGGATGCATCACTGTAGATCACAAACCGTTCTCCACTACAAGGCAGTGTGAGCACAGGTGCACTGGATAACCTTCTTTTCAACTCCTTGAAATTCTCTTCACATTCCTCTGTCCAGACAAACTTAACTCCTTTCCGAGTCAACTTGGTGAGTGGATTAGATAATCGTGAAAAATCTTTTACAAAACGTCGATAATAACCAGCCAAACCAAGAAAACTTCAGATCTCAGTTACTGTTGTTGGTCTTGACCATCTTTCGATAACCTCTGTTTTTGCTGGATCCACAGATATCCCCTCTTTTGAGATTATATGACCCAAAAATGCAACTTTTTGAAGCCAAAATTCACACTTGGTAAATTTGGCATAAAGCTTCTCCTTTCTCAGGGTCTTCAATATAATTCTCAAGTGATCTTCATGCTCTTCCTTGCTCTTTGAATAGACAAGAATATCGTCTATAAAGACTACCACAAATTGATCAAGATAGTCTCTAAAGACTCTATTCATTAGATCCATGAAGATAGCAGGGGCATTAGTAAGACCAAATGGCATCACTATAAATTCATAGTGTCCTACCTTGTACGGAAAGCCGTCTTTGGTATATCCTCCCTTTTGACCCTTAATTGATGATACCCTGAACGAAGATCAATCTTGGAAAAGTATTGAGCTCCGCGTAGTTGGTCAAATAAGTCATCAATGCTTGGGAGAGGATATTTGTTCTTGATAGTGATCTTGTTAAGTTCTCGATAATCAATGCAGAGTCTCATTGATCCATCTTTCTTCTTAACAAATAGAACAGGTGCTCCCCAAGGTGACGCACTAGGGCGTATGAATCCCTAATCAAGATTCTCTTGGAGTTGCTTCTTCAATTCCTGCAACTCAATTGGGGCCATTCTATAAGGTGTCTTTGAAATAGGCAAAGCACCCGGTACGAGTTCTATTGAAAACTCAACTTCACGATTTGGTGGAAGACCCAGCAATTCCTCTGGAAAGACATCATCAAACTCCCGTACAATGGGCATATTCTTAATCGTGAGTTTCTCACCAACCATTTGAGATAAATAACCTTCATTTAGTGGAATCAATACCCATAAGATGGAAGAAATTTCCACTGGAAGGTTATGTTCATCCTTGCATTGGTATACGATCGTAGATTGATCTGGAATATGAAATGTGACTTCCCTTCTTTGGCAATCGATATGAGCTCCATGTAGAGAAAGCCAATCCATGCCAAGAATCACATCAAATTCCACTAAGGGAAGGATTACAAGATTTGCAGGAAGCACTTTCCCACAAACTTCGATCGGAGAAGAATTATAAACTTTTGATGCGATTGATGTGCCATTAGGTGTTGTCACAGCTAACTCAACATCTAATTGTTGAGGTAATACGGTGATACCCTTAGAAAATTTTTCAGAAATAAAAGAGTGGGTGGATCCAGAATCAAATTAAACATTTGCTACTTTAGAGTGGATGGTAAGTGTACCTTTCACCACATCGTTATCGTACTCCACATCGCTGATAGAAATTGCATGTGACTTTCCTTTGTCTTTAGCCTTAAGAGTTTGTTGACGTCGACCATCATCATCAACCCTTGGATTTGGGCATTGATTGGCATAATGCCCCATCTCCTTGCACTTGAAACATTGAAGGGTAGTAGGTTCATTCTGTGTATCCCTTCCTTTGTTTGCGTCATTAGACATCTTCTTCCCATTATCACGGCATTCAAATGCCCGATGACCTTCTTTTCCACATTTAAAACATTTACTTGTCCCTTTAAGACAACTCCCTCCATGTTTCTTTCCACACTTTGAGCATAAGGGAATGTTCATCTTCTTTTTCGTGTGCTCTTTAGATTTTTCTTTGAATTCCATCTTCCTCTTCTTATCAAACCCATGTGACTGATGGGTTACTCCAATCTCCATCTCGACTTTGAGAGCACATCGAACGATTTCTTCGTAGCTATTGAAGTCCCTTATGGCTAACGCCCTTCGAAGACTTGGTTTTAAGCCACTAAAGAATCGATCGATCTTACTCTCAGGTTGGATAATAATACCAGAAGCGTACCTTGCAAGTCTTGTAAAATTTTCTTCATATGTACTAACAGATTCATCATCCCTTTGCTTCAGTTCAAGGAACTCTTTCTCCATCTTTGTTCGGAGAATACGAGGGAAGTACTTATTGAAAAATAAGTTCTTGAACTCGTCCCATTCCATAGATTCAATTTCATCCCTTTGCCTCGTATTCTTAACAAGATTCCACCATTGATCCGCATCTCCTTCCAAACGATACACTGCTAGGATGACTTTATCATGCTCAGAACATTGAAGAACTGAAAATATCTTTTCAGTAGTACTAATCCATTGTTCAGCAACTAATGGATCAGTAGACCCGCTGAAAGATGGTGGACGCTGCCTCATGAAGGAATCAACAGAATGTTGCTCCCTCCTTTGTTCATTTGGAAATCCTGCATGATTCATAGCTTGAGAAAGTTGTGTGAGCATGGCTACAAGATTTTGCATTCCAGCTCCCATATCGTTTGGTTGCTCAGGGGGACAATCATTGCATTGCCCATCGCATTCCGCATTAACACGGTTCCTTCGGGTTCCAACCATTGACTAAACCAAGAAGAATAGTGTGAGCAAAACTAATTATAATAGGAAACCACATAATTCAAGAATAAAATTTTCATGCTTAAGGTCTTATCCTAGGTTATTCAAGGCCATTTCTAAAACACTAAGATTGTGTTCTATGCTTAGACTTATCCTTAGGGTTCTTACTAAGGCTTTCACATCCTAGTTTCCAAAGGTTGACTATACCTTTCCTCTGATACCAACTATAACGACCCACACTTTACATACATTGTTAATACTTCAAAATTGAAGCACACTTATTACAACATATGACAAAACCACAAAGGACCGTATAGGTATAGTGTCTTTAGAAACTGGGAAACATAAACAACTGGTTCATAAATCTTCTACAGTGTCTCCCATTTATTTCATCATATCTAGGGTCCCTTTTAGCATATTCTACTTAATATCCATCTTCCTGACCTGGGGAAAAGAAAGCATAAAAGGGTGAGCTCAAATGCTCAGCAAGGGCAAATAAAGGAAATAAAAATCATATCATATCTTTATGAAAATCAAAACCTGCAAAAGAGATCATAATATCTTAACATGAAATAAATCATAGAAGTGAAAATGAGATCCCCATAATCATAACATAAAACTTGAAACTTTGTGGCATGCACACATAATCATGGAAAATCATTTCTTGTTAGTCATGACTCATTTCCAATACTATCTCAGTGGACAAAGTCCCTTTCTGAACCGAGTTCACTCCTCGTTTCAGTCCTGTATCACTGAACCGAAATAACCTTCCGTTCCAGCCATGTCTATCTCATGAGATATAAAATCATTACCCAATGCATTGGAGGGAGATATAGGTCCCACCCATCTTATAATGAATCCTTTCTTATGTGTGCCACATAATCATAAAACATACATCATCGCATAACACATATAACAAAAATGGGATTCTTGAAACATCATGACATCATAAATCAATTCATATATGATAAAGGAATTCATAAACATAATTCCATCACAACATAGTCAAACCAATGTAAAAATATGGATAGAAACAGAACCCTTTATTATCTTAGATGGAAAATAATTTTGATAAAACACTTGAATTGAATTCTTGAGGAAAATATCCTTTCTTCTTCAAAAACATTTTTCCTTTCATAACATGTCATACAACTTTAAAATAAAAGAAGTTGATTAAAAATAAACTTGAAAACTTGTAAAGGAAGCTTCTTTGAAGTAATGTTTTAAAAATCCATTCATGCCGTATAAGTTAAAAAAACATTCTTCGTACTTTTGTCGGAAAAGTCAAAAAGTACCTCGTACGAAAAAAACGATAAAAGATTCCTTTCATATTCTTTACTAAAAACTCACCGAAGGGTAAAATTGGATTTAAACTATTTTAAGTGGATGGAAACAATATTACATATTGAGGGAACATGGATGTGGATGATAAAATACACCCCAGTAATTACTTACGAATAAACAATCTCGGATAAAAATGAGATTGTGATATTTCCCTTACATTAGGTCCAATTTGCTTTGTTCGTGTCCGAAGCTCCTGTATAATGGTTTAAATAATGTTATTGACTTATTCCAGAATCATACATATTGATATGAGATCATATATGGTCATATTATTAACTTCTTGTTAGTAATATTTCATTGTTACTTGTTACTCGGGTCTTTATAACTTTTTGTTCTTATGCGTGTTTTGTTGAATAAATTCTTATTCTTATCTTTAGGTTATAGATAATTAATTTCCAGAATGTTATTAGTGTAGTATATACCATATTCATTCATTAAATTCATTTATAAAATCATTATGAAATGAAGATCATGTAGAACGAATCACATCACATCGTGGAGACGGTATTCCGTACGTACGCACGAGTGATGATATCGTTCCTATGATCGTGGAATTGTATTGGAGTATATATATATATTATTTCATTATCAATATTACTTAATAATAATCATATATAGTTACTCATTACACCATTATACCCATCCTTGTAAGGTGATGGTGGAAAATAGATTACACCACGGCGTGGAGACGGTATTCCGTACGTACGCACGCGCGGTGATTTCATTTTTCCGTAGGATGGATAGAAGGTGAATTAGGGTTGTTTCATATTTATAATAACATATCAGTATGTAAGTAATACTGATGTTATTACTTTATCATGAAACAACTAAAGAAGAAGAAGTTGAAGAAGAAAGAAATTGAAAAGATCGGTAATGGATATTACCTCTTCTTTGGAACGCCTCTTTGAATCCTCCACTTAAGGAACTAAGATTGGTCTTTTGAGAAGACCAGGACCTCTAGGATTATTCTAGGGAAGTGTAGAGGAGAAAAGGGCAGGGGTTGGCCGAGCTTGAGTGCTCAAATTGGTGTGAGGAGGAGGGGGAGGAGGTGCCCTTTTATAAGGGAGGAGAGGGGCACCTTAGGAATATCTCAAAATATTATTTTATATTAAAGTCAAAATCGGTTTATAATGGTTCCAAAGGGTCTTATTTCGAAGCTAAAGTGGGGAAGGGTCGAAATCCTATAAACCAATAAGATTTAGACAAGTTTAGGGTATTATTTTAACCTTATCAATTAGATTTAACTCTAAGTTAATTAATTTAACTTTTACCGTGTCTTTTCGTTTTCTTTCACTATATGGTTAATACACTTACTATAACATGCCAAACGAACCCCAAATTGTTTATTATTAATATATATATCCTTATATAAGTCATTTGGCCGAACCTTAGATTTTTAGGAATAAAATAACAATTAATAATATAATATTTGATTTAAAAACTATTTTGTGTCAATTTTGACACTATTTGATATATGATTTTTTTGTGAAAGTCATAAAAGAATTATATGTTCGAACCAAGTTGATTAAATCAACATTAATATATCATAGTAACCTAGAAAATTAGTGGAATTCATAAAAAGTCTCAAATTACATTTATTTTGGTATTTATATTATTAATTTTGTCAATATTTCATTAATAAGATAATTACTGCGTCATCTTTGTGTCAAAATAAATTAAATTATTTGATGTCTAAAAATTACAAATAAAATACCATCATGTAGGAAATCTTTTTAGATTTCTAATGAATATTTACAATCGAATTTATCTTATGTATAACCCCATATTAAAAATTATTTACTTATTAAACATTGATTTTAACTATTTTAACCCTTCTTTAAATAAATTAATAATAAATGTCCTAATCTAATCCAAGTGGGCCTAAATGGTCATATTTTATTCCTAAGTTTGTTTTTGGTCGAATTACACTTGTCCAATAGAATTAGGACATGTGTTAGGGTAATATTGATATCATATTTACCCTTAGTTACCCTATTTACTATTAACCGCGGTAAAAATAGTAAAAAGTTACTATTCACCAAAAAATTATTTTTATCTCATTGAACCACATTTTACTTACTGACATCAACCGTGTCTGTCGGATTTTTGAAATTCCATTCACAGAAGCGGTAAAATTAAGTTTTATGCAAAATTCAGTTTTTAACCTACCACTTAGTGGTTTCACTATTCATCAAATATTGAAAGTTTTCAGAAAAATACCAAAATTTCACCCTAGGCTAATTTCGATATTCTGAGTCCAAAAATGAAGTCCATTTTGAAAAATAAAATTTATAAATTTTCAAAAAGTGGTTATTACTATTCATAACGGCTAGTTTTAATAGCATGTTGTTGTTTAGTGAAACTCGGTATTGCGTACGACGCAAGCTATCGAGGAAGGTCGCGATTGCGTATAAAGCAAGCCAAGCAAGTGTTGTGTAGAAAAAGATTCCTTTGATGATTTATATAACATAAAAGTCTCGGGTGTTACATTCAGGCTTGACCTGGGGTATCTTGGTACATGACCATGGGACTTGCTGCACTCTTGGTTACGACAATCCCGAGGGAAATGCTTATAATAATTCACATTTTATTTACAAACCATTATAAAAGGATTTATGAGTATATACTTCTTCAAAGAATACATTTTTATGATTATGGATTATATCCATAAACAGTTCAATTTATGTTCAGTGTTTTACAAGTATGGCATAATGTATTTCGATTCATAAAATAATCTAGTGTATGCCATTGTTTAGAAATGGCGCCTAGTGGAAGGAATGGAAACCATATCAAAATATGTAATCCATATAGGGAAACAACCACCAAAATTCAATGGGACTACAAATCCATTTGTAGGTGAGCAATGGATAAGTTCCTTAGTAAAAATATTTCATGCTTTGGGGAGTAGTGAAAGGGAAAATGTTGTCATGGAAGTTTATCACCTGACAGTAGATGTTGATCAATGGTGGTTATTGATTCAAAAAACCCAGTAATATGATGAAGTATCAAATATGGAATGGAGGGAGTTCAAATATATATTCTTAGAAAAATACTTTCTTCGTGACCATCGAGTGGATATGGAAAGGCAAATTTTGAGTCTGAGGCAAAAGGAGGATGAGAGTGTCACAAAATGTGAGGATAACATTACACAGTTATCAAGGTATGTTGCAGATTATATACATTACCCAAGGAGTATGATTGATTGATTCTATGATGGGTTAAAAGAATTTCTACATCGAGAATTAGTCTCACAATCCTTGTCATTGTACGAAGATATAGTCTCATGTGCTATCAAGAGAGAGAAATAATTCTCTAAGTCTTACAACTTTAAACGAAAGCCAGAGAAGAAGAGATATACAGAATACTCTAGAAAAGGAAATAAGGGGAAGAAGGAAAAACTTGAATATTCATCCTGCATTAAATGTGGGAAGAAACACCCTAATACTTGCTTGAAGGGAATGGGAGTCTGTTACAAGTGTGGTGAAAAAGGCCAGCAAGCATGTGATTTCAATGGAATGAAAGAGGTTGTTAATGTTGAATGCTACAATTGTAGATAAAGGGGGAATTAGGGAAATTAATACCCTATGAATCAAGGAAACATACCTCAGAAAAGGCCAATGGATAAAGGAAAATCTTATTCTATCTCTAATGCTGAGGTTGAAGCTCCAAAAGACAGGGTGGAAGGTAATTTAAAGGTTTCCTCAAGTTTAGTCAATGCATTATTTGATTCTAGATCATCGTATTGCTTAATATCTTCTCAGTTTGCTAAGAAAATTAAATATTTCCAATGTTATTTAAGAAGAGTGTTTTCAATCAAAACTCTTAATTGAGGTATCATTGCAACAAAGTTTTGTGAATCAGTTCCCATTAGGGCATATAAATGTTCTTTATCTACTGATCTCATCATCATACCCATGATTGAATTTGATATAATCCTCGATATGGATTGGCTTTTGAACCATTATGCGAATATTTATGTAAGAAGAAGGAGGTTAAAATTTTCGATGATGATAAGGAGTACCTTATCTTTAGAGAAGATACATCACCACGTGACTCTTATTTTGATCCACCCCTATTAGCTCAACTAAATTCAATTATCAGGGAAGAAGAGAATAAAATAATTGTGGGTGAGGAAAGGAATGTTGAAATATAGGACATACCTATTGTTCAAGAATATGTAGATGTGTTTCCAGAGGATTTTTCTGGACATCCTCCAGAATGAGAAATTGAGTTTTCCATATATTTAATTCCTAGTTCAAGTCTCATATCGAAGACCCCTTATAGAATGACCACTATGTAATTAGTAGAACTAAAGAAACAACTAGAGGAATTTACTAATAAGGGATTTATTCGCCCAAGTGTTTCTCCATGGGGATCCTCTGTTCTTTTTGCTATGAAAAAAGATGGATCTATAAGGTTGTGCATTGAATACAGGGAGATAGATGCTATAACAATAAAGAACAAGTATCCCCTACCTCTCATTGATGATTTATTCGACCAACTTCATGGAGCTCAATATTTTTCAAAGATTGTTCTACGAACTGGATATCATCAATTGTGTGTGAATAAACAAGACATTCCAAAAATAGAATTTCAAACCAGGTACAGGCATTACAAGTTTATAGTAATGCCTTTTGGGATGAGTAAGGCACCCTCTATTTTCATGGATCTAATGAACAGAGATTTCAAGGAATACCATGATGACTTTGTAGTGGTATTTATTTATGATATCCTGTTATACTCCAAAATCTACGAAGATCATGAAAATAACTTATGCATTATCCTAAAGACACTTATAATAAATTAATTATATGGAAAATTTAGCATGTGGGAATTCTGGATTCAGGAGATTTGTTTTGTTCGCCATTTTTGATCCTTTAAAGACTAAGGCAACCCAAGAATTTCCAGCACCTACAAGTATAACTGATGTACGCAGTTTTCTTGGTTTAGTAGTTTATTATCAACATTTTGTCCAGAATATTTCCTAATTGGTTAACCCATTAACCAATCTCACACATAAAGAGGTTAATTTTTATTGGACAAAAGAGTGTGAAGAATGTTTTGAAGAATTGAAGATAAGATTATTAAGTGGTCCTATCTTGAATCTATCATTGGGGAATGATGGGTTTGTTATTTATAATGATGTTTCAAATAAAGGAATTAGTTGAGACCTTATGTAGTATGATATAGTTATTGCATATTCATCAATACAACTAAAAATTTAGGAACAAAACTATCCCACTCATGATCTTGAGTTAGATACTATAATCTTTACTCTGAAGATATGGAGACACTATCTATATGGTGAAAAATGTGAGATTTATACTGATCACATGAGTTTGAAGTATATTATCTCACAAAACGAACACAACATGAGGCAAAGGAGATGGCATTAACTACTCAAGTATTATGATTTCCTTATACACTACCACACAGGGAAGGAAAATAAGGTGGACGATTCTTTGAGCTGAAAGGATCATGGAGTTCTGAATAAGATAAGAGATGGAAGGGATCCTATGTTCACGGATCTAGTAAAATTGGATATGGGAATAATCATGGAAGGTTAAACATCAATACATTTTCAAATGGTTTCCTAAACAACTTTACAAGAAAGGATAAAAAGTTTTCATACTGATGACGAGTAATTTCAAAAGAAAATTAAAGTTGTGAACGATGAGAGATTTATCGAGTTTGTATATGAATATGGGATTTTGAAATTGGGGAAGAGACTTTGTGTTCCCAATATACCTGATTTGAAAATGGAATTTTCGGATGATGCTCATAGCTCTAATTTCTCTATACACTCTGGTAGCACTAAGATGTATAGAGATTTAAAAGAACATCTTTGGTGGGACATCATGAATAGAGAGATTGAAGATTTTTTGTCGAGATGTGTGGTATTTCAACAGTTGAAAGATGGAAGACAACGTCGTAGAGGAGTCATTCAACCTCTTACCATACCAAAGTAGGAATGAGATGATATTATGATGGACTTTGTGATTGGTTTACCAAAGAGTCCTAGAAGGAATGTTGAAATATGGGTCATTATTGATCGTCTTACTAATTCACCACATTTTCTTACAATAAGAAAAGATTTACCACTTGAATGTTTAGAAAGACTATATATTAATGATGTTATAAGACTTCATAGAGTACCCCTATATATTTTAACTAATCATGATCCCCGTTTTACATCAAGATTCTGGAAAAGTCATCAGAATGCCCTAGATACTGAACTTTGTTTAAGCATTGCCTACCACCCTCAAACTGATGGACAACCAGAAAAGACAATTCAAACCTAAGAATAAATGTTGAGATCTTTCCCACATGACTTTCATGGTATGTGGGAACAATATTTACCTCTGGTAGGATTTTCCAATAACCATAGCTTCCATTCAAGTATTTAGATGGCACCATATGAAGCGTTATATGGAAAGAGATTTCACACACCAACTTTTTGGGATGATGTTGGTGAAAGAAAACTCATTGGCCCAGAACGTGTTGAGGAAATGGTGGAAAGGGTTATGGTTATCCAAACCCACATCAAAGAAGCTCAATTTAAGCAAAAGAGATATGCCAATAACTGAAGGAAGGATTTGGAATTTTAGGAAGGAGATCATGTTTTCTTGAAGGTATCTCAATGGAAGGGAGTTATACGATTCGGTAAGAAGGGTATAATAAGTCACAGGTACATTGGACCTTTTGAAATTCTAGAACGAATTGGGGATGTAGCTTACCAATTGGAAAGGCCACCAAGTCTCTCAAATGTTCATGATGAGTTCAATGTATCACTATTGAGAAAATACATGCCTGACACAACACATGTACTCACCTATAAAGAAATATTACTAGAACACGATCTGTCTTATTGTGAAGTGGCTGTCAAGATTCTGGATACTAGAGAACAAGTGTTGAGAAACCAGACAACTCGTCAGATAAAAGTTCTATGGAGAAACCATAAAATGGAAGATGCGATGTGGGAACTCAAGGAACTTATGATGAAGAACCACCAAAGTATTTTTATGATTTGATATTCTAGAAATTTTGAGGACAAATTTATTTGAAGGATGGAAGAATGTAACACCCCCAGCTTCCACGATACGTTTCCCTTTGAATAATGCAATAGCCTATGATGTACGCAACTTCGAGATTTTAACACACCACGAACAATAAAACTAGCCATTATGAATAGTAATACAAACTTTTTAAAATTTTATAAATTTTATTTTTCAAAATGGACTTCATTTTTGGATTTGGAATATCAAAATTAGATTAGGGTGAATTTTTGGAACTTTTCTAAAAACATTCAATTTTTGATGAATAGTGAAAAATATTAAATTTTACTTTAGAACAATTTTTTAATAGAAATAATTTATAGTGTTAAATTATACATCTGAATTCGATTTAAGTATCATCGGATTATATTTTCATCTTTTAATATAATTCAGGTCATTGGATTTAATTCCACATTTAAATTAGACAAAAACAAGTGTCAATCTTTTGATTGTTATTATTTCTTAGAAACACGCTTTTTGTTTTGACAACGGTTATTAATTTGAAATTAATTTCTGCCACTTCTTTGTTTTGAATTTGGAAAAATGGATTCCATATTTGGAATCAAGAGTTTCAAATTGTTTAAATAGGTAACTTTTAATTTTAGAAATTATATATAATTACGTAAATCCGATAAATAAGGGACAAACATAATACTATAATAATATTAAATTACACTAATATGTGTTCTATTCCTATTGGTTGATACATGTCCAACCATGGGATTACTTGGGTCGATTTTGGGGCCCCATGGAGGCAGTTGAAAGTGATAATGACACTTTATATTAATTAATTTAAAATAAAGGAAAAAATGTCAAAACAAATATCTTTTATGAATTTTTTTTTCATGGGGTCATATAAGTTATCGTTTAGACTATAAATATTAATTTGAATGATAAAAATATTTCCTACATCATCGTATTTTTTTTATACTTTTTAGACATCAAAGAAATAAAATTATTTATGACACAATAATGATGCAATGTTTACCTCATTAATGAATGATTTAAATAAACAAGATCATAAAAATTAAACCAATATACAAAACCTATCCAATTAATATTGGATGATTTTACTTCAAACACGAGTCACCTTATCATTGAATTTAATAAGTTTTGGACCATTAGAAATTTAAAATCATTATATAATAAAATAAAATTTTCAAACTTTACTAAAGAGCCCATCCCCTCGATAATAAAAAGTCATCACCTCTAACCAATTACTCACACATCTCAATCCCCTTGGCCCATCCAACCTCTACCCAATTAAGCTCCCTACATCCCGATCACCCTCGTAGAATCCTTACCTTTGGCATAAGGAACTTCAAGGAATCCTTTTGGTTCAAACCTAAGGGAGTTACCCGATTTAAAGGTAACATCTCCTCTTAAGTTATTTTTCTTTTATTTTATTTATCCAACCCCATAAAATCTGTCTATTCCTTTCTTTTATAACAACACTAGTATCCTCAATATACAGGTTTGTTTTTATGAGAAGGATTTTAACTACACTTACACATACCACCATCTAATTGGTATATAACATAATGTTTACGTGGACGGTGAACTACTGCCTCACGAAATGATGATTGTTCAATCTTCTACTTCCACCACTTATGGTGGCCATTATGATGGAACTGTATTTATAAATGTTTTTTATGATGTTTATTTTATTTATAATCATTTTTTAATTCTATTTTATAGCATATCTTTATTCTTTTCATGTTGTATATATACGATAATTTTATTTGAGAAAGTGCGGACTACCGCCCCTCAACGTGATATGACTCGTTTGTACCATACATGGACATATAATGGATGGTGTAAATGAAATTATGTAATTTATATAAAATATTATATTATACTGCAATAATAATATACCTATGTATCATTTTGTTTTCGTTCCTTTTAAAATAAAAAATGAAATGGAAGTAGCGTTCGTGCGTACGTACGGATTACCGTCTCCACAAACCCGATGAGATTAATTCCCCAACGTAACCATTCAAGAATAATTTTCATTTTGTTATTAAAAACAATGTTTATGAACTTAATATTATGCTGGATATGAATCAGATACATCCTATCCATAAAAAAATAACTTACGTAACAAAACAGATAATGGAAAACGAATCAGTTAACACCCGAAATGATGATAATACTAAAAATTTATTAACAAAGAAATATTAGAAGATCATATATGATATCATATTGTTATTTTATAATTTAATAAAAATGATCTAACTATTATACATTATTTTAACGTACCCATGACATAGGATAAGTACAAGGTAAGGGTTACGTTCACAATCTCTTCATTATCCAAGGTTGTTTATACATAATTATCTACTGGGACCTCATTATCATCAATATTAATGTTTCTTAAAAATTTATTTCAAAACATTTTTACAATTTACTAGACTATTGGTTATAGTAATTTATACCCTTGTTTTACTATTAATAAAATGGTTTAAATGGAATATTTCTATCGTATTCCAAATAAGGAACTTTATGACCTTTTCGAAAAATTTTGGTAAGAATGTTTTTTTAACTTATAAAAAGGGTGAAATTATTCTCCTCCATTATAATATCTTCGAATCATCCCTTACAAGCTTATAAGAATATTTTTGAAATAAATGTTTTCTTTTATAATTATGTAATTTTTGAATAATTTCAAAATAGATAGAGATATTTCTCTTAAATTGTTTTGGTTTCATCTATATCAATATCCTTTTACAGATTTTAAACTTGTTTGAAATAGATTTATTATTATAAAAATATTCCATATTGTACTGATGGTTTTGTGATATGTTTGACAGTGCATGTGTTATATTTATACCATTCATGGTTTTTGGATAACGTATTAACATTTTCTATGCTATTTTTAATATGAATGTTTATGTTATGTTTCAACCTTTTCATATGAGGAATGCATTGGACTTAGTAAGTGACTGGTGGAGACTGCTATAGCTCCTTGATGTATCAGTAAGTCTCATGTGACAAACTATTGTCTTGGCACAAGGCCTTGACAAAATCTTATTTGTTGTATTGGTATAAGGACTTGAATATGTGGTTATGAAGTCTGAAATTATGCATTCCATCATTATGAAATTGAATATTAATATTGGATGTGATTATTAGAATATAAGATTATCCACGTGAATAATTAAATGGAATTATTTTTATTTTTATTTTCCATATTATGATGAAGTTTATGTTTAAAAGGTTTTTGTTTTAGTATTATACATTGCCTTAAATGGTTATGCTTATTTTTAAAAGTTCCTGTTATATTTTTATCCTTACTGAGAATCTGAGCACACCACTTTCTATGTTTTATTTTTCCCAGGATGAAAATAAGTATATTATGGCTGACCTACAAGGATAGTATAAGGGATGTGATTGCAGTCTATAGAGGCAATTTTGTTGTAGTTTTTTATTTTATAATGTAATGTAAAAATAATGAATGTTCTAGTACTTCCAAGGCTACTAAACTAATAAGTGTTTTGAGACATTATATTTTGTGATCATGCTAATGTTATGTAATAATGCATGAACTCTGGATAACTAGGGTCGGGGCATTACAATAGGGGAAGGATAATAAATAGATTATTATTGGGTATTTGTAGCATCTTGAGATCTCAGAGTGAATATGTAATGACATATCTATGTAATTGGTGATAGTAAGTCAATGGATAGTGAGAGGCGATGTTACCATCTAGGTGATAGTTGATTGACATACTATGTTAGTGAACTTCCATACTATTAGGGAGAAGAGTTTGGGGTAGTTGTATGTGTTGGGGATCATATGCCTCTATGTGGTTCCCTCGACTATTGTCCATCTTCCTAATGTTTAGTTCACATCATTCATGTAGAGATTCATGCACGAGGTATTTTGGACCTCATTGAGGATGAGTACAACATTTTACCCCCAGAGGGATTGGAAAACAGATTCCACTATCCAGGTGTTGTTGGATATGCTGAGGGGTTTTGTGTTAGACTTTAGATGGAGTTTGGAGGACCATATACCTTTGGTATAGATTTATTATAATTTCATCTATCACTCTACTATTGGTATATCAACTTTCAAAGACCTATATGAGAAACCCTATATGCCACACTTATAATATACTGATATAGATGAGTAATCTCTTTCTACTCCAAAGATAGTGCATAAGATGACAAAGAAGGTCCTATTGATCCATGATTGGAAAAGGACAACACATAGCTAATAGAAATATTTTTCTGATAGACTAAGGAGGACTTTGAGTAAAATAAGGGAGGCCTTGTTTTTCTGAGTGTTCCCCAATAAAGTGTATTTCAGATATTCAGTATGGGAGGAATACTATGCTCTTGGTTTATTAGGCAGTTTGTGATCTTGTAGTGGGATGGAATGGTTTCATACCATATCTACATACCCCCACAGGTGGATCGAGTGCATGAAATATTCTATGTGCCGTGGTTGAGGAAATATTTTCAACATTTTATGCTCATTATTGACCAGGGAAAGCTACACATCAAGGATGAGGCCAATTTAATGGAGTACCCATTTGCGATCAAGGATTGATGGGAAATGATACTGTGAGGATATACAATTACCTTGGTTCATTTGTTATGGAATCATGTGATCATGCAGGAGTGGTCCTAGGAGAGGTAGAGATATATGCAGGCTCACTATCCCCCCCTTTTCATAGTTTTTACTATTCGAGGGTGAAAACCATTGAAGGAGGGAAAAATGTAGAGACTCTATTTTCCATTGTAAAACATTTAAATATATCAAGGAACATTTTCTGAGCCACGTACTGAGACGACATGAGATACTGAGGCCCGAAGATTCCAGAATTAATTTTATTAAAAGTATTAAATATATTCCATATCATGTGTGGATAATTTATCATAAATAATGGAGTATCTCTAATAAAACTATCTAATATGAAATATGGAAAAAAAGTTAATCCAAAGCACTAGTTTTATCCTAGATGGGACATTGAGTTGTTTGGCACAGATCATTCGGATGAGGTAGCCATTGGATGACATGTTAGGTGGATTAATTAATTAATTAATTAACACCAAAAACATACTTCCATATATTAATAACATGTTATGATAAAATATTTAGGGTGAAACATATAACACTGAGATCATTGTTAGGATATTTTATCATTCTTGTTTAGGGGATCAAGATCTAGAAACTGAGACAACATGAGATTCTGAGGCCCGATGAGTGAAGAATTAATTTAATAAACATATTATTTATATATTATATCACATGAACATATTTTATCATAAATAATGTAACATATTCTAAGAAGAGTCTTGATTTGAAAATTTGAGACCTGGGTTGTATTGGGATATGGGGTTTACCATATTCACAACCAATAGTTGTCCATCTCAAGATGTTATAATGAGACAACCATTGGATGATACATTAAGTGGATTAATAAATAAATAAATTTAAGCTATTAATTTAATAGAAAATTTTTTTCCATCTAAAAATAAGAAGTTATGAAAAATATCCAAGATGATCCACATGTCCTTGGGATCATTGAAAAGGGGTTTAATCGTTCTTCATGGGTGGATCAAGATCTGGTGATGAACGGTGATCAGATGGATGTGAATCGATATTGAGAAGATATAACAAATTATACTCATCATTAGATAACACATTCTTCAACTGTGATTTTTCAATAATTAAGTAGGAATGACCAATTGTAGTTTATTCCCTTGATTTTAATAATAAAAATGTTCATATATGATATTCTTTGATCTATGTTTAATTTAGTCCTTCGCATAATATCATGTATGAAATTAAATTATTTATTAAATTTATTCATGAATTTATCATGTGTCCCACCCTAAATATCCCTGATCAATGAACTTTTTCAAAATAACCATTGGAAAAAAATTTATTCACATGTTTTCTTGTTCCCATCCCCCAGATGTTCTTCATGTTTATTGATGATTGGTTATGGGGCCATGACATGACATTTTCATGCGGGGCCAAGCATGATCAAAAACTCAGATTAATGAGGGATGAGTGCAAAATGACAATATCAGTGATTTGTGGACATATCAGAATGTATTACAGGTAGTGATGATGTTTTAATGGATCTAGGATATGAGGCCGCAATGGTATCCAAACGGGAGGCATGCGTGACATGTTACAAGATTACAATAGGTCTAATAATTTTAATTTATGGCCATCGGTGGCTAGAAAATTTTTGGATGGTGTCATTACCCTCAAATTTAATGGATTTCTTGTTGTAAAATGGATGAAATCAAGGAAGAAATGGTACATCTGTGATCCATAGAGAATATATGACTTTTTTTGAAAATCTAGACTCCACTACCAGTAAGAGGATGAACATTCTCTCTGTAGTGCCTTGTTATCATAAATAGTGGTTTCTCCATGGAGATCTATATCAAATGCTATGTAAGACCCCACCCACTATGTGAAATAGTGATGAAAACCAATTTTTTACTCTAGGAGTGCACGATCATGGTAAAAGGAAGAAACATGGACACAACCAGATACACATGCATATGTAAGTACCCAAGCACAAACATGTGTAGGTCTAGATACATTATCATGACTTGATGAACATGAGAATGGAAAAGACCATATGGGCAGACCTCAGTTGACTGCGATATGTCTTATGAGTCCTATATATGCCATGTAAGGTATCTTGTTCACTGATTCTTATATAGAGGAAAACTTGGCCAAGAAAAAGAGGGATATCACATATCATTTAGACCACATACATGTCATGTATCACTACAATTCTTGTGAACTTTGTATTGGGGATGACATATCCAAGAGGCCTGATAAGGTCACACACCATGTGTACCCCCTTAATCTATATGCACTTCTTTATAGAAAATCTAACTCTTATATCACCATTTTTTTGACTTGGCTTTTGTCTTGTGAGTTTCCAATCCATATTTTTTTTTCATGGAACATGATGTTGGCCTTCATATTGGATTATGAGATATGATGTGAGATATTATGAGTGAGAAGATAAATTTGGTGATGCCCAGTGACGATAGTGTTCTAGTAGGATCATCATAGAGTTCATATGGAGATGTTACTCCTCTATCATACTAGGGTGTGGGTCCTCCATACTATTCATCCAGGTAGAGAAAATACTTCACCGTCACACCATCGTGTGGGTCCTCTATCCATGGAGATGGTACTCCAATTCCAGAATAGGGAATGGGTCCTCTATAGTCATTGTGTAGATATAGATAGTACTCCCCTATCACACCAGGGTGTGGGTCCTCTATTCATAGTGATGGTACTCCCCTGTCATACTAAGGCACATTTCCTCCATATATGTTGTATATATGTAGAGGCAGTACTCCCATATTAAGTGTGTGTGTCCCCTATACATGGAGATAGTACATCCCAATCGCAATAGGGTGTGGTTACTCCATATTTTGTGTGGATATATAGATAACATTTCCATATGCCTGTTATCTACTAACCAGAATCATACCAATCATACAAGGATGTGGGGCCTCTATCTTCTTGAGATTAAAATCCCATAGGTTATGGATCAATGGAATTTTGTGGGCCATTCTCATGACATTATTGGATAAACAAATGGGATACTCAACCTTGATTATGGATCTTTGGATTGGTATGTAGAGTTAATGTCCAATCCAAGGCTGTGAGATGGGGATACACTTTATCTCTCATCTAGATTTCTAAAATGAGTATATATATAAATATCTTTTTATTGGGTTTTCCATCCAACTTTTGGTTGAGAAACCTAGTTATATTGTGTCTCATATTACTCCCCTTTTTTGGGCATCCTACTGGGTAAATATCTACTCACCCCTACATGGGATTTCTTACATGTGTCATGTATTATATAGATGATATGAAAATCTATGTTGATTTCAATGTATTGTAAGGATACTTGGGTGAACATACTAGGTATGGTGGTCGGGCTTGGAAATCAGTAGTGGGACTCTTTCAACATTTTTTTTCATTTTGTTATTAGGTTCAGACATATTTCTTGGGTGGGGGTGTATTATTCCAATTACTTCTTAGATTGCACCATCAGAATATTTTTTATTACCTTATGGTTATTACATAATGGTTTTTCTATAGATGGTACTATATTTTATTATTATTACTCTATAATTATATATGGATATGGTAGGGTGTGTGCGTATAGGTTCTTAAGGAAAAGGCCTCCCATTTTTAGTTGTTCATTCTTAGTGCTTATTTCTAGCCCCTTGAATGTAGAGGCAGGATAATGGATGTGGCATTCCAGTCTTCCTCTAGCTATGTGGACCCCCTATGGGTTTGGTTATTATAGATTCAACTTTCCTTTCAAGCATGGAATATATAAAAGTGTGTAGATCTTGAAAAAAATAAAGTGAAAAATAACATTAATTTTATGATAAATATACATGTTATCCCATCATCAAGAACTTAAAACTCATCTATTATACAATAAAATCTCATCCATTATCCATAATCCATACTTGAGATCCATTCACTTGATTCTTGGGGAATCAAATTTATTAATTCCCTATCTTCTTATCGGTAAAGAATTGGAATTTGGTATCTTCTCTTTGCCATTTGTTCATGAGAAGGAGGTCCTTTATCTCCATAATTTATGAAATTTCCCCTTCCATTAACCCTATTGAAGTGTGTCTCCTTTTAAAACTATTATATGTTTGGAACCCCACACATAACTTCATTTAATTTTCAGTATTTCCATTTATTGAGATCTAATCTTCTCACTCATTTTATTGGATTCCCAATAAATTATATTATATGGAGAAATAATTATCTATCATGATAGAACATGATACTCTATCCCCATATGATGAAAACATTTGAGAGACATTATCCCTTTGTAGTATCTCCTAAATCCCATTAAAAATAGCTAATCATTCTTTATAGATTTCTTACATAGACCAATGTATAAATTTTTAATAATGTATATTTATCCATATACTGAGCAACAATTTACTCTTCCATATAATTTTGATTAAGAAATCTCCATTATTTATCATCACCCTCCTCTCAAGAAAATGGTTTCTCAAATAATATCACCAAAAAATTCTTATATTCCATGCTTTCTATCTTATCCTTCTACTAAGAATTTTTTAAATAATGAATAACATTGATCCATATTTCCCTTTAAAAAATAGACCATTAGCATAAAATTCTCACATTTATTACTCCCCAATGATAGAAATAACTTTTTTAAGGTCTTGATCATTTGTTATGATACTAATAGATTATATGTTTCTTTAAATGAAGATGGGTTCTTACACAATAATCCATCTAACATCATTACATCGTACATTGAGAAAAAATGTTTTTCCATATTGTAAAGGTTATTGTTCATAACCTATGTCATCATCCCTAATATATAAATAATCTTCTTAGAAGAAACATTAAACATGTTGAGATGATCTTGAGGGAAATGCATACATGGATTACCGATGTTGAATAATTTTCCATTCTATCAGCTAAGGAAAATAACTAAAAAAATTCATACACATAGATATATGATAAGATTATGAATATTGAGCCATAAAAATTCATATGTATGTAATTTTTTGGACCGTTATAAGGGTATATCATAATGATAATTCTAGTTACGTTTAACAAATATCTAGTTCCAAATGTATTTATTAAACCAATCACTGATACCAACTACAAAAAAATCAACTACAGTAACCGAAAGCTGGTAATTACTTTATTATATTGGTAAAGGATATAGAAGATCACCTCACATTTAATAGAACTATTTAATAGTATTTTGAGACTAGATATGTAAATTATTTTCATATTACATTGGAATTACATAACATATCTTAGAAACTAGATGAAACAATATTAATGCTTTTAATACATATTTGAATTCAATCAATGATCCCATCTTGGTAACCAATGTATGGAAATACAAAACAATGGGTGTGATTAGATGACCGATAATGGGTTGTGTAATGTATAATCTATCATTGAAATAATATTATTAAATAATTTTGGAGAGGAAATAATCAATACATTCATGTATAATCAACAACATGATCATTAAATACATATATAGATATGAATAAATTTAAATAATCACATGGATAAAAATAATATATTTCCTAGTGATGGAATTCATAATGAAATACATGTTAATCGTAATATCAAGGTATCATTCTAAGATACGAATAATATCATTAAATCTTTGACTAAGAAACTTTTAATAAATGGGTCTGCATATACTGAATACTGAAACAAGTTTATCACATTATATCTACTGGTATATAGAAGCACTATATAATATAGGTCCCATTGAATTCTAATTAACTCTAATGAATTAATCATATTGAATTAATAGATAAATAATAGATAAAAAACATTCCTTGATAATAAATAGTTATCCATATTGAAAAAATAGTATTTATTTTTTTAACATTTTCCATATCCAAATAAATGGAAATCTCTAATAGTAATTCATAACAAGAATGAAGGTAAATAATATCATTATAACAATCTTCCAGTGTACCTTAAAATACATGAAAGTATTTTCAAATAGATGAAAAAATACTTAAAATTCTTATTAAAATTTAATTAGAGAAAGATGAAAAAATAACCTTTAACGTATTAATACCCTTTAAAGAAAAACTTTATAATAAAAGTAGAATATAAATTTATTTTGATGATATTGAAAAATCAGCAAGGAATATTATTAAATAAAATCAAATAATTATGTTGAAAAATATGTTTGTATATAAATTTCTAAAATCATTCCTTTCACAATATTGTAAAGAATGTCAAAGTTAATCGAAAATGAAGTAAAAAACACATTTAAATATCATTTTAAGAGTAATGGAAAGAATAATTTTAAAATAATTCTTTTAAAATTGAATTTTAACTAATGGAATCATGAATATAAATAATGTCTATATCTAAAAATTGGGAGAGGAAGATAAATAACATGATTGCGAATAATATTTCAAATTACATTTATTAAACCTCAAATTATTAAAGGGTAATACAACATACTTTTTAAAATTTTTATGGTAAAAATGAAAATGAAAATAAATAAAATATATTTATATTTCAAAATAAGAATGGTGAACACTAGTGACAAAGAATATGGACATTGAGGGGATTGATCCCCAATACAATATAAGTAATATTGGAAAATAAATCCTTATGAAACTGGTAAATTTTTAATCAAAACAACATGAAAGTGAGAAAATTAAATACAATGTTGAATAAGCTGAACACATTTATTCATTGTAAAATTTATTAAAGTGGAAGTGTATACACTATATGAAACAAATTGGTGCATAACACTAAACATGTCTCAATGAAGGAATATTGAGATGAAGAACCCTTACCATTTAATACAGAAAATAATGATAGCTCTTTATCCTCATGTATAATAGTAATATAAATATTAATCACTTATTTCAAAAATATATTCATATTCTATGAAATTTATATTCATTAATAATAATAATTCATTACACATATGCTATTTAGTTAATGTTCATTTTCATCATCGAATGTTAGTAATTTCTATTATTTCATATTTTTTTTCCTAATGGTGATGTTAAACCCAATTATTACAGAAAATATATTCATTAATAGATTTTAAAAGTTTTTTAAATCATTTTTCAATTATTTATAAATCACCATGTTCATTTGATGTAATATATTGGAATGTTTTTTGAGATTGGAATCCATGAAGATATTATTTCGACTAATTTACTAATATCAATGGAATAAATTATATTGATAATTAATTCATATATTACCATCATTTAATTATATTTAAGTCAAATAATACTCATTAATACAATAAATATTCATCAATTATAATTTTAGAACCATCCATTAAAGCTGGTGATGAAAAATGAGACATTTTATCCATTGAGGTGGTAGTACCCACATTACATGGACAATGTATTGATATGTAAATGGATGTTATTATATATATAATGCCTAATTTAAATATATATAATATATATTATGTTATAAATATTATATTTGTTCAATAAGTAAGTTCTTAAAACCATCCATTACAACCGTTGATGAAAAATGAAATACAATGATCATAGTGGTAGTATTCTACACATTACCCGACCTACACTTTCATTTTTTGAATTGTTTGGTTAAAATTATTTTATGGAGGTAGAATAAGAATGAATAACTAGAAATTAAAAATTAGTTATTTTGTGTTATCACTAGTATCCTTAGGAACACTCCATGATTATTTTTAAAATGGTCTTTTGGTTAGAAACAAACCTCTAGACCATGACTATGAGAATTGGGCAATGGTTTGGGTAGATATTGGTAAAAATAATAGCTTTTATAAATGAGGATTAATGAGGGTGGTGAAGGGATCCTCTAATATGTTATAGGGGTCATATTTTTTGTAAATAGTAATTACCTTATGTTAAAGGATTTTTACATTCCCTTGTGTGTGGATCCAATACTTGAAAATAATGTATATGGGTATGTTTCTAGTCCATAAACCTCTCATGCACACAAATAAGGGATACATTTTTTTATATTTTACTCCTTTTCTCTGAAATTTAATATTTATCATAATTTACTTTTATAGAGGTTGTTCATTGTTTACCTGGGTAACAAATTTTTATGACTAAACATTAAAGGTACATTATTAAATAATTTTAATTTTTTTTTAAACATGAAATTCATTTAAAATAATCTTTTATTATAATTTTTAATATGTATTTTAATAAAAAATTTCTTAATAGAAAATTAGTTATTATAAAAATTCATTTTAAAGCATAGAACAAAATTTTCGAAAAAGAAATCACGTGTTTTCTTTTTTCTCATAGAATGTTGTACTCTATTCATAAATAATGGTGATTTATGTGGATTTTAAATTGTCAAAAAATGTAATAGATCATTATGAATAAATAATTAAAGGAAAATGACAAAAAATGTAGATTTTAGAATAAAATATAACATGGGGTTTAAAGAGTGAATCATTAGTTTCAAAATTCAACATAATATTTTTTAAAATATTACGATAATACATTAAATATATTTTTCAATTATAAAATGATATGAAATAAATTTTTCATTAATTTATAAATATTGTTTTTGTAAATTTTTTATTATTGGTAAAAAATGTATATTTCACTATTCACCTAAAAATCAAACCTTATAAAAAATGTAAAAAATCAAAATATTCTAATATTAACATGAGTAATCCAAAAAATATTTACTTTTTAATAAATATAAATTATTAAATTTCGACATTTAATATCGATATATAATCATGAATAAAAGATATATTCATTGTGATAGAGTGTGCATTATGAAATAGTTTTGGGACGTAGTGTTTACCGGATATATTTGAATCTTAGGTATTAAAATATAGAAAAATGAACAAGAAAAATTGTTTAATTATTTTAATGATCATATGGAAGGGAGAATTGAGTGATTTTAATATCTAAAAAATAATTCATTTCCTCATAAATATAGTTCAAAGACTATGAAATAGTTAAATGTCATAAGAAAAATATTTAATTCTTAAGTTATCTTACATGGAATTGAAATAAATATAAGGAATAGGTATGTGGACTATGAAGAATATCATAAATGAACATAGTTTCATGATTATGTGTAATATTTGTTTTTGTATGTGAAGTAGAAACATCCAATGTAGGTGGATCATCAGTATAAAATAATGTAAAGCATAGAGTTTGAAAAATATATGAACTACCAATGTTACCACAATAGTCATGAAGATACCCAAATGCTATAAATATGTTTATATTAATTGAAGGAAATATATATCCTTTGATTAAATTATAACATTGTGACTTAGTTAGACATACATTGAACTCATGCAATGATGTTGAGAGTTTCATTAGAGGTAAAGCTCTGATGTGTGAAGAATGAAGGATGATAACTTATCCTTCATGCCAAGTAAAAAAAAATTTCAATGGTTATTGTTTTAATAGATCTAATATTGTACACAAAGAAATAAATTATAGGTAATGGTGATGTTGAACATATTCTAATGGGATCCAAAGAATAATGTTATCTAATAAACTATATAAAATTATTTTTTAAAATAATTTATATCTATTGGAGGAAGAAGAATATAATATCATAGAATATGATTAAGAACATTTGTAGAAACTACATTATGTCTTTACTCAGTTGAGAATCTATTATAAATAGAAATGGAATAATGAGGAATATATATTATAAGATGATTCTGTCTAAGTTACTAGAAATATAATCACTTGGATCCATGATAGTGGGTGTTCATACAACATGAAAAATAACATAAATATTATGAAGAATAAGAAGTGTGTTGTTTATGGAATGATCAAATTTGGTAGTGATGGAACTTTAAAAATGGAATAAAGTGCATTTAAAATGTTGTGTGGTGATGTGATGAGGAATATTTAATTTCATTATGTGGATGGAATTTGGCATAATCTTCTGAACATGAGTCAACATTGTGACCCAAGAGATGATGTAATATTCCTTCTAAAAGGTTAATGTATCAATGTTATACTTAGAGACTCTTTGTTAAAGGGATGAAGAAGCATTGGAAATTTCTATCAAGTAAATTTCATGGAAAACGAAGCGTCCTTATAGAAGAGGAACATAATATCACTTTTCTTCAATGTTTTACAAATATAAATTAATAAATCATAGAAAATATATCCAAAATAAAATTTGTAAATAAAATTTTTTAATCTTAAATGAGAATAATATAAGAGAAATAAGTCCTACATATGAGAGAAAACATAGAAAAATCCCTATAAAAAGAGAATAATATGGCCTTAAATCATATAGATTTTGTTCATTCTGATGTGTGTTTCCTTATGATGTTTCCTTTAATATATAATGATAAATAAATTTTTTTTACTGATGTTTATAATACAATTCGTTGAATGATTTTCTATTATAATTGTGTGATGCCACTTAATATTTCTATCATTTTTTGGAAAATATATTAAAACCAAATTGATAGAACTATAGTGGTTCTATGGTATAATAAATGGATCAAGTATAATTTACATGGGGTATAAAATTACTTATAGAATAATAGTATCAAGAATAATTTATCTATATTAAGAACCCCACAAAAAAACAGTGGGATAATGGTTAATCTATATAGTTAAAAACATGAAAAAAATTACGCATCAAAAATTTAATCGCTTGTTACTATTGGAATGAAACTATTTAAGAAGAAGTGTAATCACAAAGTTAATTTTTTCTAGGCCCTAATGATAATCATACATGTATGAGATCTTCCATATAAGAAAACCAATATTGAAGTACATTAGAGTGTTTAAGAAATGATGTAACACATAGAATAATGAATGCAAGATAGTAGAATTGAAATATATAGTGGGAGAAGGGATATTTTTATGCTTCTCCTTCATGATAGAATCCAATAATTCTATAAATAAATTATTGAAAAAGATTTAGAAAATAAGTGATGAATAAATTAGTGATAAAATATCGAAACAAATCTATATTTCATGAACAATGTGATGCAATAGATTCTGAAGAAGAACCTAATATATATCAAGGCATTGCTCATTGTACAATATATAGAGATGATTCTGAGGAAAAATTAGTGGAATAATAATATTTTTAAAGGATTCAATCAGTGACTCAATAGAGGAGAATATATTCTAAAGTTATTGAATCAAATATCACCAAATATAATGTTATAGTAATCCAAAATCTGAGGATAAGAACTATAAAGAACACTACTCTATTGTAAAAAGTGGAACCAATGTTTTTTTTAATAATATGTAAAGAATGAGGTCTACGTTAATTATAAGAAATAATAATAAGATCTAATTATTAAACTATATACTTGGGAAGATCTGTATAGGCTAACATATCACAATATCACATGAACAAAATGGGATCTCATAAATAAACACACTGAGCATGGAAATGATCCATGAAATAAGGAATAATTTTTGTTTAAAGGGTATGAACAATTAGAATTAATTTATGTGAAAGAAATTTTATCTCCAATTGATATAATTTAGTGGATAATAATCATTATTACTATTGTTATCCAAATAAAATATACAATCATGTAATTGGATGTAAAAATAGTATTTTTAAATAGTATTTTAAATTCATAATTATAGTATAAACAACTAATGATATTTCATATCATTAATTATGATTAAAATTTGTGCTTATTGAAAAAGACCATGTATCGATTGAAATAGACACCTCAAGATAGATATTCACAGTTATAGACATTATTAAAAAAAATATTAAATTAAAATGATAACGAATTAATAACAATAGTTTTCTTAAATTGATTAAGGAAGATATATTTATGGTTCATGTTTATATTGATGAAAACATATTCATAGGAATAAGGTAGAATTTAGTAAAGGAGTTTTTGAATCTTATTATTACAAAGAATAAAATATATATGATCACATAGGTTGCATTCTTCCTTAGAATGTTTAAAAAAAAGGTAGTAATACATTTTTATAATGATATATATATAAAATAGATATATTTTATAATATTTAGATAAATCTATTAACCCAATTTCAAAACCAACAATGGATGGATGAAATCAGTGAAAACTGGAGTAATGTAAATTAGATGATCTGAAAATTAATTGGATGTTGATTATAATATTTTTGTTTATTATACATAACATACCACATATATTCATTTTGATGTGTCTAGATTCCAATTACTAATGTTTCCCCAAGTAGGATAAACTATTGGTTGTAAATTGGATATTTATGTACATTCATGGAAGAATATATTATGGTTTTGTGTCTTTTATAAGAAATTAAAAATAATTGCATTCCTACCTGGCTGTGGATTCTACTTGGGAGATCCTAGATAGAAAATCCACAAGTGGAGGATTTTTTTTGAAAATAAGTATGTGTATTGGGTGGATCAATAGGAAGGAAGAAATAAACTCTCTTAGTATACTTTAGAAGAATGTATTTCATTAAAAATAATGATGCACAAAACTATCATTAATGAAATAGTATTTGGGGTATATCAAAGAATAGGTGGAGCTAATCATGGTAGTATATTATGATTACCGAAGTGTGATAGAGATGATGAATAATCTAGTATAAAAATCTACAATAATTCATATTCTGATATAAAATCACATTATTAAATACAAGGTCAAATATTGAATTATCATACTAGAGCATGTGGGAACAAATCAATAAGTGGTTGATATCTTTATAAATCATCTCCCAAATCATATTTTTAGGATCATTAGTTGGACATTATTGTCCAACCACCTCCCATAATATGAGGAGGATTGTAATTTGACCTTGAATAATTCTATGTAATGCTTTATTTAGATAATTTTTATTCCTGTAGAGATATATCTTGATTTTGGTGTCGAATATAGGGGACATATAGTACATGGGTAGTTCTCATAATGATAAGGATTATCTGAAAAATTAAAAACACTATTATATTAAATAATCATTTATCTTGTTTACCATAATGGGAATTGAATCACATAGTCCTAGATAAATTATGAAAATTTATTTTCTTAGATTCTGTGGGAGTTTCGGTTTTAAGGATACTAGCGATTATGATACCTAAAACAGGATAACCATTTGAATTTTATTATAAAAGGTACAAAAATATTATAGAAGTGAAGAATATAAAAATGTTAAATAGATGAATTGTAGGGTATAATTGTTAAAATTAGAGGGATCATGGTAAGAATCATTTACTATGGAGTAGAAATGACAATGTCAAGATTGAAAAAAACACAATGTGAGACAATGAAGAAAAATATAGGTTTCCATATTACAATGTTAACATTTATATCATCAAACAAGATTTAAAATGTACAATACATGAAACATTTCCATATAGATTTTTTTTCCATGAATGTTTAGGTCAACTGTGTTCAGCACCAGAATAATAGTACAATCCCTTAAGTAGAATATAACACCATGATATGTATAATGGTTGATAATAATAGATGAATCAAACCACAATCCATACGGAGTTAAAGAGGATATATTAGATAGGAATTTATAGATCTGATTATTAACTTGTTCCCAAACCTATAATAAGAGTTCTATGTCATGATGTGTGTGATGTTGTGATATTCACACAATGAAGGAAAGAGTATCACCATGAATGCATATATTTAAAAACTACTTGAATATTTTACCAATATTTAAATGGAAAATATATTTTTAAATATTAATGAATTTATTCGATTTAATTGTAATTTTTTCCTACATTAAATCATGTGGGACATCGGGTATGATATATGTGTAGTATATAATGAATTATAAATTTAAACCTTTGAATAAATTATTACATGAAGGTGAACATTTATAAATACTTATAGTAGTTCCATAAATTTGTGATGATGATGATTTGAGAAACTAGAAAATTATAGAGTGGGAAGATAACTAATTGAAGAAGTCCATTATATATGTGGACATGAATTAGAAATATAATCTCAACATAAAATCCATCACTAGATAAGAGATTTCCTTTAATTGGAAAAACATTTTATGTGATCATCATATTGATTTTTTTTTGAAGTTTTTGTCTCAAATTATTTCATAAAGAGATAATAAAGAGTGTACCTGGATAGATAGTTTTCCTTTTAGAAAAATTGTATCCACTATAATACTAATTATTAAAACATTGTAATTGAACACAATATACATGTATTCTATTTATATTATCAATTTATAGTGAACCAATAATAACATGTATATTCCTAAATTTAATTTTTATTTGTTAATGTTATGTGTTCTTAAAAGATTGACATGTATGTTTTTATCTTTCTGACTTGAGAACAAGATACATTAATGAAAAGAAGAAGTGAACAACCTAATTTACCCCCCTAATAGGGTGTATTGGGCATGTGAGTGTAATAAATTCCTCTCTAAATCATTAGTTAAGGAGGTAGAAATACTATTTTATCCCCTATCCCATCCTTTTTTGATGAAGACTCTACTAGAGGCGATTTCCCGGAACATAATTTTATCATCATTGTGAGATTTCATTAGGCTGATAGTGATTTGCATAAGATCTCATTGTAGTTGATATGGGATAAAAAATTATAATCATTATTTGTATTGGTTTCCTATTATCCATGTTTTAGTGGATTTATATAAAATATTTGTAACAGGGATTTAGAAAATGGGTTGATATTATCCTTCATTGGTGAATGGTAACTTTTGGAGGGATGAGAATGGCTAAACCTTAGGATGATATAACTTATTGCCTATTATTTATAAATCTTGGAATTGTTCTCTATGGATGCTTCAAAGGATATTTTTTCCACCATTTCAGATGAGTTGATGTATGTTTTGTAGGTGATTCACCAGGGTTTCCTCCACATTGAGAGACCAATATCACATCAACACGTATCATGGGACTACACCGGTTTCATTAATGACTTATCTAATGGGTCATAATGATATCTAGGTGCTGATAGTATTGCTATAAGACCGTTTGGATTAATTTTTCAACATTATTAGTGTGTCCCCTAGGTTAGATTATGTTCTTCTTGTAACGACCTAATGTTTTAACAGTAAAATTCTACTATTATAATTATTTCATATGTTATAATCAAATAAGATTACATTTATAACACAAAAAAAATTATAAATGATTAATGAGTAAAATAAAAGATACCTCTTGAAGTTAAGGAACGTATACCAACAAAATAGTAACTTGAAATTTGGAATAGTCATGTGACCCCTATGAATAGTAAACTGACCAATTGAACAGTGACCTCACTATTTAAAGTATGAATAAAGTATATCAATATTATATGTGAAAATATGATATAAATATATTATAGTATAAGTAAGTAAATATTTTAAAAATTATTAATTAAGTGTTGGTATTATTGTAATTAATTAATATTTAATTACAATTATATGATTAAGTTAGTAATTTAAAAGAAAACTTATTTCCATAAAATATATTCATAAATAATTATTTTTATGACTTATGATTATAAGATAATTTTAAGAGACCTTAATTATTTTTTCAAAGTGTTAGAAAAGTATTTTTAATTTAAAATTTTTTATTTTTCAAGTAAATTATGATTTAAATTAAAAATTAAATTTATTATATTTAGAAAATTATTTCACAAAATTGATTTTTTTTTAATTCTACATGTCAAAAAAATGGTTGGAGTGAATTTTTGGGATTTTTTAAAATACTTGAATTTTTGTTGAATAGTAAAATATAATAATTTATGATAAATTGTAAATAAATTAATCTCTGCACCATGCATGAGTCATGGATGATGTAAATGGCCATTACATAGAACTCACTTGCTCTCTTTACTATTTTTGGTCACAAGAATCAACACTATATTTAGTCTTGATCATTAATATAAAACTAATAATTAAAATAATGATAAACCCCTCCTCACCTCCACTATAAATACAACCCCTCTTTACCTCCTCTCCTCACACCTCTCAAGACTTGTGCCTAGTCTAAATTATACTAAATATATCCCTGATCCCATATCCCATGTCTAAGAGATCTTGGTCTCATTGAAAGACCAAAACCTCTTCCCAAAGGAGGTTCTCAAGAGGAAGGAATCAAGTGGTTAAACCCTTTTCTGTTTTGATTCAATTTATTTTAAAGTTTATTTACTTTCGTTTCTATCCTCACATATCCATATCCAAAAGGGATGACAACTCTAGTACCTTACACATACTAAAATTTTATTATGATAATGGAACAATTCTTCATCATCTCTCCTTTACCCTCATATTATACTTGAAATTAAAACACCATACGAGATGTTTTAATTCATAACATTCGAGGATGATGAGTTTTCAATTTCTTCTAGCTCCTTGAATTTTGGTCATGAAACGTTATTTTGGTTGAACCATATTATTATTTATTTAATATGTCCTATGTAATGTTATGGAATCATTTTATAAAAATTATATTAATTAATAAAACAAAATGTGTTCGTTATGATCAAAAACTGCCAATTAAACAAAAAAATTATCATTAATGTTTTATATAATGATTCATAATCACTTCAAATAACCAAATGATTTTTATAACGATGTAATATTCTAGATTTTAACCAATAAAATATAACTCCTATTCCAGAAAACCATATTGTTCTAAAATTAATTGGGTAAAGTTGAGTCTCATGAGATGTTATGTGCAACGGTCTTGGCGGTTAGCCTTGACTCGTGCTACCATGTGTAGCGGTCTTGGTGGTTAACCTTGACCTGTGACCCTCTATGCGTGATGAGCCTTGACTTACCCTAAAGTCTTGTTTTATGTTGATTCCTCATCTCTATGAATACATGTTTATATGATCAAAAGTTTATATGTTATGAATCCATATGTTCCATGCCTTTTTATATCATTATGTCATTCATTCAAACCCACGTACTAAAGAATTATTCATATGTTTTTCCATTACTATATTTTTTAGATCACTATTTTGTTCATGTTATCTTCAGGTTATCCTATGAATATGTATGAAAAAAATTCTGTTAGTATCTCTTAATGGAGATTAAATAAATAAATGTTTTATTCAGTCCCATGTTTTCAGTTTTATGTACCTTGTCTTCCAACACACTCTAATTTAAAATACTTGGGATTGTAATATGACGCTTTATTATGATTAAAATCATGTAATGATATTTATAAAAGACTAGGGTCCCTATATTTGGCATTTTAGGTATGTTATAGTTATTTTTGGAGTTTAGGAATATATCACTTTAGTAAGAACCTTAGGGATGAATTTAATTATAAGAAAACAACCCTAAATTTTGGTATGTATAGAGTAAGTGGTTTATCCAGAAAATAAATCCCTATAAAGATATAAACAAGTGGATATGGATCCAACAGAGATCAACGTAGGGATAAACCCCAAAAACACTACATTGAGCTAGGCATGAATTAGAACTGGTGAACAACAACTGTAACACCCAAAGCTTCTATAGTACTCTTCTCTTTGAACAATACAATAGCTTGTTCTATATGCAGCTTTGAGTTCTAGCACACCATGACCAATGAAACTAGATGTTTAAAAAGTATTTATAATTATTAATACCCACTTTTGGACATTTTATAAATTTTCTTTTTCAAAATGGACAGAATTTTTGGACTGGGAATATCAAAATTAGCTTAGGGCGAATTTTTTGTATTTTTCTAAAAACATTCAAATTTTGATGAATAATGAAAAACACAACGTTATTGTTTAAAACTGAATTTTTATTTAAATTTATTTAAAAGATAAATTATATACATAATATTTATATTAGTCCAATGTAATTCATGGGAGTAATTTTAAAATAATATTAGATATATAAAATTTTATTGAACTATTTAACGTCTTTTAGCAACCTTCTAGGCACATTTAAAAATTTGCATAAAAAATAATTTTACCACTTCTATGAATTTAATTTCAAAAATCCTACACACATAGTTTTCATCAGTATGTAAAATTTGTTTCAATATGATAAAAATAATTGTCAGTGAATAGTAATTTTTGAATTTTATTTACCACGGTTGAAATTAAATAGGGTATTTAAAAGTAAAAATGACATTATAATTACCCCAACACATGTACTAATTCTATTGTATAAGTTTATATTGACCAAAATAATCTTTAGGACAAAAAATAGGATCATTTTTTGATCCATTGTATTACATTAGGACATATATTATGTTTTATTTAAAGAAGAGTAAAAAGTGTTAAATTAAAATTTTAACAACCAAACCCTTTTTGAATATAGGGTTATACATAAGATAAATCCGACTATAAATATTAATTTGTATTCTAAAAATATTTTCTACATCAATATATTTTATTTATAATTTTTAGACATTAAATAATTTAATTTATTTATGACACAATGAGGATGCAGTAATTACCCTATTAATGAAAGATTGAAAAATTGATATTATAAATAATAAAATAATTGTAAATTGAAACTTTTGATTGCATCCACGAATTCTATATGTTAATATGAAATGTTAGGGTTAATTCGGCAAAATAAATTATATAATTCTACATAGGTCTTTAATGAAATATTTGAGGTTATCTTGTCATCTTATAGTAACTATATTAAACATATAGTATAAAAATACAACAAGACATGGTAAAAGTAAACTATTTAACTAAGGGTTAAATCTAAAAGATAAGGTTAATATGGTGACCTAAACCTGTCAAAAAACTATTGGTTGAGAGAATTTAGACCCATCCAAAAATTACCCTTGAAATAAATCCATTTTGAGCTATTATAAACCGAAAATAATTTTATAATAAATTAATATTTCAAGCATTTCCTAAAGTGACCCTCACCCTTCTTATAAAGGGATTCTTAACCTTCTCTTAATTCCACACCTCCAAATGAATTTGGATAGTCCAAAACATGCTCAAATAAAATCTAAAATAACATCAATTAAACATAGATGCCTTAATTTGACCACAAAGTCAACCTATGGGGCCCTTTTGTTCAAATCAAAAGTAAAAATCCGAAGAAGAGGTAATTATTTTATCACATCTTTCAAAGTTATTTTCTTCTTACACTTCCTCTTTCTTTGTTCTTTAAATGATAAAATAATAACTCTAGTACATTATACATAATAAGATGTTATTATTAACATGGTATGTCATAACCCGACCGTACCCGGGCTCGAGCCGCAACTACCCCAAGCCCGCCTCCTTAGGCCAGGGGCTGGAGACTAGCGCCGAAGGCACAACAACTCAGGGAGGCCTTTGCTTAAGTACCTATACAAACACACACATGCAACACACTCAATGCAAAAGTGCAGAGTAAAAGGAAGACAAGCCGAGTAAATGAGTAACTGCTATAAATAAACCACAATGTGCATCGACCTCTAAAAGTAAAAAGTACAATATGAAGGTAACTGAAAAAGAAAAGGGGCAAAACACGCGCCCAACCAGAAAAGGTGCCACAACCCGGATACAAGTAAACAAAAGAAATCAGCCGGAATGGGTCCCCCACCTGGGACCTAACCACGACCACCGCACGCGGTCCAAGCTCCTAAACTCCTAAGCTCCACTGAAGTCACGACCAACCTATCCGTCGTCTGCAAGGGCACACCAAGTGTGGGTAAATCCCAAGAAGGGGTGAGTTTAAAAATACTCAGTAGGATAACCCGAAGGCTCGAGGGAGAAACAAAGGAGGTACCAAAGGGTGAGAAGTACAGCGAACAGGGAAAAGAAAAGGGGTATAACCGAAAGTGTAGTGAAGAGTAACAATAGAGAGTCCAGCTCAACCAAAAAATAAGGAAGGAGATAGACTCATCCAGACACAAGGAGTTGTAAATGGAGAGAAGATAAACTTCTCATTGAGTCTTCGCTACTTATAGCAGGAGAGTAGACTTGTCCAACCACGAGATGATAGACACGGAAAGCACGTCGAATACCATGCGCGTCTTCACCTCTCCTGGAAGGAGAGTATCCAAAACTCAAGGAGTGGGTACTGGAACAAGGTATATACATATCATTATGCTCATCAAGAAGCCTGAACAACATCGTAATGGGATCTTTGTCCCGTAGCTCAGCCCAAGAAAAGTGTAGCCAACAGTCCCAGAAGTAAACTCCATTGATGCCCAGCATCCCACACATTTGCCCCAAACCGCAAGCCAAGGGGCTCAATCACCGCACCTCGACACTATCCTCTTTGGGTGGCACTGAATCGCCTGCACGATTTTAGGTCGCGTCACAAGGATGCGTCTCGGTGGGGGAAAAGATCCTTGTACTTGAGCGTTTTGGGGGAACGTCAACCACAACTCATCACTGCCCCGCAGTCGAGAGGTCTGCTCAAAGTTGACAGGCGACCCCCTGCCCAGCCCCGCTGGAGGATCCCAGGAAGTCAACGGGTTCCCACTACAGGGAGACCCGGAAAGTCGACGGGTGCCACACTGCCCAGTCCCATAACAGGGTAATGCACTGGAGGGAGACTCGGCTAAAGTCGGCGATGGGACCACTGCTCAGCCCAGCTGGAGGTAACCCGGCATCGGGGACCACTACCCAGCCCAACTGGAGGTAAGCCCGACATCGGCGACCACTGCCCAGCCCCGCTGGAGGTAAGCCCAGCACCGGGGACAACTGCCCAGCCCCGCTGGAGACAACCTCAGCCCTGCTGGAAACAACCTCCTGGGTAGAGGATCGGTTCCCGCCTAAAGTGTTGGTCACACCGAATCCACATGAACTCTACCAGGGAACACGGGGTGATGGGAGAAAATCCCCAGGCCTCACAAGTCGATCCCGCTCTAATCCGCTGAGTCACTGTCGAAGGGGACCGAGACATCTCATCCCAGAAAGTGGGGAAAACACCCACACTGCACGAACACCCGTAGTCGCAAACGGTAACGCAGTCCGGTGAAAGGTCACGGTACTGAAACCCCTCCTAGCTGAAGAAGCAGAGAAACCAAACCATATCTGTCGGCCTAACCATCGAGAACAAGACCAAGGGGAGACTACTCAACCCTGCTGGTCAGAAAAAAGAGCACCATGCCATGGGAAACTACACCCTACTGGTCAAAAAAACGAGAGCAGAGGGACCCTCTACGTCGCAAGTTGTCAAAGTACTAAAGCAAAACACAACATGCACATGGGGCCCATACGATGTGTGGCCCCAAGTCAACCCCAACCAAGCGCACAAACGTTCTCAGGTACAAACCACACGTACCTCCAAGCGCTCCCGTATACTCTCAGGTTATACCTCGTTCCAGCCCAAAGGCTATCGTGCACACGGCACCCAGCGTCAACGCGAAGGCGTGACGTAAAAACTCCACCTCAAAGGCCCAGGCACGGCCAACCACATCTTTTGAATCATTTATATCGCTCCCCCAAGAGTGAGCGATCACACGCCAAGGGTCCGCTACAAACATGGTAGGGAGAACCACCACCAGAGCACCTTTCAAGCTTCCATATTTAACAAGATCGCGCAAGAGGCTCCGCACACCCAAACGGATCGCACTGTTGTAATCCTCGTGGAAAAACACGCGAGATTGACCACTTACTCACCTACAACAGATATCCGATGGAAAACTCACCAACACCGCCTCATGCCCGGACGACGTCCCGTGATCCCGAGACTCGGCCCCGAAAACAGTCGGGCGCATCAGACCATTGCAATCCCCTTGGGAAAACACGTCAAAAAGACTGCTCACTTGAGCACAATAGATATTCGGAGATATATATGCATTCTGGCGCACCGCACACGAACAGTGTGCTTCGTGGGACCCACATACCGGTACCGAAACTCAACGAATGGATCACACCGTTGTGATCCTCTCGAAAAAGTACATGAAATGGACTAATCACTTGTCCAAAACGGACACCCGGTGATAAAGATGGAAAATCACCGTCAACACCCAAATGGCCCACACGGGGCCCACACCATCGTGCAGAATTATAGCGGGTAGACTACGCCAATGCGATGCCCTCGAAAAAACACCCAACATTGATTGTTCGCATGCCCCGAATGGACGTCCGATGAAAAAGTCGCTAAAAGCAGCTTGCAGCTCGAAAGATGGGCCGTGGGGCCCACGCCACAACTTCGGCCTCGACGCCTGAAACCACCCTAGAAGTCTTCGCACCGGTGCCAGGGTCTCAACGCCACTGACGACGCTTAAATCAGACGTTGGATGCGTCCACACCGTCCAAAACAAAATCCCCTGAAGGAAACGTCAATCTGCTTAACACACATGACGTGCCTCTGAGTCCCCCGTTTCAGGGGTTAAAAACCCCCGAAACCATCTCAAAATATTCATCATAATTTAAGGAGTGTGTCACCGCAGACGGCGCCGTAATCCGACACCCGGTCTATGATTTATAACCAATAAATCATTTCCCGTAATAATAATAATAATAATAGTATTATTATTTAAAACGTAAATTATATTTTTATTTTTTATTTTTTAAAACAAGACCGGCCGTTCGGCCGGTCTTCTACTTCTCCCAACAGGACCCGCAAAAGGAGGGTCCTCGTTTCCTCCCGCAGCACCTGAGGTTGCCGCCTCGGGTCCTCTGCTGACCGCGCCATGCCAGTGCCTGCCTGCTGCCGACGACCTGCCGCACGCCACGCTCGCCGTTCGCGGCTGCTCTGCCTCACCACTAGCCGCCGACCGCCATTCGGAGCTCCGCCTCACACCGCTGCCGCCTTCCGGCGCTCGCGCTGACCACCCACTGGAGCTCAGCCGCCGCTCCGCCTCACGCCGTCGCCCGCAGCCGATGCCACCGCCCTCTGTCAGAGGAACCCGCCGCCGCCGCCTCAGACCAGATCCGCGCCACCCTGTAAAGCTCAACGGACCGCCGCAAGTTGCCGGAAAATACCCAACACCCCCCCCAATTTCCGCAACCTTCGGAAAACGATTTCGAACACATCGGAATTCCGATTTCATATCCGAAACAAACGTTGGAAAGATCAGAACCATTACTACGCATTTTTGGGATTCGCTCGACGTTCGAGCATTAATTTGATGCATAAAATTATACTTGAAGATGGGTATATAAATAAAAACGTAAACTCCTACCTGCGAGGGCGTAGCCCGAAGCTTCGCCGCACGATCCACCGCCGCCGCAATGTTTAGAGAGGAGGAGGATTAGTGAGGAGCTCTCCTTGGGTTGCTTTCCTTCCACCAGAGGATGTAGGGGAAGGAGGAGGGAGAGCGGTGTTTGGGCTTTAAGTAGAAAAAATAATAATTAAAACACTTCATTAATTAAAAACTCCCAAATTCACCCGTATCTGAAACGCTTGACTGGGTCGAGGTTAAGTCTCCCCTAGGGTAAACACCACCTTTCGAGCACAACGGTGGCCTCAGAATTTTAATCCGAGGACCCGTTCAAAATTTATTAAACATAGCGTCCGAAGTTTCCAAATTACGAAAACGCCCCTGGGGCCATTTTTCACAGACGGCCCGCGCCCGCAAAACTTATACCCCTCCTTGGGTAAACGACATGCTCCAAACTAAACGGTGCCCTCAGTTTTCCAATCCGAGCCACCGTTTAATAGATAGACGCATTTCAACATTAAACGAATAAATTAATTAATTAATTTATCCCTTTAACGTTCTGAAAGCGAGTGAGGGTTCCAAATGTCTCACGCCAACAAGTTTTATGTCGTTCCTAGGGTAAAAAACCCATTCCAGACCCATCCTTATGCTCGGATCCCTGATCCGGATTACCGTTTAGGAGTTATCGCATTTATTTGGCGTTTCCTGTGTGAACGCACTGAAATTTTAATTCCAGCCACTCCGGGGCTCGGAATCGCACGCCGTCTGAAGGCGCTGCTCTGGAATAACACCAAGAATATTCCAAAGTCATTGGTAGAAAAAACCGGGTTCTTAAATCATTCTCTCCTTCAAGATTTTCGTCCCCAAAAATCAAAACTAGGGAGCAACATATGGTACTAAGCCCGCACCTGGCTTTCCCATACCCAGAAGAACCCACGCACAGCTCTGCGTCACCGCACACAGTCCAAAGGATTGATCCATTCACACGAGGTCGGCCCTTGACGATGTTGTGCACCAACTCCAGACTTTGGGGTTAAGGCAAGGCGGTAGGGTACCTCACCATCCCTTTGCATGGTCTCAAATGGCCCGAAGGCCCTCGGGGGTAGCTCACCTCTCAGGTTGAACCTTTACGTCACACGCCGCGACTGGAATCACCACCTGCACCTGGAACAAGGCCCAATGATTCCCTACATCAGAATATCCATATAATGAAACACCCAAGGATATCTGGTCACACAAGATTCCACAGTCGATGTCTCGCAACCAAGACTCTCTTACACGCTCAGAAAGCGATGGAGTCGACACCATCGACTAAAGAAAAAGGTCCCACACCTTTTTCCTTACCAACACAGGGTTACACCCGACACCCTGCATCACCCTAGTAACACCTCAAGAAAGGAGTAGGGAGGAAAACATTCCACACACATAGTCTAACAATTCTACTGCAAAAAGTAGAAGAGCTGTAGAGTGTACCTCTTATCACCTCATGCTCTGCAGGATCGTAGACATCCAAATCTCACGGATGTCCGCGGTCCCAACTGTCAGCTCCCGGAGCCTGACGTGGACCACCTAGTGGTGATGGGAAGATCTCGTAAAGTTGTCCCTGTTGAATCTCCTTTCGTCACAGAATCTAAAGATTGGCAAAGGGGAATATCTGAGCTCAAAGTGATTCAACCTTTGGACAAGTATCATAAATTGACAAAGGATGGAATAAGAAGAATGTTGCACAAGGGTCACGCAAGTTCTACAATGGTCACACAGGTATACTTGCATGCCACCTAGTGGTCGCGCAGGTGACCTGCGCGACCTAAGTGATAACGACCCGGGTCTTCTCCAGCCTATAAATAGACCATGTGGGCCCCCCATTTGAGGGAGGATTTTTTTCCAGAAACTCCGATTTGAGCTCCCGGCGCCCTAGTCTCTTCTCAAAGCTTCTGAAACACTTCTAATGTAATTTCTTACCTAGAACGGAAGATCTAAAGAGGGGGAAGAAGGCCTAAGTGTTGAAACTCATCAACACTTGCGCGCCTGAGTGGCTAGCCCTTAAGGGAAAAGGCCACACTTGCGTGCCACCTTACTCCTTCAATAGAACTTTCGCGACCCTCTTTTGGAAGAACCTAAAGAGGATTCTAAAGGCTTTAACCAAGATTCGCTCAAGTATAACTCTGCTGGTTAACCATCGCGCAAGTACCCATGTGTCACGCAGGTATACCTGCGCGACCAGGACTTGCGCGCCCACGCAGTACCTACGCACCTTCTAGTACTTGCGCGCCCCTTCCTTTTTGGGTGCCCTTCTTGCCCATTTCACCCCTCATAAGCCATTCGACCTCTCCTATTCAAGATTCAATCTTCAAGACACTCTTCAAATCCATTTATAGCATGATTTCTTGATTTGGATTCCTTATCTGAAAGGAACTCTGTGGAATATCTCTCAAAACCTAGTGATTTACACATCATTATGTCACTAAAAAATTGAGATTTCATTCATTAAACCTCATCCTTTAAGATGAGAGAACCCCTTAACCTAGGCCTCCTTTTCAGGAGTAAGCTCCGGTCTCAAATATGGGAATCCTCTTCAGGAGTAAGCCCCAAGTCCCTTAACTTTTCAAATCTCTTAACCTGAGCCTCCTTTTCAAGAGTAAGCCCCAGTCTTAATTTCCCTTAACCAGTCCTAATTTACCTTTGATCTGGGATTCCTTTTCAAGAGTAAAACCCAATCATAAATCCTCTCCTAATTTGGGCCTCCTTTTCAGGAGTAAGCCCCATGTTAGAGTATTCAAAATCTCCATGAAGCGCGTATACCTTTATGGACCCTGTTCCTAGATTTCTTCCCTATTGTAAATCCTAAACTTCATTTATCTGGGAAGTCATACATACATAAGACCCACATTATTTCTCATGATTTCATCTTTCATGGAACAATTGTCTACTCGAACTACGTGGGTTCTGATTCCTTTCATAAACAATGGATACGTAGATAGCCCATCTGCGAGTTCGATCCCAACTCTAAAATAATTCATGTCCTTCTGAAGGAAAATAAATATCAAGTGCCCCACTGACTAGATTTAAAACTAGTATGGTCATCATAAGGACCAAGATACTTTTACGTATTAAAGGATACCATTGACTAAGAATCTATAACAAATAAAGATGATTCTTTATCAGTGAAGAACCTCGAATACATATAAAAGATTCTCTAAATTTCCTACATATCGATCATTGATTGTCAGATCTAAAGGAAAACTCATTTTATATTTGTTAATGTAATAAGGATTCACGAACATAACATAAATCTATAAAGAGAGTCTTGGATTTGACAATAATTCCCCTCAAAAAGGTGTCATGAGTCCGACCTACCATCCTCTCGACCAATGAAAATTCCTAAGCCTCATCAGTCCATGAACTAATGAGCACCTACCTTTGGAAAGTAGGTCCAAATGGAGGTGGAATCATTGGATGTTTCCGGTTATATGAACAAACCCGTTAGAAACCGATTGGAATGTTTAAATCTCCCATCAAAGGTGGTCATCCCCAGAATCCGAGGGAAACAAAAATGGTGAACCTGACGTGAATCCTTAACCGAGTTAAAATGATGTTTTACCAATTTTTTAGGGCCCTATTTAAAACTCAATAAGAGGGCCAACAAAAAAAATCATTGACATATGTGCTCATCCAGAAGATGTAGTGGCTAAATGTATCTTGATTACATCTGTTATATCAAACAAGCACTCTTTTCCAAGATCTTATGCATTTCTAGAATGGCTGCTCTCAAGCTCACACCTGTGAATACTGCTCCTGCAAATACCACTGATGCTACTCCTGCTGGATCGTCATCCTCTCTAAGGATGATATCACCTACTCAGCATCTTCAAAGGTGGGTATCAAACGCACTGGTTAAGGGGTACCATCATCACGGTACCATCCCAACTCTGGAGGCTGCCTGACAAGCCCTCCAAGTAAACAACTCACATCGGTCGTCCAGACAACGAAGACTAGTGGTCAAGAAGCAGGCGGTGCTGACTACCGTCTCCAACCATTTCGGGTCGTTATCCCCAGAACGCAATCACCATTCTCTCCCTTATTCTAGGGAGGTGAATGAGTAGGTCCCTCAGGGCCGTAATTCAAACAGACAGGAGTCCTTCCTGAGGGATCCCACCAACAATCGCCACCAGACTCGTGCAGAAGTGCACCCTCAACATGATGAGGGTACCGACTCCAGGCATTCGGCTCCGGTTCCTCAAACTCGAGCAGGCAAGACGAATCTCCAGAGGAGAATTCCGGTTAACAGTGAGTAGGTTCTCATCTCTACCATCTCCGGAGAAGTGCACCAACCTAACTTTGTGGCATGCAACGAGCAGGAACACACACCTTCCCGTTTTAATTCCATTGTCCAACATACTTTTCTGGCAGCATCACGCCAATCCCACTAGGAAATTCCGACGGAGTACTATAGGTAGAAACATACACCTGTTTATACATCATCAGCTAGTCAGCAGGCTCGTCTGACTACATATGATGGATCTCGTCAACTACGTTCGACGAAGTGTAATCAGCAGGCACATACACCTGCTAGTACTAATCGAGCCTACCAACAGTCTCACTTGGTAGCATTCGGAGAAGTTAGTCGTAAAGCCCCGACAACAAATAGGAGGCAAACTCAACTCTCTGCCCCCACACTTGAGTACTGTCAGGATTCACTGACAGGAAAAGGAGGACAGGAGCAGGCACATACACCTACTCCAAGCTCGGAATGGACGTATATTCCCGTTCCAGTAGCTGAAGTCACCAAGAATATTCTATCAATGGTGAAAGAGAAGAATCAAATCCCTACTCATATTCTGGATGCCTTCCAGGATATTATAACAACTCCATCGGCATCTCAGGGAAAGACACATAAATCTATCCCTACCGGTGGAGTGACACATAAATAATTCACTCCAGAACAGACACACACATCTGTTCCAATCCAAGAGGGTTGTGGGGAATACTCCCCCATATCATATGGACAACCAAGTCAGGAACATACACCTGATTTGAGTGGAGATCGTCAGCCTAACCTGGCCATCATTCCTGATCAGGCATATACACATTCTCAGATCAGCCACTTTCGTCAACAAGTGGTTTCTATCTCAAGTAAGAAGGCATATAAGAAAAAGAACCGCCCAGCATAGTCAGGAGATCAAGAGCCAATCTGTAATAAGGCCTTGCTCGATGCTGGAGTTCATGAATCCCTCAGACAATTATCTGTTGAAATTCAAGATTCTACTCCCTCATTTCCCAATAGTGGGAACATTAATTCCTAAGGTCTTCAATAGACACTTCCTTATGAAGGCTTGCTTCATGAAAATTCAGTCAATCTCGAATTTTCGTCTTCAGAAGAGAGCCACAGGAACCCTCTGTGTGGTCAGAAGACCAAGGAGCAAGAGATCTCATCTTTTGTTGTAACCCATTATGGTGGTCCTCCCCATGATGATGAATTTCTCTGCGAAAGTCCTCTCCGCAGTAGTGATGCACATTGCCCGGAAAATGCTCCAGTGGAAAATGTAGTGCCAAGAAAGCCCTTTTATCTTGAGGCGCTTGCAAATGCGAAACCAGTCATGTCTGAAGCTTCATCGCTAGCAGGTGAAATACTTTATCAATCAGAAGATAGTATAGGGTGTAGTTCATTCTCCGAACCACCCCTAAGTCATCCATCTTCTAGTTTGATCAATGATTTCTCTACCAATACTGTTGAATCCAATGAAGCAACAAGGAAACACCAACTCTGGTCAAATTAGGTAGAAGAATGTTCATCAAATGATAAAGAGGAAATGCTGAACATGAGAAAACAACTAGCGAAAGGTGTTGTGCCAGTCATGTTTTAGCCTCTGGCTGAGTCTCAGTATGACATTCCGGAAATGTTGACGGAAGATGAAATACATGATATTCGTGTCAACATATGGAAAACTCTTTGTCAGTTGAAAAAGAAATTATTATATTATGATGAATATGAAAATCAACTTAAGATAATAGAAGGGTTACAACGTCAGATTGATTTGGCGTCTCTATCAGTCTCTCGATATCTGAAGTCTGAAAAGCAGCAGAGAGCCCTTCAACGTTCATGCTTTGGCACATTAAGAAGATTGCGTCAGTTAATTTCCAAGGCCCCATCTAGTATTCATGTCAGAGGATGGGGTGTTCATGGAGAATTTCATTTCACGGTGCTCTCCAGTCAGCAAAGTCCGCCGAAAATGTTATCATGCAATGTTATTGCCCATGACCAGCCACAGTCAATGGGATTTGTTTGTAATCAAAATCTTTCCCAAGAACAGGCTTCAACTAGTTCCTCTCAAAATCAAGAATACAGAGAACAAGTTGTTGAATTACTCTTTCATAAAGCAAACGAGAATATTGAACAGGCTTCTCGTTTAGAGAAAGCATGTCACCAAGTGACAGAAGTGTCAGAAATAATCCAACGGTCTTTTGAACCGGGTGATAAAAGTGGATACATGTTAATGCATCCAGTTAATTTCTGGACTAAGGTTCGCAAGATCAGGAGAGATTTTAAGAAAGTCTCAGACATAACATGTCAAGAGCCACCCCAGCTCGCCAGACAGGGGACTCTTTTAAGCCAACCCTCGGAATCAACAAATAAGATTCGAGGAGTTGAGAAGGAACAGCCCCAGTCCACTGGACTGGGGAATTTTTCAAATCATCAATCCCCTCCTCAGAGAATGTCGGTTTTTTCTCGATTGGGGAAGAAGCCTCAAGAGGAACGAAGAGCCAAATTATCAGGAGATTCCCTCGAAATTACGGTTCGTCAAGAAGTTCCCGAGGGATCGAATCAACAAAAGGAAATGTCTCATTAAAGACATGGAAGAAGACAATATCACTGAAATGATGATAGAAGGGATGCGATGAGTTATGCATCAATCAATGTCATCAATACCGTTTTTTCTGATCCACCGGACGAGGATCACTCAAGGGACTCAGATGAAGAGGTTCCTACTCAAGAAGATGTACGCACCGACACAAATGAAGAAGTTGTGCATACACGAAGTCAAAGGATTACTCAGAATCTAGGTAATCCTTTGAGTAACCCACTTCCCTCTCTTCGAAAAGGATCCAAAAAAGGGAATGGAAAGAACCAGGTTACATATCCTTCCTCTGGATAAGGTCAATTTCTCTCACTAGAGCAAAGGTTTGCACATCAGGAGGAAGAAATGAAGGAATTAAGAAGGCTGAATGCAGAACTACTTCAGAGTAGTCTTCTTCTTAAGCATGCTGGAGTCAGTCAGCCAAAAGAATTTTTTGCAGCTACTGAGATGGATCAAGAATATCCTCCTCTATCAGTACACCCTCATAGGTATAATCCTATGGGTCAAGTGAAACAACATTTGGAAGTGACACCATCAGTTGCAGCACCAATCACCACATGTTTCCAAGCTCCAGTCATTGCACCTACCCATGTCCAAGTTCAACCAGATGTTTCTCAAAAGTTAATAACTACTATTAAGTCATTAACAGCTCGGTTAGAAACTATGGAAGGGAAACGTGCACAAGTTCAACCAGAAAAGAAATTTTACCCTGAATGGGTATATTCAATATCTTCTCCATCCAGTTTTGGGAACCCTTTATTCCTTATTTTCAATGGATCATGCGATCCTGAACAGCATTTGACGCATTACGTGTCTTGTTGCGATCCTATGATGGGATCTCTGGAGTAGCAAGAAGTAGTGAAACTCAGATGCTTCGTGCGAACCTTGTAAGGACCAGATTTTGTATGGTATACAAGCTTGCAATCCTGGTCAATTACCGGAAGGGAGGATCTTCACCAAAAATTCCTCCTTCAATTCAAATCAACTTTCCCAAAGACAACATTTTTTGATCTTACAAACTGTAAGAAAAGGGAGAATGAAAGGGTCTCTGATTTCACTGCTCGATGGAAGGAATTAACATATTCCTTGAGTTTAGCACTCCCTTAAGAAGAATTGTTTCCAATTTGTGTGGAAAAACTGTGTGACGAATTACGCATGTCGTTAATCCCTGTGAAATACACATGAGGGTTTGAGGACCTTACTTCAATCGCTCAGCAGATTGAAGATTCCCTTATACGGGCTAAAGCTAAATCTCGTGTAATTCCATCAGATCCAGGAAGGAGAATAGGTAAAGAAGAAACTGCTACAGTTATGCTTAAACAAGCACTTGTACCTGTTTCTACCTCAAAACCTTCATTTTCTAAAATGTCTCCACCTTCTGAGCGCCAACAACCAAAGTCGTTTCGTCTAGACGATCAAAGAGATCAAAGATGAAAACAATTTTAGGATATGAAGAGAAAAAAATACTCTTTCTGAAATGAACAAGTTCCTGGTTATTTCATTTCGGCTCTGGAAAACAATTTGGTTCAATTGCCAATTCCCAAGTGGCCAAACAATAAAGTAGATGAAGATTGTCCTAATAATTTCCCTTTTCATCAAATGTTGGGGCATCCCATCCAGGAGTGTTTTGTCTTCAAAGACCTCCTGCAAAAGATGGTCGACTCGGGACAAGTCAAACTGAAAGGTTCTTCAGATCAGGTAGCATGTATTACTACTACAGTTCCAGAGGAGAAAGGAGAATGGCAAGAAGTCAAAAGAACAAATGCACAGAAGTATGATGATTGGATGGTCAGAAAGACAATCAATCAAACTCATGCTATTTTGAGAACACAATTAAAGAAACCAATTGTGTCTTATGCCATGAATGTTGTGGAAAAACCCTCTTCGTCAAAGGGAAAGTCCTCAATGAAACGACATGATTCAAAGAAAGAAAAAGAATCAGAAGAAGATGAGTATGTGTCAAAGCCTAAGTTGTCTTTGACATTGGAGGAATTCATTCCATCTACTTCGAAGCCACGGGCACCGCCCCACCAAACGGCACAACCTAAACAGGCTAATCAGGCAGAGTCTTCATCAGACGAAGAGTTAATCTTTGGTTATGATAATATGATTCAATTAACAAATCCATATTCGAGTCGCAGTTTCGATTTCAATGAGCCTGAATTCCCTATATCCAATAGGGGAATCAGAGGAAGTTCTCGGGGCTCAGGATACAGGGGAATACGTGGATATTTCAGAAGCCACTGTTCCAATTCTACCACTGCTAGAACTGTGTACACCGCAAAAACTCATGGTAGAGCCCTTCAGCGAGCTCAGCAAGAACAAGCATGTTCTTCTACCAATAGAAAATTCAGTCCTGGAACAGTTATTTTGGAAGACCGGTTGAAGGTTCCAACTTCTTCCTCTCAGCAAGTAAATGGATCTAATCGGTCTAATCTTCCAAAACCAGGAATATTGCCAACTCCTATCCCGATACAAGATGCATTAACTTCTAAAGCATCTACTTCCAAGGTACCCGCTAAACCACATATTACTATTGGGAAACGCAGACCTCTGGATAAAAAGTATGATATATTTATACACTTGTCCCATGTACCAGCCGAGTTATCAATTCTGGATGCTCTGAATCTGTCAAAAGATATTCGGGAAGCACTCATCGAGGCATTGTCAAGTCCTCAGGAGTTTGAAATTGAAATTGCTGCAGCTAAAGTCTATCAGATAGAGAATAAACTTTCATAATTCCATGAATTAATATCTTTTACTGATTAAGATGAAGATGATGTTGTGGATGGACATATTAGACCATTGTACTGGTCTAGCAAGGTCAACGGCGTAGATGTCTGAAGAACATTCATTGACAATGGTTCAAGAGTCAACCTCATTCCCATTCATACACTTCATCGATTGGGCCTCACAGAATCTGATTTGTCTCCTTCTACCATGATATTACAAGGATATGATAAAAATGAACAAGAACCACTGGGAAATGTTACACTCAGAACTCAGTTTGGAGATCTTTTTTCCAATTCAGATTTCATGGTTGTTGATCAAGACTCATCCTTCAACATCTTGTTTGGAAGATCCAGGCTACCTCAACATGAGGATATCCCTTCATCATACCATCAATGTCTCAAATATTGTTTCGATTGTCAAGTTGGGACATTGTATGGTGATAAGGCCCCGTTCAAGACATGTGAGTCTCAATACATTGAGGCGGAATTCTATCACATGAAGGGAAGGGAGAAATCCACAACAAAGGAGATTACCAAAGTTAATGCTCCATATGGTTTGAAGAAGATTCAGTAAATCAATTTACACATGTGAGTATAGATTATGTGTTGCCTATCAGTAAAACTGACAAGATAGACCCAAATCAAAATACTCTTATGGAATGATCCATAATTTCAATTACGAAAATCGATCCAGAGAACATGGGAGAACTTGGTAACCCACCAAGCAGTGATGACAGCACAAATGGTGACATCTTCATTTCATCTGCTGAAACCCAACAAGTCTATACTTAGCCAATTAGGCCAGAAGAAGTTATAGAAACATCAGAGGTGAACAATGTTGTTGATTTTCAATCCATCATCTCCTCTTTAATACCCAAAGAAGACCCTTCATCATCAGTCGGGTCGGAAATGGAAGCTTCTTCTTCAAGATGTGAAAATTGTGACATCTCTTCTGATCATGAAAATACTGCTTTATCATCTACTATGAAAGTAGAAACAGAAGAAATGACACATGAAGAAGAAGAAGAGGAAGATCTCAGAGATGGTCATCCAGCATTTGAAGAGGGTATCTCTACCACTATGGATGAACTCAGAGAAATAAATCTGGGTACAAAAGAAGATCCACACCCCACTTTAATCAGTGCGGCCATGACTCTTGAAGAGAAAGAGATGTATATTTCTTTTCTAAAGAAAAATAGAGATATATTTTCCTGGAACTATACAGAAATGCCCGGGCTTGATCCTGATGTTGCTACTCATCATTTGGGTTTACCAGAAGAACATAGAGGATTTAAGTAAGCCGCGAGAAGAACACACCCAACTTATGCTTCCATAATTGAAGCTGAAGTGGATAAGCTTATCAAAGAAAACTTCATTAGAGAAGTTCAATATCCCAAATGGTTGGCTAATATTGTCCCTGTAAAGAAGAATAACGGACAAATTAGATTTTGCATCAATTTCAAGGATCTTAATCGGCATTGTCCTAAGGATGATTTCCCAGTTCCGATTACAGAACTTTTAATTGATGCAACAGCTGGCTATGAAGCACTTTCATTTATGGATGGATATTCCAGATATAATCATATCTGAATGGCCCTAGAAGATGAGGAATCTACAGCCTTCAGAGCCCCTCAGGGTGTGTTTTGCTACCAGGTAATGCCCTTTGGCTTAATGAATGTAGGTGCAACTTATCAGCGTGTCGTGCATCGTATCTTCAAACCCTTCTTAGGGAAGTTTGTTGAATGCTATGTAGATGATTTGGTAGTTAAATCTAAACAACGTTATAATCACTTGGCTGATTTGGAAGTCATATTCCGAAAGCTTCGACAAACATAATTTGAAGATGAACACCTTAAAATGTGGTTTTGGGTAACCTCAGGAAAATTTCTCGACTTTGTTGTACGCCATCGTGATATTGAAGTCGATCCTGAGAAGACCAAGTCAATCCTTGGTATGTCACCTTCTCAAAATTTGAAATAATTAAAAGGAAATCAAGGACACATAGCCTATATTCAACGTTTCATCGCCAATTTAGCAGGAAAAAGCATACCCTTCACCAAATTGATGAAGAAGGGAGTCACTTACCAGTGGACTGAAGAATGTCAAGAAGCAGTCGATATTCTCAAGAAATACCCCGTGAGTCCACCGGTACTCATGGCACCTGTTGAAGGAAGACCACTTATCCTCTACGTGACAGCTCTAGAGCGATCATTGGGTGCCTTTCTTGCTCAAAAGAATGATGCTGGGAATGAAAACAGCCTCTACTATCTCAGTCGAACCATGCTTGAAGCCGAAACCTGATATTCAAGTATTGAGAAGTGTTGTCTGGCATTAATCTTTGCAGTTCAGAAGTTGAGACACTACCTGCAACATCACGAGGTCCAATTGGTATCTCGCAATAACCCGCTCAAATTTATCCTTAGTCGTCCAATGCTTACAGGACGTCTGGCTAGGTGGGCAGTTATTTTGCAGCAATTTGACATTCAGTATGTGTCTCAAAAGGCGATAAAGGGCCAAGCTCTGGCTGATTTCCTGGCTGAACACCCTTTATTGGAAGACACATATTCAGATATTGAACTCCCTGATGAGGAAGTCTTCTCTATTCAAGAAAGTCCTCAGGCATGGGAAATGTATTTTGATGGTGCTTCCAGAAGTCCAACATGGAGGAAAATGGAAAATCCAAAATTCAACGAAGTTGGCTTAGGAATTGTGCTCATTTCTCCAGAAAAGGAAGTGTTACCTTATTCCTTCTTATTGTGGGAAGGTGGTACCAATAATGAAGCAGAATACCAAGCTCTCATCGTAGGCTTGGAATTAGCACTTCAAGAACAAGTGAATCACTTAAAGGTGAAAGGTGACTCAGACCTGGTAATAAAACAAGTCAATGGGGATTATGCCATCAGAAAAGAAGAACTAATCCCATTGTATGATTACGTCAGAGAGTTAATGGTGGAATTCCCTTTGGAACTGACATTTTCTTATGTCCCAAGATCACAAAATGCTCAAGATGATGCAGTGGCTAATATAGCCATAGATCTGGAAGATCCAAATAGGGATGATACAACCATTAGTATTGCCCACCGTTGTGCAATTTCAACCTATGTTCGAATCAGAATAGAGGAAATTAATGGAATTTGTCCCATTCCTGAGCCGTATGGTCATACTATAGGATAGATTTCACCTATCAGAGAATACCTTCAAAATGGAACACTTCCACCTGATAGAGCTGTGAAAGAACAAATCCGGCGACGTGTGGTCAATTTTACTCTTTATGATAGCCCAGATCACCTAGAGAAAATTCTCTATAAACTTGGTTTTGATGGAGTTCTCTTCAAATGCATTGTTGGTGAAGAGATAATGGCTGTCATGAAAGAAGTGCATGTAGGAGTCTGTGGTGCCCACCAGTCTGGACATAGACGGTCTAATCAGATTCGAAGGCTTGGATACCTTTGGCCTTCAATGATACGAGATTGTGTCGCTTTCACAAAGAAGTGTCATTCATGCCAAGTACATGCCAACATCATTCATCAACCTCCAGAGTTTCTTCATACAGCTAAATACTCATGGCCATTTTCCACATGGGGAATGGAAGTGGTGGGACCTTACCCTTTGGCTACGACCAAGAAGTTTAAGTACATTCTTACTGCTACTAACTTCTTTTCCAAATGGGCAGAGGCAATACCTATCAAGGAAGTCAGTTCTAAATTCATTGTTAGCTTCGTCAAGTCTAACATCATTAACAGATTTGGTATCCCCTATACCATATTGACGGACAATGGAAAAAACTTCTATTCATCCGAGGTGAAGAAGTTGAATCAAAAATAAAACATAAAATCCAACCATTCATCTCGGTATCATGCAGTGGCCAACGGCCAGATAGAAGCCTTTAACAAGACTCTTTCAAATATACTGCAAAAGATGGTGGATAAAGATAAGAGGTCATGGCCTGATAAACTCTTTCATGCTTTATGGGCTTATCAGACTACCACCCGCACTGCAACTCGGTCAACTCCATATTCATTAGTATATGGAACAGAAGTCGTCTTTCCCATTGAAGTTCAACTACCCTCGCTCAAAGTTTCCATTTGTGATCAATCATCTACAGATGAACAATCTCAAAAGCGATTGAATGAATTGGAACAGTTAGATGAGAAAAGATTGTGCACTTTTCACCACTTGGAAGTCTATCATAATCGAATTGCACGAGCTTTTAACAAAAAAGTTCGTCTTCGTTCATTCACTCAGGGAGAATTGGTATTAGTTCTCAGAACTCCAATGATACCAGGAAAGAAACCTCCCAATCTTGACCCAAAATGGGAAGGACCTTATTCAATACATAGGGTCTACTCCAATGGAGCTTATTCATTAATCTCGATGGATGGAGAACTCATCACTACTCCAACCAATGCCATATTTTTGAAGAAGTATTTTGTATAAACACAAAACCTCTTTCGTCCTTGCTATATGACGTTAAACTATACAACAACGGTCTATACATATTAATTTAAACTATTTGTCTTACTTTCGTCCCACACGACGTTAAACTGTGAAAAAGTTCCCTAAATGGTCCAGTATGACCTTAAAATTCAACTAGGTCCTGTATGACCTTAAACTACATCAATGGTTCAGTATGACCATAAACTGCATCATCAACGGTCCATGCATATAACCCTAAACTATTTTCGAGTCCCTTACGTCCAGCAAGACGTTAAACTGTGATGTCCTAACTACATGACGCTAAACTGTATAGAAGTCCCTTACATATGGAAAGACGTTAAAATAATCATCAAAGGTCATGTATAACCTTAAACTACACTTTTTTCCAGCATGACATTAAACTGCACCATCCACGGTCCATGCATATGACCTTAAACTATTCGCACTTTCGTCCAACATGACGCTAAACTGTGGAAAAAACCCCAATGCGTCCAACATGATGTTAAATAGTGTACTCTTTTGTCCTCACTGCATGAAATTAAACTACACAGTCCCCCTTTCGTCCAACATGTTGTTAAACTATATTGTACCCATCTTCCTAACTACAAGACGCTAAACTATATAGAAAGCACGTGATACTTCCTACATGACATTAAATTGTACTTTGTCCCTGCTACATGACACTAAACTGTGCAGCACCAATAGTCATAAATTGCAAGACTTTAAACTGCATAGTCTCTTTATATGTCCAACATGACATTAAACTATGCATCGTTAAGGTTGATGTTACCTTTTCTTTCTCACACCGAGTATGACTCACGTGAGATTAGTGAAAACCTCAACCATAACACTCTCTTTGGGTCTATAACCATGTGTAAGTCCCAACAACATCATTTTTTAGGTCACTGTCCCCAAGAACAACTTGATCATTAATTCATTCTTTAGTTGAACTACACAGACTTTGATCCTTGACTTCTAGACTGGGTATGTAGGCAACCTCCCAAAGTTCAAGCACAAAACCAATCTCTTCACGTCAGTTCATCTCCATCTCATACGATGTTAATTCGTGAAACCGCCCTTAGAATCAATAACTTTACATTGGTTCACTTTCGCCCTTGTTATACGACGTTAAACTATACAACACTTTTGTCCAGTATAACAATAAACTAAAATATTATTTGATACCCTCACCTGGGAGGGAACCATTATTTATATTGATTTTTCAATCATGTTTTATTTCAAAGACTATGTGCATATATGGAAATGCCCAAACCTTTTATCTTGGGTTAAACCATCATTGTACTAAATTCCCCTTTCACCCTTCACATGTACGAACCAAATTTGTACAAAGGGTATTTATAGAACTACGTGGGATTGATTCCCATCCTTATGGGATATGTAGGAACATTCGAGTGTCCCTCGAATCTATCCCTAAGTCTTTGGGCCTAACCCCAAATTCCACTTTCAGTCCCTTGGCTGAAAAGTCCCCATAAAAACACACATTGTGTATTTCGTACAATGGTCCAAGCTCTATGACCCTAAACTAAGATCTCTAATCCCTTTGTCCCACACGACGTTAAAATGTAATTTAAGAACTATGTATGAGCTTGATTCCCATCCATATGGGATATGTAGTGAAGTCCAACATTTCAATTCGGGACCCAGCCACAACATGATTATGGTTAGCATTGATCTGTGTATCTCTGTATACATTGAAAAATACCCATCTTTATGTGTCGTAATCCTAACCTTAAATATTTTCAGATCTTTATAAACCCTTCTCATGACTTCTAGGTCACAAAAATGTCAAACATCTGAGAATTCTTTTGCCTGACTATGCAGCACGTGCCCATAGGCGGCCTTGCATAAACAGTCTACATAACAGACTTGTTAGCCAAAAGATACTATTATTTGACTATGCAGCCAATGCCCTTAGGTGGTCCTGCATAATTCAACCCCCTAACGGGTTTGTCGGATAGTGGTAACTTCATTCTTGGGAAGAATACCTCTTTTGTCTTTATTTGTCTTAAATGACAGTATGTAAGGATCCGAAAAAACAACCATCCTTAACATATTTGTCCCATATCCTTTTTCATGATCTGAATTTATTCATGTCTATGGTTTATATTCTCCTTCCCTACGTTTGGGTCAGACCTTCATAGGAGTGATATTCATCCAGTTCTTCTATAATCTTGTTTGGAAATATCTTCTCCATATTCAAGTACCTCTTTCCATACAACAAACTCTATACTTTGGAAGATATGATTCTCTATAAACTTTGACTGGATTTTATAACATGGAAAGTAAATTTCGGGGAGTTTTTTTTCCTGACTATGCAGCACGTGACCATAGGCGGCCTTGCATAAACAGTCTACATAACAGACTTGTTAGCCAAAAGATACTATTTATTTGACTATGCGGCCAATGCCCTTAGGTGGCCCTGCATAATTCAAACCCCTAATGGGTTTGTTAAATAATGGTAACTTCATTCATGGAAACAACTTCTTCTAGTGCCTTTTAGCTCTTTTTCATGTCATTCCTCAGATTCAAATATTCTTAAGTCATAGCTTACATATTTTCCCTCATACTTGAGTATGGTAATATGTTTTCAGATGAATTTTCAAGGAATTGAGTCAATTCTAATTCATTCGGTCAAAGCTATTTCGACCTTAAACATTAGCCTTTTTATGTCCGATGTGCATGAATTTAAACTGCCCACAAAAGACAAAGGAACTCTGAATAAAAGTCATGTTCCCAGCTCACTAAATACATTTTGTATGATTTAGGTAATATTGAGAAATTAAAAGATTCATGTTTGTAGGGTTATTTACATTAATCCTAGTAAAAATCAAACTATTCTTGCTAGGCCCATTGGCTTAGGTAAAATCTAAATCATATAGAAAAAGAATGCAGGTACAAATGATTGAAGGTGAAAGTGTTCTTCATTGATGCACAAGAGTTAGAAGGACATCCACAGACTGGAGTCTCTTATCTTTTTCAATAATTACAAGAGGCTTTCAAATTAACTCTTCATTTGATTTACGGCATCCTGAGATTCATCAGCAACCACATCAAATTCATTCATTCAACTGGATACAATAAGAGATGCAGTGATACCATCTCTTCCTGGAACAATTGTAAAAGGATGTTCTTGAGTGCGGCTTGAGAAAAAAATTTCTGCTGATCAAATAGTGACTCTGTTTCTGTCCAAGAGACTTGGAAGATGGATACATGGATTTGAGAATGAAGCATTGGAAGTAAAGTGCCATTTGGAGAGAGTACTCTTTTCAGATATTGCTCTAATGTCATGTTTTTCTTCTCTCCACCAATCGGCAGCGGAAAAAATTTCATCCCATGGGCTTGCCATTTTCATATCTGCAAGGAAATGACATGAAGGAAGAATTTGAAAGTTCACACCATTGTTGTTTCTCTTAATGCACATCATAACTGAAATAGAGGAGTAGCAGTGAAACTGCATTTCAGGCGTATAGTCCTTTGCATCAGGAACATTGACTCCTTGTAGATGACCATGACCATATAGAGGTAGGTAGATGCTCTGTGGGAAATTAAGATGATATTTCTTCAAGTACTTATCCAATTATAGGAGAGTGATGTCGCATATATCATAGTAATCATGGCCAATGATGTTCAGCATGTCATCAATTCACTTGCTAGCCAGTTCATCAGCCGTTCCAATTCCCTTGGGAGCCATTGAATCTGCACAAAAGTTGAATAAAATAACTCTTAAATGGGTTTATTTTTCATAAAATTTGTGGAAGAATTCGAGAAAATGGCCAAGGCATTAAGCCGCGCATGTCTAAAATAGGCACGCAAGTGTTCGTGTGCCGTGCTAGTTTTTGACGCGCAAGTATAAACCACACAATTCCTATTACCTTAACATCAGTGCGGCGATGAGGAAACAATGGAAAGAAGTTAATTTCGTAGAGAAGATGACTTTCACAACGAGACCTCGAGAATTCAGAATTAGATGCTTTGTACGGAAGTGAGGCCCTCTATTTATAGACGCGGCCGGGACCCTGCGCGATAAAGGGATGTAGCCCTGCGCGACTCAAACCTGTGCGCCAAGTGATGTGCACTGAACACTTGCGCGCCACCTTTCCTTTGCATGTCTTCTTTTTCCTCAGATTCACATCATCATTTCTTTTGGATCCAACTCTGAGGGGGGACTTTTGTTGACGCTCCTTTCGTCACAAAATCTAATGATTGGAAAAGGGGAATATCTGAGCTCAAAGTGATTCATCCTTTGGATGAATTTCAAAAATTGACAAAGGAAGGAATAAGAAGAATGTTGCACAAGGGTCGCGAAAGTTCTACAATGGTCGCATAGGTATACATGTGCACCGCCCAGTGGTCACGCAGGTGACCTGTGTGACCTAAGTGATAGCTGCCCGGGTCTTCTCCAGCCTATAAATAGACCCTGTGGGCCCCCCATTTGGGGGATGATTTTTTTTCAGAAACTCAGATTTGAGCTCCCGAAGCCCCAGTCTCTCCTCAAAGCTTCTGAAATACTTCTAAGGTAATTTGTTACCTAGAACGGAAGATCTAAATAGGGGGAGGAAGGACTAAGTGTGGAAACTCATCAACACTTGCGCGCCGGAGTGGCCAGCCCTTAAGGGAAAAGGCCACACTTGCGCGCCGCCTTACTCCTTCAATAGAACTTGCGCTCCCCTCTTCTAGATGAACCTCAAGAGGATTCTAAAGGCTTTAACCAAGAGTCCATCAAGTATTACTCTGCTGGTTAACCGTCGTGCAAGTACCTATGTGTCGCGTAGGTATACCTACACGACCAGGACTTGCACGCCCACGCAGTACCTATGCACCTGCCAAGACTTGCGCGCCCATGCCTTTTTGGGTTCCCTTCTTTCCCATTTCACCTGTCTTAAGACATTCCACCTCTCCTATTCAAGATTCAATCTTCAAGACACTATTCAAATCCATTTATGGCATGATTTCTTGATTTGGATTCCTTATCTGAAAGGAACTTTGTGGAATATCTCTCAAAACCTAGTGATTTACACATCTTTATGTCACTAAAAAATGGATATTTCATACATTCAACCTCATCCTTTAAGATGAGAGAACCCCTTAACCTGGGCCTCCTTTTCAGGAGTAATCCCCAGTCTCAAATATGGGCATCCTCTTCATGAGTAAGCCCCAAGTCCCTTAATTTTTCAAATTTCTTAACCTGGGCCTCCTTTTCAGGAGTAAGCCCCAGTCGTAATTTCTCTTAACCAGTCCTAATTTACCATTGATATGGGATTCCTTTTCAGGAGTAAAACCCAATCATAAGACCTCTCCTAATTTGTGCCTCCTTTTCAGGAGTAAGCCCCATGTTAGAGTATTCAAAATCTCTATGAAGCACATATACCTTTATAGACCCTATTCCTGGATTTCTTCTCTAAAGTAAATCCTAACCTTCATTTATCTGGGTATTAATACATACATAAGCCCCACATTATTTCTTATGATTGTATCTTTCATGGAACAATTGTCTACTTAAACTTTGTGGGTTCTGATTCCTTTCATAAACAAAGGATACATAAGTATCCCATCTGCGAGTTTGATCTGAACTCTGAAATAATTCATGTCCTTCTGAATGAGTATAAACTTCAAGTGCCCCACTGAGTGGCTTTAACACCAGTATGGTCATCATAAGGACCAAGAGACTTTTACGTATCAAAGGACACCATTGACTAATAATCTCTAACAAATACAGATGATTCTTATCAGTGAAGAACCTCAAATACATATAAAAGGGTCACTAAATTTCCTATATATCGATCATTTATTGTCAGATCTAAAGGAAAACTCATTTTGTATTTGGTAATGAAATAAGGATTCATGAACAAAACTTAAATCTATAAAGAGAGTCCCGGATTAGACAATAATTCCCCTAAAAAAGGTGTGATGAGTCCGACCTCCCATCCTCTCGACCAATGAAAATTCCAAAGCCTCATCAGTCCATGAACTAATGAGCACCTTCCTTTGGAAAGTAGGTCCGAATGGATGTGGAATCATTGGAAGTTTCCGGTTCTACAAACAAACCCGTTAGAAACCGATCGGAATGTTTGAACCTCCCATAAAAGGAGGTCATCCCCGGAATCCAAGGGAAACTGTCCCCCACTACCAGCTCCTCCCGCTCCTCTGCTAGCACCACCTCTCTGGGTACTACTCCGATCACGGTGCTGCCTATGTCGTGGTGGTGCGCCTTCTGCCTGCCCCAAGCTCTCAGCAACTCGGGTTGGGCAGTCTCGTTCCAAGTGACCTCACCCATCACAAGAATAGCACCGAATTTTTTTGGGATGCACTGGTGCCCTCCGGTGCCATTGGGGTGTATGACCATGCCCCTGAGTCTGGTTGTCAGAAAGCCACCTACGTCGGGGTTCTGCTTGTCGATGCCCACAAGCTGTGACAGACGTCTCAGCTCCAACGTGCCTGCTTCCACCACCAACTCCAGAATGTGACAGGAATCCCTCTATCACCAGAGCCTACTCTAGCCCCAATCATATGTGGAAATGCCCAATGGTACTACGACATCATGTATCTCTCGACGGAGACCCTACTCAAACTTCCGCACTCGTAGGTTGTCGTCAGGGACCAAGTCCGGGTAAAAGCGTGCACGGTCTACAAAACTAGCCGCGTAATCGGCCACCTTCATCCCTCCCTGCTGAAACTGCAGGATATCTTGAATCCAAATAGAGCGTAAGCAGGAGGGGCAAAACTCCTCACGGAACAACAACTAAAAGTCGCCCCACGAAAGAGACGACTCGTCAAGAAGCTGAGTCACCAGACTCCACCAACGCCGAGCTGCCCCACGAAAAAGGATGGGTGCCAAAGCAACTCTCTAATCTACCGGTGCCTGCAGAAGCCTGAAAAAGAGAACCATTGCCTCAAGCCAAACCTCTATTGCCTGAGGGTCTGGCTCACCAGTGAACCTCAGTGGTCTCTGCCACTGGAACTCATGGAGCACGCTCAACCTGCGCTCAAACTCAGCCTGCTCTTCTGAAACTGCCTGCTACTCAAAAGGTGGGGGTGTTGCTACCGGCCCACCCGGAGAAAGGGGCTCGCATGATGGGTCCTAGACTGTGGTCTCGTAGCTCACAGGGTCGTCTTCACGTACCAAAGCTGATATCCTGGATGGCTGTCTTCACGAAGACATCCTGAATATTATCAAAAAGTTCCATGGTCAGATGAGCATATATGTATATACCAATAACAACAACGATGAGGAGCTGACTCAAGAAGGACAGTCATAGACTCAATCCTTTGTGATTCAAAAAACAATTTTCCCTACAAAAAGTGTCTCAGTATGCCGAGTCTACAAGCGGGTTATCAAAGTCCTGGTGAATGGATACGTCGGCCGCCGCACCATCACTGGACTCCCTGGCCCGAGGGCCGCTCTCGAGACACATGAACATTGTTTCCCTATATCCCAACAAATTCCTTTTATTTTAGGGACGTCCAAACAGTGTCCCAAGGAATGAACCACCTCAGATACCACATTGTCACGACCCCGGCCTACCCGGGCTCGAGCCACAACTACCCCAAGCCCGCCTCCATAGGCCAGGGGCTGGCGACTAGCACTGAAGGCACTAAAACTCAGGGAGGCCTTTTCCTAAGTACCTGTACACACAGACACACATCACACTCAATGCAAAATTTTAGAGTAAAATAAAGAAAAGAAGAGTAAAAGAGTAACTGCTTTAAATAAACCACAATGTGCATCGACCTCTAAAAGTAGAAAGTACAATCTGAAGGTAACTGAAAAAGAAAAGGGGAAAAACACGCACCCAACCAGAAAAGGTTCCACAACCCGACAACATGTAATCAAAAGAAAAATAGCCAGAAGGGGTCCCCCACCTGGGACCTAACCACGACCACCGCATGCGGTCCAGACTCCTGGACTCCTAAGCTCCACTGAAGTCACGACCAACCTGTCCGTCGTCTGCAAGGGAACACCATGTGTGGGCAAAGCCCAAGCAGGGGTGAGTGTAAAAATACTCAGTAGGATACCCCGATGGCTCGTGGGAGCAACAAAGGAGGTTCCAAAGGGTGAGCAGTAGAGAGAACAGGGAAAAGTAAAGGAGTACAACTGAAAGTGAAGTAAAGAGAAACAGTAGAGAGTCCAGCTCAACCCAACAAGAAGGAAGGAGATAGACTCATCCAGACACAAGGAGCTGGAAACGGTGAGAAGATGAACTTCTAGTTGAGTCTTCGCTACCTATAGCAGGAGAGTAGACTCGTCCAACCACGAGAATCTAGACACGGAAAGCACGTGGCATACCCCGCGCGTCTTTGCCTCTCCTTGATGGAGAGTATCCAAAACACAAGGAGTGGGTACTGGAACAAGGTATATACATATCTTTATGCTCAGTAAGAAGACCGAATAACGTCGTAAGGGGATCTCCGTACCTTAGATCAGCCCAAGAAAAGAGTATCCAACAGTCCTAGAAGTAAACTCCATCGATGCCCAACATCCTGCATGTCTGCCCCGAACCGCAAGCCAATGGGCTAAATCACTGCACCACGATACTATCCACTTTGGGTGGCACTGACTCGCCCGCACGGTTTTAGGTCACGTCACAAGGAAGTGTCTCGGTGGGGGAAAAGATCCTCGTACTTTAGAGTTCTAGGGGAATGTCAACCACAACTCGTCACTGCCCAGCAGTCGAGAGGTCTGCTCAAAGTCGACAGGCGACCCCCTGCCCATCCCCGCTAGAGGATCCCTGGAATTCAACGGGTTCCCACTACAGGGAGACCCGGAAAGTCGACGGGTGCCACACTACCCAGTCCCGTAATAGGATAATGCACTGGAGGGCGACCCGTCTGAAGTCGGTGACGAGACCACTGCCCAGCACAGCTAAAGGTAACCCGACATCGGGGACCACATCCCAGCCCAGCTAGAGGTAAGCCCGACATTAGGGACCACTACCCATCCCAGCTGGAGGTAAGCCCGACATTGGGGAACACTGCCCAGCCCCGCTGGAGACAACCTCAGCCCTGCAGGAAACAACCACCTGGGTAGAGGATCGGTTCCCGCATAAAGTGTTGGTCACACCGAATCCACAAGAACTCAACCAGGGAACACGGGGTGATGGGAGAAACTCCCCAGGCCTCACAAGGTGATCCAGCTCCAATCCGCTGAGTCACTATCAAAGCAGACTGAGACATATCATTCCAGAAAGTGGGGAAAACACCCACACTGCACGAACACCTATAGTCGCAAACGGTTCCACAGTCTGGTGAAAGGGCACGGTACTGAAACCCCTCACAGCTGAAGAAGCAGAGGAACCAAACCATCTCGACCGGCCTAACCATCGAGAACAAGACCAGGGGGAGACCACTCAACCCAGCTGGTCAGACAAAAGAGCACCAGGCCAGGGGAAACTCTACCCTATTGGTCAAACAAATGAGTGCAGAGGGACCCTCTACGTCGCAAGAGGTCAATGTACGTAAAGCAGAACATGGCATGCACATGGGGCCCATACGACGTGTGGCCCCAAGTCAACCCCAACCAAGCGCACAAAAGTTCTCAGGTACAAACCACACGTACCTCCAAGCGCTCCCGTATACTCCCAGGGTATACCTCGTTCCATCCCAAAGGCTATCGTGCACACGACACCCAGTGTCAACGTGAAGGCGTGACATAGCAACTCCATCTCAAAGGCCTAGGTACGACCAACCACATCTCGTGAATCATTTATATCACTCCCCCAAGAGTGCGCGATCACACACCAAGGGTCCGCTACAAACATGGTAGGGAGAACCACCACTGGAGCACCTTTCAAGTGTCCATATTTAACAAGATCGCGCTGGAGGATCTGCACAACCAAATGGATCGCACCATTGTAATCCTCGTGGAAAAACACGCGAGATCAAATACTTACTCGCCTCCAATGGATATCCAACGGAAAAGTCACCAACACCGCCTCACGCCCGAACGGTGTCCCGTGATCCCTAGCCTCGGCCCCGAAAATAGTTGGGTGCATCGCACCATTTCGATCCCCTTGGGAAAACATATCAAAAAGATTTCTCACTTGAGAGGAATAGATATCCAGAGAAAACGATGCATTCCGGCGCACCGCACATGAGCGGTGCTTCATGGGACCCGCATCCCGGTCCCGAAACTGTAGAGACCCGAAGCTTGACGTACATGGACATTACATTACTTTTTCGAAATACTTAATACATAACCAAAAACAGAAACACAAGGATCTTAATAGTTTAGTGTCTCTGGAAACTCGGAATATAAACATCTAATCCTGTTGAAAGATCTTCAACATCTCCCATATCATCTTCCCCTTTTGTTTTCTTACGTAAAACCTTTCTTTATATCCTGGGGAAAAGAAAACATATAAAGGGGGAGCTCAAATTCTCAGTAAGGGTAAGCATGGATAAAATAAAACAAATCATATACATTTGAGCTTAAAAACATGAATATAATGTTTAAACATCAAAATCTTGAGCAATGACATAAAACATGGAAGTACGTAAGGCATAGATCATAAAGAAACATTAACCATGGTAAAATAGCATGGGAGTAAAACATGTAATTGTGGAAACCATTCAGCACATGTCAGGATTTCCATAGTAGCCAAGTCATTGCTGCCAAGACCTTCTTAGTGGACAAAGTCCCTTTCTGAATCGAGTTCACTCCTCGTTTCAGTCCTGTAACACTGAACCAGATTAACTTACCGTTCCAGCCATGTCTATCTCATGAGATATAAATCTTTACTCAATGCATTGGAGGGAGATATAGGTCCCACCCATATCATAATGAAATCATTCTTACTTGTGCCACAAAATAAACATAAATCATTCATAATAACCCAATGAATAAAATGGGTTTCATAAACATCATCCCATCATCACATAATCCATAAAAAAGAAACGGATATCATTGAATAATAAGAGAAGTGAAACCATGTAAATCATAGAGACATGATACTTGAAACATACATATATGAAATAATGTCATTTTAGATGAAAAATGGTTTTGATAAAACACTTGAAATGAATTCTTGAGGAAAATATCCTTTCTTCTTCAAAATCATTTTCATTTTACAAAATGTTATGCAATTTTAAAAGAAAAGGATTTTGTTGAAAATAGTCATGAAATCTTTTAGAGGAAGCTTCATGAAAATAAGGAATTATAAAATCGTAAAAATATTTTCATGCCGTATAAGTTAAAAAAACATTCTTCTCGTACTTTTTCCGGAAAAGTAAAAAAAGTACCTCGTAACATAAACAAAAGAAAGATTACTTACATACCATGTAGTAAAAGTTAAAAAAATGGGTAAAAAGGACATTACAAATACATGAAAACACTTTTATAAAATATGGACATGGATGATAGAAATAAACCCAGTAAATACTTACGAATAAGCAATCTCAGATAAAAATGAGATTTTCAAAATTATCCCTTACCTTAGGTCCGATATGCTTCGTATGGATCCGAACATGCTCTTCTTTTGACACGCCTTTTTGAAACCTCATCTTAGGGAACTAATATTGATCTTTGAATAAGACCTGAACCTATAGGATGTTTCTAGGGAAGTGGTGAAGTGAAATGGGCAGGGGTTGTCCGAGCTTTAATGCTCAAAGTTGTGTAAATATGGGAGGGGGGAGGTGCCCTTTTATAACATAGGAGAGGGGCACATTTGGAAATATTAAAAATATTAATTTATAATAAATCTAACCCCACTTAAAAACATCCAAAAATGACTCATATTGGAATATTAGATGAGATAGGGTTGTAATCTCATCAACCAATAAAATTTAGACATGTTAGAAAATTATTTTAAACATTATCAACTCGATTTATCCTTATTTAATCAATATAATTTTATTTGTTGTAATAAAATTCTAAATTTAAAATTATACAAAATAATTACTTATTTGTCTTTAATTGTCCATAATTGGTTACTTTATAAATTTATAGACCATATAAATTTAAATTTATAATTTTTAAATATTTTTGTGATTTTTAAACAATTTTATAATATGTTATTTTTATAAAATAACAATAGTGTCAATTTCGACACTATTCATTTATTTGAATTTAAATTAAATATATACAGAAGATATTTTCGAAATAAAAGCTTTAATAGATTCATAAAAGTTCATATGTGTCTATAAAATTAGTGGAGCACATTAAATAGTTCATATAATATTTATTTTATAATTTTTAAAACCATTTATTTGGTTTATCTCTTAATAAAATAATTAGTACATCATTTTTGTATAATTATTTAATATACTTATTTTTTGCATAAAAATTAAAAATAAAATCCTATGATGAAGATAAATCTATTACCTTTCACAATAATAATTTTACTCGAATTTATCATCTTAAAATCACAATATTTAAATTGTTATATTTATTAAATTATGAAGGTGACAACTTTGGCATCATTTAAAATAAAATAATACATGTGTCATAATCGCTTTTATAAGGATCCAAATGGTCAAATATTCGACCATTGGATTATTATGGTTTATATATACATTACAAATAAGTCTTGGTCAAGTTTTGGTGCCTTTTATGGTCACTATTAATTTAATAAAAACTATATTCTTGATTTTTCACTAGATAAACAATTTCTCCATCACTACTGTGTCATAATTAATGATAATTATTTAATCCCTAAAAATTATAAATAAATTCATATGATGAAGATAATTTTATTAGATTTCTGGAGACTATTCATGTTATATGATTCATTAGTTTTATCACTAAATTAAAATTAATATACTTATAAGATTTAAGAGTGTGATATGTTGTCACTTTCTTTGGTCTTAATAATAATTAAACTATTTTTATTGTAAAAAGTCCATAAAATGAATCTAATCCGACCCTTAGGTGATATGGGTCTAATTTTAGCCATCCAATAGAATTTTGGTAGGTGTTAGGTTAATTTTATAATCTTATATTTACCCTTAATTACCCGATTTATCTTTAACTATGGTAAATAAAATTTACCGTTGTTGCTATTCATAATGCCCAAAAATAAAAGTAGCCTATTAACATAATTTGGACCCACTGATTACAAATATGGAATCCATTTTTCCAAATTAAATACACAAAATTTTCAGAAATTAAATTAAAATTAATCCCGTTGTCGAAAGAAAACGGGTTTTTCTTTAAAACATTGCAAAAGATTGAATTGATTTAACCTATGAATTCAAGGTAAAATAAATTATAATGACATAAATTATATTAAATGGTTAAAATATATTCTATTTATACTTTAAAACCATTCAATATTATAATTTAACCACATAAGTTATTACGATGAAAAAATTTGTTTTTAATTAAAATATAGCGTGTTTTTACTATTCATTAAAATATGAAAGTTATCAGAATAATATGAAAAATTTATCCAAAGTAAATTTTTATTTCCTGATTATAAAAAAGAATTTTATTTTGTCAAATTGAACTTATAAACATGTCAAAAACAGTATTTAAAGTGGGTGCTCCATCAAAAGGCGGTAAAACTGCATTTTTTTAAAAATACTTATTTTACCGGAAAAATTTATTTTGTTCTTATACCTTGTTTTAGAAAATGTGTACGATGAATAATAATGTTATAAAATTCAAAATTTAGTTAATACTATTCATAACGGCTAGTTCATAATAATATTATAACAATATATCGTTGTTTAGTAAAACCCGGTATTGCGTACAACACACGCTATCGATGAAGGTCGTGATTGCGTGTAATGAAAGCCAAGTCAGGGTTGTGTGTAATGCACGACTCCTTTGTTGCTACGTATAACAAAATTTATTGAATATATATATATACTCAATGTTTTGTAGAATAACTACTATCAAACAAACATGAAATTGTGTGTAACACGATCCAGGATTAGTGTTGTGTATACTGCAAGCTAATACGGTGTTGCATATAGCGTAAGATAATATTGGTGTATTGTACAACAGAATATATGAAAAAAATTAAAAAGAATATATCTTATAAAATCTCGGGTTATTAAATAAACTCAACGAACGGATCACACCGTTGCGATCCTCTCGAAAAAGTACACGAAATGGACTAATCACTTGTCCAAAACGGACACCTGGTGATAAAGATGGAAAATCACCGTCAACACCCAAACGGCCCACGCGGGGCCCGCACCATCGTGCGGAATTATAGCGTGTAGACTGCGCCAATGTGATGCCCTCGGAAAAACACCCAACATCGACTGTTCGCACGCCCCGAACGGACGTCCGATGAAAAAGATGCTAAAAGCTGCACGCATCTAGAAAGACGGGCCGTGGGTCCCCCACCTCAACTTCAGCCTCAATGCCAAAAACCACCCTGGAAAGCTTCGCCCCGGCGCCAGGGTCTCAACTCCACTAACGACGCTTAAATCGGACGTCGGACGCGTCCGCGCCGTCCAAAACAAAATCCCCCGAAGGAAATGTCAATCTGCTTAACACACATGACAAGCCTTCGAGTACCCCGTTTCGGGAGTTAAAAAACCCCGAAACTGTCTCAAAATATTCTTCATAATTTAAGGAGTGTGTCGCCGCAGACGGCGCCCAAATCCGACCCCCGGTCTATGATTTATAAACAATAAATCATTTCCCCTAATAATAATAATAATATTATTATTATTATTATTGTAGACTTAAAATATATTTTTAGTTGTTTTTTAAAAAAAACCAGACCGGCCGTTCGGCCGGTCTTCCCCTTCTCCCAACAGGACCCGCAAAAGGCAGGTCCTGGTTTCCTCCCGCAGCACCCGAGGTTGCCGCCTTGGGTCCTCTGTTGACCGCGCCAGGCCGGCACCCGCCTGCTACCGATGACCCACCGCACGCTACGCTCACCATCCGCGACCGCTCCGCCCCAACACCAGCCGCCGACCGCCGTCCGGAGCTCGGCCTCCCACCGCTGCCGCCGTCCGGAGCTCGCGCCAACCACCCGCTGGAGCTTGGCCGCCGCTCCGCCTCACGACGTCGCCCGTAGTAGAAGCCACCGCCTTCCGTCAGAGGAACCCGCCGCTGCCGCCTCGGACCGGAGCCGTGCCGCCCTGGAAAGCTCACCGGACCGCCCCAGGTTGCCGGAAAACACCCAAAACCCCCAAATTTCTGCAACATTCGGCAAACGATTGCGAACACTTCGGAATTAGGATTTCATATCTGAAACAAATGCTGGGAAGATCAGAACCAGTACTATGCATTTTTGGGCTTCTCTCGACATTCGGGAATTAATTTGACGCATAAAATTGTACTTGAATAAGGGTATATAAATAAAACGTAAACTCCTACCTGTGAGGGCATAGCCCAGAGCTTCGTCGAACGATCCGCTGCCACCGCAATGCTCAGAGAGGAGGAGGATTAGTGGGGAGCTCTCCTTGGGTTGCTGCCTTCCGCCAGAGGATGCAGGGGGAGGAGGAGGGAGAGGGCTGTTTGGGCTTTAAGTAGAAAATAATAATAATTAAAACACTTAATTAATTTAAAACTCCCAAATTCACCCGTATCCGAAACGCCCGACAGGGTCAATGTTAAGCCTCCCCTAGGGTAACCACCACCTCCCGAGCACTACGGTGGTCTCATAATTTTAACCCGAGGCCCCGTTCAAAAGTTATTAAACATAGCTTCTGAAGCCTCCTAATTACGAAAACGCCCCTGGGGGCATTTTTCACAGACGGCCCGCACCCGCAAAAGTTATACCCCTCCTAGGGTAAACGATATGCTCTGAACTCAACGGTGCCCTCGGTTTTCCAATCCGAGCCACCTTTTAAGAGATACTTGCGTTTCAACATTAAATGAATAAATTAATTAATTAATTTATCCGTTTAACGTTCCGAAAGCGAGCGAGGGGTCCAAACATCCCACGCCAACAAGTTTTATGTTGTTCCTAGGATAAACACACCATTCCGGACCCATCCGTACACTTGGATCCCTAATCTGGATCACCTTTTAGGGGTTATCACATTTATTTTGCGTTTCCAGTGTGAACGCACCGAAAATTTAATTTCAGCCACTCCGGGGCTCAGAATTGCACGCCGTATGAAGGAGCTGCTCTGGAATAACACCAAGAATATTCCAAAGTCTTTCTTAGAAAAAACCGGGTTCTTACATAGTAAAACCATATACATTATTCTATCCATTCCTCTAATTACAAAGTCACCATAAGTGCGTACGTATGGCTTACCGTCTCCACGTCATGGTGTAGTTCGTTATTTAACACTTTATTATTTGGATGGGTATAATAATGAGTATAATTTTATGTAAATAATAAATATAACATGTTAATGATTCTATATATATAATATACCATCAAATCACATATTATTTCAGCATCAATATAATGATATTTTTTCTTGTGCGTATGTACGACTTACCGTCTCCACGACACGATGAGATTTCATTGTCCATCGTAACCATTCAAGAATAATTTTCATTATATGATTAAAAAAAAATGTTTAATAACATAAAATCAATATTTATATGAATCAAATACATCCTATCCATAACAAACATGACTAATGTAACAAAACATATAAATGAAAATGAGTCAGTGAACACCAAAAACAATGATACTACTAATATATTATTAACAATGCAATATTAGAGGATCATATATGATATCATATTTATGTATGTGGCTCTTGTATAATTTATTATGAATTATTTAACCATTATACATGATTTTAACATACCCTTGAATAAGGAAAAGTACAAGGTAAGGGTTAATTTTACATCCTCTTTATTATCCGAGGTTGTTTATATGTAAGTATCTACTTGGACATAATTATCATCCACATTCTAGTTTCTTAAAAGTGTATTTCAAAACATATTTACTATTTATTAGAATATGATTTAAATTAATTTATACCCTTTTTTATTTTTTATAAAATTTTTTTAAAGGAATTTTTCTGTTGTTTTCCAACCAAGGTCTTTTATGCCCTTTTCAACAAAGGAAAGAATGTTTTTTTAACTTATACGGTGGGTGAAACTATTTTCTGCCGTTGTAACACCATAGAAGCTTTCCATATAAAATTATAAGAATATTCTATAAATAAATGTTTTATTTTATAATTATGAAGCTTTTAAATGATTTCAAAGTAGAAAGGGATAATTCTCTGATATAGTTTTTGTATTGATTTCATCTATGTCAACATCTATTCTTGGATTTTATATTTAATTGAAGTTGATTTATTATGATACAATATTCTATATTTTATTTCCAATTTTATGATATGTTTGAATGTGGATGTGATATTTTTATGTCATTCAGAGTTTATAGTTAAAGTATTTACATTTCATACACTAGTTAAATATGAATGTTTATGTTATGTTTTAAATTTTTGGTACGAGGAATTCATTGGACATAGTAAGTGACAGGCAGGGCCTGCTGTAGCCCCTCAATGCATCTGTATGTCTCATGAGACAAACTATTGTATTGGAAAAAGTTTTTGACAATATTTTTATTTTTATTCTTGTAAGGAGGCCTTTACTATGTGGTTATGATGTCAGGAATTATGCATTCCATCATTATAAGACTAGCTATTGATATTACATGTGATTATCTGACTAATAGAATATCCATTTGAATAATTAACTAATATTATTTTATTTATCATTTCCATATTATGCTAACTTTTATGTTTAAAAGGCTTATGTTTTAGTCTTATACATTTCCTTAAATTTTTATGCTTATTTATGACAGTTTCTTCTATATTATTATCCTTACTAAGCATCTGAGCTCACCCCTTTCTTAGGTTTTATATTTCCCAGGATGTAAATAAGAATACTATGATTGACCTATAGGGATAAGATAAGGGATATGAGTGTGCTCAATGGAGACACAATGTGGTTTTTTTCATTTCATAATGTAATGTAAAACATATTTATGTATCTAGTACTTCCAAGGAGACTAAAATTATCAGTATTTCGAGAAGTGATCTCTTGTGATTATGAAAGTTTTAGGAAATAATTCACCAACTCTGTGTAACTAGGGTTGGGGTGTTACAGTCTGTATCTAAGGAAGTTTAACACAATCCTTGGAAACAATATTTAGAAAAAAACTCTGATTAGAGAACATTTCCCTAAGATAGACTTTGATTATTAGTATAGAATAAAATCCAAAATTTTTGGTAATTTAGATATTATGTGGATTTTCAATGCAATACATCCCTTTCAGGATACTACTGGTGGATGTGGTTCTGGAACAGATGTAACTAGGAGTGAAACTCTGACAAGGAGTTTTGGGCTTGAGACGGAACATCCTGGCACATGAAAACGGGCCTTACTGTGCACCTGGTTTGACACCCCTAGGGGATATGCTTAGGGTAATTCACATTTTCATTACAAACCATAATGGAGGATTTGTGAGTAAATACTTCCCCAAAGAAAAGATTTTTATTATTATGGATTATATGCATAAAATGTTCAATTTATGTTAAGTATTTTACATGTTTGGAATTATGAATTATGATTCATGAAATAATATAGTGTATGGAAATGTTTAGAAATGGTGCATAGTGGAAGGAATGGATATAATATCAATACACACAATCCATGTAGGTATTTACCTCCTATTCAATATAATTATAAGGGAGATAGTGATTCAACTAGTACCGAACAACTTATAACCATACTAGGATAACTCACACAGGGTATGAATTATAACCATACCCATATGGATCACTCTGTTCCACAATTCGAAGGATCAATGTTAGAATGCTTCATGAGGAAACAAACACCAATATTAAATGGGACTAAAAAGCCATTAGTATCTAACCAATGGATAATTTCCTTTGAAGAAATATTTCATGATTTGGGGAGTAACGGAATGGAAAAAGTTATCATGGAATTTTATCGCCTCTCAGTAGATGCAGATAAATGGTGGTCATTAATTCAAAACACAAATGAGGATGATGCAGTATTAATTATGGAATAGAGGGAGTTTAAAGATATTTTCTTAGAAAAATAATTTACTCATGAACATCGGGATGATATGAAAATGCAATTTATGGGTCTGAGCCAAAAGAAGGATGAGAATACCAGAAAGTATGAGGCTATCGTTACTAGGTTAGTAAGGCATGCTGCCGATTATATATGCAATCCAAGAAGTATGATTTATCGATTCTCTGATGGGTTAAAACCATTTCTATGTTGAGAATTTTTCTCACAATCTTTCTCAAAGTACGAAGATATAATATCATGTCATATCAAGATATAAAATCCATTCTCTAATTCTTTTGACTTTAATGAGAAGAAATTGAAGAATAAATCTTCTGAAAACTCTAGAAAAGGAAATATGGGGAATAAGGGAAACGTTTAATTTCCATCCTACATTAATTTTGGGATGAAAAAACCTTGTACATGCCTAAAGGGTATGAGAGTTTGTTACAAGTGTGGAGAAAAAGGCCCCCAAGCTCATGATTGCAGGGGAAGAAAGAGGCTGTCAAGGTTCAGTGCTACAATTGTAAAGAAACGGTACATTAGGAAAATGAATTTCCTAAGTATCAAGGAAACATACCTCGGAAAAGGCCAAGGGAGAGTGGAAAAACTTATGCGATCACAACTGCTGAGGTTGAAGTTCCAAATTGCATGGTGGCAGGTACTTTAATCTTTTCTTCCAAATTAACCGATGCTTTATTTGATTCTGGATCATCGAATTCTTTCATATCTTCCCATTTTTTCAAGAAAATTAGATATTTTTAATTTGACATAATAAGGTATTAGTTAGTCAAAACTCCTAAGGGATGAATCATTGCAACAATGTTTTTTCAATCAGTTACCATTATGGAATATAAAAGTTCTTTATCTGCTGGTCTTATTGTCACACACATGATTTAATTTGATATAATACTTGGTATGGACTAGATTTCAGACCATGATGTGAAAATTTACTATAATAATTATGAGGTTACAATTTTTGATGTTGATTCGGAATCCCTTATCTTTAGAGAAGAAACATCACCATTTGATTCACATTTAGATCTAACCCCATTAGCTCTACAAAATTCAATTATTGGGGAGGAAGAAAGTAAAATAACTATGGGCGAGGAAAGGAATGTTCAAATAGAGGATTTACCTATTTTTCAAGAATATTATTATGTGTTTCTAGATAATTAACCTAAACATCCTCCAAAATTGGAAATTGAGTTTTCCATTGACTTAATTCCAAGTTCAAGGCCCATATCAAAGACCCCTTATAGAATGGCCACCGTGGGACTAGTGGAACTAAAGAAACAATTAGAGAAATTTAGTAATAAAGGATTTATTCTCCCTAGTGTTTCTCTAAGGGGAGCCCCTATTCTTTTTGTTATGAATAATGAAAGATCTATTAAGATGTGCATTGACTACCGGGAAATAAATGCAATAAAAATAATGGACAAGTATCCCCTACCTTGCTTTAATGATTTATTCGATCAACTTCATGGAGCTCAATATTTTTAAAATATTGACATTTGATCTGGATATAATCTGTTGTGAATGAAGAAGGAAGACATTCCAAAGTAATCATGTTTAACTAGGTATGGGCATTACGAGTTTATAGAAATTTTTTTTGGATGGACTAATGAACACTCTATTTTCATAGATATAATGAATATATTTTTCAAGGAATATCATGGTGGCTTTGCTGTGGAATTTTTTGATGATATCTTGATATAATACAAAAACTATTAAGTTTATGAAATTTATTGGTGCACTATTCTGAATGCTCTTTAAAGAAAAAAATTATATGGGATGTTTAGAAAGTGTGAATTCTGGCTTTATGAAATTTTCCTTTCTTGGCCATATTGTCTCTAATGATGGAATATCTTTTGATCATTCAAAGACAAGGTAAAGACATGAATGGACAGCACCAATGTGTATAATTTAGGTACAAAGTTTTATTGTTTTAGCAATTTAATATCGGTATTCCATCTTGAATCATTCCTGATTGGCTAACCCATTAACCAAGCTCACACGTAAAGGGGTTAAATTTTTTTGGAAAAAAGTGTGTGAATAAAATTTTGAAGAATTAAAGATAATATCAGTTAACATTCCAATCATTACTCTACCATCGAGGAATGACGGGTTTGTTATTTAAAGTGATGCATTAAATAAAGGACATGATTGTGTCTTTATACAGAATGATATAGTTATTATCTATGCATCACAATAGCTAAAAATTCCTAAAAAAAACTATCCCACTCATGATCTGGAGTTAGCAGCTATAATCTTTTCTCTAAAGATATGGAGATACTATCTCTATGGTGTGAAATGTGAGATATATACTGATCACAAGAGTTTAATGTATATTTCCTCATAGAAAGTACTCAACATGAGGCAAAGGCGATGGCTCGAAGTACTCAAGTATTATGATTTCATAATACAATACCACATTGGGAAGGAAAATAAGGTGGCAGATGCTTTGAGTATAAAGGATCATGGATTTTTGAACAAGATGGGAGTTGAAAGGGATATATTTTTATGGATATAGTAAAGATGGACATGGGAATAATCATTGAAGGTGAAACATAAATACTTTTTCATATAGTTTCCAAACCATCATTACTAGAAAGGATAAATAGTTCTCAGACTGATGATGAGGAGTTTCAAATGAAAATTGAAGCATTGAATGATGGGAGATTGATTGAATTCATATATAAAGATGAAATTTTGATGTTTGGGAAGAGGCTTTGTTTTCTAATCATACCTGATCAAAAAAGGTAATTGTTGGATGATGCTCATAGCTCCAATTTATCTATACACCCTGGTAGCACTACTATTTATAGAGATTTGAAGGAACATTTTTGGTGGGACAACATGAGGAGGTAGATTGATGATTATGTGTCAAGATGTATAGTTTTTTAACAAGTGAAGGCTGGAAGACAACATCCTAGAGGATTCATGCAACCTATTCTAATACCTGAGTGGAAATGGGATGATATTACGACATACATTGTCATTGGGTTACCAGAGACTCCTAGAATGAATGATGCAATATGGTTCGTTGTTGATAGTCTTACCATGTAAAAACATTTTCTTTCTATAAGAGAAGATTTACCACTTGAAAATTTTACAAGAACATATATTAATGATATTGTAAGACTTCATGGTGTACCCCTATCGATTGTTTCTAATCATGATCACCATTTTACATCATGATTCTAGAAAGGTCTTCAGAATGTCCTAGATACTGAACTTCGTTTGAGCACTACCTACCACCCTCAAACTGATGGAAAATCAGAATTAACTATTCCAACCTCAGAATATATGTTGAGATCTTGCACACTTGACTTTCAGGGTCTGTGCGAGCAGTATTTTCTTCTTGTAGAATTTTCCTTGAACAATAGCTTCCATTCAAGTATTCATATGGCACCATATGAAGCATTATATGGAAAGATATGTCACACAACAACTTGTTGGGATGATGATTGTGAAGGAAAACTCATAGGCCCATAACTTATTGAGGAAATAGGGTAAAAGGTAATTATTATCCAAACCCAAATAAAAGAAGCTTAGAGTAGGAAAAAGAGCAATGATGATAATTGAAGGAAGGATTTGGAATTTCAAATAGGAGATCTTGTTTTCTTGAAGGTATCTCCATGGAAGGGTGTTATATAATTTGGTAAGAAGGGTAAATTACGAACTAGGTACATTATACCTTTCAAAATTATATAACGAATTAGAGTTGTAGCTTACTGTTTGGAAATGCCACTAAGTCTCTCTAAAGTTCATGATTTGTTCCATGTATCATTGTTGAGAAAATACATGCCCGACCCAACGCATGTAATCACCTTTGAAAAAATATAACTAGAACCAGATCTATCTTATTCTGAAGAGCCTATGAGGATTCTTGATACCCAAGAACAAGTGTTGTGAAACCAGACAACTCGTTAGTTAAAAGTTCTATGGAAAATCCATAAAATGGAAGATGCAACATGGGAACCGCGGGAACTTATGATGAAGAACCAACCAAATCTTTTTATGAAGTAATATTATAGAATATTTTAAGAAGAAATTATTTAAAGGAGGGAAGAATGTAATATCCCAATCTTCCACAGTATGCTTCTCTTTGAATAATACAATAGCTTGCACTGTACATAGCTTCGAGTTCTATCACACCACGACCAATCAAACTAGCTGTTTAAAAAGTAGTTATGAATTGTAATACCCAATTTTTCAAATTTTATAAATTTTATTTGTCAAAATGGACTTCATTTTTAGATTTGGAATATCAAAATTATCTTCAGTTGAATTTTTGGTATTTTTCCAAAACCTTCAATTTTTGATGAATAGTGAAAAACACTATGTGTTTGTTTAATATCGAATACTTATTTAAATAATTAATTTTTAATTTAAATTTAATTTAAAGTAAAAATATATACATAATACTTATATTAGTCCAATGTAATTCATTATAGTCATTTTATAATAAGATTATATATTAAAAATTTATTGAACTATTTAACGACTTTTACCCTCCTTCTAGGCACATTTGCAAATTTGCATAAAACGTATTTTTACCACTTTTGGGAATTGAATTTCAAAAATCTGACCTACACAGTTGTCATCAGTATATATAATGTGGTTCAATAGGATGAAAATAATTTTTGTGAATAGTAACTTTTGAATTTTATTTACCAAGGTTAAATGTAAATTGTGTAATTAAATGTAAAAATGATATTATAACTACTCCACCACATGTACTAATTCTATTGGATAAATGTATTTCGTCCAAAATCAACCTTAGGATAAAAATATGATCCTTTTTTATCAACATGGATTAGATTCAGACATTTATTATATTTTATTTAAAGAAGCATAAAAAGTGTTAAATTCAAATTTTAATAACTAAACCATTTTTAATATAGGGTTATACATAATATAAGTTTCACTATAAAAATTAATTAGAAATATAAAAATATTGTATACATCATAGTATTTTATTTATGTTTTATACATTAAATAATTAAATTTATTTATGACATAATGATGATGCAATAAGTACCTTATTAATGAAATATTCAAATAATTGATATTATAAATATACATATAAAATTAAATTGATACTTATGATTCCATCGGAAAATTTTATAGGTTAATATGAAATGGTTGGGTTGAATAAGTGTATATTTTTAGAAGTAATCAAGTTGTTATGACTTTCACGAAATCCTAATACTAAATAGTGTCACAATTAAAATAAATGAGTTTTTAAAACAAACAATATTTTATTAAATAATATAATAGTCCTAAAAATATAAATTCAGCTAAAAAACATAGAAAATTTTACATAGGTAATTAATGAACCACTTTATGTTTTCTTGGAGTTATATAGTAAATATATTAACCATGTAGTATAAAAATACAAGAAGACATGGTAAAGGTTAAACTATTTAACTAAGGGTTAAATATAAAAGATAAGGTTAATATGGTGACCTAAACATGTCTAAAACCTATTGGTTGACAGGATTTAGTCCCATACCCATATTATATTCGAAATAAATCCATTTTGAGCTATTAAAAACAGAAAATAATTTCATAATAAATTAATATTTCAAGATTTTGATAAAGTGCCCCTTACATCTATTATAAAATGGTGATTCCCCTTCTCTATAATTTACACCTCCAAAGCCATTTAGCTCTGCCAAACCCTATTCAAATAGACACCCAACTTCCATAAAACCATCTTAGAGGCCTTAATTTCATCATAAAGCCTTCATATGGAGCCCTTTTGTTCAAATCAAAAGGAAGAACCCGAAGTAGAGTTAATTATTTTATAACCTCTTTCAAAGTTTGTTTCTTCTTCTACTTCCTGTTTCTTTATTGTTTCTATAATTAAATAACAACTAAAGTACCCTCTATATAATTATATAATATTATAAATATGGTATAACCATATTAATTATTCTATCCATCCCATGAGTGACAAAGTCACCATACGTGCATACGTACGGTTGACCGTCTCCACATCGTGGTGTAGTTTATTATTCCATAATTCATTATTTGGATTGGTATAATAATGAGTATAATTGATGTAAATAATAAATAAAACATTTTTTTATTCTTCATATATAATATACCATCCAATTACATATTATTTCACCATCAATAGAATGTTATTGTCGCTCGTGTGTACGTACGTCTTACTGTATCCACGACGCGTTGAGAGTTCATTTCCCATCATAACCATTCAAGAATAATTTTCATTATATGATTTAACAATAATGTTTAAAAACCTAATATTATTCTATATATGAATAAAATACATCCTATCCATAACAAACATGACTTATGTTACCAAACATACAAAGTAAAACAAATCAGTTAACACCCAAAATAATTATACGACCGATGTATTATTAACAAAGCAATATTAGAGGATCAAATATGATATCATATTTATGTATTTAATTATTATATAGTTTAATAAAAATGATTTAACCATTATATAAGAGGTTAACGTACCCTCTACTAGGGAAAAATACATGGTAAGGTTTAATTTTACAATAACTTTATTATCCTAAGTTGTTTATTCCTAAGTGTCTACTGAGACTTCTTTATCATCCACATTCATGTTTCTTAAAAATGTATTTCAAAACATTTTTTATATTTCTTAGAATATGGGTTAAATAAATTTATTACCTTTTTTGATTTTTTATAATTTTTTTTGAAAGGAATCTTTTTGTTGTTTTCTAAACAAGGTCCTTTATGCCATTTTCGACAAATTATGGAAAGAATGTTTTTTAACTTATACTGCGGGTACGGCTATTTTCTATCATTATAACACCTTCAAAGATTTTATTACAATATTATAAGAATATTTTAAAAATAAAGGTTTTCTTTTATAATTATTTGACTTTTAAATGATTTTAATGTATAAATAGATAGTTTTCTGAAATAGTTTTTGGATTGATTTCATCTATGTCAACATCTATTGTTGGATTTTATGTTTAATTAGAGTTGATTTATTATGATACAATATTCCATATTGTTTGGATTATTTTAAGATATGTTTGACAGTGGATGTGATCTTTTAATTTCATTTATAGTCTATAGTTAAATTATTAACATTTCATATGCGAGCCTAATATGAATGTTTATGTTATGCTTCACCCTTTTCATATGAGGAATTCATTGGACATAGTAAGTGACGGGCAGGGCTGACTATAGCCCCTTGATGCATGAGCAGTTCTCATGAGACAAACTAGGGTCTTGGAACAAGGGCATACCAATATTTTTATTTGTAGTCTTTTCACATGGCCTTGAATATGTGGTTATGATGTCTGGAATTATGCATTCCATCATTATGAGATTAGCTATTGATATTACATGTGACTATTCGAAAAGTATAATATCCATGTGAGTAAGTAAATGGAATTATTTTATTTATCATTTCCATTTTATGCTGAAGTTTATGTTTAAAAGTCTTGTGTTTTAATCTAATACATTTCCTTAAATGTTTATGCTTATTTACAATATTTTCTGATATAATTTTATCGTTACTGAGAATATGGTATAATCCCTTTAATATGTTTTATATTATCCCAGATTCAAATAAGTATATTATTACTAACCTACAGGGATATGATAAGGGATATGATTGTGTTCAAAAGAGACACAATGTTGATTTTTTCATTTGATAATGTAATGTAAAACTTATGTATATATCTAGTACTTACAAGGCTACTAAACTAATAGTGCTTTCGGGGCTTGATCTCTTATAATCATGCCAATGTTATGTAATAATTCACCGAATCTGGGTAACTGGGGACAGGGAATTATAAAAACGGGCCTTGTTGCACTCCTAGTTTGGCAGTCATGGGGGATATTCTTGGGTAAATTCATAAGATTAATAAAAACTATTATTAAGTGAAGAAAAACAATCCCATAATAATAAATACAAGGAAATAGATCATGGGTAACCCATATTAAAACCTAGGGAATCACGAGTTAGGGTATAATTTTCCTTTAAGAGTTTATCCTTTTATGATTAAATTTTCCTTATTTATTCTCATTAGCTAAGTAATCAAGACCTCTAAATTAACATTATTTTTCTTAGTTAATGTTTGGAAATATAAGAACATGTTCCAACAATAAATGTGATAGGCAATGTGACGATTTCTCTAATGATATGCCTAATATGATGGGAACAGGTGGTCAAAACATTATGACAATAATTTTTCAACCGGATGAAGTTATAAATAATAACTTGAATCATGTGGAATGCCATCTTCTTATAAGGAATGATAAAGTTTCCATTGAATCCTTCATATGGCAATGGCCCCCATGTATAGTGGATCTTCTAATCCCCTCTTCAAGAAATAGTGGATTAACTCCACTAAAATGATATTCTCTTTCCTCCAGTGCTTAGAATAAGAAAAAGTTGTACTAGAGGTCTACCATTTTAATTGGGATGTTGATTAGTAGTGGACGCTAATCAAGAAAACAATGTCCAAGGAGAAAATTGATTCAATGGATTGAGAGGAATTCAAGAAAATGTTTTTCAATAAATATTTTCCCCGAGCCATCTATCTCAAGATGGAAAGATAGTTCTTTAAATTTAAGTAAAAGGAATATGAGTCTGTTGAGGATAATGAAGAAACCTCACAAGGTTTTCCCGATACACATCCGAATTTGACATGAACACCAAAAGAAAGGTGGATCTCTTCTTTAATGGACTAAATTCAGGTCTAAGAATTTTTTTTTGATTCAAGACTTTGATAGTTATGATTAGATTGTCTTTTGTGCTCTTAAGGTTGAGATGGTGATCAGAGTCACTCAATTGTATCGTGGACCTGGTGACAAAAATGAATAATGGAGACACATATGTGTGGTGTGGAAAATAAATCCCATTATTGAAGGAAGATCAAACATCCCACCAGTCAATTTTGTTGGAGGAAGAATCCTGGGAACAGTATAAAGGGAACTGGGAATTGATTCAAATGCGGAAGAATGGGAAATCTGGCTAAGGACTACCAGATGTATATGTAGAATCCCACAAATGTGGAAGAATAAATTATGGTTCAGATCAAAACTCATCCTATAGAGTAGTGTTACAACTGCAAAAAAAATGGTAATTATTTGAAAAAGTTCCCTATTTCAAGGGTTTTAAGAGGAAATTGACAGAAACTTATAAGAAAAAAAGAAAGGGCTTATCCTATCACTACTTATTTGGTGGATCCGGACAATGATGTCGTGACATGTACACTAGTTATTAATTCATTTACAGATAACATACTATTTTATTCCGTTTCTACACATCCTTTCATATCTTTCATGTTTAGTAGATCTATTCACACACCACCTTAAAATTTCAAGGTTGAGTTATCAATGAAAACAAATAATGGATAAATTATTGCATCCATGGTTTATAAGTACTCCCCAGTAAATGTTTGTGGACCAAACTTCCCAAAAAAAATCTTTTCGTACATCCTCTTGTGGATCTCAATTCTATTTGGAGCATGGATTGACAATATTTTTCCAAATCCAAAATTAACCATTGTTAAAGGTAGATCACCCTTCAAATTCTAGATTATCCTCCAATTCTATACATCTGTGAGGAGGAAGATGAATGTCTTTCAGAATAATCACCTCAAGTGTAGATAGTTTTTCATTTTGAGAAATCATATCATTATCAAATGATTGATACAGTGGATATGATACTTCTTGATGATATTCCCATTATGAGGAATTACACTGATGTATTCCCGGATGAATTGCCTTGTCATCCCCCTGATCAAGATGTTGAGTTCTCAATTTAACATATTTCTGGATCCCTAACTATATCAAAAACACCTTATATAATGGCCACCATTGAGCTGGAAGATATGAACCCGATGTTATAAGAGAATCCATAGAAGGGTTTTTTATGCCTAATTGCATTACCATGGGGTGAACCAGTCCTATTTGTTAAGAAAAAGTATGATTCAATGTGCCTCTAACTTGATTATCATGATCTCAATAAAATCACTATGAAGAAAAAGTATCCCCTGCCACAGATAGGTGGCATGTTCAATCAGCTACATGGGGCCAGTTATTTCTCAAAAGTGGACCTACGGTCAGGATATCACCAATAAAAGGTGAGGAGGGAAGACATTACCAAAAATTCATTTTGTTGGAGTTATGGAAACTATAAGTTCACAGTGATGCCCTTAAAACTCACTAATTATCTAGAAATTATCATGGATTTTATGAATAGAGTCTTTAGAGATTACTTCGAATTTTTGTGTAGTATTTATTTATGATATTATGATATACTGCAAGAGAAATGAGGAACATAAGGAACATTTGAATTTTGTGCTGATGACTCTGAGAAGGGAGAAACATTATGCAAATTATAGTAAATGTCAGTTCTATATAGAGGAAGTACCATTCTTGGGGAATGTTATCACTAGAAAAGGAATATATGTGGACCCTTCCAAGAAAAAGGAAATTGAAGAGTGGCCCAAGACAATATTTGTAATGGGGATCCATGTCATTCTTGGTCTAGATCGGTATTATTGATGATTTGTGAAGAACTTATAATGATTATAAAACCTAACGAAAAAGCTGACTTGGAAGTAAGTGAAGTTCTTCTAGACTCAAGAATGTGAGGAAAGCTTTAAAGAGCTCAAAAAGAGTCTTATCACTGCACTAGTGCTCACACTCCTGATAAGTTGAGAACTCTTTGTGGTGTACAATGATTCATCAAAGAAGGTCTTAGGATGTGTTCTGATTCAAAATGAAAACGTTATATCCTATTTCTCAAGGTAGCTAAACATCCACGAGAAAAACTATCCCACGAATCATTTGGAATTGGTGGCAGTGATCTTTGCATTGAGAATCTGGCGGAATTATCTCTGTGGGTAAAAGTGTTAGATATAAACTGATCACACAAGTCTAAAATATATATTCACATAGAAAGTGATTAATATATGCTAGATAATATTGTTATATCTCATCAAGGATTATGACTTCTCATCCACTACCATCTTGGTACTGAAAATAAGGTGGAAGATTCTCTAAGTAGAAAGGATCCTACATCTTTGTCAATGATGATAATTGAAAAGGATCCAATATTCTTAGATTTTCAGATGATGTAAATGGGAATCATTAAGGGAGTATCATCATCAATCCTTTCTCAAATTATTACTTAACCATACCTCTGAGAGAATATAAAGGATTCTCAATGAAATGATGTGGAAATTCAGAAAATGGTGGAAGCTATAAAGAGAAAAGATGTATCAAGATATCCTGGATAATTATTGGTGGGACAATATGAAGAAGGGGATTGATGAGTATACATAATTTTCGTGGTATGTCAGCAAGTGAAGACTGAAATGAAAATGTCTAAGAGGATGACGCAACCACTACTGATACAAACATTGAAGTGGGAGATCATCACATTAGAATTTATCAGTGGACATCCAAAAACATCCAATGGAAACAATGATATATGGGTCATTTTTATTTTCTTACAAAGATAGATCAAATTATCAAAATTAGAAAGGAATTATCATTGGATCAACTTGCACGGATATATATCAACGAGTTCTTAGGGATACATGGAGTACCACTATCTATTGTATTTGATAGAGATTTGATATTCATCTCGAAATTCTAGAAATGTCTCTAGCATTCTGTAAGAATTGAATTGAACTTCAGTACGGACTATCATATTCAAAATGATGTCCAATATAATAGATCTATTATGACACTGGAAGATATATAGAGAGAATGTTCTATGGATGTCAAAGGAGGATGGGACCAACATTTTACACTGCTCGAATTCTCTTACAACAATAGTTTCCACTTGAGAATCTGAATGGCACTATATGAAGCCCTTTACGGGAAACAATGTTGATCAATGGAATGATGTGATGAAGTCAGTGAGCATAATATGATAGGACATTAAATGTCTGAGGAAATGGTGGAGAAGGTGAAAAGAATTCAGAAACAGATCAAGGAAACCCAAAGTCCACAAAAGTGCTATGCAGACATTTATCAATGAGACCCTGAGTTTAATTTTTGAGAGATTGTATTCTTTTTCATTTCTCCATGAAACAAAGTTATGAGATTTGGGAAGAAAAGAAAGATTATTCCCATGTAGATCGACCCCTTTTAGATTCTTGGTCATGTTGGAGCTATGGCCGATCAAATGGTGCTTCCACCTACCATGTTTAAAGTACATGATGACTTCCATGGATCCCTCTTAAGGAATTAAATACAAGATCCTTCACATATACTACCTTTAGAGGAGGTATAGTTTGATAACAGTATTTCTTATGAGGACAATCTTGTGAATATCTTGGATCATAGGGATAATGTTTTATGAAAAATACTACTCACCCGGTCAAAGTATTATGGTGGAACCATAAGTATTAAGAGGAGACATGGGAATTGGAGGATGTAATGAAGGAAAATTACCATCATTGGGTTTCATCATTGAATTTAAAATGAAATTTTGAGGTCACAATTTCATAAGGTGTGAAGAATGTAATGACCCAATGTTTTATAAATTAAATTACCTTATTATAATTATGTCTTATAGTATAATAATATAATATTATATATATACCACAATACCAACCTTATAAATGAAGAATGAATAAAATAAATGGCATATATATAAGTTAAGGAATGTATACCAATTAAATAGTAACTTGACCTTAGGAATTAAAATGAAATCCTTATGAAGAGTAAACTAACCAATTGAATAGTAAACTCATTAATGAATTTATGAATAAAAATTATTAATCTTATATATGATAATATGAAATAAATATATCATAGAATAAGTAAATATTTTAAAAATGATTAATTAAGTGTTGTTGTTTTTGTAAGTTATATATATTTAATTTCAATTTTATTTTTAATTTAATATTTTAAACTAAAATTTATTTTCATAAAATGTTTTCATAATTAATTATTTTTATGAATTCTGATTATTAAAAAATTTTAAGAGACCTTAATTTATTATTCAAAGTATTAGAAAAACAGTTTTAATTTTAAAATTTTTAATTTTCAAGTAAATTGTGATTTAGAATAAAAATTAGATTTCTCATATATATAAAATTATTTTCATAAAATGGATTTTATTATTTAATTATAAACATTAAAAAATGGATGGGGTTATTTTTTTGGAATTTTCAAAAATACTTGAATAATTGTGAATTGTAAAATACGATATTTTACGATAAATTATAAATAAGTGAAATTATGCATCATGTTAGTGTAATGGATAATGTAAATGTCCATTGGTTATAGATAAAATTATATATTTTCTATCTTTGGTCACATTAATAAATACTATTCACATTCTTGAGAAAAAATACTAAAAAAATGATTAAAATAATGGGAAACCCCCCCTCTCCTCCACTATAAATACCATCCATCTTAACCTCCTCTTCTCAAAACTATAAATCCTTGTTCCTAGTATAAATTATACTACAAAATATCCATTGTACCATCTCCCATGTTAGGAAACTCTTTGTCTCAAAAAATAAAAAAACTATCCCCTGAAGAGACTCTCAAGGAAGATATATTTAAAAGGTAAATTTCTATTTTCTTTTCATTTCATTTCATGTTCTTTTGTTTTCATTTATATCCTCACATATCCTCATCCAAATGGTGTGATGACTAAAGTACCTTACATGAACTATAATTTTTTTATTATAATCTAATAACTCATTATCATAAATCCTTCCCCTCATTTTATACTAGAAATGAAAACTTCGACTTAGATGCATTGACTCATCACATTAAAGGATGACGGGTTTTCAATTTCTTTAACCATCTTCAATTCTATTCATGAAACCATTTTTTATTTTTAAACCTGAATATAATATATATATTATGTGTTATGTGACGTTTTTGAATCATTTTTACAAATTTTATTAATTTAGAAATAAAAGTGTGTTCGTTGTGATAAAAACTGCCAATTAACCAAAACAACTATCATTAAAGTTCTATACAATGATTCATATTCACTCTAAATAACCAAATGAATTTTATGATCATGTGAACTTATGTATATTCACTAATAAAATATAACTCCAATTTTTTACATCCATTCGCATCTTACATATTTATCATTACATGTATTTAAGTAAACCAATCATGAAAACAAACGAAAAAACGCTCCCAAAATAATGAAATTAAGTCTTTTATCCCATTAAAAAGGTCTTAAATGAACTGAATAAGGATATAAAAAATAAATTACATGTAGAATATGTTATTTAAATATTAATTAATGAATTTAATTTTGTTATCCAAGGAATTAAGATCATGTGAAGGACTCCATCATACTCAATGTAAGGGATTCTACCCGAACCTTCCTTTTTTATTTAGGTTGTTCTATATTTCTTTTTACCCAAATGAAGTTATCTGTTATTCTTATTAAAATATTATAAATATAGTATATATTCTCAAAAATCTAGTATCATTATCCATTTGTCATTATCTTTCAGGTTTATAAACGGTTTTAAATGATTCCCTCTTTAATTATTCCTGATAATCAAGCCCGTTTTAAGGGAACTTTCCAAATTCTTACACAATTTTCAAGAACACTATATAATATATTTTTAAGCCACCATTATTTTTATAAAACCACTATTTTTATTATGAAAACATTTTTGGTCCACTTATGGTTTTATATAAAGTATTATTCTTTTTTATGTTTTAAATGACCTTTGATATTATCCTTTAACCGCACTAAAATGTTTTAATTCTAATGTTTATTAAGTATTATTTACATATTTTGACTCCAAGTTGAAATAAATTTTCAAGATACATTCATATTGTGCCATATTATTTCCATGAATGGTCTAATTACTTTCTTTCATGGACATTTTTATGATACTCTCATTTGTCATGCTTTCTGACATGATTATGATAACCAATTGTTACCATGGGAATCCATTATGTTTATTTATGATTGATTATGTATGATTCTATATGTGGAAAGAATATTCATGAACATGTTATGATGGGTGTTCCCAGATATCACTCCAATGCATTGGGTAATGTTGAGTATCATGAGACGTTATGTGAAATAGTCTTGGTGGTTATCCTTGACTCGTCCTACCTGGTGGAATAGTCTTGGTTGTTAACCTTGACTTATGATCCTATATGTGAAATGAGTTGTGACTCATTATAAATTCATGTTTTATATTACTTACAAATTTCTGTGAATCCATTTTTATATGATCCCAGGTTTAAATGTTATGAATACATATGTTCAATTCCCTTTTATATCATTATTTCATGCCTTCTAGATCATGTGCTAAAGATTTATTATTAATTTTTATTCCCTTACTGGGGTTTTTAGATCAACCATTTTTCCTTATTATCCTCAGGTTATAATATGAATATTTATCAGCACAATGCATGTTAGGTTCCCTTTATGAAGATTAAATAAATAAATGTTTTATTTAGTCCCATGTTTTCAGTTTGATGTACCTAGTCTTCCAAGACACTAGACTTTACGATCATTGGATTGTAATATGATTCTTTATTATGCTTAATATCATTTAATGATATGTGTAAAAGGATAGGGTCTATATAGTTGGTATTAGAGGAAAGTTCTATTAATTTTTTGTTATTAGGAATAGAGACCTTTATTAAGAACCTTAGGGATGAGACTATGTATAATAAACATCCCTAATTTTTGGTGAGTATATAGTAAGGCGTTTATCAAGAAAATAAATACCTTTCTGGATATGAAAAAGTGTATGTGGATCCAACATATATGTATCTAGGGTTAAAACCCATCAACTCCTCTTTGATCTCGACATGAATGGGAATTAGTGCTCGAAAACAAGCCTTGTTGTACTCCTAGTTTGATACTCCCGGGGGATATGCATTGGTAAATTCATAACCTAAGTTAAAACCATTATTAAGGGAACAAAAAATCCCATGGTAATAAATATGAACAAATAGATCATTGTTAACCAAGATTGAATCCTAGGAAATCACGAGTTAGGATATACTTTTCCATTAATATTTTAACCTTTTTTGTTTAATGTTTCATTTTTATGGTTATTATCTAAGTATTAAAGCCCTCTAATTGTACATTATTTTTCTTTTTCAATGGTGGAATATAGAATAAAATTTGAAAACATTAAAAGTGGTTGGCAATGTATTTATTTTACTAATGATATTCCAGATATGATGGAAATGAGTGATTAAAACTTTTTGGCATTACTTGCTCAAATGGACCATGTTATGAATAATAAATTGAATCATGTGGAATTACCTCCTACCCATGGAAAGATAAAGTTGTCATTGAATTATTCATGAAAAAAAGGCCTCCCATGTTTGGTGGATCTTTATATCCCCTCCTCATAGAACAGAGTATTAACTCCATTAAAAAGATATTATTTATCCCCTAGTTCTTAGAAAAAGAGAAATTACTACTAGAAGGCTATTGTTTTGATGGGGAATCAAATCAGTGGTGGAGATTGATCCGGAATACGATGTCCTAGGAGGAATTTGATTCCATGTATGGGGAGGAATTCATTAAAATGATTTTGAATAGATATTTTCCCCAACCCTCTATCTCAATATGGAAAGAGAGTTCCTTAGACTTAAGTAGAATAAAGATTATTATATCAGGTCGTATGAAGAAAACCTCACAAGTCTTGCAAGATACTCCTGTAGCTTTGCTATGATCATTGAATGCAAGGTGGATCACTTCTTTAGTTGACTAAATCCATGTCAATGAAAAGTGTTGCTCATTTGAGACTTTGATAGTTATGAGGATATTTTTCATTGTTCCCATAACGTTGAAATGGATATTGGATACTCTCAATTGTCTCATGGTATTGGTGAAAAAATTGTAAAATGGATTCTAATATAGGTGGTTAGGCAAATAAATCCCATGATGGATATAAGATCAAACATCCCACAAGTCAAAATCCTGGGAAGAAGCATCTGAGGAACTATCTAAAGGGAACCATGAATTTCATAAAATGTGGATGAAAGAGAAATCTATCTAAGAAATAACAGAGGTATATGAAGAATCCCACCAACATGGAAGAAGAATGTATGGTTTAGATCAACACTCATCCTATAGTGTAGTGTGACAAATGTAAGGAACATTGTCATCATGTGAACAATTTCCCTAAGATAAGGGTTGTCGGAGGAAATCTACAATAATCTCCAAGGAAACAAGGAATGCATTATGATATCGCAACTGCTTATGTGGATCCATAAAATAACATGGAGATAGGTACACTAGTTATTCATTCAATAATAGAGAACATGATATTTGATTCTAGTTTTACACATTTTTTCATATGTTTCATGTTTAGTAGAACAAATCAAAACCACCACAAAATCTGGAGGATGAGTTATCTATGGGAAAAAATGGGGAAATTATTGCATACAAGGTTTATAACTCCTCCCTTGTAAATTTTTGTGGACTGGTCCTCCCATCAAATCTTTTCGTACGTTCTCTCGTGGAGTTTGATGCTATTTTAGACATGGATTGACTATCTTTGTACAAATCTAATATTAACTGTCGAGAAAGGGAGATCACTCTTCACATCCCAAAGTATCCTCCAATCCTGTATAATTGTAAGTAGGAAGATGAATCTCATTCAAAATAATCACATCAAGTGTATATAATGTTGACTTTTTAGAAATCATATATTGCTCAAATTGTTAAGAAAAAGGAGATAATATTTCTCAATGATATTCCCTTCATAAAGAATTATATTAATGCATTTCCAATTGAATTTACATGTCTTACTACCAATTGATAGGTTGATTTATGAATTGAACTTATTCATGAATCCATAAATATAACAAAGACACCTTATAGAATGGCCATTTTTGAGCTGGAAGAGTCGAAGAAGTAGTTAAAGGAGAATCAAGAGAAGGGTTTTATATGTCTGAGTGCTTCACCATGGGGTGAACCTATTATCCTTGTTAAGAAGAAGGATGGATCAATGTTCCTATGAATTTATTATCATGATCTCAATAAAGTCATGATAAAGAACATGTATCCCCTACCTCGTATAGTTGACTTGTTTGATTAGCTATACAGGGCTAGTTATTTCTCTAATGTGGAACTTCAGTTGGTATGTCACCAATTAAAGGTGAGGAAGAAAGATATTCCCAAAAATTCCTTTCTAATGAGGTATGTAAACTATGAGTTCATAGTGATTCCCTTAATACTCAATAATTATCTAGTAATATTCATGGATTTAATGAATAGTGTGTTTCGAGATTACCTCAACAAATTTTTTGTAGTCTTTATCGATAATATTTTGATATACTCCAAGAGAAAAGAGGAACATGAAAAGCATTAGAATACTTTTTAATGGATTTTTAAAGTGAGAAAAGTTATTAAAATTATAGTAAATGTGAGTTATGTATGGTGGATGTATCATTCTAGGGGCATGTTATCACTAGAAAAGGAATATCTATGGAACCTTACAAGATAAAGGTAATTGAAGAGTGGCCTAGGAAAATATCTTTAATGAAGATCCACATATTTTTGGGTCTAGATAGGTATTATCAATGATTTGTGAATAAATTCTCATGATTGTTAATCCCAATGACTAAGATAACAAAGAAGGGTGTGAAGTTCGTGTGAAATCAGGAATGTGAGGAAATATTAAAGGAGGTAAAATATAGGCTTATCACTGCACTAGTACTCACACTCTCGATAAGTGGAGAAATCTTTTTGGTGTACAATGATGCTTGAAAGAAGGGACTAGGATGTTTACTAATGAAAAATGATAAAGTGATATCCTACGCCTCAAGGAAGCTGAAAATGAATGAGAAAAACTACCTCATGCATGAGATGGAGTCAGAGGTTGTGATCTTTGCTTTGAAAATCTGGTGAAATTATATATATGGGGAGAAGTGTGAGATATATAATGATCACAAGAGTCTCAAATATATCTTTACAAATAATGAAATTAATATGTGCCCAAATAGATGGTTAGATCTCATCATGGATTATAACTTCTCAATCCACTACCATCCTGGTAAGCAAAATAAGGTGGAAGATGCTCTTTATTGAAAGTATCTTGTATCTTTATTAATGATGAGAATTGAAAAGGATCCAATCTTCTTATATTTGTATATGATGGACATGGTATTCATTAAGGGAGGAACATCATAAATCCTTTATCAAATGATTACTCAACTATCCCTCTTGGAGAAAATAAATGATTCTCAATGAAATGATTTGGAAATTTAGAAAAGGGTGGAAGCTTTTAGAAATTGGAAATCCTCTCAGTTCAATATTAACAAGGATAGGGTAATAATATTTTATTCATGATTATGTGTACCATCTGATCTAGATATAAAGAATGATATTCTGATTGACGCACATAGCTCAACCTTCTCTATTCACCCAGGGAGCAGAAAGATGTATCAAGATATCCAAGAGAATTATTGGTGGGACAATATGAATAAAGAGATTACTGAGTATACATCAAATCCTGGTATGCCAACATGTGAAGTTAGAAAGGAATAAGTCTAAGAGAATGATGCAACCACTACCCATACCAACATAGAAGTGGGATAACATCACCATCAACTTTGTCACTAGAATTCTAATAACATCTAGTTGAAAAAATGCTATATCAATCATTATGGATCATCTTACAAAGAGAGCTCACTTTATCTCAATTTTATAGGACTTCTAATTGAATCATCTTGCATGTATATATTTAAAATAGTTGGTAAGGATGCATGGATTATCACAATCTATCATATCTGATAGAGATGTGATATTCACCTCAATGTTATAGAAATGTATCTGCATGCTCTAAGAAATTATGTGTGCTTCAATATGACATATCATACTCAAACTGATGACCAATATGAGCAATCAATTCAAACACATAAAGAGATGTTGAGATCTTGTTCTACGGACTTCAAAGGAGTATATAACCAATATATTCCACAGGATGAATTCTCTTACAACAATAGTTTCCACTCGAGCATATGAATCACTACATATGAATCCCTTTATGGGAAAATTTAGAGAACACTGATGTGTTTGATTGAAGTCAGTGAGTGTAAGCCATTAAGACCTGAAATGGCCACTGAAATGGTGGATAAGGGGAAAATCATTCAGCAGCACATCAAGGTATCCCAAAGTCGACAAAATAGCTATGCATACAATCGTCAATGAGACCTTGATGTTCATATGGTTTCAAAAAACTTATTTTACTATAATTATTTCTCTTATAAACATTAAAAAAACAATTTAGTAGTCTGTTTAACTACTTATAAAACATTTGACATGATCCGTAGTTATTTATTTATAATTTTCAATGAATTATTCTAGTTTAGTCTATTTATAGTCAAGATGAATTTTTGAATTAACTATTTTTATTATTATTCATATTCAATAAGAATAGATGATATATACTAATTATACACTTTAAAAAATGAAATACATTTAATATCGCATTACCATCTCCAATAGAAGAAGGAAATTTCTTTGGTTTATATTAATCAAGGAACCTCCAATAGAAAATAATGGGTCCCCAAGATTAATGGATCTTCCTTATCATGTTCCATATCTAATGACAAGAAGTAAACATGTTAATATAATCATTAAAAATATCATTAGTAAGTAATTTATCACTACATTTTGAATACTGAGTGATTTAATAACATTTTCTAATGACATTATTATAGGATTAATTTGTATAATTACATGATGATTATAAACTACATGTCGAATCAATTTAATTATAGACCCCCCAATACACAAGACATGTGAATAATCCCTTTTCTTAAAATTCATGGTAAATCTTAATGATATTAGGATCCTTCAGTTTTTTGGTCATTCTATATAAAAAGTTTAGCATTATTTAGAGGGATACATAATTGAAAATTCCAAAAAGAATATCTTTTAAGATGATATTCATTAAAAACATTATATAATATTAAATTTTGGAATGTCATTATCTAAATTGAATATCTACTCTGATATTTTAGATTATTTTATGAAATCATTTAAAATGTGTTTCTATTTTATTATCTAACTCACTATTTATTTTTGGAATGAACTTGGTGCTCATAAGGAATGATATTGTAATGACCCCCAGCGTCCTAATCTTAATTATATGACCAACCACATCTACTAAAAGCTGAGAATGACACCTTCTAATCCTTTCCACATGGAATATCCCATCCCCTCCCTTAGGTGGATTTTATCTCACATTCTCCATAACATGAACATGGGACCATAGGGATAATAGTTCAAAATAGAACATTAGGAGTACCTTCCCAAGGTGGAATATTATCCCTATGGTAGAAAGTTAGAGTTATGGGGGTGGTGAGATTAAATCCATATATGGGAGGGGAAAATACCTTCCAAATGGAAATAATTAAGTGGTATCACTTTCATCATTTTTTGAATGTGGATGGTTATGAATTTTTATTGGACAATTGGATATTATTAAATACATCGGTCCTTTTATGTAATAACCCATAGTGGTATGAGCCAAAATGTTTTTCCGGATGCACCCATAATAATCTAACAACAACCCCTTTTGACCATTTCAACATGGATAGTACTATCCTCTCCAATTTTGGGATTAAATCTCCCCTACCCCATAAATAAAACCTAGGTCCTCAGAGATAATAGTCCACTAGGGAGTGTTATGAGTACAACATACCATTTGGTAGCACCCCTACCCAATTCATAGGTTCCAAGATGGAGTTTCACATGACTATAAGGGAACCTCCCCTTAAACTAGAGGTTTGTGACTAGAAGTGAGGGTATAATGTGTATAATGGTGAGACTATACCATCTACCATAGTGAAAAATTACATATAAATAATCAAACTTGTTTCAATATAAAATTATATAATGTCAAGACCAATAACATATCATCAATAATTAATGATTGCTGAAAAAATATATTCGAACAGTAAAAATGGAATAATACAATACTAATCAACCATGTTAACAAAAATATATACATTCTATAATATTAATAAAAATAATATGTGGATTTAACCAAACTACAAGCCTCACCTCCTCCATATATATTGACTCATAGAGAGATACCCCACTCTCTGATCAAACTCAAGACTCATGGAAAACTATATCTATAATAAGAGAGGGTTTATTTGGTGACCATGTTCCATGGTTGCACAACCATTGTGTGAGTATAAAATAGTAGGGAACCACCAACATGGTTCTGTAACTAACAAAAAAATTTAGTGTATATCCATGTGATATTCATAGTAGAAATAAAATATGCAACACATAAAATTTACAAGCATAAAAATAATCAGAAAAATACACATAAGAAACAAACAACCATGTGTCGAGTTGTTGTGTTCTTACCAAGACACAAGGAACCCCCGACTCTACCTACATCTGATCTATGATGGAAATGTAGTAATAAGACAAGTCATGAACTAGATTCAACCGTAGTGTGACCAAATTTAACTCATAAAAGACACAATGTTAATGAGTCTCAGGTTAAGCCACATGTTCATCTTTCTGCATATCATTCATGGATTAGTCTTTTAGGCTAGTGAACATATCACTTAGTAGACACAAGGAATTGTGTCAGATCACTATAGTACATTTTCGTATTTCATCTCCATCATGGGTAATGGATCAATGTCATTGTTGCCCATCTTTATCATCGGGTATTGAGACAAAGTCATTATATCCCAACACTACTATAGTTCTGGAGACACGGTAATCATGTTCCTATTATATCTTCTTTAGGTACAGCCTCAATTGTGACATGACCTTAGCCTAAGTTTAGTTTTTTCTTCATTATCATTGACAATCATGTGCACTGAACCTTTATGGGATAACCATATAATGTTAGTCAACATGTTCTATTTACCCAGAAAGCACCTCTGAAGGAATTTTATTTACAAAAAATAGGTTAGATCATATAATGTAAGAACACATCATGTGAATATAAAAATAGTCACAAGAAAGTCATATCGATCATGAGTATAGTTATCCATATACACATACATGTGATCAAACATAAAAAACTGTATAACATGATAGACACAGACATGTGATCAATAAAGAAACATTGTCTCATGGGATATACATTCAGAAACATGTGATCAATCATCAAGCCTAATATCATGGGACACACACACACACACACGTGACTAAGAATCAAACATGGTCTCAAGAGATTTACACACTCAGACATGTGATCAAGAATCAAATATGATCTCATTTGATCAAGGTGACATGTAGCAAAACGACAAATAAGATGAATTCAATGTAATATACAGTGCTCATTAGTTATTGATTCTCAGCCATTTGTGGGTGACAACATGCCAAGGAACAAGTTTCTATCATATCCCTTGGCACATTTTTCAGTATCATTATCCATAGTTCCCTTATTTAGTAATTAATTGGAGAACATTAACAAGTTAATTAATACATTTCACTCATAATTGAATTAAAAATTAAGGATTACTCATACAATGTGGAGATCCTTAGATCACATTCCAATTAAATATACCTAAAACCCAAGGGTAGAGTATTTGAGACCACCTACCTTAAAATAGATACAACTCCCATACATGAAAAGACATGATACATTATCTATATAAACAAAGACCATTCATCCCCAATTGATCACCATGAGGTTCTGTATCATTCCAAACCATTCTTAAACAAGTAATTATATGTTAATTATTATAAATCAAGGAATTCAAGAAACAATATTAGTAACGTATAAAGGAAAACCAACCAAAAGAGATACCGGGTATTGCATCCTCTTCGGAACCATTAACAATTACACATGAATGATTCATAGCACCCTTATGACATAATTTTGAGTGAAATGAATATCACATGGTAATTAAACAAAGGAAATTTTAATGTAATTAAAATATAACTCTAACTAAAAAGCAAAAATATGATGTACCATATCCCCAACATCGATAGATAGAGTTCAGACTCTTTCGGAACACCCTTAATCTTTTGTCATGCCAAAGAACATATCCAATTTCATAATAAAGGGGATGATATAAAACAAATAATAAAAAACTAGAGAATGGATACCAAGGGAAATACATTCAATGAAACACCCAAAAATGGAAGGTGTTCATCATCATGGGGTATCCTCTACAAATTTCTATCAAAATCCCCATCATTCCTAGAAAATTATAAAACGATATAGTGGAATTATCCTCACATTATTTAATTAGAATATATGAAATGATCAAAGAATGATAAAGAAACAATAATAAGGAATTAAAATATAATTTATATAATAAAGGATCTCATGGGGTAATTATTACCAAGAGGAATCATACACGATGGACGACAAACCCATCCTCCACTAGATGAGGAAGAAGGTGGCCAAAATCAAGGAAGAATAGAGGATATGAGTGAAATTCATCATTGGGTGGCTTCTAGATCCACCAAATATAAAGTGGTTGTTATGGAGAGAGGACAATAGGAGAGATTAAATAAAAGTGTCTCTAAAATTAAAACAAGGGAGATTATTCTCTTTGGGGTACTAGTGGAAAAAATGATCAAATTTACCCCTAAAAACTACCCAGGGCACCCCATTAGCTAGAAGATGTGCCACCAACCACCCAGTGTAGGATCCCTGGACAACCAATGAGCCATTATAGGCAGTGGTTCATATGCCTACCACAATATCTCATTGGTTGGGTCACTATATAGATTTTGGATTCCCTAGTATCCTGGAATGCTCTAGTCTCCCTCTACTAGAAACCCATGACTCGAGTCAACCACTGTGGTTCTATACAATTGTAAACACAATTATTCAAAATGTACATATATGTTCTTTATTGTTTTATTTATTATTTCTTCAAACCAAAAATTCAAGAGATGAAAATTTAAAATTCCCTCCATAATTATTGTACTATCACAAGAAGGGCCATTTTAATATCCCCAACAAAGAACTTATAGTCCTTGAGATGTTGCGGTACCTATTGAATCATTCCACCCAAGATACCTCAACAATAACCCTTGTGGAGCTAGCTGTATTCTATACCAAAATGATAACTCATAACCTCATTGAAATGATCACTTCAAAAACATGAATCATGCTCTACCAATATAATTCCATGAACGAACACCATAATCCAATCAAGAAACAATGTGATCTTGATTATAAAATTTTTAAAACATAACACACCATAATAAATTAAATCAATTCATTCATAAGGATCATGAAACACCTCGACATAGATTCCACCAAGAATAATTGGATTTCAATAGTCTAATGAAAATCCTGGTGTGTTTTAGTTCCACCACAATTGATCAATGTAACAACCTAAACATTTTTAAATTAATTTTTTAAATGAATAAATTACTTATAAAGTCATGTAGTTATAGAAAACACATGAACTACATGTATATTTAGGAAAATTAGTGTTTTTGATTTAAAATATCATTAATAATCATAACTGTTGATAATATAGTCATTTTTAGTGAAAATTAATATTAATATATTAAGGATTATGAAAAATTCCAATTAACATAAATGGAATGAGGGATTGCCTTGACCTGTAGGATCATATCCTATGAAGCCCATCGATTGAACAATTTGGGGGAGATAAAATCATAGGAATTTTCGCATAACCCTAAAAAATCATAGATTTAATAATTAAATAATGGTTAAAATTGTTAATGTAGTAGTTCTAGCTATTAAGATCATGACCGAAACCTTGTTCACTAAATTTCCAATAGAAAATCTCAAAACCTTACACCCTACACTATGGGGATACAATAATATAATGGGTTATGTATTAAGACCCTTGATAAGTCTATTTCTTGTATATATTTTTTATTGTTCTAATGTGTCTATATTTATACTTTAATGAATAATATTGACAATTTTGGAATGGAATTAATTGTTATAGGTTTTGTTATAGGAAATGACAGATATCTGAAAAAGAAACAAAAAGTGGATGAAAAATGATCCAAATGACCTTTTGCGCCATGAGTGAAGAAAAGTGGTGCGACATCGGATTTTTGGAGATAATGAAATTCTATAAACAGAAGAAAAATGCATTACATGTCATGTACCATAAGTACACATCGTGACTATTTCAAGTGAAAGAGAACCGTGAAGGACAAGTTGTGATGATGTCACAAGCTGTGAACGTCAAGTATATGTCATGCCCCACCATTACATGATGTTAGGACTGTCAAACCAACATACAATATTTTCATGGATTAAATGAAATGGAGGAAAAATCAGATTTGAGGTACACATCATGTACCCTTAGTACATTTCTTGTAGGGGTCGACGTGCAGAGAAAAATTATGAGACATGGGATGTGGGTTTTGGATGTTTTTTCCTTTAAAATGAGACATCTGACCACCCTTCCAACACACTGAAAGGCATATGAATCCAAGAAGAAACAATGAGAGTCCTCCAGGGGATAATGTGACCATCCGAGGTCCTGCTTTTCCACAATTCTTCCTTGCTTATCGAAGATTCTCACCTCCTCCATGAGTGAGTAGTCTCATAGTTCCAAGTGATGTGATTTGTATGGGTATGTGGGATTAGGTATTATTCTATTTTAGTATTGATGTTTTGGATTTTTGTGAACACAGTTTATCAATTCTAATCTCATTCTTTCTGAAAATCACATGAACATTACTTGTGAATTATAGAGTTATATTTTAGATGCATCAATTAATCCCTTTAGATTTCATATGATCATTATGAAATATAAGTCGGTTATGTTTAAACATGGTTTTGGGTCACCTATCCCTGTGATTGAATCTAGTAGATGACCATTCCAAAGGTCCAATCATAGGAGTAGGGAGGGACACTAAGACCAAGGATCCCTAATGAACCAATTCTAACACTGAAACATAGTAAACACGCATTCAAGTAAATCCCAAGAATAAGAACCGTACAATCATTGATCCTGGAATGCTTCCCATCTTGATTAAAACCCCAATCAACCCTGTCGTTATTTCCCTACTATCAAAGAAATTATAATATTTCAATTTATAGTTTCTTAAATTAATATAATACATACACTTTGTCCCTATGGGTTCGAAACATAAACATACCACGTAATACATATTTAATTAGGTTGTCTGAGAATAAATAAAATACTAAATTTGGTTAACCCCATAGGAACTAACGATGCCCAGCGGGCTGTTAACCCTAATAATATGAATTTTTATATTTTTATTTTTAATAAAATAAATATTATATTTATACTTATTGTTATTACATTATAAATTAATAAAAAATATTTTTTATAAAATTTTATTTTGATGCGATGATACAATTTGTTTTAGAAATATATTTTTTTGATGAAGACACACTTTTTGATGAATTCAAAAAATAAAAAATAAAAATATTTTAATTAAATATTATTATTAAATAATTTAAATATATATGATAAGTTTTTTGACCAGTAAAATTTAATTTTTATGAGTTTCAAAAAACATTTTTTGGTAAAAAGAATTATTTTTTTCAATAAATGATGATTTTGATTTAAATGTTAAAATTATAAATTTTTTATATTTATTTTGTTAAATAAATATAATTTTTTAAATAACCACATTGAAATATTCAAATATTAAATTTTTAATAATTATCGGTGGTAGTAAATGTAATGCCCCGACCCCAGTTACCCAGAGTCGGTGCATTATTACATAACATTGGCATAATAACAAAAGATTAAGTCTCGAAAGACCAATTAGTTTAGTAGCCTTGGAATCAATAGATACATTCATAAAGTTTACATTATATCATAAAATGAAAACTAAAACAACATAGTCTCCATAGTACACACTCATATCCCCTAATACTATCCCTTTAGGTCATTCATAAAATATTTCTTCACATCCTGGAAAAAATAAAACATACAAAGGGGTGAGCTCAAATTCCCAGTAAGGATAACAATATAGTGGAAACTTTCATAAATAAGCATAAACATTTAAGGCATTGTATAACTAAAATAAAATCCTTTTAAACTTGAACTTCAACATAATATCAAAAAAATAAAATGAAATAATTTCATTTACTTATTCACATGGATATTCTACTAGTTGAATAATCACATGAAATATCAATAACCACTTTCATAATGATGGAATGCAAAATGCCAGACTATCATAACCACGTAGCCAAGGCCTCGTGCCAAGACTAAAAATAAGATTTTTTTAAGGCCTTGTGCCAAGACACTAGTTTGTCTCATGAGACCTACTGATGCATTGAGGAGCTATTTCAGGCTCCACTCATCACTTATTAAGTCTAATACATTCCTTATATAAACAGGTTTAAACATAACATAAACATTCGTATTAAAACTAGCATAAGAAATGTCAATACTTTCTCCATAAACCATGAATGGTATATAAATAACACATCCACAGTCAAACATATCACAAAACCTTCAATACAATATGGAAGTTTTGTATCATAATAAATAAACTTCACAAAAGCTTAAAATCCATCAAAGGATGTTGACATAGATGAAATCAAAACTATTTGAGAGAAATATATCTTTTTTGAAATCATTCAAAATGTCACATAATTATAAAAGAAATCATTTACTTTGAAAATATTATTATAATATTGTAAGGGAAGCTTTGAAGATTTTATAACGGCATAAAATAGTCACACCCGCCTTATAAGTTAAAAATAACATTCTTACCATAATTTTGTGAAAAAGGTTAAAAAGGACCATGTTTGGAAAACGATGGAAATATTCCTTTATAAACTTATTATAAAAAGTAAAACAAGGGTATAAATGACTTCAACCCATATTCTGTAAAATAATAAGAATTTTTTGAAAAACATATTTAAGAAACATGGATGTGGATGATAAAGAGGTCCCAGTAGATAATTACGTATTAACAACCTCGGATAATGAAGAGATTGTGAAATAAACCCTTACCTTGTACTTTTCCTTGGTTGTGGGTAGGTTAAACTACTGTATAATGGTGAAATAATTTTTATTAAATTATACACGAATCATATACATTAATATGATATCATATATGATCTTTTAACATTGCTTTGTTAATAATATCTTAGTATTATCGTCGTTTTAGGTGTTAACTTACTCATTTTCTTTTATATGTTTTCTTACATAAGCCAGGTTTGTTATGTATCGGTTGTATCTTATTAATATCCAGAATGATATCAAGTCCTTAAACATTATTTTTAATCATCAAATGAGAATTATACTTGAATGGATACGATGGGGAATGAATCTCATCGCGTTCATGGAGACGGTAGTCTGTACGTACGCACGAGCGAAAATATCACTAATTTGATATTAAAATAATATATAATCGGATATTATATCATATAAACAGAATAAATATCATGTTATATTTATTATTTACATGAATAACACATCATTATTATACCCATCCAAATAATAATGTTTTGAATAACAATTACACCACGACGTGGAGACGGTAAGCCGTACGTACGCACGTATGTGAACATGTCATTCAAAGGATGGATAGAATACTGAATATAGTTGTACCATATTTATAATAACATAATAGTTTATAGAAGATACTGGAGTTATTATTTTATAATGGGAATAACAAAAATAGAATAAGTTGAAGAAGAAAGGAACTTGAAAGAGGGTGGTGAAGACATTACCTCTTCTTCGGGTTCCTTCTTTTGATTTGATCAAAAGGGCTCCTTAGGATGGCTTTGTGACTGAAGTAGGGCCTCTAGGATGAAGGTAGTATATTTTAGAGGGTATTTGGGAAGAGTTTGGATGATCCAAAAGGTTTTGAAGGTGTAAATTAGAGAGAAGGGGGAGTGCCCTTTTATAAGAGGGGTGAGGGGCATCTTTGGAAAAGCAGGAAATATTATTTTATAATAAATTCATATTTGGTTTCTAATGGCTCTAAAGTGGATTATTTAAATTTTAAGGAGGGGATAGGCAGAAAACCTTTCAACCAATAGGTTTTAGATAGGTTTGGGTCACTATATTAACCTTTTCTTTTAGTTTTAACTCTTAGTTAATTAGTTTGACATTTACAATGTCTCTTTGTATTTTTATATTATATAGTTAATAAAATTACTATATACTTTCAAGAGACCCCCAAGTGGTCCATTAATGATGCACCTATCATTATATAAGTTCTTTGGCCGAAACATAGATTTTTAGGAATAGAATATCAATTAAGAATATAATATTTGTTTTAAAAAATCTTTTATGTCAATTTTGAAACTATTGGGTATTTTGTTTTTTATAATTTCATAACAGCATTATTACTTCGAAAAAAATTTATATAACCAATCCTAATATGATATATTAACCTATAAAATTATTGGAATTCATAAAGAGTCTCAAATTAAATTTATTTTGATATTTTTAATATAAATTATTTTAATATTTCATTAATTAGGTAATTACTGCATCACCATTGTGTCATAAATAAATTAAATTATATAATGTCTAAAAATTATAAATAAAATACCAGTATGTAAGAAATATTTTTATCTTTCTAATGAATATTTATAATTGAATTTATCTTATGTATAACCCTATATTAAAAATGTTTTAGTAAGTAAACTTTGATTTTAACTCTTTTAACTCTTCTTTGAATTAAATAATAACAAATGTTCTAATGTAATCCATGTGGACCTAAATGATAATATTTTATTTATAAGGTTGTTTTTGGTCGAGCTACACTTGTCTAATAGAATTATGACATGTGTTAGGGTAATATTAATATCATTTTTACCCTTAATTACCATATTTACATTTAAACGTGGTAAATAAAAGTAAAAAAGTTACTATTCACCAAAAATTATTTTTATCCTATTGAACCACATTTTATTCCTTGATATAAACCGTGTCTCTCAGATGTTTTAAATTCCACCCACAGATGCGGTAAAATTATGTTTTATGTGAATTTTCAAATTCTCCTAGGAGTTGGGTAAAAGACGGTGAAAAGTTCAATAAAATTTTTAGATGTCTAAAATTATTATAAACTGACTCCAATGAATTAAATTGAATTTATATAGCTATTAAGTATCTATTTTGACCTAAAATAAAATAAAATAAAATAAATAATTTTTTAAATCAAAAGTCGGTTTTAACCAATAACTCAGTGTTTTTCACTATTCATCAAAAATTGAAAGTTTTCAGAAAAACACCAAAAACTAACCCTAGGCTAATTTCGATATTCCGAATCCAAAAATGAAGTCAAATTTGAATGATAAAATTTATAAAATTTCAAAAAGTGGGTATTACTATTCATAACGGCTAGTTTGATTGGTTGTGGTGTGTGTTAGAACTCGAAGTTGCGTACAACACACGCTACTGTATTATTCAAAGAGAAGCATACCGTGGAAGCTTGGGTGTTACATTATCCCCTCCTTCAAATAATTTCGTCCTCAAAATTTCTAGAATACTACCACATGAAAAGACTCAGGTGGTTCTTCATCCTAAGTTCCTCGGGTTCCCACGTTACCTCTTCTATCTTATGGTTTCTTCATAGAACTTTAACCAGAAGAATCGTCTGGTTTCTCATCACTTGTTCTCTAGTATCAATAATCCTGATGGGCTCTTCGCAATAAGATAGATCGGGTTCCAGTTCTAATTCCTCGTAAGTGAGTACATGCGTTGGGTCAGGCATGTATTTCCTCAATAGTGATACGTGGAACACATCGGGATCATTGGAGAGACTTGGTGGCATTTCTAAATGGTAAGCTACAGCCCCACTTCATTCTAGAATTTCGAAAGGTCCGATGTACTTGGGACTCAATTTACCCTTCTTACCGAAACGTATAACTCCCTTCCATGGAGATACCTTCAAGAAAACATGATCTCCTACCTGAAATTATAAATCCATCTTTCGATTATCGACATAGCTCTTCTGCCTACTTTGAGCTGCTTTGATCTGGTTTAGGATTACCTTTACCTTTTCTATTGTATCCTCCACCAGTTCTGGGCCTACAAGTTTTCATTCACCAACGTCTTCCCAACAGGTTGGTGTGCGACATCTCTTTCCATATAAAACTTCATATGGTGCCATATTAATACTTGAATGGAAGCTATTGTTATAGGAAAATTCTACCAGAGGTAAATATTGAACCCAAATACCCTGAAATTCAAGTGATCATGATCTCAACATGTCTTCTATGGTTTGAATAGTCTGTTCTGATTTTCCATCTGTTTGAGGGTGGTATGCATTTCTCAAACGAAGTTCAGTATCCCAAGCCTTCTGAAGAATCTTCCAGAATCTTGAAGTAAAATCGAGATCACGATCAGAAACAATCGATAGGGGTACTCCATGAAGTCTTACAACTTCATTAATATATAGTCTTGATAGACGTTACAGTGGTAGATCTTCTCTTATAGCAAGAAAATGTGCTGACTTGGTAAGACGATAAACAATAACCCATATAGCATCATTCCTTCTAGGAGTATTTGGTGGTCCCATGACAAAGTCCACCGTGATATTATCCCATTTCCACTCAGGTATGGGAAGAGGTTGCATGACTCCTCCAGGCTGTTTCCTTTCATCTTTCACTTGTTGAAAAAACATACATCTTGGTACAAAATCAGCAATCTCCCTCTTCATGTTGTCCCACCAAAATTTTTCCTTCAAATCTCTATACATTTTGGTGATCCTAGGGTGTATAGAGAAATTGGAATTATGAGCATCTTCCAACAATTCCCTTTTTAGATCAGGAAAATTGGGAAGACAAAGTCTCTTCCCAAATTTAAAAATTCCATCTTCATACACAAAGTCACTTAATCTCCCATCATTCACTGCTTTAATCATCTTTTAAAATTATTCATCATTTTTCTGAGAACTCTTAATCCTTTCTAGTAAATATTGTTTGGAAACCATTTGAAAAAGAATACATGTTTCACCTTCCATGGTGATTCCCATATCCAACATTACTAGATCTATGAAAATAGGATCCCTTTCAATTCTCATCATGTTCAAAACTCCATGATCTTTTATGATCAAAGCATCTTCCACCTTATTTTCCTTCCCTGGGTGGTAGTGTATCGTGCAATCATAATCCTTGAGTATTTCAAGCCATCACCTTTGCCTCATTTTGAGTTCTTTTTGTGAGAAAATATACTTTAAACTCTTATGATCAGAATAAATCTCAAATTTTTCACCATAGAGGTAGTGTCTCCATATCTTCAATGAAAAGACCACATCTGCTTACTCAAGAACATGATTAGGATAGTTTTGCTAATGAATTTTCAACTATCATGATGCATAGGCAATAAACCTATCATTCTGCATGAGGAAACAACCAAATCCTTTCTTAGATGCATCACTATAAATAACGAACCCATCAATCCTCGATGGTAGAGTCAATATAGGAGCATTGACTAATCTTCTTTTCAGTTCTTCGAAACATTAGTAACATTCTTTTGTACAAATTTAACCCCTTTAAGTGTGATCTTTGTTAACAGGCTATCCAACTGAGAAACATTCTAGAAAAAACGTCGATAATAATCTGCTTAACCAATAAAACTGTGTACCTTAGTTATACTCATAAGTGGAGGACATTCTTGGATTTCCTTGGTCTTAGAAGGATCAACATAGATTCCATATTTAGAGACAATATGACCAAGAAAATAAATCTCATGATGCCAGAATTCACACTTTCTAAACTTCCCATACAATTCATGTATTCTCAGAGTCTTCAGGATAATGCGCCAGTGATTTTCATGATCTTCGTAGAATTTTGAGTATACCAAGGTATCATCAACAAATACCACCAAAAAATCATCGATATATTTTTAGAAAACTCTATTAATTCGATCCATGAATACAGAGGGTGCATTAGTCAACCCAAAAGGAATTACTGTAAACTTGTAATGCTCGTACCTGGTTCGAAATGCTGTCTTCGGAATGTTTTCCTTCTTCACACACAACTGATGGTATCCAGATCGAAGTTAAATATTTGAAAAGTATTGAGCTCCATACTGTTGGTCAAATAAATCATCAATACGAGGTAGGGGATACTTGTTCTTTATTTTTATAGCATTGATCTCTCTGTAGTCGATACATAACCTCATAGATCCATCTTTCTTCTTAACAAAAAGGACAAGGGCTCCCCATGGGGAAACACTAGGGTGGATAAATCCCTTATTACTCAATTCCTCTTGTTTTTTCTTTAGTTCAACTAACTCCACAGTGGCCATTCTATAAGGGTCTTCGTTATGGGCCTTGATCCATGAATTAAATCAATGGAAAACTCAATTTCTCATTCTGGAGGATGTCCAGGTAAATCTTCTGGAAACACATCAACATATTCTCTCACAATAGGTACATCTTCTATTTGAAAATTTCATTCCTCACTCACAGTCATTTCATTCTCTTCCACCCCAATAATTAAATTTAATTGAGCTACTGGGGGTGGATCTAGATAAAAATTAGGTGGTGACGATTCTACTGTAATGATAAGGTGTTCTTTATCATCATCATAAAAAATTGTAACCTCCTTATTCTTACAATAAATATTTGCATCGTGGTCCAAAATCCAATCTATATTGAGTATTATATCAAATTCAATCATAGGTATGATGATGAGATCTGCAGACAAAGAACAATTATATGCTCTAATGGAGACTGATTCACAAAACTTTGTTGCAATGATACTTCCCTTAAGAGTTTTAACTCACAACTCCATTTTTAAATAAAATTGAAAATATCTAATTTTCTTAGCAAACTGGGAAGATATGAAACAATGCGATGATCCAGAATCAAATAATGTATTTTCTAAACTTGAGGAAACCATTGAATTACCTGCCACCACGTCTTTCGAAGCTTCTACTTCAACAGTAGTGATAGCATAAGATTGGCTTTGATCACTTGGCCTTTTTTGAGGTAAGTTCCCCTGATGCTTATGAAATTCATTTGAATAATGTCTCATCCCCCTGCACTTGTAGAATTGAACATCAGTAGCTTCTTTCTTCCCCTTGCAATCACGAGCTTGGTGGCCTTTTTCACCACACTTGTAACAGAATCCCATTCTATTCAAGCAAGTACCAGGGTGTTTCTTCCCACATTTATTATAGGATGGATATTCAACTTTTCCCTACTTCCCCTTATTTCCATTCCCAAATTGATCAGAAGATCTCTTCTTCTCTTTCTTTTCTTTAAATTCATAAGACATAGAGAATTCATTTTCTGTCTTGATAGCACATGAGACAATGTCTTCGTATGACAAGATGGATTGTGAGACTAATGCGCGATAGAGAAATGTTTTTAACCCATCAAGGAAATGATCAATCTTACTTCTTGGGTTGCGTTTATAATCTCCAAAATACCTTTCTAAAATTGTAAAGTTAGCCTCATACTTTGCAACATTCTCATCATCCTTTTGTCTCAGACTCAGAAATTACTTTTCCATATCTTCTTGATGGTCACGAGGAAAGTATTTTTATAAAAACAGTTCTCTGATCTTCCTCGATTCCATATTTGATACTTCATCATCTTCCTTCGTGTTTTGAATCAATGACCACCATTGATCAGTATCTCTAGTGAGGTAGTAAACTGCAATGATAACTTTTTCCCTTACAATACTCCCCAAAGACTGAAATATTTTCTCTAGGGAACTTATCCACTGCTCAGCTACCAATGGATTTGTACTCTAATTGAATGTTGGTGTTTGTTGCCTCATGAAGCGATCTAACATTGATTCTCCACGTTGTGGATTAGGGTGCACTATATGGGTACAATTATTATTCATAACCTAAGTGAGTTGTCTCGGTATGGTGATAAGCTGATCAGCACTAGTTACATCACCAGCTCCACTATAATTATCTTGAGAAGGGGGGAAATCCCTACATGGAGTGCGGGCATTGATACATTTTCCATTTCTTCCACTAGGTTCCATTTTTAAACAATGGAATAAACTAGATCAGTTTATGAGTCAAAATACGTAATTATATACTTGTAAAACACTTAACATAAATTGAACTATTCATGGATATAATCCATAATCATAAAAATGTTTTCTTTGAGGAAGTATATACTTATAAACCCTTAATAATGGGTTTTAAAGAAAATAAGAATTATCCTAAGCATATCCCCCAGGAGAGTCATAACCAAGAGTGCAGCAAGGCCCATTGTCGTGCACTAGTTCTCTTTCGAGTCTAGTTCAAAGTGGTGTTTTCGGGTTTTACCCCTAGGTACATCTGTGCCAAAGCCGCCTCTACCTGTTCATATGCAGACATGGATGTATTTCTTAGAAAACTCACAAAATCTCTACAATACCAAAATTCTATGAAGTTATTCTATACTAATCCTCAAATTCCATCTTAGGTCTATGTGCTCTAATCAGAGTTTATCTAAATCTAGCTTCTAAGGTTTGAACTAAACTTCCTCTGATACCAACTATAACGCCCTGACCTAAATTACCTAGAGTCTGTGCCTTATTACATAACATTTTCATGATCACAAAAGATCAAGTATCGAAAGACCGATTTGTTTAGTAGCCTTGGAATCACATGATACATTCATAAAGTTTACATTACATCATAAAATGAAAACTACAACAACATAGTCTCCATAGTCCACACTAATATCCCCTCATACTATCCCTGTAGGTCATTCATAAAATATTTTTCTTCACATCCTGGGAAAAATAAAACATAGAAAGGGGTGAGCTCAAATGTCTTATTAAGGATAACAATATAGCAGAAACATTCATAAATAAGAATAAACATTTAAGGAGATATATAACCAAAACAAAATCCTTTTAAACTTGAACTTCAACATAATATAGAAAAAATAAAATGAAATAATTCCATTTACTTATTCACATGGATATTCTACTAGTCTAATAATCACATGCAATATCAATAACCACTTTCATAATGATGGAATGCATAATGCCAGACTAGCATAACCACGTAGCCAAGGCCTCCTGCCAAGAATACAAATAATATTTTGTCAAGGCTTTATGACAAGACAGTATTTTGTCTCATGAGACCTACCAATGCATCAAAGCGCTATAGCAGGCTCCACCCGTCACTTATTAAGTCCAATTCATTCCTCATATGAACAGGTTTAAACATAACATAAACATTCATATTAAAAATAGCATATGAGATGTCAATAATTTCTTCATAAACCATGAATGGTATAAAAATAACATGTCCACAGTCAAACATATCACAAAACCTTCAATACAATAAGGAAGTTTTGTATCATAATAAATAAGCTTCAAATATTCTTAAAATCCATCAATGGATGTTGACATAGATGAAATCAAAACTATTTGAGAGAAATTTATCTTTTTTGAAATCATATAAAGTCACATAATTATAAAAGAAAAAATTTAACTTGAAAATATTATTATAAGCTTGTAAGGGAAGCTTCAACGATTTTATAATGTGGGGAAATATCCACACTCGCCGTAAAAGTTAAAAAACATTCTTACCTTAATTTTGTCGAAATGGTTAAAAAGGACCTTGTTTGGAAAACCACTAAAAGATTCATTTATAAACTTATTATAAAAAGTCAAACAAGGGTATAAATGACTTTAACCCATTTTCTATAAAATATTAAGAATGTTTTGAATTTTTTTAAGAAACATGGATGTTGATGATAAAGAGGTCCCAGTAGATAAATATGTATAAACAACCTCAGATAATGAAGAGATTGTGAAATAAACCCTTACCTAGTACTTTACCTTGGTCGATGGTAGGTTAACCTCCTATATAATGGTGAAATAATTTTTATTAAATTATAAAATAATCATATACATTAATTTTATATCATATATGATCTTCTAACATTGCTTTGTTAATAATATCTTAGTATTATCGTCATTTCGGGTGTTCACTTACTCATTTTCTTTTATATGTTTTGTACATAAGCCATGTTTGTTATGGATATGTTGTATCTTATTCATATCCAGAATGATATAAAGTCCTTAACAATTATTTTTAATCATCAAATGATAATTATACTTGAATGGATACGATGGGGAATGAATTTCATCGCGTTCGTGGAGATGGTAGTCCGTACGTACGCACGAGCGACAATATCAATCTTTTGATATTAAAATAATATATAATTGGATATTATATCATATGTAAAGAATAAATATCGTTTTATATTTATTATTTAAATGAATAACACATCATTATTATACCCATCCAAATAATAATGTTTTGAATAACAATTACACCACGACGTGGAGACGGTAAGTCGTACGTACGCACGTATGGTGACATGTCATTCAAAGGATGGATAGAATACTGAATATGGTTGTACCATATTTATAATAACATCAAAGTATAAAGAAGATACTGGATTTATTATTTTATAATGGTAATAATAAATAATGAAGAAGTTTAAGAAGAAAGGAACTTGAAAGAGGGTGGTGAAAACATTACCTCTTCTTCGGGTTCTTCCTTTTGATTTGATCCAAAGGGATATTTAGTTTGGCTTTATGACTAAAGGAATGCCTATATGATTAAGGGAGTATATTTTAGAGGGTATTTGGGCAGTGTTTGGCCGATCCAATAGGAATTAAAGGTGTAAATTAGAGAGAAGGGTGAGTTCCCTTTTATACGAGGGGTGAGGGGCACCTTTGGAAAAGCTAGAAATATTATTTAATAATAAATTCATATTCGATTTCTAATGGCTCTAAAGTGGATTATTGAAATGTTAAGGTAGGTATAGGTCGAAAACCATTCAACAAATAAGTTTTAGATAGGTTTTGGTCACTATATTATCCTTTTCTTTTAGTTTTAACTCTTAGTTAATTTGTTTGAGATTTACAATGTCTCTTTGTATTTTTAAATTTTATAGTTAATAAACATAATATATACTTCCAAGAGACCCCCAAGTGGTCCATTAATTATACAACTATCATTATATAAGTTCTTTTTCTGATCCTTAGATTTTTAGGAATAGAATATCAATTAATAATATAATATTTGTTTTAAACTCTTCTATGTCAATTTTGACACTATTGGGTATTTTGTTTTTTATAATTTCATAACAGCATTATTACATAGAAACAATTTTTTATAACCAATAATAATATGTCCTAGTGACCTATAAAATTAGTTTAATTCATAAAAAGTTTCAAATTAAATTTATTTTGATATTTATAATATCAATTATTTTAATATTTCATTAATTAGGTAATTTCTGCATCACCATTGTGTCATAAATAAATTAAATTATTTAATATCTAGAAATTATAAATAAAATACTATTATATAGGAAATATTTTTATATTTCTAATGAATATTTATAATAGAATTTATCTTTTTTATAACCCTATATTAAAAATGTGTTAGTAAATAAACTTTGATTTTAACTCTTATAACTCTTCTTTGAATTAAATAATAATAAATGTCCTAATCTAATCCAAGTGGACCTAAATGATAATATTTTATTCCTAAGGTTGTTTTTGGTCTAGATACAATTTTCCAATAGAATTAGTACATGTTTTAGGGTAATATTAATATCATTTTTACCCTCAATTACCATATTTACTTTTAACCGTGATAAATAAAAGTAAAAAGTTACTATGCACCAAAAATTATTTTTATCTTATTGAACCAAATTTTATTCCTTGATGTTAACCGTGTCTCTCAGATTTTTAAAATTCCACTCACATAAGCGGTAAAATTATGTTTTATGTGAATTTCCAATTTCTCCTAGGAGGTGGGTAAAAGACGGTGAAAAGTTCAATAATATTTTTATATGTCTAAAATTATTATAAACCGGCTTCAATGAATTACATTGAAATTATATAGGTATTACGTATCTATTTTAACCTAAAATAAATTTAAATAAAATAAATAATTATTTAAATAAAAAGTTCGTTTTAACCAACAACTCAGTGTCTTTCACTATTCATCCAAAATTGAATGTTTTCAGGAAAACAAAAAAAATTCACCTTAGGCTAATTTCGATATTACGAATCCAAAAATGAAGTCCATTTTGAAAGATAAAATTTATAACATTTTTAAAAGTGGGTATTAATATTCATAATTGCTATTTTTATTGGTTGTGGTGTGTGTTAGAACTCTAAGTTGCGTATAACACACACTACTCTATTATTCAAAGAGAAGCGTACCGTGGAAGCTTGTGGTGTTATAGTAAGTTTCTTGGGAAAAAATTAAATATGATATAAATATATGATGTCTATTATGACATCATAAAAGATAACAAGTTATGTAATAGACATTATAAAGAGTATCAATGTATTTTATTTGTTTTTTTCTTTAATTTTTTTTGATTTTAATGTTATTTGATTATATTTATAACCCTTAACGAATCCACAAAAAAATATATTATATTTTAGGGTTTGAAAATAATTTTTTTTATATATATGAATTACTTTCACATCACCGAGGGTATTATTTTAATTATTTCGTTTATTGGTCATATATAATATTGAAATTGAATACACTATTTTTGAACGCATGTTAAAAAAACATGGGATGGTTTTTGGTTTGGATAAATTTATGATATAGAGTCCAAAACCAGTGTTTAGAAAATAATAATGGATCCCGCCCACTTTCTATATAATCCAAACCATCCTCTCATTCCTCTTCACTCAAAGCATTATATCATGATGTTAATATTAACTTACCTCTATAAATACCTCATATGGTTCCCTAATCTCTTTAAAAGGTCCTCCCATTCTTTTATAAGTAATATCTAATGTTATGTAATCCACTCATTCTTATCATTATTCATGAACCTTATTTTTATTATGGATTTTTTTACAGTTTATCATTTTAGGGTATGTATCTACACATACCACTTAATTTCCATATAATTTCCATGTTATTGGAGACCAATTCCACTCTTAGTTTACCCTTACAAGAATTTACATTTACCCATGTTATGCTACCGAAATTAACCCCTAATTTTCAATAACAATTTTTTTAATATGAATACCCATCCCAATTTTCCTTTAAGGGTATTAAAATAGATGTAACTATACTTCATTTATTTTTTAAATCAATTTATATTTCCCACACTACTTTATCATTAGATTAAATGTGGTGAAATATGATCTTATGTTGAATGATTCATGTGCCACACTTATGGATGTACATGATATGAAAGTGATGGGTGGTACGAGAATTATATATCCATAAAATGCATAGGGAATTTTTTTATCTCATTACATATCTTGTATGGTGCATTATAGGATATCCTAAAACCAATATGTTATATATTCTGGAATATTATAATTGAATTATTCTTTTGATTCCATGTTTTATGTTGTTTCAAAATTCCAATGTGGTCTTTATGAAATCAGTTATATATTTCCTCGTTGTCTATGATTTTGATTATAAAACCTATTACATTAAGTTGATATATATCATGAATCCCATTAACAACTTTAAATTATTTGGTATTTTTTTTATTCTCATACTATTCTTTATATCTCCCCCACTCTTTTGTAAATTCCCTAGTTTGCCAATGCAGTATTAGAGGGTCAATGGAATATAAGAAAAAGTTTTGGAGTTTTTAATAATTTTGTTGTATCCATGTAACAAGTTATGTTCTATATATCTAATTTACCATATAAACTAGGTATCTTGATATTATATATATTTTATTTGGGTATTTATGTGTTAAATGATGAAATAAATTATAATAATTTTATGGGTTATCGTAGTTGGCATTAGAGGGAGGTCAAGTTATTTTTTGAATTATTAATAGAATACTCTATGTAAATTATTATGGATAACACTAAAAAATGGAAGGAATACCAAAATGTTGATAACATATAGATTATTTATTTTTCATCAAAATACAACTCTATCTGGATACTAGATGTGGATTTGGCATTGTAACAGTTGTTCTTAGTGGTAAATAACAAAAATGGTCAAAATAGAAAGGACTTGATTATCAACCAGTGCACAATAATGGTCCTCTCTACATACATTCTTTGACACTCCTCTGGGATATAATTTTTTTAATTCACAAGATCTCTATAAACCATCAAAAATTGAAAAAAATGCTCGTATGATTTTATATTTCTAAATAGATCTTGGATAATATGGATTGAAACCTAGAAATTCATATGTTAATGAATATATGTAACTTATGAGTTATCCCTTTAATGTTTATGGTCTTCAATTAATATTTTTAATAGTTTAGAAAAATTTTAACCCTAATTTTAACTTATTTTTATTTTAGTGGCCATAAATTTGAGGAACTATGTCAACAACCAATGGGAGGGTAAATTCAATGACTACCCAAATGATATTCCCAATCCAATGGGAGTGATAATCCTAAAATTTGTTACAAAAATTTGAAAATCGATTTTGGTTTTGAATAGAAAACTTAAAAATAAAGAATACAAATATCTACCTAAGAAAGAGAACACCACAATTGAGATCACTATGTGACAAAGGAATTTGAATTTTTGTATAACTTTGCATCTGTTAAACACAAAAAATGGATCAACTTAATTGAATGGATATTACATATCCATCAATGCTTTTTGAAAGGAAATGTTGTTCTAGTTTTTTATTATATAGAGGGAGAATATTATCAATATTATACATTAATAAAAAATAGGACTCCTTATGAATAATTTGATGTTATGGAGTGGGGAAAATTTTGGAAAAATAATTTGATAAATATTTTCCTCGCACTCTATGACTAAATTTTTTTAGGGTTTTCCTTTCCCTAATATAAATGGTATATGATTCCACTATATAAAATGAGGTAAAATTCATAGATAATACATTATAATACTTTTTTATTATCATTACCCCTAAGAGAAAAGTTGAATGCTTATTTTTTGGGATAAAATTGAGTTTATAAAGAGTCCTATAAATTTAGGACATTGAATGCTATGATGAAATTATCTGATGTGCCCTCAAATTTTAAATGTTGATTATAGAATCTCTAGGGTCTTATGGGTCAGGAGATAAGATGTGGATATTGTATTTTAATTCTTTTTATGACAATGAAAAGTATTAAGGGGGAAATGAATTCAAAAACCAAATTTGAAAAAATTATGGGAAGAAGAATCCTCAAAAATTTCTTAGCGAGGATAATGAAATGATTTAGGTGTGTAAAGGAATAGAACCTCGTGGGAAATTGATTGATGATATAATCCCACCAATGTGATCAAATAATGTAATTCTTTAGTCAACTTTCATCCTATGTTATAATGTTTTTACTTTATGTAATAAGGAAACTATATAAATCAATGAACAATACAAAGGGCTGTCAACGATAACCCATGACAACAACTTCCAATTCTTTGAGAGTTAGTGCGATCATATGCCATAACAACAACTAATAAGGATCCTGAAAATTAAGTGGTGATATGTATTCTATTTATACATTCATGAATACTAAACATAATATTTTATTATAGTTATATGCATTCTTTCATATCACACATCTTTTATAGAACTATTCTAACACCACCTAAAAACATGGAAGTTGAGTTATTGATAAAGATAAAAAATGGTTCACTTGTTTCATCCAAAATATTTAAGTCATCCCACATCAATATTAGTGGATGGAACATCCCATTTAACCTTTTGATTCCCCCTTTAGGGTAATTTTATTGAATTCTAGGAATGGATTGGATTACCTTATATATAGCCAATATAAATTGCCGAGAGAAGTAAATCACCCTCCATATTGTGTATAAGCTTATAATTATATTGATCTAAATGGAGGAGGATGAATCAAATTTAGTTTCCTGATATCAAGAATGGATATTATTTACCTTTGAGAAATTTTAACTTTATCAAATGATTCAAACTAATGAAAATGTCATCTTTAAATTACGAGACATTATGAGGGAATATTATGAGGTATTTCTCCGAGAAATTTTTGGTCTTCCTCTGTGATGATAAGTTGAATTTATATCGATCCAATTCCTATATCTTTTCAAATATAAAAAATTCCATATTGAATATCCACCGTTCAACTTAAGGAGCTGAAGAAGAAATTATAGGGGAATTAGAATAAAGTGTTTATATGAACATGTGCTTCACCATGGGTTTCAAAAATCCAGATCATTGTGATTAATGATGGGACAATGTTCCTCTTCATTCATTATAATTAAGTCAATAATATCATGATATATAAAAACTATCCTCTTCCATAGATTGATGACTTATTTGTCTAGATATATGGATCCATATACATCTCTAAAATGGATATTCATTCATGATATTATCATATAAGAGTGAGGAAGGATGATATCCCAAAGATTGATTTTCATATAAGGATTAGGAACTATGAGTTCATTTTGAATCTAATTGGAATATCTAATTCTCCATAAATATTTATCGACCTGATGAATAGAGTATTATTAATTACCTCAACAAATTCATGGTATTCTTTATCTATGATATTTTTATCTACCTCAAAATAAATGAGCAATATAATCTGGATTTTAATGTTGTACTGAAGACTTTTTGAAAGGAAATTTTATTAAGTATTGTAAATGTGTGTTTTGGATAGAAGAATAACATTCATGGGGAATTTCATCACCTTCAAATGGATATCTATGGATCCTTAAAAAAATGGTGTATTTAATGGGGGATAAAGAATATCATCTATGATAGATTTCCCTATTTTCCTTGGAATACATGGCTACTATCATTGGTTTTCTGTAGCCTTCTAAGGTTTTTCAATCCTCCTAAATGACATAACATTGAAGGGAGTCATGTTTTTTTTGACATGTAAATGTGAATTAAAAATTAATGTGCTAAATAATAGGATAATCACTATAACAATGCTCATATTACCCACTATTGGTGAATGATTTATGATCTAAAATGACTTATTAAAGAGGTATTGGGGTGTGTAGTCATGAAATATGACAATGTGATAGCCAATTCCTCCATACAGTTGAGGTTCAATGAGAAAATCTACCCAAATCAGGATTTGAAATTCTCTATAATGATATTCATTTTGATGATTTTAAAACATTAATTCTATGGTGAAAAGTGTGACATATATATAGAAAATACAAGACTAAAGAAAATATTCACACAAAAGGAAATTAATACGCAACATTAATGGTGGTTAGATCAGATTTAGTATTAAAAATTTTCAATCCATTAGTATCCTATGAATGTGAACAAAGTGGAATATTCTCGATATAGAAAGGATCCCGCAACCACATCCATGAGGAGAAATGAATGGGATATAATATTATTTGGAATAAAAAGGATTGATATGAGAATAGAAAAATGATCTTCATCATACCTTTCCTAAATAATTGATCAACCATCTATTCTTGATTTGATCATGTAGTCATAGAAGAGTGATGACATGCTAAATAAAATGGTATAAAATAACTTATATTTAAATATTTCTCAAGATTGAGTTATATGGTTTGGATCTTAGATATGTGTCCCATAAAAACCAAAACTTGTGAAGGAACTTCTAGATGTTGTGAATATCTCATCCTTCACTATTCGTCCTTGAAGCACTGTGATTTATAAAGATTTGATATGAAATTTATAGTAGGATAACATGAAGGGATAAATTTAAATGTTTATATCAAGATGTTTTATATTATAAAAATTTAATTTGGAATAAATTAATTTTAATTATAATTTGAAACCATTTCCCAAATTAATTGTAAATGTGAAAAAATAACCATTGATTTCTTCATAGGACTCCACAAGACACCTAAAGGAAATAAGACCATCTATATGGTGTTGATCACCATACCAAGTTAGTGAATTTAGTTTCTATCAATTAAGTTTATCTTTAGAAACATTTTGATATATAAATTATAAAAGTTGTAAGTATTCGTGTAATTACACTATCCATTGTATCAAATTGATATGTGAGATTGTCCACAAGTTTATAAAAAATCCTTCATAAATATTTTGATATAGAGTTGGTTTCTAGTACTAATTAAACCTCTCAGATGGGTGTTCATTCTAATAGTACCATTAAAAATCTAGAGGATATATTGAGAAAAATCATGATGGATTTCTAAGGATGTTGAGATCAGAACCATCCCCTAGTTGAGTTCTCATATAAGAAATGTTTCCATTCAATAATTAAAATGTACCCTTATGTTGATCAATATTAAATGTTGTGTTTGAATTCAAAATAATGGGGTGATGTTTGAAGGAAGAAGCTAATGGGACACGATCTTATCTAATAGATGACCGAGAAGGATCATATAATTCAACTTCCTTTGAAATTTATGAAAAATTGATGGAAAGTTTATGTAGACAATCATTGATGAGACATGGAGTTTGTTTTCAGAGATAAGGTGTCCCAGTATATATCATCGTGGAAGAATTTCATGAGGTTTGGTAAGAAGGGAGAACATGGTCCAAGATCCATCTTCCCCTTTTATATCCATGATCACATTCTAGAGGTAACCTATGGAATGTCATTAAAAACTAACCTATATCATATAAATTATCTTTTCCATGTATCCGTATTTAAGAAGTATATACCAGACCCCTCATATGTAATAAATCCAAAGGTGTTAACATTAGAGAATGATATTTTACAAACGGAACATCCAGTTTAGATATTACATTGTAGATACAAAGTTAATTGAAACAAGAAAATAATCACAGTAAATGTGCTATGGTAGAACAACATGTTTGAGTAAGAAATTTGGGAACTAGAAGAGGCAATGAAATAGATGTAACCTCATTTATTTGAGGGTATGAAATGATTTTTTGGTAAAATTTTCTATGGGGGGAAGAATTTAATGACTATAACTTTTAAAAATGAAATACAATTTTTTGATGAATAAATTACATGTCCAGTAATGTAATTATAGAAATCACATGAACAAAAATGGTGATTTTGGAAAGTTAATTTTTGTAATAATTAAAAGAATATTATTAATTATAAAAACTGATAATATATTCATTTTACATTTAACACTGAGATTAAAATTTTAAGGGTAATGATAAATCCCATTGATACAGACAGACAGAGGGATAGACTCAAATAGTAAGATCATATGATATAAATCCCATTTATCAGATCATCTGAGGGAGACAGTGTAACTAGAATTTTCCCTTGACCAATCTCAAGTAGGTATTCCAATACTAATGTATGAGAGAAACAAGTTATGGGAGAATATCATGATCTTCAAGATGATAGAGAAAACCATGTTTTCTGAAACACCCTATTAAAATCTCACCATCAAACAACATACTCTAGGAGAATACAATGGTGTAATAAGGGGTTATATATCTAGGGCCTAATAGTTTGAATTTATATATTTTTATTTATAATAAAATAATGATCATATTTATCATTTTTACTATTACTTTATCGATGATTATATACTAATTTTGGTAAAAAATAGATTGTGATGTGATGGAACAACAATTGTATTTTGGGGAAATATATAGTTTGGATCAAGACACTATTTTGGATGAATTTAATAATTGTGTATATAATTTTATTTTAATATAATATAATTATTAAATTAAAATTATCTAATTGATAATATAATTTTACAAAGTGAAATATAATTTTTATAATGTTTAGGAAATAGTTATTGTAAAAAAGAAGTAGGTTTTGGTAAATAAATTTTTTTATTTAATATTTTAAATTATAATATATAGATAATTACATGGATAATTTCTTTTTGAAATCAGCACGAAAATTCTAGATAATATTTATATTTTTAAAATTTTTAGAGATAGTTGAATTTCGGAGTCAAAATTTAATTCAGAATTAATATACGTTGTGTATTATGACATCATAAAATCCCAAAATTGTTGTAACAAATATTTTAATGAGTATCCATGGAAAATATTCCTTTTCCATTTAATATAATTTTTTTATGTTATTTGATTAATTCTATAAACCCTTAATGAATCCTCACTACCTATATTATATTTTAGGATTCTAAAATAATTTATTTTTAATGAAAAATCACTTTCACGTTACTAATGGCAATATTTTAATAATACAAGTTTATGGCCATATAAAGTACTGAAATCCACTTATATTTGGTAGAAACCATCTTCATGTACCCTTGTTATGTTGTCGATACTATCCTAGGATATATCATGAGAAATTATTGTATTGTGAATACCCATCCCCAGTTCCACTCATGGGTATTCATCTTGATGTAATTATCATTAACTAATTGGGTAATTACATTTATATATAACAGAAAAACACACACACACAAATCATGAGACTAAATGTTATGAAATATGATCCTAGGTGGAATGATCTATTTTGAATACATATGCCTATACAATATAGGAAAACGAAAGGTGTGTCCATAATAATAAATCCATCCAATACCTAGAGTAATGTTTTTATTTCATGTAATTTCCAGCATGTTGCATGGGAGGATATCATTATAAAATTATGATATGTTGTCTTCGATTTTAACAAAAACATATTCTAATGGTTTGAGGTTTTATGTTGTTTCCACATTCCCATGTTTTCTTTATGCTTTCTTCCTATATCATGCCTCATTATCCATGATTATTATTCTCACCACTCTTTTAATACTATGATAAGACTATTGGATTACATGTACTTCTATACCTTATGTTATTCATTTTTTATTCCCATATCGTGCTTTATATGTCACCCCATTATTATTTATGTCCCCAGGTTACCCCATGTAGTATTACTGGATGGATGGAATATAAGGCGATGTTTTGGGGCCTTTAATAATTTTGCAGTTTCCAGGTATCATGATAATATTCTATCTTCCAAATTTCTTAAAGGTACTGTGACAAATGATTTATGGGTTGTATTCACTGGAATTTTAAATATTAATTTTAGAAATAATGTGTAATAATGTCTTATTTATTAATATTCTATCACAAAATATATGCTAAAAGTCAATACCCATCCCTTGTTCTTGGTTCCAAGCCAAACTGATGAGTCTCAATTGACAAACACAACTCACACATTCTGAATTTTCTAGAGAGGTCCTAACAAATTATTAAACACCTCTATCATATCTGATATGAAGTACTTGAAGTGGGTTCAAGAAATAACATTCCATTATATGTGGAAACACCAGTATGTTCACTTCCAACCGATATCCTACACATGTGCTCTACCCAACAACCAAAACTCCATGAATCTACTAATCACAGTTAACAAATCCTTAGATTCATCATTTAATGTAATGCCCCAACCCCAGAAGCTCAGACCCAATGAATTTTTTAATACAGTTTCATGATTACAATGAATCAAATCCTGATGGGCTGATCAATTTAGTAGTCTTGAAGAAACTAGATATGTACAGGGAACCCATATTTATATTGGGAAAACAAAACAAAACATCATACATAAATAAACTAATATACCGCCTCCATGAGAACTCAATAAATTGCCTCTTCTTCATATCCTAGAGAAGGAAAAACAAATGAGAGGGTTGAGAATAAATGCTTAGTAAGCGTTAATAAATACAATTGAAGATAACATAAACATAAACATTAGGCAAGGTGAATAACTAAAATAGAATCTTTTAAAAATATAATTGAACACATTATGGAAGGAATAAGAGCTGAATAAATAACTCAATAATGAAAAATAATCATGGGTATTTTACTAGTCGAATAACCACATGATCTATCCATACTAATTTCATAATGAGGGAATTTCATATGCTGTACATCTTAACCATACTATCAAGGGATCGTGCCAAGACCATAAATAACCATTTTGTTAAGTCTTTGTGCCATGACCTAGTTTTTCTCATGAGACCTAACGATGCATCAAGGGGCTATAATGGGCCCCACCTATCACATAATAAGTAAAATTCATTCCTTGTATATCTACTAAGTCTTTTATTCAATGTTTCCCATACCTCTCTGAATAATTAAAATGTGTCTTTTATTCAAAGTGTTCCATACCACATTGAATAATTAAATTATTTATCCAGAAGTTATAAAAATAATCATAAACCATTCAATAAAACATGGTGGATGATATCATTTGATATAAACCTCAATGAAGTACAAAATTAAAAAAAGGATATTTCTATATATTAGGATACTTTTAAATGACACCATTGAAAAATCTTTGAGGAAATAATCCTTAAACATTCCAAAGTGTCCCATACCACCTTGAAACATTCAAATCATAATCCCTTATAATATCATGAGAATAAGGATACTCTTTATATGTTATACCAAAGGTTAGTACATACACCATGAGAACGAAATAAGTGTTGAACAAGGAAAATATCTTATAAAAGTTAATGTGAGATTAGAAAAATCCTTTTTTCTCCGGAAAGAAGAGTTATTTTTGGAAAATCATTTGAAATTTTTACGAAATCAGATTGTAAAAATTAATATCCCTGAATATAATAGTTAAAGTCTTTGAAATTATATTTTTGGCTTAAATAAAATCTTATTGTGGTGAAATTGTTTAAAAAATATTTTTTATAGAAGATTTAGAAATAGAATATTTTAGTGCAGGTTAAGGAATTATTTAAAGAGATTTTAAAGCTTAAAGGAATGTATGCTTTCATAAAATAAGCAAGTAATTAAAAAATAATTTTCACTTTAAAATGTGATATTTATTAAATAAAAATATGGCTTAATATAGATTATTGAGTGAATGTAAAAATTGGCTATAATTCAAGAAGTTCCTTCAATGAGACTTGCATTTCAGAATAAATTTTGAAAGATTCTTTTAAAACCTGTAACTCCCCATAAAATAAAGAAGGATTCTATTTTGTAAAAATATATTGAACATTCACACAGAATTTATGAGTAGTTTTAAGAATAAATAACAATTTCATTTTTGTGAGAAGTGAATAAGTGCAATCTGAATGAACATAATGGTTCTGGTAGAAAATACTTACAATGATGTAATCAATCGAATCATATGCCCAATAATTAAAAATCATTAAATAATACATTTAATATCATTAAAATAAAGATATTAATGATTTGAAACATCATTTGGCAGTATAAATAAACCATACACACCAAGTAGTAGAGAATATAGAGTATCTCACAAAAATGGAAGTGAGATGAAGAAGCCCCATACCTTTAGTCTGATGGTGTTCTTCACTTGATCTTAGTGTCCTAGATAACCAAATTAAATTCATTAATTAATATCTATAGAACATATTATTTGTTTAATTTATTTATTATAACCTTATTATGTTCATTCATGGCCTTCTGGATGCGTTTAAGAGGTTCAATTTTATTGTTTGGGAGCATTTTATTCATTATTGTATGCATATATACGTGAATGGAGAATCATGTAAAATGAGAATTTTTATCTAGAATTAAATATGTATGTTATTAATGGACATACAAAATATTAAATGTTGGAAAATTTCATTTGGTTACTTTGAGTGAAGATGAATCATTATATAAATTATTTACTGAAAACTGTTTGGGTTAATTGGCCTTTTTTGAATACAACGAATTTTTTTTCATTATAAATAAAAACTATTTATAAAACAAATTCTAGAAGAATTTATGAGGAATAATACATATATTATATTCTGGTTTAACCATAATAATGTTTTCATGACCATATTTGAAGACGGTAACTGAAATTGAGAACTCGTCATCCTTGAATGTGATAACTTAACACATCCAAGAAGGTGTTTTCATTTTTAGTATAAGAGGAGGGGAAAAGAGATATGATGATGAAATATTCCATGAAAATAATAAAATTATAGTTCATGTATGGTACTGGAATTATTATAGAATTTGTATTAGGGTAGTTTAAAAAGAAAAGAAATGAACTTGAAATAAAAGAAAAGTTGAGAAATCCCTCACGAAAAACTAGAATCCTAACGACGTAACATAAAATTTCAAAAAATAATTTGATGAGAGAAAAATGGTATCTCATAATTATTAAATAATAAATAAATAAAGGGGGATATGTAATGACATCCAAAAATAAACCGATTTAAATTAAAAAATAATAACCTAATAAGAGTGCTTGAAAAAAGAGAGAGATTTTGAGACGAAAATTATACAGTATAAAAGCTATGCAACATGGTTTTAGAATACATTAAAAATATATGTAAAAGGGGTCAAACATTCATAAATGTCTCATAAAATCGTATAGGGAAAGTATAATATGTAAATAAGAACATGGTATGAAAACTTGAAACACATACCACATAAAAGAGAACATGGATGGAAAATAGAAGGTGAGAATTCTCTTACCTAGTTGAGTAACTCCTAACACTTGAAGGTTGGGATATTAGGGGATTGAGGAAATATTGGGAGGACTCATAGGGAGGCAAATCTACCATATATTTGAGGATTATTTGTTTGTAATGAATGAAAACGATGGAATGAGTGGGTATTTATAGTAAATGGGAGTGAGCATTTTATTAATCTAAAAAGACACCTCATTAGTGGTTTTCCCATGGTATTAGCCACATGGGACACTTAATATATTATTTTATAGTAAAAAATTCTAACATAATTTTTTATTAATGATTACATCATTATTATGTTATCAAATATATCGAAAACTGAAAACTGTACTTTTACTATCCACTTAAAATTCATGTATTTTAGAAAAATCCCAAAAAATCATTGTGACCATTTTTTGACGCTTACAGTTAAAAAATGAAATCCATTTTTTTAAAATAATTTTATAAATATTTGTAATTTAATTTTGAAATAAAATCATAATCTATTTCGAAAAAATAACTTTAAAACTATTAATCATTTTGTAACACATAGAAAAATTAATCAAGGGCCCATAAAATTATCTTATAACCATAAGAAAATAAAGTAACAATTTAGGAATACTTTTAATAAAAATTAGTTTCCATTATAAATTATTAAATTAATCATAAAATTTTAATTAACATATTTATGAAAAGAAAAAATACCAATACTTATACTATGATTGTTTTTTCACTATTAAGATGTCTAGATTGTATTTATACATTCACGGGTGAAGTTTATTTTTTTGGCCAATTTACTATTAATACTATTCGTTACTATTCATATAGGTATGTTACTATTCATAATGGCATTTTACTATTCACAAAATATCTTACTGAACGCAACCATTTATGTTTGTTTTTTAAATATCAACTTAACGATGTGGAATAATTATATTTACCGGCTAGGTTATAATAAGGTGGTGGTGTTTAGAAACTTAGTGTTTCATGCATTCAATATTAAATCTTTTTTTAAATCCATGGTGTGTTAAATTATTCCCCCCTTACAAAAAATTTTTCCTCAAAATTTGAAATTGAACTTCAAAAGTTAATGGTTGATACTTGAAAATTCCTTTGTGGGATACCCACATCAGGAGTACAGTTAAAATATCCTCTTAATAAGATGAAGGGGAAATACACTAATTAAAAAAAATGAATTCTAATTGGACATCATGGTCATGGATGAAAAATCAAACCATCAAGTAGTGACATTAAACTCTTAAAAAACCCATACAATGATCAAATTAAATAATTTTGAAAATAGTAAAAAATTGAAAAGTATAATGATTCAACACATTATAAAGAAGGTATCTAAATTTCAATGATGAATATGTCATTAACCCTTAATCAACAAAGAGAATATCTAAAATTCACATACCAAACTTTTGAATTACTTTATCATGTATCCTCTTGAAATATGGTAATAACTTTAATTACCCTTAAAACATATTGGAAACCTATGTTCTTCCATTTTCCTTAAGAAAGATACATGTTATTGTATATATTCCTTAAATCCAAAAGTGTGGTAAACATTATCGATGATAGCATAAAACACTTCCTAATAAGTCAATAATCAGTTTGAAGGTAGTTAGTAATTATCTAAACCAATATTTTCTATATCATTATCTAAACATCAGATATATATTAAGGGTTGTCTTTCCCTCAATCATGTTTTTTTCCAAAAAGTTTAAATTTCTACTGAATCACTTTTCCTTTGTACCATTCATCATAAAATCCAATATACTAAATGAAAAAGTACTGCAATACAATGATCATTTATTCCATAATTCTATAACTAGAAAATTACTTAAAAAATATTCAAATGACATGATTCTTGAGTGGGAATATTAATCATTCTACCTCATCTGTGGAAACATCATAACTTGTTCATTATCCAAAATCATCATTTGGGGTATATTCCTTTCATGCTTGGGATATTGATTCGCATAGGGTTCCATCTCCTTGAAGTTGAAGCATTGTACATTAGAAACTATTTTCTTTCCCTTACAACCTTGAACTTGGTGTCCTTTTTCTTCACACTTATAGTAAACACCCATTCCCTTATAGTTTTTACTAGGGTGATTCTTTCCACTATTAACACATGTGGGAAAACAATTGTTTCCCTTATTCCCTTTATCCCTGTATATCTCTTCCATCCTCTAATTCATTTTATTGCCTTCAAATATGCAAGGCTCAGAGATGTATTTGCATACCTTGTTAAGACATGTAATTATTGCCTCATATGATGAGGATACTTGGGAGACAATTTTTTTTGAAAAGATGGGTTAAGACCATTAGATATATGATCCGTATTACTCTACGCATCACGTTCATTTGTGAAGTTATTATTCCTTGTTCAATATGCACTTTATAATCAATTCCATATAATATATTAGCCCATTAAATTATGAACTATCTATATCTCTAAATATGGTATAACACATAACATAAATTTATGCATCATAAATCCTAGAACCATATTCTTTGGTTACTTTGGGGGCATAAATCCTTCAAAATGGTAGGAAAATAAAATGTGAATTATCTGAAGCATATCCTCTGGGAGTGTAAAACCAAGTGCGTAGTAAGGTCCATTATTGGAGTTTTTATACTCTTTCTAGATTTTTTATAAAATACCGCTTCAAGGCGGAATCTACGGTGCCGCCTTTTCCCTAAAACAATAATTTGTTTCAATTTTAACTATGATTTTTATGTATTTAAAATTTTAATGTTTTATTATTATGTTCGTATGGTTATATATATATATATAAATAAAACTTAATGTTTCAACATAATTTATCTTTTATTCAAGTACGTGACTTTTCCAGCCTATATAATATAAAATGTATGATAGATACGAATGAAAATTTTAAAATTGATTAAACATATAACAAGTAGTCCAAATAAATTCTTAAAACAATTTGGGGAAAAATTATTTATAAGCATTATAATACACCTACTTAAAACATAAAAATGTTTCAAGTATGTGACTTTTCTAGCCAAAATAATATAAACTATAAGAAAAATATGAATGAAATTTTAAAAATTTCATAAAAATATATCTATTAGTCCAAAATAAAAATAATTTCTTAAAAAATATTGGTGAAAAATTATTTATATTCTTTCTAATCGACCTACTTGAAACATAAATTTTTTTCTAGTGCATGGATTTGTTGGATTATATAAAATAAACTATGAGACAGATATGAATGAAAATTTTTAACATTGCTTAAAAATATTACTAGTAGTACAAAATAAAAATAATTTCTTAAAAAATCATTGTAAAAAAATATTTATAAGCTTTCTAATCTACATACTTGAAACTTAAAAATGATTCAAGTGCGTGAATTTTCTGGACTATATAATATAAAGTATAAGACATATTTGAATAAAATTTTAAAAATTGATTAAAAATATAAATAGTAGTCCAAAATAAAAATAATTTCTTAATAAATATGGTGAAAATTTATTTATAAGCTTTCTAATCCACCTACTTGAAACTTAAAAAAGTTTCAAGTACGTGAATTTTCTAGCCTATAAAATATAAACTATAAGACTGATATGGATGAAATTTTAAACATTTCATAAAAATATTACTAGTAGTCCAAAATAAAAATAATTTATTAAAAAATGTGGGTGAATTTTTTTTATTATATTTCTAATCCAACTAGATGAAACATAAAAATCATTAAATTAAATGACTTTGATGACCTATATATATAAACTATAAGGGTGATATGAATTAAATTTTAAACATTTCATAAAAATATAACTATTAGTCCAAAATAAAAATAATTTTTTAAAAAATGATGGTGAAAGATTATTTATATGATTTTTAATCCACCAACTAGAAACTTAAAAATGCTTCTAGTATGTGAATTTTCTGGCCAATATAATATAAAATATAAGACCTATGTGGGTGAAATTGTAAACATTGATTAAACATATAACCAGTAGTTCAATTTTTAATTTTTATTTATATTGGTATTATAGTTTATATTTTATAGGGTTTCAATGTCATGTAGGTGTCTTAGGATCCTCCTTAACATTCATTCTTTTCACTCTCACTTCTATGTTACATTTCTTACATTCATTTCATTATAATTTATTTATTTTATTTATGAAAGTATTTATTTTCAACAAATTTTTAAATGATTAGGATATCTTTTAAATTTTATTTACATTGTTTTTATACTGTAGATTTTTTAATATTTTAAAGTTATTTTCTTGAAATTTACAAATTATTTCTATGTTTCATGTAATCGACTTTGAAATCATTCAAATATAAATAGTGATGAAAATATAAATTAAAACTAAAATACTGGATAATTTTAACACCCCAAGCTTCTATGGTATGCTTCTCTTTGAATAATATAGTAGCGTGTGTTGTACGCAACTTTGAGTTCTAACACACACCACAACCAATAAAACTAGCCATTATAAATAGTAATACCCACTTTTTGAAATTTTATACATTTTATCTTTCAAAATGGACTACATTTTTGGATTCCGAATATCGAAATTATCCTAGGGTGAAATTTTGATATCTTTCTGAAAACTTTCCATTTCTGGCGAATAGTAAAAAACACTAAGTTATAGTTTAAAACAGAATTTTTATTTAAATAATTATTTATTTTATTTAAATTTAACTAAGATCAAAATAGATACATAATACCTATATAATTTCAATGTAATTCATTGGAGTTAGTTTAGAAAAATTTAGATATATAAAAATTTTATTGAACTTTTCACCGTCTTTCACACACCTCCTAGGAGAATTTGCAGATTCATATAAAACATAATTTTACTGCTTTTGTGAGTGGAATTTCAGAAATCTGAGAAAAAAGGTTAATATAAAGGAGTAAAATGTGGTTCAATAAGATAAAAATAAATTTTGGTGAATAGTATCTTTTTACTTTTATTTACCACGGTAAAAACTAAATAGGGTAATTAAGGGTAAAAATGATATTAATATTATCTAAAACATGTCCTAATTCTATTGTACACGATTATCTCGACCAGAAACAACCTTAGGAATAAAATATTATCATTTATATCCACTTGGATTAGATTAGGACATTTATTAATATTTAATTCAAAGAAGAGTTTAAAGAGTTAAAATCAATGTTTAATAACTAAAACATTTTTAATATAGGGTTATACATAAGATAAATTCGATTATAAATATTCATTAGAAATGTAAAAATATTTCCTACATAATGGTATTTTATTTATAATTTTTAGACATTAAATAATGTAATTTATTTATGACATAATGGTGATGTAGTAATCACCTAATTAATGAAATATTAAGATAATTGATATTAAAAATATACAAATAAATGTAATTTGAAACTTTTTAAGAATTAAATTAATTTTATATGTTAATATGACATATTAGGATTGGGTATATGAATTTTTATAAGTAATAATGGTGTTATGAATTTATCAAAAACAAAATACCCAATAGTGTCAAAATTGACATAAAAGAGTTTTTTTAAAGAATTATATTATTAATTGATATTCTATTCCTAAAAATATAAGGATCAGAAAAAAGACTTATATCATGATAGGATTATCATTAATGGACAACTTGGGGGTATATTGGAAGTTTATAGTAATTTTATTAACCATGTAATATAAAAATATAAAGAGACATGGTAAATGTGAAACAAATTAACTAAGAGTTAAAACTAAAAGAAAAAGTTAATATAGTGACCCAAACCTGTTTAAAACCTAGTGGTTGGGTGGTTTTCGACCCCTACCCACCTTAACCTTTAAATAATCCACTTTTGAGCCATTAGAAACCGAATATGAATTTATTTTAAAATAATATTTCTAACTTTTCCTAAGGTGCCCCTCACCCCTCTTATAAAAGGGCACTCCCCCTTCTCTCAAATTCATACCTTCAAAGCCTTTTGGCTCAGACAACCCCTGCCCAAATATTCTCTCAACTTCTCTCACTTAAACCTAGAGGACTTAGTTTGATCAGAAATCCAACCTATCAGTCCCTTTTGATCAAATCAAAAGGAAGAACCCGAAGAAGAGGTAATGTTTTCACCACCCTCTTTCAAGTTCCTTTCTTCTTCAACTTCTTATTTATTTGTTATTTCCATTATAAAGTAATAACTACAATATCTTCTATATACTGTGATGTTATTATAAATATGGTATCACTATATTCAGTATTATATCCATCTTTTTAATGACATGTCACCATTCGAGCGTACGTATGACTTACCATCTCCACATCGTGGTGTAATTGTTATTCAAAACATTATTATTTGGATAGGTATGATAATGATGTGTAATTTATATAAATAATAAATATAACATGATAATGATTCTTTATATATGATATAACATCCATTCAAGAATAATTTTCATTTTATGATTAAAAATAATGTTTAAAGACGTAATATCATTCTGGACATGAATAAGAAACAACCTATTCATTACAAACACGGCTTATGTAACAAAACATATAAGAGAAAATGAGTAAGTTAACACCCGAAACAACGATAATACTAAGATATTATTGACAAAGAAATGTTAAAAGATCATATATGATATCATATTAATGTATATGATTCTTGTATAATTTAATATCAATTATTTCACCATTATATAGGAGTTTAACCTACCCTCAACCAAGGAAAAGTACTATGTAAGGGTTTATTTCACAATCTCTTCATTATCCGAGGTTGTTTATACGTAATTATCTACTGGGACCTCTTTATCATCCACATCCATGTTTCTTAAAAATGAATTTCAAATGGTTCTTAATATTTTATAGACTATGGGTAAGAGTCATTCATACCATTTTTTACTTCTTATAAGATACATATAAATGAATCTTTCTGTTGTTTTCCAAACAAGGTCCTTTTTAACCTTTTCGACAGAGTTAAGGTAAGAAGGTCTTTTTTAACTTATACAGTTGGTGTGGGTATTTTCCGCGCGTATAAAATCATCGAAGCTTCCCTTAAAATCTTATAAGAATATTTTCAATTTAAATGTATAAATTATGTGGCTTTTAAATGATTTCAAAAAATGAGATATTTCTCTCAAATAGTTTTGATTTCATCTATGTCAACATCCTTTGATGGATTTTAAGATTATTTGAAGTTGATTTATTATGATACAAAACATACATATTGTATTGATAGTTTTGTGATATGTTTGACTGTGGATGTGTTATTTCTACACCATTAAGGGTTTATAGAGAAAGTATTGACATTTCGTATGCTAGTTTTAATAAAATATTTATGTTATTTTTAAACCTATTTATATGAGGAATGCATTGGACTTCATAAGTGACGGATGGAGCTTGCTATAGATCCTCAATGCCTTGGTAGTTCTCATGAGACAAACTAGTGTCTTGGCCCAAGGCCTTGAAAAAATATTATTTGTAGTCTTGGCACAAGGCCTTTACTATGTGGTTATGATAGTCCGACATTATGCATTCCATCATTATGAAAGTGGTTATTGATATTGCATGTGATTATTCGAATAGTAGAATATCCATGTGAATAAGTAAATGGAATTATTTCATTTTATATTTTCCATATTATACTGAAGTTCATGTTTAAAAGGCTTTTATTTTAGTTATACACTGCCATAAATTTTTATCCTTATTTATGAAAGTTTCTGTTATATTGTAATCCTTACTGAGCATCTGAGCTCACCCCTTTCAATGTTTTATTTTTACAGGATGTGAAGAAGTATTTTATGAATGACCTGCAGGGATAGTATAAGGAGATATGACTATGAAGACAAGATGTTGTTGTAGTTTTCACTTTATTATGTAATGTAAACTTTATTCCTGTATCTAGTGATTCCAAGGCTACTAAACTAATCGATCTTTCGAGACATGATCTTTTAAGATCATTCCAATGTTATGTAATAATGCACTGACTCTGGGTAACTAGGTTCGGGGCATTACAGTTAGTATCAGAGGAAGTTTATTACAAACCTTGGAAGCTAGATTTAGATAAACTCTGATTAGATCACGTAGACCTAATATGGAAAGATGAGGATTAGTGTAGAATAACTTCCTAGAAATTTGTTATTGTATAGATCTTGTGAGTTTTCCGAGAAATAAATCCCTGTCTGGATATGAGCAGGTAGAGATGGCTCTGGAATAGATGCACCTAGGTGTAAAACCCAAAAACACCACTTTGAGCTAGACTCAAACGGGAACTGGTGCACGACAACGGGCCTTGCTGCACTCTTGGTTACGAAACTCTCTGGGGATATGCTTAGGATAATTCTCATTTTCATTACGAACCATTATGAAGGATTTATGAGTATATACTTCCTCAATGAAAACATTTTTATGATTGTGGATTATATCCATAAATTGTTCAATTTATGTTAAGTGTATTACAGGTTTGGATTTATATATTGAGATTCATAAACTAATCTAGTGTATTCCATTGTTTAGAAATGGATCATAATGGAAGAAATGGAAATTGTATCAATGCACGCACTCCATATAGGGATTTCCCTCGTGCCCAAGATAATTATAGTGGAGCTGGTGATGCAACTTGTGCTGATCAGCTAATCACCGTACTGTGACAACTCGCTCAGGTTATGAATAATAACCTTACCCGTATTGAGCACACTGATCCGAAGTATGGAGGATCAATGTTAGATCGCTTCATGAGGCAACAACCACCAACATTCAATCGGAGTACAAATCCATTAGTAGCTGAGCAATGGATAAATTCCATAGAGAAAATATTCCATGCCGTGGGGAGTAGTGAAAGGGAAAAATGTATCATGGAAGTTTACCGCCTCACTGGAGATGCTGATCAATGATGGTCATTGATTCAAAACACGAAAGAAGATGATGAAGTATCAAATATGGAATAGAGAGAGTTTAAAGAGATTTTATTAGAAAAATAATTTCCTCATGACCATTGAGAAAATATAGAAAGGCAATTTCTGAGTATGAGACAAAAGGAGGATGAGAATGTCACTAAGTATGAAGATAACTTTACAAGCTTAGCGAGGCATGAAATAGATTATATACGTAACCTAAGGAGTAAGATTGACTATTTCTTTGATGGGTTAAAACCATTTCTGCATTGATCATTAGTCTCACAATCCTTCTCGTCGTACGAAGACATTGTCTCATGTGCTATCAAGACATAAAAGGAATTACCTTAGTCTTACGACTTTAAAGAAAAGGAAGAGAAGAAGAGATCTACCGATCACTTTGTAAATGGAAATAAGGGGAATAATGGAAATTTTGAATATCAATCCTGCAATAAATGTGGGAAGAAACACCTCGGTACTTGCTTGAAGGGAATGGGTGTCTATTACAAGTGTGTTCAAAAAGGCCACCAAGCTTACGATTGCAAAGGGAAGAAAGAAGCTACCGATGTTCGGTGTTACAATTACAGGGAGATGGGACATTATTCAAATGAATGTCCTAAGTTTCAGGGGAACTTCCTCAGAAAAGTCCAAGGGATCAAGGCTAAGCTTATGCTATCACTACTATTGAGGTAGAAGCTCCGAAAGATGCGGTGGAAGGTAATTTAATGGTTTCCTTAAGTTTAGCGAATGCATTATTTGATTCTAGATCATCGCATTGTTTCATATCTTCCCAGTTTGCTATGAAAATTCGATATTTCCAATTTTCTTTAACAAGTGAGTTGTCAGTTAAAACTCCTATGGGAAGTATGAATGCTACAAAGTTCTGTGAATCAGTTCCTATTAGAGCATATAAATGTTCTTTATCTACTGATCTCGTCGTCATACCCATGATTTAATTTGATATAATCATCGGTATGGATTGGAATTTGGTCCATGATGCTAAGATTTATTGTATGAAGAAGGAGGTTACAATTTTTGATGATGATGATAAGGAACATCATATCTTTAGAGAAGAATCGTCACCACCTAATTCTTTTCTAGATGCACCCCTAGTAGCTCAACTAAATTCAATAATTGGGGAGGAATAGAATGAAATAGTTGTGGGTGAGAAAAGGAATGTTCAAATAGAGGATGTACATATAGTGGAAGAATATGTAGATGTGTTTCCGGAAGATTTACCTTGACATCCTCCAGAACGAGAAATTGACTTTTCCATTGATTTAATTCTTGGATCAAGGACCATATCAAATCCCCCTTATAGAATGGAAACTGTGGAATTCGTTGAACTAAAGAAATAACTAGAGGAATTGAGTGATAAAGGATTTATTCGCACTAGTGTTTCTCCATGGGGAGCCCCTGTCATTTTTGTTAAGAAGAAAGATGGATCTATGAGGTTATGTATCGACTATAGGGATATCAATGTTATAACAATAAAGAAAAAAGTATCCCCTACCTTGAATTGATGATTTATTTGACCAACTACATGGAGATCAATACTTTTCAAAGATTGAACTTCCATCTAGATACCATCAGTTATGTTTGAGGAAGGGATACATTCCAAGGAAAGCATTTCAAACTATGTACGGGCATTACGAGTTTACAGTTATGCCTTTTGGGATGACTAATGCACCCTCTGTTTTAATGTATCTAATGAACAGAGTTTTCAAGGAATATCTCGATGATTTTATAGTGGTATTTATTGATGATATCTTGGTATATTCCAAAAGCTATGAAGATCATGAAAATCACTTGCGCATTATCCTGAAGACTCTGAGAAGACATGAATTATATGGGAAGTTTAGGAAATGTTAATTCTTGCATTAGAAGATTTCTTTTCATGGCCATATTGTCTCTAAGGATGGAATCTCTATTGATCCATCTAATACAAGAACAATCCAGGAATGTCCAGAACCAACGAGTATAACCGAGGTATGCAGTTTTATTGGTTTAGCAGGTTATTATCGGCATTTCATCCAGAATTTTTCCCGATTGGCTAACCCATTAACGAAACTCACACGTAAAGGGGTTAAATTTGTTTGTACAAAAGAGTGTAAAGAATGTTTTGAATAACTGAAGATAATATTAGTCAATTCTCCTATATTGAATCTACCATCAGGTAATGATGGGTTTGTTATTTATAGTGATGCATCAAAGAAAGGACTTGTTTGTGTCTTTATGAAGAATGATAGGGTTTTATCCTTTGCATCATGATAGATGAAAATTCATGATCAGAACTATCCTACTCATGATATAGAGTTAGAAACTATAATCTTTTCTTTAATTATTTGGAGAAACTATCTTTATGGTGAGAAATGTGAGATTTATACTGATCACAAGAGTTTGAAGTATATTTTCTCACAGAAAGTACTCAACATGAGCCAATGGAGATGTCTTGAACTACTAAAAGATTATGATTGCACGATAATCTACCACATGGGGAAGGAAAATAAGGAGGTAGATGCTTTGAGTAGAAAATATCATGGAGTTTTGAACAAGATGAGAGTTGAGAGGGATCCTATTTTCATGGATCTAGTAATGTTGGATATGGGGATAACCATGGAAGGTGAAACATCAGTGAGTTTTCAAATGGTTGCCAAACCATATTTATTAGAAAGGATAAAGAGTTATCAGACTGATGATGAAGAATTTCGAAAGAAAATTAATGCCATGAATGATGGGAGATTGAGTGACTTCATGTATGAAGATGAAATTTCGAAATTTGGGAGGAGACTTTTTGTTCCCGATATACCTGATCTAAAAAGGGAATTGTTGGATGATGCTCATAGTTCCAATTTCTCTATACACCTAGGGAGAACCAAAATGTATAGATATTTAAAGGAACATTTTTGGTGGGACAACAAGAAGAGGGAAACTGTAGATTTTGTGTCAAGATGTATGGTTTTTCAACAAGTGAAAGCTGGAAGGAAACAGCCCAGAGGAGTCATGCACCCTTTTCCCATACCTAAGTGAAAATGGGATAATATCATGATAGACTTTGTCATGGGACTATTAAAGTCTCATAGAAGGAATGATGTAATATGGGTCATTGTTGATCGTCTTCCTCACTTGACTTTCAGGGTATGTGGGATCAATATTTACCTCTGGTGGAATTTTCCATTAAAAATAGCTTCAATTAATGTATTCTGATGGCACCATATGAAGCATTATACATAAATTGATGTCGTACACCAACCTGTTTGGATGACGTTGGTCGAAGAAAACTTGTTGGCCCAGAACTGGTGGAGGAAACGATGGAAAAGGTAAAGGTAATCCAAAACCACATCAAAGAAGCTCAAATTAGGCAGAAGAGCTATGCCGACAACCAAAGGAAGGATTTGGAATTTCAGGTAGGAGATCATGTTTTCTTGAAGGTATATCCATGTAAGGGAGTTATACGATTCGGTAAGAAATTTAAATTGAGTCCCAGGTACATCAGACCTTTCGAAATTCTAGAACGAATTGGGGTTGTAGCTTACCGTTTGGAAATGCCTCCAAATCTCTCCAAAGTTCACGATGTGTTCCACGTATCACTACTGAGAAAATACATTCCTAACCCATTTCATGTACTCAATTACAAAGAATTAGAACTAGAACCCGATATGCCTTATGGAGAAGAGCCTGTCAAGATTCTTGATACAAGAGAACAAGTGCTGAGAAACCAGACTACTCGTCTGGTAAATGTTTTATGGAGAAACCATAAAATGGAAGAGGCAATGTCCGAGGAACTTATGATGAAGAATTACCTGAGTCTTTTCATGTGGTAGTATTATAGAAATTTCTAGAAAGAAATTATTTTAATGAGGGGAGAATTTAACACCCCAAGCTTCTACGGTACACTTCTATTTAAATAATACAGTAGCGTGTGTTGTACGCAACTTCCAGTTCTAACAAACCACAACCAATCAAACTAGCCGTTATAAATAGTAATACCCACTTTTTGAAATTTTATACATTTTATATTTCAAAATGGACTTCATTTTTGGATTCTTAATATCGAAATTATCCTAGGGTGAAATTTTGGTATCTTTCTGAAAACATTCAATTTTTTATGAATAGTGAAAAACACTAAGTTATAGTTTAAAACCGAATTTTTATTTAAATAATTATTTATTGTATTTAAATTTAATTATGGTCAAAATATATATATAATAACTATATAAGTTCAATGTAATTCATTGGAGTTAGTTTTTAATAATTTAGATATATAGAAAGTTTATTTAACTTTTCACCGTCTTTTACCCACCTCCTTGGGAAATTTGCAAATTCCCATAAAACATAATTTTACCACTTCTGTGAGTGGAATTTCGAAAATATGTGAGACACTATAAATATCAAGGTGTAAAATGTGTTTCAATAAGATAAAAACAATATTTGGTGAATAGTGACTTTTTACTTTTATTTAACACGGTTAAAAGTTAATAGTGTAATTAAGGTTAAAAATGATATTGATATTACCCTAACACATGTCTTAATTCTATGATACAAGTGTATCTCGACCAAAAACAACCTTAGTAATAAAATACTATCATTTAGGCCCTCTTGGATTAGATTAGGACATTTATTATTATTTAATTCAAAGAAGAGTTAAAAGAGTTAAAATAACAGTTTAATATCTAAAACATTTTTAATATTGAGTTATACCTAAGAGAAATTCGATTATAAATATTCATTATAAATCTAAAAATATTTCCTACATAATAGTATTTTATTTATAATTTTTAGAAATTAAATAATTTAATTTATTTATGACACTATGGTGACGTAGTAATTACCCAATTAATGAAATATTAAGATAATTGATATTATAAATACACAAATAAATGTAATTTGAAACTTTTTATGAATTATATTAATTTTATAGGTTAATATGACATATTAGTATTGGTTATATGAATTTTTTTCGATGTAATAACGCTGTTATGAATTTATAAAAAACAAAATACCCAATATTGTCAAAATTGACATAAAAGAGTTTTTAAAACAAATATTATATTATTAATTGATATTCTATTAATCAAAATCAAAGGTTCAGAAAAAAGACTTATATCATGATATTTTTATCATTAATGGACCACTTGGGGGTCTATTGAAAGTTTATAGTAAGTTTATTAACCATATAATATAAAAATATAAAGAGACATGGTAAATGTGAAACAAATTAACTAAGAGTTAAAACTAAAAGATAAGGTTAATATAGTGACCCAAACATGTCTAAAACCTATTGGTTGGGTGGTTTTCACCCCATACCCTCCTTAAAATTTAAATAATACACTTTAGAGCCATTATGAATCGAATATGAATTTATTATAAAATAATATTTCTAGCTTTTCCTAAGGTTCCCCTCACCCCTTTTATAAAAGGGAACTCTCCCTTCTCTCAAATTCATACAATCAAAGCCTTTTGGATCGGCCAACCCCTACCCAAATATTCTCTCAAATTACCTCACATAAACCTAGAGGCCTTTTTTGATCATAATTCCAACCTAGGTATACCTTTTGATCAAATCAAAAGGAAGAACCCGAAGAAGAGGTAATTTTTTCACCACCCTCTTTCATTTTCCTTTCTTCTTCAACTTCTTATTTCTTTGTTGTTTCCATTATAAAGTAATAACTCCACTATCTTCTATATACTGTGATGTTATTATAAATATGGTACCACCATATTCAGTATTCTATCCATCTTTTGAATGACATGTCACCATATGTGCGTACGTACGGCTTACCGTCTCCACGTCACGGTGTAATTGTTATTCAAAATATTATTATTTGGATGGGTATGATAATGATATGAAATTGATGTAAATAAAAAATATAACATGATAATGATTATGTATATATGATATACCATCCAATTATATGTTATTTTAATATCAAATGAATGATATTGTCATTCATGCATATGTACGGACTACCGTCTCCACGAACGCGATGAGATTCATTACTCATCGTATCCATTAAAGAATAATTTTCATTTTATGATTAAAAATAATGTTTGAAGATTTAATATCATTATAGAAATGAATAAGATACAACCTATCAAAAACAAACACGACTTATGTAACAAAACATATAAAAGAAAATGAGTAAGTCAACACCCGAAACAACTATAATACTAAGATATTATTAACACAACATTGTTAAAAGATCATATATGATATCATATTAATGTATATGATTCTTGTATAATTTTATAACACTTATTTAACCGTTATACATGAGGTTAACCTAACCTCAACCAAGTAAAAGTATAAGGCAAGGGTTTATTTCACAATCTCTTCATTATCTGAGGTTGTTTATACGTAATTATCTACTGGGACCTCTTTATCTTCCACATCCATGTTTCTTAAAAATATATTTCAAATCATTATTACTATTTTATAGACTATGGGTTAAAGTCATTTATACCCTTGTTTACTTCTTATAATATTCTTATAAAGGAATCTTTCTGTTGTTTTCCAAACAAGGTCATTTTAACCTTTTCGACAGAATTAAGGTAAGAATGTCTTTTTTAACTTATACGGTGGGTGCGGAAATTTTTCCCCATAATAAAATCATCGAAGATTCCCTTAAAATATTTTAAGAATATTTTCTAAGTAAATGTTATAATTATGTGGCTTTTAAATTATTTCAAAAAATGAGATATTTCACTCAAATTGTATTTATTTCATCTATGCCAACATCCTTTGATGGATTTTATGATTATTTGAAGTTTATTTATTATGATTCAAAACATCCATATTGTATTGATGGTTTTGTGATATGTTTGACTACGGATGTGTTATTTCTATACCATTCATGGTTTATGGAGAAATTATTGACATTTCGCATGCTAGTTTTAATAAGAACGTTTATGTTATGTTTAAACCTATTCATATGAGGAATGAATTGGATTTAATAAGTGAGGGGTGGAGCCCACTATAGCTCCTCGATGCATTGGTAGGTCTCATGAGACAAATTAGTGTCTTGGCACATGGCCTTGACCAAATCTTATTTGTATTCTTGGAACAAGTCCTTGACTATGTGGTTTATATAGTCTGGAATTATTAATTCCATCATTATGAAAGTGGTTATTGATATTGCATGTGATTATTCGACTCCTAAAATATCAATGTTTATAATTAAATGGCATTATTTAATTTTATATTTGACTTATTATGTTGAAGTTCATGTTTAAAAGGCTTTTGTTTTAGTTATACATTTCCCTAAATGTTTATTCTTATTCATGAAAGTTTCTGCTATATTGTTATCCTTACTGAGCATCTGAGCTGGTCTACGAATAGGACGTCCACAATGAGTGCACAGTGGAGTCGGATGACCTAGAGAAGGCCGATCCTCAGGAACTGGAATGTAGAATGGCATATCCTCCATCTTTGTGTTAGTGGGTGGAGTTGTCAACTGTGTCTCGTACTGCCCTCCATATCCTTCTCTCACTAGGGATGTAGAAGGACCAACCTCCATCGCAGTGGGGAACCAATCTAGCGATGGAGGTATACCCCAAGACAACAATGGATATAAAATCCAAGGTTGTGATGGATCCCAAGGATGTGAAGGATCTGGAACCCATGATAGAGAGAACCATGGATATCCTGTCAGGAAAGATAGATCCCATGCCACCTGAGGCACTTCCTGAATCGGCTGATCCTGAACTACTAGAGGGCCAACCTCTGCCTGTGAAACAGGTGAGGCCTCACGTGCAGCATGACACTATTTACGACACAATGGTCATGGCTTCTCACCACCATTAGTAGCTTCTTGATGTTACTCAAGGGTAGAAACATCGTCTCTCCAAGAAAAATGAGTGAATGTGTTCCTAGAAAGCGCACAAAAAGATTCCCTCTCCTCCAGCGTTGTAGCATGGACAACTTCCCAGCTAAAGACTCCTACCTCCTCTTCATCACTCATGCGAATAATCTGCACTATGTGACTTCCCTGTAGATAGATTTAAATTGAATTAGAAAATATTTAAATAAACAAACTAATGGAAATTTATTGAGTTAACATCATCTGCATCTGAATGCTGGGTACAGTTAGATATAATATAGACTTCAGTCAATACCATGGAGCATACTCAACCTACTCTGAAAGAGAGAATGGATTCGTAAGAACACCCTGAATATGAAACACTTCACATCTGTGCCAGCAGTCGATAATGATGGCATGTACTCAAGTCCAGTCATTATCCTTCCTACCTATCAACTTCATCCCTTGAAGCTGGTCGATCTGTCTTGATGGTATTGGAATCGACTGAGTATGGAAAAATTGGTGCATGACTCAGTCAGGATGCTACCAATCAATAATATGGAAGTGAATGAGGGGCACTACAACCATTGCATCCTCAAGCCCATTAGGGAATTATAATGGAAACTGGTCCACAATACTCTAGCATGGAATCCATGAAATATGAAATGAGAAGTTATTTTTTCAAAAAAGCACATAACTAAAAACCAAAATTGATGAAATTCTGAAATATATTAGACAGTGATAGATTGTATATACATACCTGATGCAATTTTTATGGGGTGTGAATTCTCTTGAACATCAAATTTGGATTCTTCTCATCAAAAAAGGCAAATGTGCTAAACAGAAGCTTATTTAATATTCTTTTTAATCTCTCGTTGACATGTCTTCTGTATCTTATCCTCTGCTGTATTACGTCTGATGCTAGTTTTTATCTATAAACAAACTTCTTCACACATAGATATAATATCTCTTAAACTAGGGTAGTTAAAGGTAGCTTCTAATTCCTTTTTAAGACACCATTGATGTACTCCACAATGTTTGTTGTGATGTTTCCACACATCTTCACCCTGTTATATGCCAATGTCCATTTCTCTTTTGGAATCATCATCATATAATCATAAACTTTATGATTATCCTTGCAGATTTGTTTAAAACATTCTTCAAAACACCATTGGTCCAACTCATATTCTATATAGAATAGATGATATTTCACATAAATTTATTTTTTCATTATGTTGAAATACTAAAAAATAACGAATACAATGCGTACCATTTCTCGTGATTGCCTTCTTCCTAGGTTCATTTAGGAATTTTTCATGCACATTTCTAGAAATGTGTCTAATGTAGAAACACTGATGTGCATTTGGGTATCTCCATGTATCAGGATATGCATTTATTTCCTCATTAATTTCCCGATGGTGATCAAATATCAAACAAACACCCTAAATGTTTGTGAAATTGTTGCTGATACATGCCAGAAACGACCTCCATGATTTATAGTTTTTTCTCTACAATGGAAAATTCAAGAGGAATAGGTGAACAGTTTCCATATTGTGTTTCTGAAATAAAAAATACTCCCTTGTATTTTTCATACAGAAATGTTCCATCAATATGAATAAACTGTATTCTGAAACAAAATGTGGAGATATAAGGAAGGAAATCCTAGAACAACCGATGAAATTGAACACGAGATAGATCAAGTTGATTATCATGAGACACATGTTATTTTTTATCCATATGGAAGAAAACTTTGTTATGATTCCTCAGTATGGATAGAAATTATGGAAACACCCAATATGAGTCATCCCAACCACCATAGACCTTCACAATTGCCTTCTGTTTTTCCATCCATGCCTTATTATGGAAAATCTTATAATCGAATTTCTGTTGAATCCTCTCTTGTAAAAGGGATATCAGAACATCTTGACTTGTCCAAATAATATCAAAAACAATTTATGACACAAATTCTACATCCAATGAGGTATGATCTTGTGTGAGGCCTGGATGAACGCATGTATGAGCCGCATCAATCATTGAGATTATCCATCCTCCAAATGTAATGTCTGGAATCACCCTCAAGTGAAATATACAATCATCCCCATACTTCTCACACTGTATGAAATATTTACTATGGCATGATTCATAAAAATTATAGATGAAGTGCCTCTCAATATGAAATAACCTTAGCGTGCTTTTTAATGCATCATTACTTGGAAAATACCTTCCAATATATAAGGTTTGGTCTATCTCACTAAACCTATCTGGTACAGCTCCAGGGAACTTAATTTCCAGTGTGAGAACATTATTGTCAAATTTAGGCACATGTGTCATTGATTTTTACCAAGATGAAAAGAGAGGTGGATGATTTTTTTAGGTCTAGGTTGATGTAAAACTAATGAATTTCTCAAAACCTCTTTCCTAGCATCAGCTGATCCCTCCTCATCAGCACTGTTCCTCCCATCTAATCCATCATTACAAAACTCCTCATATGAAGATGGATTGACATGTATATCCCGGAGATCATCTAGGTTTTCCTCTTTTACTGAATCAGTTATAATAGGATCAATTTCACATGGTGTAATATCTTCAACCACTCTTTTAATACTATGTATTCGTACAACTGGATGTTTTTGTTGTACAGTAGCAACATCAATGTATTACTCCATCACAGTACCATCTGACCATTGAGAAAATAAATTAATTTCTTGGACCCACTGTGCATCAGCAACCAATGTACAAGATAGATTCCATAGTGTTATCAGGAATTAAAAATGTCTATAACTCAAATACATGATCTATTGATCGGGTATCAGATTTAAGGAACCTTGAATTATATATTTATGATCACTTATGGTTACACAATCAGCTGTACTAACCATAGTTATTGGTTTTCTACTATAATAATCTCCTTTCTCAGTTTTAATAACCTCCCCATACCAATACACACATGAAAACATGACACACTACGTCAAAAATGTCTCTTTCATCAGAATTATGACAGTGTAATAAATATAAACAATGATGGTTTACCATATAAAATTTATTATAATTTAATTTTAGGATACCTTTCTATATCCTAAACTATTCTAGTAAAGTTTCATTATATAAAATTTTATTAGAATGTAAGTCACATAATGTTTTTTAAACCGAGGTAAAAAGAATAGGGAACATCAAATTAGTTTATTTATCATTATGAAAATGAAAATTATGATCATATAAAGTTAAATAAAGGAGAGCAATGCATTAAATAACACATGAATTCTTTATAACATACAATAAATTCATTGACATTTTTCAATAGAATGTGGTTTTGTTGAGATGAGACTCACTTCAGATGAGGTAAAATCCAACAAATTTTTTATTGACAACTTAATAACATCTTTGAAAGATATGTAAATCACTTTTGACCTTTCAAAAGATTTCAACCTTGTAATGACATATCTTAGATGTCATTGGAAGGACAAAAACATTTTAATGTTCAAAAGTTAAGTACATATCCTTTAAAGATGTTATTACGATACCAATTACAAATAACATGAATTTTACCTCATGTACGAAGTGAGACTCATCAAATCCAAACCGCATTCAATAGAAAAATGTCAACGAATTTATTGTATGTTAAAAAGAATTCATGTGTTATTTAATGTGTATGTTCTTCTTCATTTTACTTTATATGATTTAAGTATAGTTATCTAATAATTATATGGATTTATGTTTTAATCCTATGTTATTTTTTTAATTATTCTATAATTTATCATTGCTAATAACAACTATTATTTTAAAACTATATAATCTTTTCGATACTAACATTTTAAAACATTGTATTCTCCATTTCATTTTATAGAATCATAATTGTCATTTTATCAATTGATTTTTGAAGTATAGTTTTTAACTAATCAATCATTCTTTAATCACTATGTTATCATTAATTAATATTTAATTAATTATCACTAATAATAAGTATTATTTATAAACAATATATAACTAATTAAAATACCTAATACATAACATCTTTAATTTCTAATATTAACTATAATTCATTAATTCTTTTGTCCTTATTTCATCCTATAACTTCATAATTATCATTTTTTCATTGATAAATATACAGATTTGATATTTATTTTCATAGATATTTTAGTAGTTTATAATGAAAATATGAATAATCTTAAGAATATCCCCCAAGAGTGTCAAACCAGGAGTGCAACAAGGCCCAATGTCATACACCAGTTCCCATTCAAGTCTAGAACAATGAAGTGTTTTCAGGTTTTACCCCTTGGTACATTTGTGTCAGAGCCACATCCACTTGTTTGTATCTATATATGGATTTTATTTCTCAGATAACCACATAATCCTTAAGATTCAAAAATTTCAGAATACTTTATCCTATGTTAATCCTAAGTTAATCTATATTTAATCTATACTTAATCTATACTACTAACAATAATTCCTTGAAACTATATATAACTAATAATAGAACCTAATAAACAATATATTAAGAACTAACTAAACTACTTAAAAAATGAAATATTTAAAACTAAAAATAATTCAATTAAATAAATAAAAAACATTAAAATTAAATAAATAAAAAGACCTCTAAATATTTCTTCATAATAAACTACACATAAAATGAGTTTTTTAAAGAGAGGGAGAGGGGGGGAATTTAGGATAGATTAAGGAAATAATTGAGTGAGGAGAGTGGGGCAGGTGTGCCCTTTTATATGGAGTTGAGGCTAAGGCAGCATCGCCGATGCCGCCTTTGCCGTGTCATCGATCTTGGCCAAAGGCGGTATGGGGGAGAAAAGGTTGCATAGACAATTCCTACATTGTAGTGTATCGTTTTTTAAAAAAATTAACCTATTCCATTTAATTTTTTTTTTCAGAAAACGTATAAGAAAACTCCATGTTGTCATGTATCATGAAACCCCAGGTGAAGCCTAAAAACTTTTATCAGGGGTGTTACTCCTAGGTGCATCTATGCCAGAACCACATCCACTTGTAATTTCTGGACATGGATGTATTTTCTAGAAAGATCCACATAATCTATTCCACACCAAAATTTTAGGACATTTTTGTATTTTTATCCTCAATGTCTATCTTAGGGTTTTGTTCACTAATCTATGTTCTCTAAATCTAGTTTCCATTTTTTCTACTAATATTCCTTTGATACAAACTATAATTACCTGACCCTAGTAGCTCAGAGCCGGTGCATTATTTTAATATATTGGCATGATTACAGGAAATCAAATCTAGAGGGACTGTTCAGTTTATTAGTCTTGAAAAAACTAGATACATATATGGAACCCATATTTAAATTGGGAAAAAAAACAGAACATTATACATAAAAAACTAATAAACATCATCCATGAGATCTCAATAAATAGTATCTTCTTCATAATTTGGGGAGGGAAAAAAAATTAATGGCGTGAGATCAGATGCTCAGTAACGGTTAATCTGTAAAAAAAATATAACATAAACATAAAAATTATTCATGGTGAATAACTAAAACACATGCCGTTAAAATAATATTGAACACATTATTGAAGGAATAAGAGATGAATAAATAATTATATAATAAAAAATAATCATGGGTATTCTACTAGAAGAATAACCACAGGAACTATCCATACTAATTTCATAATGAGGGAAATTCATATGTCGGACATCATAACCATATCGTCACGGCCTCGTGCCAAGACCATAAATAACAATTTTTTCAAGGACTTGTCCCATGACATAGTTTGTCTCGTGAGACCTATCAGTGCATCAAGGATCTATAGTGGGCCCCAACCATCACATAATAAGTCTAATTCATTCCTAATATTCAGAGTATTTCCTTTATTCAATGCGTCCCATACCTCTTTGAATAATTAAAATGTGTCTTTTATTTAAAGTGTCCCATAGCCTGTTGAATAAGTTAATTATTTATCCAAAAGATAAAACAACAATCATAAGACATTTAATAAAATATGGTGGATGATATCATTGGAAATAAAACTCAATGAAGTATATGTTTCAACATTGTATTTTTTCATAGATGATGATACTTTAAATGAGACCATTGAAAAATGCGTGGTAAAATAATCCTTAAACATTCCAAAGTGCCCAATAATACCTTGAAACATTAAAATGATAATCCCTTAGAATATAATGAGATAATTATACTCTTTATATGATATACCAAAGGTCAGTACATACACCACGAGAAACAAATAAGTTGTGAACAAGAAATATATCGTATAAATGTTAAAGTGACATGAGAGAAATCATTTTTTTCTTTATGAAGAAGAGTTCTTTTGGACAATAAATTCTAATTTTACATGAAATTGGATTGTAAAAATTTATATCCCACAACATAAAAAGGAAGTTATTTGAATTTATATTTGAGTCTTAAATAAAATATTATTAACTTGAAATCAAATAAAAATAGTTTTCAAAGAAGCTTTAGAAATAGAGCATTTTAGTGCAGTTTAAAGAATTCGTTAAAATGATTTTAATGTGGAAAGGAATGTTTGGTTTCATAAAATAATCAAGAAAAAAAAAATAGAATTTGAAATTTAATATGTTTTATTTTTTAAAAATAAATATGGCTAAGGCAGATTATAGAGTTAACATCAAAATAGGTAAGAATTCGAGAAGTTCCTGGAATTCCGATTGCATTTTAGAAGATTTTTTGAATGATTATTTTAAAACATGTAACTACCCATAAAAGGAAGAAGGATTATGTTAGTTAAATATATATATAACATTCACACAGAATTTATGAATAGTAAATAAGAATAAATAATAATTTCATTGCGGTGAGAAGAGAATAGGAGCAATCTGAATGAAAATAAAGGTTCAGGTAGAAAAGACTTACAATGTTGTAATCAATTGAATCATATTCCAAAAAATAAATATTAAATAAATGATACATTTAATATCATTAAAATAAAAAATATTCATGATTTGAAACATCAATGGTCATCATACATACATCAAACACAAGTAGTAGTAGTGAATACAGAATATCTCACAAAAATGGATGTGAGATGAAAAAAACTCATTAGCTTAAGTCCGATGGTGTTACTCACTTGATCAATGTGTCCTGAATAAAGAAATTAAATTAAATAATTAACATTTAGAGAACCTATTATTTTTTTAATTTATTTATTATAACCTTATTATGTTCATTCATGGCCTGCTTGATGGGTTTAAGAGGTTCAATTTTATTGTTTGAGAGCGTTTTCTTTATGATCATATACATATATACATGAATATAGAATCATGTAAAATGATAATGGTTTTCCAGAATTAAAGATATATGTTATTAGTGAACATCCATATGGTTACATGGTTGTAAATTTCATTTGGTTACTTTGAGTGAAGATGAATCATTATATAAATTATTTAATGAAAAATGTTTGGGTTAATTGGCCATTTCTGAACACAACAAACTCATTTTTCTTTATAAATAAAAAACATGTGTTCAAAAAGATTCCAGAACCATATATGTGACATAATAAATATATTATAGTTTGGTTCAACCCTAATAATAGTTTCATGACCATAATTTATGATGGTAATAGAAACTGAGAACCTGCCGTCCTTGAATGAGATAAATTAACACATCTCGGACGGTGTTTTCATTTTTACTATAAGAGGAGGGGAAAAGAGATATTATGAGGAAATATTTCATTAGAATATTAAAATCAATTTTCATTTTAGTTACTGTATTTATCATATAATTATTTTGAGGGGATATGAAAAAGAAAATAAAGGAACTTGAAATAAAAAAAAACGTTGAGAAATCCCTCATGAAAAATCTGCATCCTGACGGCATCGCTTAAAATTTCATAAAATAATTCAATGATAGAAAAAGGGTATCTTAACATAATTACAGAATATAGAACGTAAGTGGGATATGGAATGGAATATCCCAAAATAAATCTTTTTAAATAAAAATATAATACCATAATAAGAATGCTTGAATAAAGAGAGATATTTTGAGAGGAATATTCTGCAGCACAATAGATATGCAACATGTCTTTAGAATACATTAAAGATAGAGGGGATAGGGGTAAACCATTCAGAAAAAAATCCTAAAATATTATAGGGACATTATATTATGTAAATAATAACATGGTATGAAAACATCAATCACATACCACAAAAAGGAGAACTTGGATGTGAAAGAGAAGTTTAGAATTCTCTTACCTTGTAGAGTAACTCCTATGACTCTAAGGATGGGATATTGGGGGGGGGGGGGGCTTGAGGACACCTTGGGAGGACTCCTAGGGTGGTAAAACTACCATATCTTTGAGGATGATGATTTTTTAATAAAATAAAACGAAGTAATGAGTTTGTATTTATAGTAAATGAGAGGTAGTTTTTTATTAATTTAAAAAGACAACTCATTAGTGGTTTTTGTAAAACCATGGGTTTGCCCATGGTATTTGCCGATGGTATTAGCCACCTGGGACAGATAATATATTATTTTACTGTAAAAAACTCTAGCATAATTTTTTTATTAATTATTAAATTATTATGATGTCATCAAATATACAAAAACTCAAAACTGTATTTTTACTATTCACGAAAAATTCAATTATTTTAGAAAAATCAAAAAAAATTCACCATGGCCATTTTTCGATATATAGAATTGAAAAATGAAATACATTTTTGTAAATAATTTTTTTAATATTTTTAATTTAATTTTTAAATAAAATTATAATTTATTTCAATAAAAAATAAGTGTAAAGTTATAACTCTTTTTATGACACATTTCAAAATTAATCAAGGTCCCATAAAATTATCTTATATCCCTAAGAAAATAAAGTAACAATTTTTTAATACATTTTTTAAAAATACATTTACATTTTAAATTATTAAATTAATCTTAAAATTGTAATTAAAATATTTATAACATGAAAAAATACCAATACTTACACTATGATTGTTTTTTCACATTTAAGATGTCTAGATTATATTTATACATTCATGGTGAAGTTTCTATTTTTTGGCCAATTTACTATTCCTTACTATTCATAAAGGTATGATATTATTCATAAGGGTATGTTAATATTCACCAAAAATTAATTTTGTCTTATCAGACTCTAAATATCTTACTAAACGCAACTGAGTAAGTCAGTTTTTCGATATTCAATTTACATAAGTGGAAAAATTATATTTACTAGCTAGGTTATAACATGGTGTAGTTTTTTAGAGACTTAGTGTTTCTTGCATTCAGTATAAAATATATTTTTTATATTCCTTGGGTGTTACATTTAATCAATCATATATCCATACATAATTAAAAACATACTTTAATGGAGTTTCCTCAGTTGGTTCCCAAACCACTTGCACCATCTATATGTCTCTCAACCATTCCAAAGTAACTTCCTATCTACCCACAATCGAATTTCACAATGTATTCCATGAGTTTGATATCCAAATTTTGTCTCTATCCTTTTCTACATATGGATCAATAATCGTACATTCATCATAGCCCTATATTCTCTCATTTCTAGTACACATTGGTCTTTTAGAGTCCCAGTGTCCATTAAATTACCATTCTTACGCTAGAGCACAACCCTTTCATCATGAAAGTCATTTCAATCATGTCTAAATTAATACTCTACACCAATTTAGTGGCCATCTTGTTTTTAGGAATTTAATTTATTGGTTTATCTTTCCCATGTCCCGTTTTTTACCATACACAATTACTATGTGTGACCATCTATTCATAGATGCTTGTCATGAAAAGTACCAACCACTACAAACACCTAGATTTCCCATATCACAACTAATTGTATTCAATGATCCATTATCAACATCAGATAAACCATTTTGAAGTTATTCATGGGTTACAACCTCCTATGTAGATAGGTCCCCCCATATACAAGACACTAAATCAAAAAATGGATTCCGCATTACTGAAAAACATGGGTTAAAATCATAATAGTAAATTGATTTATCATAAATTCCATCATCATCTATAGATAAATATCTACTCACAACATCCACTAGTTTACTGAGGCCTATTAGAATCACACAAAATACACTCATTTATATCATTGATGTTGAACCTGAATAAAGTTCCTCAGTGGCCTATCATCATGACCTTTTTGGGATTTATCTTCATAAAAACTATATTCATCTTCTATTAGCCCAACACCCCTTCTACTAATTTTACCAACTACAAGAATAAACATGGGTATAAGCACTCACACATTAATTTTTTCCCATCAGTCCATGAAAATTACTAGGTTTTCATTAAAACGATTTATTTCATATGAGTCAAAAACCTCAATAATGGACTAACATGACATGTTATCCTCCCACACCTTATAAGGTTCCCACTCCACAAAAAACCCTGTATTATCAACATAGTAATATAGATATTACATACTATTTCTATAAAAATTAACTTCGCACAACTCGTCACACGGATGCTGGTTCAATACAATAAGAATCAACTGAGGCTCTATCCCTCCTTGGTTTAACAACCATTGAACATTACTCATCCTTTAATGTGAGATTAATTCCAAACTATCACACTATGAATCCCTTTATCCTACCCTTTATATCACAATATTTCAAGTACATCAATTCCTATCCTCATATCATGAGTGGTAGAACTCAATGTTCACCATACTCCAAGGTCATAAAGATAATATAACGAACAATATTGAAATGATTCCAAAATTTATTGACATGCCTAGGGAATTATTTCAAATAGAACCGCCCCTAATGCACTAACCTTGACTATTAATTCCCATAAATACATTCTAAAATTGGTTACTCCAATCCATTAAGAGGAATATAAACACTAGTAAGCAGAGTCAGATCTATATAGATACAATGGTTTTCAATATATCACATAAAATTATCTTTCTATGGGTCAAAACTCATAGAATATCACCTTAGAATACATTTATAGGAAATCCATGACTAATTCACCCAACGAATATCCAAATCGATAATAAATATGTTTATTCTTTTGTTAAATAGTATTATACTAGGTTCTATATGGGTTACCCCACATTGGCCATTGTTGGCACATAATTTTATCAAAAATATTTAATATCCACTCACAAATGATTCTTACTAATGAAATTAATACCGAATGATGTACTAACAGTGTACATTGAACAATATATGAATTGAGGTAATACTAATACATCCTCATCATCATCATCGTCATCATCATTATCATTGTCCAGGAGAACCACACCGTAGTCTCACATGGCCTTCTCTCAGATGTATACATTCATAGGGGTTACGATGAATAGAATTTCACCATAAAATCCTATGTGAATCAATTAAATATTATTTAAAATGAAGTAAATGAGTCATCAATAATGATTATAATCACTCAAACATAAAATATATCTTATGTGAACCACATATTCAATATATTATGTATGTTGTACCAATTACCAAAACAACCAAGAGTAAAATCCATATGAAATAAAAATATCAAAATCCATCTTCATCATATGTGGTGAAATCATATATCCATAACATAAAAAAATAAAATCAATTCATGACTTAGTAATATATAATTCCCATGAGAATGATGTTTTTTATGAACCAGGATGTGTTTCATCAAATCATTTGACATATTCCTATGTCACCCACACACCAACTCAATAATTCCGGAAAACAAGAAAACTATGATATCATTTTATAAGACCCAAACCTGAATCATCATGTCTAAGATAGACTACCTTGTGACCTAAATAATGCCTCCTGGTATGCTAGAAGCTGCTAACTAGAAGTGAGGGTCTAATGTGGATCATTGGGAGAATATACCCCCAATAAGAGTTCTTAATAATAGGTAAATAACTAAATATATAAACATATACAATTAGAGCATGTAGAATCTAATAGAATATATTTGGCAATGAAATAAAAAACATGAAAATTTAATCAGGAAGACATTGATAATGATTGATGTAACATCACATACTTTTATTATGGTCTAAATTCATTTAAATTCAGAAAAAACATCATTAGGTTACTCATTTGGCATTGATCCTGGTTACCAAGCCTTTAAGCTGGATAGTTTTATTTTAGGAGGATTTTAGTAGGAGGGATAGAGGCTCTTTGCACTACAACTACAAGATGATTATTAAATAAACAACATGTATTTAATTACATAATGTGTGTTTATTTGGAAATACCCCCTTGCATGTCGTAAAATTGTTTTTTCCATGAAGGGGGAAAACATGAGAATTACACAACGTGTAATACATTATCATGTTGTAAAAAATACATGTTTTTATATATAATATAGTTTGTGAATTATTTTTTAAAAGGAAAATAACATCATTTTGATTGAACAGAACCGTTTTAACTAGCTAGAGCTGCATGAGGAAACACTTCCACCACCTACTATATGGTCCTCCGGTTCTCCTACATCTAAACATTGTTTTTATCATCTTTAGTCACATTGGATCTACAATGGTGTGTTAACTATTCCAATTCCTTATTTTTTGACTTATCATTTTGTCATTTACACTATTTTGGTGTGATCTCATATGTCCTCTTTTTAGGGATTTTTTGTGTTTATCCATTTCCATCTATTATAGCTCGATTCAAATTCATACAATAGATGAGTGGTGGTATGATATCTATATGGATGTGGTATAGTCCTTTTAAAAAAATTATTATTTTTATTTTATTATGATATATTCTTCCACTGGCCATACTACTCCTGAAACACCTCCAAACTATTAGAAAAAATAAATTAAATGATAACACGTACTTAAAATTATTCTTGCACCCTATTATTTACCATCGTAGGGTGACCAAGTTTATGTGAGCCACACTATGGGTTATCCTTCTTCAATGTCCTAAGTTCATTATGTATTGAATTTTCCTAGACCCCATATTAAGGTGTGAGATATGATGTTGGAATATTTATGTTGTTTATGTTACGTGGTATGAGTTTCATGATAGAAAAAACACATTCCCTTACTTTAAGATGATGGTGATACAGTGGTCCAGACACGATGACACCATGGATGGGATCTTCATGACTTATAATTGGAATATCTAAATGAATTCTATTACGTTGGGATCTAGACTTGTTTTAATATAGTTTGATACCTTGGACGAGCTCACTGAGATGACGAGTTACCTACCAGTGGGTGATACTGGTTCCCTTAGGGAATAACCTCGGATGGGCTCAATTGAAAAAAATAGTTATACCATTAAATTGGAAATAAATCCCCTATGTGGTATTCTTGATATTTTCATGGAGTTTTTGGTCTTCACACCATTATGATATTGATACATGGGATTCATTTTACGGATCACCATATATGGACTCTTAAAATCATGGGTGTTTACAAAGAACATGGAGTGATACATGGGTTCTTTTTTACAGATCACCACAGATGGGTTCAGGATGTCATTTATTAAATTAAAAGAATTGAATTTAGTAAAATATAAGGATTAATTTGAATAAAAGTCATAATTCTAGTAATAAATCCCAAGAACTAACTTCAATGTCAAAGAACATGCTTGGGTTGGGCCCATGTTTCACTTTCCTTTTACACGACCCAATTATTTTTTCCGTAGATGTATCTCAATGGACATAAAATGTATCTATATACAATAAAATATATACTATATCTATATAGTTAGATCATGGTTTAGTGATATACATCTTTTTTTTGTATTAGGTAGTGTTTATTTTCTTTCCCCCAATGAATGAAGTCTGATGTGGTTTATTTTTTCTTCTTGACATCTATTTTTTGCTTTAAAACTACAAATTCTATATACACATACAAGATTGTTCTAAAAACTATTACTGCAGGCCTATGGAGGATATGTTATACCTTGTTCAGGCCACCTATGGTACTGGAATAAACCTCTTGTTTGTACAAATAGAATAATGTAAGTAATCACATTTTGATGTTTGGTTTTCATTAATAGGATGGAGTATGAGAGAATAGGACCGAGCCTATGATTATGATTATATTGGAGGAAGATTGTGTTCTTCTAATTTTCTTACTAGAATGTTGAATATGTCTTTATCCATGTAACCCATGTATTACAATTTTTGTATAACACTATGACATGATCGTTTTTTTCTATGTGATAATATTATAGCTTTAACATGTGAATTAATTAGATGGTTATCATTTCACTATTTTTCATCTATTGTTATTTACATAGATTCCCATTATTATTTTGAAATATGGATTAATTTGGTAATAAGGGTATAATTTCCCCAATATACCGTCACATACCCTCCCTTATAGTTGTAATCCTATGGAATATGGGGCCACACACTTGATATCATGTGGCCAACCAGCCTGGGGTACCACTAAGTGGATTTTAGGGAATGATGCAACAAAGTGGTATTATAGGATTTTTCCATTTTCATACCGGTTGGGTATTATATTGGAGAAAATTAATATGTACAAATTTGGTAATGAGCATGTTTCTAGGAGTAGTTATCCCGTGTACACAGGAAACCCATGTTACCTTGAATGGGTTATTATTGTTATCAATGTTTCCATGTTATTACTTTACTGATTTCACTATTAGGTGAAACACATGTTATTTGATGTTATTATTGATGTTATTATTACTATTGATTTTATTTTCCTTGTCCATGTAAAGAAATGAGGTACCATCTCATGCATAATTATAGGAACATAAGGATTCACATTTCAGGCATTATTCCATGACATATTTATATTATTGTGTGCATTTCCTATATTTCATGAGATTTGTGTGGGTTCCTAAATTAGTATATATAGAAATTTATTAAATTTTATTATAGGGAAAAAATAATTGGATTAAGTAATGTGTATGAATCACTCATAATGACGTTTTCCCATATGAATTTATGATTGAAGTTCAATTAACCAATTAGTCCACATTTTATCAGTGAACCGCTTGTTATATAAGATGGAAGATTAGTTAATTTATTTCACGAATTCCAATCATAATTTATGAAGAAGGTAATCCTATAAATTTTGAACGGTATTTCATTCAATCCAATCATTATACATCAGCTGTTACATCCAAATACTGGATGTAATGGTCTGGTCAATGATACATGATGTACCAATTGTGATTTATAAAGAGTGTTGGACATTATAAATATGGAATGGTGAAACATATTACTGGAATATAATATTTTATATATAATATAGTATTAACATAAATCAATTTTAAATTTTAAATAAAATGGTTACCATTAAATGGGGATGAAAATTGAAAAGTGAAGGGTGTTTTCATATATACGTTGTAATTGATACTCCACATATTTCAACAGCTATGTGATATTAGAAATTGAACATAACCAAGATTTTTAGTGGGTAGTACAAATTATCTTTTGTGACATATGAAATCATTCGAATCACTTATACATTTTATTAGGAGAATGTAGAGGGGTGTGACTTGTATATATAAAGGCTTTGTACCTATCCTTTTCTATATCTTGTTATCTATTTTGTTAAAAAAATTATATATAAGGGTGTGTTTGGAAATTTTTTAGCTATTCATAAACTATTTCCTTGAGTCATAAACTAGGAGGGTGGAAATTTATATGATTTGGTGTTGGGGGAACTGAGCCAATAATATTAACTACTACAGTTCCACTAGAGGAATCCCCTATTCTTCCTCCACTGGGCGCTGCAGATCAGTTTTGATAGAGTTTCTTATGTTTCATGTAGTAATATATTGGGATATCTATGACATGTCCCTACTATGGTAGTGTTGACATGGGGATTCTAGTATCATAATCTTCCCACCTTATTTTGGATGAAGGTCCTCAGGTCGATGAGTCATGGATGGAGTTCATATTTTTAATCTTCAAGAATATAGATATTCCTTCATAATGTAGGTTCATGATCACCATCTATAAACTCTATGACTCCTCCAAGTGTTGGTGGTATATCATCTCTTAGGATTATCATCATCATGGTATTGTTTGGGAGGAATTTCAAATAGTATTATATGGATAATTATTTCCATAGATGTTCATAAAGGACTATAAAAGATAGTTTATGCACCTACAATAGGGTGTTATGTTCATGATGGAGTATTCAATTAATTTCAATGAGCTTGATCATTTTTATCTAACATTGACTGTTGATGAATTTAAGACTATAATATTGTTTTAGGATGGGATTATGTATGCCATGAAATCTTAGGCGAATGTATTTTAGCAGACCATAGTTTTTAAGAAATTGAACTATTCCCTCATCATAGATCGGAACACGGGGGAAGCTAGTAATGTGTGCCGGTGTGGTTTAGTATTGAGATAGGGAGACACATATCTAGAGGTAGGGAATATCATTTTCATTTTTATCATTGGGGATGATCTTATTATATGATAAACATTAATTGTTATGTGGTGTGTCACATGTGTGGTAGGACAGGCCATTAGAAGCACCAGTGTACGAGGTACCCAATTGAGTTCCATGTTTGAGGCAGGATGTCTCACCCTTATCATTTCTTCCAAAAAATACCTCTAGTGCCGAATGAGAATGTATTTTTATCGACAATACACTCAAGTATAGGATCAGTAGCTCTATACTAGGTTGGGATCTAGTATAATATCGACCAATAAGGTCTAGGTGGAGGATGTTGCTGAGTTAGTCACAGTCTAGAGGAATAGATCTACTAGAATTGATCTACCATGGATTTGGCCATATATATGTATTCCAGTCTATGAATAAGGACCATAATCTTGGGTATTCAACAATTCAAGGTAATAATCTAGTATCCTCTATAATATTATCTGACTTATTTGATACAGATTATCCATAATATTTTATATTAGTTAGAAATATGGAAATTATAGACCTAAGAATGCAACAAATCATGGGATTTATGCCTCTTGACATTCCATTAGGGGTTCAATCTGAGTGTATATTCTTGTTCATGGATTTCCCTCTTAAGGTTGGTGGATATACCTTTTATTAAAATAATTTTTTAATTGTGATGATAGGATTTGATTTCATTCTAAGGATGGAATAATTGGCTTAATACGAAGCCAATGTTTATTTTCATTAATGAAGGGTTAACTTTACATCACATAAGAAAAATACATAATTTTATAAGGTATAATTGGATATCTAAACGTGTTGAGATGGAACTAAGGACCATGCTCATGGAAATGTGACCGCATGGTGGAAAGTCTCATTATGAGCGATCATGGAACATGATGTATGGAATTTTCTCCAATGGTGGATTATCTTAGGGAAAACATCCCAGATGTCTTCTCTCATTAATATACTACGAGAGAGCTGGATTTTACTATTGAACTAGTATTGAGAGTATCACTAGTTTCTATTATTCTATATTGGATTTCACCTATAGATTTATAGGAACTCATGAAGTAGTTAGAAGATGTGGAAGATGAGGGTTTTACATGACCAAGTTATTTTCCATGGTGTTAACCTATGCTTTTTCTATGATGTAAGATTGTAAACATAGGTTATTTCTATATTATTTTCTGTTGAACTGGATTATAATTTTGAAATGGTATCCACAGCCTCATATAGATAACATCATTGACCAGATTTAAATAGTGATGGTTTTCTCAATGATTGATTTTTGTGTTTGGATACCATCATGTGGATGTTATATCTACATACATACAATGTAAAACTTACAATGTAGATATAGAATTATTGAGTATCTAGTACTTCCATTCGGCCTTATGAATTCTCTACTAATTTTCACGGATTTAATGAATTGAGTTTTTCAAATGTTTATGGATTCATTTTTGGTAGTCTTCATCGATGACATCATTTTGTATTATAATTACCAAATTGGACATCGAATACATATTGATATAATACTAAATACACTAAGAGAGCACTAGCTACATGCTAAGATCACTAAATTCTGCTTTTTGATCAATAAGGTTATCTTCTAGGGTCACATAATCTTATCTCATGTAGTATCCACTAACCCCAAGAAGGGGAGTTCAATGGTTTCCTATAAAAAGACAAATAATTTCATTGAAATACATATATTCATAGGGATGGATGAATATTATAGGTACTCCAATATGAACTACTGACTCACTAAAGTACCTTTTATTGGCGTCGCTATAAATTGTGTGAAGTTCCTACGATCTGAATCCTATGAAGAATCCTTTTAGAAGTTGAAAGGGAGACTGGATTTAGTGTCAGTCGTGATTTTTCAATAGTTAGATAGGAGTTAAATAATTTATTTTGATGAATTAAAAAATTTTCATGGAATAGTTTTGATGTATGGAGATCGAGCTGTAGAATATGGGTCCTATTAACTGAGACATCAGGAGTAGAATCACCCTATTCTAGACGTTGATATTGTAGTTGTGTTCAAATTTTGTGATGTTGGAGGAAATATTGGTTGGGAAAATGGTTCTCCAATTAAACATATAATATAATTCTCCTGAACACATCCATACCATGTGACTTGATTCTAAGGATTCACAGGTGCGTAAAATTATTATTAACGTTTGATTTTGATCATTATTATACACTGAAAAAAATGACTATAATAGTTCATGAACTGATCTAGAATAAATAGACACATTCCATACAAGAGACCAGTGGTGAGTGGTAGTAGATGACTATATTTTCACAGATACACCTTGAGGTTCAAGAATATAATGGGAAGCTTGTTTTAGCATATTTGGTAGTGAAATATTCCCTTATATAATCGGTATGGATGAGATAACTTTTATATCCCAAGGTCTTAGTCCTGAAGGAGAGTGTATCTGATGAGGACGCACAAACTAGTTGGGTTGTTGATGAGGACGATAAATGGCACTATCATTGATGTATCTAGGTTGAATTTGAAATACAAGGGGAATTAATCTAGGAATATCACACATCTATATTAGTAGTACATCCCAAGCATACCAAAATATATCGATACATTACTAGTGAGTATTCTTTTCCAAGTATGAATATGCATATTGTTTGTTTTATCACTTAGAGCTCCAACTTCCAGTAGGTGATGGATGAACACTAGTGTCCGATAGATCATTTATAATCTCTTTCCATTTTGGATGGGAAATCAGAAGAAAATACTACATATTTTGCAACAGGTTTTCAATATCTCCCAAATATGTGTATTAATATGGTTGATTGTCGAAAGGTTGACAAATGTCTCACACTTTATACCTATCAAAGAAAAACATTTATTAGATGAACTAGAGAGGCATTATATTTGGGATATTTTATCCATTCATTTAGTTCCCCATTGGATCATATCTATTCAAGATTACTGGTTTACATGATGTTTCTAGCGGGGGTTTAAAAAGGAACCAGGTTCATAGGTTCTTTTGATAACTATAGATCACCCTCAGAACAACGGTATGTCCAAGAGAATGATATGGGTTCTAGAGGGCAAGATTCAGGTATGTGTCCCCTAATTGTGATGTAATTGGGAAAATTAGACACCTGTCATTAGTTTTCTTCCATCAATTTAGATGGATCCATATGAGGCTCTTTATGGTAGTCTGTGTCATTCACCATAATGAAGGTTAGTGGTAGGTGAGTCAAAACTACCAAGACCCACTAGTAAAAAATTGTCTATTACATAAAATTTTTAACATCAGTGATTAAGAAACTGACATTAAAAACATGTTAACATTTCTTATAAATATAAACTATGTTAAAAAGAAGAAAATATCTTTTTCACATTAGTTCATATATAACCGAAATCAAAAATTCCATTTTGATGTCGGTTTTAAAAGAACCGATGTGAGGAATTCATTTTCTATGTTAGTTTTAGAAGAATAGAAATGAAAATATATATGAAAAAAGTAGTTTTCACATTGGTTTAAACAATTATGTGAATGAAAATATTTCACATCTTTCTAATAACACATTCAATTTTTTCATAACACAACTTTTAAATATTTAATTCCCGCCTAATATTTAGTATAACAGGGTTTTATTTTCAAGTAAATTTATATGTTTTCATGCTCCATGTGTATTTCTTTATCATTTAACTCTTTCAACAATCATCATCATTCCACCAATTCAACTCATCAAATATTTATCATTGCTTGACCAATTCTTCTTTTGACAAACTCATTATGGTATGTGTAATTATTTCTCAATGATTTAATGTGTTTATGATTATATTTTTTAATTGATACCCATTTAATTCTTTCATTTTTTCCTTTTATGAAGAACACTTCTTCAGATTATGTTAAAATGGAAATGGTTTGGTGAAAGTATAAAAAGACATCAAAGAGACATTAACGTATTTTGTCTTATAAGATCTTCCATATAATGAAAATTATTTTGAAGAAGAATATGATAGGAATTAATATTATGTGAATGTTTTAGGATAATTTTATTCTATTACAACATGTTTCTGTGAAATTTTTTCCATTCAAATATCATGTATTTTCATCTGATGGACTTATCGACTTAGAAAGATAGTCTTTTAAATCAATTTTCAAATAACCAATGTAAAAATGTGACGAAAACACACTTTTAACGCCTGTTTTTATAAAAGCAATGTAAACGACCATTTTTAGGTCGGTTATAAAAATAACATATGTAAAAAAGTTGGAATATCACTTTTTACATAAATTATTTTATAAATGACGTGAAAAAGCTCCAAAATAATATTTTTTACATCATTTATATTAACCAATATTAATAAATATGATTCTTTATGCCTCCTACAACAATGTTGCTTTAAAAACAGACCTAAAAAAATAAAACAAAAGACACAAAAAATGTTTTTTTCTCTAGCGACCTCACCTCATTTAGGAGACTTTGGAGATGGTACAGTTAAATCAGAAGCTTATGGATAGATATCATTCTAGGGGAAGTCTTATATGATCATCATCACCGACTACTAGAGTTTGAGGTGGGACATCATGTATTTCTATGAGTTTTACTTAGACTGAGATATATTTGGATTAACATATAGGGTGGAAAATAACCTTTTTATCTATATCCTTTTGATATCTTGGAGATTTTTAGTCTATAATCCTATCAATTTCAGTTACCATACAGTTACTGTTCCTTGAACAACATCTTCCATGTATCATAGCCTCACCGTTATTACTCAGAACCATCTAATTCGATTGATCATGATGATATTGATATTGAGGAAGATGTGGACTTTTAGGATCATCTGATACATATCATTGATCAATGGAAAATGGATCTATGAGTAAGGTGAGTTCCTAAAGTCTAGGTCATATGGAAGCCTGACTATGTACAGAATGAGTTTAAGAATATAGTGAATTATGTATGTGTTTAGTGGCTAAAACATTTCTGAGACGATGCGTTACAAATCTCGATACGGAAAATCATGGTAGTTTTTTTAATATTGAGCGGATGTTACTTGCATGATTTTTAGTAAGCTATAAATTCTATGAAATTCATTCAATTCCTCTTTAATTTTATCTTTTGTATTATACCCTGCGGAATGGGTCTTTAGGTTGGCCAGTTTTCTTTTGAAAAGAATGTAATAATAGGGATATAGGTTGGCTGCTGTCCAAACTGTAACGACCCAAGAAACTGTCTTTCGAGTAATGGAATGTTTATATTACAATTTCATCCATTAATTGAACAAACAATCATCTTATAAAAATAATAATAATAATAATAATAATAATAATAATAATAAAATAGAGAAAACACATCAAAACAAATGAAAGGCTCTTTTATTCAAATGAGGAACATCTTGGTGACTACAACTCTACGATCAAACGAGAAGCTTATCTAACTAACGATTCCAATTAAAAACCCGATTAAAATTACCGGAAGACCGCTTAAAACCACAAGAACCCCGATAAGGCGATAAGGGTCTTTGGAATCCATCAAAATGAATATAAGGATGACTGAAGCCACCGCAGCCGCACTGAGCACCAAAGGAATAACTTTAACCATCTCCTCCTCTTTCTTCTTCAGTCGCCTTGAGTGTGGGATACCCCGAGACCATGTTTTTATAGAACACCTATCCGACCGTTAGACACTAACAGCTATAAATATAGCCATTGGCTCCCCCATGATCCACTTATCCTCTAATGTTTTAATTTTCAATTGGACCGTTGAATCTAAGAGTTGAATACCCCCGAAAGGTTCAAAAATATTAACTATGTTATTTGATTTAATTAAACGACAACAATAACAATTATAATATAACTAATTTAATTGTTTGTTTTCCCAAAATTTGAATCATAGGAGAATGAATTTTTTATACAATGCAAAATAGTGGGAATTAATATTATTATCTTCCACTATTTATTATACATGTTTTAACATGAGCAAGTAAGTATTTATTTTATGAACAACCATATTGAATCTTATGGGAGTTATTTTTTTAGTCTATGAAAATATGTGTACAAACTCTTGGGTTATATATATATATGGATATATATATTAGTATGCTACGTCAAACTTCAAGTTAAATGTATTTTACTTACCCATAAATTTAAAATAAGTAATAATAATAATGAAAATGTTTATTTGACTTTTTTATAGTTAACAGTTTTGAAATGATGTCAAATTATGATTTCATTTACGAAATTTGTTTCATAATGATAATATTTGCATCAATGCACTCATAATTGTGAAATTTGAAAATAATTATTAATGTTATTTTGTCTATTAACAACATTAATGTATGTGGATCTTTAATTTTAATTAGATATTAAGATAAATAGGTTGATACAAGTCAATAAAGGAAAAATAATAATATGTTATAGATAGGGGTAAATAAATAATCAATAATGAATATTGAACTTTTTTAAAATAATAAAAGTGATTAATAATTGTAGGTTAATAATATTAAAGTTCATATAATAAGTATAATAAAAAATTAAAAGGATTGCTGATTTCAAATAAATAATATAAGAAAACGCATGGGGGGTGAGACCCACGTTTTTTTCACCATGTAGTGTCTAAGCCGTCCGATCTTCCCCTTCCATCGCGATCGTCCATCCCTTTTAATGCCACATAGTGCCTGGGCCGTTCGATCAAAATCCCAGATTGATCTGGGCCGTTTCTTTCTTTTTCCGGATCTATGTTCCCCGCGTCTTCTTCTTCTTCATCGCGCAAGCCAACCAGCAGGGTAGCCTGTGTTTTTCTTCACCTAGGATGGCTGTGGACCCGACGTCACCCCTCCTTTCCATAGGTTTGGCACCGACTCGACCTCAGATACCCCCTTTCAACGTCTTCGCTCAAGGATATTTCCTACTTTTAAGCTCCGGATTTCACCAAGGAGAGGGGAGGGTTGCTTCGAGCTTTCTTGGATCTTCGACTGCCAACTCGACGTCGTCTCTGGCATCTTCTTCTCCTCTCCATGAAAAGGTAAGGGAAACTCCTTGGTCTCATTTTCTTTCAGTTTCGATGGTTATACATATTTATATACACTTTATATATATATATATATACATGACCATAAGAACCGATTCATATCTGTTTTCCCCTTCTTGTACGGAGAATCGAACCAGAGTAAGGGAGACCTTCTTGATTTAATTTCATCTATTTCAGTGAATATAAATTGTTATATATATATAATTCATGCATATGTGTATATATAATTATATGAGGGCTCAAGAACCGTTCATATCATCTTCACACTTCCTGCATGGAGAACCTAACTGGGGTAAGGGAAACTCTTTGGATTTGTTTTACTTTGGTTCTGGTGTTTTCATATACTTGTATACACTTCGTGTATATATATATTTTTATATATATATATATATATGATGATATATGCACGTATACACATTTCTTTTATATGTATATAATCTTTTCTTTACTCTACCTTATGAAAATGGAGATTTCGGGTAATTTTATGAGAATGTAATAATATTCAAGTATATGGAGCATTTAGATATATATGTACATATGATTATGTAGTTGTATATGTACATCTATGTGCGAGCATAAGGGACGAGCTTGATTATTTGTTTTAAAATTTCTCATAATATAACATGTTGATTTATTAAAATTATATTTACCTATAAAAATTATTATTTCAAGAATAATACCAAAATTATTTATATACATGTTTAGTTATAAGATGGAGTTTAAGGATAAGTTTGATATAAAAATAGTTCTTCCAACAGAAAATTTCATTTATCAGTGTTTTTGAAAATTCAAGCATTTTTTTGAAAATTTGTGGCGTGAACCCCTTAAACAATTACATGTGGTCAGGTGAATGTGTAATTATAAGTTCAGTTTTCCAAAAACCTGTTTCAATTAATAATTATCAGGACATAGTTTATATTTTGACACATATAAGATTATAATATTTTTAATGGATGCTAAGCTGATATGTATGTTGCACCAGTGGACTGTCTTAATCTGCAAAGTTATTCTAGCATGTACCCTCGATGTAATTTATACTTTTAAAGAATGAGTTTCGGCATTTTTTTAAAGATATGAACTATGAATTTATGGGTTTTACTTAATGGAAATGATGTAATTTTACATGACAATCCATTATTTTCAGTGTTCTAATTATTATTTCATGTACAAGAGTATGTTGATTTAGTTTATTTACATCACTGTTTAATCTGAAGCCCAAAGTCTAGTTCTTTTTACATTTACGACATGATCCATTTAAAGTTATGAATATGTATGTAAAAGGGGTTTTGATTAAGAATGTATGAATGAAAATCTATGAATGTAAGACCACGTCAAATATGTGAGGGATGTATTGGACTTAAATGATTATGGACGGGTGCGCCCAGAATTATACAATGCTCTAATGCATTGGGTAAAGGATGAGTCTCATGAGACGTTATGTGTGACGGTCTTGGCGGTTAGCATTGGCTTGTGCTGCTATGGGAAACGGGATGGGCAGTTAGCCTTGACCCGTATTAAGTATTTTTTATGGTCTTGATGCAAGGTCTTGAAAAAGTCCGTCATTATACATTACCTCCTCATGTGATGATAAATGGTCAACCAGGGGATAGTTCAACTAATAGGATATCCCCTAGTTGGAATGAGATTATGAGATATGAACCTTAATACATGTGGTATGCTGTTATAGGAACTTTATGCGCAGATAAATCATGATATGAATGTTATCCCTACTTACACACAGTCTTTTAGAACTAAAGAAATCTTGTTGTAAATTATGCATCATCTATTCTTCCCATTCTTGCGCTCTCTGATTTATGTCTTCTTTAAAGTTTATCTTTAAGTACGTACCTCTTTTCTATGCAAGTAGTTTTCAAGAATGTAGGATTTACACGTTTTAAGAAAAGATAATGCCTTGTTTTTAGTGAAATGTTTTATCATCCCCGAAATGATTGTTTTGAGAAAGAATTTTCTTTAAACGTTTTAAAACCCCTTACTGGGCATAATTCGCTCACCCTACGTTTTGGTTTTAAAATTTTTCAGGCATGGATTTGTACTAAAGATGTTTTCCAGAAGCAGCTGGTTTCCCAAAATCCCAAGCCTCGTGATCTTCTGTAGTAATGGGACATGATGTATTAAAGTAACTTTTTGTGATAAATTTTTAGTACATCATGCCCCATGGGAACCTGGGAATCGGGGTCCTTACAGTTGGTATGAGTGGATGGGTTCATGCAACTCTGGAAAACCAGGTAGTATGAATATACAACTATGTTTAATTAAATAATTATGTTGTAACTTTCAGATGGCTGATGGAAATGTATCTACCGATTTACTGTCACTTCCCACTGAGGTTCTAGAGAACATTTTATCTCTAGCTAGCGGTGAGGACTTTCTTAATTATGCCCATATCCGTATGTCATGCAAGCACCTGTATGATGTGTCAAACTCGCCTAGGGTGCTTATTCTTCACCGGGGTCTGGGAATGGATTACCTCCTAATGATGATGACCCAATTCCCCTCTTATGCACGTTGGGGAAGGTACCATGAGGGACTCTTCTGAGTGTTCACTACTGGAGAACAACTTGACACGATGCTTGATAACCCCTTTCAAGAAGCTGCTTCTACCAGAGATCTCCGAGCGGCCTACCTTTGTCAGATTTTGCACTATGGGTTCTGGGGCCAGTTGATTGACTTTGGGGTGTTGGAAGATGAGTCCACCCAATTGTCTCTTAGGCAAGAGGTGTAAAATGATGTTTTCCAACTCCATACCCCTCATGCTAAACTCAGAAGGCGTCATAGGTGTTCCCATGAGTTTAACCCCGTCTGTTCAGATTGTGGGTGGTTTGAAGAGTTAGGGAGTTTTTCCTCTCTTTGTGGTGTTCGTTTAGTAAACTCAGGCTTTGTTATGTAAAAATTTGTGTAAATGAAAGTTTCATGTTTCCTTTCCTGCCACTACCTTATCAGTGTTTTTAAGTGTTTTATTTTGAATGTTTTTTCTTCAGATGGTTGGTCAAACGAACATCTCATGTCTACCTGATGAGTTATTAGAGGTCATTTTGATCAAAGATTGCATGGTGGATTATCCATCTTTTCTCCACCTGTGAGGGTCTTTCCAACGTCTGCTTGACTTAGCGAACAATCTTGAGATTATTCGTTTGTGTCAGGGGGATGATCGTGTTTTTCATCTCAATGCCACTACCCACCTCCCCTGCATAGGCGAAGGAGAAGGTACTACGAAGCCCTCTTCCAGTGTTTTACTCTGGCACAAAACTTTTCCGCCAGAGTTTTCTTCTTCATAGCTGCTCAAGATGGCCACCTCAATGCAGACTTCATGTTCCAGGTCCTAAATTTTAGTCTCCTCAATCACCTCATTCCCCTCCATTACCTCTAGCGTGATGTAGTCCGGAGATTTATCAGGGGATTTGTCCACTCGGACGTTTCCAAGCTTTTCACCGCACGATACTCCCTTTGGAATTCTGTGTGCAGTACACACGAGCAGGAGTTCAAGACATTCTACTCAAAGTGCATCTGGGCTAGGGAAACAGAAGAACTATGTACCAACTTGGGTATTCCATTAACTGAGTAGGATCTCCTATTTCTGTAATGTTGTATGACTGGGGTTTTTGTTTTCCTTTATATGAATAGAATTGCGAGGACGCAATTCTTTGAAGGGGGAAATAATGTAATGACACAAGAAACTGTGTTTCGAGTAATGGAAAGTTTATATTACAATGTCATCCATTAATTGAACAAAAAATCATCTTATAATAATAATAATAATAATAATAACAATAAAATAGAGAAAACGCATCAAAATGAATAAAAGGCTCTTTTATTCAAATGATGAACATCTTGGTGAATACAACTCCATGATCAAATGGGAAGCTTAGCTAACCAAAGATTCCAATTAAAAACCCGATTAAAATTACAGGAAGACTACTAAAAACAACAAGAACCCTGAGAAGGCGATAAGGGTCTTTGGCATCCATAGAAACAAACATAAGGATGGTCGAAGCCACCGCAGCCGTACTGAGCACCAAAGTAATAACTTGAACTATCTCCCCCTCTTTCTTCTTCAGTCGCCTTGAGTGTAGGGTACCCTGAGACCAGGTTTTTATAGAACACCTATCCGACCGTTAGGCACTAACGGCTATAAATATAGCTATTGGCTCCCCCATGATCCACTTATCCTCTAATTTTTTAATTTTCAATTGGACCGTTTAAGCTACGAGTTTAATACCCCATAAAGGTTCGAAAATATTAACTATGTTATTTGCTTTAATTAAATAACAACAATAATAATGATAATATAGCTAATTTAATTGTTTGTTTTCCCAAAATGTGAATCATAGGAGAATGATTTTTTTATTCAATGCAAAACAGTGGGAATTAATATTATTATTTTCAACTATTTATTATACACATTTTAACTTGAAAAAGTAAGTATTTATTTTATGAATGACTATATTGAATCTGGTGGGAGTTTTTTTAGTCTATGAAAATATGTCTGGAAACTCTTGGGTTATATATATATATATTTATGCTACATCAAACTTCAAGTTAAATGTATTATACTTACACCTAATTTTAAAATAAGTAATAATAATAATGAAAATGTTTATTTGACTTTTTTATAATTAAATTTTTTGAAATGATGTAAAATTATGATTCCATTTACGAAATTTGTTTCATAATGTTAATATTTGCATCAACGCACTCTTAATTGTGAAATTTAATAATAATTATTAATGTTATTATGTCTATTAACAACATTAATGTATGTGGATCTTTAATTTTAATTATAGATTAAGATAAATAGGTTGATACAAGTCAATAAAGGGAAAATAATAATATGTTATAGATAGGGTTAAATAAATAATAATTAATGAATATTGGCCTTTCTTAAAATAATAAAAGAGATTAATAATTGCAGGTTAATAATAATAAAGTTCATATAATAAGTATAATAAAAAAATTAAAAGGTTTTCTGATTTAAAAAAATAATATAAGAAACCCCTGGGGGGTGAGACCCGCGTTTTTTTCACTATGTCGCGTCTAGGCCGTCCGATCTTCCCCTTCCATCATGGCCGTCCATCCCTTTTAATTCTACACCACGCCTGGGACGTTCGATCAAAATCCCGGATTGATCTGGGCTGTTTATTTCTTTTTTTGGATCTCTTTTCCCCACGTCTTCTTCTTCTTCGTCGCGCAAGCCAACCAGCAGGGTAGCCTGTGTTTTTCTTCACCTAGGCCGGTTGTAGACCCGACGTCACCCCTACTTTCCATTGGTTTGGAACCGCCTCGGCCTCGAATACCCCCTGTCATCGTGTATTGCTCAAGGATATGCCCTACTTTTAAGCTCTGAATTTCACCAAGGAGAGGGGAGGGTTGCTTAGAGCTTTCTTGGATCTTTGACTTCCAACTCGACGTCGTCTCTTGCATCTTATTCTCCTCCCCAAGAAAAGGTAAGGGAAAATCCTTGGTCTTTTTTTCCTTCAGTTTCAATGGTTATACATATTTATATACAATTTTTATATAAATATATATAGATATATATACAGGACCATAAGAACCGATTCATATCCGTTTTCCCATTCCTGTACGGAGAATCGAACTAGAGTAAGGGAGACCTTCTTGTTTTAATTGCATTTGTTTCGGTGAATATACACGGTTATATATATATACTTCATGCATATGTGTATATATAATTATATATGGTCTCAAGAACCGTTCATATCAGCTTCCCACTTCGTGCATGGAGAACCTAACTGGGGTAAGGGAAAGTCTTGGGCTTCGTTTTACTTTGATTATGGTGTTTTCATATACATATATACACTTCGTGTAAATATATATTTATATATACATATATATAAGATGATATATTCACGTATAGACATTTCTTTTATATGTATACAACCTTTTCTTTACTCTGCCTTATGAAAATGGAGATTTCGGTTAATTTTATGAACATGTAAGAATATAAAAGTATATGGAGAATATAGATATATATGTACATATGATTATGTAGATGTATATGTACATATATGTGAGAGAATAAGGGATGAGCTTGATTATTTGTTTTAAAATTTATAACAATATAACATGATGATTTATTAAAATTATATTTACCCATAAGGATTATTATTTAAAGAATAATACCAAAATTATTTATATACATGTTTATGTATATGATGGAGTTTAAGGATAAGTTTGATATAGAAATAGTTCTTCCAACTGAAAATTTCATTTATCAGCATTTTTGACAATTCATGCATTTTTGTGAAAATGTGTGGCATGAACCCCTTAAACATTTACATGTGTATAGGTGAATGTGTAATTATAAGTTTAGCTTTCCAAAAACCTGTTTCAATTAATAATTATAAGGACTTAGTTTATATTTTGACACATATAAGATTCTAATAATTTTAATGGATGCTAAGCCGATATGTATGTTGCACCAGTGGACTGGCTTAATCTACAATTTTATTCTAGCATGTACCCTATATGTAATTTATACTTTTAAAGAATGAGTTTCGGCATGTTTTAAAGAGATGAACTATGAATTTATGGGTTTTATTTAATTGAAATTATGTAATTTTACATGAAAATCCACTATTTTCAGTGTTCTTTTTATTATTTCATGTACAATAGTATGTTGATTTAGTTTATTTACATCATTGTTTAATCTGAATCCAAAAGTCTAGTTCGTTTTACATTTACGACTTGATCCATTTCATGTTATGAATATGTATGTAAAAGGGGTTTTGATTAAGAATGTATGAATGAAACCCTATGAATGTAAGACCACGTCAAATATGTGAGAGATGTATTGGACTTAAAAGATTATTGATGGGTGCACCTTGAATTATACAGTGCTCCAATGCATTGGGTAAAGGATGAGTCTCATGAGATGTTATGTGCGACGGTCTTGGAGGTTAGCCTTGGCTTATGCTGCTATGGGAAACGGGATGGGCAGTTAGCCTTGAACCGTATTTAGTATGTTTTATGGTCTTGACAATGTTTGGCATTATACATTCCCTTGACATATGATGATAAAGGGTCAACCAGGGGATAGTTCAACTAAAAGGATATCCCCTAGTTGGAATGAGATTATGAGATATGAACCTTAATACATGTGGTATGCTATTATAGGAACTTTATGCGTAGATAAATCAGGATATGAATGTTATCCCTGCTTACGCACAATCTTTTAGAACTAATGAAATCTTGTTGTAAATTATGCATCATCTATTTTTCACGTGCTTGCGCTCTCTGATTTATGTATTCTTTAAATATTATATTTAAGTACGTACCTGTTTTTTGTGCAAGTGGTTTTCAAGAATGTAGGATTTACATGTTTTAAGAAAAGATAATGCCTTGTTTTTAGTGAAGTGTTTTATCATCTCCAAAATGACTGTGTGGAGAATGAATTTTCTTTAAACGTTTTAAAACCCCTTAATGGGCATAATTTTCTCACCCTACATTTTTGTTTTAAAAATTTTCAGTCATGGATTTGTACTAAAGAAGTTTTCCAGAAGTAGATGGTTTCCCAGAATCCTGAGCCTCACGATCTTCTGTAGTAATAGGACATGATGTATTAAAGTAACTTTTTATGATAAATTTTTAGTACATCATGCCCCATGGGCACCCGTGAATCTGGTTCCTTGCACAAACACATGTTGTTTATTAACCACACCTTGTGTATTTAAATACACAATATGTAATAGTCTTTCTAGACCCCCTTTCGTGCTCTGAATTTTTTCTCTCGAGAAGGAAGAAGCCTAATCTTTACAAGATGCATATTATATTTATACGTCATGAAATGTCAATGACATTTATATATATTAAATTACATGTAAATATCAAGATATTTCTTAAGGGGAAGAACATCATTTTGACTGAACCCACCTTTTTAACTCATAAGAGCCGAAAAATGGAGCTCTTCCTCTGCCAAACATAGGGTCCTTATATTTACCACCTTCCAGGATAGGTTTTCTATTCCAGATTTCTGATATAATCGATTCTAGTTTGATTCATGGGATGAAAATGGATTAAGTCGTATCTACGAACATAATTTAGATGGTATAGTCATTTTCCAATTTTTTTTTGTATTTTTATATGTTTCGTTGTGTCGTTAATCAAAATTATCTAGTGATGCTTAAAAAATGTATTTGAAATTAAATTAAATGATAACTCATTCTCAAAATTGGAAAAAAAAATATCATGATATACCATAGTATGGTGACCTCCCCAACTCAAGATACCCCTAAGGGGTTTCATTCCTCAAAGGCCTAGGAGCCTAATTCATGGAATTTTTTTAAACCAACTATTGATGTGTGAGATATGTTAGCCTAATTTTTATGATGGTTTTTTTATGTTGTATGAATTTAATGTTAGCTAAAATCCTTACACTTATACTCCGTTGAGGGTGATACAAGGGTACCAACATAAATATGACTTGGACGACCTCATCATTCTTTATAATTGGAAACTAGAAATGAATATCATTATAATATGAGTGATACATGGTTTCCTTTAGTAGAATATCCTCAATGAGGTTATCACGTGGATGAAATACCTACCCATGGGTGGTAATGGTTACCATGGGGAATTAATATTGTAGAAGATTTATGGGAAATTTATTTATAACATTACATGAGAGATACATGGTCACAATGTAGTATTCTTGGTATGGGATCAATGGGTTGTGTCTTCACACCATATTGAGAGTGGTACATGGGATTCATTTTATGGATTTATTTGGATGGAATCTAATGGTGATGTTTATCTGTGATGCACCTAGAGCTATAATTGGGTTTCATTTTATGGCTCACCATGAATGGAATTAGGATTTAATTTATTGAATTGTAATGATTTGATTTTTTAGTCACTGATGATGCCTTATAATAAAATATTTAATGCGAGTTATAAATCCCAGGAGGAAACTATAAATCCAAAGAACATGATTGGGTTTGACCCATTTTACTCTTAACATTCAGATATGATAGTTATGTTTACCATTTTCATCCTAAAAGATATGTAATTAATCTATATACATTCAAATATATATTATATCTGTATAGGTTTATCATGGTTTCATGATATTGGGCTTCTTCATAAGCAGGTAGTGTTGGTTGGGTAACCCACAAGGATCCAAATATGACGTGGTTTATTTATTTATTTCCATATATCTATTATTAATATTCACATTTCTCATTTTATATTAAAATAATGGATTTTTCTAGACACCATTATTGGTGTCTACTTTGTATATCTCAAATTTTTTTTGGGCCACCAATAGTACCCAACCCGAGCTAATGATTATAGGGATAAAAAAGGGAAGCAACCACATTTTTATGTTTGATTTTAAGTATTAGTTTGGATTAAAACTACATAGGACTGGTCCTATACTCATGATATTATTATTGGATTCTTCTGGCCATTATGAATTTTTGATTAGTATATTGTATATGAATGTATCCCTGCATCCCATGTACTTCCCTTTTTTATAGAATCATGTCATGATCATCATTTTTATTTATGATATTGTTATAGATTTTTCCTATTTATTAGTTGGTTTATTTTTATTTTACAATTATTCATCTATTACTATTTGACATGCTTATTATCATTATTATTTAAAAAAATTTCTTACTCTGATCATGAGGGTATATTCTCCTTATAATACCATCACTGAAACTCCCTTCTTACAGGAATCCTCTGATATATGGTGAGGTGTTCTTGAGGTGATGTGTCCAATCAAACTGTGGTACCACTAAGTGGCTTCCATGGGGTATTCTGTAGTCTACCACCTATCTAGTAACACATAAAATGTATAAATTAAAAATTAAAAATATTATTTTCACTCAAATATAATTTTAACCTCCTCACAGTCTCTAAAGTCATAGTGAGGTATCTCTCTCAACAATCAAAATTTGACCTCATCCCAACCTATACCGATAACCAGTGAGGGATTCATATTTACCAATGTTTCATTGATACCTAAGCAGGATGTGAGTACAACTCTGTAGTGCACAACCAATGTGGTCCAATACATATCCTTTAAATGTATTGTAAATGAAATTCATAATATTTTCATAAAGTAAATTATAAATACATAAACATTGAAACCATAACATGTACCACTAACTCACATGTAATCTAAAAACACACATCTTTCATGTAGTTGTGTTCTTACCAAGAAAATATGAACCCTCGACTATAAATGCTTTGACTCTATACCCAAAAAATTTTCATAACAAAATTCATCAACTAGATTTGACCATAAGGTCACAAATTTTAAATCACATTATCCAACAATATATAGACTGTTTGGATAGGAAACAATGACATCATTCCCAATCTATCGAAAAATTTGGGCCACATGTTGAGTGAATATATCTATTGGTAGTCAAAAGAAAATTACTCAGACTGGGATGTAAGGTCTTCATATCCAAGATCAATCACTAGTATATCCTCTAGTATATCATAACCCATTTTTGTAATTTGTTTAGGACATAATTATTTCATATCATGAAACTACCATGGGTCAAGCCACAAACACATCATGCCATTTCATCCACTTCCGTGGGTCATGCCTTAATCTCATCATTCCCCTAGGTTGAGTGGAGGTCCATTGTCATCATCTTATAATTTGATGACACTACCCCTCTAATGGATAACCATAGCATGATGGTAGATTTATTCAAATTAACCAATAAATACCTCAAAATATATGGTATTTACACATATTAGGTTTCAAAATATAAACTAAGAACATAACATGTCATCAAAAAAATATGCATAATAATGAAATATCATGATTGAGAATCAATATCCATATAAAAAAATTTGATCAAACATCAAATGTTGTATCATGGGATACACAATCAGAAAAATATGATCATGAATCAAACATGGTCTTATGTGCTACACAAAATCGTTAATTTGATACAGAAATAAAAAAGGTCTCATAGGCTATAGATACACATGTCATTAAGTATAAAAGTTAGTCTCATAGGATTTAAACACACACACACACACACATGATCCAATATCATGCATGGTCTCATGGGATCTATGACACATATATAACCACAAAAAAATTGATAGTTTCCATGTAATATAAGGAACTCATTATTTATGTATTATCAATAATTTGTGCCTGATATTAATCTGGAATGCAAGGGTTTATCATGGACCTTGGAAATTTGTTTTGTTACATTTGGAATGGTCTGTTTATTTTGTTAAGACAAGAGGATCAGTAACTAATAAGCATTTTATTTCATTCATAAAATAATTAAGAATTATTGGTCATTCTAAAAAGTGGGATAGTCACATATCAAATTCCAATGAACTATTACAGAAACCATAAGGAAGAGTACATTGGACCACCAACTATAAAGGAGAGTAAAATATAATTTATGAAATTCCAAAAAGCTTTATCTGAGTCATCCATGCCCATTTATCCTCCATTGATATCCCAAATGATCTAACTCAAGCACAAGAGTTAAAAATTAATTTATTATATATTAATTATAATTATTGAATTGTTACTACCAAAAAATATTACAAATAATGAAAGGCATACTCTCAAAATGACATACCGGTTAGCACCGCTAAGTTGAAACCATGATCAACAACCCATATATGGTTGATAACTTCCTTCCAATATCATTTTGAGAAAAATACCAATCAAATGATCTAGTAAATAAAGAAAAATTTAATATTTTTAATTTGTAACTCTTAGAAGAAAAAAGATATGTACATGATCTCCAATGTCAACCAATGATGTTCAAAAACTCCTAGCACACTCAAAATTCGAAATCATTCAAAAACCACTTATCAATATCATGGTATAAGGGTTGATCAATCAGAAATCAGCCAAAAAAATGTTGAGAGACTGTGGTACATACATTCAATGAAACACACAATAAAAATATGTGGTCATCATTATGTGACCTCCTATTGTCATGAATGGATATTTGGAATTTGAGTAATTGAAGTTAAACTTGAGGGGGTTGGGGTAAGGTAGCTAAAATTACAAAAAACAGACCCTCTAAAAACATCATAGTGTGCCTAATAGGCAATATCGTGGGACACTAATGAATTGATATATGCTCACTAGCTAGCTAATGAGTCTTTATGGGAAGAATTGATTTTTCCTCCACCATTATCGGGCTAGTTCTTTTAATAGTAGGTCTAGATTCTCCAAGACTCACCCATTAAATACTATTTACTTGATTCTCCCTCCGATAATACTTCCAAATATAAAAAAACCACTTTAAATTTTTTAAATAGGTAGCATCTTAGTTCATCACTTGGTTCTCTGAATGAGTAATCCAACGGACAAAAATTTCACATTCCCTCCAAAATTCATGACCTTTAATAAAAAAATTCATTACAGACATCATTATCACCTATATTAATCATAAAACTCATAAAATATCATTCAATTTTTTTATTCCATTTATAAACTATTTTTTGTTCATGTTTTAATTTTTTTATTTTTTACTATCAAACAATACATCAGGACTTTATGCTTCATTAATTTTTCTATTTTATTCCTCTAGTTTCATAGAATATTCTTCAACCCTTTCATTTAAAATATTTCCCATTCTAGTTTTTGTTTCACTATATCCATGTTTATGATTTTTTTTAGTAGTTCTAGGATAGTTTCCATTTCCTCCCATTATGTTTTTCTTTTAATGTTTCTGAAAATTCACTTAAATGATGTTCATACAATGTGCTTCCACTATATTACCAAATTAATTCATGAAATTTATTAATTTTTGATCAATAAAAATTTATTTATCTTTAATTGACAACCTATAATATCTCATAGTTCATCTAAGATCTTATTTCTTTCGTAATATGATTTCTTAGTTCTCCAATACTAAATCACCTAAGTCAATTTGTTATTTATAGAACAACAACAATAACCCAACACTTTATTATTCCTTAAACTATCATGGATAAATTATATTGTTTTTTCTATCAATAATTATTTTTTTTGGAAAATGGGCGATTAATCATGGCCTATCTCCATTAGTTTTACAAATAAATTTCTTCCACCACCCTAGTGTGTGGTGATTTTTGAGATAGAAAGTTAAAATTCATTTTGTGGACAACACAATGTCTATATATTGTTTATTAATTACATTTTTACCCTTATATATGGTTATTGGATACATGGTCATGGATTTTTCTTTAAGAATAACTGATCTTTACATTCAAATAATCTCATTTTATCTCTTCATTGGTAGTGACACTTATTTATAAAATTTATTATTATTTAAAATTGGAATAAAAATTTGTTTAAAGTCTCTCATCTACTCACATATCACCATAGTGGCCTCATTCTATAGTTTCAAAAAATGTTTTCCCAAAACATTGTTCCATTTACAATAGAACATAATAATTAAATCCTGTAGGAATTGACGATAAGGACACTATTGGTAGTTGTCTCAGAATAATTTTCATTACACATGTATGGATTCTTGATCTTTCTGAATAAATATACCTTTTGTGCCAATAAAAATATGGTTCTCTATATTTTGAATAATCTCACAATTAATACACCATAAATTAACTTCCATGAGTTGAATGAGATTACTTATTTATATAATAACCAATTACTTTATTACGACATAATATAGTAGGGGAAAAATTTCAATTCAATGTTAAACCAAATGATTCCTATTGACTGGGATGTTATAGACCATTTAAATGAAATTATTGGTGAATTCTGGAGAACTATATAAAGGTAGTATTTTTAAAATAGTAAATTACTATAAACGATAATTATTAAATTCATAATTTCTTGCATTCCATGTCAGTGTGATGCATAAAGTATTTCTAAAGACACTAGGAGAATTTAAGTCCTTACCCCTTGGCGGTCTATGATAATTCTATAAAATTTATGCATTAAATAAATGTTCCTATCAGTTATGTTTCCTCCTAGAATAATTATGTTAACAAAATCTTTTTTTCTAGTTGTTATATGGTGGAAGTTACTTTCAGCTTTGGGAATCAATGGTGTCATTTATATACTGAAACTAACAATCTACATATACTTATAGAACCATGATATAATTCTTATGAATTTAATATAGTGTAAATCAATGAGAATTGTGAATATATAATAATTATTTACACAATTTGTGTCCTATTTTTTTATTTTGGTTGGTTTTTAAAACGTAAAAGTTGATTCAAATTTTCAACATTATATATAGTTCAAGATATTCTTGATTTTAATTAATGTTTTCAATAACATAGGATTCTTGAAAGTGCATTGGGTCATTCAATACATTAACTAATAGGTACCCAAGTCTGTATCCATAAGTATAAAAAGCTCAATTAGAAAATTAAGTCCATTTTTGTAAGAAAGTAATGTGATGTGTTGATATATATGTACTGATGAATATAACATAGTATCATATAGAAAAAATAAGATATAATAGTAAATAGGGAAATTAGATGAGCACATGAGGAATGTAAAACAGGTTTTGAGAACTGTATGAGAAATAATGGGGAAGTTGGGATTGGATTTATTGCTTCATATTACTTATACATGACTTCCACATCTCTTTACTATCTCCCACTCTCTCTTTTAATGTTCACTATTTATTAACATTGTAAAGTCGTATTTAAATCATAGGTCACTATAAGGATTCCTATAATAACATTATTATCATAATTAAAATCATGTGTTGTTTTTAAAATGTATTCCTTATCCTTTATTGAAACCATACTTCTTGAGAAGAATAAGTCCCTAATTCATGGATTAAGATTATATTTTTACTCTTGTTTCTTCACTTAATCCCATATTTTTATCTACTAGTTGATAAATTTAGCATGGAACTAATTATACAAGATGAAGATAAAATAAAACCAATTCATTCAAGCATTTAGAAAAAATATAAATCAACACCTATCCCTCCCCATTAGTGGTCTAGCTATACTTTTTAAAGATAAAATAATAAGTAAATAATATGGAAGGAATATTTTATCTAATAATGATTTTTTTTGAAACTTCCTCTAATAATATTATCTCCAAGATCTTCTTCCTCTATAAATGTGATGAAATCCACTCACTAAATCCATAATCTAAACGCGTTCCCCTCCTCATGGGGCATCCATTTGTACATCTTTCAAATTTTCACAATTATTTCACATGGAATCGAAAGTGAAGAGATATCACCACATGGATAAAAATATTCATTCACCTTGGTTAAGATCCAATGAATTTCCAACATTTACCTAATTCTATCTATTTTTATATTGTTTCTTCTACCGATAAAATTATTTTATTATGATATTTGGTTAGACGATTTATATAGGAATTATCTTGGTCTTGATGATATTTGAATGTGTTGTATAAGGAAGATAAAATGATCAATGAACCCCAATTATGAATATACTTTACAAATATATTAATTATGTAACATACTATTTTTTAATGTTATTTATAGATTTAAAATAAATTATGGAAGATTCATATATGTAAATGATAGTATTGCGACATTTCCAAACATTTGATCCATACATTTCTGTTGGTATGAATGTATAATATATAGGTTCTTGAAATTACATTGGTGTAGAAATGTATTCTCACATTAACTTATAATATGTTACATTGGACTGTTATTAAATAACTCATTGTGGCCTAACATTGAAATAGAAGAGGATCATATTCTCAAGGGGTGATATGGGCCATGTTGTCTTGGATGTATCCTTAACATGTGATGTAGATAACAACATTTAGGAAATTTATCATCATTATAACAACCTTTTAATATATATGTATTAAATTATTAAATTAATATATGATTTTCTTGTATGTATAACTTTATTGTCACATCTTGAAACATTTAATCTTAAATATTTTATCTATTAGATTCCATAAGATAGTATTGGTAGTTAAAACACCTAGGTGTTTCCCCCACACTACATTGCATCTTTCATTTTCCTGGTATATTGATACATCATATATTGGTGAGTGTACATAGCCTCATAGTATAGATGATGAGATACCATTAGATCTCAAAATACTCTCATTCTCCAATGTGGGTTACTATGGAATTGATTTATGATCAATCTTCATTTTATAATTGGATACTGGCCTCAATGGATGGTTTGATTTCATGGTATAGCTATGTTGGTTTATTGAATCCTTCTAATATGTTAGACGAGATCCATGAAAATCATCAAGAGAATATAAAAAATGATCACTTTATACATGCATCTTGAGTCCTAATATAAGATATTGTTAAAGAGAAAAAAGACATCAATTTTAAAGTATCAAAACCTTGTATTAAACATGTGTAACTTAAAGAAGAAATAAAAATTTGAAGGATTCTTTAACTAATAATAATGAGGAGGTGGAAAATAAATTCAATGTTTTATTAGATGATATGTCACAATTTGAAAAAGAATTTAAGAATCTTATGGAAGAAAATGATATGTTGAGAAATTATACATATTTTAATAGTTATAATGATTCTAATAATGATAAAAAGAAAAGTGACATGGATAATTCTATGAAAGGTTGATTTTTTATAAAAATATTATATTTTTAAAAATATTTTCAAAAGATAACCATGTTCATCCTGTCCATTTTTCGGAGTGTGATATTAAATGGGAGTTTTTGTCCTTTTTATGTTATTTTTTATAAATGTAGTGTAGATGAGAATTAAGACAATAATTGTGATGATTGGTTTATAAAACCGCTTGGTAAAAATAACTCATCTTTTTCTTCATTATGGATAAATTAAAAGGTTTTAAGAATTCAGAACATTGGGGTTCCAAAAGGTACTCTTCTAAATATCAAGGAATAAAAACTAGTTAGCATGCCCAGGTAGGTTCAATTGTTATTATTATGTCTAAAAAAATGAGTTTATTATTATATAATTGGTATTTTGGAATTCACTTAATATTTTTAATTACATTGTTGGTTAGTGAACATATATAATATATTTTATCATGAGGTTCACTAGCATGTAGTTAATTGTCTGTTTTTTATATATCACTAACATACATATCCTCTATATTTTTGATTTTTTTCTATATTAGAATGAATAAATATTTATTTAAAATGTGGGTGATGACCATGTTATATTAGATTTAAATTATTTTTTATGGATATAAATTTAATCTTCTATAATTTATTAAATATCTTTATATGTTTTCACAGCTCCTTGAGGTTTTAAAATATTATACATGGGAGCCATCATTTTATTTATAGAACCTACAGTTAAAACTATGTATCAGCTATTTTTATATACATTTATAGTAGAAAAAGATGAAATTAAGGGGGATCACATATTACTTTATCTCTTTAATAATTTAATTAATGCATAAATTTAGGGTGAGTTACTTATTTTAAATCCTTTTAAATCATAAAAAAATTGGTTGAAATTTTAATTCTATACAGATAATGCTAATATCAGATTAAATCGTATAGGATATATTTTTTTGAGAAAGAAAATATTTTATTTTTGAAATCGATTTAAATGTTTTAGTGCATAAATATTTTAAATTATTAAAACTGATATAAGTGTTTTAATATGTGAAATTTTTTTAAATATAAATTAAAAATTAAATTAGTGAAATTTTTAATATTTCAATTATTTTTTTAATATTCATATATTTTTAGTTTTAAATATTTAATTTAAAAAATAAATTCTATTATATAGCTATTGAGGTGTAAATTTATTGTTACATTTTTATTTATTCAGGTGGAGGTAACATTTTCAATATTTTGAAATTTGAAAATTATTAAAAAATTGGAATTTTCAAATTTTGTTTGAACATAATTTTTATCAATTTATGGATTTTTAACTTTGGGGAGTATTTTTCCTCAAGAAGAGGATGATTTTTTATGATCTTAAATGGTGTAAAACTGTAGTATTTTATGGTAGAATACATACTTTTATTATTTGAATTCAACTGATGAAAATTGTTTTGGGGGATATTATATTCAAAAAGGGTTAAATCATTCCATGGAGGAATTGTGTTTTAAATATTTCAATCTTTTTGTTCCATTCCAAAATGGGGAGAAATTTTAGAATTAACATTTGGTTTATTAATTATAATAAATTGAGAGATTTTTGAAGTGACTCATTGATCCAATTTGTATATTTATGTTTTTTTAATTACAATATAACACATTTTTATAATTTGATGATTATAATATATTATAGTTATGTTAAATCCTTTATTCCTTTTGTCACGAATACTATAAATCAATCTCCTCTTTGAAGCTCACATTTATTTTAAATGAAGATGTTAATATTGAATTATTATCAATATATTGATTTAATGTAATTTTTTGTTTTAAATAATTTTTTATCATTTATCATGTTTTTTATTTTATTTATTTATTTTATTTTTTCTATGAATTCTAGTCTTAACTATTTTTAGTTTTTTACCTTTACATAGATAAGTATTTATCTTTATGTGGATAACTGGTTACCTTTACATAGTTCTAAAACTTTTGTTTACCATTATGTAGCAAATTCAACATTTTTACCTTTAAATGTGGTTTAGAGATTCTTCAATTTCCCTTCTTTTATTTTCCAAATTCTCCATGTAAAACTGGGTTATATGGTTGGTGGAAGAGAAATATTTTTGGAGAATACTATTGTATGACATAAAATTTCAAAACTTCTGATAAAACTTGTTTTTTTAAATTATTCAGAATAAGTTTGTTTTGAAACATTCAATTTAGGGTGCTTTTGGAATACATTAAGTACAAAAAAGAAGACTATAAGTGAAAACCAAATATAAATATGATACATGAGGGTCTCCTTCATTGGAATCTATGCTAAAATCATAATATTCTTCAAAGAAATATGATAGTGTAAAATCATTGAAAATGTCTTGATGAATTTCACCTTTTTCGGAAAGATGATAAAATTGGGAACATATGATTTGATTAAAAAACCCATGAAACAATACAATATCAACATTTAGATAATGTTTTTGATATTTCATACAATTTCTTGTTGGAAATTTTTCTATTAGAAGAAGTTTCATAATCGTAATGACATGAGTTGGAAATAATTATTACAAGAAAGTCATTAGGAAGAGACAAATATGTTGTTTGTGATCGTCCACCATCCATTTGTATATAACTTTCCTCGATCTTAAAATGTTACAGGACCTAAAGTTTACTAATATAATATACATATAAACTTAACATATGTTTAACAAAAAATTTATAATCCATAATGTTGTCAAAATATTCCTTTTAAATTAATTGTTAGGACCCAACATTAAACATTACAAAATATTGGCTTTAGTCAAGAATATACTTTCTATCAAAATGATGATACTTTCATGAATAGAGATTTAGATAATTTGGCCATAACTCATACATAAAAACATAAAAATTATAAATTTGTCTCTTCTACTCAATATTCATTTTTTCACAATATGAAAATTTTAAAATAAAACATGATTTAATTTTTCATAAAAAATATTAATGAATTTCAAATTGACTTCCTCATTTCTCTAACCCAGCCTTCTTCATAGCGATAAAATTTATAAAATTGGTATGATAAAAAAAGTTCCGTAATAAATATAAAAAAATAAACAACCCATTAGTACATGAATACTTATCAAAATATTTCACAGTGTTATAATTTTCCCCAACAAAACATAATATCATTAGCTTACCTTTTGAAATAATAAGTTTACTGTAAAATCCATAATAAAAATAAATAGTTAAGGCAACATATGGAATCATTTACACACCACTCTTACATTTACTATACCTCTCATGGATACATAGGTATTAAAATTAATGGTCACATTTGGAATAACCACCACAGTATATTCCCTTAATCTATTATAAGAAACCTATCTGGTTAACTACATCCCTTTAACCAATGTATTAGAGAGCTATAACGAGATCACCCACCCACTGTTTATCACAAAACCATCCATAATCATAACAAATCCCCATAACTAGAGCATAAACATAACACATAAACCATTCATAAACTAAAAATTATTGAGAAAAGGTACATTTCAAATTTTGTAATCTATTTTAAATTTTACAAAGATTCACACTCAGAATTGAAAAATATTTATTTGAAAATAAAATTGTAAAATTTTAAAATAAGCTTCAAATCATTAAATATAAATGAATGAAATAAATTACTTTCATTTTGTATATGTTAAGAAAAACAATCCAATAATATTATGTAAAAATAGTTCAAAGAGTATCGTTAAATTAGAATTTTTAAAAGAAAGTCATTTACCTTCAGTCTGACTTATCACGTACAATATTTATCATCATGAATTATAAAATTAGGTTATTTTTTTATCCTTTTAAAATTTTAATATTCATTTTATATCACTTATTATAATGCATAACAATTACATAATTTTTTATGTTTATTTTAGAAGTTTTGATGATATTCAGTACTTGAGTCAAAAATTTATTTTGTATCATGTCAATAGTCAAAGTGTTTTTTATTCCATCATCCTTAGAATAATAATAATTACATAATTTTGATTTTAAAAAATCAATAATACTTTTAAAAATCATAAATTACCTATGGATATGAAAAGTTAACTATGTTAAAATTAGGGATATGGTAAGTCGTACACACACATGAGTTACATTTCCATTTTTCAATGATCATATAACATCCTAGTTCCGGATGCTACCTAATAGTGCACTGAGCCCAGTTGGCCACATGGAATATAGAACATCTCCCCAAACAACAAAGGCTTCAGACTAGAAGCGAGGGCCTAGCCGTGATAGTGGAGTTACTATGACATCATTATTAGAGTGTAACACATCGGACTGACATTAAAATAGAGAAAGAAGTAATACCATACAATAGATGTACGCTATGGTAGACTGAGAGTGAAAATAACAAGAAGTCATATAATACAACAGATTATGCTAAATTTTACATTTTCTAGAAAATATGAAAAACATGTTAATCTACAGTAATATATAATACAACTAACAAAAGTTTCAAAAGGCCAAAACGAATATCAAAATCATATCAAGTCTTGGATTGGTCCCATGCTCTCCTACTCCAAAGAAACATATCTTGTACATAGAGGATAGTGCTTATGCTTATCAACACTTACAATTATATATTTTTCCAGTTCAAAAAACATTACCCAAATAGGGTGTGAAACTAAATCATAGTTGGAGACCACCCAAGATTTGTGCTAATCTGTCTGTGAATATATATATTAGATAGTGTATAATAGTAAAAGAAGTAATCTAGGAATTACTCAGAAGTAAATATTCCACAAGAATTGGTGTCCATTTCATTTTAAATTAAAAATTCACTTTTACTGAATTCTATATTCTCAAGATCTGAAATAATCCCAACATCTCCTGTATAATTGCAAGTACAACAGATCCCTCATAAGGCCATCTAAACAAGTATAAGTAATGACTAAATCAAAGTTTGTTCTTTTTCATGGAATATTAATCATAAGTAATTCTATTTAAAATCATAACCTAAGGCTATCCTTGACATTCTTATACTCAAATTCAAGTATCAATCTAGGTCTAAATCACTAACACCCTACAATCATGTCCCGATGAACCACTTAGGAACCATGTATCACTCTAGGTTTGGTACAAGTCCATGTCAACTAAGCCCAACCATGGTGGTCCTATAAAGAGCCCCAAGTATCACTCATTACATATAAAAATTCCTCTTGATCCCATCCATGACATCCTATAGGTATCCTTGATTTAGTCAGAATTTATGTATATCCTCTACGAGCCCGTCGATGGAATCCAGGGGTCACTCATTCCATAAACTTAATAAAACATTTTATCTAATCCATGGAATTCTAAAAGGAATCAATGGTGAACCCATGGTAGAAGGTAAAATTGTCATATTATCCCCTACATGGAATTCTAAATGTAATCCATTATCCAACCAACTCTATTTACTATTTAATCATCAAATATTCAATTATACATTTCAATAGGCATGCTTAGGTCAAAACCCCAAAAGAATCAATAAAACTCATCACTGAAGGGTGTCTCAAGGAAGGAATAACCTCATAAGTCCAGGCCTTACATGTACTCACATGGGAAAAAAATTTCATAATAGAAAAAACATTTAAATTAAACTGTTATATGGCCTTATCACATTTTAACTCATGTGGGTAGGATCACAGTTGGATAAAAACATTACAACGTAATTAATAAAAAAATAAATAATTGATTAAGCAGAAAGAAATATATCCCAAACCCTAGCCTATTAAATTAAAATTAACAACATTGTAATTCCATTTATACTGAAGATTCATTTTTAACAACCCAATAATGGGAATCCATGGCATTCTGCATGGTCATCCAGATCTAAATTGACATAAAAGTTCATCCAAGGTAACTCACCCATGGGGTGGCTCTTATTAAAGGTATAAAACCTATGTCATGATTTCAAAAACCTATTTTATTATAGAAACAAGACATGGAGAAAAATATTTAATTAAAAATCAAGTCAGCACCACAAAAATGGGTGTGTGACACACTAAAATATATAAACAACTTGAAAATTAGTGAAAGGCATGAGACCACCTACATTTGGGTTGTGCTAGATTTCTCATCTAGGGTCAAGCTCTAATTACCCCTAGTTTGGGAGAAATATTAAGAACCAAAAAATAATAGGATGTGAGGTAATGTGTTCCTAAATCTAAATAACACGTCCATTTTTTTGAAGAAGCAAGAATGACTAAAAAGGAATCATGGAATTACTGTTGGGGATTTAAGGAGATGAATGACACTTGACTAGGAGATTAGATGGATAAGGGATCTAAAAGGGGAGGATATCCTCAAGAGGGAGCTCTCATGCATGACCCCTACTAGAATCAAACACACCAAAAACCTCCCTCAACACAATAGATATATACATTATTTTATTTTTTTAAAATTAAAACGAGAATTGATGGAAAAATCCAGATCTATACCTCATTGAAGAATCATGTTTTGACAAAATTCCCCCCTTAATGCAATTCATCCCCGAATTTACCTTCCAAGTGTGGTGAAGAAATATATGAGAAAAACATTGGCCACTACGATCATACATCTGCCTCCTTTTCGTCAGTTTTATCTTACACTCAACCACGTTTCCATAGCACCTGTACTAATGGAATCATTATTCCATGGAGATCATTCCTAATATAATCCACAATTTATATAGGATGCTTCTCAATGGATTAGTCTACATGTTACTCAACCTCCTCAAGCTGAAAAGAATGAGACAAATCTGAATAGTAATGTCACAACTAAGAAATGTGAAAGAAGACATGCATAGCTCGCTACCTCTGAGGTAGCATTAACTAATAGGAAACCGGGCTGACTCTCTCTATAATCTCAAATGGGCCGACATATATTGGAAAAAGATTACCCTACCTCATGATCCTCTTCAATCCCAACCTCGGTGCAACACATTGGAAAAGCCAATACTTATCCATGAACATCAGATGTCATTAGTGGTGATCAGAGTAAGATTTCTAATGAGATTGTGCAGCAGACATCTACTTCTGAATTAACTTCACCTACTCAGTGGTCCCCTAAAAAATACGATGTTCCAACATAGATTCCTCTACTTTTTCCATCCATCATAATGGTGATCATCGTGACCTACCATATAAAACCAGATAAAGTTCTATATAAATATTATCATGAAAGCAATTATTATAGTAAAAATCTATGAGGGGTATATTCCTCCCTCAAGAACCCACAAAATCCTGGATGCATTCCAGTAGCATGTCCTTCTGCACCAGAATCATGCGTTCTTATTTTACGTCTATATGGGCATGATAAGCTATGATTAGGATCACCTAGGTACCAAACACCCACTATTTCTCTATATAGAAACAAGATGTAAACTAGGTGTCCATATTTGAACCGATAGAATGTAGGACCTATTGTAGCCATACAATCTCAGAGATTTACAATCTCCCAATATCATCAACATTGATGGTTTCCTTGATTGGCAGGAAATGTGAAAATTTCGTGAACTTATAAACAACAAAACAAATAACATCATTACCTTGAGAATACCTCAATAAAACCATCATGAAATACATCAAAACATAATTCCATTTCCACTTAGTAATTGGTAGTTTCTACAAAAGTTTGGTTGGTCACTAGTGTTCTACCTTTACCTGGTGATAGATAGAGCACCTCATGAAAAAATTGTTGCATCCATATTCATACATTGACAAAAATATTGAAGATGTAATTCATGATACCTATTTGTGACACCAGGATTCACAACCCCAAAAGAGGCATGGATGTCCCAATCAACTCTTCATTCATTCCCTATGAAACCCATACATGACCACGTAAATGCATAACTTCATCTTTACCAATGCCCCAACTAGGAGGAGGGTCCTCACCTGCCACACTCTCCTGTAGAACATGGCCTTCTGTATCTGATAGATGGCTCATCCTAACTCTATCTAGTATGGTAGAGGTAACAACTAAGGAAAAACGAAATGTTAGTCTTAGACCATAGTTGACCTCCATGTGCATCATAAAGAACAAAACCATAAGCTTCCACTCACTAATAGCTTATTGCACTTCCTGTAACCAAGTTCTCATTCTTAGTAAATCAACCCCTACATTACATATAATAGGTGTGTAGTAAAGATAAAATTCAAAACACTAAAGGATTTCAATCCACCATCACTGCTTGAGATTCAGATCACATTGTGTAAATATGTACTTGAGGATTCTGTGGTCTGTTAACACCATAAAATTATTTCCCAATATGTAATGTCTCCTATAGTGCAATGTGTGAAGAAACTTATCTAGAATGAGGTTGTGAATTAGAAATTCCTCTCATTTTTCCTCAACTGCAAATAACCATACATGATGACTCATCCCCCCTTCATAAGAACTACTCCTAGCTCAATACCTGATGTATCATAGTACACAGTGTAACTGCTGCTTGACTTTGGAAAAATTTGTGTCAGTGATGAATTTAATCTACATTTCACCTCTTGAAAGTCTATCTTATAGGATTTTATCCATACATAATTCACACCTGTTTTATTCAAGGTAGTTAATAGATCTTCAAAACATGATAATACATTTACAAAATATCTATATTTACCATATATCCCAAATAAACTCCGCACAACAAAAAAGTTCTTCAGATGATCCAAGGAAACTAATGCTCTCAACTTATCTGGGTCCACTAATACTCATGTATCTAAGATGATGTTACCAAGGAAGTGAATTTTGATCCATACAGATGTGATAATTTTTTAGATTTTTATATAACTGATTCTCCCTCAGTGTTCTCAATACTATCTCACGATTTTGGCATTGTCATGTAGATTATGAGAATACATAACGATATCATCCTAAAAAACCGCAAAAAAACAAATATAGATAAGAATAGAAAACATGGTTTATTTGTTCATAAAGGATTTTTGTGCACTTTTGAGACCTAACAACATAACGAAATATTCGTAAGTATGATGATATGACATCAACCTGATGATAACCAGATTTCTAATCATTATTTGTAAAAACTTCAGATCCTCAGAATAGGTTGAATAGATCATCTATTCATGGTAGGGGATACCAGTTATTAACCATCAACAGGTTCTATTTTCTATAATACACACATATCCAGAGGGTACAATCCAAATTTTTCACAAAAATTATCTTTGAACCCCATGGAGAAGTACGAGGTTAGATAAAGTCCTTATCCCCAATATCCTCTATCTACCTATTGATCTCTTGAAACTCCACCATATCCATCTGGTAAAGAGGAATAGATACAAGTGTAACTCCTATAACTATATCGATAGGGAACCTTACCTCTCTCACCAGAGGTAAACCTAAATATTCTCCCAAGAAGATGTATTTGAAATGATCAACTACTAGTAGGAAATCCATCTGACATGTTCCCTATTCATCCAAATACGAACTCAAAATCTAGGATTTCATCTTGGCTGACCCACAATGATCTGGTCTAAATCCACTCTCTAAGAGATCCCGTTTGACATTGTGTAGAAACAACCCACTATATGGTGATGTAAAACTCACCCTACGGTGATAGAAATCCATAAAGGATTGAAATGCAACCAACCAGTCCATCCAGAGAATGATATCAAAACCTATCATCTTTAGTAAATAAAGGTGTCATAAAAAGTGACACCCACCAACCTAAAGCGGACACTCCCTACAATGATGCACTCATTCTGTTCTGATCCCTAACAGAGTTTCTAGAATCATAACATTTTTATAGGTAAAAATTCAGAGCCCAAGGCTCTCCATAGTGGGAAAACATATAAAACTATATGAAGACCCTATATCATAATGTTTAGAAGCTAAATTTGAGGTTACAAGAATAGTAACTTGGATTTAAAATGTCTATGATCCCACCCTTACTGGGATTGGTTCACTGTATAGGTCTATCCTATACCACGACCCTTTGACACTTCCTGGCTACCCTGAGTTGATCCACCCTACTGAATCTATGATCCTTGGTTCTAGCTACCAGGGTCAAAACCACCACCTCGGCCTGAGTGGGCTAACAAACCCCAGATCCTTAACTTGTGAGAAGATGTAGACCCCACAACTGAATGTAGAGATGGTGTAGACCCTTTTTCACTTGATAATGGTGGAATTGTTCTTAAAAAAGTTGTAAATGAACCATCTTACCGAAATATCGACACTTGAGTGGGTCCAATGGACATTGTTCCCTCATATTACCAATCCTAACAAACATGTATCACCTCACATGGATACTTGAAGATACGTTTTGACTACTAGTATCACCATGAAAAAGATCTGGACGACACTTCCTACTATCGGTTCAGACAATACCAGATCTAGGTGAAAAACCACCCAAGATCACACCTCTAGATTCCCAAAGATTATGATTAGTAATCCGAACCTAATTCACTATAGCAGACATAATAGTAATGCTAAAAACATTTACCAGGGATCAGATGTCATATCTGATACCATCCACAATTTTCCTAGCCTTCGATACATCGTCAACCATTATAATAGTTTTGAATCATTAGAGATCAGTAAAATGTGTTGAGTAGTGAATAACTGAAAGTGTGACCTACTCCAGATGCATAAACTCATGGGATCTATCAGCTCTCAGCATCTTTGGATAGTAGTAATCATATATGACTTACAAAAAATATCCCCACTCCATATCTCAATGAAACACTACCTGAGTGATTACATCCGAACATCTCTTGGAGGATTCATGTACCATATAACTCGTGAGCTTTACCATCATATCAAGAGGCATCTAGAAATGATCAAAGATAGAATGTATGGATTTTATCCATGAATCTATTTTCTATGGTCCACTATCCCCCTAAAAATGTGGAGAATGCTACTGTTGTAAAATTTCATTATGCTCTTCCATAGTCGTGGCATGTTGTGGTGGTCCCTATGATGTTACAATGAAACTCATATATCCTTCATGGAATGATTCATCAACACCTTCATCTATAGAAACCATTTCCAAAACTGTTACAACTTGAGGAACCATTGGTAGGTCGCGGCCTACCAACTCCTGGGTATGATCGTCGACACCCTCCTTGCATACCTCCTAAGGTCATCGTGGTGGAATGACTCTACAATTCCCAACATACACCTCTTTTGAAGATCAGTTTCAATGTTTACATCTCAAAAGTTCATATATAAAATAAGTGAGGTAAAAAAATTCCTCAAATAATTCACCCCTCTGCCTATCCCTCAGGTCAGGTCTAGGTTTTAATAATGAGAGATACTACCAAAATCCCACTACTAAGGAAGGTCTGGTCATGTTCTCTATAAAAATTCATTTTGGTTTCACATGTTAACACATTAAATTCTCGAAGGGAATCCCAATGGAATTACAAATTCTAATCTATGGGGGACCATACTCTCCATTAATCAAAGCATATCATCCGCGAATAGCACATAATAACAAAATTCATTTCATGGATGCAACATGATCCACCAAATTCAGATCCAAGAGGTTCCATACTCCTCTAGAATGAAATTTTGGTGTCCATCCAATCCCAACAATGACTTATAGCCATATAATTATCACAAAAAAATTCATATCTATCATGACATCTATCACAATAACATACCATAATTAATGCTCTCTATGTGCCATGGAAATAATGCATGGAATGATTTTAAACATTCTTCTATATGATGCATGAAATAGAATACTATCATATCATTAGGTTGCAACATGATAGAACCCAAAACCATATCTATAATAATAGAAAAATACAAGTTCATTACCCAATGGTAAATTGAATTAAATGTAATAAATAAAAATTCAAAAAATCAAAATTCAAATCGAGGAAATTTGGGTTTTTCCTGTACATGGGGTATCCACTCCTTGGAAAAACATGTTTCCTAGCCCCATTTCATCTATGTCTCTTTCAATAGTCACCAAATATTAAAGAAAACCAGAAAAGAGGCTTTAACACCACATTGTAACATTTCGGATTTGGATTCCACCTAACATTGCTCGGAGCCTGGATGACCACATAGCCACAAGAACATATCTCCAAACACCATATGTTGCCGACTAGTAGTGAGGGCTTAGGTGTGATAGTGGTTAGACTATGTCCTCATTAGTAGACTATAATAAATCAAAATAATATTCAAATAATGGAATTAATAATACCATATAATTGAAGTAAATAGTGGAAGACTGATAGTGTAAATAACTAGATGTTATATTATAAAACAGATGATGCCAAATGTTACATGTTCTAGAAATTAGCTAAATCATGTTACACTACCATCATATAAAATAAAATTACAAAATGTACAAAAAGGAAAAAAAATCTTAGAAGAATTGAAATCATCGTTTTGATCTCACGCTCTCCTTCTCCTAAGAAGCATATCACGTACATATAGAAGAGTTATTTCCCTTACAGAGACCTCCAATCATATAAAATTTTTGGTTCCAAAACATGAACTAAATAGGATATGAGACTAAATTCCAGTAGGCAACGAACCAAGGTTTATGCCAATTTTTCAGTTAATATATATAACTTGTCGTGTATAATAGGAAAAGCAGTAAAATATAGACTCAAAAGTAAACTATCTTCAAGAACTAGTTTCATTTTCATGTTCAATTAATAATTCAATTACATTTAATTCTATAAGTCTCAAGATCCGACATAATCTGAGCATCCCCTGTATAACTAAAATCACCACAAATAACATAGAAGTACATCTAAGAAAGTATAATTAATGATAGAATCCAACCATGTTTTTCTGATTGAAAGACATGTTATAAGTAATTACATTTATATTCATAACCTAAGCCCATATTTGAAATTCCTAAACTAAAATTCAATTATCACTCTAGATTAAAATCTCTAGCACCCTACAAGCCCATCCCGAAGTACCACTCAAGAACCTAATATCACTCTGGTTTTGGTATAAGTCCATGTCATCTAAGACCATCCTTGGAGGTCCTATAAGGATCCCCAAGTATCAATCATGAAATATAAACAAATTACTTTGGATCCTTTCCATGGAATCATATATGGATCCATGATTCACTCAGCATTTATGTTAATCATCTATTCGCCTATCCATGTAATCCATGGTTTTCTCAGAAATTAAAAATAATAAACCATTTGAGTCCATCCATGGAATTCTAAACTAAATCCCTAGTCCAGCAAGGTTACAAGGTAGAATTTTCAGTTGATCCCATCCATGGAATTCTAAAAAAATCCAGGATTCACCCAATGTTATTTACAATCTAATCATCAAAGATTCAAATAAAAATTCCAATAGGAATTCTTAGGTCAAAACCCCAAAAGAATATATATAACTCATTATAAAAGGGTGTATTAAAGAAGGACAATCCTCGTAAGTATTTTCCTTCTATTTACTCACATGGGAACAATTGTTAAGACAAGCATCACATGTTAATTAAACTATTACATGGCCTTAACATATTTCAACTCATGTGGGTAGGATCACAGTTTGAGAAAAACATTCCAACATGCTTAAACAGGCATAGGAATTCATGGTTCATGTGGAAATTCATCCATCCCATTCCATAACCAATTAATTTAAAATTAACTAAATATTTTAATTGCATTTATAATCAAGATTCAATTTTAGAAACCTCAGATTTCGAATCAAAGGCATGCCTCCCAGGAATCATGGGATAAATGACCATGAAAGACCATCCAAGGGAACTCACCCATGGGGTAGACCTTATTCAATGTATTCAACAAATTTGTTACTTTGAAACACCTATTAAATTACTAAACAAAAATAGGAAACAACATGATTTAATTATATATTAAGGAGATACTGCCAAAATAAGAGCGTGACACTCCGACATATATAAATATCTTGGAAATTAGAGAATGGCACGAGACCACCTACCATAGGCTCGTCTCAGCTTACATATCCAATATCAAGTTCATATTATCCCTTGTTTGGGAGAAATCTGAATAATGGATGAAGAATAGGATATTAGGGCATATGAGGCTAAATTCAAATAGCGAATACGTTCCTCCGAAGAATCAAGAATGGTTAAAATGAAATCGATAATTATCATTGTGGATCTAAAGAGAAAAACAACACTCGGTTCTAAGATTAGATGAAGAAGGGATATAAAAAGGGAGTATTTCCTTAATGGAGATATCCAATCCATGAATCCTGCATTGCAATGAAGGAGGAGAAGGGAAAATTTATGTTTAAAGCAATTCAGGGAAAAAATGGTTATTTTCTACAAGATATATAGGTCACATGGTTTACCCGCACAATTTTCCAAACCATATAGAAACAATGAAAAATCTTTTATAACCTTGGGTCATAGTACATAGTCACCCCATAAGGTTTTGACTAACTATTTGAAAGCCTCTATCAAGTCTCCTAAAATTGAAGATCTTCCCACAAGACCGTGAAACCCAACTTGCACATTTTTCCATAATATTATACCATGAATTTTCAAGAAAAACTCAATTTTTGATATCCATTCCAACTTCAGACACCCCAAATACCTCTATGATACCAACATGAATACACATTAGTCCATTTAATGAAATTAAAATGATAATTGGCTAAAAAATCATGATCTTTACCTCAAAGAAGACCAAGATTTTTAGAGATCATTAATGAAAGATTCTAAGATTTATTTAATATTTATATAATTATAATAATATCATTAATGTTGTATTAATAATTTAAATTGACTTATATCTGTCATCCAAGTGAGGTGGTGATGAAAAACAGACCCTGTTGCTTCGAGGAGGTGATAATTCACATGTACGTACGAACGACATTATCATTTTTCTGTGTATAGAAATGTAAGGAAAAAATGATATATTATATTTTAATAATTATAAATATTTCATTAATATCATATATAATCATTAATTCCACATTATATCTAGTCTTTAGAGATAGTGATAGAATATGAATTTCATCGTTTTGCGAGGCGGTAGTTCTTTGTACACACAAACGATAACTTATCTTACCGTTTGATAGAAGTGGAGATCGATTTAGGTGATAATATTTACATAATAAAATATATTTACATTTAGAATAATTTATTTAATATTTCATCATGGTTGATTTATATTTGAAGGAGTATGAAGATGATACAAAATAGATACACTTAATTAAAAACGATACAGGCTTTATTTATTAACTTCTTAAGACCACTACTGATTATGATATTCCTAAAAAAAGAACTATATATCGTTGGGATGAAATATATAATGTTATTGGGAATTATATGTGCTGAAAAAATGGGTTTCAACAATATTAAAATGAGAATAATGGTTACCATTTTATAGATGTGGAGGGGCTGAATTAGAATTTCTCAAAATAGAAAATTAATATAAATTAATATAATATTAAAAATGGCACAAAAATGAATTATTTATAATATATTATGATTATGGTTCGAAATAATCTCATCCAATAAAAATTAAAAATGTTTTGACTATTTTTTAATCCTTATCCTTTTGTTTTTAATTCTTATTTAACCCTTTTAACTCATATCGTGATGACTTGTAATTTACATTTTGATGGCTTATATAATTACAATAAAATTCCCAAAGTCAAATAAATTAATCATTTATGAAATTTAAAACCCCATCCTAATAATTTGGATGATTTTTAGTTTTTTATTAATTTTATATCATTTAATAAAACATTATTTATTTAAAAATATCATTAATGTAAATTTTGACACTATTTATTACTTGACTTTTTCTAGATATCATAGAAACATGATATATTGGAAATAAATATTTTAAAATATCAATAACATATAAAGGATATCTATAAACGTCGTTTATTATATTAATTATCAAAAAAATTATTTATTTTAATATTTTTATTGCATTTATGTGTTATTTCATTCAATTAAACAATTACTCCCTTATCATTATGTAAGACTGTAATGTAATTATATATCTCCTAAAAATTAAAAATAAATTATCAACATCAACATGAAATTTTATATTCCAAAAGAATATTTAAAGTAGAATATATCAAATTTATAACCCTATATTAAAAATATTTCACTTGTTAAAAATACGAGTATGATAAGTATGACTTTTCATTGAATAAAATATAATAAAGGTTATATTATCATGACAATGGAAAAAAATTTTCATACAAAAGATCCTCCAATTATTATGGATGAAAGGAACTCATGCAATAAAAATGGTGCAATTTTTAGGGTCATTCACTAATATATATAATATTATTTTTTCTATTAATTACCCGATTTCCCTTAACTCTTGTAATAAAAATGACTATATTTAATATTCATATTTTTCAAAAATAATAGGTTTCTATTTACTAAAATTTATCCTTTTAATAAAAATATTTAATCCATTTATTAAAATTAAAAATACAATAATATCTAAAATAAATTTTAAATTAACCGCATAGATGTGGTGGAAAAACAAGTTTTATAGTGAAAACGTTCAAATGTATGAAATGTATTTATATCCAAATTCAATTTCAAATGGATTAAATTAAACCTAATTTGATTAATATATGTATTATTGATCTAATTTCCTTTTAAAAAAATTAAAATGTAATTTAACAGTATAAATTATCTTGATGAAAATTAAGTTTTCAATTAAAATGAAGAATTTGCTTCACTATTCATCAAAAAATAAATCTTATCCAAAAAAACAACAAATTAAAAAAATTTAAAATTTTATTTTCAATATTAAAAAAATAGGTTAATCCTTTCAAATATAATATATTGAATTTTGAAAAAATATATTGAAAACATGTGCTCCCTTAAAAGGGAGAAAAATCATATTTAGAAAAACACAGGTTTTTATGGGTAAAATTGGGTTTACTTTTCATATCATGTATAAAAAAATAGAATGATTATTAAGAATTATACTGAATATATTATGTGTATATTTCATTAATATAATCCGAAAAGAGTTATTTTTTTAATTTTTTGGTATAAAAGACACTTGTGAAAATTTAAATAGTTTTTTAGAAAAACATTTTGGTTTATTTTAAAAAGGAAATTATTTTTATTTATAATTAATTAGTCACCAATGAATTAGTTATATATACAAGTGTAAAAATATTTTTATTTTTTATTTAATTATGTTCATACATTTCATTCTAAAGGCTAGGTTATAATGATAACATTTAAATCACAATATTTAATTGTTCGTTTAAGCTTGTTGTGGTGTATTTTGTTCACTATCTAGCATATTCATTAATTTTTTAGAAACACAAGATGTTACATAATTAATTATAATTCATTAACATAGGTGATTAAATATATACCTTCCTATTCATGAACAAAGATAGATTATTTGTCGCACCTCTGTAATCAAATCTAGAAGTTTAACCACATTGCAAGTATGCGTCACACCATAATGAAATTTATCTAAAACATATATACATTAAAAATGAAATAAAACAATCACGGACCTTTATTAAGCTCTCATATTCCAACTTAAGGATTATTAAATTATCCACCATGGAACACAACAGAAGGTAAGAAACTATAGAACCGCATGGGCTCAGGGAATTGACCCCACAACTTCCCCCTCAACCCTCACCCCCTCAAACCGAAAACAAACAAAAAATTCTTGTTGAAATGATAAAAATATTAGTCTATAATAAAAAAAAGTGTAAATCAAAGAAAAAAAATTCTTTAATTTCAAATGGAATAATAATAATTTAGTTAAATAAGTCACTATAAAAAATCTAACTCTACCCAATGAATAATAAATAGTAATACTAGAAATAAATGATGGTTTAACCCATGATTAAAACCCATTTTTCATTTTTAAAATATAATTAAAAAGTAATAATCTCCCATATGATCATTGAGAATCCAAAATCTCATGAAATTATGAGAAATTCCTACAAATAGTGTGAAACACATTATTTATACTAAAATAATAAATGGTTTGAAGGCATCATACCTCAAATGTCGTTTGAAAATTTCATTTCACATGAATTGTAAAGTTGTAAACCTTCTTAATTATCCTATGATCTAAATCCACTAAGATCCATAACTTATCTTCAATCCCACTATATAAATTTCATGAAATACTCTATAGAGAAAAATAAAAAATGATAATGAAATGAGGGGAGTGAAAATATAAAGATATTATAAGATTATATTATCGTTATTAGATAATAAGAGGTAAGTGTTATGTGTGTGAAACTCTTATTATCTCCCTGAAATTCTATTTCGGAATTATTGAATTAATTCTACCTCTCTTTGGATGATGTGATTTTTCTAAAACCAACTAAATCTCTATGTCCTACGATCTTCTTATAATTCTGGTGTTTTTAAATTTTACACTTTTATGAATTGATATGAATTTGTCGCTACCGCCATTTCTGAAAAAATTATAAACTCAAAGATACATCAACTATGTTTACTTGAATATCGTGGGTCACACTCGACATCGCTGTGCCAAATTAAATTCAATGTAAATAAAAAAAATTGTAAGACCCCGAGCTTCCATGATACGCTTCTCATTCAATAATGCAATAGCTTGCATTGTACGCAACTTCGAGTTCTAAAACACCGCGACTAATCAATGTAGCCGTTATGAATAGTAATAACCACTTTTTAAAATTATAGAAATTTTATATTTTAAAATGGACTTCATTTTTGTATTCGTAATATCGAAATTATCCAAAGTTGAATTTTTTGTAATTTTCTGAGAACTTGCAATTTTTTATGAATAGTGAAAATTACTTAAAAACAACTTTTTTAATCAAAATAATTTATAGTGATAAATTATACTATTTAGTGGTTTTAAAGTATAATTAGAATATATTTTAACCATTTTATCCAATGGTGGTCATTAGAATTAATTTAACATTGAAATTGGACATAAACAGTTGCCAATCTTTTGATATAAATTGTTTCTTAAAAACACGCTATTTGTTGTAACAGCGGGAATTTATTATAAAATTAATTAATGCAACTTATACGTTTGGAATTTTGTAAAATAGACATCATTTTTGAATTCAGAATATCAATTATAGCTTAGGGTGAAATTTTGGCCTTGTTCTGAAAAACTTCAATTTTTGATGAATAGTGAAACCACTAAGTGGTAGTTAAATAACTGATTTTTCGTTTAAATGAAATATTACCCCTTCTGTGATTTTATTTTCAAAAATCCGACATACATGGTTGTCATTATGAAGTAAAATATTGTTCAATGAGATTAAAATAATTTTTGGTGAATAGTAACTTTTAAGTTCTTAATCGCGATTAGAGGTAATTAGGGTAGTTTAAGGTAAAAAATAATGTTTTAATAATATGAGATGAGCTTGACACTTGTCCTACTTCTATTGGATGAGTCATGGCCGACCAAGACAACCCATGGGTCATCTTGGGGACCCCATGGATCCACTTTGGTTGGAAAATGACATTAATATATATTTATTTAATGTTAAAATTAAATTGACACAAACATGAGTTGTTTTACTAAAACAGTTTTTAAAGTGGGGTTACACAAGTCCAAATTTTGATTATAAATATTCATTAGAAATCTAAAAAGATTTCCTAAATCATAGTATTTTTTTATAATTTTTCGACATTAAATAAATTAAATTATTTATGACATCATGATGATGCAGCGATGACCTCATTATTTAACGATTTAAATAAAATGTAAAGATAATGTAAAATCCAAAGCGTACACTTGTAAAAAACCTATTTTATGAGTATATTTAGAACCCTTATCATCTTATCCTCGAATTATATAAGTGTGGGACCTCTAAAATCCGAAACTCATTTTATAATAAAGTGACTTTTCTTTACTTTCCAAGAGTGCCCCTCCTCTCCACTTATAAAAGGACCCCACCTCTCCCACCTCATTTACACTTTCAAGCCATTTGTCTCAGCCAAACTCTGCCCAAATACTCTCCCAACATCCCCCTCTTACTCCTAGAAGCCTCAATTTGGGCATAACTCTTCCCAAGGAAGCCTTTGGCTCAAATCAAAAAGAGCTACCCGATTTTGAGGTAATGTCTTCTCTAATGTTGTTTTGTTTTATTTTTCTTCTCCAACCCCCTAAACTCTTTTTATTCATTTCTTTTGTAACAACACCAGTATCCTCAATATACTAGGATTTTGTTATAAGAAGTATTCGAGCTACACTTACACACACCTACATCTAATGGTTAAAGAACATACGGTTTCTGTGGATGGAGAATTTCTGCCTCATGAAACGATGATTGTTCAACACTCATATAACACCTTCAAAGGTGGCCATTAAGATGTCACTATATTTATATATGATATATAATATTTTTATGTTTTACTTATGCTTCTGTATTTCTCATTTATGGCATACTTTATGATTTCCATTATGGGTAAACGCGATAATTTCATTTTAGGAAGTGCGGACTACCGCCCCCTCAAAGTGATGTGAATCGTTAATGCCATATGCGGGATGTATAAAGGATGGAGTAAATGATATTATATATGATATTATACTGGAACTATATTATACCTTTATATAATTATGATTTCATTACATTAAATACGAAATAGAAATGAAAGTAGCGTTCATGCGTACGTACGGCTTACCGTCTCCATGAACGGTGCATTTCATTTCTTACCTCTAAATGTTACGTAATATTATGAATGAATGTATATACTGGATATATATGATATATATGATATCTACATCATGAATATAATTCTGGATATAATGGATATTTCACCACATGAGCAACTTGTAATTATAAGAAGGTTATTGTTGACACAAGTACCAAAGATCGACAAAACGACGGTTATTAACTTAAATAATTACATAACGTTCATAACATTGTAATAAGTGATATAAAAAGGATAATGAAATTGAAAATGGTTCTTAATAAGGTAGATATTAACTCTAGTTTATTATTCAGGAGGTTAAAGAACGGTTGAGTCAAGTCGGACACGAGGTAAGGGAATTTCTTAACCCAACTTCCATTCTTTGGGTTAATCTCCTACTTTCAAATTATGTCATGATATTATTATGTCTTATTTTGTATTTTTACTTTATTTATGTGTACCTATAGTGAATACACATAATATATCTATTTTATTTTAAAAATGATCTTTGTAAGGACTTCGTCTCAATCTCCTTTCATTGAGGCAAATTTGGTTTTATACACAAATTTCTTTTATACGGTGTATAAACCCCTTTGACTTTTACGTTTATTCAAAAGGAATATTTTTTATACGAAGCGTTTTACTAAACGACAAAAAGGGAATTTTTTTCTTTCCGTACATATGCGGTGACAACGACCTCTCCACCGCCGTGACCATTATTTGAGTTTCGGCTTCCTCTACAAGCCATACTTTTTTTAATGAAAAATAAATACCATGTTATACTTTTCTTTTATTTTTGTATTGAAAATGGTTTTGAAATCATTTTTATTATATCAATGTGTTGTATTGATATCTTTTGATTGAAATGTGGAAATGTTATGTTTCCTTTATTCATATTTTATGTGATACGATTATGTTATGGTTTATGATATGTTTAAACCTATTCATATGAGGAATGCATTGGACTTAATACGTGACGGGTGGAGCCCGCTATAGCTCCTCGATGCATCGGTAGGTCTCATGAGACAACTAGATGTGGAATTGGTCGAGGCCCTTTCCAAATTTGATTTATGGTTTTGGACGAGGCCTTAATCATTTTAGACGTCTTGGCCGAGGCCTTGACAAAATGTTTCAGAATGTCTGGCATTATACATTCCCTCATTATGAAAGTGGTTATTGATATTTCATTTGATTATTCGACCAGTAGAATATCCATGTGAAGAAGTGAATGGCATTATCTCATTTTAATTTTTCTATATTATGTTTATGTTCAAGTTTAAAAGGCTTTTGTTTTAGTTATACATTGCCTTATATTTTTATGTTTATTTATTAAAGCTTCCGCAATATTGTTATCCTTACTGAGCATCTGAGCTCACCCCTTTCAATGTTTTAATATTTTCCAGGATGTGAAGAAGTATTTTATGAATGACCTTCAGGGATAGTCAGAAGAGGATATGAGTGTGGACTATGGATACTTTGTTATTGTAGTTTTTCACCTTATGATGTAATGTAAGACTTATGAATGTATCTAGTGTTTCTAAGGCTACTAAACTAATCGGTCTTTCGAGACTTGATCTTTTGTGATCATGGCAATGTAACGAAGTAATGCACCGACTCTGGGTAGCTGGGGTTGGGGCGTTACAGTTGGTATCAGAGGCAGTTTAGTACTAACCTTGGAAGCTAGATTTAGATAAACTCTGATTAGAGCATGTAGACCTAAGATGAACTTTGAGGATTAGTATAGAAGAACTTCTTAGAATTATGGTATTGTAGAGATTTTGTGAGTTTTCCGAGCAATACATCTTTGTCTGGATACGAGCAGGTAGAGGCGGCTCTGGCACAGATGTACCTAGGGGTAAAACCCGAAAACACCGCTTTGAGCTATACTCGAACGGGAACTGGTGCACGACAACGGGCCTTGCTGCACTCTTGGTTACGACACTCCCGGGGGATATGCTTAGGATAATTCCCATTTTCTTTACAAACCACTGTGAACGGTTATGAGTATATACTTCCTCAAATAAAACCTTTTTATGATTATTGATTATATCCATAAATAGTTCAATTTATGTTAAGTATTTTACAAGTATGGAATTATGTATTTTGATTCATAAACTAATCTAGTTTATGCAATTGTTTAGAAATGGCGCCTAGTGGAAGAAATGGAAACCGTATCTATGCGCGCACTCCGTGTAGGGATTTACCTCCTGCTCAAGATAATTATTGTGGATCTGGAGATACAACTGGTGCTGATCAACTTATTACTATACTGGGACAACTCACTCAGGTTATGAATAATAACCTTACTCATATAGAGAACCCTGATCCGCAAAGTGGAGGATCAATGTTAGACCGCTTAATGAGGCAACAACCACAAATATTTAATGGGGGTACAAATCTGTTAGTAGCTAAGCAATGGATAAACTCCTTAGAGAAAATATTCCATGCCTTGGGGAGTAGCGAAAGGGAGAAGGTTGTCATGGCAGTTTACCGCCTCACTGGAGATGCCGATCAATGGTGGTCATTGATTCAAAACACAAAGGAATATGAAGAAGTATCAAGTATAGAATGGAGAGAGTTCAAAGATATGTTCTTAGAAAAATACTTTCCTCGAGACCATCGAGCAGATATGGAAAGGCAATTTCTGAGTCTGAGGCAGAAGGAGGATGAGAATGTTGCAAAGTATGAGGCTAACTTAACAAGGTTAGCGAGGCATGCTACCGATTATATACGTAACACAAGGAGTAAGATTGATCGTTTCTTTGATGGGTTAAAACCATTTCTTCGTCGCGCATTAGTCTCACAAACCTTCTCGTTGTACGAAGACATTGTCTCATGTGCTATCAAGACAGAAAATGAATTCTCTAAATCTTATGACAATAAAGTAAAGCAAGAGAAGAAGAGAACTGTGGAACAAGAGACAGATAAAGGGAAAAAGGGAAAGAAGGATTTTCCATTATGTGATAATTGTGGGAAGAATCACCCTGGTACTTGCCTAAAAGGAATGGGAGTTTGTTATAAATGTGGAGAAAAAGGTCACCAGGCGTGTGATTTCAAGGGAAAGAAAGAGGCTATCAATGTGAATGCTACAATTGTAGAGAAATGGGGCATTATGCAAATGAATGTCCTAAGCGTCAGGGAATCTTACCTCAGAAAAGGCCAAGGGATCAAGGACAATCTTATGCTGTGACTACAGTTGAAGCGGAATAATTAATGTATTGGTGCTTTTGGACTCATGGACTATATTCTGGTTATTAGAATAATGTGATATATATATAAGGATTGTACTGCAGTACATGTTGTTTTCATTAAGGATTTAATATGCTGGAGGTATTCATATTTTTAGTATGTGACAATAAGAAAAACATTACTTTGTTTGGGGAATCTGAGGTTACAATTGATTTTGAAATTTAGAGACCTTTTAGAGAAAGTCTGGACGGAGTTATTTTGGATAACTATAAAGGTTGGAATGGATTAATTTGATCTTTGGATAGTATTGTTTAAGTTTAAATCATTTCTGAAGATTATTTTTGGAATATTATAATACTATAGTTTTAGGAAAAGGACAACCTGCAGGGTGGGGCATAACCCATCGCGTCGGACAAAGCTGTAGGAATCGAACCCACAACCATAGTGCGACATGCCTTTATTTCCTACCACTAGCCTACAGGAAGTCCCTGGTTATTACAAAATAATTTTACTAATCTAAATGGTATGTGTTAACATTTGGAACCTTATACAATTAGGATAAGTATAATATTTTTGGGTTCTATTATCTTTTTGAGTGAAAGGTGAGTTGAAGGTTGAAACTCTAATTGTCGAGCATAAATATATATATACCTATCTCTTATTCAATGAATGAATTAATTCTTAAACTTTAGTAAAGGGTTATTAAAACAAAAAAATGTGTTATCCTAATACTTTATGTCTTGTTGAACTGATGATATTTTAAATCAACATATATTGAAGGCTTTAAGGCCCTCAATTTGACCGTTGATTGTGATTGATGACCTCAATCACTCCCTACAAATATTTACGTTTTTCCTCCAATTATATGTCTCTAATTTCCACCAATGTTCTCCTAATCGAGATCATAATTGGGTGGTGACTTTTTCATTTCCCTTTCCCTCTTATTAAGGTTAAATTTTATTAATATTATTTCCGATGTGGGTTTTCCTCAAAGGTATTTTATCTTTTCAACCTTTTGTTTACAAAGAATAATTTCAAATTGCAAGGACGCAATTTATTGAAGGAAGGGAGAATGTAACACCCCGATCTTCCATGATACGCTTCTCATTCAATATTGCAATAGCTTGCATTGTACGCAACTTCGAGTTCTAAAACACCGCGACTAATCAATGTAGCCGTTATGAATAGTAATAACCACTTTTTAAAATTATAGAATTTTTATATTTTAAAATGGACTTCATTTTTGTATTCGTAATATCGAAATTATCCAAAGTTGAATTTTTTGTAATTTTCTGAGAACTTCCAATTTTTTATGAATAGTGAAAATTACTTAAAAACATCTTTTTTAATCAAAATAATTTATAGTGATAAATTATACTATTTAGTGGTTTTAAAGTATAATTACAATATATTTTTACCATTTTATCCAATGGTGGTCATTATAATTAATTTAACATTGAAATTGGACATAAACAATTGCCAATCTTTTGATATAAATTGTTTCTTAAAAACACGCTATTTGTTGTAACCGCGGGAATTAATTATAAAATTAATTAATGCAACTTATACGTTTGGAATTTTGTAAAATAGACATCATTTTTGAATTCGGAATATCAATTATAGCTTTGGGTGAAATTTTGGCCTTGTTCTGAAAAACTTCAATTTTTGATGAATAGTGAAACCACTAAGTGGTAGTTAAATAACTGATTTTTCGTTTAAATGAAATATTACCACTTTTGTGATTTGATTTTCAAAAATCCGACATACATGGTTGTCATTAAGAAGTAAAATATGGTTCAATGAGATTAAAATAATTTTTGGTGAATAGTAACTTTTAAGTTCTTAATCGCGATTAGAGGTAATTAGTGTAGTTTAAGGTAAAAATAATGTTTTAATAATATGAGATGATCTTGACACTTGTCCTACGTCTATTGGATGAGTCATGGCCGACCAAGACAACCCATGGGTCAACTTGGGGACCCCATGGAGCCACTTTGGTTGGAAAATGACATTAATATATATTTATTTAATGTTAAAATTAAATTGACACAAACATGAGTTGTTTTACTAAAACAGTTTTTAAATTGGGGTTACACAAGTCCAAATTTTGATTATAAATATTCATTAGAAAGATAAAAAGATTTCCTATATCATTGTATTTTTTCATAATTTTTAGACATTAAATAAATTATATTATTTATGACATCATGATGATGCAGCGATGACCTCATTATTTAACGATTTAAATAAATTGGAATGATAATGTAAAATATAAAGCGTACACTTGTCCAAAACCTATTATATGAGTATATTTAGAACCCTTATCATCTTATCCTCGAATTATATAAGTGCGGGACCTCTAAAATCCGAAAATCATTTTATAATAAAGTGACTTTTCTTTACTTTCCAAGAGTGACCCTCCTCTCCACTTATAAAAGGCCCCCACCTCTCCCACCTCATTTACACTTTCAAGCCATTTGGCTCGGCCAACCTCTGCCCAAATACTCTCCCAACTTCCCCCTCTTACTCCTAGAAGCCTCAATTTGGGCAAAACTCTTCCCAAGGAAGCCTTTGGCTCAAATCAAAAAGAGTTACCCGATTTTGAGGTAATGTCTTCTCTAATGTTGTTTTGTTTTATTTTTCTTCTCCAACCCCCTAAACTCTTTTTATTCATTTCTTTTGTAACAACACCAGTATCCTAAATATACTAGGATGCTTTTATAAGAAGTATTTGAGCTACACTTACACACACCTACATCTAATGGTTAAAGAACATACAGTTTCTGTGGATGGCGAATTTCTGCCTCACGAAACGATGATTGTTCAACACTTATATAACACCTTCAAGGGTGGCCATTAAGATTTCACTATATTTATATATGATATATAATATTTTTATGTTTACTTATGCTTCTGTATTTCTCATTTATGGCATACTTTATGATTTCCATTATGGGTAAACGCGATAATTTCATTTTAGGAAGTGCGGACTACCGCCCCCTCAAAGTGATGTGAATCGTTAATGCCATATGTGGGATGTATAAAGGATGGAGTAAATGATATTATATATGATATTATACTGGAACTATATTATACCTTTATATAATTATGATTTCATTATATTAAATACGAAATAGAAATTAAAGTAGCGTTCATGCGTACGTACGGCTTACCGTCTCCATGAACGGTGCATTTCATTTCTTACCTCTAAATGTTACGTAATATTATTAATGAATTTATATACTGGATATATATGATATATATGATATCTACATCATGAATATAATTCTGAATATAATGGATATTTCACCACATGAACAACTTGTAATTATAAGAAGGTTATTGTTGACACAAGTACCAAAGATCGACAAAACGACGGTTATTAACTTAAATAATTACATAACGTTCATAACATTGTAATAATTGAGATAAAAAGGATAATGAAATTGAAAATGGTTCTTAATAAGGTAGATATAAACTCTAGTTTATTATTCAGGAGGTTAAAGAACGGTTGAGTCAAGTCGTACACGAGGTAAGGGAATTTCTTAACCCAACTTACATTCTTTGGGTTAATCTCCTACTTTCAAATTATGTCATGATATTATTATGTCTTATTTTGTATTTTTTACTTTCTTTATGTGTACCTATAGTGAATACACATAATATATCTATTTTATTTTAAAAATGATCTTTGTAAGGACTTCGTCTCAATCTCCTTTCATTGAGGAATATTTGGTTTTATACACAAATTTCTTTTATACGGTGTATAAACCCCTTTGACTTTTACGTTTATTCAAAAAGAATCTTTTTTATATGAAGAGTTTTACTAAATGACAAAAAGGGAATGTTTTTCTTTCCATACATATGCGGTGACAACGACCTCTCCGCCGCCGTGACCATTATTTGAGTTTCGGCTTCCTCTACAAGCCATACTTTTTTTAATGAAAAATAAATACCATGTTATACTTTTCTTTTATTTTGGTATTGAAAATGGTTTTGAAAGCGTTTTTATTATATCAATGTGTTGTATTGATATCTTGTGATTGAAATGTGGAAATGTTATGTTTCCTTTATGCATGTTTTATGTGATATGATTATGTTATGGTTTATGATATGTTTAAACCTATTCATATGAGGAATGCATTGGACTTAATAAGTGACGGGTGGAGCCCGCTATAGCTCCTCGATGCATCGGTAGGTCTCATGAGACAACTAGACGTGGAATTGGCCGAGGCCCTTTCCCAATTTGATTTATGGTTTTGGCCGAGGCCTTAATCATTTTAGACGTCTTGGCCGAGGCCTTGACAAAATGTTTCAGAATGTCTGGCATTATACATTCCCTCATTATGAAAGTGGTTATTGATATTTCAGGTGATTATTCGACCAGTAGAATATCCATGTGAAGAAGTGAATGGAATTATCTCATTTTACTTTTGCTATATTATGTTGATGTTCAAGTTTAAAAGGATTTTGTTTTAGTTATACATTGCCTTAAATTTTTATGTTTATTTATGAAAGCTTCCGCAATATTGTTATCCTTACTGAGCATCTGAGCTCACCCCTTTCAATGTTTTAATATTTTCCAGGATGTGAAGAAGTATTTTATGAATGACCTGCAGGGATAGTCAGAAGAGGATATGAGTGTGGACTATGGAGACTTTGTTATTGTAGTTTTCACCTTATGATGTAATGTAAGACTTATGAATGTATCTTGTGTTTCTAAGGCTACTAAACTAATCGGTCTTTCAAGACTTGATCTTTTGTGATCATGCCAATGTTACAAAGTAATGCACCGACTCTGGGTAGCTGGGGTTGGGGCGTTACAAAAATTATAAGTTTTTTGAAACCTAGGTTTAATAGATGTGTTTGGTGATTATTATTTTAAAACAATTCATCATATCTATTGTAAGGGTTGGTGTCCTAAGAACCAACTGCTTTGTACTTTGATTACATGAATGTTCACTTATTATATATTTTTCATTGTCCTGCATGACAATAATATAACAATGTCCGGGAATATTTGTTGCATTAATAAGGTCATGGAAGATCCCTGCTATGATGAGAACCTTGAAATTCTATAACAATATTCTTAAATGAAGTTCTTTGGTTAGATGACATACTATGATAGGACACATAGTATACAAACTTCCATGTGCAAGTACTCGTAAGAAGAAGAGACTACATCTCATGGAGTTCGCATTTGGTAATCTCCATGATGGGAGATTATGAGAACTGACCCGCCAGTAGTATTTTTGAAAGTCTTGGTGTCATCGAATATTACTATCTGCAAGTATGTGTAATGGTCCTTAGACTACAAGATTATCATTAACTCATGTCATGACTTGCACACTTAGATTTACTGACGAAAACCGTCACGCAGATAGTTGGCGGGAAGTAGGGTACGTTGGGTGCGTAATGAGTGACATGTTGTTAATGGATAAGTCGTGGAAGAATTTGTACCTTCCATTTATGGAAGTTGATATCTCGGCCCTTTGATTGAAATAGAAATGTCATATTAAATTCCATGGCCATGGTGTGAATGACGAGTTTATATCAGGTTGTCAAAGAACGACGGATCAAGCATATAGGTTTATGACACTGCCATGAAACCTTCTTGAAGAGATATCGAGACAAAGGGATTAAATTACACAGTAAGCGTTCGTATGAGGTGATATGTCAATGATGCGTCAACTTATTTCTCTTGGGTGCCATGACCCATTGTTAGACAGTAATCTTGGAATTTAGGCAAGCTCGCCTAATGACAACGAGAAAGAGGCCTAGAGGGTCACACACTAAGTGTATTCAAGTATCTCAAGTAGAATAAAGATTATTCCCATATGTGGTTTAGTAATTATTCAAGTAAGCCTAAATCATTCTGATGATGGAGGAATAAGGAAATGAAAAACAAGATATAAACACCGTGTATTAAAGATTACACGCCGTGTAGTTTTTCATGGAAAACAAGTACACGCCGTGTATTAATAATTACACGTCGTGTAGTTTTCTTTATGGAAAGGAAATTAATGAATTAATGCAAGATATACACACCGTATACATTAAATGTACACGCCGTGTAGTTTTCAATGAAAAACAAGTACACGCCGTGCATTTATTAATACACGCCGTGTAGTTTTTCCAGTTGGGATTTTGAGGATATAATATTGTTTTAAATGATATTTATTATAATCAGCATGGGAACATGTCAAGGAATTAATTATTTGACATGGGGTTTTAAATAAGAGTCAATGAAATAAATAAAACGCGTAAGGCATTTATTTATTGTCATAACTCTACAACCTCAAACCTAATTATAAATATATTCACAACCCTAACTCTTTTCCAACATACAAGAGAATCGTTGGGCACCACAATTCCGGAGAATTCTTTCAAGGCCAAAAAAACCTCTTCCTCCAAGAACGCTCTCAAGACTGAGAGAGATCCTCTTCCATCAGATCAAGAAGATCTAAGGCGGACAACGTAAGAAAAGGCTTCTCCACGCTAGCACCTGGAGAATCCTTTGGAGACGTCCAGAGATACGAGGTACACATGTGGATCACCGATAGAGGGAGTCTACACTTGGCTACTACGATGCAACGACGGATCACATCGACAACATGATCAAGAACATCAACGAAGAAAGAACACCCAAAAGGTATTTATTTATATTTAATTAAATTAATTATAATCAACCTCTAACGATCCTTGTTTGTGGTTCTGGGACAAACCTTCTTCTTTGTCTTTTTCTGTGATTCGATCCATGGAGACTGGCGTTTATCGTCATATTGATCCCAGATTGATCATTTCTAAGGACAAAAATCCAAGTGGGCACATTCACCCACGCGCTTCCACTGCACCCGAAACCTTCAAATGGTATCAGAGGGAGGATCCATCTTTGATTATAATTATTTAATTTTCATTGATAATTTATGAATTTATATTTGATTCAATTCGAAATAAATCGTTCTATAAATCTGATTAAACGAGATCTATTCTTCGTCCTTCGTTTATTGATTCACATCACAGAAACAACCTTTTAATTTTAATTTTGAATAAAATAAAAATGAGGAACTCATCTGGAGGATCCGCTCTTTCTATCTGTACAACACGGGATTACACGACATGTAATTAAAACTACACGCCGTGTACTTAGGTTCAATGAATCGACAGTGGTCCTCCAAACCACGCTGTGTGAATTGAATATGCCTAAGTATTAATCACACCGTGTTGACCAGAATTGAACGGAGCGTGGAACCGGAATACACGGCGTGTATGTTGGAGCAACACGCCGTATAGTCCGTTCTGACCTAGGTGAAATCGTGTACAAGGATAAGCCGCATACCGTGTACACGGGATCACCAGGCCGGTTACCACGTAACAAGTAAGTACATGTCGTGTATGACTTATCTACACGCAATGTACTCCAAAATTTACAAAGTACAAAAAACACACCAAATCCCCCGGAATGTACTTTAGATAAAGAGTGAAAAGAAATACACGCCGTGTAATTATAAACTAGACGTCGTGTACTTTCCAGATATGGAATTTCACCAGGTTTACTCTAATGTACAAAGACCCATACAAGGAATATAGATGAGAAGAATCTCAAGGAAATTTAGAAAGAAATTTATGATAAAGAATTGATTAATTATAAGATCATAATTAATTAAATTCGAGCACGACTTATCTTAAATGAAAGGGCGATTAAAAGAATTTGAATTCTAAATATGCGTAAATTTCGATGCATGCTATGGATGATCATGAGCTAGACCAAAGACCCTTTGTATGTATATGGTTTCATTTAAATTTATTTAATTGAAATTTGTTGGTCTGCGAGCCTTCTTCCAATAAAATGTAGAGCCTGCGTGGCTATGGTTTCTTTAATGTAAACCCATGTAATGGAGGATCTCCCCAAGCCAGTGGAGATGGTTCAAATCTCGATGCCGAGGCGAAACCGACGCAAGAAGATACAAAGGTGGACAGGTGGGAGCTGCAAAACACAAACCATCAGGTTCAAGATGTTTTCACTAGTTCAGGGTTAGCTTATCAAAACCGCTAGATAAGCTAACGAATAGAATCTCATGATCATGCCATATTATTTTATTTCTGTCTAAATTGCATGGTTTATTTGTTATGCATGTGTTGTCGCGATCACATAGTTAATAAAATGAACAAGCATGCAAAGATGAAATAAAATAAAAATCGGACTATCCGTAAACATTATCGGAACATGGTTAATCACTTAAGAAAGCATCACTTAATATTAACAAGAATGTGATAATGTGAAAATACGCATAAAATATTAAAATTCCTCAATACCATATTAAGTCAAACCAATCCTTCCGTTACTTGATTAAGGGCAAGACTCAATAAAACTATGTGTTTGACCAACCCTTGTTGGGACACTTACTTTTATAAAGGAAGCCCTTATGAATGGTTTTGGGTTGACTTAACCATATTACATCAAGAGGAGTAGCCCTTTCTAAACTTGAGGTAATATTGGAGGCAAGAGTTGAGGAAATCCAAGTTAGGATTTCAAGATTGGGGAGTCTACTCAACAGATCAAGGAACTATAAGCTCACAGTTGAAAAAGACCTGCCTACCTAAATACCTTCAATGTGCTTGACCAACCCTTGTTGGGGTTATGCAAAGGGGGATATGGATCCCTTCCACTAGAATTTCAAATCAACAGGACATTCTGAGTTCAATGGTGAGGGCCATTGGGACATGATAAAATAGTGGCAGCATTAATAAATTCATTTATTATTTTTCATAAAATGTAATCAAGAATGTACTGATAAATATGCTCTTTTAATTGTAGAATCTAAATGACAAACTCGTCAACCAAATTTTCTCTACGATCAATTCTAGATAAAGACAATATCCTCACTGGGAGTAACTTTCAAAAATGTTTTAGGCGCCTTTGGGTTATCCTATGCCATGAACAAAAGTTTTACGTGCTGGAGTCCTCACTTCCTGCTTCTCCTACCCCAGGGGCGAGTGATGATGATTTCCTGGTCTGTGATCAACATTTGAACGACGCTCTTGATGTTCAATTTTTGATGCTATCATCGATGTCTAGTGAGCTCATGAAGTCTCATGAAGACATGGATGCCTATAGCATGCTCGAGAACCTCCATGGTCTATACCAGGAGAGAGCAAGACAAGAAAGGTTTGAGATCTCCAAAGCTCTATTTCAGATCATGCTTGGAGAGGGTGCCCCAACTGGGCCTCATGTAGTCAAGCTCATTTGCTACATTGAGCGCTTGGAGGTTCTAGGGTTTAAACTCCCCGAAGAACTGGGCACCGATCTCATTATTGCATCACTCCCCCAGAGCATCTCGAACTTTGTTCTTAATTTCAACATGAAGAACATTGAGAAGTCTCTATATGATCTTCTTATCCTTATTCTCCAAGTAGATAATGACCTGAAGTGTGAAAAGCCTTCTGTCCTTATGGTGAATAAAAGGAAAGGGAAGGCGAAGAGATTTAATCCCAAATCTTCTTCAAGGCCATCCAAGAAACGGAATATCAAAGGGGAGGCAAAGGAACATGATGTTGTTTGTTTTTCATGTGGCAAGAAGGGCCACTGGAAGAAAAACTGCACCTAGCCAAGGAAGCAAGGGGAAGCTTCAGGTGCATTTGTTATTGAATGCAATCTATCTGTTTCTACTAATTGGGTATTAGATATTTCTTGTGGTGCTCACATCTGTATCCAAATACATGAACCAAGTATATTCAGAAAGATTGACCAAGGTGAGGTGGATCTACGAGCAGCCAATGGAGCCAGACTCGATGTTGTAGCTGTTGTAGACTACCACCTCACATTTCCTTTTGGGATGTTCTTGGTATTATAGGGTTGTTATTATGTGCATTCTGTTACTACAAACATTATTTCAGTATCCAGATTAGATACTGATGGATTCAGCTTCATGTTTGGAATTGGATGTTTCCACTTTTATAAAGATAGCATTTGTTTTGGTAGGGCACATTTATATAACGGCCTTTATGTGTTAGACTACACAAACCAAGTAATGACAATCAATGACAAATTTAATTCACATGACTCATACCACACACAACTTTGGAATCACCGGCTAGGTCATGTCAATGAGAAAAGTTTGACAAAATTACATCGAGAAGGGTATTTAGATTCTTTCGAAATAAAACCACTTGGTGTATGTCATGTGTGTCTACAAGGAAAAATGGCCAAAGCCCCATTTAGTGGGAAAGGTGAAAGAGAAAAAGAGCTTCTAGAATTATTTTACACAGATTTGTGTGGGCCATTTCCAGTTGAGGCAAGGGGTGGGTTCTCATACTTCATAACTTTTACTGATGATTTTAGTAGATATGGATATATCTACTTAATGAGGTATAAGTCAGATTATTTTGATCAGTTCAAAGAATACAAGAATGAAGTTGAGAACCATCTTGGTATGAAGATTAAGAAACTCCGCTCAGACAGAGGAGGAGAATATCTTAATCAGGACTTCATTGATTTCTTACGGGAGTTTGGGATTCTATCTCAACTCACTCCTCCTTACACTCCACAGTGGAATGGGGTAAGCGAAAGGAGGAACCGCACCCTGTTGGACAAGGTGAGATCAATGATGAGTCATGTGAGTCTTCCATTATATTTTTGGGGATATGAATTACAAACAGAAGAACACATACTAAACCAAGTACCAACTAAATCGATAAATGGTATTCCATACGAGTTATGGAGTGGACGCAAAGCCATGTTATCGAATTTACATGTGTGGGGTAGCGAAGAATTTGTTAAGGCCTCTTCAGGTGACAAACTTTCACCCTGAGGAACAAAGTGTATCTCTATAGGATATCACACGGAAACAAGGTGATATTACCTATACAACCCCTCAGACAAAAAGGTTACAGTGGCAAGACACGCTATATTCCTTGAGAGGGAGCACATATCCAAAAGAGATAGTGGGAGTGAGATAGACTTAGATGAATTCGAGGCTTAAGATACACTTGAGTTGGTACAAGAATAGATTCCACGAAGCCCCGTGGAAGGACAATCTGTTCCAGAGACACAAGAACTACGTAGGAGCATGAGAGAGGTGAGAGAACCCGAATGTTATGGTTTTCTTGTCACCGAGGATGGTGACTCATTATTGGTTGACAATGATGATCCTCTTACCTAAAAGGAAGCAGTTGAAGGCACAAACATTGCCAAGTGGCAAGAAGCCATGAATTCTGAAATGGATTCCACGTACCAAAACCAAGTCTGTATTTTGGTACATCCTCCAGTTGATGTAAATCCTATTGGTAATAAATGGGTATTCAAGAAGAAACTGGACATGGAGGGGAATGTTAGCACCTAAAAGGCATGACTGGTTGCAAAAGGTTTTAGACAGCATCAAGGAATTGACTATGATGAAACCTTTTCACCAGTTGCGATGCTGAAATCCATCAGAATTCTATTGGCCATTGCTTCTTACCATGACTGTGAAATTTGGAAAAAGGATGTCAAAATAGATTTCCCTAACGAGAACCTCTAGGAAGATGTCTACATGACACAACCTGAAGGGTTTGTGACTCCAAATGATTCCAATAAGGTATGCATGTTTCATAAATCCATTTATGGATTAAAGCAATCATCAAGGTCATGGAACATTCATTTTGATGAAGCTATAACAGAATTTGGATTTATTAAGAATGAATGTAATCCTTGTTCCTACAAAAGGTTTAGTGGAAGTGCAGCCATTTTCCTAATAGTATATGTTGATGACATATTGCTAATTGGAAACGATGTACCTGTCTTACTGTCAGTTAAGGCATGGTTGCATAAATGCTTCTCCATGAAAGAATTGGGCGAGGCGGCATATAATCGTGGGATCAAGATCCATCATGATAGATCTAAGAGAATGCAGGGCCTGAGTCAAAGTACATACATTGACAAGATACCGGAAAGATTCAGTATGGAAGAGTCCAAGATGGGATTGTTTCCTGTGTCACATGGCATTCATCTTTCCAAGAAAATGTGTCCTCAATCACATGAGGAAAGAAAGAAAATGGCATGGATCCCTTACGCATCTGCGATTGGGTCAGTCATGTATGCTATGCTATGTACGAGGCTAGATGATGCTTACGCATTATGTATGGTAGGCAGATATCAAGCTGATCTAGGAGACCTCCATTGGATGGTGGTCAAGATTGTTTTTACGTATATGAGGCATACTAAGGATATGTTCCTAGTTTAAGGAGGAGATGAGTAACTAGTCATCATAGGACATGTAGATTCTAGTTTCTAGACTGATCAAGATGACATGAAGTCGCAGACTGGATACATCTTCAGTTTGAATGGAGGTGTAGTGAGCTGGAAGAGCTCAAAGCAATGTGTGGGGGCAGATTCTACAGTAGAGTCCGAGTATATCGCAGCTTCTGAGGTTTCTAAAGAAGTAATATGGATGCGAAGCTTTGTCCAAGAGTTGGATGTAGTACCGAGCAGTAAATATCATACCACACACTATTGTGATAATACTGCAGCGGTGGAACTTGCAAAAGAGCCAATGTCACATTAGCGGACAAAGAACATACTTCTGAAGTATCATCTCTTGAGGGATTTTTCTCAAAGAGTTGAAGTTGTAGTGAGCAGTATTTACACAAAAGACAATGTGGAAGACCCCTTGACTAATGCCTTCACTCAGCAGAATCATGATCATCATGTGCGGTCTAGCGGACTAAAAGTCATAGGCAGTTGGCTCTAGTCCAAGTGGGAGTTTGTAAGGGTTGGTGACCTAATAACCAACTATTTTTTACTTTGATTACATGAATGTTAACTTATTATATATTGTTCATTGTTCTGCATGACTATAATATAATAATGTCTTAGAACATTTGTTGCATTATTAAGGTCATGGAAGATCCCCGCTATGATGAGAACCTTGAAATGCTATAACAATATTCTTAAATAAATTTCTGCGGTTGGATGACATTCTATGATAGGACACATAGTATACACACCGTCATGTGAAAGTACTCATAAGAAGACGAGACTCTCTCTCATGGAGTTCTCACTTGGTAATCTCCAAGATGGGAGCTTATGAGAACAGACCCGCAAGTAGTAATTTTGCATGTCTTGGTGTCATCGGATATTACTATCTGCGAGCGTGTTTGATGGTCCTTAGACGGGAAGATTATCATTAACTCATGTCATGACTCACACACTTAGATTTACTGACAAAAACCGTCATGTAGATAGTTGGAGGTAAGTAGGGTACGTTGGGTGCGCCACGAGTGACATGTTGTTAAGGGATATGTCAATGAATGATTTTTCCCCTCCATTTATGGAAGTTGATATCTCGGCCCTTTGATTGAAATAGAACTGTCACATTAAATTCCATGGCCATGGTGTGAACGACGAGTTTATTTCAGGTAGTCAAAGAACGATCGATCAAGCATATAGGCTTATGACACTGCCATGAAACCTGCTTGATGAGATATCGAGACAAAGGGATTAAATTACATAATAAGAATTTGTATGAGGTGATACGCCAATGAGGCTTCAACTTCTTTCTCTTGGGTGCCTTGACCCGTTGCTAGACAGTAATCTTGGAATTTAGGCATGCTCTCCTAATGCCAATGAGGAAGAGGCCTAGAGGGTGACACACTAAGTGTATTCAAGTATCTGAAGTATAATAAAGATTATTCTCGTACGTGGTTTAATAATTATTCAAGGAAGCCTAAATCTTTTTGATGATGGAGGAATAAAGAAATAAAAAACAAGATATACACGCCGTGTATTAAAGATTACACACCGTGTAGTTTTTCATGGAAAACAAGTACACGCCGTGTATTAATAATTACGCACCGTGTAGTTTTCTTTATGGAAAGGAAATTAATAAATTAAAACAAGATATACATTCCGTTTACATTAAATATACACGCCATATAGTTTTCAATGAAAACAAGTACACGCTGGGTATTTTTTAATACACGCCGTGTAGTTTTTCCTGTCGGGATTTTGAGGATATAATATTTTTTTAAATGATATTTATTATAATCAGCATGGGCACATGTCAAGGAATTAATTATTTGACATGGGGTTTTAAATAAGAGTCAATGAAATAAATAAAATTCATAACGCGTTTATTTATTGTCATAACTCTACAACCTCAAACCCGATTATAAATATCCCCACAACCCCAACTCTTTTCCAACATACAAGAGAATCATTGTACACAACAATTCTAGAGAATTATTTCAAGGCCGAAAGAACCTCTTCCTCCAAGAATTCTCTCAATACAGAGAGAGATCCTCTTCTTTCGGATCAAGACTATCTAAGGCGGACAACACAAGAAAAGGCTTCTCCATGCTAGCACCAGGTGAATCCTTTGGTGATGACCAGAGATACGAGGTACACGTGTGGATCACCACTATAGGGATTCTACACTTGGATACTACGACGCAATGAAGGATCACATCGACAACGTGATCAAGAACATCAACGAAGAAAGAACACCCAAAAATTATTTCTTTATAATTAATTAAATTAATTATAATTAACCTGTAATGATCTTTGTTTGTGGTTCAGGGACAAACCTTCTTCTTTTTATTTTTCTGTGATTCGATCCATGGAGACTGGCGTTTATCGTCGTATTAACACCGGATTGATCATTGCAAATGACAAAAAGCCATGTGGGCACATTCACCCACGTGCTTCCTCTGCGCCCGGAACCTTCATCTATGTCATAAAATAATAAAAATCATACCAAAATTCTATTCCCCATTTGATCACATACAAAACTGTGTAGGTTTGAAAAAAATAAATAATTCCTTAGATGAAAAGATCTCAACATACTTTCCTCATCCCTAGATCATTTTTATTTAAGGATACAACATATAAGACCTCTAGATTTTCTAAAAATGTACATAATCCCATATTTATTCATTTTACAACCGTGAGTTTTATCATGTGATATTTGAGTTCATTACGATGCCTTCATGATCACTAAAAGGAGACACACTCTATTTAAGAAGGAGTAATCAATCCAATATTGTTATTATCTGTTATTTATCTCTCTAAATATTGAGAGAGAATATATGAGAGATAAAATTCACTAAAATGAGTGAGAATTATATTCATGGGAGTAAAACTAGTCTTTATAGCTTGGTTTAGGTTTTGAAAATTACCATTATGTCTCTAAAGAAACTTAAACCACATATTCAACCCATTATCACACTTATGACTTATTAATCTTGTTATAATTGTCAAAAATATTAAACCACTTTTTTTTAACACTCCCACATCTAACATGATAAAATAATAACCATTACAATAGATTGTTTCCTCATTTATTTATTTTAAAATTCTTGGATGTATAACAATCATTCACGAAATAACTTATCATATTCCCTAAATTAAATTTAAATTACATTCGAAATACATTTAATTCAAATTATTCTAAATTTTAGTAATAGATATTACATATTAATTCATGATTTTACATTACTCCCATCATATAATTGTCATATAAAAATGATTAATTTCTACTCAATGTTCATGTTTTGATCATAAACACATTAGAAGAGAATTGATTGAGTTCATTTAATTAGAATGCTGCTAAATGTTTTGATCATATAAGTAATAATATTAAGACAAATGATTATAATATTCCTTTTTACTACTCCTGATGAAAATTAAAACTTATCATTAGAATGGAGATATGCCAATTCATCCATTTGGAGGGTCATATGGACCATAAAAAATCTTAACAAATCTGTTGAGAAAACTAGACTTGCTTTGAAGAGAGAATTTTGGGGCTCAATCAAGAATTCAAAATTATTTAATTCTCGGCCAGAAGTTGTGTGTAAAATAAAATTCATTTTGGATAAAAATTTCGTGGCCCAAATTCATTATAAGGTTCCCAACTGATTTTTTTAAAATAGTCTACCATTCAGTTTGGGAATTAAAATCAGCACCAAATCCACGAATTTTCTCATGATTAAGTTTTCCAATTTATCTAATACTTTTTAGTGTGAAATATAAAACATATGAGAAATAGTTTTTTAAAAAATGGTCCAGATTTGAGGGCCTCAACCTATTCAGAAACCCATTAACATTTCATCCTTAAAAAAATTATTGACAAGAATGGACAACTACACATTGATTAGTTTAAATGGAATAAAATTGGATAAAAAATTCGAATTGATTCCTAATTTTATATGTAGATAGAACACACCAATATATAAAACTTTTAAGGAGAATAAAAATCAATATTATGGTCTTTGAAAGGTCAATTAGTCAATCCATGTAGAGGGGAACAACCCAAATCCCTGGGATATATCTACATTACCCTCTTTTACCTGAAAGGGGTTTTCATTTCAGAGTAGAGGAGGATAAATTTTCTTGAAAAAAGACATGAAATAGTCTTGAGAGGACCTTACAAACTAAAATTTTCACTTTAGAGACCCTTTCTCCACCTTTTTTCATGTTCGTTTCCATTCATTTTTAATTGTAATTTATTATGTGTTTTGTTTTAATTTTGTTTCAATATGAATGCATGTTTCTTCATAACATAATATTCTTAACATACTTCTATAGTGTAATATTATTATTCTTGAAATGATTTAAATGAAGTTGAAAACCATTATCTTCTTTCAATCTATCATTTAATCGAAAGTGTATTTTTTTCACACATCAGATTTTGTGTGTGTGTTCGGTGCACCACTCATTTATTATCTTGATATTTTTACTTTATTTTAAACCAATCACCATAAGAATTCAAATAATATTAATAACCATATAAATGGTTGGGTAATTCATCTTTTGGGGTGATTTATAATTTTCAGATATTATGTGATCGAGATCTTTTGGTCGTTGAGTATTCTTTAGGTTAACATTGTGTATATCGAACTAAAAATGATTTGGATTAATGACATGTAATGTTTAACCTAAGGATTTTATGGATTATTGAAACCATAAATATACTACCATTATCATGTTATGATTTATATTAAAATCCTAAGATAACATAAGGTTTTGACTAATGCCTGAACACTAGGGAATTCTGATCAAAATCATCTTTTCAAGTGGGTGTGAATTTAATACCATATAAAGGAAAGGTCAAGGATATCATAATCCTAAAAACTATAATAATGAACATACCCCAATATTTATTAAATAGATAAATCATACATCATACATCAATCATTTCATTTAATATTTTCAAAAAAACATCCATTAAAAATACTATTAATTAAAAATAACCGACTCTAAAATTTGTACCACCACCGTGGATTCAACCCGAGTGCCTCTATACACATTATCATAACAATGGGCCCTTGAAATTTTTATAGTTAAACTTTTTATATGCTTAAAATTTCACCATTTCTAGGGATGATACAATTTTTATTTATTATTTATTTATTTATGTAAAAAAACAAAAAAAAATTAAGAAAACAAATCTTGAGAAAAACCAAAAAGAAAAACCCACCTTTATTATCCATGAAAATTTTCTATGAATTCACAATAGCCTCTCAAAAAATCCATCATATTTGTTTACCCTAAAAAGGAGTGTAATCTTCACTAACTTAGTAGGACCATTAGGCGTAATTAAATCACTCAAGAACCATTCATTTCCCATCCAATTATACTAGATATGACCAATCCTTGGAAATAATTCCATAATGAAATCTATTCCCCTAATATGAATTAGAAACCCCTTGTAATTAAATATCCAAACATTGAGACTGATATCAAACTCCAATCGGGGTTGATTCATCTTCTACCTCATTTCCATGGGCTTGTTGAAGAGGATCGTCATCTTAATCTCAAATATTTCCAAGTGTTGTTATCTTTCATGCGCCATCAATGGGTTTCTAAAGAAGAAATAAAACTTTGATCATTCCCTTTCTCCATAGTTAACTCCACAATGTCATGGATCTACTACCTCCCTCATAATTCCATAACCACATTGAATGAAATGAAATGACTCTTCTTAGAGAAATTCTTTCCCCCTTCTCATACAACTTCAATCCGAAAGGAAATAAGTGGTATCTGTCAATTCCCTAATGAATCACTTAATGAGTCCTAGGAGATGTTCAAAATTCTTGTGGAAACCATCCCACATCACCAAATATCTGACCACATATTGATCCAATAATTCTTTGAGTGATTTTTGGATATAGAGAGAATTCTAATTTATGCCTCAAGTGCCGGGGACCTTGTTAAAAAAAATCCTGCATTGACCTGAGATCTTATAAGAAACATGGATGCAAATGTGAAATAATTCCATAATCAAACACATACTCAATTAAAATAAGTCCATATAATTTATCCATATATCCAAACAAGTTTTCTGAGTGTATTAGTTAACTTATAGGTCTTGCGAGAAAACTAGATATGGATACGAAAGCCCAACCTCATATTCTCCTTCATCTATATTACCTAGACCAATCATGAATTGTGTAATCTGTACCTTAGCATCTCATCCAACTAACACATGTCCAAAAATTTATGAGGAACCATATGATTCAACCAAAACAATAGAGATCAATGCATTATATTACCAGGGTAATACCTTCCCTCAATAATCATATTAGTTAATTAGAAAATCCTACCATACCCTTTCCAAGACCTTATTTTTTACCTATAAACAAGGCTTATGGTATGGTAAGACCATTTATCTTCCCCCTCAGTTCCCTCATCAAAATTAAAACCAATTACAGCATGGTCAAGGTGGTCAAGGTGGTGGTAACTTCAAAAAACCTTATCATTTTATTCCTTAACCTCAGAGGATAAATCCTCCTATTTCTCTTCCATGATTCCACTATCCGAATAAGCCTTCCCAATTCCCAATACTATACAAGAACGTTCCAAATAACCAAATTCAAGGTAATCCCAATGCGAGAGATGCCTCTTTTTCAATGAAATCCTGGGAAATCATTGTAGAAGATATTTCATATTTCACATGTTCCAGCCTTAAAAACATTGAATCCCACATTGGCCAACTTGAATACCACCTCATCCAGGATCAATAATCCAATTCTTCCCAGCTCCTAACTCAACAATTTCGCAATTCCAAGGGAAATGTAAAGGCAATTTTCATTAGATTAGAGAATAAAATTGATATGCCACTTGATGAATATACAAAATACCCTTTAAACGTTGAGTTGGAAAATTAAAAGAAAAAAAATCTAGAAAAAGAACCTGAAGAAACTCCCTCACCTCCTTCCATTCCTCTATGGAATCCAATTTATTTTTCCTCAAACTATCCCTAATCCAAAGAAGTCGTTTGAACCCAATCCTGAAATTCTATAAATTTTTAGACGTGTTGAAGTCAACATTACATATGTAGATTCCATAAAAAAACCTTCAAGTATGAAAATTTTCTTAATGAATTTTGAACCCATAAGATGCAACTTAAGTCCATATAGAATGTTTCAACCCAGCAGTCCATAACCATGAAGTGTAGTGATCAAGTGAAATTTTTGGTTCGATGCCAAATAGGTAGTTCCAACTATTATGATGTACTCATTGAACTTGGATCCTAAATTAATGTCATTCCTAAATCCATATTCTCCAAAATTGTTCTTGGTCCCTCACCCCTAATGAGTGTTTTATCCAATTATCAATTCGAAGAACAACTTTTCCTAAGAGAATAAATGAGGATGTCCGTATCTGAGTTAATAACATTATCTTCCAAGTTAATTTCTATGTCTGTGACATGGATGGTGAGACAAATTATTGATATTCTCCTTTGATTATAGGAATACCTTTCCCCATGGAATCTAGAACTAATATTTTTTTCCATATGGGTATCTTATCCATGGAATTTGGTAACCAATATGCCAAGATTAATATTTTTCAATCTAAGCGTTACCCATCAGAGAATAAATCTATATTCTATATCCATGCTTCTGAAAGATTCTCTGAGAGTGTGTTGATCCTTGATCCTTCATGTTCTTCATGTTCTAAAGATAAATGATATAGTGAATTTTTCTTCCTTAATAACCAAATCACAAATAGAGAAGCTGATGGTAACATTTCAAGTGTAAACTCCATCAATATAAAGGATCCTGAAAACTCATTGAAATACCATATCAACTATGATGTCCATTTTTCCAACATGGATGGTAATGAGGAAAATGAATAAGGATGTTAATTTCTTGATTCAAATCAGATCATCCAACATTCATTATTTCCCATCATTGATTCTAAAAATTATTATGTTCGTGATAAGAACCCTTAACAAATATTTTTATCTTGTGATAATTATAGAGAGTGTTGTGATATTTCTTCCCTAATTAATAATGTGATCATTAGTGAGGTTGAAATTAGAAATTATTAAAAAAATTGATATAAAGAATATTAAAAAAGTTATTTAGTCTTATGAGTCCACCGATCATCATTATTTTACATTGGTAAGAGATGAAATAAATGATTTAGAAAAATTGTGATCTCATACTCTAATTTTTTTTATCTAAATCATTTATAAATGAACCATCTGAATGGAAACATCCTCCTAAATTTAAAAGTATAGAAAAATATAATTTTACAGATAAAATCATTCCTAATGTTGAATAACAAAGGGATGGTAGCCATATTATCTTTCACCCTCCATTATATTGAAGGAAAAACATTAATGAAGGGAAGAAATTATCCTATTAACAATATGGCCTCCCAAAGGATAAGTTTTTATAGAAGCACTATGAAGTTGAGAAAATATTTTGGACACCATATAACTATGGGTGGTCAACTACAACTGTTTAGTTGTAGAAAAAATAAATGCAATGCAACTTGGGAGCCAATCCATGTTTTCTTTAACATTGATGAAGTTTTAGTTTATTTTTAGTTTTCACAAAAAGAATGGTGAATTTTTTGATTTTTTATAGGTAATTGAAATTTTCTACAACACCAGTAGAGGGGAAACACATCTCGAGAATGACATCAACTTTCATAACATCCCCAAATTCAATTTTAGACCCACCACTGTATTAAGACGAAAACCCACCAAATCCAAATTAGGGGCACCTCTTTCCCATTAACTCATCTTCTCTCTCTATTAATCCTCTCTCATTGTCATTTTTACCACATTACTCACAATTTTTTCAGTATATTTTCTATTTTATTTTGTTATGAATTAAAAAAAACATAAAAACCCAAAAAAATATTACTAAAAAAGAGCAGTATTTACTCACCATCTAATTTTGAAATTTTGTACAAAAATTTTGGAGAGTCAAAAGACTCAATTTGATATATAAAATTTTATCTTTTCATCATAAATTTGTACAAAGTGTGTTGTTTTGAAACCCAAAAATTTATAATTATCACTTTTTGATTTGGAATATGATTCTTCATTATATGTGATGAAGAAAATTATCTTTCTTGTAGTGTCACTTATAACCATATTTTAATTTTTTTCATTTTAATACCAGATTTTGAGTATTGAGATTGTGGAACATCGAGATGAATTTCCTACATTCTAGTACAATAATATGATAGAGGCATTTTATTATCCACATGAGAATTACAATAACCAAATAGACTCATTTTTCCCTTAAATTAATACTTCTTTTGAGATGCACATCAAGCACATGAAAACATTTTTTGATATCCACATTACAAGACTGATACCTTATCCCACCCAAAATCTACAATGAATTTCATTGCATAATTTATTGAAATTTTATTCTGGGGGAACATAGTTTATTTTGGGTAATATTTTCTTGATTTTTACCATGTTATCATATTCTTGAGAGAAAGAATCCATTTTAGGGGGGAGGTTGTCATTCAGTTAATTTTGGGAATGTATATATGTTTATGACATCCTATAAAAATATTATTGATAGGAGTTCAATTTTTTTAAAAAAATAAGAACAAAAAGAGAAGAAAAAAATAATGGATTGTGTCTTGGGTAGTTCAAAACTCACTCTTCCTCAACCTTTTATCTTGTTATAACTATTAAAATTAGCACTCTGAAGAGGTAAAACATGGTTTGTGAGATGAGTTTGAGATTATTATCAACTTCAACTTTCATAAAATAGAAAAGAATAAAAAAAGAAAAATTTCATGATAAATTCTTGTGTTTTTGGGAGATTTGTTGTGTGTGTAATGTACATATTTTAATTTTTTTCACCCTCTTCTAAATTTCATCATATTCTGTGTCTTCATTCACACATTAATTCCAATAAAAAATATTTTTTTCCATAACCATCCATTTTTATTTTGAATTGTGCATTTTTTTCCGATGTTGGTGTTTTAACCCTATTTTACACCCTTTTGGACACTATACTCCTACTATCCTATAGCCACATAAAACCCCCTAAAAAACATCTCAATTATTATTCACATTTGGAATCATTATGTAATATGAGAGGTCTTTCTAACTCTATAATTTTCACTTTTGGGTGGTGAATGAGTGAACCTAGAGAAATAAATTTTTATCATCTCGACATGAGTAAGTTATGAGTGCATTTATTTTCTATTATCACCTTTGAGCATGAAAAATGATTTTTTTGTAAAATTGTTTCTGTAATAATTTTTAGTGGAATTCATTATGGATGATTGAACTATTATAGACACCCCTAATTGGTGAAAACAATATTTATATATTTTATTTTGAGTGAAAATTATTTAGTTATGTTTTTATATTATGTACTTGAGGACTCGAATAAGAATAAGTGTGGGGGAGTTGATATATCATATTCATTCATGATTTCAAAATACTCCCATCCTATAATTATCACGTAAAAATGATTAATTTCCAATAAATGTTCCTGTTTTGATTATAAGCACATAAGAAGGGAAATTTTCATGTTAATTTAATTAAACTTTAGTTTAATGATTTGATCATATCATTCAACATATTAATTAAAATTGTTTTATAACTTTTTTATTATTCCAGATGAAAATTACTACATATCATTATAAGGGAGATTTTTACAATTCATCCATTTGAAGAGCCATATAGACCACATAAGAAATACTAACAAATCAGTTGAGAAAATTAGACTAAGAGTGAAGATATAATTTCTGGGCTCATTCTAGAAGTACAAATTCTTTGCTTCTCCACCAAATTTTGTGGAAAATATAAGACATGTTGGATAGAAATATTAAGGCCCAAATACACCAAAATGGGGCCCAAATGATTTCTTTATATCCCGACCACCATTCTGTTTGGGAATTACAATCATCACACAATATTTGACTTTTCTCTTGATAAATATCCAATTTAATTGATATTTTCAGTGTTTAATCCATGATATAGGCATCCCACATTGAAAAATAAATGGTTCATATTTGAGGGAATATTCTAATTCAAAACCACATTCACAGTTCAGCCTTTGAAAATGTGTTGATTAAAATGGACAGTTGCTTATTGTTTAGAAAAAAACATGAAACTAGATACTAGTCCAATGATTTGGAAATTTTCAGAGTAGACCGAACCCATCCATATCTACAAAATCAAAGAAGAAAAAATCTCAATATTCTACTATATGAATGGTAAAATCATCCAGCCTATTGGAGGGGAAATAATGAAATGAAAACAGTCCACTTCATTGGGCTATATATACATTCCCTTATTCTCTTTTCTAGGGGTAGGAATTTAATAATAGAGGAAGATACATTAGAAATACCCAATCATTTTTACATTAATGGGATGATCTTGGAAACCCAATTTTTCACTTTAGATACCCTTCCTCGTATCTTTTTTTCATGTCCTTTTCTATACATTTTAATTTATAATCTGTTAAGTGTTTTGTTGTAATTTTGTTTCATTATGAATTAATGTTTATTCATAATATCCTATTTTTATCTAAATTCTAAACTTTAATATTAATATTCTTATAATAGTTTAAATAAATCTGAAAAATAGTCACTTATTTTTATTTCCCATTCAATCTAAAGTGTGTTTTCCCCTTTTCACATTTCTTGAGTGTGTTCGGCGCACCACTCATTTCTTATCCCATTCTAATTTATTTATTTTAAATACATCACCATAAGAATTACAACCACATTAATAACTATATAAATGCCCAATTAAATCACCTATTTGGGAGATTAATAATTTTGGAATATTATGTTATTGAGAGATTTTGGACATTGAGTATTTCTTAGCATAACATTATGTATGTTGAACATAAAATTTCATGGGTTAATGACATGTTTTGTTTAACACATTGGTTACATGGATTATTTGAACCATAAATACATTACCATTAACAAGTGATGATTTATATTATAACCCCACAATATGCGATGGTTTTGAATAAAGACTCAACACTTTGGAATTCTGATCAAGACCATTTTGTGAAGTGGGTGTTAAATAAATGAACTATAAAGAAAATAATGAAGATATCATAAGCTTAAAATCACTAAAAATGAACACACCACAATATTTGTTAAATTATTAATTCAAACATCATCTATCAATCATTTAATTTAATCTATGTTAACTAACACCCCTTAAAAATACTATCAATTAAAAAAATTTACACTAAAATGTGTACCATCGCTGAGGATTCGACATGAGTGCCTCTATATACATTATCAAATCATCTGAAATTTGAATGATCGATAGGTGAATATCGGCCGCACATCAATAACTTATAGATATATTTAATTATTTTTTACGTGAATTTTTTCACACAAGGAGATTAAATAACTCGTTGATGTGGTGGTGTCCACTTCATTCTAAACTCAAATTTGGTTGAATTAGTGAAGATTTTGGATATAATTTTTCTGTGAACCTTTAGTACCTTATCATGATGGAAATGAGTTTAAATAACATACTAAAAACTATTTCTATAAACATATCAAGACCCCTAAATAGAAAAGTATAATCCATAACTATGACACCCTCATATGAACACTAGTTGTATAATACATTATCCTTATGAAACACTATCTCAGAATGTAGGGTGAACACTTGGTATTATAATAATTTTATGATTTATTTTCCTTTATATAATATTATTAGATGAAATTTCCTTCATCAACCATGGATTTGATTTAGATTATAAACAATCATCCCAATCAATGTTCCATGATATGTATTTTTCCTATACATGGTAGGGAAAAATCCTATATTTATCATTCAATCAATATCATACCACAAATGATTCACCTGCTAGAAGCTACCTCAATACAAACATAAAGATTCATGGTATTCATCATGCATAAAATTGATTCATGACAAACAATAATAATTATCTCAAGTCAAAAGACTAATACACATTCTCATAGAATGACACATAATACATATAGTGTTCCTATTTAGTAGTAAATCCTTATAATTTCATATACATGATATCTTCAAGTGATAAATTCATTATAAGAGTCTAAATGATTAATTTTTCATTAAATTTTATTATCAAACATCATTGTCATTCCTTTATATTGTTGTATAGTGACTATAAAATATAAGTTTTTAGGTTCTCATTATAGTTATAAACAATAATTACCTTTTGATATGACATATAATCTAACAAAATTTCCATATATAGTGTATTAAAAAGTCATTATATTATCATGATATCTATAAATATTTTATATTTTATATTATATTCATTTTATGTTAATTGAAAAGAAAAATCTTGAGCTGGATCTTGGGAAACCACTCTCACGACACTATAACATTCACTAGATCCCACGTTATATTTTTTTCATAAATTTTTTTTCTCTCACATGAAAAACAAAATTCTACCAAGATATTGATTTAGTTATTGGGGTATCCATGTTTTCCTATGTATCCACCTACTAACTACAACTACACTACTTTGAGTAAAACAACTCAAGAGATGATCTTTCTAATGCATATACTTTTTTATCTATCATAACATGGACTTATTGGAAAGTACCACCAATTAAATATTATTAAAATTTAAATTGTGAAAATACAATACTAACATCGTATAATACTAAGATATGGGACAATGATTCATATTTATAGTATGTAATTAACTGCATGAAAAGTAATAACATATTTCTATTCTATATAATTGGTTACCATAAGATATGATGACGTTACCCCACTCATTTACTTAGCCCAACTAAAATACTGGATCAAATAGATTAGTTTAATGGATAATTTTGCACCCAATTTATAACAAGTTCTCATTCTTTTTCAAATACCAGCAGAATATCACATGTATGTCTTATACACTTCTGAATAGTTTTAAATAATTCCCAATATACATCTCTGTTAATTTTTTGATTTCTCATTTATACGAAGGAAATATCAATCCTAGTACATAAAATTTCATATGTGATAGATCTTATCACTAAATAATAAGGACATTTACTCATCTTCTTAATCTATTCCCATGAATTTAACACATTATATTAGATAAAGTTTCTCCATGTAACGTCATGAAACAATAATCTCTTTTATTGTTCTATCATTGTTTTTTTCAATACAATGTCAAAAATATGTACATTGAAAATTCCCAAGAAACCTTTTAGATAAATATTAGTAGATATTGTTCTGTAGATCATAGGTTACTACATTAAGTCAATCATGGAGAAATAAGTGTTAACTAACTTCAAGACTGATATATATTTTCTTCATGTTATCAACATATATCATATAAGAAACTATGACACTCCCATTGAAATACTATATAAACATGTAATAAATTCATTAATAAAATCATACCATGATATGATATCTATTTTGATCTATAAATTGTTCCCCAAAGATTTTATATTAGAATCATTTTAAGCTACCATGACAATTAGAATTCAATTGTATTTCAACATTTCTATAAGCCAATACGTTTCATCAATGTAAATGTATTGAATTATCTTAAATCCTTTAACAAACAATCCGAATTTATAGGTATTAAATTTACCATCAATGTCTGAAAATTTCTTGAATACCCATTTAGAGATAATGTGTTTTTATTGAGTTTGATTTTATACCAAAATATATAATCAGTTTTCAAATATGGAATAAATTTCTAAATCGTTATCTCATTTTAAATTTGAAATCTTGTTTTCTTCCCACTACTTCCATGTAGGATGAGGAATAATTATTTTAAAAGAATAAAATATCATATAACTTATTGATTAGAAAACAATCCCTTTGTGGTTGTTAACTATCTTATAAAATATATATGTCTCTGTAACGTTCTTTCCATGTGGACTTATAGAACATGTTCCCATGAGAACATTTTGTTCTTCTTAAGCATAGAATTTCTAAAAAATCTATATCCCCCTCATTTTATCAATTGTTTATGTTCACTATTTTCATATTAATACATAATTTCACATGGATATTGTATTTCTATCATAGGGATAATATATGTAATATGCTTTATAACATTAGGGTAATTTATAAAGATGTACTTTATGTTTCTTGATGTATATTTGTTTCTAAAAATTGACTTAAAAACATTTTACATATTTATACACTTCCTATATCATAACTCATATGATATAGTGTTTTTATTTTATTTGGTACTCAGTTAAGGATATATTTCATTATTGTGAATCAGTTAAGTATATATGGCACTATTTGTTAAGCATATCCCAAAAAGATAATTGGTTACTTACCAGACTAATTATAAATAACACAACGAAGAATAAGGTGTGATATTTTTTTAACATATTTTATTAATGTGTATATAGAGGCATGCATTTTTAAAAAATATTCACTCTACTTTTAATGATTGATAAACACCTGGTTATGATATTCTCTAACTAAATCTGATAGAATCATCTTTTATCTTTTTACCTAGTTCATTATCTACACCAATTTTTTTTACAAAAAACTTCTTCATGAACTCTAATTCTTGATCCATAAATTATATTTTTTTTATGTCTAATGACTATATTATCAAAATTGATGAATTTATCTACAGATTTTACTTAATGTTTTTTATATTCATCTTTGTAAACTATTCATAGAAGACTAGAGACTTTCTAAAATTTAACACAAAAAGGATTATTTGTTGTTAATAATCCTAAGAAATAATTCCAAATATGTAAGAATTTTATCTTAAAAGAGTCCATACAAACCGTTTTTATATTTCATTTTATCCACTCAAAAGCGAAGTTGGCACTTGAGTTCGAACAAAGAAGATAAAAACCTCAAAACTACTAAGAGGACATATAATCCCTATTTAGAAAGTAATTGTTATCATGAGATTCATAGAAGTACGTACCCTATTTCAATTTAGGAGTCCTATATAAGGTACAAGAATTCATTAATATTGATGCATAACCATCCAGCATAATCCCTTTTTTAATTATCCTCCTCCTCCTCCTCCTCCTTCTTCTTTTTATTATTCTTCTTTTTCTTCTTCTTCTTAAACATAAATTTTTGAAAATTTTTGATCATACTAGCTAGTATCCTAAAATTATTTAATAATGTAAAATTGGTTCCTAAAAGATTTATTGAGGGTCTCAATAACTTCCTAAGGAATAGATGATGGCGAATTTAATAGTCCTCATATAACTTTATTCACATCTAGATAAAACGTAAAAACTTGGGCGTTCATTGATCCACCAAAATAATTTATTAATTTTATAAATGTTTATAGATAAAAATGTTTTTTATCACACAAAGATCTATCTACATTATTATTTCTATAACATTGGATAGTGTTAGTGAAGGAAATAGAATTAAAGCTTGAACCTTCTAAAATTTGGAAGAGAAATCTAGTGTAACACTAAAGAAATAATCTTAGTTTAATGGGAAACAATATTAATAAAATTACAGTCAATTAGTGAGAGAGAAACCCAAACCTAATTACTAAATAAACATTAACCATGTTGTTCAACTATATGAACCATGTTTGCTGAAAATTTTGGAGACAAATGGCTCCCATGTTTTTGTTCAGTACCCTATAATGAATCAAGAACATCAAAACTTCAATTAGGGAATATTAACACATCCATGTAACATCAAAATTATTAGGATCATCCCATCAGAAAAACAATATTCATTGACTAACAAAATCAATTTAGAATAAGATCGGTCCTCTATTGAGTCCACCACTATTTGATAGGAAACACTAACATACAACCACAACCACAAACCCAAATTTAAAAGGTAACAAGACATTAGAGAAAATATAGACATCAAAAAGAACCTATACCATTTTATTTCTGTCTAACTTCATTGGAGTATGAATCACCATGTGTTCCTCAAAATGTGACTTTACTTTCCCTTATTACTTAGTCTTAGAGAAAACATTACTCCGACAACATCTATCATGACCAATATTATTCTCAACTTCAATTTTTTAAATAAAACCACTACCAATTTAAACATTTACCCATATTATGTTTGGGAGAGGTTGGGAGAGGACCATTTTGAGACACACTCTGGCCAGATTTGGGTGCTTCTCAGTCATCATTTTCCAATTATCTTATAAAAATATATTGATAAAATTACCAAAAATAGTAATAATTAAAATTTTCAAAAAATTAAGTGAATGGCCTAAAGGATTAATTTATATCACCATTTGGGAATTGTCATTGTTCTCATGAATTTTCAATGACCATTATATCAAACAATAATAGAAATTCCAAAAAATTATTAGATAGATTAGGCCAAGTAATCATAAAATACTCTTTATTAATTCATCTGAATACTAATATACGAGGGATAACAAGTACCACCACTACCTAATTTGTTATACCCAAATCAAAATTTATTTTCTAGTAAAAATCATTAGTTGAAGGATAACGCAACCCAAACATTTCAACCAAGGTAAACTAATGAGAATTCGCTACATTATCATGATTAAAGGAAGTGATATCTACCACAAAGAAACTATTCACTAAACACATAAACATCAAAGAAAAGAAAATTATATGAATGAGAGTGAGGGATTCTACATTGATAAATGAATTTAATAATGTCCTTTCACCAACACCTAATAATCCGTTCTTGAGATAATAACCCCCCTCCCCAAGCAGACGAGAGGTCTTCATCACTACTATTGGAGTCAAGAAACCTTAGAGTATTTTATCACTTAGATCATCGAGAGTATCATCATATATTCCTTAGATCAAAATATTATAAATACCATTTTAATATACCTTTTAAATTTCATTTTTTTCATAATTTATGTATTATATTATCACAATTGGGTATAATGTGAGTCTTTTTTTATTTTCATCATTGGTTGACCATGATATCTAATATTTTGTAATATATAAAAAATTGTTCAAATATGGTATACCGTAAAAAATATTATTTCCAAACCTATAATGAAATCCCATTGTGTTTAAAATCAACACTAAAATTTTTATTTTGGTAACAGTCATAGAATAATTATATCATTCAAATATGAGAACCTTTCAACCAGGAAATATGATAATGTGATATTCTATTGTTTATGAAAGAGTCAAGTTCTTTCAAAAAATTTAAGATCCATATAAATTATTTTAATATTTATATTCATTATTAGTTTCTATATTTGAATAAATATATATGAATCACAAATTTTATCTAATATACCATTAGTGAGAACAAAATATTATGTGCAATTATGAGTATACAAAAATTATCAGACTATACATACTTTTTATTCAATTCATTGGGATTTCTATTATAGAATCCTTTGTTACCATATATGAAGAAAATATATTCCTCTTTTATACTCCCCCAATCTTTGGTTTCTTAAAAGGACATTGGAAAGGTTCCTGTGGTGTCGTTCTTTCCGTCATCTACTTCACCTTATATTTTCTCTTGTTCGCTATAAGAAATGAAGATTTACATCTCATTATATTCTTATAAACATGGAAATAATTAGCTAAAATATGTTGAAGTCATTTATTAGTATTTTTCAACTTCTTATTTTCAATTATACTTGTGAAACCGAATAGAAAGGATGAAATAATGAGATGCATGTATAGATCATTATTCAACGTGAATCATTACTTTATCAATCAATAAATGTACTCAAAAGTCTTTAGTATATTAAGACCAAAATGGAATCAATATTCAATTTCCATGAATATAGAGTATTTATGAATTAATTGCTTTATTTCGTTACTTTATCCAGATAAAGTTCTAGGTTATGTGACAACATGGTGTAACTATCCATGTCCCCATGTTACATTTAAAACTCATTGGAAATTGATGATGACATAAGGGTATAGACATCAAATATATCTTCCACATTTATATTCTATGATTACTTCTCAACATCAGTTTTTTTGAGATGTCACATCATGTAATGTAGACTCCATGATGTCAAATTACTTATTGTGTCAAAGTACTATTTGCAAGGGCTTGTATGACTCTTGGAAATCTATACAGGTGAGAACTTGTTCATTGTCCAAAATTAAATGCAGTGATTATATGGTATCAAATTCCATTTTATATAGAAAATAAAAAATAATTTAATAGTTTTTTCCCTGAATTATAGATTATTTAATTATTATATATTTATAATTAATTAATATCTCTCCAATTTTCTATATATCGCAAAATATCTCAACTTTTGGATAAAAAATATTTAGCCTCTTTGGTATTTAAATGGGAAAGAATCCATAAATATCCCTTCATAGTCTATTACATTTATATGATAGTGCTAATAGAGTTTAATTTTGGTTATTTATTAGATATATTCATTAAATAATAACTCTTTGATTAGTTCATTGGATCCCAAATTCCACCAAATCCAATCGTGGATTTTTTCAACAATTACCTCTTGAACTGAACCGAGATAACTATAGATGCTTCTTTGATTTTGAATTAATTAACACAACCCACCAAAATTATTATAAAACTCTTATATCAGTAGGTACCCTCAAATATAGATGTTGATTTCATAATAATATGCTTTCATTACAATTTGTGTGATGGAAGGAATTAACAAGTTAAAAGTGATTCAAGAGTTTTTTAGTCATTTTAATTTGATTTTAAATGAAATTTTATTCTATTAATTATTATTTTAAATTTAAACTATATGACCGCATTCAGAAAATATCATTATGCACCAAATATAAAAAATTCATCATCGAATAATCCATTTATATATTTACATGCTTGTTAACTATCTTATGTGATTGCATTTCATCCATATATTCCCATAATAATCAATCTTCCAAGATAAAAATATATAAGTTATGTGATCAGGATATTTATTCTTCAAGTTGGTTTTTCAAGTTGATGATAAACCAACCATGTAATTATGATTACTACTTAGGAAATCGATAAGCTGATGTTACAACATCCTCATCCTCCCATTTATATTTTTCTTCACTTGGATTCATACCGAATCTTGTCTCAAAACACCACATCATGAGAACCACATTAATTACAATATTATAATCACACACGGGTGAAGATAAATCATGTTATTGGAATCATATTTTATATCTAAACATGGACACACATTAACTTATACAATTAAAGAGTAGGGATTATTATAACCTGAACAGTTATAAATAAAATTCCACATATGATTTAATTAAATGTATTATTATGAATTATGATTATAGAAAAAACATGAAATTAATTAGTTTTATCCTATTGGATTTAAAATACCTTTAATAATCATTACTTTGGATAATATAGTCATGGAATAGTGATCACATGATTAGTATGAATATAGGGATTCAAAATTCCAATTGACAAAGACAAAGGAAGTGATGGCCTCAACCAATAGGATTGTACCTTATGAGTACAATTTATCATAGCTTATGAGGGAGATAACATCATTGGGATTTTAAATTGACCAATATCAAGATTATATCCAAAAAATTAATCATGAGTGAATCCATTTATGGGAGAAGTTCAAGCCCACCAAGATCACAGGCCAAACCTTGTTTTCCGAACCACACAATGAAAGTCTCAAAGTCACACACCTTACCATTTGGGTGTTTTATAATGTATTAAAGGGGTATGTATCAGGACCATATCAATATGAGTTTGTAAATTATTCTTTATACATTAATTATAATATTTTTAACCTATTATTTTTTACATTCTAAATGATTTTGATTTTGAAGAAATAAAACAAAAATTTGTATTTTTTGGGAAATATTCAAATTTAATTAAGAAATTTATTTTGGTGAATTAATAGATCATTAAATAATAATATTTTATTTTAATATTATTATTAAATAAATTTCATTAAATATAAATGATCATATTATTTTTATGAATCCAAATATAACTTTTATAAGTGTTTAAAAAATTTTATTTAAAAAAACCATCATTTATCAATAAAAGTATATTATTATTTTAAAATTGAAAATAAAACTATTTAGAAAATTATTTTGGTAAAATAATATTATATTTGAAATGATATCATTGAAATTATTTAATGGTTAATTCCCCTTAATTTTCTGAGATAACCAAATTATTAGGTTAAACAGTGATACCATATAAATATACGGTGTGTATTTTGATATCATAATGACCTAGGAGTGATGTAATAAATACTATAAAATTTAACCCTGAAAAAATATATGTTTTTAAATCTAAAATAATTTGATTTCATATTTATTTTAATACTTTTATATATCCATTAATAATCCTTCAAAACCATTAATATTTTTCAAAGTTTTAAAATCATTTCATGAGATGTATGACTCACGTCCACATAAGTAGGGGAATTATTTTGTTAGTTTCATCCTTTGAATGTATAAAATAATTATAACCACACCCATTTGGATGAAACCATGAGAAAAAACAATGTGTTGTTTTTTAGTTTTGATTATTTTATTAAATAAAGTCCAAAACCTATGTTTGAGAAATATTAGTAAATTCCACATTCTTTTCCTATAAATCCACCCTAGATCTGCTTTATATTCACAAAAAATCCTTGTATCATGTCTTTACTCTAATCAGTCATATCTAGAGTCCTCCCAAGGTTCCTCCAAAATCTCAAGAATCCCATATATCATGAATTTGTAGTCACACACTAAAGTTAGGGATCCTCGCCTTCTCTTCTTTATTCAAGTTTCATTATTAACTTATGTCTTATATTTACAATTATTAAGGTCAATATATTTATTTCCAGGACCATATTACTGACTATTTTATGTCCAAATTTTTATAGACCACTTTATCTCTCATCAACCCATTTTTTTGAATTTTAAGTTACGCCATTATGCTAAAGAAATTTAACCGTGATTTTCCTTTACAAAACAAATGTGTAGTGAAAACCATTGCCATTTTCTATCAAGTGTATTCACCATAATACACTTATAATTAATTTATGCGGAACATACATGTATTTATTCAACACACCATGAACATGGAATAAATATTAATAGGAATCAATCCATGTTTTCTGATCTATGTGCGGCACTTAAATCATGAGAATGAAATGAATGTGATATGTGCGTCAATAATTATATAGTTATCTAATTATTTGTGTAATTTTTAGTATCATGAGACATAATGTTTTGATAGGGAGTAAACCTAAATAATTTATGGGAATTTCTAAACAAATATTTGCTAGATTCTAGGCTTCATTTATGTTATGAAGCAATGTTTTATGATATTTCCACATTTCTCATGTTATCAGGCCATATCATTTCTTATTGGTCGTATTTTTTATTCTCACCCATTTTATGTTCCATTTATATTCATATTTTATTAAATGTATTATTCTATTCATGTAATTCTAGATTTATTCCCTTATTAGGAATTACAACACACCACTTTTTTATGTATGTCCCCAGGTTACCCCATACAGTTTTAAAATCCATGAAATTTTAAAAGCAAGTGACGAATTTTTCAATAATATTGTTGGGTCCCGTGTTCAGAATGTTATTTAATGTACCTAATTTTAAAATAAACAATAATTTTCGATATTTTGGGTTTTATTATATGAAATTTGTGTATTAAACCATGAATTAATGTTTAATAAATGGAAATGTTTTTATAGTTGGCATGAAAAGAAATGTTCAGTTTTTTGGGTTTAGGATTAGAAAAATCTAGAGAAAGCCATAGGTATAGTAATAAATAAATAAAAATCCAAAAGTTTTGCAATGTATAATGTAAGTGGATTATCAGGAAAATAAATCCCTTCCTAGATACTACTAGTGGATGTGGCTCTAACATAGATGTGTATAGTGGAATAACTCAAAAACACCGTGTTGGGCTAGACTCGAATGGGAAATAGTGCATGAAAATGGGCCTTGATGCACACCTAGTTTTAAACCCTCGGGGGATATGATTTGGTAAATTCATAATCTCTTTATAAACAATTATTAAGTGAAAAAAAAATCCTATAAGAGTATATGCTAGAAAATGGAATATTGGTAACAAAATTTGAATCCTAGAAATATATAATTTATGAAATAAATGTAATTTATAAGTTGTCCCTTTAATGCCATTAGATCCCCCCATTATGTGATTAATAGGTAAAAAATACTCATACATAATTTTTCATTGATTATAGAAAATTGATAGATATAGGAGGAATCAGGTAAAAAATCAATGTGGTGGGAAATGTGACGACTACACCAACAAGAAAATCAACTCAATAGGAGTGAGAATCATGAAATTTATAATGAAACTCTATTTGATGACTTAGGATATGAATAATAACCTAGATAAGGAGAAGCGCACAAATCCCCCTAATAAAGAACAAACTACGATTGAGTTATTTATCCCACAAAGGCCTATGAATTTCAATGGATCAATCGATCCATTAATCACGAAAAATGGATCAACTCCATTGAGAATATCATATCCATCATTCAATGTTCAGAACAGGGGAATGTTTTATTGGATGTTTATCATATGAAGGGAGATTCTAATTAGTGGGGGAATTTGATAAAAAAATATAAAATCTGGGGAAGATATCGAAGTGATGGGGTGGAAGGAATTCTAGAAAATTATTTTAAAAAAATATTTTCCAATAATTATCTGACATAAAATGGATATGGAATTCCTTTACCTCAAAAAAAGATTATGAATGTATCATGTCATAAGAGGAAAACAATACAAGACTTGAATGATATGCCTCCATGTTTTTTGTTACCTCCAAATTCAAGGTTGGCCGCTTCTTTGGTGGGATAAAACCTAGTCTAAAAAATCCATAGTGATCTGAGACATTAATATTTATGAGGAAACTTTCTTACATTCCCTCAATGTTTAAATTTAGATCAGAGAATCTCAAGGGTGTCACATGGATAACAAGAGAAAAGTGTTGTTTAATTCGGGAATTCCAATATAGATATCTAAATATTCTAATACATTTCAACATCCCAATTATAAAAGGTGTGGAATGAAGTATCTAAGAAATTTCATAAGGGGAATTAGGAAACACTTTAGGTGAGGGATGGAATGACTCCTAGAAAATTTTTGTCAGCTGGAGAAACCCACTAATATGATGTAGGATAGGAATGATATAGTTAACCTTCAATGAATTGTTTATTGATTCAACTATAAGAAACCATGAAAATTTACAAACCAATTCACTATATCATGGGTTAATGGAAAAAACTGACAACATCAAAGGATGTAAGGCATAAATTTTCCCCTCAAAACCACTAAGGTGGATCCCAACGATGAAGTGGTGACATGTAGACTATTTATTCATTCATGAATAGCCAACCTTATTTTTTGTTCTAGTTCTAAACATTACTTTATATCAAAAATATTTAGTTGGACTACTCAAAACCAACCACAAATAATTGAAGTTGATAAATTTTTTAAAATGAAAAATAGGGAAAATATTGAATTCCACTTATATAACTCCTCCCTTTTAAAATTATGTGGGATGAACTTCACAACGATCCTCATCAAACACCATTTTGTGGAATTTGATTTAATTCGTTGAATCGATTTGCTTCCCCAATATATATTAAACATAAATTACTCTGATAAGTAAATCACACTCTTTATAATGAATTGACAACGATTCTATACAAGATAAAGGAGGAGAAAGAATCTTCTTTAGCACCGACATCTCAAGAATAGTTATTATTTCCCTAAGAGAAAGCATATCTTGATCAAATGACCGACTCTATGGGAAATATCATCCTTGAATAAATTATTATTATGAGGGAATAAGAAAATGTATTTCCTAAATAATTTCATAGTCATCATCCTATCTAGGAAGTTGAATTTTCTATCAAGCATATACCTGGGGAATTACCATTATCCAAGACTTTGTATTGAATGTATATTGTGGAACATGAGGATATGAAGAAAAAAATATAGGGGAATATATATAAATTGTTCATATGCCCATGTGTTTCACCATGGGGTTCACCGGTCATCTTTTTCAAGAAAAAGTATGGGTCAATACGCCTTTGCATGGATTATTGTGAGATCAACTAGATCAAAATAAATAACAAGTATCATCTACCACGGATTGATTACTTTTTTGATCAGCTATGTGAAGCACAGTACTTCTCCATGGTGGATCTATGGTCCGGATATTACAAAGTTAGGGTGAAGAAGGAGGATATCCCCATGACTGCATTTCACAAAAGGTAGTGGCACAATGTGTTCATAGTAATTCCATTCATTCTCACTAATGCTATTGTAATTTTCTTGGAATTAAGGAATATTTTCTTTATATATTTCCACAAAATAATTATGGAAGTACTTATATACGCTATTCTAATATAATAAAATATCCAGGCGGATTATTAGAATCATTTGAGAACTATGTTAAAGACCGTATTAAAATAGAATCTTCATTCCATGTACATCAACTATGAGTAATGCTTCAAGGAAGTATCATTATTGGGGAATTTCATCACAATAAATGAGGAATATTTTGACCCTTCAAAGATATATGTAATTTAAGTATGGATAAGGCCATCGTCTGTGAAAAATATCCACAATTTCCCTAGATTTTCTTGGTACTATCATTGATTAGTAAAAAATTTAACATTATTGTCAAACCCTCTAACCAACATTACACTGAAGGAAGTTATGTTTTTCTAGAATGAGGAATGTGAGGAGATCTTAATAGAGTTGAAGAAGAGGATTATCACTACACTAGTACTCACACTATCCACAAGGGGATAACATTTTTTAGTTGTTAGTGATAATTCAAAGAAGGGATTGGGTTGTGTGTTAATGCAGAATGAAAAATTCATAGACAATACATCAAGGGAGTAGAAATTTCACAAAAAAAACCCAATTCATGATCTATAGTTATCTATAATGATTATGGAATTAAAAATATGAAAGCATTAACTATTTTTCGAGAAGTGTGAAATATTTACTAATACAAAAGACCTCATGTATATATTCACATTGAAAAAGATCAATATGAACAAATGATGATGGTTGGATCAAATAAAGGACTACGAATACTCAATACACTACTATCCGGGGAAAGTGAAAAATGAAGAAGATTTTAAAAGTTTAATGGACCTATTTGTTCTATCATTGATGATAATTGAGAGAGATTTGATCTTCTTAGACATAAAAAGGATGGACATGTGAATCATAAAGGAATGAACCTAATCAATTATTTCATAAATGATTAATAAACCATATCTTCTATAGAAGAAAAAGTATGATCATAGAAATGATGTGGGAATTTGGAAGAAAGTGGAAACTATATGAAAAGGGAAATCCTTGGAGGTTAATGTTAATGAATAATGAGTTGTATGATTTTGGTCATTTCTATGTCTACCATGAGTTCTTGAGATAAAGAAGGAGCTGTTGGATGATGCACATAGTTTGACCTTCTCTTTCAATCCTAGAATCATGAAGATTTATCAAGATCACTGATATAATGTTTGGTGGGAAAATATGAATAAGGAGATAATAAAATATACATCAAAGTTAACAGTATATCAAAAAGTGAAGTCTGAAATAATAAAAAAGTCTATGTGGATGATGCAACTATTACCCATACCAATATGGTAATGGGAAAACATCACCAGGTACATTGCCGCCAAATTTCTGAAGACATCTAAATGAAACAATGATATATGGGTTGTTTTGGATCATCTTATACATATAACTAATTTTATCAAAATTTTAGAGGAGTTATTACTGGGTAAAATTTTATAGTTATACATCATAGAAGTGGTGTGGTTGTATGGAGTACCATTATCGATTGTATCCGACCAAGATATATGATTCACCCACATGTTCTTGAAATGTCTCCAACATTCTATAAATACTATTCTGAACATCAGTATAGATTATCATCCTCAAATGTAACGCCCCGACCCCAGCTACCCGGAGTCGGTGCATTACTTCGTAACATTGGCATGATCACAAAAGATCAAGTCTTGAAAGACCGATTAGTTTAGTAGCCTTGGAAACACTAGATACATTCATAAATGTTACATTACATCATAAAGTGAAAAACTAATAACAAAGTCTTCATAGTCCACACTCATATCCTCTTATGACTATCCCTGCAGGTCATTCATAAAATACTTCTTCACATCCTGGATAATATTAAAACATTGAAAGGGGTGAGCTCAGATGCTCAGTAAGGATAACAATATTGCGGAAGCTTTCATAAATAAACATAAAAATTTAAACCAATGTATAACTAAAACAAAAGCCTTTTAAACTTGAACATCAACATAATATGGAAAAAGTAAAATGAGATAATGCCATTCACTTCTTCACATGGATATTCTACTGGTCGAATAATCACATGCAATATCAATAACCACTTTCATAATGAGGGAATGTATAATGCCAGACATTCTAAAACATTTTTTCAAGGCCTCGGCCAAGACGTCTAAAATGATTAAGGCCTCGGCCAAAACCATAAATAAAATTGGGAAAGGGCCTCGACCAATTCCACGTCTATTTGTCTCATGAGACCTACCGATGCATCGAGGAGCTATAGCGGGCTCCACCCGTCACATATTAAGTCCCATGCATTCCTCATATGAATAGGTTTAAACATATCATAAACCATAACATAATCATATCACATAAAACATGGATAAAGGAAACATAACATTTCCACATTACAATCACAAGATATCAATATAACACATTGATTTAATAAAAATTCTTTCAAAACCATTTTCAATACCAAAATAAAAGAAAAGTATAACATGGTATTTATTTTTCATTAAAAAGGTATGGCTTGTAGAGGAAGCTGAAACTCAAATAGTGGTCACGGCGGCAGAGAAGCCGTTGTCGCTGCATACGTACGACAAAAACATTCCCTTTTTTCGTTTAGCAAAACGCTTCTTATAAAAATATTCCTTTTGAATAAACGTAAAAGTCAAAGGGGTTTATAAACCGTATAAAAGAAAGTTGTGTATAAAACCAAATATGCCTCAATGAAAGGGGATTGAGACAAAGTCCTTAAAAAGATCATTTTTTTAAATAAAGTACATCTATAATGTGTATTCACTATAAGTACACATAAATAATGTAAAAATACAAGATAGGACATAATAATATCATGATATAATTTGAAAGTAGGGAATTAACCCAAAGAATGGAAGTTGGGTTAAGAAATCCCCTTACCTCGTGTCTGATTTGACTCAGCCATTCTTTAACCTCCTGAATAATAAACTAGAGTTAATACATACCTTATTAAGAACCATTTTCAATTTCATTATCCTTTTTATATCACTTATTACAATGATATGAACATTATGTAATTATTTAAGTTAATAACGGTCGTTTTGTCGATCTTTGGTACTTGAGTCAATAATAAACTTCTTATAATTACAAGTTGTTCATGTGGTGAAATATCCATTATATCCAGAATTATATTCATTATTTAGTTATCATATATATCATATATATCCAGTATATACATTCATTCATAATATTAAATAACATTTAGAGGTAAGAAATGAAATGCACCGTTCATGGAGACGGTAAGCCGTACGTACGCATGAACGCTACTTTCATTTATATTTCGTATTTAATGGAATTAAAAAATAATGATATAAATGTATAATATAATTCCAGTATAATATATCATATAATATCATTTACTCCATCCTTTATACATCCCACATATGACATTAACGATTCACAACACTTTGAGGGGGCGGTAGTCCGCACTTCCTAAAATGAAATTTTCACATTTACCCATAATGGAAATCATAATGTATTCCATAAATGAGAAATACAGAAGCATAAGGAAAACATAAACATATTATATATCATATATAAATATAGTTTCATCTTAATGGCCACCTTTCAAGGTGTTCTATGAGTGTTGAACAATCATCGTTTCGTGAGGCAGAAATTCGCCATCCACAGAAACCGTATGGTCTTTAACCATTAGATGTAGGTGTGTGTAAGTGTAGCTCGAATCCTTCTTATAACAACATCCTAGTATATTGAGGATACTGTTGTTGTTACAAAAGAAATGAATAAAAAGAGTTTATGGGGTTGGAGAAGAAAAATAATACAAAATAACATAAGAGAAGACATTACCTTTAAATCGGGTAACTCTTTTGATTTGAGCCAAAGGATTCCTTGGGAAGTATTCTGCCCAAAGTTAGGCTTCTAGGAGTAAGGGAGGGAAGTTGGGAGAGTATTTGGGCATAGGTTGGCGGAGCCAAATGGCTTGAAAGTGTGAATGAGGTGGTAGAGGTGGGGGAATTTTATAAGAGGAGAGGAGGGGCACTCTTGGAAAGTAAGGAAATTTTACATTATTATATAATGCTTTTCGGATTCTAAAGGTCCCACACCTATATACATAGTGGCTAAGGTGATAAGAGTTCGAAAGCTACCCATACAATCGTCTTTGGACAAGTGTAAGCCTTGGATTATACATTATCTTTTCATTTTTTTAAAGTCGTTAAATACTGAGGTCATCGCTACATCATAATGATGTCGTAAACAATTTAATTTATTTAATGTCTAAAAATTATAAAAAAATACTATGATGTAGGAAATCTTTTTAGCTTTCCAATGACTATTTATAGTCAAAACTATGACTTGTATAACCCCATGTAAAAGTTGTTTTAGTAAAACATTTCATGTTTGTGTCATTTTTTACTTTAACATTAAATAAATATATATTAATGTCATTTTCCAACCAAAGTGGTTCCATGGGGTCCCCAAGTTGACCCATGGGTTGTCTTGGTCGGAAATGACTCATCCAATAGGAGTATGACAAGTTTCAAGCTCATCTCATATTATTAAAACACTATTTTTACCTTAAACTACACTAATTACCTCTAATCGCGATTAAGAACTTAAAAGTTACTATTCACCAAAAAATTATTTTAATCTCATTGAACCACATTTTAATTTTTATTGACAACCATGTATATCAGATTTTTGAAAATCAAATCACAGAAGTGATAATATTTCATTTAAACGAAAAATCTGTTATTTAACTACCACTTAGTGGTTTCACTATTCATCAAAAATTGGAGTTTTTCAGAACAATGCCAAAATTTCACCCTAAGATATAATTGATATTCCAAATTCAAAAATGATGTCTATTTTATGAAATTATAAACAGATAAGTTGAATTAATTAATTTTATAATTAATTCTCGCTGTCACAACAAATAGCGTGTTTTTAAGAAATAATTTATATCAATAGATTGGCAATTGTTTATGTCCAATTTCAATGTTAAATTAATTCTAATGACCACCATTGGATAAAATGGTAAAAATATATTCTAATTATACTTTAAAACCACTAAATAGTATAATTTAACACTATAAATTATTTTGATTAAAAAAGTTGTTTTTAAGTAATTTTCACTATTCATAAAAAATTAGAAGTTCTCAGAAAAATACCAAAAATTCAACATAGGCTAATTTCGATATTCCAAATCCAAAAATGAAGTCCATTTTGGAATATAAAATTTGTATAATTTTAAAAAGTGGTTATTACTATTCATAACGGCTACTTTGATTAGTCACGTTGTTTTAGAACTCGAAGTTGCGTACAATGCAAGCTATTGCATTATTGAATGAGAAGCGTATCATGGAAGCTTGGGGTGTTACATTCTCCCCTCCTTCAATAAATTGCGTCCTCACAATTTGAAAATTTTCTTTGAAAATAAAAGGTTGAAAATAAAAAATACCTTTGAGGAAAACCCACATCAGAAATAAGATTAATAAAATTTAGCCTTAATAAGAGGGAAAGGTAAATGAAAACGTCACCACCCAATTATGATATCGATTAGGAGAACATTGGTGGCAATTAGAGACATATAATTGGAGGAAAAACGTAAATATTTGTAGGGAGTGATTGAGGTCATCAATCACAATCAACTATCAAATTGAGGGCCTCAAATCCTTCAATCTATGTTGATTTAAAATATCATCAGTTCAACAAGACATAAGGTATTAGGATAACACATTTTTTTGTTTTAATATCCCATTAAAAAATTTTAAGAATTAATTAATTTATTGAATAAGAGATAGGTATATATATATTTATGCTTGACAATTAGAGTTTCAACCTTCAACTCATCTTTCGCTCAAAAAGATAATAGAACTCAAAAATATTATACTTATCCTAATTGTATAAGGTTCCAAATGTTAACACATACCATTTAGATTAGTAAAATTATTTTGTAATAACCAGGGACTTCCTGTAGGCTAGTGGTAGGAAATAAAGGCCTGTCTCACTATGATTGTGGGTTCGATTCCTGCAGCTTTGTCCGACGCGATGGGTTATGCCCCACCCTGCAGGTTTTCCTTTTCCTAAAAATATAGTACTATACTATTCCAAAAATAATCTTCATAAATGTTTTAACCTTAAACAATACTATCCAAAGATCAACTTAATCCACTTCAACCTTTATAGTTATCCAAAATACCTCTGTCCAGACTTTCTCTAAAAGGTCTCTTAATTCCAAAATCAATTTATCAGATTCCCCAAACAAAGTAAAGTTTCTCTTATTGTCACATACTAAAAATATGATTAACATCATCATATTAAAACCTTACTCAAAACAACAAGTACTTCAGTACAATCCTTATATATCACATTATTCTAATAACCAGAATATAATCCATGAGTCCAAAACCACCAATACATTAGTTATTCTGCTTCAACTGTAGTAACAACATAAGATTGTCCTTGATCCCTTGGCCTTTTCTGAGGTAAGTTTCCATGACGCTTAGGACATTCATTTGTATAATTCCCCATTTCCCTACAATTGTAGCATTCAACATTGATAGCCGCTTTCTTTCCCTTTCAATCATGCGCCTGGTGACCTTTTTCCCCACATTTATAACAAACTCCCATTCCTTTTAGGCAAGTACCAGGGTGATTCTTCCCATAATTATCACATAATGGAAAATCCTTCTTTCCCTTTTTCCCTTTATCTGTCTCTTGTTCCACTGTTCTCTTCTTCTCTTGCTTTACTTTGTTGTCATAATACTTAGAGAATTCCTTTTCTGTCTTGATAGCACATGAGACAATATCTTCGTATGTTGAGAAAGATTGTGATACTAAAGCTCGACGGAGAAATGGTTTTAACCCATCAAAGAAATGATCAATCTTACCTCTTGGGTTACGTATATAATCTGTAGCATACCTTGCTAACCTTGTAAAGTTGGCCTCATACTTTGCGACATTCTCATCCTCATTTTGTCTCATACCCAGAAATTGCCTTTCCATATCTGCTCTATGGTCACGAGGAAAGTATTTTTCTAAGAAAAGATCTTTGAACTCTATCCATTCTATATTTGATAATTCTTCGTCTTTATTTGTGTTTTGAATCAATGACCACCATTGATCGGCATCTCCAGTGAGGCAGTAAACTGCCATGATAACCTTTTCCCTTTCACTACTCCCCAAGGCGTGGAATATGTTCTCTGAGGAGTTTATCCATTTCTCAGATCCTAATGGATTTGTACCCCCATTAAATGTTGGTGGTTGTTGCCTCATGAAGCGGTCTAACATTGATCCTCCATGTTGCGGATCAGGGTGCTCCATACGAGTAATGTTATTATTCATAACCTGAGTGAGTTGTACCAGTATGGTAATAAGTTGATCAGCACCAGTTGTATCTCCAGCTCCACAATAATTATCTTGAGCAGGAGGGCAATCCCTACACGGAGTGCGTGCATTGATACAGTTTCCATTCCTTCCACTAGGTGCCATTTCTAAACAATGGCATAAACTAGATTAGTTTATGAATTAAAATACATAATTCCATACTTATAAAATACTTAACATAAATTGAACTATTTATGGATATAATCCATAATCATAAAAAGAAATGTTTCCTTTGAGGAAGTATATACTCATAACCCGTCATAGTGGTTTGTAAAGAAATGAGAATTATCCTAAGCATATCCCCCTAGAGTGTCGTAACCAAGAGTGCTGCAAGGCCCGTTGTCGTGCACCAGTTCCCGTTCAAGTCTAGCTCAAAGCGGTGTTTTTGGGTTTTACCCCTAGGTACATCTGTGCCAGAGCCGCCTATACCTGCTCGTATCCAGACAGGGATGTATTGCTTAGAAAACTCACAAAATCTCTATAATACCAAAATTCTAGGAAGTTTTTCTATACTAATCCTCAAAGTCTATCTTCGGGCTATGTGCTCTAATTAGAGTTTATCTAAATCTAGCTTCCAAGGTTAGTACTAAACTGCCTCTGATACCAACTGTAACGCCCTGACCCCAGCTACCCGGAGTCGATGCATTACATTGTAACATTGGCATGATCACAAAAGATCAAGTCTCGAAAGACCGATTAGTTTAGTAGCCTTGGAAACACTAGATACATTCATAAATGTTACATTACATCATAAAGTGAAAAACTAATAACAAAGTATTCATAGTCCACACTCATATCCTCTTCTGACTATCCCTGCAGGTCATTCATAAAATACTTCTTCATATCCTGGATAATATTAAAACATTGAATGGGGTGAGCTCAGATGCTCAGTAAGGATAACAATATTGCGGAAGCTTTCATAAATAAACATAAAAATTTAAAGCAATGTATAACTAAAACAAAAGCCTTTTAAACTTGAACATCAACATAATATGGAAAAAGTAAAATGAGATAATGCCATTCACTTCTTCACATGGATATTCTACTGGTCGAATAATCACATGCAATATCAATAACCACTTTCATAATGAGGGAAGGTATAATGCCAGACATTCTGAAACATTTTGTCAAACCCTCGACCAAGACGTCTAAAATTATTAAGGCCTCGGCCAAAACCATAAATCAAATTGGGAAAGGGCCTCGGCCAATTCCACGTCTAGTTGTCTCATGAGACCTACCGATGCATCGAGGAGCTATAGTGGGCTCCACCCTTCACTTATTAAGTCCAATGCATTCCTCATATGAATAGGTTTAAACATATCATAAACCATAACAAAATAATATCACATAAAACATGGATAAAGGAAACATAATATTTCTACATTACAATCACAAGATATCAATACAACACATTGATATAATAAAAATTCTTTCAAAACCATTTTCAATACCAAAATAAAAGAAAAGTATAACATGGTATTTATTTTTCATTAAAAAGGTATGGCTTGTAGAGGAAGCCGAAACTCAAATAGTGGTCACGATGGCGGAGAAGTCGTTGTCGCCGCATACGTACGACAAAAACATTCCCTTTTGTCGTTTACCAAAACGCTTCGTATAAAAATATTCCTTTTGAATAAACATAAAAGTCAAAGGGGTTTATACACCGTATAAAAGAAAGTTGTGTATAAAACCAAATATGCATCAGTGAAAGGGGATTGAGGCGAAGTCCTTAAAAAGAACATTTTTTTAAATAAAGTACATCTATAATGTGTATTCACTATATGTACACATAAATAATGTAAAAATAAAAGATTGGACATAATAATATCATGACATAATTTGAAAGTAGGGAATTAACCCAGAGAATGGAAGTTGGGTTAAGAAATTCCCTTACCTCGTGTCTGACTTGACTCAGCCGTTCTTTAACCTCCTGAATAATAAACTAGAGTTAATATATACCTTATTAAGAACCATTTTCAATTTCATTATCCTTTTATATCACTTATTACAATGATATGAACATTATGTAATTATTTAAGTTATTAACGGTCGTTTTGTCGATCTTTGGTACTTGAGTCAATAATAAACTTCTTATAATTACAAGTTGTTCATGTGGTGAAATATCCATTATATCCAGAATTATATGCATGATTTAGTTATCATATATATAATATATATCCATTATATACATTCATTCATAATATTACATAACATTTAGAGGTAAGAAATGAAATGCACCCTTCATGGAGACGGTAAGCCGTACATACGCATGAACGCTATTTTCATTTCTATTTCGTATTTAATGGAATGAAATCATAATGATATAAATTTATAATATAATTCCAGTATAATATAGCATATAATATCATTTAATCCATCCTTTATACATCCCACATATGGCATTAACGATTCACATCACTTTGAGGGGGCGGTAGTCCGCACTTCCTAAAATGAAATTATCACGTTTACCCATAATGGAAATCATAAAGTATGCCATAAATGAGAAATAAAGAAGCAGAAGGAAAACATAAACATATTATATATCATATATAAATATAGTGACATCTTAATGGCCACCTTTGTAGGTGTTCTATGAGTGTTGAACAATCATCGTTTCGTGAGGCAGAAATTCGCCATCCACAGAAACCGTATGTTCTTTAACCATTAGATGTAGGTGTGTGTAAGTGTAGCTAGAATACTTCTTATAAAAACATCCTAGTATATTGAAGATACTGGTGTTGTTACAAAAGAAATGAATAAAAAGATTTTATGGGGTTGGAGAAGAAAAATAAAACAAAATAACATAAGAGAAGACATTGCCTTTAAATCGGGTAACTCTTTTGATTTGAGCCAAAGGCTTCCTTGGGAAGTATTCTGCCCAAAGTGAAGCTTCTAGGAGTAAGGTAGGGAAGTTGGGAGAGTATTTGGGCAGATGTTGGCCGAGCCAAATGGCTTGAAAGTGTGAATGAGGTGGTAGAGGTGGGGGCCTTTTATAAGAGGAGAGGAGGGGCACTCTTGGAAAGTAAGGAAATTTTACATTATTATACAATGCTTTTCGGATTCTAAAGGTCCCACACTTATATAATTCGTGGGTAAGGTGATAAGGGTTCTAAATCTACCCATAAAATAGTATTTGGACAAGTTTATGCCTTAGATTGTACATTATCGTTTCATTTTATTAAAATCGTTAAATAATGAGGTCATCGCTGCATCATAATGATGTCGTAAACAATTTAATTTATTTAATATCTAAAAATTATAAAAAAAATACTATGATGTAGGAAATCTTTTTAGATTTCCAATGACTATTTATAGTCAAAACTATGACTTGTATAACCCCATGTAAAAGTTGTTTTAGTAAAACTTTTCATGTTTGTGTCATTTTTTACTTTAACATTAAATAAATATATATTAATGTCATTTTCCAACCAAAGTGGCTTCATGGGGTCCCCAAGTTTACCCATGGGTTTTCTTGGTCGGCCATGACTCATCCAATAGGAGGAGGACAAGTTTCAAGCTCATCTCATATTATTAAAACACTATTTTTACCTTAAACTACACTAATTACCTCTAATCGCGATTAAGAACTTAAAAGTTACTATTCACCAAAAAATTATTTTAATCTCATTGAACCATATTTTAACTTTTATTGACAACCATTTATGTCGGATTTTTGAAAATCAAATCACAGAAGTGGTAATATTTCATTTAAACGAAAAATCAGTTATTTAACTACCACTTAGTGGTTTCACTATTCATCAAAAATTGAAGTTTTTCAGAACAATGCCAAAATTTCACCCTAAGCTATAATTGATATTCCAAATTCAAAAATGATGTCTATTTTATGAAATTCCAAACATATAAGTTTCATTAATTAATTTTATAATTAATTCTCGCTGTCACAACAAATAGCATGTGTTTAAGAAATAATTTATATCAAAAGATTGGCAATTGTTTATGTCCAATTTCAATGTTAAATTAATTCTAATGACCACCATTGGATAAAATGGTAAAAATATATTCTAATTATAATTTAAAACCACTAAATAGTATAATTTATCACTATAAATTATTTTTATTAAAAAAGTTGTTTTTAAGTATTTTTCACTATTCATAAAAAATTAGAAGTTCTCAGAAAAATACCAAAAATTCAACATAGGCTAATTTCGATATTCCGAATCCAAAAATGAAGTCCATTTTGAAATATAAATTTTCTATAATTTTAAAAAGTGGTTATTACTATTCATAACGGCTACTTTGATTAGTCGCGTTGTTTTAGAACTCGAAGTTGCGTACAATGCAAGCTATTGCATTATTGAATGAGAAGTGTATCGTGGAAGCTCGGGGTGTTACATAAAACATATTTCTAATATGAGAAAACTATTTAGAAACTAAATTTCATGTTTAGAGCATCTTCTATAAAATTAAAAGGAGGATGGGACCAGCATCTACCTCTGTTCTAGTTCTCATACAAAAAAAGTCTTCCCTTGAGTGTCAAAATGGTTCTCTATAAATACCTTTATTATAAGAGGTTAAAAAGACCTAAATTTGGGATTATTTTGTGGAATTAAAACTTTTAGATCTTGAAATGGTCGAGGAAATGGTGGAAATGGTAAAGACCAATCCTCAACACATCAAGGCTGGTCAGATTCGACAAAAGATCTACGATGATAATAATCAACAAGTCTTGGTGATCAATGTTAGAGGCATGGTATTCCTCCTCATATCTCCTGGGAATGATTTCATGATATTTAGGAATAAGGGAAAGCTTTTTCCTAGATACAATGACCCCTTTTAGATCCTTGATCTCATCGGATAAGTGTCCAATTTACTAGCACTCCGACCTAACCTCTATCAAGTACAAAATGTATTACATATATACATCATGAGGAATTAAATACCAAAACCCTCACACGTACTAAATCATGAGGTGTTACCATTAGAAAATTATCTTCCCTATGAGGAGAATCCTATTAAAATCATTGATCATAGAGAAATTGTTTTATGAAATAAGACAATGCACCTGGTCAAAGTACTGTAGAGAAACCACAAGTTTGAAGAAGTGACATGGGAACAAAATGAGGTAATGAAATAGAGTTACCATTATCTTTTTTTGTGTGTAATTAATATTTCAAGGGCCATATTTTTTAAGGGAAATAATTTAATGACCAAATTGTTTTGAAATAAAATTCCACTTATGAGTTAATTAAATTTATTATTATGTAGTATGGCTATACAAAACACAGGATTTTGTGTGTGTTATCCTATCAGATTTAAAATAACCTCATGAATTATTACCATTTATAAAATTTTAATCAAATATTGATAATATTATCAGTATAAATATAGGATTTTAAGAAATCAAATTGGCACAGACAAAGGAAGTGACAGCCACAACCATTAGGACAGTAACCTATGAAGCCCATTTATCAGAGCATACTTGGGAGATAAAATCACTAGTATTTTACCTTTAACAATCCCAGGATGAGATCCCACTACTTAATAATGAGATAAACTATTTACGGGAGATGTTCAAACTCATCGTGATCACAACTCAAACCATGTTCACTGGGCCATCCCATGAATGTATCACAATCGCAAACCTTACCCTTATGGCGCCTTCTGGTGTATTAAAGGGATATGAATCAAGACCATAGAAATATGAGTATGTACATTATTTTTTATATAGTGGGAATATATTTTCTTTCTATTATTGTTACTTTGTAAATTAATTTGATTCTGATACAATAAAACATTTATTGTTTTTTTTGGGTAATATTCAAATTCAATTACCAAATTTAAATTGTTGAATTAATGGATTTTTGAAATAAGTAATATTTTATTTAAATATTAATATGAAATAATTTTTATTAAATATTAATGATGATATATTTTTTATAAATCAAAATATAATTTTTATATGTTTTTGAAAAATGTTATTTTAAAAAAACCCCAACATTTATCAATAAATCTATATTTTATATTAAAAGTGAAAATAAAAATATTCGGATAATTATTTTGATAAAATTAGTATTATTTTTGGAATGATATAGTCAAAATTATCTTATAGTTATTTTTTCATAATTTTCCGAGATAATTGAATTTTTGGGTAAAAATTGAGCGCCATATAAATATAAGATGTGTATTATAGAATAATAATGACCCAAAAGTGATTTAATAAAAAATATAAAAGGTATCCAAGAAAATATATATGTATTTCCTTTAAAATAATGTGATTTTATGTTAATTTTATTAATTCTAAAAATATATTATGAATCTTCCAAAACAATGAATATATTTTAATGTTTTAAAATGATTTATTTTGAAGAATGATTCCACTCCAAATAATAATTCATGTTATTTTATTATTTTATAACCTTGGGACTATAAAAAAATGAGAAAAAATCTCATTTGTAATAAACCATGGGCTAAAATGAGGATAGGTTTTGTAGTTTTGGTTATTTTATTATAAAGAGATCAAAACCTAAGTTTGAGAATTATTAATGAAATCCCCAGACATTTCCTATATAAATCCACACAAGGTCCAATTTTTATTCAGTAAAAATTTATTTATAATGTTATTACTCTTCCTAACCCTCTCTAGAGTCCTCATAAGTCTGCCCAAACTCTCAAGAATCCCCTCAAATCATTTGGAGTCACACACTCAAGTAAGGGATCCCCACATTCTCTTCATTATTCATGTTTCATTATTATCTTATTTATTTTATTTACAATTATTAATTTTGGGAATTTTTTTACATGTCCCTATTAATACCCATTTTATTTATAAATTATTAAATTCTCATTTTTCTCTCATAAACCCTTTTTATGAATTTTACGTGAGGCCGTTATTCTGCTAAAAGTTTGCCGGGATTTTCCATACTAAAACAATTGTGTAGTGAATACCATATCCTTTTCCTATCAAGGGTGTTCACCATTATAAAATTATTGTTGTATGAAATGTTACATACATGTACATATTTCATACTCCTTTATCATGTAATAAAATATGATGAATAATGAATCCATGTTGTATGATCTTTGTGGAAAACATAATCATGAGAATGAAATAAATGAGATGGGTGCACCCGGAATTATATAGTTATACAATGCATTGGGTACTGTTTAGTCTAATGAGAAATCATGTTGGGACAAGGAGTAAACATGATTACTTTATGGAACTTTTTCAAACATAATGTGTTGGCAGTTATCCTTGACCAGTGTTTGTGATGCAGTTTTTTAAGATGTTTCTACATTTCCGATGTTATCATGCTATATAATGTCTTATTGTTCATGTTTATGATTCCCACCCCTTTTAGGTTCCATTGATATTCCCATAGTGTAACATATATTATTATCTTCATGTTATTACATTTTTATTCTCTTTTGGGTATTTATATCTCACCACTTTCTTATGCATTCACCTAGGTTATCCCATTCAGTTTTAAAATACATCGTATTTTTGAAGTTTTTAAGGAAGTTTCCAATAATGTTTTGTGTCCTTGGTTCAAGATGTTATGTAATGTACCTAATACCCTAAGAAAATAGACATAACTATCTTATATGTTTTATAATATGTTATTTTATTTATTAGACAATTAATTAATATGTAATAAAGATATGGGTTTTTATAAGGATGATGTGAAAATCATCAAAAAGTATTATTTAATAATCATTTATTACAAATTGTAAACATTGAAATAATTAAAATTACACAAAACATTTATGTAGAAATTCATAGGTCAATTAAAACTCATTATCAATCAATATAAATCCATATTTCTTAATAAATGATAAACAACAATATATTAATTTTGTTGTGCATTATGGTGTAAAATTACCATAATGGTATGGGAGTCTGCGGGCACTAGTGCCTCGGTGGGGATGTCACCGCTAAATTAGTGAGTGAGATATGTTAGGGTAATACCCTCTTATGGTTCAAGGGGAAACCACCCTTAGAAGTTTTTTATAACAAAATTTATAAATAGGGGATTTAAATAATTAAGTATACAATTAAAATAATTTTAATTCTTAATAGACATATCCCATGGTCCTAAAAAATGTTCCATTAAATTTATTGTTTATTTTTATTAATTTTAGTAATTTTTATGAATTTTATGAGGTCATTTGGGGGTAAAAAAGTTACGTGAAGGGGTTTCAAGCCAATGAGTGTTATGTCTGTGGTTAGGTCAACCCAAATCCTACATGGCTGTATCATTTCCATTTTATTTAACTTTTTATTAACCCTCCCATTTTATAGGTTAGTTGTTCTCACCCCTTGGTAAAATGGGGATGAAATATTTTATTTTTGAGTAATATCTATCACATATATTTAATATATATTTTATTTTTAACATGCATAATGTGGTAAGCCCCCTAAGACGCATTCTCACTATAAAATCCTCCTAGGTTTATAATGAAGATATGAGGGACCCCAGTGAGCTTTCCTACAATAAGTAATGAGTTGAGAGTAGAATCGAGGGTATAAAACATACTTATGAGTGGAATTACCCATGTAAATCCTTGGATCAGAAGTGAAAACCACAAATAAAATCTAAAATGTACTACAAATAAAGCTTACCATCCCAAAAATTTATGTAATGTCATACATAAACATAAAGTTTCCATGATAAATACCAAAATTCAACTCCTATTTCAATAAGTCAACTACAGTGATCACCTTGTCATGGTCTAGTAATATTTATCCTGATCACCAACTCTTCCATGAAAACATAAAATATAACTGTATTGAAGATATGTTTGAGAATAAACGATACTCAGTAGGATTATCCTCATATCTATCATACAAATATGAAAACGTATACTAATGCTTCAGTGAACAAATATTGAAACCTAAAAATTTCTTATACCAGGTCAACTCCATCCCAATATCACCATGTATCACACACTAGAATTGTATAAAAATAATGAAATATAATATTTATAAAAATATATGATAAGGTATCCTACATCCACTTTCACAGTGATTTAGTCACCCACACATCCCAACTACAAACATCCCAATTCTACCATCCCTTCTTTATCAATATACTATAACCTCATTACACATCACAACCATAGTCACATAACCATAACTTCCTACCATATACAAAAACCTCACTTCACATACCACTACACAACCCTATCACTACAACATCATTATAGTAGAACCATATCACCTCATTACTACCACATAACCTCCACCACTGACTATATACCACAACTGTATGATATCACCACATATCCACACAAAATTTGGTGTAGAGAGTGGGTTTAGTCGTCCATAAATATCACACATATACTATATGTTAGGGAAAACACTTGGAACCCAAAACCTCATTTGGGAATTGACAATGTCATTAAAATATAGTGGTGGCGCATAAAAAATAATAGATCTATATAAGATATATAGGATAAAATTACAAACCAACCTAGGGTAAACTTCCTAACCAAACACTTCCATAACTTTATCCCATTGATACACCATCATTAGTAAGCATCCTCAACTACTTCCACATCTAACACAAAATGAACCACCACTACAACTACATGAAAAAAACATTATAACCTCAAAAATAGGGAAAAAATTATACATATCATCTTCCCATTTTTTATATTACATTACCACTTCATCATTAACTATTTATTAACCATATTATGTTCATAAATTAACAAATCCTAATAACTATGACTCCAAATTAGCACATTCAATTCATTTATATTTCAATTACCACATACTAATTCCACTATTTATCAAATTATTATTGCATTAATCAATAGAAACAATTTATACTCATCTTTATCCAATTGATTAATATTAATCTAGAAAACTCTATATTCATGGGCTACTATAACATCAACCACAATATCCTATTACACCCCTACATATACAAACCACACAAACAACCTCAAAAATTACCTCTTCCTCGTAAACATAAAATAACTCAACACACTAACTTGTATCAATAATGACTAACAAAGAACCTTCTTTATACAAAATATAAAACCACACTAAGGCCACCACTATCACATCACAATAATAATATAATCATATCCACAAACAAAAAACCCTCTTTGACATGCTTCATGAAAACTATGAATTTCATACTCAATAAAAAATAATGTTTAATAATAATTATAGATTTCAACTTCATATTTAATTACGATATTAAAAACATTTATCGAATTATAACCTGATTTTTCATAATAAAATATAACATGAAATCATAGCAAAATTCTCATATAAAAATTATTCATCTATTCATATATTATTAATAATAATAATAAGCATATAATTCTGGCTCAAATCAATTCCTTTCATTTATTTAGTTTCAACTCATTGTATTCCTTAAGATAATTATAACTGTTCACCAAAATAAATTTAATTCATGATAATTGAATATTAACACAATAATAAAATAGTTATAATTTAAATCCCCTACCTCAAATGATGCTTCAAGATTGAAACCCTAAGAATGTAGAATACCCACAAATAAATGGAAAAACTATCATGAAAAAAAAACCAAAAACATATCATCTATCATCAACACCACGACTAAAAACTTATAGAAAAAGATATAAAACTCTACCATAGTTTCTTAAGAAAGAAGAAAAATAGATGTTTGAAGGAAAAAAGGATGAGATAATGGAACCATATATCACAGGTGATTGATCAAATTAAGATAAGGCTCAATATCCACTAATGGATGACCAAAGGAATAAAAACAAGACTATAGGGAACCTAGGGTTCAAGATAAGGTAAAATAATCCGTCTGAGAAGGATGGATTACTCAAATTTATAATAAAAATTCAAGGGATTTCACTACATTATAGTGAATAGGTGACCACATCGTTGTAGTGCTCAATCTTCAAGTATAAGAAAATAAGAACATTTTAAATGTCTACATCACTTAATTTACACAACCAATTTCACTCTTTCAAAATAGGTTTTGTACTCACCATGTCATGATTATATGAAACCATTCCATGGTCACTCAAAATCCCATCTCTAACTATATGGTACCAGAACATAATAACCGCCAAACATGATATTTCTATCCTTTCCACCACTTATTTCCTGATTATAGCATGAAATAATATTCTCCATACAATAATATAATCCACTATGATAGAAAAAATGTATGTTTTCATACTTCTCATGGAAGACAATTATTAATTTAAATATCACTCTAAACCACAACCACCAAAATGGGATCCACTAGGCCATAAAATCATCCCATGAAATAACCAACCTTAAAAAAATCTATAAAACTCTAGTTTCACAAAATGAGGAATAAATCTATGTTACAGCAACCCAACTCATCATAAGGCTAACCTTCAACTCAACGTGACATAATAGAGACCACCCCATGTCATAGTGGCCTTTAAGATCCCAAAACTCATCTTGATATACTTAAAAACTCTCCTACAACACCTTAAACACCCTAAAAACATACTTTATAGAACTATGGACGTTTTTAACTCCATATGTACACCCATTGGAAAACATATTACACAAACCTGAACTCTTTGGAGGCTCGTGGGGTGGGGTCCTAATTAGAATAACCATCTCCCATCCATACAACATCTAATTTTAAAACAATCCTTCCCTTTATGACTGTATCAGACCCATATACACATATTATACATGAATTAATTGAAATACATTACTTATGATCTATACAACCACTCTAATACAAATTATTTAAATCCAAGAAAAATATTATTGTTTGTTGACTATCAGTTCAAATTATTAACTATATCTATATAATAAGAAAATATCTAGTATACTATTTGTTAGGTTACCCATGTATCATGTACACAAAATTATACCTATTAAAAATAATAAATAAGTAATATATCCTATGTAGATAAAGACATCATCATGATATGTTCATCACTATATAATATTATATTGAGGGGTCTAAGAAAAAACCATTCTAGAACATGTACATGAGAACCAACACCACTATTCTTTCATTATATAACTTTATTGTTCTATAAAAAGTGATTTTAATGATTTAAAACACATGCATGATCACCAAATAAACACAAACTCAATATGAGAAGGAGGAATTCATGTAATCATTTTCTTCTCTCTTGTTTTTATCTCTAAATATTGAGAGAGAAGATGAGGGTGTCTAAACTAATGAAAATTGGATTGAAAAATATTAATGGGTAAAAAATTAAGTTTTATAGCTAGGTTTAGGATTTAAATTTACCCTTAGGTCCCTAAAGAATCTTAAACTATATTTTCGATCCATAAACATACTTATGAGTTATTTAATAAATCATCAGTTTCACCAATCCTTCATCACTCAATTGTAAAATTCCCATATGTCACATAATGAAATATAAATCGGTAACATGGATTTTTACCTTTTTTATTTATTTGAGAATCCTCAGAAGTGTATCATTCATAGGTAAAAGAAATTCACATATTCACTTATTTAAAATTAAATACCTATTTAATACTTTATGAAATAAATTAAATTCACATTAATATAAATCTTGATAACTAATAATTGAATTGTTATACTTATTTAACTATGATCATTCACAATCAAACATTCATTTAACATCTTATTTCGATCCCAAATTGACTTAAAACATGATTATTTTGAATATGAGTAAGTTATGGATATATATTTTATGTGGGCCTCTATGAAATTATCATGATAGTAGTGATTCCAAATCACATACCAATAACAGTATCTTGAAATATATCATAATTCATAAAGAGACAATAATAAGTCATAACTACTACAACCTCATACAAAAATTAACTTTGTCATATAATATATTTATCAAATAATATCTCATAAAGAAGAAGTTACACTTTTTTCACCATATTTTTGTTGATTTTTTTTTATTTTTAGATATAATGTATGGAATTTAAAACATCTGAGATTACCATATACTTTTTTAGGCACTACCATCAAAGTCAATGGGGTTTGAGATATCTTTTTCTATAATGATATGTGTGAAAACCTATATTGATCATTTAATCAATTATTTATATGTAATGATTCTACCAATGAAAGATACTTGAATAAAAACACGGTGTCATTATTTTCATCATTTATAAAAGTAAATGATTTTTGGAATACATTAATAATTATCTCAAGTCAAGAGGTCAATACACATGCTCATACATAGGAACCTCCAAGGACACCTAATACATGTTGTGTTACTATTAGTGGGTTAAAACTCACAATATTCTACTCTTGAGAACACAAAGTGATAAAATCATGAAATGAAGTCTCAATTATTATTATTCTCTGACACCTAATTTTTATACTCCACGTTTATCTAGTTTAATTGATATTTTTAGAATATATGACCTATATTTATGATTAATTCCATAGTACCACGATGTCCTCATTATAGATGAAAAATAATAATAATATGATATATAATCTAAGGAAATTAACCTATATAATACAAGAAAAAGTAATTTTATTATAAAAATAATCATAAATCATGCATATATCATAATTTTTTCATGGGATGGAAATCAAAATGTAAAATATCAACATGGGTGTCAAGAACCATCTCTAATAAAAAAATTTATTCAATCAATTAATCGATGATAAACTTATATAGTTTTTTAAATAAATAATTACAATTTTAATTACTAGAATATTTTTTGTTTTTAAAAAGTTTCGACCATGGTTTCTTCCATTTTCTACTGGTTTTCAAGAATTTGTATCACTAAAGAGTTCAGTTCATTATTTTTGAATCACTAATTCCTCCTCCCAAGTATCATTCTAAATCAACCCATGTTTCCATAATATTCACATGAAGTGAAAACATCTCCACCAAAATTTCTAATATTGGTGTTCAATGATACAAATTGGATCCTCTATAATATCGTCATCATCCTCATGTTTGATGTCATCCCATAAAATTACTTTCATATAGATCAGGCTCAAACTTTTCCAAATATGAAAATTTTAATATGTAATGAAAAAATATGTATAAAGTTGATAAGGACATCAAATAATTGACCTATTTAATCTTATCAGTTATTTTAAGTGGTTTCATAAATTATAGTGTAAATATATCCAACTTCCTAATATCTTTGTGTCCTAATAAAGGTTATATGCCTAGAGAAAATGAAATAAATTCATAAAGTTTAATTGATAATAAAAGAAAAAATAATATATTTTAAAGTAAATATAAGTAAAGTACTTGTGATTTTTAGATTATATAGATTCTATTAATAAAATTATATATTTATATGGGCTTTAAAAATGATTCCCTTGTTAGTATCGGTCAGGGTCTATGTGACCACTAAGGGGGTGAATTAATATCCAGTCATGTTTACATTTTATTCTGTTAAAAAAACATTAAACTCTAATTATAATGAAATTGATCTTATCAAAAAATACCATGTAAACCTTTAGGAACAAAAAAATACACATTATTCAGTACCCAATAAATGTATCTAGTCTTTGTCCTGAGATGGAAATAATTTGATATCATCCAATCCAATAGAAAACAATTCTTGATGCTTATAAAAAGCATTATATATCTATTAATTTCAATATAATATAATAATTTTTGCAATGAATGTGATACTTATATATAAGTTATGAAAATAAATATTTCACAATAATTGAATAGACCTTCACCAATAGGCTTCCAATGTTGTCACTGTGATTCTTGGATTCCTCACACAAGCATTTCCAAATGATTGTTCTTCTTATTATTCATTGAATTATATCATGGAAGCAAGAATTAACCCATTATACCTTCTTTATAAACAAAATTATTACTATAAAAACTATCTATTACAACCACACAAACACAATTATCCATGATATTCAAGAACTGTAAATATATATCATGAAACACCACTTACCTATTCTCTTAATTATTTATTAAAATATTTATGAAACCACATAAACTATTTCTAATTAAAATATATATAATTATATGATTTATAATTTAAAATCACTTTCTTAATAAACTACTTCCATAACTAATTGTAATAGTTTGTAAACCTACAAAACTATCACAATAACTCCATCCTACATTATACCTAAATTTTCACCCCATTAAATCATCATGTATGCATCAATACATTCATGGTATCATGAAACGTTCATTCCAACTCCAATCTTGGATTTCCTCATCAAAATACCATAGATCCTACAACTCCTTCCTTCCACAATATTCATGGATTAATGATTTCATACTAATATGAATGAATGAACCGAGGAAGATCCTATATTCACTAATCCTTAAAGGGTCATAACAAATTTATACGCTTAACATACGTTTATGCTCATATATTTTCTATTTTCCATCTCAATGAATTCATATGATCAAGTTATATGCTAATATTTATAGGATTATGCTCTTTCTCAGTGATAGTGAACACTAAATTTTCATCACAACATCATCTTGAAAAACTAATCTGAATCACGATGTAACTGACCATGATATATGTTTTTTTCCTAATAGTTGATCATGTGGTCGATCAACCTATACTGAAATATCGTGTTTCATAAACCAACTTTGTGTGTTCATGATCAATTTACCTACTATGTGATTGGTTTAAAAATATTCATATGGTTGGTCTTCATTTATTCACATAATTGGTTATAATTTCTCCACATTACATCATGCACCCAATTCACATTTCTTCATATTGTTGTATGACATTTCTTCATATGATCAATTTGAATTCATTTACATGTTCTGTTACTCACAACATCTTCACCTACCATGTAAAGCTCACAGTAATGAATTTACCTCATATTTTCAATACATCAATCATGATTTTTTACTTCATATGTTCAATTTGTTGACCATACTAGCTTATTCACTGTTGTAAACAATGTTCCCTCTCTAATAACTGTCATATGTTTTGAACATTAATAATAGAACAAAAATTATCATATATGTGAACTCTTCCTTCCATAATTTAAAAATTTATGTTTTGAAAACTTAATACAACAACATAAAAATTCCTAGTTCATGTTAACTAGCTTATTTTCCATTTTATTATGAACTCAAAACCTATTGATCTTAACAATATCGCCCATTTCATTTGATTTTCAGTCTAGGAACAGAAATCACTAGTGATATGAAACACTATATATGGATCACTATCCAAAAATTATAATCTGACATGAGATAGTTTTGTGTTGGAAATAATAATCATAAGACAATAATACCATACTATCCATAAAGTAGTGATCAAAAAAGATTTCCAAATTCATTATTTTCATCATAAAATATTCAAAAGACAAATTGATTGATCTTTTCAAGAATAATTTATTGCACCTAATTAAATAAACTATACAATCAGTTCACATAGATCATACATTCTAACAACACAACATACCCATTTTAAAAAATACACAAAAATATATTCTCTCCCAAAATAGGTAAATAACATATCAATGGATAGATTTTTGTCATCGTGTTTCTCTACCATTTATAACAATATTAAAAGTCATTCGGAGAGTGAGAACGAAATCAAATTCCACATCATTGAAGAGAATGAGTTATAAAAAATATATTCTTCCTAAAATTTATAGAATTATTCTCAAACAATGGATTAGTTAAAATATCCCCCACATTTTCCTCCATAGTAATAAATCTATCTTTAGTTCATTTCATTGATCTAAAATGATTGACTAGATTTCATGTGAGATTTATGGATCTTTGATTATCACAACCTAAGAAATGATTCTACATAAAATTATCTAACAAGGCTTAAAACTATGTACCCATCCATATTAATTGTGTTTTATATTGAATATAAGCTACATACTCAGCTTCCATAGTGCTAAGAGTTACTGAAATTTTATTCTTTATATCACAACTCACACATACTTATCGCAGAAAGAAGACTACACCAGATTTGTATCTCTTTTCATCAACACAACATACCTATTATACATATGTATAACTAAAGATATTTAATTTTCCATTAAAATTTTAATTTATCCCATAATTTGATTTTCTATTACTGTTTTTATGACTCTTTTTTCCCCAAAATGTGACAATTTTTGTGCACCTTGAAATCTTGTACAAAGTGTAAAAACAAAAAACTAGGCATGTTCTAGAATCTAATAAATATAACAGGCCTCCAATCAATTTAATAAATTATTTATGATAATCATACATTCCAAATTCACCATTAAAAATCATTTTCCCCACTGTTATAGGTGTGGAAACATGTTTTGAATCTCCCATTCTGAATCTTTTAAGTAGTTCATTGGATTGTTTTTATTTTGATAGGAAATTGTGATCCTTATCTTAATATAATTACAATAAGAGAAATAAAATCATTTATCACATCATTGAAATTTGAATCAACATATTCATCTATTTATAAAACCATTCATAGTCTTCTTCATTGTTCCCATCAAATATGATATCGTTAGCATAAACAATCACAATGTGAGTAACCTATTGATTATACATTATATATAGGTTTCATTACAGTATTCCCTTCTATAAATTATGTTTATTTAAATAATAATCAACATTATTATACCACATTATTTGGTCTTGCATTAACCTATATAAATCATTCTTCAGTTAGAACACAAGTTTTTCTTCTTTTTAGAGAAATAAAACACTTGGATGCTTGATATTAACTTCTTCTATAATGTTAATAAGAATGTATGACTTGACTTCCAATTAAAAAATATAATATTAAATGTGTTCAAAAATAAAAATAAATATTATGATGATTTTGTGTGTCAAAATTGCTCTAATTGTCTCATAAAAATCAATTCCTTTATGTGATGATTATCCCTTATAAAATAGTCTTTCTTTATTTATTACCACTTCACCTATTTCCTTCAACTTTTCATGTTAGAACCAAAACATTCTATTCACATTTTTATCTTCTGGTTTAGGTATTTGATCCTATTTCTCATTTTTTCTCAATATAATACAATTATTTATTCATGGAATAAATACACTCTTGTACAACATCAAAACACACTTTTATGTTGGTAACCTCTTTGAATTGATTAATAAAAATAGATTCTTATTCTCCTAATTTTATTTCAGTATCAATCTATAGAATCATATTTTTGTAATGTTCTATAACTTTCAAATTTAATATTCAAAAATTCATACAAATTACTTATTATAGAATATATATCCTCTACCATTTGAAGGGTATCCAAGGATGTTACCATCAACACCTCTTTGATCAAAATTTCAATGATTCAAACCTTTTCAATTGTTAAAGTAGTGGATTAAATAACCCTTTAGTAATTTAAACAAGGTTTCACCTAAAAATAAATCTCATATAGGGACATGACTACATTTCATATGTAAAATAAGAAATTTTGGATGTTGGCTGCCACACTAATAGCTTGTCTCCAAAATAATTGGGAAGTATCATATTTAATAAACATGGTTTGATCCATCACAATCATGATTAAAATATTTCATTCAAAAACACCATTTTGTTGTGGTTTTTATGATGAACTATGATCAGGATAAATACCATGCTTATTAAGATAACATATATTTTTTTGGGTATTCAACACTATTATTAGTTTTCGTTTTTTATAAAGTATTCACATTCTGTTTTATCACTTCTCATAAAACCATTAAACATCTAGAAAGACTCTGATTTATGTTTTAATGGAATAATAATTTTGATAAGATTAAAATAATCAACAATGGAAATAAAATACTTATCTACATTTTTTTATTACTTTATCATGGTACCACATTATTCAAAATGCATACATTCCAAGGAATGAAATTTTTGTATCTCAACCTTGTTGTGTATTTGAAAATTTTTCATTCATGAATATATAACAACACCATTCTCCACTTCATATCATATTAGGTACATCATGATGAAATCCTATATGTGTTAAAATATTTCATGATTCTCTAGAATATATGTCAAATCCTTCTATGTCATAATTGATTTTCTTTCTTCATACATAGATAACATGAATTCCATGCATATCCAACATGGAAAATTTTTCCCTTGGTTTTCTATCCTCTTGTAATAACTTCTCCATATCTAATAGATTTAATAATAAGACTATATATTCTGAAGATAACATCATTTCCATTATTATAACACTATGAAACACTCAAAAAAGTTTATTTTAGTCCATAATAAATATGAATATTCGGGATTTTAACTTTTCTTTTCCAAATATAGCATATCCAATGCCATTGATTATGAGTGAATCATCATTTCCAAAATTCGATATTTATTCTTTTTAGTTTTTCATATTCTTCTAGAGCTTCAATATCTAGTCATTTGTGAAGAAAACACACTACCCAAAATCAAATTTTGTTCTCATTTTGAAGAATTGAGTGTAGTTTCAACCACAAGATCCTTCTATTTTCCATTTTTCTTCCTTTACTGAATTATTTTGAGTTTTTTCATCAAAAAAGTATTGGTTGGGATGTATAGAAATATGACATTTTATAATTTTATATGGCTGATCACACCTCCCACATAATGATTTAATTGAAATATATTCCAAATCATCAAATTAGATTTTTCTAATTGATTTAGAGTGTGTCTACATTAAGTAGGATGACCCCCCCCCAAACAAAATATTCCTAAAATACCTCTTGGATCCATTATAGAATTGGGTATTGAACCAAAACATCATCATTGTATTCCAAAATCCTATAAAAATCTAGTAATATCCATAAAAAATATATTCCTTTGATAAATGTTGGATATCCAGAGCCTTCTATCAATATTTTGATATATTTATAACCATAAATATTGGATCATTTTTGTGAACCAAAAATTTGGATTAATCATTAAATATTCCACTTTATATTAGAATATTCTAGTACTTATTATACTCTCCATTTATAATAGTTTTTGCTTAAACATTTGATTTCTTAGAAATTTCATAATTTCATAATTTTCTTGATTTAGCTACAAACATGATCCTCTTGAGTTTCTTCTTCTTTACAACCCATTTACCATTATATTCAGCTTTGTTATTAAACTATCAGGATGAAAGTTTTTTATTTTTATAATATTTCAACTCCTTATATATTTAACTAACATCTGAGATTGAATTTTGAAAGTCAATTATCCTTATTTAGCTTTAATAGTTTTATGTTGTATATGGTAAAATTCCATATCATTATCCGTTATCTTTTTGTTAAGATTTATGTTGATTATTTTATCATCATCAAATAAATTATTTGTGATTTAAATCTATTTTAATTATATTTCATTAAATTCTTATTTTTTTCTAGATTTGTAATTTTTGATAGGTATTATTTCCCTTATCCTTTTATAATGAACTTTATTTGAGTTTCTTAATCATATTATTCTCCATTAGAGTTAATAATATTATCACTGGTAAATCACTCATCATTCACGTTTTCAGTAACAAGCTTCTCATCACCTTCATTATTATAATTATTTGCTTTAAATTTTTATTTATTTTTAACATATTCCTCACATTTGGAAAAAAAGTCTTTATTTTTATATTTATAGACCTTCATAATCCTTTATTTTGAATAAGACATTGATTTACCTTCATCCTTATATAGTGGTATTCTTATACCTCCATATTCTTCATTGATATATTCATTTTCCTTTAGTATTTTAAATTTTTATAAAGAATATATAATTGCTCTATAGTAAAATAACATTAATGATATCTTTACTTTGTATCTATCCATTCCTCTCTTCGTATTTTTTTAAAATAAAGACATGAATTCATTGAACATCATACTAACTTCATTTTATGAATTCAAATCACTGACTTCTTTCTCACTAATAAGTTTATTTAACTTTTCTTACAACGTTTTTTTGAATGGGGTTTCGTGATCATCCTTTCCCTTTCTTTTGATAGAATTATCTCTTCTCATATAATATGTAATGAAAATACTATACAATTCATCTAGAGAATTGTTCTAGTTTTCAAATATTCAAATTATGATACTTTCGAATAAAATAAATCCGGATGAATTCTCAATATCTTCTCTATAATTTTTTAGTTTTCTAATTTTTCCCCAATGATTCTTATCTAATTTACAATATCATTAACCATAATAATGATCTAACTAATTTAATCACCAAAAACTATTTTTAGATATTCATATTTAAATATATAAAATTTTAACTTATCTTTCTTCGCTTCCATGTTTCCTTCATAAATATTCCTCAACCTATCCTAGATTCCATTATCCATTCCAATTTCATTACTCATAGGGATTCACATTGTTAGAGAGATGAAAGAATAATAGTTATGCATCATCTATCATTATCTAGATTCCTTTCGTTTATAGCTATTAAGGGATCACCCTTATTAGGAAGAGTGAAACCATATATAGAATCATTTAAATCTTCATATCCTATTGATAATAGATAGGATAGAATTATATCTTTCCATATATGATGGTTCCTTGAATTTAAAACAGGAACTCCCTTAATATTAATCAAGTTATGAAGATCCATGGAATTATTAATTTTCTTCAAACATCAAGAAACCTAGTGTCAATAAAAGGGACCTTGTGTTTGATACTAATTGTGAGGCCTAGTTAGGATATTTTTGACTATTTAAGGGGGGGTGGGATGAATAAGTGGTCGATGTTTTTTATTTTTTCTTATTTTAAAAAAACATTCAACTTCAGCTGGAGTGAAATGAATATTTGAAACAAAAAAAACAATAAAACCCACATAAACATAAGAATTTACAAGGATCACTACACATTATTTATATCTTTTCATTGGAATGATTAAGAAACAATCTAAATCATATAGTCCCCTAGAAAACAGTCCTTGAAGTTTAAAAAAGTAGGTTATATCCATCAATTTAATTTCATTATTTTCATTTAAAATTGAATGTGATCATCACATAGATGATATGATAATATATATTTTTAAAAAACAGAATATACCTTCACTAACATGCCAAAAAAAATAATCACTGATTTTCATGGATTCTTCACACTTGAACTTATTAAAGGTAGTTCTTTTTTTATTTAATTTCAAGAAAAGTATCAAGGTATAACAAATTCCCCCTAATTTAAATACTTACTTATTCTTCTAAAAATATCACTTATAACCACCCCACACACTCTTATATATGATATGTAAAAATTAAAAATATGTAACATGAAATATCGATAACCATTTATTTTTCTTCTTTATTAAAATGTTACCATATAAATACTTCTTTATTCAAATATTTATAATTAACATATCTGATCTTCACAATAATATATAAAATAAACTACTACCATAAATAATTTTAACTGCATATAAACCAATAGAAACATCATGACCTATTAATAATCATATGATCTTGAATATATTCCACATTAAATCCCCATGAATGAATCAATAAATGCATGGTAAAATGATGTGATTATGGAAACTCTAATATAGGTATCCATCAATATAAATAAAAAATAACACAAACCTCATTCCTTCCAAAATATCGCTAAATACAAGACTGAAAATAAATATGCACCAACGAATCATGGTAGATCAAATATTGACTAGGTCTTGAAGGCTTATGCATAAGTCATTCACATAGTCAACGAAGTATGATTTCCTTCCAAACGGCTATGCTCTCCCCCTATAGGATTATAGTCAATACTTTTCCATTTTTCTATTAGTGAATCTCTATTCTCAAGTCATACACTTAAGTTCAATGACTTATGCTCCAGCTTAGCTACAAAAGAAACTCTATTTTCATCATAACATCATTTTTGTAAACCAGACCGAATCACAATGTAAATTACCATGATATATGTTTTAATTAAATAACATATTAGATTACATCCAATGATCTTACTGTATCCTTCATTGTAATTTTTTCATAAAATACAGTGATAATTTAATGTCATTGTCTTCATTCTAATCATTTATGAAAATTAGATCTCCCATTACTTTATAATCATAGTTGTTGATCACGTGGTCGATCAACCTACCAGGAATGTCCATGATTACTTAACCTACCTTGTGTGTCCAAAATCACCTGACCTATCATGAAATGGATTATAAATTCATCATGTTGTAGGTCTACATTTCATCATGCATTTTATTGACATTTCTCTACCTTACATGATATGGTTAGTTCTAATTTCATCTTGTGGTAGGTCTGCATTACTTCATGTGGTCAGTACAAATTCCTATGTATGGTCACTTACTCATAATATCATCACCAATTGTGTGAATCTCATGGTATGTAATTTTCTTCACATGGTTGGTAAATTGACCATCAATTCACACTTCATATAGTCACTCTAGTGACCATGTCGCCTTCTTCACTGTTGTAATAAATGTGTGCACTTTGGTAACTAACACATTTTTTGAACCTTATGAACAAAAAAAACTATCAAATATATGGAATATTAATACCATAATAAAGTGATTTTTGTATTGAAAATAAAACGCAACACCATAAACAATCCTGGTACCTGTTTTCAAGCTTATTCACCAATCCAACAACAAATTTAAACCTCCTCAAAACCTCTCGATCTCAATATCTCCCATTTATGTCATTCCAACATAATGGTGATTAATATGGCCTTCCAAATAAATATTTAAATTACACCATAAATATAGATTCATGATTTCATTTTTTATAGAAACATTAACTCATAAAAAGTGATCCCTCATGCTCCACTAGAAGATATAATAGAGACAAAGATCATCTTCTAAAATATATAAATAGTCTATAGAGCCCAGATAGATCATGCTGGGACACTGGGGGTGAATAAGTATACCAATTTTATTTACCATGATTATAATTTCTTTTCAATTACCCCCTCTTACTATAGAACATTTTCCCCAGTTAAGAGGAGTGGATCTGATATACGCTCTCATTGATGTGATGTAGATAATAAATGAGATAATATCACACAAATATTTTTACAAGTTTTCTCCTCAATGAGAAACCCTACACCAAATTGTGTTCAACCTATAGTTGTTTCATGGATTTTCTTATCACTATAATTTCTAGTGATTTCATGTTCAATTCAATTCATACAATATTTCGACAGGTAATATCCATGTTCTATAAATGATAAAAGGTGTTATTTATACCAGAATGAGTAGTATTAAAAGGTGTATTTTATTGTAGCACAAACATTAGTTCAATGACTCCTTTAAATAATTTTATGAAAAATATCTCTTATTCATCTCAAGGATGTCAGTATATCAATATTGAATAATATATTCTTCCTCAAAAAATTGATATTCAATGTTCAAAAGTAATGTCAAAGATATTGCAAGATCACTGGGCCCATTATGTCAACTCAATATCACGATAATACGTACTTGATTAATTTATATTACTTCTCTCTACCTTATTCTTCAATGGTCAAATTCTTAGGAAGATACTCCTTCTAAAGATGACATTCTTATAAAAAAATCATTATATACTGGGGTTTGAATTCTTCAGATAATATTCCTGATTTAGTATCAAATTCTCTAATAACTATTTATGCAATATATTATTGCATAACTACCCCAAAAAATGTGCAACACCCCGAGATTTTATGAAAAATGTTATTTTTAATTAATGTCTTGTGTTTTACGCTACACCAAAAGGATCTTGCACAACACGCAACCCTTGCTTGCCTTGCATTACACGCAATCGCGACCTTCCTTGATAGTGTGTGTAGTACGCAATACCGAGTTTCACTAAACGAGATATTTTTATAATATTATTATGAACTAGCCGTTATGAATAGTAATACCCACTTTTTGAAATTTTATAAATATTATCTTTCAAAATGGACTCCATTTTTGGATTCAGAATAACGAAATTATCTTAGGGTGAAATTTTGGTACTTCTCAGATAACATTCATATTCTGATGAATAGTTAAAATTACTAAATTTTAATTAAAAACAACTTTTTTAATAAAAATAATTAATAGTGATAAATTATTAATTTGAGTGGTTTAAATGTATATTTATAATATAACATTACAATTTAATACAATTTTGGTCATTGGATGTAATTTCACATTTAAACCAGCCATAAACAAGTGTCAATCTTTTGATAGTTATTATCTCTTAAGAACACGATATTTGTTTTTACGACGGGAATTAATTTTTAAATTAATTAATGTAACTGATATGTTTTGAATTTGGTAAAATAGACATCATTTTTGAATTCATAATATCAAATATAGATTAGGGCTAATTTTTTATATTTTTCTGGAAACTTTCATTTTTTGATGAATAGTGAAACCACGAAGTGGTAGTTAAAAAACAGAATTTTTCTTAAAACGTAATTTTACCGCTTCTGTGAGTGGAATTTCGAAAATCTGAAAGACATGATTAATATCAAGGACTAAAATGTGGTTCAATGAGATGAAAATAATTTTTGGTGAATAGTAACTTTTTACTTTTTTTTACCACGGTTAAAAGTAAATAGGGTAATTAAGGGTAAAAATGATATTATTATTACCCTAACATATGTCCTAATTATATTGGATAAGTGTAAATCGGCTTAAAACAACCTTAGGAATAAAATATGACCATTTAGGCCCACTTGGATTAGATTAGGAAATTTATTATTAATTTATTTAAAGAAGGGTTAAAATAGTTAAAATCAAAGTTTAATAACTAAATAATTTTAAATATAGGGTTATACATAAGATAAATTCGACTCTAAATATTATTTAGAAAGATAAACATATTTTCTAAATAATGGTATTTTATTTTTAATTTTTAGACTTAAAATAATTTAATTTATTTATGACACAATGATGATGCAATATTTATCTTATTAATGAAATATTGACATAATTGATGTTATAAATACCCAAATAAATGTAATTTGAGACTTTTTATGAATTAAACTAATTTTATAGGTTAATATGTCATGTTAGTATTGATTTAGTTAACTTTTTTTAACTAATCATTCTGTTATGATTTTCAAAAAAAATCAATTACCAAATAGTGTCAAAATTGACATCAAATAGTTTTTAAAACAAATATTATATTATTAATTTTTATTTTATTCCAAAAAATCTATGGTTCGGAAAAATGACTTATATAAGGTTATATATATTAATAATAAACAACTTGGGGTTTGTTTGGCTTGTTATAGTAAGTTTATTAACCTTATTGTGTAAGAAAACAAGAAGACACGGTAAAAGAACAATTATTTAACTTAAAGTTAAATCTAAATGATAAGGTTTAAATAGAAACCTAAACTTGTATAAATTCTATTGGATGATAATATTTAGACCCTTACCCACCTTATCTTCAAAATAACTCAATTTTGAGCTATTAAAAACCGAATATGACTTTATAATCAAATATTATTTTTATTTTTTGCTAAGGTGCCCCTCTCATCCCTTATAAAAGGGCACCTCCTCCCTCTCTTACTCACACCATTTTGAACCTTGAAGCTCGGCCAAACACTGCCAAATTCTATTCTCCACTTCCCTAGAAACATCCTAGAGGTCATGGTCTTCTTCAAAGACCAATTTTAGTGCCCTAAGAGGAGGTCTCAAAGAGGCGCTTCAAAGAAGAGGTAATGTTCGTTACCGATTTTTCAACTTTATTTCTTCTTCCACTTATTATTATTAGGTTGTTTCATTATGATGTAATAACATCAGTATCACTAATATACTGAAATTTTATTATAAGTATGAAACAACCCTATTTCACCATCTATCCATCCTATGGAAAACGTTATCACCACTCGTGCGTACGTACGGAATACAGTCTCCACGCCGTGGTGTAATCTATTTTCCACCACCACCTTAGTTGGATGGGTATAATGGTGTAAATAATAACTATATATGATTATATTAAATTTATATTGATTCTGTTATAGTATACATACACTCCAATGAAATTCCATGATCATGGGAACGATATCATCACTCGTGCGTACGTGCGGAATACCGTCTCCACGACGCGATGAGATTCATTCTCAATGATTAACCATTCATAAATGATTATAAAGGATACATAATAAGTAATCATGAAATATATGACATAATAATGCCACTGGATTTATGTATATATATATTTATGTCATCCAATTAGTTCCATTCAATTCAATGAGGAATCGAAAACAACGTTCATGCGTACGGCCTACCGTCTCCATGAACGGTGTATTTCTTTCCATTTATAAATCTATTATATATATGTATATTTTGAATATATATTATATATAAATCATGTTTTATATTCTGGAATTATTTAATCATGATCTAAGTAATCATATGAATAATTACAAGTCAAAACACTGACGACAAATGAAACGATTTTTCCCAAAACGTTCTTTAACATGGGATTTACAAAAGAACGGGTAATATAAAGTCATAAGTGAACCATATATGATATCATAACAATTAATATGATTCTGTAATAAGTCAATGACATTATTTAAACCATTATACAGGAGGTTTAGATACATACGAAGCATATAGGACCTAAGGTAAGGGATAAAATTGCAAATCTCATTTTTATTCGAGATTGCTTATTCGTAAGTATTTACTAGGGTTATTATTATCATCCATGTCCATGTTTCATGAAAATGGTTTCATGTATGTTTAAAGTCCTTTTTACCCATTTTTACTTTTACCCAATGGTATGGAAGGAATCTTTCTTTTATTTACCCTACAAGGTAATTTTTGACTTTTTTGACAAAAGTACGAGAAGAATGTTTTTTTTAATGTATATGGCATTAAATGATTTTTTACGGTTTTATAAAGCCTTGTTTTCATGAAGATTCCTCCAAAATATTTCATGAATATTTTCAACAAAATCATTTTCTTTTAAAATTGCATGACATTTTGTGAAAAGAAAATGATTTTCAAGAAAAATGGATATTTTCCTCAAGAATTCATTTCAAGTGTTTTATCAAAACCATTTTTCATCTAAGATGACATTATTTCATATGTGTATGTTTCATGTATAATGTCTCTATGATTTACATGGTTCCACTTCTCTTATTAATGAAATGATATCCATTTCTTTTATATGGATTACGTGATGATGGGATGATGTTTATGAAACCCATTTTATTTATTGGGTTTTTATGAGTGATGTATGTTTATTTTCTGGTACAAGTAAGAATGATTTCATTATGAAATGGGGGAGACCAATATCTCCCTCTAATGCGTTGGGTAAAGATTTATATCTCATGAGATAGGCATGGCTGGAACGGTAAGTTAATCTGGTTCAGTATTACAGGACTGGATGAGGAGTGAACTCGATTCAGAAAGGGACTTTGTCCACTAAGATGGTCTTGGAAGCAATGCCTTGACTACTATGGAAATCATTACATGTGCTTAATGGATTCCACAATTACATGTTTTATTCCCATGCTATTTTATCATGATTTATGTACCATTATGATCTATTCCTTATGTACTTCCATGTTTTATGTCGTTGCTCATGATTTTGATGTTTAAACATTATGTTCATTCTTTTAAGTTAAAATGTATATGGTATGTTTTATTTTATCCATTCTTACCCTTATTGAGCATTTGAGATCACCCTTTTTATGTTTTATTTTCCCCCAGGATTAAAAGAATGGTTTTAGGTAAGGAAACAAAAAGTGGAAGATCTTTATGGGAGATGTTGAAGATCTTTCACCACGATTAGAAGATTATGTTCCAAGTTCCCAAAGACACTAAACTATTACGGTCCTTGTGTGTTTGTTTTTGTTATGTATTATGCATTCTGCAAAAGTAATTTAATGTCCATGTACGTCAAGATTCGGGCCTCTACAGTTGGTATCAGAGGAAAGGTTTAGTCAACCTTTGGAAACTAGGATGCGAGAACTTTAGTGAGATCCCTAGAGATATTTCTAAGGTATGTCTAGGGATGTCCCTAAGGTTAATTATAAGTATAGGTTATAGTCCTAGAATTACTGTAACGATCTTAGAATTTAATCTAAGATGTTAGATATTGAAGGTACTCCCCCTTTATTATGTTGTTTTCCCTAGCATGATTTTTTCCTCTCACACTACTCTTTTTGGGTCTTAGACGATGGCTAGAACCCGAAGGAACTATGTTGATCAATGCAATGGAAAATTGAATGATTGTCCTCATGAACAAACAAATGTTATGGGAGATAGAGTGCAAAATCTTATTTCTATACTTACACAAGCTATGAATCATTCTGGAATTCCAAATGAGCAGAGAAGTGAACAATATTATATTGATTGCTTCATGAGGCAACGTCCACCTTCTTTCAGTGGGTCTTATGATCCACTTGTTGCTGAACAATGGATCAGTACTACTGAAAAGATGTTTTCAGTTCTTTAATGTTCTGAACATGATAAACTCATCTTAGTAGTATATTGTTTAGAAGGTGAAGCTGATCAATGGTGGAATCTTATCAAGAATACGAGGCCAAGAGATGAAATTGAGTCCATGGAATGGGACGAGTTCTAGAACATATTTTTCAATAAGTACTTCCCTCTTAGTCTTCAAACAATGATGGAGAAGGAGTATCTTGAACTAAAGCAAAAGGATGATGAATCTGTTGGTGTATACGAAGTGAATTTTACAAGGCCTGCAGGGTATGCATCTGGCTTTATCATCCAACCTGAAAGTAAAGTTATTCGATTCTTTAGTGTCTTAAAACCAAATCTTCGAAGGGCATTAGATATAAGAGGCTTCAGTAGCTATGAAGATGTTTTGCGTTGTGCTATCGAGGTAGAAATGGAAGTTGGTGTAACATATCCATCTCATGGTTTTGTCAAGAAACGAAAGATGGAGTTCAAGGAGAAATAACAGAACAATGGTGAAAAGAAGATGAACGTTTCTTTATGCTCAAAGTGTGGAAAGAAGCATGGTGGAGATTTCCTAAAAGGTACTAGAAAATGTTTTTAAGTGTGGAAGAGAAGGTCATCAAGCAGTTGATTGTCGAAGTAATGGGAAAAATGTTGCTAATGATGTGAATAGAGAAAAGACTATATAGAACTCTCAACCAACACTTCAATGCTTCATGTGAAATGAAATGGGGCATTATGCTAATAAATACCATAATCCAAGGGTTAGTGATGATCGACATGAGCCACCACTTAAGGCAAAGGACAAAGGGAAGTCACAAGCGATCACTATTGGCGATGTTGAATATGACAACGATGTGGTGGAATGATTAAGTGTTTATGTAATGGGATTCCAAAATAATGTTGAATATAATATCGTGGAATATTGGAATATTTATGTATTGGTCTATTGTGGTTTTCAATAATATTATGGTACTGGTAACCATGGAAAGTGATTGAGATATTTTTGGAAAAAAGATGATATGCGCATAATGAAGGGATAAGGAGAAAATGAAATTTTTGACAGTATTCATGAGCTCATGACTGATATAAGGAAATAGTTATATCATGGTTTGAGGTTTTGGTATGTGAAAAGAGTTAACTTTTGACAGCACTCATGTTTTCAATAAGATTCAATGGGTATTCATTTTTCAAGAGAATACATGATTATGTCCTTTGAATGTTTGGAATGTGACCAACAAGACATATCTCATGATATATGGGGATCAACGATGGTATTAACATGCTTGTTATATGAACTCTTTGGTAATCGTTTTCACTATAATATGAGATTGGACAGTAGTATTTTGGATAAGCCAAAAGATTGGAAAGGATTATGTTGGACATAAGTTAGTATTGTTTAAGGATAGAACTTTTTTTGATATTATTTATGGGATGTTATAGTAATGTAGTTTTAGAAAAAGGACAACCTGCAGGACGAGCGGCAGCCCATCGCGTCGGACAAGGCTGTGGGAATCTAACCCACAACCGAAGTGCGACTGACCTTTATCACCTACCACGGGCCTACAGGAAGTCCATGTTTAGTAGATACTAGTTTTATTATATTAAGTAGTATGATATATGAAGCATAAGTCCATTTTAGGAACCATATATGATTAATCTCACTATAGATCAACTTATGTATATTTAATAACTTTTTCTAACCTTTTGTTTGAGACAGATGGAATGACCCATCATTCTATCACATGATCTGCTAACACTTCATGAATAATAAATTCAACTTCATTTCTTTAAGATATTAAGTAGAAACTGTTCAAGGCACGAACAACAGTGAGATTGTACCAAAATAAATTAAGTATTTATTCTAATCCAAATTCTTCAAATTTAGGGAAATGATCTTGAAAACCAAAAATGTTGTCCTAGTGCCCTTATATCCGATGAATCAGATGGTCCCCTAGATCATCACAAATTTATGGCTTTGTGATTGTTGTCTTTTTCATAACCATGTTCTCTAAAACTCTCCATCAGAACTTGATGGTTAGATTTTTCTTCCATATCCATATTTTCACCTATGTTCTCTTACGTGAAAACCTAGTGATTAGTTAATTTGGGTAACCATTACGTTTCATACATTAATTTTTAAATCCACGTTTTGGTATTCCTTTTTATGATGTGGGTTTCTATTAATGAAACTTTTGTGTAGTAAACCATTTATAACCCCAATGAATTTCGAGGGCGAAATTCATTTTAAGGGGGGTAGAATGTAACACCCCGAGATTTTATGAAAAATATTATTTTTAATTAATGTCTTGTTTTGTACGCTACACCAAAAGGAGCTTGCACAACATGCATCCCTGACTTTCCTTGCATTACACGCAATCGCGACCCTCCTCGATAGCGTGTGTAGTACGCAATACCGAGTTTCACTAAACGAGATATTATTATAATATTATTATGAACTAGCCGTTATGAATAGTAATACCCACTTTTTGAAATTTTATAAATTTTATCTTTCAAAATGGACTTAATTTTTGGATTCGGAATATAAAATTAGCTTAGGGTAAAATTTTGGTACTTTTCGGATAACTTTTATATTCTAATGAATAATGAAAATTACTAAATTTTAATTAAAAACAACTTTTTTAATCGAAATAATTATTAGTGATAAATTATTAATTTGAGTGGTTTTAAAGTATATTTAGAATATATTTTTACAACTTAATACAATTTTGGTCATTGGATGTAATTTCACATTTAAACGAGACATAAACAAGTGTCAATCTTTTGATAGTTATTATCTCTTAAAAAAACGCTATTTGTTTTGACGACGGAAATTAATTTTTAAATTAATTAATGCAACTGATATTTTTTGAATTTGGTAAAATAGACATCATTTTTGAATTCATAATATCAAATATATCTTAGGCCTAATTTTTGGTAATTTGCTGGAAACTTTCATTTTTTGATGAATATTGAAACCACTAAGTGGTAGTTAAAAATATGATTTTTTCATAAAACATCATTTTACTGCTTCTGTGAGTGAAATTTCAAAAATCCGAGAGACACGGTTAATATCAAGGACTAAAATGTGGTTCAATGAGATGAAAATAATTTTTGGTGAATAGTAACTTTTTACTTTTTTACCACGGTTAAAAGTAAATAGGGTAGTTAAGGGTAAAAATGATATTATTATTACCCTAAAACATGTCCTAATTCTATTGGATAAGTTTAATTCGGCCAAAAACAACCTTAGGAATAAAATATTACCATTTATGCCCACTTGGATTAGATTAGGATATTTATTATTAATTTATTTAAAGAAGGGTTAAAATAGCTAAAATCAAAGTTTAATAACTAAATAATTTTTAATATAGGGTTATACATAAGATAAATTCGACTATAAATATTCATTAGAAATATAAAAATATTTCCTACATAATAGTATTTTATTTTTAATTTTTAGACTTAAAATAATTTATTTTATTTATGACACAATGATGATGCAGTAATTATATTATTAATGAAATATTGACATCATTGATTTTATAAATACCCAAATAAACGTAATTTGAGACTTTTTATGAATTACACTAATTTTTTAGGTTAATATGACTTGTTATTATTGATTTAGTTAACTGTTTTCTAATTAATCATTCTGTTATGATTTTCAAAAAAATCAATTACCAAATAGTGTCAAAATTGACATCGAATAGTTTTTAAAACAAATATTATATTATTAATTGTTATTTTATTCCTAAAAATCTAAGGATCGGGCAAATTACATATATGAGGTTATATATATAAATAATAAACAACTTGGGGTTCTTTTGTCTTGTTATAGTAAGTTTATTAACCTTATAGTGTAAGAAAACAAGAAGACACGGTAAAAGAAAAATTATTTAACTTAAAGTTTAATCTAAATGATAAGGTTAAAATAGAAACCTAAACTTGTATAAATAATATTTGATGATAGTATTTAGACCCGTCCCCACCTTAGCATTTAAATAACTCAATTTGGAGCTATTAAAAACCGAATATGACTTTATAATAAAATAATATTTTTAGCCTTTCCTAAGGTGCCCCTCTCCCCCCTTATAAAAGGGCACCTCCTCCCTCTCTTCCACACACCATTTTGAGCCCTGAAACTCGGCCATACTCTGCCAAATTCTATTCTCCACTTCCCTAGAAACATTCTAGAGGTCCTGGTATTTTTCAAATACCAATTTTAGTCCCCTAAGAGGAGGTCTCAAAGAGGCGCTTCAAAGAAGTGGTAATGTCTGTTACCGATTCTTTCATATTTATTTCTTCTTCCACTTCTTCTTCTTAGGTTGTTTCATTATGTAGTAATAAAATCAGTATCACTCATATATTTATATGTTATTATAATTATTAAACAACCCTATTTCACCATTTATCCATCCTACGGAAAACGAAATCACTGAGCGTGCGTACGTACGGAATACCATCTCCACGCCTTGGTGCAATCTATTTTCCACCACCACCATACTTGGATGGGTATAATGGTGTAAATAATAACTATATATGATTATTGTAAAGTGATATTTATTCTGTTATAGTATATATACACTCTAATAAAATTCCACGATCATGGGAACGATATCATCGCTCTTGCGTATGTACGGAATACCATCTCCACGACGCGATGAGATTCATTCTCAATGATTAACCATTCATAAATGATTATAAAGTATATATAATAAGTAATCATGAAATATATGACATAATAATGATACTGGATTTATTTATATATATATGTATGTCATTAAATTAATTCCATTCAATTCAATGAAGAAACGAAAACAACGTTCATGCATACGTACGGCCTACCGTCTCCATGAACGGTGTATTTCTTTCCATTTATCGATCTATTATATATATGTATATTCTGAATATATATTATATATATATCATGTTTTATATTCTTAAATTAAGTAATCATGATCTAAGTAATCATATGAATAATTACAAGTCAAAACACTGACGACAAATGAAACGATTTTACCCAAACCGCTTTTTAACATGGAATTTACAAAAGAACGGGTAATATAAAGTCATAAGCGAACCATATATGATATAATAACAATGAATATGATTCTGTAATAAGTCAATGATAATATTTAAATCATTATATAGGAGGTTCAGATACGTATGAAGCATATCGGACCTAAGGTAAGGGATAATTTTGCAAATCTCATTTTTATCCGATATTGCTTATTCGTAAGTATTTACTGGGGTTATTGTATCATCCATGTACATATTACCTAAAAATGGTTTCATGTATGTTTAAAGTTATTTTTAAACATTTTTACTTTTACCCAATGGTATGGAAGTAATATTTCTTTTATTTACCCTACAAGGTACTTTTTCACTTTTTTGACAAAAGTACGAGAAAAATGTTTTTTTTTATGTATACGGCATGAAATGATTTTTTTACGAATTTATAAAGCCTTGTTTTCATGAAGCTTCCTCCAAAAGATTTCATGACCATTTTCTACAAAATCATTCTCTTTTAAAATTTCATGACATTTTGTGAAAAGAAAATGATTTTGAAGAAAAAAGGATAGTTTCCTCAAGAATTCATTTCAAGTATTTTATAAAAACCATTTTTCATCTAAGATGACATTATTTCATATGTGTATGTTTCAAGTATAATGTCTCTATGATTTAAATGCTTTCACTTATCTTATTAATGAAATGATATCAATTTCTTTTATATGGATTATGTGATTATGGGATGATGTTTATGAAACCCATTTTATTTATTCGGGTTTTATGAATGATGTATGATTTTTTTGTGGCACAAGTAAGAATGATTTAATTATGAGATGGGTGGGACCTATATCTCCCTAAAATGCATTGGGTAAAGATTAATATCTCATTAGATAGACACGGCAGGAATGGTAAGTTAATCCGGTTCAGTATTACAGGATAGGAACGAGGAGTGAACTCGATTCAGAAAGGGACTTTGTCCACTAAGATGGTCTTGGAAGCAATGCCTTGCCTACTATGGAAATCATTACATGTTCTTAATGGATTCCACAATTATATATTCTTTCCCCATGCTATTTTATCATGATTTATGTTCCATTATGATCTAGGCCTTATGTACTTCCATGTTTTATGTCGTTGCTCAAGATTTTGATGTTTAAACATTATGTTCATGTTTTTAAGTTCAAATGTATATGGTGTGTTTTATTTTATCCATGCTTATCCTTACTGAGCATTTGAGCTCACCCTTTTTATGTTTTATTTTCCCCTAGGATTAAAAGAAAGGTTTTAGGTAAGGAAACAAAAAGTGGAAGATCTTTATGGGAGATGTTGATGATCTTTCACCATGATTAGAAGATTATGTTCCAAGTTTCCAAAGACACTAAACTATTACGATCCTTGTGTATCAGTTTTTGTTATGTATTATGTATTCCTCAAAAGTAATGTAATTTCCATGTACGTCAAGCTTCGGGCCTCTAAAAAATGGGGTTTTAAAGTTCCACCCTTTATCACTGCAAAAAAGCACTGATAAAGGTACCCCCTTTATCAGTGCTTTTTTACATGTGGTCATAAAGAGACCCCTTTATCAGAACTTTTTTACTACTGTTGATAAAGTGTATATTTTTTTAAAAAAATTATTAATATATATATATATATATGATATAATATTTTTTTCAAATATGTTTTAGATATGGCTAAATAGACATTTATACTTAATATACAAGATAATTAGTGAAAATGAATAATAAAATAATTTAAAATGATTTTTTAATTAATAATTTTTTAATTATTATCAAGTAATTTTCCTTTAATAACAATTTGAATATAAAAGAATATAAAAATTAATAAAATATCAAAAATTAGTTAATAATGTAACTCAAACTTCAACGACTATTACTTTTGATATATGTGTCTTTTTCTGCCCTACCACATATCTAATGGAAGCTTGTGATGAGATCTACATCCTTAGTGATATAGGTGCAACAATATCATATTTTTAGAGGATAAAAATGGATCATAAGGCTTCAAAAAAACCATGCTTTATTTGGGATACCCCAATTATATAACATTTGATGGATTTTCAGCCTCATTTAAGGTAGTATTTTTACACTTTTTATTGAGATATGAATTTATTCTTAGGGACTACATTCATATTGATATTATGGTTTTGATATTTTATAACTTTTCAAAATGTACTGTATTTTATAATCATATATACAACAATATATAAATATTTTTTATATATTTACCTGTAGACCTTTAGTTTTATAAATAAATAATTAAGCATATTTACATATAAGATATATTTCTCAATATATAAAACATATCTAAAAAATAATATCTATTTTATTTAAAATACAAATGTATGAATATTTATATACCTATATAATGTTTGTTTGTGTGTTTATATTTATTTGTGTGTGTTTTTATAAGAAATTTTTTTACTTATTATGTATATATTCTAACGTATGAATATACATATTAATATATAATATATATAAATATACATAAATATATATAAATATGTACAACAATACTTCTCGATACACATAAATAACATATATAAATCTAGGTATGTATGTTGTATATATGTATTTATTTTTTTTTAAACACAAAAAAAACACATTTTATAAATATTTTTGAAACTAATCTTATAAATATATATTAATATAAAAATAAATACATGGTTAAAAAATATTACATAAAAAATAAATAAATAGATATAAATATATTAATATAAAAATAAATTAATATATATATATATGCTATTTTAACTCTCAAAATATATATATTTTAAATTTATATTAATAAACTAATAAATATATGTAAATATATATATATATATATATATCATTAAATGGAGAACAAAACAATATGGATGAGTGGTAAGGGTGGAAGCACGCAAGGGGGAGATCTTGGGTTCGAATCCAAGAAGAGGCAGGGGTGTGTGGGTGGGTGAGCGGGGGATAACATTGATAAAGGGTGAGGGTGTGCATAGGTGGGGATTCATAGTGATGTTGATAGGGGACATGCACTGTTGGGGGGGGGGGTGAGTCTAACCTCCAATTTTTTGAATTTTTTTGACATTTAACTATGCTAAAAAATTGCTAATAAAGGACCAGTTTATCGGCACAAATTTTAGCACTGATAAAACACTCCTTTTATCAGTTATTTTTTATGTTGATTAAAGGGAACATTATCAGTGCTATTTTATCAAAGATAAATGTAACCTCATTTTAATTGCACCTCGATTATAAAAAATTTTAAATAGTGATAAGGGTTTTTTAGCATAGTTAAACCATATTCTGTAGTAGTGCATGTTTATTAATAAACATTTATGCATATATAAATGAATTCATTGTATTATCAAGTCGTCTCTATATTTTGTGCATGAATGAAAATATTATTGTATGAGCATGAATGTACACACATTTCTTACACATTTGATTTGAAAATCTCATGTTTGTAATGTTTTTGTTCTCATGCACATAGTCTTCATAATGATTATAAAATAATGTGAAAATACACCATGTATGCACATAAATTAATGCATGTATATTTCATATATCATGCATACATTCTTGTTTATTTTTCTGTGATCATGAACAAGTGGAAATATTTACATGGTTCTTCTACTTCATGTAGATTGGTAGTGTATGAAAGTTCGGTTTCTTCATGGAAACCTGGTAAGGCTCGTAGACCATTTTCTTCATGAAACTCTTGAGTGAGATATTTTCATATAAAGAGGCTACAATATTTCAACATTTAACACAGTGTGTATTCGGTATCTCCCCTTTGTGTGACTATGTCAAGTTCAACACCCTCTTCATGAAAAAAAGTACCCTAGTTCTCTATATATGTAAATCAAAAGCTTCAAATATGAGAAAAACAACAAGCTTGATCCTCAGTTCATAGATTTTTATAGAAAATGTATCAGTGCCTTAGGTCCATATTTTATTCCACATAGATGTGTTGTAAAATTATTATGTGTCCTGATTTTGATATATCCAAATGTAATTGTATCTCTTTAATATCATTACATCAAAAAACCTAGCATCATTGTGAGATTTCCTTTATTATATGAATCATGTGATTCCATTCACAAACTGTCCATCATTTTAGAAGATAATACATATACATGAATTACATTTGAACTCTAATTTATGAATCAATAGAGAAAACCTAGTTGGGAAAGATGATCGTCAAATGTTGTTATTCCATCGGCATAAATTGAATATTAATAAACATGGAAAACCTAGTTGGGAGGTAGAATAAATAACAGTGTTCACAAATCCTGTGTTATTTTTGTTACATTTAATGATGGTTGAATAGATAACCACATCATTGTGTCCCACATCAAACATCTGAATGGATGCACTCGAATTTATAATGCAAACCCTTCACACTGAGCTCTCAACCAGGTACTTGGGTCAACACCCAAATACACTACACAAACCAAAAATGTGGTTGTCCAAAAAACATCCCCCCACCCACATGTCCAGTTATTCATATAAGTCCCACAAATTTTAATTAGAGAACATTATTTCAATCCACCCTAACAATGATCTATCTGGAAATATATATATATATGTAATTATATTTTTATATGGACCTAAAAAACTGTCACATGCAAACAAATATTTTCACAATCTTCATAAAAGTTCGGCATACTATAATGAAATATTTAATGGCCTTCATTGAACTTCTAAAAACTCCTTCAAATTATAAACCCCACTGGAAAAATCATTTTTTGTATGAACATAACATAAATTTCTTATATATTTTTTCATGAAAATAATTAACTTTCATGGAAATAATGGTTTGAAGGGACTTCACTTCTTTGTTCATTATTATAAAAAATGTGACACCATTGACACAATTCATTGAAATTATGAATGGTTCAACAATGATCATACTTAAACATGGATAATTGTCTTGCCAACTAACATCCAATAAATCCATAACAATTCTACAGGAGTCATCACCAGCATTCTTCAATGATTATCAATAAGTCCTTTCCATTTTTCTATTTCCATGATAAATCACTAATCATAGAAAACTTCATCCTACATTTAATTTGATTCCTTATTATATGTATTGACAATAAACACAAAAAAAATCATCAAACATCCGCATTGGATTTTCAATACCCCCATTTGGATTTTCTTGATTACTATTTTCATAAATAATGTAAATGTATATTCTCCCCCTTATGAAATTTTTTTTTATTAATATAGGGATTTTCTCATTTTTTATTACGCCTTTCAAGAATATTGGGATTATATTATCCATTTTATGAAATAAGGATGGAACCACATAGTTCTATTAGAAAAGAACCTTTAGTTTTTCTAATCAAATTCTATATCGCCTAAATTTATGTAGAAAACAAGTGAGATACAATTTTTTTTGACTATGTTGTTCTTTAACTACTATTCATGAAATGAAATTCATAAACCATACTGTTTTCTCAATGAGGGGTGGTTTAAAAAACATTATCAAGAAATATATTCTCCTACACACTTCATCAAACACATCAAAAATATCTAGTGAATAAATAATATTATCTCCATTTCCATGATCTTAATCATCAAACAACACCCCATTTAGGCATATAATTTATATAATAAAGATAATTTAATGAATTATAATATGATATCTCAATTTTTTTACCTTGAATAGAGATTACCTAATATTCTCTATATTCATGGAACATGCCTTGATAGCATATAATTTATGTTTGATAACTCTCAAGGGGTATTCTCCTTTCATTTTACCTGGTAGATAACTTTATCAGGGACTCTTCAAGATATTACAGTTTATTATCTAATATTGTGGAATAAATCAATTTTTTCAATTTTTAAATACAAATTCCAACCTGTTGTCTTCCAATTTGTTCACATATTTCTCTTTTTAAGTGTAAACACATCCTTCAATTATAAGTAGTTTAAGATCACAAATAATGCTCATGAAGTAAGGGAAGAAGGTGGAACACAAATGATATTGTTAATAAGTGTAATAGGGTTTATTATTTTCTCTCGACCAAGATACCCTTTCACTTATTTCTATATAGTGTATGGTACTCTTCATGTCTGTGTCTACTATATGTTTCACATAAGAGATTTATTTGGGAGCATGTAATCTTTAATTCTATTCACCGCCATCTTGTGTGGATTATTTCCCCTCACCTCTGACAGTAGTGTAGTGACATACCTTGGTTCTTGTTTTTCTATCTTCAATTTCACTTCTGAAGAAGGTAGAAGAGTAATACAATTATTTTCATTATGAATAGTTTTTTCACCATCCACAAAATCTTTGTGAGGAACATGGGTTATTATTTTTTGATAACCTTTCATCTCTCAGTCCATTTTTTGGAAACCAGTCATAAAATCCCAGTTCTTATTCATGTGGAAAAACCTATTTTCCTTTACCTTTTCTCTAGTTAGTACTTTATATTCATATTCATTCATTTTTCCAAAAACATCTTCGTAATCAGTAAAAAATATTAGGATTTACTTATTAGTATATTCTTCATTAGAGAATATACATGGCTTCTTAAATGTTTTTAGTTACTTTTCTTTCATAACTTATTAAAATACTTTTTCAATAATTTCTTCAATCCATCCTATCTTCTTATTTTTCTCTTGTATTAAATCTCTTCTTGATTTCATAATGCTTTTATTAATTTTAATTTCCATGATCTATTTGCAGTGGCCCATCGTATAAACTCTATTTCTATACTATGACTATATTTTCTTGGTTGAAATGAAATTATTGACACCCATATTATCATATTTCTTAGGTGAAGCTTATTTCTATGTTTTCTTGGCTTCTTTCTTTTGATTATTCCCTAAGGAATAATTTTTAATTTTTTTTATTTTTCATTTAATTTTCTTCTTGTAATTTATTTTCATCCATATATGAAAAGTGCATTGTTGGTATATACTTTCACTGATAATATCTGTGATGGGTTTTTTTGCAATAATTATAGATGTCATTAAGACTCCCACATCTGTTATTGATATAAATATCATACATCAATTTTGTATTCTCCTTTAGTTTTTTATTATCTATATTGATATAATATCCAATACGATATAATACATGACAAATTTAGTGTTAATATGTTAACACATAATTCCAAAAATCCATGTCATGGTTCCGAAATTTCTAGCATCACACATAATAGTCAACAAGTCTCTTTCTATTTCTCAATGTATTATTCCGACTTGATTTAGTGCATCCATGTATCCTGATTTTCTATTCCATATTTGTAGCATCATTTCAGGAGATATCTTTCTTGATACTTCATATATACACCCTTAATGATTTAGGGGATTTATCAGTACTTTTATCTACCAACATATTCCATGATTTTGGATTTTAAGAAGCAAGAAGATGATAGTACATTATTAGATACATAATAATATGAGTTATGGGTTATCTTCATACATGATCATGTAGAAGGTTGATCAATATATAATATTTAGTTCTTATAACTACCAAAACGAGACTCTTTATTGATATGAGTCTCATCAACAGTTTTTATCGCAAGATCCCTTTTTGGGGTGTTGACTCTCTTTAAATGGTTTTTTGTGGAAAAATTATTCTTCAAATCAACTTATGAAGTTCCATCATGTCTCTCCTTTAAATTTATAAATTTAAAATCTAGAAAAAATAAATTTAATGTTGTGGGAATGTTTCTCATCCTAAAAAACATTAATTTTGTCTTTAAATCAACTTAAAATATCCTAAATCTGATCATTAAACATTTTATCTTCCTTTAGAAGAGAATTATTCAGATCTTTAATTATCTTTTCGATAAACTCTACCGATGATTCATTAATAATCCTAAAGGTTATGTTTAGTTTCTCTAAATCATGGATCTCTTTTCTAAATACATCCTCAATTACACATTTTTCAAAAACCTATCATCGGGATTCATCTTCAATAGGAGTGAATATTTCATTATCATTGATTTATAAATAAGAATCCTTAATCTTCATAGTATATTTATGAGATTTTTAAAGTGTATGGATCATCTCATTAAGAACCTTTTCTATCACAAAATTACCACACAAATATACATGAAACTCTTCCTCAACTTGGGAGATATGTTCATTACAACGTAGTGCCATTTCTCCTTTGGATTCAATAAACTCTGTGAGAAGCTTCCATCTTTAAAACATATTACCCATGAAAATTTCCATATTTCCATATTTGTTTTCAAGATGTTATTTTTTATCTTATATTACCTTGATGTTCTTTAATATATAAGTGACAATTTTGATAAGAGAATTCTTTAAATATTATTTGACTTCAATGTAACTATCACTAAGTGATTCAATAAGGTCCTCTATGCCACTTCTTGATCTCAAATCATCAAAAGGTTCATTATAAATTGATTTAACAAGTACTAATAATAGACAACCACATTGAAAAAGATTATTTTGTATTGTACCCTATTTTTTCATAAACCCCTTTTCAGATTTATTTCATTTTTATCATGTCTGTTCTTCATAGTTTTCATTGAAACCTCCTTCTTGGAACCTATTGAGATAGGAACTAGATTTTTCATCTCATAAAATTATGATACTTACTCAAATTTAAATTTTGAATTCATATATGCCTGGGAGAAAACATTAACCCAATCTTGTGAAATCCTACCTTGTTATACCACTTATAGAGTCCAGATAGATCCTATTGGGACACTAAGAGTGGGGGGAGATCAATTAGTTCACCAAAATTTTTACAATGTTTAGACTTTATTTTCAATTATCCCCTCTTACACTCGAACCACTATCCTATTTAAGAGGAATGGATCTAGTATAAACATTATATAAAGTAATTAAAATGATAAATAAGATAGAAACACAAAGATATTTTTACAATGTTTGGACTAAATGATAATTCCTACTATGTGTCGTGATCAACCAATGGTTGTTTCATGGATTCTCTTATCACTAATATTTTTAGTGATTAAAAGTTAAATTCAATTCACACATAGTGTGGAAATTTAATATTCACAGACAATAAATGTCAAATGACATTATTTATACTAGCAGCATAGGCCATCAATGAAATTTTTATATGGGTATCACTAGTTTCTCAAAGACTACTTTAAAAAATGTTATGAACACATTATCTTAGTTTGATTAGTTATGTAACCACATAAATAATGAATAAGGTCCTTTAATCAAACAACATAAGCTATTTCAAATATATTTCATGCTCTCGGGTCATTCTATATCAACTAACTATCATAATAGAATGTGAATATTTAATAAATATTACTTCACAATATATTCTTCCATAATTTTCAAATGCTTGTGTAGATATTCCTTCTAATTATGAATTTTTTGACATCAATAATCATTAAATAATTTTGTATGTATTCTTCTAGTACTCTTATTTACTTAGTCTCAAAATTAGTACTCACTATTTATGTAATATGTTATTGCATGTTCATTTCTAAAATTTCATGCATGTATAATTAAATGTAGGATCTTCAAAATTATCCTTTGTATTTTTTACCAATGAAAAAGTTAATGTATGATAATTCAAGTACATTCACTAACTACAACATATATTTAAAAAGATATTTCATGTAATGATTCTATTCTCATACACATAATCTTCACAATTCCTAAAATATCTCATAGAACTCCACCTTTTATGAACATCATTTAATGCATGCATACTTCATATATCATTCATGTATTCTTCTTCACATTCAAAAAATCATGCACAACTTTCACTATTTATACATTTCTTATCACTAACATAGATAGTTATTGTATGAACAACCTATTTCTTCAATGAAACATTGTAAGGCTCATGAATTAGTTTATTCTTGAAACTCTTGAGTGTGATATTTTTATATCAAGAGGTCACAGTATATCATAATTCCCATGACAAAGTGTTCATACATGATCTCCCCTTCATGTGATAGTGTGATGTATGACACCCTCTTTGAAAAAAAAAGATTCATAGTGCTCTATTTATGGAAAAGGAGACAATAAAATATTATTATGAATTTAGTAAGATCAATCTGCAGTTCCTCAATATTTAGAGTCAAGGTATCAACACATTTTCACCACATTTTAAACCATATTTAGGTGGATTAAAAACATGTCATGTCACCATTTTGATATCTCTTAGTATGGTTGTATCTCCCTAATATACTTAGGTTTATAAGCTCGATTTCATCATGATATTGGCATTCCATAATGGTGGAAATAAATTATATTCCCACATACTCTATCATTTTTGTATATACTACATGTCCATCCATTATGGATGTGAAAATGACCATTTAAAAAATGTTTACACTCATGTAAAAAATATTCTTTGTGTTATGATATGCATACAAGTTGAAGTTTCATGCATGGAATTGTGTTGTCAATAATGTCTTCTTTGTACTATTTTGATCAGTGGAGGATGGTCAGAGGGAGGATCATTGAATTTTTTTATGACATCAAATAATGAAGAATATATATCATTGGAGAAACCCTAGTAAGGAGGTAGAATACAACTACTCTCATTCGATCATATGAACAAGATCATCCACATCACATGGTCCATGTTAATTTCATAAAATTAAATGATAGTTGAATAGTGTGACATATCACTGTGTTCGACATCAAACTTGAAAAAAATGTGATCTTATTAATAAATCAAAACCTTCCTACCAATTTGTTGAAAAAATACTTGGGTTATCACCCTGATACACTACACACACCATAGATAGGGTCTGCTAACCCACTCCCCCATACATTCCCCAACACATGTCTTTTACATTTTATGCACCCTATATGAATTCAAGCCTTCACAATGGTGCTCAGTGTATGAAACCATGATTTCTACATAGGGATGGATCTCTCTTGTGATATAGCTTTCTCTAATAAAAGATGTTGATCCGATCTGTACCCTCGAGGCTTGAATGGTGGGACAATTTCTTATAAATGGATAACCATAAAATACATTTAAAAATTATAAGTAAAAAACATGATTTAAAGACATCCTCAAAATATTCCATAATGTAAAAATTCTATGTAATTATATTTTTTATAGACAATAAAAGCTCTTGATCATGAAAATAAATATGCACATGATCTTTATAAAATCTCCTCACAAAATAATGATATATTAAATTATCGTTGTTGAACATCATCAAACACAATCCAATTTAAAACACCATTGGATGGATTATCTTTTTCATTGCCTTCACTTAATGTCCTTATACAATTTTCATGAACTTCTATATCCTCCATGAAAATACAAATTTGAATGACCTTCACATATTTCTTCATTTTTGTAAACAACATGTCACATTGAATCACGTGTTTTTGATGAAGATCAGTTTAACAATATTCATACTAAAAAATGGATAATTTTCGTACTAACTAACATTCAATTAATCCCAAAAAATTCTCTAATCTTCAAAACCAACCTTCATCAATGTTTCTCAATAACTATTTCTATCATTCTCTTTACATGATTAATCACCAATCATATAGGACTTCATCATAATTTGAATTTGATTCCATATTACATTTATTGAATTAATACACAAACATACTCATCAACCCTGAACATGGTCTTTTCATAGTCCACTTAGATTAACCTTTATTCTATGGATGATTGGTTATGGTCAAATTCACATGTATTCTAAATTTAGGATGAAGAAACTTCTTAAATATTGAAATAAACCTCATATAAATATTTAAATGAACTCCACATCTCAGTATTATATAATAATCATTGTAATAAATGAATATTTACCACCCTTTTAATATATAACTATGCTATATCCATGACTGAATGGGTTTCCATTATAGTATATAAGTGGTGATTCATAGTTATTTAATCTATGATAATACATGTATAATCCCATACTCAAGGGTATATTAATAATAACATAAAAAATTCATTATTAACCTATTTCTAATTCGGAATTTCCATGGGATGTAATATACCTATAGAATACATATGCTTCACAATTACTCATTTATAGATAAGGAACTATGAAACATATACTTTAGTATTCCACTTTATCATGAGCTATTAGGACTATTTTATAATGTAATGATATATATTTATGTAACTATGGTAGATAATCAAACTATAATGATGACATTTATTAATGAAATCCTCCCAAAAGTGATTATTATGAACCACGTTACAACAAAAGTGAAGGTTTAATTTAGGTCCCTTAGATCGTTGTATAGGTTTTTCTTATGAAAAAGGAAATCTCAAATCACATTACACTCAAAGTTTGACATCTTAAATTCCATGAATTTATCAAAAAAGTATAAAACTAAAAAAAAGTAATAATAAAACCACTGTTATACCACCCTCATCTAGGTAAAGATATATATAAACCAATATATATACTAGTTTCCACTAGTTTTCTACTATAAAAATACATGCACCAATGATTTCATAATAAAATTTTTTACTCTATATTTCCCCTTTGGGATGGGATATGGACGTGTGGGTTGAGATCCAGTGTGATGATTAAGGTAGTTGGCATTGATGAAATTGAGCCACTGATGTGATGATGGCAGTGCATTGTTCGAGGGATTGGTGTCTCGGGCGGCACAACGTCACGTGGTTCATTTGACAACCTTTTGAATTTCAATTTGAATTTTGAAAATCTTGGGCGTGGTTCTTGAATGTAGTTCAGACTGTGATGTTTTATTTTGTGGATGGGTTGAATCTGGTGGGAATATGTTAGGTTTAAACTTACCAAAAAGTGTCATTATAAATTACAAAAAAATATGGATTGTGGTATAATCCAACTTAAAATCAACAGCCAAAAGGTACTCCACCTACATTCATTTTAAAGGTTCAAATAAAAATTTATTCCTAAGTGTTATGGTTAATATGAAATATAAATATCTATATAAATATATAATGATTCTAATATTTTTATATTATGAACCATTACTAATAACACCGAGTTTTATATAAGATAATTCTTATCATGTGGCCTCAATTATTATGGAAAATCTTGCACCACATTATTTTATTATAAAAATATGAAACCTAATAACACATAAGAAGAATCCTAATATATATTGTAAATGTATTATATAAAAATACATCCCATGACTCTTGACTCATTCTATATTACAATGTCACCAAAATCTTGTATCTTTATATGTTAGAGTTTATTATTCAGCTGTGAGGTCCAAGCCCATACACTGAGGAGACCATTCCCTCGATATCATTCCCATGAAATAACAAAATCAACCATTTAACATATCACAAAAAAAGTAACAATAGATAAATGACACCCATTAAAATAACATCACTATTTAATAAGTAAGGGATAAACCATGATAATCATACATACATCTTCAAATGAATCATAACCACATGTGGTCAATCATATACAATGTAAATAAAAAAGAACAAAACATAGAAGGCACCATTAAAAAAGGGATAAGAACATATCCATTTACTTCTTCAATATATATATATATATATTAATCATTCCCATCTCTAATAAATTATATAAAAGATTTCCCTTTCCCTAAATCTCAAATAGTGAAATCTAAACATCTACCAATGTTCATGTGAAGGGTGTGAATATAAAACTATATAGTAAACTAACAAAGGTATCTTAACCTAAATCATATAAAATATGTGATTGAATGTACTATATAATAAAAAAATATTAAAAAACAAAAAAATTAAGCCATCGTGCCCTAACTATGATTCCATGTACCCTGCCACTACTTGTTTATGCTAATACAAGTGGAGGTTGTAATTATAACCTTGAAGATACCAGATAAATACACCGTGGTGAGAACATGACATACAATACTACACCACCAATCACAAATATTATCATCCAAATAACAAGATGTGTTAAACCTTTCCGATATATTAGGAAATAAAAATCCACAAAATTTGATACAACACTCATTATGAATGTGAATATGCTTCCAAATAGTGAAGAGTGATTAACAAAACCATCTTCTTGAGAAAGAACTCAACAACTAGAAACATTACTCTCATTTCCATAACCTGTAATATTTATCAACATGAAGTGAATCTAAATAGTTAGGGGTGTATAACATTATTAAATTCATAGTAATATTCAGACACATAATCCAATAATGTCACACAACCAATACATTGACATGAGGAACTCACCCAAACATATCCAATCATAAATGCTGAGGACATAAAAGAATCCATGGTGTTATATACCATCAAACCATAATATAGTGTCCAACCATAAATGGAATAAACCGTCATATTTTCTAATCCATTTTTATATATTCTTTTCTATTAGGTTAACTCACATTTCACACATTAAATAAAAAAAATTATATCAAGACTATAGTTAATATTCTCTTTCCTCACACATGAGGAAGTCTGAAACCTAATCTTAAGTGCTAAAATAAAATTCCAACAGTACTTTCCAACACTTACACACAAAACCTAGAGTATATTGAACTATATAGGATATCACAATACTGAATACACAAATTACAACAAGTAGGTCCAAACTTAGGGTGGAACACATCAAGTTCAATTCATAGAGATTTCAGCTTATTTATAGAGGATAAAATAACATTATTGAAAAATGGTTAGACACAGCACACTCGTATAAACACCCCACATACAAATAAGTTTATTTACGCACATATAAGTGAAGAAGAATTTTGAGAAATACTTACCCAGGTTCTTCATATATTTATTCTTCTACGTAAATGGTCTAATCTATCCTTAATTCACCAAAATCAAAAAAACCAATCATGAAATCAATAAAATAATTATTTTAGATTTTAAATGGGAAAAAAGTGAAATAAAACCAATATTAATGATTAGAAAAGATTATTATCACCCCAAAGTTCACATCACCCTTGATGAAACAGAAATTTACCTTTGAATGAGGTGTTTTGAGATGAAAAAGTTAAGGGGAGTGAAAATAAGGGATTAAAAGGTTAGGTTTAAATGGATAGATATGTCGAAGTGATGTATTTGAAACGATTTTCCAAAAAATTAAGAAAATCCATTGAGGCATTAAAATTAAATAATTACTATGTACCTCGTGGAATTGCTCGTGGTATTGGATGTATCCCCACCCAATTTGTAAATGGAAACCAGCCAAACAGTGGCTCTCTAAAAGGTTCTGTCTCCCTAGAATACTAACCCATTACCTAGTGATCCTCCACTAGGTACCTAATGGTACCTGCTACTATATTTTCACTGTAATATATTGAAACTCCTCCTTAGATCATCCATAAACTCTTTAATTATATATATATCTTAATAAATACCCCTAAATAATTAAAAAATTCAAAAAGAAAACTAGTTTCATAAATAAAAATATAGGACTTTTATAAACTCTAATTTATGGGATTATTAACCTTGATAAGATTCATCAAGAATCCTTGAAAATAATACCCCAGCACTATGATCTAATATTTGAAATCCATTAACACATACCCACTATAATATGACTATGTTTCCATTGAACATGACCTAGAGGAAACATCTCCCCTCTACCATAGACAGTACTCAAAATATACATCAACTCTAAATCAATCTTATAAATGTGAATCACATTTGATTTATCTAACTTTTGCTTATACAGGTAATATATATTAAATAACTCATGCTTTAGTTCATGTCTTGGAACAAGTTATACTAAGAAATCTATGAAACCAGACCTCTCCAAAATCTCAAAAGATCCCATTAACTATAGTGTGATCTTCCCCGACCTTCTCAACCAAATAGGACCCAACCATGGAAACACCTGGTAAACCACATTGAACTCCAATGGTCATAACCTCTAGTTTTCTTATGATAATTTACTAATCTGAGTGGTAAAATCTGAATTTTATATCATATTAACCATTTTTAAGGTAACATGCACATGGATAAACCTGATAGTTTCTGAATCATCATTCTATAACCAATATAGAGGTTAATAAAATTTAAAACTATAATTAAACTCAATGGGATCAATATATATCAAATATTGATATATTTTATTGTATGTGAACTATTCTAGAGCTTGATGGTCCTCCCATGCCTTCCCAAAATTAAATACATATTCTTAGATAAGATCTTCATGTTTCTTTATTATCCTATTCAACTAGTGATACATATTTAGGTTGTTATATGTACTTAGATTCATCCAATTTATGATCAATTTTTATAATCCTTAATAGAACTGGGACCCAAAGCATAAATTTTTATCTGAAAAAATTCTCAAGGTAACCTTTTACATGTAAATAACCTCACACACATAAAATTTACCTTGCAGAGATGAAAACTAGATAATTCAAATAAGTAATAAGTGTGAGACAATTATTATCTAATCTACAATAATACACATGTTTTCATGACCTCGGGGTGACTTTAAAATCCCCATACCAAGTTCTACAGTATCCTTGTCTAAATTCCATGTGGGATACTACCCATTGAGAGGTGTGAGAGTCCCTTATCAACTCCTCTCCAATAAATCTTGAGACCACCACATTTCCAGGAATACAGACTACTATACCCTCATCTTTTATCTATCCCATGAACGAAACCCATCCATTGAGCCTTTCTCACATCACGAAGCAGTCTAAATCAGAATCTTGACTATGCCTTCATTAATATAATGATGTGGAGTTAATACCCAGAAGGGTTAATGACACTATCCCTTACTCCTTGAACATATCTGGGTGAAACACTAAGAAAAGACTCATTACCATCCAATCATCACAAGATTCATACATGATATACTAAATGGGTTTTCTTGATAAGGTGATATTATTTGATATTCCCATTCAAAAAGATACTAACAATCTTGAAAAAAAATTAATAAGGAAATCAACCCATATTATCTTTTATAGATTAAATTATTTCTATGAGAAACTGTTCTTGATGACCTTATAGTCCATGTAATCCATATATTTTAATCTAAATGGATAATGATACAAATAATTTAGATCATAGACCACAACAGTTAACTCCAAATAATGGGTAGTGTAGTTAATATTAAGGATTCTTACTTGAAGAGATCTATATGTGACTATGCTATCTTTTTTCCACTAATACCCACAAAAAAACCAACTCTTGATAAATCATAGTAGATGGTATAACTTTTACTAAAGATATATGAAATTAGGAGTAGTTAATTTGTGAGTCTCCACTTTAACTCCTTAAATGAGGCATTATACTAATCATTATATTCAAAATATACTCTTTTCATTGCTAGGTTATCCATATGTTCTACCAAGTTTGAGAAATTTTGAATGAACCATCAATAATAACCTTCCATGCCAATAAAGCTCCAAATCTAATAAATGTTTTGAGATATTTCCAATAACCACACTGTATCAACTTAATTTATATCCGTATAAATCCCATACATTATGGTTACATGCCTAATAAAATGAAACTTTTGAATCCAAAAGTGTTACTTTGAGATCTTTTCATAAAGATGATGTCTATGAAACATTATCATTACAACTTATAGATATCTCCCATGAAGATCAAATGTTTGAGAGTATACCAGAATATCATGTTGGAATACAATGAAAAAAGTTTCCATGCAAGGGTGAAATATCATATTCATGAAATCCAAGAACATATTTCGTGTATCCATTGGGGATAATCTAATTACAAAGAACTAATATAACCTACACACACTCCCAAAATCTATCCATGTTATATCCTCAACCCTAGCTTATAGACGATGATAACCTAATCAGAAATCAATATTAGAGGAATATTTATATTTAAACAATTGATTAAATTTACCATATATACTTGGATGTAGATACCCTTTCTTTATAGTGAATTGGTCCAACTTCTTATAACCCACAAAAAATACCCATTTTTATGTTATATTATTAGTGAATAATATTGAATTGTCCCAAGGATATCTACTCAGATATATTAATTCCTTTACTCAAAATCCCTGAGATGAATCATCATCTCCCACAGCATGACTAGTTCCATATGATACGAGGGATGTGATATGGGTATAACACCAAGAATATGATCAGTAGTGAAATCAATATTATTATCTAGAGTAAATATTAATAAATCATCAAGAAAAAAATACCATAAATGGTCCACCTCTGTAGGAAAAAATTGGTAGAATTATTTCCCAATCATCTCCAAGGACCATACTAGGCATCCAGGCTATGATAGAAACCAACTACAAAAGTCCAAATCCATCATGAGTTTCCTAAAAATATCACTCTCTTATGAAGGTATACTCATTACCGTCTAGAGAATAAAAGGAAACCTACCTTGAGTAGTAATTGATGAGATCCTATAAATGAATCTTCCAATCTATATTATAAAAAATATAAATATCTACCATAATGAAATTCTAAAAGTGGATGTTTCCACCAACTACCATATAACACCCAAGTAATATCCTAACATAATCAAATCTCATTCCAAGAGGTGTATCCAAGAGAAATAAAATCTATTGAGAAGTAAAATACAAGCCACAAAATAGCCACTGGATAAGTTGAAATAAAAAGAATGGGTCACACCCATGTAATTCAAGGAATCATATAAGTTATTAGTGATATGAGCCTCAACTCTTACTATTGGCGGACCCGTACTAATATCAATTAGAACCATATATAAAAAATAATTTTATCATATATCTGATCCATATATTTTTTCTTATTATACCAAACATACATATTAAATATAAATATATAATATGCTCTTATTCTAACCCTAATACCCTCATACACCTCCACTTCTGGATTGAATAGATGATTCCATAAAATCTATTTACGATGATCCAATTGACAATACACTAAAATATTGTTTCAAACATGTGCCTCACCTTAAAGCTTTTTTAGGAAACCTCTTATAACATCATAACTAGTTCCCCAACATTAAAAATGAATGGAACTCTCTCTAGAAAATTTTACATTGTTAGAAAACATGAACTCAAATAAAATACATGAAACAATCATAAAAATATACCCTTAGATGAGGAAGTGAAGAACCCCTTCCTCGGATACTCTTCCTCCCACCTTCCTATCACATATCCTTATATCTCCTCTTACAATACTCAAATAACTACCACCTGTACCACTGAAGGGAGGAAGTATTCCAGATACTCTAATATCCAAAAGGCTCTTTGTAGTAGTGACTACCTAGGAAATTCTCTCTAAATATGTTGTTAAGGTAAACATACTTACATACTGTCTCAGATCTATTTACAGTCCTATCTCAAATATATAGGTCTTTTGAGACTCATTACCAGCTAGAAAATGCAAAAAATTGAGTAACTCTCTGAAAAGAGTCACATAAGTATTCATCAAGATCCCTCCCTAATGGATATCTCTGAAATCCTCATATTAGACCATATTGAGAGTGTCTTAAAGAAACTACTTCAAAAAAGAGGTTTGGAAGTCCTACTAGTTCATACCTTCATACATACTTTCCTAAAAACTGATACCATACCATCGCCTCACAAGGATCTGCAACATAAAATAGAGCTATTTTACTCACTTATCCTCAAGGGTATTAACTAGATAAAAAAATACGCTATTTTTGTTGACCCATTCCTCAAAATTATATGGGCCACTATCTCGATAGAATGAATGAGGGTGTCATATTTGGAAGTACCTGGTAAAGTATTCCATGATGGTACCACCTTGAGGCACTCCTTTATCCCAAATAGGAACTAATTTGAATACACATGCTAAAAGTTACCCACTACCTTAAACAATAGGGATTTCATCCAAAGCGTGATTAACTCCACCCTCTGGAATAAATAAGGATATCACAGGGGCATTCTCAAATCCTCCCCTCTAATACAACATGGGTAATCACTAATGATTCATGTTTATAGAATATAATAAAAATTAGAATCATTTATAGAGTTATTTTTATAAAATGATTTAAAATAAAACAAGGTTTGATAAATTCTCACTTAATACCCCATACATAGACATGTAACCAATACACCCAAAGTCATACACCAACATAACTAGAGTTCATAAACCCCATATATGATCATACCTTTTAAATATGTTATCCCTAACCCATAAATAAATAATAAATTCCTTATTCTTATAGAAACTAAGAAACCAAAACCTATCCATTTATCTAATGTTATTGCTCACATCACATGCATATATTCATATCAAAACTATATAAAATAAATAATCACTGATAAAATCATCACTATATGTATTAATTAATTAGTTTAGAACAAATTATTTATTTTACAAAACATTAAATAAATTATATTTTTCATTCAATTAATTAAAACCCTATTTTTAAAATAGTTTTCCATCCAAATGGAATAATCGGTATGCCATATTAATCTACATGATGAATAAGATGCATGTAATCATTATCTATTTTTATTTTGGTCTAACAAAAATAAATAGAAAATAATTGGAAACATCATTTTATTAAAATAAAGAAAGTTTAATTATTGAAACAAATAATGCAATATCACAACCTTGATAAATTGAGGATCAATTATATATGTTCTGGCTATATAAAAAAATAACGTTCATACCAAGTTATAACAAATATATCACTATTATACCAAGATATAATATTTTACGAAAATAAATAAATAGGGATATGAAACAATTTTTATGATACTACTAATGTTTATCCACATACGCCAGAGCACCACGTAATCATAAGAATTCCTCCCCATACATTAGACGTTGTAGAATAGAAATGAGGGACAATTCCAAATACTAGGGATACCATGCCTTCAATATCATACCATTAAAATAATAAAAATTAAATCAACTATAAAATATCCCAAAAAATAAAATATAATAATAGAAAAATTCTAACCATACCAACAAAATCCCCATGTAATAACAAAATGATAACCCATGATAACCACATATCCACAATCAATAGAATGATTTCCAAAATAGGTTAATCATATAAATTGAAATTATATATGAAACATATATAGGGGTGCTTCTATAAAAGGTCTTATACACTTTTGTGACAATATATCTAGTTCAAATCCAAGACAACCCAGCTCAACCACCTAACATATGGGATTTCCCCTTCTCATTATCTTAAATAGTTAAATTTTTACATCCCCTTATGTGAATGTATAGGGTGATTGTACAAAAACATTTAAGTAACCAGTAATGGAAAATTAACATCAATACCTTACCTTATATGAATGCATGTTCAGAATAATAAATAAATAAGCATCAAAACAAACACTAATGTTATGTAATCATGCACTAATTATGCCACAATAAACCATGAGGTAAATAATAAATTCCAATACTGATTGTGGTTATTTTTATGAACTCAAGCATAACATAGAAATATAACATAGTGGGAATATGAAATATATGAATTCATACAAGAACATGGTTATCATTCAAATAAAAAATATGAATAACATAGATAATATATTATAAAAGAAAAATTCACACTATGAGATACAACACTCATGTCGACCCCTATCATTTGATGGAATTATAATATTCTTTCAAATAGTGAGGAATGAATAATATATATAACCTCTCATGAAATAGTCACACCATGTGAAACATGACTCTCATGTCTATCACTTATAATTTTGAATAATGTGAAGTGATTCTGAATATTGAGGAGGGAACACCATAGTTCACATCTTAGGAACATGAAAATATACAAGACATTCAATTCACATAACCAACCCATCAACATGAGATACTCGCCAATCATACCTAGTATGGAATGTCGATGCCTCATAAATATTTATAGCGGTTTGTACATACTAATCCGAACATAGGGTCCAACTATTTCATGGACTATTATATGATGAAATATTTTTTTTGAAGATTTTATTCCCTTAGGATAACACTTATTTAACACATAAACTGAACACAAAAAAACATGTATTCATTTATGTCTCTACATCCTCACACATGATGAATGTAATCCACCAATCCCAATTGCTAAACTAAACATCTAATTAGTCAATCCCGCATTGGGACATCAAACACGGAGCCTATTTAATCATAGAGGTAAACCCACTTCCATATATAAAACATACCATAAGTGGGTCCAAAAAAGGGTTGAACACACCTACATAAATTCATAGAGTTCGCATTTAGTTCTTAAAAACTAAACAAGATTCCCAAAAAATCTTTCAGAGCATGCATAGTCTACTATACACCCTATATAGAGGGAAAGACTTATACTTACATAGAAATGAATAGGAATGTTAAGGATGAGCTAACTAGAGTCTCTAGGTGGTTAGTTATTAAAGGAAATGGTTCTATCAATCCTTAATCGAACGATATCAATGAACCTAACATAAAATACATAAAATTTAGAGTTTAGATATAGAAATACAATGTAGTGAATGAAAACAACAACTTAAGATTAAACATGGGTAATATAACCCCAAGGATCACAACATACTTTATGATACTCAAATTTGAAATCTAGTGAGATATGATGATCTTTACAAGTGAAAGGGTGGGAAAGTATATAAATATGAAATCAGTATAGAGAAGCTAGAAATGTAAGTGAGTTATTTAAAACAATTTTACACAAAATTATAAAATTTTCATTAAGGAATAAAATTTTACTAGAAACTTGGTACATAATGGAATTTCATGAGGTATTTGATGCCTTACCATTCACCGGATGCAGAGCCACCAATTGGCCAATGAAACTCTTGGTGGTTCTACCTTATATAAATAATGACCGGGCACTTGAGGGTCCTCTACTGAATACCTAGTTGTACATTATACTATAATTTAGTAGTAATAGGCTAAAAAGAAACATTATAACCTCAAAAACTCAATAAATATCCTAAATTCATACAAAACTATACATAAATAATTTTAAAAACTAAAAATTAATCCCAATACATACCTTAAAATATGGGATTGTTACATATCCCATGTTACATAATACTAGAATATGAGTCATTTTGATACTTATATTTAGTTCATGAAAACCCACAAAACAACATTCATTCAATTAAATTGTTTTTACCATTCGAGGATAAATTTTTCATTAGCCAAGTGAATTATATTAAAGTCTAAATAATGATTCATTACTAATAATCTAATATCAGAATACTTATAATATAAATAAAATATTAGAAACATCAAAAGATATACCTAGAGCCACCTTCTCTAGGATTAAAGATATCATAATCATGAATATAAGTTAAACTAACAATTTTACTTCTTGAATCCATAAGGTTCATTTGGAAAGTTTATCATACAAATTATGTTCCCATAGGGTTTTCAATGGCATCTCTAGGTGTCATGGAAGATTCTGCCTCAAATGTGAATAATTCAAAATTAAATTGGTGATTATGAACGTTAATAAATCCAAATATCAATGAAACATATTTATCCTAAACTCTATGATCACTGAGAATGATTTTTTGGGATCTAATTGTATCCTTTGATAAAAATAGTTATTGAATATTCTTCTAAAATTAATTTTGAAAATTTTATCCATTCATAGTAAATACTATTTAAAACATTATATAAGGTTGATCATATAAAAGAGAAAATCCATTTTTAATTTTAGAAAAATAATTTATGTAAAGGATAGGTTATCAATTCATCATCATTACTGCATCAATTTTTTATATTATATATATAAGAATTAGGTACCATATAAATTTAATGAAAATAGGACTAGAGCACCATAATGTAGGGAAAGTAAATTTATAAAATCCTTGATCTCAATATCATAGATCTAGATATTCTATTCAATTTACAATATAAGATTCATATTTTATATTTCTATTGATATTATTTGACCGGATGACATTATATCAATAGAAAAACCACTTCCAAATTTGATGTTATTCCTAAAACTCATTATGGAATGTATCTTGATATTAATAAATGTCACAACCAACCATCTTTATGAAGAGGTAAAGGAAGTAAAGGTTCCCCTCCCTTCCATATTTACAAGATAGAGGGATAATGACCCATTGAGTCTCGCCTTTAATAGGCCCCACTATAGATACTAGAACCAAGGGTATATAATCAAACACAAAAATGGAAGGAATTACACTTTTTATTTAACATTATAGGGATATAAGATGGTAAATCCAAAGAAACCCCAAATAATTAAAGAATCATTAATTCCAAAATTCATTCCCACATGCATGTTTAAGTTAAACTGGTAAAAAGTAAAACAAACTCCAATGTAAAGTACCAAAAGAAAAGAGAAATGAAAAATCAACAACAATAAATGATCCTAACACCCTAGATAATAAATCCCAACACGGTCCCTGAAGTCCTCATAGAAACCTGAAAATAGTTTTATATATGTATGGTGAGAATACAAGTATACTCAATGGGTAAACTAAAGATAATCTTGCACAAATGGGGGAACATACAAATGTCCCTGTGAGAAAACATTATAACCTCAAAACACCTACAATGTAATAGTAACTAGCCCAACCTCACCAAGGAACTCTCACCAAATAACACAATTCAAGTAGAGTAATATTATTTGCACATAAATATTTGGCTAACCCGCACCACATTCCCAATGGTTAACTGCTCATCCCTAACGGCGAATGTCTTTATGCTACCACTCTTCCCACATATAGTCCAACTACCACAACCCACCTGCACACACCTGGACATCAAACCACACACAATCTTGCCTACACACACATAGGCCACAATAACCAGACCACTCGCCTGAATACACCTACGCCTCATCCCAAAGACACTTGAAAAAAAAACATGGCCCATAAACACCTAGGCCCCTTGTCCACAAAAAACACTCACCCAAAGAATCTTGGAATACGGTACGACTCAAGCCATTACAAATTTCCCAGATATGATCGAGTAGTAAGAACCCAGAAGAAGGTGTGATTAAGTAAGTTAGCAAACAGACATCCATCCTCCCACTGGGATGCTGTAAAAAACACCCTCCCTGTGAATTTGATGTGTTCGACACCTAGTTATCTACAAGGGTGCGGTGCATATAGAAATCACAATTAACTAAATTATGTATGTATATATACATATAGGTAAAAATCCACTTAGACCAATCTATGTGTTTAAAAACAAGCAACCAACCCACACAACCAAATTTTATGCTACCCCTATATGCACAACCATACGAACAACCACAATAAAACAAAAGACTATCCATTTTTTCATTTAATAAATTTCCATTTATTAATTAAGGGTTTCACTTTAATTTTTTCTAGCATTACCATGAAACTATCAAACCCAACCACACAAAAACTACAAGAAAAACCAAACTAAAGTTCCACTAAAAAATCCCCTATATTCCTAGACACCTATTAAACCATTTCCAACAACCACTATTCAATATTATACCCCACAATACTTCTCTAACAAACCAGCTCCACATCCCCACTACCCAACAACTCTCAGATGTAGTCCCACTGCATATGAATTCATAACCACATTGCAGTCTCACTGCCCGACGTCACTCCGCAAACATGACACAAAAAATGAATGTTTAGCTTCCTACAAGTTCATCCATTCAACCATCCATCAGTCTCTCAAACTAGGATACCAACACACCCCATATACTTCCCCACACATAGAGCCCACATCAATTACTATTTACCCACAACCCTATTGTACACACATACCACACCATTCTCATGGATCCAACTCCTCTCTCCAACCTTGTACCCATATCCATGCTCCCAAAAACAACACAACCCAACTGACATATGTTCACACAATTCAAAAAAACAAAGAATTGTGCCACACATATTAACAAGATTTATATACGAATAGATTTAAACAGTAGAGGTTCTTTAATTCCACATAATTTTAACCATGGTGATCACAAAACAAGCTTGATTCTGGGGTATCCATTTATTCAACCATGTGAACCTGATTAAGTAGATTTTAGATTCATAATCATTTATTCAATCTTCTAAACAAAACAGATCATCTGTAGTGTGCATGAATAGACCAAAAACTTCTATTATTTTCAGATTTCATATGTCTATGATAACAATAACAAAATTAAATATAACAACAAAACATGTGATCAACATCAACCACTGTTTTCCCATTATTTTATTTACCCATTTAGTATTTTGATCAACCTAGTTCATTTCTACTTCTTATTTTTAAGAATAGATTCCAGAAATCCCTCACAAGTATTCATTAGAATACCCACCCTGCATGATGTAAAAAAGAAATTGAATCAATAGAAATCCCTACCTGGATGATCAAAGGATCGATGTTTCTCCTTGCACCAAGAAGAGGGGTTGTGTGAGAAGAATGGGAAGAACTCCAAGAAAACTGATCTGGAGAGATTTATCATAGTCGCATGACTTGTCTAGTGAGGAAGGCTATAGGCTCGCCGAGGGGAAATAGAAAACTTACTAGGATGGGAAGATCCCCTCTTTGATGATCCGTATCTTATTTTAAAGGAAGAACAATTTCTAATAGTCATTAATCATGGGATCGTGATCAGGAATACATTGTTTAAGTATCTCAAATATATTGGGATGTTATGATATTTGAGGATATAATTAATACCATTTAAAACTCCCTTAAAATTTTCAATCAAGCATTTAAGATCAATTGACGTCAAATAAGATGTTTGAATGGAGAACCTAGGATAACTTGAGAACTGGAATTTTTTTTGCAAAGGGTGGGACACTATAACGGTGCCATTGTAACGGTTCCATTGGTTTAGTGTGACACCGTAAGTGGCGCCACTATCTTAGTGTGAGACTGTGGCGGTGCGACAGTGACCGGTTTGATCGTGTCAATGCGATTGTGACTAGTTCCACCATAATGGTGTGACTGTAACAGTGCAACCATTTTAGTGAAATTGTTTAGTGGAACCGTGTTTTTGGAAAACACCCGAGACAAGCCATAGTGACCCCTAAGAACAATAAAAACACTATATTTTAACAAATTATGGACTTAGGGAAACCAAATTAATACATAAGATACCTCTCAAACTATTCTTGTCCTTGAGAATTTAAAACTAATTAGAAGAAAATAGGTATGACAAACCATCCTTAAGATACATCTTAGTGGTAAACCTCCTTGACATCAATCTCCTAAACCACTGGGGAAAAATTGAGTCTATAAAAGGAAACCTCCCTGACATATGTGTCCAGAACAACTGGGGGAACAATAAGGATCTACTTCCTTAAGTAATAATATGAACAACATAAGTTGCACATTCCAGATACATGGATTTGGGAGATCCTTCCTACATGTCAAGATATTATCCACTGTGGGCAGCACTGACTCACCCGCATGGGTTTAATCACATCAAAATTAATGTGTATTGATTAGGGATTAGGTTCTCCCCTCCCCATAGTTAGGACATTTTCCCACAAAATCATAGAATAAGGAAACATCTTATCATATAACAAATCAATCCAACATTACATTATATTCAAGGCACAAAACAAACAACCAGATAAAAACAGAGAATAACTCTTGGTACTGGGCAAATATCTGTGCATCCTGATCCCAAGTACTCTTCTCAAGGACACCATGAATCCACAACACTTGAACCAAGGGAATGTTCCATCCCTGAAGAACCTTCTCCTTACGATCCTTGATCCTTACTAGTCGTTCTACAAACATATAGTCATCCTCGATATAAAACTCTCCCCAGTCAATGACATGTTATTCATCATGTAGATATTGAAAGAGATGAGAGACATGGAAGATGTTGTGGATCAATTCCAACTGTGGCGGTAATTCCAGTTTATTCCACCCTTCCAACTCATCCTAACACCTCAAAAAGTCCAATGAACCTGGGAGAAAGATTTCCTCCTATGGCAAAACTCTGATGTCCTCACTGAGGGGAGACCTTTAGGCATGCGTAGTCCCCAACTTCAAACTCATAAGGCCTCCAAATATGATCGGCATAAATCTTTTGTGGGTCCTGATCCACCTTCAGCCTCTCACGCACAAGCTGAAGCATGCCCATTGTGCTCCTCCCTACTCCTGGTCCAAGAATTGATACATTCTCTACCTCTATCCCGCACATGGGTGAACGACATGGTCTTCCGTACAAGGATTCGAATAGTTCCATGATAATGGTAGAGTGATAACTGTTATTATAAGAAAACTCTAATAAGGGAAAGTGTTATACCCATGATCCTATAATGTCACGATCACATGCTCATAGCATATCCTCCCGCACCTAGATGGTCCACTTTTTCTTCTCAACCGTCTGAGGGTGGAAAGTAGTGCTATGTCATAATTGGGTGCCAAATTCATGTTTTAACCCCCTACTGACTCATGAGGTCAACTATATATCTCGATCTTAGATGATGGATCATTGAACACTGTGGAGTGACACCACATTATCCACATATCTCCATGCTTTGGCATCCACTATGCTCTAATACTTGATTTCCAAGAAGTGATCCGATTTCCTCTATCGTTCCGAAACTACCCAGATAGTATAATAGCCTCCGAGAGCCCTGGGTAGTCATCTGATGAAATCCAACGAGATTTAATCCCACTTCCACTTGGGAACATCCAGGGAAAGAAATAGACCATAGGAATCATGGTTCCCAACCTTAACTTGCAGATACACTAGACACCATGCCAAAAACTCTACCACTACCCACTCCAACCTAGGCCACAAAAATAATTTCCTTGGTCCTCGGTACAACTTAGAGACTCCTTGATGCACTTATAGGGGTGATATATGGAAATCACAGAGAACTACATAGTGAATTTCCAATAGGACAAACAGCTTTCCATGGAACAACAACTGATTCTAGCTATCCTCTGCCCATCCCTTTGAAGAATCTCCTTGGAAAACATGATCACAGAATCACTTTATCCTCTAAGTCTCCCCACTAAAATCCTCTACCTACTACACCAAGGAATACATAATTTTTATTTGAAAAAATATACCCCCTCCCACTATCCTCCCCTTTGTCCAGGCACAAAGCGGATAAATCCTCCATCACCTTCCAAGCATTCAACGATTTCCCAACTAACTCCTAATTCGACTTCCTTCTCAAGTAATCAGCCACCACATTCTCCTTTATTAGCATCTAAGATATCATTAGGTCATAGTATAGGGGAAAATCCATCCACCTTAAGTACTGCAATCTTAGGTCTCATTGGGAAAATATGTTCCTCAATCTCTTGTGATCCATGAATACCAAAACGTACTCCCTAATGAGGTAATGTTTCCACAACTTCAGCGCAGAGACAACAACTTCATGCTTGAGATCTTTGGTAGAAAAATTTCTTTAGTTATGATGTAATTGACAAAACCCCTAAGAGATCACTCCTCACTAATGCATCAATCCACATTCCAAGCCTATTACAAAAGCATTAAAAAACACCTCAAACATATCTCCTTCCACTGGAAACCTATGCACTGGGGAACTAACCAGTTTTCCCTTCATATAGCTGAAGGATTCCTCACACTGCTCACTCCACACAAAGTCATGGTCCTTTCTGGTAAAATATGTAAATGGATCCGCAACCTGAGAGACATCAGGTAAAAACCTCTGATAATAGCCTACCTAACCCAAGAAGCTATGAACCTCCGCCACATTCTTTGGTGCATCCCAAGAAACAACCACCTCAACCTTTGACAGGTCCACTTATATACCTTGCTGAGACACTATATGTCTATGGAAGTGAACCTCTAGGATCCATAACCTAATCTTCGACAACTTTATATAGAGATGGTGGTGTTAGAGGTCGTCCAAGATAGTCCTCAAATGCCCAGTGTGCTCCTCCTCTGACCATGACTAGATCAGGATGTCCTCGATGAACATGATGACGAACTAATCTAGGTACGCACGAGAAAAAGAGTTCATGAGCCCCATCAACATGGCTAGTGCATTCATGACACTAATGGACGTGACCAAGAACTCAAAGTGCCAATAACTGCACCTGAATGTAGTCTTCAGGATGTAACCCTGATTTACCATCGACAGGTAATATCCAGACCACAGGTCGATCTTAGAAAACTATCATGTCCCCTTCAACTGGTCGAAAAAATCATCGATCCTTGAATGGGGGTAATGGTTCTTGACTATCTCTTGATTCATCCTTCGGTATTCTATGCACATACATATGCCATCATCTTCATTCTTTAGGAACAAGACTAGAGCACCCCATAGTGAAATGGTTAGCTAGATTAAACCCATCTACATTAGGTCGTCCACCTGAATCCACAACTCCCACAACTCATAAGGCCCCATCTGATATGGATCCATAAGAAATGTATGGGAACTAGGATGAAAGTCTATCCCAAACTCAACATCATTCCGAGGGGGTAGAGTCACAACCTCTTCAAGGAAGACTTCTAGGAACTCACTAAACACTTCCAGAACATCCACCATCTCTGTGTCTACTGATTACACTGACATCTCAACAAACAAAGAAATAAAGGGCTCCACATGTAGACTTCCCACCTGACAGCTCTACTCCCCCAAAAATTCTTAAAACTAGCCATCCATATCAAAGAATGCAACTCTTCTCTTGAATCCATCGATAACAGTGTGAATAAAAAAACCAATCAATGACTAGGAAGACACTTTATGGCTACATCTATAGTAGAAGAATATCCACACATCACCGATATGGAGACAACATCAGTCTACATCCCCAATAGATGTCATGTAAACTGGTCTGTCCTCCAACTATCGTACTCAAAACCTAGAGAACAAAATGTCCCTCTACGTCTAAATGTATTGAATGGGTGAGACTAGGTGAAACAAAGGTGTGTGAAGATCCCGAATCAAACAAATAACACACAAGGGTACTAAACAGAATGATCATATAATGAAAAACCTCTAGCCCTACTAGAATTTCTACCAATGTGGCATGCAACTGCCCATGTCCTGCTCCGCTACCACTCTTCTATTGACCACCTCCTCGACCTAGCCCTCGTCAAGGTCCATGAGGAACACCGTATGGTCGGACTCCTCCAAAAATGTCTACTCTCACTAGAGGGGGAGCTCACTGCCCCTGCTGCTGGAAGGGCTTGGCTATAAACTGCTACTGCTGAGGTGGGTGCTGAACCTACCCACCCCCACAATATGAAGATCGAACTGGGAATTGATTCTGAAGATTTAAATTAATTCCATAGACAAATCACCTCAGTCCTGATACCATATGGAAAGGGAGAGGACTACGAGATCAAAAATGGAACTGGTGGGTCTTACTCCACGATGGTCGGAACATGGATGGACCTGACACCGGAAACCTTGTACTGACAACTTTTCCCTTTGAAAAACATGGATATCTCCCCTCTTGTGGTTCACCTTCTAGAGAGTAAAACCTATATACTGCTTCATCCTTCTTCTGAATATCAATGTACATTAGTAGAGTGAGGGGAGTTACATCATACCAAAGAGAAGACCAGAGTGCCTCCTCCAAGTGTCTTGCCCATGACTCCTCATTCGAAAAGAGATCTAGTGCAAAGCCTATGAGATCCTTGAATTTGATCTCTTTCTACCTCACGAAAATACTTCCCTATTGGCAGGATATTAGCTTTTTCCTCTTCTCAACCTTCATAATGGATGAAAGGAATTATTCTCGGAACTCCTCAAAATAATCCCACGAAACATCAGTCTCATCCCTTTTCCCATGGTAACTAGTCCACCCTTTATGTTCTTATCCTCTCATCTAGATCACCGTCAGAGCAACCCAGTACTCTTTTATAGCCCGGATCAACCTGAAAGAAATTACCAGCTCCTTGTGCCAACTTTCTATCTCTATGTCCGAGACACAACCCTCATACATACCTAGAGTCTACCATTATAATGAATGAAGAATCCTCTACAACCAGTCATCTTCCTACTCTAGATCTTCTCTCTTCTGAACAAATAAGTCAACATGTCATGCCTCAACTGCTCATACCACATGTGGACGATGTATGGGTTCCATAGATGAAAATAAAATAAGGAACTCATAATCCCAAGTAGTGTAGAAAATTTATTTTAATTTTTTTCCAAAATTCTTTATTTAAATTAAATTCATAAAAAATCCAAGACACTAAATAAAATAGTCATTATGGTGCGTGTTACTTTCCTAGGGTCTCTACCCTAGAATCAGTGTAGCCTAAATTTTTCATTTAGTAGGTCTAGAGTCCTTGAATTGGATCATAGAGAGCCTTCAAAACCTGTGTCCTAACTAGTATTCCCTGGACTATCTTGCATGGCAAGATTTCCAACCACCACTTCCGTAGAATCCCATGCAATCCTGACAGTTCATAACTTCTTCCCCCATCCTATCTCTAAAAATCCCAAAAAAATCTGACTCTAATACCATTTTGTCACAACTTTCCTTTTTCACTAAGAAGGTATGGGTGACAAAGTTCTCTGCCCTTCCTTCCTCGAGATGATGGAGAGGTAATGAACCATGAGTCCCTCACTCGATAGGCCATGAGGTGGAAATTATCACTAAGGGTATAGAATCTCATGAAAATATGGAAGGCATTACCCTTTTTATTGAACAAGACTGGGAGATAATATGATAAGTCCCAAGAAACCACAAATTCTAAAAGAAAATGTAAATCCAAAATCCATTCCCACTTGCATGTTTAAGTAAAACAGGTACAACATACAACAAACAACTATGTAAAGTACCCAAAGAAAAGAAAAAAGACTAAGTAGAAACAACAATAAAGCCTGGTTACCAAGCTAGTAAAGTTCAGCATGGTCCCCGATGTCCTCATGGAAACCTGTAAACATTTTTATATACGTAGGGTCAACATACAAGTATACTCAGTGGGTAAACTAATGCTACCAGTGCACATGTGGGGGAATATACTAATGTACCTATGAGAAAACAATAGCAACTCAATTCACCTACCATGGAATACTAACCAGCCTAGCCTCACCAAGGCACGCTCACTAAATCATTCAAGTCAAATAGTGTAATAGTATAAGCACATCAATATTTGGGTACCCCGCACCAATTTCCCACTGGTTAACTTCTCATACCTAATGACTAACTCCATGGTGATACCTATATTAACACATACATTCCCACTACCACAACTCACCCACACAAACCTGGGCCTCAAATGACACGCAATCTCACCCACATGAACCTGTTCCACAACAACCACACCACTCTCCTGAAGAAACATGAGCCTCATCCTAAAGTCACTTAGGAAAAAAAAACATGTCCCATAAACACCTGGGCCTCTCATGCACAAAAACCCCTCTCCTAAAGAATCTTGGACTATGGAAAGTCTCAAGATATTACAGCCTGCCCACATACACATGAGTTGTAATAACTAAAAAGAGGGTGAAAAGAATTAAGTTAGTAACCATCCATCCATAATCTCATTGGTATGTTGAAAAGAACACCCTCCCTAGTGAAATAGAGTTTTTTAGAAAATTGTTCTCAACAATAGTGGGGTGCATACACAAATCAAAAGAAGCTACATTATGTTTATATATAGGTAAACAACCACTTAGCTCATCCTATGGGTTTCCAAAAAAGAAACCAACCCACACAACCACCTTTTCTTCTACACCTATATGCACAAACTTACAAATAGCCACAATAAAACACAATTCTATCCAATTTTGTCATTTAATCATTTACCATTTATTAATTAAGAGATTTACATTATTTTGTTCCGACACTACTGGGAAACTATCAACCACAACCACACCAATACAACATGAAAAACCAAACTGTAATCCCAGTTCACAAACCCCCAATCTTCCTAAACACATGTTTAACTATTCCAAATAACAATTCTTCAAAATTACACCACACAATACTTCTCTCACAACCCAACTCTGCAGCCCCACTACCCAACAACTCTCAGATGCAGTCTCACTGCATATGAATTCATAACCACACCATAGTCCCACAGCATGATGTTGCTCTGCGACCAAGACACAACAAAGGAAGTTCAGTTACCTACATGTTTATCCATTCCTTAATCAATCAGCCTCTCAAACTGGGATACCAGCACACACCATGTACTACCCCACACACATAGCCAAAAAAATTACAATTTACTCACAACCCAGTTATACACACATACCAAACACTTCTCATGGAACCAACTCCTCAATCAAACCATGTACCCACGACAGTTCTAACAAGAATATCACTACACAACTCACACAAGTTCACACAATTCTAAAAAACTCAGCACTCTGCCACACCTATCAATAGGATGTATATACATTCATATTTAACTAGAAGAGGTTATTTAATTCCACTTAATTATAAACAAGGTGATTAATGAACAAGATGGATCCTAGGGAATCCATTTATTCAACCATGTGTACGTGATTAAGTAGATTTCAGGTTCACAATCATTTATTCAAGATTCTCAACAGAACAAAACATCATTAGTGCACAAGAAAATACCACCAATTTATATTATTTTTAGAATTCATATGGAAAAAATAACCCTAAAAAATCAAGTATAATAATACAATAGGTTATCAAGATCAAACCAATGTTTTCCCACTATTATAATTAACCATGTCATCTATTGATCAAACCAGTTATAATCTATTTCTTGTTTTTAAGAAAATTATCCAGTCTTCCCACATATGGATTCATTATAATCCCCACCCCATATGGCAAAAAAATAAAGAGAAGAAAGATAAATCCATCCATGGATGATAAAGGATCGAATATCCTCCTTAAACCAAGAACATGGGTCACGCGATCAGCAAATGAACTCCAAGAAAACTGATCATGAAATATTTAAAATAGGCGCACAAGTCATCTAGGGAGGAATGCACTAGGAACACCAAGGGGAAACAGAATATATACTAGAAAGGTAAGATGCCCTCTTTGTAGATCCAGATCTTATATGAAAGGATGAACGATATTCAAAAGTCATTAATAGTGGGGTCATGATCAAGATTACATGGATTGTGTATCTCAAATCGACTGAGACTTTAGGATATTTAAAGATATAATTAACACCTTTTGAAAATCCCTTAAAATTATGAAAAAAGAATTTAATCCCAATTTACATCAAAGAATACGTTAGATGGGTGAAACTAGGAAAACTCAAGAAATTGGAAAAATTTTTGAAAAGGGTGGGAAACTATTCAGGGAGCACTGAAATGGTGCCACCATACTGCTGCCACTATAACAGCGCCACCGATTTGGTGAGACAACATAATTGATCGAACTATCTTGGTGTGTGACTGTGACAGTGAGACTCTGAATGGTGTGATCATGATGGTGTGACTACGACTAGTGTGATTGTGATAGTGAAATTGTGATAGGCATTACCATGATGGTGCGACTTCGATCGGTGCCACTGTAACGGTGTGACATTGTTTGGTGCCACTGTTTCAGTGTGACTATGACCAGTTCCACCATAATTGTGCAACAATAATGGTGCCACTATTTTTGTTAAACCATTTGGTGGAACTGGGTTTCTAGAAATCTCCTGGGACAAGACACATTACCCCCAAAGAACACTACAAAAACGTGATTTTCACAAAGGAATGTCTTGGGAAAACTGGGTTATTACAATAAACCATGGTAAGAAGTTTATATTTATCATTCATATAAACTGATCCCAATGTAGGGGATTATAATTAGGCTGAAATAAATCTTATGATTTTATTCACTAGTCCTACCACACTTGTTTTCAATCCCCATTATCCCATTAATTTATAGATAAATCTACTAAAAGTGGTAAGATGCAACTTTCATCCATAAGAATCATTGTGGGAGTTAAAAATAAACTCCCATAAAATAAAATAATCATATCAAAAATCTCTATATTAATCGATAAGAAGTCATAAAAGATATCCAAAATGTCTATATCAATAACATAAGAATGAAATTTAATCACGTATCTACCATTACATCCCATGGCTATTCTTATCCATCCCAAAAAATATATTTTCTATATATAATTCTAGTTTAATTCCATACAAGTGAAAATAAATGAATAAGGTGAACCTATATCAATAATAGCATTAATAAAATTATAGGCCACTAATATAATACCTTATATCAATGAAGTTTATACATCAAAATCTTCATGGGAAGGATATATTGATAATTATCCAAAAAACATTCCAGGTCATTTTCCCTCTGGGTTTTCAATCATTGATCCCCCTGAAACACCGCAAAATAAGATCCCTAAATATCATAAGTGTTTATTCACACAAACCTTTGATTTAATTTGAGTTATATTAATTTAGTTTGATTTTAATTAAGATATATATTCATGAGTTTTATTGTATTTCAATTCATATCCTTATTGGGGATTAATCCTAAAATATATAATTAGTTATCTCAATTTCCAATACTCCTAACCCAAAATGGACTCAACGGGATAATAATTAATTTTTGTACCATGGTTTCCCACATGAGTAACAATCCACTCGACTCTTCCTTTAAGGAGGGGAAGTGACACATGATCTACATGCTTTTGATGATTTTATTTTCTAATTAAACTTGTCATATTTACCATTTTTATACATAAAGAACATTAATTTCTACATAGAGTGTTGAGAAACTACATGTGTTATGGTTTCCATGGTTATCTTCCTCAACTACTATAACCTTTTTAGTCACTTCAACATATGAGTTTAAATATAAAACGAAAAAATTAGATTAAATATTATATTAAAACTCCATATTCAACCTATGAACCTTTATAAATTCTTCTCTTATTATCTATAGTGAATGCCTTTCAAAACCTACAAAATTATCAGTGCAGTCCATGAAAGATAAAAAAAATCTTAAAAATATAAGTATTCAAAATAATTTTATATCCAAAGAGTATTATTATAAAAATTATTTATGAATAGTTTTTCAAAACATTCCCAAGTGAGGTTCATAATCATTTAAAATTATTATATCAAACATAACAATTAGTGAGAAACTGCTTCCACCATACATATAACTATATCATCCCATAAATATTTGGGTGTATAAGGAATATAAAATATATATTATAACATTCCAACTAATCCTCAAACACATATGTTTATTGATCAAATTTAAATGTTTTGAAATTATACCATTAAAATTATACATCCAATTTTTTTACTAAGGTACATCCCTTCATATATTATACGCTTTTACCTAGAAAACCATTATAAAGTTATCTTGAAACCCGGTATCCATTGGTTATATCACTTATGTTTTATTATTATATAATCCCACCTATATATTCCTTGGATCCCTTCATGGTTGATAATTCAGAAACATTTAAACACAATTTTTATGTTCTTTTCACAGTTTAAAACTATTTATCATTTTATTATTGGTAAATTTACTTCATCTTCAAAATTTTAGTAATTTAAATGAATGAATTCAAAAAAAGGAAAAAAATTAATTGTATTCATTTTATCAAAATTATATGATATTGAGATGATTAATGAAATTTAAGTTGATGTTTTTTATAATAAAAAGATTAAATAGTGTGAGTAGGAAAAATTTTCTATCTAGAAGCATGTTCACTCTAATGAGAATGATGATGACCCTAGTGTTTTTTTCACCTAAAGTGATTTGAGGTGGACACATAAATATTTTTTGGATAGGGAATATGTATTGAGTGTTGAGAATATTTGTTATACCATAATGAATTTTATGTGGATACACTATGAAAATATTCAAAGGTACAAAATGTTATGAGTTATTGGATGGTATTTTTAGTCTCCATGAGCCATTGATGTATGCTATAACATCCATGTTTAGAATGTTGCTTAAAACCCTCATATATTATAAATCATTACAATTAAATTGATGTAACCGAATATATTAAATTTCCATAAATGTTTTGAGATAGATTTAATATGTTACATTTTAAAATAAACACAACTCACATCACTAACGCTGCTTGTGTCCCAACGCAAGGATATAATGAAGAGTTTTTATATTTTATGAAAATAATTTCATCATAAAATAAAAAATATTAGTGGATATGATAGATTAAATGAATAGTGAGAAATAAAGTTGTATTTTATGATATACCCATATCAATACCTCTGAACTAATCACATCATATGACATTTTTATATTAAAATATAATCACATTTATCTATTTTATTAAATGATTAAAAGTGTCCATGTAAGGAATAATGTTCATACTATGTTAACATAAATAAAAATGAATGTATATTGAAGGATATGAATTAAAATCAGTAATACAACATGAAACATTCTATATGAGAAAAATTATGGATAAGGTATTGTCATAATATTCAATAGGACACATTGGGGATAATGGTATATAAGGCCAAGGGAATTATAGCCTATGGCTAGGAACTATCAGAATATGGTTTCTCTCTTGTTGATATACTATATTTCATAAGACCAAATATGATATACTATATCATAAATCTAAAAATTCCATCATAAAATCAACTATCCATCACTAACAATTCCAATCTAGGATCCTTAACAACCTATTTAGATGTTATTATGATTATAATAGAATAAATAAAAAATCAATTGAAAAACCTTGTCCATTGATGAATATAATGACTCAAATGGAGTGATTGAATGTTAATAATATAAGAAATGAATATATATTCCCAACTATCTAACCAAATTATGTAATGGGGAAATAAATTTCCACATGGATCATAATCTTTGAGAGAGAAAAGAGAAGGATCATGGAACTGAATCGCATTACTAATTAAATCTTATATGAAAAAAATATACTATGAGGATTTATTATCCCCATGAAAAAATCATAAATAAGGTCTCATATGCAAAAAAATATTGACCCCAATATCTGATATTGATTGAGTTTTCCTATTTATAGTAAAATAGATCTTGGTAATAAGGGTTCATATTAAGGGAATTGATCTATGAGTAGTTTATGATTTTACTTGTTTTCATTTTTTGTATTTTATTTAGTTATAATTCGTATGATATCTCACTATGTTTCACACATGAATATATATGTAATCATAACATCCCATGTTTAGTCTGAAGGAGATCAAAATTTTAGTTCAGGAGACTGTTAATAATATTTCTTATAATTTTCCTATTCTCATCACATACTCTGATAATTTATAGGGTTAGATGATGTGGTTATGTTAAAGTGTCCTTCCATTATTCTAAACTATGTTTTCTTCTATAAACTTCTAGAAAACAAAATGAACCCTTATTGTATTATCCAATATAACTAATAAATTTGGAGGTTTATGGGTGAATGGTTTGTGAAAGTGGCTATGAGAATTAAAGTGTGTATTGTTCCCTCCCTTCATGTAGTATACTTTGAGAGAGGAAGCATTTATGTGAGATTAATATACCTCTACGCACCTCAACATTTTCAATGAGTTTTCTCAAGAAAAAATTATCTATTATAAAATAAAATTAAAGAACTACTATCCTCTAATAGAACCAAGGAGGTTGTTGAGATGACACTGAGAGACAAAATACAATGGGTATTTGATTACATTCAGTTAAAAAAAATTGTTGGCGCCATAATATTTGAAGAAAATAGAGAAGAAAAAGAGGTCCCGTGCCCTAACTCGTGAAACCACGATGCAGAGCCCCCCTGAGCAACGTGGCCGCCACAAAGAAAAGAGGCAGTACTGCTCTGCGAACGCGCCTGACATTCATGAACCCGCCAAAAAGAAAAGAGGTGGCACCTCTATGCGAATTCCCCTGACGTTTGCGAAATAGCCGTGAAGAAAAGAGGCGACACCGCTCCAAGAATGACCCTGACGTTCGCGAACCCACCATGATGAAAAAGAGGTGGTATGGCTCTATAAATGCCCCTGACATTTGCAAACCCGACGCAAAGCAAAAGAGGTGATACCCCTCCATGATCCTGGTTGACGTTCGCGACTCGCTGCGAAGCAACCGAAGCCCTCTTCACACCACGTAAGCTCTAATTCACGTTTCCTCTATCATATAAATACCAAGATCCCCCTGAGCCCCCCAGATGGACAATCCGACCATTTGGATTCTCATCTCCCAAATCATGAAGAACTCTTTGCTCTGCAAATCATGAGCTCCGCGAGGTATTTTTGCTTCGCGAGGTGCCTCTGCATTGTCTCATTTTGATCACCTCTTCTTAGAGGGATGCCCTTCGCGAAGCCTAAGGGAATTGTTGAAGGAGGGGGATCCCCATGAGGACCCGGGTAGTCAAAGAACGTTTATGCTTCATGAAACAGCCCTCCTGTACATGTGATCCACATGCCAAGGCAGGGTCACTGTACATCGCGAAGCACAATGCTTCATAGCACTTTTCTTTATGAGGCACAAATGCTCCGTGAGGAAGTGCTCTGCGAACACCCTTCCACATCATGAAGAACCTCCCCTTTGCACCTCTACCCCATTATAAGACTAAGGCATCCTACTTCGCAAAGCACATCCCTTCGCAAGTGTCATCCACTACATAGAGCAACCAAGCTCCACAAGGCCCCTACCGTTGAACCCACTTCTTAGAAATTCCTTTTCCCGTGCAACCCTCTAGGTTTTCAAAATGTGACTTCAAAGTCCCCTAGACGATACCACCCGTAGCTCTTCTTCGCTTAATGCTTCTTAGCATATGCACGCTAATGGATATTACTTCTTTGAATATCCACACTATCATTTACCCCTCGATGGTTCACTCTATGACCCCCTTCGCCACGACATTGCCAGTTCCCTCCCTCCCACAAGGAGTAGAGGGTACCAGTCATGTATGTTCTAGGGGTGTGGAGTAAACCCACCTCATCCAAGCTGCAGGACATTAAACTGCCAAACACCTTGTCCTCAACACATGACGTTAAACTGTGACATTGCCCCGTGCCTCTCACGTGGGGTCCCCCCCCCGCACCTTGGACATTCTCCATGCCCCCTGGTCTCCACAGGGGATTATATCTTCCTTCTAGGAGTGGAGTTTGTCTGTGGGGGAAGGCCGGCCATCTTGGTGTAATCCCCCAATCCTCCTTGTGGAAGGTAGAACCCATGAACCTCCGTACTTCCCCAGCGCGAGGGCCAGCGGAGGGCATGACAGGGAACGAGGAACCTCCTTTCTTCAGTCCCAAATCCCTCTCCCGCTGTGCTTTTTCACCTTCGGGCCTCCATCCTAGAGTAAGTCCCAACACCATGGGCCACCTAACACATAATCCCCTCTTCGCTTCCCACAGATGCACCCTTCGCGACATGATCTCCAGGTCCCTCCAACCTGTTGTTTCTCACACCGAGCATGAATCTCGTGGGCTTAGAGGGAGCACCGACCATGAAACACCATGGGTCACCTCAGAGTGTACGACCTAAAATCCCCCGTCCCACATGACGTTAAACTGCATCTCGTCCTGCATAACGTTAAATTGCACCCTATCCTGCATGACATTAAACTGTACACCCGAACTACGAGGACTTTGATTAATGTCAAGGTATGGTAAATAAGAAACCTCACGAGGTTCAAGCACACCACCCGGTCATTTCTTCACGTCAGGTTCCACCCTCGCCCCACATGACGTTAAACTACATTCCTGTCCAGCGGTAAGCCATTGTGACTAACCTGAACTATGTGGACTTTGATCTATTCCAAGGCATGGTACATAGGAGGCCTCATGAGGTTATAGCCCAACACCCATCAGACCCCCAGTCCATCTTCATGTTGGTACTCAGACATTCATCTTGAACTATGAGGACATTGATCCATGTCAAGGCATGGTATGTAGGAAACCTCACGAGGTTCAACCCCACCACTCGTTGGTCATCCCGACCACCTTCACGTCGGTTCACCAAACTCCACCATGGGCCGCCTCAAAGCATAAGCCCCAAATTCCCCCATCCCGCATGATGATAAACTGTATTCTCGAACTACGAGGACTTTGATTCATGTCAAGGCATGGTATGTAGGAATCCCCCCAAGGTTCAAGCCCATCACCAATTGGACCAAGGTCCTTATTCACATCGGTTTTCTGACACTCCCATGTCCCGCATGAAATTAAAAAGAACCCCAATCCAATGGTAAGCTGTTATGATCCCACCATTCAATTGTTCCGACACCCCCTTCACATTGGTTCAACAGCCTCTTTCCTATACTAAACTACAAGAACATTGATCCATGTCAAGACATGGTACGTAGGAAGCCTCCCTGAGGTTCAAGACCATCACCCATTGGTCGTTCCAACCCTCTTAACGTCAGCTCTCAGCAACCGAACTTTGATGACTATGATTCCCTGCCATGGGGGTATGTAAGAAGTCTCTTCGAGGCTCAGTACCATCAATACTTTTATCTCCACGATGGTACCATTTCATTCCCCCTCCACTCTGTGTAACTTTCCATCACACATCCTGGTTCTTACCCTGGCCGCCACATCCCGGTGAGATCATGCCATCCCAATCCCCTTCACATCATTCGAGAAGCCACCCCGCGAGCTGGCTCCGATGTCAGTGTTCCCTCAAGGGGGCTCCTCAATCTGATCCACTCCAGCTAGTGTTCTGATCAGTCCAATCCATCTCCACTGGATGTTAAACTTATGGCATACCCTGTGTTAAACATGGGAAGCTGAGGAAAACCTTAGATACATAACTATGACATACAATTCCCCGTGTTCGATGTGGGATTCCTAGGGATTATGCTCCCTCGAGAAGACCTATAATAGGGGACCCAAGACAGAAATTCCAATCCCCGAGCATTCAGACACGTTAGTGATGCCTTGATGTGACTACTCCCCAAACTGAAGGTTTCTGCCCTAACCGAAGCCCTTAGAATGTCCTGACAGAAGCAGTGTAATTAACCGGAGTCCATGGAAACATGGCACTGGGAAGAGTTTCACGAACAATGTATTAAATCTATAAGGGAGAACCAGACTAGGTGACGAGTTCCGAGGAGGATTCCATGGAAGGAAGAACTGACATCCCATCATCCCGGTTTCGATCAAGGAGAGGACGTACCTGAATAAGGAGCGAATGCCACCCGCCTTTGTAAAGTGGGAATGTGGGGAAACAAGAGATGTGTCCACATCCCCCGAACGGCGACGAATGTGTGCGCCCTGGAGAAAGAATTTCAAATAGAAATGGTGAACACGATGTGACATTATTCTCCTCAATATGGAGATTAGTAGCGCTCGAGACATCAATAGATTGACGTGTCACCGGATCTAGATATCTAGTGCCGGGTCCCTCCATGAAAATAGCGGGCTTGGCGTGAAACTCACCAGAATTTGGGGTAGTAGAACTTTGAGAAATATGTTCTGCAACGTTGTTAGCATGGATCCCTCTTACCTGTCATGGAAGACGGAATGACGCTGGGGTAGGGGTTGTCGATTTCTTTTCCTCACAGTGCTGATGAGTTAATCTCCCTGCTTCTCAGGAATCAGGTTCCTGCTATAGGGACATGATCACTGCCCAACCGCCTATGCAGGGGTAGGGGAAATACCAGCACAGCCACTCCACGCGGCTCAATTACAGCCACAACGACATCTGCATCCACGAACATGGTGCGCCCACACCCCCATCTCCCTGTCAGAAGTCATCCAACAAAGGGTGATTAACGACCTCGTACTCTGTTACGAGGAGGAGGGCATAATCCCAACCCAGGATATGGCCCGCCTGGACCTGGAGGCATCTAGGCCCCGCCGTCAGTGCTCCCCTCGAGGGCCGTGTAGGGATCCCCTGCTCCCCACCCCAACATTCAATCATTTTGGGAGCCTATCCCATAAACGCTTTCACAACTCCCTACCTTACACTGATGAGGTGTGTGATGTCCGGCTAAGTATGGTCATAGTCCCGATTCAAGGGCTCCAAGAAAGGGGCCCCACCTAGCAGAGTCAGCGCCATCATCCGGCCTAGCCAGAGGAACAGGTAGGTTATATGCCTACACCACCGACATCGGCTCACCTGACCCGATGCCAGTGTTGGGCCCGAGCTGAGGACGCCCGCCAAGGGGCATTAACGTTGAAATATATTGTGGCCTGAGACACCACCGAACTCATATCATAAAGTCCCTACATATTCTGAGCAGGGGCGCTCTTACACCCAACTGGGATCGAGGCCCCAACCGCCCCACAGGCAGGCCGAGTCGACTCTCCAGGTCGCAGGCATGAGTGGTGATCGCTGCGAACCAACCCTCGATGATGTCACCCTGTACGGAGGTCCTCCCCGTACCACAACTCTACAGAGCGTGGGACTTCCCCTCTCCGAATCTCATTATAGAGGTATGCCCCCTGCTACCCCCAACCTGAATGAAGGCCTTCCCCGCTACAGCGACACTCGATGTGGAAGCGTCTCACGTTCCAACCACACCAGGTATGGAATTCTTCCTCCTGCCCCCGACCGTCAATGTGAAGACATCGCCCATCCGGTCCCTCCCTAATGTGGGGATCCTCCCTACATCCTCTCTACAGCTGGAAAAGGTCCTCCTCACCCTGGAAGCCAATGGGGTGGAGGTCAGCCTCGCTCCACATGCACCAAGCATGGAGGTCCTCCCCATGCCCCCACCGATTCCAACGGAGGTTTTGCCAGCTCAAGTGTTGTTCATGGATTTCCTCCCCATGTCCCCTTAGACATTTTTCTCGGTTCCCCTCACACCCCAGATGTCTCAAGTGGACCTTCTCCCCCCTGGAACTAGCGTGACCCCAAGACTACATGTCGGGAATCATCCTTGTCCCGAGGAGCCATCTTGGGGTAGAAGGGAAGGTCGTTTCCACCACAAGAAGAATCCTGGGAAGGCTCAGATGGAGATCAAACCGGCCCGCTTCTTGGATTCTAAAGCAGAATATGAATCAGTAGTGGAATCCTCCCCTCGGTCATCTGTGTCAAGGACTGGGGAAGGAACAAGGCATGTTAACCTCATCTTTCCAGAATGTGAAGTCCACCAGATTCCCTCCTCTCTTCGCTGGTACATCTAGGAGGATGAAATTTTGGGAGTCCCACAGGATCCGACCGTGCAGTCACCACCGTCGTCACGAGAAGCGCCCTCTACCTCGTCAGAGATCACTAAGAGCGATTTTGGGGACCGATGGTAGATTAACAACCACGTGACCCATCACTGGTAACTACTATCCCTACACCAGAAGTTGTGGGTGTCAGCAGGTCGTATCGTGATGTTGTGGTCAGGTCACCGCACCCTTCGGAGGATGGCCCATAATTCAGCATCCAGTCGGGTCGTTTTCCATATCCCTAGCCGCCCAGTTTACTATCCCAGCGGTCCGCCTCGGTACCACTACTGGTTCCTCAGCCACCTCTGGTTGAGGAGTGTGGAAATACGGGGCCAGACCCTAAATCCGACCCCAAAATATTCTGGAACATTCTCGCGATGGATCACTTCCCGGAGAAGTTCTGGCTGACGAGAGCATTGAAATTTCGTGCGCCGAAATCCTTCACCCTAGAGGATGTCGAGTGCTTCTGTCAAACCCTATGTGTGACACACTTCTGTCTTTTTTATTATCAGGTGGTGTACCCCAGGAGCCAAGTGCACTTTGAGGAAATCGGCGAGCAATGTGATTTGGTCGATTTGGCCACACTCCCCGTGGCCCAGCTCCCTGAGTCACCAGGTCGCCAGAACACCTTCCAACAAAAATGAGTTCAGAGTTTCAATGTACTATGAAAAATCATCAGGGAAGCTACCCCACACATGCAAGTTCGTGGATGGGGGTAGTATGACACCCTCATCTTTAGTCCTATCCGGAGGCAGCCCAACTCGTTATGCGACATTGAGGACATGCCCCCAAGAAGGGTTGTGGTCCACATGAATGACATAGTGGACAAGGAGGACAAGCTGGAGTTTCTTGATGGAGACTTACCCCCTGACAGTGTACCACTGCTGTTGGGCCCATTAGGGAGGATTACATCTCAGTAGAAGAACCTCATAGGTCTCCCTGCTCCCACCGAGTCATTGGTACTCGGTCAGAATAATATTAAGGGTAAAGAGAATGTCGGAGTTGTCAAGCACTCCGTCCCATCCTCCTCGGTACAGAAGACGGATGAAGACTCCGAGAAGGCCACGTTGCACCCGCAACGTGCTGAGCAAAAGAGACTGGTCAACGAACTCCTAGACGAACACACTATAGAGCGGAGACCTAACTATGGTGATCCTAGGCTGGGGCAGTAGGGGCAGGAACAATTTCGCATCGGCGAGATTCCTCTAGGAAACACTACTCATGCTACTCCCGTGGACAGGACTGAAGCTAGAACTCACAGCAAGAGGGCACGATACATCTCACCAAAACCTCCCGAATGGCGAGGCAATCCGAGGAATCCAGCTCGGGTTCCCCCACCCACCCTGCAAGCTGCTCCGCCAATCTCTCCACAAGCTATTGAATCCGACTATCGTGTCTAAGAGTCGGCCAACACACTCATGGTTATGGATCCCCGCCAAGATAGGGACCCCATCCCGGATGATCCTATAGCGGCACTCATCACCCGCCTTGAGGCGTTGGAAACACGGCAGGTGGCAGTCCCACCAAATGGCTATCCATATCCCGCGTGGGTGGATGATATGCCTGCACCTCCGGGTTTTGGGAATTCCACTTTCTCGCCCTTTAACAGGTCAGGGGACCCACCGCAGCACCTGGACCACTTTTACTCCAGGTTTGGCCCCATGTTGGGGACCCCAACACAGCAGGAATCCGCCAAGCTCCGATGTTTTGTGCAGACATTAAAGGGCCCTGCATTTTTCTGGTACAGCCAGCTCACCATTGGATCGGTGACTGGCTGGGCAGACCTTCGCCGACAATTCCTATACCATTTCAGCCCCACCACGCGAAAGACCAGTATTGCAGACCTCTTCATGTGCAATCAAAGGCCTGATGAGCGAGTCGTGGACTTCATCACCCGGTGGAAGGGGCTCACATACTCCCTCGACATGCCACTGACTCAGGATCAATTACTGACGATGTGCGTAGGGAATGTCAAAACAGAACTGGTTCCTTCCCTAATCACTCAGAATTACCCTAGAGGGTTCCGAGACTTCTCAGATAAGGCCCAGCGCCTCGAGGAAGCTCTACAACAGGCTTGTCAGGCACGTCCGCTACCCCCTGTGATCCTAACAAGGAGGGCTGCCAGAGCCGAACCCACCGCGGTGACCCAAATAAAATCCCCCAGGCAGCTAGAGTTGCTACCAGTGGATGTAGAGACATGAAGCTTGACATACATAGATATTACATTACTTTTGCGGAATACTTAATACATAAAAAAACAGACACACAAGGACCGTAATAGTTTAGTGTCTTTGGAATCTCAGAATGTAATCTTCTAATCATGGTGAAAGATCTTCAACATCTCCCATAAAGATCTTCCACTTTTTGTTTCCCTACCTAAAACCTTCCTTTTTATCCGGGGGGAAAATAAAACACAAAAAGGGTGAGCTCAAATGCTCAGTAAGGGTAAGCATGGATAAAATAAAACATACCATATACATTTGAACTTAAAAACATGAACATAATGTTTTAACATCAAAATCCTGAGCAACAACTAAAAAATTGAAGTACATAAGGCATAGATCATAATGGAACATAAATCATGATAAAATAGTATGGGAATAAAACTTGTAATTGTGGCATCCATTAATCACATGTAATGATTTCCATAGTAGCCAAGGCATTGCTTCCAAGACCATCTTAGTGGATAAAGTCCCTTTCTGAATCGAGTTCACTCCTCGTTCCAGTCCAGTAATACTGAACCAGATTAACTTACCATTCCAGTCATGTCTATCTCATGAGATATAAATCTTTACCCAATGTATTGGAGGGAGATATAGGTCCCATCCATCTCATAATGAAATTATTCTTACTTGTGCCACCAAATAAGCATACACCATTCATAAAAACCCAATAAATAAAATGGGTTTCATAAACATCATCCCATCATCACATAATCCATATAAAATAAATGGATATAATTTCATAATAAGAGAAGTGAAACCATGTAAATCATAGAGACATTATACTTGAAACATACACATATGAAATAATTTCATCTTAGATGAAAAATGGTATTGATAAAACACTTGAAATGAATTCTTGAGGAAAATATCATTTTTTCTTCAAAATCATTTTATTTTCACAAAATGTCATGAAATTTTAATCGAAAGGGATTTTTTTGAAAATAGTCATGAAATATTTTGGAGGAAGCTTCATGAAAACAAGGCTTTATAGAACCGTAAAAATCCTTTCATACTTTATATGTTAAAAAACATTCTTCTTGTACTTTTGTCAAAAAAGTCAAAAAGTACCTTGTGGGGTAAATAAAAGAAAGATTCCTTCAATACCATTGGGTAAAAGTCAAAATGGGTAAAAAGGACTTTAAACATACATGAACCCATTTTTAGGAAACATGGACATTTATGATAATAATAACCCTAGTAAATACTTAGGAATAAGCAATCTTGGATAAAAATGAGATTTGCAAAATTATCCCTTACCTTAGGTCCGATATGCATCGTATGTATCCGAACCTCCAGTATAATGATTTAAATAATGTCATTGACTTATTATAGAATAATATTCATTGTTATGATAGCATATATGGTTCATTTATGAATTTATATTAATCGTTCTTTTGAAAGTTCCATGTTAAAGTAGCGTTTTGGGGAAAATCGTTTTATTTATCATACATGTTTGGACTTGTTGTTCTTGATATTATTAATTATATCCTGATTTACATAATTCAAGAGTGTAAAAATTGACTTATATATAATATATATTCATCATATACATGTATATTATAGATCTATAAAAAGAAAGGAAATACACAGTTCATGGAGACGGTAGGCCGTACGTACGCATGCATGTTGTTTTCGTTTCCTTATTGAATTGACTGAAATTAAATAGATGACATACACATATATATACATAAATCCAGTAGAATTATTATGTCATATATTTCATTATTATTCATTATATATACTTTATAATCATTCTTGAATGGTTAGTCATGGAAAATGAATCTCATTGTGTTCGTGGAGATGGTAGTCCGTACGTATGCAAGAGCGATGATATAATTCCCATGATCGTGGTATTATATTAAAGTGTATGTATAATATTATAGAATCAATATCAATTTACAATAATCAAATAGATATTCATTAATTTCACCATTATACCCATCCAAGTAAGGTGGTGGTGGAAAATAGATTACACCATGGCGTGGAGACGGTATTCTGTACGTACGTACGTGCGATGATTTCATTTTCCGTAGGATGGATAGATGGTGAAATATGGTTATTTAATACTTATAATAACATACCATTATATGAGTGATACTGATTTTATTACTTCATAATGAAACAACTAAAGAATAAGAAGTGGAAGAAGAAATAAAGTTGAAAGAATCGGTAGCGGACATTACCTCTTCTTTGAAGTGCCTCTTTGAGACCTCCTCTTAGGGCACTAACATTGGTCTTTGAAGAAGAACAGGCCCTCTAGGATGTTTGTAGGGAAGTGGAGAAGATAAATTGGCTGGTTTTGGCCGAGCTTGAAGGCTCAAAATGGTGTGAGGAAGAGAGGGAGGAGGTTCCCTTTTATAATGGAGGAGAGGGGCACCATTGGAATAACTAAATTTTTTTTATTATAAAGTCATATTCGGTTTTTAATAGCTCAAAATTGATTTATTTCGAAGATAAGGTGAGGATGGGTCGAAATAATCTCATAAAATAGAGTTTAGACAAGTTTATGTCATTATATTAACCTTAACGTTTAGTTTTAACTCTTAGTTAATTAGATTGACATTTACCATGTAACTTTGTATTTTTATATTATATAGTTAATAAAAATACCATATATATCCAAGCGACCCCCAAGTGGTCCATTAATGATACACCTATCATGATATAAGTATCTTGGACGAACCTTATATTTTTAGGAATATAATAACAATTAATAATATAATATTTGTTTGAAAAACTATTTTATGTCAATTTTGACACTATTTGTTAATTTATTTTTGTGAAAAGAATAATAAAATGATTAGTTCGAAAAAAGTTAATTAAATAAATACTAACATGTCATATTAACATATAAAATTATTTTAATTCATAAAAAGGCTCAAATTACATTTATTTGGGTATTTATAACAACAATTATGTCAATATTTCATTAATAAGATAATTACTGCATCATCATTGTGTCATAAATAAATTAATTTATTTTAAGTCTAAAAATTAAAAATAAAATACCTTTGGGTAGGAAATATTTTTATCTTTCTAATGAATATTTATAGTCGAATATATCTTATGTATAACCCTATATTAAAAATTATTTAGTTTTTAAACATTGATTTTAACTATTTTAACCCTTCTTTAAATAAATTAATAATAAATGTCCTAATCTAATACAAGTGGGCCTAAATGGTCATATTTTATTCCTAAGGTTGTTTTTGTCCGAATTACACTTATCCAATATAATTAGGACATGGTTTATGGTAATAATAATATCATTTTTACCCTAAATTACCCTATTTACTTTTAACCGTGGTAAAAAAAAGTTAAAAGATATTATTCACCAAAAATTATTTCCATCTCATTGAACCACATTTTAGTCCTTGATATTAACCGTGTCTCTCGGATTTTTGAAATTTCACTCACAGAAGAAGTAAAATTATGTGTTATGAAAAATTAATTTTTTAACTACCACTTAGTGGTTTCACTATTCATCAAAAAATGAAAGTTTCCAGAAAAATACAAAAAATTAGGCCTAAGATATATTTGATATTATGAATTAAAAAATTATGTCTATTTTACCAAATTCAAAACATATCAGTTTCATTAATTAATTGAAAAATTAATTCACGTCGTCAAAACAAATAGCGTGTTCTTAAGAGATAATAACTATCAAAAGATTGACACTTGTTTATGTCGGGTTTAAATGTGAAATTACATCCAATGACCAAAATTGTATTAATTTGTAATAATATATTCTAAATATACTTTAAAACCACTAAAATTAATAATTTATCACTATTAATTATTTCGATTAAAAAATTTGTTTTTAATTAAAATTTAGGAATTTTCACTATTCATCAGAATATAAAAGTTATCCGAAAAGTACCAAAATTTCACCCTAAGCTAATTTAATATTCCGAATCCAAAAATTAAGTCCATTTTGAAAGATAAAATTTATAAAATTTCAAAAATTGGGTATTACTATTCATAACGGCTAGTTCAAAATAATATTATAATAATATCTCGTTTAGTGAAACTCGGTATTGCGTACTACACACGCTATCGAGGAAGGTCATGATTGCGTGTAATGCAAGGCAAGTCAGGGATGCGTGTTATGAAAGCTCCTTTTGGTGTAGTGTAAAACACATGACATTAATGAAATTAAAAGGAATATTTTTCATAAAATCTCTCAGTGTTACATTCTACCCCCCTTAAAATGAATTCCGCCCTCGAAATTCGTCGGGGTTATAAATGGTTTACTGCTCGAAAGTTTCTTTAATAGAAACCCACATTGTAAAAAGGAATACCAAAACTTGACTTTAAAAACTAAAGTATGAAAAGTAATGGTTACCCAAATTAACTCATCACTGGGTTTCCACGTAGGAGAACATAGGTGAAAATGTGGATATGGAAGAAAAATATAACCATCAAGTTCTAATGGAGAGTGGTAGAGAACATGGATATGAAAAATCCAACAATCACAAAGGCATAAATTTGTGATGATCTAAGGTACCATCTGATTCATCGTATATAAGAGCTCTAGGACAACATTTTTGGTTTTCAAGATCATTTCCCTAAAGTTGATGAAATTGGAGTTAGAAGAAATACTTTCGTGATTTTGGTATAGTCTCACCATTGGTCGTTCATTGGATAATTTCCACTTCATCTCTTAAAGAAATGAAGTTGAATTTTTCATTCGTGATGTGTTAGCAGATCATGTGATAGAATGATGGGTCATTCCATCTATCTCAAACAAAAGGTTAGAAAAGTTATCAACAAATACATAAGTCCATCTATAGTGAGATTAATCATATATAGTTCCTAAATTGGACTTATACATCATCTATCATACCGCTTAATAAAATAAAACTAGTTTCTACTAACCAGGGACTTCCTGTAGGCCAGTGTTAAGTGATAAAGTCCAGTCACACTTCGGTTGTGGGTTCGATTCCCACAGCCTTGTCCGACGCGATGGGCTGTCTCCCGTCCTGCAGGTTGTCCTTTTTTTCTAAAAATAAATTATTATAACTTTCCATCAATAATATCGAAAAAGTTCTAGCCTTAAACAATACTAACTTATGTCCAACATAATAAATTCCAATCTTTAGGCTTATCCAAAATACTACTGTCCAATCTCATATTATAGTGAAAACTATTACCAAAGAGTTCATATAACAAGCATGTTAATACCATCGTTGATCCCCATATATCATGAGATATGTCTTGTTGGTCACATTCCAAACATTCGGAGGCCTTAATCACGTATTCTCTTGAAAAATGAATACCCATTGAATCTTAGTGAAAAAATGAGTGCTGTTAAAAGTTAACTCTTTCCACATACCAAAATCCAAAAATTCTATATACTCAAACCATGATATAACCTTCTCCTTATATCAGTCATGAGCTCATGAATACTATCAAACATTTCATTTTCTCCCTATCCATTCATTATGCGCATATCATCTACTTTCCAAAAATATATGAATAACCTTTCATGGTTACTGGTACAATTCATCATACACTTTCAAAACATAAGGAAAGACAATAGTGTAACAATCCTTCGATGTCTCTTTATTCCATAGTACCATGAGATTACTTATACAACATTACACTTGATAAACATGTTATCATTCAACTACATTCTTAATACATTGACTGAGCTTCAACAATTCTTTCATTTCACATATCATTTGTAGTCTCTTCATCATCATCAACATAAATACTACCCATACGACCATACTGATTCTCCTCATGAGACTTTCCCTTAGGGCATTGGTTTTCATAATTCCCGTACATTCCACATTTAAAAAATTGAACCATTGTTGATGTCATAGAAATACCATTATCCTCATCCCTGGTGTTAACTAAACCTTTTCCATTGCACTTACTGGCTTTGTGTCATTCTTTTCCACACCCAAAGCATCTTCCAGTTCCTTTGAAACATTCTCCTTGATGCCTCTTCCCACATGATTTAAATAGGGGAAATTGAACTTTCTTTCCTCTATGATCATCATGAAACTCCATCTTTCTCTTATTAGCCGAGTCAGGAAACTTACCAAATTTGAGTTTATTGATCATATTACGAGATTGCAGATTCGGAATAATAACGATGTCTGGACTTCAAAATCCCATTTCATTTGGTTTCTCATGAAGAATATCATTCCATTGTCCATCATATCCTCCATTATCTTGAATCATATTGTTTCCGGCAATTTTCTAAAACCCAAAAACAATAGTGTGAGAGGCAAAAATCATAATAAAGGGGGAGTAACTTCAATATCTAACATCTTAGGTTTAATTCAAAGATCGTTACTGTAATTCTAGGACTATAACCTATACTTATACTTAACCTTAGGGACATCCCTATACATACCTTAGAAATATCTCTAAGGATCTCACTAATGTTCTCAAATCCTAGTTTCCAAAGGTTGACTAAACCTGTCCTCTGATACCAATTGTAGAGACCCAAAGCTTGACGTACATAGATATTAAATTATTTTTACGGAATACTTAATACATAACAAAAACAGACACACAAGGACCGTAATAGGTTAGTGTCTTTGGAAACTCGGAACGTAATCTTCTAATCGTGGTAAAAGATCTTCAACATCTCCCATAAAGATCTTCCACTTTTTGTTTCCTTACCTAAAACCTTTCTTTTAATCCTGGGGGAAAATAAAACATAAAAAGGGTGAGCTCAAATGCTCAGTAAGGATAAGCATGGATAAAATAAAACATACCATATACATTTGAACATAAAAACATGAACATAATGTTTTAACATCAAAATCTTGTGCAACGACTTAAAATATGGAAGTACATAAGGCATAGATCATAATGGAATAGAAATCATGATAATATAGCTTGGGAATAAAACATGTAATTGTGAAATCCATTAAGCACATGTAATGATTTCCATAGTAGCCAAGACATTGCTTCCAAGACCATCTTAGTGGACAAAGTCCCTTTCTGAATCGAGTTCACTCCTCGTTCCAGTCCTGTAATACTGAACCAGATTAACTTAACGTTCTAGATATGTCTATCTCGTGAGATATAAATCTTTACCCAATTCATAGGAGGGAGATATAGGTCCCACCCATCTCATAATGAAATCATTCTTACTTGTGCCACAAAATAAACATACACTATTCATAAAACCCCAATAAATAAAATGGGTTTCATAAACATCATCCCATCATCACATAATCCATATAAAAGAAATGGATATAATTTCATAATAAGAGAAGTGAAACCATGTAAATCATAGAGACATTATACTTGAAACATACACATATGAAATAATGTCATCTTAGATGAAAAATGGTTTTGATAAAACACTTGAAATGAATTCTTGAGGAAAATATTCCTTTTTCTTCATAATCATTTTCTTTTCACAAAATGTCATGCAATTTTAAAAGAAGAAGATTTGTTGAAAATAGTCATGAAATCTTTTGGAGTAAGCTTCATGAAAACAAATCTTTATAGAACCGTAAAAATACTTTCATGTCGTATAGGTTAAAAAACATTTTTCTCGTACTTTTGATGAAAAAGTCAAAAAGTACCTTGTAGGGTATATAAATGAAAGATTCCTTCCATAACATTTGGTAAAAGTAAAAAATGGGTAAAAAGGACTTTAAACATACATGAAACCATTTTTTGGAAACATGGACATGGATGATAACAATAACCCCAGTAAATACTTACGAATAAGCAATCTCGGATAAAAATGAGATTTGAAAAATTATCCCTTACCTTAGGTCCGATATGCTTCGCATGTATCCGACCCTCTAGTATAATGATTTAAATAATTTCATTGACTTATTATAGAATCATATTCATTGTTATGATATCATATATGGTTTACATATGACTTTATATTACCAGTTCTTTTGTAAGTTCCATGTTAAAGTAGCGTTTTGGGTAAAATCGTTTTATTTATCGTACATGTTTGGACTTTTTGTTCTTGATATTATTACTTATATCCTGATTTACATAATTCCAGAGTGTAAAAAATGATTTATATATAATATATATTCATCATATACATATATATTATTGATCTATAAAATGAAAGGAAATACACCGTTCATGGAGACGGTAGGCCGTACGTACGCATGAACGCTGTTTTTGTTTCCTTATTGAATTGACTGAAATTAAATAGACGACATACATATATATATATATACATAAATCCAGTAGCATTATTATGTGATATATTTCATTATTATTCATTATATATACTTTATAATCATTCTTGAATGGTTAATCATGGAAAATGAATCTCATCGCGTTCGTGGAGATGGTAGTCCGTACGTACGCACGAGCGATGATATCATTCCCATGATTGTGGAATTGTATTAAAGTGTATGTATAATATTACAGAATCAATATCACTTTACAATAATCATATATATATTCATTACTTTCACCATTATACCCATCCAAGTAAGGTGGTGGTGGAAAATAGATTACACCACGGCGTGGAGACAGTATTCTGTACGTACGCACGCGCGGTGATTTCATTTTCCGTAGGATGGAAAGATGGCGAAATATGGTTGTTTCATACTTATAATAACATATAAGTATATGAGTGATACTGATGTTATTAATTCCTAATGAAACAACTACATAAGAAGAAGTGAAAGAAGAAATAAAGTTAAAAGAATCGGTAACAGACGTTACCTCTTCTTTGAAGCGCCTCTTTGAGACCTCTTCTTAGGGCACTAAAATTGGTCTTTGAAGAAGACCAAGACCTCTAGGATATTTCTATGGAAGTGGAGAAGAGAAATTGGCAGGGGTTTTCCGAGCTTGAAGGCTCAAAGTGGTGTGATGAAGAGAGGGAGGAGGTGCCCTTTTATAAGGGAGGAGATGGGCACCTTTGGAATAACTAAAAATATTATTTTATTATAAAGTCATATTAGATTTTTAATAGCTGAAAATTGATTTATTTATAAGATAAGGTGGGTATGGGTCTAAATAATCTCATCAAATAGAATTTAGACAATTTTAGGTCTTTATATTAACCTTAACTTTTAGTTTTAACTCTTAGTTAATAAGATTTACATTTACCATGTCACTTTGTATTTTTATATTATATAGTTAATAAACATACCATATACATCCAAGCGACCCCCAAGTGGTCCATTAATGATACATCTATCATGATATAAGTATCTTGGACAAACCTTAGATTTTTAGGAACATAATAACAATTAATAAAATAATATTTTTTTTAAAAACTATTTTATGTCAATTTTGACACTATTTGGTAATTGATTTTTGTGAAACTCATAACAGAAAGATTAGTTCAAAAAAAGTTAATTAAATAAATACTAACATGTTATATTAACACAAAAAATATTGTAATTCATAAAAAGGCCAAATTAAATTTATTTCGGTATTTATAACCTCAATTATGTCAATATTTCATTAATAAGATAATTATTGCATCATCATTGTGTAATTAATAAATTAAATTATTTTAAGTCTAAAAATTAAAAATAAAATACCATTATGTAGGAAATATTTTTATCTTTCTAATTAATATTTATAGTTGAATATATCTTATGTATAACCCTATATTAAAAATTATTTAGTTATTAAACTTTGATTTTAATTATTTTAACCCTTCTTTAAATAAATTAATAATAAATGTCCTAATCTAATACAAGTTGGCCTAAATGTTCATATTTTATTTCTAAGGTTGTTTTTGGCCGAATTACAATTTTCAAATAGAATTAGGACTTGTGTTAGGGTAATAATAATATCATTTTTAACCTTAATTACCCTATTTACTTTTAACCGTGGTAAAAAAAATAAAAAGTTACTATTTACCAAAAATTATTTTCATCTCATTGAACCAAATTTTAGTCCTTGATATTAACCATGTCTCTCGGATTTTTGAAATTCCACTCACAGAAGTGGTAAAATTAAGTTTTATGAAAAATTCAATTTTTTAACTTCCACTTAGTGGTTTCACTATTCATCAAAAAATGAAAGTTTGCAGAAAAATACCAAAACATAGGCCTAAGCTGTATTTGATATTATGAATTCAAAAATGATATCTATTTTACCAAATTCAAAACATATCATTTGCATTAATTAATTTAAAAATTAAATCCTGTCGTCAAAACAAATAGCGTGTTCTTAAGAGATAATAACTATCAAAAGATTGTCACTTGTTTATGTCTGGTTTAAATGTGAAATTACATCCAATGACCTACATTGTATTAAGTTGTAAAAATATATTATAAATATACATTAAAACCACCCAAATTAATAATTTATCACTATTAATTATTTCGATTAAAAAAATTGTTTTTAATTAAAATTTAGTAATTTTCACTATTAATCAGAATATAAAAGTTATCCGAAAAGTACCAAAATTTCACCCTAAGCTAATTTCGATATTCTGAATTCAAAAATGAAGTCCATTTTGAAAGATAAAATTAATGAAATTTTGAAAAGTGGGTATTAATATTCATAACGGATAGTTTATAATAATATTATAATAATATCTCGTTTAGTGAAACTCGTATTGCATACTACACACGCTATCGAGGAAGGTCACGATTGCGTGCAATGAAAGGCAAGTCAGGGATGCGTGTTGTGCAAGCTCCTTTTGGTGTAGCATACAACACACGAAATTAATGAAATTAAAAATAATATTTTTAATAAAATCTTGGGGTGTTACAGTGGAACTGGCTCCGCAACCTCGCAGAGGCCCGCCACCTCAGGAACAACCTCCTGCCCCGCAGCGACTGCCTCAGAATCGATAGGTTCCCCCTGCGCAATGCGCCACCGCCGTCTAGGAGGGAAAATCAGGCCTCACATCCTCAGAAAGCCCCTCTAGCCCCTCGTCAGGGCCAGGCTCCCAGATCCCCCTATACGGAAAGAAGGCACCCGACTTACACATTCAACGAGAATCGGGTTCCCTTTTACTTCCATAGTGCCCTAGAGCAGGGGATTGTGCACTTACCTGAGTGCAGAAGGCCGGCAGAGGCGAATCTCAACGATCTCCCTAACTACCGCCCCTATCATCGGATCCTGGGGAACACCCTCAAGAAATGATATGTGTTTAAAGACTGGCTCCAAGACTAGGTCGATAACAACATAGTCAGGTTGGGCCCAGCCCCGAAACAAGTGGCGAGTGTCTTTTTGAGGCCAGAAAGCGGTAGCGACGAGGAAAGTGATTTCCAGCAGGTTCCCCGCTGCGGATCCCAGAAGTACGATGAATGGATGGCTCATAAAACCATTGCTCACGCCCATTGTATTATTCGAGCATGCCTAAATCATCCATAGACTTCAGAATATGCGACCAGTACCTCTGTGTCATCATCTCAGCTGTCCTCTTCCCAGAAGGGCAAGCAGCGGTGGCGCAAAAAAGAAACACACTCCACCAATGACGTCGTCGTCTCGTACTCTAGGCGACTTCATGCCCCTAGAGATGGGGATCCCTCCCAGAATCCGCCCAGTGGTGGATGACTCCTGAAGCGAGAGTCAGGGGTACACTTCAGTTAATACCATGGAGTTGGTAAATCCCTATATGACTCCCGATGAGGGGGAACTCCAGGATAACCTCCCCAATGTCCCCGGTCGACATCAATGTTGGCAGAGCCGTGAATACATGGGTATTTGGGGTGCATCAGTTGTCACCCCCAGCCAGGCCGTGTACGCCCCAGAGAACAGACAACAGTCCCAACGCAGAGCTCAGCACACACAACCTCCTCATCTGGTGCCCTCAGATCTACCTCCACCACCATTTGTGATACTGGATTAGGAAGAGCCACTTCGGCCACACCGCGACCAGTCTCATCCTACTGCAGGCCAATCTCAGTTGTCTGATCCTCATCCGGAAGCTACTCTTCAGGCCTCGACCAGTGAGCAACGGGGCATACCTAGCACTAGCCAGTCACCGGCCCCGCCGGCAGGGCCCGTTGTGCCTCCAATTGCAGAGAGGCCTCATATAAGAAGAAGCTCGCACTTGGCAAGGAAGTATGATGTTTTGAAGAACCTTGTTAGCATTCCAGTGAGGCTTTCTATCCTTGAGGATCTTTACCTGTCGTCTGAAATGTGTGAGGTGCTTGCCGAGGCCCTAAGGAGCCCCCTCCAGTTTGAGACGGAGGTAGCAGCTGCATAATCCTTCCATGCTGAGGCAATTTAGAATGCCGAATGCCATGAAGTTGTCTTGTTCGCTGGTGAAGAATAAGACCCTCCTATATAGGGGCACATTCATCCGCTATATATCACTGGCCAGTTCAATGTCATGGAAGACCGCCACTGTCTTGTTGACATGGGTTCTGGGATTAACCTAATCCTGACTTGGACATTGTAGAAGATGGGTTTTTCTGAGGAAGATATAACTCCCTCCGACCTCAGAATCCTGGGATATGACAGGTCCAAGCAGATCCCGGTCAGCAAGATCCATTTGAAGACCCAGTTCTATGGCCTAATTACGTGTACTGAATTCATGGTTGTCTCCCAAGACCCCGCGTACAATGAATTGATGGGAAGACCATGGCTCCACCTTCATTCAGTAGTCCCTTCATCATATCACCAATGCCTCAAATACTCCCTCAATGTTCTAGTAGGTGTTCTCCATGGAGATGCGTCTCCTTTTTCTTCTTGGGAAGCCCGTTATCTGGACGCTGACTATTACAAGAGCAAGGATAAGTAGATTCTGGTAAGTGAGGTTGAACCCACCCCGGTCACAAGTGATCCTTCAGAAGGTCTGGATGATGCCTACATATTCCAGATCCATCGGTTGGAGGCCATGACCCCCAACATGGGGCAGTGTTTTGTTATTTCGGGTACAAGAGGAATGCATATTCCCAGGTCCAAGCGATGGCGGAAAATCACCTCATACTCCTACACCAACCAGGCTCAGGTGATCCTGGAACCTACAACCCTTGTACGGTATCTAGATGTCAGGATCACGACAATGGTGGTACATCATACGTGTCTCTTCCTCCGTGATGGAATCAACCGGATCAAGCCGACACACCACTACTACTTTGATTTCATCAAGCGTGGCCCCATGGGCCAAAGAACAGATGAGATTGGATCGACTGCCTTCATCGCTAAGGTCTCAGTGGCGCATGAATCTCCTGATATGATGACCAATACCACTCCTGCCAACACTAGCCTCTCATCAGAACCTGGTGGCTCAGAGATGACTCCCTCCGCAAGTGGAGTAGAGGATCTAGAGGATGCTCCCCCTACCTTTGAAGAAGTCATTTCTAGCATGGTCAATGAACTGGTACAGGTGAACCTTGGTAGCGAGGTAGATCCGAGACCCACATTGATCAGTGCTGCCATGTTCCTCGAGGAGTAGCAGCGGTGCGTGAACTTCCTTAAGCAGCACCGAGATGTGTTCGCCAGGAGTTTGGGCAAGATTCCAGGACTAGATCCCCAAGTAGCCGTCCACCACCATGGTCTCACGAAAAACCATCGTGGGTTCAAGCAGCCTCAAAGAAAGATGCACCCTTCTCATGATACCATGGTTGAGGCCAAAGTTTACAAGCTTATCAAATCCAACTTCGTCATGGACGTCCAGTACCCCATGTGGCTAGCCAACATTGTGCCAGTCAGGAAGAAGAACGGGCAGATCAGAGTCTGTATCGACTTCTGCGATCTCAACCACCACTGTCCGAAGGATTATTTCCCCTTCCAGGGATATAGTTTTTGATTGATGCTACGACCGGGTTCCAAGCCCTCTACTTCATGGATGGGTATTCCGGGAACAACTAGATCCAGATGGCCCCCAAAGATGAGGATTCCACTGCCTTCAGGGCTCCCCAAGGTACTTTTTGTTACCAGGTTTTGCCTTTTGGCATGAAAAATGCAGGTGCCACCTATCAGCGGGCCATGCACCGCATATTCAATCCAATTCTCGGGACATTGGTGGAGTGCTATGTGGATGACCTGGTGGTCAAATCTCTCAAGCGCCAGGACCATCTCATGGACCTTGAGAAAGTGTTCGGTTTCCTCCACTCCTGCCACCTGAAGATGAAACCACTTAAATGTGCCTTCAGGGTCACCTACGGGAAGTTTCTCGGTTTTGTTGTCAGATAACGAGGCATCGAGATCGACCCAGAGAAGATCAAGTCCATCAGCCAAATGCCTCCCCCAGCAATATTAGGGAGTTTCGAGGTCTCCAAGGATACTTAGCCTACATATGTCGATTCATTGCGGATCTATCTAGAAAGTGTAATCGATTTTCCAGGCTCATGAATAAAGGCTCCACCTATGAATGGGATGGAGAGCGTCAAACCACCTTCGAAGAAATCAAGTAGTATCTACTCCAGCATCCAGTCCTGATGCCACCCATTACCGGAAATCCATTGGTCCTTTATGTGACCGCCCTGGAATAGTCTCTCAGCTCCCTGCTCACCTAGAAGAACAATGAGGGGACAGAGAATATCCTCTACTACCTTAGCCTCATGTTACTCAATACGGAGACCAGATACGCCCCCATCGAAAAGAGTTTCCTCACGCTCATGTTTTCCATACAAAAATTGTGACACTACCTGCAGCACCATGAGGTACAATTGGTCTCTATGGTAGACCCACTGAAGTACATTCGGAACCGCCCCATGTCAACTGGACGACTAGCGCGGTGGGCGGTGATCCTCCAGTAGTTCGACATCAGGTTCATGTGTTAGAATGCTATCAAGGGGTAGGCATTGGCATACTTCCTAGCTTCCCATCCAACCTCTGCAGATCAATCCCTGGACCTGGATTTTCCTAATGAGGCAATCCTCTCAGTCAATCATGTCGTCTCATGTTGGAAAATGAACTTCGACGGTGCCTCTCAGAGCCCCACCGGTAGGAGGATCAATGATCCTAGGATAAACAGAGTGGGAATGGGTATCATCCTCATCACCCTTGCGCAAGCCATTTCTCCATACTCATTCCTGTTTTCAGAAGGATGAACCAACAATGAGGCAGAGTATCAGGCTCTCATTACAGGCCTTGATTTGGACCTTGAGATCGATCTTCCCTGTTTTCACATGAAAGGGGATTTCGAACTAGTCCTCAACAAGGTCAATGGAGACTATGTTGTCAGGAATCCTAAGCTCGTACTATTGGTGGAGTGAACCCTCCATCTAATGGCCCAGTTACCTTATCGACAAGAGGTTACCCATGTCCCTCGGTCACAGAATGGTCGAGTGGATTCTTTGGCCTGCCTAGTTGCATCACTTGCAGAACCCGAGTAGGATGATCTGATTATACATGTGGAACACTGGAGAGTCATTTCCCCTATCACCCCAGAGGATGAAGGCGGCCAGTAGGTAACCCATCTTACCGCCGGATCCTCCATGTCAGGAGCCCCAATTTCTTCTCATGTAGTGGTTGAGGCCACTCCCGACTAGAGGGCACATTTTGTCGAGTATCTTCAAGTTGGTTGCCTCCCAAATTATTGGGCCAAGCGCGAGCGAATACGATGCCGCACACTAAATTTTACCCTCATGAGTGGTCCCAATCTTGAGTGGATCCTCTATAAGTGGGGTTTTTATGGTGTTATCCTCCGTTGCATTCAAGGATTTGAGATTTCTCAAGTCATGCAAGAGGTTTATGCCGGTTCTTGTGGTGCCCACCAGGATGGGCCAAAGCTATCCCATCAGATCCGGATATTGCGGTTCTTTTGGCCCTTTATGATCCATGATTGTATTGAGATTTCCATGATATGCCATGTGTTCCAAGTTCATGAAAAATTCTTGAATTGGCCACCAGAGCCTATCCTCTAAGTGGGCAGAGGCAGTTCCACTCAAAGAGGTCATGGACCGTTATATCATTGACTTTGTCAGCTCCAATATCATCCACCGGTTTGGATTCCCTCATGCTGTCCTCACTGATAATGACACCAAATTCTGAGTAGCCGAGCTGAAGAAATTGTATGCCAAGTACAATATCTGTTAAAACCATACCTCTCGCTATCACACGCAGGAAAATGGAAAAATTGAGGCATTCAACAAAACCCTCTCAAACATTTTACAAGAAATGGTTCGTCAGAACAAGAAACGTTTTCCGGACAAGCTCCCCAATTTCCTCTCGGCATATCAGACGACGACTCGCAATTCCACCCAGGTGACCCCATATTCCCTAGTGTATGGGGATGAGGTCATCCTACCCATCGAGATCCAGCTGCCATCATTACGCACTGCAGTCTATGATCAGCAAACGCCATATAAGGTGGCTGAAATCCGTCTAGCTGAATTGGAAGAACTATATGAGAACAGGCTCTATGCCCTGCACAATATGGAAAGGCATCATAATAAGATAGTCAGAGCCTTCAACAAGAAGTTTCTCCTTCGCTCTTTTCTGCAAGGAGACATGGTGTTGGCCCTCCGAGCGCCAATGATCCCCGGAAAGAATCCACCCTAGCTGGAGCCCAAATTGGAAGGACCTTAAATCATTCATAAGTTCTACCCCAATGGATCATACTCCTTGGTGACCATGGATGGTGAGCCCGTAACTCCTCCCACCAATTCCAAGTTCCTAAAGCAATACATTTCCTAAGCCTCTAGGTCCTGCATGACCCTAAACTACGCCCTGGTCCCGCATGACCCGAAACTGCACCTCAGTCCTGCATAACCATAAACTGTATGGTCCAACATGACCTTCAAGTCGACGGTCTCGCACGACCTTAAACTGTATGGTCCTATATGACATTAAACTCGACGGTCCGTCACGAACTTAAACTGTATGGTCCTATATGACCTTAAACTGGATGGTATCGCATGAAAATAAACTACAAAATGGTCCGAGCTCTATGAACCTAAATTAAGATCTCCTTCATCATCACTGTAAGATGTTAAACTGCAAGCTGGTCAGGCCTTCCTGAACGAGGCCCAGCCTCAGGCCCCTTGGCCTTCTCGGGCCGCTTACCCGAGCTCTCTTGTGGGATTGTATGGTGTGGTGTGGGATTATGTCATCATTCACGTCGGGTTACTCGCTGCACCATACACATCCCCGGATGAGATGCATCTTATCGTCCTACATGATGTTAAATTGTGCATCAAGAACTATGTATGGCTTGATTCCCATCATCAAGGGATACTTAGGAACAATCATACATCTCGTCTTGATCCCAGACCCGAGCTCTTCTCTTTGACTTTACTTCCTGGGTACAGTTTCCTTGGAGGGTCCTCTCATAATGTGGAGTAGGCTTCATTATCCCCACTCATATGAGGATTATAATGGTCTCACCATGTTCCCACTCCCATTCTTCTATCCTCCCACATCTTCACCACATGACGGTAAACTGCATGGCCTTAAAGAACTACGTATGGCATGATTCCCATCCTCATGGGATACGTAAGAACTCTCAATCACTTTGTCCGCTAGCCCAGCCAAAAAGCGAGAATCTTCCCCTCAGGTCAAGACATATGGCAGGGTGCATACTTTTTCCCCAATGCACGTCAAGCTAGCCTCGGTCTGGCTGTACTTCCCCCTCCCTTAAGAAGTTTTCCTCTTTCGTAGATGGATACATATATGCTTCACCCACTCCTTGACTGGGATTCCATCACTTTCCCCATTCGGAAGGGCCACTGAATGGTATGGTTTCTAGGCCTAAGGGCTCTCTTACCACTTCAGGACAACACCCTCGAGGGTGTCGAGAAACAAGATGATACAAGTCCCACGTTTCGATTATGGTCAGCGGTCGATGCTCATTTGTTTCTCCCATCTCATGTCATCATAGGGACGCTGTGTTTCGAACATCGTCAACTGCCCCCTGGATCTTCGGTTCTACCCCAAGATGTCCCAAACATCGAGTGTATTGATTCTTTCTACCTCGTCCCAAAGTGACGAACTCTTCCCGGGCAAGGCCAACTCTCGGGCCACAGGCCCAGGTTCTCAATGATGGAATTGTGCGGTGTGGTGTGGGATTATGTCCTCATTCACGTCGGGTTACTCTCCATACCATACACATCCCCGAAAGAGACACCTTATCTGTCCCTTGTCCACACTGCATGACCTTAAACTGCAAGCTGGTCAGGCCTTTCTGACCGAGGCCTAGCCTCTGGCCCCTTGGCCTTCTCGGGCCCCCGACCCCCATTCTCACTGCACAATGTTAAACTACGAGCTGGTTAGGCCTTCCTGACCGAGGACCTACCTCTGGCCCCTTGGCGTTCTCAGGCCCCTTAGCCCAAGTTCATACCCGGAGTGTACGGTGTGGTGTGGGATTATTTCCTCATTCACATCTGGTTGCTCGTAGTGCCGTACACCTCCCCTTTCCAAGTAATCATATTCCTCGACTCTCGTCCTCACTACAAGACGTTAAACTACAATATGATCAGGCCTTCTTGACCGAGGCCCAGCCTCAAGCCCCTTGTCCTTTTCGGGCCCCTGACCGAGGTCCTCTTTTATAAGAGTGTATGGTGTGGTGTGGGATTATGTCCCCATTCACTTAGATTTTCCCGCCGTGCCATACACCTCCCTTTTTTGAGGGTATCCTACTCCCCTTCTCATCATGCATGACGTTAAAATGCATCTAGAGAAATATGTGTGGCTTGATTCCCATCCTTATGGGACACGTAGGACCACCCGAATGCTTAGACTTCGAGTCCAGCCCCATCTCCCAGAAATCTCCATTTCACCTTGGCCCATTGGCCTACCCTTCCATGGACAGAGGAGTATATGGCCTGGTGTGGCATTATGTCCTCTCCCGCGTCGGGCAAGTAACGACCATGTCGTGTACCTCTCCCTCCTGATCCACTTCATCGACCCTTTTTGGAGGTTCACCATTATGCCTAAGGGTACTCTGGTTTATTACCTGGAATGTCGGACTCTGCTCGGACATGTTCTCACCAACCTTTCAGGTTTTGTGTTCTCTTTCATCAGGGCTTTCATCACCTTTCACACCCAAATGGACCCCTCAGAATGGCTTGGATACCACGCCTACGAGATCTCCTATCATTTCGGGCCAACACCCCTGAGGGTTTTTGACAAAAAATCGATACAAATCCCGCATTGTGAATATGGTCCGTGGTCGATGCTCGTTTGTTGTTCCCACTTCAAGATAACGTGATATGGAGACTGTTTTTCCACCACAGTTAACAATTATCCTCCATCGCCACGCCATCCCCATTAAGCCCAAAATGTCTATTACACGATTCACATCCTTCTCCACCTCATCATGTCCAAGTATAACTTCGAAACTCTTGGAACTATTCCTCACTATGCATCCACGTGTTAGGGGAAAAAAGCCGCGATAGGGGAATCATTTGGGGCTCTGCACCGATTTCCCCTTTGGCGTGCATTCCAGGTATTGCAAAATACACATTCTTCCATTGTTTCCCACATAGATTTTTACTCACATAGGCTTAGGGATCGGGTCAATGTCAATGCTTACTTGGAAGGATGACATCCATTCATGGTCCGAGCTCTAAGACCATAAACTAGGATCTCCTCAGAACTTTGTCTGGCTTGATTCCCATCCTCATGGGGATACGTAGGAACGCCCAGACCTTCTGTCTATGGGTCCAACTTGAGTTCTACTAATTCATCTAATCTGTCCCGACTTCGGGACCTTGGCTACGGGACTACGTGGCATGTTATGGGACTATGTCCTCATTCACGTCGAGTTTTCAATAGCTGCATCACGTGCACCCCATTCTAAAAATTAACCCTCCTATCTCCTGCCTCACATGACATTAAAAGGAAACTTTCCAGAACTACGTGTGGCTTGATTCCCATCAATATGGGAAATGTAGGACCACCTGAATGTCTAGACATCAGGTCCAACCCCACTTCTTTAAGATCTACCAATCTTCTGGTCACCTAGGCCCCTTGGCATATCCCTCTCCACGAGGGGGATATATAGGTGTGGTACATGGTTTTTTGGCACCATGCCCCCTTCTCCCAAGAATCTGCCATCTCTTGGCTACCCTCAAGTTGAGTCCCTCAACCCCTTGCAGTTGTTCGCCCAAGTGTTAAGAGTACTCTGGTCTAGGACCAAGAGTGTTAGATTCAACTTAGGCAAGTTCCTTCCACTTTTCAAGCTTCGTTTTACCCTTCATTCGGGCTTCCATAATCTTTCACACCCAAAGGGACCCCCAAGAACGGCTTGGATACCATGCCTAAGGGCTCTCCTACCGTTACGTGCCAATGCCCCCGAGGGTTTTAGACAATAAACAGATACAAATCCCGAGTTGCGAACATGGTCTGCGGTCGATGCTCATTTGTTTGTCCCCATTTCAAGCTAATGAGATATAGGCACTACTCTTACGCCACTGTTAGTAGTAATCCTCAATCATCACGCCAGCCCCTTTAGGCCTCGAATTTTGGTTTCATGATTCACATTATGTTCCACCCCATCATGTCTGGGTTGAATCTCGTCCCTTTTGGTGATATCCCTCAGTGCACCTCTGCACGTCAGGGGGACAAAGCTGCAATACAGCGTCCTTCGGGGCTCCCATGGTCCGAGCTCTAAGACCATAAACTAAGATCTTCATTAAGGGATATGTGCGGCTCGATCCTCATTCCCATGGGATGCGATGGGTCACCCAGACGTCTTGTTTCTGAGTCCAGCTCAGCTAGGAGCTAGTTCCTCTTGCCCCTTTCACTATCACCTCTATTTGGGCCCCTTGGCCCAAGGTTCCTATCTCATAATTGCGTACGGTGTGATGTGGGATCATGTCCCCATCCACGTCGGATATGTTTCATGGCACTGTACACATTCCCTGCCTAGAATTGTCTCTTCTACGTCTGCACTGCATGACGTTAAAATGCATGCTTGGTCCTATCACACGACCCTAAACTGTGACATTAACGTCCAGACCGCACGACGAAAAACAACACTACATTGTGATGACCTCATCGTAGAGGATGTCACGTTTGGTATCGGTTACGCACCATGCCATTTTTCAAAGCCTACTGCAGCTTGATTCCTGTAGCGATGTCTGGGCCTGCTACCCTAGGCTTGTCGCTTAACAAAAAAACCATTCACCTTAAAGGACAAACAAGATTTATCAAATATCGCTTCTCTTGGCGTGAGGGCCATGCCCGCACGCCCTTTCAGCCTTTGCACTGGTACCTCACAGTGCCATGCCACCCTCTAGAACTATGTATGGCTTGATTCATATCCTCATGAGATACGTAGGATCACCCAGGCACTTCCCCAAAGTCCCAGCCTAACCTTCGTGTTCGGTTCCTCGACTCGAGCACTTCCCTTGAGAACACATGGTAAGTAGGGCTTATGTCCTCATTTATGTCGGATTTTGTAACCACCTTAATGTCTGTCCCCTCCTCTCCCAGCCCATTCATTGGTCTGAGTTCTGAGACCTTAAACTAATACCTCTTTATGAACTACGTGAAACTTGATCCCCATCCCCATGGGGTACGTAGGAATGCCTTTTCACTTTGCTTCAGGCCTAGCTAAACTCTCGTTTTTGGTCCCTTGACCTAAAACCTCTCCCAAGGGGGTTGTGCAGTGTGGTTTGTGATTATTTCCTCATTCACATCGTGTTATTCACCATTCCGTACACATCCTTGGTTCCCATTCACGTCGGGTTTTTTGTAATTACCCGCCACGTGCCTCCTGTGTTTCCTCTCATCCATGGCCTGAATTCTATGACCCTAAACTAAGATCTCCCTATGGGAAAGGACTTGGATCCCTCTATCTAATATTTTTCCTTGTCGTATTCAGAATTGTTTTGACAAAGATTCTGAAGTGTGTAATTTTCATGGGGACATACCCTCATTCCATGTCCAAGCTTTGTGAGCTAGCCATTTGGATCCTCATCCTCTTCCACATCCAAAAGGACCCTCCGATGACATGGATTCTAGGCTTAAGGGCTCTCCATGGATGTTGGGCCTAAGGGCTCACCTGTCGTTTTGGGCCAATGTTCCTAAGGATCTCAGACACCATTTGCGATAGGTCCCATGTTTCAAACATGGTAACCAGTCGACCCTCATTTGTCTGTCCCCATTCCAGGCTAATGCGATACGGATGCTGCATTTCCACCACGATCAACAGTTATCCTCTATCGTCACTCCTCGATCATTTCAATCCAAATTTCGAGCATCATGATTCCCACATTTCCACTTCCTCATGTTTAAGGGGAATTCCAATACACTCGGCTCTACCTCATTGCAAGTCTAGTTGTGCTACATGGATGGGTTTGCATCATTGGGCCGATATTCACCGAGCGTCCCTTTGCCCTACCATGTCCCTTCCTGTGTTGGGAAAGTTCCCCATTACTTCTTGTTTCCCACATCAAGCATGAATCACGTGGGATTAGTAGTTTTGGTGGGATATGTACTAGCATAACTAGGCTTCTTATCGTCCTACATGACATTAAACTGTGCCCCAAGAACTACGTACGACTTGATTCCCACTCTCAGGGGATAGGTAGAGACACCCCGGTATTTCTCCCAGGGTCCAGCCAGGGAAAACATAAAATACTATTCTTTTCCCATTCTGTCCCCCTAGACGGACCCCTCGCAGGGATTCCGACAACTGTAACTGTACCCTGATCAAGTTCAGGCTGCCCCAAGATGACATTGGGAAGTGACATACCCCCTCGCCAGAGAGGCCCTTTCTGAAAGAAGGAATGATCCATGATCAAACCAATGCGTCCATCCAGTGTGCTCCTGCCATGGTGTTGTAATTTCAGGAGTGTTGGATTCTATTTGAACAAACTCTCACTCCACATTCCATGCTTTGTGTGACCCCTTATTCATACTCTCACCCTCTTTCATGTCTGGAGGAACCCCCTAACTGTATGGATGCTCGAACTATGGTCTGTCTGCTATCCTAGGCGAACGTTCCGGAAGACTGGTCATGTTTGGAAGGACCTCATAAAAGTATGGATGCTCGACCTATGGTCGCCTGCTGTCCTGGGCCAACATCCCGAATGACTGATCGATGATATTTGAGTTAGGCCCCATGTTGCGAACATGGTCAGCAGTCGGCCCTCATTTATTGTCCCCATTTCAGGCTAATTCCATATGGATGCTACGTTTCCACCACGGTCAACAGATATCCTCCATTGTCACGCCACCCCCACAACATTCCTAATTTTGGGTATCGTAATTCACACCTTCCACTTCCCTAGGTTCGGACTAATCCAGACACCCTTGGAATTACCCCACTTGTGCATTAGAGCACACCGGAAGAACGACTCATCAATTTTTCTGAAGCCAACCTCGATAAAGAAACTCTTGTATTCAAAAATCAAGACATGAAAGTACATTTGAGAGTTTCTAATCCTTACAACACATGGGGGTTTATTCATCATATTGATGGGTTGACCCCGTCAAAAGAGTGTTGCAGCTCTACCACCCTTCGACATGTGGCGTCTAGGAGTTGTTGGCACCGGTTCAGCTCCCGCTTTTCCTCAGCAGCGATGGGGCGCAGGTCATCAGCCACAGTTTGGGCCCGATCTACGTCAACCATAATGACGGACATTTCGTCAAAATCTTGCCTTACATGCTCTTCCGCCTCTACCAATTGAACCTTCAATTAAAAGTTCATCTCTAATTGTGCATTAACAGAGGCTGAGTGCTCATCTTCCCGGATCCATATCCATTGGATCTCATCTTCATCTTCCCGGAGCTTCTTTATCTTTGTTTCCTTCCTCTTCTGCCAGCCCACGCTGAGGCCACAGTCATACTCCCGGATCTTCTCCTCCATAAGATCTCAGATGAGTAGGTGAGGGCGCTGGGCATCAACTCCCGCAGCAAACAGATCACACAGCCACGAGCGAAGTCTGTCCATCTCGTCCAGCAATAATGCTTGTGGGGTCTTTTTGATAAAGCGCACGATCATCTTCCATGATCGGTGGTGGACTATGTTGTTGTCCTCTTAGTTAGAGGTCATTTCATCCCAGTCTGCGTAGTTGGGAGGCTCGTATACGGGGTACGCCCTCAGGAAATCCTCAGCTGGATCGACATCTGGTGTGGGATCAGGTGTGACATCAGGTGTTGGATCAGACGCATCAGGACTTGGGTTGACCGACAGATCTTCATTGTCGGACACCACCTCAATGACCTCAGGCACGACCTCGCTGGTGGTCCTACCAATGATGGGGGAAGCTGCAGATCAAGTGGGTCGGGAAACTATCTCCATGATTAGTGGCATGCCTCTGGGAGGGGCGCCACCAGAAATCCTGACCAGCCTCACCGCAGCGGTCCATGCCAGTTGAAGAACTGTACATAACAGCAAAGGGCATAGACTTCAGTTGGCGCGATCAATGTGTGGCAGTAATGAATTCACCGGAGAGGACTGACAGAGTTCGAACTACTAGTGCTTCTCCTAAGCTGATATTGATGGGACCCAGGAGCATGGCCCTCCGTATATTGTCGGAAGGTCTGAAGATTCTGGAGGAGCCATCTCTGGTGCCCTAGCCCCAACAAACATAGAACTGGACGCGGCCACAGGCGCAGGTTCCGAGGGTCCATCATCATCACCCACCGAGGGGTGAGAACGAGATCTGTGTACTAGATCCTCCTGCACGGTTTAGATGTTGGTAAGAGGTCCATAATGACCTGAGAGAAGACCCCGAGGGATGAAACATATAATTTTACCTCAAGAGCCTCCGCAAAATCATTGAGATCCGAGTCTTGATCACTGACTTTGCCTTCCTCCAATGGGATCCCTCCACCGGCCTCGTCTCCCACAGAGGATTCGTCTGAATCTTCCGATAGGGGGAAGCACTCACTCATCTCAGTGGCCGACAGTTTTGGGGGAACCATCCAATCCAGCAGTACCCTCACCCAGTCTTTCATTAGATGTGGGGCACCACTGGAATGTACAAAGTCCTCTAGCCCATCCAGATATTTTTCTGCCTCCACCGGAGACACTGTGAATCCAGCCCGGATAGGGCCTATACCCGGTAAATCCATCATGAGGCAGTTCAGGTGTTCCCACATCTTGGGCGGACTGAGTTGTTGCAAGTTGACGTCCCAAATGTCCCAAGCCTACGGGAAAACAACATTCTCTGGCATATCGATATGGCGAAGCCGCTTCCCCAGAGCCTGAGTGGATATCCTGCGGAATCCCCTCGGTGGCCGCCCCTCCGGATGGATCTCCTCTTCCGGGACCACCAGGTCCACTACCGTTGTTGGATCCGCGGCCGCTGCCTCACCCTCAGCTGGTGCAGGCCTCGCCGCCACAGCATCCCCACCACCACGAGAGGCCCTTGCTGCTCTCCGACCCTGACCTCGGGATAGGGGAGGCCTACCATCACTAGCTCGAACAGTTTCTTGCTTCAACATTTCCCCAGGATAAGCTACCTCCCAGCAGATGGCATACTCCTTCACAAGTCTAAAGGCGGTAGGAGGCAGAGGTAGTGAATTTCAAATTTTCCCGTCTTCCTGTGTGAACAGGAGCTACAATTTCCTCATCACAGACGGGTGCTACTCGTGGCGCACCTCCCAGTAGACCTACAGGGTCAGCCGCTACAGGCACCGGAATTTACTTGTAAACTTGTGTGTGGTGTACGGCTCGTAGAGCGGCTCACGATCCACCCGTGCCACCAATACTCCGCCTCGGAAGTCCAAGAGATAGGCCCAATGCTCTCCCGTCCCCTGACCGTCATCAGTGAGTACCCCCATCGGCAATGGAAATGGGTGGAAATTATACTAGTCCGCCTTCCACACCCTGTTTAGTACCAACAACACAGTTAATTTGGTGGGAAATCTCTCAGCAGCATTCAGAATGGATGGGTGGAAGTTTGACCCCGGAGGCGAGATGGGGTTCGAATATTAGTAAACACCATTTATGTGTGCCGTAATCCACCCATATAGGAGATGGAAGGGCCCACATATCCTCGAAGGCTTCATTCCCTCGCTAACATTCCGGAGCATCTTGTACAATCTGGAGAGCATCAGAATCCCCAGATTGACCCGCCCTCTTGTGGCTAGCGTGGATGCCATGATGAATGAGTTAGGCCGCACCCCCATGTTGGTATCCCACACTGGTAGGATCCAACCATAGATAAGGGCTGCGATGAACGCCGCCAGTCTAGCTATCGGCCGTTGTTCAATGCTGACACTGAAACCCATGGTCTTCCATTGGCTGTCCTCCAAGAGCCGCTAATACGAGTGCTACATGCCCCATTGATCACCCTTTGTGAAATTTCGAGGCCTCAGGGGAAACTATCGATCCTTCGGTAAGTTCAGGAACTGCATGAACCACTTCTTAAAGTGGGCATCTCTCACCACTTTTTTATCCCCTCCGGGGACCAGTCCCATCAGTGCCAGTGCCAGCCACGACATCTGCTCTAGATCCTCCCACACACTCATGATAGGGAGGAACTCATCATACATAGCCCCTAAGATGGGGACACCCGAAATCTGATGGACATCCCACAAAAAAATGCCAACCTCCCATGTTGCAGGTGAAAAGTGTTGGTCCTAGGTGGCCATCTGCTCAACAGCTCTGACATCAGCTATTTCGGTTGATAAATGTGGAATTGGGAGGCCCATTCAACCACATAAAATCCCACTCCCCTCATCTTAGCTCCAAATTCCTTGCATGAGGAACCTACCCAGTAGGCCCATGCCCAATCATTGGTGAAGTTGGCACCCTGGCGCAGGTCCCACTCATCGGACCACCCCTTCTTCAAATCCCCCAAAGCTACCTTTAGTATGGTGTGATACATGGGAGGGGACGTCTCTGGTAGGAATGGATTACCATCGATGTTTTTCAGATGATTGTACAGGCAGTCGACGGTGATAGGTGTGAAGTCCTCCTGCGCATGACCATCGGCCGCCCTAAACCATTGGTGCTGGCATAGCGTGCTTCTGAACCGACAAACTGGTCCGTCCCTACTCGCCTCAGGAATGAAGACGTCATCCCTCATCCCAGAGCCATACAGGTGCAGGCTCTTATACAATGAATAGTTATGTTGGCTCTCTGATAGCAGTCCCGTCAAATAATTATGGTTCGAGTGGCTTTAGACTAGCTCCCCAAGGCCCAGACATTTTTCCATCTCATCCCTCTGGGAAGCGTCTGCGAGAACCCCCGGCGCAGCTTCTTGATGGGCCATTGGGTCTCAGAACTCAGACAAATTTTAGGCCGGTTCATGGAGCTCGTTCGCAGAGCTCGTTCGCAGAGCTCTTTCACGGAGCTCGTTCGCAGAGCCAAAACGTAGAGCCTGGTCTCAGCCTGTGAGCACACGTTCACTTGGCACATTCACGGAGTCAAAGACTCACGGTTCACCGCGAAGCCTGATTCACGTAGAGCAGACGCAGATTATGCGGAGCATCGTGGATCAAGATCACAAAAGGAAAAAATCGTGGAAGAAGGAAAAGGACCAAAGAGGTTGGCCCCCTATTTATAGACGGCGGCCATCGGAGCTTCGCGGCGCATCCGGGCAGGTCAAGCATCGCGATTCATGTGGCATGTGCTTCCGTTGTCCGCCTCGTGATCCCTCTTCGCGATCTATCTCCTCTAATTACCATTGATTTTGGTGATAGAACTCAGACTTCGATCCTTGATCCCTCTGCGGCTCGAAGTTGAGGGGGGGGGGGAATTTGTTGGTGCCAAAATATTTGAAGAAAAGAGAGAAGAAAAAGAGGCCCCACACCCTACCTCGCGAATCAATGACATGGAGCCCCACCATGCAACACAGCCGTTGCGAAGCAAAGAGGCGGTACTGCTCCGCGAACGCCCCGGACCTTCGTGAACCCACCGTGAAGCAAAGAGGTGGTACCTCTCCGTGAACTCCCCTAACATTTATGAACCCACCATGAAGCATAGAGGCGGTACCACTCCATGAATGCCCCTGACGTCTGTGAACCCGTAGTGAAGAAAAAGAGGCAGTACCACTCCGCGAACGCCCCTGACGTTCCCGAACCCGCCGCAAAGCAATGGAGGCAGTACCCCTCTGCGATCCCTTCGTGACTCGCTGCGAAGAAACCTAAGCCATCTTCTTTCCACGTATGCTCTGCCTCACGACGCCTCTTTCTATAAATACCAAGCTCCCCCTGAGCCCCCCAGACAGACAATTCGACCTTTCAGCTTCTCAGCTCCCAAATCGTGAAGCACTCTTTGCTCTGCGAATCATGAGATCCATGAGGTATTTTTGTTTCGCAAGGTTCCTTCTCATAAGAATGCTAATGGATATTGATTCTTTGCATAGCCACGCTAACGTGGACCCCTAGCTGGTTCTCTCTATGATCCCCCATCTTCATGGCATTGCTGGTACCTTCCATCCCACAAGGAACAGAGGGTACCTGTCATGTAATTCCTATGAGTGCGGAGTAAACCCACCTCGTCCGAGCATTAGGACGTTAAACTGCAATGCATCTCATCCTCAACACATGACTTTAAACTGTGACATTTCCCCATGCCTCTCACGCATGGTCCCCCCCCCCCCAACTTGGATATCCTCCATGCCCCCTGGTCTCCACAGGGGATGATATCCCCCTTCTGGGAGTGGCGTTTGTCCGCGGGGGAAGGGCGACAATCTTGGTGTCAGCACCTAGTCCTCCTCGCGGAAGGTCGCACCCATGAACCTCCGTACTTCCCCACTGCCAAGGCCAGCGGAGGGAATGGCAGGGAATGAGGCACCTCCTTTCTTCAGTCCCAAATCCCTCTCCCGTTGCGCTTTTTCACCTTCGGGCATCCATCTGGGAGTATGTCCCAGCACCATGGGACGCCTAACACGTAATCCCCTCTTCGCTTCCCATGGACGCACCCTTCGCGACGTGATCGTCAGGTCCCTAAAATCTATTTTTTCTCACACCAAGCATGACTCTCGTGGGAATAGAGTGAGCACCGACCATGACACACCATGGGCCACCTCAGAGTGTAATCCCCAAACGCCACAGTCCTGCATGACGTTAAACTGCATCCCGTCCTGCATGATGTTAAACCGCATCCCGTCCCGCATGACGTTAAACTATACACCCGAACTACAATGACTTTGATCCTTGTCAAAGCATGGTATATAGGAAACCTCACGAGGTTCAAGCCCACTTCCCGGTCATTTCTTCACGTCAGGTACCACCCTCGTCCCGCATGACGTTAAACTGCATTCCAGTCCAACGTTTAGCCGTTGTGACTAACATGAACTACGTGGACATTGATTCATGCCAAGGCATGGTATGTAGGAGGCCTTACGAGGTTCAATCCCAACACCCATCGGACCCCCGGTCCATCTTCACGTCGGTACTCCAACATTCATCCTGAACTATGAGAAATTTGATCCATGTCAAGGAATGGTACATAAGAAGCATCACGTGTTTCAATCCCACCACTCGTTGGTCATCCCAACCTCCTTCACGTCGGTTCACCGAACTCCACCATGGGTTGCCTCAGAGCCTAAGCCCCAAATTACCACGTCCCAAATGACATTAAACTGTATACCCGAACTATGAGGACTTTGATCCATGTTAAGGCATGGTACGTAGGAAGCCCCCAAAGGTTCATGCCCATCACCCATTGGACCAATGTTCTTATTCACGTCGGTTCTCCGACCCGCCCCTGTCCCGCACGATGTTAAACTGCACCCCAATCCTGCGGTAAGCTGTTATGATCCCACTATTCAGTTGTTATGACACCCCCTTCACATCGGTTCAACGACCCCTTATGATCCTAAACTACGAGGACTTTGATCCATGTAAAGGCATGGTATGTAGGAAGCCTCCCTGAGGTTTAAACCCATCACCCATTGGTCGTTCTGACCCCCTTCACGTCGGTTCTCACCAACCGAACTATGCAGACATTGATTCCCTGCCATGGGGGTATGAAGGAAGTCTCTTAGAGGCTCAATCCCATCAATACTGTTATCTTCAAGATGGTCCCATTTCATTCCCCCTCCACTCCATGTAACTTTCCATCACTCATCCTGATTCTTACTCGAGCCGCCACATCCCGGTGAGTTCATGCCTCCCCATTCCCCTCCACATCATTCGAGAAGCTGCCCACGAGCTGGCTTCGATGTCGGTGTTCCTTCAAGGGGGTTCCTCAATCTGATCCACTCCAGCTAGTGTTCTTATCAGCCCGATCCATCTCCGCTGGACATTAAATTTGTGACATACCCTGTGTTAAACATGGGAAGCTCAGGAAAACCTCATATACATGCCTATGGCATACAATTCCCCGCATTCGATGTGGGATTCCTCAGGATTCTATGCCCTCGAGAAGCCCTATAATATGGGAACAAAGACAGACACGCCAATCCCCCAGCGTTCGGACACATTAGTGATGCCTCGACGTGACTACTCCCCCAACGGAAGGTTGTTGCCCTGATCGGAACCCCTATAATGTCCTTATAGAAGCAGTGTAATTAACTGGCATCTAGGGAAACATGGAACTAGGATGAGTTTCACGAACAACATTTTAAATCTATAAGGGAGACCCGAACTAGGTGACGAGTTCCGAGGAGGAATCTACGGAAGGAAGAACTGAAATCCCATCATCCCGGTTTCTATCAAGGAGAAGACATCCCTGAATAAGGAGTGAATGCTGACCACCTTTGGAAAGCAGGAATGCGGGGAAACAAGATCCACGCCGACATCCCCCCGAACGGTGACAAACACGCGCGCCCCGGTGAAAGCGTCAGAAACAACAATGATGGAATAAAATGGGGATCACCAAATGAAAACAAAAAATTCTCTCTAAAATAAACTATATTTTATAAGTATTCATTTTTATTTTATTTATCGCATAAAATAACCACACCATATTTATTTACTTTTTATTCTAACAAAAAAAACACAAATACATAATAAAAGTAGTAAATATGTTATCTAGGTTACTTGGGAATCCTTGAGAGTTGATTCTGAGGATAGCAATTATGTTTCCTTCAGAGGTTCAAAAATGTAATTTTATACAGACTATGATAATTATTCAATCAAATTTAGTACCATTTTCATGAAAATAAGTTACATAGTATTCCTCAGTCCGTTTTTCTTCACTCTATTTTCATTTTAATTAATTCAATTAAATTCGACCTATTAAAATTGAAAATCACATTGGTGGTAAATTTTAGAATTCATTCTTTTTAAATTTTGAGGTTTAAGGAAACAATCCTTGGAAATGTATGTATAAAAACAAACAACATCCAAAATTATAATAATAAAGATATCTTTTATTATCCATAATCTTTGACAAATTGAAAGATTTTGAATAAATCCAAGGTATGATGCATAAAAACATGGAAGAATTTGTACAGTGGAAATAAAAATAACAAATACTTACTAAAATTTCAATGATTGAAGCTTTAATAAATATTTTAATGATAAATAAAAGGATTTAATAGGGTAATAGAAGAGTATTTTCCACTTGTTTATTCTCCCACAATCTATTTCATAGGGGAATTATATAATGGAGAGAAACATCATGTTGAGACAAATGAGTGGGATATTACTACTATGTATTATTTTCTTGATTTTATTAAAAATAAACTATTCTATGATCCCTCTTATAGTTAAGTTATTGTTTTAGTATTGGTGATTCCTTCGCCAATTTGTTTTAAAGAAAGGGTCACATGATAGGTTGTAGGTTTTGAAAAAAAATGAAGCTGATAGTTTAGTGGCCTATTAACATAAATGAGAGAGGTGATATAAATATGAAAGAGAAAAAATAATAAATTTATAACTACATAGAAGATGATACACTCTTATATATTAATTAAGAATAATTAGGAGACACCATTTCTCCTTAAAAATTCAAGGGGGGGGGGAGATTACAGTTATCTTCTTTCACATGACCTTGAATGCGGTTTTTCATTAAAAAAGGGGTGTACAAATAGAATATTTCTATATGGGACCTCAATAACTATATGCGGAAGACTTCATGAAGAATAAATAAGTTGTAGTTTAAATAAAATAAATCACATCTAGCATTAGATAAAGGATGAACCATTTCCATAATTTAGTTATAGGCAGTGAAAAATGATCACCTCTTGGTGAGGTTACCCAATATTTATCTTCATTACCTCTTTTATTTTTTATGTTTTTTAAAAATTGATCATTATAACTATTTTCATAATAGAGTATATAATAACTAGTGGATATAATGATTAAATGCTATCCTTGGAAAATAACCAGGTTATATTTCTCAAAACCCACTTTTTTTACTATCCCCAAATTTAAGATTAAGCAATTCATGGAAGGGTAGTAATATCTATGTGTAAGAGAGGGGTATGAAATTACTATTTGTTTTTTCTGTTTTTTAATAATTTTTTTATTAAAAAATTTAAAAAATATTGAGCTAAAATGGAATGTTCAAGTATATATGATTGTCTATTAGATTCATAAGTGATGTTTGTAGTCTAATTTAATTTTATAAATCTAAATCGTAAGTTATTGGTGACATAATTTTTCATTTTCAATTTTTGAGTATAAATGTGAATTTCACTAAATATAGAATCCCATTACATAATAACCCTATATTAAAAACAAATTATGGTCTTTAGAGGGTTATAAAACCTTTTAATATCTTCTTATTTTTCATTATTTATTATGAGAACTAGAGCCATGAAATTTTAACTAGAACATCCTGGGATTATATATTGAGTTTTTTTAGAAAATTATGTGTCTGTGTCATAATGATTAATGTGACATATTTAAATCACCTTTAATATCCTATATTTTAGATAATTCCCTTAAATATGAGCTTTATTTTGTGCCCCCTATAATCCATGAACCACAATTTATGTTTTAATACTACAAGAAAATTTTCTTCACCCACCATACTCTTGAAAATATTACATGGATTCAATTATTACTAACCTCTAAAAAGAAAGGTATGTTTTGGCATAGAAAGATAATTTTTAAGGGTAACAAGTGAGTTACATCCATTTACCAATCCACTTGTTAAATCATTCATTGTGATTTAATATTCAACTCTTCTTTTTATACCCTATATTTTTCATCTAGAACCAATCACTATCAACATGAAAGATACCCTGGAATACCTTGATATTGATATAGAAACTTTATTCCTTAGTGTAGAAAAAAATAATATCATCAATACTATGGGGATGAATGCATGGGTATGGGAATAAAGATAATTTTTTAAAATATTTTATTGTAATAAAAGGAAGCATTTCTAGAATTGTAGATTCATATATGGTTGTGTAAAAATTAAAAGAAGAATTAACATTTATGTGAATGAATGAAAATAAGAAAAACTAAGATCATATATGAATCATGATAAGTGAACAAATTTTTTGGATGGAAATGGTTTATCTCACTAAACTGAATAAATTAAAATTTTATTAGGAATATCATTTTCAAAAATGAATTCCTTGAGAATTGACCCAGTGTGAAACAAATTATGTGTGGGGGAGTGATTGAGGAATATTTTAACATATTTTTAATATTTTTTTCATTATTTAAACCCCTTTATTAATTTAAACTGTTTTAATGTAATCCATTTTTAAAAGATTTTATTTTTAATAAGTAAATGTAAAAATGGCATAAAATATTAATTGAATTGTTTTAATCTACATTTTACTAATTAAAGATTATGGATTAACATTGATTTTGCGTTTTTGATAATACAAAAATTGAAGAGGTATGGATGGGTGAAATGTTCTATCGAGCGGGATGTGTATAGAGTTGATAAAATGTTTGAACCAAGTGTTTAGTGTCCACTCAAAGTACTCTGAGGAGGGAAAAATAATTTGGGTATATAATCATGTGTGTTTAGCCTCAATAAAATTTTATATGGTTAGGATAATTATTGGACTTGTATAATTTGATTCCTTGCCAAAACCCACACATGAAATAAATCATAGCCATCTGATCAAAGAAAAAAAGATTTGAGATGTCCATAAATGTTATGCATCCGTGTTTATATATTTTTTGACGAGATCAACACAACCAGAATAACCAATTCCTCTTTCATCCTATCGCAATATAATAATAGAGGGTTTTCAAAGGATGTGATAAAATTTCCATATATAATTATCAGTATTAGTTTTTTTGATAAATAAAATTAACTAGGATAAGGGATATTGTATTTTATGACATACCCAAACCAACAACTACAAATAAATCGTACATTATGACACCAGGATATCACATCCCAACCATGGTGTTTTGTTTTATGAAATGGTGAATAATCTCCTTGTAAGGAATATTTTTTAAAAAAAATGGGAAAATAGATTCCAAAAAATCATATCATAGGATTTTATTTCCTATCAAAAATATATCATGAAACATTATACATGAAAAAATTAAATATAAGGGATCATAATAGTGCAAGACAAGCCATACTGGGTAAAATAATATATGATGTTGAAGGAATCATAGCCTATAAAGTTGATCTATTGAAAGAGGGTAAATCAATGAATAAATTACTTAAATTAATATATCTAAGTATGATAAATTATATAATACAACATTTAATTCCATCAATAAAATTTCTATATTTCACGAACAATATAATGACCCTAACTTTTATAAATGAAATTCCATATTTTTGAAAAAATATCATTATTAAGTGTTGAAGTTATGGATAACACATGAACTAATTTAGATATTTTTAATATATATATGGTGTGTCAAATTTAAAAGACCATTATGAATCATAACCATTGTAAATATATATGTCATAATGACCATTAAGATCAATATATTTAAGGTTATGATAAAGCTCAATTGATAAAGATGAAAGAAGCAATGGATTAAACCAGTAGGATCATACCCCATGAGGAAAATTTATTAGTGCTTCTAATGGATATAGAATCAGAGAGATTTACCCTTGATTAATCCTAGGACAACATTCACAAAATAAATAACAAATGAAATCGTTTATTAGAGAAGTTCAAGCTCATCGATATAATGGTCCAAACAATATACGCTGAACCACCCTAAGAAAATATCATATTTTTCACACCATACCCATAGGGATTTACCTAGTGTAATAAATAGATATTTATCTAGGACTTAAGTGTATTTAATTGTATATTTTATTTAATTTTTTTCCTATTTATCCCTTTTTGATATTATTTTTTAAATTATTAAATAATGAGTTTCATAAAAATTAGTTTACGATACGATGAAACACAAATTGTACATTTTGGAAATGATAGTTTAAATCTAGAAAGTATATTTTAAATAATTCATTAATTTTTTAAGTTGATGACATTCCAAAAAAAATATTATTATTAAATATTATTAAATATAAATGATAATTTATTTTTTCAAATACACAAATAATATTTATAAGAGTTAGAAAATAATTGGTGTAAAAAACAACTATTTTTCAATAAATGGGTATTTTTTTATTTGAAATTGTAAATTATAATACATAATGAATTATTTGGATAATGTTTTTTGAAATCATCATTTAAAAATTATCCCATAGTTATTTTTTCAATTTTTTTTGGATACAACTGAATTATATAAGGTAAAAATATACTATGTGAATTTTAACATCATAATGAACCAAAAAAGTTATAATATATGAAATAAAATGTATCAAAGAACAAATATATATTTTCTATTAAAAATAATTTTTTTGAGGTTATTGGATTAATTTCATAAACCCTTAATGAATCCTCAAAAAACAATATTATATTTGAAGTATTATTATCAAATTTATGTATATAGGACTAACTTAAACATCACCCAGAGTATTATTTTATTTATAATGGTTCCCAAATTTGTAAAATAATGGAAAAACCAAGGAAAAAATATGGGAAGGTTATTGTTTTGGATTACATTATCTTATATTGTACAAAACCTGTGTTCGGAAATTAATTAAGAACTGTCAACCTTTTTCTATATAATCCCACCCAACCTCTCATTTATATTCACTAAAAGACCATAAAAAATTAAATTACTCTACCCTTACCATTGAATATCACTCATAAGGTGTCCCCTATCACTTAAGAAAATTCTCCCAGGATTTTGGAAATACCCCTTAAGGAAAGGTATCCTCTCCTTCTCTTCTTTATTCAAGCACCTCCTTTATATTATGTCATTTGTTTTTGCAATTTTTAATGTTATTTTATTATTTCACACGTACATACTATTTCCCTTATGACATATAAGTGATGATAGTACCATTTAACTCTCATTAATCCCTCTCATGAACCATTACATACCCCTGTTATGTAATAAGAATTATTCTCTGATTTTTCTATGCCAAAATATTTTACTTATGAATACCCATAATTATTTCCACTAAAGTATATTTGCATGGATTTAATTATCCTTAATTTATTATGGAATCTAATTTATATAACCCAGAATCCAGGATCGTGGGATTAAAATTGATATAAGGAATATTTATGTTCTATGATTCTTGTGGTGCACTTATGCATATACATGATATGAATATGATGGGTGCACCAAGATATAACATCAATGCACGGGGTAACGTTTTAATCTAATGAGACATCATGTATGGGATTAGGGAGTGAACTTAATCCATTATTGTATTATTACTATAAGGCCCCTACCTTAAAACTTACATAATATTGAGTTTGGATTAGGAATTTACATTCGTTCACATCGAGGATCTTATTTGGTCTTGAGTTTTAGAAAATTATTCCACAACTTATACATATTAACTTAAATATTACATGTAGACACATCTACTCACTATCCATTTTTTTTGGTAAAAAAACTCTTTAAAAGTAAACATGATATTATTTTATGCTTTAATAGTATAAATTTTCCTTGATCCCATAATTGAATCTATTCTTCTTTACGTCCTATGAAAAACATTTCAAAAACTTGGGATGAGCATAAAAACTCAATAAGGAATATAAAACAAGGAATAAAACCATTAGTCCATGAATATTTAAAACCACTATAATCATTTTCCCAAAATCATATTTTTCACCAAAAATTCATAAACTACATAGCTTACATCATGTAGTAATGAGATTCCTATAAAACATCATATTATTACATCTCATGAACCATTACATACCCCTGTATCCTTCATGGTTAGGATTGAAATACCCATCAAAACATATTCACCAAATATCTTAGGAGAAACCATAATATTTACCTCTGTCATGTTACACAATGCATTAAAGAGCTATCACTGACTCACCCACCTTTGGATTATCATGAAACCACCTGTAGACCTAAAAAATACCCATTAACCATAAAATAATCATAACATATAGACCATGCATAAAGAAAAAATAACCTTTCTACTTTGAAATCACATTTCATCTTTCCAATAAACAAACTCATAAATGAAAAAAAATTATTTCAAAATAAAATAGTAAACTTCTAAAGTAAACATCAATACATAATAATGACATAAAATTTATAAATTCCATTCACAACGTTATTATAAAAAACATGTAGTGTTATTGATTTAATCAATCCCCTTTTAAAACACAATTAATATATTTCAAAAGAATATTATAGAATCAGAGTGTCGCAACCCACTTTGAAACATTTTAAATGAATTTACACATAATAATAGTCACATCTATATAAATAATTTCATAAAATAAATTTTAAAACATTCAAATGAAGGATAAGTATTTATAATATTAAATCATTAAATCATTTAAAACTATGTTTTTGTAAAATATTCCATTACCATTTTAGAAAATATAGCATGAAAAATATTCAAGGAATAAAATTAAACAAAACATATAATATCATAATAATAATGAAATTCATGATATTATATGTCAAAGAGAAGAATATACATCATGTAAATGTGAATTGGTTTATAACAAAAAATAAGTCTCAATGGAATGTAAATTGAGACAAAAGCCCATACAATGATCGTGCTCATAGATTAAGGATAAATAAATGACATAGTTATAGGTGACAACAAAAATACACCTAATAAAAATGGATAGTTTCTATTAACCAATAAGAGTTAATTCACCCATATTATTTGGAAATAAACCAATGATGTGGATATTTAACTAAATGAAATGAGATTGAGTTAATATTTCCCATACAATGATCATTTTGTTAATCAAAACGATTAATTAATTGTATTAACTACTAATACTGATAAATAAATTATAAATAAAAGATAATATATAAAAATTCATTTCATATATAATCATATCATGACATTGTTATAAAGTAGAAGATCAACCCAAAAATGGAAATTGGGTTATGAAGTTCCTTTACCCTATCTCTGACTTATCTCGTTCAACATTTATAATCCTGAATAATTAAATTAGGTAAACTTATACTTTCTTAAGATCCATTACTATGTTTATTATTTATTTTCTATCACTTATTAATATGTTATAGAAACTATAAAACTATTGAAGTTCACATCAGTTGTTTTTCGATATTGGGTACTTGAGTCATAAATGAACTTGTTTCGATGTAAATTTTCCATGCGGTCAAAAGTCCCGAATCTACATAATATTATTTATAATTTAAATAAAATTTATATCCAATATAAATTTAATTAAAATATCCATAATATTCAGACATAAGAAATGAAATACACCGTTTATGGAGACGGTAGGTCGTACATACGCATGAACGCTACTTTCTTTTCTTTATCGAATTAAAAGAATTATAATAAAATGATATAAAGGTATATTATAATAATAGTGTTATATTTATGTCATGTATGTCTCATAGTTTTGGTAAAATCACATTTTATACATTCGATGAATAGAATGAATGATTCATATCACATTGGGGGCGGTAGTCTACACTTCCTCAAATGAAATTATCATTTTTACAGATCAATGAAAACATAAACATATATTGTAAATAAAAATTATAAAGTATAAAAACAATATAAATATAATATATATCATATATAAATACAGTTCTGTCATAATGGACACCATGATAGGTGGTAGTGGAAAATTTAGCAGTCATCATTTCATGAGGAAATAGTTCACCGTACATGGAAAAAATATTTCTGTATCCATTAGATAGAGATGTGTGTAAGTTTAGTTCAAATCCTTCTCATAAAAACATCATAGTTTATTGAGGAATATGGTGTTGTTATATAATAAATGAATAAGAAGGTCATAGAGAGTGGATAAAGAAAATAAAGGATGGGAACTTGAGAGAAGACGTTACCTCTAAATCGGTTAAATTAATTTGATTTAAGACAAAAGTATGTATTTACTTTCCTTATACACAAGGAAATGATTCTAGGAGGAAATTATGGAAATGGGATCTTATTTAAAATAAATATTGATGAGAGAAGAGTCTGGAGAGGTGTGAGTAAGTTGGTAGAGGTGGTGGCCTTTTATAAAAGGGAGGAAGAGTACTTTTGGAAAGTCCTAAAATATTAATTTATTATAAATTAAATTTCGATTAAAAAAGGTACAAACTCCTTTAATTTAAAGATAAGATGATTTTTTCTCAAAACCACAATAAAATAATTTTTATGATAGTTTGGAATATTTTTTATCCTTATCTTTTTGGTCTAACCCTTATTTATAACATTTTAATCTTATAACGATATCATGTTATTAACATATTATGGGTTAATTTAATTACCATATCATATAAAAAGACCTCGAAAAAACTCATTTATGAAAAAATTGGACTTATCATAACCATTTGGATGAATAATATTTTTTGTACAATTTTATTTCATTTAATAAACTACTTTATATTTTATGTTATGAATTATGCCAATTTTGTATAGTTATCATACATGGAATTTTTAAAAATTCATAACTACATGATTACATTGAAAAAACATTGAATCAATCCTAATAGTACATATTCACCTAGAGAAATAATGGATGATATTAATCATGTCACATAATAATTGTTTCAAAATTTATAATATAATTTATTTGAATCCTTTATTAATAATACAATCACTTAATCATCATTGTGTCATTTTTAAATTTATTTATTTAATGTATAAAAAATATAAATAACATATCATGATGTAGTAAATTTTTTTAGATTTATAAAAAATATTTATAGTCAAATAGATCAGATATATTACCCTATAATAAAATTATTTTTTGTAAATTTTAAATGTTTATTTTATATTTCACTTTACATTAAATTAATTCTTATAACTTGTCTCTATCACACCCATGTGGCTCCATGGGGTCCTAAAATCGACCCAAGGAGGCCCATGGTCGGCCATATGACATAAAATGGGATTGGGTAATGTGTTAAGGTAGTTTTATATTATTATAATATTATTTTTCCCCTTATTTACCTTCTTTACCCTTTAACCATGGTAAATAAAGATAATTACCGAAGTTACTATTCATAATGTCCAAAAATGAAAGGTGAATATTTTCACAATAAGAACCTCATAATTCCAAATATAGAATAAATTTTTCCATATTCAAAATAATGAATTTTTAGAAATTAATTACCACTGTCAAAACCAAAATATCGATTTTTAAGAAGTAAAAACTATCAAAAGACTGACATGTGTTTATGCCCATTTTATATGTGAAATTAATTAAAATGACCATAATTGTATTAAATGATAAAGACATAATCCAATTAAAATTTAAACCCAATTAAAATGACAATTAAACTATATAAGTAGATTAGGTAAAAGGGAGTTTGGAATTAAAATGCTGTATTTTTTACTATTCATTAAAAAATGAACTCTATCAAAAAATTAACAAAAATTGTTCCAAAGTAAATTTTGATGTCCCAATTTTATAAAAGATGTTTATTTTGTCAAATAGAAAATATTAAAGTAAAAAAACTATTTTCAAAACGTTTTCTCCCTAAAAATGCGGTAAGACGACCTACTAAACATACTTGAGTATTTTATTCTTAAAATTGGATTCATTCCCATTTTAAGCCTCTAATGTTAATTAGATAAATGTACAAACATTTAAAAAATATATAAAATAATAATATAGTTAATTCTACTCATTCATTCCAATATAATGGCTAGGCATTAACTACCATTTAAATTATCAATATTATTATTGAATTATTTTTTGGTATAACTCAAGATTTTGTGAAACATATGATTTCAAAGAAACCCATTATTGTGTGTTAGGTATGCTATCATACATAGTATCTAAATCAATATAAAATTAATATCTTATTCGTAAATAATAATATACATTAATATTTATTTTTCTATAAATACTTGGGATGCTACATTATTCCCCCCTTTTGGAAATTCTATCCTCACAATTTTAAAATTGGTCTCTGAAACTTCAATGAAAATTCCACTTCGAAAAAACATAAAATAAAACTATAACATTATGATAAAGAAAGGGAGGTATAAAGGTCACCCGAGATAACAGATAGCAGTATTCAATGTAGGAAATCATGGATATGGAAGAGAAACTACGTGTTTAGTTTTGATGGAGATAGATAGAAAACATGATAATGAAAAAGTTGAAAAATGAGAAAACCACAAAATTGTGATGGGTTATACGATCAATGATTTCATAGGAGGAAAAGTAAGCAAAAACTGTTTTTTATTTTAATATTACTTTTATAATGTTGTGGAATTGTTTTGTTACTTAGAATAATAACATAAGGAAACACACATACTTGTCATGTAGAGTTTCATCCTTTAATAAATATCTACCAAAAACTCATCTTTTATCCAAATAATGAGTATTTGAGTTGATTTGGTCACACATTAAGTGCTAGAATCAACTTCTAGAAAATATCATAATCTAAAAAATAGGATCTATTTATTTCCCATGTCTTTAGTCATTATCCCAAATCAAATATTTTTCGAAAAAGATCATATATTCCCCTACAAAAATAGCCATTTACAAAAAGAAATACTACTCTTAATATCCAAAATTAAACAAATAATACCCAATGTTCAACAAGTCCATTCAACCAAAAAATTTCCTCAAATTTTTTCAAAATAATCCAAACATAAATTGAAACAAAAAAATCAAAAAGATTTTATCCCAATGTCTTGCATGATAAATTTTTTCATTTGTCTCCAAATAAAATCGACTAATATTAAAGTCTCATATTTAAAATTAATTAACCTAATCACTTATTCAACAAGATAGTTTAATCATTTACATAAACAACCCAATTTCTATATGTCCACAATAAAAACATAGATTCTTTAAAAATAAAATTAAACCATTACTCCTCAAATGAAAACCTATATTATTCTATTTTCCTTAGGTATATAGTTTTCTCAAATGAGCAAATGTCTTCCAAAATATCATTTATCACTTAGTCACCAAATCATTTTCCTATACTAACGATATCTATTTGATAAAACACATGTTCCCAAAATAAAATTATTCTTGATCTAGAAAATAATTTAACTAATAATTCATAATTCAATTCTTGCAGCCTTTCCAGACCTGAAGGGTTGTCACTCATCTTTCAGTTTGTCCCTTTTATAAAACACTAAAATAACCCTAACATGTTTTATCTTTAATGTTTTTCTTATAACTCTCATTTTCATCCGAACTCATATTGACCTCAACATCTTAATTCATGATTTATTATATATATTGACATTTTTTACCTCTATATGATAATATAAAACTATTCCAATAGAAATAACAGAATACCATGATCATGGTGTCCACCTGTTTTCGTCGTCATCTTATTCCTGGTTTCATCGTCATCTTGTTCATGTATATAGAAGGTACATGGATTGAAAAAATGATTTAGAGATCCATCAAAATCATTTTTGTACTTTTTTCAAATAGACCTTGTACTAAATGGGTCATTTGAGTGTTCACAGAGAAATAAATATAGAAAATAATCATTTATGACATATAATTTCAAAAAATCTAATAAAAAATGTTTTTTATAAAATAGTTAGATTGATTTTTTATTTGAAATTTTCAATCAGTGGTACTTTTAAAATAGCATAATTATGTGATGGGGGAAAATATTTTCAAGTCAAATGAAATTATTTTTTGCAAGGGCCTTCTTATTCATCAACTTTTTGAAAATCATAATATGCTTCAAAATCTTGTGATAAGGTAAAATATTTCAAAATTCATTGAAAATATTTACCTTTGTTTAAAATGTTATAATATTTAGAAAATATTATTTGATTAAATTCAAAATATTATCCATTATGGTATTGAGGTATATTGGAGGTGTTTGATATCTCAAACAATTGCTTTCAAGTTAGTTTTATGTTAGAAAAATATTATGAATCATCCGTACATGAGTTTGCAATAATTGTTTCAAGAAAGTCATCTGGAAGAGGTAAGAATGTTGTTTGAGATCTTACTCCTTCCATTTGTAACTAAATTTACATGATCTGAAAAAGATATAAAATAGGGATTTAATTTAAATAATATATATATAGACTTACCATGTGGTTATCCAAAACTCATAATCCATAAATTTGTTTAAACCTTTCGTCTAATACCAACTATAAGTCCTAGGCCTTAAACCTTAAATAATCTTGAGTTTTAATCAAGAATTTAAATTATTTCAAATCTAGGACCTTTTTGGTTTAGAGTTTTAGAGAATTAATCTATAAATCATACATAGATGATTGAAAACTTCAAGCAGACGCTATGACTCACTATCCATTTTTTCATTAAATAAATTTTTTTTAAAAATAAACATGGTATTTTATCAGGTTTTATGAGAATAATTTTCCTTGATCCTATACATGACTTTATTATTCATTAATTCCTGTTAAAAAAAAAATTCAAAATCAATGTATGATCAAAAAAATATCAATAAGGAATATAAAGTATGGAATAAAACTGTTAGTCTATGAATTTTTAAAACCTGTGAATACTTTTTCAGAAAATTATACTTTACACCCATAAATCATAAACTACTTAGCTTGCATCATGTAACCATAATATTCCTAAAAACATCATAGAAATCATAAAACATAATGTTAAATTTTGGATTCCATATCATACTTACATTGTAGCTTTCACATCTATATAGGTAGTAAGCATCATGGTTTGGTTTAGAAAAACCATCTTATTATATTCCACAAATATCATTGGAGAAACCATAATGTTTACCTCTTTAATGATAACCAATGAATTATAGGGTAATAATGGGAACAGATGCCCTTGTTTTATCATGTAACCACCCTTAGACTAAATAAATACCCAGGAATCATAACATAACCATAACATATAAACCTAGAATAATGGAAAAATAACATTTCCACTTTCAAATCACATTTCATTTCTACAATTCACGCACTCATAAATGAAAACACACTATTTTGAAATAAAATGGTAAACATGTAATGTAAACATAAATATATAATAGAAACATAAAATCTAGAAATTTCATTCACGACTTAAATATAGAAAACATTCAATGTTATGGAAATAATCAATCCCTTTTTAAAACACAATTAAATCACTTTAAAGGAAGATTTTGGAATAAATGTGACAAATTCCACATTGTAACTTTTGAAGTAAATTTAAACTTAAACACATTATTTCACATAAAAATAATTATTTAAAATCATTTTAAAATCTTGTACACAAAATAGAAGGATTTAGAAGAGTAAATATTTAAAGTGTTTAAAATGATGTTTTACTAAAAGATTCCCTAACCATTTCAGAAAAACATGAATAAAAATAATTAATGAATAAAATTAAAAAAAATATGATATCATAATAATAAGGAGATTCATGAAATAATATGTCAAATGGTAGTATATACACCATATAAATGTGAATTTTTGTATAATAACAAATAAGTCTCAATGGAATGTAAATTGAGAAAAAATACATTACAAAGATCATATCCTTAGATTGAGAATAAATAAATGAAATGATTATGTCTGAAAAATACAAATACACCCAATATAAATGGATATATATTTTAAAAAACCAGAGTTCATTAGAAAATATTCTTGGAAAACAAAACCAATGACATGTGTATTTAACTCAATGAAATATTATTGAGTTAAGATTCCACATAGAAATATAATTTTTTTGTTCAAATAGATCAATTATTTTTATTTATTATAAATCCCTATTAATAAATTATAAATTTAATATAATATATAAAAATTCATTTCTCACATAATCATAGCACTACATAGTCAAGAAGTAAAAGATCATCCCAAAGAATGGAAATTTGGTTAAGATGCTCCCTTACCTCGTGTCTGAATTGTCTCGTTTGTTATTTATATTCCTGAATAATAAGATTAGGTTTACATATAAATTCTTCATAAACTTTTAAAATTTTATTATTTCTTTATTATCAACTATGAACTTGTTATAAAAATTTTATAACTCTTTATGTTCAGAACATATGTTTTTTTTATATTGGATACTTGAGTCAAAAATGAACATGTTTCGACGTAAATTATCCATGTGGTTAAAGGTATATCATATTTGGAATAATATTCATGATTTAAATATAATATATATACAGTATGTGTTTATTTATAATATCCATAATATTTGGTGATAATAAATGAAATGCACTGTTCATGGAGACGGTAGGTCGTACGCACGCATTAATGTTACTTTCGTTTCTTTTTCATATTAAAAGAATAATAATAAAATGATATAATTGTATATTATAATACTAGTATTATATTAATTTCATATGTGTATCATAGTTTCTATAAAAGCATCCTTTATACATTCCATGAATAAAAATAAAGAGTCATATCACTTTGAGGGGGTAATAGTCCACACTTTCTCAAATGAAATTATCGTATTTACACATCATGGAAAGAATAAAGGTATGTTGTAAATAAAAACTATAGAAATATAGAGAAAAAATAAATATAATATATAATATATAATAAAAGTTCCATTATAATGTCCACCATGAGAGGTTTTAGGGGAATATTGAACAGTTATCATTTCATGAGGAAGTAGTACGCCGTACACAGAAATAATATGTTCGTACCCATTTAATAGAGGTGTGTGTGACTGTATTTCGAATCCTTAACCTAAAAACATCCTATTATATTTTTTATAAATGTGTTGTTATATAATCAAATAATAATAAAATCATAGGGAGTGGAGAAGGAAAATAAAGTAATGTAATTTGAGAGAAGAAGTTACCTCTAAATTGGGACACTTCTTTTGATTGGAGCCAAAAGGATTTCTTGTATTTACTTATGAAAAAGGAAAGGATTATAAGAGTAAAGGAGTTATTTTGGAAGCTTATTTGAGTAGATTTTGGATGATCCAAGGTTATTGATAGGTGTGAGTAAGTGGGTAGAGGTGGTGTCCTTCTACAAGTGGGAGGAGGATCACTTTTGGAATGTCTTGAAATATTAATTTATTATATAATCAATTTCAATTAAAAATGGTCCAAAATTAATTTAATTATAAGATAAGATAATTTTTGTTCTAGTACCAATAAAAAATAATTTTTAGACAAGTTTTCTATATTTTTTACCCTTATCTTTTTTTGTTTAACACTTGTTTTTCCCTTATTAATCTTACAATGATATCATATCACATAAAAATTATTGGTTAATGAAATTATTGTATCAGGTAAAACGACCCACTAAAAAGTTATTTTTTTCAAAAATGGAAATATCTTAACAATTTGGATGAATAATTGATTTTTAGTAATTTAATATCTTTTAATAAACTATTATATATTTTAAGTTTGGAATTATTTCAATTTTGGACACTATTCATACTTGACTATTTTAAAAATTCAAAACAACATGATTGTTTCGAAAAAAATTTAATCAATATTAAAATGTAATATTCACCTATAGAATTCTTATATGATATTGTTATATCAAATATTATTTATTTTTATATTCATAATATCATTTATTTTAATTATTTATTAATGAATCAATCACTCCATCATCATTGTGTCATAATTAACATTATTTATCTAATGTCTAAAAATTATAATTAAAATACCATGATTTATGAAATATTTTTAGATTTATAATTAATATTTATAGTCAACTATATCAGTCATATAACCCTATATTTTATTTTTTTAGTAAAATATAAATGTTTATTTTATATTTCACTTTATTTTAAATTAATTTTTATAACATGTCATTATCACACGCATGTGGCTCCATGGGGTCCTAAAATCGACCCAATGTTTCTCATAGTCGCACATATGTCAACCAATTGGATGGGGAAACATGTTAAAGTAATTTTATAATATTATAATTTTAGTTTTACCCTTATTTACCTGATTTTCCCATTAACCATGGTAAATAAAAATAATTAATGAATTTATTATTCATAATATTCAAAAATAAAAGGTACCTACTTAAACAATTTGAATTTTCTGATTCTAAATTCGGAATCCATTTTTCCAAATTTAAAAAACATAATTTGATGAAATTAATTTAAAATAAATTACCATTTTCAAAACATAAATGTGGGTTTTTAAGATGTAAAAATAGTCAAAAGATTTACCAGTGTTTATGTCTAGTTTAAATGTGAAATTACTTAAAATGACTGTAATTGTATTAAATGAAAAAAAAATAATACAATTAAACTATAAAACCAATTAAAATGATAGTATATGTGTATAAATAAATTATATAAAAAGGTATTTTTGAATATAAATGTTGTATTTGTCACTATTCATTAAAAAATGAATTTTATTAGAAAATTACCAAAAATTGAACCAAACTAAAATTTGATGTAACTATTCTATAGAAGAGGTTTATTTTTCCACATATAGCAAATAAAAGTGACAAAAACTATTTTTAAAAATCATTCTCCATCAAAAGGTCGTAAACCGACATTTTAAAAAATTAGAGTATTTTATGTTTAAAATAGGATTAATTATGAATTTATGCCTCTAAAATTTATTGGATAAATGTAAAAAAATTTAAAAAATAAGTAAAATCATAACATAGTAAATTATGTTCATTCCCACCAATAAAAAGTCTAGGCTTTAAGTACCATTTAAAATAATAATATTATTGTTGTATTATTTTTCAGTATAACTCTACGTTGTGTGCAATGTGTGATTTCAAAGAAATCCATTGTTTTGTGTCAGGTACTATATCATAAATAATGTCAAAATTAACAAAAAATTAATTTATTATTCCTAAATATTAATATATATGAAAATGTATTATTTTATAAATACCCGAGATGCTACAATTATACTATGTTATGATGTATTGAAAGTTAGCCTTAAACTATGTTTATAAAGTCATGTTTAATGTTTTCCCCACTATTCCATGTTTCCATTATGATATATTGATTATATCATGCCACATGATTCAATATTATTATTATAAACACAATTATGTCACTTTTTTATGAAAATTCGATCACATTTACTTCTTTACTATATGATATGATTTTTTTATTCTCTTAATGGGATTTATAACTCACCCCAATCTTATGCATGTCCCCAGGTTATCTTGTCCTGTTTTATAAGTATGATGAAATTTTAGGATCATTTTAAGGTTGTTTTAAATAACATGTTTTTGTCCATGTATCATGTTTACGAACTATGTACCTAATTTCCCTGATACACATGGATTCATGATATTTTGGATTGTTTTATGTGTAGCTTTATTTAATAGATAATGAATTAATGTTTAATAAAGGTATGATTTTTTTAGGTTCTATAAATGAATAGTATAGTTATCTTTGGGTATTGGGATTTGAAAACTCTACAAAATATTTAGGGATAAGACTAAGAGAAGTAAAACAATCCTAAATATTGGTAAATTATTGAGCTAGTTCATTCTGTAAAAATACATCCTTGTCTGGATTCTACAAGGAGATGTGGCTCTTGAAAAAATATAGATATAGTTAATAAAATAGAAAATGGAACATTAAGTTAGACTTGATCATTACCTAGTTAATGATAATGATACTTTCTACACAACTAGTTTGACACTCATAGGGGATATACTTTGGCAAATTCACAAGCTCTTTATGAACCATTATTTAGAGAAAAAGGTTCCCATAAAATTTTTGTTTGGGAATAGATCATGGAAAAAATATATTGAAACCTAAAAATTCATAGTTAAAAGAATACGTATCATTTATGAGTTATCCCTTTAATGATCATCAATTTTTTAGATGTATTTAATAATTAAAAAATACACATCCCTAATTTTCTCTTTTTTATAGTCAAATTGTAGGAAATTGGATAAACTGAGTCAACAACCAATATGAGGACCAATGTAATTGATACCCAAATTAGATTTCCTACAAGATGAGATAAGTATTTGTAAATTTCATGAATATCATTTCTCAATTAAATCATGTTTTTAATTGAAACCTGAATTAAGAGGAAATCCCAAATATCCCTAAGAAATAACATGTTGTAATTGAGACCATCATGCAACAAAGGCCTTTGACATTAAATGGATATTATCATCCCTTAATCATTAAATAATAGATCAAATACATTTAGAAGATCATATATATCTTTCAATTTATTGAGCAAGATAAGATCATGATACTATTTTATCATATAGAAGGAGAAGCTGATCAATGGTAGATGCTAGACAAAAATTAAAATCTTGAGGAGGATATTAAAGTAATGGAGTAAAAGGAATTAAAAAAATGTAATTTGAAATTTTTTTCTCACACCCTTTTAATAAGAATATAGAGTTTTTTTATTAAACATGAGAAATAGGGTTATTAATACATTAGGTTGTTTGAGGAAAACATTAAAGTACTTGAATGATATGCCTCTTGATTGGTGATTACAATCGAAACTAATGTTGACCATTTTTATGGGAAAAATAAAAGTATATAAAAAGTTTTATCCATAAGAGATTTTAATAGCTATGGAGAAATTTTATGATGTTCCATAACTGTCAACATAGATATTTTTGAATCTCATTGTTGTCAAGGGTTTATGAAATTAATAAAGGAGTTTCATTCTTTAAGACAATGGAGAAATATAATGGTGGAAATAAATTCAAGTATCCAACTTGTTATAAGTGTGAGAAAAAGATTCCTAGAAATTTCATAAGGGGGGTGTGGAAATTCATTATGTGCAAGAAGGAAGGGAACCTAGCTAGATATTGCTGATGGAAAACACCCACCAATGTCATGGGAGAAAGGAATGATCGATCAACACGCATCCCATATTGAAATGTTTCAATTTCAAGGAAAATAGTTATTATGGATGAAAATTCCTTAATAAATGGTTTTTGGGAGACAATAAATGCCAACAACCTCCAATGAAGAAGGATGAGCATGTTCCATCAGAACTGCTGAGATGGATCCTAAAAATGAAGTGGTGAAGAATACACTAGATTTTCATTTAGGGATAGAAATATACTTTTTTGATGATTCTACACATTCTTTTATATCATAAAATTATAGTATAACTATTGAAACAACACAAAAAATTATAGAATTAGATATATAAGTGAAAATATAAAATGGGGTGACTTTTTCATCCCATATATTGGACATTTACCCTATACATATTTGTGGGGTTAACTTCCAAAAGAACCTATTGATACACCCCTTAGTGTATTTAGATCTATTTATGGGAATGGATTGACTTTCCTTTTATAAGGACAACATAAATTTCCAATAAAAGGAAATCACCATCTATATAATAAATCACCCCTTTATTATATACAATTTTAAGGAGGAGTATCATTCTTATTTGGTACCAATATCTCAAGAATAGAAAATATTGTCTTATGGGAAATCATATCATGATCAAATGATTGAGACTAAAGAAAATATCATGCTTCAATACATTCCCATTGTTAGGGAATTATCAGATGTGTTTCATGAATAATTTACTATTCTTAATCTTAAATGAGTAGATGAGTTTCCAATAAAACATATACCTATAACATGTAACATTTTAGGACATGAAATAACAGGTAAAAGGATATCTATGGATCCTTAAAAAATGAGGTAATTAAAAGATCTCCATGGCCAACATCTATGATATAAATCCGATGTTTCCTTGGATTAGTTGGGTGCTATATTCAATTTTTGAGAAAATTCTCATGATTTTCATGACTACTAAACAAAATTAATAATAAGGTATTCATGTTTTTCTAGACCAATTAATATAAAGAAATTTTCAAAGAGCTGATTAAAAGTATAATCACCACACCTCTACTTACATTGCCCACCAGTGGGGAAGTATTTGTGATCTATAAGGATTCATCAAAAAATGGATTGGTTTTTGTAATCATGAAAGATAAAAAAGTGATAGCCTATGCCTCCTACCAACAATATTTCCATGAGTAGAACTACCCAAATCATTATATATAATTGGACACATAGATATTCACATTAAATATTTGTAGAAATTATGTCTATGGGGAGAAGTGTGACATATAAATGAATCCTAACAGATCAAAATATTTAATCAAATAAAAGGAAATTAATATGGAACAATGAATTTAGTTATATATAATCATGGACGATGATTTTTCAATTCGTTACCATTTTAGGAAATAAAATAAAGTGGAAGAGTATCTGAGTAGAGTGGGGTCTAAAACTATATATATCATGAGGGATTAATGTGACCCAATTTTCGTGGACTTGAAAAGGATTGATATGGGAATAATAAAATAATAGTCATCCTACCATAATAAAATAAATACTCTACCATTCACTATTGAGATGATCAAAGAGGCCTAAATGTTGAAGAGGTGTTATAAAAGAAGGTAGAGAATATTATGGAATTCAACATTACTGAAGGTGGAGTTATATGGTCTGAAACCCAAATATGTGTGCCATAAAAACCAGAGTGAACGTTGAAAATTTTGGATGATGTAAATATTTCATCCTTATTTATTTACCCATGAATTTCTATTATGTATGGATATTTGATGAAAAACTTCACGCGGGGAAACATAAAGAGGGAGATTGAAATGTTTGTATCTCAATGCTTGGATTGCTGAAAATTTAGGTTAGAATGATATAAGTCATAGGGTATAATGAAACCATTTTCCATACTAGTATGTAAATGGGAAACCATTACCATGGTTTTCATCATACGAATCCCTAAGATAAATAAAGGTAATAATTACATATTGATTGTAATCAATTCCCTTACTTAGTTAGTGATTTTCATTGAAAAATGAATATTACTCTCTTGATGAACTCCCATGATATACAAATGATAAGTGGTAAGACTACATGGTGTTCCACTGTATATTATATATGATAGAAATATATGTTTTACCTTGAGTTTTGGAGAATTAATTTGAAATTTTTGACTACAAACCTGAGATTTAGCAATGATTATCACATTTAGATGTTTGGTTAATCAGAATGTACTCTTCAAACTATATTTCATATATTGAGATCATGTTTAATGGATTTCCAAGGATTTTTGGACCAAAACTTTCCCCTATTGGAGTTATCATATAACAATAGTTTCCATTAAATAATTAAAATAATACCATATGAGAATCTATATGGGACGATATTTCATTATCCAAAATGTTGGGATAAAGTTAGATAGAAGAAGATGATGAGACCTGGCCTGATCCAAGAGATGATATAGAAGGTTCAAACCGTTTATTTTTTTGAAATCCGCACGAAGTCTACTGAAAAGCTATATAGACAATAATCAATGCGACCTAGAGTATAAGGCCAGAGATAAAACATTACTTCATATATCACCATGGAAGATAATAAGGTGAATTGGGAAGAAGGGAATTATTATCCAAATATACATTATCCTCTTTGATATCATTGATCACATCAGAGTAGTGGATTGTAGACTATAACTCCCACCTAATCTAACTCAAGTACAAGATGTATTCCATGTATCACCCTTGACAATATACATATGAGATCCCTCACGCATACTTAATATAGATGTGGTACCATTTTAGAACTATATTTCATATGAGAAGCATCCGGTAATGATCATAGATTGTAGAGACAAATCACCAGAAAACACAACAACAGCCCCAGTCAAAATTTTAAGGAGGAACAAAATGTTTGAGGAAGAAACATGGGAACTGGAATGGGTGATCAATCAGATGTACCATAATATATTTTAGTTTATGAAATGAAAATTTTAAGGGTGAAATTTATGAAGGGGTGAATAATGTAACAAAAAAAAATTATAAATGAAATTTTACCTTTTTTAATAAATAAATACATTAATAATTAATGCTTTTATAGATAATAAATGCACTAATTTGGCTATTTTAAATAGTATATGGTATGCCAAATTCAAAAGACCATTACACATCATAATAATTGTTAATATATCAATTGTACAATGACCATTAAAATTAGTATATTACGTTTTATGATAAAATCCAATTTATATAGATGAAATAAGTGAAGAGAATGACTAGTAGGATCGTTCCATATAAATCCAATTTATTAGATATTATTAGGGAGATATAATCACTAGGATTTTCCCTTGATCAATATAAATCCAATATTAAAAAACTTAATCATGAATGAAATCATTTATGGGATGATTTCAAACTCATTGAGATATCAATCTAAACCATGTGTGATTAATCACCATAAGAAAATCTCACAATCGCACACGTTTCCCTTATAGAATTCACAGGTGTAACAACGAGATATGAATAATACCCTACCAGTTAGAATTTTTACAGTAAATTATAATAATTTTTTTTTATGTTTATCCATTTTTAATGTTACTTTTTAGATTATTATGAAACATTTTTATATAAAAATTAGATTCTAATAAGATGAAACACAAGTTATATTTTTCTGAAATGTATAGTTTCAATATAATCAATCTATTTTTAAGTGTTCCTAATTTTTTAAATGAATAATATTCAAATAAAATATTTTTATTAAGTAATTTCTATTCAATATAATTATAATTTAATAGTTTTAAGTGAAAAATAATTTTTATATGGGTCATAATATTATTATTTTTATAAAACCAATATTTTTCAATAAATGTCTATTTTTTATTTAAAAATTTAATTTATTATGCATATAGAATTAATTCTAATAAAGTAATAGTATTTTCGAAATCATTATGTTGAAAATTTTGAATGGTTGTTTTTTTATAATATTTGGTGACAGTCAATTTTTTTGGTCAAAATTAAATACAATATAAATATATGGTGTGTATTATAACATCATAATGACCGAAAATTGATGTAATATATGACATAAAATGTATCCATGACAAAATATATATTTATCCTTTAAATTATAGTGTTTTTAGGTTATTTGATTAATTTTATAAATCAGTAATGAATCCTATAAATCAATTATTATATTTTATGATTTTAAAGTTGATTGTTTATAAGCATGAAAAACATCAACATCACAAAGGGTATTTTTTAATTATATCATTCATTAAACATGTAAAATAATTAAAACCACTCTAATTTGGATGAAACAATGTGAACAAACTATGTTATGTATTTTTGTTTTAATTACTTCTTCATCTAGATTCAAAAGCCTCATTTGCAAGTTAATAAAGAGCTATCCTACCTTTTTCTATAAAAACCCACCCAAAATCACATTTATAATAAAAAAAACTGTTGGAACATGAGATTACTCTTTAACTTATTATCTAGATACCTCAATATGTGTCTCGTAGCTTTTAAGAATCTCATAAATATCTTTTTGTAAACAGCCTATAATGTTAAGGGATCCTCTCCTTCTCATATTTATTCAAGCACATCTTTTAAATTATTCCATTTTATTCAAATTGATCAAGTTGGGATACAATATCAAACATCCCTATTACTTAAATTATTATTTTTTAGTGATAATATACCCAATTAATTATCATTAATCCCTCCCATGAACATTTATACACCCTCCATTATACTTCCAAAATTATCATTTGATTTTTTCATGCCAAAACTTTTTGTTGGGAATACCCGTCATTATTTACACACAATAGTATTCAATTAGATTTTCTCATCCATAATTTTTTATTTACCTATATATATATCCCAAACTCATTTATCATGGGAATAAAATTGAGGAAATTCATTTTTATGTTGTATGATCAATGTGGAACACTTATTCATGTACATGATACAAAAATGATGGATGCACCCATATATAACTCTAATGAAGTGGGTATTTATTTAGTCTGATAATAAGTCATGTATGGGATTATGGAGTAAAAAACCTATTAGGTTACCTTCTCCATTGTATTATGATGTATTGGTCATCATCCATTACCTATTTTTTTGATGTCATGTTCAATTTTGTCTCTATATTCCCATTTTGCCTTCATGATATCATGATTTTGTCATGCGTTGTTGTTCAATATTATGATTATCACCTATATTCTATTACCTTTATATGGATATTGTATCACATATGCTACATTACCATATTCTATGAATTTTTGATTACCATACTTATCTTTATAGCTTACCCCTTTCTTGTCTATGTCCCCATGTTATCTCATGTGGTTTTAGAAGAATGATGAAATTTTATGAGCATGTTGAGTAACATTCAAATAAAGTTATTAAATGAATTTATCAAATTGATGTTCCATGTACCTTATATACAAACGAAGCTAGGACTAATGATATATTGGGATTGTTTTATGAGTACCTTTATGTAATACATCATTAATTAAAGTGTATTAAATATATGGGTTGTCTTAAAAAAATGCTATACCATGATCTATGATACCCTATTTGAATATGATTATCATTACGAAGAAACATAAATAAATAAATTAAGAGGGAAACTATAGGTTATTCATGAAAACAATAATCCATGTGATGTTTATAAATGATAATGGGAGAAAAAGTTTATATTTTGACCAAACTTTTTCATAAAATTAGGTAATGGGATAATAAATTTTCATAGAATGAATGATCCAAGTAAGAGGAATGAAAAGGACCATGGAACATATTACCATTCGTAACTAAAACTTTTATGAGAAAAATGTGGATATTGAGCTTATATTTTCCACATAGAAACATAAAAAAGAATATGTCAGGACCTTCCTCCATTGGGAACACCTCATAATCCCTATAAATATGAGAGTAACCCCATGTCACACCACCAATAGGTCTCATGTTGGAATCTATAACGGACTATATATAACATGAACATGGGATCATTACCAACATAAATAATTTTAACAACATAAAAAATACCATTCATCACTATAGAAAAAATTAAATTCAATATCCCATAATAAGACAATGAATGGAAATTTCATATAAATATAAGTTTCCATGATACAATACTAAAATAAATCTCCCAAGAAATAACTCCAATAAAAACCTCTCAGCCTGAGAGAGTAATATCCATCTCAATATCCATAAAAATCCATGTTAACTTTAAAGAGTGATTTCATTATATAAGGGAGAGAATATATGTATACTCAATTAGATCCTCCTCAAGCCTGCTTCAAAAAATGGTGTAATTTATAATAATTATCTAGTAAATAAATAGTAGAACCAACAAGTAGTTATTAGTTAGAATATCATGCATTCTAAATGAGTACCACTCAATCAATGTCACATCCAAGTATAACAATATAATAATATGTGAATATATAAACCAGTCATCATAAAACCACTTCCCCACTTGTTTTTCAAAATCACATCCCATCAAAAAATATCATGGTACTCCCAATTCCATATACAACCATGAGATAACACATCAGGTCTCATACCACAACCAATAAGTATGGACCTATCATATTCATCATTATAATACCATATTATCCACCACAAATCTCATCTCATCCAAGAATAACATATCGAATATTGAAGGGTATCATAAACATGAAGGATATAAACCTAATTCCCTTCTCCAAACATGTATAACCAAACACATATACCATCATATAAATACCTTGTATGTTCTACTAGTTCATCACATACTACATTTTAAAACATTACTGTATCTATGATTTCACATAAAACTCAATCCATCACATCACATTCAACACATAGAAGGGATAATATGGAAGAGGGCATAATTGAACATATGCTCCCTCTATAACCTAGATGTTACGGAAAATACCCAGAACCCAAAACATTTTGGCATTAGTATGACTATCAAAATTATGTTTTGGTGTTAATGAAATCATAAAGAGAATAAAATTATTGTATAACCACACAAAAGAACGACCTTAAGGGGTATCAATAAAATAAATCTATTACACCCATAATGGCTACCACACTATTTCCGCAACACAGTAACATTACTTCCAATTACTATGCAACAAATCAATCCAAATTTCCAAAAAAAAACCACAAAACCATTGATATTTCCTATATATTATCTTAATTAAACCATTACCATATTTATAATTACCAGTCATATTATATTCATTATGATATTAAATTCTATATTTAATGGAAACCCATTATAAATATATTAAACAAATTTACTTTTGTTGTTACCCATTTATTTCATGTATTATCAATTTTTTCACAATTTATAGTTCATATAATTTTATCCCACACCAATTAAAAATTACATCATTACAAAAAATATATTCCATATCATTGAGAAACTATATCACATCCCCACCACCATAAACCGACCACCCCAAAACCGCTCATAACATGGGTAAAACCCCATAATTACCACTAAAAGGATCCATTTACCATATAACAGGTCAAAGCATCATTGTAAATCCATAACCACATATCCTCTTTCCAACCATGTCAAGGAGGAAACAATGTCCACAGCATAATGTATACAATCACTGAAACTAGCCACACAATCATCATAACCAAGGACACAACAATTAAAATAATACAATTAGAACACTAACAATATAAGGAACCAATTATAGAGACAAATTAATTATGTAATATCTCATTATATATGAAACATTAGTGGTCAACACAAAAACATTATTATGGAATTTCCATCTTTCTGATAAAAATCTCAATACTATTAGTAATTAATCTACCTTTTATTAAAGGTAATTATATCATTTAAATAATAGTAATAAAAAAATATTATATTATCAACTCAAATTCTCAATAGATACAATAAACCATACTCAATACCATAGGAAATAAAGTGGAAACATATAAAAAAATGTGAATCACTAGGAAGACTTTACTTTTTATTATATGATTTTAACTATAATTACATGATAAAATATTATATAAATTACTCTTAAGGACCTTTTTAAATTTATTTTCATGGAAATTAGCTATATATCAGAATACATGCATGGTACATAAATTTAAACATAAGAAAATATAAAAAATTTCTTGAAAGATGTCTTTATTATCCCATCCTAGACCAACTATCTACATATAATTGTTTGGGGACATTTTTCCAGTGAAAGGGGTGAGAATAAATCCCAGTAATAGAAAAAATGTAAGAGGAAATCATAGGTGAATGATGTAGAATAACATAATATCGTCAATATAATAACTTGAGTCAGTACGTAAGTACAAGAACATATTACATGAGGCATAAAATGGAGTTGTGGTGAGAACATGAACATTGAAACATTAATAGAAAAATCACCATAGATCATGAATAAATTTTCATAAAAATATTACCAAGGATTTATGCCAAGGTATCAAAAAACGTCACCAATACATGATACTAAGTTATCATGAACATTTCATCACTAGCGATTACTTCTTTACCCAAAAAATAGAGCACTATCTTGGAACACCCTTCAAATTTCTAATATTATGGATGCCATATGAATCAAAAATCCTAAGTTTATATAATTTATTACCCATGAGTAGGGATTGTAAATTTCATAAGTTTATTTATACATTAAATATATTAATTATACATCTGAATTAATTCCCATGAATGGATGTAGGGTTGGGTATTCATGAAATGGAAATATATCTTGGAAATTCTAACGTTTATTTCAGAAGCATAATAGGTATAAACAAGGGATATTGAAACAGGTATAATGAGAGAGAAAGGGAGAATATAATTATAAAGTCACTAAAAAAATTTTATTTTTTGTGTTTATAAAAAATTTAATACATAATAAATTGTGAATCCAAAAACCATATATGAAATAAGTACTTGATTTGAAAAAGTAGTGGAATAGATCCCTTACATTGGAAGGATGCTTCTCTAAGCTAGATAGAGACTCCTTAGAACCTTGGAACGAAGTGGAATAGATTATTTAGAGGTTAATTAAGAGATTATTCATGCTCAATGTGATTGGTGTTAAGAGTGCGGAGGGAATGTTGTATTTTTACTTGAGGAGGGGTGGTTTTAATGGTTAAAATATTCATTACATTATTATATAAACAATCATTTTGTTGGTGAAATGAATTATAAAAAATTTTATGGTTTATTAATGAGTTTTTAATGGTTTTTTTTCATTAAATTATCATCCAAATCTAAAACCACTTTGCAACCAACCATTGAACATTCAGAATCAAAAAATCATTTGTATATAAAAAATTGCAATTTTTGGTTCGAAAATGTAATCTATAGACTTATAAATTAAAATTAATATTTTTAATTTCAATTATTATTTATTAAATTAAATTTTTAATTAATAAAATGTTTTATAAAGGTTTTAATCATTTTTACAAAATAATGATGTCATAAAATTATAGTGCTCATAAAATGGGAATTTTCACTTATTTGACCAAAAAATCAACTTTGTTATAAAATTACTAAAAATTCACCCTATGATAATAATGATGTTCTATGTCCAAAAATGAATGATATTTTAGGAAAATAAATTTCTAAATATGTTAATTTTAACTTTTAAATAAAAAAACATATTTATTGAGAATTAGTAAATTTTTGTAGCATAATATAAATTCCCCCTTTTATAAAAATTATTTTGGGATTTCTAAAAGTATATTCTAAATTAAAATTTGTTTTATATAATTATTTGATTAAAGCAAATTTTATTTAGAACATATAAATTTAAAATAAAACATATTATAAAAATATATGTTTTTAGTCACCAAAAGTATTACAATTTTGATTTTATCAATATATAAAACCAATAGTCACTTAAATTTTCATACATAACCAATAATTATAATGACCAAAAATCCCATTGACTCGTTATATTAATTTAAAATGGATATATTTCCTTATAAAAACACAATAATTATCCCTTCGTCATTTAATACTAAAGTAAAAACTTTCTTACACATACTTTGATAATGTCAATTGTTTTCCTAATGCTTTGATAATGTCAATTGTTTTCATAATGCTTCTATTTATTTTTATACTCTTTATGACAGGGGAAATCTTCCTGGGGGAATTCAAACCTATGGAGTATTTTTTAGTGAATGTAATATTTTTTCAAGTGTATATCCCTTCAGTGTTCCTCATTGTATTAGTCCATATTTCTGCATGGTTTGTAAAGTTATTATGAAATTTTAAGTCTTGTAATGTGATCATAATAATAAAATAATTTTAATGTAAGAGTAATCCTATTAATAATATAATTGAATTTTTGGTGTGTTAAAATTTACCCTATAATGAAACTGAATCCTCGCAATTTTATATTACTGATGAATATTTTATAATTGATACCATTAATTAATATAATCAGGGTCTTCCATAATGTTATTGATATTTTCTTCACCCATCAGTGTGATTTCAGCGTCTCTACTATAGAAATGGTTATTTCCAAGGTGGTGTTTCCCATATCAAAAGAGATGAAAAATTGAGAATTTAAAATCAAATAAAAAAGACCCCATATCAATAGAATTTTTTTAGAAATGAAAAGATGTTGGATAAGTCAAATAGTTTCTTTTAGGAGAGTTGAATATTTGAAAACTTTCAGAATCAATCAAAATTTATTTTTCAATAATAATAAGGATTAAATCATCTAAAAGTGATAGAAATGTTTTACTATATTTCATTCCTTATGACTGAGAACTGGGCATCAATCTATTGAAATGAAAAAGTTAAAACATCAAAGTAATTATCTGTAACTAAATTATAACATGTTTAGTTAATTATTATTTACATATATTAACTAAAATGGAAAACATAAATAAGGATAAGGATAATATTAAGAATCACTAGATAATAAATTAAAATTATATTTAAATATTAATGTTTTTCTAGAATTGGGCTTGTAGGATCATATAAATTAATTTTTTAATTATTTTATAAGATAAAGATTCAAATTTTATACATAATTTCATGATGATAGATAAAAATTTATGATAACCAATACATATCCTCTGGGAGTTTCATAATAGGTGTACAAATTAATTTCTATCATTAACTAAGTGAAGATGAGGTTAAAACTAAATGCACCATTTTCAAAGATATTACGCCAAGGTACATCTCTATGAGAGCCACATCTACTTATAGTATCCATACATTTATTTTAATGATAAAAAACCACTCACATTATTCTTCACAAAAAATTTAAGATTTTTTTAAATGTAAACATATCCCTGTGGACCATACTAATGTTTTCTAGACTTAATTTAAAAAAATAACTAAACCTTGCCTCTAATAACAACTATGGTGTCCTGCCTTTTTATTATATGATTTTAACCAGAATTCAATGATAAAATATTATATAAAGAACACTAATTTTTTAAGTTTAGTGTCAAAGAAGATAGGTACATATCATATGACATACAAGGTAAATAAATGAAAACAAAAAGAAATTCTTAAAAGTTTTCTTTATTATCCAATTATAGGTCATATTACTACATAGTATTTCTTAGGGGAATTTACCAAATTAAAGGGGTGAGAATAAAGGCATGTAAGGGATAAAATGTAAGAGGATATCATAGGTGAAACATGGATCAAAAAATAAGATCATTTACATAATAACTTAAGGAATAACATAATTACATGAACTTATAACATGTGTCATAACATGAAATTGTAGTGACAACAAAAAAATCAATAAATTCATAAACATATCACTATATCTTATCACTTTTTGGTACTATGGTACATAACAGAATTCAATGGACTAGAGATTTTAAAATTTTCCATCATATGAGCGATGAAAATTCTTGTATCTGGGGATCTGATCCCTGATATAGTCCGAGTACCTAATGTGAGTTAAAAAGAGAATGGAGAAATAAATATGAACACATACCTTATTCCAAACAAAATTCACTCTAATGTAGTTAGTCACTGACACTAGTTTCTTGAAGGATCTGAATGTGAACCAATCTAGATCATCCAAACATGATCTAAAAATCCATGATCTAATTGTTTGTCAAATTCTAGGTGATATCTCATAGCTCGGATGAAAACTTCGACATAATAACTATAAACTCAATCTTGTTCCTTCAATCCATCTTACATGTTCTTTGATCAGATGATTAGTGAGATAATGTTTCAACCTAGAAAGTAAGGTGATGGAAGAGATCTCATTTTGGAAAACATTAGTAGTCCCGGTATTGAGACTCTCCTCTTTCTTTTATAGTGGGTGGCTCAAAATACCTAAAAGGGATCACTGATCCCCAATGGAAAAAAAATTCCCACTAAATAAGAAGTATATAAATAATTATAATTAATTAATTACATCTCATGTATTATTTATATTTTATCAAATACTAGTAACATACATAAAATATATTATATGATAAAATTAGGTCATTTATATCAATTTTTAATTCCTGCTAATATTAAATGAACGAATAATATTAAAATAATATTCATTCATATAACATTTTTCATGTATTCACAGAATACCTCATTAATATATTTAGTTAATAAATTCAACCAAATACTTCAATATCCAAATAATAATTAATTAATTTATTCAATGGCAATCATTCATACTTGGAAAACTCTTAGACCCTGTGGTGGCTCCCACCATTTCCTTTATACCTAATCACCTAAATAAGGAAAATTCGTGAATACACTATTATGTATGTCCCTCTTGGCCCTTATCTCGATAGCAGTGAATTTCTGTCATAGACCAAGAGCAGTGCCTAAAAACCCATCAAGATCCCTAAAGAGATATAGAAAACTTATAGAAAATACAACTGATCTACAGACACACACTATGTGATAAAATATATTTTTTCCTTAGCTATATCATAAAGTATGATTCATGCTTGTGAAATCATCCTTTCTTGAATAATTATTTTTTTATTAAACTGGACAAACATACCTCCAACTACCTTAGAGAAGGATATATAAAGGGACAACCATTGTGATCAACCTAGCCTAAGATATTTCTTCCCTAAGTCAGATGGAGAAATTTCAATCAGTACTATTCATCCAATTCTAAACCAAGAATTGAAACACTGGACATAGGATACCTCACCATTATTACATTGTAATGGTTTTTTACTTGCATCAATGTACTAAATATAATGAAAAACGATGATAATGATCTCAATTCTGGAGACCAATACACATGTTTGTAGATAGGAACAACCAATGACACCTAAAACATGTTGTGTTCCTATTGTCTAGTGTGTCCTCCTGATCTTATCTATTAGAGATCCAAAAGTGATAATTTTTAGAGAATAATTCCCAATGCTCATAAGACACCAACATTTGATAGTTATACCTCAACTGTGTACAATTTGTATAATGTATCTATAATAGAAAACATATATTTAAGATTAATGTCATAGTATCTCAAGGTTCTCATTATAGAATGGGATATTCTATAAACTTTTTATAAGATAATTAATATCTAGAATATACTATTTAAATAGCGGATAAAAAAATTCATACACTATAATGGAAAGTGTACATCATGCATATCTTACTATATAAATGAAATGGTAACCGAGAAGTGTTGTTTAACTACGTCTAGGGAACCTAGTATTACCAAAATCCAACTATCACTAGATCCTACTTGATAAAAATCCTTTTTAGATCTCAAATGACTGTGTTCATGTTTCAATTGAGTCAAGGATATAGTTATTAGGTCTTCCAAATCTCCACTACATATCTATTCTGCTATGTGTGACCTCACCTCCTTGAGTAAAAATTATCAACAGATGTAAACCCTGAGTAGATATTCTTTCTACCACTGTCTATAGATGAAATCATGGAAATTACTAGAAAATTAATTATCATCATGATAAAAAAATTAATTACTAGGTTTTATTCCAAGAACTTTAACAAATTTTCGCATTTAATAAACTAATTTTTAGTTTCCTCAGAAGCTACAATGTACATGGTATTTATAGATATGTCTACCAATAGATTGTATTTTCCTGTCTCGCTCATTAACTTAGGATAAAAAAAATATAATATCACATTTATCCAAGATATACTAGCTGATATCCCCTCAGTATTAGTATCCTTCACTCTCCATATTCTAGCTACATATCCTCTATACATTCTACAATGTTATAAGATAGTTCTAATAGCTTCCATTGTAGTTCTCATGGATATAACTTATATTTTCCTACAATAATGTTTATTATGGAAATATAATGTCTTGTATATATCATGTAAATTCAAAGACCCAGAAATATCCATGTAATGTTTTTAATTATATGGGAATTTTACGAGTCCACGAAAATTGACGGTGCATGATTCTGATGCCCGGTGTGCCCGAAAGAAATTTCTGAACTTTTTTTAAGTACATTTAGTAAATGTGTGAGAAGGTTTTTATAACGTTTGAACTGGTGCTCGGAATTGAAATATGAGGACACTGTTGAACTCCCAGTGCCAATATTCACTTAAGGAGACCTTCACCTTGACCTAATTTGGTCAAGGGTGAAAGTTAGTTTTCGTGTTTGTTAGGGAAATAAAAATAAAATAAAAGAACAACTTGTATTTTATTTCTAACCTCCCATTTGAATTCTCAGTGGTGGGGACCAACCAAGATAGAAAAATCCAAATTTAATTCCATAGTGGAGGGGACCACCCGAACCCCTCTTAATGGAGGAAAACCTCTCAACTCCCTAATTAATTAATTGATCCTACAAAAATTAATTAAATGTGTAAAATTATTTTATTTATTAGAGTTATTAATTTAATTTATTTTGGATCCTCATATTATTGTTGGGGAAATCATTTGAAATGGAGACGAGTTGTAGGGGAGAGATTTTGGAGGATCATTCTTTTCAGCAAAGAACACCTACCAATGAAGATCATTCTCCACCAAAGAAGTACCTACAGAATTGAAGAATGAGGACAACGCTTTAGCCCGGATTAGAAGAATATTGCGGGATCGGCGAACGCCGATGTCCCTAATGACTTCATCTTCTACCTCTAGACTCCTCCAATGAACAAAAAGGTAGGGTTTTTTGTTTATTTATACCCCTTACCTAGTTCTTGTGGACCCCCCTTGATTCAAGAACAACATTGCTTCTTGCTACCGTTCTACCACAGAGGGTGCAGGCCAAACAAACACGACCTGTCCCCTCTACAAACTTTGGGGAATCTATATTGATTTTGAATCAATAGAGACGTCCCAAAATGTGTGTGGGAGTCTGTGTAATGAAGAACAGGCCCCCAAGGTGCACCCGGTGACCTGAAGAGCGTCGTCGGAGACTGTACCGGTGACCAACACCAGTAGTGATCGGGGATGGTCACCAAAAATCAGTTCGGCCACGACGAAGGCAGCGGCGCGACTGCGTGATGGGGCGGCGGTGTGCGTCTGCACCACCCGATGGAGAAGGGTCGCGGCGCGATGCAACGGTGAAGATGGAGGGGAAACCGCCTCGCTGCCGGCCACCGGTGATGGCGTGGTGCGAGACTAGGCTGCGCGGAGGAGGTTGTCCATCAATCCATCTGGGGGTTGAGCGGGCCGCCCAACGCAGGCCCCCCAGTGGGCCGCCCAGCGGGCAGGGAATGACCCAACAGGCCGGGTCTGACCCAGGGCTGGACCCGGGTTGACCTGAACCGGGGTGGGTTGGCCCAGGCCGGTTCGGGCCAGGTCGATCTGACCGGGTCGGACGGGACCCAGACCAACTTCGACCATTTAACTCTTTCAGCCATATCTTGAGCTAAGGGCATCTGTCTGATGAACCGTATATGGTGTCAGAACCCTAGGATTGAGTATTTCCTTTTGGTATACGCCACTTGAGTTTTGGATAATGTTGGGGTGCGGCTGGGTTAGATCGAATGTGAATATAACCAGTCCCTCAGGACTAAAAGGACAATAACTTACAGATTGGGCGTCTGATTGACACATTGTCGATTGTGTTGAGACCCCTTTTATGTGATGGTACTTTTGGATATTTATTTCCTGGGTCTTCGTGGCAGTTGGAGTATTCGACATGTGGCTTGAGGAGCATAATCTCTTGTAATCAAGGGAGCTTAGTGCGGGAACCCTGTAGCTAGATGAAATATGAGAAATGGATCATATGTGGGTCTGCGCTTTGGGATCCTACGTGGTTCTGTGATTTGGTATCATATGTGGGTCTATGATTAGGTATACAATGTGGGTATGTGTCTGAGAGTGCCACTAGGATCCGCTCTAGGAATCCCCGTGGGACTACTCTGGGATCCTATGTGGGTCTACGTTACTAATATTCTACGTGGGTCTAATGTACTGTGATCCAACGTGTGTCTGATGATTTATGATCCTACGTGGGTCTTCCTCTTAACAGAGTAATAGGTTTCAGTAGTTACATCTAATCATCTTTACTACCATTCCTATGTTATACCTGGTGTGAGCTAAGTCCTTACCTTCATGGTGATACTTTTGTGGTATTCTTCTATGTGTCATACCTTTATGGTACTTACCATCGTGGTGATACCTTTCAGGTATTATTCTGTGTGGTGTTACCTTTATGGTACATACCTTTTTTGTGTTACCTTTGTGGTATTCCTTCCTTCGTGGAACAGTTGAGCTTTTTGCTAATGAGTTGGGCCTTGTGTTTTCTCATGAATGTGATGGGTGTACTCGACAACAAAGGTATATGTATGGGAATATACCAATGTATGGTTGTCAGTTGTTTTCATACTTTTTGGTTTAACCATTGTGGGTTTTGTGAGACTTTGAGGGTCTCGGGATCCCTACTGAGTATTGTTATACTCACTCCTGCACGGGCTACACCCGCACCTTTTTGTGTTTGGTGCAGACGACGGACAACGCTAACTGAGGACAAGAGTACCAGGACTGGAGGTATATCGGAGGTGGACATTAGACGAGGTGTACAGGAGAGACGACCGCTCGAGAGATGTACCTAACCTTTAGGTAGGATCCTTTGTGGGTGTTCACAGGAGTTATCCAAGTTTTACTTGTACTTCACATTTTTACTCGTACATCCCTGTTTTCCTTGTACTTTCCAGTTGGGCTATTATTTTGGCCCCTTGTGCATACTGTATGCACTATTTTTAGTACACAGATTACTAGTGTTCGAATCTTTTTTTGTACTTGGTTTTGTGTGTTTACATGTTATAAAGTAAATACCTTCCCGGTTTTAGGGAACACACTTTTCGTTGTACGTCTCTAGACCATGACCTATGATAGGCGAGTTTGGGGTAGTCACGACACAGGTCCAAGGGGACGGGTCATGAAAAATTGGTATAAGAGGAGTTGGTTCTATCGTAGGACAATGGATTCTAATAATTTAATGGAAATAGTATTAAGTGTTATGAGTGTGGTTAATAGTTTAGGGAATCTTGTGTTGGTGCGGCGGCAGACGTATCCATACACCAGGTCCCTAACATCTGATTTTTGACTCAATGCAAGATAACACTGTTTGTGAGTGTGATTCGAAAATTTTTCTTTGTGATGTTTTGAGTCAGCTCACTTGGTATAACTTGTTTACTGTGTCACACCTCTTTCTTTTTAGGACGCCTCCATGCAGATAGCCAACTAGGGTTTCGGGTATAGTATGCGATGATTTCCCACCGAGCAACGCAGCCTCGGTGGAAGTCCCTCTTTTAGTAGGGGCCTCAACAGAGGCACCAGTGGTACCATTACCTGTTGGTCCACTGATGCCACTAGCCCCATCAGTAATGGTTTCGCGCCTCTTGAGCGCATTACGCGAGTTCCAACACCAGAGGCCACCTAGGATCAGGGGAGAGATAGACACACACCTGGATGAGGATTGGGTAGAGGCCATGGTGAGAGTCTTTCGACTCGTAGGGACACGAGCTGATATCAGGGTGATCCTTACCGCTAGTCTTCTATAGGCAGTAGTAGGGAGATGGTGGAGTTTGATTCTCCAGGTTCACGACGAGGTTACACTTCTCTGAGCATACATTGAGAGCATGTTTAGGGCAGAGTTTGTTCCAACGACACTTCTCGCAGTGCGCATACATGAGATTCTTCATCTGCAGAAGGGAAACATGACTGTGGCTCAGTAATCAGTGAGATTCAATGACCTCTCGTGCAGGCCCATTCATCAGGGACTGAACCTTCGAACATGGACTCAGTTTGGAGATCATGGCTTCGATGATTTCTCTCAGCATCCTGGCCCAGGTGGCAGTGTTAGAGGGAGCCCTCTTAGTGGAGATTTTTCTTGTTATCAATCACCAGCAGTGAGACCCACCACTGGTTATCACGTTTCGGGGTCTTCTACTACATGCAACTGATAGACGTCATAGAGGTCCAAGAGAACCAGACCAATAGGTGGAAAAATGAAGGATTCAGGGTTGGTTGTGCAAGGCACCAGAGACAGATCCAGTCATGCGAGGAGAAGGTAGTGTTACACATGCGGCGGGCAGTGTCACATGGGTCGTGACTATTTTCACCGTCATACAGAGGATCAGCTGACGGTCAAAGGACCGCCTAGGTAGAGATAGAGGTTTGACCAAGGAGGTACTCAGGGAGTAGGCAGACGTGGAAGAGGAGCTAGCCAAGCAACTGATGGTGGGTGACAATTTGAGGTGTTACATCCACCACCACCAGGGGGTCCACCCTGACCACAAGGTGCAGGTGGATAGGGGTGAGCTTAGCTCCAGGTAGCTGAGGCCTATAACCATGGCACTCCGGAGATGATACGAGGTATGATCTGTGTCTACTCCACCATAGTTGTGGTACTTATAGGAACAAGTGCCAGTCATTCTTTTATTTCCACTACCCACCTTCAGAGCTCAGAGATTCCGGTGGAGCTGTTGGCATGATCCTTACAGATAGAGACTCATACAGGAGAGGATTTGACGATTAAACACTAGTGCTGGAAGTGTGAGATTACTCTAGGAGGCGAGAGCTTAGGTTGGGATCTCCTAGTAGCATCGTCGAGGCCTTACGACGTCAACATGGGTATTTACTGGTTATCTACAGTCCATGCTCAGATTGATTGTATTAGGCGCAAAGTGTGGTATGTCCGCATGGATGGGACTAGGATTACCTTCACAGGTAAGAATGGAGCCTTTGAATCACATGATGGACAAACCCAGAGGAAAGTACAGCCGATCACTAATTAGTTGGCTTGCCTTACACTCGAATTATTGATGTGGAGAGTCTGAGTTATCCTTTAGTGGTGGACCAGTATGCAGATGTCTTCCCTAATGATGTTTTGGGTCTAACTCCACGATGAGATGTGTAATTTTAGAATGACTTGTATCCCGGGACAACATCGATATCTACACCAATGTATAGGATGCCTCTCGTGGAGCTTCGTGAGTTGTGGGTACATTTGGAGGACTTATAGGGGAAGGGGTTCATTTGACCTAGTGTTTCTCCTTGGGCATCCTTGATTTTGTTCACCAAGAAGATGGATGCGAGCTTGAGACTTTTTGTTGAATATCGACACCTGAACTAGGTGACCGTGAAGAATAAGTACCCACTTCCAAGTATTGACGACCTCATTGATCAGCTGAAGGGAGCACGGTGGTTCTCAAAGATAGACCATAGGTCATACTATCACCAGCTCAGAGAATGAGATGAGGATGTGCAGAAGATTGATTTCATACATCAGTACAACCATTATGATTTTTTTCCATGTCGTTCGGCATCACCAATGCTCCAGAAGTGTTCATGAGACTCATGAATAGGATCTTTCAGCCATATCATGATCCCTTTGTGGTGGAATTCATTGATGACATTATGATCTACTCTGCTACTGAGGAGGATCATGCCTATCATTTTCAAGTAGTTCCAGACACACTTCGAGAGCACCAGCTTTATGGTAAGCTCTCGAAGTGCCAGTTCTAGATCTAAGAGGTTCAATTTATGGGAAATGCCATCTCGGAGGCAGGATTTTCAGTGGATCCAGTGATAATTAAGGAAATACTTTCTTGGGAGCCACCCAGGAGTGTGATGGAGTTACTGTGTTTCTTGGGATTTGTTGGATACTACCAAAAGTTTGTTCCATATTTCTACAGAGTTGCAGGAACTTTATCAGCATTAATGATGATGGGGAAACCCTTCGTTTGGTCAAAGAGATGACATCAGAGTTTTTAGGTGTTGAGGGGGAGACATACAAGTGCCCCTATCTTGAGTCTTCCGAAGGAGGGCGTTGGGTAGGTAGTCTGCTGCGACACATCAGGGACCAGACTAGGATGTTTCATGATACATGAACGAGTAGTGATCGTGTAGGGTTCTCTATAGATAAGACAACATGAGAAGAACTACACTACCCATGACCTGGAGTTAGTAGTAGGGGTCTTCACCTTGAAGATGTGGTGACATTACTTGATGGGAGAATTTTTTATAGTCTACTATAATCACAAGAGTCTCAGGTAAATATTCTCTCATAAGGACCTGAACCTGAGACAACGATGTTGTCTTGAGTTCCTCCAGGACTATGACATTGAGATAGTCTATACTCCTAGGAAGGGAAATGTTGTAATAGATTCAATCAGTGGAGATCTTGTATAAATCTTCCTGGTGAGGCAACAGAGCAGCTGGCCACTTTACAAATATCTGTTGTTGAACGAGATGGAACAGTTTTTCTTCAGTCTCTTACAGTCATGCCCCCACTTCTTCAGTGATTCAGGGAGGTCCGGCATGAGGAAACTGACTGAGAGGATCGATGTTCTCAGATATCTATAGGATAGGAACCTGATGGATTTTCTGAAGGTGGGGAGCATGTCATCCTTTTCAGAGGACATACCACGGTACTAGTTTCACTTCAGGAGGATGTGCTGAGGGAGTTCCACACATCCCTTCTAGTGGTACATCAAATAGTGGAGAAGATGTACCCGGATCTCTGAAGACTGAACTGAAGGTTATTAATGAAGAAAGCAGAAGCATAGTTTGTCTCTTGGTGCCTCACTTGTCTGCAAGTGAAGGTGGAGCATCAGGTACCAGCAGGCTTAGTTTAGCTTTTAGAGGTCCCAGAGTGGAAGTGGGAAGGGATATCCATGGACTTTATGACAGGACTTCCATGTACATCCAATAGTCATGATTCTATTTAAGTGATGGTCGACCGACACACCAAGTTAGCCCACTTCCTACCGATCAGAGATCAGGGTTCAATAGAGAGCTTGGGACGCCTCTATATGCAGAATATTGTGCAGCTACATGGAGTACCCCCGAATATTTTCTCTAATAATGATGTATGTTTCACTTCCTGGCTATGGAAGGGGTTCCATGATGATTTTTGGACGAAGCTTCATTTGAGCACCGCCTTCCATCCTCAGACGGATGGCCAGACTATGCTGACCATTCAGACCCTTGAGGACATTAAATATTCTTGTGTCTTCGACTTCAGTTGCAGCTGTGAGTATCAAATTACCTTGGTGGAGTTGTCAAACAACAACAGCTATCACTCCATTATTGGCATGGCAAATTTCGAGGAATTGTATGGATGACTTTGCAGATCGCCTTTGTGATGGACTGACCCTGGGGAGTCAGCACTCATGAGACTAGATATGGTACGATCTACCATGTAGAACTTTCAGATTATCCAAGAGAGGATGAAAAATGCATAGAGAAGGAATAAGTCTTATGCCAACAGGAAATGGAGACCCATGGAGTTTGAGGATGGTGACCACATATTTCTACGGGTCTCACCCCGGCGAGGTTTGCGGAGATTTGGACAGGGTGGAAGTTATCTTCATGGTTCATTGGACCCATTAAAGTCCTCAGTAGAGTTGGTGAGGTGGATTACCACCTCAAACTTCCCCCTCATTTGCATCGAGTGCACGATGTTTTCCATGTATCCCATCTGTGGAGATAGTTGCATGACCCAACTCACATCATCGACCTTAGCGAGCTGGACATCGAGGATGGGGCGACGTTTACGGAGGTTCAAGTAGAGATTGAGGATCGACAGCACCGGGTCCTTCATGGGTGGTCGATACCTTTAGTGAATGTAAGTTGGCAGCACGGGAACCTACAAGAGAGAACAAGAGAGCGGGAGGCTCAGATTCATGCTCATTACCCCCACTTGTTTTCCTGGTTTTTGTGATGTGGCTTTCGTAGAAGAAAATACCTGATGCGGGGACAATGTAAATAACTATAAATTTCCATGTATTTTTTTAATTATTTCGGAATTTTACAAGTCTGTGAAAATTGACGGCATGTGATTCTGAGGACTGCTGTGCCCGGAATGAATTTTTGAACTTTTTTTAAGTATGGTTAGTAAACGTGCGAGAACGTTTTTGTAACTTTTAAACCAGTTCTCGGAATTGAAATCTGAGGACACCATTGAACTCGGAATGCTGATATTCCCTTAAGGATACCTTCACCTCGACCACAGTTGGTTGAGGGTGAATTTTAGTTTTTTTATTTTTTGTGGAAATAATAATAAAATAAAAGAACACATTTTAATTTATTTTTAACCTCCCATTTGAATGCTCGGTGGTGGGGACCACCTAATCTAGAAAACCCCCAATTTAAATTCTTTTTTGGTGGAGACCATCTGAACCCCTCTTAATGGGGGAAAACCTCTAAACTCCCCATTATTTAATTGAGCCAACTACAATTAATTAAATATGTCAACTTTAATTAATTGTTAGAGTTGTTAATATAATTTATGTTGGCTCCACAAATTATTTTTGGGGAAATTGTAGGAAAGGGAGAGGAGTTGTAGGGGATACCTTTTGGAGGATCATTCTCTCCAACAAATAACACCTCCCAACGAAGATCATTATCAAATGAAGAATGACCTTTGGAATCAAAGAACAAAGACGATGCTTGAGCCTAGATCAGAAGAATCTTGCGGGAGTGACGAACACTGATGTCTCCAACGACTTCATTGTCTACCTCTAGACTCCTCCAATGAAAAAAAGGTAGGTTTTATTATTGATTTATACCCCCCTTACCCCATTCTTGTCGACCCCCCATGATTCAAGAACAATATTTCCACATGCTACCGTTCAAACATGGAGGGTATGGGCCAAACGATCATGGCCCGAACACTCTGCAACCTTTATAGAATCTTTGTTGGATCTGAATCAATAGAGAAGTCCTAAGATGAGTTTGGGAGTCTACGGAATGACGAATGGGGCACTGGTGCGTACCCTGTTACTGGAAGAGCGTCACCGGTGTTTGTGTCGTTGACCGACACGGGTGGGGCTCGGGAACAGTGGGCGACAACCCGGATTGCTGTGACGAAGGTGGAGGCACGACCATTCCACCGAAGAAGGGCCAGGTCCCATCGGGCCTGGCAGAGCAAGGGAGGCTACCGGCGGTGACTGGTCACGTGAAGGGGCCACCGGCCGCGCGAAGGGGTGGTGACGCGCGTCTGTGCCACCCGACAGAGAAGGGTTGCAGCGTGATGTCGTGGCGATGATGGAGGGGCGACCGGCTAGCTGATGGACACTAGTGATGGTGTGGAACATGACTGTTTCGCATGGAGGAGGCTCACCATCCGGCCAGCCAGAGAGCCGAGCGGGCTGGGCCGGCTCGAACCGGACTCGGGCCAACTTCGACCCTTTTCACTCTTTCGACCATATCTTGAGCTACGAGCATCCGTTGGAAAAACCATCTATGGTGTCAGAAACCTCATATTGAGGCAGTCCTTTTGTTATACCCCACAAGATTTTTGGATAAATTTGGGGTACAGATGGGTTGGATTGAACGCGAATCCAACCTGACCCTTGGGACAAAAAGGCTAATAACTTACATACTGGGCATCCGATTGACACACCGTCTATTGCATTGAGACCCCTTTTACGTGGTCGTCCATTGGGATAAATGTATTGTGGGACTTCATGGTAGTTGGAGTATTCGACCTATGGCATGAGGAGTGGGCCCTCCCAAAATAAAGTGAGCTTACTGCAGGAACCCTACAGCTGGTTGTAACATGAGAAAAGGATCCTATGTGGGTATTTTTATTGGATTCTATGTGGGTTTATACTTTGGGATCCTATGTGGGTATGTGATTTGGGATCCTACGTGGGTCTGTATTCGAGAGTGCCACCTGGATCCGCTCTATGAATCCACGAGGGAGTACTCTAGGATCCTATGTGGGTCTTCATTACTAGGATCTTCTGTGGGTCTGCTGTACTAGGATCTTATGTGGGTATAATGATTTAGGATCCTACATGGGTATTCCTATTAACAAAGAAAGATTATTCATTAGTTACATATTATCATCTTTACTACCAAACATAAGTTATTCCTGGTGTGAGCTGAGTCCTTACCTTTGTGGTGATACCTTTGTGGTATTCTTCTATGTGGCATACCTTTGTGGTACTTACCTTCATGGTGATTCCTTTCTAGTATTCTTCTGTGTGGCATTACCTTTGTGGTACTTAACTTTGTGGTGTTACCATCGCGTTATTCCTTCCTTCATGGAGAATTTTATCTTTGAGCTAATGCATTGGGACTTGTGTTTTCTAATGAAAGTGATGGTTATGCTCGACAACTTTGGTATATGTATGGGAATATACCAAATTAGGTTTGTCGGTTATTTTCATGCTTTTTGGATTGGCCTTTGTGGGTTTTGTGGGACATTTAGTGTCATGGGATCCCTACTGAGAATTGTTATACTCACCCCTACATGGGATACACCCGTACCTTTTTTGTGTTTGGTGTAGATGACAGACAACACTGACTGAGGACTAGAGTACGAGGACTAGAGGTAGCTCGGAGGTGGATATTAGATGAGGTGTACCAGAGAGACGACCATTCTAGAGTTGTACCCACCCTTTAGGTAGGATACTTGGTGGGTGTTCACAGGATATGTACTTGTTTTACATGTACTTCCCAGTTTTACTCGTACTTCCCAGTTTTCCTTATACATTCTAGTTAGGCTTGTATTCTGGCCCCTTTTGATTACTGTACGCACTATTTTTACTATAAATATTACATGTGTTCATATATTTTGGTTTACATGGTTGTGTGTGTTCACAGGTTATAAAGGAAATGCCTTCCCGGTTTTCGGGAATACGCCTTTCGGTGTAGTCTCCATACCCTAGCCTATGGAAGGTGTGCTTGGGGTAGTCACAACATGGGCCTCGAGGGACAGATCATGACATAATACATGAATGACCCCACAAAAAGTGTATTGTATTAAACTCACCACATTAATCTCCTCTCATGCCCAAATCATGTCTTCTTGGAGATATTTATGCCTTGTGAAATTGGAAACAATTTACTCTTAAATTTCTCCAACTTGTATTTTTCAATAGCTTTTTTACATATGTACGATTGGATAGGTCTAGGAAACCATTCAATATACCTTATAAGACCGTGTCCTATATATATTAGTTTGATAATTTATGTTAATATATATATATATTATTTTATACTAGTATTAACTAACTATAAAACCATTGTCTGTTTTCCAAATGTTACCAAACATACATTACATAGAAAAAAAATAGCTCTCCAACTATCCTCCTGTAGAATCAAGAAAAATATTCAACCCAAAAAAAATTTATGATCTTATATCTTCATTTAATCCAAAAAATGGATTTCAGTGGCTTTCACCCCTTATTGGAATTCTATGATGTCAACATCCCTTTCTGGTTTCATCATATAGACACCTTCCACGATTAGTGGTCTGGAAATAAAATTCTCAAAAAAAATGATCATAGAAAATTAGATTTGATATGTAAAATTCTAATGTATTTAGGCAGAATGATTTCTTATACCCAATTAATCGTAATTTGTACCACAAATATACCATATATGTATAGTTTCACTTGAATACCCATAATAGTATTCAAATAATAATTCCCTGTAGTTTTATACAGGGAATCAGTTATTGATTTCATTTGATCATTTCAATCTTATCTTATTTCAACATACTTCCTACTTGTAAGATTAATTATTTTTAATGAATAATTTCTCACATTCCATGGTGAATTAAAAACCATTATAATGTTTTTAACCTTCCTACAGAGTATGTGTCTCTGGAATATTCCTCTTCCACAAGATCTTGTGGAACTCAATCCTATTATAGCTATTTTTTGTCTTTGGCATGGACTAAACCCAAGTCAATCTGGAACCCAATATCTCGAATAGAGATGTCCACCCTTATGCATAAATATTGTATATATCATGACATTCTCTTTTCTATCTTAGGGATATATATAGAGTACTTAGAAAATTTAGGATAATTTCTATAGATTCACTTTGTGTTTTTCTTGATGCTAGTTTTTTTATATCCTTACAAAATATTTTCATCTAAACCCATGTTATTATGACATAATGGATTTCAATCATACGATAACTCATATGAAATCCATTTTTTACAATAGTTGGAATTTTTTTATGGGATAATGTCATTATTTTTAATTCATGTATAGAAAAATAATTGAAGTACCTACAGTTGATATATGTATCAATATTGATGCTCCATTAACATACATGATGACTCTATTATGTAGAAGGAAATGTGCATTTAGGAAATTCCCCACAATACATTTTTTATCAATTTTAACATGTAAGACTCATTATCGATCCTATTTACTAGCAACAAATATTTCATTTGGAGATAGTAATGTACATTTAGGAATTAATCCACAATACATTGTTGTGATTGATAAATTCATGGTCAAGATATTCATCAGCATTCCAGCCCGAATCAGGTCATATCTTTTCAGTATTTATATACCATAATTTACTTTATTATTACTTAATAAGAACATAATGAAATATAATTGTGTATATTTAACACTATCTTACCCTTGGAATAGTTCTTTTACTCAAGATAAACTAATTCCAATGATTTGTGGCATACCTTTATATATAAAGGTTGTTTTTTTCTAACAAATAAGTATTTGTCAATAATAACTAAGGGGTTCATCTCCATTGAGTCTAAAACCATACCAAGTATATCCTTGACATCTACTTTTAGTTTTTCTTGGAAAAGAATTATCTTTCCAAAACTGTGTATATAAGTCTTACATTTCATATTTATCATATATGACCTATGATTCTTGTATTATTAAACAATTGGTTGTGTATTAAACACTAGAAACAAAATTCATTCCTAAATAGGAATAAGGAAAAATTGTTTCAAAAGGACACATGAAATTGTTGTTTTGGTAATAATTAAAAAAATCCACTAGAATCATTGATTTGGAAATTAGATGTTTTGTACTTCTCACCGCTGAGTTAGGAACCACCATTTCTCAGCCTCTTGGAGAGCATGCCTCACTTATTGTAATGTTTCTATTCCTCGGTACTATATTACAGTACACATATGTTATGTTCATATTTAATTCGAATACCACTTACATATAAAAATAATATTACTCAGAATTTATGAATATACTTAAAGACAATTTCACTACTTTATTATTCCATTTAGTTCCTTAAATATAAACTTCCCCGGCCTTATGTTAATAAAAATAACCTTGAATTTAATAACACATTATTTTAAGGATGTTACGAAGGTAAATATTATGGTATGATTTCCATGGAAAATTTTCTCAATGTATTTCAACCTTTTCACCATAAAAACAGATATATTCTCTCTGATCTTATTAAATTGGTAAACCCTACCTAAAAGGTAACGAACAGTTTTCTCTATACTGTAAAGTTTTTAATCATAAAAAAATTGTAGTAAGTTGGTGAAGGTTATTTGAGAAAATTTTCAATTGAAATATCACGATCCTTATTTTATTTTACACATATCCGTTGTAATAATCACTTATACATATCATTCCTTAATTTCTCCTTGCAAGCCTCTTAGAGATGAGACTACATGTATTATCATCCTTGTCCGGATGCAGTATCCATATCTTATATTAGACATTTATTATAACAGTATAACAAAACCATCATATGAATCATAAATGAGTCTCTTGTAATTATTTTTACATCCTTGTATCTTAAGGTGTCTTAATAGGTATTGGGGACTCTAGAACAATGAATTCCTATATCTTAGTATGGTGGTGGATATGACATTTTCTTTTTTCCATTAGTTATTGAAGTATGTCCTATGGTATTACATTCCATTTTCTACAAAAATAAAACTTATAGGATTGGTACTTTTATCTTCATTACAAATATAGACATTATTTATTAATTAATTAAATCATTAAATGTCTCCCACTATTTTATCAAACTCGAGGAACCCTATATACTAGAATCAGAATACTATATTTCATGAGTATTATAGTGTAAAAGAAACTTGAACCTATCTTCATAGTCAACAATCTTTGTCTGTGGAACTAATCGGAGAGATCATTGTAGGTGTTTTAGGGGAAAAATGCTTTAACTCATGGTTCCTGGGTCTATTGAGTGAAGTCCCATCATATAAAATCATAAATAAATTTACTCAATGTTTTCCTCTAAAGTTATAGATAGTAAGAATTGAATACTTATTTACTTCCAAATTCAATAAAGTAAACCCAAAACACTCATAATAAATCTTTGATAGTAAGTGACAGCCTCATCTTTGGTTGATGAACACGCTGAACACCCATTTTTTGCTCAAACAATAATGATGGAAGACATTGGGAACATAATAGATCCTCTACTGTTTTAAATTTTTTTTTTTCAATGTAATACATATCTATTCATATTTTAAATCTATGTTGTAATGATGACAACCAAACATTAATAGAAAAAAAACCATTTCTTATTTATGAATTTTCATGTTTATTATTTTATGTTTTTCCTACTATCACGAAAATGCATAAAATAATAAAAAAATACATAAAGGAAAAAAATGCCTAAATGGTCTTGAGAATAGAATATTTTTTGATCCATTTATAATTAATTGATCAACCATGACCTAGGGGAGTCATACCAGAGTCATGGCTTGATTCATGTTACAGTTCTTCGCAATCTAGTTTCCACTTCTCTTCTAGATTTTCCCTCAAAATCAAATTGTTTATGACATACAACATCCTCATTATAGTACAAAAAATACTCATATGTAGGTGAGAGGGACATATAAGTATAGAATACAGATTGATAAATTGGATTCTCAAGCCCTTATCCCTATTAAATGTGAAAAAACTAAAATGTGCAGACCATCTTATTTAATAAAATTCTTTGCACATAATTACATAATTAATTAAATGAAAAAAATAGATATACATAGGTTGGTTTGTTTCTCATGACCAGTCAATGTGTAAAAGTAAATTTCAATTAAAATTACATTTCAATAAATAAATTGTGAAGGTATTAATTAAATTAAATTAATTTGTTAAATTAAAATAATTTTATTTTATTATGGCTGCTATTAAATTAATTTTAATTCTAAAATTTTAATTAATTTATTTATTTAATTTAAAACCAAATTAAATTAATATTCAAAATATTTAAATATTAGATTTTAAAATGATTTTTTAAATAATAATATTTATAACTAAAATTAGATTATTTAAATTAAATAAATTTTTATTATATAAATTTATCTCCAGCACTAAAACACTACATATGGTAAATGTATGTTAGGACAGACCCAGACAGACCCTTTTCGGGTTTGGAAGATCCCATGCAGGAGTGTTATGGTGTCGAAAGACCCACTATGACCTGTTCCAGGTTGGGTAGATCCACCTAGTCCCATTCAGTCCCATACTAACTGGGACATAGAGCCAAGGGTTTGGGATTATCATACTCTATGTATCTGGTCATGATTGGGGAGGCATTGGGACCATTGGATGGTGGGGATGACCTCAATTGAAGTATCATTGTTGACAATACTCGTGGCTATGATGGAAGCCATGATTATGAAAGAGTTTGTACACACATGGTTGTATGATGGGGTGGAAGTGCTTCAATAGTTTTAGGGAGTTGCATGATGATTCAAGTGGCACAAGGCCAGAGACGGGCTAGATTTGTAGTTGGTGAATCCTATGGGACATAATGATTAAGTGTGGAGATGGAAAACCAACTACCTAGATGTAGTGATGTTATTGAGTGAGATGAAAGTCTTTCCTAGGACATGCAAGGGATCCAGTGTTTGATAAGGGGTTCATGCCGGTCATGAAGTAGTGCAGTAGGGTGGCCTATCTTTATGAGGGCAGTCATCCAAGTACTGTGGAGACTAGGTGTGTGGGAACCGTGGATTCTCAGTCAGTGGCCCAGTAGGAGGTGCAGCCAGAGGGGAAACCAATAGCTCATCATCTAGGAGGGCCACAAGTAGCAATTGATGGAGAGTGGGTGCTATGCATGTAGGCATGAATATGAAGGGTGGTTAACGCATTAGGTAGGGACACACGATGCTGACCTAAGGGAGGTCTACAGGGTTGGGAAAACCCTGGTATCCCTTTTTAAATTATTATATGTTTTTAATAAAAGATCACCCACCCCCTATACCCATAGTCAAAGTAATATTTATTTTTTCTAACTTATGTAGAAATAAGCCTACCAGACATGAAAAATAAAAACCTTATCAATTCTGCCTCCATCAAATTTTTTCAAATTTAAAATTATTAGGATGAACTAAATATATGATTCTAAAATTATAATATATATATATTTTAGAATTACATAGATGTGTGGAATAAAATTTCACTAGTCTAGATTGTTTTTTCCACCAAATTCTCGAAGAAACTTGTCTGGATAATAATGATGGGGTCCAGAATCACCTCTAGTCACTACGATGGGTAAAATAACATGTAAAATATTATAGGTTCTTAATATTACTAATACTCAAAAATAATAATAAACAAACCATATTTTTTATAAGGTTGTAACTCGTCCATCTGAGATTGAATTGATGTGGGGATGGAATCATTTGGACCTATTTAAAGACCTCTACTTAATTAAATGCAACTTAATTTTTTATGGATCAGAAAATGAATGTGATCCTTTGATACCAGATAATGCATCATAATTTTATGGGCCAAGGATTTAAAAAAATTCATAACTACAGAAGATAATCATCTTACATATGTCAATCCATGTCCAAGTATTGTCCAAGTATCTCATGTGAAATAAATAGAAAAAAAATAAAATCAAACTAAACACATAACTTCTTCCAAATGAAGCATGCTCGATTTTATCTGGTCCCCTATGATTTTTTCTCAATGGATCCAAATCTGAACCCCTCTATATCATCCACACATGCTACTAGAATCACTTCTCTCGCCATTCATCAAATCTTGGGTGCTACTGTAGATGTCTAACAAAAACTATAGCGTAACAAAAATCACCTCGATAGTGTGACTTCGATCCATTGAAGGCATTCTTGGATCAGATTATCGAAGAGATTATTTATCTCTATAAAAATAAATAGTAGAGATATTATATCATTCAAAATGAATGAATTTTCCGGACCTCTCCATGTACTTATATTGTGGGTGTCTCAAAATAATCAGAAGGATTCCCATAGCCTGTTGGAAAAAATTTCCACTAAATAAGTAGTAAATAAATAAGTATAAAGAAATAAACTATATCATAAATATTATATATATTTATCCACATACCTCTAAAATATATTATATATATTTCATGATAAAGTCAAATCATTTAACTAAACTAGTAATTTTAGCTAATATTAAATGATCCTCGAATATTCAATTAGTATTCATTCGTATAATATTTTTTTCTCTATTTATTAAATACCATGTAAATAATTTTAATAAATAAATTCAAACCAATTAATATATACTCGAATAAAAATTGATATATTTATTTAACGGATATCTTACATACTTGAAAATCTCTCTGACAACATGGTGGGGTCCACTATGTTATTTATACCAATTCACTTGAATAGGTTAGAATCTTGAATACTCTATTTTGTGTGATCCTCTTGGACCTTATCTTAATAACTTTTAATAACATTCATAGACCAAGATAAGTTTCTAGAAACCCATTAAGGCCCCTAATGAGATAAATAATACTCATAGAAATTACAATCCACCTTTGAACATACACTATTTAATACAATATTATTGTATTTAGATATCTAATAAATGAGGATTCACACTTGTGTAATCATCTATTGTTGTTTTATTTTTGTATATCTAACTATACATACATCCCTTCGACTATCTTGTCCATGGGTTTATGAAGGAAATACCATCCTGATAAACCATGCTCAAGATATTTCTTCCTCAACTTGGAAGCAAAAAATTCTATCTTGACCGTTCAATCAATTCTATGACACCAATGACGCACCCAAAACAAGCTACCTCACCTTGATTTCTTTATCGTGGTTTGACCTTTCATCAAAGAATGCAATCAAATGGAAAAAATGATAATGATCTCAAATTAAGAGACCAATACATATGTCTATAGGTAGTAACAACCAATGACACATGAAATATGTGGTGTTTTTATTGGGGGGTCTATCCTCATGATCTCAATGACTAGAGATCACTAAGAAAAAAATTTATAAAATTGAGCCTTAATTATTATCATCCCCCATGACCTGATATTTAGAAATAAACTGTGTCTAGTCAGTATTATGTATCTAGACCATAAGACATATGTTTAAGATTAATTTCATAGTATATCAAGGTTCTCATTATAGTCTGGATTCTTCAACAACAATTTTATACCATAACTCATCTATTATAATTTCTATTTAAATAGTGTATGTATAATTTTCCACACTATAATGACAAGTATACATCATGAATATATAACTATATACCTAAAATGGTAATTGAAAAGTATTTTTTTAATTGGATTTAGGGCACCCACTATTACAACATCACTAAGGCGACTTAAAAGTTTTATATAAGGATTTTGACCATGGAATCATAAAACACAACCAAGGCATGATGTAATGGTTTTATGAACATGTTATATCTAGTGATTACTTCTTTTCCTAGTGAATTGGAGTTCTATCAGGGCACATCATTCATTTGTCTAATATTATAAGTGCCTCAAAAATAAAAAATAAAAAGTTTATATCATTTCTACCCCACAAGTAGAAAATTTTATTTTCATACATGGATGTACTGAATCAATAGTTTAATGAAACATATCAATTAATACTTGTGAAAGGAATTATAAAAGGGCATTCATGGCATGACAATATATCTTGGAAAATAGAATATTTATTTTGGAAGTGAAATGGGAATATGAAAGGGACATTTAAATGGGGTTAATGAGATTAAAAGGAATCATATAATTATTTATACATCATAAAAACATTAATGGGGGTGTTTACAAAAAAATTAGAACACAAAAAATTGGGAACCAAAAAGGCTTATATGAAATAGTTACTAGAATTGGAAAAGTGAATGAAGAGATCCATTAACATGGGAAGATTCCTCTTAAAGCTAGATTAGGACTCCTTAAAATATAAGACTCACCTTATAGAGAATCTTAATAGGGTAAGTTAATTATTATTAATGGTCAATGTAATTTTTTGTTGAGATTGGGAATGGAATGGGGGTGGGTATTTATACTTCTAGAGAGGTGGTTTTAAGGGTTAAAATATTTTTTTTATTATATAAGACAAAAACTTTTGGGTGTTGTTAATTATAATAATTTTATATATTATTAATGAGTGAGTGAGTGTGGTTTTCCTTTCATGTCATTCCCAAATTGAAACTCACCTACCAGCCAACTAATTAAATGAACATAATCTAAAATAATTTTTGTCTTAAGTATCTAAATTTTTCTTCCAAAATTTTAAGTATAAATTTCTAAATCAGTATTAATATTTTAAAATTAAATTTAAAATTTATTAAATTTAATTTTTTTGAATAAAATATTTCATAATTTTATGAATCATTTTTACATAATAATGATTTGATAAAATCATAGTGCTCATATAGTGAACCAAACTTATCATACATTGACATTATGTGATTTGTTTCATAGAACATTTCATACATTACAAAAAAACAAGCCCAAAGACCATATTAGTATAGTTCCTTTGGAAATTGGGAACACAAACTTCTAGTTTGATGAAATATCTTCAATTTTTCCAACAAATATCGTCCCCCTTTATTACACCTACCTATAACCTTACATTATAATCTATGGAAAGTAAAACATAAGAAAAGGGGGAGATCATATTCTCCATAAGGTTAAACAATTGAGGTACATATGAATAAACATGGGCATAAGGGTATGAGAATTCAATCACAATAGTATAATATCATGAAATTAATATAAAATATCAAAAACCTGAATCATGGTATAAATATTAGATGTTCATGAATAATATCTGATTTAAGTGCATAATTGTTCAAAGAATAACATATGAAATTGTGGCAGACACATAAACATGTAATATCATTCCTTATATTTAAAGGCACATTACTAAAAATCAATAGGACACATTATGGTGACTATAAATAATGGTTGGGATACACCGCCATCTCCATTCAGAGTCCCTTCCATATAAGGGATCATGTTTCCTCAACCTCCCATAGTGGATCATGGTTCCCCATCTTCCATAATGGATTAGGTTTCCCCATATTCCCATGGTTGATCAGGCCCATAGACCTGATATCAATAATTCTATCATGAGATATAAATCACTACCCAATGAATTAGAGGGAGATATAGGTCCCACCCATCATGTAATGAAAATTATACATATGTTTTACACAATAAGAAATATCATATCAGAACCCATAAAATGAAATGAGTTCCATAAATATTTCATCATAACATAACTCATGGAAAATAAAACTAATATGTAATAAACAATCTATCATAAATGTAAAATATTTATAAAAAGAAGAAGTATAGTATCATTGGACCATATTACTATATGCAATAATTATGATCAAATAACATTATCCTAGATGGAAAATAATTTTCAGATATAACATGGAAATAATTCTTGAGGAAAATATCATTTCTTCTTTAAAAATGTTTTCTTTTCACAAAATGACGCCCAATTTTAAAAGAAAAAACTTTATTTAAAAATAAACCTATAAATTTATAATTGATGCTTAAAAATCATTAAGGATTCAAAAATGTGTAAAAATACATTAATTACATATATGTTTAAAATCATTCCTTTCGCACATATGACAAAAAAATCATAAAGTACCTTATTTGGAAAATGTAAAAAATAATCCTTTCAAACCTTGTAGTAAAAAGTAAAAAATGGGTAAAAATTTATTTGAACATCCATATAATAATATTATAAAAAAATCTTCATGAATTTCTAGAAAATATGGTCATCAAAGACAAACATTCCCTAATGGAGACTTAAAACAAAACATTCCAAAATATGGTTGAGATTGTGAAATAAATAGTCATCAATTTATTATTAGTAGAATTGTATACACCATTAAAGAAAGAATATTATATTCATATGAAAATAATATAATCTTATGAATAATATTATTATGATACCTTTGTGATTAGTATATATACCACATAGAAGAAACAATTAGTAAATAAGGCATTTGTCCCACAGAAATAAAAGTGAGACAAAATACCATACTACATGAGTAACATTGGAATTGTAATCCCAATGAAATAATAACATAAAATAAATATTTTAATATCATTTAAAAAAATAAATTAATGATAGAACATGTCATAGGTTAGTATATACATCACACAAAATACGGAAGGGGTGAATATGGCATGTATCTCACACAGATAAAAAGTGAGATTAAATTCCCTTACCTTATGCCTTGAATTACATTGTATACATTCAAAACACCTATATAGTAAATATGCATATATTATAAATCTATTATAGAACAATTTTCACATTTATGTACCCACATATTACTTACTTATGATTTTATATTACCCACATATTAACAATTCCATGTTTAAATTATGTTTCGTGTAATAACCACTTTGTATTTCACTTATGTTTTTATATTCAATATTATCAGTCATCATAATTATATATTGATTTAGTCATCTCCATAATGATAACAATGATATAAATATATTATATATTTGTTATATAAATTTATATAACAATCTATTAAATATATAAATTCAAAATAAAATACATTGTTCTTGGATACGGTAAGATGTACATATACGTGAATGTTATTTCCATTTTCCTATAATTTTGAAAGAATGAAAGAATATAAAATATATTTATATATATAATATAATATATTTATCATTATTATATCATATATATCATATATATTCATTAAAATCATCATTAATTCATTCCATGTAATGTGTGAACAAATCACATCACTTTGAGGAGGCGGTAGTCCACACATCCACAAACTATGTTATCATATTTACGCAAAATGGAAAGCATGATGGTATGTGTTATATAATAATTCCAGAATAAAAAAATACATCATTAATATTATATATATCATATTAAAATAAAAATTCCATCATTATTATTTTAATAATGGACGGTGGAAATAGAAGAATGAATGACATCAGTTTGCGAGGAGGTAGTCCATCGTACACAAGAATGATGATTGTGTTTCCCATTTGATGGAAGAGTGTTTTAGGGTACGTCGAACCCTTATTAAAAAATATTAGAATATTTAGGAAACTAATATTATTATATAAACATTAAATAAAAATAATTTTAGGGGTTTAATGATGAAATAAGACAAAAATGGTTATGGATGAACGCTTCCTTCCCTTTGGTTACCTAATTTTAATTTGCACAAAAGGACTTATTTGGTTCTATTTATTCTAAATGGGAGGATTAATAAATTAATGTAGAGATGTTTGGAGAATATTTGTATAGTGTTTGTCCAAACCAAATAGTTTCTAAAATGTGAGTAATAGAGAAGAATATGTGCCCCTTTATATAATAAGAGAGGGGCACTAATGGAATTCTATAAAGTATTAAATTAATATAAATTTATTTTTTATTTCAAATGGATCTAAATTGATATATTTAAAATATAGTATGATTATGGGATAAAATCCATTAATCCAATGATAATTATACATGTTTTTATGAAGTTTTCAATCATTAGCTTTTTGTTCTTACCGTTATATTACCCTTTAACTCTTACCATATTAAAATATCGTAAAATATTTTGTTTTTGAAAATATTTGATTAATTTTATAGAACCTTAACAAATCCTCAAAAATCAACAATATATTTTAGTGATTTAAAATCAACTAAATGTAAATATAACTCACTTACACATCACGAACTGTATTATATTAAGGAGACCGGTTCTTAAATTTGTAAAGTAATGAAATAAATTAGGGGGAAATATGGGATGGTTAGTGGAATTTATTACTTTATCATATAGAGTCCAAAACCTAAGTTTGGAAGTTAATAAAGAACCCTCCTACCATTCTCTCTATATACCCACCCAACCTCCCATTTATAGTCACTAAATACCCATATAGAATTAAATTAATCTACCCTTTACTCTAAAGATACCTCCCAATGTGTCCAATAGGTCTTAAGAAGATCCTACCAAGCTTTTGGAAACACCCTCTCAAAGTAAGAGATCCTATTCTTATCCTATTTAATCAATCACATCATTTGTAAAATTCACTTTTTTTCAATTTTTCATGTTAGGATATGATTTAACACATCCATATTACTAACCTTATGATTTCTAAGTGAAGATAGACCCCTTTTATTCTCATTAATCCCTCCCATGAAACTTTACATTCCCCCATTAAACTATAGAACTTATCCTATAATTTTTATAGGAAATTTTTGTTTTTGTGAATACCCATATTTATATCAACACATGTATTTTCATCTGGATGTAATTGTTCATAATTTATTGGGGACATACATATTTATAACCCACACTCATTTATCATGGAATTATAATTTATTAAATGATTCTTTTTTGTATAATTCATGTGGCACACTTATACATGAAAATTATATGAAAATGATGGGTTCACATAGATAGAGCTCTAACACATTGGGTAATTTTTTACTCTCAGGATACATCATGTATGGGATTCCGAAGTGAAAAAAATCCATTATGGGGCCTTTAAAACCATGTTATGATGTATTGGATGTTATCCTTGACCTATGTTTTTGAGGTCATGTTTAATGTTGTCACCACATTCCCATGTTTCCGATATGATATCATGACTATATCATGAAACATTATTCAATATTCGGAGTATCACTCCTCTTATGTTACAAGTATATGAATATTAAATCACATTTACTAGATTAAATTATGAAACGATTCATTATTCTCATGATGGGATTTATAACTCACCCTTTTCTTATGTATGTCCCCATGTTATCGAATGCAGTTTTAGAAGTGTGATGAAATTTTTGGAGCATGTGAAGTATGTTTTCAGTAATGTTGTTGTATCCATTTATCATGTTTATGTATTATGTACCTAATTTACCAAAGACTCTAGGCTTCATGATATTTTTATATTGTTTTATTTTTACCTTAATGTAATAAATAATGAATTAATATGTATTAAAGATATGAGTTTTCATATGCGGAATCAAATTATATACTAGATATTTTTGGGGTTAGGATTAGAAAACTATATTAAAATCATTAGGGATAAGACTAAGCATAGGAAAACATCCCAAAAAACTGTTAAATTATAGAGTATGTGCTTTACAATAAAATACATCCATGTATGGATTCTACAAGGGGATGTGGATATAGAACATATATACATATGGGTAATAACCCCAAAATGGAACATTGATTTGGACTCAATAATTACCTGGCTCATGAAAATGATCCATTCTATGTAACTAGTTTGACACTCCTAGGGGACATACATTGAAATATTTATAGGATCTTTGTAAAACATTATTTTGGGAAGAAAATTTCCCATAATATTTTATGTTAATAAATATATCAAGGATAACATAGATTGATACTTAGAAATTCCTTGGTTAAAGAATATATATAATTTATGAGTTATCCGTTTAAGATTCAGAGTTTTATTTTTACCTGTTTAATAAATAAAAAATACTCATCCCTAATTTTCCCTTTTTTATAGTAAAATGAATGGAAATAGGGTAAACTAAGTAAATATGCAATGTGATGACCAATGTAAGGGACACCAAAATGATATTCCCAAATCTATGATAGAATTACTTGTGAACATAATGAAAATAGTTTTTCAATTAACTAATTTTTTGAACCAAAACACGAATAAAGAGTAACTGCCAAATCCTCTTAATAAGTTTCTATTTTTAATTCAGTCCTTTATGCGAAAAAGTCCTTTGAAATTAAATGGACCTTATGATACCTTAATCAGGGAAGAATATACCAGCACAATTGAGATGATATTCTATGTCGTTCAATTCTCAGAGGATAAAAATATCATGATACTAGTTTATCATATGGAAGGAAAATATGATCAAAGTTAGATGTTGGAAAAAAAAATAAAAAGATAAAGGAGGATATAAAATTAATTGAGTGAAAGGGATTACATAAAATGTTTTTGACAGATATTTTCCGAACACCATTTGATTAAAAATAGATAGGGTATATCTTAACCTCAATAAAAGGGATGATTAATCCATCAGCGTGCATGAAGAAATTTTTAAAGTACTTGCAAGATATACCTTGTGCTTTCATATTACCACAAAAATTATTGTTCACCTCTTATTTGATGGGATAAATCCAAGTTTATGAAAATAGTTATCCATTTGGGACATAAAAAATATGAGGAAATTTTTCGATGTTCCCTCAAAGACAAAATGGTGTTTTGTGAATATCTATGTTTTCACTGGTATAAGAAGAAAACAATGGTGTTTAATTATAGTGGTTTGATGGAGGAACATAATGGTGGAATTAAATACCATTATCCTAGTTTTAAAAAGTTTGGGAAGAAGCACACTAGAAATTTCCTAATGGTGATGATGAAATACTTTAGGTGAAGGAAGGAAGCGAACAAAGCTAGAGATTGTTGATGGAAAAAACCCACCAATGTTATGGGAGAGAGGAATGATCTTTTCAACCCCAAAACCATATTACAAGGATTAAACATCATGGAATATGGTAACTATGCATGCCAATTCCCCATATAGAGGTTTATATAAGACAATCAATGACAACAACATAAAAGGTAGTAGGGTGAGCTTACTCCATCACAACTGATGAGGTAGATCATGAAAATGAAGTGGTGACTAGTAGAATAATCTTCCATTCATGGATAGTGAATATAATTTTTTATTCTGATTCTAAACATTCATTTATATCACACAATTTTAGTATAACTTTTCAATCTTCACAAAAAATCATAGAGGAATATATATTAGTGGAAATATAAAATGTGTCTATTTTTTCATCTGAAGTATATAACTAATCCCGTGTATATATTTATGGGATCAACATCACAGGGAACTTTGTCATACTTAATTTATTGGATTTAAAAATAATTCTGGTCATGGATTGGCTTTCCTTTTATAAAGCCATCATAAACAACCAATAGAATGAAACCACCATCTATATCATGAATCAACCACAGATTCTATACAAGTGTATGCAAGGGGATGAAGATTATTTGGTACCAGTATCTCAAACATGGATATTATTTCCTTGTGGTAAAGTGAATCAACATAAAATGATTAATACTAAAGAAAAAAATCAGCATTGATTACATGATGACCATAATGGAGTTTGTGATGGGTTTCTTATAGAATTCTTTTTATTACTCATAAATGAGTGTATGATTTCCCAATAAAATGTATAACTAGACAAGTAACTTTCCTAGGACATGTAATCAGTAGTAAAATGATATCTGTGGAACCTTCAAAAACTATACGAATCGATGGATGTCTAGGGACAATATCTATGATTGAAACCCTATGTTTCCTTAGATTAGAAGGGTGCTATCATAAATTTTTGATTAACATATCATTATTTCCAAGACAAATAACCAAGGTTTCTCATAAGGTATTCATATTTTTCGAGACAGATGAATATGAAGAATTTTTTAAGGAGATTAACAAGAGTCTAATTAGTACATATTTTTTCACATTACCCACTGGTGGTGAATGATTTGTGATATATAAGGATTCATCCAAAAAGGGATTCATTTTTTTACTCACAAAAGATAAAAAAGTGATTTCCAATACCTCTAACCAACTAAAGATTCATGAGATAAACTACCCAACTCATGATCTATAATTGGCTGCAGTGATCTTCAAATTAAATATTTGGCGAATTATATCAATTGAGAGAAGTGCAACATATAAAATAATAATTAAATACTAAAATATATATATAATCACATAAAATTATCATAATATTCACCAAATAAGGTGCTTATATATAATCAATTTTTATTATTGTTCAATTCATTTCCATCATAGGAAATCAAACAATGTGGTATATGTTCTTAGTAGAAATGTGTCAAAAAATCCTTCCATTCTGAGGATTTAAAGGGACTTAATATTATTGAACATGAAATGGATATATATAATAATCATAAAAATATATTCATATTATCTTAATTAAATAAATACCTAACCATCCACTCTTGAGTGGATCAAGGAGGCATGAAAGTTGATGTGGTGCTATAAAAGAAGGTAGAGATTACTAAGGAATTAAACTTTACTGAAGATGGAGTTATAATTTTTTAAACCCCGATACGATTCCCATAAAAACTAGAGTGAAATAGGGAACTTTTGGATGATGTGAATAGTACATCCTTATTTATCCATACCATAAGTGCTATGATGTATATAGATTTTAAGAAAAACTTCTGGTTGGATAAAATAAAGAGGGTGATTTCGGAGTTTGTATCTCGATGATTGGTATGCCAAAAATTCATGGAGGAATAAAATAAGTATTAGGATATACCAAAACCATTTCCCATAATAGTTTTTAAATGGTAAAAATCACCATGGATTTCATCATAAGACTCCCTAGGACATCGAAAGGTATTAATTTCATATCGGTGGTAATTTATTTCCTTACAATGAGACTGATTTTCATTAAAATCATTGAATTTATATCTCTTGAAAAACTCCCAATATATACATATGAGAAGTGGTAAGACTCCATGTAGTTCCACTCTCTATTATATATGGTCAAGATCCAAGTTTTACCTAGGGGTTTTGAGGAATCCTCTAGAAATTGTTGAATATATAAATGATCATTATCAATTCTTATCAAAATTACCTATGTTTTTAGTTATAAAGAATGATTACAACTCTATAGGATAAGACGAGATCATGCTCAATGGATTTCCATGGAATTTGGGACTAACACCTTCTAATAGAGGAGTTATCATATAAGAATATTTTCAATTCTATAATTCAGATAGCACATTTTGAGGCTCTATATGAGAATAGATTTTATAATCCAACGTTTTGGGATAATGTTTGATATAATAAGATGATGAGACATGATCTTATCCAAGAGATGATAGATATGGTTCAAACCATTTAGTTTTATGAAATACACAAAAATTAGATAGAAAGATATGAAAAGAATCATCGACGAGACCTAGAGTTTATGGTCCGAGATAAAATGTTCCTTCAAATATCACCATGGAATAATGTCATGAGGTTTGGGAAGAAGTAAAATAGAATTCCAATATACATTATCCCCTTTGATATCATTGATCACATTAGAGCCTTGGATTACCAAATATCCCTCTAACCAAATATATCTAATGTACAAGATGTGTACCATGTATCCCTCTTAAGAATGTACATACCAAATCTCTCTTATTAACTAACTTTAGAGGTGGTACCATTGGAGAATTATCTTTCATAGGAGAAGCATATAGTGAAGATTGTATACTGTAGATACAATGTTCCACAAAACATGACTACTCCCCTAGTCAAAGTGTTAAGGGGGAACCAAATGTTTGATGAAGTGACATGGGAACTTGAAGAGTTGATAAAAAAGATGTACCCTCATCTTTTTTCATGTATGATATGAAAATTTCAAGGGAGAAATTCATTAAGTGAGAGTAATGTAACAACACAAAAAATTATAAATTAAATTCATTGTTTTTGAATAAATATATGCATTAATAAGTAATGAAGTTATAGAAAACACATGCACTACATTGGATATTTTGAATAGTTATATGGTATGTAGAATTTAAAGGCCATTATGTATTATAAAAATGTTCAATATAGACATTTATGATTACCATTAAGATTATTATATTAATGGTTATGATAATTTCAAATTGATATTGATGAAAGAAGTGATGGACTCGATCAGTACAATCATTCCCTATAAAGCCAATTTATTAGAGATTATTTGGGCCATAGAATCACTGTTATCTTCCTTTGATAAATCACAATAAAAGATTACAAAACTAAATCATAAATGAAATCATTTAGGTTTGAATTTCTTTCTCATCAAGATCACAATCCAAACAATGTATGTCCCATCACCCTAACGAAATCTCCCAATCGTACACATATCTTGTAGGTAATTCACTGGTGTAATAAATGTATATGTATCAAGGCCATAACAGTGTGAATTTTCTTATTAAATTTTAATAAAACTATTTTTTTGTTTTTTTCATTTTTATATTACTTTTTAAATTATCAAGTAATGTTTTTGACAAAAATTAGATTCTTATACGATGAAACCCAAATTGTATTTTCAAGAAATATATAGTTTCAATCTCAACAATTTATTTTTATGAATTCATGATTTTTTGAATTAATATTAAAATAAAATATTTTTATAAAATATTTTTTATTAAATATAATTGACAATAAAATTTTGTGAAGTCAAAAAAAATTTTTATAAGGGTCATGAAACTATTATTGTAAAAAAAAACAAGTATTTTTCAATAAATGTAGACCTTTTATTTAAAAGTGTATATTTTAAAACCTATAGAAATATTTGGAGAAAATAAATGTTATTTTTTAAATACTCATGTTCAAATTAACCAATGGTGATTTTTTATCAAAATATTTGCAGATAATCCAATTTTCGGGTCAAAATTAAATACAATATAAATATACAGTGTTTTTCATGACATCATAATGAACCAAAATAAATTTAATAAATTCCATAAAAGGTATAAAGGACCACATATACATATAAAATTTAAAATAATGTGTTTTTTGTTTTCTTATTTAATTTTGTAAATAATTAATGGATCCTCTAAATCCAATATTATATTCAACGGTTTTAAAATCGATTGTTTTTGTAAATATGACTAAATTTCACATCAAAAAGGGTATTATTTTCACACTATTGTTTATTAAACAGTTAAAATAATGAAAACCACTACACTTTGGATGAAATCATGGGAAAAATCATGGTATGTATTTTAGTTTTGAGTAATTTATCATATAAATTCCAAATTCTATGTTTGGAAATTAATAAAAACTCTCATCCTTTTTTCTATATAGACCCACACAAACTCCCATTTACCATATCTAAAGACCTTTATATCATAGTATTTCTATTAAATTACATCTACAAACACCTCATAGGGTGTTCTAATTCTATTAATAATCTTATGAAATTCTTTTTAAAACACCCTCTCATGTTAAGGGATCCTCTCATTCTCGTATTTATTCAAGAACCTCTTATATATTATGCCTTTTTCTATTTTTTAATTCTAGGATATTATTTTACACTTCCCTGTTACATAACTTATGATTTTTGAGTGATAATAAACCCCATTAAGTATCATTATCCCATCCCATGGACATTTATATACCCCTGTTATGCTTCCAGAATTGTCCAATGTTTTTCCATGCTAAGAATTTTTGTTGTGAATAACCATATTTATTTACACCCAAGAGTATTCACCAATATTTAATCAACCTTAATTGATTGGATAGGTATATATATATATATATATCCCAAACTCATTTATCATGGGATTTAAATTTTGGAGTATAATTTTTATATTGTATGACTCATGTGGCACCCTTATGCATGTATATGATATGAAAAAGATGGGTGCACCCAGATAACACTCAAATGAACTGGGTAACGATTTAGTCTCAAGAGAAGTCATTTATGAGATTATGGTGTTAGAAAAATCCATTAGGGTACTTTTTCAACCATTTTATGATGTCATGGAAGTTATCTTGACATATTTTTATGATGTCATGCTTAATGGTGTCAACATGTTCCCATGTTTCCTTTATGATATATTGATTTTTCATGATTTATAGTTCAATATTATGATTATCACATATCTTATGTTACCTTTATTTTCCTCTTGTATAACATAAACCAGTTTACCATATTCTATGATTTTTTGTTACCATACTTGGCTTTATATCTCACCCTTTTTTATGTACATCCCAATGTTATCCCTTGCAGTTTTAGTAGAACAATAAAATTTTAGGATCATGTTTTGTTAGTATTAAATAATAAAATTTTATGAATGTATCCTGTTGATGTTCCATATACCCAATCTCTAAATGAAATTAGAATTCATGGTCTTTTGATATTCATTATGGGTACCTTTATGTAATAAATCATGAATTAAAGTGTATTAAATATATGAGTTGTTGTAAGCATTGATACACCATTATCTATGATAACATATTTAATTTAAATGGTCACATGTAAGAATAATAAATAATTAAATCAAGGGATAATTCTAGGTAATTGATGAAAATGATAATCAATGTTTATTGTATGAATTATCATGGGGGAAAAGGTGTTATTTGTTCCCAAATGTTTAATAAAATTAGGTTTTGGGGAAATAACATTCCATAAAAATCACTTTAACACACCGAACCCAGTTACCTAGATGAGGTTCATTATTAAATAACATTGAAATGATTATATGGAATCAATTCCTGAAGTGCCGACTATTTTAGCTGTCCTGTAAAATAGATTACAATACATGAACGTCACATTAAAATTTATTTCATAAAACACATCATATATAGTCCATTGATAATGAAATTATTCCCCTACTGTAACCATGCATATAAATCATAAAACACTTCTTGGAATCCTGGGAAAATAAAATATAAAAGGGGTGACCTCAGATGCTCATTAAGGGTAAATAATTCAGAGGAATCTATAAAATTATAAGGAAAGATGTATAATAAAAACATAATCATTTTAAACATAAAACATTAACATAATATGGTAAAAATAAGAAAAAAATTACCATATAAACATGCACATACATATTCTACAAGTTCAATAATCACAGGTGACAACTAATTTCATGACAAGGGAATGCCTAATGCCAGACATAATAACTTCTACGTGAAGGACTTGTGCCAAGACCATTTACAAAGTGGGCCCCTCCAATCACATACTATGTCCAATGCATTCCTCATATGAAAATGGGTGAAACAAAACATAAACATTCTAATTAAAACTAGAATAAGAAAAGTTAATACTTTAATCATAAGCCATGAATGTCATAAAAATAACACATACACAGTCAAACATATCATAACTCATTCAATACAACATGGAAGATTTTTTTATAATAAATCAACCTCTCTCAATAATAATATCCAATAAAGGATTTTAATATATATATATATATATAATCAGTAAAACTCTTTGAGGGAAATATCCCTTTTCATGAAATCATTTAAAAGTCACACAATTTATAAAAGATGTAATTTAATGTATATTTTTTAATCATAGTTTCCCATAACACTTGGAAACTTTTTAATGTAATTATCATTTTAAAACAATCATTCCAATATAAATAAATCAATAAAATCATTTTGAAAAGACAGACATTAATTAAAGAGATTTAGAAAAATAAATATTCAAAAAATTTAAAATGATCATCTAGTTAAATATTAACTTCCATAAAACATAAAATATTCCTTTATACTTTTTTTATGAAACATGGTCATGGGTGATAAATATGTCCCAGAGAATAGTAACACATAAACAATCTTGGCTAATAATGAGATTGAGGAATTAACCCTTACCATGTACTTTCCTTTAGTCGAGGGTAATTTTAACCTCCATTATAATGACCAAAGTATGTTATTAAATTATAAGAAAACAATATTAATATTTATGATATCATATATGAATAATTTATGACTTTTTACTACCCATTTAATATAAATTTCCACGTTAAAGTATCATTTTAGGTAATAATCGCTTTCGTTATCGTAAATGTTTTAACTTTTTATTGTTGATAATACCACATATATCATGATTTAAATACATCCATAATACTAATCCTTATTTATAGGTCATATATATTCCAAATATAAATATTTATAATAGATAGATATATGAAATGGACACACCATTCATGGAGACGGTAGTCCATACGTACGCATGAACAATTTTTCTATTTTGTTATCTTATATTATGGAATTAAGTAAACGACTTATATTTATCTACATAAATATATATTAATATTTTAGAGGTATTTATATATATATAATTCTTAATTAATATATCTATTTTTATAAAAATTCTTGAATGATGATCATTGAAGATGAATCTAATCACGTTGTAGAGAGGGTAAGTCCTATGTATGCACGAGCAAGATTTTCATTCTATTGATGGTGAAATAGTGTTTATTTGATATTATATAATATATAAATAATAATTAACATGTTATATATAATATTTTCATCAATTATAATCATTATTATACCCATCCAAATAATTAAGTTTTGAATAACAAACTACACAATGACGTGGAGACAGTAAGCCTTACACACACACGTATAGTGACTTTGTCATTCATATGATGGATAGAATAGGAAATATGGTTGTAACATATTTATAATAAGATATATGTATGTATAATTTATTGGATTTGTTATTTTATCATGTAAACAAAAAATAAAGATGAAGTAGAAGAAGCAAATAACTTTGAAAGAGGTGATGAAATAATTTCCACCTCTTCTAGTGATTTATTTTGATTTGAACAAAAAATATCTTTATGTTGGATTTAATATCAATGTAAGGCCTCTAGGATGAATTTAGGGTATTTGGGTGGAGGTCTGTCTAGGTTTTGGCCTATTAAAATGGTTTTGGAGGTATGAAATTAAGAGAAGTTGAAGTACCGTTTTATTAGAGAGGTTAGGGGCACTTTAGGAAAATCTTGAATTATTATTTTATTGTAAAATTATTATTTGGATATCTAATATCTGAAAATGTATTTATTTTTAGGATTAGGTGGGTATGGGTCTAAATCCTCTCAACCAATAAGTTTTGGACATGTTTTGGTCACCATATTAACCATAACTTTAAATTTAACTCTAATTTAAATAGTTTAACTTTTACTATGTCCTCTAGTATTTTTATACTACACGGTTAATAAAGTTGGAATAAAATTCCATGAGAAACTAAAGCGGTTCATTAATGACATATATTACATTATATATGTCTTTTGGCTCAATATTAACATATTAGAAATATTATATCATTTAATAAAATAGTATTTGTTTTAAAAACTCATTTATGTCAATTATGACACTATTTAGTATTTCGTTTTTGTGAAGTAAAAAAAAACTTGTTTTCATTGACTAAAATACATTTAATCAACCCTAACATGTAATATTCAGCTATAAAATTCGAGCATGGTCTCAAAGGTTTCAATTGAAATTTATTTTAATATTTATAATATCAATTATTTTAATCATTCATTGATATGGTAATCACAACATCATCATTGTGTCATAAATAAATTTAGTTATTTAGTGTCTAAAAATTATAAATAAAATACCATGATGTAGGAAATATTTTTATATTTATTTTGAATATGTATAGTTAAATGTTTCTTATGTGTAACCCCATATATTAAAAATGGATTAGTTTTTAAAATTTGAATTTAACACTTTTATCCCCACATTAAATAAAATATAATAAATTTCCTATTCTAATCCAAGTGGATAAAAAAGGATAATATTTTTTTCATAAGGTTTATTTTGGTCTAAATACACTTATCCAACAGAATTAGGGAACGTTTTGGGGTAATTATATATTATTATAATATATTTTACCTTTATTTACCTTTTTACTGTTAACTATTGTAAATAAAATATAGAAGTCACTATTCACTAAAAATTATTTTCATCCTATTTAACCACATTTCACATACTGATCACAATAGTGTATAATGGATTTTTGAAATTCAATTCAAAAATATAGTAAAACTACATTTTATGAAAATTTTCAAATGTGCCTAGAAGGTGAGTAAAAGACGTTAAAAATTTCAATGAAATTTAATATATCTAATCTTATTATAAAATGAATCGGATACATTACATAAAAATAATATATGTAATATGTATCTATTTTTTAAATTAAGAATAATTTAAATTAAAAATAATTATTTAAATGAAAAACTCTGTTTTTATGTACTATGTAGTATTTTTCACTATTCGTCAAAAATTGAAGTTTTTCGTAAAAATACAAAAAATTCAACCTAAAATAATTATGATATTCTGAATGAAAAAAATATATATTTACCAAAATCAAATTTTAGGAGTTTTTAAAATTAATTTTATTATTTTTCACAAAAGGACGTAAATAGTTTTCCAAAATATATAACTATTTTAACAAAAATTATACATTTCAGTATAAATATGTTTTATTTATAAACAAATTATAAATAAAAATAATAATTTATATGTTACTATTCATATTAAAATATTTAATTGATAAATAAATACATCGTTTAAATAATTATAATACTAATGTGTTGTTTTTCAGAAACTCAATATTACGTATAACGCAAACCAAGTCGGTGTTGCATGAAATATAAGCTAGTAAATTACATTAAAGAGATAACAAACTATGAAATCTTAGGGTGTTACAATCATGATCCTAGATAGATGAAAGAAAATGAATATGGAATATATTAACATTATTAAATGAATCTTTGAGGATAAAATGTGTATCATGAGCTTCCAATGTCTACATAGAAACTTCAAAATGAATTTTTCATGAACTTCCCCATTAGGTACCTCTCCTGGGCCTAGTAAAGATTAGAGTGAGCCCCATGTACCACCTCCTATAGGCCTCATGTTATAAACTATCAGTCAGTGAATATAACATGAATATTAGGGAGGGGGTTTCTCATATAAATCCGAGGAACATCATAAGAAAATTACAATTCCTCACAAATATATAAATTAAAACCATTGTCCCAAAATAACCAAAAAACATGGAAATTTCATTTAAATATATGTCCTTATGATAAATTAATAAAATGAAATTCATAGGTAACAACTCTAATAGCTACTCCTCACCTCTAATTAGTAATATCCCACTCAAGAACTCATGGAAACCTATAAAGTAGATTCATATATATTAGGGTGATCATATATGCACACTTAGTTAGTTCCTACTCAAGTCCCCTTCTATAAGATTTGAAAAATTATAATAATTCTTCATTGAAGAAATAGTAGAACTAAAAAGCAATTATTAGTTAAACTATCACCCAAACTAAATGAGGCCCAGTCACTCAATGTCACATCCAAGTATAATAACATAATAATAGATGAATATATAAATAAGGCATCATAAAACCACTTCCACACTAGTTTTTACATCTCACATCCTAACAAAAAATATCATGCTTCCCCCAATGCCTTATACAACCATGCCACAACACATCAAATCTCATACACTGACCAATATGTATTACCCACAATATCATTAGCATCATACCATATTATCCCCCAGACATCTCATATCATACAATAATCGCATATCCAATATAGTAGGGTATTGTAACCACAAATCATATGTACCTAATTCAGTTTTCCTACCATGCACAACCAACACCATATATCATCATATAAAAACCCCATGGGGTCTTCTAGTACCCCATATATTATATATTAAAATATTTAAACCAATATGACCTTACATATACCACAATCTATATCATCTCATTTTACACTTGTAAGGGATTGTATAGAAGATGGAGTATTCAACAAAATGTTCCCTCTCAAACCTAAATTTTACGAAAAACACATAGAACACAAAACATTTAGGTGTCACCAAGGTTATATAAATCGGGTGGGATGTTTATGAAAAACTATGGAAAATAGATTTATATTAGATCCAAATAAAAGAAAAACCTAAAGTGGTAACAACAAAATAAATCTGTTACAACCATAATTACCACCACACTATCACCTCCACACGATACCATCACTTCAAATTACTATACTATAAATTAATCCCATTTTCCAAACAAAATAATGACAAAAACCATTCATATTTACCATTTAATCTCACCATTCAACCATTTACAAATTTACCATTACCAATCATATTATATTCATGATGTTTTTAAATTCCATATTAAATGAAAAAACCATTCTCATGATATTAACAACATTGAGTCTAGTTGTTACACATTTATTTCATGTATTGAATTTTTTTTCACCACTTTGAGTTTATCTAATTTTATCCCAATCCCATTACAGAGTACAACATTACCAATAATATAATCCATATCAGTGATGGTGAAGGATCATGGCCAGGTTTTTTTATTCATGATTAAATTTTATAGGATAATGATGATGCTTAACATGATTTTCTATTAACACTTTTTTATGGTTGGTTAATCATTGTAGCTTTTATAGAATGAACAATATAATTTCTACTTTTATTACTATTAGACATGTTATACCTGTACACTTCTTCAGCGTATATTAATAGAAAAGACATGATATATACACCCTTTTTAGTTTCCTAATGAGTGATATCTCACACATTGTCATGTCCCTCACACCAGTCCTATGTGTGTGCCTACCACAACGCATGTCACTTATATAATTATGCTCATAGAATGATTTACAAATGAAGAAACTCATTCCATTATGGCCATGAAAGAATATCATAAAACCATCATATAAAACAACAAGCTCACCACCCAATTATAAAATATCATCAAATGTAACAACACACAACAGGAACAATAATTCCCACCCTAGGTGATATGGGTCTTCTCTCATACATGGGTTAGCTACTCCCAAGCACGATATCATTTACATCGTCAGACATGTTCCTATACTCATGTATTCCATTCCTAAATAATACTTCAAAGAAAAGATCTGATATGATACCACATTTTAATGTCTTTTACCTAGAATCCACTAACTAGTGCCCTAAGTCGGGTCACTACATGACCTCAAGTGTATCTCTATGAACGCCAGAGGTTTCTGACTAAGAGACATGGTCTAAATGTAACGTAGGGAGACTATAACCTCTTTACTAGAGTAAGAAACAACTTAAAATAAATATAATAGATGAAATAACATTGGATAACCTATGAACATGAATATATAACCATCTCCCATAATTGGGTACAAACCACAACCAACAGTAAATTTTTCATGTAATTCTACATTGAAAATTGATTAAAACCAAAAATTAATAAAAATATGAGAATCACCCAAATAGTCCTAACTCCAATTATGGAACCCCATCCATGTACCTATCAATCACGAATCAACTCCCAAGAAAAGGGACCTTTCACTTTTCCTTACCTTCAAAATTGAAATATGCTGAGGATCCCAATGAGAGACAGAGAGGGGTGTGAGTAAAACTCAGTAGGAAACCACCGACAGTGTCTGTAAAATATCCAGTCTAATCAGATAGTTTCTGAAATTTTTAAAAAATTTAAAATAAATAAAAAAATTTGGTGGAAATGAGTAAAAAAATATTTACTGAACTATTACTAACCAAGGTTCCAAATTCCAAGTGTACATATTCTTCATTACTTAATTCATTATCAACATGGAATCTAAGGGTTATGAATTTAAATCATTCACACAATGGTTCATGGAATTTATCATTGTTCATAAAGGAATAAGTGAAGTACCTATATCACTTAGGAAAATACATCATGGAAACACAATTTCCTAACATCGAAGACTCAATATATGTGGAATACAATTGTTAGGGGAATAGGGCTTCATCCCCTTCCATAACCCATGCATTGGTGGTGGAGTTAGAAAAATAGTCCAACTCGACCAATGGGAGGAGCCTAAGTCCTCCATCCCACACCAGAATCCATGTGAACATTCTTATTCATCTATTCACTATAAAAAATCATATCACAACCAAAAACAACCAATGAATTTAATAATAATAATCCACAACAATTAATATGTGAATTAATTTCAGTTCATAACCCATTAACACATTTTCCATTTACACCACTTCACCCATTTAGCCCAATTATTATTCTCATGCCTAACTCACTAAGAATATTCAATAATTCCATTATATCAACCCATTTAAAATGTTCATAAATTACATTATGAAATCCCATTTAACATATTATAAGACCTCTATATTTTAAGAGATAGATTCTTTTTAATTTCTTTGGTGTATTGGGTTGTACGGTACACTATGATTAGATTGTATTATACACAAAACCATATTATATTATAGTTTATGAAAAACTATTCTTGGCATGTGTTACACACAATTTGAATTTATTTTTATTGAATTTATTTCACGCAGCACCGAGTATATGTTATAACTAAAGAATATAACATAGTCATTATAATGGCAGGTATTAATAGTATAAACTTCCTTCTAAAAATAATCTTTTTAAATATAGATAAGGGAGTCTATAAAATTATAAAATCATTATTTATGTATTTTATTAGTGATATATATATTAAATATTTTCGATTTAATGTATTCAAATAATCTTATATGTTTTATAGATATGATATAAGAAAAAATTCAATTTTTTAGATAAAAAAGTATCTTTCAAAAAAATTCCGTTTTACATCCTTTTCATGGAGAATAATTTTTAAATATAGTATTTGAAAATTTTATAAGTTATATTTCATATAATTAACATCTTCTTCAGAAGAAGGACTTAAAAATTTACCAAGGATGAAATTTATGTATTTTTTTGATTAAATTCGTATTTTAACGTATAGTGAAAAATACTACATTTTAATTCAAAAATTCCTTTCCATCTAATTTATTTGTATTGTAAGATTATATTTTTAATTGTTTTTAAAGTTTAATTTTATTTTGTATCATTTAATCAATTTTTTTCATTGAAATTAATTTCACATTTAAATTGGATATAAACACTTGTAAATCTTTTTATAGTTTTTACTTCTTAAAAACCCACTTTATAGTTTTGAAAACATGAATTAATTTTAAATTAATTAATGCGACTTCTATATTTAAAATTTATAAAAATGTATTCCATATTTGGAATCAGTGGTTCCAAATTATGTTAATAGGTTGATTTTATTTGTTTGGATATTATGAATGGTAACTACAATATTTATTTACCAAAGTTAAATGTAAATCAGGTAAATTAGGGTAACAAAAAATATGATAAAGATAATAAAACTTCCCTAACACCATAAAAATAATATTGGAAGAATTAATGTTAACTAGTATTTCATAGGGGTTATAATTTAATCATTTAATAGACTGTTGTCTATGAAAGTTATGTAATTATAATTAAAACAAATGAAAGTTTCAACATGTCACCCTATTATCTCTTATAAGTTTAATAATTTTAATGTACTGATAAACTAGATAAAACAAAGAAAATAAGTAGTCTCCAAAAATATATTGAAATTATATAAATCATGTGAATTTAGTTATAATTTTTAGAGATCAAATAATTACCATTAATAATGACATAATAGTGATGTATAAATTATTTTATTAATTGAAATATCAAAAAAATGGTTTAAAAATATTAAAAGAAATATAATATGAACTAATTATTTTGATACATGAATTTTTAAGGTGAATATGACATGTTACAAGTGTAATAAATATTTTTGATAGAATTTATCTTCTATGTGAATTTAACGTAAAGTCAAATAAATTAATAGTTTCAAAACTGTTACAATTGATATTTTATAAAAATAACGTATTATTAAATTATTTAAAGATCACAATAATGATTAATAATTGCAAAGTGAAAAATATAAGGTTAAAAATTTCATATGTTATAGAATTATAGATAATTTAAATCACATAAGTTAATTTTTATAACTATTTCTTTTTTAGAATATTATTACAACAATTAAAATTTAATAGATTAAATAATGATAAATCAAAATGACAAGGTTTAAAATAAAATACAAACATGTCTAAATTTTATTGGATGAGAGTATCTCGACATACACTTATCCTAGATACAAAATAATCCACATTTGAGTTATTTTATTAAAAAAATTAATTTATTTTAATTTAATAGTTTTGGTATTACCAATGTTTCCCCTCCCCTCTCTTATAAAAGGTCACATCTCATTATCTTTTAATCACACCTTTAACTCCATTTTTATCGGCCCAAACTAACCCATTTCCTCTCCCAACATCCCAAAAATCGTCATAGAGGCCACACTTTGGGCATAAAGCCATCCTAAATAGGTATTTTCTGCAAATCAAAAGGTGATACTTGGAAAAGAGGTGGTTGATTTGTCACATATTTCAAAATTATTTACTTCTTCTAATTATTATTCTTATTTTTTTCCATACTAAAAAAATAATTCCAATATATTATAATTGATTATATGTTATTATAATTATGGTATAACCTTATTCATCCTTTATCCATCTTACGCATAACAATATCACCATAGAGGGGTTTGTATGGCTTACCATCTCCAAGCAGTTGTGTAATATGTTATTCCAAAATACGTTATTAGATGTGTATAATGATGGGTATATTGGATTTAAATAATTAATATAACATGATAATAATTTTTTATTATAAATATACCATCCAATTACATACCATTAAAAAATCAAATAAAATGATATCGTCGCTCGTGCGTACGTACGACCTACTGTCTCCACAAAGTGACGAGAGTCATTCTCCATGTTAACAATTCAAGAATTATTATAATATTTATATAATGAATAAATAAAACAATTATAAACATAATTTAATTTTGTACATGAATAAAATACATCCTATGAATATTATACATGACTTACACAATAAAAACATGAATGGGAAAAAGTAGCAGTTAACACTCCAAATAATGGAAATATTTAAACACTATTATGAAAATGTTATAATAGGATCATATATGATATCAAAAATATTAATATTATTATGTAATAACTTAATAACATACTTTAACCATTTTATGAGAGGTTTAGATACATATGAATGATACCAGACCAAAGATAAGGGATAATTTTGCAATCTTATTATTTTTTGAGACTATTTATTAACAAGTATCTACTAAAGTATATTTATCATTCATGTCCATGATTCCAAATTATTTTATATTATTTATACTCTTATAAAATTATTGTAAAGATAATTTTACTCTTTTTTTAATTTTTATTAAACAGTATCAAAATAATCTTTTTTTTTGTTATTCGATTTAACGTACATTTTTACATTTCTGGGAAAAGTTTGAGAAGAATGACTTTTTAACTTATACAATGTGAAAAGATTTTTACAGTTTCATGGAACCTTATTTCCATGAATCCTCCTATACATTATTTCATGTATATTTCCAACTGAATTTTAGTATTTTAAATTTTCATGGAATTTTGAGAAAAGAAATCATTTTTTAAGAAGAAATGATAGTTTCCTCATGAATTAAGTTGAAGTGTTTTATCCAAATTATTTTCCATCTAAGATGAAATTGGGTTATGTTTGTATCCAACTATTTACATTGATTTGATTGTGATTATTAAGGAATTATTTTTATTAAATACATTTATTTTATATATATTATGATGGAATGATGATGAATGATTTATTTTTTTTTGGAGCATGAAAGACTTGTTTCGTTATGAGATAGTTAGGACCTATATCTCCCTCCAATTCATTGGGTAAAGATTTATATCTCAAGAGATATATATGAATGGAATTATAAGTAAATATGGTTCAATAATATAAGGATTCAGTGACATGTAAATCTGATTTAGAAATACATGGATTGAATGACATGTAAACTCAGTTTAGTAATAGACTTTTTCCACTATGATGGTCTTGACAGTAACACCATGTCAACTATGGAAATCATATTTTGTGCTTATTTGTTTTACACAATTCCTTGTTTTTTCCAATTATATTTCCTCATGGTTCATGATTCAATTATGATTTATGCCTTATGGACAAAAAATATTTATTTCATTACTCAATATTTTGGTAAGTGTAAAATGTGTTATGTGTATTTTTTCAAAAGTTATGTTCACGTTTTAATATTATTATGTTTATGTTTTGTAATATATTTTACAAGATTACCCTTACTTATCATTTCATCTCACCCATTTTCATGTTTCATTCCCCCCAGTATTTGACGAAGGGTATTAAGTAATATGTTTCAAAAGGAATACTAGTTATGAACGATAAAGAAAGAGACTATGTAGATGTTTTATGAACCAGTTGTTTAGGTTTTCCAGTTTCGAAAGGTACTAAAATAATATGGTATTTGGTCATCCATTTGTTTTATGTATTATGTATTTTGAAAAATTAATGTAATTCCCACGTATGAATATCTTGGTTATTTACACATACCATTACCAATTTAACATATTCATTATTTCATATGCACTAACTCTCTTTGGAATTTCAAACATAATTCATAATCCACAGGTCATGATCTCAATTAACCCAATTATCGCATTTCCATATCATGCTAAACAACCCCTTAATCTGTTAAAAAATCTATAAACATAAGAAATATCCAATTTTAACTTCCATTCATCATATCGACATACTCAATATGGGCTCTACCTAATAACACCATGAACATGCACATACTTAAATTATTTCTAGACTTGGTAATATTGACGCACCCATTGGGTGGACCTAAATCTACCAAATAATCCTTGATGCATCCCTTGGAGGAAACAAGGGTTTTTATTTATCATTCAAGAACCCATTTTACCAATACTCACCAAAGGTATCGAGAACACAACAAGAGATAACCAAAAACAAAACCAAAAATGTAAAAATCTACAAAACAAACAATGAGATATAACTTGTAGACCACCAACCTCGAATATGTTGATGAACACACTCTTAAACATTGTATTAGATCTGGATTCAACCACCACATAAATCTTCATAATAGATACCACTGTAAAATGACGGTTTTAAAGATTTAGAAGAAGATTTATGAAGGTCAAACCCAAATATAGAAGGGAGAAGGAAAGAGGAGATTAAACATACCCAGAGCATTGATCCTCAACCTAAGGTGCGCCAAATGGACTAGAGATGAAGGAGAATCAAAATTTCAATCCCTTGTGGTTTCTTATTAGTCAATAGTATTCAAAGGAGGAAATGGTGGAATAAAATCAGGTGAAGAGTTAAAATCCCGTAATGTATGTTTTGTAATTTTTATGACTTTTACCGGGGAGATCGATTAACCAGCATGGTTTTCCAAACCATGCACAAACCATGCACGTGTTACTGTTTGAAGTGATTTGGGACACATGGTTACCTAGTTATGCTTCACAGTTTTACAAACCATGTTCCATACAAGTGATATGAAACTATATAATGTTGTACGATTTTCTGGGAAAGGCCACACAACTTATTTAACCTTGTGAAAACTATGCACCATTCATAGGTTGGCCCTGATTTTCCTTCCTCTCATGTCTCAAAACCCCCCAAAAACACCCCCAACCCCTCATACTCTGGAGAAACATTTCATTAACCAAAATAAAGGGGTTGAAACAAAAAGATAAAAAAGGACATTCCCCCACAATGTATGTGATTTTACACCATCTATGCATCACTAGTACCCTATCCTCCAATGGAACTGTCAAAAGGGCCATCATCTACATAAGACATGACATGTGCAGGATACCCCCAAGCTGGGGTGAGTATAACATTACCTAATATGAGACCCTAAAAACATTAAAAACAAAAAACAAACTTTTTCAGCAATATACATGATATAATAACAAAAAAAATAATTTAAAAACCCAGATATACTTAGGAAAGACACCATGATACAAGGCATTCATAACCAACTTCCAACCACATGATTGTGCTTGAAGAAATGATCAATCCAAGATAATCCAATCAATGAGTCCTTCAATCATTGTATACACTTGATGAATAGTTCATGACTATTAGTCCCCATCCATAAAAGTTATCTGATCTAATAATAACTAGATACTCATACAGGGTGTCATGCGCATTGCAGTTGGGGGACACCATGAACCCAATATAAATCAACCCTCTACATAGGGGATCATATGTCAATGATATGAAAAACCCTATGGATACGACCTATTAGATGTAGGTTCAATACCAAAATTAGGGAGGTCGCATAGATTAAGAAAATAATCCTAGGGAACAAATATGATAGAGTATCTCACTCTTGTCTCACGAAGGGAAACCAAAACTCTATTTGAGACTCAACATCAAGAGGGGATCTAAATATAATGATATGGTAGTAACAAAATATTTTATCATAAATGGAGAGGATCAATATAACATGAAAAACCTATAATTTTCAAAAATAAGGAGACAAAGAGATACAAACAATCTTGAATGGGGTACATAGCATGTACAATGGGGTACTGTGTTTCCAGCTACCCCATGTCTACTCATGTTTAAACGACACACACAACATGTATGTTTAAAGATACACAAACTATAGAAGAAGTAAATGGTGTGTAGAGACACACGACATCATTACTGTTTCACCTTCCATGCCTGTGTACCATTGGATTTGTCTGTATACCAGCCTGTGTACACTAGGCCATGTACGCATCCAAGTACACGACAAGCCACTTGTCATGTACATTCTCCCATATCCATGTAATTCCAGAAGTACAAATACATCCAATCTAGAGTGGACACTTGTCATGTGATCGGGGTAACCCACTTTTTGATCATTATCTTCACCCCAAAACCCTATTTGGAACTAAATGGTCACCCTCATTGAATGTAATCCTCAGTTTCACACTATGTTGATCTGGATTTTATAGAAACTTGTGCTTGGTTTATATGTCACTCAGATTTGATTCCTCTATCATCAATATCACCCAAAAACACTATATCTAGAATGGATTTGTATTTATAGTAGAGTTTAGATTGATTTTGGAAAACAAATAGATCGAGAAATCATCCACAATCATACACATCACTGTACACCACTTGGGAAAATAGGGAACTCCCAAATTAGTGACGTTCATCCCCAATCAACCCACCATCATCATCGATCATAAAACAGATTTTTTTTCACATTACATACCTATTGTTTCAATCCATTTCCATAGATAAAGGTCATGAAACATTCAGATACCATATATTGGTCAATTTAGTGACCGAAAAGAGAATAACAACGATGATCAGGTGAAGAAATATTGGAGAAATACACAAGAAATAAAATTTGAGGAAAAAAACTCGGACACTGATTTGTTCACATCGATTAATTATTGTAGAATAAGGTGAATGAATGGAGATAAATTAGAAAAAAAAATTAAAATTCAATCAATTTAATTACACTAATGATGCACCAATCAATTTTATTCACGGAATTGATTCATGTTCGTATGTGATTAAGAAACAATATGGAAATCCTAAACAAAAAAATCCTAAATAGGGTTTGGATAGATCATTGATGAAGAACACTTTAGTGTTTTCATTGTTGATGACATCCAAAAACACAATTACCACAACAATTAATGATCTGTTCTTAATCTGTCATCATTTTCAATGAGAATCTCTCTAATGGTTTTCTAAATCTACAGGGTTTGAGTGGCCAACCTTATGGAAGTCCTATAACCATAAATTTAATGGATAAAATATTCACTTAATCTAAATAAAAAAATAAATAATTACATAATTTATTTCATTCATTTATGCTTGTGATGAATTTTTCACAAATGACAGAGGAGGAAAAATGTTATGTCATACCTAAGGTAAAACCTAAATTCTATAGTCAAGGACACCCTTATATTTTTTATTTAAGCCCCCATTAATAGTTATTAAAAACTCTTAGGAAACTTATGTGTTTTTTATTTTTAATATATTTAATATTTTTCATACATTTATTCCCAGATCACTGGACCTTGAAATTAGACAATGTCCTAGCGGTGGGTCTTGAAGAGAATCCATATAATAAAAAAATAATATATATAAAATCTGAGTCACAACAATATTTTCTACTATGTAATATTTTGTTAGTTTTTATCTTCAACACATTTAATGGTATTTCTAAATTATCATCACATGCATATGGTTTAGGCATTTATTCTTTTGGTCATACAAGGGTGTAGGTAAAATCCTCAGAGTTGTGTAATGGTAACATCTGATTTCTAAAAGCTCAATAACAGTAACCTAGACTCTATGTGATGTATAAATGTAAATCCTTAAATACAATAACAACGTATGGGTATAATATTTATTTTTTAAAGTTGAAATTGTGTTCTCATACCCAATATAACGTTTCCCACTATTTTATTAAACAGAAGTAAGGGTAAGTCAGTGTTTTCTAAAGCTATATTAAGGTAGTCTATATTTTGAACTAGCAATGTAAATGTGTCTCAATAATTACATGACATGAGTAAGGGTGACATGATAAAATGATTAATTCATAAACATAAATCATATTACCTATATATTGTGGTATGATGTTGCATAAGTGTATCATATTTTTCCTATAAATTTTGTTTTTCTCCTATTTGAAGTGTGCAATGCATCTTTCACATTTTTGTAATAAAAGGACCCCAAATCATGGGTTTAAATATATTTTCAAATATAATTGAAAAAATACGGACATTATTGAATGAATGTGTTTTAAAATGAGTCTTGTGATGTAAAATGAATTCATATTCATATTTGTAGATCGACAGATTTTCCAATTATATCTATAGTACCGTATGTTTTTCATTAAACATGAGTGTTTTTCTATCCCTCCTTCATGTTTCTTCTTTTCGTTGAGATTACATGATAATGAACACATATTTATAATCTTGTGTGTTTTTTAGAATTACATGAAACTCTTCTCTAAGCTCTAGCCTATGCACATAACCTTCTTTCTCTCATGTTCTTGAGCATTTTTCGTGTACAGAAAATTTCTCAAAGTATGGGATTTGATACTTATGTTTAAATTTTTGAAAGAGTTGCTTTTTATAATTTTATATTCCTCTTATTTTATGAGTTAAATTGATCATAAGGAAGATAAAATTTGGCTATCACATGAAAATTGGGTTTTGAATATTTTTCATGATAAAAGAGGAGAAATATTAAATTTTATGGAGAATATGGTTAATAAATTATATTTTTTATATGTAAATTTGATTTATAAATAATATAACATTTTATTGATACTGGTGATTTCTTTTTAATTCAATAAAATTTATATGCTTGGGTATTTTATTGATAATTTGTATGATAATTTCAACATTGGAAATTAAGGATATCATATAAAATTTTTTCAGGTGTTAAGCCTCTATAAATATGGAAATCACTTGTAATATGTCATTATTATTATTTGATATCTTTATATAACATTCAATTTCCACGAATATTATTATTCCATAAATTTTTGAAATTTAAAAAAGCGGATAATCCCATGATAATATTTCATTTCAAAGTTAATCTCATGTTGTTACAATAAATTTTCATTATGTTATAATATGTAATTTTTCATGAAACCTTATGTTATTTAATTACCTAAAAATTATCTAGGATAGAGAAATAAGATAATCACGTTCTATAAATTGTTTTCAATTTTAGAATTTAGAAATATCTTATATGTGAATGTTTAGAATCATTTTATAATTATTGAAATTGGAAAATTTCATTAAAAATATTATCACATGATTTAGAATGAATTTTTTTTATATAAATATAGTGATTAACTACTATAGTTTATGTAATGTTTTATAATATAGAAATTTTATGTTCTTATATTTCATTTAGTGAGATTATCGCATGTGGTAGAATAATTATAATTATTCCAAAATTTAGCTAAGATAGAGGAAAAAATAATCACATGTCCTGATTTAAATTTTATATGATAATATTATAAAAATATCATGCTGAAAAATCTTTATAATTATTTAGATAATTTTTATAAATTGATAATTTAAATGGGAATTATAGAAAACATAGATAATATAATATTTTATGATGTAGCGATTAAATTATTTGTTGGTACATTGTGGTCAAATGTGTTTTATATAAACTCTTGTTATTTACAAGACATTATGTTATCTAATTAGATTTACTGATGTTATTATGTAGAATTATTAATATGAGTACAAATTTATAAAAAATTTAACGATGGTTGTATTAATAGGTCAATTTGAAGAAGTGTTAGAGGAATAATTAATTCCCATATTTGAATTTATTAAACATGAGAATAATTTTTTAATCACATTCTTAGTTGTTAGAGTAATTATTATATCTTTGTTAAGATTCATTCTAATATAAAAAATGTGAATAAAAAACCATTTATTTCAAAATGTAATTAATAAGGTCAGTTGCTAAATATAATTTTTTTTGGAAAAATTGAAGTTGTATTTTTTTGTGTGTGAGTCTTGAATTCCAAAAAACTATGATAATAGTTTCCCATTAAATTTTTATATGGAAATAAATTAAATATTTATGTAATATCTTGGGATTTAGATCCTTGATGTTATTGCATTGATAACCTTGTGAGGGTGGAATCATTTGACATGTAATGGTTTGGTTTCTAAGGGATATACTAATGGTTGATTATATATTGGTAAATAGAATGGAAGTCTAGGATATAGTGATTGTCAATTAATATAATGGTGGGAAAAACTATAGTAATGTCCAATACTATTATGATGACATTTTGGTAGTTACGATTAGTTCCAAACAATTCTTACTTGTTGAAATATTAACTATACTTAATCATTTCCAGATTTATTCTTAAGGACCATATGGACATGATTTATTTATAATATTGGTTTCGAACAGTTAGACGTAGTAAGACTCTATGAAAGAAAGGAGATTGTTTATCGTTGTAAATTTGGATGTGTCATCCAAACCCAGATAATTTTTTTAATGATAGATGGATTAATTTAATAAATGGGATTTGTTCATGTGAGTTCATAAATGTTGATGGAATTCTTAGGAGTATAAAAAAAATTTAGTTATTAAGGCATTGAATTAATTAATTAAAGTATTAATCATGGGAATAAAGATAAAATAATGTTAAATAATGGTTTGTTAATTAATTATTAGTGATATTGGTTCTTGTTTTGTTATATAAAATCAAAAACATAGATGTGGCACCCTGGGGTCCACTGTGATTATATATCTAGATGAGTCTAAGGCTAGGTAATTTCCTTTAGTTTTGATGTGCAGGATAATATTTATATTTTATGATTTCATATTCTACCCCACCCATATCATTTGGGAAACAAAGACCCAACTATTTTGGGACGTGTTGTCTATGATACCTATAATGGGAGGGGAAAGGACGGATGAAATTTCCCTCTCCCTTACTCTCCTACTATATTTATATGACTATGAATTACTTGGGTTGTAATGTCTTTTGGTGTAGGGTTAATTTCAAATCTAGATGTGATGAATCACAATTTCACTCTACAATTATGTGTGTGTTGTAATGGATTGAGGAATAGAACATATTTTTACACAGTCAGGGTTTTTACGGCTAACCTATGGGTGTACATATATTGGTTATGACAGATTGAGGTATAATGAACATACACATGATTTAGTGGATTCTATGCATAAAAATTGTTACTAATGGAAGATGGAGATGATGAGATATTATGCTATACAGAATACAGTAATGTTTTTGATACTATTACATGATGGGATAGATAACTTAATAGAGGGATAAGTACAATATGTAGCTAATAGGGAATTCGAGTGACATACTCATGAAGAAGTGTAAGTTGGGTAACATTATATATATATATATATATATTATTTTGATATAAAATTATTTACATCCTAGTCTAATTTCTTGAGTGATCCATCGTGAGTATTAGAAAATAAAAATATTACCTATATTGGTGATGAGTTTGTTTCATTTATTATTCTCTATTATTTCTTATAAATCATTCAAATTTCAAATGAGTGGTTTATGAGGGATCCTATTGATTATACATTATATAGTCACTCAATATATATATATAATATTTAGTTCATTAGGATTTATTTGGTGATCAAGTGGTGCATTTCTCCTTCAAGGTGTTGTCTAGGATCTGTTAGAGCTTCATGGTTGTTTCCAAGGATTTATCTATTTTTTGTTTTATTTTTAGTTGAATACATCTATCTGAAACATTAAATAATATATTTTGATTTCTTGTTTTTTATACATGGAGTTTTTTGGTGTATTTGACATCATATATCTTACTCCATAAATATCTTTAGTTGGTAATGATACCCATATATGTGACTAATACACCCTCAGTTCTAGTCACCAACCCCTATCCAAATAGAAGTTGGAATTAGTGTTTATTATATATTTTACATCATTTTCAGTTAAGAATACGTATATATAGAGGGATGGGGTTGCTAATGAGTTGTCTAAAAGGATGTTAGTTGAGGGGAAATATTTTTGTTGTTTCTTGGAACTTTTGAGAATCCATGAATTGTTAGGGAAACAGTAATAGTTGGGCTATGTATGTGCTATAAACATTGGAGACTAGGTTGGAACACGAGTTTAGGTACCCCTATGCTATAAAATAAGTATATGTATGTTAACACGACATGTTAAGAGAAATTATGCTACATATAGGGGACAAATCTATGAAATAACAATAAATTATTCTGATAAGAACCTATGATTTAATTGGGTTGACAATCGAAAATATGTTAAAAATAAATTAAATAATTAATGAATTGTCCTTATATAATATATGTATCGGTTTAGGAGTCCATACTATTATTTTTGGAAGAGATCTAGGTTGATATCCCCATTATGTTATTACCAAATATGTTTAGCAAGATGTACTTGAAAATCACTTTATAAAGGATGTGGATGATAAAGACTCTTAGTGGAGGAAAATATGAAGGTTTTGATGCTAAAATATACAAATTATCCATAACATTATTCATATTATCTTATAGAATGATGAATAAATGTGGTGTAGATAGAAAAAATATTGATTCAAGTTTAGATGGAGAATTGAGTTTCTTTAGTTGTGATTTTTTTGTAGGATCACTTGATTTTGGATTTTCATAAAATATGAGGATTATGAGTGGGTAATTATTTCATAGATTTTATTCAAGGATCAATTTATAGTCAAGTTTTCTTCTTTGACTATAAGGTATTCTCTCCCACTAATACTTTATTCCCATTGTGGGTTGATTTAGGAGATCTACTCTTGATATATTGTGAGATCATTGAATTTTATTTTGATCCTTTAACTATTTAACTATTATCCCCTTAAAGTAAATAGATAATAATTTTTTTCATTATTTTATTTCTAAAACATTAGAATGAGTGTAGGGAACCCTCTTTATTTTATTGATTGAAACTATAATATTAAATAATTTTTCTATGTTTTTTTTGTAAAACTTCAAACATTGACATCCAACCAAAATATACCTCCATTTCCTTCAGAGATAGTGTGAAAAACTCATTCCTCAATTGTGGTGTTGAGATGGACATATGAAAGGGGAAAGGGATTCTATAACATTTCTAGAAATCTAAAATCAGGCTTGGAGTTATAAATATATATTCTTGGGGAGGGGTTTCTATCATCATATACATTCTATAACTCTTCTCTCAGGTATGGTTCTCACGACCCGTCCCCCGGGGCCCGTTTTGTGATTACCCCAAACCCACCTTCCATAGGCCAGGAGCTAGAGACTAGCACCAAAGGCATAAATCCCTAAACTGGGAAGGCATTGACATTATAATCTATAACACACAAAACAGAGTATGCAACTGGAAGTAAAACACTATGTAAAAACTGTATACAAAAGTGTGACGGAAAGTAAAAAGGGCCCAGAAATAGAAGCCCAACTGTAAAGTACAAGTACAATTGAAGAAGGAAAAAGAAGGTAAAAGGTAAAGATAATCTCTTGGAATGTCCTCTGGGGTTCCTACCTAAAGGGTAGGTAAATATGGCCACATTAGCACTCCACGTCCGTCAGACTACTCTATGTACCGACTCATCGTAAGGTCCACCTCCGGGTACTGTCATGTCCTGGCACTCTCGGCCTCTGTCAGCGTTGTCCATCATATGCATCCAACACAACAAGGTACGAGTATAGCCCTTATAGGGGTGAGTATACCGATACTCAGTAGGGACCCAGAGACCCTCAAGGTCTCACTAAATCCAACAAGGATAAACCACAAGTATGAAATAAACGGATAACCATTACTTTGGTATATGCCCATACATATACCTTTGTTTTTTAATAATCCATCTTAATCATGAGGAAAACACAAAAGTCATTGACTCAGCTCAAACCAGGATTTCAGTGAAGTATAGAAGTACATATGATTAGTCATCAAGCTAGATCATCTTATTCTATCAAGAGGAACTGCTTCTGACCATTCATAGTTTGACCCACACAGGATTGATTGGTACTAACCCTCGCAATGACCCACACAGGATCTGACCCACACCAGATCGGTATGCGTTGACCCACAAAGGATCGTTCAGTGTTGACCCACATAGGATCTGACCCACACAGGATCGGTATGCGCTGACCCACATAGGATCGGTGAGCGCTGACCTTCGTATGATCTGTCTCCATCCTCCACCTCACTATCAGCCACTAGATTCCTCTCACCTGGTGTGCTCGAGTTCAGTATAATCTGCCCACAAGATATCAGTGGTATATTGACGGCCACTAAAATCCAAAAAGGAGTAACCCAATGTACTGCCATGTCGTAAGGGTTCCAATGCAACAGACGGTGCGTCAATCGGATTCTCGGTCTTTGAGTTATTGGCATTTTCGTTCCAGGGGCCTGGTAGATTTTTAGGTTTAAACCAACCCAAACATACTCCAACTATGTCGAGACATCAAGTGGGGTGTGCCAATATAACTGTCTCACTCTATGATTTTCTTTTCCACAAACGGTTCGTCGATCAGACACATGTAGCCCAAGAATTTTGCAAAAGGTGTAAACTAGCCATAGTGGGTCCGGGTCCGGTCCAACCCAGTTGGACTGACTCGGCCCGATTCGGGTCTGGATTAGGGTCTGACCCAGTACGAAGGTCTGACCTGGTCTGAGGGGGTGGCCCGGCCGGCCACGCAAGGGGGTTTACACCCCCCATGTCTTCCAAAATGGCTAACGCATGTCCCCAATCTCGTAACCATGGGACCCAAAGGGTCCCGCCTATAGCGCACACCGGAGACAGGCTCAACCGGCCGCCCACCTCTATCCACCGCGGCCTATGGCCTCTGTTTTTATCCATCACAGCGCGAAGGCGCCGTGCACAACCCGTCCGACCACCGCGGCATGTGTGGTCGCGGATCCATCTTCTGTCACGGTGTGATAGCCCAATGCCCCTCCAGCACTGTCGTGGCCCGCCTGGCCGTGACTGGGTTCTCTGCCTAGCGCGATGGTGTTGGGCCCTTCTGGAATCCCTTGCATTGCCGGCTTCTTCCGTGGTCGGCTCGTTGCCAGTCGCCGCATATACCTCCGTGACTCATTCCTCCGTTGTGATCCTCTCTTCTAGCGACATCGTTGCGCCGTCGTCGTCAACAAACGAATCAATCAAAAGGGGGAGGGTCGGGCCATGTTCGTGTGATCTGAGACCTCCTCATTACGATGTTAAAATTTGGTTCTCAAACCATAAATTGAATGACAAAGATCAGGAATACATTTTACTCAAATCCCCCTACCTCGCTAGTCGATCGATGAAGGTCGAAGGTGAGGAATGGCGGACGTCAATTTTTTGACGTCGAGAAGCGTTCGAGGAAGAAGTGTTATCAGCGTTCTTCATGGTCAGCTCCTTCTCTTTTGGCTCGGTCGAAGATCGATGAACGATTTCATCGTTCTTCGGTGGTGTGTGGTGTTCTTCATTGGAAGGATGAATCGTTCTTCTTGGGTGAATTCTTTCTCTCTCCAAAGCTCCACCAAGATTTCAACCAAAAATAACAGATGAAGTTGTCTATTATTTGTTGGCACAACCATTCTAATTCTTGTGTTTAATTAAATGAAACAACTTATCTAATTAATGGATGGTGTTAGCTCAAATAATTAAAGGGGGAAGGTAAATATTTTCATCCCCCTTTATGGGGAGTTATGGGGGGTTAATGCTTGCGTGGGACCCACCAAAGATATCCTCCCAAGGGATGTTATGCTCGGGTGGGTCCCACCACTATAACCTCCCATGGGAGGTTAAGGTGTGGTGTCCCCCACCACCAACCTCCACTTGGAGGTTTTAACCACCAAAATAAAAATAGGTTTCACTCTTATTTGTATTTAACTTATTAAAAACCCAAAAATCTAACTTCCATTCTCATTAGAACGCAACTACAGTGAAGGTCTCACTAAACAATCACTGACACTATGAGTTCAACGGTGCCCTTATATTTCAATTCTATGCACCGATTTAAAATTTATAAAATCCTGCTCGTATGTTTACTGAATGTACCCGTATAAAAGTTCATAAATTGATTCCAGGAACAATGGGCCTCAAAATAAAGCGCCGTAATATTTCACGGACTCGTAAAAATCCCTTAAATTTTAGAAAAATAATTTCACAAAATTTTCTGGTCTTTACATTTTCCTCACCTCAAGGCTTTTCATCCCCGTAATCTACATCTCGAACTAAGGGAACAAATGGGGGTACTGAGCACGAATCTGAGCCTCCTGCTCCTATGTGCTCTCCTAGAGGTTCTCGTGCTACCAGTGAATGTTCACCGAAGGAATCGACCGTCCATGTAGGACCCGCTCCTGTCGATCCTCAATCTCTACTGGAACCTCCATGAAATTCGCCCCGTCGTCGATGTCCAGCTCTCCATGGTCAATGATGTGGGAAGAGTTGTGCACGTATCTCCTCAGCTGAGATACGTGGAAGATTTCATGCACCCGGTGCAACTGAGGTGGGAGAGCTAAGCGGTAAGCCATCTCGCCTACTCTACTGAGGACCTAGAATGGTCCGATGAATCACAGAGATAACTTATTGCCTTGGCCAAATCTCTACAGACCTCATTAAGGTGAGACCTGTAGAAAGACGTTGTCACCATCCTCAAACTCCAGAGGTCTCCATCTCTTTTCAGCATACGATTTCTGCCTACATTGTGCGGTCTTAACCCGCTCCTGGAAGATCTGAACCTTCTCCGTGGTAGCTCGTACCATCTCTGGTCCCACTAGTGTTGTCTCCCCTGGGTTTTTCCAACACAGTTGTGATCTTCTAGGTCGACCATACAAGGCCTCAAAAGGTGCCATAATGATGTCGGATTGGTAGTTGTTGTTGTAGGAAAACTCTACCAATGGTAAGTGATCCTCCCTGCTGTGATTGAAGTCAAGGACGCATGCATGGAGCATTTCCTTGAGGGTCTGAATGGTCCTCTCGGTCAGACCATCTGTCTGAGGATGGAAGGCAGTGCTCAAGGGAATCTGTGTCCCAAAATCCTCCTGCAACCCCTTCCATAGCTGGGAAGTAAACCGTGTGTCACAGTTAGAGACAATAGAAGTAGGTACTCCATGTAAACGCACAATCTCCTACACATATAGGCATCCCAATCTCTCTACTGAGCCCTTCTCTCTAATTGTTAGGAAGTGGGATGACATGGTGAGTCGGTCAACGATCACCCATATCGAATCCAGACACCTGGATGTACGTGGAAGACCCATCATGAAGTCCATGGATATCCCATCCCACTTCCACTATTGGACCTCTAAGGGCTGAACCAAGCCTGCTGGTACCTGGTGCTCCACCTTTACTTGCTAACAAGTGAGGCATTGCGAGACAAACTCAGCTACTGCCTTCTTCATACCTGGCCACCAGTGCTATCGTCTGAGGTCCTGGAACATCTTCTCCACTCCTGGATGTACCTCTAAAGGGGATGTGTGGAACTCCATCAACACTTCCTCCTGAAGTGAAACAGGTACCAAGGCATATCCTCTGAAGAGGATGAGGTGCTCCCAACCATCAGAAAATCCATCAGGTGCCTACCCTGTGGATATCTGAGCACATCGTGTGTCACAGTCAATGCCCCCATGTTGCGCCTCCCTAACTCGCTGAAGAAGTGGAGAGTAACCGTGAGAGACTGTAGATAGGCTGCTCCATCACTATCCAAAAAGGATATATGTGATGCGACCAGCTACTTTGTCGCCACTCCTAGTAGCTGAATGCATGATATCCTACTGAGAGCATCTGCTACGACGTTCCCCTTCCCATGAGTATAGAGTATTTTGAAGTCATAGTCTTGAAGGAACTCAATCCATCGTCAATGTCTCAGGTTCAGGTCCTTCTAAGAGAAGATATACCTAAGACTCTTGTAATCATAGTAGACTGTGGAACACTCGCCCATCAGATAGTGCCTCCACATCTTCAAGGAGAATACCACTACTGCTAACTCCAGTTCATTGGTAGCGTAGTTATGCTCGTGTTGTCTCATCTGCCAAGAACCGTATGCTATCACTTCTCGCTCCTGCATCAGCACACACCCAAGTCCAGTCCCAGATGCATCATAGTAAACTATGTAACCTACTCCCTCCTATGGAAGCCTCAAGATGGGGGCACTAGTCAGCCTCTACCTCAGCTCCTAAAAGCTCTGCTGGAATCTCTCTGACCACACGAAGGGTTGCCCCTTCTTTGTCAAGGTTGATAGTGGTGCTGCAACTCTGGAGAAATATGTAATGAATCTATGATAGTATCCAGCCAAGCCCAAGAAACTCCATACCTCCATCACACTCCTGGGTGGATCCCAAGAAAGTAGCACATCAATCTTCGCTGGATCTACTACAATTCAAGCCTCCAAGATGACGTGACCCAATAAGTGAACCTCTCGAATACAAAACTGGGACTTTGAGAGATTACCTTAAATGTAGTGCTCTCATAGTGTGTCCAGTACTACCTGAAAATGGTAGGCATGCTCCTCCTTAGTGGTAGAGTAGATCAGAATGTCGTCAATGAAGACCATGACAAAGCGATCGAGGTGTGGCTGGAAGATCCTATTCATGAGACACATGAACACTACTGGAGCGTTGGTTACACCGAAGGGAATAACCAAGAACTCATAGTGGTCGTACCGAAATTTGAAGGTCATCTTCTGCACATCCTCATCTCAAACTCTGAGCTGGTGATAGCCTGATCTGAGGTCTATCTTCAAGAACCACCGTGCTCCCTTGAGCTGATCGAAGAGGTCATCAATCCTCGGAAGTGGGTGCTTGTTCTTCACAGTCACCTAGTTCTGGTGACGATAGTCGAAATATATCCTTATGCTCCCATCTTACTTCTTGGTGAAATGAATCCGGGCCTCCCATGATGAAACACTAGGCTGGACGAATCCCTTAGCCTGCAAATCCGCTAGCTGTACCCATATCTCACAAAGCTCAACATGAGCCATCCAATATGCTGGAGTAGATATCGGTGCCTTCCCAGGGTACATTTCAATGTAGAATTTCACCTCTCCACAAGGAGGATGTCTTGGAACATTGTCAGGGAAAACATCTGTGTTCTGGTCCACCACTACAGGATAATTCGAACACTCCACATCTACTGCTTCGAGGGTAAAGAAAGACAACTGATGAGTGATTGGCTGAAACCTCCTCCTAGTAAGTTTTTCTTGTGCTTAAATGGCTCCCTTCTCGTCGGTGAAGGTAAAACTGGTCCCATCCATGTGGACACAATAAACTTTGTGCCTAACACAGTCGATCTGAGCATGGAATGTAAATAACCAATCCATTACCAAGATGATGTCATAAGGTCTCGACACCACTACGAGGAGATCCCAGCCAAACCTCTCACCTCTTAGAGTAATCTCACACTGATGGCACCAATGTGTAATTGTCGATTCTGCTCCCGTAGGAGTCTCTGGCCATAACGATCAAGCCAACGGCTCCGTTGGAATCTCTGAGCACCACATGAGGGCAGTGGCTATCAAAGAAAGACTGGCACCTGTGTCCATAAGAACTGTAGAGAAGGTGGAGTAGACACAGATGGTACCTAAAATCATCTCAAGAGCACCATGGTCATATTCCTCATTTTCCTGAAGCTGAGCTCTCCCCTATCCACCTGCTCCATGTAGTTGGGGTGGACCTCCTGGTGGTGGTGGCGGTAGCACCTCCTAACTTCGTCCACCACTAGCTCCATGACCAGCTCCCTTACCACATCCACCTGCTCCCTGTGGACCTCCTAGATCGAACTTATACCTATACCTATGAGGTCCCTCAACTATCTGCTGATCATCTTATCAGCGGGTCGGATAGTCACAAGCCATGTGACCCTGCCCACCACATGAGTAACCATGTCTGATCTTGGCATATGTGTCTCTACTATGTGTGCCCCGCAAAATCGATCCTGAGTCATGCGGTCTACCACCTGTGGGTCTGGTCCTCTTGGACCTCTGCGTCATCTGTCTACTGCCAGCTGCAGAATACACCACTGCAAGTCGACTAGTTGCGGGTCTCGCTGCTGGTGACTGCTCATCGAGGAAACTCTCCAATAGTAGAGCTCTCTCTAACACCCTGCCTGTGTCAGGATGCTGAGGGAGATCATCGAGGATTTGATATCTCACCTAATCCCCTACTCAATGGTCAGGGCCCTAAATAATGGGTCACATACCATATCTGTGGAGTAGGGAGAGAGGTTGGTGAACCTCATGGAGTACTGCGCTACTGTCATGCTACCCTACTACAGATGAAGTAGCTCCTGTATCTGCCCCACACAAAGGGTGGCTGGTACAAACTCTTCCAGGAAAATGCTCTCGAAGTCTGTCCAGAGTAGTGTCACCTCATCGTGGACCTGAAGCATTAGGATCCACCATCTTCCTACTACTACCTGTAGGAGACTGGCAGTAAGGATCCCCATAAGTTCTTCTCGTGTCCCTACTAGCTTGAAGACTCTCAACACAACCTCCATCCAATCATCATCCACCTTTGGGTCCATCTCTCCCTGAAACCTTGGTGGTCTCTGGCACTGGAACTCATGAAACGCACTCAAGCAGCGTGCATCGTTTAATTCTGGGGCTGGTGGCATCGGTGGTCCAATAGAAAGTGGTACCGCTAGTGCCTCTGCTAGTAAGGGGCCCTGCACCAAGGCCTCGTCGCTCAGTGGTCTGTCAGAGCGTACGACTCTCGGGGCTCTATAGGGTGGAATTCTGAAAGAAACATTTGTGACACGGTAAAAATATTTATACCTAGTGAGATGAACTGGTTGATATGACTTAAGAAAACTTTTAAAGACACGCACACAATCAGTGTTTTAATGCACTAAGTCGTAAATAAGTAGTCAGGATCCTGGTGTATGGATACGTCGTCTCCCTGCACCAACATTGGACTCCTCTAACTAAAAACCACACTTAATACCCTTTACACTATTGCTTCATAGAAAATAATGATCAGAGTCCTATGTTCTACAGTAGAACAGACTCCTCTGATAAACATTTGTCACGGCCCATCCCCCAGGGCCTGTTTCGTGACTACCCCAAGCCCACCTTCAATAGTCCAGGGGCTGGCGACTAGCACCAAGGGTGTAAATCCCTAAACTAGGAATGCATTGTATTTATAATCCGTAACACAGAAAACAGAGTACAAAAATAGAAGTAAAACATGAAGTTAAAACTATATAAAAAAGTGTGTTGTGAAGTAAAAAGGGCACGAAAATACAAGCCCAATTGTAATGTACATGTACAACTGAAAAAGGGACAAATAGCTAAAAGGTAAAGAGAAGCTCCTAGATCATCCTCTGGGGTTCCTACCTGAAGGGTAGCTATATATGGCCACCTCATCACTCCACATCCGTCAGACTCCTCTATGTACCAACTCATCGAAAGGTCCTCCTCTAGGTACTGTCCAGTCCTGGCGCTTTCTGCCTCCGTCTGCGTTGTCCATTGTCTGATTCCAACACAACGATGTGCGGGCATAGCCTGGGTAGGGTGAATATAGCGATACACAGTAGGGACCTCGATACCCTCAAGTTCTCACTAAATACAACAAGGATAAACTACAAGTATGAAATCAACGGATGATGATTACTTTGGTATATGCCCATACATATACCTAAGTTATTTAGTAAACAATCTCAATCATGGTGAAAACACAAAAGTCGTTGACTCAGCTCAAACCAGGATTTCAGTGAATTATAGAAGTATAAATGATTACTTGCGAAGCTAGATCATCTTATTCTGTCAAGAGGCACTGCCTCTGACCATACGGAGTCTGACCCACATAGGATCGATAGGTACTAACCCCCACAAAGACCCACAAAGGATCTGAACCACACAGGATCTATATGGACTGACCCACACAAGATTTCTGAGTGCTGACCAACATAGGATTTGACCCACATAAAATCGGTATGCACTGACCCTCACGGGATCACTATGTTCTGACCTCCATATGATCTGTCTCCAACCTCCGCCTCACTATCAGCCACTAGATTCCTCGCACCTGGTGTGCTCGAGTTCCAGAGAATCTACCCACGAGATATAGGTCATACCTCTACAACCACTAAAATCAAAAAAGGAGTAACCCAATGGACCTCCGTGTCGTAAGGGTTCCAACGCAATAGACGGTGCGTCAATCGGACGCCCGGTCTACGAGTTATTGGCATTTCCGTTTTAGGGGCCTAGTTGGTTTTTAGATTCAAACCAACATGACCATACTAAAACTATGTCCAAACCCCATTTGGGGTATTCCAATATAACCTTATAACTCTAATCTTTCCGTTTCCACAAACGGTTCGTAGATCGGACACTTGTAGCCCAAGATTTTGGCAAAAATTTGTAAACTGGCCATAGGGGGTCCAGGTCCTAACCAACCCAGTTAGACTGACCCGGCCCGATTCAGGTCTGGACCCGGGTCCGACCTGGTCCGTGGGTCCGGACCGGACTAAGGGGGTGGCCCGGCCCGAGGTGCGGCCCGACCCAAGTGGTCCGGTCTGAGGGTGGCACGGCAGGCCCGAGGGGCCAGCGGGCCACGCATGGGGGGTTACACCCCTGTCTTTTGAAATGTCTGACGCATGGTGTTGTCCTGATAACCGCGGGACCTAAAGGGTCACACCTACAGCGCACACCGGTGGTCGGCTCTGTCGGCCGCCCACCTCTATCCGCCTTGGCCTATGGGCGAAGTTCTTCTCTGGTGCGGCATGACGGCGCAGTGCCCAGCCCGTCCGACCCCGCGGCCTACGTCACCGCGAATCCTTCTTCCGGCGCAGTGCGACGAAACCATTGCGGCCTGCCTAGCCGCGACCTGGTTCTCTGCATGGCATGATGGTGCCGCGCCATTCTGGCATCCCAACGGCCCTTGCGCCACTGGCTTCTTCCGCGGTAGGCTCAGTGCCGGTCGCTGCATGTATCGTCGTGGCCCGTCGGCCGTGGCCCATTCCTCTTTTGTGATCCCCTCTTCCGGCGATGCCGTTGTGCCTCCGCCATAGTCAATAAATGAGTCAATCAAAAGGGGGAGGGTCAGGCCATGTTTGTGCGGTCCGAGCCATCCTTGTTATGGTGTTAACATTCAGTTCTCAAACCATAAATTGAACGATGAATATCAGGAATATATTTAACTCAAATCCCCCTACCTCACTTGTCGATCGATGACTATGGAAGGTGTGGAATAGCGGACGTCGATTCATTGATGTCAGTAAGTATCTGAGGAAGATGCGTCGTTGGCATTCTTCACGGTCAGCTAATCATCTTTTGTCTCGGTCGAAAATTGATGAAGGAGTTCGTCATTCTTTGGTGGTGTGTGGCATTCTTCGTTGGAAGGATGGATCATTCTTCATGGGAAAATTATTTCTCTCCCCAAATCTCCACCAAGAAGCCAACCTAAAATAATCGATGAAGTTGTCTATTATTTGTTGGAACAACCATTCGAATTCTTGTGCTTAATCAAATGAAACTAATTATCTTTTTAATGGGTGGGCTTAGCTCAAATAATTTAAGGTGGAAGGTAAAGAGTTTCATCCTCCATTACGGGGGGTTAAGTGGGGTTAAAGATTTTGTGGGTCCCACCAAAGATATCCTCCAAAGGTAGGTTATTATCGGGTGGGCCCCACCACTATAACCTCCCATGGGAGGTTAGGTTGTGGTGTCCCCCATCCCCAACCTCCACTTGGAAGTTTTAACCACCACAATAAAGTTAATTTTCACTATTATTTTTATTTAACTTATTAAAAACCCAAAAATCTAAATTCCATTCTCGTTAGAACGCAACTGCAGTGATAGTATCACTATGAAATCACTGACGCTGTGAATTAAACGATTCCCTCAGATTTCAATTCCATGCACTGGTTCAATATTTATAAAATCTGGCTCGTACATTTACTAAATGTACCCGAATAAAACTTCAGAAATTGATTCTGGGTTCACCGGGCCTCAGAATCAAGTGCCGTAAATTTCCACGGACTCGTAAAAATCCCACGAATTTAAAAAAAAACACAGAATTTTCAGGTCTTTATAAGGTTTTTGTGTTAGTTTGGTTTATGTGAAGGGGGTTCTTGTATTTTTTACATTATTTTAAAAATATAGTCCTCCCACAGTCATAATGATAAGATCCTTAGTCTAGTGAAAGGGGATGTTGTATAACATATCTTTGTATTTTTTAGACATTGTATAAGATTATTTCTTCTATATGTAAATAATTTTATTCATGTATGTCAAACAAAATTTACGTGACTCTATTTATTACGTGTTAGTGATTCTATATGATTTTATTTATTTATGGATTTCTCTTGTATAGGTAAAATTTGATATGGGCTAGAACATATTAAGAGGGGGTGAACTTCAATAATCAGGGGGATTTACTTTTAATGATGTGTTTTAAAGCTGTGTGAGTGAGGTATGACCACCAAAAGTGGGGTATATCATTATGTGCCTGATGTGTTTCATTGAATTGTATATTTTTGGTAGCTCTGGTTATAATGATTCATGTGCTTTTGTTAGTAAAAAAATATTGTATGGTGTAAATCTAAAATAGTTAAATGTAATGAAACTTTAGTAAATGGTATATAGAATTTTATATATTCTATTGTATTACATGGGTGTATTATTGGTAAAGAATTTTTTTTAACAATCATGGAGGATTTTAATTTGGAATAAGGTGCATTATTCCATTCTCATTCTTTTATGATGCATTTTATATGTTAAATCAATCTATATAATTATTATGACATGTAAATTGATATTAACTTGATAAAGAGAATGGTAGTGTTTTGTTAGTCAAATAAGATAATGTTATAAAAATCATGTAAAATATGGAAAATTATAGATCATACTCCAAATGTTTTATATTTTCTATAATTATCAATTATTTTATCATAAAATGTGGGTTTTTTTTAAATAATAGTAGTGAGTGGATTATTTAAAATTTTTAAATTGATAAAAAAATAAACCAATTAAATTACTATAACTTTGTTTGATAATTAGTAAATATTTTTTCAAATAAAAAATCAATATTTATGGTAAACTTTTTTATTAAATGAATAATGATATTTATTTCATGAAACTTTTGATTATTTTAAATTTACTTTTTGAAAAAAATGATTTGGTTGTGTTTTTACAAAAAAGGGATTTTTGACACCTTGATTTGAATAAGGATTCAAATTGGTACACGTAAATTTTTTTCAACCATATTTATTTTAAATGGAAAAGCATTTGGAAAATTTAAATTTTTAAAATTTTAAAATATTAACAATATTGTATGAAATCATTTGAAAACAATGTTTAATTTTTTTGAAACCCCTTAAAGTATATGAAATAATGAATTTTTTTATTCATGTCTATGAAGTGACTTTATAATTTGAGGATAAAAAATCAAAAAAAGAGAAATTAATTTAATATGCATAGAAATATTTTTATATAGTATTTTCATATATTGATGAAACATATTAAGAAAGCATGTTAATATTTGTGTAGTGTTAATTAATGTTTATGTCATATGAGTTGTATGAGTTTAATTACTATGAAATAATGGTGAATTATAATTTTCATGACATGTTAATCCTTATATATTTTTATAATATGAATTAAATTTTTTCATGATTTATTATGGCATGTTTTAATTAAATTGAAATCATGAAAGGGGATCATGTTGTAATTAGGTGAAAAATTAGAAAGAAGGTTCAATCAAACAATTAAGTTAATTCAAAATTAAATTATAGACATTTTAAATATGATAATATTATCTAAATGGAATTAATTGTCCTAGTTTATTCAGTGTTAATTGATTTCTAGTTATTTTCAGGGTGTTTGATTAAATTTTGTATTATTTTGGTAAATTTTTATTGATATGAAATGTTTATTTTGGATTTTTTCTGTTTTTCCATTTTTACATTATGGTGAATGTGTTGATTTAATTGGAAACAATACTTGTGGATGTGTGCTCTATATCCTGATCGATTTGCAAATTTATGTATCAGATGCATCATTAATGGACTAATTTCTTTTTGAGAGGGATCACCCAAGGGATATTGTTTTGAGGTTGATTGATGATGCAATGTTATTATGTGATTTGTTCCCCTATCATGTTTCATGTGTTCAAAATATAGTGAGATACTTGATAGGCATCTCATGGGGTGACTAATTTATACCCATCTCAATTTAGTTTTTATTTCATATTCAAAAGGACATGAATTTTTTGAAAGGTATGTCATGCCAAATTCCAATATTTTCTCAACAATCCCATTATCATTATATGGTGTCCAGTGGGTAGATAAATAATTCAAATTTCAGAATCTATTTAATTATTGAGGTTTTGAAATGGTTTATATTTTTTATATAAGTAATTTAATTTTCTATTAATTTTTTTGGAAATTTGGAAATTAACTTATAAGTTTAAAGTTATTTAAATAATTTTTATAGTAATTTTATAAATATTTTCATAATTATTTAAAATTTTCCAACTGTATATTTTTTTTCTTAAAAATTATATTGCCCTTATATAAATACCCCTATTGAAGTGTAGTTAATTCTGCAAATCCTTATGGAGATACCTTACCTTGCATGATGGTTATCTAAATAGGCTTTCCTGAAAAGGATTTTTTCTTTGATATAGGTAGTCTGGGTTTTCCCAATACTCATATAAGTAAAAGTTTGAATAATCATGATTCGTGTAAGAGTTATGTTTTTTTTCTATCATTACATAAGCATAGTATAAAAAATCATAAGACTGGTGTAGAGGCAATATCAAATTTATATAGGCTACACTAAGGTATTTTGGCCTCTATATGTTTTGTAAATGTAAATCCTTTATTATAAGAAATATATAAGGGTAAATTGTTTGTTTTTAAAGGAAAAAAATCATTTTCAATCCCTATGTAATGTTCATATTGATATTTTTAATATTTCAAAAGGGTATGTTTGTGATTTTTAAATAAACGTATATGTAGATTATATTTTGAACTAGCTACATAAAGGCAGCTCATGATTCTCAGAACCTATTTAATTTTAATATGAAAATTTTTTAAATGTGTTAAGGTAAATAATATCACCTTTCTTCCAAGGAACGTTAGTACATATTGGTAGAAATTTTTGTTAATAAGTTTATTTTTTCAGCTCTCTGGAGTTTGTAATGTTTTTTCATATTTTCAGTGGTAATAAGGATTGAAAATCGTGGTTTTAAATATGTTATCAAAAATACTAGATAAAATAATTACATAATTTATTTGAGTATAATTAATATGGGTATTTGGAATTATATTAACTGGAAACAAAATTTAATTAAAATTAAAATTTGTAGACCAACAGTGTTTCAAAATATATTTATGGGACCTTATTTTTTCTGTAAATAAGAGTGTTATTCCTTCCCAGATTTGGGTTTATTATTATACTTGAATTTAGGAAATATATTACTCATATTTATAGTTTTCAAAGTCTTCTTAAAATCATCCAAATATCTTATATGGGTTATAATCTATTCATACAACCTCCCATCTCTCATGTTTGAGAAGAATCCATATAAGTCCCCTAACTCAATAAATCCATAAATATGTGTTCTATAATATGGGATTCACTTTTACATTTCAAAGATTTTTTTGTATAGAGTTTAATATAATGGGAAAAATCTTACATATCAAACCTTGACAAAAAAATTTGGACACTTCCACTCAATTTCTATTTCTTCTACAAGAACTAGTTCTTATGTATATACACATATTTTATTGATTATAAATTTACTTCATTGAAGACATGTTACCACTAAAGTTCATAAAATTAATTAATCTATTAATTCCCTTTGATTTTTTTAAAATTTGGGGTGATCACAAAAATCATAATAGTGGAAATAAAAATAAAGAACGCCTATTAACAAATTTCAAATTTCTGAAAACTGATTGAATAGTTTCCTATTTTCATAATAAACTTTGAAGTGAAATAATCTTTTATTTACACAATAATTCAACTTCATTTATCAAATATTTCATAAAAAGTCATCAGAAATAATTAATGAAATATAATAATCATGATGGTTTGGTATAAAACATGAGCACTTATGAAATTTTTTTCCTGAAAAAACATACTTTTAACTATTAAAATGGGCATAAATATTCCTTCAAACATATGCCCATTATCATAAATTATAAAATCAAATTATTTTCATTAAGTGTAATTATAATCATATCATATTGGTACCATATATTATTGTCCTTACATTGAACCTTATAGGAACCTATACAATGGAATCTGGTAACTAGATAATTCATGTATCTATTAAGAGTGACCTATCACGACTAATCTCCATCAATTTTCCCATTTTCATTGGAAAGCTATATTACGATTTCAAGTCATAGGTAATATATTAGGCTGAACCTTAATTCATATAAAATTTATAAGTGTTGAAGCATGAAAAAAACATATATCTTGTAGTGGAATCATAAATCACATTTGAATTGAAATTAAAATATGTAATAAATAACATCTTCAATTATATCAAAAATATGACAAGAAATTTAAATTTACACAGATGTTTTATTAATAAAAATTCCCAAAATTTTTGAGAAAAGTATTTTATTTTCAATAATAATAGATAAGTATAATGGAATATTCAAATAAAAAATCTATCATAATGGTGGTAAAATACATAAATTCTATAGTTATTATTATAATGACTTATTTCACACATTGGTAAATAATGTAAAAATGCACCATACATAAAACATTGAATGGATTCCCTTTAATGAATTTTAATGACTGTGAAAAATAGTGTAAAATGAAATTTATCAAATATTTAAGAGTAAATATCAAAATTATTGAGATAATTTTAAAAAACCTTTACATGAAAGAAAGGAGTTGGAAGGAAAACATTAAAATAAAATTTTCAGAAGTAACTCACCTACCTTGATTGTTACTCACCTTGTACATACATTTAATATTGTATTATAAAATTATATTTATTTTAAACTTACTTAAGGATCTTTTTAATATTTTTACCTTATTTGGATACCTTTTATTTAATTCATTTACATTCCTTACATAGCTATTAAATAAATTAAGTTCATGTCATACATTTGGATAATGTTATAATACAAAAACAAATTTTGTAGGTTTTTTATGGTCAAAGAAGTCCTTGTTCAATTATTTATAAAATATTAATGATGACATATTTATCAATTTTTTACATTAATAAAAATTTTAAAACCAGTCATGTAATGTGTACATGAAAAATGATTCACATCAATTCATAGAATTGGTAGTCCACATGTACGCACAAAAGAGGTTATAATTTACTATAGAATGTAAGGGAAATAATATAAGTAATATATAACCATTACATAAAGATAATTATGTCCCAAATATCATATATATTCCTTAAATCGATCATAATAATGTGCCTTGTGATGTAGTGATGGAAATAACTTGTCATTAAATATAAGACTATGGTGTTATCATATCATCATTGCAATATAATATTTTAAGGAGGTTAAAGAATAAATAACCCCAAAAAAACTCGTTTCATAGTTGTACCTATTCTTTGAGAAACCTCTTTTGGATTTCACCTTAATTCTTATAGGATATTCATTTGATGAGTCTAAAACCTATAAGAAATGGGGAATAATGTTGAGAAGGTTTTTTTATTTGTTGAGCTAAATGAATTAATAGGTGTGAGGAATAGAGGATAGCATTTCCATTTTACATGTTACATGGGTGGAAGTCTTATAATCACATGTAATATTAATAATTAATCGTAGTCTTAATCATGTAAAATGGAAAAAAAGTTCCAAATAATCAAACAAAATGAGGATAATATCAATATAAAACAAACCAATAGAATTTATAGAAATTTAAGTGTCATTTTAAATCTTATATTTTTTTTAAACCACTCATTAAACCTCTTTATCGTTAACCATTGCAGCCAAAATTTCAATTTTAAACGGAAATGAATGTATTTATAAAAATTCCAAATGAAATATACCTGAAAATTTAATTAAATAACTGAAAATTTCCAATTAATTTATTTAAGAAATGTTTTCCATGATTTTATAATGATATAAGAATCATTTTAAAATATTAAATACCATTTATAGTCCTTTTCATTACTATTCATATATATTGGTTTTGAATTCCTCAAGATAATGATGGAATATTAATATAAATAGTTTCACTAACCTTTATACATTATAATTTTTCTTTAAATTAATGGAACACTATATTTAATCTAAAACATATTAATTTAAATATTATTTAAATTATTATTTTTTTAATTTTCACCAGCTTGATCAAGTGTTGCATCAACTATGTTTAGGGGTTTTAGGTAATTATACCATTACAAAAAATTGAAATTAAATTACCATTAAATTATGTTTATTTATATTCAATTAAATCATCTAGATACTTTCATATAGTATTTATATTTATATCATTATAATAAGATTATAATAAGTGAGAGAGAGTGATAATTTTCGAAACATAATTTTATTAACATATAAAGGGAAGTCATATTCATGGAATGTGGCTCCAAATCCAACCTTTAATGATGATAATATCATGAATGGTCTATTATAACCTCATCCAATCATTTTAAGATGAATTTTTTTGATATTTTCATTATCTATGACCCGATTTAATACTATTTTGTTTTCATATTTTAGCCTTTAATGTGGTGATAAATTTATACAATAGAAACTATTTATTATGAATAAAAATAAAATTGTGTACATTAAAAAATAAAAAAAATTACGATTAAAAAAATATGGAATCCATTTTATAACATTTAATTTTTATAATTGTTTAAATTACTTTTAATATAATTTCAAAAAATGCAATGAAAAACTATTTTTGAAAAATGAAACTTTTACGAATAAAAATGGTTTTATACCCAAATCAAGTATAATGTGAATTCCCATATAATTAATTGTATTATATTTTATAAAATTAAAAACATGTTATTTTAAAATGATTACAAATCAAAATGGATCACTGAAATTAAATTTATTAAAAATAATAAAATGGATGTTTTTAGAAAATGTGTATTTTTCATTTTTCATCCATAAATCTACGTTTTAAAAAATACAAAAAAAATATTATTATTATTTTGAAATGATAATTTTTTTTCATTTTATCAAATATATATTCTAAAAGTGTAAGAAATTAATTATAATATACTATGTCAAAATGAAATAAAAATAAAATTTAGGGAAAATGTATTTTTGAAGCATAAAATTAATTGATTCTCCTGACTTTCCTAATAAAGAAATTTAAATGAATTTTAGTTATTTTTATTATATATATATTATACTCAATTCATTATAATAATTTATCAATGAATTATTAATTTAATTTATTATGATAAAAATACATTATGCACATAAAAATAGTTTTATGAACGTATCTATTTTTACATAAAAAGTTTTTATCCTCGTTAAAAACCAATTGATAATAAATACATGATTTATTATCTATTATATAAGGAAAAAAAATTATATATATAAATATATATTTCATAATACATTTATTCCTATTAATACCCACCAAACCAATAGCTAGGGAATAATATTCATAATTATGTTATAATATTTCTATTGTATATTCCTTTCAATTTATGATCAACGTTTCATGTGATAAATAAAGTAAAACATAATAATCATGTAAAGGAATTTATACTAAGATATTGAGGCGTAAAATTTAACTCCTTTAAAGAAATTACATACTCACATTTATATCACATGTCCTATAAAAAGATGTAAATTTTTTTACTTGAATTCCACGGATTTAAAGATAAAGCATATGATCATGCAGAGATTTCTTTTAAAATACATTTGTTTAAAACCCACATAAAAAAGGGAAAAATAAAAAATCATCTTCAAAATAGAATATTAGAAATATAAATTTCAACTCTAATAACTTATTATGAAGCTACCAAGAAGGGAATACTTTTTTAGGATGTCAAAATATGTATATATAATAAATATCACCAATAAAGGGGATTGAAATTATTCTAAACAATGATATAATTTTAATAATATAAATACATCACAAAAAGCCAATAAATTAAAATTTATTTTCAAAAAAGTGATAATGGAAATACATGATATTCTCTAATATTAAATTGAACTTTCTTAATAATATTGTTTTGAAATGAACACTTTTAAATCATCATAATAATAAAAAACCTATTGATTGAACAAAAAACTATGTAATTAAATCTATAACTAAAGTGAAAACAAGTAGCATAAATCATGTAATAATTTTTCGTAACACTATAATTTTGTACTCATATGGATCAAAATAAAAAAAAATAAAAATTATATGAGATAAATTACTCTTAATATGAAAAAATATATACATTGAAATTTACATGGTGTGAGAACATAGATAACAATATGATGGTATTTAAATGTTTTCATGTATATATAAGGACTAATATTACCACTGGCCAATATAATCATTGGTCAATATAGACATTGGTAATTATGATTGTTGGTCAATATGACCATTGGTATTTTTCACCATTGGTCAATATGACCATTGGGTAATATGACTGTTCGTGGTATGTTGGTTAAGAAAAATCATTATGATTAGTCTATATTAAGGGTAATGATGATTTTAAATAATCAAAAAAATGATTAAATATGAATTTTAATAGTAGTGAAATTGCTTATGAAGTTCATTTATTATATCATGGTAATGAGTTACCATCATTGATGCTCTCCTTTGACCAAGACAAAGAGGAACTCTAAAAACTGAAGTTGGAAAGGAACCACTTACGTGTGAACATCAAGAAATTGGAGATCACTACCTAGTCAATTTTAGAAAAAACACATTGTGAAGGTACAACTATTTCACACCATACCCTGAGGTCATGAGTTCGTTTGAATATAGGTTATCTATATAGGAATTGACTTGTGTTATAATGTCATGACCAGTCCTCGGGACCCGTGCCGTGACTACCCCATGCCCGCCACCCATAGGCCAGGGGCTAGCGACTAGCACTAAGGCGTAAATCCCGACAAAAAAGGGGAAGGAATTGCCTTTATAAAGTAAACAAACACCACAAAGTAAGCATGCATAAGTAAACACTAAGAAAAACTGGGTACTAAAGTAGTGCAGAAAAGTAAGTGGGCTAGAATACAAACCCAAACTGAAAGTAAAGTACAACTGGAAAGAAAGTACAACAACTGAAAGTAAAGCAGCAACGTTGAGCCGTCCACTAGAAGTCCCACCTGAAGGGTGGGTACAGATATCCTCCTCAGCCCCTCGGGTCCAGCCATCTGCTCCGTGTATGTTCCGCCCAGTGGTCCACCTCTAGGTACCGACATGCTCTACAATCCTCAACCACGATCAGCGCTGTCTGTCGTCTGCATCCAACACAACATAGTGCTGGGATAGCCCGTGCAGGGGTGAGTATACGCTACTCAGTAAAGACCCTGAGACCCCCGAAGGTCTCCCATAATCCTCAAAGGGTAATCCACAAAGGAAAGATACAATCAAGAAGTAACATCCAACACCACTTAGGTATATTCCCATACATATACCTAAGTCATCAATTCCAGTTCGGCTCCAACATCCGAGCCAAAAATTCGATCACGTCCACACAGGATAGTACAACCCAATCCACACAGGAAATCAAGTAAATCATATTGAAGATATTGATTGAATGTCAAGACTCAGCTCACACAGGTATACTTCTTCGGTGATAGAGATGATCAGATACAGGCACAAATTCATCTAAGCTGGGACCCACGTTGGAAACTAAACCAGCCGAGAAGCCGAACCCACATAGGATTTCAGTGCAGTCTCGATCACCATCGAACCCACATAGGATTTCCGTACGGTCTTCATCGCTGTTGAACCCACATAGAATTTCAGTGCAGTCATCATCGTCGTCGAACCCACATAGGATTTCAGTACAACCATCATCGTTGTCGAACCCACATCGGATTTCAGTGCAGTCTTCATCACTACCGAACCCACATAGGATTTCCGTGCAGTCTTCATCACCATCAAACCCACATAGGATTTTAGTATGGTCTTCATCGCTGTTGAACCCACATAGGATTTTAGTGTAGTCTTCATCAGTCGCAGTCACAACCAGCTCTAGGGTTCCCGCACACAGTATGCTCATTTCCAGGAGGGTCCACTCCCCGAGCCAAGGGTTTGATACATCAACTAACATGTATTCCGTATTTTATGTATCTCAAAGTTCCGTCTCGACAAGAGTAACTCAACGTGACAGACGGCGCGTCAATCAGACGCCCGGTCTGAGAGTTATTGGATTTTTCGTTCTAGGGGCCCGGTTGGTTTTTAAGTCAATCCAACCTGACCGCACTCCAACTGCATACAAACCTCGAGCAGAGTAATCCAAAAGGTACGTCTCACTAAGAGGAATCCAAAAAAGTCGACGGCACGTCAATCGGATGTACGGAGCTCAAGTTATTAGCGTTTCGGCTCTGAGGGCCCGGTTGGTTTCGTGTTCGAACCAACCCGGATGTACCCAAAGTTCTCCTAAATCTTGAGTGTAGTATACCAAAACGACCGTCTCGATCCAAGAATCGTATTGAAACTGATGGTGCAACGATCAGAGGTTCGTAGCCCATGATATGAGCAAACGAACGAACATGTCCAGTTGTAGGGGGTTTTGGCCTCAGACCGACCCGGCCCAAGACCCCTGGGTCGGCCCGTTAGGGCGCGGCCCGAGCTGGTGGGTGCGACCCGGCCCAGTCGGCGCGGCGCGGCCCGGCCTGGCCTGGTGTGCTCGCGCGGCCCGTGTGGCCAGCTCGGCCACGCCAAGCTGAGCGAAACAGGGGGGTGTGCTACCCCCCTGATTGAGAACCCACAACCCCCACATGGGGGGCCGCTCCTTCGGCCAGCCGGGGGTTATGAACCCTGGTTTCTTGGAAGTCGGCTGGCCCGGTTTGGCCAGCCAGTGCTGTTTCTGTGGGACTGACGGGGTCCTGCCCCTCCGAGGTGCCGGCGGTCGGCGGTTCCGGCCGCCCCTCCTTGCACCGTTGTGGCTTTGAGCCACGCCCTTGTCCGACCGACGTGGCGCGACGGCGCCACGCCCCTCCATCGCGGCCCTGCTCCGGCCGCGGTGTCTTCGTGGTTCTCCGGCATGGCGCGATGGCGCCGCGCCCCACCATTGCTGCCCAACTCCGGTCGCGGGTTCGTTTGACCTCAATGGTGCGGCGCAACAGCGCCACACATCTTCGCCACATTTCCCCATGTTTCTGGGTGGTGTCGTTGCACCGCGCCGCCTTCTTTGTAACTGTAACAAACAAAATCATCTAAGGGGGAGGAGGGTCGGTCGTGTTCGTGCGGTCTGACCTCCTCTCGTTATTATGAAAACAGGCGGCCCAAATAGAAGTCTATGAATGGAAAAGGAATACATCACGGGCAAAAACAAAAAAAAACTACCTCAAAGCTTTGATGAACGAAGGTTTGATGCGGAAAAAGGATGTCGCGGAAGAAGGCTCTGTAAGCATTTTCGGCGTTGCGGAGAAGAGGATCGTCGGGGTCACAGTACATGGCGTCGCGTCATCGATCTCCAAGGATTCGGCGTTCTTTGTCGTCCTTCGTCGGAGGTCGGTGCTCTTCGTTGGCAACGATGCGTTCTTCGCGTTCTTCAAGGAGGAAGATGAGGATTCCAAGCATGAGAAATTCCTCCCAACTTCTCAAACAACGAAAAAACCACAATAAAAGAAGGCGCTGCCTTATTTTATTTCTCATAAAAACCCTTAATTGAAATTCAAAATTAATACACGGTTTAAATAACGTGCGTTGACCAATTAATGAGGCGTTTAATAATCCAATTAAACGCGAGAGTTGACTTAGCATTTAAGAGGGGGTGCAGGTGAGTTACCATATTAAATTCTCGCGGGAAGTGAAAAAGAAATAAAGGAGTGGGGCTCGTGTGGGACCCACTTCACTAATATCCTACCTAGGGTAGTTAGGAACTAGTGGGTCCCACCCCAACCTCCAAGCATAGGTTTAAGCTACCTTAAATAAAAAAAATTGGTTGCACAAATTTTATTTTTATTCATTAGTTAACCAAATTAATTAACAACCTCACCCAAGAAAAAGCAACTTCGGAAAAGGTGTTCTTAAGCAATTACCGGCGCTGCGGTTCCATCGGTGCCCTCAGATTTCGATTCCGAGCAACGGTTCAAAAGTTAGGAAAACCCGCTCATTCGTTTACTAAACGTACCCGAGCTAAACTTTAGAAGTTGATTCCGGGCACACCGTGCCTCGGAATCAGGTGCAGTTAGAAACTGCGTTCTTGTAAAATTCCAAATAAAATTGAGAAAAAAATTTACCTTGAATTTTAAGGGTCTTTTCATTACTCCCACCTCAGGGCTTTACGTCCCCGTAATGATACATCATAAACTAGGGGAACAAATGTGGGTGCTGAGCACGCATCTGAGCCTCCTGCTCCCAAGTTCTCTCCTGGAGGTTTCCATGCTGCCATCTGATGCGCACTAAAGGAATCGACCGCCCACGTTGGACCCTCTCCTATCAATCCTCGATCTCCACCGGGACCTCCGAAAAGGTCGCCCCATCGTCAAGGTCTAGCTCCCCATGGTTGATGATATGCATCTTTTCGGGCACGTATCTCCTCAGCTAAGATACGTGGAAGACGTCGTGCACCCGATGCAACTGAGGTGGTAGAGCCAGGCGGTAAGCCACCTCGCCTACCCTACTGAGGACCTGGAATGGTATGATGAAGCGCGGAGATACCTTGCTGCCTCAGCCAAATCTCTGTAATCCACATCGAGTTGAGACCCGCATGAAGACGTGGTCGCCATCCTCGAACTCCAGTGGCCTCCGCCTCCGGTCGGCATTAGACTTCTGCCGGCTCTGAGCTATCCTCATCCATTCTTGGATGACCTGGGCCTCCTTTGTCATGGCTTGGACCATCTCCAGTCCCACAAGTGCTAAATCCCCAGGGTCTGCCCAACATAGAGGTGATCTGTAGGGTCGACCATACAATGTCTCGTATGCTGCCATCCCGATGGTGGTGTGGTAGATGTTGTTGTACGCGAACTCCACCAAGGGTAGGTGGTCCTCCCATCTATGTCCAAAGTCGAGGACACATGCGTGGAGCATGTCCTCGAGAGTCTGAATGGTCCTCTCTGTCTGACCATCCGTCTGAGGGTGAAAGGCGGTGCTTAGACGTAGCTGCGTCCCGAATGCCTCCTAAAACCCCTTCCAAAGCCGTGAAGTAAAGCGAGCATCTCGATTGGAGAAGATAGATGTTGGCACACCATGAAGCCGTATAATCTCCTGAATGTAGAGACGCCCCAAGATCTCTATTGATCCCTGCTCTCTGATGGGTAAGAAGTGGGCCGACTTGGTGAGTCGGTCGACAATCACCCAAATGGAGTCATGACCTCTATAAGTGCGTGGAAGTCCAGTCACAAAATCCATAGATATCATGTCCCACTTCCACTTAGGGACCTCCAAGGGCTGTACCAAGCCTACTGGTACCTGGTGCTCTGCCTTCTCCTGCTGGCAGGTGAGGCATCGAGAAACGAACTCTGCCACAACCTTCTTCATACCCGGCCACCAGTGCTGTTGTCTGAGATCCTGGTACATCTTCTCCACTCAAGGATGTACCGCTAAAGGGGAAGTGTTAAACTCTCTCATCACCTCCTCCTATAAAGAAACTGGTACCGTGGTATGTCCTTTGAAAAGGACAACGTGCACTTCTCCTATAGAGAATCCATCAGGTGCTTGTCCTGAGGATATCTGTGCACGCCGCGTCTCACAGTCAGCGTCCCCACGCTGTGCCTCTCTGACCTGCTGCAGTAGTGGAGGAGTGACCGTGAGTGACTGAAGAAAGGCTTCTCCATCTCTATCCACGAAAGATATCTGTAAAGCGGCTAGCTACTTTGTCGCCTCACCGAGTAGCTGAATTCCCGTCCTCCTGCTGAGGGAATCAGCTACCACATTCCCCTTTCCAGGAGTATAGACTATCTCAAAGTCATAATCCTGGAGGAACTCGAGCCATCGCCGCTATCTCAGATTCAGGTCCTTCTGCGAGAAGATTTACCTAAGACTCTGGTGGTCAGAGTAGACTGTAAAGCGCTCGGCCATCAGATAGTGTCACCACATCTTTAGAACGAAGACCACTACTGCTAACTCCAGGTCATGGGTAGTGTAGTTCTTCTCATGCTGCCTCAACTGATGTGATCCATAGGCGATCATGACCCACTCCTGCATCAGGACACATTCGAGTCCGGTCCCTGATGCATCGCAGTAGACTACGTACCCTACTCCCTCCTCTGATAGCCTCAAGATAGGTGCGCTGGTCAATCTCTGTCTCAGCTCCTGGAAGCTCTGATGACATATGTCTGACCACACGAAGGGTTTCCCCTTCTTCGTCAAAGCTGATAGTGGTTCCACAACTCTAGAAAAGTCCGGCACAAATCTCCGGTAGTACCCAACTAGCCCCAAGAAACTCCGCACCTCCGTCACGCTCCTGGGTGGCTCCCAAGCGAGCACTGCCTCGATTTCACAGGATCCACCGCAACTCCCACCTCAGAGATGACGTGTCCCAAGAAGTGGACCTCACATAACCAGAACAGACACTTTGGGAGCATTCCATAAAGATGGTTCATCCCGGAGTGTGTCTAGTACAACCTACAAGTGGTAGGTGTGCTCCTCCTCAGTGGTCGAGTATATCAATATGTCGTCAATGAAGACCACGACAAATCGATCGAGGTATAGCTGAAAGATCCTGTTCATGAGACCAATGCACACTGCTGGAGTGTTGGTTATTCCAGAAGGCATAACCAAGAACTCATAGTGGCCATAACAACATCTGAAGGCTATCTTCTGCACGTCCTCGTCTCAAACTCTGAGCTGATGAAAGCCTGATCTAAGATCTATATTTGAGAACCACCGTGCTCCCTTGAGCTAATCGAAGAGGTCATCAATCCTCGGTAGAATATACTTTTTCCTCACTGTCACCTGGTTCAGGCGACGATAGTCGACACACAGTCGCAAGCTCTCGTCCGCCTTTTTGGCGAACAATATTGGGGAAGCCCAGGGTGAATCACTGGTTCGGATGAATCCCTTGCCCTGCAAGTCCTCCAACTATACCCGTAGCTCTCGAAGCTCAGCGGGAGCCATCCGATATGCTGGAGTGGATATCGGGGTTGTCCCGGGGTACAGTTCAATATAAATTTCTACCTCTCTGCGAGGAGGTATTCCTGGAACGTCATCAGGGCAGACGTCCGCATACTAATCCACCACTGCAGGAAAACCAGGACTCTGCACGTCAACTGCTCCTAGGATGAGGCTAGCCATCTGATGAGTGATGGGATGTCCTCTTCTCTGCGTGAGTCCATCCTGTGCAGCAAAGGATCCCTTCTCGCCGGTGAAGGTGAACCTGCTCCCATCGGTGCGAACACACCGCACCTTGCGCCTAATACATTCAATCTGAGCATGGACTGTAGATAACCAATCCATGCCCAAGATGATGTCGTAAGGCCTCGACGCCGCTACGAGAAGATCCCAGCCGAAGCCCTCTCCTCCTAGAGTATGCTCAAACTACCGGCACCAGTGCGTAATCATTGAGTCTTCTCCCATAGGAGTCTCTAGCCGTAAGGATCGACCCAACGGCTCAGTCGGAATCTCCGAGCTCCGAACAAGGGAAGCAGAAATAAAGGAATGACTCGCTCCTGTGTCTATTAGAACTGCAGCAAGGGTGGAATAGAAACAGATAGTACCTCGTATCATCTCTGGCGCGCTGTGGTCGTAGGCCTCTGTTGCCTGATGCTGAGCCTATCTCTACCCGCCAGCTCCCTATGGTCGGGGTGGACCTCCTGGTGGTGGTGGTGGTAAAGCCTCAAAGCGTCTCCCACCACCTGCTGCATGGCCAGCTCCCCTACCTCGTCTGCCTGCTCTCGGCGGACCACCACGATCGACCCCCTACCTCTGCCTAGGTGGACCCTCAACCGTCTGCTGCTCCTCTGCACGGCGGGTCGGGCAATCACGAGCCATGTGGCACTGCCTGCCGCATGCGTAGCACTGCCTGCTCCTCGGAAGGTTGGCACTTCACCCTATTCCCCTCACCTCTGAGCCTGTGTCCTGAGGTCGTCTGCCTGATGGTCCAGTCCACCTGGACCCCTGTGACTTCGGTCGACTTCCACCTGCAGACGACTCTGCTAAGTGCCGCCCTACGGTAGGTCTCGCTGCTGTCGTAGGCTCGACAAGAAATATCTCTATGAGAAGAGCTCGCTCCAATACTCATGCTTGTGTCGGAATGCTGAGGGAGATCATCGATACCTTGATCTCATGCCTCAGTCCCTACTCGAAGGTCCGGGCCCGGAAGAATGGGTCCCGTACCATGTCCGTCGAATAGCACGAGAGATTGGTAAATGTCGACGAGTACTGGACGACCAACATGCTGCCCTACCACAGCTATAGAAGCTCCTGGATGCGCACCGCACGGAGGGTGGCTGGGACGAACTCCGAGTGAAAGAGGCTCTCAAAGTACGTCCAGAAAAGAGATGCCTCGTCGTGCACCAAGAGCATCAAGCTCCACTATCTACCTGCTGCCTCATACAAGAGGATCGCTGCGAGGATCACCATGTGGTCAGTTGGTGTCCCCACTAACCTAAAAACTCACACAACCGCCTCCTGCCAATCCTCGGCTGCCTGAGGGTCCCTCACCCCGTGGAACCTGGGCGGTCTCTGACACTGAAACTCATACATTGCACTAAGGAGACGTGCACAATCAGTGGCTGGGGCTGGTAGCATCGGTGGCTCGGCTGGTAGAGGTACCTCTGGTGCCTCCGCTGTCAAAGGTCCCTACACCGAGGCCTCGTCGTTCGGTGGGATGTCGTCTCGCTTAAAGGTCGGAACCCTAGCTGGATGCCGTCGTGGGGCCATCCTGAAAGAAACAGGTGTGCGACGGTCAAAACAGTATACCTGGTGAGCTGACACAAAGTAATCACAGAGAAAACGTCTAAAACACACATGCAATCAATGTTTTCGTGCATTGAGTCGGAAATCAGAAGTCAGGGTCCTGGTGTACGGATACGTCGGCCGCCACACCAAAACTGGACACCATGGACTGATAACCATACTCAATACCCTTAACACTATTGCTTCACATAGAAGAAAGGTCAGAGTCCTGAGTTCTGCGGTAGAAACGTACTCCTCTGATACCAATTTGTCACGACCCGTCCTCAGGACCCATGCCGTGACTACCCCAAGCCCGCCTCCCTTAGGCCAGGGGCTGGCGACTAGAACCAAGGTGTAAATCCCGAAAAAAAGGGGAAGGCATTGCCTTTATAAACTAAACAAACACCACAGATTAAGAAAGAGGAAGTAAATACTAAGAAAAACTTGGTACAAAAGTAGTGAAGAAAAGTAAGTGGGCCAGAATACAAACCCAAACTGAAAGTAAAGTAAAACTGGAAAGAAAGTACAACAACTGAAAGTAAAGCAGCAACATCGAGCCGTCCACTGGAAGTCCAACCTGATGGGTGGGTACAAATAGCCTCCTCAGCCCCTCGGGTCCAGTCATCCGCTCTATGTACATTCCGCCCAGTGGTCCACCTCCAGGTACCGACTTTCTCCACAAGCCTCAACCACGATCAGCATTGTTCGTTGTATGCATCCAACACAACGTAGTGCAGGTATAGCCCGTGCAGGGGTGAGTATACGCTACTCAGTGGGGACCCCGAGACCCCCGAAGGTCTTCCAGAATCTACAAAGGGTAATCCACAAAGGAAAGATACAATCACGAAGTAACATCCCACACTAATTAGGTATATGCCCATACATATACCTAAGTCATCAATTCCAGTTCAGCTCCAACATCCGAGCACAATATTCGATCACATCCATAGAGGATAGTATAACCCAATCCAGATAGGAAAGAAAGTCAATCATATAAAAGATATTGATTGAATGTCAAGACTCAGCTCACACATGTATACTTATTCGGTGATAGAGATGATCAGATATAGCCACTGATTCATCTAAGCTGGGACCCACATAGGATACTAAACCAGCCGAGCTGCCGAACCCACATAGGATTTCAGTGCAGTCTTCATCGCCGTCGAACCCACATAGGATTTCAGTAAGGTCTTCATCACTGCCGAACCCACATAGGATTTCAATGCATTCTTCATTGCCGTCGAACCCACATAGGATTTCAGTACGGTCTTCATCGCTGCCGAACCCACATAGGATTTCAGTGCAGTCTTCATCCTTGCCGAACCCACATAGGATTTCAGTGTAGTCTTCAGCACCGTCGAACCCACATAGGATTTCAGTACGGTCTTCATCACTGCCGAACCCACATAGGATTTCAGTGAAGTCTTCATTAGTCGCAGTCGCAGCCAGCTCTAGGGTTCCCGCACACAGCATGCTCGTTTCCGGGAGGGTCCGCTCCATGAGCCATGGGGTTGATACATCAAATGACACGTATTCCAGAGTTGATGTATCTCAAAGTTCTGTCTCGACAAGAGGAACTCAACGTGACAGACGGCGTGTCAATCGGACGCCCGGTCTGGGAGTTATTGGCTTTTTCGTTCCAGGGGCCCGGTTTGTTTTTAAGTCAATCCAACCTGACTAAACTCAAACTACATACAAAACTTGAGCGGAGTAAGCCAAAAGGTCCGTCTCAATATGAGTAATTCAACAAAGTCGACGGAACGTCAATCAGATGTCCAGAGCTCAAGTTATAAGCGTTTCCGCTCCGAGAGCCCGATTGGTTTCGTGTTTGAACCAACCCAGTTGTACCCAAAGTACTCCAAAACCTTGAGTGTAGTATACCAAAACAACCATCTCGATCCAAGGATCGCATCGCAACTGACGGTGTGTCGATCGGAGGTCTATATCCAAGATATGGTCAAAAGAATGAACCTGTCTGGTTATAGGGGTTTTGGCCCCGGACCGACCCGGCCCAAGACCCCCCGGGTCGGCCCGAACCGGGTCCGGGTCTGGCCTGGCCCGGGCGGCCCGGCCGGGCATGTTCGTGTGGCCCGCGTGGCTAGCTCGTCCACGCCGAGCTGAGCAGCATAGTGTGTGGGGGGGGGGGGGGTGCTGCCCCCCTGATTGAGAACTCACGGCCCCCACATTGGGGGCCTCTCCTTCGGCTAGCCGGGGGTTACGACCCCCTATTTCTTGGAAGCCGGCCGGACCAGTCCGACCAGCCGGTGCTGCTGCCACGGGACCGCCGGGGTCCCGGCCCTCCGAGGTTCAGGCGGCCGGCGGTTCTGGCCACCCCGCCTTGCACCGCCGCGGCTTCGAGTCGCGGCCTTGTCCGACCGTTGCGGCGCGACGGCACTGCGCCCCATCGTTGCGGCCCCACTCCGGCAGCGGGTTCATTTGGCCTCAACGGCACGGCGCGATAGTGCCGTGCATCTTCGCTACATTCCCCCATATTTCCGCGCGGTGCCTTTTCACCGCGCCACCTTCTTTCGAACCGCCACAAACACAATCATCAAAGGGGGAGGAGGGTCGGCCGTGTTCGTGCATTCCGACCTCCTCCTGTTATTATGATAATAGGCGCCCAAATAGAAGTCGATGAATGGAAAAAGAATAAGTCACGAGAGAAAACAAAAAAACCCTACCTCAAAGCATTGATGAACAATGGTTTGACGCGGAAAAAGGACGTCGCGGAAGAAGGATCTGTAAGCATCGTCAGCGTCGCGGAGAAGAGGACCATCGGCGTCGCGGTACACGGCGTCGCGTCGTCGATATCCAAGGATTTGGCGTTCTTCATCGTCCTTCTTCAGAGGCTGACGCTCTTCATCGGTGATGGTGCGTTCTTCACGTTCATCAATGAGGAAGATGATGATTCCAAGGCTTGATCAATTCCTCCCAACTTCTCGCACAACGAAACAACCACAATAAAATAAGGTGTTGCCTTATTTTATTTCTCATGCCAAACTTTAATTGAAATTCAAAATTAATACATGGTTTAATTAACGTGCGTTGAAAAATTAATGAGGCATTTAATAATCCAATTAAACACGAGAGTTGACTTGTCATTTAAGAGGGGGTGCAGGTGAGTTACCATATTAAATGCTTCTGGGAGGTGAAAAGGAAATATAGGGGTGGGGCTCATGTGGGACCCACTTCACTAATATCCTACCTAGGGTAGTTAGGAACTAGTGGGTCCTACCCCAACCTCCAAGCATAGGTTTAAGATACATTAAATAAAAATTAAATTGGCTGCACAAATTTTATTTTTATTCTTTATTTAACCCAATTAATTAACAACATCACCCGAGAAAACGCAACTCCGGAAAAGGTGTTCTTAAGAAATTATCGGCGCTGCAATTCCATCGGTGCCCTCGAATTTCGATTCCGAGCACCAGTTCAAAAGATAGAAAAACCCGCTCGTTCGTTTACTGAACGTACTCGAGCTAAACTTCAGAAATTGATTCTAGGCACACCGGGCTTCGGAATCAGGTGATGTCAGGAACTATGTTCTTGTAAAATTCCAAATAAAATTCAGAAAAAAAATTTCCCTTGAATTTTATGGGTCTTTACATCTAATATAAATTCAGAAAAAAAAATAAAATGATGTATACTCTCATACATTTTTTTTATGAATGCATCAACCAAACATAAAAGTTAAAATGTAGGATATTAGAACATTAATTTGATAAAAAGTATTAAATACTTGGAATTAAGACATTGAAATTAACTTAGGGGATATTTTTGTTTAGTTTTTATTAAAATACAAAAATATGATAAAAATGGTGGAATGCTGAAAAATAAGATAAATATGGAATATATGATATAATATTTATATAATCATTACTCATTTAAGATAATAAAGTTCTATTCCACCATATATGAAACTAGGAACTATATTGGGGTATTTTGGGTTGTATTGGATCACAATGGATATAATGGGGATCCCAGGAAATGCGGAATAATAAAATAATTAAAAAATTATTGTATGAATTTCCAATCAACACCTCTATAAATACCCACCATACTCTCATTATTATACACAAAATTCAAATTTCCCTCGTCATTTATCTCTCCAAGACTCTATCTACTAGATCTATATTCATTCATGAAGATTTTGGTTGGCTCTAAGGCTGGGTTCCAATCTACGAAGCTCAATAGAGGTAAGGTTCCTTCATCTCTCTCTTCATTTACTCTATGAATTTCTTGTTTTAAAAATCTATTAAATTTTCATTTAATATGATTCCATTACATGTATCCACATTATTGTTACTATATTGATAAATTATATAGGAAACATTACCCAAAACCATTATAGTTAACTGTTTTTGTAAGACATTATTATGCCAAAAGGTTTATTTTCTCTCCATTTTCAATTCCTATTTACATTCCCACTATCGTATCCATTTTAATCCACAAGTTGTTATCCTATTATTTTTTTATTTAATTTTATTTCCAATTATTTTAACATATTTCTCATGTGATCATTCCTTTAACACACATAATTTCCAATTCTACAGCTATTACTATGCTTAAACCTTCTTATATCCATTTTAATCCTATAATTTGGTTAAGTAAAAAGTGTGTGATTTAACAAGAAATTAAATCCTATTATAGATAAATTTTGTAGATGTGGTTTTATCTCATATAAATGTAGTATTAATAACTTTAAATAGAGTTGTTCAATTATATCCTTATCATCATCTTGGTTCTTGGTTTGTGGGCCTTTACTGCACACTATGTTTGACACTCCTGATGTCATTCTATGGATAATTATTATAGTTTTTATAAATAAAAACATATAAATTTTATAGATATGTATATGTTTTGTGTTTCCTTGGTCTCTTATCATTAAAAATTAAATTTCCTAAACACGTCAAAAAACCTTAATTTATAAAAGTTTATGTTAACTTTTCTTTCTTATAAATAAATTCTTGTGGGTACATTATGAAAACTATGAATCCTTCATTGTTCTTTATTTATGTTGAGGGAATTAACATATAAATTAATATTAATTCATTGACTCGGGAAATCTATTTATGAACTATATAATAGATTTTTCTTTGTGGGATGTTTTAATATGATATGTTCCATTAGAAATATGTTCCAAGTATTTCTATGTTGTTCAAGCTTGAACATCATTCCATTTATAGCCAATATTCATTTGGAATGTGAAAGAATGCATTGGAATTTTATGTGATGGGTGGGTCATGGAATTATATAGCTCCACAATATACTATTATGTATTATGGGTAATCTAAGACCAGGTAATGGGAGTTTCATTACTCTTTATGTAAACGTAATATAAAAAGGCATGGAAGACATGATTATAATGTCAAATATTATGCAACTCCATCTTTCATATTAATTATCTCATGACCCAAACCTCCGTTGTCTGACCCGTGACTACCACAAGACCGCCACCAATAGGCCAAGGGCTATAGATTAGTGCAAAGTAGGAAAACTGTAACCCAATATCATTTTGAAAATAAATTTAATATTGAATGAGTGAAACAATGAGCCTCTAAGAAACCCCACTTTTTTATAACCTATCTAGTAAACATAATTTTTACACCACTCTGATTTGAATTTCAAAAAACTGAGATACACGGCTGTGTTCAGTAAGATATTTAGAAGCTGATAAGTCAAACATAATTTTTTAGTGAATTGTAACATAATCTTATTAATAGTAATATGACCGTTAGTAATAGTAAATCATAATATTATTTTATTCTCTTAAGGTTATAAGATAATGATATATTGATTAATTTTTCAATGTGATATATATTTAAATATTATTTTAAAATTTTTAATTTTCGTTAAAATTATGATTTTATTTAAAAAATAATTTTATAATATTTATAAATTTATTTTCGAAAAATGCGGTCTGTTTTTTAGTTTTACTGGTAAAAAAATGGTTATGGTGATTTTTTGGAATTTTTCTGAAATACTTTAATTTTTTTATGAATAGAAAAATTCAGTAATTTACAATATATATATATCCTATCAGTTAAATTCACTAATCCATGAGTCATTTATAATGTAAGAAAACATGGTTCATACTCACATGAACATATAAAAATTCATGGTCACAATTTCAATACTATTGGTTGTTTTTGGAAAAATAATAAAATAAAGAGTAAAATAAGGGAAACCCCTCCTCTCCTCCACTATAAAACACCCCCACACTCCTACTTCTCTTCACTCCTATTAAGCCTAATTCCTTGACTAAATTCTACTATAATTTCCCACCAATCTCCTTACCCAAATCCATAATACCTTGGTCTCATTAAAAGACAAATACCTATCCCTTAATAAGGCTCTCAAGAAAGATTACATCAAGAGGTAAATTCCCCTTTTCATTTCTTTTATTTCAAGTTCCTTTATTTTATTTTCCTTTCCTCACCTCCTTTCATCAAAATATTGTGACGACTCTAGTACCATACATGTACTAGAATTTTTTTATTATAAAGTAATAATTCTTCTCCATCTCTCCTTTTCCCTCCTTTTATACTTGAAATGAGAACAACATTTGAGATGTGTTAATTTATCACATTCACGGACGACATGTTTTCAATTTTTATTACCATCTTCAATTATGGTCATAAAACAATTTTTATGGTTGAAACATAATATTATATATTTATTATAAATTATTTATGGTTTTGGAATCCTGTTGTACACATTATATTAAATTATTAATAAAATTTGTTTGCGGTGATAAAAAACCTCAAATTAACATAAGAAATTGTCATCATGTTTTATATAATGGTTCATCTTCACTCACAATAACCCAAAAAAAATATACCATGTTATTTTCTTTTTATTTTTGCAATAAAATACAACTTCTATTCTAGATAACCATTCTTATTATACATGTTTATCTGTAAATGAATGTATGTAAATTGATCCTGAAAACAAAGGAAAAAAACGATCCTAAACAATGAAATTGAATCTCTTAACCCATCAACAGTCCCTGAATGAACTTAATAAAGAAAAAATAAATCAATTTCTTGTGTATTATGTTATTTAATAATTAATTTATGAACATAAATTTTATTATTTTGGTCATTAAGATCAATTGAGGATCAACTTCAGACATAAGGTAAGGGGTTTCCACATGAACCTCCATTTTCATTTAGGTTACTTTTATTATCTACTTAACTCAATTAAATTATTATTAATTAATATGTTCTCTTCATAAATTATTTTTTAATTTTCTATATATTTTTACCAAGATGAATTCAACCCTCATCTATATGTAATTATATTTTTTAAAGCATATTTAGAAAATTATTCTTGAAATACATACCTGCCTAACGGTCATTTCTAAAATTCATACCTATTTTCAAGATAACTATATAGTATATTTTTAGAAACCATTATCTTTATAAAATAATTAATTTTATTATGAAAATAATATATTACTTAATTAATGATTTTATAAAAACACTTTGCAAACTAACTCTTCTTTTCATAGTTTATGAGTATTTATCTCAAGAATTACTCGATCATTTTATAAGAGTACTCTTTTCTATTTCAACACTCATGTTGATTGTTATGTATTATTGGGATTAATATTTCTGATATCATATAACATTTTTAATTAAATGGTTTATGACTATGGATTTTCTATCTTAAAACCATTCACCAATTTACACCAAATTTTTAGTGTTTAAACTTAATGTTTGGGGAAGGTTTTTTTTGATTCATATGTCAGTTTCAATATGAATGAATATTTATTTTATGTTTATCTACAGTAATATATGTAATTAATTGTAATTATTATGTGATGGTTGGGTCTTTATATATCTACTTGATGCATTTTTAGGTCTCATGATACAAATAGATATGGAATTGTGTGAGGTCTCTCACATTTTAGATATTGTTTTGACGAGGCCTTAATCATTTTTAGATGTTTCGCTGAGTCCATGAAAATATGTTTTATAATGTCTAGTATATAAATTTCTTTCAATATGAATCTATAAATTCATTGTTCATGTGGTTACTCAACTAGTATAATACTGGTTATTATGTTATATTATTGAAATAATTACTTATCTCATATTCCTACCACAATGTGTTAATCATTATTATTTTTAAAGGCATGTGTTTTAAATTAATCACCATGACTATTTTTTATGTTTATGATATCTTCTAAAGTATTTATTACACTTACTGAGCATATGAGCTCACCCTTATTATGTTTTATTTTTCCCAGGACATAAAGAGGTATATTATGATTGGCATTCATGGATAATCTTAGAGTGGTTTATGTTCACAATGGAACATATTTTTTGTTTTGCTTTCATGTTGTAATGTTGACCTTTTGTATCTATTTGTCTTTCCAAATCTACTAAACTAAACGTTCCTTTGGGATATGAATTTCTTGTAATCATGCCAATGTTTTGTAAAGACTCACTCGCTCCGGGAAACTAGATTCAGGTATTTATTGTTGGTATTAATGGAATTTTATTAGAAAACATGGAAACTATATTTAGAAATTAAATATTTGGGAAAAAAACCCTCATATAGTATTAGAGGTTAAACAAAAAATAACATACTAGAATTTTGGTATAGACTATATTATGTGGATATTTCAATAAAATAAATCTCTTCCTGGATACTACACTTTCAAATTGTTCTGTAATAGATGTACCTATGAGTTAAAATTCTGACAAGGAGCTTTAGGATTGACTCGAGGTGTCCTGGAACAAGATAATTGGCCTTACTGTACATGTGGTTTGACACTCCTGGGGATATGCTTAGGATAATTCACATTTTTTTACAAGCCATTATGATAGCTTTTAATGTAAATATTTCTTGAAAGAACCCAAGTCTATGAATATGGGAGTAGTAATGCATAATATTTCAATTTATGATAAGTATTTTTCCAAATTCGAGATATTACATTATGATTCATACCCCAATATAGTATATTCCATTATTTAAAAATGGCGTCTAGAAGAAGTAAGGGAAACCCCATGGACGTGTATATACCATGTTGGGATTTCCCTCTGGGGTAAGATAATGATGTTGGATATAGAACTGTGACTGGTGGAGAGAAACTTAAAACAATAATGTGATAACTTACTTAGGTTATGAATTATATCTTTACCTGTATGGAGCATCTTGATCCACAACGTGCAAGAGCTATGTTTGATCACCTTATACAACAATAACCTATATCATTTAATGGGAATAAAATACCATTTTTAGAAGAACATTATATACAATCCTTAGAAAAGACATTTCTCCCCTTGGGAAGTAACAAAAGGGAGAAGGTTGTCATGGAATTATATTGTCTGTCGGGAGATGTTTATCGTTGGTAGTAAATAATTCAAATCAAAAATTAGGGGAAGATATAGAAAACATGGAATTGAGTGAATTTATAAAACCTTTCTTAGAGAAGTACATTCCACATGAACAACTAGAGGACCTGGAAAGGTAGTTTCTAAATTTAGGGAATAATGAAGATGATAATTTTTTGAATTATGAAGCCAACTTCATAAGGTTAGAAATGCGTGTTGTGGACTATATACCACTACTATAATGTTAAACTATACCAATGGTTAAAAACTGTTGGTATTGACGGGAAAATCATTGGTATACAATATTCCAACCATTTGGAAAATCATAGGTAAGCCCGGAGTAGGGATAGATATATACCAATGGTTTCTAAATAATTGTTTGTATATGCTGCAAAAAATCACAGCTTCCCAATGTTTACATAGAACTGTTGGAAGAAATATATACCATTGGTTTAAAACCATTGGATTACAATTCATTCAGTGTTTTACCAACTATTCAAAAACCATAGGTATAGTTTTGTTCCCAGTGGTTTCAGAAAACTGTTGGTAAAAGGCCGAAGTCCTTTGATATACCAACAGTATTGAAACAGTTTGTATACCTTTCAAATTTCATTCACCCATATACCGACGGTTTATAACTGTTGGTGTAGTACTAAAATTTCATTCATCATTATACCAACGGTTATAAACCATTGGTATATCCTTAACCAAGATTTCCCAGCAACATGCCGAACCCAACACCCAGAAATTCTGAAGAACCCAATACACCTATAGGAAGCCAATGCACCTAGGACAATACAACACACATAATCCAATATCACCTACACAAAGAATCCAATAAGTATAAGCCTCCAATATTTCATACACCAGACTCCAATACACCTGCAGTAAATCAAATATACCTTAATACACAAGCCAATACACCTGCACAAAGAATCCAATATTTAATAAACCAGACTCAAAAATATTATACATTGTGAAAACTACATTCCATATTCAGAAGAAGATAATCCTTTTAGAATAGTCCTCCAAGTCCTAGTTGTTACTTTCCCAACCCTCTCCTTCCACATTACTTAATACTGAAACCTGGTAATAGCTGAATTTATTCACAGTAGTCTTCCAACCAATATCAAATTCTGAGTCCAAGTAATTTGGTCAGGCAATAAACTATAACAAAGAATTGATACTACATTTTGGGTAAGGTGGAGAATATAAATTTATGGAAGTTATATATTGCAATTGATAAAACTACTGTGATTCAACATTTGAAACTGGGTAGTCGAGGCACTATATCCAGCACTCTAATCCAACCTCGCTTCCTGTTTGGCCACATCAATGTTTTTCCAAAAGCACTTCCATTTGATAAAAATGAACATGAACTAAATAATACATGATATAGAAGAAAAAAAAGAATAACCCCAAGAAATATTTGGATTAGATGACAGTAATATTCTGTTAGGGAGGGGGGTGTGGGTTGTTCGGGGGGGACTCTCCTATTGGGATATCCGAGGGGGCTGTCTAGGGGGTGGGGGGTTATCCCGGGGGTGGGGGTTTTCCAGGGGTGGGAGATGTGGGGGGCTATCCAGTGGGTCTGGGTGTCTAGGGGGTGGGGGGAAGTTCAAGGGGAAGGGGTGTCCAGGGGGTGGGGTGGCTTCTAGGGTGGTAGAGGGGGGGGAGAGTCCATGGGTGGGGAGTTGTCCATGGAGTTGGGGGCTGTCCAAGGTGGAAGGGGTGGCCAGGGGGGTGGGGCTGTCAAGGGGGTCGGGGCGGGCTTTCCAAGGGGGTTGGGGGTGTCCAGGGGTTGGCGGTGTCCAAGCAGTAGGGGGTGTCTAGGGGGTGGGGTGGTCTCCAGGGGGGTGGGGTGGGGTCCATGAGGTGGGGTGGTGTCCAAGAGGGTGGGGGATATTCATGGGGTTGGGGGCTGTCTAAGGGAATAAGGGTTTCCAGGGGGTGGGGGCTATCCAGGGGGTTGGGGGATGTCCAAGGGGTAGGGGTGTCTAGTGGGTGGGGTAGTGTCTGGGGGGGGGGCTGTCCAGGGGGTTGGGGGCTATCCAAGGGGGTACAGGGTGCTGTACAATGGGGTTGGCGGTGTCCAGGGGGTTGGGGGTGTCCAGGGGTGTGTTTTGTTCAGGGGGTTGGGGGATGTCCAAGGGGGTAGGTGGTGTCCTAAAGGTAATATTGGGAATTACATTTTTTAGAAACCAATAACATTCCATAAAGATGCTAGGATAACATAATTTAGTAACTATATTTACACACATATGAATATATTATTCAGGATCTTGATTACCATCATTCATATATAATGTTTTTCCATTGTTTCCATCATTCATTTCATCGTAAAATTAAACATGGAAGTGATGATTGTGGTTAATCTTAATTATAATAAAAACAATTATATACAATTCTCTAAAATTCATAAAACAAATTTAAGAATATACACCATAGGCATTTAGACACTTTATGAAATTAAAAATTAATATATAAATTCTTGTATCATTCAATATACATATATAAAAATTCCTTATATCTACCTTATAAATATACAGTTGATAATAGAATATCTAAATTTTTTGTAAACATCAAAATATCCAATTAAAATATGGATTCCATTTGGGGTGTCCAGGGGTGGGGGCTATCCAGGGAGTTGGGGTGTTGTCCAATGGTGTAGGGGGTGTCGGGGGGGGGGGGGGGGGAGGGGGTGTTGTCCAAGGGGGTAGGGGGTGTTCAGGGGGGTGTCTAGTCGGTGGGGGATATCCAGGGGGTGTGGGGATGTCTATGGGGGTTGGGGGTTGTCCATTGGGGTAGGGGGTGTCCAGGGGGTCTTGGGGGTGTCCAGGGGGTTGGGGGCTATCTAAGGGGGTATGGGGTGTTGTCCAAGGGGGTAGTGGGTGTCCAGGGGATGGGGGGTGTCTAGGGGGTGGGGGGTTGTCCATGGGGGTTGGGGGGATGTCCTAGGGGTTAGGGGTGTCCATGGGGTAGGGGGTGTCCAGGGGGGTTGTCCAAGGGGTAGGGGTGTCCAGGGGGTAGGGGTGTCTAGGGGGGATGTCCAAGGGTTGGGGGGGGGGTGTTGTCCAAGGGGTAAGGGGTGTATAGGGGTGGGGTAGTGCCTAGGGGGTGAGGGTTGTCCCGGGGGTGGGGTGTCCAGAAGATTGGGGGTGTCCAGAAGAGTGGGGACTCAGTCCCATAAAATCATAAATTCACGTTTTATTATTTATAGATAAATAAATAAATATAACATGACATACCTAATCACACATATATTCAATCAAAACATATCATCAAACATCAAATGGCATTAATATTAATAAAAAATGTAATAGACCAATATGTCCTTCATCACCATCACTATCATCCCCATCATCATCATCCTTACCCCAGTCCTCATCTTCATCCCAATCATCATCGTCACCCTCCTCAACACCCTCCTCCTCGCCTCTTACTCCTCCTCGACCTCTTATCCCCCTCGTACTTGTCCTCAGCCTCCTCCTCCGCCTCGGCTTACTCCTCGCCATCGTATCAAACACCTCTAGAACTCTCACCTGGTTCACCATATATAGAACTCATTGATGTCATATTTTAACAACAAGATATGATGGCCTCTAGTGGAAGCGTTGGACACAAAATTTCCATCAGGTTCATAAATGTAGTGTTTTCCCTAGCAGACTGTTCTGCCATCTCTATGGCCCATTTTCAGCCTGTTCTTCTTGTGCCTTAACCTACTAGAACTCAGTTTCACTACAAATCATAACTGAGTAGGGCCAACATTTCATCGGGACTATACTCTTCCCCGGACAGCAGCATACTTTTCCAAGGTACTCATCTACCAACACCATATGTAAGTGATCATTTGGCCCAAAATTTTCAAGTTCCTGGGCATCAAGGGCCTCTAAAGCAACCTGTTACAAATATAAATAGATTATTAAGTTACAAAAAAGATATTAAAATTTGAAATAAACATAGTAAAACATACAATCTGTTGGTTAGTTGGTTCATTAACCACACTTCCATCTTTCTTCCCTTGACTCGAGCAAAACCATTTTTCTCAAGGCACATGTCCTTCAATATTCAATTTTCCCTCTAAAATGACACTGAATTTATTAAAACATAATTAAAATAGGTTACCAATAATTAATTTCATAACTAAAATTATATAACAACATTATAAATTAAAAATATTATGGATGAAATAATAGAAACGGCAAGTGTTAATGAAAAATGATAAAAAAACTATCATACCTACTTTCTATCATGATATGGCATTGTAGTACGTCCCAATGTGTGGAGGTGTTTTTTAGCATCAATGTTTTTTTATTTCATTCAGATGATTCGTAAATGAAATTCAATAATACAAAAGATGGTATTAATGATTAATACCTTAAACTGAGTAGATGTTCGATATGTAATCATATATCGATATTGTTCTATCAGTCTGTCATCAATGACAGGGACCGCATCTAACTTTGTTCTAACTATATAAGGCCAAACAGTATACAACTCATGCTTGCAGACTCTCTAATCCCCACATAAATCCTTTATACGTGCTAGTCGTGCACCCTCACCATCATGGAAATTAAAGAGAAGATGACATCAAAACATTCATTCATATACTTAAATATATATATATATATATTTCATTAAATAAAACATATCTTTTTAAGCATATCTCGGCCTAAGAATTATCCATGACTTCATTTGGACTATGTCTCCATGAATGTTTGCTGATAGGAATGATATCGTAGTATTTGGAATGAATCACCAAAAAACCGATGCCATTGTTGCCTTGTTTTTTCTATCATCTTTCTATCATCATTTTAGTCCACCATCAATGGCGTGTGGCAGTTCCACACCACCCGCATGCGTGTATGCCCCCGCCCCACCTCTTATCATTTGATGTATCTGTTATGAATGAAAAACAAATATTTTATCAATACATGATATAATGAAAAGAAATAATGGTATAAGAATTTGTTAGGGTTATATAAATTTACGCATGGCAGTCTAATCAATGTTCACTGATGGGTCTAAAGAAACTGAAGGAACACCCATTGTAGGTGGAGTGCATCCCAATGTATGCTCTGTAGGTACAAACTCTGGTGGATTAGAAATCTAATAATATGGAATATAAAATATCGGAGAGAAGGAAGTAGTGGTAAAAGAAGATGGAATAGATGGCTGGATGAATGCTGGATTGGGAGTGGTTATCATAATCAGATATGGTATAGATGGGTGAGCAGACACAAATGTAAAGGTGGTGAAAACATGGGATGCCTAAATATCCCATGTGTCCCTAATGACACACTGGGATAAGAATGTGGGATAGATGGTATGTTAGTGGGAGGGGTAGATTCTAATCAGGCACACCGAGCAGATCAGATTGCACTCATACCCCCCCCCCCCCTCGTATGAATACGATGAGTACTAGGGCCACTACTAGGCTACTGATCAAATAATTGTTTCCTAAGAGGTGGATCTTGAAAATATGTTTAAAACAAAATTAATCACATGACATTATATATTATTTAAATATATATATTTGAAATAAAATACTCACTACAGGCACTAGTGGTGGAATTTCCATCTCATCCAAGCAATAATTGTTGTCCATTATCTTTTTCTGTTGGATCTCTTCAATTTGTTGCATATCCTGCATGTGAAAACAGATATGGAATTAATTAGAAACGGATAACAAATGTGTAACCCAAAAAACAAAATATATGAGAAGGAATAGAGGGATTGAAGGATAATTTTACTATATCTTATTTTAGGTGAGATTGAATGGATAAATAATGAATTCAATATATATTACAAGATATAATAAAAAATTAATTTTGAGTAGAATGGTGTCCAGGGGTAGTGGGTGTCTTGGGGGTGGGTGGGATATCCACGGAGGTGGGGGGCTGTCCACAGGGGGAGGGGGTGTCCAGGGGGATGTGCGGGCTATCCATAGGGGTGGCTGAGATATCCAGGGGGTAGGGGGTGTCAAGGGGGGTGGGTGGGCTGTCCATGGGGGTGGGGGTGTCCAGGGGGTAGGGGTGTTTAGGGGGGTGTTCAGGCTATCCATGGAGGTCATGGGGCTGTTCATGCGGGTAGGGGGTGTCCACGGGGGTTGGGGATGGTCAGGGGGTACAGGGTGTCCAAGGGTGGGGGGGCTGTCCGTGGGGGTTGAGGGGCTATCTAGGGGGTAGAGGGTGTCCAGGGGTGGAAGGGCTATCCAGTGGTGGGTGGGCTGTCCATGGGGGTGGCGGGGTTGTCCAGGGGGGGTACGGGGTGTCCAAGGGGTTGGAAAACCATCCACGGGGGTGGGAGGGGGTGTCTAGGGGGTGGGGGCTGTCTAGGGGGTTGAGGGGCTTTCCAAGGGGGTCAAGGGTGTCTAGGGTGTGGCGGGGTTGTCTAGAGGGTAGTGGTGTCTAGGGGGTAGGAGGGCTATCCACGGGGGTGGGGGCTGTCCAAGGGGGTATGGGGTGTCCAGGGGGTGTGCGGGCTGTCCACGGGGGGGGGGGGGGGGGATCCACAGGGGTGGTGGGTTTATCAATGGGGTACAAGGTTTCCATGTGTGTGGGCTGGCTATCCGCAGGGGTTGGCGGTGTCCACGGAGGGTGGGTAGGCTGTCCACAGGTGTGGCGGGGGCTGTCCAGGGGGTACGGGGTGTCCAGGGGGGTGGGTGGGCTGTCCACGGGGGTGCCGGGGCTGTTTAGGGGGTAGGGGTGTCAAGGGGGGTGTGCGGCTGTCCAAGAGGGGTGGGGAGGATTTTCAGAGGGGTAAGGGTGTCCAGTGGGAGGACGGTCTGTCCACGGGTGCTGTAGGGCTGTCCAGGGAGTAAGGGGTGTCCAAGGGGTGGGAGGGCTGTCCACCGGGGTGGGGGCTTTCCAGGGGTAAAGGGTGTCCAGGGGAGTGGGCAGGCTATCCACAGGGGTGGTAGTACTTTCCAGGGGGTGGGCGGGCTGTCCACGGGGGTGGTGGGGCTGTCCAGGGTGTACAGGGTGTCCAAGGGGGTGGGTGAGCTATCCACGGATAATTTAACTATCCATTGTTATAGGTGATTTTGAATAGATATATAAAGAATTCAATAAATCCTACAAGATTCAATAAATAAATTTAATTTTTAGTAGGATGGTTAGTTACTAAGTGTCATCAGTCTATTAAAATCTTGAAACATTGAGTCTGCGGCTTTATTTTACTCAACAAACAAGAGTGAGAGCATCCTTAATTATGCCTCTAGAAAATTCAGCAAGGTATATATGGGCATCAAGAGTGAGATTTCACACACATTTCAGAGATCCCATCATAGTTAGAGTAACATTTGGATCTTGTGACTAGGGTTTTTAGTTTTTTATTATGAAAATTGGTGCATGAGGTTTCTGTATGATAAGTGAATTAACAATGTGTGGATAATATTTGGGAACCAAGTGTGATGTAGGACTTGTATGAGCCTTGATTTTGATGTGGTATTTTAATGGAATCATGTATGGTGTCATTACGAAATGAAAATATGATGGATTGTGGGAAATTATGGTGTGTTATGCTTCTAATATGGGTGTTATGGTATGATGGTTGCAATGGAACCACCAGGATATTGATTCCTTGGGTCGGGAAGTGATGAGGTAGGTAATTCCTATAGGTGGATTTCCCACAAAAGGGATCAATTAATTATATTGAGTAGTTGGGGTATTCTAGGAATGTGGGAATAAAACATCTACATTCAATGCCATATTAAATTTTGGGACAATGAAGATCGGGTACATGAGATGGATGAGAGTTTTGGTCTGTGTATAGACAAAATAGAATAAGGATGAGCTATTATATGTTTGTAATATGGAAAGGCACATGTATTTTTCATATATTTAAAATATTTGAGGGTTGGGAGTGTACAATCCCCCAATCCCACTCCACATACCTCCTATAGCACCCACCTCCCACTGCACACCCCCACCCCCATAGCCACCCCTTCCACTCCATAGACCCCCCCCCCCCCCCCACAACCCCCCTCCCACGACACAACCCCCAATAGCCAGGTCCCCTCCCAACCACCTCCCCCCCTGCAGTCCCCACCCCAACCCCCACAACCCCTCACCCTCTCTATCCCCCACCCTACATAACACCCTCTACACCCACCCCCCCACTCCACACCCCTACAACCAACCCCCTCTCACTATAGAGCCCCCAACTCCCACTACACCCCCTACATCCCCATAGCCAACCCCCATCCACTCCACATCCCCCTCTACAACCAACCCCCCATCCCCACACAGCCCCCTATAGTCCCCCACCCCACCTCCCCTTATAGCCCCCACCCCCCATATTTCACACCCCCTCACCCCTTGCCTCCCCACCCTGCACATCCCCCATACAGCCCCCCCCCCCCACTGCCCATCTACAGCCAACCCCTCCCACTACAAAGCCCCCACTCCCACTGCACACCACCCTACAACACCTCCCACTCCAAAACCCCCCCTACAGCCCCTCCCACTGCACATCCCCCACACTCTGACTGCACAACTGCCCAGTCACCCAACCACCCCCTCCCACTGCACAACCCCCTCCCACCGTACATCCCCATACAGCCCCCTCCCACCCTACAACCCCTCCCCCACCTCCCCCTATATCCCACCCCCACACTACACATCCCCCTCACCCCTTGCAGCCCCCACCCTACAAAACCACCCCTACACCCCCCTACATCCCCCACTGCACATCCCCCACCCTTCCACTGGATAGTCCCCCCCCCCATTTCCTCAAAAAAGTAAATTACTAAATGGAGACCCATAGTAGGTCTCCCTACCTTTTAAGAACTCACTACCATGTTGGATCAATATAATAAGACATCACTAAAATATAAATATAAGTGAGGAACCATGATTCTAATCAAATGGGACTAAATAGAAATCCAAAAAGGAACTCCATGAAGTGGAATGATGCTCAAAGGAACTCTATTCAAGGGCATAACATTCCATAGATACAAATTTATGAACATTAGAAATCATCATTTGAATAGATATTCTGCTAGAGGAATCATGTGTTCTGTTAGGGGAAATACACTACACATGTTTTTCATCTACTTGAGGTGGAACAAAAAAGATTTCTTGAAAGAAGGATAGATCATAGGTTGGGAAGAAGGGTTTGCAAAGAATAGGGGAGTTTTCGTTTTGGTATAATCAAAACCAAAAACAAATAAAAACCATGTCTTCAATGAAATCTGAATGAAAAATGGAATAAATGGAGGTAGAACATAAAACGTAGTTATAACATGACATTTTTGATTTGGAAGAATAAAGAATTAGTTTCTGGGAAGAATGGTTTTCATGTTGGAACAATGTAGCTCTCATTTAGGGCGCAAGGTGGGCGGATCTCAATCAGAATTGGGAGTTGCATTTCTAGCATTTTATCCCAAAGGTTTTAAAAAACCATTGAGAAATATTATCAAACCTATCCCAATGGTTTGAATGAACCATTGGAATAAGGGGTTACACTCTCCACTATCCCAATAGTTTCACATAACCATTGGAAAAAATATACACTATCCCAAAAGTTTCAAAAATTCATTGGGAAACTATCACCTACCCAGTTATATCCCAATGATTCTTTGAACCCTTGGGAAAATACACTCTAACACTAAATATTCCAATGGGTTTCAACAAACTATTGGTATTTGAATCCTATCCCAATAGTTTCTATAAACAGTTGGGATAGAGGCATTAGTATTATAGGAATTTCCAGTAGTGCAGGTAATCTAAGGAGAAAGATTGATCGATTATTTTATGCCCTAAATCTATTCCTCTATAGGGCACTAGTATGCCAAAATTTCTCATCATATGAAGATATAGTCTCACATGATATTAAGATAGATGGAGAGTTCACTATGTCTTTTTACTGTAATGGAACGTAATAGAAGATGAAGGTTGCTGAAAACAATTGAAAAGGATATAAGTAAATGTGGAAGAAGGGATGTATTGACATTCCACACTGTGATGATTGAGGAAGGAAATACCTTGGAGCCTTCTTAAAAGGAAAAGGTAAGTGCTACAAGTGTGGATAGAAAAGCCATTATGATAGTGTTTTCAAGGGGAATAACAAATATATTAATGTTCAATGATATAATTTTAGGGATATGGTACACTATGTTAATTAATGTCCAAACCATCAAGGAAACATCCCTAAGAAAATTCCAAGTGATAAGGGACAAACATATGTGATCAAAACTGCTGATATGGAAGTTACTTATTATGTGGTGGAAGGTAATTTAATTGTTTCCTCAAAATTATCCACTGATTTTTTTTGATTTCTGATAATCACATTCTTTCATATCTTCCTAGTTTTACAAGAAAATTAGATATTTCAAATTTTATTTAAATAGGGTGTTTTCAATAAAAAATCTTAAGGGAAGTTTCATTACAATGATGTTGTGTCAAGAAGTCCCCATTATGTCATATAAACATGATTTATCTACTGATGTTTTTTCATACCCATGACTAACATTGTTATATGCCTATATATGGATTTTCTTTCAATCCATGATACAAAAATTAATTTCAAGAATATAGGGGTTATAATTTTGTAAGATGATGTCGAATCCATTATCTTTATACCATAAACATCGCCATCTAATTATCATATAGATCCAGTCCTGGTAGCTCTACTAAATTCAATTATTAGGTAGGAAGGGAATGAAATATCTATGGGTGAGGAAAGGAATGTTCAAATAGAGTACATACCTATAGTACATGATTATGTTGATGTGTTTCAAGAGGATTTACATGGACAACCTCTAGACCAGGAAATTGAGTTTTCCATTGAATTAATTCCTCATTTATGGACATATCAAAGAATATAAAATAAGACAAAAAATATTTGGGCAGAATAAAAAGAATTATTTGGAGTTTCATGTGGAAGATCGGGTTTTCTTAAAAGTATCTCCAATGAAGTCAGTTATACAATTTCTGACGAAATTGAAATTGAGACCTAGGTATATAGTCCCTTTTGAAATTCTCGAGCGAATTGGAGCTGTTTCATATCGTTTGGCTATTCCACCTCACCTCTATATAGTACACTGTAGGATCAAAATAATGATGTAGATGCTCAATATACAAGAGTGGGGGTGAATTGTACACTTTAAAAATTTCCCTAAACAAAGATACATATAAGTGTAATAAAGTTAAACTAAGAAAATTCACAAAACCTCTAACACCAATTGAAATATTGGGACAAAGTATGAAGTTACAAACTTCTAGTTCTATACACTTTCTTAAATCTGGAAAGTGATTTCGAAAAATCAGTTCTGGAAATATGGATCCGGAAAAAATGAAACTTAACCAAAGTTTATAATATGAGAGTCTACCTTAAATCGTATAGAATCAAACTGAATCAGAGTACAAGTGTAAGGAAATACAAAAAGATTATACTTTCCTTACAATACAAAATGCAGCAGAAAAACATGTAAAAAACAAGTAACAAGATATTAATCTTTTAACCCAAAGAGAAGGGTATCCAACAACCTTGGATAAAGGTCCCTTGATTTATACTTTCAAAAAAGTATGTCTTACCCACACATGGGTAAGACCTCGATATGAATATCAGAGTCTCTGTCTTGCTTCCCCTCAAGCTCTCAACTTCAAGGTAGTTGGAACCATTGTCTTCCTCATCAAGGAATCCCTAGAACATCAAGGTAGTCGGTACCTCTGTCTTCCAATCCCTGGAAGCCCTCAAATGTAATCACCAACATTCGGAGTCACATGAAGCAATCTAAACGAGCAGTTCAGTACGCACAAGGCATGAAAATCTTCTCTCTCTAGAAATTACCTTAACAGCATGTGGTCTCTAGAGTGATCAACTTGTTGTTGAGATCTTTTAAATGAGCTCATATTTATAGGCTTGGTAGCAACGGTCGCATCCCTCCTCCAACGGTCATATTTTCCGTAAATTTTGGAGAGACCTGTACACTTGTCACTCAAACAACATTTAGTCAATAACTGAATACATGAAATTGTTTTGAAATGAAACAAGTGTAAGAATAAGAAAAACTAATGTTCGTAATGTTAGAAAAATAAAGTTCGTAGTCTAATCAATAGGGAATTCAGAGTCTATAATAAAGAGATGTTCAGATTCTATTTGACTATGGTATTCATAATGAGAATTCATAATCAGAGTTCTTATTGAGATTTCATAAACTGAATTCATAATGATAAATCATCATCAGAATTCGTTATGAGAATTCATCATCAGAATTCGTCATAAGAATTCATCATCATAATTCGTAATGAGAATTCATAATCAGAATTCGTAATGAGAATTCATCATTAGAATTCGTAATGAGAACTCATCACTAGAATTCGTAATGAGAATTCATAATCAGAATTCGTAATGAGAATTCATCATCAGAATTCGTAATGAGAATTCATCACTGGAATTCGTATTGAGAATTCATAATCAGAATTCGTAATGAAAAACAGAATACCTTACATCTAATTATTTGTAAGATTCTGAGGTTTTGGACTACAATCCGAATTTTATACTTAGACAAATTTTCGATATGAATACGAATATCTAGGTAAGAGTAAATTTCCTTAAAGATAGAAATTTTAATTATAGAAGTAAAATATGGATTTGCTTAAGTATAAGGTGTTTGTGATTTTCAAAACAAGAATGAATGGAAAATTCATAAGGAATACCTTACTGACTCAACATAAGAAATGTTTTCCATGTATCATTTATGAGAAATTAAAAACTAGACCCAACACAATTCCTTACTTCTGAAGGTATAGAATTGTAACCTGACCTATTTTATTGTGAAGAGCCATTCCAGATTCTCGAAACTAAAGAAAAAGTGTTGAGGAATCAGATTACTCAACTGGTAAAGATACATAGGAAAAATCACAAAATCAAAGAGGAAACATGGTAGCCTAAGGATCATATGATGAAGAACCACACACATCTTTTTATGAGGTAACATTATACTAATTTCAAGGATGAAATTTTTCTGAGGGGATATTGTAACACCCCAAGATTTTACCAATACATGTCATATTAAATTCATGAAACACTGATTCTCTACAAAACAGAGCATTCTATAACCTATTTATTAAACATTATTTTCCCTCCTCTATGATTTTAATTTCGAAAAACTGACACACACAGTTGTATTTAATAAGATACTTAGAGTTTGATAAGACAAACTTACTATATGGTGAATAGTATCATTCCCTTGTGAATAGTTACATGAATAGTAATATGGAACTTATTAATACAAGATAATATAACTATTTTATTGTATTAAGGTTATAAGATAATGAGATCTTGATTAATTTTACAAGGTGACATAAAACAAATTATATTTTTAAAATTGTTATTTTTTCAATAAATTGTGATTATATATAAATATTAAATTAATAATATTTAGGAAATTATTTTCAAAAAATGGAGTTCATTTTTTAATTCTAAATGTCAATAAATTGTTAGGGTTAATTTTTGGTATTTTTCTGAAATACTCCAATTTTTGATGAATAGTAAGATATAGTAATTTACTGTATATATACATTATCTGTTAAATTAACTATTCCCAGCATCATGGTTGATATAAGAACACTTGGTTCAAACTCACATGAACTTATTACTATTCTTGGTCACAATAATCAATACTGTTGGGTATCTTTGGAAAAATAAGAAAATAATGAGTAAAATAATGGGAAAACCTCCTCTCCTTCACTATAACCCCCCAAATCACTCTTCAATTGACTCCTATCAATCCTTGTGCATTGACTAAATTCTGATATAAAATCCCCCTAACTCCTCCCCCCTTCTAGCATTCCTTGTTATCATAAAAAGGCCAAAACCCCTCCCCTAAAGAGGCTCTCAAGGAAGATTAATTCAAGTGGTAAATTCCTCTTTTCATTTCTTTTTTTTTTCAAGTTCATTTATGTTCTTTCTATTTATTCCTCTCCATTTATCCAAATGATGCAATGGATCCAGTAACTTACATGTACTAGAATTTTGTTATGATATTTGAATAATTCTTCATCATCTCTCTTTTCTCCTTCTTTTATACTGGAAATGAAAACACAATATGAGATGTGTTTATTTGTCACATTCAAGGACAACTGGATTTCAATTTCAATTACCATATTCAATTATGTTCATGAATCAATTTTTATGGTCTATCCAGACTATAATAAATTTATTATAACTTATTTATGGTTCTAGAATCCTCTAGTACACATGATATTATTTTATAAATCAAAATGAGTTTGTTCTGATAAAAAACATCCAATTGACCCCAAAAATTTGCATTAATGTTTTATTTAATGATTCATCTTAACTCCCAATAAAAAAATTAATTCTATAACCATGTAATATTATATATTTTCACTAATAAAATTCAAATTTTATTCTGTAAAACCATTCTCATTCTGCATGTTTATCAGTACTTGAATATAAGTAAATTGATCATGAAAACCAGGGAAAATGCTCCCAAACAATGAAATTGAATCACTTAACCCATAAAAATAACATGAATTAAAATAATATGGTTATAATAAATAAATTAAATTTATAGTAGGTTATTTAATTATCAATTTATTTACATAAATTTCATTATTCTGGTCATTAAGATAAAGTGATAAACACTTTCAGACTTAAGGAAATGATTTTCCACATGAAACACCATTTTCATTTGGGTTACTGTTATTATCCACATATACCAATTAAATTATTATACATTAATATATACTCCTCATAAATTCTATGTTACGTTTTTATATATGTGTACCAGCCATAATACTAACCTCATTTATGGGGAATTATATATTTTAAAATGATCTTTCAAAAATTCTTCCCAAAATACATCCCCAACTCAAGAGAATTTCTAAAATTCTTAACTATTTTCAAGGGAACTCTCTAATATTTTTTTGGAAACCATTATCTTTCTAAAATCACTAATTTTATTATGAAAATACTAAATTAATACATTTATGGTTTTATACAAACACTTTTATAAATAGATCTTCTTTTCAAAGTAAAAGAGTATTTATCTCAAGAATTACTAAATTATTTTATAAGAGTATCTTAATCTTTTTCAACAATCCTATTCATTATTATGTATTATTAAATTTAAATTTTATACAAAAACATCTACAAGGACATGACGAGGTATATTATGATTGAATTTTATGGATAATCACAGAGTGGTGAATGTTTGAACTTATTGGTTGTTTTTCGTTTTTTGTTGTAATGTATAAATTATGTATATATCTGACATTCCAAATCTACTAAACTATTAGTTCCTTTGGGATATGAATTTCTTTTAATCAGTCCAATGTAATGTAATAAGGAACCAGATCTTGAAAATTGGGGTTGGGTCATTTCACATATCCCTTAAATGTGAGTCATTATCATAATGAACATGTATATGAACACACATCTCCAAGAGCACACAATACTGAAATGTAAAACAAATGAAACCAATGCATGCATATAACTAAAATAGAAAAAATAGGGTATAATAGTAATTTAATGAATGAAAAAATAGTTCCAAATAAAATACTAACCAAAAAAACTAAATAGAAGAACATGCACCAAGGTATAGGACTATGATAAAATGAAAGATCTCAGAAAACACCTCTGCCTCTCAAGATCCAGCTATGATCCACCCACTACAATCCATCCTTAGACTCCATCAAAAGGGCCTTCTTCTACACACAACGCAAACCATAGTGGTAGATCATGTGCAGGGGGTGAGTATAAAAATTCCCAGTAGGACTCCCCAAACACACTAAACCTAACTCACCAAGTATAGCTATCTAAATAAAATATGTAATAATCAATAACCAACTTCCATCTATAAGATTATACTTGAATAAATTATCATTCCAATAGAATCCACTATCTGATCCATCCTAACACTGAACACACCCATTCAAGAGGTCAAGTTCATCAGGCCCCATCCATGAAACATCGCTCATCTAAGAGGGACACCATGAACTCTATCTTAGACTCATCTTCTGGATGAATCAAAATCTTGTGATGTGAATGCAGTGCCATACTAAACCCTTAACAGAATGAACCAAGGGAACAAAGTCATCAAAGACTTTTCTAGAATAAGTAAACAAATAGATATAAACAATCATTAGGGGTAAATAGCATATACATGGGGTACAAGGTGTGTACCATTATCCCCATGTTTTCCCATGTGGTAAATCTACAATGACCTGTAAACCTCAACATAAAAAATGTGGGAGTGGAACACAAAATTTGTAGAGGATACCAAAAACCTTCTCGTTTCACCTACCCATATTTGTATACCACTATCTATGCCTTGGTACCTTCCCATGTACACATAGATATGTCCATGTCCAAGTACATTCCATGTCACGAGACTTGTGCCTATTCCCAGGTATGCGATCCTTCTAAAGTACACATTAAGATGTCATATATGATTCATCCAGCATGTGACCATGTCACACAACATGTGATACCTAATTATAGCTGCAACACTAACATTTTATGTAGGTTTTCCCACATGGAATGTAATTTTGAAATGAATAACATGTTGATTGGGATTTTAAAGATCATTCAGATCTTCTTTCACATCATCCACATCATCAATATAGCCTTATTCCTCATCAGAATAATGAGATCAGGGTTTGGATGAGTAGTACCATCATCATTGGCCAGATTTCTGGTTCATATCATCTTGGAAAATTATCCTTCGAGGCATCCATAGCCACACCTGGGCATCACATGGTGAAAATGATGAACTACTAATTTAGTTTCCTCCTCCATAAATCTATCCAATGTCATTATAGATTCCCAAAATAGAACCTCTACTACGAGAAATACCTAGGAAATCAATTTGTTTCACTAAAGAACGATCGCACAACAGTTCAATACCAAGTATTGGTCGAATATTTGGCTAAGAAAAATATAAATGATGACTGAAAAATAAACATGGTATAAATTGATAAGACATAAAATACGAGGAATTAAAATCATCCATTGTCTTTTTGGACTCGATACATTTTTATAGAATAATTTAAATAAAGTGGAGTAAATAAAAACGAACATATAAAATTCCATAAATTTTAATCTAATGAAGATGCATATATAAATTCGTTTAATGAAATTGATCTATGATTTCCTAGGATTACTTAACGGGATAGAAAAAACAATTCAACATCCTAATATGAGTTTTTATTTTATATTGATGAAGAAAAATTATGAACTACCATCATTTATGGGATCGACAAACTCAATTATCACAAAAATCCTCGATCTAGTCGATATCTGTAACACCCCGAGCTTCCACGATACGCCTCTCTTTCAATAATGCAATAGCTTGCATTGTACGCAAGTTCGAGTTCTAAAACACCGCGACTAATCAAACTAGCCGTTATGAATAGTAGTAACCACTTTTTGAAATTATAGAAAATTTATATTTCAAAATGGAATTCATTTTTGTATTCCTATTATTGAAATTAGCCTATGTTGAATTTTTTTTAATTTTTGGAGAACTTCAAAATTTTTATTAATAGTGAAAAATACTTAAAACAACTTTTTTAATCAAAATAATTTATTGTGATAAATTACACTATTTAGTGGCCTTAAAGTATAATTAGAATATATTTTTACCATTTTATCCAATGGTGGTCATTAGAATTAATTTAACATTGAAATTGGACATAAACAATTGCCAATCTTTTGATATAAATTGTTTCTTAAAAACACGCTATTTGTTGTGACAGCGGGAATTAATTATAAAATTAATTAATGAAACTTATATATTTGGAATTTTGTAAAATAGACATCATTTTTGAATTCGGAATATCAATTATAGCTTAGGGTGAAATTTTGGCATTGTTCTGAAAAACTTCAATTTTTGATGAATAGTGAAACCACTAAGTGGTAGTTAAATAACTGATTTTTCGTTTAAATAAAATATTAACACTTCTGTGATTTGATTTTCAAAAATCAGACATACATGGTTGTCATTAAGAAGTAAAATGTGGTTCCATAAGATTAAAATAATTTTATGGTGAATAGTAACTTTTAAGTTCTTAATCGCGATTAGAGGTAATTAGTGTAGTTTAAGGTACAAATAATGTTTTAATAATATGAGATGAGAATGACACTTGTCCTACTCCTATTTTATGAGTCATGGCCGACCAAGACAACCCATGGGTCAACATGGGGACCCCATGGATCCACATTAGTTGGAAAATGACATTAAGATATATTTATTTAATGTTAAAATTAAATTGACACAAACATGAGTTGTTTTGCTAAAACAGTTTTTAAGTGGGGTTACACAAGTCCCAATTTTTACTATAAATATTCATTAGAAAGATAAAAATATTTCATACATCATAGTATTTTTTTTATAATTTTTAGACATTAAATAAATTAAATTATTTATGACATCATGATGATGCAGCGATGACCTCATTATTTAACGATTTAAATAAAATGGAAAGATAATGTAAAATCCAAAGCGTACACTTGTCAAAAACCTATTCGATGAGTATATTTCTAACCCTTATCATCTTATCCTCTAATTATATAAGTGTGGGACATCTAAAATCTGAAACTCATTTTATAATAAAGTGACTTTTCTTTACTTTCCAAGTGTGCCCCTCCTCTCCACTTATAAAAGGCCCCCACCTCTCCCACCTCATTTACACTTTCAAGCCATTTGGCTCGTCCAAACTCTTCCAAAATACTCTCCCAACTTCCCCCTCTTACTCCTAGAAGCCTCACATTGGGCATAACTCTTCCCAAGGAAGCCTTTGTCTCAAATCAAAAAGAGTTACCCAATTTTGAGGTAATGTCTTCTCTAATGTTGTTTTGTTTTATTTTTCTTCTCCAACCCCCTAAACTCTTTTTATTAATTTCTTTTGTAACAACACCAGTATCCTAAATATACTAGGTTGTTGTTATAAGACGGATTCGAGCTACACTTACACACACATACATCTAATGGTTAAAGAACATACGGTTTCTGTGGATGGCGAATTTCTGCCTCACGAAACGATGATTGTTCAACACTCATATAACACCTTAAAAGGTGGCCATTAAGATGTCACTATTTTTATATATGATATATAATATGTTTATGTTTTACTTATGATTCTGTATTTCTCATTTATGGCATACTTTATGATTTCCATTATGGGTAAAATGCGATAATTTTATTTTAGGAAGTGCGGACTACCGCCCCCTCAAAGTGATGTGAATCGTTAATGCCATATGTGGGATGTATAAATGATTGAGTAAATGATATTATATATGATATTATACTGGAACTATATTATACCTTTATATAATTATGATTTCATTACATTAAATACGAAATAGAAATGAAAGTAGCGTTCATGCGTACGTACGGCTTACCGTCTCCATGAATGGTGCATTTCATTTCTTACCTCTAAATGTTACGTAATATTATGAATGAATGTATATACTGGATATATATGATATATATGATATCTACATCATGAATATAATTCTGGATATAATGGATACTTCACCACATGAACAACTTGTAATTATAAGAAGGTTATTGTTGACACAAGTACCAAAGATCGACAAAACGACCGTTATTAACTTAAATAATTACATAATGTTCATAACATTGTAATAAGTGATATAATAAGGATAATGAAATTGAAAATGGTTCTTAATAAGGTATATATTAACTCTAGTTTATTATTCCGGAGGTTAAAGAACGGTTGAGTCAAGTCAGACACGAGGTAAGGGAATTTTTAACCCAACTTCCATTCTTTGGGTTAATCTCCTACTTTCAAATTATTGCATGATATTATTATGTCCTATTTTGTATTTTTACGTTCTTTATGTGTACCTATAGTGAATACACATAATAGATATATTTTATTTTAAAAATTATCTTTTAAGGACTTCGTCTCAATCTCCTTTCATTGAGGCATATTTGGTTTTATACACAACTTTCTTTTATACGGTGTATAAACCCCTTTGACTTTTACGTTTATTCAAAAGGAATCTTTTTTATACGAAAAATTTCGCTAAACGACCAAAGGGAATGTTTTTCGTTCCGTACTTATGCGGCGACAATGACTTCTCCGCCGCCGTGACCATTATTTGAGTTTCGGCTTCCTCTACAAGCCATCATTTTTTTTAATGAAAAATAAATACAAAGTTTTAACTTTCTTTTATTTTGGTATTGAAAATGGTTTTGAAAGTGTTTTTATTATATCAATGTGTTGTATTGATATCTTGTGATTGAAATGTGGAAATGTTATGTTTCCTTTATGCATGTTTTATATGATACGATTATGTTATGGTTTATGATGTGTTTAAACCTATTCATATGAGGAATGTATTGGACTTAATAAGTGACGGGTGGAGCCCGCTATAGCTCCTCGATGCATCGGTAGGTCTCATGAGACAACTAGTCATGGAATTGGCCGAGGCCCTTTCCCAATTTGATTTATGGTTTTGGCTGAGGCCTTAATCATTTTAGACGTCTTGGCCGAGGCCTTGACAAAATGTTTCAGAATGTCTGGCATTATACATTCCCTCATTATGAAAGTGGTTATTGATATTGCATGTGATTATTCGACCAGTAGAATATCCATGTGAAGAATTGAATGGCATTATCTCATTTTACTTTTTCATTATTATGTTGAAGTTCAAGTTTAAAAGGCTTTTGTTTTAGTTATACATTTCCTTAAATGTTAATATTTATTTATGAAAGCTTCTGCTATATTGTTAACCTTACTGAGCATCTGAGCTCACCCCTTTCAATGTTTTAATATTTTCCAGGATGTGAAGAAGTATTTTATGAATGACCTGCAGGGATAGTCCGAAGAGGATAGAAGTGTGGACTATGGAGACTTTGTTGTTGTAGTTTTTCATTTTTTGATGTAATGTAACATGTATGAATGTATCTAGTGTTTCCAAGGCTACTAAACTAATCGGTCTTTCGAGACTTGATCTTTTGTGATCATGCCAATGTTACGAAGTAATGCACCGACTCTGGGTAGCTGGGGTCGGGGCGTTACAGTTGGTATCAGAGGCAGTTTAGTAATAACCTTGGAAGCTAGATTTAGATCAACTCTGATTAGAGCACATAGCCCAAAGAAGGAATTTGAGGATTAGTATAGAAGAACTTCCTAGTATTTTGTTATTGTAGAGATTTTTTGAGTTTTCCGAGCAATACATCCCTGTCTGGATACGAGAAAGTAGAGGCGGCTCTGGCACAGATGTACCTAGGGGTAAAACCCGAAAACACGGCTTTGAGCTAGACTCGAACGGGAACTGGTGCACGACAACGGGCCTTGATGCACTCTTGGTTACGACACTCCCGGGGGATATGCTTAGGATAATTCTCATTTTCTTTACAAACCACTATGAAGGGTTATGAGTATATACTTTCTCAAAGGAAACATTTCTTTTTATGATTATGGATTATATCCATAAATTGTTCAATTTATGTTAAGTGTTTTATAAGTATGGGATTATGTATTTTAATTCATAAACTAATCTAGTTTATGCCATTGTTTAGAAATGGAGCCTAGTGGAAGAAATGGAAACTGTATCAATGGGCGCACTCCATGTAGGGATTTCCCTCCTGCTCAAGATAATTATTGTGGATCTGGAGATACAACTGGTGCTGATCAACTTATTACCATACTAGGACAACTCACTTAGGTTATGAATAATAACCTTACTCGTATGGGGCACCCTGATCCGCAACGTGGAGGATAAATGTTAGACCACTTCATGAGGAAACAACCACCAACCTTCAATGGGAGTACAAATCCTATAGTAGCTGAGCAATGGATAAATTCCTTAGAGAAAATATTCCATGCCTTGGGGAGTAGTGAAAGGGAGAAGGTTATCATGGCAGTTTACCGCCTCACTGGAGATGATGATCAATGGTGGTCATTGATTCAAAACAAGAAGGAAGATGATGAAGTATAAAATATGGAATGGAGGGAGTTCAAAGAGCTTTTCTTAGAAAAATACTTTCCTCGTTACCATCGAGCAGATATGGAAAGGCAATTTCTGAGTCTGAGGCAGAAGAAGGATGAGAATGTCGCAAAGTATGAGGCTAACTTTAAAAGGTTAGCGAGGCATGATGCCGATTATACACGTAACCCAAGGAGTAATATTGATCGTTTCTTTGATGGGTTAAAACCATTTCTCCATCGAGCTTTAGTATCACAATCCTTCTCATCATACGAAGATATTGTCTCGTGTGCTATCAAGAGAGAAAAGGAATTCTCTAAGGCTTATGACAATAAAGTAAAACAAGAGAAGAAGAGAACGGTGGAACAAGAGACAGATAAAGGGAAAAAGGGAAAGAAGGATTTTCCATTATGTGATAATTGTGGGAAGAATCACCCTGGTAGTTTCCTAAAAGGAATGGGAGTTTGTTATAAATGTGGAGAAAAGGGTCGCCAGGCTCGTGATTTCAAGGGAAAGAAAGAGGCTATCAAAGTTGAATGCTACAATTGTAGAGAAATGGGTCATTATGCAAATGAATTTCATAAGCGTCAGGGAAACTTATCTCAGAAAAGGCCAAGGGATCAAGGACAATCTTATGCTGTTACTAAAGTTGAAGCAGAATAACTAATGTATTGGTGCTTTTGGACTCATGGATTATATTCTGGTTATTAGAATAATGTGATATATATATAAGGATTGTACTGCAGTACTTTTTGATTTCAGTAAGGTTTTAATATGATTAAGGTAATCATATTTTTACTATGTGACAATAAGAGAAACTTTTCTTGTTTGGGGAATCTGATGTTACAATTGATTTTGGAATTTAGAGACCTTTTAGAGAAAGTCTGGACGAAGGTATTTTGGATAACTATTAAGGTTGTAATGGATTAAGTTGAACCATGGATAGTATTGTTTAAGGTTAAAGCATTTCAAAAGATTATTTTTGGAATATTATAATACTATAGTTTTAGGAAAAAGGACAACCTGCAGGGTGGGGCATAACCCATCGCGTCGGACAAAGCTGCAGGAATCGAACCCACAATCATAGTGCGACAGGCCTTTATTTCCTACCACTAGCCTATAGGAAGTCCCTGGTTATTACAAAATAATTTTACTAATCTAAATGGTATGATTTATCATTTGGAACCTTATACAATTAGGATAAGTATAATATTTTTGGGTTCTATTATCTTTTTGAGTGAAAGGTGAGTTGAAGGTTGAAACTATAATTGTCAAGCATAAATATATATATAACTATCTGTTATTCAATGAATAAATTAATTCTTAAACTTTAGTAATGGGATATTAAAACAAAAAAATGTGTTATCCTAATACCTTATGTCTTGTTGAACTGATGATATTTCAAATCAACAGAGATTGAAGGCTTTGAGGCCCTCAATTTGACAGTTGATTGTGATTGATGACCTCAATCACTCCCTACAAATATTTACGTTTTTCCTCCAATTATATGTCTCTAATTGCCACCAATGTTCTCCTAATCGAGATCATAATTGGGTGGTGACTTTTTCATTTCCCTTTCCCTCTTATTAAGTCTAAATTTTATTAATCTTATTTCTGATGTGGGTTTTCCTCAAAGGTATTTTCTATTTTCAACCTTTTATTTTCCAAGAAAAATTTCAAATTGCGAGGACACAATTTATTGAAGGAGGGGAGAATGTAACACCCCGAGCTTCCACGATACGCCTCTCTTTCAATAATGCAATAGCTTGCATTGTACGCAAGTTCAAGTTCTAAAACACCGCGACTAATCAAAGTAGCCGTTATGAATAGTAGTAACCACTTTTTGAAATTATAGAAAATTTATATTTCAAAATGGAATTCATTTTTGTATTCCTAATATTGAAATTAGCCTATGTTGAATTTTTTGTAATTTTCGGAGAACTTCAAAATTTTTATGAATAGTGAAAAATACTTAAAACAAATTTTTTAATCAAAATAATTTATTGTGATAAATTATACTATTTAGTGGCCTTAATGTATAATTAGAATATATTTTTACAATTATATCCAATGGTGGTCATTAGAATTAATTTAACATTGAAATTGTACATAAACAATTGCCAATCTTTTGATATAAATTGTTTCTTAAAAACACTCTATTTGTTGTGACATCGGGAATTAATTATAAAATTAATTAATTCAACTTATATGTTTGGAATTTTTTAAAATAGACATCATTTTTGAATTCGGAATATCAATTATAGCTTAGGGTGAAATTTTGGCATTGTTCTGAAAAACTTCAATTTTTGATGATTAGTGAAACCACTAAGTGGTAATTAAATAACTGATTTTTCGTTTAAATGAAATATTACCACTTCTGTGATTTGATTTTCAAAAATCCGACATACATGGTTTTCATTAAGAAGTAAAATGTGGTTCAATAAAATTAAAATAATTTTTTGGTGAATAGTAACTTTTAAGTTCTTAATCGCGATTAGAGTTAATTAGTGTAGTTTAAGGTACAAATAATGTTTTAATAATATGAGATGAGCATGACACTTGTCCTACTCCTATTGGATGAGTCATGGCCGACCAAGACAACCCATGGGTCAACTTGGGGACCCCATGGAGCCACTTTAGTTGGAAAATGACATTAATATATATTTATTTAATGTTAAAATTAAATTGACACAAACATGAGTTGTTTTGCTAAAACAGTTTTTAAGTGGGGTTACACAAGTCCCAATTTTGACTATAAATATTCATTAGAAAGATAAAAATATTTCCTACAACATAGTATTTTTTTTATAATTTTTAGACATTAAATAAATTAAATTATTTATGACATCATGATGATGCAGTGATGACCTCATTATTTAACGATTTAAATAAAATGGAAAGATAATGTAAAATCAAAAGCGTACACTTGTAAAAAACCTATTGGATGAGTAGATTTCTAACCCTTATCATCTTATCCTCGAATTATATAAGTGTGGGACCTCTAAAATCCGAAACTCATTTTATAATAAAGTGACTTTTCTTTACTTTCCAAGAGTGCCCCTCCTCTCCACTTATAAAAGGCCCCCACCTCTCCCACCTCATTTACACATTCAACCCATTTGGCTCGGCCAACCTCTTCCCAAATACTCTCCCAACTTCCCCCTCTAACTCCTAGAATCCTCACATTGGGCATAACTCTTCCCAAGGAAGCCTTTGGCTCAAATCAAAAAGAGTTACCCGATTTTGAAGTAATGTCTTCTCTAATGTTGTTTTGTTTTATTTTTATTCTCCAACCCCCTAAACTCTTTTTATTAATTTTTTTGTAACAAAACCAGTATCCTAAATATACTAGGATGTTGTTATAAGAAGGATTCGAGCAACACTTACACACACATACATCTAATGGTTAATGAACATACGGTTTCTGTGGATGGCGAATTTCTGCCTCACGAAACGATGATTGTTCAACACTCATATAACACCTTCAAAGGTGGCCATTAAGATGTGACTATTTTTATATATGATATATAATATGTTTATGTTTTACTTATGCTTCTATATTTCTCATTTATGGCATACTTTATGATTTCCATTATGGGTAAAACGCGATAATTTCATTTTAGGAAGTGCGGACTACCGCCCCCTCAAAGTGATGTGAATCGTTAATGCCATATGTGGGATGTATAAAGGATGGAGTAAATGATATTATATATGATATTATACTGGAACTATATTATACCTTTATATAATTATGATTTCATTACATTAAATACGAAATAGAAATGAAAGTAGCGTTCATGCGCACGTACGGCTTACCGTCTCCATGAACGGTGCATTTCATTTCTTACCTCTAAATGTTACGTAATATTATGAATGAATGTATATACTGGATATATATGATATATATGATATCTACATCATGAATATAATCTGGATATAATGGATACTTCACCACATGAACAACTTGTAATTATAAGAAGGTTATTGTTGACACAAGTACCAAAGATCGACAAAACGACCGTTATTAACTTAAATAATTACATAATGTTCATAACATTGTAATAAGTGATATAATAAGGATAATGAAATTGAATATGGTTCTTAATAAGGTATATATTAACTCTAGTTTATTATTCAGGAGGTTAAAGAACGGTTGAGTCAAGTCAGACACGAGGTAAGGGAATTTCTTAACCCAACTTCCATTCTTTAGGTTAATCTCCTACTTTCAAATTATGTCATGATATTATTATGTCCTATTTTGTATTTTTACGTTATTTATGTGTAACTATAGTGAATACACATAATAAATATATTTTATTTTAAAAATTATCTTTTAAGGACTTCGTCTCAATCTCCTTTCATTGAGGCATATTTGGTTTTATACACAACTTTCTTTTATACGGTGTATAAACCCCTTTGACTTTTACGTTTATTCCAAAGGAATATTTTTTATACGAAGCGTTTTTCTAAACGACAAAAGGGAATGTTTTTCGTTCCGTACTTATGCGGAGACAATGACTTCTCCGCCGCCGTGACCATTATTTGAGTTTCGGCTTCCTCTACAAGCCATCATTTTTTTAATGAAAAATAAATACAAAGTTTTAACTTTCTTTTATTTTGGTATTGAAAATGGTTTTGAAAGTGTTTTTATTATATCAATGTGTTGTATTGATATCTTGTGATAGAAATGTTGAAATTTTATGTTTCCTTTATGCATGTTTTATGTGATACGATTATGTTATGGTTTATGATGTGTTTAAACCTATTAATATGAGGAATGTATTGGACTTAATAAGTGACGGGTGGAGCCCGCTATAGCTCCTCGATGCATCGGTAGGTCTCATGAGACAACTAGACGTGGAATTGGCCAAGGCCCTTTCCCAATTTGATTTATAGTTTTGGCTGAGGCCTTAATCATTTTAGACGTCTTGGCCGAGGCCTTGACAAAATGTTTCAGAATGTCTGGCATTATACATTCCCTCATTATGAAATCGGTTATTGATATTGCATGTGATTATTCGACCAGTAGAATATCCATGTGAAGAAGTGAATGGCATTATCTCATTTTACTTTTTCCATATTATGTTGAAGTTCAAGTTTAAAAGGATTTTGTTTTAGTTATACATTGCCTTAAATGTTAATGTTTATTTATGAAAGCTTCCGCTATATTGTTAACCTTACTGAGCATCTGAGCTCACCCCTTTCAATGTTTTAATATTTTCCAGGATGTGAAGAATTATTTTATGAATGACCTGCAGGGATAGTCCGAAGAGGATATAAGTTTGGACTATGGAGACTTTGTTGTTGTAGTTTTTAATTTTATGATGTAATGTAACATGTATGAATGTATCTAGTATTTCCAAGGCTACTAAACTAATCGGTCTTTAGAGACTTGATCTTTTGTGATCATGCCAATGTTACGAAGTAATGCACCGACTCTGGGCAGCTGGGGTTGGGGCGTTACAATTGGTATCAGAGGCAGTTTAGTAATAACCTTGGAATCTAGATTTAGATAAACTCTGATTAGAGCACATAGCCCAAATATAGACTTTGAGGATTAGTATAGAAGAACTTCCTAGAATTTTGTTATTGTAGAGATTTTGTGAGTTTTCCGAGCAATACATCCCTGTCTGGATACGAGCAAGTAGAGGCGGCTCTGGAACAGATGTACCTAGGGGTAAAACCCGAAAACACGGCTTTGAGCTAGACTCGAACGGGAACTGGTGCACGACAACGAGCCTTGATGCACTCTTGGTTACGACACTCCCGGGGGATATGCTTAGGATAATTCTCATTTTCATTACAAACCACAATGAAGGGTTATGAGTATATACTTTCTCAAAGGAAACATTTCTTTTTATGATTATGGATTATATCCATAAATAGTTCAATTTATGTTATGTGTTTTATAAGTATGGGATTATGTATTTTAATTCATAAACTAATCTAGTTTATGACATTGTTTAGAAATGGCGCCTAGTGGAAGAAATGGAAACTGTATCAATGCGCGCACTCCATGTAGGGATTTCCCTCCTGCTCAAGATAATTATTGTGGATCTGGAGATACAACTGGTGCTGATCAACTTATTACCATACTGGGACAACTCACTCAGGTTATGAATAATAACCTTACTCGTATGGGGCACCCTGATCCGCAACATGGAGGATAAATGTTAGACCACTTCATGAGGTAACAACCACCAACCTTCAATGGGAGTACAAATCCTATAGTAGCTGAGCAGTGGATAAATTCCTTAGAGAAAATATTCCATGCCTTGGGGAGTAGTGAAAGGGAGAAGGTTATCATGGCAGTTTACCGCCTCACTGGAGATGCTGATCAATGGTGGTCATTGATTCAAAACAAGAAGGAAGATGATGAAGTATCAAATATGGAATGGAGGGAGTTAAAAGAGCTTTTCTTAGAAAAATACTTTCCTCGTGACCATCGAGCAGATATGGAAAGGCAATTTCTGAGTCTGAGGCAGAAGGAGGATGAGAATGTCGCAAAGTATGAGGCTAACTTTACAAGGTTAGCGAGGCATGTTGCCGATTATATACGTAACCCAAGGAGTAATATTGATCGTTTCTTTGATGGGTTAAAACCATTTCTCCGTCGAGCTTTAGTATCACAATGCTTTTCATCATACGAAGATATTGTCTCGTGTGCTATCAAGACAGAAAAAAAATTCTCTAAGTCTTATGACAACAAAGTAAAACAAGAGAAGAAGAGAACGGTGGAACAAGAGACAGATAAAGGGAAAAAGGGAAAGAAGGATTTTCCATTATGTGATAATTGTGGGAAGAATCACCCTGGTACTTGCCTAAAAGGAATGGGAGTTTGTTATAAATGTGGAGAAAAGGGTCACCAGGCTCGTGATTGCAAGGGAAAGAAAGAGGCTATCAAAGTTGAATGCTACAATTGTATAGAAATGGGTCATTATGCAAATGAATGTCCTAAGAGTCAGGGAAACTTACCTCAGAAAAGGCCAAGGCATCAAGGACAATCTTATGCTGTTACTACAGTTGAAGCAAAATAACTAATGTATTGGTGCTTTTGGACTCATGGATTATATTCTTGTTATTAGAATAATGTGATATATATATAAGGATTGTACTGTAGTACTTTTTGATTTCAGTAAGGTTTTAATATGATTAAGGTAATCATATTTTTATTATGTGACAATAAGAGAAACTTTTCTTGTTTGGGGAATCTGATGTTACAATTGATTTTGGAATTTAGAGACCATTTAGAGAAAGTCTGGACGGAGGTATTTTGGATAACTATTAAGGTTGGAATGGATTAAGTTGAACCATGGATAGTATTGTTTAAGGTTAAAGCATTTCTGAAGATTATTTTTGCAATATTATAATACTATAGTTTTAGGAAAAAGGACAACCTGCAGGGTGGGGCATAACCCGTCGCATCGGACAAAGCTGCAGGAATCGAACCCACAATCATAGTGCGACAGGCCTTTATTTCCTACCACTAGCCTACAGGAAGTCCCTGGTTATTACAAAATAATTTTACTAATCTAAATGGTATGAGTTATCATTTGGAACCTTATACAATTACGATAAGTATAATATTTTTGGGTTCTATTATCTTTTTGAGTGAAAGGTGAGTTGAAGGTTGAAACTCTAATTGTCAAGCATAAATATATATATACCTATCTGTTATTCAATGAATAAATTAATTCTTAAACTTTAGTAAAGGGATATTAAAACAAAAAAATGTGTTATCCTAATACCTTATGTCTTGTTGAACTGATGATATTTCAAATCAACATAGATTGAAGGCTTTGAGGCCCTCAATTTGACAGTTGATTGTGATTGATGACCTCAATCGCTCCCTACAAATATTTACGTTTTTCCTCCAATTATATGTCTCTAATTTCCACCAATGTTCTCCTAATCGAGATCATAATTGGGTGGTGACTTTTTCATTTCCCTTTCCCTCTTATTAAGGCTAAATTTTATTAATCTTATTTCCGATGTGGGTTTTCCTCAAAGGTATTTTCTATTTTCAACCTTTTATTTTCCAAGAAAAAATTCAAATTGCGAGGACACAATTTATTGAAGGAGGGGAGAATGTAACACCCCGAGCTTCCACGATACGCCTCTCTTTCAATAATGCAATAGCTTGCATTGTACGCAAGTTCAAGTTCTAAAACACCGCAACTAATCAAAGTAGCCGTTATGAATAGTAGTAGCCACTTTTTGAAATTATAGAAAATTTATATTTCAAAATGGAATTCATTTTTGTATTCCTAATATTTAAATTAGCCTATGTTGAATTTTTTGTAATTTTCGGAGAACTTCAAAATTTTTATGAATAGTGAAAAATACTTAAAACAACTTTTTTAATCAAAATAATTTATTGTGATAAATTATACTATTTAGTGGCCTTAAAGTATAATTAGAATATATTTTTACCATTTTATCCAATGGTGGTCATTAGAATTAATTTAACATTGAAATTGGACATAAACAATTGCCAATCTTTTGATATAAATTGTTTCTTAAAAACACGCTATTTGTTGTGACAGTGGGAATTAATTATAAAATTAATTAATGCAACTTATATGTTTGTAATTTTTTAAAATAGACATCATTTTTGAATTCGGAATATCAATTATAGCTTAGGGTGAAATTTTGGCATTGTTCTGAAAAACTTCAATTTTTGATGAATAGTGAAACCACTAAGTGGTAGTTAAATAACTGATTTTTCATTTAAATGAAATATTACCACTTCTGTGATTTGATTTTCAAAATTCCGACATACATGGTTGTCATTAAGAAGTAAAATGTGGTTCAATAAGATTAAAATAATTTTTTGGTGAATAGTAACTTTTAAGTTCTTAATCGCGATTAGAGGTAATTAGTGTAGTTTAAGGTACAAATAATGTTTTAATAATATGAGATGAGCATGACACTTGTCCTACTCCTATTTGATGAGTCATGGCCGACCAAGACAACCCATGGGTCAACTTGGGGACCCCATGGAGCCACTTTAGTTGGAAAATGACATTAATATATATTTATTTAATGTTAAAATTAAATTGACACAAACATGAGTTGTTTTGCTAAAACAGTTTTTAAGTGGGGTTACACAAGTCCCAATTTTGACTATAAATATTAATTATAAAGATAAAAAGATTTCCTACATCATAGTATTTTTTTTATAATTTTTAGACATTAAATAAATTAAATTATTTATGACATCATGATGATGCAGCGATGACCTCATTATTTAACGATTTAAATAAAATGGAAAGATAATGTAAAATCCAAAGCGTACACTTGTCAAAAACCTATTGTATGAGTAGATTTATAACCCTTATCATCTTATCCTCGAATTATATATGTGTGTGACCTCTAAAATCGGAAACTCATTTTATAATAAAGTGACTTTTCTTTACTTTCCAAGAGTGCCCCTCCTCTCCACTTATAAAAGGCCCCCACCTCTCCCACCTCATTTACACTTTAAAGCCATTTGGCTCGGCCAACCTCTTCCCAAATACTCTCCCAACTTCCCCCTCTTACTCCTAGAAGCCTCACATTGGGCATAACTCTTCCCAAGGAAGCCTTTGGCTCAAATCAAAAAGAGTTACCCGATTTTGAGGTAATGTCTTCTCTAATGTTGTTTTGTTTTATTTTTCTTCTCCAACCCCCTAAACTCATTTTATTCATTTCTTTTGTAACAACACCAGTATCCTCAATATACTAGGATGTTGTTATAAGAAGTATTCTAGCAACACTTATACACACATACATCTAATGGTTAATGAACATACGGTTTCTGTGGATGGCGAATTTCTGCCTCACGAAACGATGATTGTTCAACACTAATATAACACCTTCAAAGGTGGCCATTAAGATGTCACTATTTTTATATATGATAGATAATATGTTTATGTTTTACTTATGCTTCTGTATTTCTCATTTATGGCATACTTTATGATTTCCATTATGGGTAAAACGCGATAATTTCATTTTAGGAAGTGCGGACAACCGCCCCCTCAAAGTGATGTGAATCGTTAATGCCATATGTGGGATGTATAAAGGATGGAGTAAATGATATTATATATGATATTATACTGGAACTATATTATACCTTTATATAATTATGATTTCATTACATTAAATACGAAATAGAAATGAAAGTAGCGTTCATGCGTACGTACGGCTTACCGTCTCCATGAACGGTGCATTTCATTTCTTACCTCTAAATGTTACGTAATATTATGAATTAATGTATATACTGGATATATATGATATATATGATATCTACATCATGAATATAATTCTGGATATAATGGATACTTCACCACATGAACAACTTGTAATTATAAGAAGGTTATTGTTGACACAAGTACCAAAGATCGACAAAACGACCGTTATTAACTTAAATAATTACATAATGTTCATATCATTGTAATAAGTGATATAATAAGGATAATGAAATTGAAAATGGTTCTTAATAAGGTATATATTAACTCTAGTTTATTATTCAGGAGGTTAAAGAACGGTTGAGTCAAGTCAGACACGAGGTAAGGGAATTTATTAACCCAACTTCCATTCTTTGGGTTAATCTCCTACTTTAAAATTATTGCATGATATTATTATGTCCTATTTTGTATTTTTACGTTCTTTATGTGTACCTATAGTGAATACACATAATAGATATATTTTATTTTAAAAATTATCTTTTAAGGACTTCGTCTCAATCTCCTTTCATTGAGGCATATTTGGTTTTATACACAACTTTCTTTTATACGGTGTATAAACCCCTTTGACTTTTACGTTTATTCAAAAGGAATCTTTTTTATACGAAGCATTTCTCTAAACGACCAAAGGGAATGTTTTTCGTTCCGTACTTATGCGGCGACAATGACTTCTCCGCCGCCGTGACCATTATTTGAGTTTCGGCTTCCTCTACAAGCCATCATTTTTTTTAATGAAAAATAAATACAAAGTTTTAACTTTATTTTATTTTGGTATTGAAAATGGTTTTGAAAGTGTTTTTATTATATCAATGTGTTGTATTGATATCTTGTGATTGAAATGTGGAAATGTTATGTTTCCTTTATGCATGTTTTATGTGATACGATTATGTTATGGTTTATGATGTGTTTAAACCTATTCATATGAGGAATGTATTGGACTTAATAAGTGACGGGTGGAGCCCGCTATAGCTCCTCGATGCATCGGTAGGTCTAATGAGACAACTAGTCGTGGAATTGGCCGAGGCCCTTTCCCAATTTGATTTATGGTTTTGGCTGAGGCCTTAATCATTTTAGACGTCTTGGCCGAGGCCTTGACAAAATGTTTCAGAATGTCTGGCATTATACATTCCCTCATTATGAAAGTGGTTATTGATATTGCATGTGATTATTCGACTAGTAGAATATCCATGTGAAGAATTGAATGGCATTATCTCATTTTAGTTTTTCATTATTATGTTGAAGTTCAAGTTTAAAAGGCTTTTGTTTTAGTTATACATTGCCTTAAATGTTAATATTTATTTATGAAAGCTTCTGCTATATTGTTAACCTTACTGAGCATCTGATCTCACCCCTTTCAATGTTTTAATATTTTTCAGGATGTGAAGAAGTATTTTATGAATGACCTGCAGGGATAGTCCGAAGAGGATAGAAGTGTGGACTATGGAGACTTTGTTGTTGTAGTTTTTCATTTTTTGATGTAATGTAACATGTATGGATGTATCTAGTGTTTCCAAGGCTACTAAACTAATCGGTCTTTCGAGACTTGATCTTTTATGATCATGCCAATGTTACGAAGTAATGCACCAACTCTGGGTAGCTGGGGTCGGGGCGTTACAATATCCATATTTTTTCCAAGAAAACAATTCAATTGTTGTCTAGATCTCTAGGGGTTGAGTGGCTAACACTAGGAAGGGTCTCATATCTATGTATTTAAAAATGAAATAGTCACTATGTAAAATAAAATAAATAAAATAAATTTATTTTATTTATTTTCTTAATTCCACAAGAAAATCTATTTTTCGAAAATGACACATGATGACAAATATAATGACTTTTCAATGGTAAAAACATTACAAACTCAACGGTACCCTCTGATTTCTAACCTGGGACCCCTCTCCAAAATTATTACACATTTTTTTGAAAACTACATTTGTGTGTTGTCTAATGTATTTCAAACCATTACTTAAAAAAAACAATCCACAGAATCACAGGATATATTAGCATATGTTCTCTAAGTTCATCTATATAATATCAAAATATAATTCATAAAAAATAATAGTCATTACATTCTCCCACCATTAGGTATATTCATTCACTAAAGAGAAAAACCTACTAAACAGATGAGGGTACTGGGTTTGTATTTGGGTCTCTCAATCCAAGATGATCTTCTAAAGATTATCATTCTACCATTGGACGTGTACTTGGGGAATCAATCTCCAATGAAGGACCCTCTCATTCTGATCCCTGATCTCTGCTGGGTACTTAGAAAATGTAGCTCTATAATCCATGTCCATCTCACCCCAGTTGACAACATGTGATGTGTCGTGCACGTACCTACGAAGATATAAAATATGGAATACAGTGTATAATCAATCCAACTATGGTAGTAGTGATAAGTGATATTCCACCTCATCTATGCTATATAGAATCTGTAATGGTTTAATTAATCTTTAAAATAACATTATCCCCCGACAATCACTACAATCCACGTCAAGGTGAGACCCAATGGAACACATGTTCTCCCTCCACAAACTCAAGTTGTATCTATCAACAGTTTTCATAAGAGTTATGTTAGATATGTTATTTCTTTATCCACACCTATATGATATTCATTTTTTCTATACTATCTTTCTGAAACTCTGGGCCCATGATTGTTGACTCACGTGGATCTATTAAAAAAAGTTGTGACCTACAGGGTTTCCCATACAAAGCCTTGAATGACACCAGTCCAATAGTGGAATGGAAGCTATGGTTTTACACAATCTCCACCAAGGGTAGATGTTCCTCCAATCAATTTCCATTTTCCATCGTGAAATCTTGTAGCTTGTTTTCCAAGACCTGAATGATTTTCTCTCTCTGGACATCTATCTAGGGGTGAAATGTTGTGCTCCAAAATAACAAGTCCCTAAGGCCTCATATTCATTATCTAAAGTGATCATCATGATATGAAATTATCATTGATGGGACTCTATGGATCTGGACTATCTTATGCATGTGGAGGCTTCCCAAGCTCTCTACTAAACTCTATTCATGAATATCTAGGAAGTGGGGTGACTTTTTGAGTCATTCTATGATCACCTTGATGTACTTGTTTCCCCTAGATTTTCATGATTACCCTATCAAAATGTCCATGGATATCCCTTCCCATTTCCACTATGGAACCTCATGGGGTATAGCTAATCCAATTTAAAAAAGGTTCTAGAATTCACCTACAATCAATTGGGGCATCGAGAGACAAACTATGCAAATCCCTTCTTCATGAGTGGCCACCAAAATTGATGTCTGACATACTGGTACATGTTTTAAACCCTTGTATGTACTATCAAAGTGGATGTATGAATCTCTCTAATGAAATCCACCCACAATGTCTTGGGAACCATTATCCATCCTCTGAAATGGATAGTGTGATCCCAACCTTCATAATATCCATCAAGTGCATGTCTAGTAGATATTTGAGTATGTAAGGTCTCCGATTTAGTATCTTCACTTTTAGAATTAATGAAATTATATAAAATTTGTGGTATGACAACCATCGACTATAGATATGGAGAACCATCTCTGTCCACTATGAAAAACTAAAATAAGGTTAACTGATTCAATACCTTGAACAACAATAATGGTCAAGATATCCTACTGGGAGCATCTACCACCACATTACCCTTCGTAGGATTATAGAAAATATTGAATTCATAGTCCTAGAGGGACTCTATCCATTAACTCTATATTATGTTATGTTCATTTTCTAATAAGACATACTTGATAATCTTATGGTAAAATTAAATGATAAATCAATCACCAATCAGGTAGTGTTGCCACATATATTGTGTGAATACTGCAACTTCAAACTCAAGATCATGGTTCACATAGTTCTTCTCATGTGGTCTCAACTAATGTGAACCATAAGAAATTTCCACCAATTGTTTCATTAGAAAAACCATGTGTGGTCTCTAATGCATCGAAGAACACTATATACTCTACACCCCCTCTAGAAATATCAATAAGGGAGTGCTCATTAATTTCTACCTCAACTCTTGAAAGAATTGTTAGTACCATTCCATCCACACTAATGGTTCCCCTTCTAGGTAAAATGTATAAATTGTGTTTCCAATATTGGTAAATTAGGTGAAAACCTCCAATAGTATCTTTCCAACCCAAGGAAATTATATACTCAATAGCACTCTTGGTCGGCTCTGAAGTAATCACGATCCCGAACTTCACTGAATCCACTGCTACTCATACCTATGAGATGGTGTGTCCAATTATGTGGACCTCTTGAATCCAAAATAGACACTTATAGAGTTTTCTATAAAGCTGGTTCTCTTGGAGTGTGTCTAGGATCATCATAAAGTGTACCATGTGCTCCTCCACAAACACAATGTCTACTAGGTTTTCATCAATGTAGAAAATCATGAATCAATATTAAAAAGGATGAAATATATAGTTCATGAGCCACAGGAATACTGATGGCGTGTTTGGCATGCCAAAAATGTCACCAAGTACTCATTATTACAGTAAAAACATCTGAATGAAATATTTAGTATATAGTCATCCCAATATCAAAAATGATGATAACTAGAACTGAGGCCAATCATCGAGAAACATCACACACCTATGAATTGGTCAATGAGGGTTTTCATAATTGATAGTGGATAATAATTCTTTATAGTCAATTAATGAATGTGATGGTAGTATACACATAACCTCAAGATCCCATCCAGCTTCATGTCCAACAAAACTGAGGATCCCTGGGGAGAATCACTGGTTCCCACAAAGTGCTTCCATTAAAAGTTCTCTAACTTCACCCTTATCTTACAAATCTCTTTATGAGCCATCTGATATGATGGTGTATATTTTCAGGAATCCTAGAGATGTATGTAAATGAATATGTCTAGATCTTGGTGGGGAGGTAAACCATGTATGTCATCATGAACTATGTCCTCATACTATGCCACCACCATATGAAACAAATATAACAAAGCATCCTCTATTCTAAGAGTCATTCTAGCCAAATGGTAAATAATTTTCTACACTCTCCTATGACTATGATAATCCTACACCACTACAGATTCCTTTTCACCAAAAATAAAAAACCTAGTACCATCTGAGTGAACACACATCATGATCCACCTAAAATAGTCAGTCTGAGCATGAAATATATATAACTAGTCAATACTTATGATGACATCAGAAGGACTCATAATTTTTTATTTGAATCGCATACAAAACTCTTTCCACCAAGAATCAGATCACATTGTGGTTAAAAGGTTAGCAATCACTATGTGACCTATCGGTGTCTCCAACCATAATGGTCGAGCCAATGGCTCGTATTGAATCTCTATATCTTGTTGTAGAGACATGGAGACGAAGGAATTAATCACATCAGTTTCTATCAATACATTAAAAAAGTATAAAGTACATAGATTTAACTCATCTCATCCTTGTATCATTAGGGTCATAGGCCTCCATATCTTGTAGTTGGCTGCATCCAAACCACTATCACCCTAACTCTGGAATCGACCAACTGGCAGTAGCGGTGGTAGTAGGTCAAACATCCAACTACCTCCTAAATCACTCATAGTCTCTCTTACATGTATCTATCCCTTCAAACCACTATTCTAACACTTTTTACTCTATGTCAGGGGTCCCTCAACCATCTCATTATCAGATATAAGATGGTTCAAACAATCCTAAGCCATATTTTGGTATCCATTACAAGAGAAACAATGCAACTACCCCAGTAGATTTGAGCCAACCTAAGAGCCCTGCACCGATGACCATGTATCCAAGGGTAACCCCCAAAAGCATATAACAACATTGGATCCCTTTGAAATTCATCAACTATCATATTCCAAGGTCTCATCTCGTTGGTTCCTATTAACAGCACCCACTATAGGATCTTGATCTTCTTGGAAGCTTTCCACCACCAAGCCCCACTCAAGAACCTAAGAATAAGTGGGAAATCTAAGGGAGACAATTGAAGCTATGATGTTCCAGTATATGACCTTCTCAATAGTATGCGGACTAAAGAAAAGATCTAGAACTATATCCATAGAGTATTGTGATAGATCAGTAAACCTCAATGAATATTTCTCCTTAGTCAAACATTCCTACTATAGATGTAGAATCTCCACTATGCAAAATATTCATAATGTGGTTGGATAGAACTCCTCCCCAAAGAGATGCTTAGATATGGACAAGGGGAGAGCTGTATCATTTTTTGACTAAGTCACTACGATCCACCATCCCCAAATAGACTCCTGAAGAAGACTTAATCTGAGGAATTCCATCTAATCCACAAGAATTCTCACAAGGAAGATGTAGAGACCCATATCTTGACGTACATAGACATTACATTACTTTTGCGGAATACCTAGTACATAAAAAAAAACACACACACAAGGATCGTAATAGTTTAGTGTCTTTGGAAACTCGGAATATAATCTTCTAATCGTGGTGAAAGATCTTCAAAATCTCCCATAAAGATCTTCCCTTTTTTTACCTGAAACCTTTCTTTATATCCTGGGGAAAAGAAAACATAAAAGGGTGAGCTCAAATGCTCAGTAAGGGTAAACAAAAGAAATATCAATCACATCATATACATAAGAACATAACTTTTGGAAATCTTAACCTGCAAAAGAGATCATAATTTCATAACATGGGGTAAATCATGGCAGTGAAATGTAATCACAATAATCATAACATAAAACATGAAACTTTGTGGCATACACACATAATCATAGAGAATCATTTCTTGTTAGTCAAGACTCATTGCCAAGACTATCTTAGTGGACAAAGTCCCTTTCTGAATCGAGTAACCCTCGTTTCAGTCCTGTTTCACTGAACCGGTATAACCTACCATTTCATCCATGTCTATCTCATGAGATATAAAATCATTACCCAATGCATTGGAGGGAGATATAGGTCCCACCCATCTCATAATGATACCATTCTTATGTGTGCCACAAAATCATAAATCATACATCATTGCATAACCCATGTAATAAAAATGGGAATCTTAAACATCATGTCATCATAAAACAATTCATATATGATAAAGGAGTTCATAAAAATAATTCCATCACAACATAATCAAATAAATGTAATAATAGGGATAAAAACAGAACCCTTTATTTTCTTAGATGGAAAATAATTTTGATAAAACACTTGAACTTCATTCTTGATGAAAATATCCTTTCTACTTCAAAAACATTTTTCCTTTCATAACATGTCATACGACTTTAAAATAAAAGAAGATAATTAAAAATACACTTGACAACTTGTAAAGGAAGCTTCTTGGAAATAATTTTTTAAAAATCCATTCATGCCGTATAAGTTAAAAAAAACATTCTTCGTACTTTTGTCGGAAAAGTCAAAAAGTACCTCGTACGAAAAACGACAAAAGATTTCTTTCGTATCTTTTACTAAAAACTCACCGAAGGGTAAAATTGGATATAAAATATTGTATAAGGATGGAAATAATATTAAATATTGAGGGAACATGGATGTGGATGATAAAATACACCCCAGTAATTACCAAAGTAAAAACAATCTTGGATAAAAGTGAGATTGTGATATTTCCCTTACCTTATGTCCGGCTTGCTTTGTAAGTGTCCGAACCTCCTGTATAATGATTTAAATCATGTTATTGACTTATTCCAGAATCATATTCATTTTTATTATATCATATATGGACCACTTATGACTTTATATTACCCGTTCTTTTGTAAATTCATGTTAATGTAGCGTTTTGGGTAAAATCGTCTCATTTGTCGTTCGTGTTTTTAACTTGTAATTATTCATATGATTACTTAGATCATGATTACTTAATTCCAGAATATAAAAAATGATTTATATATATATATTCAGAATATACATATATAATAAATCAGTAAATGGAAAGAAATACACCGTTCATGGAGACGGTAGTCCGTACGTACACATGAACGCTGTTTTCGTTTCCTTATTGAATTGAATGGAATTAAGTAGATGACATACATATAAATATAAATAATTACAGTATAATTATTAGGTAATATATTTCATTAGTTCTTATTATATATACATTATAATCATTCATGAATGGTTAATTATTAAGAATGAATCTCATCGCGTCGTGGAGACGGTAGTCCGTACGTACGCACGAGCGATGATATCATTTCCATAATTATTGAATTGAATTGGAGTGGATTATACAATATATCAGAATCAATATGATGTTGTAATAACTATGTATAGTTATTCTTTACACCATTATACCCATCCATGTAAGGTGGTGGTGGAAAATAGATTACACCACGGTGTGGAGACGGTATTCCGTACGTACGCACGCACGGTGATTTCATTTTTCCGTAGGATGGATAGAAGGTGAATTAGGGTTGTTTCATATTTATAATAACATATCAATATTTAAGTAATACTGATGTTATTACTTTATCATGAAACAACTAAATAAGAAGAAGTTGAAGAAGAAAGAAATTGAAAAGATCGGTAATGGATATTACCTCTTCTTTGAAACGCTTCTTTGAATCCTCCACGTAGGGAACTAATATTGGTCTGTGAAGAAGACCAAGACATCTAGGATTATTCTAGGGAAGTGGAGAGGAGAAAATGGCAGGGTTTTTCCGAGCTTGAGTGCTCAATTTGGTGTGAGGAGGAGGGGGAGGAGGTGTCCTTTTATAAGGGAGGAGAGGGGCACCTTAGGAATATCTCAAAATATTATTTTATATTAAAGTCAAAATCGGTTTATAATGGTTCCAAAGGGTCTTATTTAGAATCTAAAGTGGGGATGGGTCGAAATCCTATCAACCAATAAGATTTAGACAAGTTTAGGATATTATTTTAACCTTATCAATTAGATTTAACTCTATGTTAAATAATTTAACTTTTACAGTGTCTTTTTGTTTTCTTTCACTATATGGTTAATACACTTACTATAACATGCCAAACGAACCCCAAATTGTTTATTACTAATAAATATATACTTATCTAAGTCATTTTTCCGAACATTAGATTTTTAGGAATAAAATAACAATTAATAATATAATATTTGATTTAAAAACTATTTTGTGTCAATTTTGACACTATTTGATATATGATTTTTTTGAAAGTCATAACAGAATTATATGTTCGAACCAAGTTTATTAAATCAACACTAATATATCATAGTAACCTAGAAAATTATTGGAATTCATAAAAAGTCTCAAATTACATTTATTTTGGTGTTTATAACATCAATCATGTCAATATTTCATAAATAAGATAATTACTGAATCAAAATTGTGTCATAAATAAATTAAATTATTTAATGTCTAAAAATTATAAATAAATTACCATCATGTAGGAAATAGTATTAGCTTTTTAATGAATATTTACAATCGAATTTATCTTAAGTATAACCCTATATTAAAAATATTTTAGTAAATAAACTTTGATTTTAACTCTTTTAACTTTTCTTTGAATTAAATAATAATAAATGTCCTAATCTAATCCAAGTGGGTCTAAATGATAATATTTTACACTTAAGGTTGTTTTTGGTCGAGATACACTTGTCCAATAGAATTAGGACATGTGTTAGGGTAATATCAATATCATTCTTACCCTTAATTACCCTATTTACTTTTAACTGTGGTAAATAAAAGTAAAAAGTTACTATTCACCAAAAATTATTTTCATCTCATTGAACCACATTTTACTTACTGACATCAACCGTGTCTCTCGGATTTTTGAAATTCCATTCACAGAAGCGGTAAAATTATGTTTTATGAAAAATTCAGTTTTTAACTACCACTTAGTAGTTTCACTATTCATCAAAAAATGATGTTTTTCAGAAAAATGCCAAAATTTCATCCTAAGCTATATTTCATATTCCGAATTCAAAAATGAAGTCTATTTTACCAAATTCATAACATAGAAGTTGCATTAATTAATTTTATAATTATATCCCGCTGTTAAAACAAATAGCGTGTTTTTAAGAAACAATATCTATCAAAAGATTGACACTTGATTATGTCTGGTTTAAATGTGAAATTACAACCAATGACCAAAATTGTATTAAATTGTAAAAATATATTCTAAATATACTTTAAAACCACTCAAATTAATAATTTATCACTATTAATTATTTCGATTAAAAAAGTTGTTTTTAATTATAATTTAGAAATTTTCACTATTCATCAGAATATGAAAGTTATCCGAAAAGTACCAAAATTTCACCTTAGGCTAAATTAGATACTCCTAATCTAAAAATGAATTCCATTTTGAAAAATAAAATTTACAAAATTTCAAAAAGTGGTTATTACTATTCATAACGGCTAGTTTTAATAATATTTTAAAGCATATCATTGTTTCGTGAAACTCAGTATTGCGTACCACACACGCTATCGAGGAAGGTTGTGATTGCGTGTAATGCAAGGCAGGTCAAGGATGTGTGTTGTGAAAGCTCCTTTTGGTGTAGCGTACAACACAAGACATTAGTGAAATTAAAAATAATATTTTTTATAAAATCTCGGGGTGTTACATTCTACCCCCCTTAAAATGAATTTCTCCCTCAAAATTCGTTGGGGTTATAAATGGTTTACTATTAGAAAGTTTATTTAATATAAACCCACATCGTAAAAAACAATACCAAAACCAATATTTTAAAAAAAAGTATGAAACTTAACGCTTACCCAAATAAACTAATCCCAGGGTTTCCACATAGGTGAAAATATGGATATGGAAGAGAAATCTAACCATCATGTTTTGATGGAGAGTGGTATAGAACATGACTATGGAAAAGACAGTAATCACACATCCATAGATTTGTGGTGATATAAGGTACCATCTGATTCATCAGGTATAAGAGCACTAGGACAACATTTTTGGTTTTCAAGATCGTTTCCCTAAAGTTGAAGAGTTTGAATTAGAATAAATACTTACTTTATTTTGGTACAATCTCGCTGTTGTTCGTGCATTGAACAATTTCTACTTCATCTCTTAAATAAATGAAGTTGAATTTGTTATTCGTGAAGTGTTAGCAGATCATGTGATAGAATGACGGGTCATTCCATCTGTCTCAAACAAAAGGTTCGAAAAGTTATAAGTTCATCTTATGGTTAGATTAATCGTATATGGTTCCAAAAATGAACTTATACTTCGTATATCATACCGCTTAATAAAATAAAACTAGTTTCTACTAAACAGGGACTTCATGTAGGCCAGTGGTAGGTGATAAAGGCCAGTCGCACTTCGTTTGTGGGTTCGATTCCCACAGCCTTGTCCGAAGCGATGGGTTGTCGCCCGTCCTGCAGGTTGTCCTTTTTTCTAAAACTATAATACTATAACATCCCATTAATAATATCGAAAATATTCTATCCTTAAACAATACTAAATTATGTCCAACATAATCCATTCTAATCTTTAGGGTTATCCATAATACTACAGTCCACTCTCATAATATAGTGAAAACGATTACCAAAGATTTAATACTATCGTTAATCCCCATATATATGTCTTGTTGGTCACATTCCAAACATTCAAAGGCCTTAATAATGTATTCTCTTGAATACCTTAGTGAAAACATGAATGCAGTTAAAATTTAACACTTTCCACATACCAAAATCCTCAAAATTATCAAACAATGATATCACTTAGTCATTATATCAATCATGAGCTCATGAAAACATTTAATTTTCTCCTTATCCCTTTATTATGTGCATATCATCTACATTCCAAAAATATCTGAATAACCTTTCAGGGATACTGGTAACATTAATCAGACAACAGTGTAACAATCCTTATATGTCTCTTTATTCTACATTACCATGAGATTACTTATACAACATTACACATGATAAACATGTAATCATTCCACTACATTCTTAAACCATTGACCGAGCTTCAACAATTCTTTCATCTCACATATCATTTGTAGTCTCTTCATCGTCATCCACATAAATACTTCCCATAAGACCATACTGATTATCTTCATGAGACTTTCCCTTAGGGAATTGGTTTGCATAATGCCCGCACATTCCACATTTAAAACATTTAACCATTGTTGATGTCATAGCAATACTATTATTCTCATCCATGTTGTTAACTGAACCTTTTCCTTTGCATTTACTTGCTTTGTGTCCTTCTTTTCCACACCCAAAGCATCTTCCAGTTCCTTTGAAACATTCTCCTTGATGCCTCTTCCCACATGATTTACATAGGGGAAATTGAACTTTCTTTCCTCTATGATCATCATGAAACTCCATCTTTCTCTTATTAGCCGAGTCAGGAAACTTACCAAATTTTACTTTATTGATTATATTATGAGATTGCTGATTCGGCATAATAATGATGTTTGGACTTCCAAATCCCATTTCATTATGAAGAATATCATTCCATTGTCCATCATATCCTCCATTATCGTGAATCATCTTGTTTCCACCCATTTTCTAAAACCCAAAAAAAATAGTGTGGGAGGCAAAAATCATGGTAGGGAAAACAACATAATAAAGGGGGACTACCTTTAAAATCTAACATCTTAGGTTTAATTCTATGATCATTAGCGTAGTTCTAGTACTATAACCTATACGTATACTTATCCTTAGGGACATCCCTAGACATACCTTATAAATATCTATAGGGATCTCACTAACGTTTTCGCATCCTAGTTTCCAAAGGTTGACTAAACCTTTGCTCTGATACCAACTTTAGAGACCCGTATCTTGACGTACATAGACATTACATTACTTTTTCGGAATACCTAGTACATAACAAAAAACACACACACAAGGATCGTAATAGTTTAGTGTCTTTGGAAACTCGGAATATAATCTTCTAATCGTGGTGAAAGATCTTCAAAATATCCCATAAAGATCTTCCCTTTTTTTTACCTGAAACCTTTCTATATATCCTGGGGAAAAGAAAACATAAAAGGGTGAGCTCAAATGATCAGTAAGGGTAAACAAAAGAAATATCAATCACATCATATACATAAGAACATAACTTTAGGAAATCTTAACCTGCAAAAGAGATCATAATTTCATAACATGGGGTAAATCATGGCAGTGAAATGTAATCACAATAATCATAACTTAAAACATGAAACTTTGTGGAATACACACATAATCATAGAGAATAATTTCTTGTTAGTCAAGACTCATTACCAAGACTATCTTAGTGGACAAAGTCCCTTTCTGAATCGAGTAACCCTCGTTTCAGTCCTGTTTCACTGAACCGGTATAACCTACCATTTCAGCCATGTCTATCTCATGAGATATAAAATCTTTACCTAATGCATTGGAGGGAGATATAGGTCCCACCCATCTCATAATCATACCATTCTTATGTGTTCCACAAAATCATAAATCATACATCATTGCATAACCCATGTAATAAAAATGGGGATCTTAAACATCATGTCATCATAAAACAATTCATATACGATAAAGGAGTTCATAAAAATAATTCCATCACAACATAATCAAATCAATGTAATAATAGGGATAAAAACAGAACCCTTTATTATCTTAGATGGAAAATAATTTTGATAAAACACTTGAACTTCATTCTTGAGGAAAATATCCTTTCTACTTCAAAAACATTTTTCCTTTCATAACATGTCATATGACTTTAAAATAAAAGAAGATAATTAAAAATAAACTTGAAAACATGTAAAGGAAGCTTCTTGGAAATAATGTTTTAAAAATCCATTCATTCCGTATAAGTTAAAAAAAACATTCTTCGTACTTTTGTCGGAAAAGTCAAAAAGTACCTCGTATGAAAAACGACAAAAGATTCCTTTCGTATCTTTTACTAAAAACTCACCGAAGGGTAAAATTGGATATAAACTATTGTAGAAGGATGGAAATAATATTACATATTGAGGGAACATGGATGTGGATGATAAAATACACCCCAGTAATTACCAAAGTAAAAACAATCTCGGATAAAAGTGAGATTGTGATATTTCCCTTACCTTATGTCCGACTTGCTTTGTAAGTGTCCGAACCTCCTGTATAATGATTTAAATCATGTTATTGACTTATTCCAGAATCATATTCATTGTTATTATATCATATATGGTCCACTTATGACTTTATATTACCCGTTCTTTTGTAAATTCATGTTAATGTAGCGTTTTGGGTAAAATTGTCTCATTTGTCGTTCGTGTTTTTAACTTGTAATTATTCATATGATTACTTAGATCATGATTACTTAATTCCAGAATATAAAACATGATTTATATATATATATTCAGAATATACATATATAATAAATCAGTAAATGGAAAGAAATACACCGTTCATGGAGACGGTAGTCCGTACGTACACATGAACGATGTTTTCGTTTCCTTATTGAATTGAATGGAATTAAGTAGATGACATACATATAAATATAAATAATTCCAGTATCATTATTAGGTCATATATTTCATTAGTACTTATTATATATACTTTATAATCATTCATGAATGGTTAATTATTAAGAATGAATCTCATCGCGTCGTGGAGACGGTAGTCCGTACGTACGCACGAGCGATGATATCATTTCCATAATTATTGAATTGAATTGGAGTGGATTATACAATATATCAGAATCAATATGATGTTTTAATAACTATGTATAGTTATTCTTTACACCATTATACCCATCCATGTAAGGTGGTGGTGGAAAATAGATTACACCACGGCGTGGAGACGGTATTCCGTACGTACGCACGCGCGGTGATTTCATTTTTCCGTAGGATGGATAGAAGGTGAATTAGGGTTGTTTCATATTTATAATAACATATCAATATTTAATTAATACTTATGTTATTACTTTATCATGAAACAACTAAAGAAGAATAAGTTGAAGAATAAAGAAATTGAAAAGATCGGTAATGGATATTACCTCTTCTTTGGAACGCTTCTTTGAATCCTCCACTTAGGGAACTAATATTGGACTTTGAAGAAGACCAGGACCTCTAGGATTATTCTAGGGAAGTGGATAGGAGAAAATGGCAGGGGTTGGCCGAGCTTGAGTGCTCAATTTGGTGTGAGGAGTAGGGGGAGGAGGTGTCCTTTTATAAGGGAGGAGAGGGGCACCTTTGGAATATCTCAAAATATTATTTTGTATTAAAGTCAAAATCGGTTTATAATGGTTCCAAAGGGTCTTATTTCGAAGCTAAAGTGGGGATGGGTCGAAATCCTATCAACCAATAAGATTTAGACAAGTTTAGGATATTATTTTAACCTTATCAATTAGATTTAACTCTAAGTTAAATAATTTAACTTTTACCGTGTCTTTTTGTTTTCTTTCACTACATGGTTAATAAACTTACTATAACATGCCAAACGAACCCCAAATTGATTAGTACTAATACATATATCCTTATCTAAGTCATTTGGCCGATCCTTAGATTTTTAGGAATAAAATAACAATTAATAATATAATATTTTATTTAAAAACTATTTTGTGTCAATTTTGACACTATTTGATATATGATTTTTGTGAAAGTCATAATAGAATTATATGTTCGAACCAAGTTTATTAAATCAACACTAATATATCATAGTAACCTAGAAAATTATTGTAATTCATAAAAAGTCTCAAATTACATTTATTTTGGTGTTTATAACATCAATCATGTCAATATTTCATAAATAAGATAATTACTGAATCATAATTGTGTCATAAATAAATTAAATTATTTAATGTCTAAAAATTATAAATAAAATACCATCATGTAGGAAATCTTTTTATCTTTCTAATGAATATTTACAATCGAATTTATCTTATGTATAACCCTATATTAAAAATGTTTTAGTAAATAAACTTTGATTTTAACTCTTTTAACTATTCTTTGAATTAAATAATAATAAATGTCCTAATCTAATCCAAGTGGGTCTAAATGATAATATTTTACACTTAAGGTTGTTTTTGGTCGAGATACACTTGTCCAATAGAATTAGGACATGTGTTAGGGTAATATCAATATCATTCTTACCCTTAATTACCCTATTTACTTTTAACCGTGGTAAATAAAAGTAAAAAGTTACTATTCACCAAAAATTATTTTCATCTCATTGAACCACATTTTACTTACTGAAATCAACGTGTCTCTCGGATTTTTGAAATTCCATTCACAGAAGCGGTAAAATTATGTTTTATGAAAAATTCAGTTTTTAACTACCACTTAGTAGTTTCACTATTCATCAAAAATTGATGTTTTTCAGAAAAATGCCAAAATTTCATCCTAAGCTATATTTCATATTCTGAATTCAAAAATGAAGTCTATTTTACCAAATTCATAACATAGAAGTTGAATTAATTAATTTTATAATTAAATCCCGCTGTTAAAACAAATAGCGTGTTTTTAAGAAACAATATCTATCAAAAGATTGACACTTGATTATGTCTGGTTTAAATGTGAAATTACAACCAATGACCAACATTGTATTAAATTGTAAAAATATATTCTAAATATAATTTAAAACAACTCAAATTAATAATTTATCACTATTAATTATTTTTATTAAAAAAGTTGTTTTTAATTATAATTTAGAAATTTTCACTATTCATCAGAATATGAAAGTTATCCGAAAAGTACCAAAATTTCACCTTAGGCTAAATTCGATACTCCGAATCTAAAAATGAATTCCATTTTGAAAAATAAAATTTACAAAATTTCAAAAAGTGGTTATTACTATTCATAACGGCTAGTTTTAATAATATTTTAAAGCATATTGTTGTTTCGTGAAACTCAGTATTGCGTACCACACACGCTATCGAAGAAGGATGAGATTGCGTGTAATGCAAGGCAAGTCAAGTATGCGTGTTGCGCAAGCTCCTTTTGGTGTAGCGTACAACACAAGACATTAGTGAAATTAAAAAGAATATTTTTCATAAAATCTCGGGGTGTTACAGAAGAAAACATGAGTGACTACCTATAGCCAATCATCATTGACCTAGGTATCTGGTATGCCCACAAAACCAGGGAGGTCAAAACCTCTAGAACATGTGAAGTTCACTCTTCCCATGTGTATCCTTAGCTGCATCTGCCAGTGCTAGCTGATATGTCACGAACCATTCCAAGTTGACCATGAACCGGTCACCCAGGACAGCCTGTGACAAGTACTGAGAGGCAATCCCGATCCTCTGGGGATGGCTACAGGCATAACGTGAATCATTTATAGTGATAAGGGAATAACTTATTCCAAATATAAATAATAAGGTAATCTGCAGAAAAAATTGACTTCCAAATACACATTAAAAAAACAGAACTAAACATTATTTATACAAGAAACTGAAAGTGCAACTAAACAATACAACCAACCAACCAAACCCGATAAACAAATTAACACCATGTGTCCCCACAGGTTAGACTCTAACACAATGAGTACTCGTCACCCTAAGAGACCGAACTCAAGCTAAAACCTACATAAGGGCAATAAATTGAAGGAAAACTATATGCGTGACTGTTAAAAGTTATTAGGTTAGTCCAATATTCAATTCCAAATGCTAATCCTATAAAATAAAAGAAACATAAATTTAAAATTTTAGATAAAATATAAAAAAGTATGTTTCCAAATGAGGTTTAATTCTATAATAATTATCATACAAAAACATGAATGTATTATAAACAAGAATGATAGTAACAATATTTTAAAGAGGTGGAGCTTCAAAATGAAAATGCTTTTCAGTAGAGATTAATTAATGAATTTAAAATATTAAATAAAACAAACATGGTTATGAATTTACCAACAAAAGACACCATATTCCAATAGTGAGTACAAAATATCCAATGAGAACAAGGAAAGGGAACACCCCTAGGCACTAGTTAGTTGTGAGCCTGGGGTACATCATATCTCGATGAAGGTAACCCTAATAAATACTCGTTCTCATGCACAAGATCCACTAATAAGAGAATCATCCATAACCTAGTGGCCCCAAACATAATCATCATCATAGTTTAGTTAGTGATTTCATCATTAAATTTACTACGTGAAACAAGGACAAAACCCCTTCAGATCACTAGTATACTAGTACATGTCTGCCCACCAATATACATAGGTTTTCCTTTTTTGTGATCAAAACAATTACGATGATATAAAATACCATTTTCACATGAATTTTCCATTTAAAAATCAGAAACACATCAGACACCCGACACACATGCCTAACATTTCCTTCAGGGATCAATAAACAACCTAAAGTTTCTTAAAACAGCTTCATGAAGTATAATGAGGCCTTGCAAATAAAATACACTCAAAAATTCTCTTTCAAGGAAAAAAACAAATAAATACCATATAAACCCAGATTTAGCAGCCCCAACACCATTTAATAAATAAATTTCATGGACCATAAAATGTCCCCAATATAGAGATCATGAAATACACAAGGAAACCATTTTTATAAGAAAAAAAAATCCAAAATGCCCTTTAAGGATTTCTCAAAACTAAAATTTGACAAAGGTAAATATTTAAATTTTATTAGTGAGGTGAATACACACTATTTACATGAGAAAACTAATTTCATAAATCTCTTAAAACACTCAGGTAAAATATTCAAAACGCAACCATTTTCACAAGTATGTGAAACATGCCATTTTCCGGAAACTGGGGCCAAAACATGTTGTAAAACAAACACCATTGGCTTGTAAAACTAAATACACATTGGAGAACCATGAATGGACTATAAATAACATTTCTAGTCCTTAAAATTCATTTATAAATAAAAATAAATAATTTTCACATCACACTTAACGCATAAAACCCAACCGGGTAATTTTCCGAACACATGACATAATGTTTTAAACAAAAAAAATATTCTAAGAACTTGACATGGAATAAAACACCAATTAAATGCAATAATTTTTTTTTAAAATATACTAAAACATGTTCAAAATACCAAACACCATGTTCTGAACCACACAAACTAGTTGTGAATTATAATGGAACATTTAAACAAACACATGATCTGCATGTTTATGAAAAAGCAACATAGCCTTTCACAAAACAATGAAAAAACACTGCATTACACACCAAATAATTTAATGAAGGCTTATAAAACAACACTAAAAATATGTAGAGGGTTAAAATAACAGGAAAAAGGTGATTCTTAAACAAAAAGGACATGTTCAATGGGAAACCCACCTAATAACCATGGAGGAAAGGAAAAGCCCACCTTATATCACTCAGCACAGTTCCCAACACTATAGATATTTGAATACCATATCTAAATGAACCAAAACCCCATAAAAATCATGGGATAACAGAACCATAAGTATTTAATGACTAGAAGAGAAGAGGAAACCAAATGAATGTGGATAGATAAAGAATGGGGATGAGAGAGGAGAAGAGATCACACATTGCAAACTAGAATACTCTTCATCTTCCAATAGATCTACACCCATAGAGGGAGAGAATGGATTGTAACTTCTTGGAGAGGCTCCTATGGTATGGGAGAACCAAGAAAAAATATGTCTGGGAAAAGAGTTGAAATTGAATGATTTATAAATGAGACAAAATGCATTTGTCCAATCGGGATGATTTTAGAAACATTATGAAGTTTTTCCCTAATACATAACTAATATGACCTCCAAATAGGGAAAATGGGACATGGGGGGTGCGCCTAGGTTTCTACTTCTTGTGTTGGAGGTGGAATCACCGAAAATTATTAGAAAATGAATATTATATAAAATAAAAAATTTATTTTTTTGAAATGAGATATGGGCCCACGAGCTGGCCAAATACCTGAATAAATAAACCAAATTCACCATGCATATGAATTACTAAGGGGTCAAAAAGAATATGGTTGTTTTAATATGTAAAGGTATGAATTTTTGGAAGTGTGATGGATGAATAATTTTAAAAAAATTGAGGAGTTATAAAAGAAAAAAATTTGGTTTTTAAATATGGAAATCATCTCATGGGTGACACAAATATTAAAGTAACCAACCTTTTCTCCAAAACACCGAAACAAGCTCTGGGGAAACCACGGTTGGATGATTAGAAATATTTGGAAGCTAAAAACTAAACATTCAACTCACCAAAAAACCAATAAAAGTATATATATTTCCAACAAACTGGATCAAAACCAAGATATGAAAAAAAATAGGTGTGACAATTCTCCCCACCATTAAAGATTTCTTCCCTCCGAAAGCCACAACACATTCCACAAGATTGATCAAAACATAATAAATCCTTATCAATGTGGTATATCCTCCTAATAAAATGACACATCATCCACAATTAATGGAACATAATCCTCTTACCTCAACCAAAACACCAACTCCCAACCACTTCCTGAGAATCAACTAAAAGATCGATTCACTACCTCCACAGCCAAACCATGAACCAGATTATTAGGCCTTCTCCCAATGAACAAAATGACCACCCAAAAAAATAGATCTCTTGAAATCCAAACATTCTAGGGGAGTCCCGAATGGACTCCCCACCATTATTAAACAACTATAAATTAAAAAATTATTAGGAAAAAACCCTATGAGACTTGTGGTGGTTCTCCCCACCTTTAAGAACAAATGATCAATGACCAAAATAAAATTCAACATGAACTATGAATAGGTCTTTCACACAAATGCCCTCCCAAAAAAATCCCAAAACAACCTACCAACCCGTGTAGAGAGGAACACAACATGAAAATTTGAACCCACCCCCCCACTCCCGAACAGAGGTGAAAAGATCTAGGCCAACAATTTCTCCACAGATCCAGAGCCCCACCTGTCAAGGAGGAGAGGGATGGGGACCGAGTCATTAGGCCACTGAAACTAAAAAATATAAAATGGAATTACCCATAAATCTCCTCCAAAAAATTAGTAAAACCAAGGCCATGCCCAATTAACATAGGAAATCCACACAGGGATATTGATTGGAAACCCACATCCATAAAGGCATAACTATAGAAATTGGGTGAGGGGTAAGTCCACCACACTCATTGCGAAAATAGTAAATTCACAGTGACGAAAAACCACAATAGAGGCAAAGAAACTAACTTACCAAAACAGTGGATAATTGATCCTAGTCAAGCTCCCCACACCTCTATAGATTTCTTGACTGTGTGAAAATTTTCACTCTGAGACCTATGGCTGGAGCCCAGATGCTTGAAGCATCTACTGCACCGCAATCATGTGCTAATGATCCCAACACCCCAAAAAACCACTTTCTCAACAACACACCTTCATCAAAACAGGAATCATAGAAACATAACACCCTTCTCCCACATTCAAAATGAGGAAAATAATGGATGTGGAATTCAGAGAAACACATCAACATCATTGAACACAATTCGTATGTCCAAAAGAATTATCACGACCAGGAAGAACATCAAATCAGTCCCAAACAACTCTCTATTCCATCAAAAGGTCATAAGATTCATCCAAATATGTGGATTTGAGATTTTAAATGAATACTGAGGGTTTTCAATAAGAAATATTTCCAATGGAGAACTATCTATGGCCACATCACAACATTCTACACATCTTTAGAAACTCACTGAACATTACATCAAAACTGAGCCACCAACAATATCCCATCTCAAGACATAACAAGAGTATGACTTACAGATCACAGGGATGCATACCAAATAATAAACACTTATAATATATTTGAAAAACCATCCATATAACCATCAGTTTATAACAAACACCATAATTTTTTATCTTAAAACACTTTTGAAAAAAACATGGTGGATTTTCACCTTCACCTATGGTGTTTCATCAAGTCTCACTCATATACCCATTTTTGTGCCACCTCAAGCACCCAGCCACCTTTCCATACCATCCATTCATCCATATATCCATAAAACAATTCACGTGAGAAGCCATGAAAACACCAAGATAAAATAAAACAAGCATCACTCCCAAAATAATCATGTTTCATACAAAGGAAAATTAACCACCAAATCGAAAACCCTTTTCATATTTTACAAAACAAACCACACAACATCAAGAACCATATTCTAAAAAAAACTACACATTTTCATTTTTAAACACATTCAAAACAACCAAGCTACTCCAAACAATCCCTTCCCGTTTTTTAAAATTCAGCATTGTATCTTTTCATAATTCTATGGTCATTGAGTCAAATACCCTTTCTAGGAACACACCAACCAGTCAAAAAAAATTCAAAAACTAATTAATCAGATTTAATGACTTTTCAACATCGCGGAACACCCAATTTAAAACAATGATTCATAATAAACATAAAATAATTCACACTTTCAAATCATTTTATTACAACAAACAACAATTTTAGATTTGGGGAAATCCAATCCCATTAAATCATTTCCACTTCCTCCCCAAAATTTGTTTCAAAAATCATAAACATAAAAAACCATTATTATAATTTATTTTGGAAACCCCCTTTTTCCAATTTTCAAAATACAATCCTTCCTTTGAAACCCATTTCCACAATTCTAACATAATTATTTTCAAAATAAAAATTCAAAATTCAAGAAAGGTCCAAGAGACCCACAAAAGAGAACTAGTTCAGCTGCGTGACTTGACATTATGGTTGGTGGACATATGTCAAACAAAACAATAACATGGAGAGAATTAGTAAGACCATTACCTAGCTCCACATGGCATTCCAGGCCTTGAGAGATCACAAAGGCCGTTAGTTAGACTCCCATTGTCATATCCCTACATCAAACAATCAACATGAACAAATGACACCAATGAAACCAGAATTCTTGTGAAAACCTTAGGATCAGAATGAGTAAGAGTTCACGATGCTCATCCCGCACTTACCCCTTGAGTCCCAAAAATCCTAATCCATCATCCTTAACATCACTGAAATAATAAGGGCACTCTAAAAAGAATGGTCCACTATGAGCCGACCTCCCCTGATACCATTTTTTCACGGACCAGCCCGATTCGACCTTGAAACGGTCACCCAGGCCAGCCCACGACAAGTCCCGAGAGGCGTTTATGATCTTCCTGGGATGGTGAAAGGTGCTGAGGGAATCATCTATGGTGAAAAGGGAATGATTTCACCCAAATATAAGCAATAAAGAATAAAACGAAATGAATGGAAAACCTAATACACATTTATATAAAATTGAACTGAACATTATTTACATAAGAAACTAAAAGTACAACTAAACAATAAAATAAACCAACCAAACCTGGTGAACAAAATAACACAATGTGACCCCACAAGTCACTATAAAACACAAAAAAATAATCATCTCCCAAAGTGACCATGCTCAGGCTGAAACCTGCACAGGGGCTAAAAATAGAATGAAAACAATAGGTGTGTGTATTAAAACTCAATAGGTTAGCCTGATATTCTATTCCAAATGAAAATCCTTTAAACTAAAAGAAACATCAATTTCTTGTTTTATATAAAATATATAAAAATATTTTTTTGAAAATGAGTGTCCATGCTACAATAATTATTATAAAAAACATGAATTTTTTATAAATAAGAATGCTAGTAACAATTTTTCCAAGAGGTGAAACATCAAAATGAAAATAGTTTTCAAGACGGATGATTTAAATAATGTAAAAGTTTAAATAATACAAACACATTTATGAATTTACCAACAAAAAAAACCTTACGCTGATAGTGAGTACAAAATATCCAATGAGCACATGTCATGAGAACACCCCTAGGCACTAGTTAGTCATGAGCCGTAGGTACCTTGTATCTTAGTGATGGTAACCATAATAAATATACATTCTCTACACACCAACCACTAGTAGGAGAATCATTAATTACCAGTGACCCCCATAATCATTATCAACATAGTTATGTTAGTTTTCATCATCAAACTTGCTTCGTGAAACATGGACAAAATCCCCCCAATCAGTAGCATACTAGTACATGTCCGCCCACCTAGATACATATGTTTTACCTTTTTGTTCTAAAAAAAGTTACAAATATATAAAATAACATTTTCTCATGAATATTACATTTAAAATCATACACACATAAGAAATATCACACACATGTCTCACATTTCTTTCACGGCTCAATAAAAAACCTAAATTTTCATAAAACAATTTCAAGAAGTATAACGACGCATTTCACATAAAATACATCCAAAAATGCTCTTTTAAGGAAAAAACCCATCAATAACATATCAAAATATATTTGGTTTCCCTAAAAACATTTAATAAATAAATTTGAAGGACCAAAAAAGGTCCAAAAATATAGAACATGAAATATACATGGAATCCATTTTTACAAGAAAAATGTCAAATAATCCTTTTAGTCTTTCTCCAAACTATCATTTTACAAAGGTACACATTTCAATTTTATTAAGTAGGTGTATAAAAAAAATTAAATTATAAAGAAACATTCATAATTTTTTTAAAACACATAGGTTTCATATTCAAAACACAACCATTTTCATTAGGACGTGAAACGAGCCATTTTCCAGCAACTCGGGAAAAAACAAGTTGTAAACCAAAACCCAATTGTTTGTAAAAATAAATACACATTGGAGATAAATATAAGGACCCACAAATAAAATTCTTCAGCCTTGAAATACATTTATAAATCAAAAAATAATAATTGTTAAATCACACATAACACCTAAAATCCAAACGGCCAATTTACCGAACACACGACAAGAACTTTTAAACAAAACAATTTATTTTAAGCCCTTGACAAGGAATAAAAAAAATCATGCCATAATTTTATTAAAGTTACATAAAAATGTTCATAATACCATTAAACAGGGTATAAACCTCACAAACTAGGTGAAAAAGATAATAGAACATTTAATAGAACACCTGGTGTGCACTTTCATGACAAAACAACAATACTTTTCACAAAATAGTGCATAAACACAATTTTTCACACCAAATAAAGTTACTGAAGGCTCATAAAAAATACTGAAAATATTTAGAGGGTGAAAATACCATGAAAAATAAGAATTGTAACAAAAATGGACATGTGAAATGGGAAACCTAACTCAAAACCCGGGAGAAAGGAAACACAGACCTAATATCACTCGCCACAGTTCCCGACACTATAGATCTATGAAGACCATACCTAAAATAACCAAAACCCCATAAAAATCATGGGATGAAATAACCCTAGGTCTTTGATGACCATGGGTGAAGAGGAAACCAAATTAATGTGGATGGATACGGAAGAGGGATGAGAAAGGAGAAGGAATCTCACTGTGGAAACTAGAAAACTCTTCATCATCCCTTATATGAACATCAATAGAGGGGAGGGAATGGATTGTTACTTTTTTTAGAAGTTCATAAGGACTAGAAGTACGAGTGAAAGAATATTCTTTGTAAAATATTAATAATTGTATAATTTATGGATTAGACAAATTTTCATTGGTAAATATGGACGATTTGAGAAACATTAAGAAGTTTTGACCTAATCCGCGAGTAAGATGAGATCAAAATTGGTAAATTTGATCATGGTGGTGCACCTAGGGTTCATGGTCTTGAGATTGAGGTCGAATCACTGAAATGTTTTTAAAAAAAGAGTATGATATAAAATTAACAAATTATATTTTTATAACTGGAAATGGGACCACATGCTGGCCCAATACGTGAATAAATAACACAAATTCACCATGTTTATGAATTACTAAGGGGTAAAAAAGAATATGATGGTTTGAATATGTCAAGGGGAAATATTGTGAAGTGTAATGGGTAAAAAATTTAAAAATTTCGGATTTATAAAATAACAAAAATTGTTTTGAAAATCTATAAATGGGCTCACGGTTGGCCCAAATCATTAAGTAACCAATATTTTCTCCAAAACTCCCAAAACATCTATGGGGAACCCATGGTAGGATTATTAGAAATAGAAGACAGTTAAGAACTCAACATTCATCTCACCCAAACCCAAGAAAATTATTTAGATTTCCAACAAACGGGATAAAAACCAAGACATGAAATAAAACATGTGTGACATGATACTCAATAGGTGGTGGCATAGATGGTAAACCACACATTGGTGCTATCTTTGTTAAAGGCACATGTACTTAATTATCATCACAAGGAGGATTATCCTCAATATAATGAATTTAAATACTAGATTTATGTATTTGTGGAGGCATCCTGAAATAAATCAATATGTACCACGACCAAAATAGTACATATAGGGATATTACTCAAGAAGGAAATGGAGAACACAACCTATTACTATATGATTAATGTACCAAATTTTTTCATAGAACCAATGATTACATGTAATTATTAGAAATTTTGGAGATCAGATTCCTGGTATATGGATACATCCACTTCCACACCAACACTTGATTCCCTATCCTAAAATCCTAAATTGAAAAAAAACACTATTTCCCCAAACCAAACTCACCAACATTGATCCTACAGTAGAATTGGATACTTTGATACCAATATATCATGACCCAACCCACCAGGGCCTGACCAATGACTACCCCATGCCTGCCTCTAATAGGCCAAAGGCTGGAGACTAGTGCGAACTAGTTATATCTCACAAATGGGAGGAACTAGCATACCATACCTAGACACACACACACGTCTCCATGCCCACAAATTTATTAATTATAAAAAAATGAAACCAATGCATGCATACATTAAAATTCCCAACAACAAGAGTACTATATTAAAGTACAGAAAGCAAACACGGGTCCAAATACATGTCCAACCAAAAATTTTAATGAGTCAAACCTAATATGAGGGAAAGGAATATTATCATATGCAAGATCCTAGAAGACACCTCAGTCTAATAATAAATAGTAATTTTATACCTACTTTCTACCCTACCAAGACTCCATCAAAAGGTCCTTTGTCTACAAAAGAGATTGCATGTGCGTGTAGAGCCCGTGCAGGGGAGAGAAAAACAATACACAGTAGGACACTCTAAAAACACTAAACATGATGCATGATTTCAAGTAAGCTCCAAACATGATATAACAATAAATGTATAACAGGAACACCCAAATATACCCTGGAAAGACACTACACCACCAGGGAGCTATAACCAACTCCCAACAACATCAGTATGGGAAAAAGCAGTATTTGCAACGGGTTATTTGCCACGGGAAGAGATCACGTCGCAAATAACCTGTCCGAGAATCTATTTGCGACGAGGAAAGTAGCCCATCGCAAATAACCAAGTATTTGCGACAGGATTTCGCCTCCCGTCGCAAATAGTTTAGCATGGCTTGTACGCCAAACTGCGTGGGTGAATTTGCGATGGGACCCGTCGCAAATACCCAGCGGCGGTCAATACCCTTTTGCGACGGTATGTTGTCTCGTCGCAAAAAGATTGTCGGCATGTACTATTTGCGACGGGTCCCGTCGTAAATAACCTTTTAACTGCCGACTGTAATTAATGCGGGCGAGGGTAATTGCGACGGGGCCCGTCGAAAATATGACCATTTGCGACGGGAGGCCCGTCGCTAATAATCCTGTTGCAACTAATCTAACCTATATATACCATCATCCGTTTTTTTCACAAATCATTCAAATATTGATTTCTCTCTCTTTTCATTCTTCAGTTTTAATGAGAAATTTTTCTTTTAGTTGAAGTTTTTTATACGAGATCAATCGGAGGGCGTCAATATCATCATAATATCAAAGTTTAAGGTATTTATATTTTATTTTTTTATGTTTATTTTATTTTTTTATGTTTATTTTAATTGTTGTTTATTAGTTCAAATTTAATTTGATTTTTATTGATTTTTATTTATATTTAGTTTTACTAAGAATTTGATATTATCAGTTATAATTTTAAATAATTAGTTATTATTCATATTAATTAGATATAATTAGGAATAAATAGATATAATTATGAATAATTAGATATAATTAGTAATAAATAGATATAATTATGAATAATTAGATATAATTAGAAATAAATAGTATTAATTAGGAATAAATAGTATTAATTAGGATTAAATAGTATTAATTAGGAATAATTAGTATTAATTAGGAATAATTAGTATTAATTAGGAATAATTAGTATAAATTAGGAATGATTAGTATTAATTAGGAATGGTTAGTATTAATTAGGAATGATTAGTATTAATTAGGAATAATTAGTATTAATTAGGAATCATTAGTACTAATTAGGTATAATTAGTATTAATTAGGAATAATTAGTATTAATTAGGTATAATTAGTATTAATTAGGTATAATTAGTAATAATTTGGAATAAATAGTAATAATTAGGAATAAATAGTAATAATTTGGTATAAAAAGTAATAATTAGGTATAATTAGTAATAATTAGGAATAATTAGTAATAATTAGGAATAATTAGTAATAATTAGGAATAATTTGTGATAATTAGGAATAAATAGTAATAATTAGGAATAAATAGTGTTAATTAAAAATAATTAGGAATAATTAGGAATAATTAGGAATAATTAGTAATAATTAGTAATAATTAGTAATAATTAGGAATAATTAGGAATAATTTGGAATAATTATTAATAATTAGGAATAATTAGTAATAATTAGGAATAATTGGACATAATTAGGAATAATTAGTAATAATTAGGTATAATTATGAATAATTAGTAATCTGGATTCAGGCTTGAATTCAGTTCTGGGCAAATCAGTTTCTGATGATACTGTGGTCGTGTGAGGGAGTGAAAATAGAGTTATGGGTGGACCTATGGAGTGCAGCAAGGCTACGGGTTCTACTGGGTGTGTTGAACAGGTGGGAAGCCCCTGCGTTGGCACGACAGTTCTGGGCGCAGGTGTGGAGTAGGAGGTGCGGCAAGCCTTTCATGCAAAGGTTTGTTCATATGACTGTGTTGTGAAGGAGGTGCAGGACTCAATCTACCCATCTGTGCAGCAGGTCTTTAGGTGGATCAAGTGTGGGCTTGGAGTGGAGGACCCCAATGTGCTGGAGGGTGCTGCTGGACTTGGGGGAAACATAAATCGAGGTGTAATGGCCTCTGTACAGGAGGTCCTTTCTGGTAATAGCTTTGAGGACTTGGATCAGGAGGAGCCAGCCAATCTGACTGCTGATTTGCAGGGGAAAGAAGACTTGAGTATGCAAATTGGTTCCACTTCTCAGGAAAAGGATGTAGTAGCTGCCACTGTGGAGACTGTTGAGGACCCTGACAAGGAGACAAATTGGCAATGTCTTTCTCCAATTAATCATAATAGGCTCGATCTGATGCTTGGGGGTGAGTCTCTGATAAACTCAGAAGGAGTTTTGGTAAGGCAAGAAGGTGGGGATGCAAGCTTTATCCTAGTGACTATCACGGGTAAATGGGGGAATTTATCTAGCAGTGACAAGGAGAATGACCGCGAGGCTGTAAGAACCTCATATACTGACATAGTTAAAGGTGGTCAGAAGAAATTGTCTAGTAGTGAAGGTGCGGTTACTGCCCCACCAAAGAGGAGGCCACGAAAGGACTATTCTTACTTACCGAAGCCAGTTTCCACCAGGTCCTCGGTCAAGAAGGAAAAAAGGGGATGTACCTATTTCTAAAAAGAGTCGTGAGAGGAAGCAAACAAAGAAGGAGAAACTCACTATGGAGCAACTGGAGCTCAGACAAAAGTATGCCAAGATTCTAAAACCATATGATATGAACTCTGAATGGGAGTCGACGACTGTGGAGGATGTGCCTTATTATGGAGGTGGAGATGATTATGACTACTATGATATCTAGCTGACCTTTTCTGATTGGCACTGATATCTGGATGTGGATGCATGGTATTCCTGTACTCTTGAACCTGTTCTCCGGTACTTTTCTTTTATTTTAATAAAGGGTCAGAGGTCTCCCTCTAACTGAGCATTTTAGGTAGTAATAATTAGTAATAATTAGTAAAAATTAGTAATAATTAGTAATAATTAGTAATAATTAGGAATAATTAGAAATAATTAGTAATAATTAGTAAAAAATAGGAATAATTAGTAATAATTAGTAATAATTAAGAATAATTAGGAATAATTAGTAATAATTAGTAATAATTTGGAATAATTAGTAATAATTAGGAATAATTGGTAATAATTAGGAATAATTAGGAATAATTAGGAATAATTAGGAATAATTAGTAATAATTAGGTATAATTTGGAATAATTATCTATAATTAGTAATAGTTATGTATAATTAGTAATAATTTGTAATAATTGGTAATAATTAGGAATAATTAGGAATAATAAGTAATAATTAGGAATAATTAGTAATAATTAGTCATAATTAGTCATAATTAGTCATAATTAGTAATAATTAGTAATAATTATTAATAATTAGTGATAATTAGAAATAATTAGTAATAATTAGTAATAATTAGTAATAATTAGTAATAATTAGTAATAATTAGTAATAATTAGGAATAATTAAGAAATAATTAGGCAATAATTAGGAATAATTAACAATAATTAGTAATGATTAGGAATAATTAAGAATAATTAGTAATAATTAGGAATAATTAGTAATAATTAGGTATAATTAGGAATGATTAGGAATAATTCAGAATAATTAGGAATAATTAGGGATAATTAAGAATAATTAGGAATAATAAGGAATAATAAGGAATAATTAGTAATAATTAGTAATAATTAGTAATAATTAGTAATAATTAGTAATAATTAGTAATAATTAGGAATAATTAGGAATAATTAGGAATAATTAGGAATAATTAGGAATAATTAGGAATAATTAGGAGTAATTAGGAGTAATTAGGAATAGTTAGGAATAATTAGGAATAATTAAGAATAATTTGGATTAATTAGGAATAATTAGGAATAATTAGGAATAATATATTATAAAGTTTTTATTATTTTACTAATTTTAAGATTGTTTTTTCATAAATATTGATAATATAATTTTTTTATTACTAATATTTAGTAAATGAAATCTTCTTAGATAATGAAGGGAAAATTTGTAATCATATCCACAACAATGACTACCAAATTTCCCTTCATTATTCAAGCAGTTTTCCTTTTTCTAAGTATTTCTAAGTATTGCTAAATTAGTAATTAATAGTAATAATTAGTAATAAATTGTAATAATTAGTAATAAATTGTAATAATTTGTAATAATTAGCAATAGTTATGAATAATTAAGAATAATTAGCAATAATTATCAATAATAAGTGTGAGAAAGATGCAATTAAATGAGTTGTCGGACAAAAGAGTAGTCGTCAATCAACTGGAAATTGTGTCGTACTTAATTAATGATAATTATTAAGTAGTTGTAATTATTTATCTTCTTTTTCAGATAGTGTTTTTATAATTTCAAAATATTCAAAAATGGTGATGATTCTATATTTTATGTAGAAAAATATGGAACAAGGAAGTCGACATCATTCATTATTAGATGATCGAGCTTGGATAAATCAGCGCTGAAATCCAAATGGTTCTGGTTTAAATCCTATATATATTGAGGGTGTTGAAGCTTTCTTAGCATTAGCATCATCAGAACTAGAATATGTTTCAGAAGGCACAATTAAGTGTCCTAGTAAAAAATGTGCTCTAAGAAAGTTTGACTCATTTAACAGGGTTTGGGGACATCTCTTGCAGTTTGGTTTTCAACCAGATTATGTTTTTTGGTATCAACACAGTGAACGCAGTTCCAGATAAGATCTCAATAACTTTATACGAATCCATCGAGATTTAAAAATTTAGTACATGATGTTGTAGGTCCATCTGTGAAAAAAACTGAAACTCCCAATGATATTGATTTAACCCCTGAGTTTGCACCATCAGAATTTTATGAGTTGTTGAGGACTGCTGAGGATGCATTATATCCTGGTTGCAAGATAAAAATATTATAAGTGGTTGCAAAATTTATGGCTATTAAATCAAATATGGAAATTTCAAATATCTATTTTGATCAGATATTTTCTTTTCTTAAAACACTGTTACCTGTAGGAAATGTGTTTCCTGCAAATTATTATGAGTGTAAGAGGCTGATTCGTAATTTCGGCCTTAGTTACCAGAAGATTCATACATGTCCTAATTATTGAATCTTATATTCTGGCGAAAATGGGTCATTTGATATTTGTACCACATGTAGAAAATCAAGGTATAAAAAAGATCATCTAGGGAAGTATTGATCGATTTTAGTAAAACATTTGTGATATTTCCCCCTTACACCCAGGTTGCATCATTTATTTATGTATCAGAACACAACATCAATGATGTCATGGCACAAAACCAAGATTTCAACTGATAAAAGCTTGAATCATCCATCTGATGGTGATTCATGGAAACATTTTGACCATCTGCATCCATATTTTTCTATAGAAGCCCGAAATTTGTGATTGGGTCTTTCTACTGACGATTTTTGTCCGTTTGGTTCTTATGGTAGTCAGTATTCATGTTGGCATGTCTTTATAACTCCGTAAAATTTTCCTCCATTGATGTTGATGAAGGAGCCTTATATATTTTTGACTCTATTAATCCCATGAAATCCAAAAAAGAATATTGATGTTTATTTGAAACCATTGATTGATGAGTTAAATGAATTGTGGATTGATGGTGTTAATACATATGATGTTGCTACGAAACAAAATTTCATATTAAAAGTTGTATTGATTTGGACAATTAGTGACTTTCCGGCATATGGCATGTTATCTAGTTAGAGTACACATGGTCTGAAATCATGTCCTTACTGTATGAAAGAAAACAAAGCCTTTATGCTGGTCAATGGAAAAAACTCGTGCTATTTTGATTGTCACCGTAGATTTCTTCCAACCTATCATCCTTTTCGGAGGAACAAATCTCATTTCAGAAAAGGTACAATTGAAAGGGATGATCCTCCAAAGATGATCTCAGGTACAGAGTTAAAATCGGTTGTCTTTTCATTACCCCCCATCATATTTGGACCAACAGTAAACCAAAAAAAAATTCATGGCTTTGGGAAAGAACATAATTGGATAAAACAGAGAATTTTTTGGGATCTTCTGTATTGGTCTGATTTGTTAGTCCGCCACATGTTCGATGTTATTCATATTCAAAAGAACGATTTTTGATAATTTATTTCATACAGTTTTGGATATAGGAGGTAAGACCAAAGATACTGTAAAATCATGATTATATCTTTCCCAAATTTGTAGGAGACCAGAACATGTATTATATGAAAATGTCAGATCACAGAGTTTAATGAAGCCAAAATAAGCTTATACATTGTCCAAAAAGAGTCGCTTATTATTTTGTCAGTGGATTGCAGATTTGAGACTTCCAGACGGTTATGCTTCCAATTTGAGAAGATGTGTTAATAATGGTTATATTACTAGATTAAAAAGTCATGACTATCTTGTTATAATGGAAAGACTAATGCCAATTGGATTCAGAGGTTTGTTGAATTTTATGATTTAAGATTCGATAATAGACTTATCAAATTTTTTTCGAGACATTTGTGCAGCGACAACAGACTATGATGCGCTAAGAAAAGTGGCAGAAGATGTTGCTGTAATTATATGTAAACTGGAAAAAATCTTTCCGCCAGCTTTCATTGACTCAATGGAACATCTGATATTACATTTTCCACATGAAGCTAAATGTGGAGGTCCAGTATAGTTTCGATGGATGTACCAATTCAAGATATGCATGCAGAAATTGAAGAAAAAAATATGTAACAAAGCATTAGTTGAAGGCTCAATTGCTGAAGCTTATTTTCAAGATGAAATTTATTTTTTCTGCTCTAATTATTTTGAATCTCAATATCCCTCAAAACAGAATCACATGGGGCGAAATGAGGGGAATGCTAATGATGAAATGGAAAATCAATTAATAGTTTTTAATCAGCCAAATCATCGTTTTAGTGGAGTTCATGAATGATGTATTTCAGATGATGAACATCACAGAGCTCATACATATGTTCTGCTCAACTGTGAAGAAATGACATCATTTGTCCTGTGAGTGCTTCTATCACTTATTCTATAATTTTTGTTACAATATTTAAACTTATTTTATTTGTAGGTTATATAATAATCATATCAAGAAACAACTTCCACAAATTACAGCAGTTGCTCTTGAAGAACGCAGACAAATTTTTTTTAATGGTTTCAAAAATTGGTAACATAAATTATTGATGGTTTAATATCAATTCCGTTTATTATTTATTATATTGATAATTGTTTTACAAATTTTCAGGTGTCTCAATATGCTGATAAAATTGATAAGATACTGTGTATGTTGAGTAACCCACTATCCAAAATGGTTAAATATTATAATGTATATGTGGTGAATGGTTTTCGATATCATACACATGCATATAGGGAATCAAAAAAACAATGAACAATGAAGTTTTCTTGAGAGGATCACATCACAGAGAAACTGAAGTTGAATTTTATGGCATTTTGGATGAAATTATTGAGCTGTGTTATCTAGGACAGAATTACACAACAATATTTAAATGTTGGTGGTTGGATACTGAGAGGGGTTTTCATTTTCATCCAACTCATGGAATCGTCGATATTAAATATAAAAATCTTTTTGCAGTAAATGAACCATTTTTGCTGTCTCAACAGACACATCAAATTTATTATGCAAAGTACTGTGCTACTTCAAGATACTTGAGTGATTAGTGGAGCATAATAAAAATGAAATATCGGGAAAATTAGTTTACTCAAACTGAATGTGGTTTCGATGGAGTGGAAAGAATTGAAATATTTCAAGATACGGCTCAAAATCCATCTGATTCACAAAGAGACGTGAATATCGATGATGACACCCCACAATTAAGGATCGATGGTGATGAAGATGTTAATGATTTTACAAATGAATTTGAAATGATAAGAGATGCTGAAACTGAAACTCATATGGATATTGATGATGCTGAGGAGGAAGATGAAGACATTGAAATTGGTAGTTATGGAGAAGAGGATGAAGATTAACATTGACACAATTAAATGCTGGTTATAATCATTACTAAGATATATCTATATATAATAGTTGTTTTCAACTATCTGCTAACAACAATCATTTTGTGTTTCAGAAAGACTCTGATTTATTAAGTGAGTTGGAGGAGGCTAAGATAACTTTGGATGATGAGGATTTGGTATCGGTTGACCCTCAGCCTACTGGTGGTTCAGGAGGTATGCGGAGGGGGCACGGTCTTCCGTGACTGATGATTCCTGACCCTATCCCCGAGTGACGTCCACATCTTGGTTTTGATCCGCGCACACAGAGGTATGGTAACTTGTATATTTTAGTTACATTTCATTAATTTATTTATATATATACTAATTGTTTGATTATTTATTCTGTTTTCTTAGATTTCAGCATGTAGCTATTGGACAGGGGAGCGCTATATTGCGCAATTATTTTTCTCAGCCATAGATCACATGGGAACAGATTCCGGTTGATGTGCGACGTGACATGATCCTGCATTGGCTGGTACGTAAATAAATAATATTTATTTTGTAATTTATTTTATTAACAAATTGATATTATAAATTATTTGTAGGGTTTATGGCATCCTATCGATGATAGAATGCGCGATGCTATCCACACGGCATGGCAGGTTTCTATGCATGAATGTTTTCGACAGTTTGTGCACAATTTGAGAAGGACAACCATTAAGAAAGCAGGGGTGACAGAATTTGAGGATTCATGTAGAGCCCACCGACCATAGTACATTTAATATCACATTTGGGATGGATTATGTTTACACTGGTTGGGTTGTGGATTTCAGAGGAGATCTTCAGTGCGATGACAAAACCGGGGGAGACAGGAGGTGACACATCAAGCTGGTAGCCGTACATTCAGTTCGCATAGAGAGCATGTGGTAAGTATATTATTTAAATATTTTATGTAAATTTAAATGTAAATAGTTTATTTTATATTTCTGTAGGCAGTCGAGCATCCTGATATTACATAGTTAGATGTTTATCGGAAGATGTACAATGATCCAGCTACTGGAGAGATTAGAGGTGATCGCCAGTGTCAGATTGTGGTTAGTATTATTTTTCCAGTTTAACAATTAACTGAATATAATATTTTGACAATTTTAATTTTAAATTTGAATTGAAGGAGTCATATGAGGCTACGACCTCTCAGATACAGGCTGAGCAGAACAGTGCTCACCATTTCGATGATCCGACATGGATGCAGGGGACTCAGTATGGCTTTGAGAAGTGCAGAGTAGTTGGCATCGACTCTCATTTGACTCCTGGTACTTATTATGGTACTGCTGCGATGTTAGTGTCTAGCTCGAGAGGAGCTCATGGAGAGGCATCATCTTCTGGCTCACAGTATCAGGAGCAGTTGCAAGCTCAGGCTGAGCATTTAGAGACTTTGTAGAAGCAACAAGAAGATATGTGTCAGTGGCAGCAGCAGCAGAAGCAGAATTACGAGGAGCAGATGTGTCGATGGCAGCAATAGAAACATCATGAGCAGATGGAGTACATGCATCGTCTGACTCGTAGTTTAGGGATGAAGTTTCCTCCACCAACACTTTCATCTCCTCCACCTTTTCCAGAAGATGACCCCTAGTGATTTTTTTATGTTACATACATTTGAATTTAACATTTTATTATGAATTATTTACATTTTCTATCTTTTATATCGGTACAAATATTACATAATTTAATTTTTAATATTTTTTTATTTTTTTTGTGAATATTGAGAATTTTAATATTTTTTATTTTTTTATTTTTTTAATAATAGTAATATTATTTTTTCATTTATTTTAATTTTATTAAATTTTAAATTTTTTTAAATTAATTTATTATTTGCAATGGGACCTTTTTCAACAGATCCCCGTCGCAAATAGTCTAACTATTTATTTTTAAATACATATTTGCGACGGTCAATTAGTACCGTTGCAAATAATTTGTTGCGATGGGCCCATCGCAGAAAGAGTGATATATATATTTTTTGCGACGGGACGAGAGCCCATCGAAAATAGTTTTTGCAACGGGTCCATCGCGAAAATGTTAACATATATATAATATATATAATCAGAAGCTTATTTGTGACGGAGATGTTTCCCGTTGCAAATAACTTTTTTTACGATGAGCCCGTCGTGAATACTTGTATTTGTGACAACGTTTTCTGTAATGGACTATTTGTGACGGGTCCCCTTCACTAAAGCCTATTTGCGACGGGATCCCGTCACAATTACTAATAATTCCAGCAGTGCATGATTCTTCTCAAGGAAACTCTTATTCTAGGAGAATCCACTCCACAAGCCATTCTAACACTGAATACACACATCCAAGTGATCTAGGTCATTAGGCCCCACCCAATAAATCTCACTAGTCTATGAAAACCTTAATACTAAGAGTGGGGTCACTATTAAAAATATTGTGGGACATTATGAACCCAATCTGGAACAACTTTTTAAATAGGGGATCATATGATAATGATTCCATGAGGCCTACTGATACAATATACTAGATGGAGGATCATAGCCCTTCCCAAGGAAGCAAGACCAATTTCACAAACCCCATAATGTGTAAAAATATGATAGGGAAACACACTCTAGCCTCACAGAGGGACACAAAAAACATTATCTAAGAATCATCCTCTAGAGGGGATCAAATTCCAATGATGTGGATGTAGTGAAACCTCAATGGAATGTACCAAGGGAACATACTTAATCAATTATTGTATTGAATAACTAAATGAAGTGCTAAATGCACACTTTAAGGGGTACATGGTGTTTACTAGGCGTATACGATGTGTCCAACAATACCCAAGTACACTAGTGTGGTAATTCCTCGCACAACATGTAAACCTAAACATACACGACATGTGAGTGGAAAAGATATACTGTAGATTTTTCCTGATACCTACCAATGTAGTTTGTCCATGTCTTTGTTCCACTATCCATGACCATGTACATTCTCGTGTACACATGGATGTGTCCTTGTCTAGGAATACGGTATATCACAAGATGTGTACTTCTATCCATGTCGAGGTACCTTCTAATGTACATCTTAAGGCATCAGGGAGGGGTCACATGGAATGTGGCCATGTCACATAGTGTGTGATACTTAACTATTGATGAAACCCTCACACCATAGCTAGGAGGTCCCACAAAACATGTAATATTGAAATACATTCCCTATTGATTGATATTTTCAACATTTGTGAGATATTCCTCCGCATCATTATATGCATCACTAAAGCCAACTTCCTTGATAGATCATGTAATTTAGGGGCTGTTCGAGCCATTATGTCATCTTTAGTCAGATTATGGGTCTAGATCTTCTCATAAAACATTACTTCAAGCCATCCATAGTCATTCTATGCATCAATCAAGAAAAATGAAGAACTCTTGATTTAGTCTCATCATCCCTCAATCCATCCAACATCTTCTTCTATTAAAAAACCATAACCTCCATCATGATCTATACCTGCGACGTCGATCCCTTAAACTGAAGAATGGTCCAAAATGACCAAATATTGTGTTTTGGTATAACCATTATTGAAGGAAAATATTATTAATGATCAAATGAATAAATAGTGGAGATATACATAATCTATTAAATGTGAGGAACAAACCTCAACCTTTATTGCATTGTCCTCGACAAAAGGTTTTACAAGAAGAGGAACAAAGTGGAATAAACCACAACATGCATATAAAACTACATAAATTTAAATATACCAATGTTAAACGTATCAATTTTTTTCATGGAATTGATCTAAATTCATCTAGGATTAATGAACATGATAGAAAACATAAATCTAAATCCTAACCGAAGTTTGGTTCGATCATTGATGATGAAGGGTTATGCACTTCCATTTTTGATGAGATTCACAAACACTGTTGGTGCAACGATCCTTGATCCAGTACAAATACTTTTTTTTTCAAGAAATCTCCAAAAAGTTTGTCTATATCTCTATTGTTTGTGTTTGGAACCATTATGATGTTGAGTAAATAAGAATATCTTATGAATTCTCCAAAATTTATGGTTTTATCTTTTGAAAATCACAAACATTTTTTTCTATGTTCTGAATATTTTTTTAAGTTCTGTATTTTTCTTAAGATCCGGAATTATCACTCCATTATGTTTAAAAATATATCATTACATTTTTTCAATTCTGTTAGACTTACAGAATTTTCATTCTGATTTTCCATTTAGTTATTTTTTAGAAGATCTGTCATTCCGATTTTGTCATTCAGTTATTTTTTTGCAAGATCTATCATTACGATATATGATGCCGATATTCAATTCCAAATATGGTGTATATATGATGCTGATATCCAATTCTGAATCCGATGTATATATGATGACAATATTCAATTTCGAATTCAGTGTATATATGATGCCGATATTCAATTCCGAATCTGCTGTATATATGATTCCTATTTTCAATACCGATTCCGGTGTATATGTGATTCCGATTTTTTGATTCCGTTTTATTGATAATGTTATTTCTATGAATCTACTTTCCTGATTTCTTTATATTGTGTTTTTATTGATAATGATAGAATCACCTAATGTATCATTCCAATGATATTAGATTCCAATTTCTGTTATACTTAACATCGTTTCTGTTACTTGAGATGATGTCATACAATCTGTTATAAACTAAACATTGTATGTTTGCCACATGTCCAGGTCCCTCTGAAATTTAAGGAAAATATGACCGTTGGAGGGGAGCCGACCATTGGGAAGTTTTGTCTATAAATACATGCTCATTTGAATGAGCAAGGTACTTGACAGTGAACAAGTGGATCAATCTAGAGATTACATGCTGCTGAAGTGATTTCTAGAGAGAGAGGATTTATTTCTTAGTGTGTTCTAAACTATTTATTCAGATTTTCTTTGTCCAACTCTGATTATTGTTTTTTAAAATCGATGGCTTGTGGAGATGGGAAGACATAGGTGCCTACTACCTTGAATTTGAGGGCTTCCTTACTGAGGAAGACAGAGGGGTTGACTACCTTGAAGTTGAGGGCTTGCGGGGATAGCAAGATATACTCTTATCTTTGTATCGAGGGCATACCATGTGTGGGTAAGACATACTTTATTTAAAGAATAAATCAAGGGACCTTTATCCAAGGTTGTTGGATACCCTTCTCTTTTGGTTAAATGATTTACTACTTGTTACTTATTCTGTTACAAGTGTTCCAAAGCATTTGTATTGTTCAGGAAAGTATAACTATCTTATAATTCCTTATACATGTACTCTGATTTAGTTAGATTATATACGCTTTAAGTTAGAATCATCATCTCTGTAAAATTTCATTAAGTTTCATTTCTGGAATCAATTTTCCGGAATTGTTTTCTCAGAATCATATTTCCTGAATCAAGCAAGTGTTTAGAACATAGAGGTTTTATGAATTATATTGTTTAACCTTGTTAAACATAATAATTTTTAAAAGTTTCAAAGGAATTTTTAAAAGTATATAATTCACCCCCCTCAAGAAGAAATGATATTGGATTTAGAAAAGAAGAACCAGGATCAGAAGACCTTTCTGAAGAAGATTCAAGAATATCATAAAGAATTCAAAAAGCTCAAAGCCCGGATAAAGATGATATTTTCTAAGCAGAAGAAGAGTGGATGATTTTTAACATTCCGATGTTTTGTTGTAATGTAAACCTTATTTCTAAAATTTTCTTAAAAAAATTATTTCATTTCATTTTTTTCAGATGTATACTTGTTTAACCATTCAGGTACATATTATGCTTCTCCATTCCTTTCACTCTTTTTAAAAATCAAAAGGGGGGAGAATTTATTAAAAGGAAGAATTTAATCTCCAAGTAGGAGAATATATTAAGAGGGAGTTTGGCATGAAATGAAAATTTTCAAATTAAGGGGGAGTTTTCTTTTAAGAAGATCTGTTTATCTAAGGGGGAGTTATTCCCTTAAGAAAACCTAGTCTTTAAAGATCAAGAATACGATCCTTGGGAAACATGACCTAAGGGGGAGTTAGTCGTCTTCATTTATAATCTCATTCAAAGGGGGAGATAATTTGTTCTTACATGTTTACCTAGATCAACATATTCTTCCTTATCAAAGTTTTTTGAGCTTTCAAAAAACAGAGAGATTGTTGAGTCAATAAGGAATCTTATGACTTCTTCATTCCTTATGGTTTTATGTTTTGAAAATCACAAATATTTTTTTTCTAAGTTATGAATATTTTTTTAAGTTATATATTTTTCTTAAGATCTAGAATTATCATTCCGTTATGTTTAAACATATATCATTACGTTTTTTCTATTCTGTTAGACTTACAAAATTTTCATTCTGATTTTCCATTCAGTTATTTTTTACAAGATCTGTCATTCCCATTTTTTCCATTTAGTTATTTTTTTGCAAGATCTGTCATTACGATATATGATTCCGATATTCAATTATGATTACGGTGTATATATAATGACGATGTTCAATTCCGATTCTGGTGTATATATGATGATGATTTTCAATTCTGAATCCATTGTATATACTATGCCAATATTCAATTCTCAATCTAGTGTATATATGATTCCGATTTTCAATATCGATTATGGTGTATATGTGATTTCGATTTTCTGATTCTGTTTTCTCGATAGTTTTATTTCTAAGAATCTGTTTTCCTGATTTATTTAGATTATTTTTTTCCTGATAATGTTAGAACCGCCTAATGTATCATTCCAATGATATCGGATTCCAAGTTCTCTTATACTTAACATCGTTTCTGTTACATGAAACGATGTCGTAAAATCTATTATAAACTAACCATTGTATATTTTCCACATGTCCAAGTCCCTCCGAAATTTAAGGAAAATATGACCGTTTGAGAGGAGCCGACCGTTGTGAAGTTTTTCCAATAAATACAATCTCATTTGAACGATCAAGGTACTTGACAGTAAACAAGTTGACCAATATAGAGATTACATGTTGCTGAAGTGATTTCTAGAGAGAGAGGCTTTATTGCTTAGTGCGTATTGAATTACTTGTTTAGATTTTCTTTGTGCAACTCTGATTGTTTCTATGTATAATCGAGGGCTTTTGGGGATAGGAAGATAGAGGTGCCGACTACTTTGAAGTTGAAGGATTGCTGGGATAGCAAGACATACTCTGATCATCTTATCAAGGGCTTACCCTAGTGTGGGTAAGATAGACTTTTTTGAAAGTATAAATCAATGGACCTTTATCCAAGGTTGTTGGATACCCTTCTCTTTGGGTTAAAATATTTACTTCTTGTTACTTTTTTTGTTACAAGTTTTCTGCTGCATTTGTATTGTTGAGTAAAGTATAACTATTTTATACTTCTTTATACTTGTACTCTGATTTATTAAATTCTATACGCTTTAAGGTTGAATCTTCATCTTTGTAAACACTCATTAAGTTTCATTTCCAGAATCACTTTTCCAAAATTGCTTTCTCAGAATCATATTTCCTGAATCAAAAAAGTGATTAGAACTTATAGGTTTTGTGAATTATCTTGTTTAACCTTGTTAAACATAATCATCATTAAATATTCCAAAGGAATTTTTAAAAGTATAAAATTCACCCTCCTCTTGTATTTGAACATCTCATATTTACATATTCCATCCTACATTTGGTATTATAGAGTATATCATACTCACATACCATATTACATATGAGAGTCTCAAAGATGTGTATTTAAAGGAGAACTGGTCACTATATTGAATAAAATAAATTAAATAAGTTTAATAAATTTACTTTTTGAAATTATTTCCCATGATGATATATAAAAAATTCCATGAGCATAAAAATATTAGACCATTACTGGGAAAACACTATGTTATGAACACAACAATGCCCTAATATTTAGGATATGGGCCCCTATTAAAGAGATATTCCACTTTTTCAAGGATACTATGTATGTATGTTATTTAATATATTTAATTTATTCCAAATATTTACTTTAAGAAAATTGGTCCTCAAAATCATACAGCATCTCAATGCCTGGTCTAAAAACTAATCCAAATAATATATAAAAATAATAAATAGAAAATCTAAGGAATTATAATTTTGTGGTCCATGTGATTATAAATTTCTATATCATTCATATATTACTCTTATGTATTAATTATTATGACTTTAGTTGTACTCATGAAATTTCATTTTCAATATTTATCATTTATTAGAATCCACTGTACATTTTTCCCTTAAAAAGAGTTTAAACTCCCAAAAACTACACTGTTTCCCCATTTCCTCATGTAAAGATGTTTAATACCGTAGTGGAACAAGGATAATATTATGGAAAAAAGTCTTTTACTTTTATGTTTTAAACATTAAATGTAATGTATTTTTTATATTGAGGGATATTAAACCATTATCATTAGAATATATGATCTTTTACTATATTATCCATATAATAAATAACAGAGAATATCTAGGAAACTAAGGATGAAGGTGTTACAATTGTTTTCGGATCAATATTTAATACAAAATATATGAACTAAAATTAGGAAAACATAGGTACAGAACATAGATATTTCTGAAAATATAAATTCTAGATAATATTATAGAACATTTTTGATAGTATATTGTATAATTAATGTTAATATTTTACTAAAAATCTTTTAAAAATAGTTTTATAAAATGAAATACTCTACGAGAAAGAGAAACGAGTCTAACAACATTTCTTAATGAATTGCCTATCTAAGTAAACAGGATAAAGGAGTTAACATTAATGAAAATAAAATTATGATTGTTCTAGGAAAAATTAATTAAGTTGTCAAAAATAACAATTCCTTCATGGAGCCTCCAGTTTCCCTACAAAAGGGACCAAAAATATTAGTACAGTTTATAAATAAATGACATCCTAATTTTTGTTAAACCACTAATCTTATAGAGATAGAATAATGAAATAAGACTATATAGAACATATATTTGGAATTTATGATTCTATAAGTGAGATAATGTCAATTTGGATATTTATAGTCTAAGAGGGGATGCTAACCATTGGTGTTCCTTAATTCAAAATACCCATGAAGCATGTGAGATTTATAGAAGGAAATATAATTAATTAAAGGTGATTTTCCAAGAAAAATAATTTCCTCGAGATCAACACGAAGATATGGAAAGTAAAATCATACACCTAATATAAAAATGATTAAGAAACGGTGGTAGAATATGAGGATAATTTTAAAATATTTTCAAGTAATGTGGTGGATTATTTATGAAAACATGAACGTATTTTTTATCAATTCATTAATGGTTTAAATGATAGTCTATCAAGATCCCTGGTATCATAAAATTCATCAACATATGAGTAAATATTAAAAAGTTCTATAAATACTATAAAATAGTTCTTTGAGTATTTTTCATGTAAAGGGAATCCTGAGAATAATATTATAGCTAATTAACTCAGGAAATGAGTTTCTATAAATGAATAAAATCAATTTTAGAGTTCCAAATATATTATAAATGTGGGAAAAACTCTTAGTATCCAATTTACTATATTGGGTGAATGCCTAAAATATTGATAAAAGATCATAGTGCTCATGATTGAAAAAGAAAATACGGAAGAAACCAATGTAAAATTATTTAACTAAAAATTTATGGGGCATTACCCTAATAAATTCCATATAAGCCTGAGAATCATCCACAGAAGAGGACTATGGATCATGTTTCATCCTCTTCCATAAAAAATTTGAAATCAAAGATCCAAATGACACAATAATACTTACTTTTTTATAAATTCAATGTTAAGTAATACATTGTTTGATTCTAGATGTATGTATTCTTCTATATACTCAATGATTTCAACTAATATTCAATTACCCCTTCTTAACTAAGGAATGATTTATTAGTTAAAACATTGAGTGGTACATTTATTTCAATAATGGAATAATTAAACATTCAAATTAGGATTTTTTGGTGCTTCCTATTTTAAAATATAATGATAATACTAATGGGGGATTTTTTATGTAGTATTGAGGATGCATTGGCTCTCAAATTATGAAGTGACAATTTGTTTTAGTAAGAAAGATGTTATAATTGGCATGGTAAGTATGAATTTAGTTTTATTGTATGTAGCTATGAAATTACATTAATCTTAGATTTAAATCGGTCAATGTATCTTAACATAATACAAGTATTTGGGAGGATATGGATTGAATTCAATTTTTTGTGGTTACAAGTTTTTTTTAGAACAGAGGAGTTATGGAGTGTATGAATATATTGAAGTATTTCTTGATGAATTACCAAGACTAAATTTTATCATGAATTTTAATTATATATTTATCTCATTCTTGGTGATAAGATGATATATATGATATCTTATAGGATGTATCCATTAGAGTTAGATGATTTTATATCGAAAATAAAAGACTTAAGTGATAAATGTTTAACATGTCTATGAATTTTACCTTGGGGTTAACCTATATTGGTTTTGAATAAGAAGGAAGTGACAATGAGATTATGCATCAATTATAGGATAATAATTGGAAATACAATAAATCAAATGTATCCATTGCCTTTAATTAATGAAATATTTGATCAAATTCAAGGGGCTCAATTATTTTGAAATATGTTTCTTCATTATCGATACTATTAGTTAAATGTTAAAGAGGACATTCTATAACCAACATTATATTTTTGGTATGGTCATTATGAGTTCACAGTAATTCTATTTGGATTAACAATTGAACCTCTTTGTTATTGTATTTGATGTATAATGTACTAAAAGGCTACAATGATAAGTTTTTGGTGGTATTTACTGATGCAATACTTACATACTTTATGAGCTATGAGGAGCATGATATTAATTTTTTAATTTTTTAAGGTGTTTATAATTCATAAGTTATATGGGAAAATTAGTAAATTTTCATTTTGGATTTAACAGGTTTCCTTCAATGGTCAGATTATATATAATTATAGTATATATATTAAAATTTAAAAATCAAAGGATCTCATGGAATTTCCAAGACCCACTCATATAATAGAAATATGAAAATTTTCATGGGTTATTGGGATACTATTGAGGATTTGTTAAAAATAATTATCGATTTTTTAGTATATTAACTAGGATAAAATTTAAAGAACTTAATTTCACTTGGGAAAATGCATTTGCAGATTATTTTGATGAATTAAATAGGATATTGGTGAATTCTATTATATTAAATCTTATATCGTTAAAATAAGGATTTGATATTTATAATGGTGTATCAAGGAATTTTCCTTGTTATGTTTTAATAAAGAATGATAGAGATTTTTCCTTCAGGTAATGATAGTTTAAACACCATTATAATAACTATCTAAATCATGATTTTGAATTTCATAACATAAATATTTCTTTAAATATATGTAAAGATTATTTATATGGAGAGAGATGTGATATATACATAGACCAAAATATTTTTAAATTTATATCTAAACCAAACTATCTTAATTTTAGGAAAATAATATTTTTAGAACTAATCAAGGATTTTGACTATGCTATGTATTACAATTTCAGGAAATAGAATAATTTGATTGATGATTTGAGTTGAAAATACGGTGACACCTTATCTATGTTGAGGGTAAAGAATTATCCAATTTTCAGAGACATAATAATGATGGAATTGGTTATTATAATGAAACGTTATGAAATATTATTGGTATATTAAATAACCTAACCATATTTAATTTTTAGGATTAATAAATATTAACATCTTGATAAATACCTATAAATCAAAATTGAATATGAGATGAATGGGAGATTTTTAGAGTTCATCATTGGGGATTATGCAGTTTTTCATTTTCGTAAAATTTTATTGTTCCATATGTACTAGAGTTGAAGATGGAGATACTAGATGAGTATCATAGATCAAAATTATCTTTACATATTTGTAGTACCAATATGTAGAGGGATATCTGAGTGAACGTATAGTGAGAAAATATGAAGTGATAAATTAAATATTATACTTCAATATTTAGAGAATACCAGTTGGAGAAGGATGATAAATAGATTCCAAAAAGAGTATTGTAGACTCTACCTATACCAGAGTAGAATTTGGATAATATTACATTACATTTCACTACATGTATTACTAAAATATCTAAGAGGAATACTTCTATTTGGTTCATTATTTATAATCTAACAAAGATAGCTCTTTTCCTTATAATTCAAGATGTATTTTCCCAAGGACATCTTTTAAAGTTATATATAAATGAAGTAACGAGACTTCATTGTTATCCCCTATTAATAGTATCTTATCATGAATCAAGGATCACATAAAAATGTTGTAGGTTTCGTAAAAATTATTTAAATATAGATGATAATAATATTATAACATATCACCTTCAAACATATGGGAAATCTGAATTGACTATACAGACATTGGAGAACATGTTATTGTAATTATATTTAGACTTATTGGGAATTTATTATTAGTATTTACAACTTGTAGAGATTTCATACAATAATATTTACCAACACATCATTAAGGTATTACTATATAAATCCATTTATGAAAATAGATTTTGACTTATGATGTACTGGGATAAAGTCAGAGAATGTATGGTTTTGGGTCTAGAACATATTGAAAAGAAAACTGTGAAGGTATGATCCATCTAGAAATATATCAAGGTAGACCAAATTAGATTTAAACGTTATTCTTAAAATATAATTAAGGATATTTAATTTCATGTAAGAGACTATGAATTCTTAACGATATCTATTTAGAAACAAGTTATTAGGTTTTGAATGAAATGGAAGTTAAGTCTAAGATATATTGGCTGTTTGAAAAATATGAGTGGATATGAGTAGTGGAATATTTTTCTAACATTCCAAAAAACATATAATATTTTCATTATGACTTTCATATTTCACATATAAGTATGTTTATGGATGAGCCTACCGTTCTTTTAAAATTTTATCATATTCTGTTGGACCTAGGCTTGTCATATGAGGAAGAACCGATTCAGATTCATGATATAAGGGAACAAGTGATATGTAATTGAACTACCATACTGGAAAATTTTATTTGGAGGAAAAATATTCTAGAAGATGAAACATGGGATTTATAATATTCTCTGATAAATTATTATCCATATTTATGTATATATTGATTTACAATTTTGAGGATGAATTTTTTTATGGTGTGGAAAAGTTAATATCTGAGATTATATAATAATAAAAAAATATTTCATCATAATATTTATTCAAATAAAACACTTTATAATTTCTTCATAATTGTCCAAAACATATTGATTCAAGAAAAAAAATTTAAATTTATAATAGAAGAAAAAACCAGTAAAATATATCATGAAAAACTGTGTTCAAACACAATAATATTGTACCATAGTAACTTATACCTGATAAATAATAACATGTATATGAGGTAAATTTTTAATAAAAATAAAATATTGAACATTGAAAATTACATATTTTAAGAACATAGGTAATGATATGATGGTATATAGTTTTTTTTATTATAAATAAGTATTAATACGAACATTTATCAATATTAATGTCGGTAATTATGAATGATGGTCAACATTAACATTAGTAATTATGAATGATGGTCCATATTACTCTTGGTAATTAAGAATATTTGTGGTATAATGATTAAGAAAAACCCATTATTATTAGTCTCCTTTAAGAGAAATAATGTAATGCCCCAACCCCAGTTACCCAGAGTTGGTGCATTATTACATAACATTGGCATGATAAAAAAAGATCATGTCTTGAAATATCGATTAGTTTAGTAGCCTTGGAAACACTATATACATTCATAAGCCTTACATTTCATCATAAAGTGAAAAACTACAACAAAATAGTATCCATAGTCCACACTCATATCCCCTTAGAAAATCCCTACAGGTCAGTCATAAAATATTTCTTCACATCTTCAGAAAAATAAAACATAGAAATGGGTGAGCTCAGATGCTCAGTAAGGATAAAAATATAGCATAAACTTTTATAAATAAGGATAATCATTTTAGGAAATTAATAACTAAAACAAAATCCTTTTAAACTTGAACTTTAGAATAATATTAAAAAAATAAAATGAAATAATTCCCTTTAATTTTTCACATGGATATTCTACTAGTAAAATAATCACATTCAATATCAATAACCACTTTCAAATTGATGAAATGCATAATGCTAGACTTTCATAACAACATAGTCAAGGCCTTGTGCCAAGACTACAAATATGATTTTGTCATGGCCTTGTTCCAAGAAACTAGTTTGTCTCATGAGACCTATCGATGCATCGAGGAGGTATATGGGGCTTTACCCGTCACTAACTAAGTCCAATCCATTCCTCATATGAATAGGTTTAAACATAACATAATATTTTGTATTAAAACTAACATACAAAATGTCAATAATTTATCCATAAAACATGAATGGTATAAAAATAACACATCCATAGTCAAAAATATCAGAAAACCTTCAATAAAATATAGATGTTTTGTATCATAATAAATATACTTAAAATAATCTCAAAATCCATCAAAGGGTGTTGACATAGATGAAGCCAAAACTATTTGATAGAAATATCTCTTTTTTGAAATCATTTAAAAGTCTCATACTTATAAAAAAATTACTATGAAAATATTATTATAAGATTGTATGGGAAGCTTTGATGATTTTATAAATGTGGAAAATAGCCGCACCTTCCATATAAGTTAAAAAAAGACATTCTCACCATAAATTTGTCGAAAAGGTTAAAAAGGAACATGTTTGGAATGTGACAGAAAACTTTCTTTATAAACATCTTATAAAAAGTAAAAAAAGGGTATAAAAATCATTAACCCACAGTCTATAAAATTGTAATAATTTTTTGAAATACATTTTTAAGAAACATGGATGTGGATGATATAGAGGTCCTAGTAGATAATTACATATAAACAACCTCAGATAATGAAGAGATTGTGAAATAAACCCTTACCTAGTACTTTTCCTTGGTCGAGGGCATGTTAACCTCCTGTATAATGGTGAAAACATTGTTATTAAATTATTAAATAAACATATATATTAATATTATATCATATATGATCTTATAATATTGGTTTGTTAAAGATATTTTAGTATTATCGTCATTTTGGGTGTTAACTGTTTCATTCTCCTTTATATTATTGGTTATGTAAGACATGTTTGTTATGAATAGGATATATTTTATTTGTATACAGAATGATATTATGTCTTTAAAAATTAGTTTTTATCATCAAATTAAAATTAGTCTTGAAAGGATACGACGGGGAATGAATCTCATCGCGTTCGGGGAGATGGTAATCCGTACAAACACACGAGCGAAAATATCATTCTTTTGATATTAAAATAGTATATATTTGAATGGTATATCATATATACATAATAATTATCATGTTATATTTATTATTTTCATTATTTATACTCATTATTATCCCCATACAAAGGAGGAAATGTTTGAATAATAAACTACACCACGACGTGGAGATGTTAAGCCGTACGAATGCACGTGTGGTGAATTTTTCATTGATAGGATGGATAAAATAACTAATATGGTTGTACCATATTTATAATAACGTCACTGTATGTAGAATATACTGGAGTTCTTATTTTATAATGGAAACAACAAGGAATGAAGAAGTGGAAGGAGAAAAGAACTTGAAAGAGGGTGGTGAAATTATTACCTCTTCTTTGGGTTCATCCTTTTGATTTGATCAAAAGAGCTCCTTATGTTGGATTTATAACTAAAAAAGTCCTCTAGGATTAAGTTATGGAAGTTGAGAGGATATTTGGGCAGGGTTTGGGCGAGCTAAAGGTCTTTGATGGTGTGAATTTGAGAGAAGGGGAAGTTCCTTTTTATAAGAGGGGTGAGGTGCACCTTAGGAAAACATAAAACATTATTTTATAATAAATCCATATTCAGTTTCAAATGGCTCCAAACTGATTGATTTCAAGTCTATGGTGGGTATGGGTTTAAAACAACTCAACCAATACGTTTTAGATAGGTTTGAGTCACTATATTAACCTTAAATTTTAGATTTAACTCTTAGTTAATTAGTTTGATATTTACCATGTCTCTTTGTATTTTTATATTATATTATTAATAAACTTACTGTAACAAGCCAAGAGAACCCCAAGTGATTCATTATTAATATATATAACTTTATCTATGTAATTTGGCAGACCCTTAGATCTTTCGGAATTGAATATCAATTAATAATATAATATTTGTTTTTAAAACTCTTTTATGTCGATTTTGACTCTATTTGGAAATTGATTTTTGTGAAAATATTATCAGCATGATTACTTCTAACAATGTTAATTAAATCCATCCTAAAATTTCATATTAACTTATAAAATTCGTTTAATTAAATGAAAGTCTTAATTTAAATTTATTTGGGAATTTAAATATCAATTATTTTAACATTTCATTAATAACGTAATTATTGCATCATCGTTGTGTCATAAATAAACTATATTATTTAACTTATAAAAATTATAGATAAAATTCCATTATGTAGGAAATCCTTTTAGATTTCTAATGAATATTTATAATAAGATTTATCTTATGTATAACCCTATATTAAAAAAATTTTAGTTATTAAACATTGATTTTAACTCTTTTAACTCTTCATTAAATAAAATAATAATAAATTTCCTAATCTAATACAAGTGGACCTAAAGGATCATATTTTATTCCTAAGGTTTTTTTGGTCGAATAAAACTTATCCAATAGAATTTGGACATGTGTTAGGGTAATAATAATACCATTTTTACGCTTAATTACCCTATTCACTTTTATCCTTGGTAAATAAAATAAAAAAATTATTATTCACCAAAAATTATTTTTAACTTATTGAACCACATTTTACTTACTGATATCAATTGCGTCTCTCATTTTTTTGAAATTCAATTCACAGAAGTGTTAGAATTAATTTTTATGCAAATTTGCAAAAGCTTCTAGGAGGTGGGTAAAAGATAGTAAAAGTTTAATGAAATTTTTATATATCTAAAATTAATATAAATTGACTCCAATGATTTAAATTGAATTTATTTAGGTATTATGTTTCTGTTTTGACATAAAATAATTTTAAATAAAATAAATAATTATTTAAATAAAAAGTCGGTTTTAACTAATAACTGAGTTTTTTCATTATTTATAAAAAATTGAATGTTTTATGAAAAATACCAAAAATTTACCCTAGGATAATTTGGATATTTTGAATTCAAAAATGATGTCCATATTGAAAAAAAAAATTATTAAATTTCAAAAAGTTTGTATTACTATTAATCACGGCTAGTTTTATTGGTTGTGATTTGTTAGAACTCAAAGTTGCATACAACACGTGCTATTGTATTATTCAAAGAGAAGCGTACCGTGGATTCTTGTGGTGTTACATTATCCCCCCTTAAAATAATTTTTTCCTTGAAATTTCTAGAGTATTAATGCATAAAAATACTCGGGAGGTTCTTCATCATAGGTTCCTCTGGTTCCCATGCTGCCTCGTCCATATTATGGTTTCTCCGTATAACTTTTACCAGGAGACTCGTTCGGTTTCTCAACACTTGTTCTCTAGTATCAAGAATCCTGACTAGCTTTTCGCAATAAAATAGATCTAGTTCCAGTTCTACTTTCTCATAGGTGATTACATGCATTGGGTTAGGCATGTATTTTCTCAATCATGATACGTGGATCACATCATGAACTTTAGAGAGATTTGGAAGCATTGCCAAACAATAATCTACAGCCCCAATTCATTCAAGAATTTCAAAAGTTTTGATGTACCTGGGACTCAATTTACCATTCTTACCGAAACGTATAACTCCCTTCCATGGAGATACCTTCAAGAAAACAAGATCTCCTACCTGAAATTCAAAATCCTTCCATCAGTTATCAGCATAGCTCTTTTTCCTACTTTGAAATGCTTTGATGTGGGTTTGGATTACCTTCACCTTTTCCTTCGTTTCCTCAAAAAAGATCTTGGCCTATAAGTTTTCTTTCACCAACATCATCCCCACAAGTTTGTGTGTGACATCTTTTCCATATAATGCTTTATATGGTTCCATCTGAATACTTTAATGGAAGCTATTGTTGTAGGAAAATTCTACCAAAGGTAAATATTGATCCCACATACCCTGAAATTCAAGTGATCAAGATCTCAAAATGTCTTCTAAGGTTTGAATAGTTCGTTCTGATTGTCCATCTGTTTGAGGGTGGTAGGCAGTGCTCAAATGAAGTTCAGTATCCAGGGCTTTCTGAAGACTTTTCTAGAATCGTGAAGTACAATGTGGATCACAATCAGAAAAAATCGATAAGGGTACTCCATGAAGTCTCACAACTTCATTAATAAATATTTTTTCTAGACGTTCTAGTGGTAGATCTTCTCTTATAGCAAGAAAATGTGTTGTCTTGGTAAGACGATCAACAATGACCCATATTTCATCACTCCTTCTAGGAGTCTTTGGTAGTACCACAATAAAGTACATCATAATATTATCCCATTTCCACTCAGGTATGGGAAGAGGTTGCATGACTTATCTAGGTTTCTTCCTTCCAGCATTAACCTATAGATAAACAATACATCTTGACACAAAATTAGCAATCTCCCTCTTCATGTTATCCCACCAGAAATGTTTCTTCAAATCTCTATACATCTTAGTGCAACTAGGGTGTATAGAGAAATTGGAACTATGAGCATCATCAGAAAATTACCTTTCTTGATTAGGTATATGAGGAACACAAAGTCCCTTCACAAATATCCGAATTTCATCTTTATAGACAAAGTCACTCAATCTCCCATCGTTCAGTGCTTTAATATTCTTTTTAAACTCTTCATCATTGGTCTGAGAACTTTTTATCCTTTCTAGTAAATATGGTTTGGCAACCATTTGAAAAGGTATTGATGTTTCACCTTCCATGTTTTTCCCATGTCCATTTTCACTGGAACCATGAAATTAGGATCCCTTTCAATTCTCATCTTGTTCAAAACTCCATGATCATTTCTGTTCAAATCATTTTCCACGTTATTTTCCTTCCCCGGGTGGTAGTGTATGGTGAAATGATAATCCTTGAGTAGTTCAAGCCATCTCCTTTACCTCATGTTGAGTTATTTCTATGAGAAAATATATTTCAAACTCTTGTGATCGGTATATATCTAACATTTCTCACCATAGAGATAATGTCTCCATATCATCAAAGTAAATATTACAGCAGCTAACTCAAGATCATGAGTATGATAGTTTTTCTCATGAATTTTTAGTTGTCGTGATGCATAGGCAATAATTATATCATTCTGTATAAGGCCATAGCCAGTTCATTTCTTTGAAGCATCACTATAAATAACAAACTCATCATTCCCCAATGGTAGACTCAAGATATGATCATTGACTAATCTTCTCTTCATTTCTTCGAAACACTCTTCACAATATTTTGTCCAAAAAAAATTAACCCCTTTACATGTGATCTTCATTAATGGGTTAGCCAATCAGGAAAAATTCTGGACGAAACATCGATAATAACCTTATAAACCAATAAAAATGCGTACCGCAGTTATACTCATCGGTGATGGCCATTCATGGATTTCTCTTGTCTTAGAAGGATCAAAAAATATTCAATCCTTAGAGACAATATGTCCATGAAAAGAAATCTCTTGAATCCAGAATTCAATCTTGCTAAACATCCGATATAATTCATGTCTTCTTAGAGTCTTTAGGATAATGTGTAAGTGATTTTCATGATCTTCGTAGCTTTTTGAGTATACCAAGATATCATCAATAAATACCACTACAAAGTCATCAAGATATTCCTTGAAAATGTTATTCATTAGATCCATGAATATATAGGGTGAATTAGTCAATCTAAAAGGAATTATTGTGAACTCATAATGACCATACCTGGTTCAAAAGGCTTTTTTCGGAATTTCTTCCTTCTTCACACACAAGAGATGATATCCAGATCGAAGGTCAATCTTTGAAAAGTATTGTGCTCTACAATGTTGGTCGAATAAATCATAAATGTGAGGTAGGGGTACTTGTTTTCTATTTTTATAGAATTGATCACCATGTAGTCAATGTACGAACTCATAGATCCATCTTTCTTATTAACAAAAATAAAAGGGGATCCTCATGGAGAAACACTAGGGCGAATAAATATATTTTTACTCAATTCATATAGATTTTTATTTAGTTACACTAATTCTAAAGTGGCAATTCTATAAGGGGTCTTCGATATGGGCCTGGAACCAAGAATTAAGTCAATGGAAAATTCAATTTCTCATTCTGGAGGATTTCTAGGTAAATCCTCTGGAAATACATCAACATATTATTGAACAATAGGAACATCCTATATTTTAACATTCTTTTCCTCACCCACAGTTATTTCATTTTCATCCTCCACAATAATTTAATTTAGTTGAGCTACTGGGGGTGGATCTAGATAAGAATTAGGTGGTGAAATTTCTGCTCTAAAGATAAGGTACAACATATCATCATGAAAAATTGTAACCTCCTTCTTCTTAAAATAAATATTTTCATCATGGTATGAAACCCAATCAATGCCGAGGATTATATAAAATTCAATCATGGGTCTGACGATGAGATCAACAGATTAGGAACATTTATATTCCTTAATGGGAACGGATTCACAGAACATTGTAGCAATGATACATCCCTTAAGAGTTTTTACTGACAACTCCCTTGTTAAATCAAATTGGAAATGTCTAATTTTCTTTGAAAAATGGGAAGATATGAAACAATGCGATGATCCAGAATAAAATAAATCATTGGATAAACTTGAGGAAACCATTAAATTACCTGCCACCACGTCTTTTGGAGCTTCAACCTCAGCAGTAGTGATTGCATAAGCTTGGCCTTGATCCCGTGGCCTTTTCTGAGGTATGTCTCACTACTGCTTAGGACATTCATTTGCATAATGTCTCATCTCCCTAAAATTTTATCATTGAGCATCAGTAGATTCTTTCTACCCCTTGCAATCACGGGCTTAGTGGCCTTTTTTCACCACACTTGTAACAGACTCCCATTCTATTCAAGCAAGTACCGAGGAGTTTCTTCTCACATTTACTATGGGATGGATATTAAACTTTTCCCTTCTTCCCCTTATTTCCATTTCTAGAGTGATCAGTAGATCTCTTCTTCTCTTGCATTGCTTAAAAGTCATAATAATTAGAGAATTCCTTTTCTTTCTTGATAGCACATGATACAATATCTTCGTACGATGAGAAGGATTGTGAGACTAATTCTAAATGAAGAAACGGTTTTAACCCATCAAAGAAACAATAAATCTTACCTCTTGGGTTACATATATAATCTGTAGCATGCCTTTCTAACCTTGTAAAGTTAGACTCATACTTTGCAACATTCTCATCCTCCTTTAGCCTCAAACTCAGAAATTGTCTTTCCATATCTGCTCGATGGTCACGAGGAAAGTATTTTTCTAAGAAAATCTATTTAAACTCCCTCCATTCCATATTTAATACTTTATCATCTTCCTGCGTGTTTTAAATCAATGACTAGCATTGATCAGCATCTCCAATGAGCCGGTAAACTATCATGACAACTTTTTCCATTTCACTACTCCCCAAGGCATGAAATATTTTCTCTAAAGAACTTATCCATTGCTCAGCTACCAATAGACTTGTACTCCCATTGAATGTTGGTGGTTGTTTCCTCATAAAGCTATCTAACATTGATCCACCATGTTGTTTATTGGGGTGTTCCATACAGGTAATGTTATTTTTCATAACCTGAGTGAGTTGTCCTAGTATGGTGATTAGCTGATCCGAACCATTTGCATCACCAGCTGCACTATAATTATATTGAGTAGGAGAGAAATCCCTACATTGATTGTGTGCATTGATTTGGTTTCCATTCCTTCTACTAGGCACCATTTCTAAACAACGACATACACTAGATTAATTTATATATCGCAATACATAATTCTAAACTTGTAAAACACTTAACAAGAATTGAACAGTTTATGGATATAATCTATAATAATATAAAAAATGTTTTCTTTTATGAATTATATACTCATAAAAACTTCATAATTGTTTTTATAGAAAATGAGAATTATCCTAATAATATCCTTCAGGAGTTCCATAACCAAGAGTGCAGCAAGGCCCATTATCGTGCACCAGTTCCCATTCGAGTCAAGCTCAAAGTGGTGTTTTCGGGTTTTACCCCTAGGTACATTTGTGCCATAACAGCCTCTACCTGCTTGTATCTAGAAAGGGATTTATTACTAGGAAATCTCACAAAATATCTAAAATACCAAAATTCAAAGAAGTTCTTCTATACTAATCCCCACAGTCCATCTTAAGTCTATGTACTTTAATCAGAGATTATATAAATATAGCTTCTGAGGTTTTTACTATACTTCCTATAATACCAACAGTAACTCCCCGACCCCAGTTACCTAGAGTCGGTGAATTATTACACAACATTGGAATGATCACAAAAGATCAAGTCTTCAACGACCGATTAGTTTAGTAGCCTTGGAAACACTAGATATATTCATAAGTCTTACATTTCCTCATAAAGTGAAAAACTACAACAACATAGTCTCCATAGTCCACACTCATATCACCTCATACTATCCCTGAAGGTCAGTAATTAAATAGTTCTTCACATCCTGGGAAAAATAAAACATAGAAAGGGGTGAGATCATATGCTCAGTAAGGATAACAATATAGCAGAAACTTTCATAAATAAGCATAAACAATTAAGGCAATGTATAACTAAAAAAAGCCTTTTAAACTTGAACATCAGAATAATATGGAAAAAATAAAATGAAATAATTCAATATACTTATTCACATGGATATTCTACTAGTCGAATAATCACATGAAATATTCATAACCACTTTCATAATGATTGAATGCATAATGCCAGACTTTCATATCCACATAGTCAAGGCCTTGTGCCAAGACTACAAATAATATTTTTTCAAGGCCTTGTGACAAGATAGTAGTTTGTCTCATGAGACCTACCGATGCATCGAGTATCTATAGAAATCTCCACCCATCACTTACTAAGTCCAATGCATTCCTCATATGAACAGTTTTAAACATAACATAAACATTCATATTAAAAATAGTATACGAAATGTCAATACTTTATCCATAAACCATGAATGGTATAAAAATAATATATCCACAGTCAAACATATCACAAAAACTTCAATACAATATGGAAGTTTTTTATCATAATTAATCAACTTCAAATAATCTTAAAATCCATCAAAGGATGTTGACATAGACTAAATCAAAACTATTTGAGAGAAATATCTCTTTTTTGAAATCATTTAAAAGTCACATAATTATAAAATAAATCATTTACTTTGAAAATATTCTTGTAAGATTGTAAGTGAAGCTTCAATGATTTTCTAACGGCTGAAAATAGTTGCAATGGTTGTATTAGTGAAAAAAATACATTCTTACCTTAAATTTTGTCGAAAAGGATAAAAGGGACCCTGTTTGGAAAATGATGGAATGATTCCTTTATAAAAAACTTATAAAAATTTAAAAAATTGTATAAATTACTTTAAACCATAGTGTATAAAATATTAAGAATGTTTTGAAATTAATTTTTAAGAAACATGGATGTGGATGATAAAGAGGTCCTAGTAGATAATTACATATAAACAACCTCGAATAATGAAGAGATTGTGAAATAAACCCTTACCATGTATTTTTCCTTGGTCAAGGGTACGTTAAACTCCTGTATAATGGTGAAATAATTGTTACTAAATTATTCAATAACCATATATATTAATATGATATCATATATGATCTTCTAATATTGATTTCTTAATGATATTTTAGTATTATCGTAGTTCTGGGTGTTAACTAATTCATTCTCCTTTATATGATTGGTTACGTAAGCCATGTTTGTTATGAATAGGATATATTTGATTTATTTAAATAATGATATTATGTCTTTAAACATTATATTTAATCATCAAATGAAAATTAGTCTTGAATGGATACGATGGGGAATGAATCTCATCGCGTTTGTGGAGACGGTAATCCGTACGTACGCACGAGGGACAATATCATTATTTTGATATTAAAATAGTATATAATTTAATGGTATATCATATATACAGAATCATTATCATGTTATATTTATTATTTACTTTTGTAATACTAATTATTATACCCATCCAAATGATGAAATGTTTGAATAACAAACTACACCACACCGTGGAGATGGTAAGCTGTACGTACGCATGTGTGGTGACTTATTCATTCATAAAATGGATTAAATAACTAATATGGTTGTACCATATTTATAAAAAAAATCACAGTATATATAATATACTTGATTTATTATTTTATATTGGAAACAACAAGGAAAAAAGAAGTAAAAGATGAAAAAAACATGAAAGAGGGTGGTGAAATTATTACCTCTTCTTCAGGTTCTTCCTATTGATTAGATCAAAATGGCTTCTTTGGTTGACTTTATGGATAAAGTAATGCCTCTAGGATTAAGTGAGGGAAGTTGAGAGGATATTTGGGTAGAGTTTGGACGAGCCAAAAGGCTTTGAAGGTGTGAATTTGAGAGAAGGGGAAGTTCCCTTTTATAAGAGGGGTGAGTGGCACCTTAGGAAAACATAAAATATTATTTTAGAATAAATTCATTTTAGGTTTCTAATGGCTCCAAACTGGTTTATTTTGAGTCTAAGGTGGGGATGGATCTAAAAACACTCAACCAATAGGTTTTAGATAGGTTGGGGTCACTATATTATCCTTATCTTTTATATTTAACTCTTTGTTAATTAGTTTGACATTTACCATGTCTCTTTGTATTTTTATATTATATGGTTAATAAACATACTATAACAAGCTACATGAAACCCAAGTGGTTAATTATTAATATATATTACCTTATATAAGTCATTTGGTCGAACCATATATTTTTAGGAATAGAATATCAATTAATATTATAATATTTTTTTTAAACTCTTTTATGACAATTTTGACACTATTTGGTAGTTGATTTTTGTGAAAATCATAACAGCATGATTACTTATAACAAAGTTAATTAAATCAATCCTGACATGTCATATTAACCTATAAAATTCGTTAAATTCATCAAAAGTATTAATTTACATTTATTTGGGTATGTAAATTATCAATTACTTTAATATTTCATTAATAAGGTATAAAAATTATAAATAAAATACCATTATGTAGGAAATAGTTTTATCTTTCTAAATAATATTTATAATCGAATATTTCTATGTATAACCCTCTAGTAAACTTGTTTTAGTTATTAAACTCTGATTTTAACTCTTTTAACTCTTCTTAAATAAAATAATAATAAATGTCCTAATCCAATCTAAGTAGACCTATAGGATCACATTTTATTCCTAAGGTTGTTTTTGTTCGAATAACAATTATCCAATAGAATTAGGACATGTGTTAGGGTAATAATAATATCATTTTAACCCTTAATTACCCTATTTACTTTTAATCGTGGTAAATAAAAGTAAAACGTTACTATTCACAAAAAAATTATTTTTATCTTATTGAACCACATTTTACATACTGATATCAACCGTGTCTCTTGGATTTTTGAAATTCAATTCCTAGAAGCAGTAAAATTATGTTTTATGCAAATATTCAAAAGCTTATAGGAGGTGGGTAAAAGACGGTAAAATTTCAATAAAATTTTTATATATCTAAAATTAATATAAATTGACTCTAATGAATTACATTGAACTCATATAGGTATTATGTATCTATTTTGACCTAAAATAAATTTAAATAAAATAAATACTTATTTAAATAAAAAATTATGTTTTAACTAATAACTCAGTGTATTTCACTATTCATAAAAAATTGAATGTTTTTAGAAAAATACCAAAAATTCACTCTAGGCTAATTTTGATATTCCAAATTAAAAAATAAAGTCCATTTTGAATGATATAACTTATAAAATTTAAAAAAGAGGGTATTATTATTCATAATGGCTAGTTTGATTGGTTTTGGTGTGTTAGAACTCGAAGTTAAGTACAATAGACACTATTGTATTATTTAAAGAGAAGTGTATCGTGGATGCTTGGGGTGTAACAAATAATGAATATAAATTATCATTTATGAGATGAAATATGGATTTTTACAATATTAAAATCATGTATTAAGTTCATTTATCCTAAATTTGAGTGGATTTATTATCCCTATGGTTCACCCTTGACCAATCCCACGGAAAACTCCATTCAGTGAAGTTGGAGAAAAATCATATGCATGGGAAGTTCATGTATGTAGAGATCACCACCTGGTAAATGTTAGTTGAACCATCATAGGAAAACACCATCATTTCACACCATACCCATAGGGTATATGTTGGTTTAATTAGTGGTTATGTATCTATGAGTAGAGTTTTATTATAAGGAAAATTAATTACAAAATGAAAAGCATTTTTACTCTTATACTTTATTATTGATAAATGTATCAACCAGAAATAAAATGTAAAATGTATGAAATTAGATATTATTTTTTATAATATGGTTTATATATTTTTAATCAGGACATATAAATTAACCAAGTGGTGAATGTAGCTATTTTTTATTAAAATAGTAAAATATGAGAAAAATGATAAAATATGGTAAAATATGGTAAATATGATATATATGACATCCTAATTATGTCAAAAAGACTATTTTTGGACAATGATGTTCTATTAAACTATTTATAGATCTAAACACTATAATTTCGAATTAAGGGTGGTAGTAGATAACAATGTTTATAGTGGGGCACTATGGGAAATTTATATAATAATATAATTAATAAATTGTTTTATGAAATTATACTCACCACACCTATAAGGAAACAGACCCCCATATAATTATGAGACACCAAATTCAAATTTAACTCTTTATTTTTCACTCAAATAGTATCTCACCTATATCACTCTTTATTCATGAAGAGTTTTTCTAGATCTATGGTCGAGAACTAATCAAAGATGGTCAAAAGAGGTAAGTCATCCTACTTCACACTCTTCATTTCCTATTTGAATTTCCTAATTTTTATTAAATTATAAATTTTCATTTTATATGATTAAATGATATGTATCCACATTATTTTTTTCCATTAAACTATTATAATGTAAGAATTACCCAACCCACTTACTTTATAAACTTTTCTTAAGACATTAGTATGTCGAAGTGTTGATTTTCTACTGCTTTAAAATTACTATTGGATTACCATTGTCGTTTCCATTTTAATCCATTGGTCCTTATCAACTTATTGTTTTATTTTCATTTTATATTGCAATATAAATAAATATAATAAATATGATAATTCCATTCACTCACATTGTTCCATATTGATAAGCAATAGAAGGACTATGACCCCTTGTAGACATAAAAATCAAATACATTGGTTTATTAAAACATTGTTTTTTCAGGGATAATACATCCCTATCTGGATAATATCAGAGGATGTAATTTTATATTAAATAAATATTGAGTAAATAACCCAAAAAAAATATTTTCGGCTATATCCTGGTTGTCATCTAATCGCATGGTGGGTGGGCCCCTATTGTACACCCAGTTTGACACTCCAAGAGGACTTGGTATGGCTAATTACCACACTATTTATAAACCTGAATGTTGAATTTATATGATTGTGAATAATTTTTGTGCTTATTTATTCTCCTTCCATATTAATTAAAATTTAATTAACATATTTAAAATACTTATTCTCATCAGGTACAAGTTATCTATAATTTCATATAAATCAATTTTTATGGGTACTTTTCAAAATAAGTGAATCTATAATTATTAATTATATATTTTTTGGAATTAAATTATACATTATTAATAATTAAATTATACATTATTAATAATTAAATTATTAGGTAAATATATTTATAACTTTTATAACCTCCTTTTCTATATAAGAATATCATGTATGATATGAGTTATTGTGAAAATATACCCTGTATTTCTATTTTATGTAGCATTGACCATTATTCCATATGTATCCTATATTCCGTTTATATGTCATATAATACATTATAATTTTATATTATTGGTGGGAACCATTATTATATTTCCTTTATTTCATTGATAAGTCTCATTAAAATACCATGATTGGGTCCTAGGAGCATCCTTACGTTTTTTGTATAATGTCTTTTCACAATCCATTAAAGATAATTTTATGATATCTAACATTATGTAAATAAATAAATCATATTTTTTTGTGATTAATATGATTATTCATTTCACATTATTACATGTATTTTACTTATGTATTCATCATTATGGATTCAGTTGTACACATGATGTTGCATATTTCATGTGTATGCTTTATTATCATCCATTGTATGTTTGTACCTTATTGTGCATTTAATCTCACATTTACATTGTTTCAAAATTTCCTTATGCAATGATGTGGTATTCTATGATTGAAAAAAGATATCATTATATAATATATTCTTTTATTTTTATGTTATAATTTTTAATGTAATGTATCTAGTCTCTTGAGGTCTGCAGAACCTTGATCCTTATAATGCAATATATCATATTGTATTTGCCATGTAAAAAATAACTCACATGCTCTGGGATTTAAGGTTTGGGGTGTTATAATAATAGATCAGGAAATCATAATAAATGATTGCAAAAGGAAAAAAAATTATTTCCATATCCCATTCCAATGCATTGAGATATTTCATGACTATCAAGACAAAGGACCTGAGAATATATACGTACATGATTTCTTAATATGAAAAAAATGAAAATTCATCCATTGGTTGTGTTTAAATTTGTTTTTAACCTATTATTTATTTTATATTCTAAATGATAAATGGTGAATTTTTCATTTTTGAAACACTAAAATTAAATTTTTATGGATCATAATATCTATAAAAGAATAAATAATTATTTCTCATATTTCTGTACATTAATAAAAAAGTGGTCAACAAAAGTTAATATAATATCTAATTTTAATAAACCATCATATGAATAAATACTACATTAAATTATAAAGCCTCAAAAATAACACTTAAATTTAGACATAAATCATTCTTCATAAAACCATCATCAAAACTCTTCCAAATGGACCAAAATAAATTGAATCCAAATGATTATAATGATTTGATCACATACTCATAGAATATAATCGTATCATTTATCCCTAAATAACATCAATAATTCAAAAAATAACATAAATAAAATGTATATTCGTAAATCATAAGTCTCCTATATATGAAAATATTTTCCATAAATAAACTAAATTACCATAAATATATAATATAATCATATATGATTCCGAAAGATAAATAAATTTCTATTTGTAAAATAATTACCAATTTTATCCAATAATATAGTTTTAAATTTTAAAATAATGTTTTATATATATTTTAAAAACCTAAAAATATAAATTTAATCACAGAGTCATGAAATGTCATGTTAATCACATGGTTACCTATATGATGGATCATATATTCTCAGCATGCAATAACACTTTTATCACAATAAACCATAATTAATTCTACATTAATAACCATATTAACCCTATATGGTAATCAAAAAATTTAAACTTATGTTCAGAAAATATAGAATCATTCTTCCTTCGATAATAGTTTCAAAAGTAAAACCTAAGGGGTTCATATTTTTTAAAAATTATTAAATATCAATAAATGTATCTCAATGTAACACCATCACATAAAAACTCATATTCATGTCTACAACTATAAAAATATGATAATCCATAGATTAATTAAACCATTATTTAATTTAAAACATTTAAAATATAATAATATGAAAAATTGGGTCCTCTAATGTTTTCTAAATATTTCATTTGACACTAATTATAATGGCCTATAACTTAATAAAACCCCCAAATTACATGATTTATAACACGGGTTTCAGTTTCTTAAAATTCAAGGATCATGTCAGTTAATAGTTATGAATAATTATCAAGAAATATTTTATATCTAATCGTTACAAGTAAAACTAGAACATTAACTTAAAGTATAATTTTTCATAAAAACATTTTCAAATGTTCAAACTACTATATTATTCTTGAATCATTTTATTCATTCAATACATATCACCACTGACAACTTTATAAATCATATATATCCTTAAGCCCAATGAAAACAATTAGAAAAAATTATATAATAAAAAATATCAAGTATGGAAATAAAAATAAAGGAAACCACTTAATCCATTTGAAATTCATTAAAATCCAAAAGAATGTTTTTCTTTTTCATAATAAACATTAAAATCAGTTAATAATTTCCTTACCCAAGAAATCATCTTCATCATTGAATGGTTTCATAGAAAATATAAAAATAAATCATAATGAAAAAATTATAATCAAGTTGTTTTGTTATTAAACATGACCCCGTATGAAAATATTTTTTTTACAAAAATAACATTTCACCCATAAAATGGTCATAAAAAATCCATTAAATATAAGGCCATTAGCTAAAATTTTATTATAAAACAATTTCATTTAAAAACCACTGAAAGAATACCATTTAAGGACCTTAAGAATCCTTACTTGAACACTTAAAATTGAATCACCTAACCATATATTTTCCATATATCTTTAGAGTAACCCATCACCATTAAAATCTTTCACTTTACCCAATGCATCATTGTTATATCAGGATCACCCATAATCAGAGCTAAATCTTTATCACCCTTAATTTATTTTAAAATTTTGATGAACCATAGAATAAATATAAAACATATATATCTTATATCTTAATAATTAAAGTCATTTAAAATATTATTTAGGAAAATAATATATAATGCATTCATTTATCTTATAAAAATTAGATGAAATTTCCATTCCCTTAGGAAAACTTTTTAAAAATAAAATTTATAAAATATTTAGAAAATAATTTTCATTTAAAATATATATGGAAACTTTTAAATAAATTTTCAGATAAATTAATTTTAAATTAAATGGGAAAATTAATTTATCTAATAATCATTAAATCAAATATTTTTTCACAATTTGTTAAATAAAGTAAAAATCGTCTCATACCAAAAACATTAAAAATATTAATTTTTGAAACATTGTAATAAAAATAAAAGTAGTCTAAGAATTTATTTATATACCATTGAATCATAATTAAAAGAATTATTGAAACCCTTATAGATACCTCAACTTGAAATAAAATTGTTAAAATGAAAACATTAAAATAATATTTTTAATGGAAAGTAACTTCCCTTGAGTTTGACTTACCAAATATTTACATTAAATGATTTGTAATAAAGATATATTAATTTTATATTTTATTAAGAAGGAATTTTCAGATTATGTCTTTATTATAATCCCATTTATTTAATTTATTACCATAAATTACAGTGTTATTAAATTAATTACATTCTTTCCAAACATTTTGGTGAAGAATTAGTCATAATCCCAAATAAACATGAGTAGGTTGACCATGGTCTTAGGGATAATTATTGCATAATTTGTAGAATATTAATCATTAAACAATAATCATTTTAATAAATTAATTATAATTTCAAAACCATTCATTAATAGTGTATATGAAAAATTAATCACATCGCTTCTTGGAGGTGGTAGTCAACACATATGCATGATCAACATTATAATTTTAAAACAAATGGATGGGTAACAAGGTAAATAATATATTACATTCCCAAAATACTAACTATGTCAATAATATCATATATATATATATATTCATAAAATCCATAACAATTACCATTCTTCTGAGATTGTGATCAAAGATGAAACACATCAATTCATTGTGATGGTATTATATACGTATGCACGAGAAGTGTTTTTATTTCCCATAGCAAGGAAAATGAAATGAAAAAGGATTTATTATAATAATAATAAAATTTATATATATGTAAGATACTAATTTCATCATATCATTAATTTTATGTAACATTTTATTGTGGTAGAAGAATAAATACACCTAAACACACTAATTTATGAGTTATGCCTCTTATTTGAGAAACCATCGTTGTATTACACAATAATCCTTATAGATTGGTATTTTGGTGGGAGAAAATCATCTAGGAGACTTATAATAAGGTCAAGAAGGTATTTGAGTTGGTTATGGTTGAGCTAAATTTATAAATTTGTGTATAGAAGTTAGGAAGGGAGATTCCCTATTATATGTGGGGTGGGTGAAAATATTTTCAATACATGAAATGTTAATATATAATATGTGTCTCACTAATGTAAAATGTCACAAATGTAACATATATAAAAATATAATAAGGATAATAATGGAATATTAGTAACCAATAAAATTTATATTTGTTTATGTTCCATATTAAACGTTTTCTTTTATATTGAACTTATCATTAACCATTTTTACCCACATCCATTGTAATGATGATTTTAATATTTAAGGGGTGTGAAATTGATTTAAAAATTCCAAGAAACACATACATGAACAACACATGATATTATAAAAATATCTCATCCATTTTAGGAAATATAGGATTTATATGATTTTATAATGATTTAAAAATAATTTTTCAACATTACATACAATTTAGAGGAATTTTCATTAAAATTTATATATATTGACATTGAATAAATTGATATGATTATGGAAATAAAATATAAATACATTCACCATCCCATATACTTTCTAATTATCCATACAATTCATATAGCACTATATTTTATTGATCTTTCCACCATTGTTTGATTTAAATGATCACAAACAATCTTAAAGTGTTTTAACACTTTCATTTAACTGACATGTAACTAGTTTGAAAGTATGATAATAGAATTACCTTTGATGGAGCCCTAAACATGTGAAAAATATTTTTTAAAAGCCTTAGATTAAGGAAATAAATTCCATATATACATATTGAGGGATTTGAATAAGTCACTTAGTGAAGCCAAAGGACATGGTAGTATCAGCCTACCAGTGAAATGGATCAAACCAACCAGTGGAACACCCAGATCCTTCCCTATGAAATAGAACCCATCCATTGATGTTGGGCTTCTAGGGATCCTACCGGCTAGCCAGTAGAGGAAACTAGGTACCTAGCGGCATCGAGAAGAGTAATATGAAGATGGTATTAAATGAATTAAAAGTACATAAAATGTGAAGGTATTTGGATTAATGACCCTTAATGGATTGTATAAAATTTATGATGAATTTAGAGCCTAAAAATAATGACCTTAGGTAGCCATTTAAATAATATCAAGGACACAACAACTGTATTTCTCATCTAATCTTCAATTCCAACGTACCCATTTTCTCTCAAATATCCCCTATCTAATTCCTCTCTCTCATTCTATATTGGATTCGAAATGTGTATATCTTTTTAAATATCTTCTAATATTGAAATATTCTCCTACCATTCATTAGATTATTTTAGACAATAAAGAAAAAGTTAAAATGCGATTGATACATTCCATTTAACTTTAAAAAGTTAATGTAATATTTCATTTATAGCTTCCGGATTTACTGTTAATGAGTTAGTTCCTATTGATTCCAGTTTTATGATATTACCTCAATATCAACATATAGTTTTGGAATATTGGGTAACTATAAATACAAAGTAATAATACATTAAATCCTCAAGATATTGAGGTGGAAAATATAGGGCCTATTTTAGATTTATTAGTGAACTTACATGCCAAAATAGTTTTCCCCATTTATATTCCACAATATTAATTATTTATCCTTTTCAATAATTTAAATTTTAAATTTTTTTAATAAATAATTTAACACTTTAATCATGTTTTCATTTTTACATTCAAATTACCTGATCATTTTATTTTCAAATAGTTATTTTTTATAATTCTTAATATTTTATTATTATATATAATTATATTATATTCCATAAAATATTTATTTATTTATATTCAAAATATCTTATTTTCTTCAATACATTAAAGAAATGTTTTTTTTGCGTGGGTTTTTTTAATTTACTATTTTTAAAAGTAAATTCACCACCATCACCATTAATTCATCTCAGACAAAAAAATTTCTCAAAGGGGTTTTGGTATTTATTTTACGACAATTAATTTTTTCCACAATTCTTAATGGGTCTTTTAATGTAATATATTTTTTGAATGGATTTTTCAAACAGTCATGATGGTCTAAAATGGAAATCCTTAAGTCGTGTTCTATTTTTTGATTTCAGTCATTATGGTTATTAAGAAAATCACATGTCTACATTTCATAGATCTATTGGACATCCTTTTTATAAAATTATTATACATATTTATACTTTTACAATAGAAAATTAAGATAAATAGAACCCATGTAATATTTCTTCTTTGGAAATAGATTATAATGGAATGAATTACTTTTATTGTGATCTAGAAAAAATATATTTTATTCAAATTTATATGTGAAACATTGATCAGAAATTTTTAAAAAATTTATAAGTAACTCATAAATGAAATAAAAAATTCAAAGACACTCATTTAGATATGTTTATATAATACATTCAAAGTTTCTCCATGCATCCCAGTTAATATATCAATAAATAGATTGCTATTCTACTGTTATTTTTAATGGGAGAGAATATCTGGGTGATTATATTTCTATAGAAAATATATTCATGAAAATCATTTTGGTGGTACCATGTATTTGGGAACTTAATGTGACTTGAATCCATGATGATAAATGTTCGAAAGACATGGTAGTAGAATAACTCAATGGCTCTCTCATAAAATATGACATTTCTTTGATAATTATATGTAAAAAGGAAGATAAAGAGGTCAAAGAAACTAAATAAAAAATCACATTAAAACTAAAAAATGACGAATCATTTAGATGAGAATCTAAAATTTAAAAATTCTACAAGATGATGGAAAATTATAATAAAAAAATCCACTTGAAACATCCAATATCAAAATCTATAATTTTTTGTAACTTTATTTAGTTGAAAAAATAAAGTCAATATCACATCACATTCAAACAAAAATAATAAAAATTCAAAAGATAAAAATCAAGGTAAGAATACTCTAAAGTATCCTACTTGGTATGCTGAATAGGCCCCTATTTTATAATATGAATCAATTGAAAATTGTTCAAAGTGTTTAAGGAAAATTATGTGGTACGTGATGATATAATTTTCACTTGTTCTAGATATTCCTTTTCTTACTCTTCTACTTATTCTATATCATCTCCAAATTATTACGATCTTATAAATTCCAAAAATAAACATCAAAATGGTTTTTTGGATATTCTTTCATAATTAAAAGATCTTAAAAATAAAAAAAACATTATTGATTAGAAAAAAGATTAAATTTTCAAATAAAATGTGAATTTATTTAAAGATTATACTATCAAACAAATGTTGAAAATTTTAAATTTTCAATTTAAGGATCATAAAAAAGTTCATAATAATTAAACCATGAAGAGGAAATTTCAAATTATATTATGGGTTCTAAAAAACCTAATAAAAATAACTATAGTTTTTGTTTTTCAAAAAAATATAGTTTTCCTAAAAAATCAAAAAGGTCTCATTTTGTAAATGGATTTTCTCAAAATAAATTTGGTGATTATTGAAATAATTTTGATCATATAGTTTATGAATGTAATTATAAAATTTCTATATATGAAGGACCGAAAATAATTCCTTGTTATTATCATTTTTCAAAGGGGAAAATATGCTCCAAACATGTTTGGATTCAAAAAATTATATTATCTAAATTTAGTGGACTCATGACTTGAGTACCAAAAGCTATAGTTTTTTTAATATTATTTTAAAAAGAAACTCTTATATGAGACTTGGTATATGTATAATGAGTGCTAAATGTATATGTGCATTGATCCATCCAAACTCAATCATCATAATGATTATGAAAAAGGACATGTCCCATTTAGAGACAATCCAAAAGGTAATTTTATTTTTGTAATAATGATTTATTTAAACAAATATAATATACATTTTTAAAATATTAGAAGAATATTTTACTATGTATTGGTCAATTATGCGATAATAATATAAATATTAATTATAAAAAATGTTTATAATTTTTTTAATTCCAAAGAAAATATTTTGTTTATAAAATCCCATTTTTAACATTTTTATATTATTTACTAAAAATCTATAACATGCAAAAAAATAAGTGATTAAGTGGAAAAGATAATGATTTTTAGATTTGGAATAAGCACCTTAGCCATTGAAATATTCTTTATCTTTTCAAGTTCAACTAAAATTGACTAGGATGTGATTTAGAAATATATTATACTAAATATAAAATAATTTCTGAACATTTAAAACTTATAAATAAACAAAAATAATATTTCAAAGTAAAAAAATATTTTTCCTCTTTAAAATCTGTAGAACTAGTCCACCATGACAATTTTAGGCCAACTGAAGTTGTTAGTATTAGAGTAAAAAATTACCTCTTTGCAATTATCTATAACATTAACATGATTTACAGGGGTTTTCTTCTTGTCTCATAAGAAAATGTATTGTTGTGTAATTATTCAAATTTCATGGAAATTTAAAAATGGGTAAATCTACAAAATTATTTTCCATTGTAATTTACATAGTGGAGAATTTTTTATCAAATACACTGATGGGTTCTGTACTTCTCATGGCCAACATCACCCTTTTTCATCTCATAGAACACGTCTAAAAAATTAGGCTACCCAAATAAGAAATATGACCCTAATTTAAATGTATAAAATTCATCAAATAGAATTTTCAATTCAACAATTATTTTGGTCCAACAAGGATAATAAAACATGATTTATACTTAACACTAATATCATAAGACCCATCTTAGAAATATCTCAATATGATCTTTGGAAAGGTAAAATTCAAAATATTTTCTTCCTTGGAGTCATTGGTTGTAAATGAATTTTCCCTAATACCAAGGATATTTTAGTAATATATGACCCTAAATCTATTGTGAAAATATTCCATAGTTACTAAAAAATATGTAAATCCTTACTTTCCTTCAATGAGAGATCCATGATCATATAAGAGTCAATTCATATTGAAGTTAATTCATAAATCACACCCACAAAGTGATAATGATGTTCCTAGACCAAGTTTTAATCTCTATGAAAATCAGTATTCTAATATAATTGAATACGATATGAAATCCCCATAATATCCATTACAAAAGTCTTTGATTAAATCCAACAACCATCCTCTTGAGAATATTATTAGAGAATTTCTATATAGAACTCATAATAGTGGGTACTAGAATTAAATGATATTAAACATAAATGTTTTCTCTCTCACCATGAACCTAATTACCCTGATGATACTATTAATATTTATAATTGGAATCCTTACCTATAATAAGAGTCTAAATAATTTAAATGGAAAATAATCTTGAAAATTTTGTATCTTCTTGATAATCATCAAATTATTGGAACAATGTGAGTTTTTGAAAAAAAAACTTTATGAATAAGGAAATATTTTATATTGAAAGGTTATACATGTTCCATATTTTTTTAGACAAACGACCCCTAATTTTGAAAATCGAAAATATTCAAATTCTAATTTAAATTTAACTGAAGTGTTACACGATTTAAAACAATCCCATTGGGTTTGGTTTGATTGGTTAAGTAAACATATTTGATCAAATGATTTCAAATGGTGAAAATTTTGTTCCACCCTATTTCTCAAAAAAAATCAATGATTAATTAACAATAGATATTTATTATCAAGACCTTCCTTATTCATGATGATGTATGTAAAAAACGTTTATGAGACCTTCATTACTCAAGACGAAGGAGAGATAATGACCCCTGATTCCCGCCTCCAATAGGCCCTGGGGTGTTGACCAACACCAAGGGTATAAAAATCTCACAAAAATGGGAGGAATTGCCCTTTTTATAGTAATAATTATTGGCTGGTAAGATGAGTTAACCTAAAAAAATCCATGATAGATAGATATAATAAATCCAAAATCCATCCCATATGCATGTTTAAGGAAAAAATGAAAGAAATATAAAGAAAACTACAAAGTAAGTGCCAAAATAAAACTACGAATTTGCACAAAAACTATCCCCAACGTCCATGCTAGTAAGGTCTATCACAGTCTGAGAAATATTCTTGGAATCCTAAAACTAGTTTTATATATGTATGGTGAGAATACAAGTATTCTCAGTAGGTAAAAACCAAAGTCACTTAGGCACAAGTTGAAGAAGCATACTAATGACACTATGAGAAAAAAATCAAAGCTCAATAGAACCTATCAAGGAATACTATCCACCCCAAACTCACTAAGAAACTATCACCAAATTAAACAATTAGAGTAAGGTAATGTATAAGAACATTAATTTTTGGGTACCCCACACCACAACCCATGGGTTAACTTCTCATCCCTAATGAAGAAAGTCCTGACGCTACCATGATATTTCAAAAGCCCTATTGTCACAAGCCACCCACACACACCTAGTCCATAAACACTACAAATCATTCCCATAGATACCTGGGACACAAACCACACCCATACCGCTTGAGAACACTTGGGTGACAAACCACACTCTTCCCGCTGAAAAACACATAGGCCTCCTTCTGAAGACACATGGGAAACAAACCATCTCTCACATAAACAATACCATAAATCTGGTAACAATACTCAAGCCATTACAACATTCCCAAAAAGTCATGAATTATATATGCCTATAAGAGGGAGGTGTAATGTCAATAACCATCCATACATCATCCCATATGGATGTTGGGAAATATACCCTCCTCCATTACAATGGGGGTGTTCGGCACATGGAGATCAACATGGGTGGGGTGTGTATAAAAAACATAAGGAACAAAAAGTTTATATATATAGGTAAAAAACACTTAGACCATCCTATGGGATTTCAAACATTCAACCAGCCCTCTCAAAACTACCTTTTATTCTACCCCTACATGCACATACCACCATGACTAAAGGTCACTTGAACACCACATCACTACAATGCCCAACTCGAAACATACCCCCAAATAATTAGTTTAACCAAATTTCATTCTTCATTAAAAAATAATTCATTTTTTTATTTCCATCCCTACCTAGGAATCTATATAACTCTAAAAATATTATAAGGTGAAGAAACCATACTAACCACTACCATGTTAAACAAGGAAGAAACCACCAACAACCTTCTTCAATGTTATCATGCCCATTTCATCCTCTCACAACCAATCCTAGAAGCCTCATTGTAAAAAAAGAACACACCCATCACACCCATAACATGAAATCATGAAAAATCCCAATCCTACAGCCCCACCGCTCAACCACTTCCTAGATAGAGTCCCACTATATAACAAGTCCATTAATTCCACAATAAATCTGTCTCTAAAACTGAAATACCATCAATCCACCAATACCCCCATGTACACACAATCACACCCCCAACCATTGCAACACACAACCAACTCATACTCAAGACCATATATAACCAAACACAGCACATATCCTATTAACAAGGAAACATTTATTCAGAATTAGAAGCACTCGTTATTTAATTACTCTTCACAAAACGAAGGCAATAACAAAACAGATTCAATCTTGGGGATTCCATTTATTTAATCATGTATACATAATTAATAAGATTTCATGTTTAAAGATGTTTCATGATAGAATCAATAATAATCATGAAGCATCACAATTTCATAAGAAAACATAACCAATGGTCGTGATTTTCAGAGGGATACAACCCATACAATTCACATTACAGATCAATGATAATTGATAGAAGCAGGAGATAATCAATATCGTCCCCATCCACGTTTATTCTTTCCTATTGTCATCACTAATTATGGATTCAGCTGTTCTTCCAAGGATGAATAATTATACTAACCCCACATGATAACCATTAAAAAATATATGATGGAATTCCCTACCAAGAATAACATGCGACTAAAACTCATCCATGCACCAAAACAGGGGGTGCGTGAGTAGTAGGAAAAATCCAAGGAAAAATACAAGGAAAACTGGGTCAATGAATATGTCACAACACCCGACTCAAGGGGAAGGGAAGTCTAATGGAGAACAAAGAAGGAATATAAACACACTATGAAGAGAAGGTCTCAACATAAAAAAGTTATATTCTATATCAACGGAATGAGAAATGGTTTCAAAAGTCATTTATGTGTTATTGTGTTCAATATTACATGGTTTGACTATTTCAATTTCCCTAGAGAGTTAGGATATTAAATATATAATTAATATCATTTGAAACATCTTTAGAAAGTCCCAAAAAATTCAATAAACTTTATTTACGTCAAATAAAATGTAAGAGGGGAGAAACTAGAAAATTAGAAAAAATGGAATAAGTCACTGATGGGTGAGTCATCGATAGGGAGTCACCGACAGTGAGCCAATGACACTGAGGCACTAACATGACCTACCGATGCTTGAATCATCAAATCCCCGACTCCTAGATGCCCTAACTCACTGATGCCTCGACTCACTGATGCCTTGGATCAGTGACAGCCTGACTTAGAAACACCAATGCTCGGAGTCACCGACATCGATGCCCTGACTCACTGGAACTGATCCTCAGACCCTCCAACACTGACACTCTAACTCACTAACACTTGCGCCATGAGTCACTGACACAGATGCCCAGACTCACTGACACCAAAACCCTAACTCATTGACACCAACACCCTGACTCACCAACACCAACTCCCTGACTCACAGACACCGATTCCATAACTCACTGACACTAACACCCTGAGTCACTAATGGTAAAATTGTAAAATTGGAAAACTCTTGAAATGAGGCACCATTGCCTCCCAAAACACCTTAAACACTGGATTTTGACAACATAATGGACAATAGAGGTCCCAAACATTACTTCAGATAACTCTCTAACTATACTCGCCTCCAAGATTTCAAAACCAAACACACAAGAATGGTGGTCCAAACAACCACCCACAAGATACCTCTCAAGGATAAGCTACACTATGTTGTTTGAAATAAGGAGTGAAACCTTATCATCCAAAAACACCTCTTCCCAGATCTGATAACCAAAAAAATTGAAACACGTACCACATAAGCACTAAAGGTAACACTGCCTGAACATATGAATCAGGGATTTTCTCCCCCCATGTAAAGATAATATCCACTTACGGCGGAACTGACTCATCTTAATGGGTTCATTCACATACACATTAATGTGTATTTATTAGGTATTAGGTCTTCCACTCCTCATAATTCATGATTTTATCATACATCATATAAGAAGGAAACAACTCTTCTCATAGAAAAAAATTTTTAATCATTACATCACAATGTAAATCACATGAGAAAAAAAACAAAAAAAACTCATGGTAATGGGAAGGAATCCTTGTATATAGCTCCCAAGTACTATCCTATAAGACACCACTCCTCCACAACACATGGAACAATGGAATGTTCATTCCACAAGAAAAATTCTCCTAATGATCCTGGATCTCCACTGGTCACTCCACGAAAGATGAATAATTATAAATATTCAAATCTACCCAATAAATGACATGGGAGTAATCGTGAAGATTCCAATGAATCTAGGTGACATGAAAGAATTCATTGACCATCCCCACCTATAATTTCAATTCTAGATGATATTCCACCTTACCAACTAATCCCAACACCTAGAAAGGTCTGATGAACCTAGTGGAAAGCTTACTCCCTCGACCGAACCAATGATTCCCACATCGAGGGGAAACCTTCAAGAATACATGGTCCTCAACCTCAAACTCAAAGGGCCTCCTCCTGTGATCTACATATGACTTATTATTTTCCAATGGTACCCTCATCCTCTCATGGATATGAAGTACCTTTTCTGTCGTAATCTGCACCATGTCTGGATGAAGAACAAATACCTCCCCGACATTCTTTCATCACATGGGTGAATGACACGCCCTCCAGTATAGAGCTTAGAATGGATCCATACCAATGGAAGAGTGATAACTATTATTTTAGGAAAACTACATCAAGATACCCAAGACCCACCAAAATCCAAGACGCAAGCTCGGAGAATGTCCTCTAATTTCTAAATGGTCGGCTCTATTTTCCAATCCGTCAAATGGTGGAAGGAAGTGCTAAGGCGTAACTGAGTGCCAAAATCATGCTATAATCCCATAAATATTCAAAACATGAAATGTGTATCCCCATCTGAGATGATGGATCTCATAACTCCATGAAGCAGTACCACCTCACCCACATACCTTCATGGTAAGGTATCCACTGTGCTCGACTCCTTCATCACTAAGAAGTGAGACGATTTTTTTAACTAACCTACTACTACCCAGATAACATCACATCCTCCCTCAGAATTGGGTAATATAGTGAATAAATCCATCGAGATGTCATCCCACTTCCACTAAGGGACATCTATGGGTTGTAACAAACCATCAGGAACACGGTGCTCAACCAACACTCGCAGGCTCACTATGCACTTTACCAAAAACTCTACCACTACCCGCTTCATCCCGAGCCACTAGAATTATTACCTTAATCTACCGAACACCGTGGAAATTCCATGGTGTACCACTAGGGGTGAGAAATGAAATTTACAGAGAATTAACTCAAGAACATCCACAGGAAAAAACCGCTTTTCATAGAACAACCTACGATTCGTACCATCCTCTGACCATCCCTCTAAAGCATATCCCTTGTCAATGTGATTAGGCATCACCTCCACCTATGAGTCTACCCACTGAGACTCCTCCACCCTATTCCTCAGAGATGATTGTACAATATTCTGAAAAATACGGCCTCTACCACTATCCATTCTTGCACATAATTGAAAGGTATACAACTCCTCCATCACCCTCAAGGCATTTGCTGATTCCTAAACCACTTCCCTCTCTGTCTTCTTGTTCAAAGCATCATCCAAAACATTCCCATTACCTATGGTGTATGATATATCAAAATCACAGTCCTATAGAAACTCCATCTCCCTCTAGTGTCACATGTCTTGATCTCATTGGGAAATGGTGTACCTCATGATCTTCTGATATGTGAAGACCACAAAACTCACCCCAATTAGGTAATTTTTTCAATGCTTTAGTGAAAACATAAACAATAATATTTCTAGATCATGGGTAGCATAGTTACATTCAATGGGGCGTGACTTCGTAGAATCATATAAAATCACTCCCCATTTCTGCAGCAGAACACACCCCTATCCTAGATTGGAAGAATCGATAAACACCTCGAACATCACACATTCCTCTAGAATCCTGAGCACTAGATTACTAACCAACTTACCCTATATATATTTGAACCCTACCTAGAACTGTTCTCCCAAAACAAAAGCTTGGAACTTTCGGGGTAGAGCCATCAATGGAGCTGCTACTCAAGAGAAATTAGTTATGGATCTCTGAAAGTAACCTTCCTGACTAAGGAGACTATGAACTCTACTACATTCTTGGGTTCCACCCCAGAAATTATTACCTCAACCTTCAACGGGTCCACTGCTACAACCTACCGAGACACCACATCCCTAAGGATGTGAACCTCCCATGTTCAAAACATAAACTTAGACATCTTTCTGTAGAGATGGTGGTTCAAAAGGACATCTAGAATAGTCTTGAGATTCATGGTATGATCCTAAAATAATTATGAGTATAATATGATTTCATCGATCAATATGACGATTAACTGGTCCAGAAAATTATAAAATATGGTTTTCATAAGTCCCATGAACTCCACTGTTGTTTCTATAACACCAAGTGGCATTACTACCATCTCATATTTCCCTTACCTACACTTAAAATAATTCTTCGGGATGTAACCCTCCATCACCCTCAATGGGTGATATCCATGCTTCATATCGATCTTGAAAAACTAACTCACTCCCGTGATCTTGTCAAAATGATCATTTATCCTTGGGAGAGAGTAACTATAACACCCCGATATTTTATGAGAATTATTATTTTTAAATTCTTTGATAACTTTTGTTGTACGCTTCACCATGATTAGTTTTCACTATACACAAAAACATAGTAGCTTGCAGTATACACAACACTATTTTTGGCTTGTGATGCACAGAATTTCAAGTTCCTTCAAATAAAATTCATTTTACACAACACCAAGTATAGATTTTGATCAATGTATAACTGAACTATATTTTTAGTATGTTATATGAAACACCAAAGGAATCTTTCTCTATACTCAACCCGGACTTGGCTTTCATTACATGCAAGAGTGACCTTCCTCAATAGCGTGTGTTGTACGCAATACCAAGTTTCACTAAACAATGATATATTGTTATAATATTTTTATGAACTAGACGTTATGAATCGTATTAACAACATATTGAAATTTATAAAGTTATTATTCATCTTACACATTTTCTAGAACATGGTATGAGAAAAAAATAATTTTTTCGGGTAAAATAAGTATTTTTCAAAAAATGCAGTTTTGTCGCCTTTTGATGGCACACCAACATTAAATCTAGTTTTAGAAATGTTTATAAGTTCAATTCGACAAAATAAAATTATTATTTGGAATCAGGATATAAAAATTTACTTTGGATAAATTTTTCATATTATTCTGTTAACTTTCATATTTTAATGAATAGTAAAAACACACTATTTTTTAATTAAAAACAACTTTTTTCATCATAATAATTTATATGGTTAAATTATAATATTGAATGGTTTAAAAGTATAAATAGAATATATTTTTACCATTTAATATAATTTATGTCATTACCATTGATTTTACATTGAATTCATAGGTAAAATCATTTCAATCATTTGCAATGTTTTAACTTTAAAAAATCATTTTCTTAACAATGGGATTATTTTTAAATTAATTTCTGTAACTTCTGTGATTTGAATTTGGAAAAATGGATTCCATATTTGGAATCAGTAGGTCCAAAATATGTTAATAGGATCCTTTTTATTTTTGGACACTATGAATAGTAACTACGGTAAATTTTATTTACCATAGTTAATGGTAAATCAGGTAATTAAGGGTAAATATAATATTATGAAAGTACCCTAACGCTTTTCATAATATAATTGGATGATTATATTTCTTCAAAATTCATATTATGGTATAAATTTAATCCATTAGAACCCAATTAGATGTGATTAAGACCATTAATTTATTTTATATTAAAGAAAGTGAAATATGTGTCACTCAAACTTTAATAATTAAAGTATTTTTAATATAAGGTTATACAGAATATAAATTCGATTATAAATACTCATTTTAAATATAATTTTTTTTTTGTTATGGTAATTTATTTTTAATTTTAAGAAATATTTAATTACCTTCATAGCTTATACATTAATGATACGGAAATTATTTATTTAGTGAAAAATTAGTAATATAGTTTTTATTAAAATAATAATACACATTAAAAGGCCCAAAAACCTGACCAAAACTTATTATTCTTATATAACTAAACCATAACCATCCAGTGGTCTAATTTTTGACCATTTGGATCTTTATAAAAGTGATTATGACACTTATATTATTTTATTTTTAATGAAGTCAAGTTGCCACCTTCATAATTTAATAAATATAACAATTTACATGTTGTGATTTTAAGATGATAAATTCGATTAAAAGTATTATTTTGAAAAATATTAGATTTATAATCATCATAGTATTTTATTTTTAAATTTTATGCAACTAATAAGTATATTAAATGATTATACAAAAATGATGTAGTAATTTTGTTTATTTAGAGGAATATCAAATAAATGGTTTTATAAATATTAAAATAAATAAATGTATGAACTAATTAATGTTCTACACAAATTTTCTAGATGAATGTGACATTTTAATAAGATATTAAAAATTTTGGTTTGAATATATCCCTTGTGTGGATTTTATTTAAATTCAAATAAATGAATAGTGTCAAAATTAACAATATTGTTATTTTATAAAAATAACATATTATTAAATTGTTTAAAAATCAACAAAATATTTAAAAATTATAAATTAAAATTTTTATGGTCTAAAATGTCATAACGTACCCAATTATGGATAATTCACAACACCTAAGTAATTATTTATTACAATAAAAAATTTATAATATTATAACCACAAATAAAATTAAATAGATTAAATAAGGATAAATCAGGTTGATAAGGTTTAAAATAAGTTACCAACATGTCTAAATCATATTGTTTGATGATATTACAATCCTATATCATTTTATATTCTTATTTGAGTCATTTTTGGAGGTATTTATCTGAGGTTTCAGTTTATTATAAATTAATATTTTAGAGGTTTCCAAAAAGTGCCCCTCTCCTCTCTTATAAAATGGCACCTCCTACCTCTCCTCATCACACCACTTTGAGACATAATTATCAGCCAAACCCTGACCATTTATCTTCTCCACTTCCCTAGAAACATACTAGAGGTCCTTGTGTTCTTCAAAGACCAACTTTAGTGCCCTAAGAGGAGGTTTTGAAGAGACGTGTCGCAAAAGAGTTAATATCCTTTACCGATTCTTTCAAATTCATTTCTTCTTCTACTTCCTCTTATTTTTTTGTTTCATAATAATGTAATAACATCAGTATCACTAATATACTGATATTTTATTATAAATATGAACCTACCCTATTTCACCTTCTATCCATCCTATGGAAAATGAAATCACCGCGCGTGCGTACATATGGAATACCTTCTCCACGCCGTGGTGTAATCTGTTTTTGCACCACCACCTTACTTGGATGGGTATAATGGGGTAAAGAATAAATATATATGGTTATTATAACATGATACTAATTCTGAGATATTATATCATCCACTCTAATTCTACTCAATAATTATGGAAATGATATCATTGCTCTTGCGTACATACGGTTTACCGTCTCCACGGCGCGATGAGATTCATTCTCCATGTTAACCATTTCAGAATGATTATAAAGTATATATATAATAAATAATAATGAAATTCATGACATAATAATGCCACTGGATTTATATATATATATATATATTTAATCTATTTACTGCCATTCAATATATATATGTAATCTATTTACTTCCATTCAATTCAATAAGGAAATGAAAAAATATTCATGCGTACGTACGATCTACCGTCTCCACGAACGGTGAATTTCATTTCATTTATCTATCAATTATATATATATATATATCCTGAATATATATTATATATAAATTATTTTTTAAATTCTGGAAGTAATTATATTATGATATATGTAATAACAAAATCAACAACAACAAGTCCAAACACATACGATAACTGATACGATTTTACCCAAACCATTGCTTTAACGTGGAATTGTCAAATGCACGGGTAATATAAAGTCATAAGTGAATCATATATGAAATCATAAATATTATTATGGTTCTGTTACAAGTTAATAATATTTTTAAACCCACCATATAAAGTTTTCAGAATCATATGGAAGAAATTGGACATAAGGTAAGGGATAATTATTCCAATCTCGTTCTTAACCTAGATTTCTTATACGTAAGTATTTACTGGGGTTATATTTGTCATCCATGTCCATATAAATGTTTTTCATAAAGTGTTTAATATTATTCCTTGTATTTTTAAATTCATGTTTACCCCTCTTTGACTTTTACATTGTGTTATGGAATGAATATTTCTTTTGTTTACCATACGAGGAACTTTTTGACTTTTTCGGAAAAAGTACGAGGAGAATGTTTTTTTAACTTATACGGCATGAAATTATTTTTACAGTTTCATAATACCTTATTTCCATGAATCTTCCTCTATAATATTTCATGATTATTTTCAACAAAATTATTTTCTTTTAAAATTGCATGGTATTTTGAGAAAAGAAAATGATTTTGAAGAAGAAAGGATATTTTCCTCAAGAATTCATTTCAAGTGTTTTGTCAAAAACTATTTTCCATCTAAGATGAAATTATTTAGTATGATTATGTTTTAAGTAAAATGTATCTATTATTTACATGGTTTTATTTTTCTTATGAGGAAATGATATCCATTTTTTTTATATTGATTATGTTAAGATGGGACGATGTTTATGAAACCCATTTTATTCTTTAGGTAATGATGAATGATTTACGATTGTTTTGTGAAACACGTATGGATGATTTAAATATGAGATGGGTGGGACCTATATATCCCTCCAATGCATTGGGTAATGATTTATATCTCATGAGATAGACATGGCTGGAACGACAAGTGAATATGGTTCAGTAATACAGTGCTGGAATGACAAGTAAACCCGGTTCAGTAATGGACTTTGTCCACTATAATGGTCTTAGCAACAATTCCTTGGCTAATGTGGAAATAAAAACATGTTCTTAATGGTTTTCCACAATTACATGTTTTATTCCCATGCTATTTTATCATGATTAATGTTCCTTTATGATTTTTTCCTTATTTAATTCCAAGATTTAGGTCATTGCTCAAGATTTTAATGTTTTATGTTCAAGTTTTTACATTCAAATGTTTATGGATTGTTTTTATGTTCCCCATTTTTAGCCTTACTGAGCATTTGAGCTCACACTTTTTATGGTTTCCTTGCCCAAGGATATAAATAAAGGGTTTAGGTTAGAGAAAAAGGGAAAGATATTTATGTGAGATGTTGAAGATCATTTACCATGATTAGAAGATTTTGTTCCGTGTTTCCAAAGACACCAAACTAAATACAGACTTTGGGCGTCTATTTTTGTAATGTATTAAGTATTCCACAAACGTATTATATAGTCTATGTACGTCATGATTTGGGTCTCTACAGTTGGTATCAAAGTGACGGTTTAGTTAACCTTTTGAAACTAGGATAAAAAAACTTTAGTGAAATCCCAAGAGATATTTATAAGGTATGTCTAGGGATGTCCCTAAGGTTAAGTATATGTATAGGTCAAAGTCCTAGAATTATGATAACGATCATAGAATTAAACCTAATATGTTAGATATTGAAGGTACTCCCCCTTTATTATGTTATTTTCCTGACATTATTTTTCCTCTCACACTATTGTTTTTGGGTTTTAGATGATGGCTGGAACCCGAAGGAACCGTGTTGATCAATGTAAGGGACAATGCAATGATTGTACCCCTAAACAAACCAAGGTTATGTGAAATGGAGTGGAAAGTGTTATTTATATACTTAAAGTGGATATAAATCATTCTGGACTTCCAAATGAACAGATAAGGGAAAAATATTTTATTGAGTCCTTCATGAGGCATCACCCACCTTATTTTAGTGGGTATTCTGATCCAATTGTTGCTGAACAATGGATCAGTACCATTGAAATGTAATTTTCAATACTTCACTATTTAGAACAGGAAAAATTCATTCTGGTTATTTACCATTTAGAAGGTGAAGCAGACCAGTGGTGGATTATAATTAAGCATACGAGGCCCAAAGATGAAATTGAATCCATGTAATGGGATGAGTTTAAGAACTTATTTTTCAATAAGTACTTCCCTCTTATTCATCGAACTAAGGTGGAAAAGGATTTCCTTGAGCTTAAGAAAAAGGATGATGAATCTTTTGGTATATACGAGGAGAATATTACAAGGCTTTCAAGGTATGAATCTGGCTTTGTCATCCAACATGAAAGTAAAATTTGATTGAATCTTCAGTGGCTTAAAACCAAGTATTCAAAGAGAATTAGCTATAAGAGGCTTCAATAGCTATAAAGAAATTGTGCATTGTGCTATCAAGGTAGAACTAGAAGTTGTTGTAACAAATAAGTCTCAAGGTTTTGAAAAAAAATGAAAGATGGAGTTCAAGGAAAAATCTCATAACAATTTTGAAAAAAGGTGAATGTTTCATTATGCACAATGTGTGGAAGGAAGCATGGTGGAGATTGTCTAAAGGGTACTAGAAAATGTTTCAAGTGTGGAAATGAAGGTAATCAAGAAGTTGAGTGCCGAAGTAATGCGAAAAAAGTTTCTAATTACATGAATAGAGAAAAGACTACAGAGAACGCTCCACCAGTACTCTAATGCTTGAAGTGCAAGAAAGTGGGGCTTTATGCTAATTAACGCCCCAATCCAAGGGTTACTGATGATCGAAGTGAGAAACCACTTAAGGAAAAGGACAAAGGTAAGTCACATACGATCACTATTTGTGATGTTGAGTATGACAATGATGTGGTGGAATGATTAAGTGTTTATGTAATGGGATTTCAAAATAGTGGCATGGAATCTCGGTTATAGTATCGTGGAATATTGGGATATCTATGTATTGGTTTTTTGTGGTTTCAAATAATTATATGGTACCGATAACAAAGAAAAGTGATTAAAATATTTGAGGAAAGCAAATGATATACAGATAATGAAGGGATAAGGAGAAAATAATATTTTTGATATTATTAATGAGCTCATGACTGATATAAGGACAAAGTTACATCATGGTTTGAGTATAAAGAATTTTTGGGATTTTGGTATGTGGAAAGAGTTATCTTTTGATAGAATTTATGTTTTCAATAAGGTTCTATGGTAATTCATGTTTCAAGAGAATATAATATGATGTTATTTACATGTTTAGAATGAGATCAACAAGATATATCTTATGATATATGGGGGGTAAATGATGGTATTCACATACTTAGTTGATGGCATTCTAGTAATAATTTTATTTATACTATGAGCTTGGATAGAAGTATTTTGGATAAGCTTATAGATTATAAATGGATTATTTTGGACATAATATAATACTGTTTAAGGATAGAAACTTTTTTTGAATATTATTTCTGGAATGTTATAATAGTGTAGTTTTAGAAAAAAGACAACCCGAAGGACGGGCGACAACCCATCGCGTCGGACAATGTTGCGGGAATCAAACCCATAATTGAAGTGCGACAGGCCTTTATCACCTACCACATGCCTACATGAAGTCCCTGGTTAGTAGAAACTAGTTTTATTTTATTAAGACGTATGATAGATGAACTATATGTCCATTTTTGGAACCATATACGACTAATCTCACCATAGATTGAGTTGTGTATATAACTATTGCTAACCTTATGTTTGAGACAGATGGGATGACCAATTATTCTATCGCATGATCTGCTAACACTTCGCAAAAGAAAAATTCATCTTCATTTCTTTAAGAGATGATGTGGAAGTTGTTCAAGGCATGAGAAGTGGTAGGATTGTACCAAAATCAAGTAAGTATTTATTTCAATTCCAAAAATTCTTCAATATTTTGGAAATGATCATTAAAACCAAAAATTATTTCCTAGTACCCTCATATCTGATGACTCATATGGTACCTTAGATCATCACAAATTTATGGCTTTGTGATTGTTGGCTTTTTCGTAGCCATGTTCTCTACCACTCTTCAACCAAACATGATGGTTAGATTTCTCTTCCATATCCATATTTTCACCTAAATTCTCCTATGTGGAAACCTTGTTCTGAGTTACTTTTGGTTACTATTATGCTTCTAACTTTCCTTTTTAAAATTATGTATTAGTATTCCTTTTTACGATGTGGGTTTCTGTGAAAAAAACTTTCAAGCTGTAAACAATTTATAACCCCGACGAATTTCAAGGGTGAAATAAATTTTAAGGGGGGTAGAATATAACACCCAAAGATTTTATGAGATTTTTTTTTAATTTCATTGATTAAATTTTTTATACGCTTCACTAAGATTAGTTTGCGCTATACAAAACACCGTATTAGCTTGCAGTATACGCAACACTATTCTTGGCTTGTGATGCACACAATTTCAAGTTCTTTCGATTAAAATTCATTTTACACAACACCAACTATATATTTTCATCCATGTATAACTAAAATATATTTTGAGTATGTTATATACAACACCAAAGGGATCATTCCCTACACGCAACCCTAACTTGGTTTGCATTACACGCAAAAGCGACCTTCCTTAATAGCATGTGTTGTACGCAATACCAAGTTTTACTAAACAATGATATATTGTTATAATATTATTATGAACTAGATTATATGAATATTAATAACCATATTTTGAATTTTATAACATTATTATTCATCTTACACATTTTCTAGAACATGGTATGAGAACAAAATAATTTTTTTCAGGTAAAATAAGTATTTCTAAAAAATGCAGTTTTGCCGCCTTTTGATGGAGCACCCACATTAAATATAGTTTTTGACATGTTTATAAGTTAAATTTAACAAAATAAAATTTTTCTTTGGAATCAGGATATAAAAATTTACTTTGGATAAATTTTCCATATTATTCTGATAACTTTCATGTTTTAATGAATAATACAAACACACTATATTTTAGTTAAAAACAAATTTTTTCATCGTAATAATTTATATTGTAGAATTATAATATTAAATGGTTTTAAAGTATAAATAGAATATATTTTTACCATTTAATACAATGTATGTCATTATCATTGATTTTACATTTAATTCATAGGTAAAATTATTTTAATCTTTCGCAATGTTTTATCTTTTAAAACTCATTTTCTTAACAATGGGATTAATTTTAAATTAATTTCTTCCAATTATGTGATTTTAATTTTAAAAAATGGATTCCATATTTGGAATCATTAGGTACAAATTATATTAATAAGATACTTTTTATTTTTGGGCACTATGAATAGTAACTACGGTAAATTTTATTTACCATAGTTAAAGGTAAATCGGGTAATTAAGGGTAAATATAATATTATAAAAATACCCTAACTATTCTCTTAATATTATTGGATGATTATATTTAGTCCTAAGGCGTATTTGGGTCGAAATGGAATCCATTGGAACCCACATGGATGTGATTAAGACCTTTAATTTATTTTATTTTGAAGAAAGTGAAATATGTCTCACTCAAACATTAATAGTTGAAGTATTTTTAATATAAGGTTATAGAGAATATAAATTCTATTATAAATAATCATCTAAAAGATAATATTTTTTATTTTTTATGGTACTTTATTTGTAATTTTTAAGAGATATTTAATTACCTTAATATCTTATACATTAATGATGCCGAAATTATTTATTTTGTGAAAAATCAATAATATCGTTTTTATTAAAATAATAATACCCATTAAAAGGACCAAAAACCTGACCAAAACTTATTGGTCGTATATATCTAAACCATAACCATCCAATAGTCTAATTTTGACCAGTTGGAGCTTTATTAAAGTGATTATGACACTTATATTATTTTATATTAAACGATGTCAAAGTTGTCACCTTCATAATTTAATAAATATAACAATTTACATGTTGTGATTTTAAGATTCTAAATTCTTGTAAAAGTATTATTTTTAACAATATAAGATTTATAATCATCATAGTATTTTATTTTTAATTTTTATGCAATTATAAGTATATTAAATGATTATACAAAAATGATGTTGTAATTGTTTTAATAAGAGAAATATCAAATAAATGGTTTTATAAATATTAAAATAAATATTATATGAACTAATTAATGTTATCCACAAGTTTTATAGACTAATATAACATTTTAGGAATCTATTAAACATTTTGGTTCTAATATATCCACTATGTGGATTTTATTTTAATTCAAATAAATGAATAGTGTCAAAATTAACACTATTGTTATTTTATAAAAATAAAAAATTATTAAATTGTTTAAAAATCAAAAAAAATTATAAATTATAAATTGTAAATTTTATGGTCTAATATGTCATAAAGTACCCAATTATTGATAATTCATCACACATAAGTAATTATTTTAACAAATTAAAATTTAGAATATTATTACCACAAATAAAATTAAATAGATTAAATAAGGATAAATCAAGTTTATAAGGTTTAAAATAAATTACCAACATGTATAAATATTATTTTTTGATTATATTACAACACTATATCATCTAATATTTATATTTGAGCCATTTTTGGTGGATTTTATGTGGTTTTCAAGTTTATAATAAATTACTATTTTAGAGGTTTCCAAAAGTGCCCATCTCCTCTCTTATAAAAGGGAACCTCCTCCCTCTCATCCTCACACCACTTTGAGCCTTCAAGATTGGCTAAAACCTGCCAATTTCTCTTCTCCACATCTCTAGAAACATTCTAGAGGTCCTGGTCTTCTTCAAAGACCATCTTTAGTGCCCTAAGTGGAGGTTTAGAAGAGGCGCGTCGAAGAAGAGGTAATATCCTTTAACAATTCTTTCGAATTCATTTCTTCTTCTAATTCCACTTATTTTGTTGTTTAATAATTAATTAACGACATCAGTATCATTTATATACTGATATGTTATTATAAATATGAACCAATGCTATTTCACCTTCTATCCATCCTACAGAAAACGAAATCACCGCGGGTGCGTACGTACGGAATATTGTCTCCACGCCGTGGTGTAATATTTTTTTCTACCACCACCTTACTTGGATGGGTATAATGGTGTAAAAAATAAATAAATATGGTTATTATAACATAATAATAATTCTGAGATATTATATCATCCACTCTAATTCCATTCAACAATTATGGGAACGATATCATCACTCGTGCGTACGTACGGATTAACGTCTCCACAAAGCGAAGAGAATCGTTCTCCATGTTAACCATTCCAGAATGATTATAAAGTATATATATAATAAATAATGATGAAATTTAGGACATAATAATGCTACTCGATTTATTTATATATATGTATATATATATATATATGTACTCTACTTACTTCCATTCAATTCAATAAGAAAACGAAAACAACGTTCATGCGTACGTACGATCTACCGTCTCCATGAACGATGTATTTCATTTAATTTATCGGTCTCTTATTTACATAAATATACTGAATATATATTATATAAGAATCATTTTTTACATTATAGAAGTAAGTATATCATGATATATGTAATAATAAAATCATGAACTACAAGTCCAAACACATATGATAACTGATACGATTTTACCCAAACCACTACTTTAACGTGGAATTGTCAAATGCACGGGTAATAAAAATTCATAAGTGAATCATATATCATATCATAAATATTATTATGGTTCTATTACATGGAAATAATATGTTTATACCCACTATACAGGAGTCTCTGAAACATATGGAATAAATTGTACATAAGGTAAGGGATAATTATTCCAATCTTGTTCTTATCCGAGATTGCTTATACATAAGTATTTACTGAGGTTCTATTTTTCATCCATATCAACAAAAATGTTTTTCATAAAGTGTTTAATATTATTCCATGTATTTTTAAATTCATTTTTACCCCTCTTTGAATTTTACATTGTGTTATGGAAGGAATCTTGCTTTTCTTTACCATACGAGGAACTTTTTGACTTTTCCGGAAAAAGTACGAGGATAATGTTTTTTTAACTTATACAGCATGAATGGATTTTTACGGTTTCATAATAAATTATTTACATGAAGATTACTCTACAAGATTTCATGATTATCTTCAACAAAAATGTTATATTTTAAAATCGCATGGCATTTTGAGAAAAGAAAATGATTTCGAAGAAGAAAGGATAATTTCCTCAAGAATTCATTTCAAGTGTTTTGTCAAAACTATTTTCCATCTAAGATGACATTATTTAGTATGATTATGTTTCAAATATAATGTATCTATTATTTACATGGTTTGATTTTTCTTATTAGGAAATTATATCCATTTGTTTTATATGGATTATGTTAAGATGGGATGATGTTTATTAAACCCATCTTATTCATTGGGTTATGATGAATGATTTATGAATGTTTTGTGGAACACGTAAGAAAGATATCAATTTGAGATGGGTGGGACCTATAACTCCCTCCAATGCATTGGGTAATGATTTATATCTCATGAGATATACATGGAAGGAATGGAAAGTGAATCCGGTTTAGAAATACAGGGCTGGAACGACAAGTAAACCCAGTTCAGTAATGGACTTTGTCTGCTATGATGGTCTTGGAAACAATGCCTTGGATACTATAGAAATCATAAAATGTGATTAATGGTTTTCCACTATTACATGCTTTATTACCATGCTATTTTATCATGATTAATGTTCCTTTATGATCTATGCCTTATGTACTACCAAGATTTATGTCACTGCTCAAGATTTTGATGTTTTATATTCATGTTTTTATGTTCAAACGTTTATGGACTGTTTTTATGTTCCTTTATGATCTATGACTTATGTACTACCAAGATTTAGATAATAATTAATGAAGAGGCTTCGTACACCTGCTGCCAACCAAACATCTTTGCTCGCCAATAAAAGCTACAAACATTCCTTTCACATTGCAAAACATGACTCTACTATGAAATTAGTCGATGACCACATGAATTGAAAACAAGTAGTTGATTCCAAGGGTGACATTGTACGACATTATCTCTAGCGGAAAGAGATCCCCACTAGACTGATGTGGCCCCAACATCATTATACATCTCCAACACACGTAAAAAAGTTGTTTTGAACTCTAACTTGTGTACTCAACACCATGGGAATTGAAATTGTTTATATGTCCAATCCCAGAGCATGGGAAAGGCCAATTTAAACAATGGAGTGCTAGTATATTGAATCAAAAAATGAACAAGTAAGAATACTAACCAAGATGATCATACCATGAATGATATCTGGCCCTTATAGAACAGCTGGCTTTGCTGTATGAAACTTTTCACACACAACTCCTCTTCCCCTCACCTGTCGGCTACCTCCCTAACCACACCCTGGCCAAGATCCCTAAGGATAACACTGAGGATGACCTTCTATTCCACTGTCTACCATTAGTAGAGCAGGTTCCTGCTGTCCCTGCTTCTAAAAAGGCCTAACTAGTAACTACTACTAAGGTGTGAGCTAAACCTGAACACCTCCACCATATTGAGATCGAGTCAGGATCTATCCCAGGAGGTGCCCTTTCCTCCACATGAAAAACACCTCGGACTTAGGCCAGTGGGAAAAGGGTAAAGACCAGAGGGTCGTAAGTGAAACAGATGGGGTTAGCTCCACATTGGCTAAAACCTGGAAGGCCCTGATTCTAATGACTTGCTACTGACCACCTTCCCCTTTGAATATCTCAGGTGACTTCCCTCCCATGGATAAAAACCTCACGAGTTCATAATTTCTACTACCTAATCCTTTTTATGAACCTCTATATATGTCGGTAGGCTTAGGGGAGTGACCATATACTAAATTGAAGGACAAAGTTCCTCCATTACGAACCTTTCCCAAGAATCCTCATTCAGAAAGAGATATAGAGAAATATGTTGGAGGTTCTTGAACTTGATCCCCAATTCCCTAACTAAAATACTCCCCTACCATTGGGAGTTTAACTGCTTCCACTACATGGATTTCATCATGGAATAATGGAATTCCACTCGGAACTCCTTCTGAAATTTGACAAACAGAACATTGGTCTCTTTCATATCCCCGAAGTAGTGTACCCACTACTAACACGCTACTCCCCTCATCTGGCTCATTGTAATGGGGAACTAGTACTCCCTTAGAGCCTAGATCCCACTGAGAGGGACCACCATATCCTCAATCCTATACTCTGTTTATATATTCAAGACACTACCCTCATACATTCCTAGATCTTTGATTGGAAGGAATGAAGTGTATTCTACCACTTATTTTACTCCTCCTATGGATCAACCCTCCATCAGTCAATCAGTTCATCATGTTGACCGCCCACTACTCGTAGCACATAAGGGTGACGTCTGAGATCCATATCCGAAAGGAAATCAATGAACTCCTAATCCCTTATAGAATGGAATTTTCCAATAAGATTCATTTAATTTCCTCATTATTCCCAAAAAAATCAAGAAAAAAATTCATCATGATGCATGTACCTTTCCTAGGGTCTCTACCCTGCATATGGTGTATCGTCACATGGTAGTTTGGTAAGCTCAAAGTCCAAGAATCATATCATGGGGGGCCCTAAAATCCTATGTCCTAGCTTGTACTCCCTAGCTTATGTCACACACCAAGATCATCTAACAATGTTTTCCTACCAACACATACAATCCACATTATCCCTAACCCCAAACTCTATCCTATATCTCCACCATCTCCTCTAATACCATACATTCATGACATGTATTCTTCATGATGAGGGAAGGAATAGTAATATGCTGAGACCATCCTTCCTAAGGACGAAGGAGAGATAATGACCCTAGGGTCGCACCTCCAATATGCCCCAGGGGGCGACCAGAACCAAGGGTATAGAAATAAAACAAAACGGGAGGTGTTACCCATTTTTTATAATAGCCAATATCAAGAGATAAGTTGTATCAACCTCAAAAAACATCAACACAGATACATATAATGGAACGAAAATTCCTCTCAAAATAATGATTAAAGTAAAATTACTAGAAATACAAATAAAATATGAAAGTATGTACCAAAATAAAACTATGGAGTGACACAACAACCATCACCAACATCCGAACTACTAAGGTCCAACATGGTCTGCGTATTCTCCTTGGAATCCTGAGAAAAGTTTTATATATGTAGGGTGAGAATACAAGTACACCCAGTAGGGAAAAACCAGTCTCTCAAGAAAATGTGGGAGAGGAATACTAATTCCTCTGTGAGAAATCAACTAAAACTCAATAGCACCATACAAGGTATAATATCCCACCCCATCCTCACCAAGGCACACACACACACACACACGAAATAATGAAATTCAAGTAATGTAATGTATATGAAAAGAAATTTTTGGGTACCCCACGCCACTTACCACATATTAACTACTCATCCTTAATGGAGAAATTACTGACAGTACAAAAATCATCCACAGGCCCCCTTTTCAAAACCTACCCACACACACCGGGGCCACAAACCACACACATCCTACCCACAGACACCTAGTCCACAAATCACACACATTCCTCCCCAAAACACATGGACCTCATACTGAAGACACCTAGAAAAGAAACCACCTCTCACACTACCAATACTATAAGTATTGTAAAAAACCTCAATCCATTATATACCACCTGAAAAGACTTTGGGGGATAAATGACTAAAATATGAAGCATGGTAAAATCAGTAACCATCCATCAATCCTACCACTTTGATTTTGGGAAATACAACCTTCTCCATATTAATGGGGATGTTCGGTACATGGAGCTCAACACAAGTGGGGTGCATATAGAAATCATAAAGAACTACATGTTTATATTAATAGGTTACAAAAACTCATCCCATCATATGGTATTCCAAACATACAACTGGTCCACTCCAAACTACCTTTGCTGCTACCCATTTATGCACATACCACCACAAGCAACAGTCACTTTAACACTGCTTCACTTCAAGCCCCAACTAGAAAAATACCCCTTGATAATTAATTTAACCAACTTTCATTTTTCATTATCAAATCATTTAATCATTCATTTATTTCAATTCATATATGGGCAACTATGGAAAAAATGAAAACATTATAAGGTGAAGAAACCATACCAACTACTGCCAAGTCAAACAAGGGAGAAACTACTAACAAAATTCATCAATGTTATCCCTCTCGTTTCATCCTCTCACAACCAAACCTAGAAGCCTAGTTAGACAAAAATACCACACCCATCACACCCAAAAATTGAAATCATGACACATTTCAATCCTATAGACCCACTCCCCATCCAATACCCAGATGAATTCCCATTGCATGACATGTCCATCCATTCCACAATAATCACTCTCCCAAACAGAGATACCACCACCCCACCAATACCACCCCGAACACACAATCACACCTCAACCATAACACCAAACTAACAACTAGGATGCAAGGATGGACATAACCACCCAAAGAACATATTCATTCAATAGGAGAATGACTATTCAGATTTAGTAGCCCATGTTCTTAAATTCCTCTTGATAAAATAGGGGTGAGCAGAAAACCAATTCAATCTTGGGGTATCCATTTATTTAATTGTGTTTACATAATTAATCAGGTTTCATGTTTACAGTCATTTGTAGAGATAATAAATAATAAGCACGACGCATCATGGGTGTACAATCCAAGTACACCAATGGAAAATATTTTCAGATGGATACAACCCATAAAATCCACATTACATATCGAAGATAATATATAAAAGTAAGATATAATCAATATCTTCATTCTCCCCATTAATTACTTCATTTTATCTTATTTAATTTGGATTCATCCATTATCACAAGGAGTAATAATTATAACAACCCCCTATGATACAAAATTAAAAGAGTGATGAAGTAAATCCCTACCTGGAACAACAAGCTACCAAAACTCCTCCTATAGCCAAAACAGGGCATGTGTGAGTAGTAGGAAAACTACAAGGAAAAATCCAATGAAAACTGGAACAATGGATATGTTAGAACATGTGAATCCATGGGAAGGGAAGGTTATAGTCTTGCATAGAGGGAATGGAAACACACTGGGATGATAAGGTATCACCTTAGAAATTCCATATCCTATATCAATGGAATGGGAAGCAGTTTCAAATGTCATTAGCATGGGATCATTGTCAAGATTATGTTGTTTTACTATAACAATGTCCCTTGAGTGTTAGGATGTTCATTATATTGTTAATATCCTTTGAAATGAATTCAAAAACACTCAAATAAGTCTTTAATCTTGATTGATGTCAAATAAAACAAAAGAGGGGTGGAACTAGGAAAAATGGGAAAATATAGAATAAGACAAAGATTGGTGACTCAGTAATAATGAGTCATCAACAACGAGTCACCAACACTGAGCCACCGATGATACATACTGAATCCTGACTCCCCAACACCCTGAATCACTGATACCCTGTCTCACATGTACCCTGAATCACCGAAACCCTAGGTCATCGATGCCCTAACTCATTGATGAACTGAGTCAGTGAAACCGATGACCTGAATCACTGAAACGGACGTCCTAAGTTACCAGCAATGATTCCTTGCCTCACCAACACCAACACGCTAACTCACCTACACGGACACCCTAACTCACCAAAACTAATGCACTGACTCACCGAAACGGACACCCAAACTCACTGACGTAGATGTAGTGACTCACTAACACCAACACCCTAACTCACCTGTACTGATGCCCTGACTCATCGACACCAATACCAGGAGTCACTAATGGAAAAACTGGAAAATTGGTAAAGTCTTGAAATAATCCACGTTTTCATCCTAGACACCCCAAACACTCGACTTTGACAAAGTAATGGACCACAGATGTCCCAACCATTACATTTATTTTGAAAATTTTATTTTTAGCTCAAATAAATAATCTATTTGAAATGAATTTTTAAATTAAATGAATAAATACATTGAATTTTTTTTATAGGAGAACAAAAATTATTCATTCTTTTTCAATGAAACACCCCATAATTATATAATATGAAAATTTAACATGATAGAATATGTGAAACACAACACAAAGCATAGAAGAAGATATTACACCCTGAGAATTTATGATATTTAAATTCATTTATAAATTTAATACCATAAATAGATTTCATTACAGACAACATTTAGTTTATAATGCATTACACATAACCTTGAGTTTAAACAAAATGTAAAATATTATTAAAATATTATTATTTAATGAAATAGTTATCAACTAGTCATTAGAATAGAGTGTATAAATAAGAATAATTAAATTATGAAATATATTGTTTACACATGTTAATTTCTTATTTATTGATTAGAAATAAAAAAATAATATTTTAAAATAAAAATAAATGCTTTCTAAAAAACATTATCTCTCAAAAAGAAATTTTAGCCATGCATTACACACGTTATTTAATATTAATTTTCACAACTTTTAGAAAATTTTCATCTAAAAATAATATCAATTTTTTAAATATTAATACAAAAAATATCTTATGGTTATTGTTTGGGATATTTTGAAATGTTTCATTTTTTTGACGAGGAGTGAAAAATTCTGAATTTTAATTGAAAAATAAATTTTTATTTAAATTAGTTATAATGTTAAATAAATTATGATTTGGTTTTAAAGTATAATTAGTTAATTTATATATTAATTAATACAACTAATTCCATAGAATTAATTTTCATATTTAATTTTTATATAAAAACTTTGTAATCTTTTTAACATTTCCTCTCAAAAAACCTTATTTCTTGCCATGCCCGCAAGATTAATTTTGAATTAAAATTCAAATATTATATGAATTTCATTTGTAAAATATGATTTCAAATTTGTAATGAAAAAAATATATAATTTTTAATTACTTCAAATTATATTTTTTCCAACATATATTGTGAAAATAGTAAAAATTAATTATTATATTTAACATAAAAATGAATTTATTGGGGGTTTGAACTATGAATATATGGGCATAATATGATATAAAAACTTTTAAAAACCATTATATGGACATATATTTAAATTATATCTTATAATTTTGATAATTGGCACTTAGTAATACTAGTTTAATGATAAAAATGTGGGTATGATTGGTTATTTTCAAAAAATACATGTGTGCCACTATAATTACTTATAAAAGTACACCCCACTCTCTAATTACTTATAAATTAACACCACTTTGGATAATCCAAGACATACTAAAATTACTTCCCAAATTCCATCCCATCATCCCATAAGACATATTTATGTCATAAATTCATCCTATGAAGGATTTAGGTCAAACCTAAGAAGGATACCTAAAGGATAGGTAATGTTCTTAAAAGAGCATCATTATTATATTTCTTTCTCAACCTATTTTAATTATTATTATTCCATTATTATATAATATCATCTTTATTACAATTATTCTGGCATAATTTTATAATATGGAATTTACTTACAATTATATCTATTCCAATAAAATGGGTTACGAAATCATTATTCATGTTTATGATGGACTATCAGCTCGCAAACATATGTCATTTGTTCTTCACCACCATATTTCACAGTTGGGAATCATGATATTAATAAAGTACATATATTATATATATAACATAGTGATACCTATGGATTAATTATATCATTCATATATATTGTATCTTCAATTTGATAGGAGATACTATAATGTCACTCTTGTATAGGATGAACTACATCCCTCTAAAGTTATGTGATTCATCATTCGTTAACAATTCAAATGGATGGTTAAAACAAAAAAGTTAATGAATATATGTGATATAAATGGCATATTTATTAAATTATTTAAATATTTATCATTCAAAAAATATATTATTTCATTTTATTTCTTTTCTTTTCTCTTATATAATTATGGTAACATCATTGTTGTATGGGTGGACTATCGCCTTCAGGAATTGATGTGGCACTATATTAATCACCACACCAAATGTATGATATATATAAGAATATAATATGGTATATATGATATTAAAATAATTATTTTATTATTAGATATTACACACCTTTTTTCCATAATGATCATTTGAAAATGGAAAGGTTACTCTTGGGTAAATTTTATCTACCATTTCTATGATCGTAATGTACTTCATTTTTCTTAACCATATTTCATGATTGGAATTAAAAGTAGAATTGATGTAAAAATATGATAATGATTTCCTGATTATTACTATTTATATGATGAAACATTTAAATATGTGCATGAAATGGATCTGTAATGACAAAACTTGCGTAAGAAAACATGGGAATTAACAGCTAAATTACTAAAAATAATGAATGATTATTAAGGAATAAGTGATACGATATTCTAAAAGAATCACATATGATATTATAAATTGTAATTTGGTTATTTCTAGGTTAATATCATGTAAAAAACTATAAATAAGGTTAAACAATGTCCAATCAAATAGAATCATGAGGTATGGGATTTGTTAACTCAATTTCCTTTCATTGGGTTATACTTATAATTCCTTGATTATTTCATACTAAGATTATGTGGATAGTGAATTTTGATTAAATTATGTTTTATTTCCTAAATTTATATGTTTATTTACAGTTTAAACGTATACTTAATCCATTTATTAGTTATCACATTAGCGTTATGATCATTGTGAGTGTTTATTTAATAATCTCATTCTAATTGAGATTATTTATTATTAAATTTCAGTTTATAGAAATTATGTGACAATTTTATAATAAACGAATTTAATTTTATTACACTCTATACATCCATGATATTTTCATTTAATAGAACCATTTCCACTATTTTTTACATAAATTAACTAGTATTTTTATGAAAATATGACTTAATTTCTGTCTTCGATCTAAATTATATTTTTTCCTAAAACTAGGAATTCTAAAAAACATTTTAAACTTCTAAAAATGATTTATTAAAGGAATTTTGATCCATGTATACTTTATTATTATTTTTAAATGTAATTTTGTGAAATTTTACAAATAATGACCATTTGAATTTTATCAAAAAAGTGAAAGGAACCTTCCATCCATTTTATGAACAAGGAACTTTGAAAACCTTATTATAGTGAAAAAGGAATTTTATTTTTTAAATGTATGAAATATATGGAACTAACCACCTTAATGACAATTATTTCATTTAATATTCCATTTCAGGATTACAAGGATGTTTTTACAGAAAATATTTTTTTAAATATTCTTGAAATTATTAATTTGTAAAAGTTATTATCAAGAGAAAGTGCATTCCAAATGTATTGTGATATTTAAAAAGAAAAAATATATTTTCCTCACGAATTATTTTAAATACATATTATAAGGCCCCAGCCTTAAACATTAATTAATATTGAATTAAATGAATAATTCACATTGAGGATCTTTTCAGGTTTAGAGTTTTAGAGAATTAGAACATAACTATTACATCTCAAAATATTACAAAGTAGAAACTTCTACTAAGTTTCCATAGAATAAAAAAACTTTTAAAAAGAAACATGTCTAGTTCCATGTTTTATATAGAATGACATTCCCTTGATCCCATCCTTAAACCTATTCCACATTAAGTCTTGTGAAAAACATTTCAAAAAAACTTTGGGTGAGCATAAAATGCTCAGTAAGGGATACACAAAGAATGAAAACAGTTATTTTATCAAAACAACAAGTAAACCATGTATACTTTAACAAAGTAATACTTTTCACCTTTATGAAGTAGTGAAAACTCTTCACTGAATAAAAGATCATTACTTACCATTTTGTAACCAAAATATTACCATAAAACCCATATAAAGAGCACATAACATATAAAGGTAACTTGGGACATAAACATACTTAAGTGGAATAACCATACGGCCGACTTCCAAACATATCTCTTAATGGAATAGCCATACGGCCAAATTCCATCCATACTTAATGGAATAGCCATACGGCCGACTTCCATACCCAATGCATTGGAGGTTATAACGTAACCACCCGTCCTGATATTCACGGCACCACCCGTCATATGGTTTATCACGTAACCACCCGTCAAATGTCCAAGTACCAATATAAAATCATAAAACAAATATAATGGAAAGAAAACATTTCCACACTTTGATCACAATATATCACAAAAATATATTTACATGACAAATCCATTATAAAAACCATTTTCAATACCAAAATACATAAAAGAGTATATGGTATTTATTTCATTTTAAAAAAAACATTACGTCTTGTTCAGGAAGCCAAAGACCAAATAATACTCCCGGCGACGGAAAATGTCGTTGTCACCGCGTACGTTAAAAGAAACATTCCTTTTTATCATTTACTAAAACGCTTTGTAGAAAAAGATTTCATTTTTATAAAAGTAATAGTCAAAGGGGTTTATATACCGTAGAAAAGAAAGTGTGTATAAAACGAAATATGCCTCAATGAAAGGAGATTGAGACGAAGTCCCTTACCTCGGGTCCGACTTGAATCGATCGTTCTTTAACGTCCTGAATAATAAACTTGAGTTAATTTATATTTGCTTAAGAACCTTTTTCAAGTTCATTATTCCTTTTATATCACTTATTTCCATGTTATAAACATTATGTAACCATTTAAGTTAATAATGTTTGTTTTGTCGATATTTGGTTCTTAAGTCGAAAGTGGACTTCTTACAATTACATGGTGTTCGTGTGGTGAAAGGTTCGTTATATACAGAATGACATTCCTGATTTGGATATCATATATATCATATATATCCAGCATATACATGTATTTATAATATTACATAATCATTTAGAGGTAAGAAATGAAATTCACCGTTCATGGAGACGGTAAGTCTTACGTACGCATGAACGCTACTTTCATTTCTTTGTCATATTAATGGAATTAAAACTAAATGATAGGTATGTATATTTTAATTATATAATTATATTAATCATATAGATTTAACATACATCATATATATCCATTATATATATGTACTTATAATATTACATAACATTTGGGGATAAGAAATGAAATGCACCATTCATGGAGATGGTAAGCCGTACGTACGCATGAACGCTAATTTCATTTCTATATCATACATTAATGGAAAGAAAAAATAATGATATAGAGGTATATTATAATTCTAGTATAACATCATATATAATAACTTTAAATCCATCCTTTATACATCCCACATATGACATTAACGAATCAAATCACTTTGAGGGGGCGGTAGTCCACACTTCCTTAAATGTAGATATCGCAGTTACCCATAATGGAAACCATAAAGATATGCCAAAAATGAAAAATAAAGAAGCTTAAGGAAAACATAAAAATATTATATATCATATATAAATATAGTGACATCTTAATGGCTACCTTTTAAGGTGTTAGAAGAATATCGAACAATCATCATTTCGTGAGGCAGAAATTCTCCATCCACGGAAACAGTATGTTCTTTAACCATTAGACGTAGGTGTGTGTAAGTGTATCTCTAATACTTCATATAAAAACATCCTAGTATATGTAATATACTTGTGTTGTTACAAAAGAAATGAATAAAAAGAGTTTAGGGGGTTGGAGAAGCAAAATAAAACAAAATGACTCAAGTGAAGACATTACCTTATAATCGGGTAACTCCCTTTGGTTTGAGCTAAAAGGCTTCCTTGGGAGGAATTCTACCCAAAGTGAGGCTTCAATGAGTTATAGAGGGATGTGTAGAGACAAAATGATAAGGGGTTTGTCGATCAAAAGGCTTTGGAAGTGTGGGTAATGAGGTAGAGGTGGGGGCCTATTATAAGAGGAGAGGAGGGGCACTCTTGGAAAGTAAAGAAATGTTAGTTTACTTTCAAATAGTTTTAGGATTTTAATGGTCCCACATTGATGTGTTTAGAGGATAAGGTGATAAGGGTTCTAAATCCACCCATTCAATAGGTTTTGGACATGTGTAGGTCTTAGATTTTACATTATCTTTCCATTTTATTTAAATCGTTAAATAATGAGGTAATCGTTGCATCATCATGGTGTCATAAATAATTTAATTTATTTAATGTCTAAAAATTATAAAAAAATATCATCATGTAGGAAATATTTTTATATTTCTAATTAATATTTATAGTCAAATATATGACTTGTATAACCCAATGTAAAAATTGGTTTAGTAAAACATCTCATGTTTGTGTCATTTTTACTTTAACTTTAAATAAAAGGCATAAATGTCATTATCATACCCAAGTTGCTCCATGGGGTACGAAAAATCCACCCGTGGGTTGTATTGGTCGTCTATAACTTAACCAATAGGATTAGGACAAGTTTCAAGATATTTTCATTTTATTATAATATCATTTTTACCTTAAATTACACTAATTACCTTTAATCGCGATTAATAAAACATAAAAAGTTACTATTCATCAAAATTTATTTTAATCCCATTGAACCAAATTTTACTTAATAATGAAAATCATTTAAATTGGATTTTTGAGATTAAAAACACAGAAGTGGTAAAGTCCCATTTAAATGAAAAATCAAATTTTGTAACCACCACTTTGCGGTTTCACTATTCATCAAAAATTGAAGTTTTTTAGAAAAAAACCAAAACATCACCCTAAGATATATTTGATATTAAGAATTAAAAAATTAAGTTCATTTTAAAAAATTCAAAACATATAAGTTGCATTATTTAATTTAATAATTCATTCCTGCTGTCAAAACAAATAGCGTGTTTTTATGAAACAATAAGTATCAAAAGATTGACACCAGTTTAAGTCCAATTTCAAAGTAAAATTAATTCCAATGACTACTATTGGATTAAATGGTAAAAATATATCCTAATTGCACTTAAAAACAAATTCAAAAGATTATCTAATCATCTTTATAAATTAGATTAAAAAGATGTTTTGAATTAAAATACAACATTTTACACTATTCCTTAAAAAATGAACTTTATCGGAAAAATACCAAAAAATTACACAAAGTAATATTTTATTTCCCAATAATAAAGAATAAGTTTATTTTGACAAACATAGCTTATAAAATTGTCAAAAGATAGATTTAAAAATGGTTTGCCATAAAAAGGCAGTAAATCAATCTTTTAAAAATATTAGTGTATTTCATGCTTAAGATTGGATTTATTTTTATTTTAAGCCTCTAAAACACTATCTAATTCATTAATAGGCATAGATAAAAATATCTATTATTCATTAATTACTTGGGATGTTACATCCTTCCCCCTTTAGAAAATTGCGTCCTCGCAATTTATTTACTTATCGAATAAGTGGGGGTATTTATCTCTCATTGCATTTTCAGATTCCCATGTTGCCTCTTCAATCATATGGTTTTACCACAAAACTTTTACCTGATTAATCACATTATTCCGTAACACCTTCTCCCTGTGGTCAAGTATCTGGACCGGTTGTTCCTCATAAGATAAGTTCTCTTCCAGCTGAACTACCTCTAGACTCAAAACATGAGATGGATTTGGCATATACTTTCTCAGCATCGAAACATGAAAAACATTATGTACATGAGATAAACTCGGAGGTAATGCCACTCTGTATGCAACTGATCCAACTCTCTCCAGAATTTCATATGGTCCAATGAACCTTGGACTCAACTTTCCTTTCTTACCAAATCGCATCACACTTTTCCATGGAGAAACCATGAGAAAAACATGATCACCTACCTCGAAAGATAGATCCTTCCTCCGGTTATCCGCATAACTCTTATGCCTGCTCTGAGCTGTTCTCATGTGTTTCTGAATCAATTGAACTTTTTTGCCATCTCTTCTACCAATTCTGGTCCCATCAGCTTCCTTTCACCAACTTCACCCCAAAATACTGGAGTTCGACACCGCTTCCCATATAATGCCTAAAATGGTGCCATCTGTATACTAGAATGAAAACTGTTATTATAAGAAAACTCAACCAAAGAAATATTTTGGTCCTAACTTCCCTGATAATCAATCGAACAAGCTCGTAGCATATCCTCCAAGGTCTGAATTGTTCATTCTGACTGCCCATCTGATTGCGGATGAAAAAGCTCTAATAAAATTTAATTCAGTACCCAATGACTTCTGATGGCCTTTCCAAAAGTTAGAAGTAAACCTGGTATCACGGTCAGATACAATGGAGAGAGGAACTCCTTGTAACCTCACTATATCTTTACGATACAATTGAGAAAGTTGATCTAGGAATAATGTATCTCGAATAGGAAGGAAATGAGCAGATTTAGTCAAGCGATCAATAATAACCCAGATTGCATCATTACCTCTAGATGTCTTCGGTAATCCCACGACGAAGTCCATGGATATATTCTCCCATTTCCACTCTGGCACTGGTAGAGGCTGAAGCATCACTTTCGGTAACTGCCGCTCTTCTTTAACCTACTGACAAGTCAAACACTTCACAGTAAAATCAGCAATATCTTTTTTCATTCCATCCCACCAGTAATACTCCCACAGATCTCTTTACATCTTAGTACTGCCAGGATGAACTGAAAACGGAGAACTATGAGCTTCACATAACAACTCTCTCTTCAACTGTGAATCACAAGGCACACACAATCTCTTCCAAAATCTCAAAACACAATCACTATCAAGGTTGAATTCATGGAACATACCTTTCTGAACCATCTCTACCTTTTTCTGCAACTCACTGTCTTGCTTCTGTGCTTGCTTGATATTGTCTGATAGAGAAGATCCCACTGATACCTGAAACAAAACGGAAGGGCATCATGCACTAACAACTTCTATGCCAAATTTCATCAAATCCTTAACCAAAGGATCAAGTTCCAAATGCAACATCGTTAATGAAGCATTACTTTTTCGACTCAAAGCATCAGCAACTTTATTGGCTTCTCCCGGATGGTAATGAATTGTACAATCATAATCCTTGATTAATTTCAGCCATCTCCTCTATCTCATGTTCAATTATTTCTGAGTGAATATATACTTTAATCTTTTTTGATCAGTATATATTTCAAACTTTACTCCATACAAATGATGCCTCCAAATTTTTAAAGCAAAAACAACAGCATCTAATTCCAAATCATGTGTAGGGTAATTTACCTCATGAGTTTTCAATTGACGTGAAGCATAAGCAATTACCTGATCATTCTGCATAAGGACACAACCAAGTCCCTTCAACAAAGCATCACTGTATATAACAAACTCACCATTCCTGGAAGGAAGTGCCAAAACTAGAGCATTCACCAATCTTCTTTTCAACTCCTGAAAACAATCATCACATTCTTTTGTCCAGATGAACTTAACACCCTTACGAGTTAGCTTAGTCATTGGACTAGATAACCGTGAAAAATTTTCAACAAACCTTCAGTACTAACCTTCCAAACCAAGAAAACTACGGATCTCAGTTACATTTGTGGGTCTTGTCCATTCTTCAACAACTTTTGTTTTAGCAGGATCAACAGTTATGCCATCTTTTGAAATAATGTGACCCAGGAAAGAAATTTGTTGTAACCAAAACTCGCACTTGCTGAATTTTCCATATAGTTTCTTTTCTTATATGGTTTTCAAGATAACCCTTAATTGACTTTCATGCTCCTCTTTAATTTTAGAAAACACCAAAATATCATTGATGAAAACAACCACAAACTTATCCAAGAACTCATGGAAAATTCTATTCATAAGGTCCATGAATACAGCATGTGCATTATTTAACCCAAAAGGCATAACTACAAATTCATAATGGCCATATCTAGTACGGAATACAGTCTTCGGAACGTCTGCTTCTTTTACTTTCAACTGATGGTACCCCGACCTCAAGTCAATCTTCGAAAAATACTGAGCTCCCTGGAGATGATCAAACAAATCATCGATATGAGGAAAAGGATACTTGTTCTTAACAGTAATATTATTCAAGGCTCTATAATCAATGCAAAGTCTCATTGATCCATCTTTCTTTTTAACAAACAAGACAGGAGCACCCCATGGTCATGTGCTAGGTCGAATGAAACCTTTATCTAATAACTCTTGCAATTGCTTCTTTAACTCTAAAAGTTCAACTTGAGCCATTCGATACGGGGGTTTTGAAATTGGCTTAGAATCAAGAACTAAGTCAACAGTAAATTCAACTTCCCGATCATGAATAATACCAGGAAAATCATCAGGATAAACATCAAGATACTCATTTACCACTGGCACATCATTAATCTGAACAGTTCCTTTATTTTCAACAATATTTGCAAGGTATCATTCATTTCAATATTTTACTAGTTTCTCAACTTCCTGTTATGTTATCAAAAGCAAGGGTTCATTCCTGTACACAAACTGAAAATCTTTCTGAAAAGAAACCATTTTAGCTCTTCAGTCAATCTTAGCATGATAAAAAGAAATCCAATCCACGCCCAAAATAACATCAAACTCTACTAGAGGAAAAACAAATAAGGTTTTCTGGTAGATTCTTTCCACACACAAGGATATGAAGGTTCTTATAATTCCTTTTTGTCTCAACATTCCCTCCGGGTGTTTCTACCATAAGTTCAGGGTTCATATCTTGAGATGAAATTTCCAATTTACTAGAAAAATTATCAGAAATGAAAGAGTGTGTAGACCATGAATCAAACAATACGTTGGCATAATCTGAACAAACAAACAGTGTACCCGATACCACTTCATTCGATGGCCCAACATCTGCTGAGGTTGTTGCAAAGGATTTCACCACCCCTTTCTGCTTGTAGTCTGGCTGCTTTCCCCCAGTCGAGTTCTTCGTTAGACACTCATTTGCATAAAGACCCATTTCATTACACTTAAAACATCTTACCGCTGGCTTTTCATTCCCTGCTTGATCATCTTCCTTACAGTTATGAGTAATATGACCAGACATACCACACCGAAAGCACTTACCATACTTAGATAAACATTCTCCATGATGCATTTTACCACACTTCTCACAGGATGGATATTTGGTTTTCTTACCTCCTTGTTTCTTTGGTGAATTCTTCCCCTTTTCCTGCCAACTGGACCTCATATTCTGTTGTTTTTCATAGAACACCTGATCATCGGCAAACTCCATTTCCACCTTCTCCGCACATCGAACAAGTTTTTCATAACTTTTAAACTCACGAGAAGCTAAAGCCCTTCGATACTTTGGATTTAACCCTGAGTAAAAATGGTTTATTTTACTATCAAGATATCGTATGATGTTTGGAGTATACCTTGCCAATTGAGTGAACTTTGCTTCATAAGCAGCCACAGAATCATCCTCCTACCTCAATTCTAGGAACTGTTTTTCCATCCTAAGACAAACCAACTTAGGAAAATATTTCTCAAGAAACATACCTTTGAATTAGTCCCAGTAAAGATCCTCAATCTCATCACTATCCCTAATATTTTTTACCATCTACCACCACTGATCAGCTTCACCTTCAAAACAGTAAACAGCAAGACTAACCTTTTGATGTTCTGAACACCCCATGACATCAAAAATCTTCTCCAGTGCTTTAATCCACCCTTCCGCTTGTACGGGGTCAGATGATCCTCTAAATGATGGGGGATGTTGCCTCATGGAATGTTCCACCACTGAAATGTTTCTCTACGGTTGATCTGGCTGATCTCGTGCATGGATACCACCACCATTTATAGCCTGAGTCAACTGTGCCATCACTGCAACAAACTGTTCAGTTCCGATTCCGACCATCTTAGGTTGCTGATTTGGAAGGTTGTCTTCCTCCTAATTTCGTCCCAACATAGCTGCTTTGTTTCATCTACAGAAAACCATTCTGAACATAGAAATATCTTAGTCGAAGCAACATGGTAATCCGTAAATGCTATATCATTTCAATCATATTAAAATTTAACACTTTTCTAACTCCTAAAGTTGTCTAAACCGATCTTTGATACCAACTATAAGGCTCTAGCCTTAAACATTACTTAATATTGAATTAAATGAATAATTCACATTGAGGATCTTTTCAGGTATAGAGTTTTAGAGAATTAGAACATAACTATTACACCTCAAAAGATTACAAAGTAGACACTTCTACTAAGTTTCCATAGAATAAAAAAACTCTTAAAAAGAAACATGTCTAGTTCCATTTTTTATATTGCATGAAATTCCCTTGATCCCATCCTTGACCCTATTCCACATTATGTCCTGTGAAAAAAAATTCAAAAAAACATGGGGTGAGCATAAAAAGCTCAGTAAGGGATACACAAAGAATGAAAACAGTTAGTTTATCAAAACATTAAGTAAACCATGTATACTTTAACAAAGTAACACTTTTCACCCTTATGAAGTAGTAAAAACTCTTCACTGAATAAAAGATCATTACTTACCCTTTTGTAACCAAAATATTACCATAAAACCCATATAAAGAACACATAACATATAAAGGTAACTTGGTACATAAACATACTTAAGTGGAATAACTATACGGTCGACTTCCACACATATCTCTTAATGGAATAGCCATACAACCAACTTCCATACATACTTAATGGAATAGCCATACAACCGACTTCCATACCCAATGCATTGGAGGTTATAACGTAACCACCCATCCTGGTATTCACGGCACCACCCATCATATGGTTTATCGCGTAACCGCCCGTCAAATGTCCAAGTACCAATATAAAATCATAAAACAAATATAATGGAAAGAAAACATTTCCACACTTTGATCACAATATATCACATAAATATATTGACATAACAAATCCATTATAAAAACCATTTTCAATACCAAAATACATAAAAGAGTATATGGTATTTATTTCATTTTAAAAAAACATTACGGCTTATTCAGGAAGCCAAAGTCCAAATAATACTCGCGGCGGCAGAAAAGGTCGTTGTCACCGCGTACGTTAAAAGAAACATTACTTTTTGTCTTTTAGTAAAATGCTTTGTAGAAAAAAATTCCTTTTGTATAAAATTAAAATTCAAAGGGGTTTAGACACCGTATAAAAGAGAGTTGTGTATAAAACAAAATATGCCTCAATGAAAGGAGATTGAGAAGAAGTCCCTTACCTCGGGTCCAACTTGACTCGATCGTTCTTTAAAGTCCTGAATATTAAACTTGAGTTAATTTATATTTTCTTAAGAACCTTTTTCATGTTCATTATTCCCTTTATATCACTTATTGCCATGTTATAAACATTATGTAACCATTTAAGTTAATAATGTTTGTTTTGTCGATATTTGGTTCTTAAGTCGAAAGTGGACATCTTACAATTACATTTTGTTCATGTGGTCAAAGGTTCTTTATATCCAGAATGACATTACTGATTTGGATATCATATATATCATATATATCCAGCATATACATGTATTTATAATATTACATAATCATTTAGAGGTAAGAAATGAAATGCACCGTTCATGGAGACGGTAAGCCGTACTTACACATGAACGCTACTTTCATTTGTTTGTCATATTAATGGAATTAAAACTAAATGAGAGGTATGTATATTTTATTTCCATAATTATATTAATCATCTAGATGTAACATAAATCATATATATCCATTATATATATGTACTTATAATAGTACATTACATTTGGGGATAATAAATGAAATGCACCGTTCATGGAGATGGTAAGCCGTACGTACGCATGAACGCTACTTTCATTTCTATCTCATACATTAATGGAAAGAAATAATAATGATATAGAGGTATATTATAATTCCATTATAACATCATATATAATAACTTTAAATCCATCCTTTATACATCCCACATATGGCATTAACGAATCAAATCACTTTGAGGAGGCGGTAGTCCGCACTTCCTTAAATGAAGATATCGCATTTACCCATAATGGAAACCATAAAGATATTCCCAAAATGAAAAATACAAAAGCTTAAGGAAAACATAAACATATTATATATCATATATAAATATAGTGACATCTTAATGTCCACCTTTTAAGGTGTTAGAAGAATATCGAACAATCATCGTTTCGTGAGGCAGAAATTCTCCATCCACGGAAACAATATGTTCATTAACCATTAGACCTAGGTGTGTTTAATTGTAGCTCGAATAATTATTATAAGAACATCCTAGTATATGGAAGATACTATATTTGTTACAAAATAAATTAAGAAAAAGAGTTTAGGGGGTTGGAGAAGCAAAATAAAACAAAACGACTCAAGTGAAGACATTACCTTATAATCGGGTAACTCCCTTTGGTATGAGCTCAAAGGCTTCCTTGGGAAGACTTCTACACAAAGTGAGGCTTCAAGGAGTAATATAGGGATGTGGAGAGACAAAATGATAAGGGCTTGGTCGAGCCAAAGGCTTTGGAAGTGTGGGTAATGAGGTAGAGGTGGGGGCCTTTTATAAGAGGAGAGGAGGGGCACTCTTGGAAAGTAAAGAAATGTTACTTTATTATCAAATGGTTTTCGGATTTTAATGGTCCCACATTGATTTGTTTCGAGGATAAGGTTATAAGGGTTCTAAATCCACCCATACAATATGTTTTGGACATGTTTAGGTCTTAGATTTTACATTATCTTTCCATTTTATCTAAATTGTTAAATAACGAGGTAATCGCTGCATCATCATGGTGTCAAAAATAATTTAATTTATTTAATGTCTAAAAATTATAAACAAAATATCATGATGTAGGAAATCTTTTTATCTTTCCAATGGATATTTATAGTCAAAAATATGACTTTTATAACCCCATGTAAAAATTGGTTTAGTAAAACATTTCATGTTTGTGTCATTTTTACTTTAACTTTAAATAAAAGGCATAAATGTCATTATCATACCCAAGTGGATCCATGGGGTACCAAAAATAGACCCATGGGTTGTATGGGTCGGCCATAAATCACCAATAGGTTTAGGACAAGTGACAAGATATTTTCATTTTATTATAATATCATTTTTACCTTAAATTACACTAATTACCTTTAATCGCGATTAATAAAACATAAAAGTTACTATTCACCAAAATTTATTTTAATCCCATTGAACCAAATTTTACTTAATAATGAAAATCATATAAATTGGATTTTTGAGATTCAAAACACAGACGTGGTAAAGTCCCATTTAATGGAAAAATCAAATTTTGTAACCACCACTTTGCGGTTTCACTATTCATCAAAAATTGAAATTTTCAGAAAAAAACAAAACATCACCCTAAGCTATATTTGATATTCCGAATTCAAAAATGAATTCCATTTTACAAAATTCAAAACATATAAGTTGCATTAATTAATTTAATAATTAATTCCCACTGTCAAAACAAATAGTGTGTTTTTATGAAACAATAAGTATCAAAAGATTGACACCAGTTTAAGTCCAATTTCAAAGTAAAATTAATTCCAACGACCACTATTGGATTAAATGGTAAAAATATATCCTAATTTAAATTAAAACCCAATTCAAAAGATTATCTAATCATCTTAATAAATTAGATTAAAAAGATGTTTTGAATTAAAATACAACATTTTATACTATTCATTAAAAAATGAACTTTATCGGAAAAATACCAAAAAATTACACAATGTAATATTTGATTTCCCAATCATAAAGAATAAGTTTATTTTGAAAAAAATAGCTTATAAAATTTTCAAAAGATAGATTTAAAAATGGTTTTCCATAAAAAGGCAGTAAAAAAATCTTTTAAAAATATTAGTGTATTTCATGCTTAAGATTGCATTTGTTTTCATTTTAAGCCTCTAAAACACTATCTAAGTAATTAATAGGCATAGATAAAAATATCTATTATTCATTACTTACTTGGGATGTTACACATATTTTAGGTCATTTTTATTCATCAATTAAATATACCCTTTAATTCACTTATGACTCACTTGGGAAATATTCTATTGATATCTTCATCCTTCATTCTATGGATGGCTTATGATCTGTTTGATTGTAGATATTCTACATTGATACCCTTAAATATAATACATTATAGGGTTTTTTATTATGATTATTTTATTTGGGTAAGTATTTACATTTCATATGTTAGTTTTCTAATATTAATTTGTATACCGACTTTGTTTCAGCCTTTTCATATGAGGATTTCATTGGACTTAGTATGTGGTGGGTGGGTTCGATATAGATATCCCTGAAATTCATCGATAGGTTTCATGTGACAAAATATGTTTAAAAAACCCTATGAGTTTTTACCCATTAGTATTAAATTATATTATTAATTGTCTTTATAGAAAATGTCATGTGAAAGGCCTTGACACAATTTAGTTGAATGGACCCAATGGGTTTGGAAATAGTAGATTTAAATTGTGTTCAAAAAGGTTTTCACATTAAATATCTTTTGCAAGGTCTTCAGAGTAGGATTCTGATATCTAAAATTATGTTTTCCTTAATTATGGATACTATTACAAAAATTCCATGTGATTATTCAATTAGTTAGAACATCTAATTTTATATTTCAATCTCATGTGATTATTTATATGGAATTATTTGAACATCATTTAATCCTTTCATATTATGATCATGTTATTTATTAATTCTAACGTGTTTTAGATATTTACCTTACAATATTGATTATTCATTATTGATTCATATCTTTCTTGGTATACAGACCCTTATTGATCATTTGATAACACTAATTTATTATGTTTCATTTCATATAGGATACCGGGAAAAAAATTAATGGTTGATATGAAGATATATTCCAATGGGAATAGTGATATTTTAAAAATAATATTTTGTAATTTTGGATTTGAAATGTAATGTGGGAATCATGTATATAACTATCTTACCAAGATGACTAATCTATTCGGTCCATCAAGATTCAATTCAATGTATATAATACCAATGTAATAAACAAGACGCCAACCCTGGGTTATTGTGGTCAAGGTTGTTACAGTTTTTATCAAAGGAAGGTTGTTAAAATCCTTGGGAACATGACATAGAAAAACAATGATTAGGGGACATAACCCTATGATATAATTTGAGTAAAACTATAGAAGAGTATTCTAATGTTTTACTAATGTAGATATTATGTGGGTTTACTTCAAATACATCCCTATATCAAAACCAAAAGAAGAAATTGTTCTATAATATGTATACATAAAGGAAATAACTCATAAAAGAGTGCATTGGGATTGATCTGATCTTCACATGGATCACAATAGTCTACATCACTTGACACATGTTTTTCAGAATCTCGGGGAATATTCTTAGGATAATAGAAAATTTCTTTAGAAACCATTTTGAGGGATCAAAAATAGAGATATACCCAAATAATATAGGTAATTCCCTGACCTGGGATCCACGGAACCCATGACCCATGTTGATGGGTTAAATGGAGTCAAATTCCCCTCCTCATATTCCAGAGGATACCGACTAGAAGTAAGGGTGTAAAGGTATTTTAGTGGGGAGACTATAACCTCATGTCAGAGCAGTACACTGAATATAACAATAAAAATTTGTCAAAAAACAATTCTCAACAAACCTAACCATAAAGCAGTGGATGAATAAATAACTAGGAACTTGAATAGTAATATTAAAATGCAGAAGTAAGTGTCATATACGTGGATGCATGGCTTGCTGATATACAAAAGGGGAACATGAGTGGAGACATATAAACATGATATAAAAAAAATAAAAAAAATGTTTTTCCTCTAGAATCTTGAGTGAATTCTTAGTTCTATACTCCTATGATCCATTTATAAGTAATGCATATCAAAAACCTAAAACAAGGACTTTTCCTTCATCCAAACCTACTATAATATATTTTTCTCAAGTACCAAAGGCGGTCCGAGCAGGGTTTGTGGTATAATTATCATTAGGACACCACCAAAAGTTTCTATAATTAATCTATGATGTTCTCATAACTAAATAGTTCATAGGTAAATATAGAATAATAAATGAAAATAATCAAATAACCGACCTCCCCAGGTTTGAAGGGACACCTTGTGGCTCTACCTACCTCGAATCATGGATAAAATGTGTGTTAGATTAGTCACTACATATACATTAATAATAATATATACATTATATATATATATATATATTCCACCTATATGTTTTAGATAATTGCATGTGTAAGTGACCATATACAAGGAATACTAGTTGCTGGGCAGACCAGGGAGTAACTTAGACATCCATGACCAGTTTGACATTCCTATAAGATCAAGAAATAGTGTACATTCCATAAATCTCATAGTGATTGGGATATGTCATTCTTATCACTTGATATGGCGAGTGCAGTGTCATTTCAAGACTCAAGGCAAGGGACATTACACATCAAGACCAACGTCTAACTAGTGTTAATGGTGTGAGATGTCATGCTCGTCACCCAATGTATTGGAGTGTGATATTGTCTTGATCAACAGATCCCATGTCATCATAGCATAGACCATAACAAGTAATATTCACATTCCTAATATTTATAATGATTCAATACCTATAGTGTGTCAAGTTCACCAAGACCATATATATAAATAAGTCATAATAGTTCAATTTAATCATTTGATGAGGAAGGAAACAATATATATTTCCTCATAACCCATTATTCATTTCATTAGTGGAGAAAAAAAACATGCATAAGTTATTACATTTAATATATGCTATTCAAATAACAAAATATGGAAATTCAATTAATGAGGTTCAAATCCAATTAAATGGAAGTATGTTTTATTAAGGAATTTATTATGTAGTATTTGGTGAAAGGTGGTGGCCTCTGAGCAGCATCTCACACTCCTCACAGTGGCTAGGGTTTCTTCCTCGGCCTATCTCCCTTCCTCCTCCGGCGTGATTCAGTATCGACATTGGCCCTATGGATCTTCTCAGAGATGGTGTAGCTCGACGTTGGTGTGGCTCGTGGGGCTGCGATGTGGCTCGGTGTTGACTCCAAGTCCTCGATGACGATGAGGCTTGCTGTGGCTATGGATTCGAACTCGGATTGGCGTGTCTCGACTTCTCTTCTTGAAGATTTTCTCATCGTGGCTCTGATGTTTTGGCTCAGTTCGGTGTGCCTGGCATCTCGGTCTCGGCAACGTCGCGCCCCTGGGTTCTACTTCTCGGCTCGAATCAGCGCGGCTAGGCGACGTCTCTGGCGTGGTTCTGGTGTGGTCAGTGACGGATATGGAGTATCTCAGAGGGGGGGGGGGTCCTGGATGTCTTCCATGAGTTTTTTACTTTTTTCATGTTTAATGATGTGCATGATTTTCTAAATGGTATTACAAGATGGTTTATGCTTGGATGGTGTTGAGATTGGTACTTATGATGGTTGGTGATGGTTTTTTGTTCTTTGATGATTTGTTTTGTGTTCTTGGGGTTAATCTTCGATGCAAGTATGATTGATTCTGTTTGGGTGGTGAGTTCTGTTGTGCGGTTAGAGGTTCAAGGGTCTATGCTTCCATTTCTGCTTCAGGGATTGTTCCATATGAGCTTTAGAGCTGAGTTTTCATCAGATCATGGTTATTTGGAATCAGACGTTTGAGAGGGTATGTCCTTTTCCATCGGTACCAGTCATGTGCATCTTTTCACAGGACAGCTAGCCAAGTAGTGATGAGAAGGTGGATGCTGGACTATTTGTTTTATACTGGGAGGGGTTGCCCTTGTTGTTTGGATTTGTTTTTATGGATTTTGGTCCTTTGAGACACAATTTAATATCTTATTTCCTTGATGTCCTGTTAGGTTCCCCTTCATCCTTAAAAGAGGTTTATGATATAACAAAAAAATAATTTTCAGTCAGTATTATATAGTAAATTAAAATTATAGGTAGGAAAATCACTTAATAGGTTCCTTGTTTTGTAATAAATATTCTTATATTAATAGAAAATCCATTTAAATATTATCTGATAGATAAATTGGAGTTTGAGGCATTAAATCATTTAACAATAAATGGAAATTGGATTAACCACACCAAAGGGATGTCTATAAATGTGGTAGGAATTTTCTAAACTATTAAAAAAGGATCAATGGATCCAGATCATGGTGCGATGATAAATTTGATATGAAGAGTGCAATAAAAATGGGAATGTTGGAAACATACAACCAGAAGAAAAATAGTTAAACTATGAGACCTCAAAACACATGTGGAAAATGACAAAAAAATCCTACTAGAAGTCCATAGATGACTCTTCTACATTAGATTCAATGTAGGTTTAATGAAATCTATGGAATGGTCCAAACCCTAAAAATAGGGTAAAATATAATGCACCTAGATAGCACAATGAATTCTTTGATAAACTAGAATAAGAAGTATGATGAATCGAGAGATCACCTTAAAGAATCCAACACCTTTGATGGATCACAAATCAGATATGAGATTTGTGAGATAGACGATAACATAGGTTGGAGGATCATGGATAGCTACGAGAGAAGAAGAATCCAATATGGCCACTGTAGGAAGATTAGGGGAAAGAAAAATGGTAAGATATATATAATTAACAAAATGGTAATTTCGTACCAATATATGAGGTGTTTGGTTTTACCACATGGTTTGGAAAACCATTTCAAACCATGCTCTTGACACTGCTTAAGGAATTTCCATACATGGTTAATGTGCACCATTCCCTAAACATGCACAAACTGTGATAAAACACACTTCCAATGTCTAAATTTTTTACATGATCAGCCACTTAGACTCGCACAGTTTCTGTAAAAGCATGTGTCTCCTACTCAAACTCTTTCCCCTACATAGTTAATAGAGGCATTTCGGCTGGGTTGCATGGTTTTTACCACCATGAGACCTAGTTAATTTTCCCTTTTTGTTATCTTCGGGCTCCGAACAAGACATCGATGCTCATGGGCCTTCATTATTTTATATATAATGATTACCATGATTAATAAAAGGAATAAAATTTAAAAAAATATACATAACCCTTCATGAAAATATTGTTAGTTACAACCTCCTATATTTAAAGAAACTCATCCCCATTTTAGCCTTCTAAGGGTAACGATATAACATTCAAGAATAAATCTCATGATTGAGCTCATATATCACCTGTCCATTCCCTGGTCTCATCCATTACTTGATCATGGTTTTGAAGATCCAATAAAAAGGAACTAACCTTCCTCAGATCATCTTCATGATCCAATCCACAATATGAACTGAATACTCCTCTAAGGAGGAATTTACATCCAACAAGACCTCATCTAGTTGGAAGATATGTGATGGGTCTGGATGGCATTGTGGGAAGCTAAGATACGTGGAAGACATCATGCATAGACCGGTATCTCTATGAAATTTCCAAATGGTAACCCACTGGTCAAATATTTTTCACAACCTAAAAGTGTTCAATAAACACCTTTGAGATCTTACCCTACCTATGATTATGTACATGTAAAAACCTAGGTGAGACTTTCATGAAATCCTAATCTATGACCTTTAATTAGAGAGGTCATCAGTGTGTGTTAGAATGTAAGTATTGTCTAGACTGAGCTATCATCATGCAATTTTGGATCAACTGGATTGACTCTCTATTCTCTTTAACTTGACATGGGAAAACCATAGATACATAATTTTTCTCTATCCATAATAGAGGTGATTATAAAGTCCTACCGTATAAGGATTCCTAAGGATCCTCTTTGATGGTAGCATAACTATAAATTGAACTATTAGCACCTCCCAATGGAGGTCTCTAATGGTATTTAGAGACCTCCTTGAGGCTGCCAATGGAGATCACATTAGGCCCGTTATTGTAGGTATATTGCGACCACCAATGGTAGTCGTTGTAGGTGTCCTACTGCTCGACCGATTAGTGGTCGCTATTGGGTCGAGCTATAGCGACCACCATTGGTGGTAATTATAGGTAACCTAAAATCCACTAATAATGGCCTCCATAGGTGGATGCTAACTAGGGAATTTTGTTTTTTAAAATTATATTGATGCTTTTCAAACTGTAGAAAGAAATCTAAAATATGAAAAAAAATCAATTCCAAACAATAGAAAAATCAGGATCGTCAAAAACAATAATGACAGACATAATTCTTCACATATCCAATGATCCAAGCAGCTCAAATACATTCCAATATTATGCTTTTATAAACCTGCAATATGATATAAAAGAAACAACTGAACAAATAAAATGAAAATTGTATATATTTATTCAATTTTTATATATATTTATATAATAATCAAATTGGTCCATTAGGCCATTAGGGTGTTAGGAAGTTAGGGTGTTTGGACCTTAGGGCATTTGGCCATTTGGTAATTTGGATAATTTTCCAAGTCTCCATTTATCCAATTGGCCATTAGGCCAATAGGATAATATTCTATTAGGTCATTTGGTCATTAGGACAATAGGCTAATATTCCATAAGGCCAATAGGACATTAGTTAATTAAGAAATTAGTCCATATGTCCATCATTAAATTAGGTCTTTAATCCATTAGGGTGTTTAGTCGTTGGGCCGTTGGTCCTTTAGGACGTTTGGTCATTGGGTCGTTGGTCCATTAGGTCATTGGGCTATTAGGCCGTTGGAACTTTAGGATGTTGGGACGTTGGGCTATTAGGACATTTTGATGTCAGGCTATTGGGCCGTTATGCTGTTAGGGCAATAGGCCGTTAGGGAGTTAGGCTGTTAGGTCTTTAGGATATTAGGGCGTTAGGCCCTTAGGGCATTAGGTCATTTGGGAATTAGGCCGTTTGGGTTTTAGGGTGTTAGGGAATTAGGGTGTTAGGAAGTTAGGGATTTAGGAAGTTAGGCTATTAAGAAATTAGGCCGTTAGGGCATTTGGTAATTTGGGCATTTCAGAATTTGGCCAATTGGCCGAGTCTTTATTTAGCCAATTGGCCTTTAGGAAAAAACACTAATATTCCATTAGGCAACTTATTAATTAGGAAAATAAGCTAATATTCCATTAGTCTAATATCATAATATGACATTCGGCCAATAGAAAATTAGGTAATTAGGACAGTAGCCCATTTGGACAATTATCCATTAGGCCATTAGGCCACTGGGTTGTTAGACATTGAACCATTAGGATTTTGGTCCATTTGGCCATTACGGTGTTATGGATTTAGGGAGTTTGGTTGTTAGGGCATTTGGAAATTTTTACATTTGTGAATTTGTCCAATTGGCCCAGTCTCTATTTAGCCAATCGACCATTTGGCCAATAGTACCGAATATTTCCTTAGGCCATTAGTTCATTAGGCCAATATGCTACTATTTCATTTGGCCAATAGGGAATTAGTTAATTTGGATAATATGATATTAGGATAGTAGTCCATTTGGCCAATTGTCCATTCGGTCGTTACGCTGTTGGGCCATTAGGTTGTTAAGGCATTTGGCCATTAGGCCATTAGGCTATTCGGCCATTAGGGTTTTATGCTATTAGGCTGTTAGGACATTAAGTCCTTGGTCCATTAGGGAATTAGGCCATTAGGGCATTAGGGTGTTAGGTTGTTACGGAATTTGTCCATTAGGGCATTAGGGTGTTAGGCCATAAGGGGGTAAGTCCATTAAGGAGTTAGTCCATTAGGGTGTTTGGTCTTTTGGCCATTTGGGAATTTTTCCAAATGGCCAAGTCACCATTTATCTAGTTGACCATTACGCCAATTTTTACATTTTCCCATTAGGATCATTACTCTACTCTATTAGTGACCTACATTTTTTCTCGTACATGATGAGGAGGTTTGGAATGTGTTTTTGACAACCATTCGGGTGTGTTCACTAGACATTGAACTATATATAGTAATGTTCAGAACTGAATAGCCCCACAACCCCTCCCCCTTAGACAAACCCCATCACAACCCCCAATTCCCCCCACAATCCAACCCAGACCCCCCCATACAGTACCCACCCTGAATAGCCCCCCGAACAACCTCCCCCCAGGACATCACCCCCCAGACAGCACCCCCCATCTCCACTCCAAACCCCCACATAGACACCCCCACACCAAAAAAACTCCCCCCCAGACAACCCCACTCCCCATGTATATCCCCAACCTTGAACATGCCCCCCCCCCTCAGATATCACCCACAAACCCCACTCCCAACTCACCTTGGACAACCCCCCCCCCCCAAACAAGCTCCCCCATACAGCCCCCTCCCCCCACACCTTCACCCAAGACACCCCCACCCCCGAACATCCCCCACTCCCCCTGGAAAACCACCCAGATAGCCCCGCACTCCCCCGAACAACCCCCCCCCCCCCCCCTAGATACACCCTCACTACCCCAAACTCCCCTCGGAAGCCCCCCCCATCCCCCACCCCTGTATAGCCCCACTCCCAACCCCCCTACTCAGACAACACCCCTCCCCCACTTACATAGCCCATCCCCCTCCACCCTGAAGCCACCAACAAGTGATTCATTTTCAATTTCTCATGCACAATGTGTCACTTTAGTTATTATCAAATTATAACCAACACCATATTCAGTAAACATGACTCTTAATTATCTATCCAATTAATTATCTATCAATTCTATATTTACATTCTTTAACAATTTCTATCAAGAAAAAAAATGATAATCCACTGCATAAAAAAACATATTAAAAATAATAGTATATATAGTACACTATAAAGAAACACAGTTGCAAGTCTGTTTTCATGGTATAAAGTAACAACATTGGCCATTGGGCGACTAGGTAATTTTTTCATTTGGGAAAAATTTAAATATGACATATGGTCATTAGGACAATAGGATAATGTTCTAATAGGCCAATAAGACATTAGGTAATTAGGATATTAGGCCATTTGGCCAATTATTCCATTAGGCATTTAAGTCGTTGGGCTGTTGGGTCGTTAGTTCATTGGGGCTTTAGGTTTTTGGGGCGTTATTACGTTGGGGGATTAGGACATTAGGCCATTGGGTAGTTATTTTGTTAGGGATTTTTTCATTTAGGGAGTTAGGCTATTAGGGAGTTAGGCCTTTAGGCGTTTGGCCATCATGGCATTAGGGCGTTATGAAATTTGGGCATTTGGCCATTTGGGCATCTGAGAATTTGGGTATTTGGGAATTTGGCCAATTGTCCATGTATTCATTTACCAAATATCTATTAGGACAATATTGACATTAGTAAATTAGTCCATTAGGCCATTAGGAACATTACTCTACTCAATTAGTGACCTACTGTGCATCTCGTATGCGATTAGGTGGTTTGGAAAGAGGTTTGGACCACCATTCAGGGGTGTTTGGTCGATATTAAACTATATAGAATAAAGTTTATTACTGAATAGGAACCCAAACCCTCACTGTGGATATCACCCCCCCCCCCTCATAGCCTGACACTCCCCTAGAAGCTCCCCCCGACATCCCCCACTCCCAACCCCCTTCCTGAGACTTCCCCCCAAAAAGACCCCCACACCCCCAGATAGACCCCTAAAACATTCCCCTAACAGCCCCAAACATTCCTTTGATAACCCCCCCACCTGCACAACCCCTCCCCATCCATCTTTTATCCCCCAATAGCATACTCATTTTCAATTACACATGTGCAATGTGTCACTTCGATTATTATCAAATTATAACTGACACTAGATTCAGTATAGATGACTCTTAATTATCTATCCAATTATATCAATAAATTTAGGCTTTACATTATTTAACAATTTCATTCAAGAACAACATTATAATCTACTATATAAAAAAACATACTAACAAGATTAAAATATACAGTACACTATCTAGGAACACATTTAGAAAACTGTTATCATGGTATAAAGGAAAAACATTGTCCACTAGGCGATTAGGTCATTTTTTCATTTTGAAAAAAGGCCATTAGGCAATTTGGTCATTAGGCCAATAGGATAATATTCCATTTTCCATATAAGACATTAAGTGATTAGGAAATTAGTCCATTTTCCAAATTTTTCCATAGTGTTGTTTGGCCGTTAGGCCATTGGGGCGTTAGGCTGTTGGGGCATTAGGCTGCTGGGCCGTTAGGCCTTTAAGGAGTTAGGCCATTCTGGAGTTACGTTTTTGGGTCGTTAGTCCCTTGGACATTAGCCCGTTTGGCCGTTAGGCTGTTCGGGCAATAGGCCGTTAGGGCGTTAGGACATTAGGGTGTCAGGACATTAGGGCGTTTGGCCATAGGGGAATTTGAGAATTTAGGAATTTGTTCAATTTTCCATGTCTCCATTTAGCCAATTGGTCATTAGTCCAATAGGCTAATATTCCATTGGGCCATTTTTCATTTGGAAAATAGGCTAATATTCCATTAGGCCAATATGACATTACGTAATTAGGAAAGTAGTCCATTATCCAATTTTCCATTAGTCCATTAGGCCGTTGGGTCCTTATGCCACTGGGGCATTAGGCCATTGGGACATTAGGACACTGCGGTGTTATAATTTTAGGACATTAGGCCATTGGGGTGTTAGGCCATTCGACCATTGGGGAATTAGGCCGTTGGGGAATTAGGACATTTAGGCCACTGTGGCATTTGACCATTTGGTCCATTGGGCTATTTAGACATTCGGCCGTTAGGCCAATAGGCTATTAGACCATTCGGCCCTTAGGCAATATGAAATTATGACATTGGTCCATAAGTCCATTTTTTCATTAGTCCATTGGGCCACCTAGCCTAATTCCTATCCTGCAATGGGGATTCTACGAAATTATCTATCACAATATAGTATTCAATTACTAATTATACTGTTAAAATTAATTAACATTGGAGTTTTTAAAAAAATAAATTCTTCTAATCTCAAAAAATTCTACAATTAAAGTCTAAATCAATATATAACATCAATTAAATAATAAATATAATTGAAACACACATCGTGAATATGATGCATCATGCATGGTCACATATGCTACCTCTATCTGGTGTTCTAGGGGCCTACAAAAAATGAAAAATATAAATATTTTAATAAAGAGTAAAATATAATGTAAATAAATAAATTAAGTATAAACATGTGTCGTATGATCCCCTACACTATCACCCAAACACACATACTCTCATAGTGTTAAAACCTCAGTGATCAATTGCGCATTGACCTCCTCGGAAGTATAAAACCATGCCTCAAAATCTAATACCTATTGTTTCATCAAAGAAATTGTAGGACTGAAAACCTCAGCACATGATACTAAAGAATGAGGAATCCCCGTTCCATAGGTCAAACTATATCCTAGCCTGTCACGATCAATAAAGCAGTGGAATATCCCATCCCTTCACATGGGAAGCTATCGCTCGTCCTATGGAAGGTGTTCTAACTCAGTGTCAAATTGAGCATGTTCAATATTTAAATATATATAAATATATATGTTTATATATAGATGCATGTAAGTATTGGTAATGAGTACAATAACATACTGTAAAATCTGCAGCCTCTGGATCATTTCGATCAAAAGATCTCATCCACACAGACATTTTATTAGTCGGTGCACCTTTCTCCCATAACTGTATACCTAAATAATATAAAAACGTAACACAAAATCATATTAAATAATAAATAAAAAATCAATATTAAATACATCATGTTGGATCTAAGACACAGGATGAGTCCCGAGCCTATGAGGTGGTCCCTGCAACACTCGATTCTTGGAGTGCCATAATAACAACTCCAACATTCAATTAATTCAAATATCTAACAAATATAATGTCAAAATTTCCTAAAAATACTTATACCAAATTAAATATACTCTGCAAAGGCCTCATTAGACCATTATAAAACTATTTCACGCCACTAAGATGGGAGAACACCTCTCGGTACAATTTCGAGAATGTCTAGGGCACCCACATTTGGTACCCAGTGATCCCACATGAAATTGAATTTATAATATTTCCACATATTACGACATTTTCCCACGCACACTAGCCAAAAATCATCAGGGCATAGATTCAGATTATTAAAGTTAAGAAAAAAAATCACACATGTTAGTATTTTTTAAACACAGGGAAAAAACTAAAATCGTCTTCTTACCGGAACATCCCTCCATATTCGATCTAATGTATCATGAGGGATAGAAACCTCGTCACATGTGGTAAATTGAAATAGATGTGTATTCCATATGATGTGACCCATCTATTGAATAAATTCATGGTCAGTCATTCCAATAAGATGAAATACCTCATCAAATGAAACATCAAAGGTCGTGTCAGAATTCCAGGATGAAATGCCATGACCAAGGCCTCTCTTATGAGAGGAACAAGAGTTCGAGTCCAATCCTATCGAAAAAAAGATGTATATATAATTTTACAGATGTTCATATATATATATATGTGTGTGTGTGTGTGTGTGTGTGTGTGTGTTTTCATTAATCAAATAAAATAATAAACATAGCTACATTCAAACAGACATCGACCCTGAGACATTGATGGCTTAGATTGATGATTTGGATATGTTGCCTGTTCCCCTGACATGCTTGCAGTCATAGAAATTTTTTTAAGGGGAACATCCAATGTTTCAGAAAGATAAATTAGACTTTATTTTAAAAAATAAACATGTACAATTGTTAATGAAATAAAATGGATAGAATAATTAGTTTAAAATGGATTTTCAAAATTCAGGAACGTAACAAAATAGAAATAATATTATGTACAAAAGGATTGTATTTATAGGGTTATTTTAACGTGAAGTTATTTACTATAGTTACTATTATACATATTTCTGAATCATTCATATAGTAGAATAGTTCTTATCTTTTCCAGTAGAAACATCATTCTAATTTTACAGTATGAAATTAAAAATTCTATTATCGTGGGTAGGTGTGGGTCTGCAGGGGGTTGTGTGGGGGGTTGTCCAATGAGGAGGGGTTGGGGGCTGTCCAAGGGAGAGGGGTTGTGGTGGATAGGGTGGTGGTGGGGGATGAAGGGGTTGGGATTGGGGCTGTCTAGGGGGGTTGTCTGGTGGGGACCATTAGGGTGGGTGGGTTGGGAGTGGGGGTTGTCCTATGCTTTGGTGGGGGGGGGGCTGTCTGAGGGGATTTTTTTTGTGGGGTGATGTCTAGGGGGTGGGTGGGGGATGTCAATGTTGGGATGGGAGTGGGGGCTATCTTGGGAAGGGGTGGGGGTATCCGGGGGGTGTTTTGGGGGTGGGATATCTGGGAGGGGGGTGTCCAGGGGGTGTTGTGAGCAGGGGTTGTCTAAGGGTGGGAGGGTGGGGGGTGTCTAGGTGGATGGGGATGGGTTGGGGGTGTCCAGGGGGTGGGTGAGGGGGGAGGGGTAGGGGGTGATTCTGACAAATAATAAATAAAAATTATTATATATGAAATTATTTTTGGGATGTTTTAAACAATTTCAAAAATGACTTTAAACTGAAGACAAGGAAAACAATTACACCATTCATTAAACATGAAAATAGGCCATTTGTCTTTAAATTGATGATCTAACCCAATAAATATATTATTCAAGTTGAACTATATTATGTTGATAAAGTTGTTGGGAAACAAGGGGAATGGTCTTGGGTTCATCTTGTTCAAATAAAAAAACTCCCTACGAGGAAATTTTCACAATAACTTTCCAATTAGGATTCGAAGTCAATGTAATACAGAATACATGTTCCGCTTGTTATGTCAAAATGAAAGGTTGATTATAACCTCATTAATTTATATATAACATATAGTAAGAATTAACCAATGTAAATTGATATTGACCTACTTTACTTCCACGCACTGGATCAACCCAATCACATTGTAACAATATGTACTTCAACCCGTGTGCAAATAAAACATCAGTGATGTCTGTTAATTGACCATAGTAATAACCAGAATCGACGAATGGACAAATAATGATTTTTATTTGTGTTTATCAATTTTCATCAACATTTTTATTGTGAAATCGAAATCCATTAGAATCTTTAGATTTATAACAACAATCCATTATAGATGGACCCTAAGCTAGTTGGATAAATTATCCAGTTAATGTGTGGTCACCTAACTCCCTCTATTTATGAACCTACATAATCCACAAAATTCAATAATGATTTCTATAGAACAAAATTAGTATAATACTTCACTCATAATGAAACTAAATTTATATATACAAAATCCCCGTACCAATCATTAAATGATGCATAATGAGATTGTTAAAATTCATAATCAGTCGCACGATAAATATCTTCTTCTAGATCATTAATGTGTTTCTGATAAATGATAATGAAATGTTTCAATGAAAACTTATGAATAAGAAACAGGTAAATTTTAAACAATAAAATTGATAAGACCCTTACTTCATTAATGGTGAAACTAATGGAGTACTGAACATTATATATCGATGCACTTATATCCACTCGATGGTTTCCATATCAAATATGGTTTCATCTCCAACTGGACCATCATGAATCTGAGAGGTATTATCTAATTTGTTTTTCATCATCTATAAGATATCATGCACAAAAATTAGTACACTCATCCATCAAATAACCATGGGATATTGATGCCTTCATTTTACCTCTATTGTATACAAATCGTTTCAATGTATTCAGATTCCACAAAATTGGATACATTCACCTGAATTGCACTTGATTAGTAGCCATTAAATCATTATTCAGGTGCACTGTCTTGTGAACAAGAACATCACAAAAAGAGGGAGGAAATAGTTTCTTAATGTGACAAAGCATTTGTAAAATTTGGACCTGCAAACTTTTTGAATCACTCATTCGTTGATTTCTTAAACAACGTTGTCTAAACCAATTACTCATCTCAATCAACAGTTGAACAACATTAGGGGATAAGCAATCAAAAATTGATATTGGAATCAATTTATGATGTGGGATGTGATTGTCATGACTTTTCAAACCTTGAAAGGTCATACTAGTCAAATTCACACACATTGAGATATTATAAGAGTAACCATATAGCACCTTGAGCATCTTCAAAATGGAATGAAATGTCTCTTTATCCTTTTTGGACATCGTATACTGTATAGTAGGCATATATTCATTATTTCCATCAGATAACTTTAATTTCAACTGTTTCCTTATACGCATTTCTTCAAAATCACGATATGCATTAACATGGTCCTTGGATTTTCCACTAACACCTAAAATGTTCCATAATACATTATCAAAAAAAATTAATGTGCATGACATCCAAATTATACCTCACCAAGTTGGTTTTCTCTTAAAAGATATTGGAAAAAATACTTTTCTTTTTCCAATTGTGATTGCACCGTCTACCCACACCATGACAATAAGGTAATTGATAAGCCACAAAATTCTGAAATTCATATACCGTGTGGAAGTTTTATTCTTCAATATACGATAACATTTTGACTCCTATCATGATCTTTGGTGTTGGGATAAACTCTTTAGAATAATAAAATGTCACTCTATGCTTTCTGAACCAGTGCTGTGGGGGAGAAAATGTTTTTGAACCATGTATGACAATTTTTTAGATTGTTTAAGAAATACACAATTTTACTTTTATTGCAACAAGGGCCATTGAATCCCCCTTTTGTGCTCCATCTTGATAAATTTTCATAAGGTGAGATGTAATTGATTTTCCACAATAAAATAGCCTACAGTTAGAACATTTCATTGGTTTCACAGTCATAAGTCATCAAACCATACCCCAAAATTCATTCAACTAATCAATCAATGGCCAATGGAAAACATGAATCTTATTCCCCAGACTTCTAGGTCCACCAATAAGAGTGGTATGTAATATAATTTGTTGCTTCATACAAAGCCAGGAAGCAAGATTATATGGAACGAACACCACGCTCCATGTGCTATGAGTTGCACCAAAAAAAGAATTTAATGTGTTGAAACTATCTTCTACCAACACAATAGTACATTATGAACATCTTTAGAAATGTTGGGGTGTCTCTTATCGAAATCCTTCCATGCACGAGAGTTTTCAAGGTGGGTTAACATACCACATTCAATATTTCTTTCCATATGCCATCTGATTAAATTAGAAACATTATATGACATAAAAATCATTCCAACCTTTAATTTAAGGGAACTAATGCATTTTATTTATGGTATTCAGTTTTCCATGTTTCGTATTATGACATTGATGAGTCTAATTTCCACTATTCTCTTTCCACATGGAAGCACCATAGATTGTACAAATATCTAAATGGGATGCTTCTTTTCTAAAAAACATATAGTTATTTGAACATGAATTTATGGTCTTATATTTAAAAACTAAGATCTCTACCAACTTAAGATCACGGTAATACGACTCAGGAATATTAGCATCGAAAGGATGAAACTTTTTCAATAACACCAACAACATGTCGAACGATGTGTCTGACCGCTGAATAAAAGTGATCAAATGAAAAAAAACCAATGATAAAAAATATTCTTGTTAGGGAGTACATCTAGGATATAATTCCATTATTGCATCATCATGTACTTCATAAAACCTCCTTGAATAACTATCTACACTAGAGCACAAATTTATCTCACCAGTCTCTAACATTCTAGATGTCAATTCCTTCAGGAGCTAACACACATACCATTTCAATAATAATTTCATGCATTAGATCATTCATCCTCACATCAAGATCCATTTGAACTATATCAGTATATTGACAATGAATATATTCTTCCCCATTAAGAGTCCAAAACGTATAATTTTTCCAAAATTCATTAATGAATAGGTTCCCCCTCACGGTATCTTCTGTGAATTGATATCTTTTTTGCACATTTTCAACATGGAAAACTAATATATTCACATTTAACTCCTCTAGTGAACTCAATAAACTACAAAATTCCCTTGAAATATTCTCTAGAAATTCTACTTGTAAGATCAATTCAAATCTTATCCATAATAATATCTGTATAAAAAAATTTACACAATACATCGTATTACATTAATTTTACATATAAAATATTTATAAAATAAAAACTGACCAATTGCATGTGAAACATTGATAAAATAAACAATTTATATCTTTGAATAATAAACAAGATAACAGATAATCCAATGGAAGTGAAATCCTATGTCATCGTCACTATGTTGGTATGCTAAATATAATGATGATTCTATATTCATGATTCCCTAATCTTATTTTGATTAAAAAATTTAAAAATAATGGAAATGAAATATTTCATATATCCGGAAAGATTAGATGAAAATATTTATAAATAAAAACTATTTTGAGAATGAATTTGGTCTATAATTCCACAGAGCAAACATTTTTCTTGAAATGAATATTATAGCTAAGAAAAATCTTTATTAAATCATTTGGTATACTAATTTTTCTTCATAACTATTTAATTTTTCCCAATTATTGGTTAATTTTTATCCTATGGTAACTGATTGGGTCATCCACAATAATATTTTCAGCTTTGATCTTTGAATTTTAGGTTTGGTTCTCAAATTTGTTTATGTAATGTGACTCACACTTAATATATTCTCCTACTGTGAACATGATCATTGGTTCCCTTCAATGTACTCTTCATTATAATATAAAGTTGGATAGATCTTGGTTCATATATAATGACATTACTTAACTCATTTAATCATATCGATGGGGGAGTCGATCAGTTAAGAGAAAAAAATATATTATATATTGGGTATAGTAAAAAATAGAAAACCAATATGAACAATAAAAATACGTGGTCCACTAATATGATAACGCGTAAATTTTGATATAATATAATAAAAAACACATAAATAAATTATAACTTTACAAAGTCAAATTCTATATCAAAAAAATGAAACACAACATAATAACCTAAATGCGTATGTGGTACATGAAAAAATTCCTCAAATACTAATCTTGAACTATCAACCATAGCAACTATGTTAATGCCTACCAATAAATCAACAAATATAATTTGTGACGAAAGATCCCAAAATCAATTAGTGATGAATGTTCCAATTTTTGATTTCTACATAGATGTATATTGTATGTCATTCCTACATGTATTATGGAAATTATATTTTAAAGTATGCATGTCATCACATGTATGTGTATTCTATGTATGTACAATACAAAACTATAATTTTCATAGGGTGTGTATAAGATAGTGTTCACTTCTTATTTTGTTCACACACACACTTAGTTCACACACATTTTCCACTTATTAATTTCATCACACACACACCTTCTATGCAGACATTGTCCACATATAATTTTCAATGTGAATTTAAATTAATGTGTGCATTGCCTATTTCACGTGCATTAACCTAAATTAGTATGCATGATACCTTTTCAAACCATGTGCCTTTTTTAATCATGATAAAATAGTGAATACTTCATTCTAGAATATGTACAGTCTTCTCAAACTGTATCTTTGTACAAATAATGTCTCACTGCCTCTTGGATTCATACTGTCTTTGGGCCATCAGATGCAATAATGATTAACCATCAAAGATTGTGAAAAATATATAATTTATCATAAACTAACTAATATATATCAATTATAACATCAAATATATTCAATTACAGAAAAAATACCAATCTATCTTTACTTATGTTTTCAATAGATAATATGTGGGACAGTAAAAGTGATTCCCAATACTGAATCACAGGTTCCAAGGCAATGTTCCTCATAGCCTCAAGAAGGAATCATTTTAAGCAATATGTTTGTTACTAGTAGTAAGGGTTTTAATTTCATTAGTTTAGACTATATACACTTGGTATCAATAAATAAAATGATAAAAAATAAAAACATTGAGTCAATAAATAGTGAAAAATCAAAATCCATGGTAGGTATCAGAATTCATATAGTAAAAACCCAAATACCCCTAATGTGTTAGGGAAATAAAAGTGTGGGAAATTCTAAGAATGTGAAAACATATTGATACATTACTCTAAATTACATCCCAATACTACCTCAAAACACCATTCTCTATATCCTAGCCCCCATCATCATGGCCATTCCCTTTCCTATATCCCAGACTATGAAGTCCTCACATGCATCGAGATGCCCATGCATGGTGGGAATATGAAAGTAGTAGGAAACAAACAATTTTTTTTAAAACATGTGGAATGGTATAAGAGTTTATGTTGTGATAATAAATAAATTTTCATGAAATAAAACACACATCCATTTTCAGAGTGGTCAAGCTCTAAACAAATAGTGGCTTCATGATGTAAATCTAGTTATAAAAAAATTAGGAACTTTGTCAACCACAATGTCACGCCATGTATTCCAAAACATAAAAATGGTAAGAGTATCAAGTCAAACCATATAAAACCATCAAAACCCATCTATCTCTATGTTAGTCCATATGGCCATCACATTTTTTTGCTCCCTTGGGCCTTTGTATCCCAAAACTATATCTCAAGTCATGTCCTAGATTACAATCATGCCCCATTGTAACCTCAAGGTTTAGATCACATAATTCTACCATAACCCTATGTGAGGCTAAAAAAATAAAATATACCCCATAATCAAACTCAATCAAATATTATTCTTACATAAATCATCTTATCATGCTCCCCCTTAAGGGCTACTGTGCCACAATCAATACACCAGTAACATTGTTACCATTCATAGAACAACACAATATAAATTATATAGAGTACGTCACATTGAAACATGGAATATCAAATAGAGGAAGAACATATAATATTAAAAATAACATATAGCCTCAAACCACTCACATGTGGTAAAACTCAAACATGGGTCTCATGGGATATGTAAGCACAAACATGTTGTCAAACCTCATACTTTTTCTCATGGGACACACACACACACATAGAGACATGTGATAAACTCAAGAATTTAATAAATCAAATACCAACAGAACTTAATATCTATCAAGTCAACATATACATGTAATCTACATTGTATGTAACTTCCTACCTCATGTAAAGTGTGAAGTCTTCTCCTACACAAAATTTTAACACACATTGTTTCATAATTCTTAATTCACATAAACCTGTATACAAATTCACTTCCATTCCCACACTTTTTATTCACACAAAATGTTCATGTAATCTTCATGCATGCAAAATTTGTGCTATAAATATATCACAATCAAAACCCTAAAATGAAAATTAGTTGATACCAACTAGCATGAAAAATCTGGAAGGGAGGGGAGGAAGAGGTGGTTCTGCGAGGGAGAGGAGGGGAAGCAGAGGGGAGTTAGGGAAAGAGGCTGTTTGATAAGGGAGGGGGTGAGTGGAGATAGCGGTGGGGAGCTAGAGGCGGAGGCTGTGAGGTGGCGGTGGTGCAGCGAGGGAGGGGACGGGCGGTGCGGTGAGGGAGGGGATGGGCGATGGCGTTAGTGGGGTATTGGAGGTGGAGGCGGTGTGGTGTTGGTGGTGTCAGTGGTGAAGTGAGGGAGGGGAAGGGTGGCGGTGGTGGTGTGGTGAGGGAGGGGACATGTGGATCTAGGGGGGATTCAGAATCAGGCATGAGGGTGGGGGGAGGAGGGGTCGATTAAATTTTTATTAGGAATCCTTGAGACCAATGTTGGCGGTCTCTATAGGGTACCTATAGGGACTCCCAATGGTGGTCTCCTGTGTAAGGGGTCTCCAAGGTCTCATTTTCTAGTAGTGTACCCAAAAATATGTTATTGTTATATATATCTATAAAAGGAATTTATTTCTCCCATGAACCCCCAATGTCAATGAAATATGAACAAATAATTTCCTTTAGCACCTAAATTGTGTGCTCCATCATTCCATCGATCTATAGGTGATATAATGGGATCAAGAGCACCTTTGTAACCAAGGCTTTTTGCAACCCCTATAAGAACCATGATGTTATGTGAGAGTCTATTTCATAAATGATAGATAGTGGAGATCCATGAAGACTTATAACCTCCCGAAAAAATAACCCTTCTAGATCATCTATTGATAATGCATCTTGCATAAGAAAGAAGTGTGTGAACATCATAAAATAGTAATTGAAAACTCCGGATGTATCTTTTACATGAGGTTATCTGGATAAAACAGTCATGAAATCCATAAAAACATCATCCCATTTCCACATGGGAATGGAAAACTACAGTAAAATCCCTCCCAGAAACTAATGTTCTAGCATCACCTACTGAAATATGGAACATTGATTGTTGAACCCTAAAATAACATATTTTATACCAGACCACCAATACTGGAATTTTAGATCTCGACACATATTCGTGGCATCATTGTGTACATCCCATGCTGAGGTTTGAAATTTCAGCATCAAATCATCTCTGAAGTTTTCTAGGACAAAAACACACCACTAGAATAAAAGTGTATCATCTGAATCCATGGTCTAACCCAAATATGTATCATCATATAAGATTATTTCCCCGAGGAGTAGGCCTAAAAGATTAGATAGATTATACATTCCTACCTGTTCTGGAAGAGTATAGGTCATTGTTATAGCTAACATTATAGTTTGAAAATTTTCCTCTGGAACATCAATGTTCATCTTTGAGAAAAGACCCCCAACTACCATTTTATAATGGCCTCAGACATTGGCTGTGTCTGAGATATTTGGATGATATAATTGGCTATAACATTTCTCTTACCATGAATGTAGGTAATATCATAATCTAATGATTTTAGGTACTCATCCGATATGCACTACCAGATATTTGGGTCACACTATGTAATGTTTTACTTGAGTCTTTTGTGATTAGTGTACAAAAAATAATTCAATCCAAGTATATAGTGTGTTCAAAATCATAGATCACAGAATACGGTAGCTAAATAAGATTGTGTATCATTTAATTCCAATCATGAGACCTCAACTGATGAGAACCATACACAATGACTCACTCGTCTTACATCAGAATAGCGCTAAGAGGTATACTTAATTCATTAACGTAGATAGTAGAGAACCTTCATGGATTTGGAATAATTAGTATCAGTGCTGAATTTAAATGAAACTTAAATTCTATAATAGCTTATTTTAATGAATCTAACCATAGAATTTTCACACCCTTCTTTGATAGTCCTATAAGTGATGCTACAAGGCATGAAAAATTATGTATGCCTCATCTATAATACTAGACTTTCCAAAAGAAACTCATAATGTCAAAAATATTCTTGGGGTGCTCACATTAAGCTAAAACTCTCCCTTTCTCTAGGTATATTTAATCTCCTAACTCTAAGATAATTATATAAAATAAGTGTACTTTTTCGATCCAAAACATCCATTTTATGAGTTTAGCATAGATTTGATTGTCTCTCAATGTATTCAACATAGTCTCAATGTGGTTTTCATGTTCATGTATGGATTATTAATATACTATGATATCATCAATAGATACTACCATGAAGGAATATAGATATGGGTGGAAGACCAAATTGATAATATCTATAAAGACATTAGGTGCATTCATGAGTAAAAAAGGATTGACCAAGAACCCATATAGGCCATAGCTTCTATTGGGATCCATGAGAGGTATTTATGATTCCAAACAAGAAACCAAAGAGAGATCGACCTCAAATTTATCTTTAAAAAAACTATCACTCCTCGTAGATGGTCAAATAATTTATCAATTCAAGATAGTGGATATAGATTCTTTAATGTGAGTTGGTTCAAAAGATGAAAATCCACATGAATCTTGAGGGTATCGTATTCCATAATGGAAAAAGGATTTGTGAATCCCATGAAGAAGTGTTGGGGTGTATGAAGCCTTAAGTGTCTAGATCCTTTAATTTCTAATTGATCTCCAGAAGATCCATAGGTTCCATACTGTAAATGGTAATGCTCACTCATTCTACTATTTGAATGATTTCGATAGTGATATCTACCTATCACACTAGAGGTATGCTAGATAATTCATCAAGAAAGACATCCCTAAAATTATACACTACATGATTGAAAACAATGGGTCATAACCCCTGGTCATATAGGAAACAACATGTGATTTGTGTTGTCCAATTACCTTGCCTATCCTTCTCGAGTCCTTATCACAAAGATTTCACATCCCATTTTCCCTTATGTGCATGGTTACTTCCCTCTGGTGTTTTAATAATCACCCTCCAACGATAGTAGTCAATATATGCTCAGTAGGGAACAAACCAATCCATCCAAATGATTAAATAAAATCCCATTATGTAGAGGATGGAGAGATACCATACCAAGAGTAATCTATACACCTTAAGGGAAAAATCCTTACAATTCCAAACATCCTGTGATCATATACCTAACAAGGGTATCTAAGGACATAACACCATGAATTTTCCCAATCTAGAGGCTCAGACTCTCTCTGATTACTTTGGATATTAAATATTGGGACATTACTATGTCAAATAAAGTAGACACTATTGCGGGGATAATAGAATAGTGCCTCAAACAATGGAAGGTCTAGTTATTTGATCCTATGGCATAGAGGAGACTACATGTAATGGGCTTTTATTGTGTCCCTAATTCACTACTTGGATTATTTGAGCATGTTTTTTGTACTTGTGTTGAGAATCACAAGTTTGAATATTTTATCCTTGACCAATGCCTCATCCTAAATTCCCGACGGTATTCAATCTGTGCTCTTTTCCTTATTGTACATTCCCCACTCCAAAACATGGGAAATATATAGATCCCCTATTGTTAGGAGCTAATGGAATAGTCCTTCAGAAGTGCTGGATATGCTTTGTTTTTGAGCATCCTCTGCAGTCCATTGGATCTGTTATTAACTAAGGTTTTTTTCTGTCTCAACTTCTCATACTAGTGACATATCAAAAAGATACTAGTACAAGGATCATGACTACTAGTATCTCCATGAGAATCCCAAAAAATTATCTTTATCTAAAAGAGGAAGTACTGATAGATCTCAGTTCCAAACCACCACAACTCACAACATCATCTTCTCTCAAATTCAACACTGTATTAAGGGACTTGTTCTTGATTTATAAAATAGTAGATAAACTGAATTCATTGAGCTATTACCATATGGAATATACCTTACCATCTTCAAATCACCTCATGGTTATAAGATCATCATCTGTTAGAGTTTGAGTGAACCACTGTAGTTTTTTTAAATGATATTAGTATTCAATGGAAGACATATTTCCCAATTATAGGATCATGAATTATTTAACTCTATTATACCATTTAGTATAGGGAAATAAGTATTCATATATGATAGTGTATAAATTCACCGAGACCATATCATGATGTTGTTCTACCTACATGAAAACACCACACAACCAATTGGTCAAATCATATAGTATTTATGCTAAATGTTTGACCCTATAATATTGAGATGTCTCTATATCTTCATATTTAGAGAGGAAAACATCAATCCATGACTCAGTAGCATGATCTTCTCCATGCCCCAAGAAGGTGGGATGATGCTGCTACTGGAATTCAAGAGTCAATTGATCCATACTTGAGTAAGGTCAATTAACACCATTTATATTTTGGAAAATAGAAAGAATTCATTCTCAAAACCGGGTTTCAGTTACCATATCCGGAATAGGGAGAGGTTCCACAATTGGAACTATGCGAGGAATCACTAGAGGCTCAAGGATCACTACATAGGGTTCAGTTTTTTCTCTCCCTTTAGGGATTATGGCTGGGGATGCTATGGTGGCATGATACTACAAATCCAAATGAATTCCTTAGTAGAAATTTAACATTTGAAAAGATTGCAGATTGAAAAAAAATGTTGTAAATCCTTCCTATAGAAATCAAAATGCCACTCTAACTTCTCCAAAATATATATCCAAGTTGTAGTAAGAGACCAAAAGAGGATGTCAGAATATATGAAACACATCAACTACACACTACTAAGGCTAGGTTCAAGTCTAAGTCTCTATTTCATATTTATAGATTAACTAATTTATATTTAAAAACCATATTCATCTTAGATTTTAATTTCATTTTCAAATAATTAATTTTATTTAAATTGTTGAATTAAATTGATTTCAATATCTAATCCATTCGGACCTACACTTCTTATGAACCAAGACATGAAATCCACTTAACCAACACCATAATATGTACCATCCCATGTGACAAATGGTCCATGACTCCATATACCATAATTGACCGAATAAGTTGTCTATTTTAACTAATCTAGGAGAACACTATTAGGTTAAGGCAACCAAATTAATGTTCAATAATGTTTTCCAATCACTAGAAGATAAATCATCATAATTCTATACAATAGTCAAAGAATAAAAATATGAAAAAATAAATTCATGTTTAAAATAAACATGACATGGAAAAATGCATGGAATATTCATCCTATTGTTCCTACATGATGCACAAACTAATGAAATACCCTCATATCCTCTATCCTTAGTAAATGAAATCATAATTTCAGTAATACCAATAAAAATAATACTATAGGACATGTACATCTCCTAATGGTGATGTCGTATCAACTATAAATGGAATAATCAATAACCACAATTTCCTATACCATGTTTGGTTTCCACTATACATCCGATAGAAATATCCATGCATAGGGTCACTCCAAAATTCCATTTTCTCATAGTACCCTATATAATACCAAAACAAAAAACAAAAATAAAAAAATAACACTTTGATACCATCTTTTAATTTTCTGACCTGGAATCCACTAAACCCATGCCCTGAGATGGTGGATCACATGACATTAAGCGCAACTCCCCATATGATAAAGGTTTTTGAATAGAAACAATGGTGTGATGGTGGTGCGGTGGAGAGAATACACCCTCATGTCATAGTGGCACATCAGATATAAAAATAAACATATTATAGTGGAAGCTTATCTAAACATATAGAATAATGAGTTAGAAGATGAATATATAAATGAACATCTGAATAGTGATATAAAAATCCACCAGACAGTGTCATATAAATGGATTCATGGAATGATGGTATGTAGAAGGGGAATAAGGGAAGAGATAAACAATGAAACTATAAAAAACTAAAAAATTAATAAAAGGTACTCAACTAGAATCTTGAGAGAAGGCTCAGTCTTCTGATCCTATGATCCATACATAAGTAATGAATTTAATCATCCTTAATAGATCCTTATCCCTTATCTATAATTGTAGTCATATATTCTTCTATGGTGATAAAGACATCATGAGTAGGGTTTGAGATATAAATCTCATTATTCCATAACCAACTGTTTCATTATCTAATCAATACAGTGGTTGTAACTAAACAATGTACAAGTAATAAACAAAATAAGAAAAGAAAGATAAATAAATAACCTTCTTTCATAAGTTCCTGGGGGACACCTCGAGGCTCTACCTACTTCATCTCATGGAATGAATTAATGTATTATATATAACTATATATAGAGTAATTATATATATTTTATAATTATATATATCTATATGTCATCCACCAACTGAAATAATGTCACTTCTTTGTGGCGGTTTAAACTGATTCCAACTGTTTATGCAAAAATTTCAAAAAAATGCCAATAATGTTGTTGTCAACATCAAACCCACGGAGGAGCCTTACATTTAGTGGAAATTTATACTAAACATCACAAAAAATATATTTATTGGTGGTTTTTTTGTTTTAGTGGAGGTTTTCTGGCCATTTTTTTAGGATTTAGTAGTGGATTAACTTCTATCATATCCTAAATAATGTTTAACAAGAAAAACATCGTAAAAAGGAAAAGAAGTGCTAATAAAAAAATGAATTTATATAGTAGGGATTTTAATAATCACTGAGAAAATAAATACTACATAATGTCAGTTTAAAACAATTCTAAACAATAATATGTCACCTTTACCATTTGTATAAACCACCTCTATATGTTGATTTTTTAAAAGGAATGGTGGTACAGAATTTGTATCCCCAGAACATCACACAACCCTATAATAAAAAAACAATTCACAGTGGAAACATCACATATTAATGATCAACCAAAGAAATTTAGCACCATTAATAACAATTTCAACATCAATTTCTCTATTCATGAATAACTATACCATAACATTCAACATTTACCAATTCCTTTAATATTATCCAAATTACATATGTACTCTAAAATAGACTATTTTGAAATGTACGGGAAATATAGATATCCCTACCAGAAACAACAATATGGTTTTTGAATCACCAAATCAGTGTTATTTTGTCATAATATTAGTTTTAAAACATATATGAATTTAAAGATAACATTAATCACTACTTAATGAACTTTTCTCGACACCCTCTCCATCTCTCTCTCCACTTCCTGCTACCAGAACGTCCATGAAAATTATATTGAAAATTAAACATTGTTTTATAGCCATATTTATACATAAAAACAATACAATATTGTCAGAGAAATGATTTTTAAGTTCTTTGATATACCTTGTCACCACTAGCCATCGATGTAATATAACTAGGGACTAATCGAGTCATCATATGATATAAATCAATCAATTCATACTTCAAAGAGGATATATGGGCCCCCTAATCTTGAATTGTTCTTTTCATTGAAATGAACCCCCACTAGGAATCTCAATATAGAGAGGGACTAAAATGATTTTTAAATGCCAATGAAATTTTTTATGTTCTTATAAAGTCCTCATATGGTAATGGTATCAAATTCAACCTGCACACCAGACCAAGATGCTCCATCTAGAGGACATTACCAACTAGGTCGTCCTAGGAGACTAAGAAGAACTGAGTGGGATTGGAATCCCATGGTTCTATAATTTTTTCCTATAAATAAAATTTCATTCATATTTTAAGCCATAAATATTAACATAGTGAAAACATAAAATAAGTTATTATAATGAAAAATGAGTTTATACCCTATATTCTTTGGTAGCCTCACTACATAACTCCCATTAAATTTTGTATATACATCAAACAAAAAATAATTTTAGGAGGCATGGTTCCCTAAATTATGTGACAGCATTAATCAACTATATATCAACAATTTAGTATATTAAAAAGAGAACCTTGTTTTATTAAAATTTAAAATAATGAAAATATTTCAAGAGTCGACTAGTTTCTGAAAAAACTCTTTGACCCGGAAATGTGAGGGGTGGTTTTCTTAGCCCAACTTTCTGAATTCTTCCTTGAGAAATCCTAAAATAAATAACATGTACGATAATAGATATTTATAAAATTTTAACTATTTTTCATAGGCAAGTATAAATGATAAATGCGATTAATGTAATAATATATATTTAATAACTTATCACATGCTTCTCATGAATACGACTATAAATAAAAACCTTTTATTTCTCTCAAAGTACCCCTTTCGAAAACATATCATATAGTTATTGGGGGATCACTAATGTATTATTGAATTCATTCCATAATCTCCATTCAAAAACATTGTATTTCTTAAAAAATATACATGTCAAACTATAATCTGTATTTATTACAATATTTCTGAACATACACAATGTTCAAACCATTCTATAAGCTCTTTATTAACAACTTTTGTTATAAATTTATCATTTAATATTCATCCACTCATTCATATCATTTTCATGTATCATTATCCCTTCAATAAATTGATCCACAATTTCCCAATTTAGCAACACATATCTATATTCTTATAATAATTTCATTTCTGTCAATGTCACATTTGAGCTCCTCCCAACTGATCAGCCAATATCAGGAAGTTTTCTGATTTTTCTTTTTGTTGAGATTGAGTCGATGTGTTTTCAACATGTCCAAATCGATTGAATCATTTCCAAATTACATCCATGTATCTAGAACGAAATTAGAGACATTCCTCTATCAAATATCCCTAAAAATTGGCCTTGTTTTGGGGATTTACTTTTCAAATAAGATTTAAAATGACCAATATATCTGTGAAATAAAATAAATAAAACATAATTATATACTAATTGAAGTGACACAAATTTTTTAATTAATATGGGAAACATTTGATTATTTAATCTATAAATTAGATATATGAATCCATAATATACAAGGCCTCCTAATTTAATTTCCTCAACCAAATGCATAGTTAAATGAATCATGAAAATAGAAAATAATGGATGAATGATCATCTCTATTACATGAAGTGTCAATACAAATCTCTTGTGAAGGATTCCATGTTCAAATGTTTGTAGGGTTTTCCAAATATGGGTATCAATAATGTGGAAAATTAGAGTACAAAAACAGTATCCTTTTCTGGTAATCATGTATACTATACTAATATTAGTAACTACTGTAAACAAATCCATGGAAAACAACTTTTCATTCCATGTAAACTATTATTCATGAAGTCAAAACACGTCAAAATGTTATTTTAATACCCATAAGATACTTTAAAATGTTTTAAAATTTTATGGAAAGTATATTTATCCCTATTTTTCTTTGAAAAAATTGATGGCGCATACTTTCAATTCTCATCTAGATAGAGATCAGGGTTTATGTTCATTGTTTTTAATTCTTTTTGTTCAATGTGATGGTCCTTAAATTCTCTACTATCATTATGAACTGTTCAGATAAAATTTTCACAAACATCCTTCTCAATATTTATAACATCAATATTATGCTACAAAAAAATTAAATTCCCAATATGGATGTTTGCTAATTATACTTTTTTTCCATTGTTGCATTCTGATTTCAATTGATTATGAGATTTTAACTTGTATCCAACTACCATTAAAACTATGCACCATAAAAAAATTCTATTTCATAATTTCCATGTTATTCCAATATTTTAGAACCTTTCAGAAACATTAGAGGTGGTCTACGATCAATAGAACCATTGAATTTTTACTTTTTCAACTAAAATCTATGACATTCATTTAGAAATCTTCAATGACATAAAAAGAACCATTTTTTATGTGAGGTATTTGTTCAAGATCAATTTCAATGTTACAAATATGGAAAGATAAAACCTTGTAAGAGTTACAACTATCTATATTTCTCATGTCCTAGGAAGTCACTAATGGACCACATTAAATAATCTTTAATTTTGTACATTTTTCTAGAAGATGCATCATACGTCTCAATACTATTGTTCCATATCTCATGTAATTCATAAATTAGAGGTATCATGTATACATAAATATAATTTCTATGCATTAATTTTCTATGAATAATAATTGAAATGATAAAATATTTCTTCTTCATACACATCCACGGAGGAATATTATAAAGGATCAAAACTACAAACCAAATTCTATAACTGGTGCTCAGTGACTAAAATGGCTTTAATCCATCAGTAACCAATCTCAATCATAGATTCCTATGATCAGATGATAAATTTGGATGTAGATAATTTAATTAATTCCATAATTGTGAATCTCTTTGATGTTGCATTAATCAATCATTGTTATTTTCTATAGAATTCCACTTCATGTTCTGGGTAGTTTTCAATGACATGAATAATCATTGAAATTTAGGAAATAAAATAACAAAATGGAAAACATTTTTGGGCATGTTCCTTTTATTATTCTTTATAGTAGTATGTTGATTCATACTTCCAACATCACCCATTGACTACTATATAGAATAATAACCTTTTTCTATCCTATTATCTTGAATCCTCTCCCCAATAAAGCATAAATTCACTGGGGAAATAATTATTTTTGTATATTTTAGACCAAGAATGTTAACAAATTTCTTCATGTCATAAAATTAATTATGGATTTTTTCTTCTATAAAAGCATCATACAAAAATTACAATGTCATGGACATCAGCTAATTTGAAATTCCATATAGGAATTTGTTTTGGTACAAATTTAGTAGAAAAAAATGTTTTGAATATTTCAAACATCCACTATAAAACTCATGATTTCCATTGTCAACTAAATAATGAAATTCATTTTAATACTACATGTTGTTCTCTCTTACATGAGACTAAATATAATAATTAGGAGGATCCAACGATATGTTATAATCTTGATATTTATTTCCTATAGTCCCAAAAACATCACTTGTCGGGTTTATATTTGTATTACCCACAACTAGTTATTCTGATATGTTTTGATGTTGATTTTTTTCTTTTAATATTGAATGGTTCATTTATAATGTTATTAATTTCATTATCCATTTTCTAGAATGTTGGCAGCTCATTCTGTCTATTTAAATTAGTTCTCAATCATTATGTAACGTTCGATTCCCCATGCCAATTCCAACCCAAATATAGACAAAGTAATTGATTCAATATAAAGTGTTCATTAACATCATATATTTTCAACCATAATTTAATATAAATTTAGGACATGGAAATATTATTCTCCCATCAACAAATCAATTGGAAATTGAAAATTCTAAAAAATCATACAAACCCTTATCATACTGATGTCTGTTCATCGGTAATGTGATCCGAATTTCATCCATATATATCATAATGTGCCTACAATTTATTAAAAAACATTAGCACATAATAATCAGTAATTTGGAAAAGAGATAATTTCATGATCTTGTAAAGTGGAATTAGTTGGAATATAATATATTCATGATTTAATTAAAATTTAATTTATTTTAATGAATAAATAATTGATTAGAATATAACAGGGTTCTAGTTACTGAGTAGTTTCCCAAAATTGAGAAATTGGTCTGTAAATTATATCCCATCATGTGTCATATACTAAACAAGTATCCCATCCAAATATTCTTTCTATTAAATGTAAAGAACACAAAAAACTCAATTTAAATACTTTCCAAAAATAACAAAAAATCAATAATTTCATTTTCCTCAGATCATTTTCATATTTACTAGAATATTTACAATCTAAATCACCATTCAAAATATATATCCATAATTTTCTACACATCCACAATAAAAAAATTTCAATTTTCAAAATAAATTTATTAACTTTTTCCCTTGAAGAATATAATAATTATTCATGATTTATTAAACCTTTAATATGGATGATATTTAGAATTTAACAATAAAAATACATTTCATTAAATTCATTTCCAATGGAATTCATACTTCCTCATAATTATATATACATCATGAATATTTTAATAAAAATCCATCAAAAGTTTCTATTTATTGTATAAATTATATAAATATATATATTATAAACATATCAAATAATGAAACATAAAATTCTCCTATAATTAACATATTGGTTTTCATCACTTATTAATAAACATATCATAGAAAAATTATTTTATTAATTCCATAAGAATTGTCATTGATTCCCCACACAATTTTTCAACAAGAATTTATATTCATGAAATCCAACTAGAATTAATCATTTTCACTATCTTAAATTATAATTACATAGTTTTATCTGGTTTCTAATTTAACAATATAATAAAATATATAATTCATTAATGAAATTTAATGTGTATATTTATTTATTTGTGTATTACTCTACATTTCTATCGATCATTGAGTGCACACGCCATACCAAAAATGCATACAAAACATGAATTTTTTTTGTAATGTGTACTGCAAACACATCCAATAAATTCGTATAAAATAATTAAGGACATAAAATCCAAAATGCAAAAATAGAGAATATGATGAATGGGAATTAAATTTCTTATAGTAATCAAAATTAAGATAAAAAATTGTATACTAAAACTATAAATAACAAGGAAGAGAGAAATAAAACTTATATGACCTCACTTCTGGCAAGGGCCCAGGATAAGAAAGTGGTAGGGATAGGGATCGAGCGAGGATGATAACTTAGGCAATGGAAAGCGTGTGGGAGATAGTTCGGGGTGGTATGACCGTAGCATAAGAAAGGGGTCGAGGAGGGGGTTCATGAGATCGAAGGGCTCAAGAGATACCTAAGTGTAGGATATGGGTAACCAACATCATTCTAGGGTTTGGGGTTTGGGGAAAATGAGATCAAGGTGGAATGGTTAGGGGAGAAGGGTGGGCCATGGGGGGAAAGTGTCTTTTTTTAATAAAAACAAAGCATTTAGCGGTGGTTCCTAAAAATTCCATGAAATCGGTTAGTTTTTTTAGAAGGGGTAGTAAGCCAACACTAAAAACTACCACTAAACAACGAATTTGTTATAGTGGCCAATATTAACCAAGTACACATGTACACAAGTTTCCATATAACTAGAATACTAGTTGTTATCTTTATTGAGGGGTAACTCTGACATCCATGACCTATCTAATGAGCCTATAAGCTCAAAAAATATGTTACATTCCCTATATATCAAACTATGTTGGATATATAATTCTCACTACTCAATATTGTGAAGGTTCCACCATGTCAAATCTCAAAAAAGGGATGCATCATGTTAATCCCAATGTCCAACTAGTGTTAATGGTGTGAAATGTCACTCTCATCACGCAATGTATGGGAGTGTGATAACATCATGCTCAGTATATCCAATACCATCTTACCACAACCCAAACCAATGAATATTAACATTTATTATATTAATAATGAGGAAATACCTCTTATTTGTCATGTTCAAAAAGTCAATATATATAAATAAGGAAAACAGTTCTATTTAAGCATATTATATGTATGAAAATAATAGGCATGTCCTCTCTACCCTATAATCATTACATTTGAATCATTAATTTAGAGGAAAAAACCAACATTCATAAGTTACTCCATTCAATATATTCCATTCAATTAACCAAGGATGGAAATTCAATTCATTAGGTTCAAATCCATTTTAATGGTGGTATGTTTAATTAGGGACTTCCATAGATGGGAAATTATAATTATAGGTGGGACAAGCAGTTAAGAGGTTCCATTATTTCCATAAAACATTTATATATTATGTGAAAATAAATTTAAGATTTATAATGATTTATAATTAAGAGTTCCATTCTTTTAATAATTTAACTATAATTGGAAATTCGATTTGGCACACCCTAGGGTTGTCCATAAATGTTGTAACCATTATCTAAAAACCTATATAAGGATAAAAGGATGTGTATCATGGTGTGATGGTCAATTTTATATGAATAGTTCAATAATGAGGGGATTCATGACAAAATACAACATGATGCATAATAGAAAATCTATGTGATATCAAAACGCATGGAGAAAATGATGAGACCACCAACCTCGACGATGTAGGTGACCCCTCACTTGAATCAGTCTTAGATTCAAAGTAGGTTGGAAGAAATCGATGAAATAGTCTAAAGCCTTAGAAGTAGGAAAAAATATATTACACCTAAATACCCAAAAGGATTCCATGAAAAACTAGAATATGAAGGTAGAGGATTGTGCTGATCACCTTAGTGAATCCAATTCCTTTGAAGGATCACAAAACAAACATCATTTGTGTGATATTGAAGAGATCCTAGGTTAATGGAGATTGGAAAGATATGGTAGAAGAAGAATCCAATTTAATATCTAGAGGAACAAGATCAGAATTAAATGGGTAAAATAGAAATAATTTGGGCCAAAATGGAAATTTAAATCAAAATAAGAGGAAAATGGTTTTCCCACATGATCTATACCTCCATGAAAAATAAATCATCTATAACTCCTTGAAAAGGATGGTCCTTACAATACATATTTATTATTATGAGATTATATATGTATAAAATTTGTAACTTGTGTTAATTATTTAACTATTTTTGAGATTATAAAATATGTTTCATAATAATATGATCAAATATAATCCATTAAATCATTTAGAAATGGCACACAGTAAATTGAATGAGAATTTGATCAATAAACGCAATCCAAGGATTATGAATGATTGTTTCGTTGATGTGACTAAGCCAATATTTCAATGGGTAGTAGTATTCCAAATATCAGCATTATATGATGACCTAATATGTTTAACTAAGAAGATAGATAAGGAAATATATAAGTATCTTGTTTTATAAGGGAATCACATGGATAATTGGACACTATACTAAGAAATGTATAAGTGAATTAAGGGAATTAAGGGTTTTCCCATTTGTGATAATTGTGGAAAGAAAAACTCGATTACTTTCTTGAATGGAAATAGAATATTCTACATGTGTGGAGAGAAAGGAAATCATGTTATTGATTGAAATGGAATGAAAATTATTTCTAATGTTCAATGATTCATCTTCAGAGAGAAGGTACATAATGCAAACCAATGTCTCATTTGTCAAAGGAATATTCCTCAAATGTAGCTAATGGATCATGGTCATGCTTTTACTATTACCACACATTATGTGGAATGGTTAATGACCTTGTTATTGGATTAATGAATAATTTAATTTGATTATTATATCAATGATATATTTTCTATATGGATTATGAAATCTATAAGGATTGTAATATAGTAATATTCATTAGGGATTTGGAAGAATATGTTGAACAACATTGGTGACAAAGAAAAATGATTCTATAGAAAGTTGAACAATTAGGGAAACACATTATTGAGGGAAATATAGTCCTTAATATGTTCTTGATGTTAATATGATTATGATTTGGTAAAGATATTATAAATTTGGATAATGTAAATTGGATAGTACTAACTTCCTTAGAACTAGATAATGATTTTTTAACAAAGTGGTTTATTGTTGACGGAGATTAAAACATTTTCAGATTTAAGGAATATATTTAATAATATTTGTTTTACATATTTAATAGGTATGAATTCATGTTTTCAATAATGTTTTTTTCTTAATTTAGGACATTTACATTTCGCTTCAAAGTACTTGATGAATGTATTCACATGTTTGGTTTGTGATGATAAATGGTTACATCATGTGGTTAAAGTTCTTAATGATAAGTTCATTTGGAAATTCAGTGACCATATTACTAACTATATAGATCATAATATATTGGAAGATCCATAAGGATAACCATTAATGAATTGGTCTAACTTTATCATTGTATGAGGTTTTATACATTAATGTTTTACTTCACGATATGGATATTTATTCATAAAAGATAAATTTTCTAACTATATTTGTCTTAGAAGATAGTTGGAGTTAGAAAGATTGACTTTTCACTATTTTATGGATCTTAGGATCTATTAAAAATTTATTTTTATTTATTTATGAAAAATAATTAATTTATGGATATTTGTTTCCTTGAGTGAGTGATTAATGGTAAATTTATTGAAGCATAACCAAAGGATTAAATAATTCTTATGAAATTGAAATATATAAGCGGAGTATATTTCAATATATTCTTTGATAGTAAAATAATTTTTCAAATTTGGGAGATTTATCTTGAAACAATAATGTTATATTTTTTACATTCATATATGATGAATAAAACGATCATTTAAATCATCCCAAATTTATTTTTTTGAGGCCCTTAACATTGCAATAACCACTCACATTCTTATGATCAATGAACTCGATCGCTCTCCATAATTATTTATACTTTTCTTCCATTTCCATATCATTAAATTACACCAATAATATTTTATATATAATCCAGGTTATGTGTTATTCCATATGATATTTGTTACTCCACTTCCACTCTTATTAAGAGGATATTTTTTAAGCCTTTTTCGATGTGGATTTTCAACAAAATAATTTTTAAATATCAATCCATTGATTACAGATATTATATTTGAATTGTGTAGATTCTATTTAGTTAATGTCGGGAGAATGTGAAACGCCAATATTCTAAAATAATAAAATTGTATTCAATAGGGTTTGTGACACAAAACATTGATTTTATCTTGATATACAGACAACATCGACATTAAACAAGACATGACATATTATTAAAATTTTATTATTTAATGTGATAGTTATCACCATTCTTTTATAATGGAGGTTATGAATAAGATTAACTAAATAAATAAAATATTTATTTTACAAATTTTCATTTGTTTTTTATTTATTATAAATAAATTATTAATCATTTACAATAAAAACAAATGCTTTCTGAAAAACAATATCTTTATAAAAGATGGTTGAATCATGATTTTTGAAACATAATTTAAAATTAATTTTAAAAATTTCTATAAAATTTATTTGAAAAAATATAGTTAATTTTTTAAATAATTAAAAAAATTATCGTAGTGTCAAGTTTTGAAATTTTTCTAAAAAGATTAACTTTTTTGAAAAATAGTGAATAATAGTAAATTTTAATCGAAAACATCATTATTTTTAAATTTTTTATAATTTTATATTGTATATTGAATTATTTTTAATGTTAAATAATTTATATTATATATATTAATTTTATTGGGGTAATTGTAATCATTTTCATACTAAATTTTTATATTAAAAAATTGTAAACTTTTAAATACTTTTCTCTTTAAAACCTCACTTTCTCGTCAATTTTTCATTAGTTTTAAATTTAAATTTACCGATTATTTGAATATAATTTGGAAAAATGGATTATATATTTTCAATCAGAATAAATTATAATTTATATTAAGTTTACATAATTGTTTGCAAAAATGAATACAAAAAATAGTAAAAATTAATTAACATGCTTCATGTAAAAATTGAATTACCTAGGGGATTAATCTAAGAATATAAAGTTTAAAAATGACCTACCAACATTTCCAAAAACCAAATTATGGATCTATTTTTAACTTACCTATTATAGTATTGATAATTTAAAATTATGGGTGATTTTGGCATGATACAAATGTCGTTATGACTGAATATTTTTAAAAAATTAAAAGTTTGCCAACCACCTCACTTATAAAAGGCCACCCACTATCCTCTCTTATTCACATCATCAAAACTCTTTGGTTAAGAAAATTACTAACTAAATCACATATAAAAAACCTTCCCTCATCTTAAAATCCTTATTTATGGAATAAATCCAAACTAGGATGGCTTTAGTGAAAACCTAATGATAATACCCGAATAAGAGGTAACTTTCTTTAACGAGTGTCTCATTTTATATCTTTATACAAATCCATCAATTATTATTAAAAAATATGATATAGTGAAATATGTATATTAAATATAATTATATTTTTTTATAAAAATTTAATTATATAAAACAATCTCCACTTCCATCAAATGGGTAAAAAAAATTATATTTCGTGTGTACGGTGGACTATCACCTCATGAACCGATGTCATTTGTTCTTCCATTAGCACCTTTCATGGTGTGGTATCATGACCGAAATAAAGTATATATATGATATCTATGACATAGTTATACCTATGTTTTTATTAAATTATATATATCTTTTCTACCTTCCATTCCATTGAAGATATAATAAATTCACTTGTGTGTATAGTAGACTACTGCCAAACGAAGCGATGTGATTCGTTTTTCACTAATGATCAACAGGAAAGGAAATAAGCATAATTTTAATGATTATGTATTATATAAATGACATTATTATTATATTTGTGGAATAATTATCATTTTTAAAATATAATATATCATTTTTATTCTTACCATTTCACCCACTTAAAGATGAAATCATCGTTCGTGTATGTGTGGACTACCACCTTCACAGAGTGATGTGACTCTCTTTTCATCACCAAACCACATGGAAAATATATATAATTTTTTTATATGGTATATATAATATTATTATAATTTTTGAAATATTTTTAATTACATACCTTGTTTCTATAATGATAATTGGAAAATTGAAATATTAATCATGCGTCTATATAGAAACCGTCTCCATGATCATAATGTACTTAATTTTTCATAACCATACTTCAATACTTAAATAAAAATTTTAAATTATTTAAATAATATAATAAATATTACTTGATTAATTATATGGAGATTATAAAACCATTTAATGAGTGAAATAATCATATCTTTAATGAAAAATCACCAATAATAAAACATGACAATTAAAACCAAATCATCCAAAATAATGAAATATTACTTATTAAAAGATGATAATATGTTATAAATGGAAAATATATGATATAAAAAATAGTAATATGGTTCTATTATATGTCCATTTTTTAAACAACTATATATGATGTTAAATAATGTCCAATATAATGAAAGCATGAGGTAATATATTTTGTAACTCAATTTCCATTCAATATGTTAAACTTCAACATCATTAATCATTTCATTTTAAGATTATGTGTATAATTAATTTTGATTAAATTCTGTATTACTTCCCCTTTTTTGGGTATTTTACATTGAGACACATAATCAATTCCTTAACTAATTCTCACATGAACATAATGATCATTGTACCAGTTAATATCAGAATCTTCTGACAATTGACATTTCTTATTCTTGAATTTCAGTTGAATGAAATTATTTGAATATTTCTTAACAAACCCATTTCATTATATCCTTAAATGGTTATTTTGGATTTTTTAATTTTTTAGTACAATTTCTCAAATCATTGGTTAAAATAATAATTATTAATTTTTTTTAAAGAAAATATGACTTCATTTTTATCGTCGATCTGAAATATATTTTATTCCAATTCCATGTTTTCTTAAAATGATTACAAATTTGTTTAACCTTTTAGATATTTTTTATTAAATTTATTTTTACCAAAATTTAGTTTTTTTAATTTCAATGGAATCTTTTTCCATTTCCTAGTCCATGCATTTTTTTATTTTAAATAAAATGTGAATGAAATATTCATGTCGTTCAACAAACAAGGAACTATTTTCAACATTTTATAGAATAAAAGGACTGTTATTAATAACTTTTATAGAATGTAAAAATTACCATCCTTAATGATAGTAATTTATTTAAATCTTCCTTTCCTTGTTTACAAGGATATTTTTATAGAAAATATTTTTCAAAATATTCTTGAAATTATTAGTTTAAAATAGTTATTTTTTATAGAAAAGTGTATTCAAAATGTTTTTTGGCTTTCAAAATGAAAAGGATCTTAACATAAATAATTTTTAATGATATTTCATGTTTTGTCTATTCATAAATGAAAACAAACATTCAATGTAATTATGATAAACTAACGATATGTTGTACTGATGTCATCCTTATTATTTTTAGTGATGTTTTAGGATCAAATTTATTATCGATGTGATATTTTTATATTATTATCCATATTAACAAAGGTGGTTTATTATTATGTTTATTTGATTAGGGTATGTATTGAAATTTAATATGGGATTTTTTATTATGAATATCTATTTTTATTATCTTTCACCAATTTTATGTCAGTAATGAATTGTAGTTAGTAAGTGTTGGGTAGGACATGATATAGATAGCCCCATTATGTATCAATAGGTATCATGTGAAAAAATCAGTCCCCCAAACCGTATGAGTATATACACAGTAGTGTTAAGCTATCTTGTGAAATGTCCCAACTGTAAGTTCCTTATGAAAGGTCTTGACACAAATGAGTTATCCATAACTGATGGGTTCAAAATGAGTAGTTTTAAACTATCTTGTGTAAGTTCTTAAAGTTAATTATCTTGGGAAAGGTCTCGAAAATATGATTATGATGTTCTACATTATGCATTACCTCATTATAAATTATGTTATTAAAATTAAATCTAACTATTGGTTTAGTTAGAATATCCATGGTTATGATTCAAGACCATGTGATTATTTATTTGGAATTACTTGATTGTCATTTATTACTTCCACATTATGCTCATGTTATTGATTAAATAGAATGCAATTCAGTTATTTAATTTTAAATATTTATCATTCCTTATTTATTCATAGAATATTATTTATTATAACCCTCACATAAAATTTTATCTCATCCCTTTATTATGATTTATATTCTATAGGATTCTAGGAAATAACATTTGATTTATATAGAGGGATATGCTAGAGTGAATAGTGATATTCTTGAAGAAAAATATGTTGTAATTTATGTATTCAATTTTTATATTAGAATCTTGTATATATCCAGTTTATGAATAATAATTAACAATTTGTTCCTTTGGGATGAGATTCCATAAATCTAATTACAATGTAATAAATATGACTTCATCATTGGGTGAATAGGTTCGTGTTTTTTACAATCAAATTTCAAAAAAATTCCAATTGATCCTTTTAAAAAAAATTAAATAAACCAATGAACTTCTAAACATGTTTTTTCATGAATACTGATAAGGGAATTACAATGTTCGTTATTATAACTTAAAATATTACATTGGATGGAATCTTCAAAAAAATTTAAAATAATAATTATTGAAATATGATGGGAAGTCTAATTTACCTTTTTGTGACTCATTTGTACATCATATTATGTGTAATCCTTTGTGCTCATTTTTAATAAAAATAAAAAAGAATAAAATGTTAAGGCCCTCAATATAATTATCTATTATTTAAAATGAAATAAATACCATGGATTACCTTATCTTGGGGAAAAATATTATGATTTTTCTATTTTTATGATGTGGATTTTGGATAATGCAATGTAGATTCCAAATATACTTGTAAAACATGTCATTTACTAGGAAAATCCATCATATAATTGTGTACTAAGAAGAAATATTTTGTTTCTATTTTTACATATAAATAGGAATAATAATCCTATAATATTTTTTTCCTATGTTATATAGATGAAACATAATCTTTTGGAATTCAGGATAATATTTTTTTTCCATACCTATCAAGTGAGACAACACTAGAGGGATCATTGTTTCTAAAAATACCCTCAAATAATCTCACTCTAATAACATTTAAAAATACACAATTTTATGTGAGATCACATGAAAAAAGCTGATATCATTATTTTCATTGTTTTCAAAAACCTACAAAATGTTCATATCCCCACAAAGCCCCTTCCTCTTGAACATGTTGACTTCATCAAAAGAGATTTTTGTATTATTAACTTATGGTACATATCACTTAATCACTTTGTATTGATCATATTTTTTCTATTATGTTTTTTTCGTGGAATGTTTTTCCAATTTTTATTAAAATAATAAAAAAATTCAAAAAGTTTCACAATTTTTTGATAACTATCAGGAGTAAGATACCCCTTCAAAAAATTCAAGTCAGGTTATAAGAAATTGGATGTGGTTCTGGTGAAGATCCTCCATGGTATTTTTCTTGAAAATAGTATATTGGGTTTTTATGGCATTCTATATCATAGGTACTATGATAGGGATTTTAATGCATACCTATTTTTTTCAATCCCTGGTGATTTTAAATATTTTATTAATATAATATTTTCTAAACCTTAAATATGATTTTTTAGAAATATTTATTTTCTAAGGATTTTAATTTCCTTATTTTTGAATTTTTAATAATGATGATTCTGTTAACTCTCATGATGCAATATCTCAGTGTGGTATAATATTATTAATAGTAAAATTATCCTAGTAGAGTAATTTTTTTAAAAAAATAAAAAATAAAAATTAAATTATGATTTTCTGAAATTAATTTTCCTAAACTAATTTTTCAATTTTTTATGTTAGTTTTTAAGAAATGTTTCATTAAAATTTATTAAAAAGATATTTTATAAAAATGTAAATGTTTTTCAAACTATTTTCAAGAATTTTTTTTTCTTCTCTCTAAAGATATCATTATTGATGATAATTAACATTGTTAGATATACCTCATTAATCTCTAAACTCATTTTTAGATCCTTCTGGATACTATTAAATAGGGGGTTATAGTGTATCTGATTTAGGTTTTATGAAATTTCATGTTGTGAAATTGGGAGAGAAATTTTAGTTTATTTTCAATGTTGATGAAAATCTAGGTATCTCGGTATCACAATAATTATTTATCTTTATCTTATACTATTATTATTTTAATTATTATTAAATTTTTTATGATCATCAAAAGGGGCATATTTTTTTGATTCTCACCATTATTTGAATTTAATGAACACAACCAATCTTAACGTGTTTAAAAAATTGTAATTAGGGGATCAGTAGATAGGTTGAAAAGATCATAAGAGAACACATTTGGAAGGAACCATTGGTATGTGTTAAAGGATGTACAGAATCCTTAGAAGAAGGATATAATTTCAATGAAGTCATCATGAAGGAAGTGGAAAAGTCACATTCTAAAGCTAAAGGACACTTGTAGAACTATCCCACTGGTGAAGTTGCACTGAGGAACCAATGGAATGCTAAGATCCTTTCATATACTATAAGACACCACTGACTACTAGATTAAGGATAGTTGAATATCTTTTTCTAATGGGCAATGAAAATGTTTTATACAAGATACCACTTTCCAGTTAGTAGATTTTCATTAATTAGCTAGTAGGAGGAGGAGGTGACGACAAACATCCCAAGTTCCCATCAACTACCAAATGGGGGATACTAGGTAATGATTGGTTTTTATAAGACTAATCCAAGGATGTAGATTAATGATATAAATGTATATCAAAAGTGAAACTATTTATCTTAGTGTCCCATGATGAATTTTTTAACTTTACCAAATAATATGGAGATTATAAATAGAGAACATTGGTGGGATTAGAATTCAACTAAATTTGACATTGACAATATTTCATATCCGATATTTAAACCCAATGTACTCTAAAATATTTTTCTTTATAAATCCACTCTCTAGTTATAGATTTTGTTCTTTTGGAGAATCAAGGATTAGGTACAATGGGATTTCATCATATTAATCTCCTCATCCTTCACCATCCATTTAAATTTGGTACTTACCACAATTAAATTAAGGGAAATATTTTTTCATTTCATTTATAATAAAAAAGTAATGTTACTATTTCTTTTGAGTTTTCTATATTTACCATTAAAACGATTGATTATATATTATCATGTTTCTTCGTTTAAACTAAAAATAAGGGGATATATTCCGTATCAGAACAACTAATATTTTTAACATAATAACTTATTAAATACTCACGTGATTGATGTTGTAGTGTAGGTGATCTATTAAATATATTTCCAAAATTCCTTAATAAATATCTTGTCTGATTTTCTATCAATAATTTCTCTAATTTATCACCTTTAGTATTTTATTTTCTCAATTATATAATCCATTAATTAATTCATAATCACTTAATAATTTTTAATTTTTAATCAATTAATCAATTAATTCTCAAATAATTATTTTTTATTCTTCCAATTTTATTATTATATATAATTATATTTTCTATCATTGAATTTTATTATTTTTAAATAAAAAATTATTTTCATCAATATTTTAAAGAGATGTTTCTAAATTTCGAGTGTTTTACATTCTTTTTTAAGTGAAATTCATCCCCTTTTGGTAATTAATTGATATAAAAACAATAATTTAATATAAAAAATATTAATTTTATTGTTTTTGGAACAACCTACTTTTGTTTTTTCACCCACATGATAAAACATTTCATAAATAATATTTAAACATTATAGGTAATTTTATCATTACCAAAGAATATAAATAAATTATTATCATAAATATAGTTTTTTATCTTAAAATTCAATGTCTGTAATTATTTATATGTTTTTATATCTATATCATTATCAGTAAAATATAATAAGGGAGAGAGATTTAATTTTTTGGAAACATAATTTTATTAATATAAAAAAGAAATGTTATTTTAATAACATGTTTATTCAAATATTATCACTAATGATGATAATATCATGCATAGGTATGAATTACATCATCCACCCATTTCGAGAAAAGGATTTGTGAAATTTTATGCATTTAACAAATGAATTTATACTTCTGTCAAATATTAGCATTTATTGTAATGATCCATTTCATCTAGATATTCTGTTCACTCTTATCAAACATAAAAATGAAATATTTACTAAATAAAAACATGGTGATAAAAAATATTAGATCCATTTTTAATATATAATTTTTATAAGTGGTAAACAATAAATTCAAAACAAATTCACAAATTAAATTAAAAAATTATACTTATAAAAATTCAAATTCAATGAATTTGAATGATTTTATATCAAAAGAATTATTAATGTTTATTACCATTAAATTAATTAGATAATGTTTAATAAAAAAATATAGTAATTTGAAAAAAAATCCAAATCAATATTGAATATTGAAATTAAATTTATTAGAATTAAAAAAATGACACTTTTGGAAAATTCAATATATTTTACTATTCAAAAAAATCACTTTCATTACAATATGAACAATTTAGAGTATTATTATTTTTAAATTTTGATATAAATAATGTTGTTCATTTTATAAAAATAAAATTCCAGAATTTTTAGAAATTAATTTTAATACCAATTCAAAATATGCAATTAATACCCTTTATGAAGGAAATATAATTTGGATTCACAAAATGGATTTACTCTCATTCCATTACTAATAAAAATTTTAAATTAATGATAATTATTTTTATTATATATATTAAATACTAATTTCATTTAAATCACTTATAAAATAATAATTATTTTAATCTTTAAATATAAAAATATATTCTCCCTATAAGAGAGGTTTTATGAAAATTTTGTCTTTTACCATTGCAATATTTTATCTTCATTTATAACTGATTAATAATCACAATGTGGTTTATTATTCATTTTATTAAGGAAATATTTTCTATATATACTTCTTAATGTGATTATTTTTATTCATACTTGCTAAAGTAAGGTCTAGGTCATTACATTCATTATTAAATAATAGTATTTATTTAATATATCATGGTTCTTTTAGGCTCGATGTTGCAAGTATTACACTTAATAAAACATAAATATTAGTGTTTTACCAGTCGCATGAAATTTTATTATTTGGATATGGTATCTATTCCTTACCTTTTTATTTATACCACTCTAATTTAGTCAATGTTTATATTCTTATAAGTTGACAAGTGATATTAACCATAAGGAATATTTAATCTTGTATTATAATGAATTATTTTTAATAAATAGTATTACGAAAAATCATACATAAATTAGAGAAAGATAAAATTTCATATAGATTACATTTATCCCATTACTGTTAATATTTATGAAATTAAATTATAAATAATATTACTTGTTGTAGATAATTGTGATTATATTATGATTATGGAAAAATCGCATATTAGTGTATTTTTTATGACTATAATTGATAATTTCAATACTAGAAGTTATAGACATTTCATGAAATATCTTGAGTTATGGAGCTATTAAAAATATGGAAACTATCTACTGAAATTATTATTATTATTCTATATTCTAGAAATCCCCAAATAATTCCACTAATATTATTATTCTAGAAATTATATGATTGAAAAATAGGGATAATCACATGTGGGTATTTCATTTATAGAATGCTCACTTTTCGTAACTATAAATTATAATTATGTGATAATTTTGAATATTTCTTACAACTATATATTATTTATTAATTTAAAAATTATCCATGAGAGATAAAAATGATAATCATATTCCATAAGATTTTTATTTTTCTTGATAATTTAGAAATAGTTTTCAGTTTAATGTTAAGAATTATTTTTAAAATTTTAGTAACCAAAAAATTGAAGAAATAAAATTTTCACTTATGTTAGAATGAATGTTTTTAGTAATTAAATTGTAGTATTAGCTAACATAGTTATAATAAAGTATAATAATAATGAAATTTCATGTTGTTACATTATATTTGTTGATATTATCCCATTATATAGAATAATGATAATTATTTTGGAAATTATCAATGAGGGAGAAATAAATAGTCTCATTCCAATATGTAAATGTTATTTGATGATATAAAAAATTATAACTAATAATTTTAAGAATTATAATTAAATTATAACTAATTGAGAATTAAAATTAGAAATATAGAATGTCTTGATAATTTTATAGTCCGTGAGGGGGATATTTCACTATTGGTTGAGTAATTGGGATCAAATGTGTTTTATGTTTTCTTTTTAAATATTTAGTAGATATCATTTTATATAATTTGTTTTATTATTAATATTATATTAAATAATTCATATTCTATCAAATTTATTGAAAATATAAATTTGGATATATTAACTAAATGAATGGAAGAGGCATGATCAGAATATTTTATTCACACCATAGAATTGATTAACATATAGAATAATTATTTAATCATGTTCATATTTTTATATAAAAATTATTATCTTCTACTTTTGTTTTCCTTGTCATAAAACACCTATTCATAATATATTTTTCAATTTAATGTTGAATAAAAACATTGATTACTGTATATACTTTTATAAGGGTGAACGAGCCCATCGTTTTTTATGGGTGGCTTGAATGTCCTGATGCGATATCCTTAGTTATAATTTTAAATTTATATTAGGAAATAACATTATAATGTATGTATTCTCTAGGGATTTACATGATTGATTTGTTTTAATTGATAACCATTTTTGGTTGGAATCATTTGATTAGGATTGGGATAGAGGCCAAGGGATATGCTAATAACACCATGGAATTTAGTGAAATCTCATATTGGGTTTTTCTTATTTATATATTAATCATGATTAAGTATTTTTTTATTATTTATTGATGGATTGGGGGTTTAATGTTATCTGTATAAATAGTTTCCAAATTCATGGTACTATCAGACTCAATAAATGGAAAGATCATTTTTATTTTGGTATATTTAGATGATTCCTATTGTTCTAAGATAATTAATGAATTGATAAATGGATTAATTTAATGAGTGTGGTTGGTTCTTGATCTACTATAGATGTTGATGACATACTTGAGAATATAAATAGAAGAGTAATACTGTTAGAGTAAATATCTTAAAGGATTAAATTATTAGTAGTGGAAATAAAGATTGAATATTTAAATTAATGGATAATTAATTAATTAATATTCTAGTTTATCATTGTATGCCTATTTGATATCTAGACCATAATAGCAGAAGTAAAATATCATGTGCGATGAAAGCAATAGATGTTCATAGGGCTAGGAAGTTTCCCATTATATGTATGTGTGTGTTATAATTAATATTATCTAATTTGATATAGTCCAGCCACATCCTTAGGTAAACCAACACCCAATTGTTTGCATGGGGTCGAACTTCTATGATGGAGCGGGAATAAATGGATCTTTTAATTATCTCTGTCTCCCTCTCTCAAGATATAGATGAGTAGCACTATATCGGGATATAATGGATTTTAGTAAAGTTTGGGATCATACTCTGTTAGTGTTGGATCTTGATTTTATTTTACATTTATGTATATACTATAATATCATGTATAGTAAGAGGTACATATAGTAATAAAAAGTGGTCTCAAATTCCCATGGGTGTACAATCATTGTAATAGCCTGAATTTATCCAATGGTATGCTCTATTTACATTTTGGATTAATTACTTAAACTAGCCCTTCTATTGAAGCCTAGGAGGTTAAAGGTGGCCCTGGTGGTTTCTGAGGCTCCTTTGAATCCCATAGAAGTGAAAATGGAGAAACCCGGATATGACACATGGTTTTTATGAAATTGTATGACCCAAGGAACATGGACATGCACCATGTTGTAGGTTTTGGATAGTGGTAAAATATACAGTTTGCACAAGTTTCTTCAAACAGAGTGGTTTTCCTGTGTGGGATTCCTAGTGAAGTAGAACCATGAACATGGTTGGCACACGGTTTTGCCATACTGCGTGTCCAAACCCTACAGAGTTCTTTTGGGGGGTGAAATTACCACCGTTCCTTTAATTAATATTTAGGGATTACGTTCTTCTGCCCCTCCTATTTATAGTAGGTTCTTCTCCACCCTTTATGGATGGTGGACTCCTCCCTCAATGCTGTTTTGATGTTCTCCTTCCTCCCTTCATTGTTTCCTTCACCGTCATATGCTACAGACTTCTATCAGTATGCTATATCATTCACACCCTTCTATTTGTAAATCTATCCATCATCTATTGCACTATTTTGGTGCAACCCACTTTTCCATATTTTTAGGGTTTTTTTTTAATCTTATGATGTTTTCTTTTTAGGATTAATAAAGGGTTGTTACCAGACATGTGGAGTACTATGATGACGAGTTTGGGAATCTACACTTTTCCCATCAATTTCATCATTTTTATATCATTCAATTTTTCTTCTAACTAAAACCTTCTGACAATGATTTTTTTATCAATTATTAAATTAACAAGAATGGTTGTCATTGTCTATTGTGACCCAAGATCATGGAAAAACCCCATTAAAACGGTGTTCTCCATGCCTTTGGCCTCCCCATTGGGTGTTCCATCCTGAATGGATTTAATTTTGTTATTCCATGGGTTTGGTTTCACATTTATTTAATGTTCTAAATTGATAAATTTATTTAGTTCGAGTAATAAACCATTAACCCATCCCCTTAGCAATGAATTATCATAATTATAATTAATTGGACAATATTTAGTTCCATATTCCTTTGGAATACATCGATATTCCATTAATTTTCACATTCCATATAATACAATTATCTTTTAAGTATTAAACCAATTTTCATTATGTTATATTCCATTTATTGATTAAATGCGGTGCAGAGTTCCTTGTATGCTATGACACATCTTGTTCTTAATGTGTTATTGTCGGTCATATTCACATTATGATATGTATCAGACCTCTTTAGAGATTATGGTTTAAATCATATTCTTGGTTTGAAAATAATTATATGATTTACAAGCTTGATGGATTGGGCTCTTGATATTTCCTTGATGGCATGTGATTAAAGGAATGATTATGCCATGTGCTTTCACCTGTATAATATTTATTATTTCCTAGTGATCATTCTTAGATACTAGTTTTGCATTTGAAATAATTTTTTTCCCATGTTTATGGCATGAATTGTATTAGTTGGATGGCTTGAATAACTTGTGGCTTCATGATTATCCCTAGATAGCTAGACATTATATACATGTGCTTGACTTGTGATGTTATTTCTTTGGATCACTTGATATGTTCTAGGAGAGAATGTGGGTTTCATATTAATTACCCATTGATGGAATCATCATTCTCATTTGGGTTATGACCCGACACACTGTGGGTGATGTATTGGCTTTCTAGAAAAGGGCTTCCTGGGTGTTTTATTATACCATCGAGTGATAATGGTTCCCTAGGGGAGAAACCATGGATAGAACCATTATCAAGATGGGTATGACATGACATGGGTGATAATTAGTCCCCTATTTGAGATACTAGGTATGGACTCAGAGTTACCATGCCTTGAGTGGTACATGAGATTTTTTATGGATTGCCTTGGACATACTCGACAGTATTGGATTATATTAGATATTCCCAATAAAATACATGGTAATATTTATCAATCTCCTTGGAAGGGAATGGGACCCCATCCCTATATTTGAAAGATTTTCTGGATTTCATTGATTGATTGGTTTTATAATTACATGAGATGCATTCCTTTATTATTATTATGATATGATCGTGATCTTGGGACATATTTTACTTGATTACTAACACATTTTTATGATAACATGGAAAGTGAGCCCAACTCCAGGGAATAATCTTGGTATTTTTCCCTCTTGGGTTGAAATTTTTACTTGGGAACGTGGATAAATATTATTAATGAAAAATTACATGATTTAGACACCTGGCATAGGGGTTCTTGCCTACTGATATTATTTATTTACATTACGAAATGGAATGGTCTAGACAGTAGGGGTTCCTGCCTACTCATATTTATATCTTACATCATGCTTGAGGGTATTTTGGTACATGAGTAGAATTTATTATCATATGTAAGGATAAAGGGAAGCATGCCACTTATGGTGAATGATTGCTTGTCTATTTCTGATAGGGCATTGGGGATAGAGGACTGGGCCTATTCTCGATATAATATATATACGTTTTGGCATTTTTTATCTTTATTTAGAATGTAGTAATGTCAGTACCCATCTTCCTAGGTTCTATTATTTTGTATATATTCATGTCATATACATCATCATTTTTTACTTATTATTTATATTCTACTTCCACTAATTTTTATAATGTTCCGTTTATATATTTCCTTTTTTATAGTATTCTTTTCATTATGATTAAGCTATTTACTATGCATTTCTTACCACCGTGTAGACATAGAAATATGATGGAATATTATCACCATAGACATACCCTAGGCCTTCATTGATAGTTGGAAGCCTCTAGAATTCAGAGTGATACATTTGGGGTCATGTGGGAAACTAGGCTTGGGGCACAATGGAGTGGCACATAGTTCTAGGACGCTACAAAGTTGTATACGTGATATTTTTCTTTTCTATAACCATTTGGGTTTTGGAAGGATACGAAGAAAAGAAATTTAGAAAAGAACATGTTCTTAGACTTTTCTAACCCACATATAGGGGACACACAAACTACCTAGGATGGATATTTTGATATTTATTATACCATTTATGGTTGATATGACATTACCGTTGGGTGAAAACCTATTTTCTTCTTCTATTGAGATTTTTATTTTTTAGATGATGATTTTATTACACCTATCCTAATGAAATGAGGGTGTTGAATTACATGCATATGACTAGGAAGTATAAGAAATAAATTAACATGCATACTGACATGCCACGTTTACTTTCAATGTGCATGTTCCTAATTTCATGGGATTGTTGTTATGCATAGTCGTTATATATCACGTAGTGCTCAATTATTTTAAATATAGAAAATTTCCTACATAATTTTTTGGATAATGATATAAATTGGATTATATAGATAAATTAATTAATGTTAATAAAAACGTTTAAAATTAAATGGCCTAATAAATAGGAATGTGAGACCCTGACTGCAACATAAACAAGGCTATGGGTAGTAGTCCATTATTCTATTGTTCATATGGTTCTTCTGCACATTCGTTTCATATAATCTTGTCTCATGGAGTGTATTTTCAGTGGTGTTATACTCAGAAGAAGACCGTGCACCTTTCCTCATTATCACGTTCCTTATCTTTAATTCCAGGTTTAAGGAATCCTTGTACATTTACTTTCTTACTTATTTCATATCATATTTCCATATATTTTTAAATGATCCGTCTGAGGTGTTCACACTTTGAAATTGTAGAGTTATTCTACCACAATTTCCTCATGCTTTACACCAAGAGAGTGGCGATGAGCGCATGATGGTGATGGTGGGACTTGATCTACTAATTATACCTCATATAGTGCCTCAGGTGGCACCTCATGCTAACCTTCCATTTGGTGTCAATTCTTAGTTCAGAGATTGTTTCCTTTGGATTATGAAATCTGTTTAGGGTGCTACTAGGCTAGCAATGACTATGACAGAGCTTACATAGTAATTTCAAAAGTAGAATCCTATCAACATCTCAAGGGATGGTGGTCCTCATGGTGAAGAGTCATGGATAAAATATATTATATTCAACTTTTCTCATCTCAATTTTCCTATAGATTTGGGCCATCATGATTGATACATATAAGTTGTGTGACTCTGCCAGGTGTTGGTCAGGTGCAGTGTCATAGTCAGAGTATTACAGAGATATATTTTTGGAAGACATCCAGGCAACATTATATGATCATTTATTTCTTCATATTATGATTCCAGATCATTCCAGAGAGTTTATACAGCTTCAACAGGGATCTATGACATCACATGAGTATTCGTCACATTTCACCGAGCTTCCTGGTTTTTCTCCGTTGTTTCCTAGTGCAGAATTGATGTATACAAGACCCTTAGGGGAAGGTCTTCGATATGTGGTCCACTCATAGGTGAAAATATTTTTTTTGATGAACATTACATAGATAATGATCTAGGTATTAATTATGAAACAAAAAACTCATATATGTTGGTCATACGAGTCAGGGAAGACTAGTTCTGAGACTGGGTGATGGTTTGTCTGGAAGTAGGAAACACCACATTGAGGGTGAATGAGTGGGAAGGGGTAGAAATGTGACCCATATTGAAAGCAACATAGTGTTTAATCGGTTTGGAAGGATAGGCCATTAGGGACCCCCGTGCATGAGGAACATGATAGAATATTTAGCTTATAGTAGGATGGGTCACCTTCAATGATTCTACCATTATTTTCATCAAACATCCATTGCTAGGGGATAATTACCATTACCTATATCCGGTATTGGTTCCAAAAATCCACCTCAAGATAAGAGTTTGAATTATACTGACTGATCAGGCAGAGTGGTAATGGTCGTGGCTAAGGAAGACTTGCATCGCAACATCAGCATTAGTAGAGTGGATCTACTCAGTCTAGTCAAGAAACATCTCATGGATAAGGAACATGCACTACCTATATATTGCATCCAGCTCACAAGGAGAAGAGTCCAGGTCCATCAACTATTGTAGGAACTATTTTACTGACCTATAATTTATTTTCATACCTTTTAAATATAGGTTATTTGTACACTTTAAAATATTTTTACTATGCGAAAAGTATTGTTTTGTTAGTTGATTACTTCTGTGGTGTTATGTCCCTCGACACACCAATAGGGTCCAGATCAGAGAAAATATTATAATGATAGGAGCTCCCCTGGAGATAAATGGGTACCATTTCATATAGAATTTCTTTAACTGCGAGATGATCGATTTCGACATCATTCATAACATTGACTGGATTATTCATTATCATGCCCAAGGAGATTTCTATCACCATCGAGTTTCTTTTAAATCACCCAATTCCATCATGTATTTACGTAGTGGTGAATAGGATATCTACAAGGATTGATCTATACCCAAGCATATTGGGCTATGTAGAGTAATATCCCAACTAGTGATTCTCCTTATCAGCGATCAGCGAATATAGTTGACAGATTTCCCTCCAATTTTGGATCATTTAGGGGATTAATTACATGAATATTTATATTGATTAACTGTTATGGGATAGGTTGAGTTCATTATAAATATATTTCCATGTGTGGAACCAGTGTCCATCCCACCATATAGGATGGCGCCTAAAGAGCTCTAACAACTCAAGAATAAACTTTAAAATATCATGATTATGGGTTTTATCAAACCCAATAAATTATCATGGTGTTTACCTATCCTTCTCTCCATGAAGGTGGATGGTACCCCTAGATTTTTTGTGGATTATATAAAGTTGAACTAGATTATAATGAAGAACCATTGTCCTTTAGCTAGTATAGAAGTCCTCTTCAACCATCTCCAAGGAGAGATCATTTTCTCTGAGATCAATTTGAGGTTGGGATATCATCAGGTGCATGTGATACCCTTATATATACCATTTACAACTTTGTAGAGTAGGTAGAACCTGTACAAATATTTGGTTATGATGTTTTGAATGAATAAGGTGATGGTAGTATTTATGGAAATGATAAATTAGTTTATCTCCTATATCTTGATTGTTTTGTGGTAGACTTCATAGATGACAACTTGGTGTATTATTTCTCTAGACAGAACCTTTACAACCATCTTGATATTGTTCTAATAACACTAAGAGAGAATATGATAAATAAAAAGATCATTAAATTCCAAATTTGGATTAGTAATGGTCACTTCATTGGTCATATCATATCATGGTTAGGTTTATCTGTTGAACCACATAAGGTGAGCACCATGGTTTCTTGGGAGTATCCCTTGAATGTATTTTTCATACATAGATTCATGTGAGCTTATTGATGTTTCAAGGGATTTATTTCGGACATATTCTGCTTAACAAAAAATCATGAAAACCATGACTATGAAGGGTGTGCAGTTACTATGGTTTGAAGCTTGTGATATGGATTTTAAAGAGTTTAGAGGGATACTAAATTTATTATTTATTTTGAATATTTCTAATCCTAGGAAAACTTATATTGTTAACTATGATGCTTCAAAAATTGGGCTACATAAATTTTATATGTAGTGTGATAGAGTCATGGAATATGAATCCCTCAATCTGATGACTCATGGGAGGAACTATCCTATGAACGACCTTGAGTTAGAAGCTCTAGTTCATTTTCTATTCTATTAGAGACACTATCTATGAGGATTTATTTTATTTATTTATAGGGATCCTTAAATCATTAGATATATCTCCACATACTAAGACTTGAATCTGAGGTACTATATGTATGTGGAATACCTACAGTCCTTCGACGTGGAGATTTCTTATATTCATAGTTAGTGTAATGAAGTGGAAGATTATTTGATATAGAAGACTAATATGCGTACTATTTAGGTAGCTAGCACATATTGGTTGATGATGGAATTTATTTTCCAAATTTACCTATTGAGGTTCATAAATAGCATAGGCAACTAGTTGTATTCAAACTAGTAGTGAAATCCTCTCTTCTGGAACAAGTAAAAATGTATTAGTTATTGGATTTCGATGGAATATTTCTAAGGGGTAGGGTTATTGGAGAGAACCTTCCTCTTGGTAGGGTTTTTTATGGTAGTGAGACCTTTCTGTGCTCTTAGATTTTTTGGGTGTGTTTGGATATATGATAAGAGATAAGGATGGAATCACATTCCTCTATTTTGTATGTTTATCTTGGGATTACTAAGATGTTCTAAGACATGCCTCACCAATACTATTTGGTAATGAATGAAGAGGTATATTGCAGGCTGCATCACTCAGTGCTCCACCTATTAGCATGTGAATGATGAGAAATAGACAACTCTTTTTTTATGAAACCTCATTCCATTGTTGAGTATAAGTGGAATGAAATCACCATGGATTTTGTGATAGATTTCTGAGATATACTCATGGTAGAAATGTAGTATTTCTGATCCTTGATAAATTTACCAAGGTCTCATACTTCCTACAGATCCATGAAACCTTCTCTTTTCCTGAGTTAGGAAGGTTATACATCTGGGAGTTGGTGTGACTTCCTAGCATGCCCTATTATATCCTCTCAGATATAGACCCCTATTTCACATTTTAGTTTTGGAAATGGTTATAGAAAGAACTGGGTTCACAGGTGATCTTGAGTACTACATATTAGCTTCAAATTGATGGGTATTCCTAGAGGATGATTCGGGTGTTAAAGGATATGCTTTAGGACAATATCTTTGATTTTGGAGGATCTTGGGAAAATAATATTCATATTGTTTATTTTCCTCCAATAAATTATGTTAGAAAACAATTAATATGGATATATATGAGGCCCTATATGGTATTCCATTCCATTCACCTCTATAATATGTTGAGGTTGGTGAGACAACTCTACTGGGTCCTCATCTCATTCAAGAGACTACAAAGAATGTGTAGTTCATTCAGAATCATATTTCTACTTCTTGGTCAAGGTAGGATTAATATACTGATCATCATCGTAGACATATGGAGTTTGAGCTGGGAAATTTCGTCAATATACCTATATCATCTCATTTAGAACATAAATGAATTAGGATATGAGTCATGTTATCACCTATATTTGTTGGGAAATTTGATATAGTGGAGAGAGTTCGGCCAGTAGCCTATCTTTTTACGTTTCCATAGAGGAACCATGCTAGTAAAAATGTCTCCCATGTATCTATTCATTGATAGTATCATCCAGACATGTCCCATAATTTTATCCTGAAGATATACAGTTAGAAGCATATACATCGTTTTAGGAAAATTCAAATCGTGTTGTAGATCATATCATTATGGTCCTATAAGTTTGGTCAGTTACTTTAGTCCAGGTGATATGGAAACAAAAACATGTAATGGAAAAGACATGGGAGTGAGTGAACGATGCACACATTCAGTGCCTAGATCTTTTCTCTGATGAAAAACTACTACCCTCGGAAGCGTAATTCAAGGATGTTTTTTTTAAAGTGGAGTTTATAATGTCCCATATTTATCCAAAGGTATGAACCATTAATTTTTTTCATTAATTCCTTTTGAAGACCCTTGTTCTTAATCCAAAGAGGTTAAATTGGGTCCAAAGGGAATTAAAGGCTTTTTTGAATTCCCTTATCACCGACAATGGAGAGAATAGGCTAGGTCGTAAGGTTTTTCGAAAACCGTGGTCCTAGGTAGCACAAACCTGCACGATGTTGAAGGTTTTCTATAGTGAGAAAGTGCATGGTTTATGCATGGATAGTCAAATCGTGTGCCTTTCAAATGCTATATTACAAGTGAATTAGAACAATCATCATGGTTGGAACATGGTTTGGCCATCCTATGTGGCCAAACTATGTGTAGTGATTTTGGGGATGAAATTCCCACCTTCCCCTTAATGAATGTTTAAGGATTATTTTCTTCATCTCTTCCTCATTCTAGTAGGTTGTACTCCTCTTATTGGTGCATGGTGTAATCATCCTCCCTCAATGGTTTTTTGATATCATGTCATTTTTTTCTCATCAGAAGCTTCTGAAAAAGCATTATTATCGAAAATTAATGTAACAAAAATGGGTTTTAATGTTCCTTCTTACCCAGGCTCAAGGAGAAACCCATTTATAGGATTTTATCTTTGAACGTGGACACCCCTTTTGGTGTTAATACCTAAATTTATTATATTTATTTATATATTAGGTTGTTATCCATGTCTTTTTAATGTTCTAAACTGATAAATTGATTTATGGTGAGTAATGAACCATTGTGAACAATCCACTTGGAAATTCATAATCATAATTATAATTCACTGGCCCTTGTTTAGTTCCATATTCCATGGGAATACATTATGATTCTATTAAATGTCACACTTCATATAATAAATTTCTCATGAATGTATTTAACCACATACATTATGTTATAATCCATTGGTTTCTTACATGATATGTCGAGTTCCCTCTCTGTTATACCTCATTTTTTGATTAATTTGTTGTGGTATCTCATATTAATGTTATTCTATATTCTATTCCTCCTTATTGATTTTTGTTTAAACCATATCATTCATCTGAAAATAATTATATTTTTTCCATGCTTGATGGATTGGGATCTTGAGATGTAATTGATGACATGTGATTAATGGAATGATTATGACATTTGATTTTGCATGTATCCTTTTGCCTATTTCCTATTGGACTTAATTATAACACTGTTAATATTGTGCTAAATTCCATAAGACATGTTAGATGGATTTAATTGTATTACATTTATGGATTGAATAACCTTTGGCTTTTTGATTCTCCGTTGATAGCATGTCCCTATATACATATTCTTTCCATATGTGGTGATTGATTTGTCTCACTAGATATTGGATGAGCGAGAAAGTAGGTTATTTGTTAAGGACCCATTTATGGACTCACCATGATCATTTGGGTTATGAACCGACATGTTGGGGAAATGATTTTTCTTTCCAGGCATTATATTATATTCCTTAGTCATACCAGTTCCATTGGGGAGAAAACATGGATGGGAAAATTGGATAAATGGATATGACATTCCACGAGTGATAATCAGTCCCTTATGAGAGATCCTTGCGACGGACTCAGAGTTACCAAGCCTGAAGATATAATTGGTATTCTCTATGGATCTCCATGGATAAACATGATGGTATGGGATTATATCTGATGTTCCCATTATGATACATGTGATTCTTTATCAATCTCCTTTGATGGGCACAATACTCCACCATTAGATTTGATGGATTTCTTGGATTTCATTGATTATTGAATAATTAATTATATGAGATGTGTTCCTTTATTATTATTATGAGATTATCAGGCCTCTGTGAGTTATTTTACTTACTTACTAGCACAAATGTATGATGACATAGAATGTGAGACCCCAAGAAAATGAAAAGGCATAGGGGATTACCCTCTTGGGATTCCCTATCTTCCTGGGATCTTTTATAAATATAATCCTTTAATAATTACTCAGTTCATACTTCTAGCATAGGCTGAAACATGTGTTATAGTGTGGGTGTCCTTTTAAGAACCCATACCAAGATGATGTTACAATATTAATATACTAATTTTTTTGTATTTATCATGGATAATTTCTATATATTTACGACATGAATTGGAATGGTGTTGACACCATGGGTGCCAGAATACGGGGATTTATATCTCACACCCTAGTCAAGTGTCGTTTGGTACCCTTGTAGACTTTATTATCATAGGTATGGATATAGGAAAGAATCCCACTTATGATACAAGATTTCTTTTCTATTTAGGATGGATTATTGGGGGAAGAGGAATGATCCTTTGGTTCAGATACTGTGTAACAGTTTCTTGACTTTTTATAGTTTTTTTAGCATGTAGTATATGCTACTACCCCTATTCCCCTATACTCTTATTTTTTATACAATCGGGTCGTTGGTGTCATAATTTTTCATATATTATTAATATTCTTATTCTACGAGTTTTTATTTATATTTTTAATCTTATTAAATTACATCCATTTCAGTATAATTGTTATAATTCATCTCCTATATACTATCAATTTTTAACCACTATGCATACTCAGATCTATGAGAGAATACTCTCCCCAAAGACTTACCATAGGCCCTCACTATAATTCGGAAACCCTTGATGATTTGGGAGATCCTCTTGAGGTCATAAGGCCAACTAGGCTTGGGATACTATGGAATGGAACTCGATTCTAGAATACTATATTCCATGTTTTAATTTCTTGAGGTATAATCTGTATATACATGTTTTAGGGGATTTTAGGAATTCACTTGGCTGCTATTGGGATATGATTATGATATGATGTCGAGCTGGACAAGATGCAGTAATGGTTGTGATACTGTTTCAGGAGGATTTAGATGACACATTGTATGGATGGGTAGAGGATATAGACATTAGGGTTTGTGAGAGAAAAAAAATATAAAATATAACTGAGGGTATTTAATTCATATAAAATATTCTAATATTGAATGATTTAAATATATTAATTATATGGTGATTGATCCATGGTGAGGTTGCGAAAAGAATATTAATACCTATTTAGGCGACAAGTTAGTTTTATTTTTAATTCACTAGATATTAGTATACTTCATGCACATTTTTAATTTGAGGTTCTCGGTGTATCATATTAAGTAAACATATTATAATCAAGAAATGTATATATAAAATATTTTTTATTTCAATAGGACTTGGTTAATATTTGAGCTCCAAATTAATGTTTGAATTATTATCCTCGGACCAATTGTATGTAATTTGACTAAATGTGCATTCAATGATTTGAATATTAGTAAAAAATATTATTACATATGTCATACTGTTCTTCATAAAATTAATGCAATAATGTCCTTGAGTATCTATCACATTAATAAGGGTGTAATATTTCCATGATGTGATGATAATCATGAAATTAAATTATGATATTCTTAAATATAGTTTTGCGGTTGGATATCATTATATGATTGGAAACAGATATTTTGACTATTAGGTGTGATTAATCATATCAAAATGAGGTTTTTTCTCATGAACTTCACTTTTGTTAATCTTCGTGATTGTAGATTATTTGAAAAAATTATCCAGTATGAATTATTCATGTATTTATGTGATCAGATTTTCTTATCTATGTGAATATATAAAAGTCCATTGACTAAAATGTTGTTATTAACTCAAATTAGCACTCACACACTTATATGTATTTCGTAAACAATAATGATACAATTCATGTAATATTTGGAGATGTTGGGTGGAATGCCCTGACCCTAGATACATATAATCGGTGGTTTATTTTAATACATTTGCATGATAATAAGGAATCACGTCCTGAAGGACCGATCAGTTTTGAAGTCTTGGAAAATAGATTACAAACATGAAGAATAAATTACACAGTATTATAAAAAACAAAGATAAAATTCATTTTATAACACTATTGTTCCCCTAGATTAACCCGACATATCAATCATAAAACACTTCATGAAATCCTAGGAAAATAAAACATAAGAAAGGGGTGATCTTAGATGCTCAGTAAGGGTAAATAATTTAGCAGAATCTATAAACTTTTAAGGAAAGATGTGTAATAAAAATAGCATCATTTTTTAGACATAATATTGAACATAATATGGAAAAAAATCAAACAATACCATATAAACATTCACATGGATATTATACAAGTCGAATAATCACATGTAATAACTAATTTCATAATGAGGGAATACATAATGTTGGACATCGTAACCACATAGTCAAGGTCTTGTGCCCGGACTACAAATATTTTTTTTCAAGGCCTTGTTCCAAGACACTGATTTGTCTCACGATACCTACCGATGCATCAATGTGCTATAGCGGGCCCCACCCATCACTTACTACGTCCAATTCATTCCTCATATGAAAAGTATGAAACATAACATAAACATTCGTATTAAAACTAGCATATGAAATGTTAATACTTTAACTATAAACCATGAATGGTATAGTAATAGCACATCCACAGTCAAACATATCCTCAAACATTCAATCCAATATGGAAGATTGTATAATAATAAATCAACTTCAAACAAGCGTAAAATCCAACAAAGGATGTTGACATAGATGTAATCTATCAAAAAAAATTTGAGTAAAATATATCTTTCTACTTTGAAATAATTTAAAAGTAACGAAAACATTTATTTGCAAATATTCTTATAATCTTTTAAGGGAATCATCAAAGGTTTCCCATACCACATTGAATCATTTTAAAGGAATTATCATTTTAAAATATTCAATTCCATATAAATAAATCCATAAAACCATTTTCAAAACATGGACATTAATGAGAAATATTTAGAAGAATAAATATTTAAAAAATTTAAAATTATGTTTTATTTAAAGATTCAAATAAAAGAATAATTTTGAAAATACATTTATGAAACATGAAAAAGGATAATAAATATCTCCCATTAAATACTTTTACATAAACAATCACATATAACAATGTGATTTAGGAATTAATAGTTACGATGTACTTTCCTTTAGTCGAGGATACATTTAACCTCCTGTATAATGATCATAGTATGTTATTAAATTATACTAGATGAATATTAATATTTATGATATCATATATGATTCATTTAATACTTTATTATACCCATTTAATAAAATTTTCCATGTAAATGTAACATTTTAGGTAATAATAGCTTTCTTTATCATAAGTGTTTTAATTTGTTATTCTTGATCATATCACTTAGATCATGATTTACATACATCCAGAAAATAAAACATTATTTATATATCATATATATTAAGAATATAATTATGTATAATGTATAGATATATGAAATATAAACACCGTTCATGGAGATCGTAGTCCGTACATACGCATGAACGTTGTTTCGATTTTCTTATCATATAGTATTAAAGTTAGTAAACAAAATAAATTTTTCTACATAAATATATATTATTCAAGTAGAAATATTATTCATATACCTCATAGTTAATCAATATATTTTTTATATAAATGTTTTGAAGGGTGATCGTTGAAGATTAATTTCATTGCGTCGTGGAGACGATAAGCCGTATGTACGCACGGGCAACAATATCATTATATTGATGTGAAACAGTGTTTGATTGGATGTTATATTATATATAAAGATAAATTAACATGGTTTATTTATTATTTACATCAATTATACACATTATTATTCCCATTAAAATAATGATGTGTTGAATGACAAACTACACCACGGTGTGGAGATGGTACGTTGTACGTACACATGTTTGGTTACTTTTTCATTAATATGATGTATAGAATATGAATATGGTTGTACCATATTTATAATAAGATCACATTATGTAAGGGGTACTGGAGATATTATTTTTTTTAGAAACAACAATAAAAGAGGAAGTGGAAGAAGAAAATAACTTTGAATGAGGTGATGAAATAATTACCTTTTCATCAGGTGCTTCCTTTTGATATGAACAAAAGTGCTTCTTAGGTTGGCTTTCTGATTAATGTAAGGCTTATAAGTTGAAGTGAGTGTATTTGGTAGAATATTTGACCAGGGGTTGTCTGATCCAAATGGCTTTGGAGGTGTGAATTTAAGAAACGGGAAGTACCCTTTTATAATAGAGGTGAGGGCCAATTTAGGAAAATATTGAAATATTATTTTATTATAAATTCATTTTTGGTTATTAATAGCTCCAAACGGATTTAAATCAAGGTTATGGTAGGGATGGGTGTATATCCTCTAAACCAATGGGGTTTAGAAAAGGTTATGTCTCCATATTAACCTTATCTTCTGGATTTTACTATTAGTTAAATAATTTAACTTTTACCATGTCTTCTTGTATTTTTATATTACATGGTTAATAAAAATACTATAAAATGATAAGATAAACTCAAGTGGTTCATTAATCACATATCTAGCATTATATATGTCCTTTTTCTGAACCTCAAATTGTTAGGAACATTATACCATTTAATAAAATAGTATTTGTTTTAAAAACTCATTTATGTAAATTTTGACACTAATTAGTATTTGGTTTTTGGAAAGTCCTAACAAGTTGATTACTTCAGAAAAAATACATTAAATCAACCCAAAAATTTCATATTCACCTAGGAAATTCTTGTATGGCATCAAAATTCTTAATTTACATTTATATTAATATTTAAAATATCAATTATTTTAATCATTCATTAATAAGGTAATTACTGCATCATTATTGTGTCATAAATAAATTTAATTATTAAATGTCTAAATATTAAAAATTAAATACCATAATGTAGTAAATTTTTTATATTTATAATGAATATTTATTGTTGAGTTTATCATATGTATAACTCTATATTAAAAAGGGTTTAATTAATAAAATTTGAATTTAACACTTTTAACACATATTTAAATAAAATATAATAATTGTATTAATAAAATATAAGTGGATAAAAAAGGTTCATATTTTTTCCTAAGGTTTATTTTGGTCGAAATAAACTTATCCAATAGAATTAATACATGTGTTGGTGTAATTATAATATAACTTTTACTTTTAATCACCATATTTACTTTTAATGGTGGTAAATGAAAATCAACAGTTACTATACATAAAAAATTATTTTCATCCCATTGAATCATATTTTACATATGCATGAAAACCATGTATTTCTTATTTTTGAAATTAAATTCACAGAAAAGGTAAAATTACATTTTATGAAAATTTGAAAATGTGCCCAGAAGGTGGGTAATAGAGGTTAAAATATTTCAATAAAATTTTATATGTCTAATCTTGTTATAAAATGACTCTAATGAATTACATTGAACTAATATATGTATAATGTATCTATTTTTACATTAAGATTAATTTTCAATTAATAATAATCATTAAAATGAAAAGGTCGTTTTTATCCACAACGTAGTGTTTTTCAAAGTTCATCAAAAATTTAATGTTTTCATAAAAATAAAAAAAATTCACCCAAAGAAAATATTAATATTAAAAATTGAAAAATGATGTATATTTTCCCAAATTAAAAACATATAAGTTTCATTAATTAATTTAAAATTAATTTCCATTGTCAAAACCAGAAATCAAGTTTTTAAGAAGTAAAAACGATCAAATTATTTACATGTGTGTATGTCAAATTTAAATGTGAATTTACATAAAATGATCTAAATTATATTAAATGATAAAAATATAATCTAATTATACTTTAAATACACTTAAATTCTGAATTTAACACTATAAATTATTTTGATTAGAAAATTTGTTTTCAATTAAAATATAGTATATTTCATTATTAATCAAAACATGAAATTTATCAAAAAAGCACCAAAAGTTTATCCAAAATTAATTTTTAAGTCCAAATTCTAAATAAGAATTTTATTTCATTAAATTGATTATATAAAATTGTCAAATTTTGTATTTAAAAAGTGTTCTCTATTAAAAGGTGGAAAAACTGTGTTTTTTTTAAAATACTTATTTTATCTGAAAAATTGAATTTGTCCATATATTATGTCTAAGAAACAAAAAATATTAATGGTAGTATTATATAGGATATATATATATATATATAATTCAACATCTGGTTAACACTATTCATAACAACTTTTAAAACAATTAGTTTGATAGGTTGTGGTGCGCTTGCACTCGATGTTGTGTGTAGCGCAGTCTATTGATTTACTTTAAAGAGATAACGTACATTGAAATATTTAAGAGTTACATAATCCCCTACTTTAATAAATTTATTTCTCTCAATTTTAAATTTTTCATTGAAAATAAAATGTTTAAAATAGAAAATACCTTAGTGGAAAGCTGACATTAGAAATTGTGTTAACAAAATTTGGTCTTATTAAGAGGGAATGGGAAATGAAAAAGTCACCACCAAATTAGGGTATAGAATATAAGAACATTGGTGGAAATTATAGACACATAATTGCATGAAAAACATAAATATTTATAGGGACTGATTGAGGTCATCATTCACAAACAAGTGAACAATAAATTGAAAATTGAGGACCTGAAATCCATAAATCTATTATGATTTAAAATATCATCGTTTCAACAAAACATATAGTATTAGGTAACTCATTTATGAGTTTAATATAATTTCCCTAATGTTTTTAGAATTAATTTTTTCATAGAATAATAAAGAAACGAATACTTTACAGGTATTGTTCCATACATTAACTAATTTCTACCACAAAGTCATCTTAATCTCCAAAAGATAAAAAAACTCAAAAATATTATATTAAAACTAATCATATGGGGTTTTACAAAAATGAATTTATAATTAATTTGTCACTCCATTTTAAAACAAAACTACATTATTAAAACAAGGACATCATGTAGGCAATTGGTAGGTGATGCACCCATGTCTCCCTTCAGCTGCGAGTTTGTGTCTCCCGACCTTGCTGGATGTGATAGGTTGTCTCCCAAACTCCATGTTGTACTTTTTATAACAATAAAAAAAAATCATATGAAATGATTTAACATTAAACAATAGAATCCAATGTCATAAATAATCCATTCCAACCTTTAGACTTATCCAAAATAATTCTATCCAAACTCATAGTCCAAAATTTATAAGGAAGGTTACATAATATACATGTGAATACCGTTATCATGTATTCACTTAAAACATGGTAATAAACTGAATTACTAGAAACCCATATTGAGTGTGTTCATTCTTCCTCATTTCTTGTGTGAAACATATAACACTGGATACACTCCTTAAATTTAAAAATATTGAAAACCCCCAATAGTGATGGTATGAACAAATTTTTAATCAAACCGTTAATCAGCTCCAAGGATGTTAATAATAAACAATTTACTAGATCCACATCACTTATCTTGGTATCAGGACCATATTAATGTTTATCTTTCCCTCAATCATGTATTTTCCAAAACTTTTAACATTCAATTGAGTCAATTTTCAATGTACCATACAATATAAAATCCTTAATAAAATAGTATTGCAGTATATTACATATTTATTTCCATAATTCATATGAGCAGTACATCATGGATACAACACTCAAATGACATAATTCATCAATCCAGAAACAAAAATAAATTAATTATTACATATCAACTGTAGTAACAAATTATTCTTGACCTTGATCCCTTTGATTCTTCTGAGATATATTTCCTTGATGCTTAAGATATTTATTTTCATATTTCCCCATTTCACTACAGTTGAATCACTGAATAGTAGTATTTTCTTTTTTCCCTTTGCATTATTTTTCTTCATGACTCTTTTCTCCACACATATAACTAGCACCCAGTCCTTTCAAGCACTTACCAGAGTGATTTTTTCCACATTTATCACATTTGGGAAAATCCTTCATTCCATTATTCCCTTTATCCATGTTTCTCTCTGCCATCATATTCTTCTATAGCTTCCATTCAAATCTACAAGTGTCAAAGAATTATTTACTTATCTCATTAACACTTGACAATATTTCCTCAAATGATGAGAATACATGGGAGCATATTTCACATCGAAATGTTTTCTTAAGACCAAGAATGATATGATCCTTCTTACTTTTTGGATCATGCGTATTGCTAGAGTTTACATCCCTTCTACTGGGAACCATTTCCAAATGACAAAATAAACTAGTTTAGATCCTATCATAATGTATAATTAAAAAACTAGAAAAAATTTCAACATTAATTGAATATTTTCACACATCTAGTCTTATAATAATAAAAATGGATTATTTTCTGTCATTTTTCCTTATAAATCATTCATAATGGTTAGTAAAAAAATGTTAATTATGTTAAGCATATCCCCCGGATTGTCAAACCAGATGCGTAGTAAGACTCATTGTCATGTACCAGGATACCCCAGGTGAAGCATGAAACTACTTGTAAGAGTTTTCAACCCTAGGTAATTTGTGCCATAACCACGTCCAATTGTAGTATCTAGACATGGATGTATTTCTTGGAAAACCTACAAAATATATATATTACCAAAAGTTTTGGATTTTCTTATACACTAATCCTAAAAGTCTATATTAGAGTAATGTTTCATAATCATATTTCATCTAAATCTAGTTTCCAAGGATATTTCTAAACTTCCTCTGATACCATCTATAATGCTCTGACACCACTTACCCATAGTTGGTGCATTATTTTAATACATTGGCATGATTACAAGGAATCATGTCCGGATGGACCGTTCAATTTTTCAGTCCTGGAAAATAGATTACATAGATGAATGATACATTAAATGTTAAAACATAAAACAAACCATAAATAATCATTTTAGAATGGAATTATTACATTAGCTTAACCATGCATATCAATCATTATAAACTTCTTCACATCTTGGGAAAATAAAACATAACAAATGGGTGACCTCAGATGCTATGTAAGGGTAAAAAAATTAGTGGAAGCTATAAACATTTAAGTCAATTTGTGTAATAAAAAAAATCATTTTTAAACATAATATTGAATATAATATGATAAAAATAAATCAAAAATTACCATAGAAACATGCACGTGGATATTCTACTAGTCGAATAATCACATGTAATAACTAATTTCATAACGATGGAATGCATAATGTCGGACATCATAACCACATAGTCAAGGACTCGTGCCAAGAATTCAAATAAAAAAAATCAGTGCCTTGTTCCAAGGCACTGATTTGTCTCATGAAACCTACCAATTCATTGACGGTCTATAGAGGGGCCCATCGATCACATACTACGTCCAATTCCTTCCTCATATGAAAATGTTGAAATATAACATAAACATTCGTATTAAAACGAGCATACAAAATGTTAATACATTAACCATAAACCATAATTTTTATAAGGATAGAACATCCATAGTCAAACATGTAACAAAACCTTCAATATAATATGGAATTTGTATCCTAATATATAAACTTCAAACAAGTGTAAAATCCAAAAAAGGATGTTGACATAGATGAAATCTATCCAAAAACTATTTGATTTAAGTATCTCTTTCTACATTAAAATCATTTAAAAGTAAATAAAAAATTTATTTGAGAATATTATTATATGCATGTAAGGGAATATTGGAAGGTTTCCTATACCACTTTGAAACTTTTTGAAGGAATTAAAATTTTAAAACATTCATGTCCATATAAATAAATCCTTAAAACCATTTTGAAAACATGGATAATAATGAGGCAGATTTCGAAGAATAAATATTTAAAACATTTAAAATGGTGTTTTTGTCAAATAGTCCTTAAAAGAATAAATTTTAAAACACTTTTTTGAAACATGGACAAGGATACTAAATGTTTCCCAATAAAATATTACACATAAACAATCTCGGATAATAATGAGATTGAGGAATTAACCCTTACCTTGTACATTCCTTTAGTCGAGGGTACGTAAAACCTACTATACATTTAACATAGTATGTTATTAAATTATAAAATAACCATATTAATATTTATGATATCATATATGATTCATTTATTACTTTATACTACCCATTTAACAATAATTTCTGTGTTAAAGTAACATTTCTGGTAATAATCGCTTTCTCTATTATATGTGTTTTATCCTATAATTATTGGTCATATCACATAGATCATGATTTACATACTTCATGAATATGAAACATGATTTATATATCCTCTATATTCATAATATAAATATGTATAATAGATTGATATATGACATGGAAACACCGTTCATGGAAATGGTTGCTCGAACGTACGCATTAACGTTGTTTCCGTTTTCTTATTGTATAGTATGGAAGTAAGTAAATGAAAAATATTTATATACATATATATTGATTGTTAATGAAGAAATATTATTCATATAACTCATAATTAATCAATATATATATTTTTATAAAAATTCTTTAAGGGTGATTGTTGAAGATTAATCTCATAGTGATGTGGAGACGATAAGTTGTACGTATGCACGAGAGATAATATCATTCTCTTGATGGTGAAACAGTTATTAATTTGATGTTATATTACATATACAGAAACATTAACATGTAATTTTTATTATTTACATATACTATAATTATTATTATACCCATCCAAATAATGAAGTGTTGAATAACTGACTACACCATGACATGGAGACGGTAAATCGTACGTACGCAGGTATGGTGACTATGTCATTCATATGATGGATAAATTAATGAATATTGTTGTACCATATTTATAATAATATCATAGTATGAATATGGTACTTTATCTATTATTTTGGTATGTAATTAACAAAGAAAGATGAAGTGGAAGAAGAAAATAACTTTGAAAGAGGAGATGAAATAATTAGCTCTTCTTCTGGTGCTTCCTTTTTATTTGAACAAAAGGGATCTATTGGATGGATTTCTGATCAAATTAAGTACTCTATGTTGAAGGTAGGATATTTGGGAGGATATTTGGGTAGGATTTGTCTGAGACAAAAGTATTTAGAGGTTTGAACGTAAGATAAGGGGAATAACCCTTTTATAAGAGAGGTGAGAGGCACTTGAGGAAAAGCTTGAAATATTTTTTTATTATAAAATAATTTTTGAATTGTAATAACTCAAAATGGTTTTATTTCAAGGATAAGGATGTGATAGGCCGAAATACTCTAATCCAATGGGTTTTATACATTTTTAGGTCACCATATAAACCTTATCTTTTAGATTTAACAATTAGTTAAATAGAATAACTTTTACCATGTCTTCTTGTATTTTTATATTACATGGTTTACTAAAATACTATAAAATGTCAATAAAACCTCATGTTTTTCATTAATTACATATTTATAATTATATAAATCCTTTTAATTAACCTTATATTTTTTGGAATATTATATTACTTTATAAAATAGTATTTGTTTTAAAAATTAATTTATGTCAATTTTGACACTATTTATTATTTGGTTTTTGTGAAAGTCATAACCAGTTTATTAATTCAAAAAAAAAATTAAATCAAACATAACATTCCATATTCACATAGAAAATTCTTGGATGGAATGAAAAGTCTCCAATTACATTTATTTGGATATTTATAATATCAATTATTTTAATATTTCATTAATAATGATATTACTGCATCATTATTGTGTCATAAATAAATTTAATTAATAAATGTGTAAAAATTAAAAATAAAATACCATGATGTAGGAAATATTTTTTATCTTGATAATGAATATTTATTGTAGAATTTATCTTATGTAGAAATCTATATTAAAAAGTTTAATGCTAATAAAATTTGAATTTAACATTTTTAACACTAATTTAATTAAAATACATTAAATGTCTTAATCAAATACAAGTGGATAAAAATGGAACATATTTTTTCCTAAGGTTTATTTGGGCCAAAATAAACTTATCCAATGGAGTTAGGGCATGTTTTTTTATAATTATAATATCATTTTTACCTTTGAATACCCTATTTATTTTTAACCATGATAATTAAAGATCAAAAGGCACTATTCACCAAAAAATTATTTTCATCTCATTGAATCACATTTTACACACTGATGACATCCTCTTTTGTCGGGTTTTTTAAAATCAATCAACAGAAGCAGTAAAATTACATTTTACGCAAATATGAAAATGTGCCTCGAATGTTGATAATAGATGTTAAAAAAGTTCAATAAAATTTTATATGTCTAATATTATTATAAAATGAATCAAATGAATTAAATTGAAATATTATATATATTATGTATCTATTTTTACATTAAGAGAAATTTTTAATTAAAAATAATTATTTAAATGAAAAAGTCAGGTTTTATCTAGAACATAGTGTTTTTCAATATTCATCAAATATTGAATGTTTCAGAAAAATACCAAGCATTCACCCATATATAATTGTGATATTAAAAATTCCAAAATTATGTATATTTTACCAAACTGAAAACATAGAATTTTCGTTAATTATTTTAAAATAAATAACTATTGTCAAACAAGAAAGTAGGTTTTTAAAAAGTAAAAACATTCAAAATATTGACATGTATTAATGTATAATTAAAATGTGAAATTACATAAATTGAACATAATTATATTAAATGATAAAAATATAATCTAATTATACTTTAATGACACTAAAATTCATAATTTTACACTATAAATTTTTTCGATTAAAAAATTTGTTTTCAATTAAAATTTAGTATTTTTCTCTATTCATCAAAATATGAAAGTTATCAAAAAAGAACCAAAAATTTGCCCGAAATAAGTTTTTATTTTCCAAATTTATAGAAGAACTTTATATCATTAAATTTAATATATAAAAAGAGTAAAATATTGAATTTAAAAAGGGTTCTCCATTAAAAGGAAGAGAAAACTGCAATTTTCAGAAAATACTTATTTTATATAATAATTAAATATGTACATATATTATGTATAATAAAAAAATATTAATGTTAAAATTATATAATATATATATATATATATCTAAAATTTTAGTTAATACTATTAATAACCACTTTTACAACGGCTAGTTTGGTAGGTTGTGGTGCGCTTGAACGTGGTGTTGCATGTAGCGCAAGCTATTGATTTACTTTTAAGAGACAACACACGATAAAATATTGGGGTGTTACATTGGGTGGGTCATGAAAGATATGATGTTAATTAATAACTCTGGGAAGGATTATTCCCTTTCCATCTATATCGATGTTGATATCTCAACCCTTTGATTAGAATATAAATTTTTAATAAATTATGTATCCAAGTTATAAGGATGTGTTTATTTCATATAGTTAAAGAATACTGTATCAACCATATAGGTTTGTGTAAAGGATGTGAAAAATACTTGATGATATATTGTGACAAAAGGATTATAATACACAAGGACCGTTTTTATGTGTTTATCAATGTTTCATCATCATGTTCGTTTTATTGGTTGCATTAACCCATTGGTAGAAAATAATATTGTAATTTTGGAAATCCCACCTAATTCCAATGTGAATGATTATCGAGGGTCACACACTATTTTATATGATTGATATTGATTAAATTATAATTGAATTTATCTATTATAATTAATATTATTATCAATACCAAGGAATGATTTTATTTATTTTTTATTGATCGAAAATGTTCATTGATGAATTAAATGTTTAATTAAATATTTATTTAGGTATCCAAAAAATATAGAGGAGTTCAAATGGTAAAATACCATGTTTGATGATATATATGTTAATTGAAAAGATGGTAAAAAAATCATTATTATTGTTCGGGAAAGTGCGCGTTCCTGTAATTAATTATAATATACTTATTATTTTGTTGTGGGGTTTTATAATTATTAATATATTATCTATGGTCTAGAATGAAATTAAGTAATATTTTAACATAATCCCAAGGAATATGAATCAATTGTATATGTCTATTGTGTTGGTTAATAATGAATTGAGAATCAATCGCAGAATTGATTTGTCTCTTGACTAATCTTCCTCTCATATTCATGAGAAAAAGAAGAAATCCATCCACCCAAAAGGATGAGAAATATTGAAAAACAACATTGGGTGATTTATCCACAATTCTAGCACAAGGTGGTACATCATTTTTTGATTAGTGATCAATGTATCTAGTGTATCGCCTCTTTAGGGATTGTACACTTTCATTCTATAAGCTCAACAATAGTAATACAAAAATAGTCTTTTAGATGATTAAAATAATCATCAAATATAGATCCTAAGATAAGGTATCTTATTCTTATAATATTGAATAAGTTATGTATAAATTTTACATAAAATGATCCTCTCTGTGTATTAAGTTTTTTAACATTAATAAAAGATGGAAAGATAATGTTGTTCATAGTTTTCATGTAATTGACGATATTCAAAATGATCCATCAGATTCAAAATATTTTAATTGTTTTACGCCCACCACGGTGCTTTCATAGTACTTGGCACATTCAATTTGTATTAGAGGGTCGATGTCCAAATTTATAATTAATTATTTTTTATTGATCTTTTAACAATTAAAAGTTATGATTCATTTCACGTTTTAACTCTTTTTTTGATCAATCATCAAAATACATTCTTCAACATACTTATTTCCCAAAATTATTACCATATTTATTAATGATTAATGAAGTTTATATATGAAGATCCCATCGGGATGTTCCAAGGATCCTAGATAGATAAAAATAGACTATAAGACAAGTACTCAATTGTTACACATTGTGGGTCATTCTTCATTAAACAAGGATGACAATGTGGATTCTCACTCACCATGTAATTAATACACACAAGAAGCAATAAATAGACCATTTTTAGACCATCCATAGTCATATATTGATTTTTGGAAATACACATTGTGTAGTTTGACTTCATTCTACGTAGCCCAAGTGTTTTTAATATCAAAAACACGGGGTCAAACAACATCATGTAATTAATGTACCACATGTATTTAATACACAATATGTAATGGATGGAATCCATGTAACTTGAATTACATTCCATCTAATTCAAAAATATTCATAAGTTGTACAAGCAGAGTACCATGGAATGAAATTTCTATTTTCAGTGCGATAACTCCACACCATGTACCTGGATTGTACACGTAGTGTACATTTCTAGTTAGTGAGGAACTATTATAATTTTATAATTAATCTTGAAATCCTACCGATTATAGTTTCAAGTGTAAAAAAGTCTAAATCACATTCCTATTTTTAGGTTTTATATTATATGAAATTTTAATTATTTATACTTAATATTTGATACTATGTATCATGTATGGTTATTATATATTAAATAATAAAAAAATTAAATTGTATAAGCTACATAAATTTCATTTGTTTCTAGGTTCATTTTGTTGAATTAACATTCTATGAAATTATGACACATTTCATGTGCACAATATGTTGTGTGATATCATTTTTTTACAAGTAAATATACTGAATAATTTGGATAGGTAATCACTAGGTTACTTCCATGTACAAAACTGTGTAATGTTTTATTGATTAAAAAAAATAACAAAATAAAATTATTTTATTTAAAATCATAATGTATAATAATTTATAGACAATTGGATGAAGTAAGATAAAATGAAATAATTTATTTGTAAGATAATTAATCAGAATATTTATTTGTGTTTTATCTTTCTAGTGAATTAATAGAATTGAATGGTAGATAATTATTTTAAATGTGTTATTATTGCATGTTTATGGCTAATCATAAGAATGACCAACACAACTGTATGTGTTGACATTATTTAATTTAATTTATTCAATGTTTTTTCAATTATTTATTATTAAATTAAATATGATGGCATGTGAGTTATCCCTCCCACCATTATTATGTATGTCCTCCATGTAGAAGCGTATTTATATAATTATACTTAACCAATAATTTTTCCCCTCAACTACATGTGAGTTTTAATTACATATGAAAAATGGATTTTCCAAATTGCATGTGGTGGTGGTTTAAGGTGAAATCAAGATGACGCCAACCCAAGTGATACACTGGTGCAAAAATTAAGCTGAAACTCATGCCTAGAACGACACATTGAGTATTCACCTAGGTCAACGGTTGATTTATTACCACCTCAATAAATCAATTGCTATATAACCTCTATATTAGATCATTTAAATAAATAATTAAATTTTTATTATGTATTATTTATTTATTGATGCAAGTCCTAAATCACATAAATAAATTAATTAATGTGAAAGGATGGAATTTAAAATATATAATGTATGTATAAAAGCTTTATCCAACATGGTTAGTCAATTAAGTAAAATATTCTTAATATAAACAAGCCGTGTAATTGATAAGAATGTTAAAATTTATTCTTAATAAATAAAATCCATTAAGTTATTATTATGTTGGAATGCCTTCCATCATCTGAGTTAAGGTAATAACATAATTAAAAGTCTATGTTCAATCAACATCATAGGAAATTTTAATTATAAGTATATATTATCTAATATTGTGGCTTGACATAACCGAAATTATATTGAATTTAAATTCAAAAGTTTGTTCAATATAATGTTGGATATAACTATCGATGAAATCCCAATCAGGGTTTTGGATTAGTGAGTCCACTGAATAGATCAAGGAACTACTAACCCACAGTTATAAAGACCACATAAATAAATAAATTCTTATAGTTTTCATGGAAAATGTCTGGATCTCTATGAAGGAAAATATAGATCCATTACACATGAATGTTTTGGAAAATATACATTCCAAGTTTAATGGTGATGGAAATTGAGACATGACTAAATAGTGGGAGATTTAATAAAATATATTATTAATATTTCCAAAACAATTTTTAATAAGGAAAAATACTAATAATATGAAAATTCAAATAGTAGATTAATCGGAATGTTCTTTATCCACATTATCCCTATGATCAATATTATATAAAGACCTTCTTCCCACTAGTAGAATCTTCTAAGAATTATTTAGATGCCCTTTGATTGTATTGTGCCATGAATGAAAATCTAACATGCTAGAATCCTCATTACCAGATCCACCCTTGAAAGAGGTTGGTGATTAAGAGTTCCTGGGATATGAAAAACAATTGACCCACACGGTCAATGATAAATGACTGATGTTAGCATCTAGTTTTACTGAACTCCTGAAGCCACACAAAAACATGGATTCATATTTTAACACCCTTAGATATTTAAATTATATTACATTTAAATAAATTTAATCTGATTGAATGATTTTGGTACACATAACCCTAAAACATTAAAATAAGTGAATTATTTTTGATAGCATATAAAACACATAACACCTAGACTAAACGAACTATGATATAAAATTAAAATATGATAGATATAACCAATCCAATGTATTAACAACTATGAATAAGATTATGTCAATGATAATATATATATATATATAGTTACTCATCAACACTAATTTATTGATAAATTCATATTAAATAAGAAGTCAAATTTTTAGTGAAGTTATAATATTTTACAAAATACATGTTAATCAAAAAATTGTTTCATTTTTCATTATATATTTTTAATTACAAAAATAATGTATGACTTTATGAAATTGTGTTTTCTAAAAATAATATCACTTTTGAAATCAGAATATCAAAATTATCGTAGGGTGAACATTTTGGATTTTTCTGAAAAATGTTGATTTTTTAATGAATAATGAAAAATACCGATTTTACAAATAAAATAATTTCATTTCATTAGATTAATTAAATTTAATGTCCCATTCTGATTTGAATATGATTAAAAAGTAAAAAAATTTATTATTTTATTGGATTTAAAATAGTTAATTACATTTGAATAATCTTTATATTTGACATTGATATATGTTTAACATTAGACTTGAAATAAATATTTTTAAAACTATTTTTATTGCATAATGTTCCTCCATTTAAATTAATTAAAATTTACTTGCATGAATAATGATTTAAATGAAATTTATAGATTATATATCAAACTATAGGAATTTGAATACGTATTATGATGATTGTTATTCATATATTTAATATTAGATAAATAAATTGTAACACCCCATTACATTTTTGTCATGTATGTTCCCATATTAGATTTTGGGTTTCCCATATTCTTTGGGAGAGTATATTCAGCCAAAAATTGGGATGATACTTGTAATAGTGACATCACAGATTTTTTGTATTTTATGCTTTTCCATAAAATTTTCTATTGTTCACTGGGCAATTACATGATGTGTAATGGGACTACATGATGTGTAATGAGTGTTGGACATATTTCATGAACTGGATTACGTAGCATGAGAATGATACACCTTACATGAGAGCTACATGTTGTATAATGTTAAAAAACAAGTATTTAATCCCAAGCGATGAGTTTTATTGATGTAACTTGAAATAAATGAATTCATGAACTATAAAATATTAGAGGTCATGTAATTACCTGAGTTCGGGGTTTTGAAGTGTCATGCTTGTATTTTATGCCGTATTTGTTCTTTCAGTCTTCCATTCTCAGATAGGGATCTTATCCTTGGTGGTTTGGGGTTTATTCCTTCTATTTAGAGTGATCTGTTTAGTGATTTATCATTAGGTTTAAGAGATTCGTCTCTTTGGGTAGGATTTCTCATTAGTTTCTCTCTCATTGGTGGTTTCACAACCATTAGTTTAATGGATTGGTAATTGGATGGTGTTTTATGTCAATCTATTGGAGACTTCAGTCTTGCCTTGTCTTCCGAAGGATGATATTTTTGTTTCCAATCTCATTGTCAAGGGTATTTAGGTTTTCTTTTCTCTAGATGTAGGTGGACCTATTCAATTGTTTCAATGACATGAGTTTCTTTTTTTTTTACATAATCATTTCTTATGGTTTGAAAAGGCAATTTAATGTGTTGATATTTAAATGGGGAATGAGTTCACATTTGAGTTGGGGGTTTTCATTGATAAAGGAATTCCCTTAATTTTACTACTAACATTAATTTTTATTAAGAAGAATTCAAGACATGGACACGCACCCTTCAAGGGGGGAAAATGATGGAGAACAAGGGTGTATCCATGAATGATAGCCTTACAATAATCTGGAAGGGATCCAAGATAATCATACATGACCAAGACTTTCTTGAGACATCCCTTATGTGTAAGAGAGTCAGCTAGGAAGAGACTCTCTCCAACTATGATGAAGAATATGCCCTTTCTTGGTCTCCAAAGCACATTTGTGAAATTATGTATACCCACTCCCATGGAACCATATGACATCCTTGAATTGAATTCAGTAATATTTCTGAAACAGATTCCACCCCATCTACCAGAAGGCCACGTCCCATTCAAAGTGTGAGCCTGGTTAACAGCGCACAAGCCTCCGCACCTAGAGAACTTCTGGGACAAAAGTAGGAGATCAAACCCAGCAGAACCGAGCCCCAGGAGTTCCTGTTGGAATTGCAAACCAAAAAATATGAGTCAAAGCTGCCTGCGGTGTCATTTATTACTTGCACATTTTTTTCTTCCATGGGTCAACCTCCATTTATTTTCTTTGAATGAATTTAAATGCTCTTCATTTAAAGATTTGGTATATCTTTATACCGTCATAAATGCTCTGCATTTAATATTTTGGTCTTTCCTTATACCTTCTTATATTCTCTGTATTTTATGTTTTGGTCTTTCTTTGTACCAACATAAATGCTAGGCATTTAATGTTGTGGGTCTATAAATTGATGTAATTGTAGCCTGAAATTTCAATCGTGAAAAATTGTGAAGTTGTGTGAAATACAAAGCTTGAAAGCTTCTTTGTGCTGTGTGCCAATTAATTCTACCTCTTCCATTCTTTCTCTCATATTTCTCGGCTTGTATAGCCAACAAACTGGTATCAGAGCCAAGTTACCAAGATCCTCCAATTTTTAAGATGGCTGCAATCCAGCCGCAAGTTCCGAAGCTGTCCAAGGACAACTACGAAAGATGGTGCATCCAGATGAAGGCATTATTCGGGTCGCAAGAATTATGGGAGATCGTTACCGACGGGTATGTTATACCCACTATGGCGGAAGAAGATTCCTTCACGAATGAAGAAAAGGCGACCCTCAAAAATCAAAGAAAGAAAGACAACAAGGCGTTGTTCCTCCTCTATCAAGGGTTGGATGAATCAGCGTTCGAAAAGATTGCCGAAGCAACATCAAGCAAGCAAGCTTGGGATACCCTTGCCACCGTCTTCAAAGGTGTTGATCGAGTGAAGCGGGTACGTCTTCAAACATTAAGAGCGGAATTTAAAGCAGCGCACATGAAAGAAGGTGAGAGCATCTCTGATTATTTCTCAAGATTAATTGTTATTTTTAACAATTTGAAAAGGAATGGTGAAAAAATGGATGACATTCGAGTTATCGAAAAATCACTTCGATCTCTCACAACCAAGTTTGAGCATGTGGTTGTGGCAATCGAAGAATCAAAGGATTTGGAGAAACTGTCCATTGAAGAACTGATGGGGTCGTTGCAAGTGCATGAGAAACGGATGCAAAAGAATTCTGGTTCAACAATAGAGCATGCCTTGGAGTCCAAGTTGACTCTACAAGAACAAAAGAATGGCCACACGCAACGAGGCGGTCATCGTGGAAGAGGAAGAGGGCGTGGATATTATCCAATCCATCAACAAAAGCAACAAAATCCTACCAGCTTTCGTGGAAGAGGGAATGGTGGAGGACGATTCACGCGTGGTCGTGGAAACGCAAAGAACATTCAATGCCACAACTGTAAGAAATTTGGCCATTATGCGTCTGATTGTTGGAGCAAAGTGGATCATGATGAACGATCCAACTATGCCGAAGCATCTCATCATGAAGAAGAAGGTACCACACTCCTCCTCGCACAAGAAAAGGCATGTGAACGCCCCGATGTGTGGTATCTCGACACGGGTGCAAGCAACCACATGAGTGGTAACAAACAACTGTTCGAGGAACTCACTGAAGAAGTTCGTGGCGACGTGAGTTTTGGCGACTCATCCAAGGTACCCGTGAGAGGCAAAGGTAAGATCAAAATCTATCTGAAGAATGGAGAGTCGAATTACATTTCTAATGTATATTACGTACCAAGTATGAAAAATAATATCATCAGTCTCGGCCAACTTCTTGAGAAGGGGTATGTCATACACTTGGAAAATTCTCTTTTGTCTATAAGAGATGCTCACAGGAGACTTGTTGCTCAAGTCCAAATGGCGAAGAATCGCATGTTTCCGCTGCATATCAACACAAAGGCCGAGGAGTGTCTCTTGGGACTCATGAAGAATGACTCATGGAGATGGCATCTGCGATTTGGACATCTTCGTTTTAGCGGGCTTAAACTTCTATCCTCATCATGCATGGTGCGCGGATTGCCAGCAATTGAAGCTCCAAATCATGTGTGTGAGGCATGTACACTCGGCAAGCAACAAAGGAACTCATTTCCAAGTGGAGTGTCTAGAAGAGCAACGGAACCACTTCAGTTGGTTCACACCGATATCTGCGGACCACTTGAAACAATGTCACTTGGAGGTAATAGAAATTTTATTACCCTTATTGATGATTTCAGCAGAAAGTTGTGGGTGTATTGCATCAAAGAAAAATCATCCGCTTTCACTGTCTTTAAAACTTTTAAAGCTCATGTTGAAACTGAAAGTGGCCACAAAATCAAAGTACTCAGATCTGACAGAGGTGGGGAATACACCTCAAATGCATTTCAAGATTTCTGTAGGGAACATGGCATCAAACAGCAATACACTGCAGCCTACACGCCACAGCAGAATGGCATCGCAGAAAGGAAGAACCGCACCATCCTCGACATGACGAGGACCATGCTGAAGGAGAAAGGCTTGCCAAAGAACTTCTGGGCGGAAGCAGTGGCATGTACTGCCTATCTGCTCAATCGGTGTCCAACGAAGAGCGTCAGAAACATGACACCACAAGAGGCATGGAGTAGCTACAAACCGAGCGTAGCACACCTAAGAATCTTCGGGTGTGTTGCCTACGCTCAAGTTCCAGAAGCGAGAAGAAGGAAGCTTGATGATCGTGGTGAAAAGTGCATCTTCATCGGCTATAGTGAAGAGTCTAAAACCTATAAGCTCTACAATCCACTAACCAATAAATTAGTGGTGAGTAGAGATGTGGTCTTTATCGAGGAAGAAGCTTGGAAATGGAATGATGACGAACCAAATAAAGAGATTCCAGTCGAAACAGAAGATCCTGAAGAAAGGCATGATCATCAGGAGCAAACGCAAGAAACACCTTCCCCGGGCACATCATCAGTACACAGGAGTCCAGGAGGACATTCAATCACTCCTGAAGGGACTCCATCAAGTCAAAATTTGGCGAGCTCATCCTCACCCATGGCGCCCATAAATATGAAAAGCTTAAGCGACATTTATGAGCAAACCGAAGAGGTAAATCTTTTTTGCCTGTATGCAGATCGTGAGCCTCTGACGTTTCAGGAAGCCGTAAGGGAAGAATGTTGGAGAATGTCTATGGGAGAAGAAATTTGCGCCATAGAGAAAAATGACACATGGGAGTTGACCACACTTCCTAATAGCCAGAAATCCATTGGTGTCAAATGGGTGTACAAGATCAAGCGAAATGCTGATGGTGAAATCGATCGCTACAAGGCAAGGCTCGTAGCAAAGGGGTACAAACAGAAGTATGGGGTGGACTATGAAGAAGTCTTCGCTCCGGTTGCTCGCCTTGACACTGTGAGAATGATTATCTCTCTTGTTGTTCATCACAGTTGGATGATCTACCAATTGGATGTGAAGTCTGTATTCCTGAATGGAATTCTAGAGGAAGAGGTCTATGTAGACCAGCCTGAAGGCTTTGTTATGCAAGGGGAGGAAGACAAAGTGTATCGACTGAAGAAAGCTCTTTATGGGTTGAAGCAGGCTCCTCGTGCTTGGAATGCACGCATTGACAGCTATCTTCGAGAGAACGGCTTCACCAAATGTCCATATGAGCATGCAGTTTACATCAAGAAGAATGATCGTGGAGATATAATCATTGCATGCTTGTATGTTGATGATTTGCTGTTTACAGGGAATAGTCGAAAATGTTCGATGATTTCAAGAAGGCTATGTTCAAGGAGTTCGAGATGACCGATGGAGGTCTCATGTCCTTCTTTCTGAGCATAGAAGTAAAGCAACAACATGGAGGCATCTATATTTCTCAGAAGAGGTATGCTAAGGAGTTGCTTGAAAAATTCAAGATGGTTAATTGCAATGCTGTAAACACGCCTGTGGCAATGAGATTAAAACTGACAAAAGATGGAGAAGGAAGAAGTGTTGACTCGACTCTGTTCAAGAGTCTAATTGGAAGCCTGAGGTATCTCACAATCACAAGGCCTGATATTGTCTATAGTGTTGGGCTTCTAAGCAGGTATATGGAAGCACCAAAAGAGTCACACTAGTTAGCGGAAAAACGTATCCTCAGGTACGTTAAAGGAACAATGGATTTTGGTCTTTTTTATCCATACAATGAAGAAGCAAATCTGCATGGATACTCAGACAGTGACTGGGGAGGCGACCAAGATGAAAGAAAAAGCACCACTGGGTATGTATTTTTTCTTGGATCGACTGCTTTTACGTGGAATTCAAGGAAGCAAAGTGTGGTCGCCTTGTCTACATGTGAAGCAGAGTACGTGGAGGCATCATCCACTGTTTGTGAAGGAATCTGGTTGAGAAATCTGCTGAAGGAGTTGAAGCATCCGCAGGATGGATCCACAGTGATATATGTGGATAACAAGTCGGCAATTGAACTTGCCAAAAAATCCGGTGTAGCATGGAAGAAGCAAACATATTGATACCCGATTCCATTTTTTGTGAGATCATGTGAAGCAAAAAACGATAAAATTGGAATATTGTCATACTACGGAGCAGGTGGCTGATATTTTCACAAAGGCATTACCGTCATATGCATTCAAAAGACTCAGAACGATGCTCGGAATGAAGCCGGTTTTGGTTTGAAGGGGAGTGTTGGAATTGAAAACCAAAAAATATGAGTCAAAGCTGCCTGCGGCGTCATTTATTACTTGCACATTTTTTTCTTCCATGGGTCAACCTCCATTTATTTTCTTTGAATGAATTTAAATGCTCTGCATTTAAAGATTTGGTATATCTTTATACCGTCATAAATGCTCTGCATTTAATATTTTGGTCTTTCCTTATACCGTCTTAGATTCTCTGTATTTTATGTTTTGGTCTTTCTTTGTACCAACATAAATGCTAGGCATTTAATGTTGTGGGTCTATAAATTGATGTAATTGTAGCCTGAAATTTCAATCGTGAAAAATTATGAAGTTGTGTGAAATACAAAGCATGAAAGCTTCTTTGTGCTGTGTGCCAATTAATTCTACCTCATCCATTCTTTCTCTCATATTTCTCGGCTTGTATAGCCAACAGTTCCGAAGGACCCCGCCACCCCTCAACATCCCACCTGAGAACGAAGCATCCACATTCAGTTTCAAACCACCTAGAGGGGGTTCCCATAGGATCCACAAGCCACTCACTCTGGCGGACAAGCATGGTCTACAGAGGATATTGCAAACCGTAACAGATCATTTCGGATTTTTTTTTTGTTTACGTTTTTAAAAAAAAAATTTCCAGAAAACGCTTCCGGCAAAACAAATTTTAAAAATGCAGCTCAATGGCGGCATCCGGGATGCCGCCTTTGCATTTCGGGGCAAGGCGGCATCTGCGATGCCGCCTTTGCGCTGCGGGTGAAAGGCGGCATCGCGGATGCCGCCTTTCTCTTAAAAATATATTTTTTTTTTAATTTTTATTTTTTTTTTTTAATTACATTTATTCATTATAATTTTTAATTATTAATTAGTAATTATTAATAATTAAATATGTCATAATTAATTAGTTAATTAGTAATATTATCATTAATTATATAATAATTAATTATTAATATAATTATTTCATATATAATAAATATTTAGTTAATTAGAAATACAATTAATAATTATAACTAATTAATTAGTAATTATTAATTATTAATTAGCTAATTAGTAATATAAATATTTATTATAATTATTCATTATAATTAGTAATTAGTAATTAAAAATTATTAATAAGTAATTAGTAATTATTAATTAGTAAATTAGTAATATAAATATTAATTATAGCTATTCATTAAATTATTAATTATTAATTATTACTCATTAATTATTACTTATATAATAAATAATTAGTTAATTATTAATATAACTATTAATTATATAATAATTAATTAGTTAATTAGTAATATAATTATAATCTTTCAAAGTCACGTACTTGAAACATTTTTAAGTTTCAATTAGGCGGTTTTGAAAGCTTATAAATTATTTTTCATTAACATTTTTTTGTAAATTGCTTTTGTTTTAAACTATTTTTTATATGTTTAATCCATTTTTTAAGTTTCATTTATATTGGTCTTCTATTTTATGTTTTATGGTCTTTCAAAGTCACGTACTTGAAAAATTTTAAGTTTCAAGTATGCGGTTTTGAAAGCTTATAAATTACTTTTCATCAACTTTTTTTTGGAAATTTCTTTTGTTTTCAACTATTTATTATATGTTTAATCAATGTTTAAAGTTTCAATTATATTCGTTTTATAGTTTATATTTTACAGTCTTTCAAAGTCACGTACATGAAACATTTTTAAGTTTCAAGTAGGCGGTTTTGAAAGCTTATAAATTATTTTTCATTAACATTTTTTTTGTAAATTGCTTTTGTTTTAAACTATTTTTTATATGTTTAATCCATTTTTTAAGTTTCATTTATGTTGGTCTTATAGTTTATCTTTTATTGTATTTCAAAGTGACGTACTTGAAAAATTTTAAGTTTCAAGTATGCGGTTTTGAAAGCTTATAAATTACTTTTCATCAACTTTTTTTTGGAAATTTCTTTTGTTTTCAACTATTTATTATATGTTTAATCAATGTTTAAAGTTTCAATTATATTCGTTTTATAGTTTATATTTTACAGTCTTTCAAAGTCACATACTTGAAACATTTTTAAGTTTCAAGTAGGCGGTTTTGAAAGCTTATAAATTATTTTTCATTAACATTTTTTTGTAAATTGCTTTTGTTTTAAACTATTTTTTATATGTTTAATCCATGTTTTATGTTTCATTTATGTTGGTCTTATAGTTTATCTTTTATTGTATTTCAAAGTGACGTACTTGAAAAATTTTATGTTTCAAGTATGCGGTTTTGAAAGCTTATAAATTACTTTTCATCAACTTTTTTTTGGAAATTTCTTTTGTTTTCAACTATTTATTATATGTTTAATCAATGTTTAAAGTTTCAATTATATTCGTTTTATAGTTTATATTTTACAGTCTTTCAAAGTCACGTACTTGAAACATTTTTAAGTTTCAAGTAGGCGGTTTTGAAAGCTTATAAATTATTTTTCATTAACATTCTTTTGTAAATTGCTTTTGTTTTAAACTATTTTTTATATGTTTAATCCATGTTTTAAGTCTCATTTATGTTGGTCTTATAGTTTATCTTTTATTGTATTTCAAAGTGACGTACTTGAAACAGAATCCCACATCGGAAATGCAGAATCTACTGCACAGTAAAGGTAGAACCTGAATTCCACATCGAAAATGCAGAATGATTTTCAGGGCAAACCCTTTTATAATGAATAATTATAATAAATATTTATATTACTGGTTAACTAATTAATAATTACTAATTACTAATTAATTAGTTATAATTATTAATTATATTTCTAATTAACTAAGTATTTATTATATATGTAATAATTAAGTATTATATAATTGATAATTTTATTACTAATTAACTAATTAGTTATTATATAATTAACGATTAATAAACACTAATTACCAAATTACAAATTATATACTAATTAATTAGTGATTTCGTAATATAAATATTAATTATATTCTAATTAAATAGTTAATTAGTAATAGAATTATTAATTATATAATCTGTAATTAGGTAATTAGTAATTATTAATGTTTTATTATTATGTTCGTATGGTTATATAAATATATATAAATAAAACCTAATTTACCCCCTCCTGAGATTCCACTCTGACCAACAAGTAAAAATAGTATTTTGATTTCAGTACACATAAAACATGTAAACAATAATGTACAATCAATGCATATGTCTGTGGCGAGGAGATTCCATCCCACATGGTGGTCTGCGAATAGGACGTCCGCGTCGAGTGCGCAGTGGAGTCTGATGACCTGGAGAAGGCTGATCCTCGGGCACTGAAACGTCGACTGTCGCATCCTCCATCTGTGTGTTATTTGGGTATCTCCATGTATCAGGATCTGCATTGATTGCCTCATTAATTGCTCGATGACGATCAGATATCAAACAAACTCCCTGAATGTTGGTGAAATGGTTGCTGATACATGCAAGAAACCAACTCCATGATTCATAGTTTTCTTTCTCTACAATGGCAAAGGCAAGCGGAAGAGGTGAACGGTTTCCATCTTGGGTTGCCGCAATCAACAATACGCCCTTGTATTTTCCATACAGAAATGTTCCATCAATCTGAATAAATTGTTTGCAAAAACGAAATGCAGAGATACAAGGAAGGAATGCCCAGAACAACCGATGAAATTGAACACGAGATGGATCAAGTCGATTATCAGGAGACACATGTTCGTTTGTATCCAGATGGAAGAAAACTTGGTTATGATGCCTCAGTATGGCTAGCAATTGCGGCAATACTCGATATGAGTCATCCCAATCCCAATCACCATATACCTTCACAATTGCCTTCTGTTTCGCCATCCATGCCTTATTATAGGAAATCTTATAACCGAATGTCTGTAGAATCTTCTCTTGCACAAGGGATATTGGAAAATCTTGGCATGTCCTAATCATCTCAACAACAATAGATGACACAAATTCTGCATCCAATGAAGTATGATCTTGTGTGAGACTTGGCTGAACGCAACTATGAGCCGCCTCAATCCTTGAGATTCTCCAACCTCCAAATGTAATGTCTGGAATAGCCCTTAAGCGAAATCTACAATCATCCCCATACTTCACGCACCGTATAACATATTTACTACGGCATGATTCGTGAACTACATAGTTGAAGTTTCTCTCAATATGAAATCTCTTTAACGTGCTTTTTAAGGCATCTTTACTGGGAAAATTCCTTCCAATATATAAGGTTTTGTCCACCTCACTAAACCTATCTGGTACAACTCCAGGGAACTCAGTTGCCGGTGTGAGAACAGTATTATCGAATTCAGGCAAGGCGTGTCATTGCTTCTGACCAAGATGAAAATAATGGTGGATGATTTATTGACCGAGGTTGATGTACAACAACTGCATTTCTCAAAACCTCCTCTCTATATTTTGTTGGTCCCTCCTCATCAGCACTGTTGTCGCCATCCGATCCATCATTACGAAACTCCTCATCAGAAGTCGGATTGACATGTATATCCGGAAGATCATCTAGGTTGTCCTCTTCTGCTGCATCATTTGGAATAGGCTCAATGTCATGGGGTAGACTGTCTTCAACCACTCTTGTATTTCTACGTCTTTGTACAAGTGGACGTTGTTGTTGTACAGTAGCAACAACAACGTATAACTCCATCATGGTACCATCTAACCGTTGAGAAAATAAATTAATTGCTTGGACCCACTGCGCATCAGCAACCAATGGACAAGCTATATGCCACATTGTTGTTGGAAATTGCAAATGTCTATAGCTCATAGACATTATCTCTTGATCGGGTCCCAAAATTAAGGAAACATGAATTCTCTCTTGAAGGTCACTTATGGTAACACAATCCACTGTACTAACCACCGTAATTGGTTGTGTACTGTAAGAAGCTCCTTGCTCAGTTTGAATAATCTCCCCATAACAGTACACACAGGCATATATGGCTCTCTACATCAAAAATGTGTTCTTTCATCAAAATTATGATAGTGTAACAAAATATTAACAATTATGTTTGACGATATGATGTTTATTATAATGTAATTTTATTGCGCCTTTCTATACCATAAACTATGCTACTGATGTTTGACCATATGATATTTATTAGAATGTAATTTTAGAGCGCCTTTTTATTTAGTTTGTTTGTTCTTCTTCATTTCACTTTATATGTTCATTAGTATCGTTAGCTAATCATTATATGAATTCATGTTTTAATCCTATGTTATTTATTAATTATTCTAAAATTAACTAATAATAACTAATCGTTAATTATTCTATTATTCTATAATTAACTAATAATAACTTTAATTTGTTAATTCTTATGTCCTTATTTGATTCTATAACATTATACTTATCATTTATCATTGATAAATATACTGATCATTAGTATCATTAGCTAATCATTATATGAATTCATGTTTTAATCCTATGTTATTTATTAATTATTCTAAAATTAACTAATAACAACTAATCATTAATTATTCTATTATTTTATAATTAACTAATAATAACTTTAATTCGTTAATTCTTATGTCCTTATTTCATTCTATAAAATTATATTTATCATTTATCATTGATAAATATAATGATTTGCTTTTTCTTCTCTTAGAAATTTTAGTAGTTTATAAAGAAAATATGAATCATCTTAAGTATATTCCCAGGGAGTGTCAAACCAGGATGCAGCAAGGCCCGTTATCATGCACCAGTTCCCGTTCGAGTCTAGCTCGAAGCGGTGTTTTCGGGTTTTACCCCTATGTACATCTGTGCCAGAGCCACATCCACTTGTTTGTATCCAGACAGGAATTTAATTGCGTAGATAACCACATAATCTTTAAGCTACCAAAATTTCTAAATACATAATCTTAAGTTAATCTATACTTAATCTATACTACCTAACAGTAATTATTTAAAACTATATATAACTAATTACAAAAACTAAATAACCAAATATTAAGAACTACCTAAACAGCTTAACAAATGAAAGATTTAAAACTAAACAAAATTAAATTAATTAAATAAAAACATTAAATTAAATAAAGAAACATACCTCTAAATGAAGCTTCGTAAAAGATCGCACAGCAAAAAAAAATTAGAGAGAGAGAGCAAATTGGAGAGATAAGTTGCAATGAACAAGTGAGGAGAGGGGGGGGGGGTGACCGCACTTTTATAAGGACTTCAGGCAAAGGCGGCATCGCGGAAGCCGCCTTTCGCCTCTGCGTATGGCCGAAGGCGGCTTCCACGATGCCGCCTTCCGCCTTACCCTGAGCCGAAAGGCGGCCTCCTCCCGGCCGCCTTTGCCATGTCATCGATCCGGGCCAAAGGCGGCGCGGGGGAGCAAAGGCGGCATCGCAGATGCCGCCTTTGTAGCGTATTTTTAAAAAAAAATTTGACCTAGGCCGTTTTTCAGAATTTTTTTTTAAGAAAAACGTAAAAAAAAAAAATCCGATCATTTCCCCCGTCAACGGCGAAGCAAGCTTGGAGACGAGGGATCAAACTCTCATTTTCAGGAATAGAATAGAGCAGCTATAACCAAGTTGGACCTCGTTGCAAGAATCCCAGATGGTACAACATAATTAAATGAGAATCACGGACCACACCTTTCTTTCCATACCCCTGGATTCTTTCCATACATGAAACAAAGAATCGACATATGTTAGGAATCCATACAGGGGTGAGGCGTGAAGAAGGACCAAAGATATTTCACCAAGCTACTCCAAAAGAATAAATGAATAGCGGTCTCCATTTGAGGATTCACACAAAAGTAGCTACGGGATAAAAGTGGGATACCAATCCTTTGGATGTTATCGTCGGTAGGTAGGGCCTTGTTTCATAAGCGCCAAACCAGGAAACTCATTTTCATGGGGATATCTATGCACCAAAACCAGGGAGACCAGTCTACCATATTTGTATCAGCACAATGGATGGTTCTGTAATCCCGTGATGTAAGCCTTCACGAACTGGACTGGATAAAGCAGCATCTGTCCGGCTCATTATTCATTACAATACATTGGAAAACCTCCATTTGATCTGGCGTGTGGGCCTAGTGAATAAGATCATAATTCTCGGATTCCTCGCTAAATGAAAGATCCAGGAAGTGGTAGTTAGGATAACCAAGTATTTCTCCTGCCGAGTTGGCCGTCCAAAAATTGATGTCTCCAACTCGGATGATCCACCGGTTATACTCACACAGGACCTCCAGATATTGAAACATGTAGCACGCAATCCCCATAGGTTTGCATCCCTGAGAAATAGGCACCTCCCAAGGATCAATGTTCCATGACCTAATGAACTCCTCCCACAAAGACTTCCCCCATGAGAATATCCCATGCCAAATGGCCTTGCATGCCTTGCATGGCCACGTTGAGATCCCGAAGGCCAACTCCCGAAGATTTAGGAGAGGGGGGGTTTTTATTTTATTTTTTAATTTAAAGGTTCTCTTTTTTTTTCAAAAATGGGTGTGTCTAGCGCCAAATGAATTGGGGCTAGACACTTTTACCCTAGAGCGCCAAATGGATTGGCGCTCTTGGGTTTTGGTTTCCAAATCCCAGGCAACCCCTCCCCAACCCTTATATATATATATCTTATTTATTATAATTATAATTATAATAAATATATTTATAATAAAAATAATAACTAAAATAAATACATTAAATTTATAATAATGTTTATTATAATTATAACAATTATATAATTATAATAAATATATAATTATAACAAATATAAAATTAAAATAATTATATAATTACAATAATTAAATAACTATGAATATAATAAATATATAAATATAATAATTGTATATTTATAATAAATATACAATTATAAATATAATAATTATATAATTACTATAATTATAATAATTATATAATTGTAAATATAATAATTGTATATTTATTATAAATATTCAATTATAATTACAATAATTCTATAATTATTAATGTAATAAATATACACTTATATTTATTATATAATTATAATAAATATATAATTATAAATATAATAAATATATATTTATAAATATATTTGTTATAATTATTAATAATTATATAAATGTTATAATTTTTAATAACTACATAATTTTTATTTTTATAATAAATATATTATTAGTGTAATTACATAATTAATATAAATATATAATTATTGTAGTTATAAAATTATTATAATTATATAAGTATTTTAAATATATATTTACTGTAAATATATACTTATTATATATATATATATAATTAATAAGGTTTATATATATAAAGATATGATTATAATAATTAATATATAATTAAAATATAATAAATATAAAGTTATAAATATAATAAATATATTATTATAGTAATTACATAATTATAATAAATATGTAATTATAATAATTATATAACAGTTAATAAAGTTTATTTATATAAAGATAAATAATTTTAATAATGTTTATTTAAATATAAATTTATAAATTTTAAATATAAGGTTTATTTATATATAATTATTTATAAATTTATAAATTTATATATAATTATTTAAATACATAAATAAACTATATTAAATTTATTTATAAATTTTTATATACATAAAGAAACATTATTAAAATTATTTATATTTATTATATTTATTATAATATATTATTATTCTATATATATATAACTACATTTAAAAATAAATAATTACAATTTTAAAAATATATTTATAAATGTCAATTTAAAAATGTGAGATTACATATAATTATACTTATAAATATAAATATATTTATACAATTATAAATCTATATTTAGATAGTTATATATAAATATATCAATATATTTAATAAATTTATTTATCACATTAATAAATATGTATTTATATATAATAAAAGTATAATAAAATAAATATATTATTATAATAATTATATAATTATAAATATAACAAATCCATAATTATAATTAATATATAATTATAATAAATATCTAATCATAATAAATATCTAATCATAATAAATATATAAATATAATAAATATCTATTTAAAATATAATAATTATATAATCACAATAAATATATAATTGTAATAAATATATAATTATAATAAATACATAATAATAAATATACTAAATACATAATTATAATATATTTATTACAAATATATATTTAATATATAATTATAATAAATATGTAATTATTGTAAATATAAGATTATAGTAAATACATGATTAAAAATATAATTAATATATTATTATAAACATAATAAATATTTGATTATAATAATTATGTTATGATAATTATTTAATATTTCATAAGATTTATTTATATAAATATAAATAATTTTAATAATGTTTATATATATATATATATATATAAATTTATAAATTAATTTAATATGGTCTATTAATGTATTTAAATTACTATATATAAATTTATAAATTTTAAATATAAGGTTTATTTATATTTAAATATTTATATATCATTATAAATATAATTATAAATAATTTCATATTTTTAAATACATATTTATAAATATATTTTAAAAATTGTAATTATTATTTTTAAATGTAATTATAAATATATAATTATATATATTTATGAGTATATATATATATGTGACTATATATTTATTATATTTATGATTATATATTTATTATATTTATTTATTTATTACTTAAATATATGTTTATAAATATAAATTTATTTATGTAAATATAAATTTAAAATTATAAATAAATATAATTTTAAATATATATATTTAACTACATGTATAAATATATAATTATATATTAACAACTATAAATAAATATAATTATAAATATATGCATATTTATAATTATATGTGTGTGTGTGTGTGTGTGTGTGTATATTTTAATTTTATATTTATCATATTTATAATTATATATTTATTATATTTAAGGATATAATAAATTTATAATATTTTTAAATATATAATATATAATATTTATTATAAATTTATTATATTTTTAATATATTTATTATATTTAAAATATATTTATTATATTTATAATGTATTTATTATATTTATAATATATTTATTATAGTTATACTATATTTTTTTATATAGTTAAAATATATTTTTTTAATTATATGTAAATATAATAAATTCATACAATTACATATTTATTATTATATTTACAATTATATTTTTATTATATTTATTATTATATTTACACATATATTTATTATATTTCTTATATATTTTATCCTATTTATATTGTATTTTATATTTATAATAAATTTATTATATATATATTATATTTATTATAATATATATATTCAAGGTAGGTTAAGGGGGTGGGGCGTGGGGTGCAAAGCGCCACTTGAAGTGGCGCTACACCACCCCATTTCCCTAAATAATAAACGCCCTTCCCCATTAAACTAAAAAAACCCTACCCCCTAAATCTGCCGCCAACTCCCCCCTCAGCCCCAGGTTTGGAATGTCGAGACTAGGAGGCCCAATGAGAATGGCCGGTAGGGTTGGAATCCATAGGAAAGTAGTGAGAATTTTTTCAATCCTCACCACAACACCTTTGGGGGGGGGGTTAATAATCTAGAAGATGTGCCAAAATATGGAGTAAAGGACACTATTGATCAAGGTGATATGCCCACCGAATGAAAGAAACATGTTTTTCAAGTTGAGGACCCTTCCCCTTAGGCATCTCATAAATTATTCAAAGAATATCATTTTGATGCGGTCATAGGTATTCAGAACACCATGATATAAGATTTGTAGATGCTTCTGAAGGCACCAAAGGATATGTTTAATTTCTCTGTATCTTTATCCAGAGCACCGACTAGAGATAAAAAAACTTTTCATTTAGTATGACTGATACATTGGACACTCATGTCTATGTAGGCATTCATAATTTCCATGAGTTTGGACGGGGTCCTACGCTTTCCATTAGTAAAAATCAAAATATCATCTTAAAACATTAAGTGAGAGACACCCATCATACCACACCTACAATAATAAATGGAAAAGGCTACCCTCCTCTAATCCTTGAAGAAGGTTCCTGGATAAGGCATCCTATTCTAAAATAAAAAGGCTTGGGATATTGGGTCACATTGATGAATACCACGAATGGATTTGATGAAACCGTAGCTTTCCCTAGAAGGGATATAGAGAGCCAAGGAGAGGAATATCACCTGAATCAAAGGTTGTAAAACCACTCCTTGAACCTGTACATCCTCATCACGCGAATAATGAAACTCTATTCCATTTTATCATATGCCTTGTCCATATCCACTTGGTATATAACTTTTGAGCCTAGAGATTTTTTAGGTAAATCATTCACCAATTCATTCGCAATTCCAACTGTGCCTTGTATGCTCCGCCCCAGAACAAACCCATGTTACTCTCTTTAAACCAGTCTTGGGATTACCCCATTCAGCCTCCATGTGAGAACAGTGGACATGTTCTTGTAAGAGACATTTCATAGACATATGGGTTGGTTGGGATTTATTGTTGAAGGGTACTTCCTCTTAGGGATAACAACCACCCATGAGGGGAATGTGTCTAAATTCTGCGCTCCACCGCAAAAGAAGTCTTGGACGACTTCCACAACCTGCATGCCTACCACCTCCCATGATACAACATAGAAAGAGGATTTAATACCATCCAGGCCAGGTGCACTATCATACGACATCCTCTTAACTGAGTCCTTCTTGTCTCCCTCCAAAGGAACTGCCGATAGAATCATATTTTCAGACATCCACACAAAATGCTTTAAGAAACCTAAGAACCTCTCTGTTGACAAGGTGTTATTAGAATGATCAACAATGTGGTCTGACTGCCCATCTAAGAGGAATATGAAGTGATCTAAAGAAACCCTAACTACCACATTCACATCCAAGGTGAACACACCATTTCCTAGATTATGGTTGATCTTCATATTTCTCCTCTCCTTCATACATGCATGAAGAAAGGCATTTTTCTGATCTCCCTCCTTATGCCATCCCACCCCAGACCTCTATTTGTAATGAGTCTCGATCTCTAACAGCTTCACATCTAGGGAAACTATCTTATTGTAGAGAGTAATAAATTTATTCTCATCCAAATAAGAGAGAGGATATTTCTCCAAACAATCAATATCCACATGAAATTGGTCCACCCCAGTTGCGTCATTCAGTCTATTAGATAACCAGCCTTTGATATCCTCATTGAGTCGGTTGAGACAATCAGTTTAGCCACGCCAAGATCATCCAACAACCCTTGCTCCCATGATTTTATCACCATTTTCATGAAAGATTCATCTTTGTCCCACGTGATGGAATAAAAGAAACCTTTGTTGCAGGAGACGTCTCGTTTAAGATCCACCAGAAGCGGAGCATGGTCTTAAAGTGTACGGGGAAAGTGAGAAACCGACTCCCTATAGAAGGATTCCATCCCCTGGATATTCAAGAGACACATATCCAGGAGGAACCATATACGATTGGAACCTCGAGGATTGATGCACCAGGTGTACTTGGATCCAGTGAACCACAGGTCCAGTAAACCCGTAGAGGCCACAAAGCCCCAAAAATCATAAGCTACACCAAGGTTAGAGACAGAGACACGTATTTTTTTTAGATGAGTCCATGATTGAATTAAATTCACCCTCAAAGATCCATGGGAGGGTTCATGAATCAATGGATTCCTGATATTTCTATAGAGCTATCCTCTCAATAGGATCTGTACTACTATAGACAAACAAAAAGAAGACCTCCATACCTTTTCCAGAAACCTTAGTGTTGATGCATTTCGATGTGAGGCTCACCACTTCAACATAAAAGTGATTATAATAACCTATCCAAATGTGGAAGTTATTTGGTCCACCATGTAGGGAGTTCAAATATCCCATTCTCTAGGCCATTTAAGGATGTCTGTCGAAGCACTGTTTAGGCTCAATAGTAGCAATGAAAGAAGAAAGGTGTTTCCTGGATTCGACAACAACATAGGAATAGTTTTTCTAGATTCCCAATCCCTGTGCGTTATATATATGGAGAGAAACCATTAGAGTAGGCACTACCTGCCTATCTGTCTAGAAGGGTTGGAGAAAAGCATAGAAGCATACAACCCTAACTCCATTAACATAGAACGTGTGATGGGTCAAGACCACCCATCCAACGCTGGACCCTTTCTAGGGGTCAGTATATTCTTCTTGAAGGATTCTTCTGCGTCTTAAAAAAAAAGACAACCTAGTATGCGATGGATGGTGGTTTGGGTATGACGACACATCCTGATGAAGAACCGAGAGAAAAAGAAGCCGCTGAGGAGAAGAACGCATGACCCAAAGTTCCCTCTCAATGCCATCTAGAATCAAGCTCTACTAGGGCTGACGCTTGTGGGGGACACTCCAATTTTTGGAGTCTGTTTTGACGACCACACCTACTCAGGTGGCTGCAGATTCTCTCATGGTGGGCTGCAGGTCACTCAGGGTTTGCAGCCGACGCGGTGGAATACAGCAGGCGGCAAGAGGACTTATCAAGGGTAGCTGAACTACCCACCAACCGGGAGAAAGCTGGTTTTCATCCTCTATTTAAATAGGATTTGAAACCCATGAACGTAGAGATGTGGTGTGGTGTAATCTGTGATTGTGTGATCCTCCGTGATTATCCGGAGATAAGGTAATAGAGAAGCCACCATGTTTCTCCTGTGGACGTAGGATTTACAGAAGAACCACGTTACACCCTTACATTGCTCCACTTGTTCTGTTTCGTGTGTTTGAGGTACCACACACCTCTGTTGCGCCCCTACAATTGGTATCAGAGGCGAGTCAGAGTGAACGGAGTTGAACCGGCGAGGAGACGACGTGTTTCCAGTGGCCAGAAAATTGAAAGTGGTTGGAAAATTTTTCTGAGCCCATATTTGGGAAGAGGATGACGAGACTATTCCAACGGCACAAGCGGTGATAAAAATGGAGCTAAAACGAAGGAGATAACTGTGGTCAAAGTTTGGTCGAACTTACAGGTGAACAGTACCCCCGTGCTAGAGAAGATGACAATGTTCACACCACCGGCGAAAATTCCAGCGAGATTCCGGCAGGAACTTCGGTGTGCCACGTCAGCACCACGTCAACGGGCGATCTGGACCGTTGAATGTGTTTTGACCATATCTCGATCAATTGGTATCCGATTTCGGCGATCCAGGAGTTGATTCCGACTATTTTTACTATTCCGAACGCATCCATAATATTATATTTTCAAAATTCTTAGTCTATCAGTTGGTTTCAGAAAGATGAGACATCGACGGTGGTGATTGCATTTTGTGATATCGACGATGACGGGTGGTGGAGCACTACCAAGATTTGATATCAAGAAGTTCGATGGTTGAAATAATTTTTTCTTGTGGCAAAGCACAGTGAAGGATCTTTTGTTGCAGCAGGGCATGATCAGACCGTTGATCGGAGAAAAGCCTGATGCAACCATTAAAGATAATTGGGAAGAGCTCAAGATGCGGGTTGTCAGCACAATTCAACTATGTCTGGAGAATGAGGTAAAATACTCGATGTTGGACAAGACATCACCAAAAAAGATATGGATGAAGTTGGAGCAGCGATATATGGCGAATTCAATGACCAAAAAATTATTCCTGAAGAAGAAACTGTACCAGTTGCGCATGGACGAGGGAACGAATTTGTTGGATCACACCAATGAATTCAACAAGATCCTGATGTAGTTATTGGGGCTCAGTTTGAAGGCTAGAGAGGAAGATAAATCACTTTTTATTTGTCATCCATACTAAGCTCATTTGATGGGCTTGCGTCTGCATTTCTCGTGGGGGCAGATACATTGATGTTGGACGATGTGATGGCATCGCTTCAAGATTCGGAAGCATTTCCAAGACCCACGACTCAATTAGGTGAGCGAATCATGGCGATGCGAGATGATAAATGTTGGAGGAGCCGATATCATAATTCAAGAGGTAATGAATGGAGACCAAAATCTAGGGGATGTGATGCTAGAGAAATCACGTGTTTCTGGTGTGAGAACAAAGTTCACTATAAAAGTGATTGTGGAAAGCGCAAACGGTACCTTTCTAGGAAGAAGAAAGTTGAAGAGAGGGATGTGAACATCAAAAGATTATCATAAGATGATGAAATCTATGTGACAACAGGAATCATGCACTCAGATGGGAGAGTTGAACGGGGAGAAGTGAATTGTCACTACTGCAAAAGATACGGGCACATGAAGGGGGAATTCTGATTTCTAAAGAGGAAGAATGAGCAGGCTTAAAATCCAAAGGAAGACAGATGGGTTCTGGATTTGGGGAGCTCAACACACATATGTACGACGAGAGGTACATTTGATACTTTTCACCAGGTGTGATACTTGGTGAGACTTGGTGATGGGTCAAAATTCGTGGTTCGAGGAGTCAGGATAGTGAAATTGAAGACACCCAATGGAGGAATTCGAAAACTGGCTGACGCGAAATTCGTTATGAGGATGAGACGGAACTTGATATCATTAAGTAGGCTCGATGGAAATGGGTTCAAGATTTCCATAGCAGGTGGAGTTTTGGTAGTCTCACATTGGGATGCAATGATGTTTACTGGGAAGGAGTCCCAAGGGTTGTATCATTTGATGGGGACCGCAGTCAGCCCGAGATCGAGTGAAGATGGTGGATGTGTCACGTCATCTGGGGTGAAGAAGCGTGTTCGATTTTATGATGATGTTTTCGAAACCTGTAAGGAGACTGTAGGTCAAGCTTCTACCCCAAATTGGTCATGAGGGGGAGATTTTTGGGGGCCCCTCCCATTTTGGGAGTCTCCTTTGACGGTAGCACCTACTCAAGCGGCTGCAGATTCTCTCATGATCGGAAGTAGGTCACTCATGGTTGGAAGCCAATCTGGTGGACTGCAGCAGGCGGCGGGAGGACTTATCAAGGGTAGCTGAACTACCCACCAACCGGGAAAAAGTTGGTTTTTCTTCCACTATTTAAATGGGATTTGAAACCCATGAACGTAGGGATGTGGCGTGGTGTAATATGTGATTGTGTGATCCTCTGTGATTATTCGGAGAGAAGGGAATAGATAAGCCGCCCTGTTTCTCCCATGGACGTAGGATTCAAAGACAAACCATGTTACATCCTTGCATTTCTCTGTTTGTTCTATTTTGTGTGTTTAAGGTACCATGCACATTCACTGCGTCCCAAAAAGTCTCAAAAGGGGATGCCAAAAAACTAGACAAGGATCTGTGTAGGAGCTCAGTAGAGAGTTTTGAGGATATGAACACAGATGAAGGTGGAGAGGACAATGCCTTTTAGGGTCTGGAAAAAGTAAAATGCTGGGAGAACTGGGATTAGGTGATAACATAATAAGGTCGGCTTGAATGAAAGGCATGTCCAACTGGGGGAAAACCGTGTCAGAATGGACGCCCGAATAGGATGATATAGTCACGTGATTAACTACATCAAAAATTGAATATGAAAAACCCCTCTCAATAGTAACCTTTTCTGATATCGATGTCGACATGTTAGCGGGTCCCACTACATGCCCAACTATAGCACTGGCACCAGACGAGATCTAGGTTGACTGTTTCCTTCGGAAACAGTTCTATGAGTGTCCAAGAAAGCCAAAGATGCCACATGAACATATAGGTGAATTATAGAAAATCCTTTTCCACCATTGAAAGCCATCATTTTCTATTTAGAAAATGTGTGATGTGCGCTTCGTTGAAAGGACCATCTCCTCAAACAGCTGGGAATTATAAGTAGCTTGTAGACACTTGGTATTCTCATCCGAACACAAAAAGGAGCACAAAGAACCACCACCTAATATCTAGAAATCATCTTTGGGAGATTCCCAGACGAAATGGAGATCCCACAGCCAGCTGGAGAGAGAGAAATGCCAAGAACCACACCTCATATCTCCCCGGTCCTAGGTGGCCACAAAGTCTTCCACTTAAATCAGATGTATGAAAAAGAAGACTTGAGAGAGCTCTGAGACTATTGCGGGGAAGAGAAGCATCCAAGAACCCACAAAACTCTTAAAGAAATCAAAGGATGAATTTTTGCAACCAAATAGATCCAATAGAGGTAGATCAGGGAAGATATATCTTCCCGATGTTCCAAGGATGAAATATCCACCATAGGAGACCCGTTGACCTTCCCTAGCACCCTGAACTCCACCTCAATCGGTGGGATGGACTTAGAGGGATCATTAATAGGAGGAAGAATCTCCCTGGAAGCCAATGATCGTAAACCACCGTAGATAGAATCTATAAAATATACCCCTTCGTGAATCCCCCCTGAGCTCCCTTATCCACTGGGCGAGGCGACGAAGTTCCAGCCATGGGAAGAGGAAGATCACTGCCGTAGGAAGGAGAAGAACCAGGCACACAAGAGCCTGAGGGGATAGAAGGATCCATATCCCTTGATTTGAAATGGAAGATAGATTTTAAAACACATAAAGAGTTTTTCTTGTATTTGAAACTGTTTTATCAAAATGTGATCATGGTTTTTAAAATAAAAATTGAAAAACATTACACAACAAGAACCATGGGTGTGTCGAGAAAGAGACACAGGTAGCCGTAGTGTGTGTGCCACAAGTAATAGGTAACCTATTATATGTCTATGGTCTATGGTATGCCATAATAATAGTTTTGATTGACATTTATGCCTTGTTTGAATTGTGAGTGTCTATTACATATTTTTCCATAGGCTAGAGCCTGGATGGTAGGATTATTGTAGTTTTTTGTTGTTTATTACATGATATATTATTTCATGGATGTTGGATAAAATATATATTAATATTTTTATATCTTTTTCTAACTATTTATGGCTTGGGAAACAAATCATGAAATTTTTAAAAACTGAAGGATTATTTGAAAAAGGATTTCAATTTGATTTATTTATAAATTTTCATAGAAAATTGTTTTGATTAATGGTTTCACTTTTTCATTATTATTATTAGAGATTATAATGATTATTTGGTGGTATCATACAATGCTTTATTTCTCACAACATAATTATTTTTTTAGAGACTTTAGACCTATTTTTGAGGGATTCAGTTAAAGGGAATGGAATTCGGCAGCATGAAAACATCTCTTTATCTTCCTATTTCATTTTTGGATTATTGGAGGTGGAATTTGGTCACATGGATACATGTTTTATAGAATTATATTACTTTACTGTTTAGTGTGTTTGGATCATTTTTATCTTCAATATTTTTCTATTTTTTTGGTTGTTTGTATTTTTTTACTTATATATGAGTTTAGTTAATGTTATCTTCGTTTTACCCCACCCTATGATGGGAATACATGGTTGACTGGTTTCATTTCCCTTTGTTGGTCAGCTACAATTTGGTATAAAATGGGTTACTCAGCCGGATGTGTTTCAGCACTGTCTATGTTCCTTTTGTGTAATGGGTTTATATGAGTAGGATCATCAGAATTCATACATTGGGTGTAGAAAAGGGTCCTACAAATCTCACACTAATTACTAAATCCGTGTTTCCATGTATGGTTGTAAAATCATTACTTAGTCCAAGACTGAGTATTTAGGATTATTTGAACAACTTTTATGGTATGTTTATTTAAATAAATCTATGTACAATGTTTGAGGACATTTTTTTTGTATGGTTTTCTGAATAAATTAAGGGGAGAGATTATTTTTATGGAACTTTTATTTTAAAAAGGAGTTTCCTTGTTGTGATTGGATTCATAACTACGTTAAATCCATATTTTTTGATTTTTTTTAAAATCTTATTTTTTACTTCAATGGTATTGTAATTTTCTTGAAGATGATTGGTTATTATCTTGTGTTAAACAGAGAACACTTCTGAGAAAATATCTTCTAAATACAATAGGGGAATCCTCGAGGTAGGTTTCGTAGGCATATCATCTAGTGGACCCTTCTTTGGTTGATGTAGTGATCCATACTATTCATACTCTAGGTTATGTGGGTGTTGTGAACCTAAGACAAGCAGTGGATCATGACTTGGAATTTACCACGAGGTATGTTTCGTAGGCATATCCTCTAGTGGACCCTTCTTTGGTTGATGTAGTGAACCTAATATGAGTAGTGGATCATGTCTTGAAATTTACCAAGAAGCATTTACCTACTATCCAGGGTGAAAAAAGGACCACAAGAGTCAGCGGAGTGTATTGAAAAGATGATATGATCTTAAAAAATTTCAAGAATCATTAGGATTATCAGGTGTGTTATTCCACATATATGTTAGAGGGACCAGGAATAATATGTTGGGATTCTATTGTAAAAGATAATACACATGATGCACTTACCATATTTTCTTTCAATAATATCTTTAATCAATAGTTTTATCCTGGGACATTATGTGTGAAAATGACCTAGGAGTTTATGATGTTGGAGCATGGGGATAAAGATGTTATGGACTAGTCAATCCACTTTGATGAGTTGGTGCATCTGGCACCTGAGCTTGTCACCAAGGATTACTTGATATCTCTGAGGATCGAGATGGGAGTAAGGGCCTTTATTTGGTGAATTCTATATCTATTATTCCCTATGAACGTTAAATAGTTAGTTTATAACGAAGCATTTGTTGAGGTGGACATAAATTCTAGGACATGATTGAGTTGAGCTTATGTGGGAGAAGTAGTGAGACAAGGTGCTTCATCTAGTTAGAAAATGAATAACAAGAGCGGTTAGTTTTTTGTAGGACTAGTTTAAGGGTATTCAATAGGGAAACATGAGGTTATTTTCTACTAGTGTGGGAGGTGTGTTCTTAGTAGGGCTTGGTGTACAGAGGCTCCTAGAACATTTCATCTCTTTTGGTGATCTGTCTATATGAAGTGTTTTTGTGTTAAGATGTCCCAAGGTAGTAAGGTGGGGTCCACATTAACCATGGGGTTAGAAGATCTTATTGATGCTTCCATGGGTGGTGGATCTCATTATCATGAAAAAGGGTATGTCGAGGTCTCTATGTCTAGATATATTTTTTCAATAGAGTGTGAACCATAGAAATCTAAAACAGGGCCAAATACTATTAAAACTGTGGTTTTTATCTCATCTTCTATGGTGGTAGCTTTTTTTGGTTCATGTGGTACTCATTCTTTTATTTCATTAATGTTGGTGGATGTGTCAGGTTTGTGTTCATATCATATACCAATCTTGTTTGATATTTCCACACCTTTGGGAATGAGGTCTAAATAAGGTTTCAAATTCTCTATATGTCAGGTAGTGAAATGAGTATTTTGAGGTGGTGTGGGACTTCGTAGAGATTGATCATGACATATTTGAAATTATTATCAATAACGATTAGATGATTAGAGTAACTAAAATGATATAATGTTATCACTGTCGAATATATTTATTATGTACTAATGGGTGCACTCATGTTTTATAGGGTGAGTGGGAATCTAGATTAAGAAGGGTGGGTTGATTATTCCTTATTCAATTTTAATCTCATGCCAGTTGAAAAAAATATTTCTTGAGGAAATTTAATTGTGAATGGGTTAGAAGATACTTGTTATTTCATTTTCATACCCTAAGAACATTCCATAATATTTTTTTTCATGCTGCAATAAAGAGAGATTGAGTTTACTATTGAACTATTACCTATAATGATGACAATTTTTATGAAATATTATCATATGGGACCTATTGAGATTGTAGAACTTAAAGTCTATCTTGAGGACCATCATGTGAAAGGATTTATTCATCCTTAAATTTCACCATGGGATTCACCTGTACAATTTTCTATGGAGGTAAATATAAGTTTTACACTTTGTAATAACTATCAGAAGTTGAATCTGGTGACCATTAATAACAAGTATCATTTTACTATAATTGAGGATCATCATGATCAGCTAGGAGGGGATCATTGGTTTTTTCATGTTAAACTATTGTCAGGGTACCAATAGTTGAGAGTCCAAGAAGAGGGTACATCAAAGACATCATTTTGGAGTCGATAAGGTCATTTATATTTTAGGTTATTCTATTCAGACTCACTAACACTCATGCGATGTTCATGGATTTGATGAATTGAATATTTAATTGGTTATTGGACTCTTTTTTTGTTGTTTTAATAGATTATATCATTGTGTACTCCAAGGTATAGGAGAAGCACAAATAAAATTTGGATATCATTCATTGAACATTGAGAGAACACAATCTATATGGCAATATTTCCAAGTGTGTGTATTGGATAAAGGAAGTGAGATTTTGGGGGCATGTGAAATCTGAGAGTGGTGTCTCTTTTTCTCCTTAATAGGTGATAATAATTTTTTCTTGGTAGTAGCCAAGATACATATTTTATATTTAATGATTCCTTGGTTTGGAAGGTTACTATACATAGTTTGTTAAAGACTTATCCAAGCTGACATATTCAATTATTGATTTAACCCTTAAAGGTGTAATGTTTTAAGGGAATAAAATCTGATGGAGACCTCTTGAGGTGCTTAAGATTTAGTTGATGTCATCAACAATTTTAACTCTTCTGGAACGAGGTTTAAGTTATGATGTTTTCTGTGACGCTTCTGATATGGGTTTGGGATGTGCCTTGATGATGGGAATAGAGAATGTGGCCTATGAATTTCACCTGTTATTCCCTCATGATAAGAACTACCCTACCCACGATCATTAGTTTATAGTTGTTATGAATGTTCTCAAAAATTGCATCACTATCTCTTTATAAATATGTTTATGGTATATTACAATCACAAAATCCTAATGAATATTTTCACTCATTGAGATCTAAACATGTGATAAGGACACTAGGTTGTATATCATTAGACCATTGATTTTGATATTGTTTCTACCCTTGGGAATGGAAATGTGGTCATCAACACATTGAGTAGAAAATTACAGACCCAATTCATGATGGAATTAGTTGATTATTGGTATCAGATGAGTTAGTTTAATGGGATGAGACTGGGAGTGGATGAGGTTGGGGGACATGTTTTCTTGGATTAGCTAAATTTTTACACATATTTTGAAGAGAGAGTTCAACTTTATAAGATGAAAAACAATGAGAGTCGAAAAAAAGAAGAAATCCTAAATGGTGGGGAAACCATAACTAAGTTTTATCAGTCTCCCAGTGGAGATTTATTCTTTTATAATAGGTTTTTTGTTCCATTTTCTAGGAGGAAGAAGTTACTATATAGTGGAAACTAGTCCTATTGGTCCGTCCACCCTAAGGATACAATGATGTATCCTGATTGGAGATGTTGGTATTGGTTGCTAGGGATGAGGTGGTCAGTTGGTGGTTTTGTATAACATTGTCTTATGTTCTAAAGTTTTAAGGTGGAACACTAGAGACCAACAAGTTAGTTCCAACCATTATCAATTTTTGGTTTTGAAGTGAGATGATATTTCCAAAGATTTTGTCATTGGATTACCATAAACTCTTTGTGGGAAGGATTTTATTTGGGTGATTGTTTACAAACCCAAAAATTTAGAAAATTTCATACCAATAATGGAAACAATAAATGTGGATCTACTTGGGGACATGTATACACGAGATATTTTATATCTTCATAGGATTCCCTATACAGTTATTCCTGATAGGGACTCGAGGTTCACATCCAGATTCATGAAGGGATTGAAGGAGGAAATGAGTTCACATTTGAAATGAAGCATATATTATCATACTCATATGGATGGATAGATATATAAGGATATATAGGATCATGAGGATATTCTATGAGAATTCATGCTTGATTTCAGTAGATCATGATATGGAAATTTTCATTTGATCATTTTTTATTATAATAATTGTTATAAGGATTCAATCATAATGGGTCCATTTGATGCTTTTTATGGGTAGCAAAATAAATATCCCTTGTGTTGGATAGAGTTGGGAGAGAGTTCCTTCATTGGACATAGTGTTTTAGAGGAGAAGATAGAGGCGATGCAGTTGATCCAAAGGCATTTGATCATCATAAAATGTTCTCTCAAATATTATATAGATGGTCAGTGGTGACCACTAGAGTATGAGTTTGGTGATCAGGTCTTTCTAAGATTTTCACCTTTATTTGGACATCATTGGTTAGGTATGAAGGGTAAGCTGTAACTGAGGATTGTGGGGACCATTTATATCATTCAGTGATTGAGTAGGGTGGCCTATTGGTTTCTTTTACCATCTGGGTTTATTTATATTACTGATGTGTTTCATGATTCCCAAATTAGGGGGCATGTATCATATCCTACCCAAGTGATTAGATGGTATGGTTTTTTTCTGGATCCTGATACCACTTTGGTTGATCATCCAATTCAAAATACAGATCCCTAGGAAATAGTATTGAATGATAAAATGATACCCCTGGTCCAGGTACAATGGCTGTGTAGACAAGATCACCATGAGATGTGGGAATGTGTGTCATTAATGAGGAAGCAATGGAAAACATTTTTTTATGGATCCTATATCTGGATCTTCAACTAGGGATAGAATTATTTTATGATGGGGAGATTTTATCACCTCAATGAATTTCTATCAGTTATGTTCTATTCTTGGTTTTTGGGTCTCCTTTTTTGTTGGGTGAATATTTTCAACCCATAATTGGAAGGGTGCCTATAATTCCGATGTGAGAGATTTTTTTGGATGTTCCACTTTTCCTTAGAAAATTCTACCATTCATTGGACAGATACGTGACATGTAATGGGATTATATGTTGTGTAATGACTGGTGAACTTTTGTCTTTAATTGGATAACATAATATGATAATGATACACATCGTGTTATGGCTACACATTTTTTAATGTGAAAAATATTGTTTTTAATCATAGAAAATTCATTTTTTATAGTAACTTGAAATAAAAGAAATTCATGACGTAGAAGTGATTTTACACTATGCAATTCTCTATGTTTCAGTTTTTAGAGTTTTATACATGTGATTGACTGATCATATGTTTTTGAAGCCTTATCCTCTAGGCTATATCTATTACACAAGGAAATTTAGGGTGTCTTCAATTCAACCAGATTGTTCCATTCCGGGATTTATTAGTAGCGTTAGACACTTCATTTCTTTGGGAAGGATTTCCCCTTATTTTTTCTCTAATTAGTTCCTGTAGCCCCATTATTTGTAGTGATTGGTAATTGTTTGGTAGTTTCTATCAATAATTTTCATTCCTTGGTCATGAATTTTCATTCAAATTCAGAACTTTTGATTTTCAATCCTCATTATCAATTGAGGATAGGTTTTCTACAATATATAGGCTGGTAGATCTATTATATTTTTCAATAGATTTAATTTATTATGGATCATATTTATTTTTTTAGATTTGAAATGGGAATTTCATGTGTTGAAATTTAAAAGGGGAATGATTTATCATTTGAAAATGGGTTTTTTTAATTGAATTTACTTGATTTGAAATGGAAAATGGATTTTCAAACCCAAAATAAGTTTTTCTTGTATTTGAAGTGTTTTTTCAAAATGAGATTATGGTTTTTCAAATATAAATTCAAAAAAATTACATATTAGGAACCTTGGGTGCATTATGAAAGAGACACAGGTAGCCTAAGTGTGTATGACAACATCAGAAGATAACCTATTATATATTGGTGGTCTATGGAATGCATAAATGTTAGTATAGATAAATTTTTTTCCCTTTTGGATTATTTAGTTTATTGTATATATTTTCATATAGGATAGAGCTTATATGGTAGTTGAATTTTTGTTTATGGTTATCTTTTTCATGATAGTTTATTACGTGGTTGTTCGATCACATATATATTTTTATTTTATATCTTCACTATATTATTTATATCTTTGGAAACATCGAATGTTGTGATTGAAAACTCAAGTATTTTTTCATAAAGGATATCAAATTTATTTAATTATAAATATGATTTTAAAAATGGTTGATTTTAAATCCTAGAAATGTGCATTATTATTATTATAACATGTATATACTCTTTGAGGGTATCCTACTAGGCTCAATTTCTCAAACCCAAATTTTTACTATCAGTGGTTGTATACCTTTTTTTAGGATTCAGGTAAAGTTAATAGAATTATATATCATATAAGATTCCATTTGTGTTTTTTCTTCATTTTAGGATAGTTAAAGGTTACATTTGGCCACATGGAGACCTATTTTCTAGAATTGCATTTATTTCTTGTATATCTAGTTTAGCTTAGTTGTATCTTCTGTTGTTTCATATTTGTTTATTGGTTGTTCGTCTCATTTTTCTTATATATGAGACTAGTTTTTGTTATTTTTCTACCCCACCCCATGATGGGAAGACATGGTTGACTGGTCTGGTTTACTCGGGTAGGTCTCTTACATAATATCCTAAAAATGTATATCATGAAAAACTTTTTTTCGACATATCAATGGGTTTCATTATAAATTAAATTATATAAAACCGCATGATTTTAAATTTAGAATCTATTCAATAAGTCACTTTTAAAAACATTGGATTTAAATGAAACACAATACAATATTAAAATATTGTCATTTAAAACATGAGTATTATAACATAGTTGTTATGTTTTTAGGTCTGAATATGACTAAACTATTTATAAAAACATGTCATTTGCACAAATTCAATTGTTATATAATGACTATAAATAAAATAAATATTCAATTTGATGAAAAATATATATTTTCTAAAAATATATATCTTTTTAAATGGCAGTATATTCATACTTTGCACACATTATTTAAAATTAAATTTAACAAAACTAATAAATTTCACTGAAGAAATAAAATTATATTTTGAAATATACAAGTATAATTTATCGTTGGGTGAATTTTTGAGAACATTATTAAAAGATTGTTTTTTGATGAATATTGAAAAAGTACGTATCACTAATGAAAATTACCAATAAATTTAAATTAGTTAAAATGTTAAACTATATTTTGAATTGATTTTAAAGTAATAATAGTTCAATTATATTAAATTATAACCAATTTATGACATTTCAATCATATTTCATAATGAATTTTGAAATTGACACTACTAGAAAGAGGGTATCACCCCCCGAAGCTATACACAAGGTTTTATAATCTTTGGGTATAGCCTAATTAGGGTTTTTCTATACCCATCGTTTTGATGGAACCATGGGAATATGAAATCTATACCAATGGGTTTTACTCATCCTTTGATATAGTGGGGAGAATATTGTCGCCCCACCAATGCTCACCCCATCACTTGTCAGGCCGAACCCCCCATAGGTCCCTTGTCTACTCACAGGTCCCCTTCTCCTCCCTCCCCATGTGTTTCCCTCACCTGACACCCCTTCTCCTTTAGTAGATAGAAATCCCCACTTCTCTTCATCCTCCTGTCGGCGTACATCCCCCATCCTATTCCTCCTATCGTCGAGAATCCCCTCCCAGTTCATGAATCCCCCCTAGGTCAAGCTTTCTCTCACCAAATGTGCAACCCCCCTAAGTTGTGGATCCCCTTATACTAGGACTAGAATCCTGTTTAGTTGATCATCCCCCTAGGCCGAGCATCCCCTCTAGTCGAGAACCCACTTCTACTATTGGGTCTTTTTCTGATTTTGGTCTTCTTTGACAGTGAGTCCATAATTCTTATTTTGGTATTGTTAATTTATTATCGTTTATTTTGAGTTTTGTTGAATTGGGTTGTATCATTTCATATTTTTTCATTTATATTTTATATCTGATTGATTTTGTATTTCTCAAAGCACAAAAATAGTTATCATTATTGTGTTCTTAGATATAAATCAGTGGAAGTTCACATAGAAGATACCCTGAGAACATGATTTCATTGCAATTTAGGTGAATAGTATATTACATGTTTCTAGTTTCATAAAGAATATCTTATTCTATCATTAACCATTAGGAGCTCATAAAAATGTTAAGAATATTCTATGTGTATAATTATTCATACCATTTATGCTATTTGGATGCAGTTTTCATGACAATAGAGTGTTATAATTTTCAAATGATATTGTTTTATAATGCATAATTTTTAAATATTTACATGATATATGTGAAGGGAAATAGGTTGTTGGACAAATATTATGTTCTTTTTGGATTCACATAGAGATGAATGGGTAACAATATTTTATTAAATTGTAAAGTTGTATCTAGATGAAATGTACCCTATAAATATTTCATTGTCTCGTTTGAAAGGTGGTGATTTTTTTAGATATGTGCTTATGAAGAATATATTTTCTTATTTTCTTCATGTTGCTTTTTTAAATTAAATAAAAACACTATATGAGTGATTCATTATGAAAAATTATTTTCCTTCACAAAGAAGTATATATATGGGAATTTAGTGTTGTATGCCATTTCTAATAGGGTGTTTTTTTATATCAATAATATTTAAGAATAATTAACTCCATTTAATTTATTTTTGAAACAACAGTTCATGAATAATAAAATTACTAAACCAACAACATGAGACAGGATACATATTCTCTGAATGGATCTTATAATTTATATGATTATAATTTCTGTAATTATTTAATAATCATAAATTTAAGATTTTTATAATTTCACAACAATATACAATATCTAATTTAGTTATATTTTACAGATATTGAGAAATAATGAAATTATCTCTGGTTAGAAATCATGAATATGTGATCACAAGTTACTTAGATCCTCTTGGAAGATAAAAACGTATAAACTTATCTATTCTAGAGAAAAATGTATGGAGTAACTGATTGGGATTATATTAGAGAATCTAAAATTAGCGCATCATGCCAATCATATTAAAGAGATTGTTATTTTTGAGACTAAAGCATAATAATATTGTGTCCCTATTATATAAACTTTTACTACATCCAAGAAGGGTTAAATTTTAAATTTTTTGATTAGATCCTAATTTTTCTATTGGGTTCAATGTCAATATAATGAAAAAAGTTATAAAAGTATCTACTTATTCAAATCCCCCTCATTTTCAGTAGGGAAACCCATCAATTGGATCCTAAAATCAGACCAAGTCACCCCACTACCATACTATACGTGGTTAATGTTTAGTAGATGTATTTTTATGCTTATAAATAAGTTATTTTTTCTAATTTAATGGGGTACTATATTTTTTCACTTCATAACATGAAACTTGGTTCACATCTTATTTATGGATGTGATTGTAGGAGGAATTTAGGACCCAATAATGGATAATTAAAAAATAACTCCATTAGATTAACATCTATGAAAATTTATACATTTATATTTTGAAGGATCTAAAAATGAGACTATATGGTAGATTCTAGATAGATATGAGATGTTAATGTTATTATGGAATATTTCAACAATAATGATATGTACCACCCTATCATAGGAATGGATCCTTTCTTGGCTAATTATGGTTTACCTTTCTGATCATCCCTTTATTGGATTGATGTAAGATATTAATATCTGAAAATGAAAGGGTTGAAATTGGTGATAAAAAATAAGCCACTTTCAATATAAATGTGAATTAGATTTATCTATTAATTTTTTATGTTCTAATAGTTTAATTTTGTAATGTACATATCCCTTTTTAAATTATGGTTTAAATTTTTTATTATAAGGTAATTTTTCCGAGTTATAGAATGGATAGAAGATAGATTTAATGTACCGATAAGATTTCAATAGAGTTTCAATATAATTTTGAATGTTTATTAGATTTATAATTTAACAATGATTCTTATGGATGTTGCATAAAATATCAATGTTATAAATGTTTCTGAAGACCATGGTTAATCTATGAAGAAGTTAGCTACCATATAACAAATTTTGGATTTCAAATAAACAATTTTGTCTGCTATCACCATGGTGAGATGAGTCAATCTTCTACTATTCAAGAACAAAATGAATGAAAGGAAATAGAGAATTTGATCACTGATCAATTACCATCTTTGCATCATCCTGAGAGATATAGTATGCCAATGCAATAAGGAAATGATATATGTACACATGATGAAAATACTAATGATTATGATGTTGAGAGAGTGAATTTTTTTGGATGATGCAAGAACTCTAGTATATCTAGAAAAAACTAAAACGAACCAGTTACATTCTTTAATGTAGTTATATCGTGGGAAAAATGTATGGAATTTCATATACCCCCATGGATTATATTTTATATGTCTGACGGAATTTCTTCCTGATGGTGATGAAATTCCCTCAAATCATTACAAGGCATGGATGTTAATTAAGTAGCTTGAATTTTCCACTAATAAAGTCCATGCATGTCCGAAAGATTGTAGTTTATTTTGGGAGGAAAAATCATACCTTAATTACTATAAAGAATTTAGTACATCTTGATGGAAGAAAAATTCATATGTAACACCATCTCGTGTGCCACAGAAAGTCATGTGGCACATTAAATTAATTTCCAAACATCAAAATCTATTCTCATCTATAGAAATCTCATCCAATGTGTGATGGAATGATGTGAATAGAATTAAAGGTAATGATGAGTTGGTTCATCCTATAGATGGATTAGCATGGATGATATTTGATGAATAACATCCAGATTTTGTAGATGAGGTGTGTAATGTCAGGATGGGTCTGTCATATGATGGTTTTAATCTATTTGTTCAGATACTTACAGCTCACAGTATGTGGTTAGTTTTTATTCATGATTATAATATTCATCCATGGATGTGTATGAAAAAAAACATTCACTTTATTTTTTATAATAATATCTAGACCTTCTGATCCTCATATTGATATAGATGACTATTTTCAGGCTTTAATAAGAGAGTTTAAAAACATTTAGGATTTGGTTGTGAAGACATTAAATGTTTCTTCAAATAATACGCTTTTAATGCGTTCTTCCCTTCTATGGATAATAAATGATTTACATGATTATGAAATGATGTATGGTTGGAGAATAATGGAAAAAATATCATGTATCATTTTTAAGAAGAATAAATGATCGAGAAGTATTAAATATCGCCATAGTTTCAATTTCATGGGGCATCAACGATTCATTTCAATGGATCATTAAAACACCTTAAATTATATCATGTAATGATATTCATTCAAAATCAATATTAAAACTATGATCATTGTTCTTGTTCACATGGGAACATCAGGGATGTAGGAAATGGTGGGGGAGGAGTGGGACCCCAAAAATAGGATGCAACATCGTAACCATATCCCGTGAGGGAACAGCATCCAAATATTTCTTATTGCATCAACGGTACCCCTCCGAGCGTGAGTATCGATCTCTTAATTAAAAAATCTCCATATTCACATTTCATATATGCATTAATTTTATGAATAATTTACATGAGATTTGTAACCTTATTCTACAGCGTGAGAGCTCTCGAATATTCTCTATTCATTTATCATCTTTCAGAACGATGATAAACTAAATTATATTATTTAAATTATAAATCATAGATTGGTCAGAATTTTATAATTAATTAGTCTTCATGAAATATATGTAACCAATGACCAATATGATGTCCATGTTTACTCTTTAAATGTGACAGAATAACATTTCCCCTATAATTTTAAACTCCCATGAAATCTGATAATGTAGTAACCTAGAATTATAAAGTCAATTTTACTCTTACAAAGTCACTCCCTTGGGAATTATCTTCATTTTATAAAAAATAATATCCATGATTTAATTGACCATGTTATCATATGATCAACTCATGGTCATAGTCAGATCAACTCATGTTTTTACAATCTTATGAACAACTTTAATGGTTATTCCTTTTTCACATTTATTGTCAACCCTCTCACAATAAATTACTCTTACACACCACACCTACAAATCTCATATTTTACGTATTCTGAACTTTTTCATCTCCTTATAAAAACTTTATAGTGTCTAGTTCTTTTCTGAAGGATCGTTCAATATTATACCTTCCACATTATATCTCAGTTGAACATCTTAGAATTCTCTTTTGAATAGTTTTAACAACTTTATTCATATAATTCTTCACAAGGCCCTGATATTTCTATGATCATCCTGAACCTCTTCCCATAATATCACCATTTATGTATGAATGAGATAAAAATTATCTTAATGTGCCCTGAAATATTCTTTTTATTAGTTTTTCGATACATTTACATATAGAGACATGTGTAGTATCATCTTATAGAAAATGAGCAATAAAATAAGGAATAAGATTTCATAAATGAAAATATATTAGTAAAACAAAATGAAGTACCTAAATGCGAGAAATGCAGATCACACATGATACTTTCATAAAAAAATTCCCTCTAGAGACTAAAAATTAAAAAAATAATTTCCTTTATAGCTAACATAAATCCTTTTAGTTTATCTATATATATTTCTTCACATAAATAATTTTTTAAAAATTATATTTGAATACATTTCACTCATGTTTAATCACTAATGAATCTCAAATTTTAACATATTATATACTATATTTCAATGTTATAAGTCCCAAATAGTGTTATTTTATGAGAAATTGTCATATTTTTATGTTTTATTGGTATTTTGAGCCCAAATGCAAAAATGGCGTAATTTTGGGGTTTAACTGTTTTATTTAACATCGGTATTTCGGACATATAGTTTTCTACACTTACCCAAATTGTGAAATTTCATATTTTTTAGGTTTACTTACATCATTGGCCAAATTTTATCCTTCTGGAGGCCCAGCTCAATCAATCATTTGGAGGCCCAAAATCGGCTCATATTCCGGTCCTCGAAAACTGTGTGCAGATTTGGAATGTTTTAAATATGAGATTTTATCTCGAAGCAAACCGATCCAATGGTGCTGATATTTAACGTGGAGATGGAGGAGTAATAAATGAACATCTTTTATTAAGTAGTAAATGTCTGAATTGTCTGTTTTCAAGGAATTAATGGCATTAAAAGTTGGAGTTGTGGAATACGAAGAGTCACTTTGGTAAATTAAATTTTCCGCACTAAAACTTCAATAACTCATTCATACGTGGACCAATCAGGCTGATATTTTGTGGAGGCACGAGGGATAAGAATAGGAAAATGTTTCAAGAAGAGACCATTTACCAATTATGTCATTTATTTGGTCTAAAAGTCGATGCAATCCGGAGGACCTATTTTTTAGCGAGATTCCTTCACCCATTTCACCTATAAATATGAGTCTCTTCTCCCTTTTACAAGGATATCCATTTCAAGGGGGAAAGGTTGAGTTTTGTTTCAGTAGTTGTTCTTTATATTTATAATATATATTAGTGTAGTTTTCTTCTTCCTCTTTTCATTTATTCTTTTCTTTCATTTCTTTTATTTTATGTCTTTCTCCCACCGTACTTCTTTCTAACTCCATGCTTGTGGAGAGATATCCCTCACTGTTGTTCGACGGGGAAGTGGTGGTATTTGAGTTTATTGTGAATTACTAATTTATCATGTTTTGTTCTAAGAATTCAGTGGTGGTTAAATTATTGTGGTGAGCGGTCTCCCCACATTCTCTACTATTGATTTCTTCCTCCTCGTTTTATAGTTTTCCTTCTCATCGATATCTAATTCATTCAAACGGTGGAGTTTGGATTGGGTATTGATGTGGAAGAGATTAATACTACATGAAAATGTCTCGGTGTAGTGTAATACAATTCAAATTAGAGGGTGTGGGGTGATAGTTCTTGATCTCCACATTGAACAATTCATTGATAGATATTTTGAATGACAATGATAATTCCACCATGAAACCCCAAGAACAATGGGTTTCTTTTACTAACTTATTTGTGTATTTTCATCCATTTCATTGTATTTTGTATTTTTATATATTTATATATTCATATTATATCTATATTTTCTTCATTTCAATTTCCCCCCATTTATATTAGTCTCATATTTTTATATTAGTTAGTTTTGTAATAGTGACAATATGAAATTAGTGCATGTGAGTGGCCTCCTTGTGATCGACCCTAGGGTGTGCCACTATGGTACATTATTAGGATAATAATAATTTAATTGAATTGTGGTTTGCGACAAACCACTCTCATCAATTTGGAATCGTTGACAAGGAGACCAAACGCTTAGGCACACTATTCTTTATAAAAACCCAAAAAAAATTTAAAATTAAAAAAACTAAAAAGAAGTGCTTCATTGAATATCATTTTTTGGTCGAGATGGATTATTTCAGTGATTTTTCATATTATTGGCCTAGGTATGAATTTTCTAGTATGGATGAGACTTTTTTTATCCAAATGGAACATGATGCTGCGATGATTCAAAATAATTTCAAAATCCTTGAACAAGGAAGCAAGTTGTAGCATCGCTGGCGGCTGAAGTTGAAGAAGTTAAAGCGCTATTTCGGAATGAAAAAATCAAAATAACCAAGCTGATGAAGAAGAGGTAAATGTTGTTCCAACCACATTTGAAGTTGACGAACCCAATGAATACTTGAAGAGTCAACTTGAAGATTCAATCATCTCCCTGTGGACACTACTTGAAGAGGTTTCTAAAGATGTCATGCCAGCTGATACAACTGTGGGAGGTCAAAATGATTTGGATGAACATTGGTAGGATTTTGTTGAAGAACAAAAGGTAAGTGATCCTCCCATATTTTTCAACGAATAATTAGTACCTCTCTATATATCTACTGTTTTGGAAGAAGATGAAGAAGTCCCTGCTGAAAAAGAATTCTTAGTGGCCTTTCCTGAAGAGATCATATTTCACGATGACCTACATGAAAGGGATGATTTATATATTGAGTGTTCATGTTTTAATAATATCCATGTGGAAATATTTTCTAACTTCCATTCTGAATTTTTTGAAACATCATCATATGAGAAAGCCCTAGATGTTGAAGTCAAAGTGGAAGAAGAAGTTGTGGCAGTGAACAAAGAGGACTCATTCTTCCTCCTTCCTCCATTATTCTAGTTGTACCACATTGAAATGGTAAAGGAGCTGTTGTACTCTATTTATGGGTTTCTCTATGGAATTTTTAGGCTGAAGAGCATTGGATGAAAGTTGTTTTGGTGGTTTCTGAGCAAGAAACCCCATCCACCATCGGATTGGGGTTAAACCACTGCAACTGCCTGCCTAGGGTCAGTAAAAACCTAGCACACGCTTGGGGGTTAAACCAAGAATTATCCTCTTTCTTCTCTATTCCCCTTTATTTTTATTTATTATTCTCATATTTTATTTATTTCAATCCTTTTAGGTCATGTGGTAGTAGCTAGGCGCTTAACTCAAAGCTTCCACTGAAAAATAAAGTCAGGTTGTATCTTTCCTTTTATTTTTCTACCCTTATCATTCTTTTGTTGAGCCACAATGGGGGTAGTGAAATCATGGTGTGGGGGGATTGCCAACCTGCTTAATTGTTTTGTGTGCTTTCTTTTTATTTTTTCCATTTCATCTTTTTAGTAACCTTGATCTTTAATGAATATTATAATCATTTTTCACAAACAAATTGATTTTTAGATGATTGAAATCATTTTCTAAAAAATGGATTTTGAAGGATTTTTGATGTGAAAACTTTTTCATGGAATTGGATTTTCAAGCATTTTTAAGAGTTTGACCAATTGTTGAAATCCATGCCCATGAAACAATGACTCAAATATTTTTCCAGTCCTGTGAGGTATTCTGGACCACTATGAAATATTCTTTCTAATACCCACACTTTCTTGAGAGAAGCTTGGATTTTGTGCGAGAACGAGAACATGTGATTTTTCTCTTTCGAAGCTTTGGATTTCATGGAATTTTTTTGATATGATTGAGGCATTTTTTTGGGTAGCCATATGTTATCTTGATACCTACCTTCACATCTATCCTTCTTTAGCCCTCAGATGCCATGAATTTCCTTATAGGTTTAAGCCACATTACAAGCCGAATTTTCCATACCTACCCGCACTCTTGGTATTTTTGCGTGGATATTTCGTGTATGAGTGTGGGGGAAGGGCCTTTTGTGTGTGTTGTTGGGATTTGTTTAATTTATGGTGGATGTGAGGTGTGTGTCAACGTTTTGGGCAGTGGATGATAAAGATCAAATATTACATGGGTAATTCTTTCATTGAGCATTATTTGTTTCATCTTGTTCTCCTTAAAAAAAATGAAAAAATAGAAAAAAATGGATATGAGCTTGAATTTATCATTGTACTTAATTTTAATACTCATGTCCCTATCTAAATTCAAGGGAATGATTATCATTAATTTATTGCATTCAATTTTCAGCTCATTATCCATGAAAAAAAATCAAAAAAAGAAAATAAAGCTTTTCCTTTCTGGAGCTTTACAAAAAAAATGAAAAAAATGAAAAAAAAGGGGAGAACATGGATGAAATCATTCATTGGATTCATTTCCTATCTCATGTACCATGTAATACAAAAAGGGGAAGTTTTGTGTTTCACATTGTAAAAGGGATTGAGTGAGGTTTATATTATGTTTTCACTTGATTATTTATGCATTGTACTTAAGAGTCTAACCTCCTCTTTCTTGCCTTAAATCTTTCAATCATTTTCCCACCAACCCTAAGCCACAGAATTCACCTGGAAAAAGTCCTCATGATTGAATTCATTTACATGTTTCATGTTGTGTAGATATGAGAATTGTCACAAGCCTATGGTTATTCATGCACTTTCCAAGTATGAGCATAACTCCAGATTTAATTTTTCTTGAGTGAAGAGTGAGACAAATTTCAAGGTGAGGTAGGTTGTGATTGGGCCATAGATGGATTTCTGAGGTTGAACAAATTTAAATGCGAGGAATGAAAATTATTGAGAATTGTTTTTCATAGAGGATGCATTATGGAATTTCATTTTGGAAGAGATCGTTGATGTTTTCTCATTGTTGATTTTTGTGTGAATTTTGATTTGAATATATGATGATTTCCCAGGAGTGAAATTATTATGTGTGGGGGAGTGATGAAGCTGTAATTTTCACATATTATATACAGTATTTCAATGTTCTAAATCCCAGATAGTGTTATTTTATGGGAAATGGTCACATTTTTATGTTTTAGTGGTATTTTGAGCTCAAATTCATAAATGGCTTAATTTTGGGGTTTAACTGTTTTATTTAACTTCAGTATTTCGGCCATATAATTTTATAAATTGACCGAAATTGTGAAATGCCTTCTTTGTAGGTTTAATTACATCATTGGAAGAATTTCATCCTTCTGGAGTCCCAGCTCAATCAATCATTTGGAGGCCCAAAATCATCTCATAATCCGGACCTCGAAAACTGTGTGCAGATATGGAATGTTTTAAATATGAGATTTTATCTCGAAGCTGAACGATCCAATGGAGCTTATATTAAACATGGAGATGTAGGAGTAATAAATGAACATCTTTAATTCAGTAGTACATGTCTAAATAGGCTCTTTTCAAGGACTTAATGTCATTGGAAGTTGAATTTGTGGAATACAAAGAGCCACTTTGGCAGATTAAATGTGCCGCACTAAAACTTCAATAACTCATTCCTACGTGAACCAATCAGGATGATCCTTTGTGGAGGAACTCGGGCGCCAAAAAGGAACATGTTTCAAGAAGGGTCCATTCACAAATTCTTTCATTTAATTGGTCTAAAAGTCGATTCAATCCGTAGGACAGATTTTTGAGCGAGATTCCTTCACCCATTTCACATATAAATATGTGTCTCTTATCCCATTTACAAGGATAGCCATTTCAAGGGGGAAAGGTTGAGTTTTGTTTCTGTATTTTTTCTTTATATTTATATTATATATTAGTGTAGTTTTATTCTTCTTCTTTTCATTTTTTCTTTTCTTTCATTTCTTTTATTTTATGTGTTTCTCCCACCGTGCTTCTTTCTAACTCCATGCTTGTGGAGAGCTCACCCACACTGTTGTTCGAGGGGGTAAGTCATGGTATTTGAGTTTATTCTGATTTACTTATTTATCATGTATTTTTATAAGAATTCAATGGGGGTTAAATTATTGTGGTGATCGGTCGCCCCACTTTCTGTACTATTGATTTCTTTCTCCTCGTTTTATAATTTTCCTTCTCATCGGTATCTAATTCATTCAAACGGTGGAGTTTGGATTGGGTATTTATGTGGAAGAGATTAACAATACTAGAAGAGGTATCAGTGTAGTGTAATACATTTCAAACGAGAGGGTGTGGAGTGACAGGTCTTGATCTCCACATTGAACAATTCATTGATAGATATTTTGAATGACAATGATAATTCCACCAGGAAACCCCAAGAACAATGGGTTTCTTTTACTAACTTCTTTGTGTATTTTCATCCATTTCATTGTATTTTTTATTTTTATATATTTATATATTCATATTATATCTCTATTTACTACATTTCAATTTCCCCCCCATTTATATTAGTCTCATATTTTTATATTAGTTAGTTTTGTAATAGTGACAATATGAAATTAGTGCGTGTGAGCGGCCTCCTTGTGATCGACCCTAGGCTGTGCCACTATGGTACATTATTAAGATAATAAGAATTTAATTGAATTGTGGTTCATGAAAAACCACTCTCATCAATCATCCTCTTAGAAACTACTCCAATGTGTCCCACACCCAGTGGGATTGTAATAAGGAAGCAGACTAATTTGCCTTGTTTGATATTACATGATCCAAGAGCTTATTTTTTCCAAACTTTCAGAGCATGAATCTAAGGGGTATTAATATCCTGAGAGGGTATTCACTATGCATTCATCGATTTATACCCCCATAGTCCATCTCCCATTTCCCGCACATGTGTTCCTTGGATGCTTTAAATTCTTTATTTAATAAACATTTTTATGATGATGATGATATATTATTTATAAATAAATAGGAATTAAAATAGTAGCAGTCCTATCCAGATGATATTATGTAATGTGGAGACTGTATGTCCATGGGGAGAAGGTGGTACTAGGTTGAGGGAGGGGGTGGGCTATAGGTGGATGGGGAGAAGGGGGTGTTGGGTTGAAATAAGATGCGGCGATATAAGCGGTACTAGAGAAGGGAGGTTGGTGCTAGGTGTGGGGGGGGGGCTGTTAGTGGCTGGGGAGAAGAGGGTGATGGGTGGATTGAGGGTGGTTTCATGTGGATGAAGAGAAGGGGGTGCATGTGGTTTGTGAAAAGGGTGGGGGTGCTGGGAGGAGGGAGGGGGTGATGCATGTTGTTAGGGAGAAGGGGGTGATGGATAGAGGGAATGGGGTGGTTGGTGGTTCGGGAGAAAGGGGGAGATGGGTAGAGGAAAGGGGCTATGGTACATGTGGTTGGGGAGAAGGATGGATGGTGGAGGTGGGGGGGGGGGGGTTTAGGTGGATAGGGATATGGGGGATATGGTTGGATATAATGGGTGGGGGATGCAGGAGGATAGGGAGACGGGGGGGGTGCTAGGTGGAGCAAGGAGGGGGTTCTTGTGGGTGGGGAGGGGGTGGGTTGAGAGAGGGGGGGGGGGTAGAGATGGAAAAATAAACATATACACATGGTGAATTAGAAAACACACATCATTTATTCTGAAAACTAAAAAAGTGTTTTTCAAACTTCATTCCCATTTGTCTATAGAGCTTCTGGATGCAGGTAGAGTAGTGTTAAAAATTTATAATTTCATCAATATAGATGATCCTTTGATCTAGAAATAGAAAATTAATTGAATTCTCAATTTATATTTTTAAAAATAAAATATAAAAAATGGGAGTGGTCAGGGATGGATTGGTAGACTAGAATTTTTTTAAAATAGACCTTTTGGACTTATGATTATTTGGAGACCATCCTATTCAAGACTATCGGTCAACTCTTATATTCAAATTGTTGGAATTTATCTATTCTCTATATAAATATTATGTCATCATCATAGGGAATACCTCAATCTTATATTTCTATTCTATTCCATTACTTCGTCACTTTGGAATGAAATTTTCGATTCTTTTGATGTATAGAATCCTCAAACTATTTCTTTATAGGAACAATTGAAACAATGTTTCTAGATCTCTCACTATATATAGATAGAAAATTTATTCCATGAATTTTGGTTTTATATTTTTCACTATAATGTGCATGGGATGAATAAAGGGGTCCATGATATGGACACCTTTAGAATTAAAATAGTTCTAGGATGAATCATAGTTTATATAAGGTATCAAAACACTCTTCATCATAGCCAGTGTGGCGACTCGATGACTAATTTCACTATTATGATAAACCATATAATAGCTATTATGTTTCATCCCCTCTATAAATATTGAAGTCATATAGAACACTCCATTTATTATATGGATAAAATTCAATTTTTAGGGAGCATACATTAGAAACCCTTGATCTTCAGGTTGTGGAGAAGCCTTTATAAGTCACAATGGAGATATCATGGGTTTTATTTATAGTCCATATGGAATTAATTCATCACTGTAGGATGAAAATATTTTCTTATTAATGTGTATAATATTGAAAATTAGAAAATAATGAATTACATTTTTCCTTTTCTCAAAGTAGAATTTTTGAAACCATTTTTGTTATTGATATCGACTACTATGTTTATTTTCAATTAGAGTGGAAATTATGGAATCAATTTTTTCATCTGTAACTTGTATGTTTTTTATCTTCTATGATTGGTCAGTGTAACTAGCTTGTGCTTTTCCTGTTTTTTGTGAATTGTTTATTAAATCGTGGTTTGTGTAACTGGTATGTGTTTTTTTCATGTGAAGAATGGTTATACACATCGTTTACAAAATCATGGGTATCTTATGTTGTATGTAATAATATTTACCCATGGTTTAATAAACCATGGGTATAATATATCTATTGTGATAAGCTATACCCATAATTTTTTAAACCATGGGTATTGTTATACACCAACGGTTTAAATAGAACCATGGGTATTATGGAATTATCCAGGGCTATACCCATGGTTTTTTTTAGAATTGTGGGTATAACTCTATACTAATGCCTCAAAACCCCATGTTTTATAGAACCCTATGTGTATCCTATACCCATGGTTCTATTTTCTATAACCATAGTTTGAAATTGTGGGTATTGGTATGTTTTCCAATAGCGTAAAACATTCTATACATATGGGAATTTTCTCTTTGGAAACCTACTATTTCATTATGTCTGTAAGTATAATTTAAAAATAGGATTCTAGAAATTCTATAAATTGAGTTTGGAAAAGTGGAACCCAAATTTTTAATCATAATAATTTATAATATCTAATAATTTCATCATAAAATTTTACCATTATTAATTGTGAAAACAAAAAAAAAATTAATTACCGCTATTTCAGAAAAAATGATTTCCCATGGGGATAAACTGAAATGATAATGGATAAAATAACCTAAAACATAACCAAAACGAAATTAATGTGCGTATTGTATCCTTATTAGAGATAAAGATATATAATGAACCATTTTGGAGTCTTGTAGAATGATAAAAATGTTTGTATAATTGAATTATTAATAAAATTCCATGTGTGTCCGCTCCCCCACTGATAAAAGACCACCCTCTCTCCACCACTATTCACACATCCAAATCAATTAAATATGGAAAATACATACCCAATTAAAATAGATAATTCCATCCTAGTAATTTATAGCATTTTTTATCATAAATCCAACCTAGGTTGGATTTTGGTGTAAACCTATGGATGTTTTCTGAAAGAGAGGTAACATTATAAGAGAAGCATTTTATTTTGTTTGTTCATACAACTACATAAAATCATATTAAACCATGATTTTATAATATTAATTTTATATTACATAGATTTTTATTTTATTATTTTGTTTTCATGTCATATATCCATATCATCTTACATATAATCTGAAATGACAATCTTGGTCGTGTGTATGGCAGACTACCGCCTCGCGAACTGATGTAATTCATTTTGCATAAACACCATTAAATGTTTTATATAATGATGTATTTTAACCCTTATATGATATTTATGATATTCTTATGCATATAATATTTTAATATAACATAAACCTATTTATGTTCCATTCTCTTTAAAATACGTCAACGTCCATAATGTGTATGGTGGACTACCGTCTCACGAAGCGATGTAATATTTTTTCAACTACAAATTAGATTGAAAGTAATAAGGATAAATTAATTTAATATATGTTATATATATGAAATTACAAGGTTTCTTTAAAATTCATATATCATAAACTTATTAACCCTTTCACCCATTAAAAAATATTAACGTCACCCGTGTTTACGTATGACCAGCTCTATGCATGAAGCTATGTGTTATATTCTCCATGATCAAACTTAATGATTGATTCAAAAAATATATGTAATTAAAAAAAATTATTCATAAAACTAATATATTTCTATAGATTATGGATCTATATCCTGTAAATAATAACCCAAATTTTCTTGACAAAATATACTTTTGAAAAAAATATAGTTTACACCAGAGGCAATGGAAATAATTAATGTTCACTAAAAAATCAGTGATAGTATGTTATAATAGTATCATATATGATATTATAAATATGAATATTATTCCATAATAAATTAATTACATTCTCAAAACCTTTATATATAATGTTAATGTAATTCAACAAAATGGAAGCATGACGTAATGTACTTCATCTCTTTTTCCCTTCATTAAGGCGTATTGAAATACTATGATCCTAATTTATTTTTTTATGATCTATATAATAAACCATTTACATGTAATATCATTATTTAATAAATATTCATTGTATTTAATGATTCAATTTTAACTATTTCATCCAAGGGTATTGGACATAAATGTTACCCAACATTAATGAATTCACAAACTCAATTCCTTTCATTGGTTTATATTACTTTTCCGTTGTCTTTGATATTGCCATATTATGTGTGAAATGACTTTTTATTATCTCATATATGATTTAAAATTTATTTATGGGGATATTAATTTCATACACATAATTTATTCATTGATTAATTTCCACATTAATGATATGATATTTGTGAGGGTTTATTTCAAAATCGCATTTTAATCGGGATTGTTTGTGCTGGAATTTACATTAATGGAATTGAATTGATAATTGGATAAAAAAAATTTAATTTATATTATTATTCTTATTCATGATGTTTTCATGTAAAGATACCATTTTTTTAAATCAACTGAACTTAAATTTTTTTAGAATATTTTAAATAAAACACGACTTCATTTATCACTTTAGTAAGAAAATCATTTTCTTGAAAAACAATGTTCTGTAAAAATGTACTGAAATTTGATTTTAAAATTATAAAAATTCATTATTAAATATATTTTACCCAATATGCGATTTTTAATTTTTTTAAATGAATCTTCACGGTGGTTTCCAAAAAAACTCTCGGTTGGAATTTAGCAAAAATATAAAAGGAATACTTGTTAAATTATGTACAACATGTACATTTTTTCCTACATATAGGAAAACTCAATGTTTTAGGGAAAGATTTATATTTTTTAGTGAAAACTATTGTAGATATATTTTTTGAACTATTAGCTAAAAAAATATATGTTCAAATTGAAAAATCAATTTTCCTCATGAAGGTTACTGAAGATCATTTAATTGAATGTCTATTCATCAATGACAAAAACCCTTTATTTTACATATATTATACTATGTATATGTTGTATTCATACCATAATTATTCATTCTATTTATGTGGTATGATCATTTAGACAAAGGAATGTATTTAAAATCACTTTCTTGATTGATTTTTTCTGTCATTAACATTCCCATGAAGTATTCAATTTCACGTGATAATAATGCATTAAATTCCCCCAAAATATCCATTTTATCTATCATTTATATATTTATTTTTTAAATTTAGATCATTTATACCAATGGAGTTATACATTTAATTTAATTTTATTATCTGGGTAAATATTGATATATCCAAATTACTTTCTCAATACAGGTATTTCATGATGAAGAACATTATTCAAGAGGTAAATTGATTTTTCGATATATGTGGAATGATTTTGACAAGTAGTGATGGGTAGGGTCCAAAATTACAGGGATCCTATATTTATTGATTTTATCATGAGGCCAATAAATAAGTTACCATTAAATCATTTTTTACCATATTTTTAAGCTACCTTGTTAAAGGAATCGATAGTAGATGTGTCATGATTCTTGATATCAGGATATCCAATACTTATGAATTTCCTCCATTAAGAATTCAGTTATTATTATCTATGATATTTTCACAATGATATTATCCATGAATGAGTTTTATTCTCAGTTATTGATGAAATGGAATGTGTTTTTAGTTATTTACCTTTACATATTTACTAATCCATATCTATTTTCCAAAGTTATGTTATTTAAATTACATGTTTGTTCAGTTATTTGTCGTTCCATATTGATTCTTTCATAACTATTAATGAAGGTAAAGCTATTTAAATGTAATAAATGTTAAATTATATACCTTTCCATATTGAGTATTCATTCTCTAATCATGATAATCAATTTATTGATTAAATGGCATGTGTTTTTAGACATTTAACCTTATATATTGATTCTGAATTATTTAATCTTATTACATTACTCATAATAGATTCATCTTTACACAACTCTTAGTGAGAATTACATTCACCGTTATTTTTTTCATTTCTTATAAATATAGGAAGTTTACATTTAACTGATATACCAGAATATTCTAGAGGAAATAATGATATTATCAAAAAAAATATGTTTTAGTTTGTGTATTGAATTATAATTGAAGAGTAAAGTATGTATCTATTTTATTGAGAATAAAACTATTTGGACCTACCAGATGTGATTCATTACATATTTTTTCCCAATGTAATAAATTATAATATGACTTCGAGTTAATGGGGTTGGATTCATTATAGCTGTTATCATAGAATGTTTAGTGGAATCCTGAGAAACAAGATTTAGGAAAACATAAATTAGGGAACATAACCATATCATAGACTTTGAGGATATGTATAGAAGAACATCGTAATATTTTGTTAAGGTATATATCATGTGTGTTTTCATGGAAATACATTATTTTGAAGATACTATATGTCGATTTGGTTCTTGAACAAATGTGCCTAGGGGTAATAATTACAAAAAAAGTAACATTGAGATTGAATCATGTGTTACATAGTATACAATAATGGGCCTTACTGTGCACCTTCTTTGACACTCTTGGGGGATATGATTTGGATAAATCAAATTTCATTTACAAAACATTATAAATGATTTTAATAGATATAGAGAATTAATGAACTAGTTTAGATCTATGGTGTCTTATATTATAAAGTAGGTTTCATGATTTTGACATCCTATAATTGATTATGTGGTTTTAAAATAAGGAATATTGTTTGTCACATTATCTATTTTGGTTTTTTTAAAATGGATTTATCCTGAATTAATTGTGTTAACATTAAATATAAAAAAAATTGATTACTATAATAAACCAAATGGGTTTTTTACAAAAGTGAAATATATCATGATTATGTCTAATTTGTTATATAGAAACATGATTAACAACCTATAACTTAACTAACTCTCAAAATAACCAAAGAAGAGAAGGTTGGTGTTCATTAAGTTCTCGAGTGGTGAAAGCCTTGTTGGAAATAGTTGTGTTGTGTACAAGTACCTCATAGAGGGTAATGGATAATACAATGATAATTTGTTGGATTGTATTCCACGATAGAGACTCTTAAGAAGTATTATTGATAATATATAGGCAATGGTTTGGTTGAATCATGAATTTACTGGAATCCCTTTCCATGTAACTCCCTAAGGAATTAAAAAAGACATTATTTTTAATATTTAATCTACATATGGGTTTTTAAGGTGGGGAGTTCACATTTATTAAGTAGTATAATAAATGAGTTAGTATTTATTTCTTATAGTGATATTAATCATCACTATTTTAAAAATCCTTTTTATTAGAGTATCAACTTGTGGGGTCTTGAGTAAAGGATAGTAATGAATGATCCCTTATAAGAGATGTAACGATATTGACAACAAGGCCAATGAATTATTATTTTTTGTTATAAATGGAGGAAAATGGTGAGAAAAGAGTCGATGATTTAGTCACTTATGTAAAATGAGATATTTGAGGAGATAAAAATCATGGGGAAGTATATTTTCCAAAAGTTCTTGATATGATGTCAATGAAATTGTTGGTGAAGATAATTATCCCTTTAAGAAGATGTTGTTACTTTTATTATATCGAAATGTTACCCTTTTGATGTTTCAGTTTCTGATGTTTTTCTTATTCTAATTAACATTTTAAATAATTCATTTCTGTGTGATTTATTTATTACCTATTTTATAGACGTTCATACAATGTTTAATGTGGTTATGGTTAATGAATATTAAATTTTGGATTTATTTTCCCAATATTTATGAATTATTTGTAATGGTTCAGGGGAGTTATTATTGAAGTTTTTGTTTGATTCTATATACAAAATTTATATTTTTGTTGTTATGATTCTATAATCCTCTATTTTTGTTGGGTTTGACTCAATTTCTAGTTGGGGTTTATGATTTAAAAATGTTAGATGATTATTTTTTACACACTCACCACGAAATATTGTTTTTCAAGTTAGGTGGTTAATCCCTTTTGAACGAGTACATAACTAGTCATTGTTTTAAAGCAAGGATGAATTCCTAATAGATCTAGTGAATCCTTCCCCATTAAAAATAGTTTTGGGTTTATATGATATTAGTGTTATTATTTGGAGTATATTTGTAGAGTCCTTAAAATTAATTATCTTCCAATTTATGAGTTTTTATTTGATGAAGGTGAGAGGGGTGAGTTAAAAAGTGAATTAGTGAAAGAGTTGTGAATTTTGGGTTGTAATATATACAATTTCATGGATTATTACAATTTACATTTTTCTTTGACCCATGATTCATTAAAAAAATCACATTTAATTTTTTATCTCATTAAATCTATCCTAACATTCCAAGATCCATAATGTTAGATATTTTATCCTTGATGGCTTTTGAATTATTTTAGTAGATGATAGAGTTACTTTTTTTATGAGATAGAATAAATGAAATCTATGTTATTATTATCTCATCCCTCTATTTTCTTTAATCCCTTAATAATCCCATGGATTCTTATATAAAATATTATGCATTTATTTGATAGAGGACTGATATGAGTGTAATGGTATATATATATATATTGGATTTAATCATATTAATAAAGGAATTACCATATTCATGTATCATTCTTTAATGAGGAATTCAGATTGAGGAACACAAATTTTATCTTTACCCTTGAAAAATTGATTTCCACATCTATAATTCTTGTAATATTTATAATATATAAACTACATGAATTATAAATATATTAATGTGAGTTTTTAATCAAACTATTATAATTGATTAATGGAATGATGGAAATTATGGTGATTATGGTGTGGGATGACTTGGAATAGATATATAAATTTACATGAATGAGGGAAGATAATATATAAAAGTAACTACCATATTTATATTGTATTGTAAGATGATTTCATAAGTAATTGGATATATAATTTTTTGGTGTGTGAACCATGGGAATTGTTTTTGATATTATATAATTAGAGATATTATGTAAGTTATTTGTTTAGGAAGTAGTGTTAAACTAGTTGGGTTGTTGGATTAGATGAAGGTTTGTTATGGTAGTTAGACTCTGTTCATGTTGATGTTTGAGTGGTTGTTGACATTTATAAATAGTTTTTACAAGTTTCTATAGTGCGGGTTCTCTTATGGTGATAATTTAATAGTAAAAAATATACAATTTTTGTGATAATATAGTAATTTTATTAGAAATAATGTTTTTATACTATTGATACATTGTTGTGGAATTTTGTTAAACTAGTTTAAAAAGTTCACGAGGAATTATTTTGAAGGGATATAGTATTCCTTGATTTTCATTTGATCTTAGGTATGAGGAATTACTACCATAGATTAGGCCGTTATTATTATAGATATATTTATAATAATGGTTTTTATGGAACCAAAATAGTCATGGTTATAAAGAGAAATTTTCTTTGTGGTTAGAGATATTTTCATTAAGGGAGTAGATTTCAGGATGGTGTTATTGTTTTGTTTGTGGTGGTCTATTCTATAGTGACCTAAATTTTTTATACATTATTTTAAAACAATTCTAAAAAATTATTTCATTAATAGCACCCAAGGATCCTTTTAGGATTATTGTATAGGAAATTTGGTATATAATATAATATGTTTATAAAAAATAGGATTAAATTACTTAAATACTTTTGAAAGACTCATTTATTATTCCATTATAGGTTACCTCACTACAAATTATTTAATCTTGTTATACATTAATAAAAAAGGGTGGGATAACGTCCAATAAGGGATAAAAAATGAAATGGATCATTAGTGATCATCATTGATAAATCATGAGGTATAAAATAGATCATGATCATACATACAGAAGTAAAAATAATTTTCCATGATCATAAGTATAATAAGTAAAAAATTGAAATGTGGATACATCATAAAAATAAAATATTCATAATAATATAACCAAGGTTCATCATCATGGTTTTCAAAATAATTTTATGAACATAAATAGTACAAAAGAAAAAAAATTAAAAAATCATAATATGAATTAATTTCATATCTCGTACATTTTGACTGTATAGTTTCGTAATCCATGCCCCAACCATGTGAGAGCTAATAGAAAGACAAAACACAATTTAATGGTATGGATTCATTATTACTCCTACCCCTATGCTATCCAACTGCCATAAAATGGTAAGCTATATGGTTACTACTGACAGTCATATAAACAATGGTCTCCTTATACAAGTAAAACTATACATGTCAAAAATGATCTATAGGTAAGGCTAGTGATGTTCCATGTAAGGGCTATCACATGGTTTATATTAAACAATGTTCCCCAAACCATGTTCGAGAGATTTGTTTCTATAATTTTAAAAATTTCAACTAAAACTCACCAAAAATTAATTTATTAGAAGATAAAATAAAAAATATATAAAATAAAATCATTAGTGATAGGTGGAAATCACAATTCTCCCAACGAGTGAAAATTTTCTTCCCCAAAAGTCATTTTTTATATTTAGAGAAAAAGAATATTAAAATCTCACTCCTCAAAAATATATTGTAATTAAATGAAAAACTCAAATTGGTCCCATGATAAGGAAAAATACTCTTTCTAAATTCTCCAAAGAATGGAAAATATCCTCTAGAAACCCAAGAATCTATAAACACTAACTAAAAAATCACTAGAGAAACTCAAAAGTCTCCAAATATGGTGATACACAAGTGTAATTCTAATAGATTTATTTTTTTAAAATGGTTGATGTAACTAAAAACATCCCAAGGAAACCACTAAAGAGATCATTATCAAAAATTCCATGATTTCTCAAAATATTCTCAATGGAAACACAAACCACCATAAAGAACTACCACTTACCAAGAAAGAGGCTAAAATCCATAAGATGAGTCCATACTAATGTACATCCAAATGATCACAAAGACAAGATCAACATTATCCTAAAGTTATAAAAATAACCGAAACTCCATCCAAAAACACAAACTACTATAAAATCACATGTACATAAAGTGGTAAAGCATACTCCATTTTAAATCATGATTAAAAAATAAATGGAATGGGTTATAACCATAATTCAAAAAATTAAATAGATGGGGTGTTCAAGGATTTCACACCACAGTAACCATCGTATGAATAAACCAACAAGATCCAAACATACATTGGGTAGTGCATAATCTCACCTGGTGCCACGCCTATCATTGTCACTAAAACCATGTAACGAAGACTCACCCATGTCCAAACCAAGGAACACATGACAAAGGATATAATCACACACAATACTTAAGAAACAAAATAACACACTGATTCTTAACCACAACAACCATAATGATCAATACCTCAGACAAGAAGAATAAAATCATCATATGAGATTCGACACCAAATAAACTGCTCATAAAAGAGGATCAAAAAAATCATTTAAAATGTATGGGGTGAAAAATAACCACCTTGAAAACCACAACCCATTTTAGAATTAACAAACATTTAACCCAATAAAGGTGACCACCTGGAACCAGTATGGAATTTCCAACGTAATTGATTCCTAATAATGATCTAACCATGTTATACCATCAAAAGAACCACGACAACTACGATAGAGATGACAGTGACTCATGAGGACTGAATTCAAGAGGATGTCAGCTATAAAACTTCTTTTGGGGTCAGGAATAGCCGATAAAATAGACAAGACACACAATAAAAATAATTGGATTCACCCAAATTAGCACTATCTAAAATAGAATCCAAAATAATCTAAAGATCTTTCAGGGAGTCAAAATAATGAAACTCAAAAAATGATGCTAACCCATTCAAATTTTGCAACCAACCCATAAGTCAATGATACATGCCAATGGAACTAATTTATGGGAAAAAACTAAATGGGAAGAACTCACAAAACAAAATCTATGAAATCATCATCACCCTTCATGATTATCCCCATTATCAAATAGTTTTAATTTTTTGAAATAATTTCTCTCTTTATATAAACTAGATCCACATCAATTCATTTTAAATTATTTAAAAAATACACCATATCAATTTTCTGCTAAATCACACCTTTTAAAATGAGTTCATAAATATGTCCACATCCATTTTATTAAATCTAATTGATTTAAAACAAAAATCATATTTTCATTACAAAACATTATATTATATTATATAATTAAAATAACAACGTCAAAAATTATTTTAATTAATACAATTTATTCATTCAAAAAACCATAACAACCAATTTTAAAATAGAAACACATTTAAAAAAAAGTAATTTTTATTTCAAAACCCAAATCTATCTAAATATTAAAAGTGAAAATAAACATGATTTAAAAAATTTCATAGATAGTAAAAATATTCCCTAATTAGAAAATGGGTGAAGTTGAGTGGCATGTACCCTATCTATGACATATTAAGGTGAGAGATCAAATACCACTAACCATCTGTGATTCCCCTTAATGTGTGGGTTTGTTCACACCTAAATTTGGGTGGGATATCATGTTAGAAGGTGATGAGGATGAGGAGATGTATATTTATAGATGATGTTGTGATCAAATTTTCTAAATTCATGAATGATGTGAGTGACGATGAGATAGACTATTGAAGTAGTGATTTCAGTGATAGTAGGTGTTATAGTTGTGAAAAATGATGATCTATGCCCATGATAGACTATGTGAGGGTGATCTTTAATTGAAGGGGATAAGAATATTGCTATATTAAGCTACAAAAAAGTTGGTTCTAGTAAAATCTAGGGTAGTGGGAAGCGATGAGATGTGAGGGAAGTACGGAGGGCAGAGATAATCCACTGTTGTTCTAGGGTAATGTGCATGATGTGTAGGTGATGAGACTTTAGGATGGGTTAGACATATGGGATTTATGTATTAGGTTATGACACCCACTAGGCCTATAGTGGTTTTGTATTGGGATCCCTCAATATATACTAATATGAGTGGAGTAGTTGTTTCAAAAAAAATTGGGGGGGGGGGGTTCCCCCAACTGGTTTAAAAATTAACATTCACAATTCTATAAAAAATTGTTCTGAATATTAAATCACTCAAAACATTTACATTTATGTTAAAAAACAAAATCCATTTATGAAAACTCAAAACCCCCATTTTCCTAATAAAAATCCAAATAACGTGGTTTAATCATAATTAAAAGATCACCCTACAAAATCAAACTACAATATAAAATCCTCAGATATCCTCCAACTAATGTTAGGAACTATAGGAGTCAATTAATAAAACATAATATCCAAAACAACAAATATATGGTGAAGGTAGAGCTCAATATACTTTGGTCACAAATTTTATCAATCCTAGTGAGAACTATGAAAAGGTAAGATACCATTTTTGAGGACCCTTCCACATAGGCTCTACATGGTTTCCTAGACTCCATGAGCTCACCATGAGACTCTGTTTATCCTATAATTTCCACACCAAAATCCATAAAAACCCTAAATTCATAGGTACACTAAATGAGGATAAAAATTACATAAAATCAAATGAAAAAACATAAAAAATAAGAATAAACCTGGAATTCTTGATCAAAACCTATGTTACCCCCGGTAACTTATGTTTTAGGTTGAGAAGAAGATCATGAAATTCTATAAGAACCTACCATTCATGCTTCAATGATAACAATGATTCTTAATTATACCAGGACACAACCTATATAACAAGGAGATTATTTCAAAACGTATTACTTCCTAGAAGATAGGATTTGATACCATTTTTTAACAATCAAGCCTAGAATGACCTAACACATCAATAGAATTAGAACACCACATGTCCTGAAGGGTGTTCTTGATCCACTTATATAGAATAATAGTTCATGAATATCCTGAACCAAACCATTGGAATTATTTATCCATTGAAATAAGATTTACAAACTGAGCTCCCAATACTGAAATCTAATATGAACTATCTAGATCAGGGTTGTCCATGACATAAAAATAAATAGATTCAATTAAAATAGAAGTAGTAAATCCAATAAATTAGAAATTAAATCATAACAATAACCCATTCATTGAATCGCATGCAAGAATATAACATAGACTACATATATATTATATGGACTTGAAATGATGGTCTAGGATATAAGGATGATACCTAAACATCCCAAAAATATAAAAAATGCTCAGTCACTACCCTATAAATTCCTCATGACCCATGGTCACACATTATGTACCAATTCGACCATCATTATCAAACAACAAAACTAGAAACTCAAAAGGATTGTACCATATCTATGACACCTAAAATAAAACATGAAACCTATTTACACTGAATGGTGTATGTAGGGGTGAAAAAAACACACCCTATAGGATTTGAGAAAAGATATTAACTTGTTTTGTTTAGAAAATATATTTCATTTGTTCTAGTTTTAAACATACATGGAAATTAATATTTTCATTTTCACAAGGTTAAAACCAATCATCAGTCCATAAATACATGTTATGAAACAACTCCCTTAATTAAAAATAAGAATGGATTGACCAAAATCGTTTTCCAGAACAGGAGTTATTTTTTTTTGGAAAAAAACCGAGCCAGATATGTATTTGTGTAGAAAAATATGTATACATAACATACCATTAGTCCAACTATTCCAAATAAATTTATCAAATTTATTTTCAAAAACAACACTAATTTTTCATTTTAAAACAAAACCAAACATTCCATAGCATTCAGTTTGAGAAAATTTAAATGTAAAACTCATCCTTAAACCAACAAAACAAGAGTTATATGTAACCAAATATAAGAAAACATTCCAAATAGGCTGATAAAAAATGGTTCAATTAAACATTCAATTGTCATGGATGCAACTGATGTTTAAAAAATCCACTAAGTCGTCCAAAAATGGATCTACGTGTCATGGTAATCATTCTAAGACTCAAGTATCATGATCCTAAACTAGAGAAATTGATCCTATGATAAAACTATTACGAACCCTCCCTCTAAACATACTTCAATGATAAAAGATAGATAATAACCCCCCATGTCCCACCTCCAATAGACCGCAGGATGGGGACTAGAACTGAGGGTAAAATATATTACATATATGGGGGAATTAAAATCAATAATAAAATATGATCAAGATATAGGATAAAAAACAAAAAAATCAATCAAATAATACAAATGTTAATGAAGAAAAATCCAACAATGCATGAAAATTGATATCCATTATAAACAAACTCTTAAATGTTATGTACTGAATGAACATTTCCATGGTAGAGAGGAAAAAATAGCTCTAACCTACGATAGAAATATCCATCTCAATCTCCAAATTTCTCCTAGGAACATGAAAATGAGTTTTTATACAAATACCGAGCATAACATGTATACTCACCAGGATAATAAACAAGGTCTCATGTTCTCAATGGAAAAGATCATGCTAATACACCAGTGAATGAACAACAGAACCAACTAACACATAGACAAGTAAACTGACCAAAATCATCCTCACCATGGAGCAATCACCAAATCACAGATCAAGTACCATAATATAACATCGAGATAATAACATATCATGGTGCTCTACTATTTATCCCCCACTATTTTTTTCTATCATTCCCCAATATCAAATGTCATGTTATCTTATCCCATATAGACATACCAAACCACATCATATCACATATCATCAATACCAGATGTGGGTCGGGATGTATCCCTACCTACCCCAACATCATAAGGTCTAGCATCCAGTGTTGACATCAAGTAACATCACATCACATCTCAATCACAGACACGTGATCCCACACATTACATATCATCTTAACCACAAAACTACATCTCGCCCAAAGAAACCTAGACCACCAATGAACATCTCAATCAAATACACTTAATCTATCAATTTTGAATGATAAGTGGGGAAGAGGGGTTAACCAGCCAGCCATAACACGGCTATATTGGATATTGGGTAAACACATGAAGCCTAGAACCTCTGAGAAATGGAAAAGTTATCCCACTTGGGTGGCAGAATATATAAATACCACAAAAAAACATGATATATAGATAGAGAAAATACCCAACCAAAAGGCTCAAAAAAACTACACAAGTGCACACCACATCCCCGTTACTTTAACACACACCAACCGTCACACCCTCTTCCACCACTATATGCAACATCAAACATCCTCCATACAAGAAAAAAACATTTCTGACATTCAACTATAGGATTCATGTGACAACTCATGAAAGGATATAATATTTTTTTCATTGTTATTAGTATAAATGAGATTGATATCTATGATCGTTATAAGAACATTAAATAATTTCTTTTTATCAAAAAATGAAATATTTTTATTAAAATATATTCCTATAATCTTTTATATAAATGTATAATGTTTAAATTATATATCTAGAAATAGACAAAATTAACTTCATTTCTAAATTCATTATGTAAAATATTATATTAGGATGAATTTTATAGAATTTTCTGAAAATATTCTTTTCAATGAATATTGAAAAATGCTAATTTTTTTATAAATGATATATTATTTTTAATTATTTAGAATTTTGAATTATATTAGTTTTAAAAATTAATTATTTTACTTTGAATTTAATTAATGAAATTATGGTTTTTGAAATGAATTTTATAGTTATATATATATACGGTGCTTGGTTGTACAATTACATTTAAAAACACACACACGCACCACACACATAGTCTGGAAAGGACAGCCATAGCGCCCATAAAGGGATATCCCACCTAAAAATACTTATTTATTTACCCATATTCCTATTGTGTATGAAGCCCATTACATGGACCAAAATCCCATAACATCATCATTCCAGCATCATCCATCCAACATCACCAATTGTATAGTATTGTAAAGTACATGAACCCAAAAGCGATTGAAATCAAGATCAATAGGATTACAGGAAGGATCCTTTACCAATTGGGTACAGGATCATTGGAAAATGAAATTTATACTTGAATTAATTATAAAACTATTATATACTTAAAATGGGTTTTTTCTAATAAACTATTTCCCATAAAATTTTTTGGGTTTAATTTTAAATTAAATTATACACTTATATGTTAAGAATTTTGAGAAATAGATCCAATATTTTTAATACAGAATTCCAAATATAGTAAATATGCCGCTTTTATTTTCATTCATTATTAATGGTTATCATTGTAACATTAGTTTCCATGATAAATGATAAATCTATAAATTAAGGGTTAATAATTATATAATATTGACTATAAAATGACACAAACACTTGGATTAATTTCATTGAATGAGTCCATATCTTTAATAAATAACCAATATTTGGTAATATGACAATTTTTTCCATTTTGATGTGATTATGACTTCTATAATATTTTAAATAAAGAAAAGAAAAAAATATCCAACTCTTATTTTTAATAATGTAATATTTTTAACATAGAGATAAACCAGGTATATATTCATTTATAAATATTAATGTGAAATATAAATGATTTATCTTCTTCATGCTAGTTTATTTTTTTAAAAGTTCTTATATAAATATCTTAAACTCTTGTGTAATGTTGATTAAATAATTATTTAACCAATAGAAAAATAAATTAAATGATATTAAAAGTATTAAAATTAAGTTGTTTAATTAATATTTATTTTCTTATAATTTTATAGATAAATTTTAATTTTTTGTGAGATTTTTTTTCATTTTATTTGAATTCCATTTTTTATAGTTTTAAAATACAAATTAAAATAATAGTTCCAAAATTTTCATTAATGACATTTTATAATAAATAATATTTATTGAATAATTTAAAATAAATAAAAATTCTATGTTTATCCGATTGATTGGTATAAAATTCAAAATATCAATAATTTCCATTTATGAGTTGTTGTTTCATTTATATTAACTATATAAAACCTTAATATTAAAAAATATTTACATTACCATAATTGAAAAATGGGTTAATGATTGGTTAAAAAAAGATAAGGGTAAAAATGTGATCTAAAAATTTAAAAATTTTATTGGATTATAGGATTTATAATAATAAACATATTATGGTCAAATATTATAAATTCATAACCTTTTATAAAAAAGTATATTAATTTAATATTTTAAGAAATTTCAAGAGTGTCCCTCTTATATCTTATAGTAGAGAATATCATCTTCTCATTTCATCAAACCTATTTTTTTGGTTCAACAAATAAAAGAAAAAATATCGTTATTCCATTCCTATACACATCCTACAATACTTATTTTGGTCATAATACCACCCTTATAGGACATAAGGTGTAAAGATAAGAGTTTGTCAAAAGAAGAGGTATAATTCTTAATCAAGAGTTTTCATTTAGTTTGTTTTATAACATATTAAAATTTTCATAAAACATTATGAAATAATAACACTCTTATATTAAATATACATATATTTTATTAAAAAAAATTAATAACCTATATCCATGTCCTATTCCATCAAATGGCAGTGGTATCCATCGTTCATGTGCATGAAAGACTATCACCTCGTGAATCGATGCCATTTATTTTCCATCACATCCTCTCATGGATGGTTATAATAATTGATTCAATTATTATATATTATATTAATTAAATATTCATAATTCTTAATATATAATATTTATTTTATTTTATTACCATTCAATTCACTAGAACATTATAACATCGTTCATGTGTACATGTGGACTACCCCCTCTATGAAGTGATGTGATTCCTTCTTCATCACCACATCCGATAGATTTTATATATAAGTATATTTAAAAAATAAAATTTTATTAATGATATTATTATAATTATATAATTATAATATGATACTTACCATACTTATATAACATTAATTGTAAAATTGAAGCGTTACTTATGTGTATGTATGACCCACCATCTCCATGATTATATTTACTTCATTTTCCCAAACAATCTCTGCTGGATAATTTTAAGAGTACAACTTATTCATAAAAATAATTATTTTTTCATTATTATTAAACATTATATTATAGAATAATAAAATCTTTGACCATATTCAACCCACCGAAGACATTTTTGACAAATAATATTAATTTCATCAAAATATCTGACATGAACATAATTTATTATGTAATTTTACATTATATGGTATCAAATAAAATAAAAGGAATAATAAAAATAAACAATTTACAAAATAAATTAAACAATTAACATATGTTTATTAATTAGAAACATAAGGAACAATCATGGTAATTTGGGCACAAGGTAAGGGACTTTCTTTTAAAAAACCTCTTTTAATATTTCCCTTCCTATGATGGTTCTTCAATGTCCTTATTTTTAAAAATATATTACTTAATGATTTTATAAGGTAATAGTATAATTTTTAGGACATTTTATGTTTCCTTTTCATTAAATTCAAATGTTTTCAATAGGAAACGTTTTATGCATGTTTTTGAATTTTTTACAATTTACAAAAAGAATGTTCTATTTTAACATATATGATGAAACCAAATTTTATCATCTCTATAACAATTATTTTTTTTCGGAATAATTTAAAAAATTTCATTTTTTCAAGGATACACCCTATTTACCATAATTCATTGTATTTTAGTTTTGAAAATAAAAGGTATCTCAATATTCTTGGAGTTCTCTATATGGGATTAAAGGAGTTTTTTTGAATGTTTTGTGATCAAAAGTGAAAGAATAATTTTTTTTATTCATGATCTAGTACATGATCATTATATATGAGAAAATGGTGATCCTACTAAAATGTATACCATGGGATGAATCCCAATAATTTTCACAAATATTTCAATCCTAATATAGATTAGATGAAGGGTGATCCCCATTTTAGATCTCCAAGGCATTGGGTAATATTTATTATTTTAATAGAAAATAAGGAGTGAGTGACCAAAGGGATTACCCTATGGATTTAATTTGCATCATGTTATTTCTAATATTCTATTAAAATTGGTTATGAAAATGAATATATATTTTTTCTAAAAAATATGTTTTATTTTCTTGATAAAGGTTTTAATGGTTATGTTTGGAGAATAAAATTTTGTGTTTTTCACATGGAAATGAGTTTTTTTCTACATGAACTTCTAGATAATGGAAAATATATTATGGGTTTTCTGGTTTTTCATCGGACTAATAGTTTTTTTTGTTTTTTTCCCCGTACTATTTTATTTCTACTCATCAATGAATTTAAAATGTTTTTCATTGGGTTTTAGGGATGAGAATAGACAATGATGGGGTCAATATCAACATACTAAAGATATTTCAAGGGAAAAAACATGTTTCCTTATAAAATATTTATTTTAATGGATAAAATAGATAATAAGTGGAAGTGCACACTTTGTAATGTAATATTTATATGCGTATGGCTGATGAAATAATTTAGTTTGAATACAATCCTAAAAGATCATTGTGAATCTAAGAAAATGAATTCAATTCTAAATATAAAATAATTTTTTATTGTTATAGCTGGGCCATTATAGTTTTAATCAAGGTAATGGAATAAATAACTATGGGGGTTAGGATAATGATAATAGAATATGATCAATGTATTTTACCTTAGGCTTATATTGAGATGATATAGCATTTATAATTACCATGTCACTTTATCTAAAATATATATTTTCAAAATGATTATATGCTATTGAAAAAGTGAAGTCGTAGTTGGGTGGAACAATTTGGGATGTATGATTCCAAATCAGCAACCCATAGTAGTTGTAATAGGAATTGGGTAGTTTTTTATATGTTTACTTAGTTGAGACTGACTATAAATGGTGTTGGAATCCATGGTAATGATTATAAAGACATACCACACATGAACATGATGAATGTGAAGAATTTTTTGCGACAATATCCTTCATCGTTCTGTGGATCTTTTAACAATGTTGTATCCGAGGGATTGGTAAATGATTTTTAAAAGATATTCAATTTAATTGGATGTTTATAAAGTTAAAAGATAACTCTTTCTATTTATCATTTTGTAGAATAATCTAATCTATGGTGTTATTTCATTAAAAATACTATATAGAGATAGGTATAAGATTGATTTCATGAAATGGGACATAGTTGTGAATATTTTTCCTAGGGAATAAATCCTTACGGTTTTTCTGATTAAGATAAAAAAAGAGTTCTTTTAATTAAATAAATAAAATATGAATATTCAGAAATTTTGAATGTTGAAAATTTTAATATACTGGTATGGTATGTAAAAAATTTTATTTGGGACCTTTATAGATATATCTTACATAGGATTAAATCCATATTTGTGAGGAGATATTTCTATATGAAAATATCAATGTTGTGATAATGCTTTTTTTATAGTGTGAATCTTGCGATGGAGTTTACAAAAAAATATGTTTACTAGATTAATTAAAAGGTCAAGGTGATAGTAAATGGATAATTATCCAACTAAAAATCTTGTAAGTAAGCTCCCATCTTGTTCCAAGTGTGGTAAATGATATTCGATGCAATATTTGATAGGATCTTGAAAGTGTCGCTATAATGGTTAGCTTGACCACGGGGATCATGAAAATAATGAAAAGAGTCATGTATGACCAAATAATAAGGTATCCAATATCCATACAATGGTGAGATTTTTTAGTTTCAATGATTTTGTTCATTATAAAAACATTTTTCTAAAAGTATTCCCACTAGAAAGTAATCAACCTCATTTGAATAAATGGTGTGAAATAATCATATTATACTACTAATATTGACATTGAACCATCAAATGATATGGTGATAGGGTTTATACTAATTTATTTGAATTATAACAATTTAATATTTGACTTTTTATTTTTTACATTTGTTCATTTCAATAAAATATTAATTTAAATTTGGAATATCACCTAATGAAATTAAGATATATGTTTTGGTGAAAAATCATAGTGTAAATTTTAATAAAACAAAAATTTATCGGAATTTATAGCGTCTTTACCCCAATATTCCTGAATACGTCGTTTACTTTTATTACATTAGAATGATTATAATGAAACAAATCCCAATGAATTGATAAATTTAGTATTCTTGGTAAAACAAAAACAGACATGAGTCTTACATTAAAAATGAAAACACAAATTATAACACAATTTTTTTCAAGGAAAACATTATTCCATATTGTTTATCGTTGTATATATTTTTCCAATAAACTTTATGGATTAATGGGGAAGGAAACAAAACAATGGTGAATTCAAATTTTTAGTAATTTTTAGTTATATTTGATGTAATAATAAATCAATAAGAATAATCAATATAGAAAGGTAGGGACTAAACACACATGCCATATAATCAATAAATTTAGAAGCAAGTGATTAAAAAATATGGAAAGGTAACTAACTGAACAAACATTCCATATAATCAATACACTAATATGGAAGATCATACAAAATAATTAAAATTAAATTCACAAAAAAAATCCATTTATCAAAAAATGATAATGTAATGAATCCATATATATTTTCAAAGAAAAAATCTCATGGACAATAATACCTAAATATTTAATGGAGTCAATGCTTAATTAATGAACATCTTATTTCCCATGTCTTGGAACCAGAGAACACATCCACAGAATGTTAGAGATGCTTTCATAAAAGATCCATGAGCGTATCTCATTTCTCAAGATTCAATTATACTAGTCATAGAGCCTGAACAGATTTACGAATTACGAGTTATGGACATTCAAAGTTGTGCCGGAAAACTATTCTGCAGAGCCCATTCCCAAATCCCCCTCCACAATCACGGAGAATATGAAATTGACCAAAGCCTCTAAGAGTGTCAAAAAGGCCATGAAGGTAGCCTCTGTGACTACAAGAAACATGAGGGAACTTGACTGGAGCCTCCTTGATCACTGTGAATGCCGTGACAGTAGCCTCTGCAACTACAAGACACTTGAGGGAACATCGTCCAGTTGCAGAGCGTGACTACCTTTGCGGCATCATCTTCTCTTTGTGGAGTACATTTTTTCTCTATAGTGAACTCCACTGACCTCCATCGCTTATAAATAGCTGGTTAACCCCCCTTCATAAAGAAGTTCATGTCACCCCTTTGGCGGCCGATCTCCCATTTTACGGAGATCCCAAGCACCAAGAAGTGATGCCCTTTGTGAAGGCCTCTGCCCTTTGCAAAAAATAGACCCCCTTTTTGGTTTCTTGAGGCTCCACGAAGTGTAAATACTTCATGGAGAACTCTCCTAACATTGATCCTTATGCTAAGGTGAGGCCAAGATCCACGAACAACTTTCATTCGCAAAGTTCTTTCGCGAGACCCCCAGCTTCGCAAATCCCCCTTGCTCTACGAGCTCTATGCTTCGTGGGACCTTGAGCTCTAAGAAGCTCCCTTCTTCAAGAGACCCTAATATTTGTGATCCACTTTCCTTTTCAAAACACTATCCGTCTAAAAGATCTTACCTTCTCACCCACTGGTCTATACTGCAGGGGCTATGCCCCCACACTCGCACTCGGTATCATTGTCGGCCTGTGGTACCAACCCTCCAAGATGGTCCTGTTACTTCCATTACTAACCCCCTTGAAAAATATTGGGTTTCACCACACACATTTTGGTCCGGGATGTTTGAATTTTCTATTGAGCCCTTATCTGAACACCACTTTCCTCCTATGGAATACCATGATTTTTGATACTCCTATATACAACACGAAACAACTTGATTCAAAATACTCCTCCATGTTTATTTCCAATGTCATGAGTTGAGATTCTCATAATAAATTCCCTGAGTACCATGAGTTGAACCATTGTTTAAGAAACTCATGAAAACCCCATCACCTGACATCTATACCAAGTAGAACCAGAAAGAGCCGCTCATGCATAAGTCCCAACACCAGCCATTTCTAGGCACATTATACCAATAGGAAAATCTATAAGACATTAAACAATAGTACACCCTATGTGAAAATTATAGGATGCCTCTTGATCCAAAAAATATATGCCTTATGTGCAAAACATAATATTCTAATAGTCCAGTATATATGAATTTAAACTATATTACAACCTATGTGACAATCATAGGATTCCTCTTGATCCAAACAAGATATGCCTTTGGCATTACAAATTAGATGCCAAAAGTCCAGTCTTTATGATTTTTTAAAAGGTTGGGGACGAAGCCTCATTTATTATATAAATAAAATAAAATACCTCTTTTTAACTGGGTAGAGGGAGACCCATTACATAGCCCGAAGGCCCAGTGGGAATTTTAGCCCATTACATGGCCCGTAGGCCCAAAATTTTGGCCCGAGGCCCACTCTGTGAATAGTACTGCTACAATACTCTGCCTTCTATAGTACTGCACAATATCTGCCGCCGCTATAGTACTCTACCACTGCTATAGTACCATGCTGCCGCTACAGTGCCCACCATTGCTACAGTGGCACCGCTGCTACAGCACGCTGCAATACACCTTATATAACAAATATAGGATGCCTCTTGTTCAGAATAATAGATTCCATATGTTCTAAGCATAAGATGAAAATAGTATTTTCTACATGGCTATAAATTGTAGTATGTCCTATCATTCAATAATAGGATTCCTCTTGTTACAAATAAGAGATAGATTATGTGACATGCATAAGATACCACATGTCATGATTATAATGGCACAATTTCTAGAGAGTTGGAATCTGTTCAAATATTCCATCACTCCACCTCACCCTTTTTGTGTCCGTAATTTGGATATTCATCCTCTTTCATGTATGAAGGGTCCAAATAATGGCCCGATCCCATGCCGCATCAACTCACCTACCATTCTAGGCCAATGCCCAAGAAGACATTAGAAAAAACCTCTTCTTAGGTCATGTGTTTCTAACACAGTCAGAAGTCAAACCTCATTTTTTTGTCCCCAATTAATCCTAATGTGATATGGATGTTTTGTTTTGTACACGGTCAATAGTTATCCTCTATCTTCATGCCACCCTCAGCGTATTCCAAATGTTGGGAATGTGATTGAAATTTTTTATCTCCCTTTTTTCAGACTGATTCCATGTCCCTTGGCGTTATCCCTCTTGTTCACTAGTGCATAAGATTGGGTCTCAATTATATGCCTGAACCAACCAGTGAGTTGGATGCCCTCATGGTCAGACAAGAGGATGACACCCAGGAACCTTCCATGAGTAAGCCTGTTTCACTAACACCTCTCCTTACAGTCACTTAGGCATCTTCCATGCATATTCCCCATTCACCATTGCCTCTCCTTAGTGGCATACATGCTGCTTCCATGCGTAATCCACTATCAACATTGATCCTCCATAGCGGCACCTGTGCTTCTCTTCTACGTATCCCCATTGACTATTTTTTCTCAATAGTGGCTCCCCGGAAGCTTAGTTGCGTAAGCCCCATTCAACAACCTTTGTGGCCACACCTTTTCTCCACAATCCTCAGGTCTGTTATTGAATCTTGTTTCTCATGATGATCATGACTCACGTGAGATTAGAGTATGTATCTATCATGACACACTTTTTGGGACACCCTATAGTGTATGTCCCAAACCACCATCCCGAAATACGTGGGCTTTGATCCTTCCCCTATACGAGAAAGGTACGTAGGAGTCCTCCTTAAGGTTCAATCCCAACATGTACTTGGTCCCGAACCCTTCACATTTGTTCACCTTAATCCCACAAGATGATAAACTATATGACCCACCACTAACTACGTGGAATTTTATCATTTCCTTATCCGTGAAAGGTATGCACGAATCCTTCTTGAGGTTCAAGCCCTACACCCATCGGTCCGGTCCACTTCACATCGGTTCACCCTCTGCCTACATGAAGTTCAACTTTATGCCCCTTTTCATCCATGTTTCCTAGAAAGTGTATGTAGGAATCGATCATGAGGTTCAACCCCAACCACATGTAAACCATTGTGATCCCATGCAACGGTAAGCTATTGTGATCCCCATCTAGTGGTAAGCTATTGTACCCCATACAGCAGTATGCCGTTGAAGTCCCTTATTTTGGGACCCACATCGCTGGTCCGTACCTCTGATGTTAGACCTTCCTGGGCCACTAAAAATGCATAAGCCGCCAACATTTCATCGGGTCGATTTCCTATATGCAGACCTCGATCTTATGCCCCATTCTGAACAACATGGACTTTGATTCCCTTCCACAAGGATATGTAGGAAGCCTCTAGGAGGTAAAATCCCATTATCCGTGTATCAACCTTGCCTCTCCTTCAATCCATTTCATTCTGGGAGTGTCATACCCTAACCCGGAGGTTCTACTTCCTCTAGGTCCCATCCATGCATCCATTCTCATGGGAAGCCTCTTCAGGTGTCCCATCTCCCAACCGAACAACATGGACTTTGATTCCCTACCACGAGGATACGTAAGAAGTCTGTTCGCGGATCAAGCCCAACATCACTATCATCCTAACGTCGGTTGCATCTCATTCTCCATCCAATTCGCTCAAAAATCCATATCCATATTGATTCGCATTCGGGCTGCCACATTCTGGTGAGACCCTGTCACCCAATTTCTCACTGCTCCTAGGAGAAATCGGGTAGCTAACCGTACAGAAGCCCCACACAATCCATAACCATCAAACCAAGATTCTCCCTATTGCGATGGGCCGCTATCCATGTGTAATCCCTAACATGTATTTGGGTTTTGGTCCATTGTGTACACCCCGATCCCATTCATCACTCTTCAAAACTACGTGGGTTTTGATCCCTATCATCTACACAAGGTACATAGGAAACCTCCATGAGGTTCAATCCAGCCACTGGTAAACCATGGAGTTCCCCATTCTGGGGTGAACTCTCCCGGATCTGCCCTCAGTGGTGTCCATATCAACCTTCACGGTGTGATATCTTCCCTCCATGGGACACACCACCTCAGATTCTTCCTCATTGGGTGTTCTGATCAATCCATCTGGCAAACCATCTAGGTTCTCCCTCCTAGGGATGTACCAATCTGATGCGTCTCTATGGGTTGTTTAGATCACTCTCATAACTATCTCTACATGACGTTAAACTTGTGGCCTACCTCATGTTAAACATGAGCTGCCTGGGAAAACCTTGGAACACATGACTTTGGAATAATCATGTACTTAAGACATAAAACTCAAGGAATAACCCATGTCGAACATGGGAAGATGAGGAAAACCAAAGAGACATTCCTTCAACATATGATTCCTCGCGAACGATGAGGGATTACTTGGAATTTCACACCCTTGAGATTCCCTCTTACGAGGATGAATACATTTTCATAATTTTGATGCATCCAGATATGCCCTAAAATGCTTGATGTTTCCATCTTCTCCGACCAAAGGATTATGCCCTATTAAGACCACTTGGAATGTCCTAATTGAAGCAGCGTAATTAATCCACATCCACCAAGATATTTCATCAGAAATGAGATTTATAAAAGACATATTAATATTTAATGGAATCCCAAACTAGGTGACTAGTTCTGAGGAGGAATGCATGGAAGGAGGAACTGACATCCCATCATCCAGGTTCGATCTAGGAGAAAATGTCCCTGAATAAGCGACAGATGCTGCCCAACTTTGGAAGGAAGAAACGCGGGGAAACAGAAACATGTCCTCTAAAGATGGACGCGCGCCCCAATGAAAGCATCAGATAAACCAGACACATGATAACTTTTCCTCGAAGATCTATCATCATTATAGTTTAAAAAAAACTGGGTACAACCAAATTGGGTTTGGAAAACCTTATCTCTACTATCAAGATATATCATCCAAATAGATTAAAACCACTTGAATAAAAATGTGAATGGTTTTTCTACAACTGGATTCCTGCTATGAGAATACTAATGCATCAAGGGGATTACATAAACTAGTCCCCAACCCATTTATTTCATGTCCAAATCAATAATCATATATCAAATAGTCTAATTAATTCATAAACAATGTTTCTTATCAAATCTCTATATTGGGTAATGGATATGGATTTTTTCAATATATCCCCAGTAAATCAAATAACATTCATTGAAAAAATAAAATGAAAAAAATTGTATAGGGTTTAGGAAAAAAAATTTCCCTGATAAATAAAAAGGATCATTGGAAGAAATTTAATTTCCAATGATCATAGAAAACTAAATATTTCATGTGGACTAAAAACTGAATTAAGGAAGATAATTTCAATACTATCCTTACGAAAATAAATAAAATACCAGACATATAAAGAACAATTATTATATCAATAAAAAGTATCCCATGTGGATTAATATAAAGGGTTTTTTACATTGAATAATAGATATTCTATGAGAATATATTTTAAAAATATTCTGGAGGAAGATATTTTTTCATTTTGGAAAACATTTTCACAAAACATTTCATCAAAAATAAATGTTTAAAAAATATTTTATTTAAAAATTATCCTTTTATACATTCAAATAATTCTTAAATGAAAAAACAATAGTTAATCCCCTACATAATATTCATGGTAAAATGAAAATTCCTTTTTTATGGTCAAAAGGATAGAAAAGTGGCTTGTTTAGAAAGATATTAGAAGTTTCATTTGGAAACATTTTTTGAAGAAAAATGGGTAAAAATTTCATCAATAAATATTTTTAAAAATGATAAAAACATTTTTTAAAATATCTTTATAAATCATGTTTTTTGAGAGAATAGATATTTCCAAACAAAGAGAGAAATAATGTACATTTTTCATAAAAACAATTTTATAACATTTGGATTACAAAAGGGAGGGAAAATGGTAATATTAATTATAAAAAATCATAAATAACAGGATTATTAGAAAATTAAAGTGTTTACTAAACATTTATAATGTAATTTCATTTAATTGTAATTCAAATGTGATGAATCCTGGATAAAATGAAATTCTAATGTAAACCATTGAAAAGAACATAATAATGAATTGAGAATAAATCAATGAATATAATATGTTTTTTAACTATAAATCATCTTAAAACAATTTTAAATACAATAATAGATATTAAAATTTTTTCCCACACATAATATTATAATATTAACGACAATGATGAAGTAATATACCCCAATGAGAAGGGATGGGGTCATGAAATTCTTTACCACTTGGTAATTTTTTGATCAAATCCCCCTACATGAAATAATTGAAATTGAAACTAAATATACCATGAATAATTATGTAATAATTATAGTAAATACATTTGGGTCAATATATACACCACAAAAAATATATATGTGGTGAATATGGTTTGTGCCTCACAAATGTAGAAGTCAGACAATAATCTATTACCTTGCTTTTCGTTTTTGTTGAACATCCAATAACCTCATGTATATTGGTTTTAAGAATGTTATTGGCATGTAAATGAAGAATAAAGATATTTATAAAGTCATATATTATATTCTTATAATATCTTATTACCCATTTCTCAACAGTCATTCATTACTTTCATCATTTCAGTGTTAATTGTCATGTTTGTCTAGTATTTTTTGACTTGTTATTTTTATTATTATTTCATCGATCATGATTTAATAATTAATATAATATAAAAAATTATGTAAATATAATATATAATAAGTATATATGTATTCATAGTAATCACAAAAAATTGTAGATATAAATAAAATACACCATTCAATGAGACTGTAGGTCGTACGTGTGTATGAACACTATTTTAATTTCCTTTGAATTTAAAATAATGAAAAATAAGTAATAAGTAATATATGTATATATTATAATTCTAGTATAATATTTTTATAATAAATATGAAATATTTTTATTAACATCATTTTATAAACATTCAATGTATTGCATGAATGACTCATATTGATTTTTGGAGGTTGTAGTCCACACCTCCACAAATGATATTATCATATTCCCATAAAATGGAAATCATGATGATATGTGTTATAAAATAATTTCATAATAGTGAATATTTAATAATTTTCATGTAATATATTTATATATATATATATATAAACTTTTAATCGATTTTTATTCATTAACTCGAATGACGGTAATGGTAGAACGGACGACATCAGTTCACGAGGGGGTAGTCTGCCAAACACACGAATTGACATAGCATGTACCATTTTATGGAAGTGTGTGTGAGTTTAGGTCATAATGATGAAATAAAAAAATTAAATTATAATTCAGATACTCATTTTATTATCTAAATAAGACATATGAATCATATAAGGAGTTGAGAAAGAAATAAAATTAATGTGATCGTGGAAGAATGTTACCTCTTTTTTGGGTAACTCCATTTGGCTTATACCAAAAGACATCCTTGATTAAATTTCTGACCAAATTAAGGATTTAATGTTGAGGGGAGTTCTGTTGGGAGAATATTTTTTCAGGTTTTCTATGAACCAGATTGATTTATAGGTGTTACTAACTGGGAGGAATGAGTGCATCTTTATGGTGGAGGAGTGACATTCATGTAAATATAAAAAGGAAAACACTATTGAGCGGTATCGCTTACATCAGAAACCACAATAATGAATAGTATTATATCAAAGTTACTATATGGTATAAATATTTCCATTAATAATGTTTTTGAAATGATTCTATGTCATTTTTTCCCTTAATATTAATGTTTAGTCCCTTGTTATGCATAATTTTAACTCAATCGCTGTAATAAATTTTAACGGAATTCACTAATATTTTTGGACTGAAACTAATTTGACCATAATGTAAATTATAAATTATACTTATTAATAATATTTGATCAATTTTTCAAAATTCCCATCACATACATCGTAGAAATTAATTTAAATGTAATCTCATAGACAGGATGAGAAAGAGTGTTTTAATGAAAAAATGTTTAAACATTTCACATGTTATATATCCAATTTTATGGTGATGTTGATTACAATGAACTAAATTGGAATAATTTATGTGAATATATATGATTAATTAAAAAAAAATTTAAAAAACTTCCATCATTATTTATTTAGATGAAATGTCATCTTTTAATTAAAAATATTTATTTTATATCATTCAAGAAAAAATGAAATTTAATAGAAAATAAAAAAAATCCACCCTAAGTTAATTTTGGAATTAAAAAATAAAAAATAAAAAACATTTTTTTCATATATAATACATAAGAGTTCCAAAAAATTAGTTTTAAAATAGTTGCGCCAATAAGAGGCGAAAAAATTGCCTTTATAAAAAATTGCTTTTATAAATAAAATTGGGTTTGTTTATATCATATGCCTGTAAAATATATTGGATGAATATTAAAAATATTTTACTAAAAATAGAATATATATATATATATATATTTAATTTATATCATTCACTAATTATAATTAATCTAATTCATTTAGCCAAATGACTCTATGAGCATAAAAATAGTTTTTTATAAAACCAATTCCTTTATATTAAAACGGGTTTTATTTTAATTTATAATAAATTTATTAAAAATTAATTTATTTTGTATTTTTTAAACCATATATTTTCATTTTTAGTTAATATTATTCATAACCACAAGTTTAACAGTTGGGTTATATACTAACATATTGAATAATAATTTTAATAGTACTCAGGAAAACTCAATCTTGTGTGTAATGCAAGTAATTGAGGAAAATATTTGTTTTGTATAACATAAGATGCCTAATAATGTATATGTTTCATGTTACACAATCTAACATAATGACTTGTTCATTTAATGACATAAAATATATTGAATTTATTTTAAAATAGTGAATATATTGCAAAGTCTCAGAAGGTTGATTTCCCTGATACAATTACTGATTCATGTCATACACCCAATCAAATACAATGTTCTCACTTTATCATTTTGTGGTATTACATTCTCCCCACCATAATTAAATTACATCCCCTCAATTTAATCATGATCTCAGTAATACGGGGATTAGTATTTGAAAATAAGCCCCTTGAAAAAACCACATCATAAAAGGTTTTATAAAATACCCTCTTAATAAGAGATAATTAGAAGTATAAAGATCACATTGAATAATATATAAATTGGTTTCTATATAGGATAACCAAAATGGAAACTAAATATTTATACTTGGAGGGAATGCACAAATAATTATAAGGAATGATTGACTTTATAGATAAAAAACAACTAAATGATCAGTGGAATGATAAAGGACTTATAACCACAAATCTGTGATGATTTAGATGACCAAATTATTAAAAAATATTTATCCTGATGTTGAGAAATTATTTTACTACATAATAATATAATAAACTATAATTACTTGACATATCTCTAATTCCTAATCACAATTTTCATTTTTTGTTCATTATTTGATCAATTACATATTTATTGCTTGACACAATTAAATGAATATCCAAAATAATTATTTTATGAATAACATAAATAAACATTTAAGGAATCATATGATGCCAAAAAAGTCCTTAAATATGTCTCTAACTTGTTTCGAAAACCAATATATTTAATATATTAATCTCTAAAACTAAAAATTAATAGTACTAGTTCATCATATTTGTTTATTCCTATAATTGATTTTCAAAAAACAATGACTTATTAACCAGGGCATTGTGTAGGTTATTGTTTGTTGTAAAACCCTTGTCATCCTTCGGTTGTGGTTTTAAGACCTAAGTAATTTCTAGATGTTATGAGTTATCACTCGACATAGAGGTTTTTAATTCTCTAAAAAAATTACTATAATGTTATGAAAAATATGATGGACATCCTTGAAATTGTGTAAATCATTGAATAAAATGTTTACTAGGGTTTTCAATAGAATCATTTTTTTCTTACAAAGTATAATACTATTGTTTTTATATCAAACCTAAACATTATAAATAGAATTAAAAATATGTCTATAATATGTAACGATATTATTCCTCAAATAAAAAAAATCACTAAAATATATATTTTCCATAAATTTCTCCAAAATTTCCTTAATCTCAGTAGACTATCATTACACAAAACCTAAAAGAGTTTTTTATATCATTGAACTAATATTCAATAATAAAATCATAAATCCATGACATAATCCTAATATGGATTTTTTACTGGTAAAGACCACATAATATCTACTTTAAAAAAGCATTATTATGTTCCTCTATGTTTTGTCAAAAATAATATCATTGGTTTATGTTATCTAATATATGTTTTCCTTAATATAGTTCCAAAGGATTGTATTATAATTAATTTGATACCAATGGTAGAGACCCAAACCTAGTAAGCCCCGAGCTAGTGTCTATTACCATTACATTGGAATAATTACATGGAATCAAATTTTGAATGAACGATCAATGTTGTAGTCATGGTAATCCTGATAAATACATGTGTCTTATATTAAAACTGAAGACACTAATGAAAGAATAATTTTTTTTCGAGGATAACATAATTAAATCTAGAATATCCTTTTATATCATTCATTTTAAACTACTTGGAATCTTTGTGAAGGAACTAAATAGGGTGAGCTCAAATTCTTAGTAAGGGTTAAATACAATAGAATAGATAATGAATAAATGAGCATAATCAATTTATAAAGGTAATAACTGAACACACATTCCATATAATGAATGAGTGAGAATTAAGTGAATAAGTAATATGGAAAGGTATATAATAAACACACATTCTATATAATTAAGTGAGATGTAATTTCATAAAAAATATAAAAAGTTAAATATCTGTAAAATCATGCAATTCAATCAATAAATTTAGAATGAAATGCATCCATTTTTAATATTTATGTAAAAAAATAAAACATAATAATAAATAAATACTTAATTATAGAACCTTAAGTTTGAGTAATTAACATTTTACTATGCATTTTATGTGTATAAATATGCTGGGTATTGTTTAAGAGGGGTTTCAAGGTTTTTGGGAAGGTTTTGGGGGTTTTCTATGGGTTCACAGTTTGAGAAAGGTTAGTGAAACTCTGAAGAATTTTTAGAAAACCTATCATGTTGAGGGATATGGCTATGTGATGGATCACGATTAATGTTCGTGGATTACAAACCATGCAGCCACCTATAGGTAAAGTGTGTATCTTAAGACAATGGGAATTTTCACGATTAGAAAATTGATTATATATAGGTCTTCAAAAATAAAGGGGTATGATATTAACCCTAAACAACACACTTCTCTTCTATTACAAACCCAAGATGATATTTCTTCAACTCATGGGTTATAGAGGATATTCCACCAATTTTTGAGGAAAAATTAAGGGGTTTCAAGGTAAATTAAAGAAGATTCATCCCTAATAAGTCTCCTCTCTAGGTTTTTTATGGTTTCCCTTAGATATAATCTCCTCTCTAAACAGGTTTTTCTAGATTTACTTTTGTTTCATGTCAATGTATGGTTTTTTCCTTCTAAAATTTTATGATTTGGGCTTATTGATTTTAGGTAAAGGGATCTAAGACAATTTTGTGGATGTTTCACCTAGATTTGGTGTCTTTTTGTGAGGTGGGTTGATTTCTCCACAACCAAATGTATTGGATTCGGTCATGACTTTATTTTTCTAGAACTAGAAGGATCAATTTAAATTTATTTATATTTCATTAATATTTTTGAGAGTGTGTTGTGTGAAGCTTGATTGAAACCCATTTGGGATTATTTGTTGACTTTGGGGAAAATGGTTAATGGTTGTGAAATGTTTATTGTTTAAGGATTTGAAAATGATAACTTTCAAATTAATGTCTTGGTTAATTTAATGAATATGGTTTGGAAAAAATGGTTTTCAATAAAAATTTCGTATTTATTCAAGTGTTGTTTGGAATGGATAATGGATTAAGGGTTATTTCAATAAAATATTGATATATTAATGTTATTTTGGCATGATGTTGTAATTTCTTATTGAATTAAAGGGATTATTGGTTTTGAAAATGATTGGTCAGAAGTGATTGGAATGGGTTGTGTAATATGATCTCAAAAAATCATTATTGTCATGTTTTTCAGGTTTTGGTAAATGTTTTTTTCATTGTTTTTAATTAAATGGTTAAGAATGCATTTAATGGGTGGGGATGTGGTAGTTAATAAATCACCATCATGGTGATGGTCATGAATGTTTTATCAACAATGGGGATAATTAATGGTATGAAATCCCATACCATGGATGAGACGGGTTGGATATGAACGTGCCACCATTAAAGTAAACCCGTGATTAAATATGATGTGTGGATGGTGTTTCTTATGTGGTAAAATTGTGTTTATGGTTGAGATATTCACGTAGACATACAAGATGTAATATGTGATACCTATGTGGAATGAGAAAAATGATGAATTATTGTATTTTTACTTTCCATGGAAATTTATTTATTTGGAAAACTACATGGTACAACCCATTTGGATATTTTTAAATTGTAGAACTACATATATGCATTTATATTGATTGTTTATATAAATGTGATGACTTGTTCTATCATAGTGGCCTATGTACAAAAGTTTTTTTCGGAAAACATTCTGAGTATTATTACTCACCACCTACTATGTAACTTTTGTGATTTTGAAAATTTTATATTCTGAGACACGTGAAATGGTATGGAATCTCATTTCTTTAGTGGTTCACCATTATGCTTAGGTTTTATTACGGTGCTTAGAGAATGAAGTTGGTGTGGAATTGTGGAGTGGAGTTATGGAATATTTGGGGTTTTTTATGTTTCTAGTCTTCCACTTAGTACTCTAACTGGTACTAATATTATTCTTTGTAATGGCTCTTCTTATTTTATTTTGAATTAATACATTTTTTACATGAATCATGAAGTTGTTTTTTGTAATTGAATGTTCATTTGTTTTTTTTTATTTCACAGGAAAACGGTTCCCTAAATATTCGTGAATCCCTCGATATTTATTTCCATCATTTTTAACCATTGGAATATCCCTTAAGTTTATGTAGTAGTTATACATCGACTCAAGAAAATGAGTAGGCATGGGATGTTATATGTGGTATCGGTTTGTTTGATCCTTGAATTTTAAGTGAGATTGGTTTTTTTCACTTATTTTCTGTTGATTTTCAGTCTTGGAGTTGGTACTCATTCTTATTTTATTCTTCGATTTGGGATGATAAGAATGAGTAGTATTGTTGAAACATGAAATGTATAGTATAAAAATAAACATATAACCCTTTTATACTAAAAATTATGTTACAAGGGAGTGGAGTTGAAAAGTGTTTTGGAGACACTTACCAAAGTGTGATCTATTTCCCATGGTTATAGCCAATGAGTTGTGTATGGAATGCATGGTAGAAATGAATTCACACTATAATTTCATATTTAATTATGAAAATTGATTTATTTTTTGGTATGAATGTGTTGATTTTAGAATAAAGTGGACATTTATTTCAAATGTGTGGTTTAGAAAATAGAATGCTTCTGGAATTTTGAAAATGGATTGATTTTCAAAACATAGTGGATTTATCAAAAATGATTGAACACAAAAAATGGAAATTTGGGAAATAATGGTTGTTATAGTTAGAATGTGACATAATTTAAACTTGTAATCCTTCTATTTATAGTGATTGAGACTTATGGTGGTTATTGTGTGGATATGAATGGAAACGGGTAGGCATCGTAGAGACCAACTTGAGGAAGCTGTGGAAAATGTGTTTTCACCAGATCCCCAGGTGAGCCTAATACTAATTTAGAGAATATTACATTTATTCCATTCCATGGAAAGAGGGAATATAATGGATGGAACAAATAATGTGGATCACTCGGTTCAGTTTTAGAAGAAGAACACACCCATTTTTGGGTTGAATCAGAAACAACAAGGGAAGAAGCATGATTAAATAGGATAAATAAAATTTTTGATTTATAGGGCACACGAGATGATTTGGATGTTATGTTGATGGAGTGTATATTTTATGATATGGAACATCATAAGTGGGAGTTAGTGGTCTTGGAAAAAGGGGACCATGGTATGGCATGGTTGGATTTCTAGGAATTTTTTATCAAACAATTATATCCTCATACATTGTAATTTAGAAAATAATAGATTTATTATGGTAGAATTAAGAGAACATACTAGTAATAGAATATGAAACTATGTACATGAAATTATACTAGTTTCCATCCGAGGTTGAGGGTAGTGTGTCCTTGAAGTGGGGACCATTGAATCGAGCTTAAGGAATGAAATTTGTTCCAAAATTTTAGTAATCTATATAAAATATTATACAAATATGGTAAATAAAAAAACAAATGATAAATGGGATATCTTGGGTGATACAGGCGGGGGAATCATGTTGGTACTGATAGGAAATGATGGGAACTTTAAAGCGGGGATCATATGGAAGAGGGACACATATTTCCAGGGTGGGAGGACGACTCAGAATACAATCGAAGGATCAATGAATCTTCCTCCAGAGCCTCAGATTAATCCATGTTTTTTTCAATGTTGTTTTACTAGCCACATGGAGAGGGAAGTTAGGTCACAACATCTATAATGTCAAAACTACAATTATATGGGGAATCTCCACCCTTATTTTTGTAATGCTCTGAGGTCAGGTGTTCATGACACTCCTTAGGGGTCTCAAGCATCCTACGCCTTGATGGGATGGGGGAAGCAGTAGAACCATCATCAAAAAAGTTGAGTTAGAAATTGTGACTCTAGGACTATGATGACTCTATATAAAGGGAAATTACAGAAAGGTAATAAAAAGAAAAGTGTTGAAATAAATAAGATGTTTGGATATATGCAGGTTGTGGTGGATGATTAGTCAGGACCAGCAATGATGCGAGGAATTTTTTTATTTCTACCTTTATAAAAGTGTTTTTGATATGAGTGAAACTATTTCATTCATTTATTCAGGTGTTATTCATTTTTTGTTTTTAAATGTGTAAATGATTCCTTCAGTTTTAAAACATTAAACTCCTCTGGGTCAAAAAGGGTGTTGAGACATTCTATGTAGATAATGTTGTATAAATATTGATAGGGTTTAGTTGATGTGGGACTTATAAATGTATGAAACTTATTTTTATGATATAACAATTTGTATGGATTTGAATATGATGTTTAAGGACCACATTGACTGTTATGCATGAAAAATTATTTTTACGATGGGTGATAGTGTCAAGCACCAATTTAGATGATAAAAGAATGTAAAGGTGGGTGTAACGGGATTGTTTGAACTAGAGGTTAGGATGATATCATATCAGATAGTGGCTGTGATGTAGGCGTAGATGGAAATAATCGAGCAGAACTTTTTTCCAACGATTGTTGATTAGTTTATGGTTATCTTTCCGATGGAACTGTCTGTGTTTCCACTAATAAGAGAAGTAGAGTTTATGATTGATATCATTATAACGACATGTCCTATCTTACATACATCATAAAATATGGATCTAGAATAATTGAGGGACTTCAATATATAGTTAGAGGAGTTATAAAACAAAGGATTCATTTGGCCTCGCATGTCTCCATGGGTAGCACCATTGTTGTTTTCTAAAAAGTAGGATGGAACATATTGGATGTGTGTTGATTATTGTAAACATAACCATGTCATGATAATGAAATGATATTCACTCCCATGAATTTCTGATGTATTCAATTATTTTAGGGGAGCTTCGTTGATCTCTAAAATTGATTTATGATCATCATATCATCAGTTGAAGGTGTGGAAGGAGGATATCCCAAAAATAGATTTCCGAGGTAGATATGGCCACTATTAGTATATGGTTATGACCGTTTTACAAATGAATACACCAGAATACTTCATGGAATTGGGGAAACATATACATCAGTGATATCATGATTTATTCATGGTGGTGTTTGTTGATAATATATTGGTTCATTCTTGGACAAGGGTTGAGCATGAGTAACACATGGAAGTAGTGTGGGAAACTTCGAGAGATCAAAAATTGTATGAAAAATTATCAAATATTTATTTTTCAATATTATAAGTTCATTTAATTCGCCATTTTATTTATGAGAGAGTTGTTTCAGTGAATCCGAAGAAGACATGGGCTATTATCTCCTAGAAATCACCAAATATTGTCTTTGAGATACATAGATTACTTGGCCTGGACGGGTAATATTGACACATTGTTCATGACTTATCATGATTATCATCAATTATAATAGATTTTAAAACGAATAATTTCCCATTTTATTGGAATTAAAAATTTCAGATGTATTTTGAAGAACTTAAAACTCACCTTACATCCTCCCCAATAATGGGTTTTCCAGGTCCATGGAAGGGGTATGTGTTGTACTATGATGCATTCGGATTATGGTCGGTGTTTGTTCTCCGAAAAGGGGATCATGTTGTTGCATATATCTCATAGTAGTTTAGGCTTCATGAGAAATACTACCAAACAATTAATTTTGATTTAGTGTTTGTGGTACATTCATTGAAAACATGGCACAATTATCTCTTTGGTGAGAAATTCTTAGTGCTTACCGATCATAAGAGCTTAAATAATATAATATCACTGAGAGATTTGAATTTTTTGTAGAGGATATAGATTAATTATCTCCAAATGTTTTAATTTAATTTGATGTATACACTAAGTAAAGGAAATTTTGCAGTAGATACATAATGTAGAAATTCATATGCTCATGTGATGAAACAAGCATTGGATCTATTGAAGTTGATGATGGTGATTGCTGACATGGGGATGAAATGTGAATATTAGGTGATGTAGTGGTTTTATTTCTAGTTTTGTTCATTAATAACTTGGTTGGTTTGCTGAAATAGAAGCCAAAGTCCGATTCAGTGTTCATTCTATGAGGTCAAAACTCAATGGTGGGGAGTCCATCGAGGGTTGGAAACTAAATGAGAATTCAGTTATATGGTTTTGGAATTAGATGGTTTTTCCGATGGATTTTCAGGAAAAACTTCTTATTGCATATCATCATTCTAGATGGTTTTTCCATCAAAGAATTTATAAAATGCATAATGTTTTGAAATCACAATTCGATTTGGTGGGTATGAAGAGGAAAGAGTTCGCGTTTGTTTCAAGATTTATGACTTTTCAAAATGTCATGGTAGAGAATTATTAACACACATGTATGATTCAGACTTTACATATCCCTATGTTGAACTAATAAAAAATATAAATGTATTTTATTTCTAGTCTCCCATGAAATGTTAGGAAACATGATGCCATATGTGTGATTTTTCATCAGCTCACAAAGTTAGCTCATTTCATCTATATTTATGAATCTCATGTTGTGGAGGATCTATCCAAAATCAATATCCATGAGATAGTAAAGAGTCTGTTGTAATAGTTTCCATTGTATTAGATTGATATTTGAAGATTACATCTAATTTCTAAAAATAATTACATCAAGGATTTAGGACTCAGTTGATGATGAAAATGAAATATCATCCTCAATGGGATGGGTAATCTGAGAGGTTGATACAGGCATTGGATGACATGTTGTGGGATTATGTCATGATTTTTTATTGGTCATTGAAGGATAACTTTCCATTGATGGATTTCTCCTACAATAATTGTTTTCATGCCTCCATATATATGGCTCCATTTAAAGCATTATATATGGGTTAGTGTCATTATCTACTATGTTGGGTGTAAATAGGTTAGAGTTTAATGGTTGTGCCAATCCATGTCCAAGATACAGTGGATATGATTAAGTGGATTAAAAAGATAATGGAGACAGCTCAGAGTCGTTTGAAATCATATACAGATCATTGATGATGGTAGTTGTAATTTGAGGTGGGTAATTATGTGTTCTTGAGAATCACTCATAGATCGGGGAATTTTCATTTTGGAATGTAGGGTATTTTATCTGGAAGTTATATCTATCCATTTGAGATACTTGATATGTTTGGTGAGGTGATTTATCGATTGGATTTTTCACCATGATTGAGTTCAGTGAACGATGTATTTCATGTATCTGAGTTGAATAAGTATTAGCGAGATCCTGACCATTTGATTTGATGGGATAATGATAAGCTAGATATGAATTCTTTTTTGGTTAATGTGCCAGTGAAGATTATGGAAATGCAACAGAAAGTTTTTCATGGTAAAAGAATTGGTCTAGTTTGTGTTTTTCTGGAAACATGGTTTGATTCCAAAGGAGACATGGGAGTGTGGGAAAGAGATGACAAACTAATAGCCGAAGCCTTTCAGTAAAGTGATGGTTTTCTATGATCTAAGAATGGAAATTCTAATAGTGGGAAGAATGTACAACCATTAGTTTGAGTTATATAACCTTTTTATTCCATTTTATCTATATGAATTTGTTGGGTATTGTTTGGGACAATTTCGATGATTTTTGGGATAGTGTTGTTCATTTTCTATGGTGCATGGTTAGAGAACTGTTAGTGAAAACCATGCAGAATCTCTATGAAACTATGATAGTTGGGGAAAAGGGATATGAGATAGCACATGGTTAAGTTTCATAGTTTAGAAACTGTATGGCCAACCAGGTTATGTATATAATTTGAGATAGGAGGATTTCACATAGTTGGTGCATGGTTTTTCTAACTGTGGTGGGAAACCATGTAGGGTATCCTTTGGGATAGTATGAATCACAATGTTAGTACACAATTTGTAAAATAGTGTGATCTAATCATGCACAACATTAAAGAGGGGTTTTATAAAATGAGGGGGGCTCAAGATGTACCCTATAAAACACATTTATCCCCCCATATGAAGATAACATAGGATTTCATCAACTCCAAGGGTATGGAGGCTCTCTCACTCATTTTGGAAGTGAATGGAAGGGTTTTCAAGAAACATTAATGTAGATTCTTCCCCAGTAAGTCTTTTATCTTGGTATTTTCATGGTTATCCTTAGATCTACACTCCTCTCTCTCCTATGTTTCTGGATATACTTCTGAAAAATATAGATATAGGATTTTTTTTCATCCTATAATTTTAATATTTTGGCTGGTTGTTGTGTTGTAAAAGAATATAAGGTGATTTTTTGGACGTTTCAACCATAATTACTGTGAAATTGTTCGGGGGTGGGGGGGGGTTATTTCTCTCAACCCTATGATATGTGGCTTCACTATCGACTCTATTTTTTAAGAACTAGAATTCTTAATTTCTATTAATTTTTTTCATGAAATTGTTTGTGAATGTGTTCTATGAAGCCATATTGAAACGCATTTTGTGATGATTTTTGGATTTCAGGAAAAATGGATTATGGTTGTGAAATTCATTTTGTTGATGAATTTTAAAATGATTATTTTAAAATTGATGTCTTTGTTCATTTATGGATTTTTTTGGGAAAATTGGGTTTTAATAAAAAAATGTTGTCTTATTAAAGTGTGGTTTGGCATGGATGATGGATTAAGGATTTGTTAAATAAATTGGAGATTTATTGAAGTGGTTTGGGTATGTTGTTGGAATATTTGACTTCCATAAAGGGTTTTTTTTAGTTTGAGAAATTTTTGGGTAGTATGGATTGGAATGTGTTGGTTAATATGATATTGGTAAATATTGATTTGCTTATAGTAGTGATTTTGGTAACTGTTGTTGTCATGATTTTTATCATAAGTGGTTAATCATGCGTTTAATGGGTGGGGTGGTTGTCATGAATAAATCACCATCAAGGTGATTTTCATAAATGTTCCATCATCAATGGGGTGTGTGATGGGCGTGAAGTCCCACACCATAAAAGAGACGAGTTGGATGTGAGTGTGCCACCGTTAAAATAAACCTATGATTTCGTGGATTTTGTGGATGGTGTTTGTTAGGTGGAATAATTTTATGTATGGTTTAGATATTCCTGATGACATTAAAGATTAAATAGGTGATACCAATGTGGAATGAGAAAAATGTTTAAAGATTTTTTGGATTCTTTCCATGGAAATGTGTTTACTTTTGGAAACCACTTTGTATAACTTGATTGGATTTTTGTAAATTGTTTAATGGTGTGGTTGGATTTATATATATTATTTATATAAATGTGATAAACTTTTCTATACTAGTATAATGTGTAGGGAAGTAATTTTGGGAAAACCAAATTGGTATTATTACACACCCCATGCTTTGGCACTTTGGTGTGTTTTCAGATGTTGAATTCTGGTTTATTGGAAATGTTAATGCATCACATTTAATTATTGGTGAGTCGTGATTTTTGGGAATAATTATGGTTCTTGGAGCCTGGATCATGGTGTAGATGTATGTAATGGAGTCATGGATTCCATGGGTTTTTTTGTTCATAGTCTTTGACTTAGTACTTTGATTAGTAATGGTACTATTATGTATTGTGCTTCTTGGTATGTTGATGAGTTGTAATACATTTTTTACATGCATCATGTAGTTGGTTTTGGTAATATCACTTTTCGATAGTTTTCTTGATAGCAATGGAAAACCATCACTCTACTATTCATGAATCCATCTGCATTTATTTTCATCCTTTAGTGCCATGGGGATGTCTCTTATGGACGAGTAGCACTTCCACCTTGACTCGAGCCAATGAGGAGGGGAGTGATGTTACATAAATGAAAACAATTCTTAATTATCAAACTACATGTTTCCCAATAACATGATACATTTACCATCATGATCTCTCTTTAGTACTGTTTAAAACATACCGGGTACAAAACTATTTGTTTTGGCCAACCATCTCTCCAATTTCAAGATCTATCATCCAGATAGTTTAAATCCTTTTGGAAAGAAAATCGAATGGTATTTATCCAAATGAATTTATCCCATGATACTACCAATTCACCGATGAGATTTTATTAATAATTCCACAACACGTGCAGTTCATGTCCAACGCATTCCTAAAATAAATAATAATTGATTTAATTTATAAAATATATTCCACATAAAATATTTTTATTGTGCAGACGATACTTTTACTGTCCGGTAAAATTCAAGGGAATTTTTTTTCATAATTTTATTTTGGATTTTACAAGAACACAGTTTTTGACGGCACCTGATTCCGAGCCCCGGTGTGCCCGGAATCAATTTCCGATGTTTAGCTCGGGTACGTTCAGTAAACGAACAAGCGGGTTTTCCTAACTTTTGAACCGGTGCTCAAAATCGAAATCTGAGGGCACTGATGAAACCGCAGTGCCGATAATTTATTATGAATGCCTTTTCCGGAGTTGCGTTTACTCGGGTGAGGTTATTAATTAATTAGGTTAACTAAAGAATAAAATAAAATATTGTGCAACCGATTTTATTTTTATTCTTAATAGTGTTAACCTAGGAAAGGTGGTTGGAGTGGGACCCACTTATATCCTACCTCCTAGGTAGGATATTAGTGAGGTGGGGCCCACACGATCCCCACCCCCTTTATTTTCTTTTTACCTCCCATGTGCATTTAATTATGTAACTCACCCACACCCCCTCTTAATTTCGAAGTCAACTCTCGCGTTTAAATGGTTTATTAAATGCCTCATTAATTGGTCAACGCTCGATAATTAAATCGTGATCTGTTTTTGAATTTCAAAAACAGTTGACATGAGAAATAAAATAAGAAAAAGACTTATTTTATTATGTTGTTTCATTGTGGGAGAAGGATTTTAAGAGGAGAGCTCAAGTCTTGGAATATTCGTCTTCCTCCTTGAAGAACACACCGTCACCGATGAAGAACGCATGCCTCTGACGGAAGATGACGAAGAATTCTAGATCCTCGGAGATCGAGGATGCGACGCCGTGTACCGCGACGCCGACGATCCTCTTCTCCGCGAGGCCGTGTATCGCGATGCCGACGTTCTTCCTTCCACAACGCCATCTTCTGCGACTTCCCTTTCCCGCGATGAACCTTCGTTCAACGACACCTTGAGGTAGGGGTTAATTGTTTTTGACCGTGAATTATTCCTTTTCCATTCATCGAATTCTATTTGGGCTGCCTGTTATCATAATAATGGGAGGAGGTCGGACCACATGAACACGGCTGAATCTCCTCCCCCTTTGATGATTTTGTTTATTGCGGTTCGAAAGAAAGCGGCACGGTGCAACAGAACCACGCAGAAACATGGGGAAATGTGGCGAAGATGCGTGGCGCCGTCATGCCGCGCTGTTGAGGCTAAACGAACCCGCGGCCGGAGTCGGGCCGCAGCGAAGGGGCGCGGCGCCGTTGCACTACACCAGAGAACCACAAAGACACTGTAGCCGGAGCGGAGCCGCGATGGAGGGGCGCGGCCCCGTCGTGCCGCGCTGGTCGGAAAAGGCTGTGGCTCGAAGCCGCGACGGTGCAAGGCCGGGCGTCCGGAACGGCCGTCCGCCGACACCTCGGAGGGGCGGGACCCCGGCGGTCCTGCGGCAGCAGCACCGGTTGGCCGGACCAGTCCGGCCGACTTCCATGAAACCGGGGGTCGTAACCCCCATCTGGCCGAAGCAGCGGCCCCCCAGGTGGAAGCGGAAGGTTCCCAATTAGGGGGCAGCACCTCCCCCCCTATTCCGCTCAGCTCGGCCACGCCGAGCTAGCAACGCGGGCCGCACGAGCGCGCAAGGCTAGGCTAGGATGATCCCACAGGGCTGGGCCGTGCCCTAACGGGTCGGACCCGGATCCGGTTCGGGTCGACCCGGTTCGGACCGACCTAGGTGGGGTTGGGCCGGGTCAGACCGGGCCTAGACCCCCCATTTTCAGACAAGTTCCGGGCTTTTTCCAATAACAAGGGGGACTGACCTCCAATCGACACAACATCATTTGCGATGCGATCCTTGGATCTATACGGTCGTTTTGGTATATTACACTCAAGGTTTCGGAGAACTTTGGGTAAGGCCGGGTTGGTTCGAACACGAAACCAACCGGGCCCTCAGAGTGGAAACGCTTATAACATGAGCACCGGACGTCCGATTGATGTGCCGTAGACTTTGTTGGATTCCTATTAGTGCGACAGAACTTTTGGATAACTAAACTTGAGGTTTGGGTGCAGTTGGAGTGTGGTCGGGTTGATTTTGACTTAGAAACCAACAGGGCCCCTGGAACGAAAAAGCCAATAACTCTCAGACCGGGCGTCCGATTGATGCGCCGTCTGTCATGTTGAGTTCCTCTTGTCGATATAGAACTTTGAGATACATCAACTCCGGACTACGTGTCAGTTGATGTATCGACCCCTTGTCTCATGGAGCAGACCCTCCCGGAAACGAGCATGCTGTGTTTGGGAACCCTAGAGCTGGCTGCGACTGCGACTGATGAAGACTGCACTGAAATCCTATGTGGGTTCGGCAATGATGAAGACCGTACTGAAATCCTATGTGGGTTCGATGGTGATGAAGATTGCACTGAAATCCTATGTGGGTTCGACAGTGATGAAGACCATACTGAAATCCTATGTGGGTTCGACGGTGATGAAGACTACATTGAAATCCTATGTGGGTTCGGTAGAAATGAAGACTGCACTGAAATCCTATGTGGGTTTGGCAGTGACGAAGACCATACTGAAATCATCCATGGGTTCGATGGCAATGAAGACTGCACTGAAATTCTATGTGGGTTCGGCAGCTTGGCTGGTTTAGTATCCTACGTGGGTCCCAACATAGATGAAATAGTGGCAATATCTGATCTTCTCTATCACCTTACGAAGAAGTATACCTGTGTGAGACTAGTCTTGACTTCAATCAAAATCTTCGATATGATTGACTTACTTTAATATGTGGATTCGGTTGTGTTATCCTGTGTGGATTGAGTTGTACTCTTTTGTGGATGTTATTGAACTTGGACACGAATGTTGGAGCCGAACGGGAATTGATGACTTAGGTATATGTATGGGCATATTCCTATGTAGTGTGGGTTGTTACTTCGTGATTGTATTTTTCCATTGTGGATTATTCTTTGTGGATTCTGAGATACCTTCTGGGTTCTTGGGGTCCCTACTAAGTAGCGTATACTCACCCCTGCACGTTCTATGCCCGCACAACGTTGTGTTGGATGCAGACGACGGACATCGTTGATTGTGGATGAGGATTGTGGAGCAAGTCGGTACCTGGAGGTGGACCATTGTGCGGAATGTACACGGAGTGGACGGCTGGAGATGAGGGGCTGAGGAGGCTATCTGAACCTACCCTTCAGGTTGAACTTCCAGTGGATGGCTCGATGTTGTTGCTTTACTTTCAGTTACTGTACTTTTTTTCCAATTGTATTTTACTTTCAGTTGGAGTTTGTATTCTGGCCCACTTACTTTTCCGCACTACTTTTGTACCGAGTTTTACTTAGTGTTTACATATTCTTGCTTACTCTATTGTGATTGTTTACCTTATAAAGTAAATTTCTTCCCCTTTATGTCGGGATTTACGCCTTGGTGCTAGTCGCCAGCCCCTGGCCTAGGGGAGGCAGGCTTGGGGTAGTCACGACACGGGTCCTGAGGATGGGTCATGACAAATTGGTATTAGAGCAGTTCAGTTCTACCGCATAACTTAGGACTCTTAACTTTCTTCTATGTGAAGTAATAGTTTTAAGGGTATTGAGTATGGTTATGAGTCCATGGAGTCCAATGTTGGTGCGGCGACCGACGTATCCGTGCACCAAGACCCTGACTTCTGATTTCCAACTCAATGAAAGAAAACATTGATTGCATGTGTGTTCCAAAAATTTTCTTTGTGATTACTTTGTGTCAGCTCACTAGGTATAATATTTCGACCGTGGAACACCTGTTTCTTTCAGGATGGCCCCATGATGGCAGCCAGCTAGGGTTCCGAGCATTGAGCGAGATGACAGCCCACCGAGCGATGAGGCCTCAGTGCAGTTCCCTTTGACAGCGAAGGCACCGGTGCTACCTCTACCCGCCAAGCCACCGATGCTACTAGTCCTAGCTGCTAATAGTGCACATCGCCTTAGTGAACTGCACAAGTTTCAGCGTTAGAGGCCACCCTGGTTCCGTGGGGAGATGGACCCTCAGGAAGCCGAGGATTGGCTGGAGGTGGTTTTTTGAGTTTTCAGGTAAGTGGGGACACCAGCTGACCTCATGGTGATCCTCGTAGTGAGCCTCCTGCACGCGACAGTAGGAAGATGGTGGAGCTTGATGCTCCAGGTGTATGACAAGGCATATCTGCTCTGGACGGACTTTGAGAGCCTCTTTCGCTCAGAGTTCGTCCCAGCCACCCTCCGTGTGATGCGCATCCAGGAGCTTCTACAGCTGCGGCAGGGCAGCATGACGGTAGCCCAGTACTCGGCGAGATTTATTGACCACTCGCGCTATTTGACGGACATGGTACAAGACCCATTCTTCTGGGCCCGGACCTTCGAGCAGGGACTGAGGCATGAGATCAGGGCGTCGATGATCTCCCTCAGCATTCCGACACAGACATGAGTACTGGAGCAATCTCTTCTCATAGAGAGCTTTCATGTCAAGCCTATGCCAGCAGTGAGACCTACCGCAGGGTGGCACGTAGAAGAGTCGTCTACAGCTAGTAGTCGACGTATGTCACAGGGGTCCAGGAAGACCGGACCATCAGGCAGACGACCTCAGGACAATGGCTCAGAGGTGCGGGGCACAGGGCACAGAGCCAGCCTTCAGAGGAGCAGGCAGCGCTACGCATGCGGATGGCAGGGCCACATGGATCATGACTGCCCGACCCGCCGTGCAGAGGAGCAGCAAACGGTTGAGGGGCCACCCAGGCAGAGGTAGACGGTCGACTGTGGCGGTCCGCCGAGAGCAGGCGGATGAGGCAAGGGAGCTGGCCGAGAAGTAGGTGGTGGGCGATGCTTTGAGGCTTTACCACCGCCACCACCAGGAGGCCCACCCCGACCCCAGGGAGCTGGCGGGCAGAGACAGGCTTAGGTCCAGGGAGCAGAGGCCTACGACCACGATGCACCAGAGATGATTTGAGGCACTATCTGTGTCTACTCCACCTTTTCTTCAATTCTTATAGACACAGGATCGAGTCATTATTTTATTGTCGCTACCCTTGTTCGGATCCTGGAGATTCCGACAGAGCCGTTGGCTCGATCCTTACGACTAGAGACTCCTACGAGAGTAGACTCGATGATTACGCACTGGTGCCGGCAGTTTTAGCTTACTCTAGGAGGCGAGAGCTTCGGCTGGGATCTTCTTGTAGCAGCTTCAAGGCCTTACGAAGTCATCTTGGGCATGGATTGGTTATCTACAGTCCATGATCAGATCGACTGTATTCGGTGAAAGGTGTGGTGTGTACGCACCAACGGGAGCAGGTTCACCTTCACCGGCGAGAAGGGAGCCTTTGCAGAACAGGATGGACTCACTCAGAGGAGAGGGAAGCCCATCACTCATCAGTTGGCTAGCCTCATCCTAGGATTAGTTGATGTGCAGAGTCCTAGTTTTTCTGTAGTGGTGGATCAGTATTCGAACGTTTTTCTTGACGACGTTCTAGGAATACCTCATCATAGAGAGGTAGACTTTTATATTGACCTATACCCCGGTACTGCCCCGATATCCACTCCAGCATATCGTATGGCCCCCACTGAGCTTCGAGAGCTACGGGTACATTTGGTGGACTTGAAGGTCAAGGGATTCATCTGACCCAGTGTTTCACCCTGGGCTTCCCTGATATTGTTCGCCAAGATGGTGGATGGGAGATTGCGTCTTTGTGTCGACTATCGTCGCCTGAACCAGGTGACCATGAGGAACAAGTATCCGCTACCGAGGATTGACGACCTCTTCAATCAGATCAAGGGAGCACGGTGGTTCTCAAAGATTGACCATAGATCAGGCTATCATCAGCTCAGAGTTCGGGACGAGGACGTGCAGAAGACGACCTTCAGATGTCGGTATGGCCACTATGAGTTCTTGGTTATACCTTTCTGCGTAACCAATGCTCCAGCTGTGTTCTTGAGTTTCATGAATAGGATCTTTCAGCCATACCTTGATGGATTTGTCGTGGTCTTCATCGACGACATTTTGATATACTCGACCATTGAGGAGGAGCACGCCTACCACTTTCGGGTTGTACTAGACACACTCCGAGAGCACTAGATTTATGTCAAGATCTCGAGGTGTCAGTTCTGGTTATGTGAGGTCCACTTCTTCGGACACGTCATCTCTGAGGCGGGAGTTGCGGTGGATCCTGCGAAGATCGTGGCAGTGCTATCTTGGGAGCCACCTAGGAGTGTGACGGAGGTGCGGAGTTTCTTGGGTCTAGCTGGGTACTACAGGAGATTTGTTCCAGACTTCTCTAGAGTTGCGGCACCACTCTAAGCTTTGACGAAGAAGGGGAAACCCTTCATGTGGTCAGAAAGATGTCAGCAGAGCTTCCAAGATCTGAGACAGAAATTGACCAGCGCACCTATCTTGAGGCTACCGGAGGAGGGTGTAGGGTACTTAGTCTTCTACGATGCATCAGGGACCGGACTCGGATGTGTCCTGATGTAGGAGTGGGCCGTGATCGCCTATAGATCACGTCAGTTGAGGCATCATGATCAGAACTATGCTACCCATGACATGGAGTTAGTAGCATTGTTATTCGCTCTGAAGATGTGGCGACACTATTTGATGGGCGAGCGATTTACAGTCTACTATGACCACCAGAGTCTCAGGTACATCTTCTCACATAATGACCTGAATCTGAGATAGCAACGATGGATCGAGTTCCACCAGGACTATGACTTTGAGATAGTCTATACTCTTGGAAAGGGGAACGTAGTAGCCGATTCTCTCCGCAGGAGGACAGGCATCCAGCTACTCGGGGAGGTGACGGAGCAGTTGGCCGCTTTGCAGATATCCTTCGTGGATAGAGATAGAGCGACCTTTCTTCAGTCACTCACAGTCACTCCTTCACTACTACAGCAGGTCAGAGAGGCACAACGTGGGGACGCTGACTGTGAGACACGGCGTACGCAGATATCCTATGGACTGGCACCTGATGGATTCTCTATAGGAGGAGAGCACATCGTCCTTTTTAGAGGACATACTATGGTACCAGTTTCTTTACAGGAAGAGGTGTGGAGAGAGTTTCACACTTCCCCTTTAGTGGTATATCCAGGAGTGGAGAAGATGTACCAGGATCTCAGACAATATCACTGGTGGCCGGGTATGAAGAAGGTTGTGGCAGAGTTTATTTCTTGATGCCTCACCTGTCAGCTGGTGAAGGCGGAGCACCAGGTACCAGCTGCCTTAGTACAGCCCTTGGAGGTCCCAGAGTATAAGTGGGACGAGATATCTATGGATTTCGTGAATGGACTTCCACGCACTTCTAGAGGTCACAACTTCATGTGGGTGATTGTCGACCGACTCACAAAGTCGGCCCACTTCTTACCCATCAGAGATCAGGGCTTAGTAGAGAGATTGGGACGTCTCTACGTTCAAGAGATTGTACAGCTTCATGGTGTGACATCATCTATCGTTTCCGATCGAGATTCTCGCTTTACTTCCCAGCTTTGGAAGGGTTTGGAGAAGGCATTTGGGGCACAGCTATGTCTGAGCACCGCCTTTCACCCTCAGACGGAAGGTCAGACAAAGAGGACCATTCAGACTCGTGAGGACATGCTCCGTGCATGTGTCCTCAACTTTGGTCACAGATGGGAGGACCACCTCCCCTTAGAGGAGTTCACGTACAACAACAGCTACCACTCCACCATCGGGATGGCACCATACAAGGAATTGTACGGCTGACCTTGCAGATCACCTCTGTGCTGGACAGACCCTGGGGAGTTAGCACTTGTGGGACCGGAGATGGTCGAGGCCATGACAGAGAAGGTCCAGGTCCTCCAGGAGCAGATGAGGACAGCTCAGAGCCCGCAGAAGTCTAATGCTGACATGAGGCAGAGGCCACTGGAGTTCGAGGATGGGAACCACGTCTTCTTGTGGGTCTCACCTCGACGTGGATTACAAATATTTGTCTGAGGCAACATGTTATCTCCGCGCTTCGTCGGACCATTCCTGGTCCTTAGCAGGATAGGTGAGGTGGCTTATCGCCTGGCTCTACCACCTTAGTTGCACCGGGTGCACGGCGTCTTCCATGTATCTCAGCTGAGGAGATATGTGCATGAACCGACACATATCATTGAAATTTGGAGATAGACATTGATTATGGGGCGACATTTGCGGAGGTCCCGGTGGAGATCGAGGATCGACAGGACCGGGTCCTACGTGGATGATTGATACCTCTAGTGCGCATCAGATGGTAGCAGGGGAACATCTAGGAGAGCACTTGGGAGTGAGAGGCTCATATGCATGCTCAATACCCACATTTGTTCCCATAGTTTTTGATGTATCTTTACGGGGATGTAAAAGCCTGAGGTGGGAGTAATGTAATGACCCGTAAAATTCAAGGGAAATTTCTTTCTTAATTTTCTTTGGTATTTTACAAGAATGTAGTTTCTGACGGCACCTGATTCTAAGGCCCGGTGTGCCCAGAATCAATTTATGAAGTTTAACTTGGGTACGTTTACTAAATGAACGAGCGGGTTTTTCTAAATTTTGAAGCAGTGCTCGGAATCGAAATCCGAGGGCACCAAAGAAACCACAGCGCTGGTAATTTATTAAGAACACCTTTTTTGGAGTTGTGTTTGCTTGGGTGAGGTTATTAATTAATTGGGTTAGCTAAAAAAATATTGTGCAACAGATTTTATTTTTATTCATAGTAGTGTTAACCTAGGAAAGCTGGTTGGAGTGGGACCCACTGATATCATAACTCCTAGGTAGGATATTAGTGAGGTGGGGCCCACCCAAACCACACCCCCTATATTATCTTTTACCTCCCATGTGCATTTAATTATGTAACTCACCCGCACCCCCTCTTAATTGCCAAGTCAACTCTCGCGTTTAAATGGATTATTAAACGCCTCATTAATTGGTAAATGCTCGATAATTAAATCGTGATCTATTTTTGAATTTCAAAAATAGTTGACATGAGAAATAAAATAAAGCAAAGCCTTATTTTATTATGAAATTTTGTTGTGCAAGAATGATTTGAAGAGGAGAGCTCAAGTCTTGGAATCTTCGTCTTCATCCTTGAAGAATGCACCGTCGCCGATACAGAACGCCGACCTCCGATGGAAGACGACGAAGAATGCGAGATCCTCAGAGATCGACGACGCGACACTATGTACCGCGACGCCGACAATCCTCTTCTCCGCGACGCCGTTTACCGCGACACCGATGATCTTCCTTCCGCGACACCGTCTTCTGCTACGTCCCTTTCCCTCGATGAACCTTCATTCGATGACACCTTGAGGTAGGGGTTAAATTTTTTTGCCCGTGAATTATTCCTTTACTATTCATCAACTTCTATTTGGGCAGCCTGTTATCATAATAACGGGAGGAGGTCGGACCACACGAACACGACCGTCCCTCCCCCCCCTTTAATGATTTTGTTTGTTGCAGTTCGAAAGAAGGCGGCGCGGTGCAACGACACCACGCATAAACATGCGGAAATGTGGCGAAGATGCGCGGCGCCGTCACGCCACGCCGTTGAGACCAAATGAACCCGCGGCCGATGTCGGGCCTCATCGAAGGGGCGCGGTGCCGTCGCGCTGCGCTGGAGAACCACAAAGACACCGCGGCCGGAGCGGGGCCGCGGCGGAGGGGCAAGGCGCCGTCGCGCTGTGCCGGTCGGAAAAGGATGCGGCTCGAAGCCATGGTGATGCAAGATGGGGCGGTCGGAACCGCCGGCTGCCGACACCTCCTAGGGGAGGGACCCTGGTGGCCCCGCGGCAGTAGCACCGGCCGGCCGGACCGGGTAGACTGGCCTCCACGAAACTGGGCCGGGTCGCGCCGGCTGGACCAGGCCGCACCCACCAGGTCGGGCCACGCCCGAAAAGGCCGGACCCGGACTTGGTTTGGGCCGACCCAGGGGGGGTTGGGCCGGGTCGGACCGGGCCCAGACCCCCCATTTTCGGACCAGTGTCGGTCGTTTTCCCATAACGTGGGATACTGACTTCCGATAGACACACCGTCAGTTGCGATGCGATCCTTGGATCGAGGCGGTCGTTTCGGTATATTACATTCAAGGTTTAAATGAACATTGGGTATGGCCGGGTTGGGTCAAACACGAAACCAACCGGGCCCTCGGAGGGGAAACACTTATAAATTGAGCTCCGGATGTCTGAATGACGTGTCGTCGACATTTTTGGATTACTCTTAGTGAGAAAGACTTTTTGGATTACTCCGCTTGAGGTTTTTATGCAGTTGGTGTGCGGTGGGGTTGGTTTTGACTTAGAAACCAACTGGGCTCCTAGAACGAAAGAGCCAATAACTCTAAGACCGGGCGTCCGATTGACGCACTGTCTGTCACGTTGACTTCCTCTTGTCGAGACAGAACTTTGAGATAAATCAACTCCAGACTACATGTCAATCTATGTATCGACCCCTTTGCTCATGGAGCAGACCCTCCCAGAAACGAGCATGTTGTGTGCGGGAACCCTAGAGCTGGCTGCGACTGTGACTGATGAAGACTGCACTGAAATCCTTTGTGGGTTCGACAGCGATGAAGACCATACTGAAATCCAATGTGGGTTCCTCAGTTATGAAGACTGCACTGAAATCCTATGTGGGTTCGGCAGTGATGAAGACCGTACTGAAATCCTATGTGGGTTCGACGGTGATGAGGACTACACTGGAATCCTATGTGGGTTCGGGAGCGATGAACACTACACTGAAATCCTATGTGGGTTCGGCAACAACAAAGACCGTACTAAAATCCTCCGTGGTTTCGACGACAATGAATACTTCACTAAAATCCTATGTGGGTTCGGCAGCTTGACTGGTTTAGTATCCTACGTGGGTCCCAGCATAGATGAATCAGTGGCTATATATGATCATCTCTATCACCTTATGAAGAAGTATACCTGTGTGAGATGAGTATTGACTTCAATCAATATATTTGATATGATTAACTTGCTTTCCTATGTGGATTGGGTTGTGTTTTCCTATGTGGATTGTGTTATGTTATCCTGTGTGGATTCGGTTGTACTCCTTTGTGGACGTGATTGAACTTGGGCTTGGATGTTGGAGCCGAACGGGAATTGATGACTTAGGTATATGTATGGGCATATACCTAAGTAGTGTGGGTTGTTACTTCGTGATTGTATTTTTCCTCTGTGGATTATCCTTTTTGGATTCTGGGAGAGCTTCAGGGGTCTCGGGGTCCCTACTGAGTAGCGTATACTCACCCCTGCACGGGCTATGCCCGCACTACGTTATGTTGGATGCAGACGACGGACATCACTGGTCGTGGTTGAGGATTGTGGAGTAAGTCGGTACCTGGAGGTTGACCATTGGACGGAACGTACACGGAGCGGACGGCTGGACCAAAGGGGCTGAGGAGGATAACTATACCCACCCTTCAGGTGGGACTTCCAGTGGACGGCTCGACGTTGCTGCTTTACTTTTAGTTGCTGTTATTTATTTCTAGTTGTACTTTACTTTCAGTTGGGGTTTGTATTCTGGCCCACTTACTTTTCCGCACTACTTTTTACCTAGTTTTACTTAGTGTTTAATTCTGCTTGCTTACTCTGTGGTGTTTGTTTACTTTATAAAGGCAATGCCTTCCCCTTTTTTCGGGATTTACATCTTGGTGCTAGTCGCCAGCCCCTGGCCTATGGGAGGCGGGCTTGGGGTAGTCACGACATGGTTCCCGAGGAAGGGTCGTGAAAATACTAATTTATCAATATTTCTGTTGGATAGAAATGTATATGAAGATGGATAAATATAAGAGGGGGTGAATTTTATGTTTTAATGATACATTAATTTTTTCGTGAATATAAACTTAGCTTAAGAAGGTTTAACAAATCATATTAAAAAACCAATTAATTAATTTATCAATAATCGAACCTGGCACTTTAGTTTGAGAATAAAAATAATGTAGTCAAGTAGATTCTAATATGTAAGTCCAAAGGTCATTATAAGAAATTGATTCCACCTTATGATAATATAGAATCATAATCAGAGTAAAAATATTCTATCATAATCAATTATATTATGATCAAAAAATACAAATAGAAAGATGAATGTAAAATGATCACTTTCTATTATATGTAGCCGAAAGAAGGCATGTAATAAAACAACTAATAAAAATTAATACAATTTTTTCAACCCATAAAGAAAGGTATCTAATAACCTAGGATAAATGTCCTTTGTTTTATACATAAAATAAAGTGTATCATTCCATTTCTCGGTAAATCCCTCAATATAATTGTTTGGTCCACTAGGATAGATACCCTATGAGGGGGTGAATCTGGGTATGAAAAATTAAATCAACTACCCCTTTTGATCTTGTTTTGTTGATACACCAAACCCTCTTCTCTCTCTCCTTCCCATTGCAGAGTATGAATAAATATTAAAGCATGAACATGACACAACAGTTTTACTTGGTTCACCCACATTGGGTTATGTCTAAGGATCATACAAAGGAAATGTGCCAAATGTACCCAATCCACTATAAGCCCACTGCTATTTACATGTTCTAAGCAGCCTCACTGTCCCTCCTGGTTTACAACCATTCACAATTTGAGAACACACTGATCTCTCAACTTTAGTGAGATCACTGCTTCTTCAGAATATCCACACATAGTTTATAGACCTGTATATCTCTTTATTATCACAAATGAATGCATCCTCCACTCTATGTATATGCTCTATTGAAGTCTAAATTTCATCCACTGATGAATACATCTTTGTCACTAATCACTAGGAAACACACTTTGGAAATTCCTTCGCAAATTAACCTACTTCACGAAGATCACAATCTCGTGAATCTCATACAAGACTTCATGAAGCTCCTACCTCTTCGCAAAGCACACACCTTTGTAGAGCTCACTACCTCATAGAGTGTACTACTTTGTGGAGCTCATTCCTTCACAAATCTTTGGTTGTTGCAGAACTCAATTCGTCATAGAGTGAATTCCTTCATGAAGCTCACGGAGCCAACACAGAACACACCACTTTCACGGAGCTAGATTAGCCACAACGAAGACCCTTCTTTCACGAATCACACTTCCTTCGTGAACCACCATTATGACTCGAGAGAAACAAAGTTTTCTTGAAAAAATAGCTCATTTTCTCTAGGGGGTCGAGGTCGATTTATAGGAGATTCCACCGACCATCGAACCTTCCACGTGAAGTAAGCATTACATCATCGCTAATCGTGACGGTCCTGAATTTCCGCCAAAATTATCTCTATATCCCGAAGCACCCTAGAAATTTTCAGATTGCAGAGCTCTTCATAATCCCGGAGAATTCCTTCAATTCCATCGTTCCTTTTCCAAGAAGCTCCACTCATAATGTTATTCACTGGCATAATGATTTTCAACTTTTCTGTTCATGATGCTTGTATTAATCACGAAGAACACCATCATCATTTTTTATGTCTTCGTAAAGTCCACATCATGAAGCCCATGATCGTGAAACTCATGGATATTAAATATTTTGATGATATCATCAATGAAATCCATATTTCATGATGCTCACCAAACTTCAAATTTTAGACCCCAAAAAAATTGGCAAACTCTGGAAAAAGATGCAACCTTGTATCTGTTCTTTTTGTACTGCCTCCGGATCATCTCTTTCGTTGTCATGGTTCATTGTAAACATGAATTTTCAACAACATATTTGGAACTCAAAAATTCACCTGGGAAATCTACATTGTCAACAAACATAGGAAACCCAAAAATGATGCAATGTTACCTTCATTGATTTTTTCCAAACAATCTCCCCTTTTGGTTTTGTTGACAACTCCTCTCAGAATGATTTTCTGCAATTTGACACCTCACGGAGTCCCCTTCCATAATCAACCATCCTTCGCCTCTTCAAATTCAGATAGTGAAAAAATATTCACTCACCACATACTCTAATCCCACATGAGAAATGCTTGGTGTGAGAAACAAGAGTTAATGTAACGTTCATTAATGAATCACTTAATTTCAAACACCATCCATTGACACCAAATTGATACCAATTGCCAAATTGATACCAATTGTTGATTGATAGAAAAGTTCAAGCACCATTGCAACATCACTCTTCTGTTTTTAGCACAATCCTCATCTATCTTGATATCTATACCGTGATCAATCACTTCAAGCATCGTCAGATTTTAAAACTCTCCCCCTATCTCATTGATCTCCCCCAATCTCATTGCTCCACCTTTCAGCTTCCCCCCGTGTCTTTGACTAAGAAATTTTATCCCTTCCTTAGTCTTATTTTATCCCCCTTTAGGATTCACTATTTCTCCCCCTTTTTCAACAAACCCAAATGTCAGTCTTTTGCAGTCTGAGACATTGGAAAAAACATAGATTAGTACATTTGGGAAAAATATACCTTACCTCATGGAGAAGGGATATCCCACATGCACACCTTTTCAAGTGTGGGGAGTCGAATGAACTCCCAAATAAAGTTGATGCCTCTCAAAATAATCCTTGGGTAAAGAATTTTTGAGAATCTCTGCAACTTTTAGTTCTATAGGAACATACTCCAACTTCACGATTCCCTACTCAACCTTCTCCTTGATAAAATGACACTTTTTCTCAATTTTCTTTGTCCTTGAGTGATGTAAATGATTTTTTATGAGATTTATAGTACTTGGGTTGTCACATTGGATTCCGATCAGAGATTTCACTTCATCTCCCATATCATCAAGCTGCTGCTTCATTCACAATAACTGTGTGCAGGCTTGAGTGGCGGAAATATACTCAGCTTCTGCAGTTCAAAAAAAATGCAATCTGGCTTCTTACTTAACCAAGAAATACATAGTCCACCATGATAGAAATCACCTCCACACATTGATTTTATGTAATCTGTTGAACTGTCCCAATCATCATTAGTATACCCCAATAACTCTGACTGATATTTTTTACTATATATCAAGATGAAGTCCACTGTGCCCCTGATATTACAATGTATTATTTTCACTACCATCATGTGGATTTCCATGGGATTACTTTGATATAATTCTTCTTAGAATGTGGGGAAAACAATATCAAATATCGTTGCTGTTAGGTATAGTAAACTCCCAATAATCTACATGTATTCATTGATATTAACTACCTTTCAATTGTCATCTTTCGATAATTTCATCTGGGTTGTAACCAGAGCCTTAATATCCAAGTAATTTTCCATCCCAAATCATCTCATAACCTCCTTGGCACATTTGGATTGAGAGATTAATGTTCCATTATTTCTTTATGTCACCTTTAAACCTAGAAAAAATGTCAGCTCACCAATCATAGACATTTCAAACTCGTGTTTCATGAATTTGGAAAACTATCTACACTGTGCTTTATCAGATCCGGCAAATATTTATTCATTAACATAAACCAGCACCATCATCCTTTGATTAATATTTCTATTGAAGTAGAAATTGTAATCAACTCTACCACGCTGGAACCCAAGCTTCTTCAAACACTGATCAAGCCTTGAGTACCATGCTCTAGGTGATTGTTTCTGCCCATATAATGCCTTCTTCAGCTAGAAAACATTGTTCTCATCCTCATGAATGATAAAAACATCTAGCTACTCGATATAAACTTCTTACTCCAGAATCCCATTCAAGAATGAAGATTTGAAATCTCTCTAGAACACCTTGAACATTTATTGCACTACAATTCCTAATAGTAATCTAATTGTCTCCAACCTTACAACTAGTGAAAATGTCTCATCAACATCAATTCCCACATTCTGGGAGTATCCTTTTCACAGTAGTCGTGCTTTGTTTCGAAAAGCTATTCCATCTTCATTCAACTTGTAGTGAAATCTCCATTTGTTCTCGATGACATTTTTACCACCTTTCCATGAAATAATATCCCATGTTTGATTCTTCTCAATATGATCTAGATCTTCATTCATATCAAGAACACAATTTTTATCTACTACTGCATCAGAAAACTATTTTGTCTCTACCTGAGATAAGAAAGATATATGCTGTAGTGATTTCTTTTTTATTGTCTAAAGTAGAGCTGATTGATCACCAATGATATTTTTCCTATAAATTTAAGATCGAATCCTTGGCCTCTCTACAAATACAGATTTTTCTTCTTCATTATAATCATCATTATCTTCTTTTAAATCATCATCAACCACTTATCACCCCCCTGTGTTGCTTTCCTCCTCAACACATTCATCAGGAAATTGACCATTGTGCTGTTGAATACTCTCATCATTCTCTACTACAGTGAAATATTTGCTCTCAACTTCTTTCCGCAGCATTTTTTTAAAGAATTTTATGTTTTTATTTATCCGGAATAGCCAAAGAATATCCCATCATCTCCACGCGACTCAAATTTCCTAGGTTTATCCTTGTTGAGGTTAAATCACATAAATCCAAATAATTGTAAGTATTTCACTGTTGGAATATTTACATACAACATATCTTATGGTGTCTTTCCTTCCTTCGGACACAGTAGATCCTTGTTAGAAATGTTTTCTGATTTCAATGCAGCTTCCTTCCAAAATTTCTCTGGTAGGTTTTTTTCTACGAGAATCTTTCTGACCATTTTGTTGATGATCTAATTTCTCCTTTCAACTGCTCAATTCTATTGGGGAGATCACATTGAGGAAACTTGATGCCTTATCCCATGTTCCTCGAGATAGACTTCCACCTCACTATTTGGGAATTATGTACCATTATTAGTATGAAAAATCAGAATTTTAAGTCCAAGCATCCTTTCGCACTCCCTCTGGTACTGTTTTAAGCAGCTGATCACATCAGACTTATGGGAAGTAACAAATACCCATGCTATTCTCCTATAGTCATCAATAAAAGAACGTAGTACCTCTTTCTGTCAATTTCTCTTGGTGTGGTAGGCACAAAAACATCATCATGCACCAATTCGAGCGCCGTCGTTGACTGCTTATCCTTTTCCATATACGTCTTTTTGATGAGCTACCCGTGTTGGCATGCAGCAAACATGTGAGTACAATCACATGATATCTTAGGGAGGTCTCTTTCTATATCATACATTACATGATCTTCCAGGTATGGTTGGCATAGATGACCAAGTCATTTATGCCGCTACTTTTTTTATTCTTCTCTCGACAAAAATTACATATCATCTTCTCATCTTACTAGGTAGAGATTCCCATTTATTATTTTTTCCATGTAGAAACATTCTCCAATATATTCCTTTGAAAATACACATCTTCTTAGTAAACCTTATAGAATTTCCTGAGTCACAAAGTTGAATGATTCTCATAAAATTGTGACTGAGGCCTTCTACTACTAAGACATCAACACGTCTCATCTTATTGCCCCCAAACACGGGCTGTCTTGAGCTAATAATCTTCATGAATTCATCATTTCCAAACTTTACAGCTCCTTCATTGTCATATTTCATGCTTGTAACAAGATGCTTATTACCCGCCATGTGAGATGTGCAACCACTGTCAAGGATCCACATTCCAGAACAGTCTTATTCTTTAAGGGAAATTTCTGCCACCACCACCTTCTCATCCTTTTTCTTCTTGGTTCATATTTTTTCCTTCACACTTGGCATAGTTTGAGACTTCTGATCTTTCTCAATTTATGATGGAATGAATTCATCTTGCAAAGAGGAAAATCTATTTTTCATTTTCAACTCACATGTTGGTTCATTGATCTGGTACTTGCGAACATTTTGATTCTTCTTTGGAATATCCCTTTGTATGGTCTATGTATATTATCTAGCAATGTGCCCAAATCCCCCTCACAAAAAAACTGTTTCCTTCAAAATATGTTCTAGAGAACCTTTCTCTATTTGGATTCCACCTCTGTTATTGTGCCCATCTATATCTCATGGCTATGGAACACACATACTATGAATGTACCATATTTCCATGACAATAATACCTTATATAAGGTGCATTCCATTAAGTCATTTAAGAATTTCTAGTTTCCCCTTGGGATCTCTGAATATTCTAAATCTTTTTTCCCAAATCAACCTTCAATCTGGGAATGAGTGATTGTGGTCTAAATTCAATTTCCACAACTTTTTGATTTCTATCAAATCCCCCACCGGCCTTATCATATAAATATAATTGATTCTTCCTTTATACTGCACCACAATGCTCCACCTTTAGCTTCTTAGTTTTCTGAGTGATATGCTTTCCTGAAGTCCCAGCAATGTTCAAGAGTTTTTCATAACCCTTAACATGTTTTCTCAAACTGAAAAATTCTCCTTCAAGTAAATCGATACGCTTGATTTTATATTTAATTTTTTTATTCAAGTAATCTATCTCCCTTTTATGTTCTTCAACCTTGACTTTATATTCATCATCTTTTTTTGAGCTCTCAAACCTAAAAGACTTAAGGTCTTCAATTTCTTTCATCAGCTCAGACTTCTATTCTTTATGTTGTTGCATGTAGAGTTTGGAATCATGTACCACCTTGTGGGATTTATTTGTTTTTTTCTCTCCAAACATATATCTCTTCAAGATATTATTATAATTAAGCTTCCATGTATACTCTTCCCTTTAATTTTTCTTATTCTTCATCACCTTCGGTTTCATTATTCTTCTGAGATATACCAACAAATTCCACCATAGAATTTTCTCCACAATATCTGTAGTTTTGTATCTATTCAACCTCCTCAACCTCAAAATCTTTTATCCTTTCACATTATTTTGAAAATTTTTTCTTCTTCTTAAAGAAACTTCTCTTGAACTATTTCTTCCCTTTCCCATAGGCTGGATAATTCTTCTTGGGAATTTCAATTTCATCAAAATAATTTTACTCTTGGATGTTTTGTGGGCACATTTCCACAAGATTTCCAACCTTTCCACATCGAAAACAAGCAAGTGAAAGTTTCCCTTTAAACATTCCATTACTCTATCAAGGTTGGAGGAGAGGAATGACATCACCTCATCTATATCTTCTTCTTCCTGAGAATCATCAATTGTGAGCTTCTTCATGGTCTTAAATGACACCACTTGGTATTCCCCTTCTCCACAGCTTTGTTATCATCATTTCTCATTTCATATGCAACAAGAGAGTTGTGAAGCTTATCCAAAGTCATCTCTTTCAGGTCTTTATCTTCCAAAACTGATACTTTTAGATTAAACTGATGTGGATGTTTCCTCAAGATGCGCTTCACAATATTTATGTCCTAAATAACTTCTCTAAGACCTCACATGTCCTGCACTACCATATTTACCATTTCAAATAATGCATCAACAGATTCATTCGTGTTCATTCTCAGATCTTCATACGTGTTCCAGAACACTTGTAGCTTCGCTTCTCTGACCCTTTTATCTTCTTCATATATATTTAATATCTTTTCCCACATGGCATGTGATGTTTTACATGAAATCACATTCATATAGATAGAATTGGATAGCCCCCCCTAAAGCATTAATTCATTGGAATCATCATCCATTTCTCTATGATAATCTTCTAATAATGCACCGCAATTAATATTGGATGTTATTCCATGCATTTCTCCTATCGACACATCCATTCCCAGATATCGGAAGTAGTGTGGCATCTGATTATTCTATTGCTGGAAATTGTTCCCATCGAAGATCGGAATACCTTATTGATTGGTGACTTCCATTTGAGAGAGAAACACTGATATCAACCTCCCTCTGATACCAATTGTTAGGTCCACTAGGTTAGATACCCTAAGAGGGAGGTGAATCAGGGTATGCCAAATTAAAATGACCACCATTTTTGATTTTTTTATTGTTCAAAAAAATCATATTATCTATTTACTTCACATTGTAGAGTATTAATGAATCTTAAAGCATCCACAACACACATAAAGTTTACTTGGTTCACACTCACTGGGCTATGTCCAAGGAGCATACATCAACAATGTGAAGATGTAACAAATCCACTATAAGTGAACTGCTGTTTACACGTTCGAAGTGGATTCACTATCCCTCCTGGGTTATAACCATTTACAATTTGATAACACACTACTCTGTCAACTGAAGTGAACTCACTACTTCTTTAGAAGTTACACTCGATGTTTATAGTCCTATAGGTCTCTTCATTATCACAAATGAATGCATAATCCCCTGTATGTAGATGCTATATTGAAGTCCAAACTTCATCCACTTATGAATATCTCTTTTCCATTGATCACTAGGAAACACAATTTGGAAATACCTTTGTAAAGAACCCTACTTCACAAAGCTTCCAATTTCGCAATGCTCAAACTAGCATTCGCGAAGCTCCTACCTCTCTGCAAAGAATGCACCTTCACAGAGCACACTTCCTCACAGAGAACACTACTTCATAGAGCTCAGACCTTCGAAAAGCTCAAGACTTTTCAAAGCTTAGGATGTCGTGTAGATCAATTTGTATCATAGAGACTTCCTTTACAGAGCTCCCTGAGCCAATGTGGAACACACCACATTCGCGGAGCTAGATTAGCTGTCGTGGAGATCCTTCTATTGCGAAGCACATTGCCTTCGAGAACCACCTTCAGGAGTCACGAGAAAAAAAATTAATGTAAAAATCACTACTTATATCAAGGGGGTTGAGGTATACTTATAGGAGATTCCACCAAACCTTTAACATTTCGTGCGAAGTTAGTGCCACGAAATCTTAAGTAGTTAAGCTCCTGAATTTCTTCCAAAATTCTCTCTATTTCGTGAAGCACAATGGAAATTTTCAGATCACGGATCTCATCTTAATCCTAGAGAATTCTGTCAATTCCATTGTTCCTTTTCTACATAGTGCCACTCGTAATGCCCTTCACCACCATAATGATTTTCAACTCTGCTATTCGCGAAAATCATCATAATCGAAGAGAAAACCATTAAATTTCTTCATGTCTTCGTGAAATCCACATCAAGAAGCCCATCTTCGCGAAACTCATTACTTTCCCATATTCTGAGGAGATCTTCAACGAAATCCATATTTCAGGATGCTCACCAAACTCCAAATTTTAGGCCCTAAAAAATTGGGAAATGCTAGAAAATGATGCCACCAGGTATCTGTTCTTTTCATACCCCCTCTAGATCATCTATTCCTTTGTCATGGTTCTTTGTCAACATTAATTGTCAACGACATCTTTGGAACTCAAAAATTTACCAAGGAAACCTGTATTATCAATATACAAAAGTAACCCAATAATGTTGCAATGTTACCTTCATGGATTTTTCCAAACAACAATGATCGGTCTATCTCGATATCCCCACAAGCCCTTGATATGATGATTGAATTCTCTGCCTTCCTATCTTCAATAGCCCTTGTTCTAATGGATTGGATTTTGCATTGATATCATTGTAAGCCCTTGATCATCTTCACATGATCAGTCATTACAATTACAAGAATAAACTAAAAATATTACAAGTACAATGAAAAAGTAGTTCACTATTTTATGCTTCAGATATCTCACACACTAACATTATTTCCAATGAATATGAATAGAACATCACTCCAAACTCTTTGAATTTATAGTTATTTATAGGCACACTTCCAATAATCATAATTATCTATGTTTTTCATGATGCCAGGGAAACTCAACACCTTAAATTTTATATTATAACACAATTTGAAACATCATTTTGATGTAGACAATTTTGCTTGAAAAAGGTATTACAATATAATAGAATATGGTTTTTCGTATTTACAATTTTATCATAGATAAATTTGATGGAAAAACTTAGAGAATTTCATTAATAATTTTTTATGAGTGTGATTCTAATTCTATCAGTTCCAATGTAAAATCCCATTATGAAAATTTTTGTTAGTATAAAGAGAAGACATAAAGTATTTAAATCCTATTTGATGAAGATGATTCCGATCATTATCAGTTCCATATTCATTATGATAATGTTAATGATTAATGTATGTCTATATTCTTGAATAATTTTAAATATAATTCTATGAATTGTAAAAAATATTTTTTTCTAATAAATCATTCTTAAATTACTTTAGACACAACAGAGTTAGTAATTAAATATTTAAGAAAGGGTTTGTGATTTCCAGAACAAAAGGAAGGGAATATTCAAAAAGAATATTTTGTCTAAAAAATCTCCCCCTTTTTTGAGTACAAAAACCCGAAGACATTAATATAAAATAACATTGAAAAAATAGAAGTCCATTATTATTATTAAGATCTTAATATTCAGAATTAAACATTAATACTTATCTCCCAATGAGTTTATAAATTGTTTGAAGACAATGGTGAATATTAATAACTCTCCAATAAGATAAGAACATACCCTAAGGATTGTATTCTATTATTTAGAAGTATTTATCCCCCTTAAAAAAAACACCTCCCATTTTTTAAAAAATTATCTATCCTTGTATACATTTCTCCCACTTATTGATTTTCATAAAATAATGGGTAAATTAGAAAACAAATATTAATTAAATAGAATGAAATATTTTAACATTCATAAGAACTATGAAAAAATATTAAACTAATAAGAAATGGGAAAATAATTAGAAAATCATATTTGAATGAAAATAGTAGATTATTCATTTTATTAGTGAAAAAGGCTTTCAAAATGAAATTACAAAAAGTGTTCCGAGAAAAACTCAAGATTTATTTAACAACAAAGATCTCACAATTTTCTTTAACTTTTTGATCTTCATTATATATTCTTCTATCTTTACAGTGAACTCTTCTTATAAACAATTATTCTTTTTATAGATCTTCTAAATTATACTTCTGAATTGAATGATTTTCATCATTCATCTAAATTATTTCTTCCTGATTTTGAGGTCTTTGATAAAACTCATTTTTAAAGATAATTACTTCTTCTTTATGATTTTTGAGTCTCCTAATACAATCCTCGAAATACCTCATTTATATATTCACCTAATATAAATTCTAACTACAATAATTAGTCTACATTGTGAAATAATGAACCAACATTACATTTTATATCACATCCTTAGTTAAAAAATTTAAATTTTCTAATAAATCTTTTTTGTCCTTCCTTACCTCTTAAAAATTCTCATCAAAATGATTGAGGTTGTTATTGAATTTTCAAGACCAAATAGTCATTTGAGTACATTTTCTTCATTAAATTTGATATAAATTATAATGTTATTTGAACATATCCTGTAATTTGATCATTTTTTCTATCAACATGCCTTTTGAATCTAATATTTGATTAAAAAAAATCCCAAATCATCTAACACTAAGACTCTAGATTTGTGAAATGGGAAATTTTTCATTCAATCCATTTGAAAGTCTGAACCATAAAATCTATTTTTTCAAAATACTTTGTTCTAGGAAAATATGATTTTTTTCTTCTTGATCCTCAGGCGGTGGAATAAGACTAGTTTGATTTCTTCTTGGACTGTTTTCCCTTTGTTTTTCATTGTAACCAATTCTTCAATTATTTTTTAAGCCTAATTTCCATATGAATTCTCAATAGCATCAACATCAACAACCTCACTACCTTATTCTTTTTAGTTCTAATTTTTTTCAACCATCATAAATTAAGATTAAACAACTTAAACTTATGTGGTATTTTGTTTCTCAAGAATTTCATAATTTTCTTTTTTATTGCCTAAGGAAGAGAATTGTTTTGAGGAGGCTTGTGAAGTCCTTAGGGAAATACTGTTGGTTGGGAGATATTATTTATCAAATTTTTTATTTTCATTCATTTATGCTACTAATAATTCAGATTTATATTATAATATTTAATTTTACATGCTATCTACATCTACCCCTTCACTTTCTTGGGTTAGAATATCAATTCATATATCTCCTTCCTCTGTTTCATTAATAAAACCTTGATGAATCTACTATATTTTTCATAATGATTCCTTACCAGTTGAAAAAAATAATTATCTAAAACAATTTTTATTCCCTTGACAATGATAAAGGGGATATTAGCATGAAATATAGATGTTTCTTGGAAAGACAATTTGAAATCCAGATTTTGTAAAACAACATTTGAAGAAGCCACATCAACTATCTCAAACAAATAATCATGTAAAATAGAACCTTGATTTTCATTATTATATTTATTTTCATTATTTTTTTTGAACATCGGCTCGATATATTTTTAAAGATAATACTTCTACTTGGTTGAGTCTGATATGGGGATATCCATATTTTCATTTATCTTATATCCTCTTCCACTCTGCAACAACTTCATCATAGTGTTTCATTTGATTCATTTATTTTAGAGGAAGAGAATAAACCATTCCTGTAACACCCAGATATTTTGTGAGATATATTCCATTTAATTTCATTCATATCTTCTCTTGTACGCTACACTGAGATTATCTTGTTCTATACACAACACCAAATTAGCTTTCAGTATACAGAATACTACTCTTGGATTATGTTACACAAAATTTCAAGTTCGTTTAATATGAGTCATTCTATGCAACATTTAGTGTGTATATATATATATATTTAATTTATACATGAAATATGGTCGGATTCTGTTATACACAACAACAAAGGAGTCTTGCACTACACGCAACCCTGACTTGGATTGCATTACACGCAATCACGACCTTCCTCGATAGTGTTTGTTTTACGCAATACCGGGTTTCACTAAACAATAATATATTATTATAATATTATTATTAACTAGATTTTATGAATAGTATTAAATACATTTTTAATTTTATAACATTATTATTCATCTTACACATTTTCTAGAACATGGTATGAGATCAAAATAAAATTTTCGTGTAAAATAAGTATTTTTAAAAAAAATGAAGTTTGGCTGCCTTTTGATGGTGCACCCACTTTAAATGTAGTTTTTTAAAATTTTATACGTTAAAATTTTCAAAATAAATTTATTCTTTTGAATCATGATATTAAAATTTACTTTGGATAAATTTTTGATATTTTTCTGATAAGTTTCTTATTTTGATGAATAGTAAAAATACACAAAATTTTAATTAAATTTTTTTTTCATTGAGATAATTTATATGGTTAAATTATAATATTCAATGGTTTTAAATTATAAATATAATATATTTTTACCATTTAATACAATATTGGTTATTGGAATTAATTTCACTTTGAAATTGGACATAAAAAAGTGTCGATCTTTTGATAGTTATTGTTTCTTAAAAACACGCTATTTGTTTTGATAATGGGAATTAATATTAAAATTAATTAATTCCACATTTATGTTATGAATTTGGAAAAATAGAAATCATTTTTGAATTCCTAATAACAAATATAGCTTAGGCTGAATTTTTGGTATTTTTCTGAAAAGCTACAATTTTTGATGAATAGTGAAACCAGTTAGTTGTAGTTAAAAAACTGACTCATTCATTTAAATGAAATTTTACCACTTATGTGAATTGAATTTTAAAAATACAACTGAAATTTTTGTTATCAAGAAGTAAAATTTTGTTCAATAAGATGATTTTTTTTGGTGAATAGTAACTTTTGACTTTTATTTACTGTGGTTAAAGGTAAATAGGGTAAGTTAAGGTTAAAAGAATATTATAATAATTCAAAATTTCCATAAAACTTTTCTTAACCTTATTGGATGAGTAGTGGATGACCATGGGAATCCTTGGGTAGATTTTAAGATCCCATGGAGCCACTTGGTAGTGATTATGACAATTTGGATTAATTAATTTAATGTAAATACAAAATTGATATTAACAAAAATCTTTTAGTAATTAATTATTATAAGGGGTTATATAAACTATATTTTCGACTATAAATATCAATTGAAAGCTAAAAATATTTCCTACATGGTTTTATTTGTTTATAATTTTTAGACATCAAATCAATTAAATTATTTATGACACAATAATGATGCAGTATGTACCTCATTAATAAATGATTTAAATAAATATGATTATAATGATTAGAATATTATCCAAAACATGTCCAATTCTTATTGGATGATTTTATTTAGACCATGAGTCATATTATCTTTATCTTTAATGATTTTTTGACCTTCTGAAATTGAAGATAAGTTTATAATAAAATAATATTTTCACACTTTCCAAAGGTTCCCCTCTCCTCCCATATAAAAGGGCACCTCCTCCCTCTTCTCTTTAAACAATTTTGAGCCTTAAATCTCAGCCAAAACCTGCCCATTTCCCTTCTCAACTTCCCTAGAAACATTATAGATATTCTGGTCTCCTCAAAAGACTAACTCTATTGCCTTAAGAGGATATTAAGAAGAGGCACATCAAAGAAGAGGTAATATCCTTTACCGATTATTTCCAATTTATTTCTTCTTATAATTATTCTTATTTATTTGTTTCATAATAAATTAATAACATAATTATCACTCATATACTGATATGTTATTATAAATATGAAACAACCCTATTTCATCTTATATCCATCCTACGAAAAATGAAATCACCGCGCGTGCATACGTATAGAATACCGTCTCCACACTGTGGTGTAATCTGTTTTCCACCACCACCTTACTTGGATGGGTATAATTGTGTAAATAAATATCTATATATGATTATTTTAAATTGATAATTATTCTGAAATATTATACATACACTTCATTACAATTCCACGATAATGGGAATGATATCATCGCTCGTGCGTACGTACGGACTACCATATCCATGAACGCGATGAGATTCATTTTCAATGATTACCCATTCAAGTACGATTATAAAGTATATATAATAAATAATGATGAAACATATTACATAATAATGATACTGGATTTATGTACATATATGTTTCATTTACTTAATTCCATTTAATTCAATAATTAAACAAAAAAAACGTTCATGAATAGGTACAGCCTACCGTCTCCATGAAGGGTGTATTTCATTACATTTATCGATATATCATATATATTTATATGATGAATATATATTAAATATAAATCATGTTTTACATTTTGGAATTAAGTAAATTAGGATATAAGTAATAATATGAAGAACAACATGTCGAAACACGTACGATAAATGAAACTATTTTACCCAAAACGCTACTTTAACATGGAATTTACAAAAAAAAACGGTTAATATAAAGTCATAAGTGAACCATATATGAAATAATAACAATGAATATGATTTAGAAATAAGTCAGTGGATTTATTTAAATCATTATACAGGATTTTCAGATACATACGAAACATATCGGACAAAAGGTAAGGGATAATTTTGCAATCTCATTTTTATCCAAGATTGCTTATACGTAAGTATTTACTGGGGTTATATTTTTCATCCATGTCCATAAAATGTTTTCCATAAATTGTTTAATATTATTCCATGTATTTTTAAAGTCATGTTTACCCTACTTTGACTTTTACTTTCTGTTATGGATGGAATCTTTCTTTTGTTTACCATTTGTGTAACTTTTTGACTTTTCTGTTAAAAGTACGAGGATAATGTTTTTTTAACTTATACGGAATGAACGGATTTTTACGGTTTCATAAAACCATATTTTCATGAAGCTTACTCTACAAGATTTCATAAATATTTTCAACAATATCATTTTCTTTTAAAATTGCATGGAATTTTGTAAAATGAAAATGATTTTGAAGAAGAAAGGATATTTTTCTCATGAATTCATTTCAAGTGTTTTATCAAAACCATTTTCTATATAATATGGAATTATTTTGTATGTGTATGATTCATGTATAATTTCTCTATGATTTATATGGTTTCACTTTTCTTATGATGAAATGATATCCATTTTTTTATATGGATTATGTTATAATGGGATAATGTTTATGAAAACCATTTTATTATTTGGGTAATGATGAATGATTTATGTTCATGTTGTGGAACATGTAAGAATGATTTAATTATGAGATGGGTGGGACCTATATCTCCCTCCAATGCATTAGGTCAATATTTATATCATGATATAGACATGGCTGGAATGGTAAGTTAATCCAGTTTAGTGTTACATGACTGGAATAATGAGTGAACTCGATTCATAAAGGGACTTTGTCCACTAAGATGGTCTTGGAAGCAATGCCTTGGCTACTATGGAAATATTATCATGTGATTAATGGTTTTCCACAATTACATGTTTTATTACAATGCTATTTTATGTTTATTGATGTTCCATTATGATCTATTCCTTATGTACTTTCATGTTTTATGTCATTGCTCAAGATTTTGATGTTTAAACATTATGTTCATGTTTATAAGTTCAAATGTATATGGTTTGTTTTATTCTCTCCATGCATACCCTTACTGAGAATTTTAGCTCACCCTTTATGTGTTTTCTTTTCCCCAAGATATAAAGAAAGGTTTTAGGAAAGAAAACAAAATGGGAAGATCTTTATGGGAGTTGTTGAAGATCTTTCACAACGATTATAAGATTTTGTTCCAAGTTTCCAAATACAGTATACTATTACAATCCTTTAGTGTTGTTTTTTGTTATGTATTAAGTATTCCGCAAAAGTAATGCAATTTCCATGTACGCCAAGATTTGGGTCTCTACAATTCCCTTCTTCTTGAATTTCCTAGCATTATTTTATTTTGAATAAGGTTGTTCTTTTGAAAAATAATCCTCGGTATTTTTTTATAAACATCTTTGATTAATAATAAAATACATACTTCATCTAATTTATTGTGTCATCATTTAAAAACAAAATATATTCTGAAATGTCCATATATTTTTTTGTGTGTAAAAATTTTTCATACTTTATTCAATCATCTTTATCAAAAATTATTAAAACATTATAATATGAGATTTGATTGATCGTGATTTCAAATTATTGATTATCAGATTAAAAAAACCCACTTGATTGATTCTCCTCATACTTACGAGTTAATCTGAAATAATGATATGAGATACTTTTAATGTACCTTTAACTCAATTTATCAAAATTAGAAATCCTTTCATCCAAATGGATATCACTCTATTATTAGGAAATTTATGGGTAAAATTATTTGGTTTATTATTTGATACATTTTTAAATAAATACTTTCCATCACTTTCTTTTCAGAAAATACCCTTAATAGAAAGTAGTTTATAAGATTAATAGAACGAATATCCTTCAATTTAAATTTCCATGGAATCTTGCAACTTCTTATATGAAATATTTTATATTTTATTATATATTTGGAAGGAAAACATCTATTTTCCACCTTATTCAAGAAAGATTATAGAGGAATAAAAATGTATAACAAAATCAATGTAAATCCAATCATAATTGGGGTAATCTTGTTCAATAGATAATGATTTATAGGATTTTAAATATATTATAATCTATAGACATGTATCATAATTTTCATAAAATCCTTCGTAACTAGCCTTTCCCAAAAAAACATACCACATTTTTGTAATCCTTCATAGGTGCCATCGTACTGGCCCTTGAAACTAAAGATTCAGAGATGAAGAAAAAATTGGACTGGGAGATTTAAATGAGGAAAATCATTGAGGTATAAATCATGAAATAACCTTTGTGGGACACATGAGGGGGGGGGTGTCCCCTTTATAATGGTTATTTTAGCCGACAGTTTATTTCCTAAGAAAACATGATGATTGAGATTTAATCTAGATGATATTATGGATGAGAAAATATAAGATGAAATATTTTTAATGAATGTTAACTATTGATGTTTTATAAAACATCTTATTGTGTTTGGTCAAAATGAAAAAAATAAAAAAATAGTAAATAATATTAATAGAAAAGGAAGGATAAAATTAATCATAATGAAATAGTGTTATAGTATAAAAAGAAAAAAAACCTTACAGAGTGGAATAATAGGTATTATAATTGTTCTTCTTGTCTTTATAATATATGATATTAATATGAAATTAAAATGAAAACTTGAATAAATTATATTTAAATGAAAACTTGAATATGATAATTTTATAGGAAAACTCAAATATGATAAAATTAAATTCAAATTTTAATATGATAAATTTAAATGAAAATTAAAATACGATAACATTAAATATTCGATTACTCCTGAAAATTTTATAAGATTTCTAGGTCCAAAAATTTATTCTGGATAATTGATTCCAAAAAATTCATAAGGAATTCTGTGTCTGAATAACATATTATAATAAAATTTTAAGAAAATTTAAATTTTGAAATAATAATATTTTCGTAAAAGGCCAATAATATCTACTCCCCCTATTAATAGAACTAACCTAATGTAAGGATATTAGTAAAGATGAAGTAGATGTGAATGATCTCTACCCATTGATCATTCCTAGGTTTTGTATACTATATTCAAATTTATTTGGAAGTAATTATTTTGTAAAATTATCAACAAGTTGTTCTTGTGCTCTTATGAATTATAAAATTATATATCCTTTAATTTTTTTATCCGTAAAAAAGTGATTCATATTACCTATATGTTTTTCATGAGAGTGATGTGAAAAGTTTTTTACCTAAGGATATGAATCTTGTTTTATCACAATGTATTTGTGTTTTTGTAAAACTCATGCATTATTAGTGAGTGTGTTTTTTATCCACAACACTTCAGAAAAACAACTTCCAACTACTACATATTCGGCTTTATTAGTGGAGAGTTCTATCGATTGGTTTTTTTTCAAATAAAAAAAAATAATGTAATACCATATGAAACGAGAAGTTCTGGATTCACTTTTCCTATCCATTCTACAACCACCAAATGTAGCAGACGAATAAATTTTACGTTGAAAATCACTATTAGAAGAATAGAAAATGCATAAATCCATAATACACTATAGATAACAGAAATTTTTGTGAACTTATTTTATAAGATATTCCGTTGGATTAGCTTGATACATTTAATAGAAGCATAAAAAAATTATGTTATGTCAACTAGAAGTTATATATAGTAAACTTTATTTCACACCTCTATATTTTTTATGATCAACTAGTTTCCCAGCTTCATCAATATGAAGTGTATTTGAGGTACCGATAGAATTAATTATAATTTAAGTATTTCAATATCATAACATTTTAAGAAGATATTTTATACAATTATGTTGATATATAATGGTACCTTCTGGTGTTTGAGAATTTTGAAAATTAAGAATGAATGTTGACTCACCCATCATACTCATCTCAAAATAAAATTTCATATGATTTAAAATAGAATATTTTTTATATGTTTGATTTGATCCAAATATAATGTCATCAATATATATTTGAACAAAAATAATGTATTTTATATAAATTATTTATAAAAAGAGCTCGATCAGTGGTTCCGTTAATATAATTTGTTTTCTAACAAAAATCAATTTAAACTATCGTATCAGGCTCTAGGGTCTTGTTTACGTTTGTATAATGATTTGGAATGTTTATAAACATATTCATGATTTTTTCTATTCAAAAGAAATAGGTTTAAAAAAAACTACCTCATGTACATAACTATTTATGAAACCTTTCTTTACAAATAGTTGAAAAAGTTTGAAATTGAAGAATGCTACAATGGGTTATAGAATATGAATAGACTCATGTCTAGAAAATAGAGCATATGTTTCTTCACAATCTATTCCCTCTTATAGGTTATAAAATTTAGAAATATTTCATTCTTTATTTATAATGATTATCCCATTTTTATCACATTTTATTCTAAGGACCCATTTAATCCAATTATAGAAGTTTCTTTTTGGAATTTTAACCAACATCCAAACTTTATTACTCTTCAATTCATTTATCACATCCTTCATAGATTAATTCAAATCATCATCACCTAAATCCTCTAAAAGGAATTTTGGGATCTAATTGGGAAAGAAAATGTAAATGTTATACATATTTTATCATGGAACTACTATTCCTGACTTGGTTATTCACATAACCAATGATACTATCACCAGAATTATTCTTATGAAACAATTGACCTGGGTTTTGTGAAACCTGTTTATCAACATAAGGTAAAAAATATACATGAGTAAATACTTCCTAAAATTGTTTTTGGGTATTTTCCTTACTAGAAGAATTTTCCAATAGTGGTTGAGAATAATTTTTTTGAAAAAACATCTGAAGAGGTATGTTGGTGTTTTTCTAAGATTAAATGGTTGGTTTCATTAAATTTATATTGTTCTATTTCATCAACAGTGGATGATTTTTAATTTAAAAAATAATATACCTCAGAAGTAGTTGAATAACCTAAGAATATAAATTCATCAGATTTGGGTGTGAATTTATTTATGTTTTCTTTCGTATTCAATATGAATACCTTATAACCAAATACTATGATGTAAGATACTATTGGGTTTCAACCTGTCCACAACTAATAAGTAGTTTTATTAATAAAATATCAAATTAAAACTCGATTTATATTATAACAAGTATTACTGAGCTCTTCATCTAAATAATGTTAAGCAATTGAGTATTTACTCAACAGTGGTCTCATTATTTCATGAAGAACAATATTTCATAATTCAACAACACAATTATGATGAGGTGTTCTTGGAGATGAAATGTTATGTGTAATGAAATTTTTACTACAAAAAGACTCAAAATTAGAATTTGAAAATTATTCACTATGATAACTATGAATAGTTATCAATGTAAGGTTTTTATCATTTTTAACTTTGGCTATAAAATTATTAAAATCAAAAAAGGCTTCATATTTCTTAGAAAATAAATGGACTTATGTATATCTTTTGTAATCATAAACAAAAAACAATACATATAATTATTCCTAGCACATCCATTTTTAAGACTAAATAAATACATGTTCACTAACTATAAAATAATTATTAGTTGTGAATTAAATTATAAATTTATGGTTTGTCTTAGGTTGCTTACCTTATTAACAAGGGCCATAGAACATTTAAGAATCAAATCTATTCTCTGGTAGGTCCTTAAAATTTATTTTCATAGTTAACTTACATAATTTTACTTGGTTACATTTCCATAACCTTCTATTCCTTATCAATGATTGATCTTATATTGCACTAAGGAAAGGTATGCCTTGGTTCATAAGGTCATATATGTTTAGTGCATATACAATCTATCGTGGATGAGTAGAAATAAAAAATTCATCCATGATATTAGGTACTACATATTTATAATTCACAAAATTCACATGGTATCCTTCATCACATAATTGACTTATGATTATAAGGTTGCTATTAATATATTTTAACAAAAACTAATTCTAAAGTAAATATTTTTAGAGAAGAACAATATTATCTATACCGATAATATCACCTTGAGAATTATCTCCGAAGGTAACTTTTCCATATTTCCTTATGATAATATTATAAAGAAATATTTTTTACAAATAATATACTATGAACAAAAACTATCTATGTACAATGTTTTCTTGTTGTTGGTACTTTATTTGTTTTCCTATAAACAAAACAATTAGACTTTCAGAACCCCAAACTTCTGGGGTTCCAGAAAAGATATAAATTTTTTAGGAATCCACAGTTGTTTTAAAAAATGGCATTTATTGAACCCTATGGATTGGATTTTATTTATAGTATAATTTTAATTCTAGTGACCACCACTTTGGAATTTTTTACAAATGGGTGCACTTTTTGAAAAATTTAATTTTTACTAATAACTGTGGTTGTATTTGAATATCGCATTCCATAACTATTTCCATGAGAAAAATGATATTTACCAATTTAATCAAAACCTTCCTTACATGAAGTTAATTATGACAAAAATTTTCTTAGAGAAGAAATTTTAGACATTATATTAACAACTAAATTCTTATCCTGTTGAGTAATGGATTCGAAATTGAGTTTTTCAAAACTTGTTTGTAAAAAATTATTTTTAGAAATTATTTTTTCTAAATATATAAAAATGGTATATTTCCAAAAAATATGTTTATCAAGACCATTATAATGATCTGATATGTATTTGGTTAAAACATTTAACTATAAATTTTCTTTATCTGGTTATTACAAACTTTGCAATATTCATTTTAATTGAGTTTTTTAAAATGAGAAAACTTTTCATATAAAGGAAGGGTATCTTCCACTACTGATGTAAATTCATCATACAAATATTTATAAATTTTCTCATCATGTTAATTTGAATATTAATTTATATTAGCTCAGTATTCGGTAGCACATGACTTGTCCATTAAGAATTTTTTATTAGAATGTATTTTGGAAAAAGGCCAATGTTAATCTATTTAGATAAATTATTATCAAAAGAATATTCTATAAAATCTATTATATATAATTTCCAAGAGTAATTAGATTTTATGACGTTCTTTACTTTTTGACTGTAATACCTTCTTTGATTCCTTTTAGCATGCCATTCCTTTTTATATTTTCATTTAGGATTTGTATAATCCAGTCTCATATGTCCAGATTTATTACACTAATAGTAAATATTTTTAGAATATATATTTTTTAATTTATTTCCTTGTAACTTTTTTTTGTAACAATTTAAAAAATCCTTATTACCAACTATCTTGTTCATCCTCTAAGCCTGATTAGCATGTTCATTTTTGTATTTCACAGAATCACTAGAATCATATTATATGACAACCTTTCTCTATCTAGAAGATTTAAAAAAAATTCTATGTTGGGTATTTAGTATAAATTATACATGTATTAAAAGTAACTACACCATTCATTTTCATTTATTTCTCATCATCTATTTTTATCCCACCCTCGTATATCAAAGGGGTTTCAAATAAGTAATCATGAGTTTGATTTTTTCCTCGATTCATTAACAACTATTCTGTTAGATTTCCATTAATTGGGAATAATACTAATTATCTTCTCTAAAATAACTATGTCATCGAATCCTATCTCTCCCATCAATATTAGACTATTTTCAATTGTCATAATCCTTTGATTCATTTTTTCTATGAATTCACCTAGTAGAATATCAAATGATTAGTGGTCATCTAGGATAATTTATATTCTAGTTTAGAAAACCATTTAAGACCCAAAATTATTTGCCATTAATTTCTTTCAAGTACAATTATCTGATTTATAAGATGACATCTTTCTATATATGTTTCAAGTCATGGAATTTAATATTTTATTCCATACCTTGTTATTCAACAAAAAATCATGTTTTTCTTGATTAGTAAAAGTTATGAGTTACTTGTAAGTAATTTTATAATATCGAGTGATCATTAAAAAATTATCAACTTCATTATTGATCAAAAAATGTCTTTAATATATCCCTCGAGTATTCATTATCAGCACCGTCAAAAAATAGGTGGTCTAGTGGTATTGAGATTATCAATGGATCTGAAATTTAGTACCAGGATCATTAAAATTAATACAAAAAATCCTTTACACAATACAGATTAGTGTAATAAGAATTTATAGAAAAAATTTTTTGTAAACTTTAATCATCAATACTAATATAAATAAGCGACAAGGTTTTGAAATAATTTTAGAAGTGGAATCCTCCTGTAACACTAATTGTTTGTATCAGTATTATAGAGACTTTTCTATGATACAAATTGTTGGATCAAAATGCATATGGAGATTGATAAATATAATAGGGGTTAATTTTAATAAAAAAAACATTTTTTTGACCTTAATAGAAACAATGTTTAACAAGGTTAAAAAATCATATTCACAAAACCTATTACATATTTAATAGGTAATCATACATGGCCCTTTGGTTTGATAATATAAATTTTGAAATCAAGTAAATTATGATATATAATTCCACATGTCATAATGATAATATGATTCAACCTTAACAGCTCACAAAATCGTAATCAATGTAAAAAAATTGTATCATAATCAATGACATTATGTTAATCATGATATTAATAGAAAAATGAATATAAATTTATTAGTTTATATTATATGAATCAGAAATAATTCTTATAATGAAACATGTAATACAAATGAATAAAATTAATTTCAAATAAAGAGAAGGGTATCAAATAAACTAGGATAATGTTCCACTATATTATACTTTCAATAAATACATTCTTTCCATTATAAGGTAATTACCTCTATATGATGATTTCTCTATCTCGCTATCCCCATGATCCATTGATATGAAAATTGAATTATAGGTCTGCATATCCTTATTAGTTCTCAATACGAAGGATTAAATTCTTTATTTCTATCCCCACAAGCCCTCAATCATATTCATGTAATATATCTTCATAATTATTAATGAAAACTCAAAAATATTATGATTAAAGGAACAATTATTTCACTCTTGTATGCTCCAGATCTCTCGCACACTAAGATTTTTGAAAATGAAAATGATCAGCACATAGTTTCAAACACACTTAATGGATGTGTATTTATAGGTATTCTTCCAAAGGTCATTTTAATCCTCCAACGGTCATATTTCTATACATTTTTCTTGATTACATTGACAAATGTCACTTCAATAGTTATATTATAACATAATTTCCAATGAAATTTTGATATACACCATTTGTAGTGTAAATTTTTTTCCATTATAATAGATTATGGTTTTCAATATTATGAATTTAAACATATATTTATCTGAATGATTTTCTTATAGAATTCTGTTATGATTTTTTATAAGTATTATTCTAATGCTTTTAGTTCTGATATCATGTCTGATTATAAAAACTTTTTTCGGTACCAATACAAGATGTAACTTCCTAATATTTGATTTTATAATGGTGATTATGGTCATTATTAGTTCAATATTCATTATGATAATTATAATGAATAATGTAGTTTTATATAATTATAATCATTTAAGACTAAATCAAAGAATTTTTAAACATATATATCCTATAAAAAATATTTTAAAAATACATTCAACATGAAATAGTTAGTAGTTATGTTTTTAAGAAATTGTTTTGGATTTCCAATACCAAAGGAATGGGGTCACGACCCACCTTCACCAAAAAGAGGGTAGGGTCAGCAGATTTCCATGCCCTTCCTTCTTTAAGCAGAAGGAGAGATAATGACCCCCCGAAACCCGCCTTCAATAGGTGCCGGAGTATCGAACATCACCAAGGGTACAAAATCACACACTAAATAGAAGGAATTACCATTTTTCTTTTAATAGGATTGGGAGAAAAGATGGAAAATCCCAAAACACCAAAACTGAAAGTAAAACTGAAAGTAAAAGTAAAACCAAGAACCATTCCCAATGCATGTTACAAAAGTAAAATCTACAATGTATAAGGAGACTAAAAAGAAAAATACCAAAATAAAGAACAACAACAACTGCGATGATCTGCCACAAGGTCTGAGCTAGTACGGTCTAGCACGATCCCCGCAGTCCTCCTGGATACATAAAATCAGGTTTATATACGTAGGGTGAGCATACGAGTATACTCAGTAGGGAAAAAACAAAGACTCGCATGCACAATTGGGGAGGCATACTAATGCTCTGTGAGAAAAGAGATAACCAAGCACCTAGCAAGGAAACTAACCACCCACGCCTCACCAAGGTATGCTCCCCAAATAACGCAATACAAGTAATGTATAGTAATAGCACATAGATGTTTGAGTACCCCGCACCACTTTCCCACTGGTTATTGAAGGCATCCTAGGCATCTGACCAATCCCACCATTCTCATCGTAGTCCCACTGCCATACCCCACCCACACGCTCCTGGGCCACAACCACACATCCCGCCCGCAAACACCTGGGCCACAACCACATACCCCACCCGAAAACACCAGGCCCACAACCACATATCCCACCCCCAAACACCTGGTCCAAAAACACAACCAACCCGTAGACACCTGGTCCACAACTGTCACATGTAACCACGCCTGTAAACACCTAGGCCAGAACAACCACTGCCATGACCGAAGACACTTGGGCCTCATGCCGAAGATACTTGGGAAATCATCTACCCGCACACACCTAGGCCAACCACCACACTACCCTGGCTGAAGATTATTGTTCTAATAATGAACTTCAGGCCATCACATCCTACCCGAAGATACTTGGTCTATCCAGGAAAGGGAGCAGAAAGGAGATAATAACTAGCCACAAATAGAAGTGTTGGAAAAAACACCATCCCCCATTAAATGGGGGTGTTTGTCACTAAGTTCTCGACTTGGGTGGGCCCGAAAAAGAAACACAAAAACTAAAAGTATATTTATAGGTAACTAGCACTCGTCTAATCTAGGTTTTTCTTTAACTAGCCTTAATAACACTATCCTTACTATTCATTCATAAGAGAAGAGAACATCTCCCAAGCCGTAGTCACAACTCACACCAAACCAAATCCCCATTTGCCCCATCCTTGTTTCCATGTTCAGTAATAATGTTTAAATAAGTTTCTTCACCTACTTGGGCAACTAGTAAGTATAAGCACAAGCCAAGGAAAGAGTACACCTAACAGCAATTTGAGCATTCACACCCGGTTCTCTTGTAAAGTCACAACAATAAAGGGATAAGTGATATCCCTCAATGTACAAGAACCAAAGAAAATGCCAAGAAATATCCCGATGTCCCCAAAATACAGGATCCAACGGTTTCTCAACAATAGAGGATCCCACCCTAATTCTTTATATAAGAAGAGTAATCACACAGCCTCATGGTATAACAACAGGGGATCTCATCCCCACCCGCATTGCCCCATCAATCTAAGCCCCCATCCAAGAAAACCATAAGGTCACCCACAAACAGATCGTGAAGGAAAACAACCAATCCACTACCACCTACACAAGGCAGGCCCATTCAAGTATTTTAAGATTTAAAAGATTTAACACACTCCATGGTTTCAATTCCACTGGGCTTAAACCGGGGTTATCATAGAAAAGGAGTTGATCCTGGTTCTTCCAATTTATTTAGCCGAATATATGTAATTAACCAATACCCTTTACACTTTAAGGGGTTCACAACTAAAATACATGCCATTTAAACATAACACGGGGTAAGGGTTTATTAATGCACAGAGAAAGACCCCCAACGACCATGATTTTCAGTAGGCGTAAGCCCTCACAATTCAGAAACCATTAATCATTAAAGAGGAGAAAAATAGAGCAGCATCATCAATCACATTCATCCCCATCATTCTTTAGAATCCATTTGTTATCTTCATTAAAGTTTGATTCATCCAATTCTATAGATAAAGTAGCGTACCCACCCCGCAAGATACATAGAAAGAAGAGACGAAGGTGAAACCCTTACCTGACTGATAAAGGAGACATTTTCTCTACGCGCCAAGTATAGGGGATGCACAACTTGTAGGGGAGGAACGTCGGGAACTCCAAGGATGAGAAGGAGACTTTTTCCTAGGTTAACTACAAGTCTCAGGAAGGAGGGACTTCAAGCACACCACGGAGAAGAGAGAAGTTGGTCAAAAAAGAAGGAGGGGGAAGAAGAACTTATTCTGTGATATATAGATAAAATCCCGTTGTTATGGGATATGAGAAATTTGAATGCTTTGAATTCGGATCGTGATTCCCCACGTGGTTGGGTGGTTACACATGATGGGATAAATTATTATTTAATGATCCCCATAATAAAGGTGGTAACAACTATGATTTTAAATAATTTAATAAAATGGAGGGGCATTATATGAGAAATCACATCTAGGTCGGTTGGGGAGGGTCGCTCCACCCTTTGGATTTTTAAAGCATTGATTGAGAGCTTAAAAATGGCCTTGAACCACTTCCAATAGTTAAAAAGGCCTAAAAGTGGGGTTACGGGGAATGCTGTAGATGAAAAGCCCGCCAAGGCTGGGTGACACCAATCGGTCGCGCTGATAATTGGAAAAGGAAGGGGTCATGAAGGTCTGGGTCATTACATCAGATACCTCTCAAACCATTCTCACCCTCAAGAATCAAAACCAGACCTGGAGGAAGGAGGGGGGGGGGATCCGAACAACCACCCGAGAAGATACCTCTCAGGAGTGAACCTCTCCAACATAGGAAAATCTTATCTCCTGAACAAAAAAAACGCCCTACTGCCCCTTCCTGTTGCATGCAAAACAAAAGGGCTAAACCGTCTGGTCTAGTGTGAGAGGGGTCTCCCTTCCTCCATGTTAAGATTCTATCCACATTGGGCAGCACTAACTCACCCGCACGGGTTTAGGAACATCTTTGTTAATGCTTATTAACTAGGGATCATGTCCTCCCCTCCCCATTCTTTAAGACACTTCACACACACAGCCACAGAAAATGAAACTGGACATACATAGCCGACAAGGTAAGAATTACACAGCAAACAAGTACTGACAAAACAGGATAACACTCAAAAAAACTCGGGCTATTGGGCACACATCTGTGCTTCCCTCTCCCAGATACTTTCCTCAAGCCCACCACGTCTCCATAACACACGAACCAAGGGAATGGTTTTCCCAAAAAGCAATTTCTCCTTACGATCCTCGATCTTGATCAGTCGTTCTATGAAGGTTGCATCGCCTTCGATATCTAGCCCTCCCTATTCAAGGACGAGTGAATCGTCATGCATATATCATCGGAGCTGGGACACATGGAATACATCATGTATCCTCAGTAGCGGCGGTGGTAGCGCTAGCTGATAAGCCACTTCACCGACCCGTCGCAACACTTAGAAGGGCCTGATGAACCTTGGATAAAGGTTACATCCCTTGCCAAACCTCCGCTGTCCACACCGAGGGGAGACCTTCAAGAACACGTGGTCCCTGACCTCGAACTCCAAGGGTCTCCTCCAATAATCGGCATATGACTTCTACTGGTCTGGAGAAGCCTTCATCCTCTCTTGTATAAGATGAACCGTCTCTATTGTGCTCTGCACCACCTCCGGGCCAAGAACGCATGTTTCCCCAATCCCAGCCCATCACACGGGTGAGCAGCACGACCTTCCGTATAGGGCTTAGAATAGATCCATGCCAGTGGTAGAGTGATAGATATTATTTTAGGAAAACTCTACTAGAGGCTAGTGTCACACCCATGATCCTCTTGAGTCCAGAACACATTCTAGCAGCATATCCTCCAAAGTTTGGATAGTGTGCTCTATCTGCCCTTCTGTCTGGGGGTGGAAGGCAGTGCTAAGGCATAGCTGGGTGCCAAATGCATGCTGAAAACCCCTCCAAACTCGCGAGGTGAATCATGCATCCCTATCCGAGACTATGGAACTAAGAACTCTATGAAACCGCACTACCTAGTCCACATATCTCTGTGCTATAGCATCCACTGTACCCAACTCCTTGATCAATATAAAGTGAGCCGATTTCATCAACCGGTCCACTACTACCCAGATGGCATCGCAACCTCCGTGATCTTTGGGTAGCCCCGTGATGAAATCCATCATGATGTCTTCCCACTTCCACTCGGGGACATCTAAGGGTTGCAACAACCTGCCTGGAACAAGGTGTTCAGCCTTCACCTACTGACACACAAGGAACTTGGCCACAAACTATGCCACTCCTCGCTTTGCTCCGGGCCACCAAAACATTCTCTTTAGGCCCTGGTACATCTTGGAAACTTCCGGGTGCACAGCTAGGGGTGATTTGTGGAACTCACTAAGAACTTGTCCACGCATCGCCTCTGGAACAAACAACTTTCCTCGGAAAAGCATCCGGTTCTGACCATCCTCCGTCCACCCTTCCGGAGCATTGCCCTGGTCAAATCGGCCACGCATCACTTCACTCTCCGAGTATCCCCACTGAGACTCCTCCATCTGATGCAACAAAGAAGGATGTACTTTCATCTTATATAGGTATCTCCTACCATTATCCATCCTCGCCTCCAGGTGCAAGGCAGCCAACTCCTCCATTGCTTTCCAAGCATCTACCGATTTTCAGACCACATCCTTCTGCGACCTCCTTCTCAAAGCATCGGCCACTACATTCCCTTTTTACGAAGTGTAGTAAATCTCGAAGTCATAATCCTAGATGAACCCCATCCACCTTCACTACCATAAGTTTATATCCCACTGGGAGAAGATATACCTTAAGATTTTGTGATCCGTGAAGACCACAAAGCGTTCTCCGATGAGGTAATGCCGCCACAAATTTAGTGCAAAAGCGACCGCTGCAAGCTCCATATCATGGGTAGAATAATTATGATCATGAGGATGTAGCTTCCTAGACCCATAAGAGATCACCCCTTGTCGCTGCATCAACACACATCTGAGGCCCTGCCCTGAATCATCACAGAACACCTCATATGCCACCCCTTCTTCTGGTAGTCTCAGCACTGGGGCACAAACCAACTTCTCCTTAAAATAGCTGAAGGCTGCCTCACACTTCTCACTCCATGCATAACCCTGTTCCTTTTTGGTTAAGGCTGTAAAAGGGGCTATAACTTGGTTGAAGTTGGGTACGAGCCTCTGATAATAACCTACATGCCCGAGGAAACTACAAACCTATGCCACGTTCTTGGGTGCTGCCCAAGAAACAACTGCCTCAACCTTTGATGGGTCCACCACTACCCCATGTTCGGAAACTACGTTCCCATGTAAGTGCACTTCTCGCATCCAGAAATTGCATTTCGACAACTTCCCATAGATCTTGTGCCGTCTAAGGTCCTCCAAAACCGTCCTCAGGTGCTCCGCGTGGTCCTCCACTGATCTTGGATAGATCAGGATGTCTTTGGTGAACACGACTACGAACTAATCCAGATACTCCCGGAAGATAGATTTCATAAGCACCATGAACATAGCTGAGGAGTTCGTGAAACCGAAAGGCATGACTGCAAACTTGAAGTGCCCATATCTGCACCTGAAGTCCGTCTTCGAGATGTCACCCTCCTTTACCCTAAACTGGTGATACCCAGATCGCAGGTCGATCTTCGAGAACCACCCTTCCACCTTCACCTAGTCAAAGAGATCGTCTATCCTCAGAAGGGGGTAGCGATTCTTGATCGTCAACTAATTCAGCCTTTTGTAGTATATACAAAACCTAAGACCACCATCCGACTTCTTTGCAAACAAGACTGGAGCACCCCACGGTGACACACTTGGTCGAACATAACCCCTCTTCATCAGGTCGTCAATCTGAATCCGCAACTCCCGTAGCTCCGAAGGCGCCATCCGGTAGGGAGCCATCAAAATCGGAAGAGCACCAGGATGCAAGTCTATCCCAAAATTGATATCACGTTGAGGAGGTAGATCCATAACATCTTCAGGAAAGACGTCCATAAACTCATTGACGATCCCGGGTACTCCCACCATCTCAGAATCCACTGACTCTACTGACAGCTCGGCTAACAAGGAGAGGAGGGGTTCCTCTCACCAGCTAACCTTCTGGCCACCCCACTCACCGGTGAATGTAACACGTCGGCCACCCAATTCTGAGAACAAAACCCTTCCTCAAAAGAATTCGATAGTGGCACACACATAGAGAATCCAGTAGATGCATAGGATGACATCGTATGGCTGTCTCTTTAGTAGTAGTAGATTCCCGACCGACTGATGTGTCCCTTTCATCAGTCTACATCCTCTAAAAACATATAACAAGTCGGTATGACCTCTGACTGGTGTGCTCAGCACCAGAGGCACTGGAAGTCTCTCGGTATCTAGACCCAGAGCACGGGGCAAACCGGGTGCAACAAAGGAGTGTGAAGCTCTGGTATCGAACAAGGCATAAGCAAGGGTACTGAACAAACTAATCGTACCTCAAACAACCTCTGATCCCACTGGATCTTCTGCCTCCGCGGCATGCAACTGTCCATTCCCAACTCCTATGCCCCTCGACTATTGGCCACCTCCCCGAACGCGCCCTGGTCGAGGTCCCTGAGGAGCGCCCTGAGGTCATCCCCCCCCCTGCAATGTCTGCCCTTGGTGGAGCGGGATCTCGCTACCCCTGCTGCTGCTGAAAGGGACTAGCTTGAAGCTGCTGCTGAGGAGGGTGCTGGACATGTCCACCACTGCCATACTAAACTCAGTCCAGGCACTGATTCCAGGGATGTCAATGGCTCCCAAAGACGAATCACCTCGGTCCTGGGGACGATGGGAAAGGGAGAGGACTGGGGGACTGGAACTGGAACTGCTGCGGCCTGCTCCCTGCTGGTCGGAACCTAGAGGGTCTCGATGCTGGAGGTCTGGTACTGACAACCTTTCCCTTTTATGGGCCTTGAAAAATCCACTCTCGTGGCACACTTCCAAGTGTGTGCATCCTCTCCACCACCTCTTCCTTCTTCTGGTCCTCCAAGTATATCGGCAAGGTGAAGGGGGTAACGGCGTACTGGAGGGAAGGTCGGAGCGCCTCCTCTAAAAGTCTCGCCCGAGACTCCTCATCTGGAAAGAGGTCCAGAGCAAAGTAGAGGAGATACTTGAACTTGATCCCCAGCTCCCTTACCGACATAATCCCCTGCTGGAGGGAGAGTATCTCCTTCCTCTTCTCTGCCTTCATCGTAGAAGAGAGGAATTCCACCCGGAACTCCTCGAAATCAGCCCATGCCACCTCAGCCTCTCTCCTCTCCCCCAGGTAGAGTGTCCACCACTGACGCGCTGTTCCCCGCATCTGGCTGACGGCCAGAGGATCCCAGTACTTGGTCGGAACCCAGATCAAGCCGAAGTCTATCACCAACTCCACTAACCAGGCCTCCATCTTCATGTCAGAGGTGCTGCCCTCGTACTTCTCGAGGGTATGTCGCTAGAAGGCTCGAAACGTCTTCTTCCACTGATCTTTCTCCTTCTACCGATCATCCCTCTGCTGATCCTCCAAGTCAACCTCCTAGTCCTCGATCGCCCGTACAACTCGTGGTCATCTCCCGGGTGCCATAGCTGCAAGGTAAACTAAGAATTCCTAAGCCCAAGTAGTACAGAGTATTGTTCTTAAAACTTCATAAAATTATTATTTATTTAAAATTCCCAAAACACCACCAAAACACGAGAACACAAGTCATTATGATGCATTCCCCTTTCTTAGGGTCTCTACCCTACAATCATCATGGCCTCACTTGGTCATTCGGTCGGTCCAGAGTCCTTGCATCGGATCACGGGGGGCCCTAAAATCCCATGTCCTAGACGGTCTTACATGTACTAATTCATGCACCAAGTCCACCCAACACCATTTCCCTACCATCCCATGCAATCCTCGTGGTTCATAACTCCAGACTCCATCCTATCTCTCAACCTTTCCCTTTGATACCATTCTGTCATGACCCACCTTCACCAAAAAGAGGGAAGGGTCCGCAGATTTCCAGGACCTTCATTCTTTAAGTTGAAGGAGATATAATGACCCCCTGAAACCCGCATTCAATAGGTCCCGAAGTGGCGACCAGCACCAAGGGTCTAAAATCACCCACTAAATGGAAGGCATTACCTTTTTTCTTTTAATAAGATCGGGATATATGATAGTAAATCCCACAACACCAAAACTGAAAGTAAAACTGAAAGTAAACGTAAATCCAAGAATCATTCCCAATGAATCTTACAAAAGTATAATCTACAATGTATAAGGAGACTACAAAGAAAAATACCAAAATAAAGAACAACAGAAACTACGATGATCTGCCACAAGGTCTGATCTAGTACAGTCTAGCACGATCCCCGAAATCCTCCTAGAAACCTGAAAGCAGTTTTATATATGTAGGGTGAGCATATGAGTATACTCAGTAGGGAAAAAGCAAAGACTCTCATGCACAAGTGGGGAGGCATACTAATTCCCTATGAGAAAAGAGATAACCAAGAACCTAGCAAGGAAACTAACCACCCAAGCCTCACCAAGGCATGCTCCCCAAATAACGCAAGACAAGTAATGTATAGTAATAATACATCAATGTTTGGGTACCCCGCGCCACTTTCCAACTAGTTATTGAAGACATCCCACGCATCGGACCAATCCCGCCATTCTCATCGCAGTCCCACTGCCATACCCTGCCCGCACAAACCTGGGCCACAACCACACAACCCACCCGCAAACACCTGGGCCACAACCACATACCCTGCCCGCAAACAACTGGGCCACAACCACATATCCCACCTGCAAGGACCTGGCCCACAACCACTAACCCACCTGCAGAAACCTGGGCCTCAACTTCCACACGTAACCATGCCTGCAAACACCTAGGATAGAACAACCACTTCCATGCCCAAAGACACCTAGGCCTAATCCTGAAGATACTTGGGAGACCATCTTCCTACACACACCGGGGATAACCACCACACTACCCTGCCCAAAGATTATTTGGTTAATATTGGACTTCCGGCCATCACAGCCTACCCGTAGATACTTGGTCTATCCAGGAAAGGGAGCAGAAATGAGCTAATAACCAGCCACTAATATAAGTGTTGGGAAAAACACCCTCCCCCATGAAATGGGGGTGTTCGGCACTAAGTTCTCAACTTGGGCGGGGCATGAATAAGAAACACAAAAACTAAAATAATATGTATAGGTAACAAGAACTCACCCAATCTAGGTTTTTCTTCATCCAGCCTATAGAACACTATCCTTACTATTCATTCATAAGAGAAGAGAACATCACCCATGCCCAAGTCACAAATCAGACTAAACCAAATCCCCATTTGTCCCATCCTTATTTCCATGTTCAGTAATAATGTTTAAATAAGTTTTTGCACCTACTTGGGCAACTAGAAAGCATAATCACAAGCCAAGGAAAGAGTACACCCAACAAAAATTTAAGAATTCACACCTGGTTCTCTTGTAAAGTCACAACAACAAAGGGATAAGTGAGATCCCTCGATGTAATGGAACCAAAGAAAACTCCAAGATACAGCCCTATATTCCCAAAATCCAGGAGCCAACAGTTTCTCAACAACAAAGGATCCCACCCAAATTCATGATATAAGGAGTGTAATCACATAGCCTCAAGGTATAACGATAGGGGATCCCATCCCCACCCGCATTGCCCAAACAATCTGAGCCCCCATCCCATAAAACCATAAGGTCACCTGCAAACGGCTCGTGATGGAAAACAACCAAACCACTCCCACCAATACAAGGCAGGCCCATGCAGGTATTTTTAGATTTAAAAGATTTAACACACTCCAAGGTTTCAATTCCAATGGGCTTAAACCAAGGTTATCATAGAAAAGGAGTTGATCCTGGTGCTTCCAATTTATTTAGCTGAATATATGTAATTATCCAATTCCATTTACACAGAAAGGGGTTCACAACCAAAATACAATCCATTTAAACATCACAAGGGGTAAGGGTTTATTAATGCACAGAGAAAGTCCACCAACGACCATGATTTTTAGTAAGCGTAAGCCCAAAAAAATCAGAAACCATTAATCATGAAAGAGGAGAAAAACAGAGCAGCATCATCGGTCACACCTGTACCCTTAATTCTTTAGAATCTATTTATTACCTTAATTAATGTTTGGTTCATCCAATTTTATAGATATAGTAGCATTCCCACCCCGCAAGATACACAGAATGCAGAGACAAAGGTGAAACCCCTACCTGAATGATCAAGGAGACGTTTGCTCCACACGCCAAGAACAAGGGATGCACAACTTATAGGGGAGGAATGTCAGGAACTCCAAGGATGAGAAGACGACTTCAGCCTAGGCTCACCACAAGTCTCGGGAAGGAGGGACTTCAAGCGCACCACGGAGAAGAGAGAAGTTGGTCAAAATGGAAGGAGGGGGAAGAAGAACTTCTTCTACGATATATAGATAAAATCCCGTTGTTACGAGATATGAGAAATTTGAACACTCTGAATTCGGATCGTGATTCCCCATATGGTTGGGTGGTTACACACGATGGGATAAATTTTTATTTAATGATCCCCATCGGAAAGGTGGTAACAACTGTGATTTAAAGGAATTTAATAAAACAAAGGGCATTATATAAGAAAGAACAGCTTGGTCAGTTGGGGAGGGTTGCTCCAACCTCGGGATTTTTAAGTCATTAATTGAGAGCTTAAAAACAGCCTTGAACCACTTCCAATGGTTAAAAAGGCCTAAAAGTGGGGTAACAGGGATGGCTGCAGAAGAATAGCCCGCCAAGGCTGGGTGACACCAATCGGTCATGGCGATAATTGGAAAAGTAAATGGTCATGAGTGTCTGGGTAATTACAAATGGAAATGTCAAAAATAACCCTTTGACACTAAAATTTACCTAATAAATTAATTAAAATTCAATGTAAACATTTTATGTAAAAATATAATATGTTTTAGGAAATAAAAAATTACAAGATAAATGTTATTATTAATATATGGAAATTTAATGTCCAATGATCATAGGAAAGTTAATATTTTAAGGGGACTATAAAAATGAATCAAAGATGTGAATTCCAATATTATCGTTAGCTATATTTATCATAAACCATCCAGAGGAAGAATAAGGATGGTACAAATGAAACATATCCGAATTGGAGTAAAATAAAGGGCTTTTATCGTCGAAGAATGGAAATAGTATAGAAATATTTTTTTAACAAAATTCATGAGAAAAATATCCTTGTCATTTTGAAAAAAGTTTTGGAATCCTTTTATTTGAAAATAATTTTTTTATAAAATACTTTTTTCAATATTTAGCAATTTAACTTCTAAATAAATATTCAATGAACTGATGATGGGTAATTTATTACTTACGAAACAAGGTAAAAAGAATATATTTCTTGCATGGTAAAAATGTCAGAAAAGTGAATAGTTCAGAAATGGACAATAATGTTTAATTGAATACATTGTAAAAGAAAAAGGGTTAATATTTAATTAATAAATTCTTTTTAAAGTTTTAAACCCTTTTTAAAATATTTTTATAAAACATGATTTTTAGGGAAAATAGATTTCCAACCGAAGAGAGAAATGTAGTTAGGGTTTTTCAAAACCATTATTCAAAACATTTTTTCGTACCAGAAGAGTGAAAAAATGATACTATTACATGAAAAATATCATTAATAACAAGAGGATAGTAAAATTATTTTTTTATTAATCAATGATCCCATAATATTCATTAATTTAAATTCAAATGTAAATAACCCTAAATAAAATGATATTGGGAAATAAACTATTTAAAATACCATAACCTTGAAGTGATAATCCATCAATGAATATATTATGCATATTAACCATAAATCCAAATATAAAAAATTTAAAATAAAATAATATATAGTAATATTTTATTACCCACATAATATATGAATATTGAAGACACTGTGGAATTAAAATAAGCAAATGAAAATGAATTGAGTTATGAAATTCATTTCCATATTGTATCTCTATGTTAAAATCCAGTTTGATGAAAAAATTCAAATTGTAATTGAAAATACCATGAATAATTATGTATTCATGATATTAAATAAAATAGGGGAATTATATACACTACTAAAAAGATATAAGTGGTGAATATGTCATATGACTCATGAATATAAAAGTGGGATATGAATCCCTTACCTTGAATTTCTTTTTGGTTGAACATCCTTGAAACTCATGTATACAGGTTTTAATAATGTTAATAACTTATAAAATTACCACAATAGTATTTATAATTTCATATATTATATTTTTATGATATCTTATTTTATATTTTGTAACAATCATTCATTATTTTCATTATTTCAGTGGTTAACTATCATGTTTTTTGAGTATATTTTGACTTATTATTTGTCTTATTATTAAATTGATCATGATTAAATCATAAATAGAATGTGAAATAAGATTTAAATATCCTATATTTATATATCTTATAATGGTGTATTTATAATAATCTATAAATTTTGGAGGTACAAATTAAATGCACCATTCATGGTGATGGTAGGGTGTACAAACTGATGAACACTGTTTTATTTTCTTATCATATTAAAAGGATGAAAAGTGTATATATATATATATATTATAATTATAGAATAAAATAATATATATATCAAATAATTTTATTAAAATATTTCTTTATACATTCCTTGTTTATCGTGGCCAAATCACTTCGCTATGAGGAGGTGATAGTCCACACATCCACAAACGATGTAATCATATTTAAAAAAAATTTGAATGAATGAAGGTATGTGTTATAAAATAATTCCAGAAGAATAAAAGAATTATAAATATTTTATATATCATATATAAAATATAAATCCATCATTATTCACAACCATGAAAGGTGGTAATTGACGAATGAACGACATCCGTTCATGAGGAGGTAGTCCGTCATACACAAAACCGATGATTGCATATCCCATTTAATGGAAGTGTGTATGAGTGTAGGTAGAAACATTGATAATAAAATTCCATTATATTGATGTTAAATATGTTATTATCTAAAAATTATATAATTATAATTTATGTTGTGTATAAATAAATAAAACTAAAGTGATTATTGAATAATGATACCTCTATTTCAGGTAACTCATTTTGGTTTTTAGAAAAAGACTTCATTGGTTAGATTTATTCTCACTGTGTGGATTCTTGGATGAGGGGAGGTACATTGGTAACTTATTTGTTCATTTTTTGGATGAGAAACATGGGTTTATAGGCATGAGTTAGTGGGAGGGGTGAGTGCCTTTCTATTTTTGTGGAAGAGTTTCATTATTGTAAATATAAAAATGTAAACACTATTTATTAGTCCCCTTTACATAATGATTCTCCAATAATGAAAAAATTTATAAAAGGGAGAATATTTTTTAAATAGATCCATTAAATATGTTTTATTTAGACTATCAATTTCACTTCTCTGTTCCTCGATTATCATTTTGTACTCAACATCCTTCTCCGAGCTCCCTTGCTTTGAAGACATATGTTTTCCAATTTCATTCATCAAATCAGAATTATCTTATTCCTAATGTTGTATATAGAGTTTTCCATAATGAATAACTTATTTGGATTTCTTTTTTTGGCTCTCTAAACATCTATTTCCTCAATATCTCCTTTTAATTTAGCATCCATGTTGACTCTTCCTACAAATTATTCATCATCATTGTCAATTGACATTTTTATGAGCACTAAAAACAACTACCACCATAGAATTTTCCCTGTCATATTTTATGTTCTCTATCTCTTCAACCACTTCATCCTCAGACTAGTTTGCAATATCACATTATTGTGAATGAAGATTTGTTTCCATAAATAAATTTCTCTTGAACTGTTTCTTTCCCTTCACATGGGATGAAGGCTTATTAATGGGAATTTCAATTACATCCTCACTATCTTCTTGTAACATCTTGAGACATCTTGCTACAAGATGACCAACCATTTGACTCTTAATAAAATTAGGTGGATGTTTCCCATTGAACATTACCTTTTCTCTTTGACGATTTGAGGAATATAATGATATCACCTCATCTATCTCTTATTTTTCCTAAGAATTTTCAATTGAGTTATTTTTCATGGCCTTGAATTCCACCTCTTTAGAATTAAACTTTTCCCCAAAACACATTATCATCATTTCACATTTCATATGATACAAGGGTACTATGCCAGTTATCCATCGACACCCCTTTGGGATCTTTGTCATCCAATACTGAAAATTTTGGACTAAAACGAGGTGTAAGTTTCCTAAAGATATAATTCGAAGTATTTATATCTCAAATGAATTTTCCATTACCTCACATGTCTTCCAAAAAAATATTTACTACATCAACTAATGCATCAATATACTCATTCAGGTTCATTCTTAGATCTTCATACCTGTTCCATAGAACTTGCATCAATTCCTCTCTAACTTTTTAATCACCTTCTTATATATTCAAATGATTTTACCACATATTATGTGATGTTTTTAAGGAAATTATCTTATTATATATTTCATTGGATATGGATACTACAAAATAACTTATTCACATGGAATCATCATCAAATTCCATTCCTTAATATTCTAATAAAGAACCACTATTGATATCAGCTAAAATACCATGAATCACTACTATAAAAATATCCATTCTCAAATATCGGAAGTAGTGCTACATTCAATTCATCCAAAATTAAGAATTATTCCCATCGATGATCAAACTTACTTTGTGATTTATGACATCCATTGAGATAGAAACATAGATATTAACCTTTCTCTTTGATACCAATTATTAGCCCCCAGGTCCAAAACCCTCAGAGTGGGTGGGGGAGGGGATTAATCAGGGTATGAAAGATTAAAACCACTAGCCCTATGGATCTTGATTTATCATAAAAAATTATATTCTCTCTCTCTTTCCAATATTAGTATATTAAAAAAAATTAAAACATGCACATGGAATATCAATTTTACTTGTTCACCTTCACTAAGCTACATCCAAGGAGAGTACAATTACAATTCACCATCTTACCACATCAACTAAAAGAGAAATATTGTTTGAAAATATTAGAGTGGACCAACCTCCCTCCTGGTTAACAACCAATCACATTTTGAATGCTCACTTCTCTCTCAACTGATGTGTTCTCACTAATTCGTAAGAATATACACTATCAGTTTATAGAATTTTAAGTCCCTTTATAATCTCTAATGAATGCATCCTTTACTATATATAGATTATCTATTTATTTCCCACATTCATCCACATATGAGTGTCTCTTTACCATAGTGTTAATGGTCATCCTCAATTATTATTTTTGACCCTTACTGCACCTTGCATGAAAGTTGTACGCCTTTTATGCAAAACCTCATCTTATGAAAAACTTCAATATTATGTGAAACTCAAATTTTACACACAACTTCCTTATCTTAATTCAAACATCCTTTTCATATATATCTTACATGATCCGTTTCTTGGATTCTATCTATATTTTGAGATAAAATAAATATAGGGGTCACCTCTTATCTAGAGGTGTTGTCGACCAAAGTGCAGAAGATTTGGCACATCATGCACGATACCCTCTATGCACGCAAAAGTCAGTTTGCCATATCAGTGGGCATGGAGGATTATTTCTCACAACTTATTCATTCATGTAGATTTACAAATCATTCACATAAATCACAACTTTTAAATTTTTAGATGTTCTGATCCTGAAACATTCCTTTTGTGCAATTTTTGAAATAAATGACAATCTTCCATGCAACATCCTTGCCTAAAAACATGTTTCTCTATTTTATTTTGATTTTAAGGCCCAAAAACATAGCAAACACAAGAAAATGGAAACACCTTGTATCTTTTATTTTTGTACCACCTCTATATAATCCATTCATTTTAATGGTTCTTTGTGAACATTTATTTCAAACAATACCTCTGGAACTCCACAACTGACCATAAAATCCCTCTTTGTCCAAAAACATAATCAAACCTGTAATAATTCAACATTGCCTTTATGTATTTTTTCACAACACCCTAGATGGTTATTTTTTTATCATATAAATAGTGTAACATGGGAAGTGGTGCACCATTCTCACTATCTAAATAGTATTAGCAGGGTGAGACGTCATGCCCAAAACCCGATGTGTGGGAGCATGAAACGGTCATTCCCCACAGATCACTTTCCATCATTCTATAGACTATATCAAGGAATAATTTTATTTATAAATATAGACAGGATGGAATACCTCTCATGCATCTTAATCATTAGACTCAAATGCAAACAATGTATTACAATTCAATTTATGCAACTCAAAAAGATTTCTATAAATGGTGAGGCCATGGAACCCTTTTTCTAACCATTTTAGTAAATCCATTAAATTTTTTTAATGATAGAAAACTTTTTATAATGAAGTAATTCTATTTTATACAATCCATTTAATTAATGAATCCATTGTAATTACATTTATGATTCTCAAGGGGCATATAGAAGGTTATATCATGAATTAGGCATTTAACATCATGGGAAATTCCAATTAAATGTCAGTCAAAAAATATATAAGGTTCCTTTGGTTCTATAAATAATTGATTAATAGAGGGTAATTCCATTTACAACCAAGTAAAACACTTAGAAGGAATTTAAGGGAATTAAAAATTTAACTATAATGTGAAATTCAAGTTGGAACACCCTGGGAATGTGCATAACCGAGGTCAACATCCTATAATATACTAAACATGGTCCAACCTACTTATATCAAGGTTCCTAATTAAATTTAACAATAATATATAAATTAAATAGTGATACGAAATAAGTCTATGTGTGTCACAATAGAAAAACAATGAAAATGGTAATAATCTTAGGGAAAATGACGAGACCACCTACAATAGGGTCGTTGACGACTCCTATTTCGACGAAAGATTCATATTTTATGTAGGTTGGAATAAATATATGAAATGGTTGAACTACTTGAAAATAGAGAAGCATGTATTTCTCCTAAATATTGCATTGGATATAAAGATAAATTGAAATAATAAAAGAGGTGATTAAATAACGTACTATGATGGATCTGATTTCTCTGTCAGATCTTGATTCAGAAAATATAAGTGTGGGTTATCTCAATGACAATATTGATCTTCAAGGAATGATATTGGAGAAGAATAACCCAATTCATCAACTGGTGAAAAGGAATTTAGAAAATTTGGTAAGTAGACTTGTTAGAGGAATATATGTAATTTCACCCACAAAATAGTCGGTGCATGGTTTGGCCAAATGGTTAGGAAAAACAATGTGCAAACCATGCCTAAGTCACTGGTTAAGCAAAATAAACTCATGCTTAAGTTTCATTGTTTACCAAACCATGTGAGAACCATGTGGATACCCATTGACAAAAACATTGCATTTTTTTCATAGGAATTATCCTAGGGTTTCATGGATTCATAAAAATCATGGAGCTCTAGTTTCTCCTATATATTAACCCATACTAATAGTATAGACCATGTGGGATGTGTGGAACAATTTCTATTAACAATGAAGACCAATTGTTTTCCCACAAACATGAGGTTATGGGCTCCAAACCTATCTTGGACACCCTCATGACCTCTGAGACTCCATTGAATAACAATAAATGGGATATATAGAAGAATTTAAACTAAATACAAATGATATTTACATTTGTGAAAGGGAGATTCATTAACATTTTAATCTTTATTCATTAACATTTACAAGAATTTATAAAAGGTTGTGTTAGTAAATTAGTATGAAGAGAAAATTATATGGCTGATTCTTCTTACATGCTGCTTCTATAATAGGAAGAGGACCCCATCATGCATGAGATAGAGATATATATACATCATTATTAATAGAAATTAATCATTTAAAGAACAATAGAGAGAGGTGAAGTGTTTCTTACATGTTTCATCTTGACCTATGATCAACTGTGGAAGAGTGAAGCATATTAAACATCCAAACCATTTCATATATCATGAAGAAGAGAGCTTCTGATGCTCTAGTTTTCTATAACCATATGATAAATGAATCGATCCACAATCCAATATACATTAACGGATTATCATGCTTCAGATCACATTAGATATTGAAGTTATATCTTTTAAACATATTTATATTTTCTTTTTTTGTTATCGTCTTGACATTATGAGTAGTGTGGTTTTCCATATTTATTAAACCCACACTGAATCATGTTCCTTAACTGGAATATAATCTATATATTCACAACTCTCTTTAAACATTTTTTGCCATGTGTTGTGGAAGAGATAATCGTGTAGCCTATGTTTGTGTTATTCCTTTATTTTTTACTGAAGTGGTCAATGTGTGGAATGAACAGCTACTTTGTAACTGTATAAATGATATAGGTTTTCGATCAAAATAATTTTATATAATCTACTTGGCGGTAGGTGATTACCTAGAATATATGATTTTTTCATGTCTTTGGGAAAATCCTCTTGTATTTCTTCTTGAAATATGTCTTCTTTGGTTTTATTTATCAGCTTTAAAATATATTAGATTTAAACTATTAACAAAACCAATAATTTTATATTAAATATTAATTAGTTTGTATATATATTTTTAGGTTATGGAAATTGATTTAGAAAGATAATATAATTTTCATAATTATTTTTACTCAGACTTAATCACTCTTTGTGAAAATATTTTAGAATATCATAACATATATCGAACTTCTATTTTGATTAATTGTGATGTTTTTAATTAATATGATGGATTTTGTTTTAAAATAAAATTTTCTTAGTTACTCAATTCACCCGCCTATTATAATACTCACTATGACCAACATTAATGATTACATGGATTATATATTTTTTTCCATCATGTTTTATGAATCAATGCATGATGAGTAATAACTAAAATATGACTCATACAAGATATTTTGATTTTAATATTACAAAAAAATTAATTATATATATATATATATATATATTAAAAACTAGCATAAGGAATGAGATATCAACTTAATTACAACACCCAGGTACATGTTTATATGGTTATCACAATATAATAACTTAATTTTGATTCTACATAATATAGGAAAGTACACAATTTTAACATTAGAGCTACATATAATTTTTATGTTTTCTCATCATCTATCCACAATGCACACCTAGGGACACAACATGTAACCATTCCTTGGAAAAAGATAATTTACATGGTGTATACATGGGTTGCATGTTGTTTTGTATTTCAGTTACAAAGTCACAAGTTAGATAGGTTATCTAACAAGATAAAAAAATATGTATGTGACTAATGGACTAGATGCCATGTACTCTAGCTGGACATGTGCCACACTGGCCTGGTCAAGACCCATTGTATAATTAAATTACTTGTGTGTAATAAATTATCAGATGTATAAATAGTTCTGAATTATTTTTTCATCCATTGAACACTAATACAAGAAATGTGCATCTAGGTTACACCATGTGTACCCTTTCATATTCGATATGATTCCTTATTACCTCCATTTGATATCTTTGAATTCTTTTCATTCATTAAATTAATCTAGTTGATTTTATTTTTCATAAATGAAGAGAAAGAGGAATATCTCACAATTTATATTAATGTATTAATAAACTAGAATTTAAAACCAATTAATTATTCAAAAATAAATCAATGATATATAAATAACTATAAATAATTTTGTGACCTTATTTGATACAATATTTAATGTCCACGCATAGAGTAATGTTGTCAGGGGTTATGATCATAATTGATTTTCTTCATGATTGGTGATAAATCCAAATTAACATAATGAAAAACATCATGATTAATATATTTGTATCAAACAATAAAGATATGTATTTAAAAAATGGAATCAAAATGTTGAATCCCAAAATTTTTTATAATTAATTTAATAAAAAATAATCATATTTACCTTGTGAGAAATTTTTTATTCATTGATGGATTTTACAATTAATCATGGTTGTATGAATTTATCATTGTAGGTATCATTGAAATATTCCCTCTAGTTGTGATTAAAACATTATCCATAAATCTCCAGATGATATCGTAGGAATATCTAGGCGTTATCCTAGGAGATACTAACCCATGCATCATTTATCTTTGATCTCCTCTATAATTTATTCCAAAGTATTATTCTTGATATCTCTAGACTCGAGAGTAGAAGGGTGAGGATGATCACTCTTCATTCTTGAAAGAGCTATAATAAAATAGATATCCTTGGGATTTTAGAAGATTATCTGAATTCATTGTCCACAAAAAATGACTTCTCTCATTGAAAGAAAATATAATTGGTTTATATACTTCTAGGTATAAAAACAAACAATTTAAGAAGTACCCTTTAATATTTATTTAATCCCTATGTAACCCCAAGTCTATAATAATAATATTATTATTATTTATTGAATATTTTAAAATGGATAATTATAATTAAATATTATTTACTCAAATAATATTGAACATATATTATTTCTCACTAAAAAATAAATGAGGTCTTCCCTTCATCCACAAAATCTTTCAGGACCTGAATAATGAAAAAAAATTTAACAAAAAAATATAACAAACTTATTCTTTTATAAATTGATAAATATTATATTCACTTGTTGACACCAAAAAATGAGCATCAGATAATCTATAGTGGATGAAATTCTTGAATATGTGTATTGTTTTCCCCTAAGGAAATAGAGGAAGATTATGGAAATGATTACGTAGATTATGTGAACCTCCCAAATAAATGTTATTGTGAGACCATCAGAAGGTTTCATAAAAGATTCATGCATAATGCATAACCTATGAGAGATCTCACAAATACCTATTGAAAAGAATTCTACTCATGTGAATGAGTCTAAGATAATCACTGATTATGAGACAAAATCTAGTTGAGATCCTCAAGATCATGTGACTTTTCAATTCATGGATGCCAAATAATCCCTCAAACAATCCATGGAAAATAGTGAGTAAAATATCCAAAAGGTAGGATTCTATTATGGTAGTAAATTTCATGTGATTCTCCAAAGAAGTTGGTCAGACACCACAAAAGGCCTAGATTCATATCTGCCTTACTATGCCAGAGCCCACTGGCCTGAAACTATCATCATGAGAATATTGTTGGGCATATCAAGACAGCCATGTGTTCCCTCATTAGCTACATAAGGTTAATAAAAGGATTTGTCCAAGAAATTCACATGCGTCACCACCATAACCTTTGTTCTTCATGCGACACAACATAGATTGGGACAATAATTGGAATCAAGAATACTCATTGGAATTTTCCGGATCACAATACCATGTAAAATAAACATGGAAGTAAATAATCAAATGATGGGAGCTTCTTGAGAGAGGAAGATATATTGATATTAATAAAACACAATCATATTCCCAAGGTGATATCCATTGATCAAGCAAATCCCCAATAAAAAATAAATTATATATTGAGATGTCCCCCTAAAAATCCATCTTTGTCCCAAGATGTTTCCCTTGGAAACTACCACTGTCTCATGGAAGACCCTAGACATGTAACATGAGATCACATGAAATCCTCTCATTATGTATCCTTATCAAATGAAGGAACTTATATACGGAATCCCTTAATTTGTGAAAATCCCCATGACATGTAAACATGGTATGGAAATTCCCAATTAATTGACTAGAATCTAATAAATGGGGTGATGATGGGTCAGTCTTCCAGTCACTGAAAATAATGAGACACCCCTAGGATTACCTACATTAGGAACTCAAAAAATGAATGATATCAAATCAATCCACCAACTCCATCCCAGACTTTCATGATATGAGCCACGCAATGAGGAATAAAATTATTGTAGAGGGTCATATACTTCCCCCAACCCAACATGAGAAAATTGAATCGTTGGAACCACACATCAGAACACCAGGCTTCAGAGAGGATTTATCAAAGAATCCAATCTAATGATCTCAAGGTCCTCCACCAAGTAAAAATATGGGGAATGACATAGTGGATCATTTGACATGTACAATCACTTTGTGTGATTACTTAAGATCATAAGAAGGTATTGTGGTAGATCAGTTCTCGCATAGATATTGAAGCACATAATATTTTAAAAGGGAAACAATAAACAATCCCATGGAACATATGAATTAGATACATGAAAAAAGACTAAATATGGTAGATTCACACAAAGATAGTTTTTTAGATCCTCATGGACTTTTTAGGAATCATCCAAAATTTGTGATTTCACATGGAATGTCACTCATGTTTCACGACGTCCCCGTGAGATATCATTTGGATCATCTTAATTCACTAGACTCGTTATGAAATTATTCTAATGCCCATTGATTAGGCCACCCGAAGTCACGCAAGGCCCTCTAGACTTTCCATATAGATCTATCTACATCGCCAATGTATGTCTTTCAAGTTATGTGGTGACCCTAGTGTCTGTCGGCTAGGTCTCGCGGAGCCCTCTTGGCCTACCAACAAAATCTCAGGGCACCCTCAAAGTGTGTCATCTAGATTTCATGATTCCCTATAGATATTCCACCAGAGTCTCAAAAATCCATATGGTATTGCCAAAAAGATATCCAGATGGCACTAGGGCATGCCAGATGGATTTCGTGACATCCTCTGGACAAGTCAACTAGATCATGATTTGGTCTCCGATCTTGTCAGAATTATTTTTGCGATGAAATCCAATACAAACCATCCAGATCTCACACCACCCTCCAAGAATTTCATACATCATTTGTGATGACACTATGGTATGTCATCAAAGATCATGTAGCGGCCCCGAGGAAAAGCTATCCAAGTATTGCAATGTTCTCTGGAAAAGTCCACCATGATCATAAAATGGCCTCCAAACATGAAATTTAGAGCATATGATGTCCCTGAGACTATTCTACTGGATCATATGATTTAATTTGTACATTTAAAACATGTATCTAGATATTTCCATATAACCTCCAACATGCCTTGAAGACAACTGAAATGTCAGGTAGACAACTAAAATGTCAGGAAAAAATCTAGGCCATGTCAAAAGAAATATGAGGGCATGATATCATTGTAAAAATTTTCATAACATGGAAGCATTAGTGTGTAAGAACCAAAATATTGATCAATGATTACTATGGTTCCTTATATTACTAATATATGTTTGAAGGATTTTTAAGACTTGAGCTTTATAATAATCATTCAAATTTTTTCCCTAGCATATAAGTATCATATTTATATGTAGTTAGACTGATTACATGAAATAAATTGTATCTCACACTAAAAATAGATCATGTGGGATTAGGTTGTTTCAATTACCACATCATTCACATCATAAGACTCTAGTAATACATAGAAAACATAGTGTGAAAGACCAAATCAATGACATAACATGATATTTACCAAATTTTAGGGAATCCATTCTGTGTAAGCCCTACTTAGTGGAATAATATAATATTCCCACTATATCATGGAAACCTCAATGTTTATTCCGCGATTAATACCATAGGGCACCATTACTCAATGATCCTATAAGGGGATCTATGGGATTATGGCATCCTCATCACCCCCACCCTATTCATCTCTAGTGCACCACATCCCCTTGATTCTTGGTTCTTTCCCAGCATTTTGCAGCATGGTGATCTCGTTCCACTATCGGATCTGGAGAAGCGAGGCCCTTCTACATATCTGGTGGTGTGAGGCCCTTCTGTGGCGCTGCACTTCTTTTTACAGTGTCTTCTGCTCTGATCTAGTGATGTGGGGCTCTTTCTTCCGCATCGAGGTGTGTTCTTCTGTAGTGAGGTATTGGGATATGATAAGGATCATCTGTATGGTGGCTTGGCAGGGTTTGTCCTTCTATGGCAAAGATTTAGGGTGGCAGCGTGTCTCAGTGGGGCTCATATCTGGTGTGAGATGGGTTTTGGATTATAGTGATGATGTCTCCGGGAAACGGTGGCTCATCCATGGCTTTGATCTAACGTTACGGGGTGGATCACTTCATGGCCAGGGTAGTTTGGATTCCACACTGATGGGTAATCTGTTCTTCAACGACGAATGGGTGAGTCCTCCACAATGGTTCATTATTCCATGGTGTAGGCATGTATCTTCCATGACGAGGGTGGACATCTGATCTTCCACACCTTGTTCTCTTACGGTTAGATCCCAGATGGTTGGTGTGGACTCTGCGAGTGACTACGGAGGTGGCGACGAGTTTTGTGTTCTTGGGGATTGGACGCCAACAGGGTGTTGTGGATGTTCTTCTGTCATTTGTTTTTATGGTAACGGTTTGTTGGAATGATGATTCTCCTGGACTCGATCACACAGAACTGGTCCCAATGGAGGATACATAGCTATGCATTCATCTTTGCTCTGTTTTTTTCACCATGATGTTTGAGAGGGTATGTCGATCGCCATAGGATCGGGTCTGTGCTTTGACATAGGACACTTGCTTGCCGGAAAATCATCCAATGGTGGAGAGCATTATCACATTTAAATGCTGGGGAGGGGTAGCTTCATGTGATCAGTCTAGTTTTACACTCATAGACCTGTAGGTCATGATATTATTTATGTCTGGAAGTCTGTTTGGGTTCCCCCCTTCATCCCATAAAGGGGGTTTATCAGAATAATAAAAAATTGAAGGCCTTCAGGCCATTGTACGAGGTATTCCCTGATTAATAAAACTATGAGAACTATGATTCCTTCTATAATAAGGATACATAGGACATATCCCTAAGGAATGAGCTCAGATATATACTGAACTTGTGTATGCCCACCCATGTCCTAATCATTTCAACCATTAGGACAAAATACCTCCCAAGGGATAATCATAATTCATCATTAACCAATAGATTGATATTTCATCTGAATTATTATGAATCTAATTATTTCTATAACAGGGACATGTAGGATGCCTTCCAAAGGCCCGTGATCTTTATGAAACATCTGAACTATTTTCCAAGCACATTAGTCGCAAAAACATATGCATTGAGTCTGATTATTTTCTATACCGTTTTCTCACACTGGGAAAAGATGAAATGGCCTTTGGGAGTTCCAATAGTCTTATCATTCAAATCATGAATCCCCAGAAGTTGTGGAAACCTCAATTTTTAAGCCTCAATCAGAATTATAATATCATATATTCCACATACCATGTCAATGCCAGTGTGTAAGCTCTAATTAGTGGAATTATATAATTCCCACCCTGAAAGGGTATCTACCTCATGGAATGTCCAAATGAATGATTTAAATATGATAACTATAATTACTTTTATAATAGGTATATTTAGATTTCCTTCTTGAAGTTCAATATCAAATACATGCTTCCGATGTTCCAATATATATGTCCTTCCCGTATGAAATTAAATAGCATGGTCTAAATGAACTATGTGGGATTTGACACATGTAATAAAGAATGATATGTAGGGAATTCCATAATGTACCTATCCCATCCCTAACATATTAATCAACTCTCGACATGGATAAAAATTCTATTGTTCCTAGTTATATGACATGAACATATACCAAACTAATCAATAATGGGAAATGGAAGAAGAAACTTGGATACATACACATGGATTCACTAATAGATTACATTTTTTTCATGATAAATGATTTAATATATGGTCAAACTATTATTGTAACAAGTTAAATATCAAGATTAAAGAGATACTCTTGACCAAATCATAAATGATTACGAGATTCCTTAAATAGGATACCATTCCCCCAAAAGGGAGTATTGTTCTCAAAATATCATCCTCTGGACCAATGTGATTTCATAAGAGTCATTTGCCCTGAAATCCCAATGGACCACCTAAATATGGGAAGCATGTCTATACTTAGTCATTGATAAGGTAGATATTGGGAGATTCAATTAGATATAAAAATGGTTAACCTGAATTGAATGTTTTTACAAAAACATTGAACCCCACACAATAAAAAAACTAGGATAAGTCAACCACAACCTTTCAACAAAGAAAAGGTTGTGGACCCGTTGTGAAATCATCGGACCATGGTATCTCATTCATAATAAAAAGATGAGACACCACCAAATTCTCACTTATATATTTTATTCCTCTCATAAATTTCATCCAATATCTAATCACATTGAAACAAAAATGGTGGACCCAATGTGAACAGTCAAATAATAGGATGACCATTTAATTATACATCATTCATTTTTTTATTGCATATTATAAATAGAAAATAATCTGTGGAACTGATAAGAATATTGTGGATAATACTCTATAGACAGGGTTCTCATTAAATAATTCCACTCACACCTTGAATATTCCACATAAGTAGAATGGATGGAATAGGAATAAAATTGAAATTGTGTTACCCATGAATATCTAATTGAGAATATATCATGCTAATGATGATACACTAATCAGAGACACAATTTCTTATTTCCATCATGAATTCATATACTACTCTCTCAAAAAATTCCCTAATATGAGATGATTTCTTCATCTACTGATTGTTTTGGAAAATATTTTGTAGATACATCCCTGTTAGGTCACATAATGACCTCACCCACTCAAAATATTCAGAATAGTTTAGAGAATTAAATGGTCTAAGAATACAATCATCATGGTATGATACTGACCATCGATGATTCTTTTTAGGGTACTCATACACTAAAACTAGAATTTTCACATCTTACAGGAAATGCTACAGTAAAAATAGTGGCCCTTAATGACACAACAAACCCCTTAAAAAACTTATCCCCAGAATCTGAAAATCAACACATTATTCATCGAATGAATGTGGATGATTGAGAATGTTATTGCACACTTTTGGTTCAGGGGTTATCAAGGAGAGATCCTATCCACCCCCATCACAAGTTCCATCCCACTGGTACCCTTTATTCCCTTGTTTACATTACCACTCAAAACACATCCACCTATGATACCTTCACATGAGAGACAAAGAAGTCACACTGGGTGTGGAATGTTTTGGATAATCATGAATGTGCTCATATCACCCCTTCCCCTGATAATGACCACCGATATATTCCAGCAGAATCCAGCGAGAATGATTATATCACTACCCTCCCGGAACATGTTTTTGGGAGTATTCCTGTATCTATCATGAGGGATACACATATCCCTACCCATATGCATGATGTCCATCGATATATTCTAGTGGAATAAGGAGGATTAAACTGGGATCATATACCTTCTTCAATTGAATATGTCATCTAATATATAGTTGTGATAGAAAATTTAAAATCTTAAATCTCTACATACACTTCACTAAAGTGTCATTATATCTTTGAAATACCAGAATATCTCAACCAGAAAATCCAAAAAACTTGTATGAATATAGGGTCACATGTATATTCATATCCCTAAAATCAGGGAAACAAAAAACATTAATCCTTATAAATATATTTTTTCCTATGACAAGTGAAGATTCTCCCTCCCATATAAGGGGATTATCAACTTATTCTAGCAAAGGATGATGAAACCGACTTGGATCATTTACCTATTCCAACTACGGCTCACTATGTGGGAGTGGAAAATGACTCAAGACATGAGCACATTCCTATAAAAAAAATACTAGAGCCATATTCCCAAGGCCATGGATCTGGACCATATCCTTATTTTGTCCGGGGATCCCTATGTTGTAGTAAAACATCCCTGAGATTGGATCATATTCCCATCGAAGAATACTTGAGTCATACTCCAAAGGCCTAGTATCAGGTCCATATCCCCATTTTTACTAAGGATAACCATGTGATAATGGATATTTCCTCGATATAGGATCATATTATTGTTAGTGAATCTACCTAGAATATTATAGTAGATCACATATTGTCAGTAAATATAGCTTCATCCACCGATGAACTACAACATCAACAACCTTCATAGGCAATACAAGAGGATACATTTATTCCTTCACTAATTCTGGAGGTCCGTCAGTATAATACTACATGGAATGAATATTCATACAGGGATCATATTCTATCTCCATGTATGGCTCACTATGTTATTGTAACAAATGCCTCAGTATAGGATCATATTCATATCAAGAAAGTCCAACTACAAATTATAAAGGCTCAGGATTAGGTTCATATCCTTTTTCTAACTAAGGCTCGCCATGTGAGAGGGGAATATGCCTCAGAATATTCTCACATTACTGAAAATAATGAATAATATCATCAGTATATTCTATAATATTTTTTTAGTGGTCTCACGCTCTTATAACAGCTGCCAATAATCAACATAGTCATCCAGTTTCCATACAACATGCTCATATCCCTTCATTATTCCTAAATGCAGGTTGAAATATTCTATCCACAATGTAGAATTTGGGTTATATGCCTAATATTCTAAATGTAAGTGTTCATTAGGCTATTTGAGACACATTATCAACCCCAAAATGGTCCATAGACTCTTCAATTAAAGAAGAAATTGATTATTACTGTGATAATACTCCTCTAGGAAGTGTGAAGTTGTCTCATAGGGACTGTACTCTGGATAATTTTCATGGTCAACCTCTTCATGGTGATGTCTCATGGGGGAAAGGAAGTGAACCCATTTCCTTGACACCACTATATAGAGAGGTGTTAAAAATTCAGTCACCTTAATACAAATAGGTGATCAAAACATCAGGATCAATCATATATACTTCCCCATAAACTTCCAGTAGCACTCTAATTCGGTCAGTAGGAAACCCCAAGAAGAACCTTATGTGTTCTTGATGGATGGAGTTGTGTATTTATAATTAATAGGAAGCCTAACTTTTCATATAGAGATAGTTAGAGAAAAAAACCTCCCCATCATGTTCTATCACCTTTCCACTCCTAACTATGAGATCCCAAACGAGCTTCAAAAGTAGTGCATGCCATATCTATGAAAAAATATGTGGAAAACTCTTCTGAGACTGAAGGATATAATACTCCCATATCTAGTATATTTGGTTCACCATTATACAATCAGGAAACTCTACTATTAGCTATATCTGGACACTATCTTTATGCGATAGGATCCAAAACCGTAAAATAACATCCAAATATGCTACACCATTTTCGCCATAGAACAAAAACTATTCGGTAGTTGGTCTTCGAAGCCAAATCATGCATCCAAAATCGAGGATGGGTATTGTATGAATCATTACACTTCACCACACCCATGAAATAGTAGAACCCCTAAAACATGGTGTCTTGTAATTTTATTGCCTCCGGGGAAATTAGGGGACTATATAACACTTGAGCTAGTTGGTTACTACAATAAAATTCCCCAGCATTGAGGATGCTAAGAAGACATGAATAGAGGAAGAGGAAAGTCTATATAGATTTTAACTAGGACCCTAAAATAAATGGTAATGAATTTAATAAACATAAGAAAAAGTTTCCACCAATTGGAAAATTTATCATAAGGAATGACTCTCATCATGGGCTTCCAATAAACCCAACTCCTACACAATAATAACTATTCAAAATCAAAAATATATCAATAAAAACATTTATAGTAGGAATCTATGAGGGAACTGAGACCACCAGGCTTGTGGATATTTACCTCTCCTTGTACCCCTCAGATCACCAATACCTAAGAGGATCTAGCACATGTTTTTAGTATCCAAAAATAAAAAAGAAATACCACTAGAATGAGGATTTTTTATATCAATCAACATAACTAGGTTCAATATCCCCTAATAGGGCCCTATGGATATCAATGGAGGTTGTAAAACTAATGTTGCTTGCTACATAACGGGAATTTATTTCACAATACTCGTCTTAGGAATAATCAAATCCCTCACCAAAAGAATCATATCCTATAAAAATGATCAATCTATGAAAATTTTGGCCCTGTATAGGCACCATCCTGGATATCAAGGGGAATTTTTATCATCATCATCATCATCATAGATGGAATCAGTATTCAAAAGGTTGGGAGGAAAATATTGATGAACAACATCCCATCTGTTACTCCTACCACTAGATAAATATCTATTATTTAAGGCCCATTTAGAATCCTTGACAATAAAATACCTCTAATTCACCACACAATGTTCTATATGGGAAAATCATATAGTGAAAAACATCAACCCGAGATAGGGTCACAAACAAAAATGGCCCAATATGGAAAATGGAATGAGAAACAAACCTAATGAAGGCACTAAAGAATCATCATGTTGTGTGAAAAATAATTATACAACAACCATTGAATAATACACCTATATCGATGTAATCATGGTCAAAAAAATAGATAATGTGAGTTAAGATTTATATGTAGAGGGAGACGACAAGGAAAACATAACCTAAGAGGAATGTAATTGGGATTCACCAACAGAGGCTCCAAGAAAATGAAACTAGAGGAGGATCCAAAATATACCACATTATAATATCGAGTTTCCTCTACTAGAATGTATCTTAGATATCAATAAAATGAAATGTGTGGATATATCCCAATCACTCTCCATAATAATCGAAAATAATTCAATGGGGGAATAGGTGTCATAATATGGGAATGAGATATAAACTCCTTGAATACATAATAAAGAGTTACTCAAGGGAAATATTTTCATTGTGTATCATATTTAGGGTAAGGAGAATATTCCACCTAAAATGCATTTGGAATATCCAATCCATCTACAATAGGTGTATCTAGGTGTATGGGGAGCTTTGGATTATAGTTTTTATCCTAAATAAATGGGGAATTAAAATAATGATCCTCACATCCCTCTATTGTGACGAAAAAATCTCCCACTATAGGGTGGTATTTCTATCTTAGGATTATTTGAGAAACAATGGGAGATGAAGACATGACTACATCATCAGGACCTTCATAGAACCAATAAAGAGGTGGCAGCTCAAACATAATTATCTTTAGATATTATCAATTTCATCAAGTCCCTGTATACTCGAATGGATTCCCTATAAGGGTGATGTACACCCATTCAGTCTGAGTGAAAGATATATCCTAAATGGGTTCACACCCAAATGTAGAAATCCTTCATTCTCTCACATTAACAGCATATAATAACCCAATAAACAAGTTATCACTTTGTATCTCGATAATGTATAATGTTAGGCCCTTGAAATCATTAAGAGTCGACCATGTTGACATGTTTTGTATAGACTTTGATAGGGAAAATATTTTTTTGGAGTAACAGCTAGCTAGTTGGTTCTATTGTAGAATAAGAAGAATTTATTCATCAATCCATTATCTATTCAGCTCCACACTGACAAAGAAGTAATTTTTTGACCTGAGAAACTGAAATCCAAGCGACTAAGAGAGTAAGTCTGACTATATATCAATATGCGATGTTTTATCCCATTCAATAAACATCCCTCTCTCATAGGAGAATTTTTTGGAATAAATTACTAAAAAAATCTAGGATCAACATTAGAAATATCCAATACAAATGTTGTATCTATGTGGGTATCATGCGTTTTAATAAATGAACCAACATCTGGAAGACACCATTCAATGAACCTAAGAAAAGTATCAAATCATTAATTCAAAATAAGGGAAAAGTCTTGTAATGGACGAAACCACCACCATCACCCTCAAACCAGTAGAAATTATGATTCAAATGCCTATTTGGGTCACAATTCTCCCAGCACCTCTAATCGATAAAAAAAACAAAAAATCACCTTTGATAAAATAAAAATAAAAATAAGGGTTTCCAAGTATTTGAGAAATAGAAGAATAAAGCTTACTCCTTCCAAAATAAACAAGTTCCAGTTATTTCCTTGTAGTAATTCATTATAACCTAATCGATATTCCACTATCGAGGAATCATAATTAATTTAACCTCAAAAATCATCCTAAATACATTCCATTATATAGGAGGTTGGGTCATAACATCTTGGATTGATTCATGTTCAAAGACATCCTCCAAACATGGTTGATTTTAGATAGGTGGTGTAGGGAAATTTTCCAAGAGCATGTTTCATGTATAATAGTTTCCCATTCATAATAACAGGGTTATTGGGATGTTGTTCTTGCTAGGAATTGGAAGAAGCTCAACAACTAGATGACTCAAAAATGGTTGACTAAGCCTATTCCACCCTTAGAGAATAGCTTTGGAGACCAAGTCCCATCTAGGGAGGTTAAATTGAATACATCTCCTAAAGATGTATGTGACCATTAGAAATTGGATGAAATGGAAGGTGATGTGTTGTATACTACTCTAACACAACCTATCACTCTTGCATATTTCTTACCAACAATATCTGAAGAATGATCACCACCCCACCAAACCAAACCCTCATCCAACAAGGAACTAATATTTTTTTTCTATCAATGTAATACATATGGAAGAACCCTTCTCTGATGAATATTGCACATTCTAGTATGAGTTTCCTGATCCTAACCAAGGAGAATGAGTTATCATGCACAACAACTGAGGATACATGAGACATAATAGGCTTGGTTGAACCCAATAGTCAGGTTATGTCCCAACATGAAGTATATATCAAGTTGATAACCATAGGAATGCCCACCAACAAGATCAACATGTACCTAGAGGTGTTCCATAACTATCTAGTGATCATCCAAACACATTTTTATAACATGCATATCTAATGATGGTGCCATTATATAATCATAATTGACAATAAGGTAGGCTAAAAACACTTCAGCCACTTCCATCATATTCTCTCTCAACCTCTGCACAGGTCCTAAGACTTTCTACCTGAAATTAATCATATATTGAAAAATATGATAATGAGAAACCCCACCTTGGGAATTGCCATCCTCTTTCAAAAAATTATGACAATTTAACACTGATGATATTTATCCCAACCAATCTCTAAAAATTTGATGTCCTCCATCATTCAAAAGAACTCTGGGTGAAAATATTCGAATCGATAAATTTCCCACTAGAGATTGATATAGAAGTTGCTTCAACCAAGGTCTATCTGGGGGATAATAATCCAGAATAACGATATTTCACCATCACCTACACAGATCAGGATTTGGAAGAGGTCCTTTAGGGACATATCTGACCACTATATGTCTGGGGTAGACAAAATAATGATGACATCCAAAGTGCACTATCTAAAAATAGTTCTAGGATCAACGTCATATCAATTATAACCCGCTGACATTTGGGGTATAGTGAGTGGGGTCTATCTCCCACAATGTCAACCATTCAAGGGTATGATAATTACGAGAAAAGAAATACCAGGAAGATCATGTTCAAAGATCAGTTTAGGGACCCCATAACTAACATTGATATAATCATTATCCTACTAGAAACCTAATACGATTTCAATTTTGGAAGTCCCTAACTCCATATCCAAGAGGTGGAAAACATAACATTCCATCAATGTTTGAAATTCCCCATTTATGGAATGGTCAGCATACTACATAGCGATAGTTCCCCCTTTGTGACTTGAGAATCAAGATATGCTAATGCAGGGTTCTATAAAATGGATGGAAAACATCCAATAGTGGATGATATTATATATATTACATCCCCTAGTTTCTTGGGGACCACCACTATAAATCAATGGAGTATCCTCAATGAAGAAAATATAATTCCCTTAAATCTAGTTGAGGAAATAAACATGAATTCAGATGTCCAATCCTTTTATGTCCCTAGGGACAATGTAAATGAAAACCCTTACTAGAATCTTTATGAAATAACTCTCATTACAGGGGATGATAATTTCATTTATTTTGACCTCTCTCACCTCGATAGTGACAGAGATGCCCCTATATTTCCCACTTTGTCTGAAACTACCTCTAAAGACTAATAGGTGAAAGAAGAGATGGATGACATCTGCAATCCCCAATTGCATTCGATAAAGGCATCTACACCACTATTTTTTAGCCAATGCAGGTAAAACCAGGTATATTAGAAAACCCACAAACTACACTGATTATTGTTTCCATTCCTCTCATAGTTTATGATATGATCATCACATTTATAAATAAACATTGATATGTGATCACATTTAACTATATATAAATTCCCAAACTAAACTCATATGGGGATACACAACACCTCAACAAAAACAATGACCACTAATTCTTAATGAAGTCATCCATTCAGATAATCCCCTTTCAAGACACCAATGGAGAGGATGAATTTGATAAATTGATCAAATACAACATTTTATGAGAAACATAATTACCATGACAGATCACCAAAATTATCCTTATCAAGAAAATGAATGGGTATATTACTATCTACATCGACTTCAGAGAACATAATAGACATTTTCAAATGGATTATTTCCCATTTCTAACATAAAAATTGATGAACAATGAAACTACTATATTTGAATCCCTTTCCTTTATGGTAGGTATTTGGGGTATTCTAAAATAAATAAGGCCCTGAATAATGAGAATCCACTACCTTTAGAGCTGAACAAGGGATATTTTGCTATCTGGCCATGCCATTTTGTCTATAAAACATTATAAATACATAACAATGTTTCATGTATCACATCTTCAAGCCACTCCATGGATGAATATCCAACTGTTATGTTGAATACATGGTGTTCAAACATGGATAGTGATGTGATCCCTTCACGGATCATCAGGATTTATTCAGAATGATGTGACAACACAGTATGATTTTGAATCTATTGAAATGTGATTTTGATGTAAAACTAGGATAGTTACTAGGATTTTTTGTGCAACAACATAGAATTGAGGTTTACCTAGAAAAGAATAGTTATATTTTTGAAATTTAACTCCAAGTAATTTCAAAGAACTATGGGATTCTAAGGGAAATTCTACTGTATTTTTTATTTCATAGACAATACCACCAGAAACTCTATCCCTTCCCCAAGATAATGATGAATGGAATATCCTATAAATGGGATGGTGACTACCAAGAAGGCTTCAAGAGTCTCATTATGTACCTATTACACCCAAAAATACTTATGCAACTCGTGGATTTGAATCACACATTTTATTGGTGGAAACCATGGAATTCCCACTCGGATCCCTCCACATGGAGAATAACTACATGGGGAGTGAGAAAAATCTCTACTACCTAAGCTGAACGATGCTAGTTACTGATACCAGATACTATTATGTTAAGAATAACTTCCTATCACTCATCATTGTAGTGTTGAATATGACTCATTACATAAGGACCACAAAGTATACTTGATCTCTCTTATTGATCCACTAAATTTTATACTTGGTCATCCCATTCTAATGAGGAATCTAGCAGGATTGTTGGCCATTCATGAACATTATAGAATATAGTTCATCTAATAAAATTCTATGAAATTGATTTCCCTGGATGATTTACTCATGGAAGATCCCACTCTAGAAAATACACAAGTGGACACAAAAAATCAACATGGGGACGTTTTTTCCCATAACACTCCCCAAGCATGGGATATATATTTTGAAAGATTCTCATAAATTCTAATTAGCAATAGTCTAGAAAAATTAGAACTCAATTAGGTTGGGTTTGGAATTGTTTTTTTCTTGGATGAAAATGTAAAATTTCAATAATATTTTTCAACAAATGATTCTTTAATGATTGATGACTAGAAATATCAAGCCCTCACTATGAGACAAGAATTTTCCATACTGCTGTAAATAACCTACCTGAGCATCATATGGGATTCAATTCTAGTGATAATGTATATATGTGTAAAATATTCCATAAAAAGAATGAATTTTCCCACATCACTGGCTCTATTAGGGTACTAATGAATGATTTCCCCTTTGATACAACATTTCATCATTTTATCGAATCATAGAATGATCTCACTAATGTATTAGATAATGCATCCACAGTCTTGGCTGATCCAGACCATGAGGATGAAATCTTCCATTTCACACATTAAAGAGTGGACCCATCAATCATTGTCTGTGACATGTAAGAAATAAATTTACTAATAGATTGAGCCATAAAGTAATAGATCAGGAATAAATTAGTGAGAACTACGCTGCATGATGCTCCAAATAACGAAAATTACCTCTATAATATTAGATTTAATGATTAAATACTTATATTCATAGAAGAAATATATATTTTTACTCTCATAGAGGATGTTAATGAATGTTTATGAAGCACTCAATGGTCTGAGACTAGGATCAAAGCATGAGGTTGAGTTACAACTGAAAAACCATGATATAATCCTTTGTGGAAATTTATGTGAAATTTCAAGAATGGAAAATTCATAAAAACTCCATCCAAATACACCCTTGATTTCTATATGTAGCTAAATATTACTTTCTATTTTCTGTATTGGGAGTGAATTTTTTCCATGTTATTTCCCCCATACACTGCCATGAAACTCAAGTATATCATAATTTTTATTGATTTCTTCTCTAAATGGGATAATAAAATACCCCTCAAATAATTTAGAATGAATAAAATCAAAATCTATCTAATGCCACATATCATCACCAGGGTCGGGGTACCTCACACAATATAAATAGACAATGAAACCAAATTATATTCTAATGAGTTGAAGATGTTGTACACAGAGTAAAAAATAAATTCCAGTCACTCATCCCACTATCATGTACTAGAAAATAGATATATAGATGTTTTGAATAAGAAAAAATAAATATACTGTAGAATATTGTGAAGAAATAAAGGAAGTCTTGGATGGAGAAGCTCCTCCATGCTTTATTGTCCTACCATAGTACCACATATTCATCTACACAGGAAATTCTATAATCATTGGAATACATGACTGAGGAAGTTTTTCCCATAGAATTATAGCTATATTCACATTGAATAGATATTTGAGACATCTCTGAAATGATGAGAAATCAAAAATGAAACTGGATGTTTTAGAGAGGCTCTATGAGAATAGTTTGCATACACTACACTATCTTAATGTCCATATAAATCAGATCTCACATGCTAACAACGAAAATGTTTCCCTCCATTAATTCATTCAAGGAGAAATGATGATGGATATCAAGACCCCAATGATACCAAGAAATAAGCCTCCAATTCTATATCCTATAAGGTATGAACCATATAACAAACATATTTTTATCACAATGGATCATAATCATTCATCTACATGGAAGTGGAACGTTTTACACCCACTACCAATGAAATATTTGTTAACAAATATGTTGTTTAAGCTACCAATGAGCACAAAAAATCATAGTCACATGATGTTAAACATGTTATCCTAAATCTTAGTCACATGAACTTAAACTAGGAATCCTCCATCCTAGTATCTTGATTTTAAACTAGTCCTCCTTCATCATGGTCACATGATGTTAAACTATAAGAAATCTCATCTAGATCACATGATGTTAAACTCTACAAAATATCATTCTGATCAACTAATCTTAAAATGTATAAAGACTCATCCTGGTAGAAAGAAGTTATGTTTCCTGGCATCTCATGTCCTAACAACAAGATGATAAACTATATAGAGGAAATCTTAACCACATGACATTAAACCGCATAGAAAATGTCATCACCAAATGATGTTAAAATGAACAGATCCACAGTGTTCATATTTACCTATTTCAAGGTTCCCTTATCATTACCACAATATGTTAAAATTAATGGAAAATTTACACACCACATGATGCTAAACTATAGAAGAGTAATCATCTCATCAACGATTCACCACAAATGAGCTAGATCATTGTGAACAAAATATGAAATTCCCCTATCCCTATATGAGATTCATATCCAATAGGGAATATCTATATCCAACAACTATGTTTTTATTCTTTCTAGTAATCATAAGATATACAATGATGCCCTAAATTCCATCTGATGGGATTGCCGCAATATTTATTTTCCTCTATATTTTAAGACCCTCATGCTTACCAATTGACATTAAAATTCATGGTTGAATTTCTTACAACATGACCTCAAACTGTAATGATCATAAAATTTAATCTTCTTTCACATAGATTCCCCCATGTTCTTACTGCATGATGTTTAATTGTACTTCTAAAGTCATTACTATAGGATATTAAAATAGATGACTTTCTAGAACTACATACAACTTGATTCTCAATCCAAATAGAAATGTAGTGATGCCTTGATCCAATATCTTGGTCTACCTATAACAGCCCATGAATTTATGGTTTTTATCTTTCGTATTAAATTCTATTTATTCGATATTTTAAATTACATAAATCATCCAAGATAAAAAATTAAATACTAACATGACCATTAAAATAGTAATGTCACCATTATGAATAGTAATATGACTAAAACAATGATAGCATCAACTATGAAGATATAAATAAATATTAATATCTTATAAATGAAAATGTGAGATAATTTTATCATTGTGTAAGTAAATAAATGTTTTAAAAATTTTATATTATGTGCTCACATTTTTGTAAAACATAAATGTTTATTTACAATTTTATAATTAATATAATTATTTAAATGAAATTTTATTTTTATAAAATAAATACATAAATTAATATTTTTTCCTTATTATTATAAGATAATTTTATTATACCTTAACTGATATTCCAATGTGTCAAAAATTCAGTTATAATTATATAATCGGTATTATTTGAATAAAGGATTATATTAATTAAAAATAAAATTTATCATATTAAAAAATTATTTTCATAAAATGGAGTTCATTTATTAATTGAAGATGTTGAAAAATGATTGGGGTAATTTTTTTGGATTTTTTCTAAAATAATTGAATTTTTTGTGAATAGTTAAATACGGTAATTTATTGTATTAGCTAAATATATGAATTTTTGCATCATGGATGATGTATTGGAATCATAATAAAAATTTATTTGAAAAAAACACGAACTAGTTCCTATATTTAGTCACAATTCTCATAAAATTTCATTTTCAGGAACTAAAATACAAACTAATGAATAAAATAAACAGAAAAACACCCCTCACCTCCATTATAAATACCACCCATCACCACCCCTTATCCTCACACATCCACATCCTTGTGGATTTTCTAATTTCTACTCAATTACTCTCCCATTCCTCTAACAAACGTCCTAGAATTTATGGTCTCGCCAAAAGAAAATATACATGTCCCTTAATGTGGTTCTCATGTAGAAGAATTCAAGAGGTAAAACAATTAATCCTTCCCATTCAATTTACATCATGTTTTCCTTTTCTTATCCTTCCCACACCCCTTATACAAAGTAACATGATAACTATAATATGATTTATATACTATAATGTTATTATTTTTGTTGTTTATGAACCATCAGTTCACTTCTCTTCCACATTTTATTACAAAAATTAAATCATCATCCATGAAGTGCCGATTTATCGTCTTCATGGGCGGCACACTTTTGTTTTTCAATTCCACATTAAAAGATGGTCATACAAAAATTAAAATGGTTAAACAGGATTATAATATATTTATTAAAACTAATTTCATGTTCTATAACCATTATATACATAAAATATTAATTCATAAGACAAAAGTAGTTAACAATGATCAAGAAAATACGAAATATTATAAATGGTAAAAATTAAATTTTTATGGAATGAATCCTCATCTAATATAGAAAAAATGACATATAATACCATTAAATATCCAGGAAGTTCATTAATAACATATAATTTTAATTTATGATGACTATTCCCTTTTTACATGATCTTTCATACGTCTATACTAGTGAACTAATCATGAAAACAAAGGATACGAACACTATAGAATGATAGAATTTTATATTAAATATCCTAAAAAAGGACATGAATTAACTTAATAAAAATATATTAAATAACATAAATATTTTATATGTTATAAATTATATTATTAATGAATCTAATTTCATTATTCCACACAATAAGTACAAGTGAAGAACACGTTTGGGCATAAGTTAAGGGATTCTACCCAAACCTCCATTTTTATTTTGAGTTACTCATTCTCTCTATTTACCCTAATGTAATTTTTAATTAATCTTATAAAATAATCATAAATGGAAATTTAATGTTCCATATATATGAACCAATCTCAATTTTTCTTTCATTGATGAGGAAATAAATGTTTTATATATTTCCAACCTCAATTCATCCCGATGAAATTGAACTACTGGATTTCATACAAAATTTCAAGTAACATACTTAATATGTTTTATGTTATGAATATTTTTCAAAAATCACTAATTTTATCATGAAAAACTATTTATTTTTTAATTTCTTTTTTATGAAAACAATTATTCCTTTTCAACTTTAATGAATCTTTAATATTTTCCTTAAACAACACTAATGTTGCTCATTTGTAAAGTTTATTAAACACTATTTATTCATGTTTTCCCTTCCTTTGGATATCATTTAACATTATTTATGAATATTTTCCCAAATTAATTTACTGTTGTGATTTTAATCCATTATTTCATAGACATCATTATGATATTACCTCTAGTTGTGCCTTATTCACCACATATTCCTTGTGTGTGTTGTATGTATACTTCCCCTTTATTTATGTCATTATTCATTTAATTATTTATTAAATATCAATATTAATTATAGCATGGATATTAATATTTTCTTATATATATATATAATTATTAAATATGGTGTTTTTTATTGTTGTTTTAATTTGGGAAATATGATAAATCCATATTTTCAACTCAATGTGGTTATTTTGATCATTCATATTGAACATGAATTAAATATATGAATGATGAAAACTTTGGACATGTATTCATTGGTGGGTACTAGTTATAGATTGCCCGTTGATGCATCAAAAAGTCTCATGAGAAAAAAAAGTTGGCGACAAACCATTAATGTTTGTTTCAATGAATAATTAGATGGCTCCCTATAGACAAACTTAAACCATCCGGGCAGTATAATGGTTCATGTTCCGGATACATGATGTCAAAATTTCCCATTTTCATTATTCAGTATTTAGTTATAATTTATCTTGATATTTTCACTACCAATAAATCTATGGATGCATTTTCATTCTTATCTTATTGATTGAAGGTGGCTTACAGTTATTTACATTTCCATTATGACTATGCCATATTGAGTTTTATCACATATTATTGATTAATGTAACACTTACTGAGAATTTGATCTCACCATTTCATTTTTTCCTGCTGAGGTTCTAAATATGAAGTCATTGAATATGTTTAATGGAAGTAATTTATTTCTTTTTTTTTGTGGTTAATGCGTAATTACCATTGTAATAAGGAAACTACCAATATATCTAGTACATTAGGACTACTTAACTGATATATCATTGGTGATGTTATATCTTGTATCAAATCCATTGTAATAAATCAACCACTAACTCTAGGATACTGGTTTTTGCGGTTTTTACAGTAGCCAGTGCGTGATATAAAATTCTCTTGACCTATCATTAATGTCCTCTCCATGGTGGTAATAACCCTTTCTTGTAATTTTTTCTCACACTAAGCATAAATCACATGATATTTGAAGATTTTGTAGGTGGTTCTTGATACAAAAAAGGTATATCAGCTCATGTACTCAATTAATGATGTTTAACCACATAGTTTATGTCCATAACATGACATAAAACAACATATTCCTATGGAACTCTTCCGAGAGGACCTCTATCATTTCTGTTGGAATCCTACCACACCACTATTTCTATAACTATATGTGTCTTCACTCATATCTCCCCATGATATGTAGTGATGTTCAAATATACAATCCTGGGTATAGTTACAAAAAATAAACTTTAAAATTACCCCCTCTCAGCGCATGGTTCAGGAAAAACAAGGGAGATTATGTAAAAAAACATGTTTCTTGATTCATATCAAAGTGGGATACATAGTAACACCTAGATATATGGTCATTGATTTAGCCAAAATTCTCCCCTTTTATATTGGGGAGACTATATCCTTGCAGCATGAAATTAAACAGCATGGTTCCTCAAGAACTATGTGTTCCATGATTCATGTCATCAAAGGACACATAGTGACAGCAAGATCTCCTATTCTGGGTCCAGCTACAACAATAAATATTTACAGTTCCCCCTCTATGTATGGGATAGATCTATATAGTGATATTCATATACCATAAGTACATATGTCTTGATACCTACTATGAAAAGTTATTTTTTGATGATGAGATATCCAATGATGGGACGAAATACAACAACTGATGAAAATATTCACCCCAGATGCAGAAGGGATAAGTCATTAATTACCATTTTTCATATATAAGAGACGGATCTATGTACATATATCTTGAGTACATGATATATCCTTCCCAATTTTTCATGTTGGATCCCACATCATTACCATATGATGTTAAACTGTAAAAAATAGAAATTTCCTCACCACATGCAATTAAAATGCAAGGAACATGATCTTTTCTTGAGATATTAATGTTGTATGACAAGTAATTACCCACTATAGGGTTATAAAATAGTTAATACATCACCAAATTTTATCCCTTATCAACAAACAACAATATTATTATGATCCCAAACATTACTGTGGAAGAACTCAACAGCTATGTGTTTTCTAGACCATCCCCGTTATGATTTTACCATATCAACACACATGTCATGAGGACCTCAATCAATGATTTACAACATTTTAATCACCTTCTTAGAAGGATGTTGGTGTGATCTCGACCCTTACTATCATAATTAGGCTCTTGTGTAACATCCCCCTCATATTTGGTGTATGTGCATCACCACCAGAAACTACTTGAACCTTGATCAAATATCTACAACCTTAAACTATATCCTATGTTTTTCTAAATCAATAGAACATAAACTTCTAGAAAAGTGGACTAAATTTTTTTATGATGAAATCCCATAAATGGAACTCCGAGAAAAATTCAGGTCTTCAATCGCTGAACTCTTCATCAATAATGTTTAGGAAAATATTTGGGTGTAAATAAATAAGTCATAAAGGTCATAAGATCTAATTTTTATCCCTATTAAAAGGAAAGATATTATTTTCAGACACCCTAGTCTTGGAAAATGTTAGAGTAATGATTTTTCACATCTCCTCACTATGAGAACATGTTCTCTAAGCGGTGACACATCATTCAAGGTGTTTAAACCCATCATATATATTAAATAATCCAAAAATAATATTTCATAATTCGAGTGAATTAGAGCACCATAAACCTCCCATAGCCCTTGTAATAAGATACCCATATTTAGGAGACACTTTTCTTGAGTATGCATGAATTCTTAAGGATCCTGCATATATACCTATAATCATAAAAAAAAGTTTCATTTTGCAAAAATTACTTTCTAATCCCTCTGAGACCTGACAACAACATGGAAGAAATCATCAAAACAGTGTGTTCTAAGAAATAATCAGTATGATTGTCTCATATCATCCTCATGACTGGAACACTTTTGGACTTAAATTATAATCAACATAACCAAACTATCCAAGTGGATTTTAAATCATCGACATTCTATCAATTGTTTTTATACACTTTCTCAAATAAGTTATTAAAAAACTTCATTCAATAACCTTTTTATGGACCACACCTTGTGACATGATACTATAGGGAACAGGGCCCGAGATTGAAAAATAAAAATAATATTTTCCTAGGTTCATAGAATGCTTCCCGATATCATTTCTTTCAAACCAAACAACATCTTTTGGATGATTTTGTATTTCTGAATCCTTTATAACCCTTGGAAAAAGGTGGGTAAACTTATGTTTTTCCATGCTATCGATGCATAAGTTCCTTGAACTACCAACCATATTCTTCCCCTCCTTCTAGGAAATGAAACCCAATCTCTGTGAGCCCTCATAACACCTTTGTTGAAACCATCACCTTAGGGTGTTATGGGTCATTCCAAACACGTCTACCACATCCCATACTCACAAAATCAATTTTTTGGGTTATGAATGACATCATCCACAATCCAACTATCAGGGTACACTAGACATCCTCAGTATTTCTCCCTCAAAAAATATAACCCCAATACATCATCCATTACCATTGAAAAATATTAGAGGCACATTTTTAAATAGTAATACAAATAAATAATGTCTTTGAACTACTAAATAGATGCATCTATTTTCAAGAAAGGATCTATAATTCTCCCGAGTCTTGATAACACCATGAAAGAAATAATTATCATAGGGTGTCTTCATTCATTCTTGGAATCTATTCCCCTTATTCTTTATTCATCGATTAAGTCCCACATGGAAGATACTAAAATTCACAGTGTGTCATATTATGAGCTAAAAGATCCAAAAATACATATATCGAAGATCCAAGCTAAATGTTCCTAAAATATAATGGTAAAAGGATCAAGAAAAAATAATTTTAACTACAATGATACAAGGTCTAATCTAAAACACAATAAACTACAATGATAGAATGTCTAATCCAAAATACCCTAAAATACATCATCAAAAGGTTTGATCTGGAAGATACTAAAGCTATAACATAATATAAATTTATTCTACATGATTGAAAATAATCTTATGAGGATCACCATTTTTCAAAAAAAAAATATATATGATCTCCATGTCCATAAACAATAGAAAAAGATAGGGAACTCTCTCTATGGGACCTATATTATATACAAATTATCTTATTGCGAATCAGGTAGTCTCAAAATAGTTGAGAAGATATATATTTAAATAATCTCATTATTGTGGGAATTTATAATAATTTTTCAAGGATAATATATTATAATTATAATTTTAAAACCAATGAATTTTATTTTACATGATGTCATACAATGGATGGGTGTTGTTGATGATTCATTCAACATCAGTTCAATGAAAATCCATGAACACCATGAATAAAACAATACATGACAACAACATATAATGTTTAGGAGATACCTTCATTGATAACATACATGAGGTGGAATATCCATGTTTCAGAGTCTCTCCCAAAAATACTCAATCCAAATAAAAGTTGAAAACATACAATTCTATCATAGAATGCACTTAGATGAGTCCTTGATTTATTCAAGAAACTTCTCCATGGAGGTCACATATTGGCATAATTGATCAAAATATTTGGTATTCACCACTACAATTTATTGAAACTCATCCTCTTGAGAAATGAAACTATGATTCGCCTTCTCTATGATGTCACGGATTGGATGTTACTCTAGAAGGGATTTATCTATTATATGAATACTTTGTAGAATGTAGGAATATTATTCATGAAAATTACTAATCACATTCTAGGGATGGCCATTTTATGTCTTCCCGGAACTGGTCATATCATTGTAGGTCATCAACTCCACTACACACTAATAAGAATCACTTAATGCTTCATCCATGCTCTGCTTCACTGAAGACGAAAACTCATTGGCTATGAGCCTAAACTCAAAGGCCATATTGGGATCTATCAAGGAGACCATATACTTTAACCAAAATTAAGGGAGGTATATTAAAAACCCACATAACAAATAGTGGTAAACATAAATCAATGTCAACCCAACCAATCCTTTACGAATTAATGAGTTCTCTCTGAAACTATGTTTTATGTATCCCTCAATAGTTTCACCACATCGACTCATAATGTGATGCAGTCCACAAGACATGATCTAATCCCATCCTGGGAATGAATATATATTATGTGAATAGGTCACCAGTACAATGTATTCTGCTCATGGAATTTAAGGAAATTGGGTGGGTATCATCAACTATGTTTGTTGAATCCATCAGAAGAACCTCTAAAAGAAAGAGGACTAAAATCCCCAAGTTTGTAGGTGAAGAAAATGTAACAAGGAGAATAGTATTTTATTATTCACATGATATATGATATGATATGACATATTAAACGATATATATGACTATGTTTAGAAACTAATGTTTCATTATTGCATCACTGGCGATGTCTGTTCCCCAACCCCATCATCAGTTGAACTGAACACACACTCTTATTATGAGTAGCTTCACAAAACTTCTGGTTATTTTACCAAATAAATACTTGATGATGCACCCATGAGGGATTCACGAAGAAAATATAATTTTAGGAAATATTAATTGAATTAAAAAAGTGTCTTGTTTTTTGAAGAAGTATTCACCTATAAAAAAATAGTGCCTCTCAAGGAATACTATATTGAAAAATAGATACCTATGTCAATATCCTCTAAAAGTTTGTCATATTGAACTGGATTAAATTTCAAGATCACTGGGACACCACCATCATGAAACATGCTTGACTGAGTCGTCTCTTCATCTATCTCTACATATTGGTGGGTTGGAACCAACTATGAAGGGTTTTCTAATCCAAACAAACAATAACATGCTTATTTAGGGGAAGATATATGATCCTCTATGTGATCTCACTAGGGACATATATTTTCTTAATAAATCTGGATTATCTGATGGAATATCCCCTAAATAATAGAAAGTTAAATGTCAAACTTACAAGAGTATTTTGTGGAAAAGACTATGAAAATTTAGAAGGCTTCCCTTAGCCCTTCCCATATGTGGAAAAATCTTTTAATGTTGATGAATATGAGGTCATTTATCTAGAATTGGAAATTTATACCTTCATTTGGGCCATTTAACACTTGAATATATAATGATTGATCCCCCAGTCATTGCCTAATTCATCCCCAATAGACATTCCTCGTGGAGAATACACAGTTGATTGGAGGACATGATGATCTTATGCAGACTCCCACTATATCAATAAAAATAAAAAGGATGTTAGTATAGTTGAAATTGACCATGAAAGTTTATATATAGTAGTATATTAACCCTTACCACTAAATTTATAACTGGATAGATATGTTCTAATATGTAAATTTATACCATTCCTCGAACACCCATTTGGTGAACCATGGGTCAATTAAAAAACAAATCCTTGATTCATTCTAGCATTATGTTAAATTCTTGTAAGAATTCCATGGCTAGAATAGGTAGGTATATTAATGTTATGCCAAGAGGGGTGGTGAAATGGGTGAATCCATATAACGGAAGTTCAGTATAAAATAGTATTCCCTAGATATCATCCTCTGGGATCAAAATTCTCCAGGTGGACCACTTTTCAGATGATATATGAAAAAATAACAGTAAAAAAACATCACACTCTAGATCCACAATCATAGTAGCCACATTGGTTGGCACATCTACCAATAATAAGTTCAATTTTAAATTCCTCACATCCTTATGGGGTGCTTCCATCAATGTTTATACTCCGAAAACCATTTGGTTTCTAGGCCTAGGATATTCCTCAACTACATGTACTAATTGGGAATATTTTCTTACCAGTTTGTATTTCTTAAAATTGGGATACAGTAGAATAAAAATATCATCATATTTTCACGTTTTATAATTTCATCATCATGGGGTGTAATTATTATCTTAAACCAAGTCTCATCCCTAATTAAAATCATCCTATATTTACAATAAAACATTAGATGCTCCTTGAATCAGACCTTAAGGGGGTGTGGGCATCACAATTAGACACACATGAACAAAAAAAATAAAATATTACAGTGATTAACATTAATGGAAGAGGTCACATTCAATGTGGGTGGAATGGATTCCCTCATGATGATACATTATATAGTATTGGGACTTATGAATTTCCCCCACAATCATTAACTATATTACCCATGGGAAATACACCATAGATTCTGAAGGAGAAAAATTCATAACAGGTTATAAAATCCTTTAACATCATGTCCTTCATTGCAACATGTCTTAACCCATAGATACATAACATATATAGTTTTAAATGAATGTAAATGAGACTCTAGGAGTCTATATATTTGTAGAATCATAGATGAGCCCCCATAAAAACAAATAATACTTGAATGGGGCACAAGACCCTGTTAAGATATTTTACCTTATAAATATGGTATAGAAGGCAATAATGGTTGGCTAGTATAGGGATGGATAGACTAATAGGGTCTACCACTTCCATGGAGGTCTGTATCATGAAATTGGAGGCTCTAACTCCACATCTTTCATTCTTCAAAAGTAAGTACCCAATCAAGTACACAGAGATGAAACCCGACAACTAAATAACCTAATCAAAATTAGGGAAAACATCCCATGCCAATTATTTAAATTTTCAATCCTCAATTATAGGATAATAAACACCCACCGCACTTTGGGTTTCTTTCATAGGGAAATCCTTCATCTTATTAGCGTCCATCTCAGAATACCATTTCATGATGAATAAGATCTCCCATGTCATGAATGAGATATCCACCCTGGGAATCAGATCCTTTTTGAGGGAATTATTAGATATCTTGATCATATCATTGGTGAGGGAATGATTCATCTCTTTGTTATCCCATGTAGACGATGGATGAATAAACTCATCATATATTTCACCCAATATGGGTGCACATATATCTTCTCAACATACCATAGGATGATTCCCACCTTTCTTTGATTGAGGTGGGAATTGTTTTTGTCATGAATTCAATGACTAAAGAGGTCAGTCATTAAAACCTTATAGAAATAGGAAAACAGTTTTGGGATCTAGAAATACTCATACATCCCAAAAAACTTCATCTCTTTAGAAAACCTTGAAGCAATGTATTTCTCCAAAAAGGGTCAACCCCAATGCATCCCATAATTGTCCCCTGATCAAATGTTCTTATTGGGAACACCCCCAAACCTCTGGATGGAGGAATAAATTCTAATTATGGATTTTTATATGTGGAAACCAAAATATAGTTCATGATTTTCCCTCTCATATTCTATGGGAATGACCGTTAGTATACTCCCTTATAAAATATCTTCCTCAACGATAAAATATCCAGAGTGAGAGATTTTCATCCGAAAGGTGTTATAGTTTATATGAATAGAAGATGAGGGTATTAATGATGAATATGGTGAAGGAATGGGAGTTAAATTGAAATGACCAATCCCAGATTGGGACATAAAATAATAATGGGGATATTCCCCATAATCCATTCCCATCAACTCTTGCTAACTCAGCTAAAATGTCCCAACAAAATAGCCACATGAAACATCCACAACAACTATGATAGCATCATGATGATCTATTTCTACCTTATCATATAATTTTTAAGGCTTTCCAGAACTATAAAAAGATAAAGAATAAATATTAATGAATATAAAAATAAGAAATGTCTGATGAGTGGAGGCCCATCAAATGAAAGGCATAAATTTTTTTCTCCTCAAGTGCATCACATGAATCAGAAAATGGATTCATTAATCCCATAAGGGAATCGTGTATTTCCTAGATCATGAAGGTATTCACACCGAAAAAACCTACAAACCTAATGTGATCACATGTCCCCTTAGAAGACTCGTGATCATGTGACTTTAACATGGTCAATCAATCCTTAAAATAGTCAAGTTCTGATGTGATCGAGCCAAAAAAACCTATGAAACCGTCATGTTCATCTTGAATCCCCATAAAAGAGGTTAAAAAAATTAAAAGATATATTTTCATAGTTTATCTGATCCGACTCTTGGGGAAAAAATTTCTTACCAATTAGTTCTAAAAAAATGGTCTTACCATAGAGAATCAAGTTGTGTTCTTGTAGAAGGTTTTGTGAAAGAGTCATGTGAAGAATACCCTGAAAATTAGTTCAAATTGTTTTTTAGCTAGTTAATGGGCCAAAAAGATCCTCTATATAGAGACTTCCACTAAATACCAAACATCACCCAACATACCAAGAGTCTTCTAATGAAAATGATTGGTGACTATCCCAAAGCCTTACATGGGGATTTAAATTCCTCAGAACTGATCCATTTTCCCCATAGATGTCACTTTTATGTTAGGGAATTTATTGACTCCTTCCAAATGAGAATTGGTAAATCTATTATGGATGAAATACCTGAATATGGGTATTATTTTCCACATAATGAAATGGAATATGGAGATGTCCAATATATTGTTGAATGTGTGAACCTCTAGAATACAAACAAATTTTGAGACCATTAAAGGTCATGCGAGGGAGTCATAAAAAATTAATAATCAATGGTATATCTTATGGATCCCAATTGATAATAATTTTTCTATTCATATGTCTTCCATGAAAATAATTGATCACACGATGAAAACCAGATGATATTCTCTAGATCATGGGACCTATCAATCCACAAAAACCTAAAAGTCCATGCAAAGACACTTTTAAAATATGATGGAAAATATCCGAAAGGTGGGAGCCTCTTGCGGTTGTAAATATCATGCGACATTACAAAATAGTTTGGAAGACTTTGTGAAAGCCCTGATGACATCACTACCTCACCACACAAGTATCTACTGAAATGAAACCTTTTTTAGGTGAAGGGTCCTAGACATGTCCATCCAACCTTGCGCTCACCCACTACTATATAAGGAAATCATAAGGGTTAGTCCATGAAATGATCATGAATCACTATAAGACCCTTTGATGGTCATGAGACACCTCACTGATGGGAAGTGTAATTTTCTTTGACCACACTAATGTAAACTCAAGAGATCCCCAACCATAGTAAAATAAAAAAGGATATAAATAAGGAAATGAAGGTAATATAATTAAAGGGGAAGATAAAAAAATATTATGTTAACAGTGTAATATGACTATGGTGATTTCCATTGATCACACAAATCCCCCCTAGGCATGACAACCTAGTCTCGCAATGATCCTCTGAATAGAAATATTTGTCTCATGAAGTCCCCCTAGAAAACCATCTCTTTATCAGAAATGAACTTGGACATGTAACTTGACATCAGGGGAAATCCTTCTAGAAGGCATCCAGATATCATGAGTGCCCATAAACATGTCAGACCAAACTTATAAAAGGACCCCAAACATGTCCACATGGTCAAGAAAGACCCCTTTAATCATCCAAAATTCAATAAAATACATGATGAATCGATGAACTTGATGTCATAGAATATTGTGTGATGTCGACAGCATTACCTAAGTTAGGATAATTCGAAACACAATACATAACATCCCTCTACCAAATCTAGCATGGTTTTTTTTGTGATACAAGTCCCACATAGATTCATATATTTTAGGTGGAAAGGCCAATAAATCCCCCACCCCAACATGAAGAAATGAATCCATGGATCCACAAACTGGTACACCCATGCATCAGAGTAGACATCTCAGTGTGGAAAATAATGCGATCAGAAGGTATTCCATAAGGTAAATATCTTGGGAATGGGATATTGGATCATGTGACTTGCATAAGAACATCATTTTATCACTTATGATTATGTGATGGAAGTCACACATAGATTCTGAATCACATAAGACATATAAAATCTAACACCAAACAAACCTAAGGAACATATAAACTAAAAACTAGAATGAACACTAAATATGGTAGATGCAAATCACGATGAATTCACTAATCCTCATGCACATCGCATGACTCATCGAAATCATGTAGCTCTACCAAGACATGTCACTAATGTTTTGTGATGTCTCCTTGAGATACCATTTGGATCATGAAATATCATATGGACATATCAGTAATTCCCCACAAAACCCATTGATTAGTCCACTCAATGCCTCGTTAATCCCTCTAGGATCAGCATAAAGATATTTTTTTATATATTATAGACATGTTACCCAAATTATGCGGTGACACCAGTGCATGTGAACTAGGAATTAGAGGCCCCTTAGTACCCACAAGATAGATCATGTGGAACCCTCTAAGCATGTCATCTTGGTTCTGTGAACCATTGGGACATGCCATCCAAGTCCTACAAAACCCTTTGGGATCCCCCCAATATCTCGTTATGGAACCAAGGATTGTGGGTCCATATTCGTGATGTCCTCTAGAAATTTTTTCCAAATCATACGATGTACTCCACGCATGAGAACAAGATTTTAAGAGTGACCTATAGAAAAAACCAGCCATATCTCATGACACCCTCTAATCATGTTAACCGATTTTTACAATGACACTATGGAATGTTAGGTGATATCATGTAATGGCCCCCAAGACATTCCAATCATGTATTTCAATGTCTCTAGAGAATTCATCCATGATCAAGCAATGGGATACAAGAATTCAATTTAAATTATGATATGTACCTTAGAAATGTCAAATGGGTCATGTGATTGTCTTTGGAAATGTCCACAATAAATCCAGAGATGTACAAACAACCCCCATCATGTCAGATAGGAAACCATACATGTTAGGATGACAACTAGACATGTCAAGAAGATAGATAGGCTATGTCATGTAGACATATTGGGGCATAATAGACTTGTCTTGTGGGAATACCCAGGAAGACTCGGTTTGTAATACCTGATCAAATTAAACTATGATTGCACTGATTCCTACTATAAACAAGATAAATAAGATTTCTTATTATGGATTGAGATCCATATTAAACATTCAAATGTGTTTTCCTAGTCTATTAGATGTGTATTCATAAGAAATTAGACTGATTATTTTCTATCTCTTGTTTCTCACACTAAGCATAGATCAAATGGCCTTAATTAGTTGAAATGATCATATTATTTGAGTCATAAGCCTCTACCATGATAGGGTAGCCTTATAGTGTAAGCCCCTATCTGTGATAGAATATGAAATTCCCTCATATTAGGGAATCCTTATTGTGTTGTCCTTGATCAACAGTATATAATGATATGCACCAATATCAGGGACACCTTAGTATGTATTCCCCGATCAATATAACTAAGAGAACACTAATTCCAGCTAAAACCAAGATATGTTGAATGTATTCAAAATAGATGAGGTTAGATATACAGTCAATCCTGTTTTATTCCACCAATGTCCCTCCCATTTAAACCATTGGGAACCAATATCTCTCAAGGCCTAATCGTCCGCCCTCATCCACCAGTGGATTGGGAAGTTAACTGAAATACGACGAATCTGATTCCTACCGTAAATAAAATCCATAGGATTCCTTCATATGGCCTGATATCCATAGGAAACATCTGAATGATTGTACCAACATATGAACGTCACTTCCATATGAAATGAGACTGATTATTTTCTGTTACTTCGTTCTCACTTCGAACATGGCTCAAGTGTGATTATGAAGTTTCAATAGTCATATGATTCACATCATGAATCCTCAAATTCTTGGGAAACCAAAATGTGTAAGACATGATCAAAGATATAATAGGATATGTTCCAAATACAAGTGAAACCCCAGTCCATAAGCTGCAATTAGTGAAGTGATATAATTACCCCCATGGAAGGGTATCTACCATGGGGAATGTCCCAAGGGCATGATTGAACTATGATAACTTTTATTCTATACACAACCAAGATACAGAAGATGAATCCCCAAGTTTAGAGATCCATTAATTTGTTCCCATGTCCCCACATTTATATCATTTCTGTATGAAATTAAAGTACAACAGTTAAATGAACTATGAGGGATTTGATTAATGTTATGAAGAAGTTTTTTTGGATGCCTCCAAATAGATCAATCCAGTACTCAGCATATTAATCACCTTCGTACAAGGAAATAAACTACGGGATTCCTGGTTATATGGATTCAACATATAAGAAGCTATTTATTAACTAGAAACATATGTAGAACCTCATATTCATACAAATTGGTTCACTAATAAATTATCATTTTTTCATGATAATATATTTATACTATGATAATCCTGTTAGGGTAATAGTTCCCATATTGGTATTACGAAGAGATACTCTAGGAAATCATAAATATATAAGAGATACCCGAAGTTGGAAAAAAATTACCACAAAATGGTGTAATTATCACCACACCCCATCTTTTCAAACAATGTGAGTTCACAAGAGTCATTGGGTGAGAAATACCAATAGAACACCTACCTTTAGAAAGTAGGTTTGTACTAATTTATGGATTTGGGAGCCACTGGGAGGTTCCAGTAGAGATAAAAATTATAAAACCAACTTGAATAATTGTACCTAATCATTGATCACCACAAAATAAAACCACAAGGCTAAGCTAGATTAATACATCTGAGAAAGAAAAAGCAATGGACCTGATGTGAAATAATCTAACTCCAGCATCTCAGGCACAAGATAAATTGGATATAGTACCTAGTTCTCACTAAGAAATGTTTTTCATATTATTGTGGTGGTACGTTATATAATTACTTTGCAAAATCACTAAATAGAAAATAATTATTTATTATATATTCTTCTCACTAAACATTATCTTGAATAACTAGTGACATAATATATATACTCAATAAAAAATGAATAATTATTAAACCACATGCAATAATAATACTTATTCAACCTATTAAATAATAAATAATAATATAATATTAATGAATATTAAGGATACAATTAGTGTGTGAACCTCTGTCCCTCTTTCTCAATGGAATTATGAAAAGAAACCTAAATTTCAGAGTTACTATCTCAAAACACACTAAGGAACCCATTGAGAAAAAAATAATTCCTAAATGAAATAATACCTAATATGGATTATAAATGTATAATAAAACCCCTTTATCAAGATATCACTAATCACAAATCTTCTATAATGGTGCCTAAATATATTTTCATGATGGATCATTCTTGGAATTTTTTGAAATCAAACATTCCCACCCAACACCATGGGCATGCACTAATTTTGGATATATAATTTACATCATAGGGTATGAGATATCTAATTTTTTAAAGAACATAATGGGAAACTCATTTCTCACATTATTCATTAATTCAATATTTCTTGTATCCCTCCCAACATATCTTACTTCACCAAAAAAATATATCATCATGAGATTCATCAATAAATCATAGTACCTAAATTAAAACACTCATTAGTAATAATCTTCCAGTTTAAGGATCAATACACTTGACTGTAGATAGGAAAATAAAATAACACATATAAAAATAGATTTCCTTCTGGTACGTATCCTTCAAATAATATCCAACACTAGATATTACCTAGGTAGTGCAACATGAAAAGGTGTCTCAATGTCATATGAGCCTCCACCGCACATGATCCTTAGCTAAGTTGGTGAGGACTCCTTCAGTGCATCCAGGTGACCCAGGATCAAATCTAGGCGCAGGCTAATTTACGTGGTACTGTAGCAGTACTGTAGCAGGTACAGTAGAAGGAATTGTGTAGTACTGTAGCACGTACTGCAGCACGAGCTGTGCAGTACTGTAGCAGGCACTGTAGTAGGAACTGTAGTAGGAACTGTAGTAGTCGGGAATATTCCCTTGTTTGGGCCTTCAGGCCACCGATTTGGTCCCCGAGTCCTTTAAGGCCTTCGGGCCACCCATGCCTTCAGGTCAGTAAACCCTTTGTGCTACCTCAAGGCCTTCGGGCCACCTTAAGTGCAAATAAAAACCAGAAAACCAATAAGGAACAAGCTTCAGGAGGAGAATGAGCAAGGAGATCTCACTATAGAAAAATATAAACAGATTGAAAGAATGAGAGGGTATAGCACCTGCCATCGGGACAAGCATGTGCATGCATGGGAAAGACTAGTCGAACATCCATACAAAGGTGGAGAGTTGATTTCACGATGAAGATTCTGGGTGGGAGTAGTTTCGTGTAGTTTGTCTGGGTTGTATGTAATGTTTGAAGCCTATGTGAAATGAATTATTCTAATGCCTATGAGCCATGTAAAACTTATTCCTACGTGCCTTGTAAGGGTTCCACCTCACCCATTGAAAGTGGGATTATCAAAACGCAATAATAATGAAGGCCTTCTGGCCATTGGATGAACAAATTTGAGCCTCCACCCATGAAAGCCTGAATCATTTTTTTCCCTTAAAATGATTTCATCTTTGTATATAAAATATATTTAATAATACATTCATGGAACTAGTGGATTCTCATCATTATGGGTAACAACAATTTCCTTTCCGTGTGAAACCTACTATTATGAAACTATCAAATAATTTGTTAAGAAGAAGAATCATGTAATGATAATGAGTTAATTAATATTAAAACTATAAATACAGGTTAACATAAAGTTAAAAAATTGGTTGTCGGGAAACAAATCCAATAGGTATGTCACTACACATTTCGATCATTGAAACCTGGGCCATTGGTATAGAATTAATCATAAGTAAGAGTAGGTAGCCAACAATTTTATTTCCCCCATCAATGATGCTGCAAAAAAACCTGGTTCCTAAAACCATTGGGAAATCATAATGTTATTAAAATATGGTGGTAATCATAGAGAAAAAACATTACCACACAAGATATATAGGCAGCACACAATACCCATCTTATGGGTGCACAAAAACTATACTTTCACAATCCATATCACCACCACCATAACACACACAAACCATCATAAATTCTTCCACCACAATATACAAATCCACATAGCTTCAACTCAAGCTACACAATATTTCACACCTTTAGTTATAGGTTTCATCACATTCTAGATATATCATATTCAAACTAAATTTTATTTTCCATGCCACATCATTCCTATTTACATAGCCCATTAATTTATTACTCAATTTATTTAATCCACCTACCATATAATAACCAACAACCCATTCATTCAGTCACCAACTCACTTTTTATTATTTTCATTTAGCAATATAATTTATTCAAATATTTATGTTGAAACTCATATAACTAAACCACACCTCAATTGGCCCACCACAAACACCTATCACAAAAACACCTCACATCAACCAATATTATAATGAATTATTAGTCAATCTATCTCTTCAAAAAAACCACACATTGAAAATCCTAAATACCTATCAAAACAAAACTAATGCACACAATATCCATGAATCACCACCACATATCATCACAATTTCACACCACAACCACTATGGATCACAACTACAACACATTCTCACCACATCGAATGACATACAACATTGCACAATTCCTCACATAACATCCATTAAAAACAACATCCACATCCCAAATACATAAAATATAAAGCCAATGTAATCCTTACCACTTCTTCACAATATCCCAAAACACACTGGAAAAAACACTAAAGAAAACTCATAAAACAACAGCACTAACGGACTTCCAAAATTATCCTATCTATTTTATGAAATTTCATCTTTATTTATAATGGGTATTATCAAATGAGCTAGATTACAAGGTAACCCATTTTATCAGACAAATACATGATCATTGTAATTTTTAGGGTTAAATCAGAGAACATCATAATAAGAATGTCATGATATATTATCAACAATGCAAAAATTATTCTAATAGATATAATTTATTATTTTGTAAAAAATAATGTAAAATATTTGAAACAACAAATATAAAAGTGATAAGGCATGAAATATATACCACACACCCATCAATTTCAATTATTGCAACTAATTACTATATTACACTAACCCTTAAAATCATCTAAAAGGATAGAAAAACCAAAAATATCTCACATATAAAAAAATGGACTGAGAATGAATAATCTCTACCTCAAAAAATGTTTTTGATCTCTCTGTTATACACAAGGAAAAGAAGAAACAACATGGAACACACAACCACACACATGAAACCATTATCAACTATAACTACACCAAGGGGTTATAAAAAAATACCTTACTCACTAAAAATCCAAGAAAAATCCCCATAATGAATCCAAAGATGAAGAATGAAAAAAACCCTGAAAGGGAGAAGGTCCTAACAATGATCACCAATGATGACCCACTAAATCACATAGATCCTAATGGGTGGAGGGATGGAAGATCCTTCAATACCATTGGGTTTCTCCTAAAAAATATGTATTTAATTGATTAATGATGATAAAATTGATTAAAAAATATTATAAATTGGAAGTATGTTTGCTGGACCACACTACATGACACACTTCTACATTGTATGTCCCACAAGTCCATGGATTTATACCGTAAAAATAAATTTTAATCCATTAAACAATCAAAACGTCAACCATCCTAAAAAAAAGAAAAACCACAAGATTAATTAAAATAAAAAATAAATACCATTATTATGGTGTGAAACCAATTATAACCATCACATATCTTCCATGTACAAGATGAAAACTAGTATTCACAGAAGACAAAAATCAACCTTTACGCCATAAATTCCTATATTGTGGTGAAAAAAGTGAACTTCAGTTCTAATGAATATCCAACTGCCACCAATCCCCTTATAGATTCTCCTAAACACCTCTATATGTATCAAACAATAAATTTAATAATATAGGATATCATCAACCATTATAGGCACTAAATAAACTATCATGTAATGGTAGTCCTGCTGAACTAACCATGCTCAATCATGACCAGTAACTCAAAATCCATGCTTGATCCCATATAATATATTTTGGGACAATAAAAACCTATTTTTATCCAAATACACCCCATAAAACCTTTCAATTTTTCAGATATCAAGTAGTATACTATGACTTATCATGAAAAGCATTAAATAGATTTGAGTAGTAAAAAATGACATAAAAGTACAAATCACTTGAAAACAACTCACAATTTAATTTTTACAACCTAGAATGAAAACCCCCTATTCAAATCTAGGAATAGTAATTAAAAACATACACTATTACAAACATCTCCCATGGTATTTAAACTCATTATTAAAATTTGAATTTAATGGCATTAATTGAGTGTCTCAAAGTCATTTTAAAACTATATAATGTTCCAAATAGGCCATTAAAAAATTACCTGAATTACAATCCATTTATTACACATATTTATTTTGTTTGAAATATTATTTTAAAAGTTCTTCAAAAAAATATTTGAAACATGTTGTTAACCACATAGGAAATCATGCATTTCCATGAAAACCATGTTTGTGAGAAAATTATAGAAACCAAGGCATTTCACCAAAATCAAGAACCTATATTTTGAAATCCTTTTTATAAATCCCAAAACCATTTTAAAAAAGAAATATGGTATTTTTGTAAAATAATATTAAAGTTAAACAATTCATTAGATGACCATATGAAACCATTTTAGATCATTTATCACATTGATGAAATCCAATAAATTTCATTGAATTTTTCGAAACACTAATAATCATTACATAGAGATTTTGTTAAAAAATAAATATTAATCATTATGAAGTAAATTTCCTTGAATATATTGGAAACTCAAAAAACATCCTTGAAATTAGAGGAATCCATCAAAAACCAATCTGAAACACATCACTGATGGCGTGAACTGTTAAAATATTTAATAAAAACAATTAATAAGACCTAGAAACCTTAAATTATCATTATAAAACAACCCAAAATCATATTATACCTGAAAAAAACAATAAGGGGGTTTGTAGAAGGAAATGATAAAGGGAAATTGAATAATAAGATGACATGAAGAGAAAACACGAGCATCAGAGGGCTTACCTTGGGAAGAAAACGTAAAATCAGTGTAAGGAAACCAAACAATGAATAAGGGAAGAGGTTCTCTCCCTTTTGTGTGCCTATTTTGGAAGAATAAGGGGAAAAATTCTGAAAGAGGATTAAATATGACTAATAGAAAAACCTAATTACCTAAAAAATTAAACCCCAATAAATCTCACATTATTTTTATATATAGTTTTTTAAACCACGTTCCATCTATGCATAATCCTATAGTAAGACCGAAGACCATCTCAAGGTTTGGATGCATGGTTACTCACCCCTATGCACCTAATAAACTCTACCCAACTCACATTAATTGGTAATATACTGGGATAATAATAATTGTTATACAAACATTGTGATACTCATTTAGGTCAAACTATGAACCTTAAAAATTACTTATACATAAGTGTAGAAAATATGAAAAAAAAATTCATTGAATGTTTTCTTTCTAACTATGCACCCAAATTTGTGTTCTAGAATAAAACATAAAAAATTTACAAAATTATCTTTTGAATCTATCCAAAAATTTCATTTAATGTAAAATAAGATAAAATTAAACAATATAAAACCTATAGTGACATAAGTGTGCCATTGTTTTTGAAACAAATGTTTTTTTTAATTATTTTAATTGTACATGAGATATTATCCTTAAAATTGTAATATATTATAGATAAAAAATATTTTTATTCTTAAATAATTGTTTTAGGACCCAAAATCTAATTTCGGTTTTGGAATTATCATTGTAGATTTGGAAAATTAATATAATTACATTAAAATGAATTATTTAAATTATAGAAATTTTTTTGTTCAACAAAAAACCACATAATATTTATTAAATCACTTTTATGTCATTATTATCACATAATAATTATTTTATATTCAATCTGTATTTTACTTTTTACCGAAAAATTTGGTTGTATGAAAAAACTAATAAAAATATACTGTTTTCTTATTTAGATTAGCTTATAAGAAAATGTTATTTATTTCATAAGAAATATTTTTTAAATTTTATAAATGTATTTATTTATAAATAGAATAATTATTTAGTTAAAAATACAATATTTTTATAAAATTTAATTTCTAACTCATCAAAAAATAACATATCATTATACAAAAAATATGTTACTATTTTTGTATGGATAAAAATTACTATTTAACAACCTTTTTATGAAGACAAAAAATTATCTGTCTTGAAAATTAATTTCAATGAAAACTATATAAATATATATATTCAAAAATAACATATATAATTTATTATTTATCTAAAATATGTTTAACCATATTTATCATATTTTCATTTTCATTTAATCTAATATATAATGTTGATGAATTAAAATAAAATATAAAAAGGAGTAATGGGATGATAGAAACCACTTTTTGATTTTAAAACGAATTCGTACCATAATACTACTAATGACCTAGATTCATAATCCAAAATCACACCCGAATAAGCATTATCTGTAAGCTATGTAATTGTTATACTTCCATAGTGTGGTCTAAAAAAATTTATGTGATTGTGATCTATATAAGTTAAATATATTTTGGTAAATGATTCCCCACATGTATTATTTATTGAATATTATCATGTTATTTGTCTAGGGAGAAACCCATTAATTCCCCATCCCACTAAAGCTCTAATACATTAAATCCTAAATTAATTTTTCTACTGGGTCAGGCTATGGTATCTTCTTTCTGAATCGAATTTAAATTTATTATATTTAATATACTATAATCTCAATATTAAGTTTTTAAGGGAAAAAATTTATATGGTCACAAATACCAATAATTATATTTATTCTCTGAATATAATGTTAATAAAATTTTGTTGTTGTAATTTATCATTTAGTGAATATAGTTAATTATCATACAGTAAAAAATATACCAAAAATATATATTTATATTGAAAAATTTTATTTATAAAAATTCCATGTCCAATAATTCTCCCACCTTAATAAATTTTTACCTTGAAATTTGTATCCTACATTAAACTGAATGGGGGTATTTTTCCTTCATCACTTCATTATGAAACATTATTTCCACTTCATCATAATGACTTCTCCAAACAAAATATTTCTATTCATGATGTATTTTTCCTAAACACTTGTTTAATTTCATCAATAATCTTGAATGATAATTTTTAGTATGAAATTATAGTTTCCAATTCAACACCATTTGTTCTTGGTATATGTGGTGGATATGACAATGAATTTATTAATAGGAAAATTTTGAAGACATTTTAGATATCTGAATGAGTTTTTGGTAATACATACCCATAGGAAACTGGTCCAACAAGATCTAGAATCTGAAATGGTCTAATATACATTGGTCAATGTTTCCCATTATTTATAAATATAATAAATGATTTTCATGGTGAAACATTAATGGATATGTTATCCCTAGCATGGATTAAATTTCATCACTTTAATTATTATTATAACCTTTTTTCTACTCCAATCAGGCTTGACAATCTTCTGGATCACTTGTATATTTTTCAGAGTAACTTTCCCAATGTTTGGCCCCAAAACTGTGTGTTCTCTAACTTCATCTCCACATGTTTTTTAATCATTTTTATATTTATTTTATCCTAAGTATTCAGTATAATACTTGAGTGGAAACAATTTTTTAGGGGAATGTAATATGTGTAACCATTTGGTCATAACACTCGTAAAAAATGAGCTAAACAATATCATGTCTTCTAATGTCTGAATTATTCTCTTAGACCACCAATATTTTTGATGATGACAGGTTGTTCTTATATTTAAATTGACATTTGGGGAATGTTGAATTCTACTCCAGAATATAGAAGTAAATCTTACATCGATATCAATAAAAATTATAAATGGGGATTTATGATGTCTCACTACTTAATGAATATATAGATGAATAAATTGTCTCCTATATAGATAAATTTTCTAGAAAATATAAACCTATAAAATATTATAGAAATGTGAAATTTTCCCTCAAATGTTTTAATACGGTTTTAAAAAATGTCTATTATAATGTTATCCCACTTACATATTGGTATGGGTAGTGGTTTTAATACATCATCAGGTAGTTGTCTCTCCACCATAATATGGTAATATACCAAAAATGTTTTCATATAATTTTTAATCTAATTCTTTATACGATCACACTTGTAATGTTTTTATAGATCTATATACATCATGATAATTCTAGGATATATAAACAGGGTATAGCTTTGAGAATTTTAAATTTTTCCATTATATTATCTTTGAAATAGATGGGATATATAAACTTGTATTGGACCTCAATAATCAAATTTAATCTGTAAAACATAGGAATAAGGTCATTTCCAAATATTTTATCTTCCTTTGAATAATAATATCATCACATTGTGCTTCCATAATTTTTTATAGTATTGATGGTTTGGAAATCAATTGATATAGGAGTGAAAATATCCCTTCCATTATAACATAAATGTCTATATTTATAATTAAAAATATTAATGGATCTCTATTTATTCTTATAAGTTCCATAATATATGGTCTTTTATACTCATCATATAAGTAACATTGGTTTCTTTCCCATGATGACAATGAATAAAATAGTAATTGTCCTTATGTATCTCTAAAAATCCCTATTGACTCACATTTTTTTAATTTTATATGAATATATACTTCTGATTATGGAGTTTGGTGTATATATCACACCTCTGTAAATAATGATAGTGTCTCTATATCAGTAATGAAAAAAATAAATTCAACTGACTCTATGTCTTAGGTAGGAAAATTTTATTCCTGAGGATTCAACTGTTTTGACTCATAGGTGTTCACCTTGTAATTTTTAATGATTACTCATCAATGTCCATTCAATTATGAATCATAATAAATAAAAAATCAATCTTTATAAGTGAGTAATGTTATCATAGTTTCAATAACTGAACTCATAGTTACTTCATGGGAACATGTTGAAAACTCCAATTTATAGATAAAGTTAAATCCAGCTTCAACAAAACGGGGTTGTATATTAATATGACATTGAATTTTGATATCATAACTTCTAGAGTTTCCCAAAAGTCCATGAAAACTAAAAATATCAGTCACTGTTATAGTATGATCCCACACCTATATGACCTCTGTCTTTATTGGATCAACCATGATTCCTTCCCTAGTAACAATGTGTCCCAAACATGATAATTTGTACAATGATAATTATCATTTTATGAATTTAGAAAATTGATTATATATTCCCATTGTTTTTAATATGAACCTCAGATGATCCGCATACACATCATTAATTCAAAGATATATCAGGATATCATTAATAAATTCCACCCCAAATTTATAAATGTATTCCCTAAATAACCAATTCATAAAATCCATAATTATATAAGGACAATAATTCAACATAAACGGTATAATAGGAAATTCATAATGTCCATATCTAGTTTAGAATATTTTATTTTGAATATATTATTTATTCAACCTCATCGGATGATATAACAATTATAGGATAATATTGTAGAATAATTTTGACCCATGAAGGAGGACAAATAAATCATCAATCCATGGAAGAGTATATTTGTAATTTCAATGATCCCATCAAACTCTCAATAAAAATTTCATAGATGTGTTGATCCATCCTTACTGTTCACAAAGAGGACAAGTGATCCCTATGGAGACACACTAGGTCGAATGAAAACCTTCTACAAAAGTTCGTGATATTGATTTATAAATTCCTCAAACTTCATATATAACTTTTACATAGGGGCTTTGATGTTGTATTTAATCCAGATATGATTTCAATAGAGAACTATAAAACTCTTTCTACAAGTGTTTGAGATAAATACTTGTAAAATACGTCAATTTATTACCAAAAAAATGGGTACATTTATTATCTTTATACGTTCAAATTATTCCACTTATTCAATAAAAATATCAATAATGATGACTCGAGGTGGTTATTATTGAAAATAATAATTATAGGATATCTATCCTTTGAAAATAATATTGTCCATCCCTTCAAGAACACTGAAATTACTTAATTTTATAATTGATCATATCATTATACATTAAGAGATAATTCATCCCTAGTATTATGAGAAAATCAACAATTAAAACACCCAATGAGTTTTGGAGTGGTTATAATCACCACTTATAATAAGTTAATATATATATTTCCTTGATTCATAAAAATTTCCTCTAGGTGTTTCCATGAAAAATATAACACTAGAATCTTAGTGTTCAATTTTACATTATTGTCAAGATTTATTGAAATAAAAGAATGTATAGAACAGTTATATAATGACTTACATGAAATTATACATTTAATAATTTATTTAATTGAGGTATTCGATCTTCAATAATTTTACAAATGAAGGAAACATAAATAGAAAAAATTGTACAATTATTAATCTTATGATATTAATTTAAATTTGGTTGTTTAGATAAAAAAATGTTCTAATATATTTCCTTTGGTACCTTGTAATTTAATAAATTATATATTAAAAATAATAATAATCACTTTTACTATACATAATTCATATTATTTCATATAAATATTGTGATCTACCATAGTGTATCCCTTGTGAATGAAAAAAATGGTGTGAAATCAGTCCTCATTATCATGAAACATGTGAAGATTGAATTAATAATCAATAATAATTTTCTAGGTTATTACCCCAATGTGAATATGTGTTTGAGTATACATTAATTTTTTATGTAAAAATAAGTATGTAATTTCAATGAAACCATAAACTATATACATTACCATAATTTGACAATTTTTTTCAATATATTCAAAGATACTTAGGTTTTTTATTATTTTTTATATAACGTATTTCCAAAAACAAAAAAATCATTATTTGATACCAACTACAATGAACTATCATTTTAATATAATATTTTTAATATAATTATATAAAAAAATTACATTAATGATTCCATGAATTATTTGAGGATTAGAGTATCTAAAACTAGGTATGCCATATCTGATTTACACAAAAAAATTACACCTAAAAATTATTTAATCATCTTTAATGACTCATTTATTATAGCATCCTAGGTCAACTCACTATAAAAGATTATTTGGGAAATATATCAATAGAAAATTATGGGAATGTTTTTTATCAAAGTTAAGAGCATGATAATAAATACAAGGGGTATAATATTAGAACATAACCCCAAGTACGCGAGGAATACCAATGAAATATGGATAGAACATAAATATGAGACATTCATTATCATATAAACATGGTTTATAAGAATGGTATTGTAAAAAATATTACTAAGGATGTTCATCCTGGTATCATAAAAAAATTACAATTTCATGTTACCAAATTATTATAATAATGGGGTCTCGGGATATTAATTATTTAACCAATGCATTTTAGTTCTTTCAATTCTCACCAATGTTATGCCTAACTTTATGCGTGACATATAGATCATATATCATAGTACCATAAATTATAATTTTGACATATGAGCAGGGAATATTTGTTTCATATAGGTTTTTCCTGAATCAATGATACACAATAATATCAATATGAATACCCATGAATTAATGTAGGGTGGGTTATTAAAAATATAAATGAATGGCATGAAAAATTAAAGAACGGTTTCAACAACATAAAGGATATGTTTAAATATTTATGTAATAGGTTTAATGAGAGATAAAGGTAATCTCTAACTAATAAACCACCATATGGGTAGAAAATAATAATTATTAAATAACGAATATATAATTGATCTTATATAAAAAGGATTATTTTAAAGGTTTTACATGTACAAAATAATAGAGGTAGATAATCCCTCACAAGAAAAGGATTCTCCCAATATCTTGAGGATAACTCCATTGAAAATTTGAAACTATAAGGACCTGATACATATTCAATCGGTAATTTCAATTAATACAATAATTCGTTTTACTGTATTATTAAATGCCCTTTAATGTTTAGAGTTTTAGTTAATTAGGTCAAAAAACATACATAAAAACCCCATACATTACAAGTTAGACACTTCTTCATAGTGACCATTTTTTCTAAAATATGAGACATTTAAAAATAAATATGTTTTATATTTGTGAAAAATTATTTTCATTATCGTCATTACTTGTTCTCTTTTCTTAATCACCCTCAAAACATATAAAAAATAATTTAAAATGTACAATGAGTATATAAAATCTCAATATTTGGCATAAAAATGAAAGAAATATGTTATTCTATTTTAAAACCATGATATCATAAAATAGAGTTTCCATTAGCTTAGTAATGATTAATATAAAATAATCATTTACTTATAAATAAAATTAGCTTTACTACCCAAATTTATTCATATTATAATTTATAAGAAAACATAATGGAAAACAATAACTATGAGTGTTTCTTATAAAATATGAGAACTAATGATTTTTTTAAACAAAATGTATATTTCATACCCTTAAATTGATAAAATCCTCTCATTAATGAAAAATATCACTATATTACCTTTCTAAATATAATTATTTCCCTGAAAACTCATATTTATAAAAAGAATAGTGATATTGGTTATATGGTACAACCTATTCATAAAACCATTAAATGAATCCTTATAAGTTTAATGTCCAATACAGTAATATTCCAATATATTTTTTTGGTCAATATAATCATTACCCGATGCATTGGAGAGTTATATTTAGACAACCAATTAGCATGAGATTTATAGTTATCACCAATCATCATGATCTATATCAGGCTCACTCGTCTTTTTAAGTAGTGTCTATGAACTATATTAGGTATAATTTATTTTAAACTTACTCCTTTTAATCATAAATCCCTTGAAATAACATTTTCAAGTCATATGTAAAACACATTCAGATATCAATGTATCCAATCAATTAAAAACTCAATTTCGAAAACTAAAATTACCAAAATAAAGGGAATGGGTTTTTTTAGAAATTATATAATATTTTAATTTAATTAAAACCTTAAATAATAGTTATGTTTGTTGTTAAATTAGTTGACGTCAAATACCTTAAAATAGAACATCACTTTTGTCCGTTGAATTTTTTTTAAAACATTCCAATTTTTTTGAAATCTTATTTAATAATTTCAAAAATGAACATTATAATTCATTAATATTCATATGAATACATCAAGAAATTAATTTTATGAATATGTACATAATTTATACTTTTAAAAAGAAACTATTAAAAATGTATAAGAAAAATGAACAACGTTACAATGAAAGAGAAGGTAGGTCATACGTAAGCATGAGTAACATTTACGTTTTTCAATAAAAATAATTGAAAGAAGGTAAGAATTATATATTTTTAATTAATGGTTATTATATCATAAATAAAATAAAATTTCAATAAATATAATTATCTATAACATCCATGTGATATGACAATGAAAAATCAATCACATCGTTTCATAGAGGTGGTAATCCACAGGTACATGTGAACACCGTTATCATTTTTCAATGGATTAAAAGGTAAAAAATACTATATAATAACTTAAATTAATTATAATTATTTCATGAATATAATATTTATACATTAAATACATCCTTATCAACATCGATTATTGGTGGTGATGGAAAATATATTTCATCAGTTCATGAGGTGGTAGTCCAACATATACACTGACGAGTGTATAATTTCTCTTTTGATGGAAGAAGAGATAGATACAGATTATTTCCATTAAATTAATTAAATCATAAAATATATTAAGTGCTATTATTATTATATTAACTTTTATTAATAAGATTTTTTGGTGGTATAATGAGAAATAAAATGATAACATTCGGTTAAAATCTACACCTCTTCCATAGAAAGCTTCCATTTATTGACACATTAAGCCCATTGAGGATAGTATTTCTCTAAATCTATGAAATAAAAAAAAATTATGGGATTTTAGGAAGATATTTTGTAAATATTTTTCTAATATAATTTTCTCAAATGGGTTGAGGAATAGTGTAGAGGATGTTCCTATTTATAAGCGAGGATAGGGGCATTCATTGAATTTATTAAAGTATTAAATTAATATAAATTATTTTTTTATTCATCTGGATAAAAAATAGTGTAATTAAGATATATAATAAATATATGTCTAAATTTTCTCATCCAATAAATTTTTTAAATTTATTTATTTTGTGTTTACCCCTATCCATCTGTTCTAACCCATGTTCACTTTTTGGAAATTACAACGATATCAATTTTTACTACTCATTAGGTGTTATGAAAGAGTTTATTAAAAATTGATAACTTGAACATGGGTAATATTTTAAACAATTTTAAATTAAATTGGATTATTATAGAATTTTTGGGATATTTAAATAGTTTAATAATATATTGATAAGTATTAAATAAAATTAATGACATTTTTGGAACTATTCATTTTAAGTGATATTTAATACAACATAATAGAACAATAATAAAAATATAAACATTTAAAATATACTTAATATGTAATATATATATATATATATAATTAATGGTACATTATATCTAAACCAAAATAGCACTTTTGGTGTTTTAAAAATCATTTTCAGGATTTATCTACTACGGACACATGCTCAAACTCAATTTTACATAATCATTTAAGTTAATTATTTTCAAAATAATAAAAAAAATTAAATGATAAAATAGTTTATTAATATATTATATAAAAATTTATAATCAATTATATCTTTTTTACCCAAATAAAAAAATATTATAGTTTTTAAAAATAAGAACGTATGTTTTTCGACTTTATCTTTTACTTAAATATTATAAATTTTTGCATCAAAGAAAAATAGGACCAAAAGATAATATTTATTTATGCTTTTTGTATTAGGGATGAAATTGAATCTTCCATAGAAATAATGAAATGTGTTTTAATGAATTTGAGTCTATATCCCATTTGTTTTATCGTTAATTAACACATTTTTACTTTCCCATGGTAAAAGAAAATGTATTATAGTTTCTATTCATGATGACCCAAACTAAAAGTGTAATATTTATCATATATTTAAATATTTATTCCCAATGTGGAATCAATTTTTCAGGATTCAATTACTATATGTGGAAAATTTTAATATAAAATTAAAACCGCAACACACGAAAAAAATAATTTTCCAAAAAATTCCTTTTAAGTATAATAATATTATATAATAAATTCAAGAAAAAGATTCATTCATAAGACAATAATTATATGATTTTATCAAAAGGAACAAATAAAATATTAAAAATAATAAAAAATATAATTTTAAATTGCAATTACATCCAAATAAAATATGCTTTCCAAAGAAACCAGTAATTTATACTATTCTTTGAAAAAACAATCTTATTAGAAAAATTAATAAAAATATAATCCACTAATAATAATAAAATGATAAATTCAAAATTTTAAGTAAATTCTTCAAGCAAAATATCTATTAATTATAAATAAATCTTTTAAATATAATCATATAATGGAATAAAACCTAATTTAGTTATAAATATGGAATTTTCTCATATGAATTGTTTTCTTCAAATTTCATAATTCATAGTGAAAAAAATTAGATGTATATCTAGCATAATTCCATAACAATGAAACATAAAATTTCTCATATACCTGAGATAAAATCAAAATCATGGACACTCGATAAGAAAATTGTTTAAATTTACATAGTATTTTATATTTTCTAATGAATACTAAACATAGAGTTCACTTTTTTACAAAATTATAACACACTTCCATGTATATAAATTAATAAAAACCTGATCACCATCTTCAATATAAATGTAGTTCCTATAGTAATCTCCATAAATTTTATAACTTCTCTAATCCATCCTCACAAGATGCAGAATCGTCTACATGATTTGAAAAAGTTGTTGTAATAAATATTTTCCCAATAACTTTTATTAACCAAATTTATCGCATCAATCTACAATGCAGAAATTAATTCAATATAAATTTTTAAAATGTGCCAACTTTATACTAGAATGGAACTATTTTTATAAAAAAACACTAATTAAAGATGATGATCCAAAATGTACATTATTTCCATTGAATAATATAGAATAATTTAATCCATTTTATGTATCATTATATATATTTATCTATTGTATAGATGATGAAATGCCTTATTGAAATTAAATTAATAACCCAAGGAATTATATTGACTTTAAAAAAACTTAGAATTAAACCTATGATCATTGTTAAATAAAATGATGAGGGTAACTCTTAGTATCCTGATTATCTCATTGATTTTTTGTTTATAATTATTATCTATCCATATAGTATATCATATAGGTACTAAAAACAATGATTTATAAATCAGTCAACCAAAACCCAAATCACCTTTTTACCTCGGTATGTGTTTGGTAATCCCAAAATGAAATTATTTGATATGTTTTCCCATTTAAAATAAAGATATATAAAAATATGAATCATCCCAAGAGGTAAATTTTATTTTTTTTAAACTATTTTCATGTGAAAAATTTCATAGTTAAGTATGGACTCTTTTTATTCCATCCCACCAGTTATACTCTTAAAGGTGTTTGTACAACATTGTGCTGCCAAGGTGAATGGAAAACTATAACACCCAGATATTTTATAGAATGATTATTTTAAATAAATTTAATATCATTACCATATTTTTGTACATTCAACCTCAATTATTTAAAAAATATCATTATGTTCGGTGGCTTATACAACACACAACATAGAGGCTAAAAGAACCATGAGATAGTATTTAAATCTGATAGTTATAAAAAACCCATTAAATTAGTGTGTATGAATATAATTTTATAAATTATACAAAATTTATTAAATGGTTCCATTAATTAAAAATATATTGATAAATTATTAATAAATTATCCCTCTAATTTTTAGTAAATACATTAATGCTTCAAAAGAAATATTCATCAAAAATTGTTATATTTTTTATTTAATTATTGGAATTATAATCCATTTTTACAACTATTATAAATATTTTTTTATTAAAAAATAAACTAGTTTCTAAAATCATTATATCAAAATTATATTGTGGTGAAATTTTGAGAATTTTTTTTGAAAATTATGATTTTTTAGTGAATAGTGAATGTACATATTTTACAAATGCTTTTATGTCTTCTCATTAAATTTTGTAATTCTAAATTCCCATTATTAATTAAATTTTATTTCAATGTTATGAAATTATTATTTATTATATTGAAAATTAGTAATGAATTTTTTTTAATTTTTATAACTAATTTTTCTATAATTTTATTTTTATGACTAATATTATAATTTTCTAAAAACTATTTGTTAAGGCATAATGTTCCTCAATTTTTAAAAATTAATATAATCACAAATGATTATTGATTTTAATTAAATTTATATATTATATATTTAAATATATGAATTTAAATCCGTATTTGTATTATTATAAGACATATATTTAATATAAGACCATCTTATTCTTGAAAAATTCATTTCTTCAAAACCCATTTTTGACAATTCTATGAGATTAATTTTAAATTCAACTATGTCACTTCTATGAATTGAATTTGAAAAAATTGACTCCATATTTAAAATTTTAAAAATTTTATATTATAAAATATGTTAAACATAATTTTTTTCATAATTAATAGTGATAATAGTAAAAATAGTTTACCTTAGTTAAGGTGAAAATGGGTTTACCATGGGTTAAAATAAGATGATAAGGTATAATATTACATAAAAACACATATAAATACTATTTTATGGATATATTTAGACATTATGACATATAAATCTCAATAATGTTACATTTTTTTTGTTGTTTCACTTTAAAACCATGGATAATATTAATTTTTTTCAAAATATCTATATTTATCATCCTCTTCAACTATAAAAGGGGATTCCCTTTCATCATCACTTCACAAAAATAATTAAATTTTAATTGAAAAAACCCTAATAAAATCAATCACCTATATACTTATAAAATTTATTGTGGTTATGGAATTCTAAAAATGTAAACCCTAAGATTCATAATAATATACCCAAAGGGGTTTCCTTGATGAAAATGTAATTATCTTCACTATACCCTTTCTTTTTAATTCATTTTTTCTACATAATATTATCTCTTAACATAGAAAAAATATTAGCAATAGTATCTACCATATTTTGAGATGTCATTATTTTTATGTAACAATATTTATCTATCCTCTCCTTCATCAAATGGGAAACATAATAATCAATCATGTGTAAGGCAGACTACTGCCTCACATAACGATGTAATTGTTTTTCCATAACCATCTCACATGGAAAGTTATAGTGGTGGAAATAATGAGTTTATATTATATATATGAAATGATATTAATTTTTAAAAATTAATATTCATCTATTTCCTTACCCTTTACCCCATTAATTGAATTATTTCATCCCTCACACATATGTATGGCCTACCACCTCTATAAGTTGATGTGACTCATTTTCAATTCCCCACATTCATAAACTGTCCTAAAAATCAATACAATATGTAAATATTATATTTATAACATTAATATAATTATGGATATACTTTCACTATATCCTATAAAAAATAATGAAAACTCTCATGAAAAACATGCCGGAGAAAGTAAGGGTATTAACAATCCTAACAACAAGAAAAACAACAATAATAATAAAAATAAGAATAATAAAATATTATTAATTAATGGTTGCTAAGATGTTATTAGAGGATCATATATGATATTTTGAACACATATATGGTTCGTTTATAATTTACTAATATTGATGAAACCATATACAAGATGCTAATTCACATTGAACCAAATAAAACCACGAGGTAAAGTATTTTGTCTCAATTTCCTTTACATAAAGAAAAAATAAATTTTATGAATCAAATTTAATTTATAAGGAATATATACTTACAAATTTTATTATAATATCATGAATCATTTATAATTTATTGTATTTAATTTTTTAATTTTTTTATTTCATCTTAAGGGATTTCACTTGAAATTTATGTAATGGTTAAAAATTTCATAACATAATTTCTTTTCATTAGGTTATATTACATCTTCATATTTAATGATATTATATGTTTATATGTGTAATAATTTTTTTAAATTAGTTTATATATCAAATTTTATATGTGTAGTTAAATTTTATTCACACAATCAATTCACTGATTAATTATCTCTTTAACATTATGATCATTATAAAGGATTATCATCTCAAAATATCTTCTTTGGGATATATGTTATGTTATACACCTATCTTAATTTATGATGTGTATCTACTGAACCTATGATATTTTATTTATTTAATCTCATAATATTAATGGAATTTAACATTTAGTTTAATGTTATTCCTTTTATAGGGATCTTGATTGATAATTTTCCATGTTGGGAAGAGATTTATGTTTCAATCTCATTTCAATAAGGATTGAATATACATGAATTTATATTAAAGGACATTACCTAATAATTTTCTAATAAAACCATTTTATTTTATCCTCCTATGGTTTTTAATTATATAATAAAGTAGTCTTAAAATATTCGTATATTTTTAATTAAAATTGTAGAGAAAATGTTTTTAGTAAAAGCCCAATTCTTTTCTCTATTCAGTTGAAATCTGATTTCTACAAAATCCATGTTTTATAGAAAATATGTCAATTTTTTATTATGAATGATTAATGTAATTTTTATCCCTATTTGGTTTCATAAAATTTTTATTCATAATTAATCATCCAATATTTTTTCAAACAAGGTTATTTTATTCTTTTTTTTATAAAAATTTTAAATGATTATTTGATTTCACATAATCTACATGACTGAATCATTACCACCATCATGACCAATACCTACATTTAATCTTCCTTTTTATATTTCAAATTTATTTTAAAAGAAAATGGTATTCCTAATATTATGTAAATTATTATTTATTAAATTTAAATTTTGAAGTAAAAATGTAATTTTCTTCAGGAATGTTTTTTAAAAATCATTTTTACTTCATTTTTATTCATCAGCAATAACCAAACTTTGTTTTAAATATAATCTACTAGGGTTATTATATAATTTTACAATCTGTATTCAATCTTTACAATGTTTTAAAAAAGTTTTACCAAGGAAAGTATTGACATTATCCCTCTTTTTTAATTTTTCTATTCATTAACATTCCATTGAAATATATAATTTCATGGTACCTTGGAAATATATTTCTCATAAACATCCATATTTTTTATCATGTATATTATTATTTCTTAATATTTATATCATTTATAAATATGATTTTTTACATTGAAATATATATTTTTTGACTAAGTAAATATTTATATTTTGTATTCCATATTCAATACATCTATTTATTGATAAGTAGTATTGGTCATAAATTAAATGAATCATACGATATATGATGAATATATTAGACATGAAATGATAGGTGGACCCCAGAATTATATAGTCCATTGATGAATTGATATTATCATTAGGTGGATTATTAATATAAAATTAAATACGTTTTTACCCAATGTCTAAAGCCAAATTGTGAAAGTACTTGGTGGTATTTTTGTCATGATGTATATTATCGTGACATCAAATATTATGAATTTTATTGATTAATAAATTAGTTATTATTATAAAAATTAAATTATTTTATTGATATTATATACAGAATCATTTTTTTCATGTTATAGATTAAATGGAATGTGGTTTGAATTATTTACCATGTCATATAGATAATGCCTTATCTAAATATGATGGTCATGTTATTGAAAAAATAACATTTTTATTCAGATATTTTTCTTAGCATATTTATTAATACTTATATATTATTCTTTATTTACTATTTATATATTCCACATTACAAAACACATACTACGCAATTGGGATTACTATTGTTTTTTACCTTTCCATAGGATACAAAGAATAAATCATTGAATTAGTTTAAGGATGTGAAAACTTTCAATTTTACTATGGTATATTTTATGTTTTTAAATGTAATGTGAGATTCATGTATGTATATAGCTTACCAATAATAATAACCTATTTTGACCATTGAGATACAATTACTTTTCTAAATCACTAATGAAATGAATACACCATTAACTTTAAGAAATGGGTGTTAGTGTAACATCCAATGTAAGTAATGAATAATAGATATTTTTATCTATGTATATTAATGAATTAGATAGTGGTTTAGAGGATTAAAATGAAAATAAATCAAATCTTAAGCATGGAATACACTAATATTTTTAAAAGATTGTTTTACTGCCTTTTGATGGAAAACCATTTTTAAATCTATCTTTTGACAATTTTATAAGCTATTTTTGTCAAAATAAAATTATTCTTTATGATTGGGACATCAAAATTTAATTTTTGTAAATTTTTGGTATTTTTCCGACAATGTTCATTTTTTAATGAATAGTGAAAAAATACTGCATTTTACATCAAAACTGCTTTTTAATCTAATTTGTTTATATGATTAGATTATCTTTTTAATTGGTTTTAAAGTGAAATTAGAATATATTGTTACCATTTAATCCAATAGTGGTCATTGGAATCAATTTCACTTTGAAATTGGACTTAAACTGGTGTCAATCTTTTGATACTTATTGTTTCATAAAAACACGCTATTTGTCATGATAGTGGGAATTAATTATTAAATTAATTAATGTAACTTATATGATTTGAATTTTGTAAAATAGACATCATTTTTGAATTAATAATATCAAATATACCTTAGGGTGAAGTTTTGGTATCTTTTTGAAAAACTTCAATTTTTGATGAATAGTGAAACCACTAAGTGGTAGTTAAAGAAACTGATTTTTCGTTTAAATGAAATTTTACCACCTCTGTGATTTGATTTTCAAAAATCAGACATACATGGTTGTCATTAAGAAGTAAAATTTGGTTCAATTAGATTAAAATAATTTTTTGCTGAATAGTAACTTTTATGTTTTTAATCGCGATTAGTGGTAATTAGTGTAGTTTAAGGTAAAAATAATGTTTTAATAGTATGATATGAGCTTGAAACATGTCCTAACCTCATTGGATGTGTCATGGACGACCAAGAAAATCCATGGGTAAACTTGGGGACCCCATGGAGCCACTTTGGTTGGGAAATGACATAAATAACTTTTTATTTAATGTAAAAGTAAAAATGACACAAACATAATATGTTTTACGAAACAAAATGTTAAATAGGGTTATACAAGTCATATTTTTGACTATAAATATTAATTGGAAATATAAAACGATTTCCTACATCATAGTATTTTTTTATAATTTTTAGACATTAAATAAATAAAAGTATTTAAGAGATCATGATGTTGCAACGATTACCTCATTAATAAAGGATTTAAATAAAATGAGAAGATAATGAAAAATCAATGACCTACACATGTCCAAAACCTAATAGGTGGGTATATTTCGAACCCTTATCACCTTATCCTCTAATTATATCAATGTGGGACCTTTTAAAACCGAAACTCATTTTCAAATAAAGTAATATTTCTTTACATTTCAAGAGTGCCCCTCCTCTCCTCTTATAAAAGGCCCCCACCTCTACCTCCTTAACCACACTTCCAAAGCCTTTGGATCGGCCAACCCCTACCCATTTTGTCTCTCCACATCCCTCGCTTACTACTTGAAGCCTCACTTTGGGAATAAGGCTTCCCAATGAAGCCTTTGAGCTCAAACCAAAGGGAGTTACTCGATTTTAAGGTAATGTCTTCACATGAGTCCTTTTGTTTTATTTTGCTTCTCCAACCCCCTAAACTCTTTTTATTCATTTTTTTGTAACAAATCCAGTATCTTAAATATACTAGGATGTTTTTATAAGAATTATTAGAGCTACACTTACACACACCTACATCTAATGGTTAAAGAACATACTGTTTCCGTGGATGGTGAATTTTTGCCTCCCAAAACAATGATTGTTCAACATTCTTTTAACACCTTAAAAGGTGGCCATTAAGATGAAAATATATTTATATATGATATATAATATGTTTATGTTTTCCTTAAGCTTCTGTATTTTTCATTTTGGGCATACCTTTATGGTTTACATTATGGATAAACGCGATATCTTCATTTAAGGAAGTGTGGACTACCGCCCCCTCAAAGTGATTTGATTAGTTAAATACCATATGTTGGATGTATAAAGGATGTAACTATGATATTATATATGATATTATACTGGAATTATAATATACCTTTATATCATTATGATTCCATTCTATAAAATACGAAATAGAAATGAAAGTAGCGTTCATGCGTACGTACGGCTTACCATCTCCATGAACGGTGCATTTCATTTCTTAGCTCTAAATGATTATGTAATATTATAAATGCATGAATTTACTTGATATATATGACATATATGATATCTAAATCATGAATACCATTCTGGATATAATGGATACATGAACAACTTGTAATTATATAGGGCTTATTTTTTACTCAAGTACCAATGATCGTTAAAACGACCGTTATTAGCTTAAATAATTACATAGTGTTCATGACATGGAAATAAGTGATATAAAATGAATAATGAACTTGAAAAAGGTTCTTAAACAAGTATAAATTAACTCAAGTTTATTATTCAGGAGATTAAAGAACGATTTAGTCAAATCGGACCCGAGGTATGGGACTTCGTCTCAATCTCCTTTCATTGAGGCATATTTTGTTTTATACACAACCTTCTTTTATATGATGTATAAACCCCTTTGACTTTTACGTTTATCCAAAAGAAATATTTTTTATACGAAGCGTTTTACTAAACGACAAAAGGGAATGTTTTGTCGTACGTATGCGGCAACAACGACTTCACCGCCACCGTGACCATTATTTGAGTTTCGGCTTCCTCTACAAGCCATACCTTCTTTTTAAAAGAAAAATAAATACCATGTTTTACTTTTCTTTTATTTTGGTATTGAAAATTTTTTTCATAATATTTTTATATCAATGTGTGGTATTGATATCTTGTGATTGAAAGGTGGAAATGTTATGTTTCCTTTATGCATGTTTTATGTGATATGATTATGTTGAGGTTCATGGGCAATATTATGAAGACGGGTGGTTCCGTGATAGACTAAGGGTGGGTGAGCCCGATATAGCTCTCCAATGCATTGGGTAATGCGAGGGAGTGAGACATTAAGGTTTCTCCGAAGAGATTTAGGGAATATACTGTGATGGGTATTCCAAACATAACCAAGAGGGTTACTCCCTACGTAATAATGTTATGAATGCCTCAAGTTACCTTTATGTCTTATGATTTCTATGATTTATTCATGATTTGATGAGGTATGTTATAGTGCTTATGTTTTATGGGTAAAGTATGATTTCATTCTTATGTATATATGTACTGATGATTCCTTTCCATATATTTTTATATCCCTTACTGAGCTTTTTATACTCATCCCATGTTTTTTTTGAAATGTTTTTCATAGGTAAAGGGAAAGGTACATGATATGATGATAGTGTCAGGGAAGTGTCAAGAAAGAATCCATGTTTTATTTTAAATATGTTTCCATTGATGGGAAAGAAGAATACTATCTTTATGTAACCACTTTGTTTATATGTGGAATGTAATTCAAGTTCTATGATCTAATTCTCTAAAACTCTAAACCCGAAAAGATCCTCAATGTGTAATATTATAATAACTCAAGATTAAGTAAGTTTTAAGGCTGGGGCCTTATAGTTGTTATCAATGGTCGGTTTAGATAACTTTTGGAGTTAGAATTTCATTAAATGATTATCCAAAAATATATTTTTTGAAATAATATAGCATTTGAAGATTACCATGTTGCTTCATCTAAGACATGTTTGTTCAAAATGGTTTTCCAAAGAGGAAATAGGGAAGCAGTTTTAGGAAGGCATACAAAAGGAAATAACCTTCCAAATCAGCATCCTGAGATGGTCGGAATTGGAACTGAACAGTTTGTGGTAGTAATGGCGCAGTTGACTCAAGCGATAAATGGAGGTGGTATCCATGCACGAGACCAGCCAGATCAACCTCAGAGGAACATGTCAGTGGTTGAACATTTCATGAGGCAACATCCTCCATCATTTAGAGGATCATCTGACATTGTTCTAGCTGAAGGGTGGATTAAAGAACTACAGAAGATTTTCCATGTCATGGGATGTTCAGACAATCAAAAGGTTAGTCTTTCTATTTACCGTTTGGAGGGTGAAGCAGATCAGTGGTGGTCGATGGTTAAAAATATCAGGGATGCTGATGAGATTGATGCTCTCGACTGGGATGAATTAAAAGGTATGTTTCTTGAGAAGTATTTTCCTAAGGCTATTCGAATTAGGATGGAAAAAAAATTCTTGGAATTGAGGCAAGAGGAAGACTCAGTGGCTGCCTATGAAGAAAGGTTCACTCGATTGGCAAGGTATGCTCCAAATTTTATCCGAGACCTTGATAGTAAAATCAATCATTTTTACTCAGGATTAAAGCCAAAATATCGAAGGGAATTGGCTTCTCGTGAGTTTAAAAGTTATGAAATGCTTGTTCGATGTGCTGAGAAGGTGGAAATGGAGTTTGCCGATGATCAAGTGTTCTATAACAACCAACAGAAGAAGAGACCGAGGTGGCTAGAGAAAGGTAAGAATTCTTCAAAAAAGTCTGATGGTAAGAAAACTAAGTTTCCAGTTTGTGATAAATGTGGCAAAAGGCATGCTGGGGAATGTCTTCTGAATTCTGGAAAGTGCTACCGATGTGGTAAGATGGGACATAAGGCTCGTGATTGCACTGAAAAAGATCAGGCTGATGGTAAGACCAAATTTGATTTACAGTTAGTGAAATATTATAAGTGCAATGAGATGGGTCACTATGAAAACGAGTGTCCAACAAAGAGCTTGAGTGATGGAAAGCAGTTAGACTACAAGAAGAAAGGGGTGGTGAAATCCTTTGCAACTACTTCAGCGGATTTCAGGCCGTCAAATGAAGTTTTATTAGCTCCAGGGAGATCAGTATTTTTCAAAGATTGACCTGAGATCGGGGTACCATTAGCTGAAGGTAAAGGAAGCAGATGTTCCGAAGACTGCATTTCGTACAAGATATGGCCATTATGAATTTGTAGTAATGCCTTTTGGGCTAACCAATGCACCTGCTGAATTCATGGACTTAATGAATAGAATTTTCCATGAGTTCTGGGATAAGTTTGTGGTGGTTTTCATTGATGATATTTTGGTGTTTTCTAAAAGTAAAGAGGAGCATGAAAGACATTTAAGGGTTATTTTGAAAACCTTAAAAGAAAATAAATTGTATGGTAAATTCAGAAAGTGTGAGTTTTGGTTGCAACAAATTTCATTCCTTGGTCATATTGTTTCTAAAGATGGTATAACTGTTGATACTTCAAAAACTAAAGTTGTGGAAGAATGGCCAAGACCCACAAATGTAACCGAGATTCGTAGCTTCCTTGGTTTGGCAGGATATTACCGAAGGTTTGTTAGAAATTTTTCATGGTTATCTAGTCCAATGACTAAGCTAACTCAGAAGGGTGTTAAGTTTATTTGGAAAAAAGAATGTGATGATTGTTTTTAGGAGTTGAAAAGAAGATTGGTGAATGCTCTAGTTTTGGCACTACCTTCCAGGAATGTGGAGTTTTTTATCTACAGTGATGCTTCATTGAAAGGACTTGGTTGTGTCCTAATGCAGAATGATCAGGTAATTGCTTATGCTTCACGACAGTTGAAAACTCATGAGGTAAATTACCCTACACATGATTTGGAATTAGCTACTGTTGTTTTCGCTTAAAAAATTTGGAGGCATCATTTGTACGGAGTAAAGTGTGAAATATATACCGATCACAAAAGTTTAAAGTATATATTCACTCAGAAAGAATTGAACATGAGACAGAAGAGATGGCTAGAATTAATCAAGGATTATGATTGTACAATTCATTACCATCCGGGAAAAGAAAATAAAGTGGCTGATGATTTGAGTCTAAAAAGTAATGCTTCATTAGAAATGTTGTGTTTGGAACGTGATCCTTTGGTTGAGGATTTGATGAACTTTGGCATAGAAGTTGTTGGTGCAGGAAGTTCTTCTGTTTTGTTTCAGGTATCAGTGAGATCATCTCTATCAGAAAGAATCAAGCAAGAACAGAAGCAAGACAGTGAGTTGCAGAAAAAGGTAGAGCTGGTTCAGAAAGGTAAGTTGCCTGAATTCATCATTGATAATGATTGTGTTTTGAGATTTGGGAAGAGATTGTGTGTGCCTTGTTATTCACAGTTGAAGAGAGAGTTGTTATGTGAAGCCCATAGTTCTCCGTTTTCAGTTCATCCAGGAATTACTAAGATGTATAGAGATCTTCGGGAGTATTACTGATGCGATGGAATGAAAAGAGATATTGCTGATTTTACTGTGAAGTGTTTGACTTGTCAACAGGTTAAAGAAGAGAGGCAGTTACCGAAAGGGATGCTTCAGCCTTTACCAGTGCCAGAGTGGAAATGGGAGAATATATCCATGGACTTCGTTGTGGGATTGCCGAAGAACCCTTGAGGTAATAATGCAATCTGAGTTATTGTTGATCACTTGACCAAGTCTACTCATTTCCTTTCTATACGAGATACTTTTTCCCTAGATCAACTTTCCCGTTTGTATCTTAAAGAGAAATCCAAGTTACATGGATTTCCTCTCTCCATTGTATCTGACCGTGATCCCGGGTTCACTTCTAACTTTTGGAAAGGCTTTCAGAAGCTGTTGGGTACTGAATTAAATTTTAGTACAGCTTTTCATCCTCAATCAGATGGGCAGTCAGAACGAAAAATTTAGACCTTGGAGGATATGCTATGAGCATGTTCGATGGATTATCAGGGAAGTTGGGACCAACATCTTTCTTTGGTTGAATTTTCATAAAATAAAATTTTTCATTCCAGTATACAGATGGCACCATTTCAGGCATTATATGGGAAGCGGTGTCGAACTCCAGCTTTCTGGGATGAAGTGGGTGAAAGGAAGTTGATGGGACCATAATTGGTAGATGATTTGGCAGAAAAAGTTCAGCTGATACAGAAACACATGAGAACAGCTCAGAGCAGGCAGAAGAGTTATGCGGACAACATGAGGAACGATCTATCTTTTGAGGTAGGTGATCATGTTTTTCTCAAAGTCTCACCATGGAAAAGTGTGATGCGATTTGGTAAGAAAGGAAAGTTGAGTCCAAGGTTCATTGGACCATATGAAATTCTGTAGAGAGTTGGATCAGTTGCTTACCGAGTGGATTTACCTCCGATTTTATCTCAGGTACACAATGTTTTTTATGTTTCGATGCTGAGAAAGTACATGCCAGATCCATCTCATGTTTTGAGTCCAGAGGTAGTTCAGCTGGAAGAGAACCTATCCTATGAGGAACAACCGGTCTAGATTCTTGACCACAGGGAGCAAGTGTTACGAAATAAGGTGAATAATCAGGTAAAGTTTTTCTAGAAATACCACATGATGGAAGAGGCAACATGGGAATCTGAAAATGCAATGAGGGGTAAGTACCCCCATTTGTTCGATAAGTAAATAAATTGCAGGGACGCAATTTTCTAAGGGGGGAAGGATGTAAAATCCCAAGTAAGTAATGAATAATAGATATTTTTATCTATATCTATTAATGAATTATATAGTGTTTTAGAGGCTTAAAATGAAAATAAATCCAATCTTAAGCATGGAATACACAAATATTTTTAAAAGATTGTTTTACTGCCTTTTGATGGAAAACCATTTTTAAATCTATATTTTGAAAATTTTACAAGCTATGTTTGTCAAAATAAACTTATTCTTTATTATTGGGACATCAAAATTTACATTGTGTGAATTTTTGGTATTTTTCTGTCAATGTTCATTTTTTAATGAATAGTGAAAAATACTGCATTTTACTTCAAAACTACTTTTTAATCTAATTTATTTATATGATTAGATTATCTGTTGAATTTTTTTAAAGTGAAATTAGAATATATTTTTACCATTTAATCCAATAGTGGTCATTGGAATCAATTTCACTTTGAAATTGGATTTAAACTGGTGTCAATCTTTTGATACTTATTGTTTCATAAAAACATGCTATTTGTCATGAAAGCGGGAATTAATTATTAAATTAATTAATGTAACTTATATGATTTGAATTTTGTAAAATAGAAATCATTTTTGAATTCATAATATCAAATATATCTTAGGGTGATGTTTTGGTATCTTTCTGAAAAACTTCAATTTTTGATGAATAGTGAAACCACTAAGTGGTAGTTAAAGAAACTGATTTTTCGTTTAAATGAAATTTTACCACCTCTGTGATTTTATTTTCAAAAATCCAACATACATGGTTGTCATTAAGAAGTAAAATGTGGTTCAATGAGATTAAAATAATTTTTTGGTGAATAGTAACTTTTATGTTTTTAATCGCGATTAGTGGTAATTAGTGTAGTTTAAGGTAAAAATAATGTTTTAATAGTATGAGATGAGCATGACACATATCCTACCATCATTGGATGTGTCATGGCCGACCAAGAAAATCCATGGGTCAACTTGGGGACCCCATGGAGCCACTTTGGATGGGAAATGACATAAATAACTTTTTATTTAATGTAAAAGTAAAAATGACACAAACAGAATATGTTTTACGAAAACAATTTTTAAATGGGGTTATACAAGTCAGATTTTTGACTATAAATATTAACAGAAAATATAAAAAGATTTCTTACATCATAGTATTTTTTTATAATTTTTAGACATTAAATAAATTAAAGTATTTATGACATCATGATGATGCAGCGATTACCTCATTAATAAAGGATTTAAATAAAATGAGAAGATAATGTAAAATCAATGACCTAAACATGTCCAAAACCTATTGGGTGGGTATCTTTCGAACCCATATCACCTTATCCTAGAATTAAATCAATGTGGGACCTTTTAAAACTGAAACTCATTTTCAAATAAAGTAATATTTCTTTACTTTCCAAGAGTGCCCCTTCTCTCCTCTTATAAAAGGCCCCCACCTCTACCTCCTTACCAACACTCCCAAAGCCTTTGGCTCGGCCAACCCCTGCCCATTTTGTCTTTCCACATCCCTCTCTTACTCCTTGAAGCCTCACTTTGGGCTGAAGTCTTCCCAAGGAATCCTTTGAGCTCAAACCAAAGAAAGTTACTCGATTTTAAGGCAATGTCTTCACTTGAGTCCTTTTGTTTTATTTTGCTTATCCAACCCCCTAAACTCTTTTTATTAATTTCTTTTGTAACAAATCCAGTATCTTCAATATACTAGGATGTTTTTATAATAATGATTCGAGCTACAATTACACACACCTACATATAATGGTTAAAGAACATACTGTTTCTGTGGATGGTGAATTTATGTCTCCCGAAACGATGATTGTTCAACATTCTTTTAACACCTTCAAAGGTGGCCATTAAGATGAAAATATATTTATATATGATATATAATATTTTTATGTTTTCCTTAAACTTCTGTATTTTTCATTTTGGTCATACCTTTATGGTTTCCATTATGGGTAAACATGATATCTTCATTTAAGGAAGTGCGGACTACCGCCCCCTCAAAGTGATTTGATTCATTAAATACCATATGTGGGACGTATAAAGGATGGAAATATGATATTATATATTATATTATACTGTAATTATAATATACCTTTATATCATTATGATTCCATTCTATAAAATACGAAATAGAAATGAAAGTAGCGTTCATGCGTACGTACGGCTTACCGTCTCCATGAACGGTGCATTTCATTTCTTACCTCTAAATGATTATGTAATATTATAAATGCATGCGTGTACTGGATATATACGACATATATGATATCTAAATCATGAATACCATTCTGGATATAATGGATACATGAACAACTTGTAATTATAAAGGGCTTATTTTTTACTCAAGTACCAATGATCGTTAAAACGACCGTTATTAGCTTAAATAATTACATAGTGTTCATGACATGGAAATAAGTGATATAAAATGAATAATGAACTTGAAAAAGTTTCTTAAACAAGTATAAATTAACTCAAGTTTATTATTCAGGAGATTAAAGAACGATTGAGTCAAATCGGACCCGAGGTATGGGACTTCGTCTCAATCTCCTTTCATTGAGGCATATTTTGTTTTATACACAACCTTCTTTTATATGATGTATAAACCCCTTTGACTTTTACGTTTATCCAAAAGAAATATTTTTTATACGAAGCGTTTTACTAAACGACAAAAGGGAATGTTTTGTCGTACGTATGCGGCGACAACGACTTCACCGCCACCGTGACCATTATTTGAGTTTCGGCTTCCTCTACAAGCCATACCTTCTTTTTAAAAGAAAAATAAATACCATGTTTTACTTTTCTTTTATTTTGGTATTGAAAATTTTTTTCATAATATTTTTATATCAATGTGTGGTATTGATATCTTGTGATTGAAAGGTGGAAATGTTATGTTTCCTTTACGCATGTTTTATGTGATATGATTATGTTGAGTTTCATGGGCAATATTATGAAGACAGGTGGTTCCGTGATAGACTAAGGGTGGGTGAGCCCGATATAGCTCTCCAATGCATTGGGTAATGCGAGGGAGTGAGACATTAAGGTTTCTCCGAAGAGATTTTGGGAATATACTGTGATGGGTATTCCAAACATAACCAAGAGGGTTACTCCCTACGTAATAATGTTATGAATGCCTCAAGTTACCTTTATGTCTTATGATTTCTATGATTTATTCATGATTTGATGAGGTATGTTAAAGTGCTTATGTTTTATGGGTAAAGTATGATTTCATTCTTATGTATATATGTACTGATGATTCCTTTCCATATATTTTTATATCCCTTACTGAGCTTTTTATACTCATCCCATGTTTTTTTTAAATGTTTTTCATAGGTAAAGGGAAAGGTACATGATATGATGATAGTGTCAGGGAAGTGTCAAGAAAGAATCCATGTTTTATTTAAAATATGTTTCCATTGATGGGAAAGAAGAATAATATCTTTATGTAACCACTTTTTTTATATGTGGAATGTAATGCAAGTTATATGATCTAATTATCTAAAACTCTAAACCCGAAAAGATCCTCAATGTGTAATCTTATAATAAATCAAGATTAAGTAAGTTTTAAGGCTGGGGCCTTATAGTTAGTGTCTTTACAAAAATGGAGATCTATGAAATTCTGTCAGATGCACTCTCCTGAAATGTGAATCACATGGAAAAAATAACCTCTATACAATTTTTATTAAAAGTTTTAAGTAATTTTAAAATACAGAAAATTACGCTTCCTAATAAATTCTAACATTTCCAATATAACATGATCCTCCAACTAAGATTTCCTAATTATTTTTTATATAGATGATTGGGTTGTACCCTGAAAATATTTAGGAAGTTCCCACACAAAAAATTTCAATTCCAAAATTCATAAAAATCATTTGTAAAAGTTTAATAACCATAATGTAATAGTGATAATGTGACATTATTTTTCAACCATAAAGAATCAAATAAATTGTTTGATTTTCCAAGTCAATAATGAATTGTGTAGTCATAATACATTATCAATTATAAAATTGTTCATTTCGTTGTGTTCAACTTTTAGAAGTTAATATAAGCATCATTGGTTTATGATTAATATATATTTCACACATTATTCTATATAAATTATTCCACTAAAGTTTAAAATTTAAAAACATCATAGTTAATTCTAGATCAAGTTTAGGATAATATAATTTCTGAGCGTTCTATTGACATTAAAGATAAGATATTACTTGATCATTCTACATTAGAATGAAACCAATTCCATTTCATGAAGAATTAAAATAAATGTAAAAATTCATCATTTTTAGAGGGTAGGATCAAACTAAAGAATACACCAATCGTGTTTCCATTTTGTTGAAACAATCATCATTCTCTTTCAAAATGGTTTATTTTAATCCATTTCAATTTAATTTAGTATGTGGGAAAGATAATAATGAAAATTTTGGCACAAACCTCCATTAGTAACCTTTTAAAATAAAAAAATTATTCTCTATGATATTTACAAGTATTCTAAATTCAGTAATGATATTAGTTTTTATAGGTTCAACAGTAATTCTATCTCAAGAAACAATATTTACAAGGAATGAAATATAGTACAAAAAAAAGTCACAATTAGTAAATTATAGATATAGATTATTTTCTATTATTCTTTTAAAAAGAATCCATCGATTACCTGCATTTTAGTCTTGAATTTTAGAATAAATCAATATATCATCCACACACATAAAAAAACATATCTAAATTTTCATGGGAAAATCGATTCATAATATTATTGAATACAAATAGTACATTAGAGAACCTAAAAGACACAACTAAATATTCAAAATTTCTATATTTAGTTCAAAACTTAGTCCTTAGAATATATTCATCTTTGAACATCATCTCATGATACCTTGTCCTGAGATTAATCTTTTAAAAATTATGTACTCTCTAGTGTTAATCGAGGAAATCATCCATTTGAAAAAAGGATATTTATTATAAATAATGATTTTACTTAGGGATATATAATAAAAGAAAATTATATTTGAAACATCATTATTTTTAGAAAATAAAATTGGATCACCCTATGGGGACATGATTAAAAAAATGAATACTTTATCAAGAAAATCTTGTAACTGCTTTTTTAAATTTTGAATATTCTACTAATGTCATTTGATAAGCGGTTTTGTAAATAAGATTTGAATTAGAAACTAATGAAATAGTAAAATCATCCTTTTTATTAACAACATAAACCTATAAAAATCATTAGGAGATACCTCTATATATTCATTCACTTCTTGCACAACTCTAAATTGACCAGTTTCATTATTTTCATCAATATGAGGTAATAAAAATTCATTTTTTATCTTTAATTTATTTCTCTTATTATTAACATGTTATTAATGGAATTAAACCATTTATATAACATTATATTCATTATAATATATCTTATCAAGGTAATATTAAATCTAAGTCATTCCAAAAAAATAATATCAAAATCTACAATGGATAATATAAAAATATTTAGAGTAATGAACATCTACTGAAATAAATAAGATGATTCATATTAATCATAGATTATTTAATATTTACATATAATGTTTTCACCAAAAGTTATATATTATTTTCATGAGGCCATATTCCAATTTTATAAACTTATTTCATAGAAATGAAGTAATGTTGTGATCTATAGTCAAAATGTGTATTGATGCAATTTTAATAAAAAAAGTAGCATACCTATCACTACTTCATTATATTTCCAAACATCAACCATAAAAGATATAAATGACTTTTCCACGGATTTTTTATTTTTATATTGATAATTTCTTCCCATAATTATTATATTTTGAATATTAATCACATAATAAACCATATCAATACAATTAAAATATCTAAAAATCATAATTCCAATATTTCTCTACAGATCATATTAGTAGTGAAGAGCCACATGTCCACATTTTCCACATCAGAAATACTTCTCATATTTGATAAAAAATTCTATAGGTTTATTTTTTCACAATATCAAAATATATATATTTAAATTTTTCCCTCTTGGTTTCATTGTGGCATGAATCCCTATTTATTTTCATACAGACCTTTTCTATATATTGTTGTCTTAGAATATATTATCATCATTAAACTCAATTTCTTCATTATCAACCCATTAAACAAGATTATTATATCTTTTTAACTAATAGATATAAAATACTCTTTGATATCAAGGCTATAATCCTTAGTAAAACTGATAAATTTTACAATCAAGTTCCCTGATAATTTTTTTCATACCATTCCATTTGGGTATTATTTTCATCACAGTTTTCCACAAGAGGAGCATAAACATACTGAATTGATAAAGCATGATAATCGTAACATTTAAATGTAGCAACAACACTTAACATGGAATTAGCATGAGCCAAGGCTCATTGCACATGAAGAATTATTAAATCCTCATTGCACATGAAAAATGGGTAAAACCTCATTAAACTTGACTTATCATGATTCATCACTCATTTCACATGACGTATCATGATACTATACTTTACCCAATGCATTGGAGATCTATAAGGGTGCACCCTTCTTAAACATTTCATTTCATGCAAAAAATGTGCCACATGGATCATATAACATGGATTCATAAAACATAATAATTTATTCTATGATAAAGGAATATGGAATTAAAACATGTAAATTTATAATTAATAAGTAAATGTGCATAAATTTGAATACCCTTGATAGAGAAATGGGCATGGTATTCCCTACACAATGACATTGTCTTAAAAAATCGGTGCAATTTCAACTGCGTAACGGTGTGACGTAAGAATTCATAAAAATGGTTTATGAGAGAGAAATGGGTGTATCATCATATGTACATGAAATGGACAGTAATGGGGTCATATATATTCAAGTACCAGTAATTTTAATGGAATTTAGAGTCATGATAGAAAATAATTGCTTGAATTTAAAAGAGGAGAGAGACATTTCTTTCAGAATTTCGGTATAGTAACGGGTGTACATGGGAGGAATTTAGTGAGGGATGAATGGGTCTCTCATCATTAAAACATAAATATGGAAGTATGGTGGAGGTGAAAACCCATACCCCAAAATTTATAATTGAGATTAAAAGGCATAACAATTTAAATAAAATTGGACAAAAATGAGAAAGGAAGAAAAAACCCTAACTTGGAAGTGTGCTTCAAAATGCTTGATAGAGGCTTGAGAGAGGCTTCTTGGGAGCTTGGGGAACCATGGGAAAATTCTAAGGATCATAGGGAAGAGGTCTTATGAACTAAAAAGGATTTGAGTGAGGATAAAGTGGGAGATTGGGTGGGATTATATAAGAAATGTGAGGGAATTATTTATTATTTAGGGTTGGGACACCTCACATTAAAAAAATTCAAACCAAAAATCATTCCACTGTTTTTGCCCATGGTTTATGCCAATGGGGAGTGGAAAACAATATTTTATAAGGCCTAAGTCCAAAAATCTTAAAATAATGTGGTTTCTTATGTGTAGGTGAGTCACACTCCCATAGAAAACAATTTAAAAAGACAAGATTTTTAATAAACCTTGAAGGGTCCATTAATGTTTTGTAAAATAAGTCAAAAAAACCCAAAATCATATTATTTTAATTTTAAAACATATATTGTCCGAAAATGAACTTATAGAATTTTATTACATCACTATTGGGTCATTATGATGTCATAAAAAGCATTATATATTTAAACGGTATTTAATTTTTACCAAAAAATTTGAATGTCTCAATAAATTATGAAAAATTCACTATAAGATAATTTTGACATCCTCCTTCCAGAAATAATATTTATTTTATCTAAATAATTTTTTAAATATTTTAATTTTCACTTTGAAAATAAAAACTTGCATTTATTGAAAATTCATAGGTTTTGACAAAAATGGCTTTCAACCCATAATAAAAATTGTGATTGCATTCATAAAATTATAAAATCATTTATATTTAATAAAACATAATTGAATAATAATAATAATAATTTATTAAAATATTATTTAATTCAAAAATTAATTAATTCATCAAAATATATTTCTTAGCTGAATATTAACTAAAAATACTATTTGTGCTTTAAAAACTATTTACAAGGTAACAAAAATAAAATGAAAGTGTATTCATTATTATATTCAAAAATAATGTAAATAACCATAGTGATAATGTGTTGTTACATAAACCCTTGTAACACCCACATAATACCGAAGATTAAGGTGTGCGATGGTGATAGACTCTTGGGGTGGCTCGGATAACATTGCTCGGGTGGTAATCTCTATCAACTTACACTTCTCCCGTAGGTGGTCCCACTAAAGCTTAACCTGTTGAATCTCGGCTTGGGATTGGTCAAGAGCAAAGTCCAATGACACCACCTTTTTTTCGAGTTTTAACAAATGGGCATTTTATGGGGCACATCTATTGGATGAGGCCATCAATTCTTTTGTCTGAGTAAATTGGATTCGTTAAAGCGCTATATTTATACAAATCATGTGATCACTGTTCAACGGATATATTTACTATGGTCACAATTCATAACATAAAACCAAAAAAGTTGACATTTTATATAAACATTTTCAATAAAGAGGCATTTAATTGGATCAAGAGGGATTTCCATTAATGAATGTTTGGGTCATTACAATCTTACCCCCTAAAAAAATTTATCCCTTGAAATTTTCTTTTCCCATAATAAAACGATTGTGTGTAACTATGATTCATCATCTCCTCTGATTCCCACGTTTCTTCTTCAAACTTTTGGTTTTTCCATAACACCTTGACGAGGGGCATTGTCTTATTTCATAGAACTGTTTCTCTATGATCTAAGATCTTCATTGGTTTTTCCTCATAAGAAAGGTCATCCTATAACTATACCACCTCTGAAGAGAGTACATGTGAAGGTTTCGGTATGTAATTCTTTAAGAGGGTTACATGAAAAACTCATGTACCTTGGCCATGGTAGGTGGAAGTGCTAGTCAATATTCCACAGCCCCAACACGATCCAGAATCTCTAAGGGGATGATGTACCTTAGACTTAACTTCCCTTTCTTTCCAAACCTTATGACCTTCTTACACGGAGATATGTTAGAAAAACAATTTCTCCAACTATAAACTAAAGGTCTCCTAAAAGGTTATCTTCACAACTCTTATGTCGACTATGGTCTATCTTGATATGCTGCAGAATGGTTATCACCTTATCCACCATTTCTTAGAATATTTATGGTCCAAGAATCTTATGCTCACCGACATCATGCCAATATGCCAGTGTTCTGAACCTTTTCCCATATAGGGCTTCATATGGTGCCATTTGGATGCTCGAGTGGAAACTGTTATTATAAGAGAACTCAACCAGAGGAAGATGTTGATATCATCCTCCTTTAAAGTACATTGATCATGCTCTCAACATATCCTAAAGTGTTTGGATAGTTTGCTCGGATTGGCCATCAGTTTGAGGATGATAGGCCATACTGAATTTCAGATCAGTATTCAGAGCATATTGAAGACTCTTCCAAAACATAGAGGAGAATCTTGGATCTTGATCAGACATAATTGATAGTGGTTCTCCATGCAGTCTTACCACTACCCTGATATATATCTGTGTCAGTTGATCCAATGAGAAATCCTCCTTAATAGAAATTAAGTGTGCAGACATTATTGGACGATCCACGACAACCCAGATTTCATTGTTGTCTTTGGATGTATTAGGAAGTCCGGTGACAAAGTCCATAGTGATGTCCTCCCATTTCCGTTATGGTATGGGAAATAGTTGCATCATCCCCTTAGACTTCTGTCTCTCTTCCTTCACTAGCTGACACACTAGTCACTTTGATGTATATTCAGTGATCTCCTTCTTCATATTATCCCACCAATAATGCTCTTGGAGATCTTGATACATCATTGTGTTTCCTGGGTGAATAGAGAAATTTGAACTATGTGCATCATCCAAAATTTCCTTCTTCAGCTCCGAACATGATGGAACACATATTCTTTTCCCAAATCTCACAATTCCTTCTTCATTAACATTAAACTCCAAGGATTTCCCTTTTCTGATATCTTCCACTTTTTCCTGAATTCCCACACCATCCTTTTGAGAATCCTTTAACAATTCCAAAAAGTGTCGGTTGAGAAATAATTTGTGAAAGTATTGATGATGATACCTTCTTTATGATTCCCATGTTCATCCTCATCAAATCTAATAAGATTAGATCCTTTTCAATTCTCATCAATGATAGAATTGTTGGGTCATTTCTACTTAGAGAATATTCCACCTTGTTCACTTTCCCAAGGTGGTAATGGATTGAGTAGTCATAGTATTTGATTAGCTCTAACCATATTCATTGGTGCATATTCAACTATTTCTCTGTGAATATATACATGAGGGTTTTTTGGTCTGTATATATTTCAAATTTCTCCCCAAAGAGATAATGCCGCCAAATTTTCAAAGCGAAGATCACTGAAGCCAGCTTGAGGTCATGTGCTGGATAGTTCTGTTCATTAAATTTTAATTACCTTGAAGCATAGGAAATGACTTTTTCATTTTTCATCAACACACATCCTAGACCCTTCTTTGAAGCATCACTGAATTCCACGAAAAGTTCTCCACTTGTGGGTAAAGTGAGCACAGGGACAATGATAAGCCTCATTTTCAACTCCTTGAATATCTCTTCGCATACATCAGTCAAACAAACATTGCTCCATTCCAAGTTATCCTGGTAAGAGGGTTGGAAAATCATGAGAAATTTCCCTCAAATCGTCGAAAATATCCAGCTAAACCCAAGAAGCTACAGATATCAGTTTCCGAGTTGGCCTTGGCCATCCCTTAATTGCATCTGTTTTGGAGGGATTAATAGATATCCTATTGCTTGTGATGATATGGACCAAGAATGGTACCTCTAAACCATAACTCAAACTTGACGAACTTGGCATAGAGCTTCTCCTTCCGCAAGGTCTCTAGTACTGTTCTTTGATGCTCTTATTGAAACTCCTTGGTTTTGGAGTATATCAGAATATCATATATAAAGACTACCACTAATTTGTCGAGGTAATCTCTAAAGACTATAATCATAAATTACATGAATATGTCTAGAGCATTAGTGAGTCTGAAAGGAATTACTATGAATTCATAGTTCCCATATCTTGTACGAAAAGTAGTCTTGGGGATATCTTCCTTCTTCACCCTTACTTGATAATATCCCGACCGCAAATCCACCTTAGAGAAGTATTGTGCTCCACACAACTGATCGATCAAGTCATCAATTCGTGGTAGAGGATATTTGTTCTTTTTCGTGATTTTTTTTGAGCTCATGATTATCGATGAAAAGGTGCATTGACCCATCTTTCTTCTTGACGAAGAGGACTGGTGCATACCTTGGTGAAGCACTTGGGCGTATAAACCCTTTATACAGATTCTCCTATAATTATTTCCTCAACTCATCAAGCTCCAAAACAGACATTCTATATGGATTTTTGGATATTGGAAATGCCCTTGGTATATGTTCAATTGAGGATTCAACATCTCTTCTATGAGGGAGACTAGGCAATTCCTTGGGAAACACTTCAACAAATTCCCTCATAACAGGCATGTCTTCAAAGATGGTTGAATCCTTGGACTCAATCATCTGAGCCAGATACACATGATCATAGGTAAGTAATATCCACACTTGAGATGATTAAGCTAAAGAAGATTCATCTTCCTCCTTGCACTTGTAATGAATCGGGGGTCGATTCTCCCCATGGAGAGTGATTTCCCTCTCATGGAAATTTTTGTTGTCTCTATATAAAGAATTCCAATCCATGCCATGAATTGCATGAAATTCCACCAGAGGGAGTATGACGAGGTTCTTCAGGAAGTTCAATCCACAGATTATGATAGGGGAGGAGTTATTTTCATGGGATGAAATAATCTCCCCATTTTCCGTACTCACCGGCATCTTCACTTGAATGATTTGTGGTTTTGATGGTATTGTTTTACTAAACATTGGAGATATAAAAGAATGCATAAAACCTAAATAAAAATGTACATTTTCTATTCTTGAATGAATAGCTAACGTACCTACCACCACTTCATTTTCGAGGTTCACTTTGGTAGTAGTGATGGAAAAAGCTCACCCTTTCTGCCTTGGACGTTGATGGTTGCCTCCGAAAACCCTTGGCTTAGGGCACTGATTTTCAAGATACCATGGTTCTTTTCAGTTTTAGAAATGAACCACACATTAAGGTTCTAATGGAGCATTCCTCTCCTCTGTCTCACCAGTGGGTCTTTCATGCAGATAGTTTACATCCAGGTTCCCTTCTCTTCCACACCTAAATCATTTTCTTGTACACTTTAGGCAATTTATAGGGTGCTTCTTTCCACACATTTGGAAAGTGTGGTGCTGGATTTTCTTAGCACTGTTGGATTTATCCATCGGACCACCAGCATTGAAGTCCACCTTACGATTCTTATCCCCATCATACCCCAAAGAGTCTACGATCTCCATTTTGACCTTGAGGGCACATCATACAATTTCCTCAAACCTGTCAAAGTCACGGATTTCCATTGCTCTCTGCAGGCTAGGTTTCCGCCCACCAAAGAAGCGGTCAACCATGCATTTGGGGGTAACGTCAAAGCAAGAAGCATGTCATGCAATCCATGTGTTGTTTTCCTCATACGCTCCAACATATTCTTCATCTTTTTTCTTGAGGCCAAGTAAGTCCCTTTCCATATTAAGCCGGACGGTGCGCGGAAAATGTAAATCAAAAAACATCTTCTGGAAATCCTTCCATTCCAACGCCTCGATCTCCTCCGCAGGCTTAGTATTTTTGATCAACATCCACCATTGGTCAGCTTCACCCGCCATGCGATAATAATCCAAGAGAAACTTCTCTTGTTCAGAACATTGAAGGATGGAGACGATCTTTTCAATAGTTTTGATCCATTTTTCAGCGATTGAGGGGTCAGATGACCCATTAAAATTAGGAGGCCTTTGTCTCGTGAGGCTCTCAATAGCGACTTGTTCTTTCTTAGGGGGGTTTGAATGTTCCTCTAGACCCATGTTTCTATTCAAATATTGAGTTATCTGAGATATAAGCATGAAAAAGTTCACGATTCTCGCTCCCATTGGATTGGACATCTCATTAGTACAATCATCGCTTTGATCTTCACATCGTTTGTTATCCCGGTTCCTACTATTATCGGCCATTGGCTAGAATAAAAGGATTTTTAGGGGTAACACATAAAGGGGAATGAAAAGAAAAAACTGATGACTTATAAATAACTCTTATTTCCTTAACATATGAATATACTAGCTTCAGTCTATGTTATCCATTATCTACTTTATAACATATATTCTTAGGGCATTTTTTGTCTCTTAATAATGGTTTATACTAAGAATCTGAATTTACCAAAGCATATCCCTAGAGAGTTTCATAACCAAGAGTGCAACAAGGCCCGTTTTCACGCACCAGTTCCCATTTGAGTCTAGCTCAAATCAGTGTTTTCAGGTTTTACCCCTAGGATAGATCTGTGCTAGAGTCGTCTCTATCTACTCTTATCCAGATAGGGATGTATTTGCATGATAAACCACCTACTCAATACTCACCAAAACATAGGGATTCTTTTATTATACTTAGTCTTGTCTCCAAATCATTACTAGGGTTTTCTAATCCTAATCCCACAAAATAACTAAGCCTATCCTCTGATACCAACTATGACAACCCTGCTTTTATTACAAACTTAAACCTGATTTATTACCAAAAACCTTCACACGATATAACAAGGAAGATCGATATGTCTAGTGTCTTTGGGAATTAATAACATTACATAGAAACTTAAATCATTAAATAAAAAATCTTTATTGAAAACTTCATTTACATGACCACTACATTCCCTTGTACTTTTCATTGCGTGGGATAACCTGAGGACATGCATAAGAAATGTTTGAGCTATAAAGCCTTGTAAGGGAATAATCATGGAATAACATGAGGAATAAAATACATGTTATAAAATAGGCATATCAATAGAGAACAATAGGAGCATAAACTTAATGTCGTGATAAATCATGATAATCATAACATGGAAATTTGGCAACAACACTTAAACTGGAATTAGCATGAGCCAAGGCTCATTGCACATGAAGCATGAGTAAATCCCCATTGCACATGAAGCATGCGTAAAACCTAATTGCACTTGAATTATCATGAGTAAACACCCATTTCACATGACGTATCATGATACTATACTTTACCCAATGCATTGGAGCACTATAAGGGCGCACCCTTCTTAAACGTTTCATTTCATGATTAAGTGTGCCACACGGATCATATAACATGGATTCATAAAACATAATAATTTATTCCATGATAAAGTAATGTGAAATTAAAATATGAAACTTTATAATAAATAAGTAAATGTGCATAATGGTGAATACCCTTGATAGATAAATGGGCATGGTATTCACTACACAATGACATTGGCTTGGAAAATCGGTGCAATTTGGGCAGCGTAACGACGTGACATAAGAATTCATAAAAATGTCTGATGAGAGAGAAAGGGGTGTATCATCATATTTACATGAAATTGACAGTAAAGGGGTAATATAGACACATTTACCAACAATTTTAATGGAATTTAGAGTCATGATACAAATGAATATCTTGAATGTAAAAGAGGAGAGAGAAATTCCTTTCGGAATTTCGGCATAGTAACAGGTGTACATGGGAGGGATTTAGTGAGGGATAAATGGGTCTCCCATCATTAAAACATAAAGCGGGAAGTATGGGGGAGGTGATAAACTATACCCCAACATTTAAAATTAAAATTAAAAGGAATAACAATTTAAATAAAATTGGGCGAAAATGAGATAGGAAGAAGAAAACCCTTACTTGGAAGTGTGCTTCCAAAGGCTTGAAAAAGGATTCAGAGAGGCTTCATGGGAGCTTGGGGAACCTTTTGAGGATTCTAGGGAGATTAGGGAAGAGTTTGGATGAACTCCAAAGGCTTTGAGTGTGAATAATGTGGGAGATTGGGTGGGTTTATATAGGAAATGTTAAGGAATTCATTATTATTTAGGGTTGGGACATCTCACATTATCATAATTCAAACCACAAACCAGCCCATGGTTTTTTCCAATGGTTTTTTCCAAAGAGGATTTTGAAACAATATTTTATAAGTCCAAAGTCCAAACTTCTTAAAATAATGGGGTGCTTATTTGGAGGTGAGTCATACTCCCATGGAAAACAATTTAAAAAGACAAGATGTTTAATAAGCCTTGAAGGGTCCATTAATGCTTTGTAAAATAAGTCAAAAAAACCCAAATCCCATTTTTTTAATCTTAAAATATATATTGGATGAATATAAGGATTATATTATTTTAATACATCACTATTTGGTCATTAATATGTAATAAAACAAATTATATATTTAAACGGTATTTAATTTTTACCAAAAAATTTTATTGTCTCAGAAAATTATGAAAAATTCACCGTTGGATAATTTCAACATCCTGTTTTAGAAATAAAATTTATTTTATCTATATAATTTTCTAAATATGTTAATTTTCACTTTTAAAATAGAAACCAACATTTATCGTAAAATCACTGGTTTTGACAAAAATGGATTTGAAGCCTTAATAAAAATTATGATTGCATTCATAAAATTATAAAATCATTTATATTTAATAAAAAATAATTGAATAATAACAATAATATTTTATTAAAATATTATTTAATTCAAAAATCCATTAATTATTCAAAATTTATTTCTTATATGAATATTAACTAAAAAATATATTTGTGCTTTAAAAACTATTTACAAGCTAACAAAAATAAAATGAAAGTATATTCATTATTATATACAAAATTAAAGTACATAACTATAGTGCTAAGTTCTTGTTACATAACCCCTTATAGCACCTGCATAAGACCAAAGAGTATGTTGTGTGATGGTGACAGATTCTTGGGGTGGCTCAGATAACATTGCTCAGGTGGTAATCTCTAACAACTTCCACTTCTCTCAAAGGCATTCCTGCTTGAGCATAACCTATTGAAGCTCAACTTGGGATTGGTCAAGAACGAATCACAATGATTCCACCACTTCTCTATGTTCTGAAATATGGGCTTCATATGGGGCACGTCTACTAGATGAGGCCATCACTTCTTTTGTTTGAGTAAATTAGATTCGTTAAAGCCATATATTTATACCAATCATGTGATCACTGTTCAATAGATATATTAGAAACGGTCACAATTAATAACATAAAACCAAAATAGGTGACATTTTATATAAACATTTTACATAAACATAAATTTAATTAAATAAAGAGCGATTTCCATTAATGAATGTTCGGGTCGTTACAATATTCCCCCCGTAAAAAATATCACCCTCGAATTTTTCTTTTCCCAGACTAAAATAGATGTGGGTAACTCTACTTCATCATCTCCTATGAGTCCCACATTACTTATTCAAACTTGTGGTTTCACCACAACACCTTGATGAGGGGCATTATCTTATTTTGTATGAATTTTTCTCTGCGATCTAAGATCTTCACTGGTTGCTTCTCATAAGAAAGGCCATCCTCTAATTTTACCACCTCTGAAGAGTGTACAAGTGAAGGGTCCGGTATATATTTAATTAAGAGGGATACATGAAAGAAATAATATACCTTGGACATGGTAGGTGGAAGTGGTAGTCGATAGGCCACATCCCCGACATGATCAAGAATTGTGAAGGGGTCGATGTACCATGGACTTAACTTCAGTTTCTTTCCAAACCTCATGACCTTCTTCCATGGAGATATGCGTAGGAAAACTATGTCTCCAACTTTAAACTCAAGGCCTCGATGATGGTTATCTACATTGCTATTATGTCAGCTCTGGGCTACCTTTATATGGTGCTGAATGGTTTCACCTTCTCCACCATTTATTCGACCATTTTTGGTCCAAGCAACTTACACTCACTGACCTCATCCCAACATGTCGTTTTCCTACACCTTTTCCCATAAACTTCTTCATATGGTTCCATTTGGATCCTCAAGAGGAAACTATTATTATATGAGAACTCATCCAGAGGAAGATATAGATCCCATCCTCCTTTAAAGTTCATTGAGCATGCTCTCAACATGTCTTCAAGTGTTTGGATAGTCCGCTCAAATTGTCCATCAGTTTGAGGATGATAGGTTGTACTGAAGTTCAGTTCAGTAGTCATAGCATGTTGAAGAATCTTCCAAAACATAGAGGCGAATCTTGGATCTCGATTAGACATAATAGATAGTGGTACTCCATGTAGTCTTACCACTTCCCTGATATATATTTGTGCCAGTTGACCAGATGAGAAATCCTTCTGAAAATAAATGAAGTGTGCAGATTTTGTAAGATGATCCACAACAACCTAGATTGCATTGTTGCCTTTGGATTTCTTTGGAAGTCCAGTCATAAATTCCATGGTGATTTCCTCCCATTTTCATTCTGGTATGGGAAATGGTTGAATCATCTCCTTAGACTTCTGTCTCTCCGCCTTCACTTGCTGACACACCAGGCATTTTGATGTATATTCAGTGATCTCCTTCTTCATATTATCCCACCAATAATTCTCTCTGAGATATTGATAAATCATTGTGTTTACTGATTAAATAGGGAAATTATAACTATGTGAATCATCCAAAAGTTCCTTCATCATCTCTTGATGTGATGGAACACATATCCTTTTCCCAAATATCACAATTCATTCTTCATTAACATTAAACTCTGAGGAATTCCATTTTATGATAGCTTCCACTTTTTCCTGAATTCCCACATCATCCTTTTGAGAATCCTTTAACCTTTCCAAAAGTGATGGTTGAGCAAAAATTTGTGAAATTATTGATGATTTTCCCCTCTTTATGATTCCCATTTCCATCCTCATCAAATCTAAGAAGATTTGATCCTTCTCAATTCTCATCAATGATAGAATTTTTGGGTCCTTTCTACTTAGAGAATCTGTCACCTTGTTTGCTTTCCCAGGGTGGTAATGGAATGAGTAGTCATAGTATTTGATCATCTCTAACCATCTTCATTGGTGCATATTCAAATATTTCTATGTGAATATATACTTGAGGCTTTTGTGGTCCGTATATATTTCACACTTCTCCCCAAAAAGATAATGCCGCCATGTTTTCAAAGAGAAGATCACTACAGCCAGCTCGGGGTCATGTGGTGGATAGTTCAATTAATGAACTTTTAATTTCCTTGAATCATAATAAATGACTTTTTAATTTTGCATCAACACACATCTTAGGAACTTCTTCGAATCATCACTAAATATAATGAATGGTTCTCAACTTGTGGGTAAAGTGAGGACGGGCGCAGTGAAAAGCCACCTTTTCAAATCCTTGAAGCTTTCTTTGCATTCATCACTCCAAGAAAACATTACTCCTTTCCGAGATAGCTTGGTAAGATGGTTGGATAAATGTGAGAAATTTCTCACAAATCGTCGATAATATCCAGCTAACCCTAAGAAGCTACGGATATCTATTACCGATGTTGGACTTGGCCATCCCTCAATTGCATCTGTTTTGGATACATCCCCAGATATCCCATTGCTTGTGATGATATGGACCAAGAATGATACCTCCTTCAACCATAACACACAGTTGATGTACTTGGCAGAGAGCTTCTCCTTCCGTAAGGTCTCTAGTACAGTTCTTAGATGTTTCTATTGATCCTCCTTGGTTTTGGAGTATATCAGAATATAATATATAAAGACTACCATAATGTTGTCAAGGTAATATCTAAAGACTCTATTCATCAATTCCATGAAGATTGATGGAGCATTAGTGAGTCCGAAAGGCATTACTATGAATTCATAGTGCCCGTATCATGTACGAAAATAATTCTTGGGGATATCTTCCTTATTCACCCTTACATGATAATATCCTGACCAAAAATCTCCCTTGTAGAAGTATTGTCATCCATGTAGCTGATCAAACAAGTCATCAATTCGTTGGAGAGGATACTTCTTCTTTGTTGTGATTTTTTTGAGCTCACGATAATCAATGAAAAGACGCATTGACCCATTCTTCTTATTGACAAATAGGAATGGTGCACCACATGGTGAAGCACTTGGGCATATAAACCCTTTATCCAGATTCTCCTTTAGTTATTTCTTCAGCTCCTAAAGCTCCAAAACATCCAATATATATGGTGTTTTGGATATTGTCAATTCCCCCAGTATAAGTTTAATTGAGAATTCAACATCTCTTATGGGAGGGAGACCAGGAAATTCCTCGGGAAACACTTTAGTGAATTCCCTCACAATAGGCATGTCTTCAAGGATGGTTTCTCCCTTGTACTCAATCATCTGAGCCTGATACTCATGCTCATAGGGCATTAATAACCACGCTTGATATTATGGATCTAAATAAGATTCATCTTCCTCCTTGAACTTGTAATGAATCGAGGGTCAATTCTCTACATGGAGATTGATTTTCCTCTCATGGAAATTTATGTCAGATCTATATAAGGAAATCCAATACATGACAAATATTTCATAAAATTCCACTAGAGGGAGTATGAAGAGGCTTTCTGGGATGTTCAATCCACATATTATGAAAGGGGAGGAGTTATTTTCATGGGATGCAATAATCGCCCCATTTTTTGTACTCACTGACATCTTCAATTCCATGATTTGTGATGGTGATGGTATTTTTATACTATACTTTCATGATATAAAAGAATGAGTAGAACCTGAATCAAAAAGTAACTTTTCTATTATTGAATAAATATCTAGCGTACCTATCACCACTTCGTTTTAGGGATTCACTTCGGCAGTAGTGATGGAAAATGCTCTCCCTTGCTGTCTTCGAGGTTGTTGGTTGCCTCTGAAAACCCTTGTCTTAGGGAACTGATTTTTAGGATGCCCTGGTTCTTTACAGTTGTAGCAGTGAACCACACGTTGTGGTTCAAATAGAGCATTCCTCTCCTCTTTTGCAGTCGTGGGTCTTTCTTGCTGACAATTTACAACCAGGTTCCCTTCTCTTCCAAACCTAAAACATTTTGTTGTACCGTTCAGGCAATTTATGGGGTGCTTTATTCCACACCTTTGGCAAGTGTGGTGCTGGATTTTCATAGCACCATTGGATTTATCAATCGGACCACCATCATTGAAGTCCACCTTACGCTTCTTATCCCCATGGAACCCCTGAGATTCTACGATATCCATTTTTACCATCAGGGTACGTCAGAAAATTTCATTATAGCTATTGAAGTCACGGATTGTCAGTGATTTCCACAGGCTCGATTTCATCCCACCAAAGAAGTGGTCATCCTTGCATTCGGGGGTAACAAAAAATCCAGAAGCGTATCATGAAAGCCATGTGAAGTTTTCATTATACTCTCTAACAAATTCTTCATCTTTTTTTCTTGAGGTCAAGGAAGTCCCTTTCCATCGTATTCCGTAGGGTACATGGAAAATATATATCAAAAAACATCTTCCAGAAATCATTCCATTCCAATGCCTCGGTCTCCTCCTCTGGCTTTATATTTTTGATCAATGTCCACCATTGATCATATTCACCCTCCACACGATAAGAAACCACGAGAACCTTCTATTATTCAAAACATTGAAGGGTTGAGAAGATCTATTAAATGGAGTTGATCCATTTTTCAGCAATTGAGGGATCATATGACCCATTAAAAGTAGGGGCATTCGTCTCCTGAAACTCTCAATAGAGACTTGTTCTTTCTTAGGGGGGTTGAACGTTCCTACTGACCCATGTTTCAATTCAAATCTTGAGTTTTCTGAGATATAAGCATGAAAAATTTTGTGATTCCAGCTCCCATTGGATTGGGTATATCATTAGTACAGTCGTCACATTGATCCTCACATCGGTTATTAGCCCGAGTCCTCCTATTACCGTCCATTTGCTGGAAGAAAAGGAAAGTTAGGGGTAACACATAAAGGGTAATGAAAAGACAAAACTGATGAATTATAAATAACTCTTATTTCCTTAACATATGAATCTACTGGCTTCAGTTTATGTTATCCATGATCTACTTTCTAACATATATTCTTAGGGTATTTTTTGTACCTTTATAATGGTTCATACTAAGCTTGTGAATTTACCTAAGTATATACCCCGGGATTGTCATATCCAAGAGTGTAGAAAGGCCCGTTTTAATGCACCAGTTCCCATTCGAGTCTCACTCAAAGCGGTGTTTTCAGGTTTTACCCCTAGGATACATCTGTGCTAGAGCCGCCTCTACCTTCTCATATCCAGACAGGGATGTATTTTCTTTATAAAACACATACTCAATACTCACCAAAACATAGGTATGTTTTTATTATACTTAGTCTAGTCTCTAAGGCATTACTAGGGTTTTCTAATCCTAATCACAAAAATAACTAAACCAATCCTCTGATACCAACTATGACAACCCTACTTTTATTAAAAACCTAATCCTGATTTATTACATAAAACCTTCACTTGATACAACATGGATGATCGAGTGGTATAGTGTCTTTGGGGCATAGAAACATTATATAGAAACTTAAATCATGGAATACAACATCTTTATTTAAAACTTCCTTTACATGACCACTACATTCCCTCGTACTTATCATTGCATGGGATAGCATGAGGACATGCATAGGAAAAGGGTGAGCTATAAAGCCCAGTAAGGGAATAATAATGGAATAACATGAGGAAAAAAATATATGTTAGAAATTAGGCATATCAATAGAGAAAAAGAGTAGAATAAACATAAAGGCATGATAAAGCATGATAATCATAACATGGAAATGTGGCAACAACCCTTAACATGGAATTAGCTTGAGCGAAGGCTCATTGCACATAAAGCAGAGTAAATCCTCATTTCTCATGAAGAATGAGTAAAATAACATTTCACTTGAATTAGAATGAGTCAAGACCCATTTTACATAACTTATCATGATATTATACTTTACCAATGTATTAGAGCGCTATAAGGTTTCACCCTTCTTAAACATTTCATTTCATGCATAAGGGTGCCACATGGATTCATAAAACATAATCATTTATTACACGATAAAGGAATGTGGAGTTCAAACATGAAACTTTATAAACAATAAGTAAATGTGGATAATTTTTAATACCCTTGATAGAGAAATGGGCATAGTATTCACTACACAATGACATTGTGTTGGAAAATCAGTGCAATTTTGGGAGCGTAACAGTGTGACGTAAGAATTCATAAAAATGGTTGATGAGAGAGAAATGGGTTTCTCATAATATGTACATTAAATGGAAATTAAGTGGGTAATATAGATAAATATCCCAATAATTTTAATGGAATTTAGATTCATTATTCAAAATAATTTCTTGAATGTAAAAGAGGAGAGAGAGATTCCTTTTGGAATTTCGACATCGTAACAGTTGTATATGTGAGGCATTTAGTGAGAGAGAAATGGTTCTCCAATCATTAAAACATAAAGAGGCAAGTATGGGGAGGTGCGAAACCATACCCCAACATTTACAATTGAAATTAAAAGGCATAACAGTTTAACGAAAATTGGACAAAAATGAGAAAGGAAGAAAAAAACCCTTACTTGGAAGTGTGCTTCCAAAGGCTTGAGAGAGGCATCTTGGAAGCTTAGGGAACCTTAGGAGGATTCTAGGAAGAGTAGGGTAGATGTTGGATGAACTAAAATAGAATTTAGTGAGGAGAAAGTGAGAGCCTGGGTGGGTTTATATAGGAAAGGTGAGGGAATTCCTTATTATTTTGGGTTTGGACACCTCACATTAAACAAATTAATCCCACAAACCAGACCATGGTTTTTGCCCATGGTTTTCACCAAATGGAAGTGGAAAACAATATTTTATAAGGCCAAAGTCAGAACATAGTAAAATAATGGTGTTTCTTATGTGGAGGTGAGTCATACTCCCAAGGAAAACAATTTAAAAATACAAGATGTTTAATAAGCCTTGATGTTTCTAATAATGATTTGTAAAATAAGTCATAAAAAATCACATTATTTTAATGGTAAAACATATATTGTCCGAACATAAGGCTTATAGTATTTTATTTATTCACTATTTGGTCATTATGATGTCATTAATCACATTATATATTTAAACGGTATTTCATTTTTATCCAAAAATTTGACTGTCTAAGAAAATTATGAAAAATTTACCATTGGATAATTTAGACATATTGATTCTGGAAATAATATTTATTTTATCTAAATAATTTTCAAAATATTTTAATTTTCACTTTTAAAATAGAAACTAATATTTATCGAAAATTCACAGGTTTTGACAAAAATGGCTTTCAAACCATAATAAAAAATATGATTGCATTCATAATATTATACAATAACTTATATTTAATAAAAATTAATTGAATAAATATAATAATATTTTATTAAAATATTATTTAATTCAAAAATAAATTAATTTATCAAAATAGATTTCTTAGCTGAATATTAACTAAAAATACTATTTGTGCTTTAAAAACTATTTAAAATGTAACAAAAATAAAATGAAAGTATATTAATTATTATATAAAAAAAATAATGTACATAACCATAGTGCTAATGTATTGTTACAAAACCCCTTATAACACCCACATAAGACCAAAGAGTAAGGTGTGCGATGGTGACAGACTCTTGGAGTGGCTCGGATAACATTGATTGGGTGGTATTCTCTATCAACTTCCACATCTCTCATAGGAAGTCCCGCTCGAGCATAACCTGTTGAAGCTCGGCTAGGGCTTGGTCAAGAGAAAAGCCCAATGACACCACCTATTTTCTGAGTTCCGAAAAATGGGCTTCGTATGGGGCACGTATACTGGATGATGTCATTGCTTCTTTTTTCTGAGTAAATTGGATTCGTTAAACACTTATATTTATACTAATCATGTGATCACTGTTCAATGGAAATATTAGAAACGTTCACAATTCTTAACATAAACCCAAAAAATTTGACATTTTATATAAAAATTTTACATAAATATAAATTTAATTATATCAAGAGGGATTTCCATTAATGAATGTTTGGGTTGTTACACTTGTAATAAAGACTCTTGGATAAGTATCATCAGTCCATTGATTTTGATATCATATATACCATCATGAAAGAAAATGCGGTTGTTTCTATGATGAGAAAACAATTCTGACATAAGAAGTGATGGAATCAGTTATGTACAGGTATTTGAGGAGTTTTTTCTAAGAAGAACTTGGGAGTACATGAAATTGGTGGAAAGTTGTTCACGGATTTAATAATGTATGAATCATATTTTATTTTTAGGGTTATACATGATAAGATTAAATATATCAAAATAATATGATTCAGAGAAATACTTAATAGTTGGAAAGCCTCGCGTGAGTTGTCTCGGTCACCTAGTGGAGCATTGTGCTTCCTTAAAAGGTTGGTTGGTACTTTTTACTTGGTGAATGAGTTTCTATATAGTATAAACAAGTCATGTTGTTACATAAATCCTATTGATACAATGATGTACCATGATATGATATGATGATATTGGTGTTTTGGGGAAGATTCAATTAGTTAAGGATTTTCTATCACAATGTCTCACTTTTCAAAGATGTAAGGCGGAATCATAGAGACCAGTAGGTTTTTTATAGACTTTACTCATTCCGATATGGAAGTGGGATGATATTTCAATGGAATTGATCATTGGTTTACCACATACTCCGAGTTTGAAGGATTCTATTTGGGTGATTTTTGAAAAATCACAAAATCAGTACATTTCCTTCCAATAATGGGAATAATAAAAGTGCAAAGCTTGGGGGCTTATATATATAATGGATTGTGTGAATTTAGGAGGTTCCCTCTATAGTTTTTTATTTTAGTGACTTGGTGTTAAAATAAATATTTTGGAATGGTTTTTAAAATTCAATGGGTTCCCAAATGAAATTAATCATATCTTATTATCCACAGTTGGATGTAGAGATAGAGAGTGTTATCCATGTTCTTATAGATAATTGTTAGTTTTGTGTGATTTAATTTTGTTTATCATTTTATTTTAATCTTAATTTTATTGAGTTTTCCTATAATATTTGTTTTTGGGAATCTATAAGTATGGAACCATTTAAATAATTACATGGGTATCCAAGTGAGTGTCTCTTGCATTGGGTTGAGTTGGGAGAGGGATCCTTGGATGTGCTGAGTGTCTTTCATGAGACGCCAAAGGTGGTGAAATTGATCTAGATGAATTTCACCATAACAGATAGACATTTTAAATCTTATTTGGATCTTCTTCGTCATATACTTAGTTCTAGGTTGATGATCAGGTTATAATTACTGTTTCACCTTTCTTAGGACATCATATGTTGAGTAGGAATGGTATATTGGCACCAAGGGTTTATAGACCCTTTTTGGTCATTGAAAAACATGGGAGGGTGGCCTATCTATTTATTTTTTTTATTTGGATTGAATTCTATACATGACATGTCTCAGGTTTCTCAGTTGAGTTTATTTATATCAGATTCATCCCATGTGATGAAATGAGAGAATGTTGATCTTTTTTCAGCTACAAATTTTTTGAGTTTCCTATTGATATTATAAATTTTCAAGATAATGTTTTGTGTAGTAAAACGATCCCCATGGTTTGGGTACTATGGATTTACAGATAGGATCACCACGAGACCTGGGAGTTGGAGTTGTTAATGAGGATACAATGACATTACCTTTTTGGTAACCCATGATCTTGAGATAATGTTTATGTAAAAAAGATTTTATGTTGGGGAGATTGTGATTCCCTTAACCATTATATCTTGTATGTTTTAATATTTTCTTTTGATTATATTTTTTTGGGTGGGTTTTTTTGAAATTCAATTTAGAGGATATATTCAATGGTGATGTCAGAGATTTGTGGCACTTTTCATCATGAACATGTTGTTTCTGCTTCTTTATGGTCATTTAAATGATGTGTAATTGTATTATGTTACTTGTTTTGGCTACCGAGACATCTTGTAAGTTTTAATATAGAGAATGACAATATTATATGGTGTATAAGGTTTACATATCTTGAAATGTAAAAAATTATCTTCTTAATATGTGGGGATAATTTTTGACATATATTAAAATAATTGACTTTCATGATGAGTAATTTTTTAAATGAAATTTAATATACTGAGTTTTTTTGGGTTCCATGTAGTTGTTCTTGTATTTATCCTCAACTAAATCCTTATCTTATTGGACAAAGCTCTCACCAATTGAATTTTGGTGTGACTTACGTCTATCTAGATAGATTAATTAAATGAGGGATCACCATTGGGGTCATCTCTCTCCTATATTGGTAATAGTTTATATTTGATCTTCTTTTCTGTTGTTAGTGGTTATGTTTCGGCTACGGTTTTGTGACTTGATAGATATTTCAATCAATACAATTAAAAATAATGTTGTGCCTTATGTTGAAAAATACATTATGCTGAGTTCCAATCCCAATTTTCAAAAAATGATTGGTTTTCTAGGGTTTTGATATTGTTGTATTTTTTTAATTAAATAATTTCCTGAATTTCCTGAATTTTTTATAGATTCATTGATATTTAAAATGCAATTAAATTTCATGAAATTGAAAAAGGAATAGGTTCAAGTTCTAAAGGGGATTTCAATTAAACATGAGTTATAATAGGTAATAGAGAAACATTGTGATTTAGAACTTGATATATATTTACTTATCATTGAATGTGGTTCTATAAAATGCTACAGTTTTTTTCAAAAAAAATTAAAAAATAAACAATGTGAAATATTTTTATGTTGAGAAAGAGACATGGGTAACCATAGTGTGTGCAGCACCACTAGGAGGTGACCAATTATATGATGATGGTATATGAAAGGCCTCAATGTTATGATGGATCAATCAACATTTGTTGTTAGTATTATGGGATTCTAGTACATATTATGCTATATGATAGAGACCGACTATTAGGTTCATTGTCTGTTTCAGCAGTTTATTGCATGATGGTTTATTTCATGGATGTCATAAGACATGTATATTTATAATTACTATCATTACCTAAATTTTTATTGATTTGGAAGCACAACATGAATTTTTTAAAAAAAATTTGATTGCATCAAATAGAATTAATTTTTTTCTTTATAAAAAACCTTGTAAATTTTTTAATGCATCAGCTTGTGCATTTTTTTTATTTGAACTTGTATAGATTTATTCATGGTACCCCACTAGGATAAATTACTCAGACCCTAATTCATCAATTTTCATGGATGTAGAAATTTTTTTCAAATATAAATGTAAAGGGGAGATGATTTTTTTTCATGAAGGCATCCCTTTTTGTTTATTTTTTAATTGGGATGTAATGCTTGGTTATGTGGAAACATGTTTCTATAGTTTTTTAATAATTTATGATTTTTATCTATTTGTCATGGCTGGATATATGTTTTTTTCAACTTTTCAAAATAGTTATATATCTAGTTTTACATATATATTATACTTTTTTGATTAATGATTTACCCCAACCGGTAATGGTCCAACTTTGGTGACTAATTTGGTTTACCTTTGCTGGTTCGTTCCATGTGCATATGATAAACTATTATCAATTTTAGTGGATTTTAAAAAATAGTTATTTTAATTGTTTTAATTTTTTAAACTAATGACTATTATAACTAAAATTAGATGATTTATTAAAGACACATTATGAATGTAGTGATTGGGTCAGACCTGGTTGATATAGGGTACATTTATCATGGTTTCAATTTATTATATATTTTTATTCTGCTAAATCGGAAAGAGACTATATCTTCTTTCAATTTTTATAACACCCATAGAGGATGAGGATAGTGAGGGTAACCTTATTTTATGTATCAAGTCTACCCTAATTCATTTATTTATGGGGTTTTCTCCGTTTCTCTTAGTAAATTATAGAAATCCCAGATTTGGGTATTGCAATTATCTAACTAAAAACAGCTCAAGTCACCATTCCTCTCACATACGGGCAATGATCATGCACTCACCACCCAAACCTAATTTTATAGTTAAAACAATATTTGGTAATTCGGTGGATGGAGATATGGATCATCTTAAAATAAAATTTATTTGTAAATATTATCATTGTAGCACTATAATGTTTGGTGTTAAAAAAAATAAAATTGATACAAAAAAGAAGAGGAAAAATATATTTTTGGAATTTATGTTAAAAAAAATAAATATCAATCAGTCCTACCTCCCCCAATTCAATTCAGTCAAAAAATATTACCCTATATTTCATTGGTAAATGAGTTTGAATAGGAGAAGGAAGACACCAAATATTGTTGAAAGGAAGAAAAATTAATATAAATAATGACAAACACACCTGGAAATCAACGAGTGATTCACCTTGCATAGAAATAAATCCATGAATCCTCCCTAATATTATGCCAGTATAGGACTAGGACATGCATGAGAATGATTAATTACTAATGAATGTGGTAATATAACCATTATTTTTCAAACCGAGGGAACATGGTTGGTCTAGGGTCATGAATGGTTGTACACCGTATTTAATGTGAAATGCTACTAGAAATTGGGACTGTATATGAACATTCACAATATGAAATATGTTTCATGATGTGAAATTTTAAAATCCCTCTATCAATATGATTTTTCCTTTCATATACTACACAACATGATTTCTAGGATGTTTCATGGCATGAACATACTATTCAATAATGTGGTCTATGTTTTCTAGTAGTTTTACCTTTTTGTTCATCTTGTTCCAAACATTAAAATCCTTGGACATGGTTCTTTAACATTTATATTTCATTAGACATCTTCCACATCAATAATTAAACACTTTTATACTTTTATTAGTAAAACATTATTCCATGGTCAGTTCTCAATATTCAAGTGCCATATTTGACAATTTTCCACAGTGGTTTGAATTGTTCACATACTACATCATACACCTTTTATATTCATTTTCAAAATGAAATGTTTTCCTACAATAAATCAATAAAATAATTAATGAAAAAAACTTTTTTGACACCCAATACCATTATAGAAATATTATTTTTGGAGAAATTTAATTTTTTGGTATCATTCTTCTTATGAAATTCCATGTTAAGCTTATCCAACACACATCACCTAGTTATCTTGAACTACCTGAAAGACCATGTTTTACATCCTTTTAATAAAACACCTATTTTAAAACTTCATTTTTAAAAATATTTAATTTTTATTTTCAAAATATACATCATTTTTTAATTTTAAATGAGAAAATTATTTTAGGTTTATTTTTATTTCTATTTTTCTGAGAATTTTTATTTTTTCATTAATATTTAAAAATACTCCATTTTAGTAAAAAAATCCTTTTAATTTTAACAATTATAAATGTTAAATTATATTATAAATTTTTTATAATGTTATAATAGGTATATTATAAATATAATTAAGAAATGTATTTCATTAGAAACACTTTTATATTGAAATTGGATATAAAAACATTTCGTTCTTTTGAATGTTTTTACATTAAACCCCCACTTTTTTCCATGTTTGTTGAGTTAGAGTTCCACATAATTTTCCCACATTTTTTATTTGAATTTATAAAAAGATACACTAAGTTTTATAATTATTATATTATTTGTATTCTAATAATATCGTCCTAATTTTTTACAAAAATTATTAGTGAATGTAATTAAAATACATTATAGTGATTAGGGTAAAATTATGAACAACAAAAGATTGACCTTAAAATAAAAGGACAAAATAACCTATGAAGATATCAAAAATCTATTAAATTCTTAAATTTATACTATATTATATATTTTTTTATAATTTAAATAGTTAGTAGGAAAATATTACTTGATGGTTCCAAATATAATAGGTTTTTAAGGAAAAAAAGGCAAAAACAAAACCTTTCTTCATGAAAAATTATTAATAAATGATATGTGGAAAAAACATGAGATATGAAATTATACATATCCTTTTGAAATATTAATGGGTAATTTTTATCATAATCATCTATCATTAATTTTTTTAAATGAATTAGTTTCTTAAAATTCATAAGAAACACTAACGTAGTGATTATTTAATTAGTAATTAACAAAAATAAATGTTACAATAAATATTAAAAGTGATGTAAATTGCTTAAAATGATGACCTTAATTATTATTATTGAAAAATATATCATGTTTAAGTGTTTCTCAAATTTAATTAAATAAAAATATTTTTTAAATTTTTTAAACTTAAATTAAATAAATTACATCCAAATTGGAATTAATGTTTTTTTACAATAAATGACATTATATGAAATATTTTTAAATTAGTCAATATCCTATATTTATACTGGTAATTTTTTAACGATATTAAATAAAAAATAATTTTTATTAATGGACAAATTTATCTATTATAGTTAAAATATTTTACCATAGATAGTAAATACATTACTAACCAATGTCAGGTTAAATCAATGTTTTTTTACATTAAATACAGTTGTTTTAAAATTAATTGGCCAATCATAAGAGATTTATATTTGGAAAATTTGCTCTAATTAATATATTTAGGTTGATATATTTTTTCTAATAAATCTAATGTTAATTTTTTCTTAATGTAAAAATTTAATTTCATTGAAAACTAATTACTTTAATAAAAAATAAAATGATAAAAATAATGAAACAAAGAAGTTAAGGAACAAAATTATAAAAAATCAATTTTTTGGTTGATGTTTTTGTAGACCATAATTACCCATTATAAAGATTTATTTTCACCATGGAGAAACGTGATAAAAGGTAGTCTTCCAAATAATGTATACATTTTGGTAATTACATGAATGTTACTCTGTCTCCACTATAAAAAGGCATTCACTCTTACACTTCCATAAAACTATAAAGCCGCAATGGATCACCCATTTTCTACCCAAAGAGTCTCACAATATCTATCACCTTTAATAATAGGCCTAAATGTTGGTATAGATCCATAAAAATAATCCCATTAATGTAAAACAAAAGGATTTAACTTAATAAGAGGTTACATTCTTTCTCAAGATCCTTTTTTTTATTTTCATTCTCCACCACCTTGTATATTCATGTTATATGATTACATGATAACATAAATATCCTAAATATACTGATATTTTGTTATTATAAGTGTTTAAACATAAATTATACACACATCCATCTAATGGGGAATGAAATTTTTATTCATTTATGGAAAACTACAACCTCGCGAAATGATGATTTGATCGATTTTATTTTACAACCTCTCGGGGTGGTAATTGTGATGGAAACATTATTTTATATGATATATATATATATATATATTATGTTATATTTATTCGTATTTAATTTTAATATAACACATACCTTTTTTCATTCCATTTTTTGTAAATATGATAACATTGATTAAAGACGTGTGGACTATCAGCTCTTCAAAGCAAAGAGATACATTGAAACTGAACATGTAATATATTAAGGATGGGTTTAATTAAAAATATGTGACATATATGAAAGATTTATCATATTTTGGAAATAATAACCATTACAGAAAAATATTTTTTTTATTTCATTGTTACAATAGATCACATGAAAGAAATTGAAAATGTTATTCATGGATGTGTGCATGACTGCATCCTCAATGTGGTGTGATTTATTTTATATCAATTAAATTAAATATATAATTATATATGTTTTAATAAATATATATAAATATTTATTATATGATGATAATTATGGAAATAGAAATGTTACTTTCCATCTTTCAACAATTATAATTGAAAAATGGGAATGTTACTTATGTGTACATATAGACTATAGTCTCCATTATTGCAATATTGGTTCATTTTTCCTAACCATCATTAATGATTTACTTTAAAAGAATAATTTATTTATAATTTTTATAATTATTTCATTATTTTTATTTTGGATACTTTTATATAATAACCCCTTTGACCGTAGTCAACCAACATAAGTTTTTTTGGACTCATAACCTGAATTTGGTAAAAACACTTAATGTGAAATTAATTGTATAAGTAGTTCTATAGAAAATTGTAATATGTAATGTAAAATTAATAATAAAATTTTGAATAATGTAAATAATAAACATAAATTTATTATATAGGACCACAAAAACACAAATGACAAGTCATATTCTTGGTAAGGGATTCACGTCCCAATTTTTTCCCGAGAGGCATAAACCATTTACACCGCTTACATACATTGTGTGTTGTATCCAATTACCATTTAGATATATTATATCATAAATTATTTTACCCTATGAGTATTTAATGTCTTAATTTGAATTATCTAATCCAATGTGTTTTGACTTGAAAATTACTAGGTTGTAAAAGTTATCTTTGCAATTTCACTTTATTTTGTTATTATTAACATTCTCTTGAAACAATCACTTTCTTATGATAAATTTTATAGTGTACTAATTGTTTTATAAATTTACATATTCTCATGAAATTGATATTATTACTTCCTAAACTGTATACCATTTTACATATGGTTTTCCCTTTGATAATTATTTGATTGATTAGGGAATTATTGATGGATTAATATATTTTATTCAGTAAGGTTATTTGATAATGAACATTTTTGATCAATTAATTCGGTTATTAAATATCGGAGAAATGATTTTTTAATGGTACAAAATGGGTTGGGGGAATTTAGAGACATCCCCATCATGCATTATTTTTCTCATGAGATGAATTATTTTTCCAAATCATATGGGATATTCTCCAATATGTTGTAACCCGTCTTGTGATTGGGTGTAACAATAATGGTACTATATACCTTGGAAATATATAGTCCAATAATAAATAATATGCCTCATTTAGAATCATTTATTATTTATCCATGTGAATTTTCACTAATATATCTATGGATTCATTTCTTTTGGATTTTATTGACTAAATGGCATATGTTTTACTTATTTACCTTGTAATATTGATTATTCCTTATCTAGTTATTTAAATGGAAATTTTGTTACATTATTTACCTTTCCATATTCATTATTCTTATTTATTAATTATTATTTCCATTTCATAATTACCCTTAATAAAAATTTTATCTCACCTGAATTTTGTATCTTTCCTCTCAGTTATGAATAAGAAATCATTGAATAAGATATCAATGATAATATCAATGATATTCTTTATTTCATTTATTTCTGTAACCTATTTTATTTTTTATTAATTAATGAAATGTGGGTATCATGTACATAATATGATTTTCCAAAAAATCTATGATAATAATTATTTCAGGATTTTAGTCCTTATAATCAGGAAGATTTAATAAAATAATGCACCGTCTCTAGGGTTCTAGGGTTGAGGTGTTATAGATGGTATCAATGGAAATATTACAGAAACCTTGGAAACTAGATTTAGAAAATGTAGATTAGAGAATATAACCATTACATATAAATTTAGGTATGGTATATAGTAAGATTCTAAAATATTGGTAAGGTAGAGTTTATGTGTGTATTCCTACCAATACATCCATATCTGAATACTAAAAGTGGACTTGATTCATGTATAGTTGTACCTAGGATAAACAACTACAGCAAGGTGCATCAAGCCTGACTCGCCGTAACCTCGTAAAAAACAATGGACCTTACTGTGCACTTGGTATAACACTCTTATGGGATAAGTATGATATAATTCAATATTCTTAAAACAATTTTGAATGATTTTATATTAAAGATATCCACTTAGAGATCAGGTTTATTATTTTTGATATTTTGTACGAACAAACATTTCAATTTTTTTAGGTTTACAAAATATTTAGAATTTCAAAATGTTCGGAATTTTATAAGCTAATCTGGTATATTCCATTTCTTATAAATAAATCCTGTAAAGAATAAAATACATCAACACTCCAAGAAATATATATGTCGTCCATGAAAGAATTTCAATATATATAGTATTGGAACTGGGAATTTTTTTGATATATTTGGGAACCTAAATTAGGTTATGGAACATACATTTCCATAATAGATAATCCTATTACAGAAAAATATTTTCTTATATTGGATATATTTATACGATAGAGGCCCCCATCATTTTGTGGGATTGTTAATTGTATTTTTTGTAGAGAAAGTGATTACATCACTAGAAAACATATTTATGGACTTGGGAAGTAGTAAAAAGGGAATGGTTATACTTATAGTGTATTGTTCCAATGACGATGTTGATCAATGGTGATCTTTGATATCGAATACTATGAAGGATGATAAAACAGAACTCATGAAATTGATTAATTTTAAAGATATGTTTTTCTATAAATACTTCCCTTTTGATCTAAAAATTTAGATGAGGGGAATAAAAATTGGTTTAATGGAAAAGGCATATAAAAGTGTTGTATAATATAAATAAACCATTAAATATTTATCTAGGAATAATAGATATTATTTACAGAATATGGATTTCATGATGGGAAACTTATTTGAAGGGATTATGTAAAATCACTAAGCCAACTGGTGTCTTAATATTTTTCACCATTTGATGAACTATTTTTATATGATATCATGAATGATAAATAATTTCCAAACCCATATAGATTCAATGAAATTAAATAGAAGAAGCTGATAAAACAGAAAATAATGGATAATGTGAATAAGGGGAAACTGGATTTTACCACATGTGATAACTATGGAATGAATCACCTTGGCATGTGCTTGAATGGATTGTGAGTAAGTTATATGAGCAGAGAGAAAGGTCCCCAAGTAAAAGAATGCAATGGGGGGAATACAAAAATCTTATATTAAGTGTTACAACTGCAAGGATATTCAGCACTATGTAAATGAATTCCCCAAGAATAAATATAGTGTACCTAAGAACAAATTAAGGTATCATGTTCAATCTCATGATATTGATATATCCGAGGTACAATGATTAATTTTCTCCTATATTAGGATCCAAGAATAATTTTTTAATAGTATTTAGTTTATGATGTCCTTGTTATATATATTATGGATTATATAATTATTGTAATGCAGTAATCATTCATTAAGAATGTGAGATCATATGTTTAATGGCACAAAGAAAACTTATTTTGTAGAAATATAATATTTTTTGAAAACACATTTTAATGGAAAAGATAACCAATAATATTTTCCTAATACTATGATAACAATTATTGAATAATAAGACTATTTATTTGGATAAAGTAAATTGGTTTCTACCAACTACTGCTAAATGGATTAATTGTTTTGTGAAAAAGTTGTTTATTCGATCATTAATATTGTTTACAACACATTTTGAATTATGGAATATATCAAATAACACGTTTCATACATAATGAATATGGAAGAATGCATTTTTTTAAATTTTTTATGGTAATTTATGTTAATATTATAATATCATGTTTGGTATGCGATGACTAAGAGACAAAACATGTTGTTTAAAAAGTTCATTTTTCATATTTATTAACTTTATTTATAATATGTGGTATCATAATTTTTTTTGAAAGGATGCAATTTCATGAAATGGTTTTGGTAGATATTTGGAAAATAATTTAGTGATTAATTTATTTCATCACCACATGATGAATCATGAGATAAGAAATAATTTAGAATTAGTTCAAGGAACTGCCAAAGGATAAGACTATGTTTACGAAATTAAAAAAATTATTTATATTCATGGAGTTATAATGAATTTATAAGCTATATAAAAGAGTATTGAATCATAAATATTTACATATTATCATAATTTTTTATGATATTAATGAAATATTTTACACCAATGGTTTATAATTTTGTGGTCTACAACTTTTATCATAATTTTCTCCCCATCATGAGAACATTATGGATAGATTTGTCTTGAAAGTAAATTATATAAATAATGATGTCATATTTGAAAGCCTTGTTTAACGGGGGCCTTAAAATTTCACATTCCTAATTATTAAGAAGATGTGTTATTATCCTCATTTATGTTGTGTTTTTTCAATAATGGTTAATTTTCAAATTCCAAACACTTAATTACTAGGATCATATTAAAATTATGAGGATAAAATTTAATTAAGCTGGAGAGAATGAAAAACTACAAGACTTTATAGAATTTATGATTTCTAATAAATTTAATTTTATTCCTATAATTATTTATATGCACCACCAAATTAATTGTATCTTGCATACAACACTGAGTTAGCTTGTGCTATATGCAAGATCGAGTTTTACTTCCTTTTAGTGGAACACAATATTTAAAAATCAATCTTGAAAAATTTATAAATTTTATTTTTAAAAATAATCATAGTTTTTTAATTCAAAATGTGAAAATTAGATTATGGAGAATTTTTTGAATTTTCCTGAGTTGTTTCTTTTATTGATGAAAAGTGACAAATAATACATTTTAGTTAAAACCATCTTTTTCATTTAAATAATTATTAATTTTAATTTATATTTAGAATCTATATATAAATTTAAAAAAGAAAAATTATACCTATATAAATCCATTTTAGGAAATTGGAATTATTTTTATATTGAAATTGGACATAAATACATATTAGAATTTTGGTAATTTTTACTTTAAAACCTATCTTTCTCTCCATGTCTATGTGATTTGCGTTAAAAATAATTTTCATACATATGTGATATAAATTGGGAAAATGGACATATATAATTTTAATGAGGATACTTTTTGTATTATAATAAGATAAAAATATTTTTTTTTCAAAAATATCACTAAATATAATTAACATTACTCAAATCGATTAAGATATAATTATTCCTTTCAAATTATTAAACCTTAAAATAAATGGATAAATGACATAAAAACTGTCTAAATGCCATTGGGTCCCAATATTTTAACTGAATCCTTTATTGGTTATAATATTATGATTTATTTTGATATTATTCCATGTAGTTGTCCTATAGAATATGTTATTAAAGGAAAAAAAGAATAATAATTATGATTCCTTACCATTAATATTATAAATCCTTAATATGTTGAAAATGCATCATATTATCAGTTATACATATCATTTTTAAAGATTAATGGTTTAGTTTTATCAAAATAATATATAATTATTTTTGAGAGATGAATTAGTTTCTTAAATTTGATATGAAACACCAACATTTTGATTAACTAATTAAATATTTACTAAAACAAATGATACTATGAATATTAAATGTTAATTAAATTTATTTAATTATTGAAATTAATTTATTTTTTAGATGAATATATAATTTTAAAAAACTATTATATTGACGATTTTTAGTTAAAATATTATTAGAAAATGTTTAAATTAAATTTAAATAAATAATTTCCAAATTGACATTATTGTTGTTTAACAACAAATGAAATTTAATTAAATGATTTAAATATAATAAAAAACCTATATTATACTATGTAATTTTTATGTGTTAATAAATATTTAATTTGGTCTACTAATGGACCAATTGATATTTTATAATTGATATATTTACCCATTGATATTAAAAATATTGTTAGCATAGTCCAGGTTGAAGAAGTGTTTTTTGTGCGTTACATGGACTTGTTTTAAAATTAATTTCCCAAAATAAATGGATTTATAATTCCAAAATTAACTATTATAAATATATTTTTGTACAAAAAATGTGTCTTAATATTACTAATTTAATTATATCTAAATTGAAATATTAATTATGATTAAAGACTAGTAACACTAAAAAAATGAAATTATAAAAATAATGAAACATAAAAGCTAATGGAAAAAGTAAAAAACTTACTTATTTTTATGTGGTGGAGTCTATTGTCAAATATTATTCCACCTTTAACCCATTATATTTCTATTTTTTAGGCACATGAGGCATGTTATACCTCCCAATAATGAATACCTTTTTATATTTAAAAGAATGTCACTCCTCATTCACTATAAAAAGGTATTCAATATTTCCCGTCCTCAAATCTCTCAACAATCATTGTATCATAAAACGTATTCCCGAATAGTTTCCCAACATCACTCACCAAAACATAGAATCTGCCATTTTGAAATAAATTCATCCCTTGAATCCATTTGGTTCGACCTAAAATAAATTAACTGAATACAAAGTAATATTCTTCATCAATATGTATTATTTTATTTTCATTCTCCATCCCCTAAAATATTCTTTTTATATGATTATATAAAATCCTAATTATCATAAATATTATTATTTATTTATTCACATGGTTCTACCTTCAATTTCACACTCTTCTATATAATGGATATCAAACATACCATTCATGTACGCCAAACTATGGCCTCACAGAATGATTAATTTTTGTTGTCTACATTACAATATCACACGGTAGAAATTAGAATTGAAACATTATTTTTTATGATATATATATTATATTTATTATGAATTTTTGATTCTATAATTTTTAGAGAACAAGAAACTTTTTTAATTCCCATTTTCTATTACTACGATAACATCATTTCTGGATGTCTTGACTACCACCTCCTCATTGTGATCTGGCACAATCACCCACAAAATGGAATGCATTAAGGATGGATTTAATAAAACATATGTGACATAAATAATCTATATAATATTCATAAAATAAATATATTGATAAAAATATAATATAACATTTTCATTATTACATTTACACACACTAGAAAAGTTTATAACATCATTCATTGACGTGTAGACTACTGCCTCCTTAACACGATGTCACTCCATTTACATCACAAGAATTAAATATATTATTAAATATTATTAAATTAAATTATATATATTAAATAATTATAAATTTAGAATGAAAATTTTTACGTTCAATATTCCCATAATGATCATTGAAAAATGGGAACATTACTCATACATACATAAGACCTATTGTCTCACGGATTGTAACATATGTTCATTATCCCTAAACATAATTAATTATTAGTTTTAAAATAACAAATTACCTATAAATTTGATTATTATTTAATTATTTTTATTTTTTATTTTTTTATATAATAACTCCTTTGACCATTTTCGACCTTCCAAAGTCATTTTTGAAAATTGAACCGAATTTGGTCAGTACACCCCGCCTAAGATTAATTGGATGAGTAGTTTTACCAAACACTGCAATAATTTATTTAAAAGTAATAATAAGCATAAAAAAGTTTATAAATAATGTAAATAAAGAAAATAAATTTATTAATCATGAATACAAAGAGATATGTGACAATTCGGAGTCATGGTAATGGATTCTTGTCTCACTTTTCATTCAGTGAGGCATACATCATTTTCACCACTTAATTATTTATTATAGTATTTATAATTCCAATATTATTATATTATTTCATGAATTAGTTTATCCACATGGTATTTAGTTTCATAATATTCAATATCTCATCCAAGGGGTTTTTAAAAAAATATTACCAAGTAATAAATGTTATGTTGCAATATCACATTGTTTGGTGATAGTTAACATTATCTTGAATCAATCACTTATTTATGATAAATTTTATGTCATATTAAATTTTCCATAAATATTTATATTCTCGTGAAAATTATATTATTATTTCTTAATTTGTATACCTTATTACATATAGTGTTTTCTTTTATAGTAATTTGATTAAAAGGGGAATTATTGATAAATATCTATCATTTATTCAATTAGGGTATTTGATAAGGAATACTTTTCATTAATTAAATTGATTATAAGATATATTAGGAATGATTTGGAGATTTAAAAAAAATTCTGATTTTAGGTATACCATATTTTCATCATTAATTTCATGAGACGAACCATTTGGCCAAATCATATAGATTTTTACCAGATATATTGTAAAAAATCTTGTAAATGGTTTTGACGGTAAACGTACAATGTTCCTAGGAGACATGGTATCTAATAATTATGAATTTTCTTCATCAAGATTCCATTATTATTTATCAATTATATTTTTTCCCGACAAATCAATTGATACATTTCCATAGCAGTTTATAATTAAATGAAAATTATTTCTTTTATTTACCTTTCCATACAGATAATGACTTATCTAATTGATTGAATGAAATGTTTGGTTAGTAATTTACTATTCCATATTGAATATAAATATTTATTCATTATTATATCGATGGTACACTTACCCTAATTTAGCATCTTATCTCACCCTTATTTTTTTCCTTTTACCCAGGTTATGAAGAAGAAATCATTGATTAAGCATTCAATGATGTTGTTTATATCATTTATTTATGTATCATGTTTTATGTTCTATATAATATTGTAATATGTGTATCGTATATGTAATATTATTTTCTAAAACTATTAAATTGATATCTTTATTTGTATGTGATTCCTTGTAATCATTATAATGAAATAAAATAATTCATAGGCTCTGGGCTTAGGGGGTTAGGGAATTATATGGTTATGGATTTAGTTGTGAAAAATGAATATTTTAGTTCTGTAATAAACATGAAATATATTTCTCTATAAATTCCCCTCAATTAGAACTTTCTTGTCCTCAATCATGAATTATCAAAATAAAAAAATGGGAACAAAATGTTACCAATTCTCATATTCTAATGAAATTAAATATGATTATTATAAATAAAGTATAAAAAATGCATGTTTAACATAAAACAAACAATTTACATCACACATTTTTAAGTGATTAATCTACCCATGTATTTTATTTTTCCCCTTTTATGAATGGTTAGTATTTTCCTATTTGTAATATATATATATATATATATATATATAAATTCATTATTATTACACATTCCAAGTCACGATTTCCCTCACAATGGATTATTTTATAATATAAGTCAAGATAAAATTTCAATTTATGTAATTTTCATATCATGAGTACACTCTCATTTTCCAAAATACTGAAAATGAACTATTTTCTCCTCCATGTAAAAATATATTCACAAAAAATCATATAGTCTTTTTAAATAACCTTCTCATGACATTATGTATTAAGGATTATATGGATTTATTTTAGAAATATTTGTGCTCAAAATGGAGGACTGCCTTAAAATCATTTTGTAAGTTATATAAATGAAGTGGGTAATAAAAATGAACTCTATAAAAATTATAACAATACCTCTTCCAAAATGAATGTAAGGTCATGATCAATGTATGTATAATTAATGAATTTCACCATAGTTAATTTTTTTCTACTTTTTAATTTATTTTGTAATTTTATGCTTTAAGAAAATATAAAATCAACCACCTAACCAAATATGATCAAATTTTCATAGGTTTAGTAATGGGGACATTATATTTTCCTAAAAAACCCATTATTTATATTATTTATATTATTTTATCATTTTCTAATTGGAAAATAATAAGAGAGTAATGAATGTAAAATTTTTCATTTTTAACAGAAAAAATAGATCCCCCAAAATTTTCCTTGAATTTTAATGCGTCACTTTTGGAAATATATTCTACATCCCCATAAAATAAACATTAAAATATCATTCAATAAAAATTGAGAAAGATTGAATAGATATAAATGGATCATTTTGTGGACCATCCCTTGTAGTGTCAATCATGGATTCTTCAATTTAAATAGGGATTTATTTCATGTTGTGTCCACAGATATAGTCTTATAATTAAAAATGGCCCTAATCATATTAATTTTTTTACATTGTCATATAATTAATGAGATCAAATACATGTTCAAGATGTTTGAATTCCCCAAGGCCACTCAATAAATATGATCAAGGTATTATAGAATGTATTTAGTATATAAGTCATATTGGGAATGGATTATATGATATTTTTAAAATCACAAATGATGTGAAATACTAATAATAATATCAAATCAATACACATAAATTTCAGAAATTAACATGATGAAAATAGTTGGGAAATTTCATTTACATGAATAAATTTATTTCATCAAATCATGAGTCATCATTTCAATATCCATGGTTCAATATAATAATTTAATTCCCTATTTTAATCACTCAAACTTATAATAATTTTAATATTAAACATTGCATCATGGAATTCCAAGTAATTTATTATCTCATAGATGAGTCAAATAAAATAAGAAATATAAATGAAAGTTTTAATTGTTCATTTAAATATCCAATATAGTTTTTTGTTATAAAAAATAAATTTAATGTAATGTCTCAGATTTTACCCATATTATTATTAAATCTTATATGGAATTATTATGAGACCAATGACATAGTTGACACGTCATTCTGTGGCTTGGTGATCCCAGAATGCTGGTTTGAACTTTTTATGTTAAGTGAGTCATTGTGTGTGCGCGGTTTTGGTAGTTTCCAAAAAGATGGCCGAATTTGAAATATAAAGGCATCATTGCCTCCGGGAAGAAGACTTTACCTAAGAATGGGCCTAACATCTATCGATGCGGGTTTAGGGAAGAAGTTTATTTTTGGATGTGTTTAGTAAAATAAAATAAAATATTATATTATATTATATAAAAGTTTATATTATTTTTTTAAAACATTTTTCTCAATGCAATGACAGGGTATATGTTTTGATAATTAATGAAACTCCATAATGACTCTGAACAAGAAACTCTGACTCATTAATTCCGCAGCGTGATGTGATGCTAATACACATTCTCTCCATTTAATGGGTTAATCAAATTTTATACATGGGGAGAAATTGAGAGAAGTGCTTGATGCTTTGGAATGTCCTCTAGGTGATGAACGAAATTGATCCAAAGTGTGCATCGTTGAACTAATGGAGTTAGAGGATCTCGATGACGATGACATCATATTTCCTTCATCATTGATCAATCCATTCTTGAGGTAGGGGTGGTGTTTTAGATTATTTCTTCTCCATTATTTAATTAAAAGAAGAACGTGAATCATCCAAAGAACCGATTGGCCCATGAATTTTCATTCTAGTGGGAGGGATTTTATTTTTTGGGTTCGTTCAAGGGATTTATTTTGTCATGTTTAATGTTTTAATTTTGGCCATTCAAACATTCTAATATGAGAAGATTAACGTCGTGTTGAATGACGACGAATGTTCATTCCTCCATTGTTGTTTTGTTTTCTTCCTCCCTCTTCATCACGTTCATTGCGTTCTTTGTAGCGGTACGAATAAGGAATCATTGTGGAACTATTTAGTGGAACAACGATCCCAAAATAGAGATCCAACATAGTAAAGACCTAGCGGAGGTGTGGCGTTGATAGCGACTGACAAATTGACATGATTAAGGAGTTCTTGTTCTTCAAGTAATCTTTATGAGGGTAAATCAGTACATGTTTTCAGGGAAAATTAGAGGCCAGAAACCCATGTAAATGGACTTGAACTATCGGGGTGTCCTCATCCTTGGAGTTTCACAATTATTAGATGGTCGGATCGATGATAGGGCATCCCGGAGGTAGGACGGTGAAGAACCTGTGATTCTAGAAATTTCCAGAACACATAGAATATATCTTGAAGAACACGATCTGTGGGTCTGAATAAGTGGAGGCTAGGTAACCAAGGTGATTGAGGCAATGACATGACATGTTCTCCGCATATCATGGTGTGTGAGTCCTTACGTGGGACTCGGTGTGTATCCTAGGTGATACATTGACACGGGGTGGAGTACATGGCTTGGTACTCCTCCACATGACTAGAAAAGGCATGTTACATGGGTCACCCCGTGTACCAGTTAGACAGGATGAAACACAGGTTTCAACCGTGTACAGGCACAAGGCCACACACATGAAGGGAAACCCGGTTACTCTGACATGGCGTGTGGTCCCTATTAAACAATGTCTACTTACATTTCTACATATCATGTTCATCTGAATCTGGATATTTTACACTAGTAATAGCATGAGTCGGGAGACATGGCATGTAACCCTTCTATGTTCCATCTATATCCTATAACGTGGCCTGATCTTTCTTTTCCACTGTTTCAAGGACAAGTTTCGTCTAGGTTAGTGCCCCCTTTTCTCGTTCCCCAAAAGTTCGGGTATCGTTTCCATTCACAGAAATATGATCCCTTCAGGTGGAAATTTCGAGATAGATTTAGGTATCCCTCCAAGAGGCATAATGTGAGAACCTCTATCAATTTCTGAACCTATGAATACTCTAGTATTGACATGACTATTTCCCCACATGGCGTGATCCTCTATATAGCAGGATAATCTAGATGACTCTATGTATCCGCCAAGTCCCTGGTAGTGATCCTCATCTATGTGTCGTGATCTTTTTCTACATAGGAGTGTGTTCTCCCAGAATGAGTTTATATGTCTCTCGTGATCCTTCCCGATGAACAGTATTTCTTAGACGGACTTTATCAGTGTTATCAGAATTATGGATTGAGTTCTCCCAGACGACTGCTTCTTGGAACCTTCAAACTGAATCCCAAGTGGGGGTATGTGGTTGTGTGACTTGTCTATGGGTTTAGATTTTGAGCATATATGGGTTGTGTTTTTTATATTATATGTTCAGTAGACATATATTGTGTAGAACTGACAATACATTTCCTTTTTTATTTCTTTTGGGTTTTCGGGGTCCTATACTGACTATTGTTATACTCACCCCTATAAGGGATTTTCCCACACATGTAAATTCTTGTTAAGACAAGCGACCATTTGGTGGAGTCCAGGGAAGACTAGGACAAGACCTAGAATTATGATTATACTATAGTCCTAGGTCTTCCTAAAGCTTTTAGAAGCAGTCCAAGTACCTCTTTCTTCTTACAGATTGGACTTTGTAGTTTACAAACGCTCTTGTTTTTGGTGGGCTTATATTCTAGCCTAGTTTACAATTCGCACATTACATTCATTTTTGTAACATCCCAAGTAATTAATGAATAATATATATTCTTATCTATGTCTATTTATGAATTAGATAAAGTTTTAAGAGGTTTAAAATGAGAATAAATCCAATCTTAAGCATAGAATAATCTTATATTTTTTAAAAGATAGTTTTACAGTGTTTTGATGGAGAACCATTTTTAAATCTATATTTTGTCAATTTTATAAGCTATATTTGTAAAAATAGTCTTATTCTTTATTATTGGGATATTGAAATTTACTTTGGATTAATTTTTTTTATTTTTATGACAATGTTTATTTTTTTAATGAATAGTGAAAAATACTGCATTTTACATCAAAACTACTTTTTTATCTCATTTAATTATATAGTTAGATTATATTTTTAATTGGTTTTAAAATAATATTAGAATATATTTTTACCATTTAATCCAATGGGGGTCATTATAATTAATTTCACTTTGGAATTGGGCATAAACAAGTGCGAAACTTTTAATAGATATTGTTTCAAAAAACCCGCTATTTGTTTTGACAACAGAAATTATTTTTAAATTAATTATTGAAATTTTTATGTTTGGAATTTGGTAAAATTGATTCCATATTTGGAATCAGAAGGTCCAAATTATGTATTTAAGACTCTTTTGTTTTTGTACATTATGAATATTAACGATGGTAATTATCTTTAATTATCTTGATTAATTAGTAATCGGGTAGTTAAGGATAATAAAATAATATCATGATAATACCAAATGACCTCAACATGTGTCCTAATTCTACTTGTTGTGTCATGTAAAACCATGGGATTCCTTGTGCCAAACATAGGTACCCCATGGAATCACTTTTTGGTGAAAGTGACACTTTATCATTTTATTTTTAAAGAAAGGAGAATATCACAAAAGAATGTATCACCTGAGTAAAACATTTTTTGTTTTGTCTATGTAAATGATCTCTTATAATATAAATATTCATTGGAAAATAAAAATATTTCCTAAATCATAGTATTTTTTATAATTTTTTGACATTAAATAAATTAATTTATTTATGACACCATGATGATGCATCGATTATCTCATTAATGAACGAATTAAATAAAATGAAATGATAATGTAAAATCTAAAACTTACACTTGTCAAAAACCTATTTTATGAGTATTTTTAGAACCCTTATCACCTAATCCTCTAAATATATCAATGTGGGACCTTTTAAATACGAAACTCATTTTAAAATAAAGTAACATTTCTTGACATTCCATGAGTGCCCCTCCTCCCTCTTATAAAAGGCCCCCACCTCTACCTCCTTACCCTCACCTCTCAATCCATTCGCTCGGCCAATCCCTTCTCATATTATCTCTCCAAATCCCACTCTTAATCCTATAATCCTTACCTTAGTCTGAAATATCTTCAAGAAAACCTTTTGAAACAAACCAAGAGGAGTTACCTGATTTAAAGGTAAAGTCTTCTCTAATGTTCTTTTGTTTTATTTTGAATCTCCAACCCCCTAAACTCTTTTTATTCATTTATTTTGTAATAAAACTGGTATCATCAATATACTAGGATGTTGTTATAATAAGTATTCGATATAAAATTACACACACCTACATATAATGGTTAATGAACATCCTGTTTCCGTGGATGGCAAATTTCTGCCTCACGAAACGATGATTGCTCAATATTCATATAACACCTTCAAAAGTGGAAATTAAGATTTAACTATATTTATATATGATATATAATATGTGTATGTTCTCCTTAAGCTTCTGTATTTTTAATTTATGTCATACCTTTATGGTTTCAATTATGGGTAAACGTGATATCTTCATTTTAGGAAGTGCGGACTACCGCCCCCTCAAAATGATTTGATTCGTTAATGCCGTATGTGGGACGTATAAAGGATGGATTTAATGATATTATATATGATATTATACTGGATTTATAATATACCTTTATATCATTATGATTCCATTCCATAAAATATGAAATATAAATGAAAGTAGCGTTTATGCATACGTACGGCTTACAGTCTCCATGAACGGTGCATTTCATTTCTACCCTCTAAATGTTATGTAATATTATAAATGAATTTATATAATGGATATATATGACATATATGATATCTACATCCTGAATATAATTTTTTATACAATGGATATTTTACCACATGAACAACTTGTAATTATAAAGAGTTTATTTTTCACTCAAGTATCAATGATCGACAAAATGACCATTATTAACTTAAATAATTACATAGTATTAATAACATGGTAATAAGTGATATAAAAGGAATTATGAACTTGAAAAAGGTTATTAATAAATTATAAATTAACTCAAGTTTATTATTTAGGAGGTTAAAGAACGATCGAGTCAAGTCGGACCTGAGGTACGGGACTTCGTCTCAATCTCCTTTCATTGAGGCATATTTTGTTTTATACCCAACTTTCTTTTATACGGTGTATAAACCCCTTTGACTTTTATGTCTATTAAAAAGGAATCTTTTTAATATGAATCGTTTTACTAAATGACAAAAGGAATGATTTATTTGTCATATATATGCGGCGACAACGACTTCTTCGCCACAGTGACCATTATTTGAGTTTCGACTTCTTCTACAAGCCATAACTTATGTTAAAAATGAAAAATAAATACCATGTTTTACTTTTATTATATTTTGGTATTGAAAATGGTTTTCATAATGTTTTTATTATATCAATGTGTTGTATTGATATCTTTTGATTGAAATATGGAAATGTTATGTTTCCTTTTTGAATGTTTTATGTGATACGATTATGTTATGGTTCGTGGGAATTGTTATGAACACAGGTGGTTCTGTGATAAACTAAGGGCAGGTGAGACTGATATAGCTCTCAAATGCATTGGGTAACGCGAAGGGGTTAAACATTAAGGTTTCTCTGAAGAGATTTAGGGAATATACTATGATGGGTATTCCAAACGTAACCATGAGGGTTACTCCCTACGTAAGAATGTTATGAATGCCTCAAGTTACCTTTATGTCTTATGATTTCTATGAGTTATTCATGATTTGATGAGGTATGTTAAATTGATAATTTTTTTTGAGTAAAGTATTATTTCATTGATTTATATGTATACATGGACTAATTTTTTCATTCCGTATTTATATATACCTTACTCGGCTTTTTATACTCTTCCAAAGTTTTTGAAATGGTTTTCATAGGTCAAGGGAAACGTACATGATGTGATGATAGTGTCAAGTAAGTGTCATGAAATAATCCATGTTTTGTTTAAAATATGTTTCCTTTGATGGGAAAAGTGAATATTGTCTTTAATGTAACCACCTTGTTTAAATGTGGAATGTAATGCATGATTTATGATCTAATTCTCTAAAACTCTAAACCTGAAAAGATCCTCAACGTGTATTCTTGAAATAACTCAAGATTAAGTAATGTTTAAGGCTGGGGCCTTATATTTGGTATCATAGGTTGGTTTAGATAACTTTAAGAGTTATAATTATATTAAATGATTATACAAAAATATTTTTTTAAGGTCCAATTAAAATGATATAGCATTTGAAGATTACCATGTTGCTTCATCTAAGACATGTTTGTTAAGAATGGTTTTCCACTTAGGAAACAGGGAAGCAGTGCTAGGAAGGAATACAGAAGGAAATGAACTTCTGAATCAGCATCCTGAGATGGTTGGAATTGGAACTAAACAGTTTGTTGCAGTAATGGCACAGTTGACTCAGGCGATAAATGGTGGTGGTATCCATGCACGAGATCAGCCAGATCAACCGCAGAGGAACATTTCAGTGGTGGAACATTTCATGAGTCAATATCGACAATCATTAAGAGTATCATCTGACCTTGTGCTATCTGAAGGGTGTATTAAAGCACTAGAGAATATTTCCAATGTCATTGGGTGTTCAGACAATCAAAAGGTTAGTCTTGCAATTTACTTTTTAGAGGGTGAAGCATATCAGTGGTGGTCGATGGTTAAGAATATTAGGGACGCTGATGAGATTTATGCTCTCAACTGGGATGAATTCAAAGGTATGTTTCATGAGATGTATTTTCCAAAGGCAGTTAGACTTAGGATGGAAAAAAAATTCTTGGAATTGAGGCAAGAGGACTACTCAGTGGCCGCTTATGAAGAAAGGTTCACACGATTCGAAAGGTATGCTCCAAATTTTATCCGAGACCTTGATAGTATAATCAATCATTTTTACTTAGGATTGAAGCCAAAATATCAAAGGGATTTAGCTTCTCGAGAGTTCAAGAGTTATGAAAATCTTGTTCCATGTGCTGAGAAGGTGTAAATGGAGTTTTCCGATGATCAAGTGTTCTATAACAACCAACAGAAGAAGAGACTGAGGTGGCAGGAGAAAGGGAAGAATTCTTCAAAAAGGATTGATGGTAAGAAAACTAACTTTCTAGTTTGTGATAAATGTGGTAAAAATCATGTTGGGGAATGTCTTTGGAATTCTGGAAAGTGCTACCGATGTGGTAATATGGTACATAAGACTCATTATTGCACTGGAAAATATCAAGGTGATGGTAAGACCAAATTTGATTTACATTTAGTGAAATGTTTCAAGTGTAATGAGATGGGTCACTATGAAAACGAGTGTCCGAAAAAGAGCTAGAGTGATGGGAAGCAGTTAGACTAAAAGCAGAAAGGGGTGGTAAAATCCATTGAAACTACTTTAGCAGATGTTGGGCCATTAAATGAAATGGTATCAGATACTTTGTTTTTTGAGATTATGCTAGTGTGTTTTTTGATTCGGGGTCTACACATTCCTTCATCTCTGAAAACATTTCTAGTAAAATTGGAATACCATATCAAGAAATGACTCATGAACTTGTGGTAAAAACACCTGGGGAAATGTTGAGGAAAAAATAATTTATAAGAATCTTCTTATCCTTATCTGTGGAAAGAACCTACTTAAAATCCTTATTGTTTTACCTCTAGTAGAGTTTGATGTTATCCTGGGTATGTATTGTCTCTCTATTTAGCATGCTAAGATTGACTATAGAGATAAAGAAGTTTCCTTTCAGAAAGACTTTATGTTTGTGTACAACAATGAACCCTTATTATTGATAACATATCAAGAGGCTGAGAAACTTGTAAAAGATGGAAATGAATGTTACCTTTCACATATTGTTGAAAAAAAAGGAACTGTTCAAATTAATGATGTGCCAGTGGTAAATGATTATACTGATGTTTTTCTTGATGATTTGCCTGGAATAATACCAGATCAGGAAGTTGAATTTATTGTTCACTTAGTTCCTGATGCTAAGACAATTTCAAAACCCCCTTATCGAATGGCTCAAATTGAACTTTTAGAGTTGAAGGAGAAATTGTATGATTTATTAGAGGAAGGTTTCATTCGACCTAGAACATCCCCATGGGGTGCTCCAGTTTTATTTGTTAAAAAGAAGGATGGTTCAATGAGACATTTCTTTGATTATAGAGCCTTGAATAACATCACTGTTAAGAACAAATATCATTTTCCTCATATCTATTATTTGTTTGATCAGCTCCAGGGAGCTCAATTTTTTTCAAAGATTGATTTGAGATCGGGGTACCATCAGTTGAAGGTAAAGGAATAAGATATTCCAAAGACCATGTTTCGTACAAGATATGGCCATTATGAATTTTATTTATGCCTTTTGGGCTAACCAATGCACCTTCTGTATTCATGGACCTTATGAATAGAATTTTCCATGAGTTCTTGGATAAGTTTGTGGTTGTTTTCATTGATGATATTTTGGTGTTTTATAAAAGTAAAGAGGAGCATGAATGAAATTTAAGGGTTATTTTGAAAACCTTAAGAGAAAAGTAATTGTATGGGAAATTCAGCAAGTGTGATTTTTGGTTGCAACAAATTTCTTTCCATGGTCTCATTGTTTCTAAAGATGGGATAATTGTTGATCCTGCAAAAACAAAGGTTGTTGAAGAATGTCCAAGACCCACAAATGTAACTGAGATTCTTAGTTTCCTTGGTTTGGTAGTATATTACTGAAGTTTTGTTAGAAATTTCTCCCGGTTATCTAGTCCACTAACTAAGCTAACTCAGAAGGGAGTTAAGTTTATCTGGACAAAAGAAGGTGATGATTGTTTTTAGGAATTGAAAAGAATATTGGTGAATGCTCCAGTTTTGGAACTACTTTCCAGGAATGGGGAGTTTGTTATCTATAGTGATGCTTAATTTAATGTACTTGGTTGCTTCTTAATGTAGAATGATCAGGTAATTGCTTACGCTTCACGTCAGTTGAAAACTCATCAAGTAAATTATCCTACACATGATTTTGGAATTAGCTGCTGTTGTTTTCGCTTTAAAATTTTGGAGGCATCATTTGTATGGTGTAAAGTGTGAAATATATACTGATCACAAATGCTTAAAGTATATATTCACTCAGAATGGACTGAACATGAGACTGAGAAGATGGCTATAATTAATCAAGGATTATGATTGTATAATTCATTACCATCCGGGAAAAGCAAATAAAGGGGATGATGCTTTGAGTCGAAAAAGTAATGCTTCATTAAGAATGTTGCGTTTGAAACGTGGTCCTTTGGTTAAGGATTTGATAAACTTTGGCATAGAAGTTTTTGGTGTAGGATGTCCTTCTGTTTTGTTTTAGGTATCAATGAAATCTTCTCTATCAGACAGAATTAAGGAAGCACAGAAGCAAGACAGCGAGTTGCAGAAAAAGGAAGAGTTGGTTCAGAAGGGTATGTTGCCTGAATTCAACATTGATAATGATTGTGTTTTGAGACTTGGGAAGAGATTATGTGTGCCTTTTGATTCACAGTTGAAGATATAGTTGTTATGTGAAGCTCACAGTTCTCTGTTTTCAGTTCATCCAGGTAGTACTTAGATGTATAGAAATATTCGGGAGTATTACTGGTGGGACGGAATGAAAAGAGATATTGCTGATTTTACAGTGAAGTGCTTGACATGTCAATAGGTTAAAGCAGAGTAGTAGTTACCAAAAGGGATGCTTCATCCTTTACCAGTACCAGAGTGGAAATGGGAAAATATATCCACGGACTTCGTTGTGGGATTGCCGAAGACACCTCGAGGTAATAATGAAATCTGGGTGGTTGTTGATCACTTGACTAAATTGGCTCATTTCCTTTATATACAATATAATTTTCCCTAGATCAACTTTCCTGTATTTATCTTAAAGAGATATTCAGGTTACATAGAGTTCCTCTCTCCATTTTATCTGACCGTGATCCCAGGTTCACTTCTAACGTTTGTAAAGGCCTTCAGAAGTCATTGTGTAATGAATTAAATTTTAGTACAGTTTTTCATCCTCAATCAGATGGGCAGTCAGAACGAACAATTCCGACCTTGGAGGATATGTTACGTGCTTGTTCGATGGATTATCAGGGACGTTGGGACCAACATCTTTCTTTGGTTGATTTTTCTTATAATAATAGTTTCCATTCCAGTGTACAGATGGCACCATTTGAGGCATTATAAGGGAAGCGGTGTCTAACTCCAGATTTTTTGGATGAATTAGGTGAAATAAAGTTTATGGGACCGGAATTGGAAGAATAGTTGGATGAAAAAGTTCAGCTGATACAAAAACACATGAGAACAGCTCAGAGCAGGCAGAAAAGTTATGCATACAACAGGAGGAAGGATCTCTCTTTTGAGGTAGGCGATCATATTTTTCTCAAAGTATCACCATGGAAAAGTGTGATTCGATTTGGTAAGAAGGGAAAGCTAAGTCAAAGGTTCATTGGACCATACGAAATTTTGGAGAGAGTTGGATCAGTTGCATACCGAGTGGCTTTATCTCCGAGTTTATCTCAGGTACACAATGTTTTTCATGTTTCAATGTTAAGGAAGTACATGCCAGATCCATCTCATGTTTTGAGTCCAGAGGTAGTTCATCTAGAAGAGAATCTATCTTATGAGGAATAAACAGTTCAGATTCTTGACCATAGGGAGAAAGTGTTGTGGAATAAGTTTATTCATCAATTGAAGGTTTTGTGGAAAAACCACATGAGTGAAGAGGCAACATGGGAATCTGAAAATGCAATGAGGGATAAATACCCACACTTATTCGATAAGTAAATAAATTGTGGGGATGCTATTTTCTAAAGGGGGGAAGGATTTAACATCCCAAGTAAGTAATGAATAATATATATTCTTATCTATGTCTATTTATGAATTTGATAGTGTTTTAAGAGGTTTAAAAGGAGAATAAATCCAATCTTAAGCATGGAATACTCTAATATTTTTTAAAAGATTGTTTTACTGCCATTTGATGGTGAACCTTTTTTAAATATATATTTTGAAAATTTTATAAGCACTATTTTTCAAAATAAACTTATTCTTTATGATTGGGACATTGAAATTTACTTTGGATTAATTTTTGGTATTTTTTTGACAATGTTCATTTTTTAATGAAGAGTGAAAAATACTGCATTTTACATCAAAATTGCTTTCTCATATAATTTAATTATATAGTTAGGTTATCTTTTTAATTGGTTTTAAAGTTTAATTAGAATATTTTTCTACCATTTAATCCAATGTTGGTCATTATAATTAATTTCACTTTGTAATTGAGCATAAACAAGTGCCAAACTTTTCATAGATATTGTTTCAAAAAACCCTCTATTTGTTTTGAAAAAGGGAATTATTTTTAAATTAATTATTGCAATTTTTATGTTGGGAATTTGGTAAAATGGATTCCATATTTGGAATCAGAAGATCCAAATTATGTATGTAAGACTCTTTTTTTTGGACATTATGAATAGTAATGACGATAATTATCTTTAATTATCTTGATTAATTAGTAATCGGGTAGTTAAGGATAATAAAATAATATCATAATAAACAAAAATGACCCCAACATGTATCCTAATGCTACTGGTTGTTTCATGTCCGACCATGGGATGCCTTGTGCCAAACTTAGGGACCCCATGGAATCACTTTTGGGTGAAAGTGACACTTAATCATTTTATTTTTAAAGAAAGGAGAATATCACTAAAGAATGTATCACCTGAGTAAAAAAATTTAGTTTTGACTATGTAAATGATATCTTAGACTATAAATATTCATTGAAAATATAAAAATATTTCCTAGATCATAGTATTTTTATTATAATTTTTAGACATTAAATAAATTAATTTATTTATGACACCATGATGATGCAGCGATTATCTCATTAATGAAAGATTTAAATAAAATGAAAAGATAATGTAAAATATAAGGCTTACTCTTGTAAAAAACCTATTGGATGAGTATATTTCGAACCCGTATCACCTTATCCTCTAAATATTTCAATTTGGGACCTTTTAAATCCAAAAATCATTTTATAATAAAGTAACATTTCTTGACTTTCCAAGAGTGCCCCTCCTCCCTCTTATAAAAGGCCCCCACCTCTACCTCCTTACCCACACCACTCAAGCCATTGGCTCAGCCATGATCTTCTCATTTTATCTCCCACATCCCTCTATTTATTTTAGAAGCCTTACCTTAGGCAGAAATCTCTTCAAGAAACCATTTTCATAAAAACCAAGTGGAGTTACCCGATTTAAAGGTAAAGTCTTCTCTAATGTTATTTTGTTTTATATTGCTTCTCAAACCCTCTAAACTATTTTTATTCTTATATTTTGTAACAAAACCATTCTATTCAATATATTAGGATTTTTTTATAATAATTATTTGATCACACACACCTACATCTAATGGTTAAAGAACATATTGTTTCTATGGATAGTGAATTTCTGCCTCACGAAACGATGATTGTTCAATATCCATATATCAACTTCAAAGGTGTCCATTAAGATGTCACTATATTTATATATGATATATAATATGTTTATTTTCCCCTTAATCTTCTGTATTTTTTATTTATGGCATTCCTTTATGGTTTCCATTATGGGTAAACGCGATATCTTAATTTTAGGAAGTGCGGACTACCGCCCCCTCAAAGTGATTTGATTCGTTAATTCCATGTGTGGGACGTATAAAGGATGGAGTTAATGATATTATATATTATATTATACTGTAATTATAATATAACTTTATATCATTATGATTCCATTCCATAAAATATGAAATAGAAATGAAAGTAGTGTTCATGCGTACGTACGGCTTACCGTCTCCATGAACGGTGCATTTCATTTCTTACCTCTAAATGTAATGTTATATTATAAATGCATGTATATACAGGATATATATGATGTATATGATATCTACATCCTGAATATAATTCTGGATATAATGGATATTTTACCACATGAACAACTTGTAATTATAAAGAGTTTATTTTTGACTCAAGTACCAATGATCGACAAAACAACCATTATTAACTTAAATAATTACATAGTGTTCATAACATGGTAATAAGTGATATAAAATGAATAATGAACTTGAAAAAGGTTCTTAAGAAAGTATAAAATAACTCAATTTTATTATTTAGGAGGTTAAATAATGATCGAGTCATGTCGGACATGAGGTATGAGACTTCGTCTCAATCTCCTTTCATTGAGGAAAAAAAATTTATACACAACTTTCTTTTATACGGTGTATAAACCCCTTTGACTTTTACGTCTATTAAAAATGAATATTTTTTTATACGAAGCGTTTTACTAAATGACAAAAGAAAATTTGTTTTCTTGTACATATGTGGCGACAACGACTTCTCTGTCGTCGTGATCATTATTTGAGTTTCGGCTTCCTCTACAAGACATAACTTTTGTTTAAAATGAAAAATAAATACCATGTTTTACTTTTTTTATTTTGGTATTGAAAATGGTTTTCATAATGTTTTTATTATATCAATATGTTTTATTGATATCTTGTGATTGGAATGTGGAAATGTTATGTTTACTTTATGCATGTTTTATATGACATGATTATTTTATAGTTCATGGGAATTTTTATGAAGATGGGTGGTTCCGTGATAAACTAAGGGCGTTTGAGCCCGATATAGCTCTCCAATGCATTGGGTAACGCGTAGGGGTTAAACGTTAAGGTTTCTCCGAAGAGATTTAGGGAATATACTGTGATGGGTATTTAAAACGTAACCATGAGGGTTACTCCCTACATAATAATGTTATTAATGCCTAAAGTTACCTTTATGTATTATTATTTCTATGAGTTATTCATGATTTGATGAGGTATGTTAAAGTTCTTGTGTTTTATGAGTAAAGTATTATTTCATTGAGTTATATGTATACATGGACTAATGTTTTCATTCCATATTTTTATATACCCTACTGATCTTTTTATGCCCATCCCAAGTTTTTGAAATGTTTTTCACAGGTCAAGGGAATGGTACATGATGTGATGATAGTGTCAAGGAAGTTTCATGAAAGAACCCGTGTTTTTTTAAATATGGTTCCTTTGATGGGAAAAGTGAATATTGTCTTTAATGTAACCACCTTGTTTAAATGTGGAATGTAATGCATGATTTATGATCTAATTCTCTAAAACACTAAACCAGAAAAGATCCTCAATGTGTGTTCTTGAAATAACTCAAGAATAAGTAATGTTTATGGTTGGGGCCTTATAGTTTTACTCTATTTGTTGGGTTTAGTTTTATGCATGCATTTTGTTCCTGAGTGTTTTTTACATTTTAGCATTTATGGGCATGGAGATGTGTGTTTGTGTACTTGTACATAGGCAATGCCTCCCATGTTAGTAATATGCCTACTCGGTGCTAGTCCCCAGCCCCTGGCTTATAAGAGGTTGTCTTGGGGAGTCGCGGTGTGGGCCCCACTAGGATAGGTTGTGACAGAGTAGTTTAAGAGGTTTTCATTTCTACCTTAGGACCAAGATTCAATGTTAATTGATTGGGGGAAATAGTGTTAATTGTTTCAATATCAGCTTTAAGCCAAAGACACTAGTGTTGGTGTGGGCGGCCTACGTATCTATAGACCTAGACTGTGATAACCTTATTTTCGACTCAGTACATGAAAACACTAGTTGTGGGGGAATAAGAGAATGGTAGATGTATCGTATATGAATGTGTTGTGTTTTCCTTTTCCTTTGTATCAGCTATACAGATATACTCCATAACCGTGGTACATCTTGTTTCCTTATAGGATGCCTCCATGACACATACCCTCTAGGATTCAACAGCACAGTCACAAGGATGTTCCCCTCAATGACGAGGCTTCAATGCAGGGTTTATTTCCCTAGGCATTACCTCCATGTTATGAACCTATTATACTACCACCAACAGAGAAACCCATGGTACATGTGGTACCGATAGATGAGGGGAATAGGATGAGTGTGCTCAATGAGTTCCAGATACTAGACCCATCAGGTTTTTAGGAGAGCCCAACCCTCAGGTGGTTGAGGACATGATTTATGTGGTGACCATAGTTTTCCGTCTAGTGAGGAAACTAGTGTACAAGATGGTGATCCTAGTAGAAAACCTTCTTCTGGGTTCAGCGAGCCGATGGTGGAGTCTGACTACACAAATGCACAATGAGGAGACTCTTTCATGGATGGTGTTTGAGCGACTCTTTAGGGATGATTTCTCTCTGGTTACACTGATAGTGGTTTATTTCAATGAGGTTCTTTAGTTCCATTAGAGCAATTTTATGGTGGTTTACTATTCATCTAGGTTCACCAACCTCACTAGGTAATCGATGGATGTGTTTATGGAATAGTACTTCACATCTCCGACCTTCGAGAAAGGTCTACGAAGGGACATCTAAGCTAGTTTTGTGCTTCTATCCGTTTCTACTTTTGCTGAAGTACTCCAACGAGACTTCGTTATCAAGAGCTTCTTTGCAAACTAAAGACCACCAATTATAGTCAACAGTAGTAAGAAAGGTACTGATATGTCGACAGGAGGGATTCGACATCAGGCTTCCGGTTATAGACGTGGGAGACATCAAAAGAAGACTAAGTACAAGGGATCGATAGTCCGGGGATCTCAGGTTGGATCCAATTATCCCGGGGAATGTTGATGATACTTGTGTGATTATAGGGGTATATCTAACAAGAGACTGTCTAACCTATCAGGCTACTGACAGGGAAGCGGGGTATGGACTACTGTGGGAGAGGTAGAGAGTGGAACTAACAAACCCTCTAGGAAGCAGACATGACAAAGGACCAGGGAGAGATACATGTGGTGGTAGACACTTTGATCTACTCCTACCATCACCACCAGGAGGTCCACACCAGGCTCGGGGAGACAGGGGAAAGGGGTGGGGACAACTATATACGGTTGAAGCATACAACCCTAGGAATCCAGGGATACTTCGAGGTATGATCTATGTCATTTATAACATAGCTTCCATATTTATAGACATAGGTTCCAGTCATTCCTTCCTCTCCACAAGTCTTGTGAGAATCCTTCAGATTTCGGTATAGTCATTGACTCGACCCTTAAGCTGGGATACACCTACGAGAGGAGACTTGATGATCACACACCTTTTAAGTCAGTGTGATCTTAGACTTGGATGTGAGAGTTTCGGTTGGAACCTCTTGGTGGTAGCCTTGAGGCCATATAAAATCTTTCTCAGTATGGATTTGCTATCTTCGATCCCTGCCAAGATTCACTACTTTCGGCAAAGAGTGTGGTGTGTCCATAGTGATGGGAAGTGCATTTCCTTTTTCAGTTAATTGAAGACCCAGGAAGAGTAGAATGGGCTCATGAATATGAGGGTGTATCCGATCACTAATGAGTTGGCTATCCGTACCCTTAGTAAAGTAGATGTTGTGAGCTTCCAGTTCTGAGTAGTAGTGGCGGAGTACGAGGACTACTTTCCCGAAGATGTTCCAAGACTACCTCCCCACTTGGAGATCGACTTCGTAATCGACTTACACCCCGGGATGGCACGAATATACTCACCATCATATCGGATGGCTCCCATGAAGCTGCATGAGATGCAAGTGCAACCGGAGGATATTTAGAGTAAGGGTTTTGTAGGACCCAGTGTTTCACTGTGGGAGGCCTCATTTTTTGCCAATAATGTATATGGGAGTTTGGAATTCTAGGTGGATTACCGATTCCTGAACATGGTGACAGTGAAGAACAAGTATCCACTTCCGAGGATCGAAAACCTCTTCGATCACCTAAGAGGGGCACAGTGGTTCTTGAAACTTGTCCTTCAGTCAGGTTACCATCAGTTACGATTACATGATGAGGATATACCAAAGACACCATATAATGTCTCTATGGTCACTATGAGTACTTGGTGATTCCTTTCGGCATGACGAACACCCTCTCATTGTTCATTGGACATATGAATGAGTTCCTGTCGCTTTATTTAGACTAGTTCGTAGTGGACTTCATCGAAGACATCCTTGTGTACTCTGTGTTAGAGGAGGAGCATGCGAGACACATATAGATTGTTCTTGACGTACTCTGAGAGACCCAACATTACGGGATTCTCTTGAAGTTCCAGTTCTAGATTTAGGTGGTCTACGTTCTGGGACACATAATTTTAGTAGATGGAGTAGCTATAGGACTAGCCAAAGTGGAGGCAATGTTATCATGGGTTCCACCTCAGAGCATGACAGAGGTGCAGAGCTTCCTTGGGTTGGCAGGATATTACTGGAGATTCATTCCTGATTTCTCCTAGATATCAGCACTGATGACAGCCTTGACAAAGAAGGGGCAACCCGTCTTGTGGATGATGAAGTTCCAGAAGGCTTTCGAGCAGTTGAGATGATGCTTGATGAGTGCCCTAATATTGATATTTCTGGATGTGGGTGTCAAGTATATAGTTTTTAGGGAGGCATCAGGGGCTGAGATTGGATGTGTCCTGATGCAGATACAGGAAGTGATTGCTTATGTTTCGTGCTATCTTAGGATATATGATCAAAACTATGTGACCCAAGATCTTTATTTGGAAGTGGTAGTCATTGCGTATAAGATGTGGCGACACTACCTTATGGGTGAGTGGTTTATCATCTACACTAACCACAAGATCCTCATGTACATCTTATCGTAGAAGGATGTAAATCTGAGATAGATTAGTTGGATATATTTCCTCTAGGAATATGATTTAAGGATCATATATAATCCTGGTAAGGGGAACAAGGTGACATATGCTCTTATTAGTAGATCGAGCTCATTGCTGTTGAGTGCGGTGACAGAATAGTTGGCCTCATTACAGTTTTCCTTCGTGGATAGAGAGAATGAAACATACCTTTCATTGATGGTTGTTACCCCTCCACACATACTTCGAGTTAGGGAGGCACAATTAGGTAATGTAGACTGTGAGGCATTACGTTCCCAGTTATCTATAGGACATGATCCTGATGGATATTTGCAAGGTGGGAACACATTGTTCTCTTCAGATGATGCACTGTTGTACCAGTTTAATTATGGGAGGAGGTACTATGGGATTTTCATACACCACCCTTAAAGGTATACCCTAGCATGGTGAATATGTAACAGGATTTTTGATGGTAGTTCTGATGGTTATCTATGTAAAAGTCATTTGTATCATTTATTTTTTGGTGTCGTACCTGCGAGTAGGTGAAGGAAGAGCACCAAGTTCCAGCAGGGTTAGCTCATCCCCTAGAAGTGCCAGAATGGAAGTGGGATGGAATATCAATGGAAGTAAGGATGGTCATACCAATAATTTCCAAGGGGCATGATTCTATCTTGGTTATAGATGACCGGCTAACCATGTCTTCCCACTTTATAGCTATCAGAAAACAATGTTCTGTAGAAAGGATGGGAAGCCTCTACCTCTAGGAGATAGTTTGTCTTTATAGCATCCCTTTGATGGTAGTCTCAGATCGCGATGCTCATTTAACATCCCATCTGTCAAAGGGACTGAAGGAGGTGTTTGGGACTCATCTACGCTTGAGGACAACATTCCATCCTCAGAAATATGGACAGTTGGATAGGACCTTTTAGGCTATGGAGGATTTGTTTCGGGATTGTATCAAGGATTTTTTCACAGTTGGGAGGACCAAATACCACTGGTGGAGTATGAACTCAACAACAACTACCACACCACCATTGGTAAGGAACCATTAAAGGATTTATATGGGAGACCCTTATGTTCACTACTTTGCTAAAATGACCCTCGAGATTCAGAACTTATGGGTCCTGAGTTGGTGTGATCTACCACCGAGAAGGTGAAAATCATCCGGGAGCGGATGAAGACTGCATAGAACCAGAAGAAGGCTTATGCTGAATGATGATAGAGACCTCTAGAGTACGAGGAGGTGGACCATGTCTTCCTTAGGGTCTCATCTCGACAAGGATTTCAGTGATTTGGTTGTGGTAGAAAATTGTCTCTAAGGTTCATGAGCCCTTTTCAGGTACTGCGCAGCATTGGCGAGGTGGCGTACCACCTAGCTCTAACACTACTGTTTCAACGGGTACATGACTTATTATACAATTCATTTTTGAGGAGGTGCGTGAATGACCCATCACACATCATCAACTAGGGATAGCTATACATCAAGGATGGAGCGACCTTTCCTGATTACCCGGTGAAGATTGAGTATCAGAAATATAGGATCCTTCTTGGGAAATCCATTCCCTTGTAGGGCATCTGGTGACATCATGAGAACCTTTAGCAGAGCACGTGGGAGTGGGTGGCTCAAATTCATACCCAGTACTGACATCATTTTCAATAGCCTTTCGTTTTGGATTTCTAGGACATAAATCCCAAAGGTGGGGAGAATGTAATGTCTTAGAATTTCTGTGTATTATTTTTAAATATTATATGGAATTATTACGACACCATTCATGGAGACCACATGTCATTCCGAGGCCTAGTGAGCCCAGAATGGAGGTTTTAACTTTTTATGTTAAGTTATTCGTGTGTGTGCGTAGTTGTGGCAGATTCCAAACAGATGCCTTGATTAAAAATCCAAGTGCATGGTTACATCCAGGGTGATGACTTTACCTAAGAATGTGCCTAACTTTGACCGATGCAGGTCATTGAGAAATGTTGATTTTCTAAATTTTTTTAGTAAAATAAAATAAAATAATTTGAAAAGTTTATTTTATTTTATTTATAAATATTCAATGCAGCGCAACGGCGGGGAAACTGTTTTGATAATTAATTCACTACCATAAGGACTCTGAAATAGCAATTCTAACTCATTAATGCGGCAGCGTGATGGGACACTGAATCATGTTCCCTCATTATAATGGGTTTATCGAATGTTATGCATGGGGAGAAATTGAGAGAACATCTTGGAGCATTGGAAATTCATCTCGGCGACGAACGACATCGATCAAATGTGTGAATCGTACTACCAACGGAGTTGGAGGATCTCAATGACGATGACATAAGATTTCATTCGTCAGGGATAAATCCATTCTCTAGGTAGGGGTGATGTATTAGATTATTTCTTCCCTGTTATTTAATTAAACGACGAACACAGATCAACCCCTGAACCGGTTTACCCACACATTGTAGTTCTAGTGGGAGGGATTTTCATTTTCAGCTTCATTCAGGCTATTTATTTTATCATGGTTAATGTTTTAATTTTCCTCATTCGAACATTCTAATGAGAGTGGATTAATGTCGTGATGAACATCAGTGTAAGTTCATTCATCCTTTGTTGTTTTGTTTTTTTCATCCCTCTTCCCCGTGTTCTTCCCGTTCTTCACGGGGATATTAAAGTGGAATTGTTGTGATCCCGTTTGTTGGAAAAACGATCCCAAAATTGATATATGGCATCGTGATGACACATCAGAGTTGCAACAACAATAAGGTCGGATGAATAGACATGGTTCGAGAGTTCTCATTCAATGAAAGTTCATCGTGTGGGTAATTTGGTACGTGTTTTCGGGGTCGATCGGTGACCTAAACCCTTTGAAATTGCCTTTTTGTATCTGGGTGACCTCAACATTGGAGTTTCGCAATGATTGGGTGTCCGAATCGAAGATTTGACATCAACAAATGCGCAATAGTGAAGAACCTGTGATTCTAGAAATTTCAAGAACACACGGAGTGTATCCCAAAGAACGCGTCGTGTGGGTATGACTATGTGGTGTATGGGTTACCACGGTGCTTGAGGAGATGACATGGTGTTTTCTACAAAGAACACGGCATGTGAGTCCTTACGCAGGACTCAGTGTGTATCCTAGGCGATACACGGACACATGGTGGAGTAAATGTCCATGTACTCCACCACAAGACCAGACTATATCAGTTACACTAGTCACTGCATGTACCGGTTACACTGGATTACACATGGATTGCAACTGTGTACGGGCACACGATTGCATACAAAAATTGAACCCCGGTTACTTGGAAATGATGTGTTGTCTATACCACATGTAGTGTACCTACTTTTCTACATGACATGTTCTTCTGAATCGGGCCATTTTACATGGGTAGTACCCATAGTTTAGTGAAACTACATGTTTCCCTTCTACACGCCATGTATATCAAAGAAAATGGTTTGATCCATCATTTCCACCATTTATGGGACATGTTATTTCTAGAATAGTACCCTATTTTCTCATTCCCCTAATGTTCAGGTATCATTTCTATTCACCAGAGTATGATCCCCTCAGTATGACTTTATGAGATAGTGTCAGGAATCGCAACGTGTGGCTCGAAGTGAGATCCTCTATCCATTCATGACCCTAGGTAGAGTTAGGCATCAACGTCACTATTTCCACACTAGGTGTTGATCTTCTACTTAGCATGTGAATCCGGTTGAGTCGTCGTATCTTCCAAGGCCCTGACAATGATCCTCATCTGTGTATCGTGATCTTTTCCCACTCAGGCGTGTGTTCTCCCAGAATCTGGGTATCTATCTCTCATGATCATTCCTGACGAATTATATTACTCGGATGGATGTTATCAAAGTTATCTGACTCATGGAGTGAATTCTTTAGGACAAGGGTTTTGTGAAACCTTCAAACTGAATCCCTAGCGGGGATATGCGGTTTTGTGACTTGTCTACCGGTTTGGGTTTTGAGTATATCTAGATTGTGTTTCTCTTATTATATGTTCAGTAGAAATATACTTTGTAGAGCTGGATGTACTTTTCTTTTGTGTATTTCTTAGTGGTTTTCATGGTCCTCTTCTAAGTATTGTTATACTCACCCCTTCACGGGCTTTTCCCACACGTGTAGTGTCTTGGGAAGACGAGTGGTCTTTTGACGGAGTCCAGGGCGGACCAATATCAGACAAATCATTCTGAGTTCCCTGCAGGCTGAGGTCTCCCTACGGCTATGACCATCAGTCCCATTACCTCTTTGTTCTTACCGATTGGACCGTGTAGTTTTCAGACTCCCCTATTTTTTGTGGGATTTTATTCTAGCCCAGTTTACATTCCACACGTTACTTTTTCTAGAATCTGTTGGTTGGTTTTAGTAGTATGAATGAATTTTTTCCCGGAGTGGTTTTTACATTTCAGCATTTGTGGGCTTGGAGATGTGTATGTGTGTACATGTACTTAGGAAATAACTCCTATGTTAGTAATATGTCTACTCACTTCTAGTCACCAACCCTTAGCCTATTGGAGGCCGGTATTGGGAGTCACAGCATGGGCCCCACTTGGATGGGTTGTGACATTTACTTAATAATGTAAAGAATGTAAGAGATTCCCCCTTTAGAAATGATAATTCAGTTAGGTTTCGTGGGTTCTGTTCCATCATTTCTTTTTTTCAAAACATTCACATTGTGTATTCATGATGTGAATATTAATTTCTCAGACCATGAACCATTGGGATTTATGGACCTAAAATATTGGAACAAATAACAGGGAACTCGAATCCAATCATACTCAAATATGACTATGGGAATGATTGGACTATGTAAAAAAACATGGATTACCTCAAAAAATCACTATTTTATAACGTCATTTGATTGAATCAAAAAATTAATAATTTAAAATACATCCTTTACAAAAGCATTTCCTCCCCTCACTTAAATTATTTTTTGTACTCAATGAATTTAAATTTGTTTTTCATGTGAGTAGATTAAAAATAGAATTAATTTATTTAATCAAGTCTAAAGGAAATGTGAGACCTAGAGGATCTTTATTGGTATTTAGGATGAATGAGTTTAAATTCATATATTGGATCTCAAGGTATGGTCCCATGTTAATTAATTAGGCTTTTCCAATTTATAGTAAATGGTTCTTCCATTTCTAACCTACACAAAACCAAAAATATATACATGAATATTATTAAAAGTGCCTCCACAAATGGAATAAAATTTACCTAGCATAAGTTTGAGTATGATGTTATTTAACAGCACTTGATCTTACGGGTTGATGGTTCATGTATGAATTATATATTCATGGGATATAATTTCGTTATTTTTTTCATTTTTTATTATTTAATATTTTCACGACCCGTCCTCGGGGCCCGTGCCGTGACTACCACAAGCCCGCCTTCCATAGGCCAGGGGTAGGCAACTATCACCAAAGGCGTAAATACCTAAGCAAGGAAGGCATTGCCTTTATGAAAGTAAAAAAACACAACATAGTATGTAACAGGAAGTAAACACTAAGTAAAAATGAATACAAAAGAGTGTGCTGGAATAAAAATGATCCAGTATACAAACCCAACTGAACAACAAGTACAAGTAAAGGGACAAATTTCTAAAAGTAAAGAGCAGCTCCTGGATCGTCCTCCATGTATTCCTACCATAAGGGTAAGTTCAGATGGCCATCTCAGCACCCACTTCTGTTAGTCTCCATTGTGTGCCGACTCGTCGCAAGGTCCACCTCCGGGTACCATCCAATTGTGGTGCTCTCAGCCTCCGTCAGTGTTGTCCGTCATTTTCATCCAACACAACGAGGTGCGGGCATATCCCGTGCAGGGGTGAGTATAATGATACTCATTAGGTACCCCGAGACCCGCAAGGTATCACAATATCCACTACTGATAAGAAAATGAATAAATATACAACCACAAAGTATCAAACAAACCTACTTAGGTATATGCCCATACATATACCTAAGTTACCAGTCACAGTCCGACTAAAACCCACAATCCAAAGCACAACTCAGTCCACACAAGAAGTAAAGTCAAACACCATGATGATAATGGTTGAAATACATGACTCAGCTCACATAGGTATACATCTTCTGTATACCGATAGAGATGATTAGTTGTAGGCACTGATTCATCTAAGCTATCGAACCCACGTAAGATCCAAGTATATAAGTCTTCACTATCGAACCCACATAGGATCCAAGTATAAAAGTCGTCACTGTCGAACCCACGTAGGATCCCAGTACAGTAGTCGTCGCTACCGAACCCATGTAGGATCCAAGTATCGAAGTCGTCACTGTCGGGCCCACGTGGGATCCAAGTACAGTAGTCGTCACTGTCGAACCCACGTAGGATCCAAGTACAGTAGTACTCACTACCGAACCCACATAGGATCCCAGTACAAAAGTCATCGCAGTCGCCGCCATCTCTAGGGTTCCCGGACACAGCACACTTGATTCCGGGAGGGTCCGCTTCTCGAGAAAAGGGTTCGATAAATCAACAGACACGAAGTCCTGAGTTGATGTATCCTGAAGTTCCTTCTCATCATTAGGGACCCAATGTGACAGATGGCACATAAATCCGACGCCCGATGTGTGAGTTATTGGCTTTTCTGTTCCAGGGACCCGGTTGGATTTACACTCGATCCAAACCCGGCCATTTTCAAAATTCATCCAAAACTCACTTATAGTATCTCAAAAGGACCGCCTCGTCTCTAGGGTCCTATTACCGCAGACGGCGCATCGATCGAATGCGCGGTCTAGAAGTTATTAACGTTTAAGAGAAACGGGCCTGGCCCGTCAAGCCTAGTCGGCTGGTGGGTCGGCCCGATGTGGTTCGGTGGTTCCGACCCGGTTGGGGGTCATCCCGGCCCAGTTTGGCGGGTCCAACCCGGCTGGGGGGTTGGCCCGGCCCCGTGGGGTGCGGCCCACCCGCGGACCCGGCCCGTGTTTCGGGCCGGTTCGGCTCACCCGGCGGCGCCAAGCGGCAACACCCCTCCTTGCTGCCTGGACGGTTCTGTCCGGCATGAGCAGGCCGCACAGCTGGCTGCTGTTCATCCCACATGGGGCCAAGCGGCGTCGTGGTTTCTTCATCCCGGCTGGCAGACGGCCGGCCGGTTCGCCCGCCGAGCGTCCCAGGGATTGCGGGCCGCAGTCTTTTCCACGGCACAACGCCAACTGACGCCGCAGTCCTCTAGCCCAGCCGGCAGGTGGTCGGCCGATTCGGCTCGTTCGAGTGTCCCATGGAGATAGAGCGATCTTCTTTCCAGTTTTGTTGATTATTGACTTGGTTGGCCTGGTTAAAGAGGCACAAATATCAATTTTTGAGTGTGTGACCATGAGGTCAAAACTCAATGGTGGAGAGACCATTGAGGGTTGGCAACTGAATGGAGATTTAGTTTTTTGTTTTTGGAATCGGATGGTTATACTAGTTTCTTGTCAAGAGGATCTTCTCAGGGTGTATCATCATTATAGGTGGGTTGTTCATCCTAGAATTCGGAAAATTTATAAAGAGTTGAAAGTGCAGTTCTGGTGGGTTGGTATGAAAAGAAGAGTGGATGAGTTTGTTTCAAGATGCTTGACTTGCTAGTAGGTCAGGGAAGTGCATCAGAGGCCATCAGGAATGTTGTATTCATTACCAATCCTTATTTGGATGTGGGAGAAAATAGCGATGTATTTTTTTCACAAGTCTCCCAAAAATGGTCAGAATTCACGATTCCATTTGGTTGATAGTGGATTAGCTAATGAAGTTTGGCCCTTTAATTCCAATTCGTGAATCTCATATGGTGGAGGATCTGTCCAAAATCTATATTCTGGAGGTAGTAAAGAGTCACGGGGTTCCTGTTTCGATTTTATCAGATAGAGATCTGAGGTTCACATATTGTTTTTCGAAATCCATAAAGAAATCCTTTTAGACACAGTTGACTATGAGCACGACGTATCACCCTTAGACGGATATTCAATCCAAGAGGACGATACAAACATTGGAGGATATGTTTCAAGCTTGTTTCATGGATTTTGGAGGATTTTGGGAGGAGATCTTGTCATTGGTTGAGTTCTCATACTATAATATCTATCAGGAATCCATACATATGGCTCTATTTGAAGCGTTGTATGGGAGGCCTTGTTGTTCTCCACTATGCTGGGTAGAAACAGGTGAGTCCTCGATAGTTGGACCGAGCCATGTCCAGGAGACAACAAAAAAGATCAAGTTAATCAGGAAGATATTGAAGATGACTCAGGGTCGTCAGAACTTTTATGTGAATCATCGTCGACAGTCGTTGTCGATCAAGGTGAGTGACCATGTTATCTTTAGGATCTCTTTTAGGTTGGGACATCGTCAGTTTGGGAAGAAGGTAAAGTTATCCTTGAGGTATATTGGACCTTTAAATATTCATGAGCAGGTTGGTGAGGTGGATTATCTTTTGGATTTTCCACCTAGGTTCAGTGCGGTACACAATGTGTTTCATTTTTCATAGTTGAAAAAGTACCAGCTAGATATGGGCCATGTTATTCGATGGGATCATGTTGAGCTAGAGCCAGATGCTTTGTTGATTCACATGTCCATTGAGGTTGTGGATAGGAAAGAGAAAATCTTGCGGGGTAAAAGCATCATTCTGTTTTGGGTTTTGTGGCAGCATAGCTAGGTCAAAGAGGATACTTGGGAGCGGGAGAAAGATATGGTTGAGCAATGGCCCGAGCTCTTTTGTCAAAGGGTGGGTTCACTACTTTTCGGGGACGGAAATTCCAATGGTGTGGACAATTTAGAACCCTAGGTTTGAGGTATGTAGCCTTTTATTATGTTTATTTATGTGTTTAAAGTTTATGGGATGAGTTGAGAAGAGTTTGGGAGAGTATGGAATTGTTTTGAATAAGTTTTGAGGCTTCTCTTAGGGAGCACAGTTTGAGCACGGTTAGGGGAAACTATACGGGTTATCCAGGAAACCGTGCAGGGGGAGGCAGTAGGCTTCGCACGACCTACGCACATTTTTCCAAACCGTTATTGGTAACCATTTTGACCCATCCTTTCAAGACAGTACCATGAGCACGGTTAGAGCACAGTTTGTCAAATCGTGCGGGCTAACCGTGCGACCACATAAAAATAAGGTTTTGAAACACGGGTTCACATGGGCTTGCCTCATTTCTCTCCAAATACTCTCCCACTCGAGCCTCACCCATGATTTTGGGTTCTCAGGGGTTTTCGGTGCTCTCCCCCTCATATTGGAAACAAATTAAAATGGATTAAAAGTGGTTTGAAGGAGGTTTCTCACAAGTAAGTCTCTCCTTGTGGTTTCTTTGTGTTTTCCTCTGGACCTACACCTCGCTCTCTCTCTCAGTTTTCTATATCTACACACTTTGTGTGTAGATATATGTTTTTGGTTTCCTTGGTTGATAATTTTAAGGCTTTTGGTTGTTAGGGAAGGGGATCTAGAGAGGTTTCGATGGTGCATTGTTGGATTTGAGATTTTGTTGCTTATGGGTTGATTTCTAGGGAACCCTAAAGGTAGGTGGATTCTCTCTCGACTCCAATTTTCTAGAACATGATGCTTGGTTACAATTAATTTGTGTTTCATAAAATGAATTGTGTTTTTGAAGTGAAAAATTGATTGGAAGTCCCTTTGGTGGTGTTTTGGAGATTTTTGGGAGAAAGGGTGTTGTGGTGAAATGATCATGTTCTGTATTTTAAAAATGGAGATTTTTAAAATGGGTTGTTGAGAATGGTTTTTAGAAATGGTTGATGAAATATGTTTTTCAATAAATATTTTGTTTCATTGAAATGTTGTTTGGCTTGGAAAATGATTAAAGGTTGTTTTTAATAAATCGGTGATTTATTGAAGTGAATTGTCATGTGTTGGAAATGGTGGTGTACTTATTATGCGGCCTTGTTGTCTTGTGATTTTTGGTTGTTTGAGAATTACGGCTTTTTTAGGTTGTGTGGAAGTTGGCAGGAAGTCTCACTATAAAAAGTGATGGATAGTGGTCGGAAGAATGACCACTATGGGTAGGGGTCGAGAAGTACTACTAGTTGCGAATGGGGTGAACGGGATGTGCTGAAGTCCCACTGTTTTGGTTGCATTGTTGTGTGCTGCTTTTCAATGATGGAATGTTTTTGTGCTAATGTAAAATGGTGAAATGTATTATGGCTTAATTTTTTTTCTTTCCCTGGGTTTACTTAGTTTCGGTGAGATGGCATGGTACGGGTGTGTTTGGCATATGGTAATGGATACACATGTTGTTATTTTATATAAATAGTTTTATATAAATGTGCTAACGGTTTTATCATAGTGTCATGTTAGGGGAAGTCATTTGGGGAAAACCTCCTAAGTATTGTACTCACCCCCTGTTTTGGCACTTTGGTGCTTTTGCAGATTTCATATTCCGAGACATAGGTAAAGGTAAGGCATCTCATTAGTAGTGGTTCGTGGTGATGCTGGGGATATGTGGTGGTGCTTGGAGCATGGATCTTGGTGTGGATACATGGATTTTCTTGGATTATTTTAGGTCTTTTGTTGAGTTTTACTCATAGTACTCTGATATTGTTTTGGTGGTATTGGTTTGTACATTGTATTGTGGAATAGTGTAGTCCTCTTTTGATAATGAATGAATTGGTTGTGTTTGAAAGTTCTTGCATCTTTAGTTGTTGGATGGTTGAGTTGGGTTATCCTATTTAGGAAAAATCATTCCCCACTGTTCCTTGAAGCCCTCGGAATTTATTTCCAGCCTTTGGCGCCTTGGGAACGACTCTTAAGGCCATGTAACTGTCACCGCCTCCTGAATCCAATGAGGTAGGGGTAGGGTGTTACAATTTATATCTCACCCTAGCTTTTCCTTTGGGGCTTTGTAAATTTTCATATGTTAGGTACAAGAAAATGGAAATAATAACATTGAGGTGTTTTATTTTCTTGGAACATGGGTCCTAGATTGATGGTGGCAACTGGTAGGGATTTGATCCTCCTATTACATGGAAGATGTCTGAGAACTTGTCTTTACATACTTCTCCCACATGATGATGTATTATTTTGGGTATTGTCATATCTATTCATTTTTTTCCCTTTCTTCATGAGGAGTGTTGATATTAATATTTATATTGTTTTATTTTCCTTTATTTTGTGTCTAAATCATTCCATCATTATTCTTTTCTAATTCAATGTTCTAGACTCTATACTATGGGAATCAGGAATGCCCTTCAGTCCAGGTGATGACTAGATTGGGTATCTTTTTAATAGAGTATCCAAATTGGTTAATGGGAAAAGGGTTATAAATTATTTAATTTTTCTTTTATTGATTTAGGTATATTTTTGGGTCATCCCAGTAGATAGGAAGTCAGACTACTGATATGTAAGAGGTATTTGTGAGAAATTTCCTTACCTGATCTCAATGTAATGATCCTTATGTCACCATGTGTATTTAAGAATAGTTTCTTGAGAAAATATTTGACATTATTTGTATAATTTTAACTAATATTGTTCTAATTATGTTGAAATTACAATATTGAGTTGAAATTTTATAAATTGATGTTCTTATATCTCTTGTTTGATTTCTTGATCAATTTATCCCTACTGATGCTTTTAGTGGTGTCTATTAGGGTTTTTTAGAATCATGCCTCCAAGGAAACTATTGAATATGACACAAGAGGAAGTGAGTCCTCTAATGGACCTGGATATTTTGGAGATAGTGGTTCTTGTTTTCCAACCTCTAGGACTAAAACCTACAAATGATCACATTCAACCTCTAGAAGTGTAACCTCGAATGGATGAATTGAGAGAACATTTAAAAAAAATTATTCACTTGAAAATACAATTTTTCGAAGAATATAATGATCCTCAAGAGGATAATAATTATTTAGAAATTATAGAGTTGTTTTTTGAGTTATTATAAATACATGATTCAATTATGTGAAATATGAAAACTTTAATCTTGAGGACCTAGTCAGATATGGTGGGATTTTATGGTGATGGTGAAGAATAATGGGGTTTTACATTGGATGGACTATAGATTTCAAATTACTGATAAGTTCTATCATGATTAAATGGTTATGGATAAATCTGCGGGTTTCCATATCCTCCAATAGGGTGATATAACATGAGCTTGTATGTAAAACCTTTTTGGGAGAATATTCAATTTTATTATGAGGATTTATCTAATAATAAAATAATAGAATGATAGTTTGATATAGGAATATGACATGATATATGACAAGAGGATTTATTTTAGAATTCCGCTTATTATGATGATGGGCTGGATAGAGAATTGAGGGTTGTGCTTGAAATGTATTGTAACATAAGGTTTGAGGAAGTTTCATTTTCTAACAGTGGAAATTCAATGACTTCCATTAATAGAATGGAAATGTGTGACGTGTCTCAAATTTTTCGAGATAAAATAATCATATAGACAACATATATTACCTATAAGAGGCCCTTTGACTTATTATTCATGTGACGTGATTCGAAATTCAAGAAATGGTTTGTTCTTTGGAACAAAATATCTATAGATATTATATTTTCTTAGGACCCCTAAATAGGTTCATCGAAATATTTTATTCCATGTTTAGTGGTCTGTGGTCAATGGAACCAAAAATAACGATTAAGAAATCATATTCTTCAATAAATAAGGGGTCCATGCCACATGCATGTGGAAAAAAGGATCTTCACTTAGAAGAATAGTCTCAGGATGAAGATGATATGGGTCTAGTGACCTTGCGAGTTACATTAACTGTAGATTTATCATTAGTGTCAAATTTATTTAACAGTAGTTAATCTCACTCATTTATATCGTCCCCTGTTGTGAATTTTCTAAATATTCCTTTGGTGAATTTTTCATATTATGTGGGAATTACTATGCCCCTCTAAAGGGAGATACAACATGTTATGTGGTGTCCTACTTGGGTATTCTCTTTATAAATGATTGATCTTTCCATGAATTTTCTCCTTATTAACATGAATCCTTGTGACATATTTTTTAATGAGGATAGGTTTAATTCCCATAAAGCCAAAATTCATTGTTATCAGTGATTTTTTTCCATTTATATTCCCAATGAGTTTTACATTGGATTTAAAGAAGATTTGGAACCTCAGTTGTGTAGAGTTCAAGCACCGTTTATAATGTTCATTAGGGAAATATCAGTGTTTGAATTAAAAATGGTGTTATAATCATTAATTGATGATATTAATCACATTTTTGTTGATCTTTTTTTAGGGTTTTCTTAATAATTTCACTATCATTCCACTAGTATGAGAGATAGATCTTTCTATTGAGTTATTACATAGTACTCATAAAGTGTCTAATCCATCATACCATATGGAAGAAGGATAATTAGAAGTTTTGAAGAAACTATTGGATCATATGTTAGAGACAACCGTTATATTCTTTAGTGTGTCAAATTTTTTAGATACTATTATCTTCACAAATAAATATGGTGGACTAATTCATATATGTGTTGATTACTAGAATCTTAAATGTTTAATGATAATGAATGAAAATATTTTTCCAATAATTTATAGTATGTTTCAAAAGTTGATAGGGGCCAATTTGTTATCAAAGATTTAACTTTGATCTGTTTATCACTTACTGAAAATAAAATAATATAACATTTATAAGATTGCCTTCAAGAGTAGATATAATTATTTTAAGTATCTTTTTTTGAAATTTTGTCTCAACAATGCTCCTATAGTTATTTTTTCAATGATGAAAAATATATTTCATGAGTACCTCAACTAATTTGTCGTGGTATTGGAGGATTATTTCATATTTTACACTCTGATAAAGGAATTTAATTATATTCACATGAGATAATTTTTATAAATATTTAAATATTATCTAAATTTTTATGATTCTATAAAAATAGATTTTCAAGATTCATGCAGGGATTTCATGGAATATTTAATATTAGGAAATGGTATCTCATTTGATCATGAAAAGGTGAAGGCTATTGTAACATAGGGGAAACCATGTATTATTTTTGAGATACAGAGCATCCAACAATTGGTGAGTTATTATTCTAGATTAGTCAAATATTTCTCAATTTTGGATTCCCTGATCACCACCCGCACTTTGGAAAAGGTGAAGTTTGATTGGAATGAGAAATTTATGAGTTATTTTGTTGACATAAAAAATATTTTCGACATATGCTCTAGTGTTAACTTTTCTTGATGCTGGGAAGGGGTATTTGGTATTCTATAATACATTGAGTTTGGGTTTTTATTGTGTCATTGGGTAGTGTAATTTAATGGTAAACAATTCTTACAGAGAACTTATGCCACATGAATATAGTTATTTGATAAATTATATAAAACTAAAAGATATCATGAATACTCTTAAAAGATAGCATTATTAACTTTTCAGTGAATGATTTTCCATTTATTTTGACCCCAAAATTTTTAGTTATATCTTATCTAACAAAAATTTAATATCTGATAGAGGTGTTAGGTGGAGTACCTGTATTATTTTTACTTCATCATTTCCTACACCACTACATAGAGGATTGTCACTACTAATTCCAGGAATAGGAAGCATCCAACCCCATCAATGAATGGATCATAATCTGATTGAAATTTGATCTATCACTTTTCTTATATTAATTTTAGATTATAATAGAGTGATTCTGAGGTTGATTTGGAAAGAATTCATTAATCGTCCCCTATTCTTGAGGTGTTTTTTTGGATTCAAAATGTGATAATGTATTCTATGGAATTAGGTACTCTCATTATTTTGGGAACACCATTGGGGGATGGTTGATCTCATTAGAGAGTATCCTATGTTTCCAAACCAGTTTTTATACCATTTCAATTGAGAATGGTTGCGGTATCTAGTTTGGATAATTCTCATTGGCTGTTAAAACCATGTACCAAAAAGATGTTTTATGATATACAGAAGAAATTATTGAAGGCCAGTATGAGGTGAGACATCACTGAAATTGTTTCAAGTAGATATACATTCCAAATAGGTCATATCCAAGACCTATAGACCTACAGGTTTTCTTCTGCGACATATAGTGTCAACTCATAAGGGGGAAAATATTTATATAGACATTTTAGTTGGGGTTCCACATACCCATCAATGCATGAAATGATTATCTATCATGATCTATTGGATTAAAAAACATTACGAATTATAAATATTAAATATACAACAAATCTTGAAGACTTGAGGTGTATCTATATCTAGGATGTTTATAGATTCTATAGAGATCAATAAAATATAGTATCTATTAAGGATCTTCTTTTTTTATCTCCATTATAGAGAGGCCTCTAAGAGGCAAAAAAATCCCTTGTAGGTTTGCTCATTACTTATCATAAATATATAGATGTCTGAGTAGAGAGTTATATTCATATTCATGAGGATAAGCTATGTTCTTATGTTCATGACTTTTTTGGAGCTTGGGATTTTCATTTGGGACTCGTTGAGCTTTCCCACAAAAATATATTGTCATTAAACTATCAAAATGTATTTTTCATGAGGCCATGAATGGGAGGCCATAGAGATCTCCAATATAATTATTCATGATTTGTGACGATTCCTATGTAGGATAGAGTTTGGTCCATGTGATGATGGTGATGATTCAAATGATTAATTAAGGATTATTGATAGAAAAGTGCTAGTATAGATATTTTGATGATGATCATAATAAACTATGGGATTTTTCTACTTGTGGAAATGTTTTTTATATTTTCACCAATTTTAGGTCACCAGAATATTATAAAATATTGAATGTAAGAACCATTATTTTATTCCCTTTTGGGATTGTTGATTTATTGGGGAATGTGTCATAGTTGTGGAACTTCCACCACAGTCGACTTCAAAAAAAATGTGTTTCATGTATCAGAGCTTAAAAATTATATTTTTGAATCATCTAATTATCTGAGTTTTGAGGATCTCAATATTGATCCATAATTTATCATGAATTAGTATCTAGATAGGATTGTTGATTCCAAGACAAATCATCTTTCTGGAAAGGTGATATCTTTTCTCCATGTGCTATGGAGACATGTTTGTGGTTTTCATGAGACATGAGAGAATGATGCCCTAATAAGAGATAATATGACTCATATATTCAACACAAAATACTATTTAAATGATTACTATGGACAGAAATAGTTTATGGTGTGGACGTTTTAACATCATGTTTCCATTTTTAAGTATATATTGATATTATTTTGATTCCCATTTTGTTCTAGTGTGTTTGGATCCAATCACGAATGGATATAATTTATTGGTAAAAAGACATAATTTTCTAGGATTTATATAGTTTTTGGATTAATGGAATCTAGTAATTAATCTTTTAAAGGTTTTATAAGGTGATATTTGAGTTTTTTATGAGGTTGAAGATATTTTTGAGTTTTTCTATATAAAATTGTTTTACGCCATCTATAGGGAAAATTCACTATCTGAATATAATTCAAAACATGAATTAGTATCTTGGAAAATTATAATAAACAATTTCCCAATTTTAATAATATATATGATTTGAATTATTTTCATGATATAAAATGCCAGGTGTTATGATTTTAAAACCGAGGAAATGACATGTTGGGTGTATACGCCACTCTGTATATTCACATTGTGAATAGATTATTCACGATCTCGGTTATTTGTTCCTAGTGAATTTTTGTATGATGTATCTTGGAAATTATTTCTTTTTACATGAATCATTTTTTCTTGAATCTCTAGGGAAACACCAGGTGGGATTTCTTAAATTTCATTCCTTCTAGACATATTTTTTAGAATTTGTTCTATGGTGAGTTTCATTTCTATGGTTTTCCACTTCTATCCACTACCCTTATTTTATAGTGACATGATAACATGTTTTATAATTGAATTAGAGTTTTATAATGATAATTTTGGAAAAATTATTTTTATATTGATATCATTCACCTTAATTCATTGTTGGCAGTTCAGGTTGTGGTTGTTAATTTTGTTTCTTATTAAAGGAATGTTCTTGGATATGATTTTTCAAAACAATTAAATCATTGGTTTTCATTATTAATTTTATATGATTATTTAAATTACTTAAGACCCCATTTATATGTAATTAATTTATTGTTTTTAAAAGAGAATTGAAACTATGAAAACCCACCAATTTCAATAGAATTGAAATTTTTGGTTGGATTTAATAAAACAATTGTGGATAAATTTGGATATTTATTTTATGAAATGATTTAATGTTTACCCTTGAATATTAATTGATTCAATTGAAAGATTATTTGAAACAAAATTAATGGATTGTATCCTATTATTTGGTTTTTAAATGAGAATGTAATGTTAGAAATTGGAATTTAGGTATGTAATTTTTAACTGATTTGATATGATTTATCATCCCATGATAAATTAATTGTTTGACTGAAAATCATGTTAGCCTAGTTAGTTTGTGGGTAATTAGGAATGATTCTCTAGATATGACCCCATGAAAATGTATTGAGGTTGAATGGATGAACATAAATATACCATGGAATGATTTTCCTTGATAGGGAGTTCTGTCATGTTGGTATGAGCTTTAGGATGTGTGCACACATTTAGCAGAGATCACAGATTATGTAGTGTGCATATCCTATTTCAAGAAAATAACACACCTCAACAATTATTATAAAGTTCAATTATATTATTGATTATATTATTGAAGTAATATATTAGTTATAACTATTTCATTTAAGTGTTTTATAAAAAAAATTCATTTAATATTTTTTTAATATATCTGTCATATTTTTTAATTGAAATATTTTTTTCACAAAAATATATAAATTATATTCTATGAATTTTTTATTTTTAAATATAAATAATAAATGGTTTTTTGTTAAATATTTTATTATGGAACACATGATGAGACCATGTTGTATAGTTTATCTCACACCCTTCCTTAACATTCAGTCATTTATATATTATTCTATACATGATCCAAAAAAAGTATAACATCACTTAAAACGTGGTGGATGTTCTTGATCCTTGGGACCCATATTGATGGTGGTGACCAGTTGTAATGTGATCCACCTATTTTGTATATGATCTTTGAGATTTTATATTTATAAATATTGTGTCCCTTGATGATCTATTGTTTTAGGTATTGTTTTTATAGCTTATTTATGGTACATTACTATTGATGAGTATTTAAATACAAAGTTTTATTGTTTTATCTTCTATTTTATCTATAAAACTCAAACCCAATTTATTATTGAATTATGATAGGTTCTAGTAACCAACCAATGAGGGTAAAAACCACCCTTTGAGAAATGTTATTAACGTAGAAGGTGTCATCATACCAGGTCATATGGTATGGTTTATCAAAAACAAACATTAAATAATTAAATATAAAAGGAAAAATTTCTTAAATAATACTTTAATAAACACAATTTTATTAACTTTCAATTTATAAAAAGATAGAAATTCATTTAGGCCCTAATGCAAGGGAACATTATAGTTTCCCTCTTCTACTTTGGGTTATGATTTCTCAACCTTAACAAAACTTTTCTCTCTCTTATTATAAGTAATTTTTATTTTATAATGTATATATATTATTCAAACATTATCTTATTTTAACATACCATTATTTTTTGTTATATTTATACTTTTATGTTTTTATTTTCAATTACCTCTTTTATAAAACCACAACAAAAAAAGAGCATCCTAATTTCGATTTTCATATCATTTGACACTACATAAGAAATTATTAATAATAAATTCTCATTAGAAAAAAATCATGTTTTATAGAAAAATATTCGTGTTTAATTACTAAAATAAGTAGATCATAATGTACTTACCTTAATTAAATTTTCATTTCCCCTAAAAAACAGAGTATGAGTATCCATTTATACCATCTTTTCTAATTATTTACTATGAATTTTCCTCATTTGAAATCCATATTAAGGTAATTCTATTCTCTATCAAAATATGAACATACATGAATAATTAATTCTTTTTTCTTTTTAACATATAAATAATAAAACGTTTTAATACTTTGAGATAAAAATATGAAATCCATTTTCTTATCATGGGGTCCAATTATTATTAAGCCTTATGAATTATTTATTTATGTCACACAGGTTCCATGTACATATAAATTTTTTAAGGTTGGGAAAAAATTATAAAACCCAAAAATTAATATAATTAAGTTTTCATCTCATTATATTAGACATAAGGTGAAAGGGATGTTATCCTAACTCACAATGTTATGTCATATTTTTAGTTTTATGAGACATATGATTATGATAACTTTTTTTGTTTCGGTTATTTGTATTTATGATTTTATGATTTTATGAAATTAGTTCCTTTATAATGTGATTACATTCTTATGATCCTTATCATTATAATATCATGATATGTCTCTTCAATAATACATATTACTTCACCATTATCCCTTACACTAATTAATACCTTGCTATTATTTATAACACACTTGTTTCATTATATTATTTCCTTGTGGTACCCAAAACTATAATAGATGATCACTATTATTTGGGTGAGATTATGAAATTAAAAATTGCGATGATGTATCTTATGATTATGTGGATCTATTATATTATTAATTTTCCAAAGACCCTAGATATATAGATCCTCAGTTATCATATTATTGAATATTGTGCCAAACAAATAAATAACAAAATGTTTATGAAAAATTGGTTTTATAGGTCAACCAATACATCGGGTCCTCAAAATTTTGATGAGATACAAAATAATATAAGTGTGTTAATTTTACATTCAATTAATTTTATTTAATCACATTTATTAATTAATTTAATTTTTTACATTTTCAAATTAAAGGAGCAATTCATCGTATTTGGTGAATATTTCTTAAAATTTTTCAAAAAATAGGATTAAATTGATATCACAAATTTTTATAATAAAATTAATGTTAAATTTTTGACAATTATTTCCATTCTTATTTTGACGATGATGTATAATTTGGTAGAAACTACAAAAGATATAAATTTGGAAATGGTAATACATCAAGGTTTCCATCCATGATACATAATAGTTACACACAATTATATCTAATTACCTTATAGGATTTTTATACACGCCTTATACATATATGTAATGGTTAGCTCACATCCCTACCGATACATAAGGGAAATGTCTATATTATTTTGAAGTATTTCATTCAAGTTAAAACATCAATTTATAAGAGAATCTACCTTTTAGGACTAAATCTAAGTGTCTAGCTTAACTAAGATACAAAAATTTCCAATTTAAGGAAAGATATTTTAAAAGTTTAAGCATATAAGACTGTAGTTATTTATGTTTTAATAATAATAAATTGATGATATGAAATATCCCACCTTAATTAAAAAAGTAATGTATAAATTTTTTTTATAATAAAAATTTCATATTGTATTAAGTCATGAGATAATTTTATTTTTTAAAACATTCATGGGAATCTCGATAAAAAAGTATTCATGTAAAAAAAATCCTAGGAATATAAGAGGATATTTTATGGTCAAGTAATAAAAATCTTTTCTTCATGTTGAATGACCATATTTCTCTTATTTTTCTCATGAATTATTATGTATGTCAAAGCCTATTATTAACTATTCAAACCATAATCTTGTCCTCATTAATGGATTCATTTCTATTATATATTAGATTGTGGTTTTTTTATTTTATATTTCAATTAATGTATTTTAATATATAATAGTTCTTCTAAGGAGTCAAGGAGGAGAGTTGTGGTATAGTTTGGTGATTATCCACCAATCCATTATGTAACCCTCAATCTCACGTTATTTCATAATAAAAATGCATCTCATACGTACTCCCAGAAATATCTTTATATATTTGATTATAGTTTTTTATGTGATGAAATGGTATATAATGGAGTCATGTCATGTTTGATGTCACACACACGGTTAAGGGGTTCTTATTACATGACTATTTCAGGACTTTTCTTGGAGTGATAAAGAGATAGTAAATGCATGATACATTCCAAACTAAATGTAAATTGATATTCACATATAATGGGATGAGCTATGAAATAAAAATTAGAAAATTAAAATATATACTTAAGGATCTTTAGTTTACAACCATAAGGCTATGACCATACATGATTACACCTTTATAGGTTTTTACTTACAATGAATTATTTTATATTTTCATTCCACCATAATCAACACCTCTCACTCCCTAATTGATTAATTTTCATTTAATCTACCTATTCCAACTAAAGTATCCTAGAGTTGATTCCTTTAATATTGAATTTGAATAACATACAAGGAATCACATCCTGATGGACTGAATTATTTTTTATACTTGGTTAAATATATAAACACATTATTCTAACATTACATTTGAAAAATAATTGAATTTTTTTAAATAATAAAATTATTTCCCTTAGAATATAAGTTCATATATGTAAAGACCAAAGTTTTAAATGATTTTTTTAATATATGGGAATTTTACGTGTTCGAGAAAATTTACATCACCTGACTCCGAGGCCTGGATTGCCCGGAATAAATTTCAGAACTTTTGTTCGCGTACGATTAGTAAACGTGCGAGCGGGTTTTTCAATCTTCTGAACTGGTGCTCAGAATTGAAATTTGAGGACACCGTTGAACTCGAAGTGCAAGTATTCTCCTAAGGATACCGTCACCTCAACTGCAGTGGGTCAAAGGTGAATGATAGAATTTGGGTTTTTCATGAAGGAATAAAATAAAATAAAAAGGTGTGACATTTTATTTTTATTTTATTTTGAAACACCAATTTGGATATTTCAAAGGTGGGTACCACTTGAAGTAAAAGCCTTCTATGAGAGGTTATGGATGTGGGGACCATAGAGCCTAACCTCCCAAGAGAAGTTATGGTAGTGGGGACAACACGAGGCTTAGAATCCCTTGAACTCCTCTCTTAATGGAGAGAAACCTCTTGAACTCCCCCACTTAATTTGTGTCACCCCCTTAATTAATTATACCAACTCAATGTAATTAATTAAGCCAATTTGAAATTTTTTCCAACAATTCAATTGGTGAAATACAACTTAATTGGCTACATTTCATTTTTTGTGGAATTGGGGAGATAGGAACTTTTGGGAGGATTATACTTTTCCAAGGAAGAACTTCTTCAATGAAGAACATCCTCCGCGAAGAACGCCGACTTTGACTTCATCCTTGAGACATCCTTCGAAGGTGGAAATATTCAAGAATGAAGAACCACCTCCATAGAAGAGTGTTTATCCGATGAACAAGATCAGGATCGGAGGCGTGTGAATGGCGCGACGAAAATTGACAACTTCATCTTCTCTCTTCTACTTCAACAATCAATCAAGGTAGGAGGTTGTTATTGAATTCATGTATTTTTATCGATTAAATTCCTTGTTCATGGAACGCATGAAGAATGTGGATCAACCAAAATGAGTTGATCCATGATTCGTATTAAATTGAAGAGATTTTCATTCTTGAATCCTGATTTTCATTAATGCCGATTGCTATCACCCTAACTCTGGGGGTTCAGGCCAAAAAAACATGGCTCGACCCCTCCGTAGTTTTTCTTGAGGTTTGTTGTGTTCCTCATAATGGAAGAAAGCTGTGACTGGTGCTCGCGGTTGGTACCTGTGGAACTCATGGTCCACGACAAAGGTGACGAAGGCGACGACGGCATCGGCACTCCTCCACCCACGGCCTCCACGCCCCACGGCGCTCCACCGTCATGGCCTCTACGCCACCCTGCGACATCCGCGGACTCGGCTCTAACGAAAGAGCCACCCTATCTGAGCCATCCCATAGCCTCCGCCCTCCTGTCCAAGACACCAAGTGTCCCATGCCCTCTCATATGAGCTGCCCCGCGACCTTTGTCCTCCTGGACGAGCCGCCCCATAGCCTCACGCCCTAGCTTCACCCCCCGCGCTTGAGCCATCTTGTGCCCTCACAGAACACCCTGAGGCCGAGCCGCCCCATGCCCTCACATCACCCACGTGGCCCTCCACATCCCCTTGTAGCCCTCGCAGCCTACCTGGATGGGTTGACCCAGGCCGGGTCAGGCCTGGTCAGTCTGATCGAGTCGGACTGGAATCGAACCTCATAAAACCCTATACTTTACTTTGGTAATCACTTTGACACTAGACGTCCGTTTGATGAACCATTAGTGGCTCTAGAAACCATGGAGCGATACAGTCCCTTTGGTATACCCCACTAGAGATTTGGATAATGTTGGGAAATGGTATAGTTGGATCGATCACGAATCCAATCGGGCCCTCTAGACTAAAAGGCTAATAACTCACAGACCGGGCATCCGATTAACGCGTCTTCTATTGCGTAGTGACCGCTACGATGTGGCTTTCCATTGAGACATTTTTTCGTGAGACTTCTTGGTAGTTAGAGTATCAACTAGTGGCTTTAGGAGTGGACTCTCGTGGAGATGAGCAAGCATATTGTGGGAACCTTGTAGTTGGTTGTGATGTGATGCACTTAGAGAGATTCTATGTGGGTCAGAACATAGATTGATCCTGTGTGGGTTAGCATTTAGAGCGATCATGTGTGGTTCAACACCTAGGGAGATCTTGTGTGGGTTAACACTTAGAGAGATCCTATATGGGTCCGCACCTAGAGTGATCCTGTGTGGGTTAGCATGTAGAGGGATCCTATGTGGGTCAGCACCTAGAGTGATCCTATGTGGGTCAACACATAGAGAAATCCTATGTGGGTGGGCACCTAGAGATACCTTGTGTGGGTCATCACGTAGAGCGATCCTATGTCAGTCATCACCTAGAGTGATCTTGTGTGGGTCAGCTTAGAGCGATCCTATGTGCGTCAGCTTAGATTGATCATGTGTGGTCAGCACCTATAGTGATCCTGTGTGGGTCTTCACGTAGAGCGATCCTGTGTTGGTCAGCACATAGAGTGGTCCTGTGTGGGTCAGCACATAGAGCACTCTTGTGTGGGTCATCACCTAGAGCGATCTTGTGTGGGTCAGTAGCAGAGCCTCTTGGTAGAGTAAGATGATTCAGTAGTTACATCTAATCATATCTACTACTGTATTTAAGTTATACCTTGGGTGAGATGAGTCAGTACTTATGTGTTTCCTCATGATTGAGATGTATTACTTGATAAATTTGATATATGTATGGGCATATACCTATGTAGGGTTATCTATTTTTTTCATAGTTTTTGGTTTATCCGTGGTGGATTTTGTGAGAACTTGAGGGTCTCTGGGTCCCTACTGAGTATCATTATACTCACCCCTGCACGGGCTATTCCTCCACCTTGTTGTGTTGGATGCAGACGACGGACAACGCTGACAGAGGATGAGGGTACCAAAACTGGAGGTAACTTTGAGGTGGATGTTAGACGAGGAAAACCAAAAAGACGACCGTTCGTGAGTTGTACCTACCCTTCGGGTAAGAATCATGGTGGAAAATCTAGGAGCTGCTTTTCACCTATCAGTCTTCTTGTACTTTCCAGTTTTCCTTGTACTTTACAGTTGGGCTTGTATTCTAGCCCATTATAATTACTGTACTCACTCTATTTACTATTCCGTTTACTTGAGTTCACATCTTGTTGTGTGCCTGGTTATGTGTGTTACTAGTTATAAAGTCAATGTCTTCCCAGATTTAGGGAGTAAACCTTTGGTTCTAGTCTCTAGCCCCAGGCCAATGGAAGGTGAGATTGGGGTAGTCACGGCACGAGCCTCGAGGGACGGGTCATGAAAAATCTATATTAGAGTAGTCCGTTCTACTATAGAACATAGGACTATGATCTTCTTAATGAAAATAGTTTTAAGTGTAGTGAGTGTAGTTATTAGTTTAGGGAATCCAATATTGGTGTGGTGGCTGACGTATCCATACACAAGGACCCTGACTTATGATTTCCGACTCAGTGCACGAAAACACAAATTGAATGTGTGTTTTTAAAAGTTTTCTTTTTGATTTTTTGAGTCAGCTCACCAGGTATAACTTATTAACCATGAAACACCTGTTTCTTTTCAGGATGCCTCCACAAAGACAGCCAGCCAGGGTTCCGAGAGTTGTACGCACTGATAGCCCACCGAGCGATGAGGCCTTAGTGCAGGGCCCTTTCCAGCAGATGCACCAGTGGTATTATTCCCCATTGGGCCACTAATGGAACCATCCTCAGAAGAAAATGTTTCACGCCACTTGAGTGCATTGCATGAGTTCCATTGTTAGAGGCCACCCATGTTCAGGGGTGATACAGACCCACATGCAGCTAAGGATTGGTTGGAGACTGTAGTGAGAGTCTTCCGACTGGTAGGGACACCATCTGATCTCATGGTGACCCTTTCCACCAGCCTTCTATGGGCAGCAGCAGGAAAATGGTGGAGCTTGATACTCTAGGTTCATGACAAGGTAACGCTTCTCTAGGCAGACTTTAAGAGCCTATTTCGGGAAGAGATTTTCTCTGCGACTCTTCACAGAGGGCGCATATAGAAGCTACTTCATCTGCAGCAGGGCAGCATGACTGTAGATCAATACTCATTGAGGTTCACGGACCTCTCATGCTACTCCACATATATGGTGTGGGACCCATTCTTCAGGGCCCAGACCATCAAGTAGGGGCTTAGGCGAGAGATCTGGGCTTCCATGATTTCTCTCACTAGCCCGACACAGGCGAGGTTGTTAGAGAAAGCCCACATAATGGGGAGTTTCCTTGCGGAGTAGTCACTAGCAGTGAGACCCACCACCGGACATCATGCTATGTAGTCTTCAACAGCTGGCAGCAGGCAGATGTTGTAGAGGTCTAGGAGGACCAGACATACAGGTGGACAGCCATATGATTCAGAGTCGGTTGTGCGGGGCACCTGAGGAAGATCCAGTCATGCCATGAGTGGGAAGTGTTTCACATGTGGTGGGTAGGGTCACATGGCTAATTAATGTCCGACCCTCCATACGGATGATCAACAGACGATCAAAGTACCACCCAGGTAGAGATAGAGATTCGACCGAGGAGGTCTTTAGGGAGCAGGGGGACGTGGAAGAGGATTTGGCCGTGCATCTTGCAGGGGGCGATGATTCGAGATGTTATGGCCACCAGCGTCATGTGGTCTACCCTGGCCATAGGTAGTAGGAGGACAGGGGAGAGCTCAACTCCAGGAAGCTGAGGCCAACGATCACAGCGCTCCATAGATGATATGAGGTACGATCTGTGTCTATTCCACCTTAATTGTAGTACATATAGACACTGGTTTCAATAATTATTTTATTGCCACTGCCCACTTTTGGAGCTCATAGATTCCGATGGAGTCTTTGTCTCGTTCCTTACGGCTATAGAATCCTATAGAAGTGGATTCGATGATTACACACTGGTGTCGGTAGTGAGAACTTACTCTATGAGGCAAGAGCTTCGGCTAGGATCTCCTAGTAGTGACGTTGTGGCTTTATGATGTCATCTTGGGTATAGAGTGGTTATCTACAGTTTGAGATCAGATTGACTATATTAGGTGCAATGTGCGGTGTGTCCACAAGGATGGGACCCATTTTACCTTCACCAGCAAAAAGGGAGCCTTTGCAGCACATGATGGACTTACCCGGAGGAGAGTGCAAGTGATCACTCATCAGTTGGCAAGCCTTACCCTCAGAGCAGTTGATGTAGAGAGTCTGAATTATCCTTTAGTGGTGGACCATTACACGGATGTCTCCCCTGATAATTTTACAGGTCTACCTCCTTGCATAGAGGTGGAATTTTAAATTGACTTGTACCTCGGGATGGAACTGATATCTACACCAGCATATCAGATGGCTCCCGTGGAGCTTCATGAGCTGTGGTTATAGCTAGAGGACTTGCATGGGAAGGGATTCATCTAGCCCAGTGTTACTTCCCGGGAAGCCCTGATTTTTTTCCAAGAAGGTGGATGGGAGCTTAAGGATTTGTGTTGACTATTGGTGCCTGAAACAGGTGACAGTGAAGAACAAGTACCCGCTCCCGAAAATTGATGACCCATTTGATCAGTTGAAAGGAGCATGGTGGTTCTCGAAGATAGACCTCAGATCAGGTTATCACCAACTAAGAGTGCGAGATGAGGATGTGCAGAAGACAGAATTCAGATGTCGGTACGGCCATTACGAGTTCTTGGTTATGCTATTCGGTGTGACCAACGCTCCAGCAGTGTTCATGGGACTCATGAACAGAATCTTCTACCCATACCTTGATCTCTTTGTAGTAGTCTTCATTGACGACATTATAATCTACTTGACTACTAAGTAGGATCATTCCTATCATTTTCAGGTAGTTCAGGACACCCTTCGAGAGCATCAGCTTTATGGTAATCTCTTGAAGTTCAAGTTCTTGATCCGAGAGGTTCAATTTCATGGACATGTCATATCGAAGGCTGGATTTGTAGTGGATCCAGCAAAGATTTAGGCTGTTCTTTATTTGGAGCCACCCAGGAGTGTGATGGAGGTACGAAGTTTCCTGGGTTTTTGCTGGATACTACCAGAGATTTATACCATACTTCTCCAGAGTTGTAGCCCCACTATCAGCGTTGTTGAAGAAAAGTCAACCCTTTGTGTGGTCGTAGAGATGCCAGCAGAGTTTTTAGGAGCTGAAGCAGAGGATAACTAGTTCCCCCATCTTGAGGCTACCAGAGGAGGGAATAGGACATGTAGTATACTAAGATGAATCTGGGATTAGACTTGAATTTGTCTTGATGTAGGAACGAGCAGTGATTGCATATGTTTCTCAATATCTGAGACTGTACGAGCAGAACTACGCTACCCATGACCTATAGTTAGCAGCAATGGTCTTCGCCTTGAATATATGGTGACATTACTTGATGGGTGAAATTTTTACAGTGTACTCGGATCACAAGAGTCCCAAGTATATCTTCTCTCAAAAGTTCATGAACCTTAGACATCGACGTTGGCTTGAGTTCCAACAGGACTATGACTTTGAGATAGTCTATACTCCTGGGAAGGAGAACGTTGTAGAATATGCACTCAACATGAAATCTAGTATATGGCTTCTAGGTAAGGCGATGGAGCAGTTGGCTGCTTTGTAGATAACCTTTGTGGATAGAGATGGAGCATCTTTTCTTTAGTCTCTTACAGTCGCTCCCCCACTTCATTAGTGAGTCATGGAGGCGCACTGTGGGGATGCTGACTGTGGGGCTCGACATGCTTGGATATCCACAAGGCAGGAACCTGATGAATTTTCTGAAGGTGGGTAGCATGTCATCCTCTTCAGAGGATGTACCATTGAACCAGTGTCACTTTATGAGGAAGTGATCAGGGAGTTCCACACATCCCCTCTAGTGGTACATCTCGGAGTGGAAAATATGTACCAGGACCTCCGACGATAGCATTGGTGGCTGGGAATGAAGAAATTAGTAGATGAGTTTGTCTCTCGGTGCCTCATTTGTCAACAAGTGAAGGTGGAGCATCAGGTACTAGCAAGATTGGTTTAGCCTTTAGAGGTCCCAGAGTGGAAGTGGGATGGGATATCAATGGACATTGTGACCGGACATCCACGTGCATCTAGAGGCCATGTCTCTATATGGGTGATCGTCGACTGACTAACCAAGTCATCCCACATCCTATAGACCAGAGAGCTTGGTTCAACAGAGAGCTTGGGACTCCACTATATACAGGAGATTGTGCGGTTACATGGATTACCCTCAATGATTGTCTCTAATCATGATGCATGTTTTACTTCCCGGCTTTTGAAAGGGTTGCAAGAGTCTTTTGGGAAGTAGCTTCGTTTGAGCACCAACTTCCATCCTCAGACGGATGGTCATAATGAGTAGACCATTCAGACCCTCGAGGACATGTTGCGTGCTTCTGTACTCGACTTCGGTTGCATCTGGAAGGACCACTTGCCTTTGGTGGAATTTTCAAACAAAAATAGCTATCACTCCACCATTGGGATGGCACATTTTGAGGAATTGTACGTGGGACCTTGCGTATCACCTTTGTGATGGACTGACCTAGGAGAGTCAGCACTAGTGGGACTAGAGATGGAATGGGCTACCACAAAGTAAATGCAGATCATCCAGGAGCGGATGAAGACTACACAGAGCAGGTATAAGTCTTATGCTGATAGGATATGGAGACCTTTAGAGTTCGATGATGGCGACCACATCTTTCTATGTGTCTCACCTTGACGAGGTCTACAGAGATTTGGTTGAAGCGAGAAGTTATCTCTGAGATTCATTGGACCTTTTCAGGTCCTCAATAGAGTTGGTGAGGGGGCATACCTCTTAGCTCTTCCACCTCAGTTACACCGGGTGCAAGACGTCTTTTTACGTATCCCAGATGAGAAGATTTATGCACTACCCTTCTCACATCATCGACCACAGTGAGATGGACGTCGACGATGGGGTGACATTTATTGAGGTTCCAGCTAAGATTGAGGATCGACAAAAGCGGATCCTGCATGGGTGGTCGATACCTCTGGTGTGCATTAGTTGGCAGCTTGGGAACCTCTATAAGAGCACATAGAAGCGGGAGGCTCCGATATGTGCTCAGTATCCCCCAATTGTTTTCCTAGGATTTAATTGTGGCTTACGAGGACGCAAATCCCTGAGGTGGGGAAAATGTAAAGACCTGGAATTCCCATGATTGTTTTTAATATATGGGAATTTTATGAGTCTGTTAAAATTGAAGGCACATGATTCTGAGGACTGGTGTTCCCGGAATGAATTTCTTAAAAAAAATTAGGTACATTCAGTAAACATGCATTCGGGTTTTTCTAACTTCTGAATCGGTGCTCGGAATTGAAATCTGAGGACACCTTTGAACTCACAACACCGGTATTCGCTTAAGGAGGCCTTCACCTCGACCATAGTGGGTCGAGGGTGAAAGATATAATATGGGTTTTTTGTGAAGGAATAGAATAAAATAAAATGGTGTAACAATTTATTTTTATTTTATTTTTAAACTCCCATGTGGATATTTCACTAGTGGGTGTAAGGGTTGGTGTCCTGAGAACCAACTATTTTGTACTTTGATTACATAAATGTTCACTTATTATATATTGTTCATTGTTCTGCATGACTATAGTATAATAATGTCTTGGAATATTTGTTGCATTGATAGGGTCATGGAAGATCCCCGCTATGATGAGAACCTTGAAATGCTATAACAATATTCTTAAATAAAGTTATATGGTTGGATGACATACTATGATAGGTCACATAGTATACAGACCGTCATGTGAGAGTACTCATAAGAAGACGAGACTCTCTCTCATGGAGTTCGCACTTGGTAATCTCCAAGATGGGAGATTATGAGAATAGACCCTTAAGTATAAATTATGCATGTCTTGGTGTCATCATACATTTCTATCTACGATCATGTGTAATAGTCCTTAGACTGGAAGATTATCATTAACTCATGTCATGACTCACGGACTTATATTTACTGACGAAAACCGTCACGCAGACAGTTGGCGGGAAGTAGGGTATGTTAGGTGAGTCACAAGTGACATGTTGTAAATAAATAAGTCGAGGAAGGATTTTTCCCTTCCATTTATGGAAGTTTATATATCAGACCTTTGATTGAAATAGAACTGTCGCATTAAATTCCATGGCCATGGTGTGAATGAAGAGTTTATTTCAGGAAATCAAAGAATGATGGATCAATCATATAGGTTTATGACACTACCATGAAATTTGCTTCATGAGATATCGAGACAAAGAGATTAAATTACATAGTAAGCATTCGTATGAGGTGATACATCAATGCGGCATAAACTTCTTTCTCTTGGGTGCCTTGACCCGTTGCTAGACAGTAATCTTGGACTTTAGGCAAGATCTCATAATGCCAATGAGAAAGAGGCTTAGAGGGTCACACACTAAGTTTATTCAAGTATCTCAATTAGAATAAATATTATTACCGTACGTGGTTTAATAATTATTCATGTAATCCTAAATAGTTTTAATGATGGAGTAAGAAGGAAATGAAAAACAAGATAGACACACTGTGTATTAAATATTACACGCCGTGTAGTTTTTCAGGGAAAACAAGTACACACCATGTATTAATAATTACACGCCGTGTAGTTTTCTTTATGGAAAGTAAATGAATAAATTAAAACAAGATATACACGCCGTGTACATTGAATTTACACGTTGTGTAGTTTTCCATGAAAAACAAGTACACGCTGTGGATTTATGAATACACGCTGTGTAGTTTTTCTAGTAGGGATTTTGAGGATATAATATTGTTTTAAATGATATTTATTATAATCAGTGTGGGCGCATGTCAAGAAATTAATTATACGACATGGGGTTTTTAAATAAGATTCAATGAAATAAATAAAACATGTAACGCGTTTATTTATTTTCATCACTCTACAACCTCAAACCTGATTATAAATATCCTCACAACCCCAACTCTTTTCCAAAACAAAAGAGAATCGTTGTGCACAACAATTATGGAGAATTATTTCAAGGCCAAAAGAACATCTTCCTCTAAGAACGCTCTCTAGACCGAGAGAGATCCTCTTCCATCGAATCAAGACAATCTTAGGGGGAAAACACAAGAAATGGTTTCTCCGCACTAGCACCCGAAGACTCCTTTGGCGGCATCCTGATATATGAGGTACACATGTGGATCACTGCTAGAGGAAGTCTACACTTGGCTTTTGCGATGCAATGATGAATCACAACGGAACGTGATCGAGAACATCAATAAATAAAGAACACCCAAAAGGTATTTCTTTTCAATTGATTAAATTAATTATAATCAACTTGTAATGATCCTACTTTTTGGTTCCGGGACTTTTCTTTACTTTTTCCATTTCTGTGATTTGATCTGTGGAGACTGGCATTTATCATCGTATTGATCCCAGATTGATCATTTCTAATGTCAAAAGGCAACGTGGGAACATCCACCCACGTGGATCATAAGATCTTGAAGAAAATTTTCTCAAAAATGGATTTGAACTTGTGGAAAAGGAGATGGATGGAATATCTCCAAATGTTTGATTTTGACTTGAGGTATACACCGGGTAAAGGAAATTCTGTGGTGGATGGATTAAGTAGAAAATCATATGCTCAGGTGGTGAAATAGGCATCAGACCAGTGGCAGTTGATGTCGGTTGTAGCTGACATGCGGTTGTAATGTGAGGACAAGGGTGATTGAGCGGTATTCTTTCTAGTTTTTTTGATTACTGACTTGCTTGGCCTGGTTAAAGAGGCACAAATGTCTATTTTTAAGTGTGTGACCATGAGGTCGAAACTCAATGGTGGGGATACCATTGAGGGTTAGTAACAGAATGGAGATTTAGTTTTTTGTTTTTGGAATCGGATGGTTGTACCAGTTTCTTATCAAGAGGATCTTCTCAGGGTGTATCATCATTATAGGTGGGTTGTTCATCCTAGAATTAAGAAAATGTATAAAGAGTTGAAAGTGAAATTCTGGTGGGCTGGTATGAAAAGAAGAGTGGTTGAGTTTGTTTCAAGATGCTTGACTTTCCATCAGGTCAAGGCAGAGCATCCGAGGCCATCGAGAATGTTGTATTCTTTAACAATCCCTATTTGGAAGTGGTAGAAAATAGTGATGTATTTTGTCACAGGTCTCCCAAAAATGGTCAGAATGCACGATTCCATTTGGTTGATAGTGGATCAGATAACGAAGTTGTCCCATTTCATTCCAATTTGTGAATCTCATATGGTGGAGGATCTGTCCAAAATCTATATTTGTGAGGTAGTAAAGAGTCATGGTTTTCCTATTTCGATTGTATCAGATAGATATATGAGGTTCACATATCATTTTTCTAAATCCTTGAAGAAATCCCTTTAGACGCAGTTGACAATGAGCATGACGTATCACCCTTAGATGGATAGTCAATCGAAGAAGATGATACAAACATTTGAGGATATGTTGCAGGCTTGATTCATGGATTTTGGAGGCTTGTGGGAGGAGATCATGTCATTGGTTGAGTTCTCTTATTGTAATAGTTATCAGGCATCCATAAATATGGATCCATTTGAAGCATTGTATGGGTGGCCTTGTTGTTCTTCACTATGTTGGGTAGAAATAGGTGAGTCCCCGATGGTTGGACCGAGCCATGTCCAGGAGACAACAGAGATGATCAAGTTTATCAGGAAGAGAATAAAGACAACTCAGGGCCGTCAGAAATTGTATGCGGATCATCGTCGACGATTGTTTTCGATCAAGGTGAGTGGTCATGTTTTCTTTAGGATCTCTCCTAGGTTGGGACGTTGTCAGTTTGAGAATCAGGTAAAGTTGTCTCTGAGGTATATTAGATGTTTAGAGATTAATGAGAAGGTTGGTGAGGTGGATTATCTTTTGGCTTTTACACCTAGGTTCAGTGCGGTACACAATGTGTTTCATTTGTCGTAGTTGAAAAAGTACCAGCCAGATCTGGGCCATGTTATTCGATGGGATCATGTTGAGCTAAAGCCCGATGCTTCATTGGTTCACATGCCAGTGCATGTTGTGGATAGGCAAGAGAACATCTTTCTGGGTAAAATCATCAGTCTGTTTTGGGTTTTTCGGCAACATGGCCAGGTCAAAGAGGATACATGGGAGTGGGAGAAATAGATGTTCGAGCAATGGCCCGAGCTCTTTTGGAAAAGGATGGGTTCACTAATTTCCAGGGACGAAAAGTCCAATGGTGGGGAGAATTTAGAACCCCAGGTTTGAGGTATGTAGCCTTTTTATGCTTATTTATGTGTTTAAATTTTATGGGATGAGTTAAGAAGAGTTTGGGAGAGTATGGAATGGTTTTGAATAAGTTTAGAGGCTTCTCTTAGGGAGCACGGTTTGAGAACGGTTAAGGGAAGCTGTGTGGGTTCTCCAGGAAACCGTGCGGGGGGAGGTAGTAGGCTTCTCACGGCCTACGCATAGTTTTCCAAACCATTCTTGACAACCATGTTGACCCCTCCTCTCGAGACAGTAGCATGATCACGGTTAGCGCACAGTTTGTGAAACCATGTGGGCTAACTGTGCGACAACATAAAAATAAGGTTTTGAAACACGGGTTCACTTGGGCTTTCCTCATTTCTCTCCAAATCCTCTCCAACTCGAGCCTCACTCAAAATTTTGGGTTCTCAGGGGTTGGTGGTGCTCTCCCACTCATTTTGGAAACAAATCAAAGGGGATTAAAAGTGGATTGAAGGAGGTTTCTCATAGGTAAGTCTCTCCTTGTGGTTTCTTTGTGTTTTTCTCTAGACCTACATCTCCCTCTCTCTCTCGGTTTTCTAGATCTACACCCTTTGTGTGTAGATATATGGTTTTGGTTTCCTTTGATGTTAATTATAAGGATTTTGGATGTTAGGGAAGGGGATCTAGAGATGTTTCGATGGTGAATTGTTGGATTTGAGATGTTTTTTTCTTGTGGGTTGATTTCTAGGGAACCCTAAAGGTAGGTGGATTATCTCTCGACTCCACTTTTCTAGAACATGAAGCTTGGTTAAAATTAATTTGTGTTTCATAAAATGAATTGTGTTTTTGATGTGCGAAATTGATTGGAAGTCCCTTTGGTGGTGTTTTGGGGATTTTTGGGAGAAAGGGTGTTGTGGTGAAATGATCTTGTTGTGGATTTTAAAAATGGAGATTTTTAAAATGGGTTTCTGAGATTGGATTGTGGAAATGGTTGATGAAATATGGGTTTCAATAAAGATTTTGTTTTATTGAAATGTTGTTTGGCATGGAAAACGATTAAAGAGTGTTTTTAATAAATCGGTGATTTATTGAAGTGAATTGTCATGTGTTAGAAATGGTGGTGTGCTTATTATGCGGCCATGTGGTCTTGTGATTCTAGGTTGTTTGAGAATTATGGCTTGTTTTGGTTTTGTGGAAGTGGGCAGGAATTCTCACTATGAAAAGTGATGGATAGTGGTCGTAAGAATGACCATTATGGGTAGTGGTCAAGAAGTACTGCTAGTTGTGAATGGGGTGAATGGGATGGGCTGAAGTCCCACTGTTTTGGTTGCATTTTTGTGTGCTACTTTGAAATGATGGAAAGTTGTTGTGCTAATGTGAAATGGTGAAATGGATTATGGCTTGATTTTTTGTCTTTCCCTGGGTTTACTTGTTTTGGGTGAGATGGCTTGGTACGGGTGTGTTTGGCATATGGTAATGGATGCACTTATTGTTATTTTATATAAATAGTGTTATATAAATGTGATAATGGTTTTATCCTAGTGGAGAGTGAGGGGAAGTCATTTGGTGAAAACCTCATAATTATTGAACTCACCCCCAACTTTGGCACTTTGGTTCTTTTGCAGATTTCATATTCCGAGACATAGGTAAAGGTAAGGCATCTCAATAGTAGTGGTTCTAACTGATGCTAGGGATATGTGGTGGTTATTGGAGCTAGGATCTCGGTGTGGATACATGGTGATTCATGGATTATTTTAGGTCTTTTGTTTAGTTTTACTCATAGTACCCTGATATTGTTTTGGTGGTATTGGTTTGTGGGTTGTATTTTGTAATAGTGTAGTCCCCTTTTGATAATGTATGAATTGGTTGGGTTTGAAAGTGCATGCATCTTAAGTTGTTGGATGGTTGAGTTGGGTTATCCCCTTTAGGAAAAATCATTCCCCACTGTTCCTTGAAGCCCTCAGAATTTATTTCCAGCCTTTGGCACCATGGGAACGTCTCTTAAATCCATGTAACCCTCACCGCCTCCGGAAGCCAATGAGGTAGGGGTAGGGTGTTACAATTTATATCTCACCCTAGATTTTCATTTGGGGCTTTGTAAATTTTCCTATGTTAGGTACAAGAAAATGAAAATACTAAAATTGAGGTGTTTTATTTTCTTGGAACATGGGTCCTAGGTTGATGGTGGCGACTGGTAGGGAATTGATCCTCCTATTACATGGAAGATGTCTGAGCACTTGTCTTTGCATATTTCTCCCACATGATGATGTACTATTTTGGTTATTGTCATACCTATTCATTTTTGGAATTTCTTCATGAAGAGTGTTGATATTAAGATTTATATTATTTTATTTTCCTTTATTTTGTGTCTAAGTCATTCCGTCATTATACTGTTCTAATTCCATGTTCTAGAATCTATACTATGTGTATCTGGAATGCCCTTCAGTCTAGGTGATGACTAGATTGGGTATCCGTTTACTAGTGTATCCACACTAGTTAATGGGAAAATGTTATAAATTATTTAATTGGTATTTTATTGATTTAGGTATATTTTTTGGTCATCCCAGTAGATAGGAAGTCAGACTATTGATTTGTAAGAGGTATTTGTGAGGAACTTCCTTACCTGTTCTCATTGTAATGATCCTTATGTCACTATGTGTGTTTAAGAAAAGTTTCTTGAGAACTGATTTGACATTATTTCTATAATTTTAACTATTATTGATCTAATTATGTTGAAATTACAATATTGAATTGAAATTTTAGGAATTGATGTTCTTATATCTCTTGTTTGATTTCTTATAAATTTATCCCTACTGATGCTTTTAGTGGTGTCTATTGAGGTTTTTTAGAATCATGCCTCCAAGGAAAATATTCAATAGGACACAAGATGAAGTGAGTCTTCTAATGGACCGTAATATTTTGGAGATATTGGTTCTTGTTATCCAACATCTAGGACTAAAACCTACAAATGATCACATTCAACCTCTAGATGTGTAACTTCGAATGGATAAATTAAGAGAACATTTAAAAAAAAATTATTCACTTGAAAATAAATTTTTTTGAAGAATATAATGATCCTCAAGAGGATAATAATTATTTAGAAATTATAGAGTTGTTTTTTGAGTTATTATAAACACATGATTCAATTATGTGATATATGAAACCTTTAATCTTGAGGGCCTAGTCAGATATGTTGTGATTTTATGGTGATAGTGAAGAATAATGAAGTTTTGCATTGGATGGACTATAGATTTCAAATTATTGATAAGTTCTATCATGATTCAATTGTCATGGATAAATCTATGAGTTTCTATATCCTCCAATAGAGTGATAGACCACGACCTTGTATATGAAACATTTTTGGGAGCTTATTCAATTTTATCATGAGGATTTATCTAATGATAAGATAAGGGAATGATAGTTTGAGATAGGAATATGACATGATATATGATAATAGGATTTATTTTAGAATTCCACTTATTATTATGACGGGCTGGATAAGGAATTGAGGGTTGTACTTGAAATGGATTGTAACATAAGGTTTGAGGAAGTATCTTTTTCTAACAGGGGAAGTTCAATGACTTCCATTAATAGAATGGAAATGTTTGACGTGTCTCAAGTTTTTCTAGATAAAATAATCATATAGAACACATATATTACCTATAAGAGGCTGTTTGACTTACTATTCATGTGACGTGATTCGAAATTCAAGAAATGGTTGGTTCTGTGGAACAAAATATATATAGATCTTATAGTTTCTTAGGACCCCTAAATATGTTCATTGAAATATTTTATAACATGTTTAGTGGTTTGTGGTCAATGGAACAAAAAAATGATTATGAAAGAATATTCTTCAATAAATAATGGGTCCATGCCACATGTATCTGGAAAGAAGTTCTTCACTTAGAAGAATAGCCTTAGGAGGAAGCTGATACAGGTCTAGTGACCTTGAGAGTTACCTTAACTGTAGATTTATCCTTAGTGTCAAATTTATTTAACAGTAGTTAATCTCACTCGTTTATATTTTCCCCTGTTGTGAATTTTCTAAATATTCCTTTGGTGAATTTATCATATTATGTGGGAATTACTATGCCCCTCAAAAGGGAGATACAACATGGTATATGGTGTCCTACATGGGTATTCTCTTTATAAATGCTTCATCTATGCAAGAATTTTCTCCTTATTAACATGAATCCTCATGAAATATTTTTTAAGAATGACAGGTTTAATTCCTATAAGGCCCAAATTGACTGTTATCAGTGATTGTTTTTTATTTCGATTCTCAATGGGGTTTAAATTAGATTTCAGGAAGATTTGGAACCATAGTTGTGTAGAGTTGGAGCACAGTTTATAATGTTCTTTAGGGAAATATCAGTTTTTAAATTAAAAATGGTATTATAATCATTAATTGATGATATTAATCACGTTTTTGTTGATCATTTTTTAGGGTTTTCTTAATAATTTCACTAGCATTCCACTGGTACGAGAGATAGATTTTTCTGTTGTGTTATTACATAGTACTCAGAGAGTGTATAATACTTGATACCATATGGAAGAAGGATAATTAGATGTTTTGAAGAATCTATTGGATCATCTGTTAGAGACAACCATTATACTCTTTAGTGTGTCAAATTTTTCAGAACCTATTCTCTTCGCAAATAAATATGATGGAACAATTCACATATGTGTTGATTACTAGAATCATAAATGTTTAATTATAATGAATGAAAATATTTTTCCAATAATTTATAGTATGTTTAAAAAGTTGATAGGGGAAAATTTGTTATCAAAGATTTAACATTGATCTGTTTATCACTTGATGAAAATAAAATAATATAACATTTATAAGATTGACTTAAAGAGTAGATATAATGATTTTATGTATCTTTTTTTGAAATTTGGTCTCAATAATTCTCCTATAGTTATTTTTTCAATGATTAACAATCTATTTCATGAGTACCTCAACTAATTTGTTGTGGTATTGGAGGATTATATCATATTTTACACTCTAATCAAGGAATTTAATTATGGTCACATGAGATAATTTCTATAAATATTTAAATATTATCTAAATTTTTATGATTCTATAAAAATATATTTTCAAGATTCATGCAGTGATTTTATGGAATATTCAATATTAGGAAATGGTATCTCATTTGATCATGGAAAGGTGAAGGCTATTGTAACACAGGGGAAACCATGTATTGTTTTTGAGATATAGATCATCCAATGATTTTTGGGTTATTACTCTAGATTAGTCAAATATTTCTCAATGTTGGATTCCCTGATCACCACCCTCACTTTGGAAAAGGTGAAGTTTGATTGGAATGAGAAATTTATGAGTTATTTTGTTGATATAATAAATATTTCCGACATATTCTCTAGTGTTAACTTTTCTTGATGCTGGGAAGGGGTATGTGGTCTTCTATGATACATTGAGTTTGGGTTTTGATTGTGTCATTAGGTAGCGTTATTTCATGGTAAACAATTCTTACAGAGAACTTGGGCCACATGAATATAGTTATTTGATAAATTATATAAAACTAAAAGATATCATGAATTCTCTTAAAATATAGCATTATTAACTTTTCAGTGAATGATTTTCCATTTATTTTGACCCCCAAATTTTGAGTTATATCTTATCTAACAAAAATTTAATATCTGATAGAGTTGTTAGGTGGAGTACCTATATTTTTTTACTTCATCATTTCCTGCAAAATTGGATAGCGGATTGTCACTACTAATTCCAGGAATAGGAATCATCCAACCCCATCAATGAATGAATCATCATTTGATTGAAATTTGATCTACCATTTTTCTTATATTCATTTTAGATTATAATAGAGTGATTCGGAGGTTGATTTGGAAAGAATGCATTAATCGTCCCCTATTCTCAAGGTGTTTTTTATTGGAAAGATGATAATGTATTCTATGAAATTAGGTACTCTCATTATTGTGGGAACACCATTGGGGGTTGTTTTATCTCATTATAGAGTATCTTATGTTTCTAGGACCAGTTTTTATACCATTTCGATTGAGAATGGTTGCGGTAGCTAGTTTTGATAATTCTCATTGGATGCTAAAACTAGGTACCAAAAAGATATTTTATGATATACAGAAGAAATTATTGAAGTCCAGTATGAGGTGAGACATCACTGAAATTTTTTCAAGTAGATATACATTCCAATAGGTCATAGCCAAGACCTATAGACCTATAGGTTTTATTCTATGACATATAGTGTCAACTCATAAGTGGGAAAATATTTCTACAGACATTTTAGTTGGGGTTCCACATACCCATCAATGCATGAAAGGATTATCTATCATGATCTATTGGATTAAAAAACATTACAAGTTATAAAGATTAAATATACAAAAAATCTTGACGACTTGTGGTGTATCTATATCAAGGATGTTAATAGATGTTATAGAGTTCAATAAAATATAGTACCTATTAAGGATCCACTTTTCTTATCTCCATTATAGAGAGGCCTCTAAGAGGCAACATAATCCCATGTAGGTTTGATCATTACTTATCATAAATATATGGATGTCTGAGTAGAGAGTTATATTCATATTCACGAGGATAATCTATGTTCTTGTGTTTATGACTTTTTTGGAGCATGGGATGTTCATTTGGGACTGGATGAGCATTTCTAAAAAAATATATTGTCATTAAACTATCAAAATAGATTTTTCATGAGGCCATGAATGGGAGGCCATAGAGATCTCCAACATACTTCTTCGAGATTTGTGATGATTCCTATGTAGGATAGAGTTTGGTCCATGTGATGATGGCGATAATTCAGATGATTAATTATGGATTATTGATGGAAAAGTGCTAGTATAGATATTATGATGATGATGATAATAAACTATGGGAGTTTTATACTTGTTGAAATGTTTTCTATATTTTCACCAATTTTAGGTCACCAGAATATTATATAATATTGATTGTAAGAACCATTATTTTTTTCCCTTTTGGGATTGTTTGTTTAGTGGGGAATGTTTCATAGTGTTTGTAACTTCCACCACAGTCAACTTCAAAAAAATGTGTTTCATGTATCAGACCTTAAAAATTATATTTTTGACTCATCTAATTATTTGACTTTTGAAGATCTCAATATTGATCAATTATTTATCATGAATTAGTATCTAGATAGGATTTTTGATTCCAAGACAAACCTTCTTTCTGGAAAGGTGATATTTTTTCTCCATGTGCTATGGAGACATGTTTGTGGTTTGCATGTGACATGAGATAATGTTCCCGAATAAGAGAGAATATGACTCATATATTCAACACAAAATACTATTTAAATGATTACTATGGACAGAAATAGTTCATGGTGTGGACATTTTAACATCATGTTACTCTTTTTAAGTATATATTGATATTATTATGATTCCATTTTTGTTCTAGTGTGTTTGGATCCAATCACGAATGGATATATTTTTTTTGGTAAAAAGACATCATTTTATAGGATTTATATAGTTTTTGGATTAATGGATTCTATTGAATAATTTTTTAAATGTTTTATGAGGTGATCATTGAGTTTTTGATGAGGTTGAAGATATTTTTTAGTTTTTCTATATAAAATTGTTTTACACCATCTATAGGGAAAATTCACTATCGGAATATAAGTCAAAACAGGAATTAGTATCTAGGAAAATTAAAATAAAAAATTTCCCTATTTTAATAATATATATGATTTGCATTGTTTTCATGACATAAAATGCTAGGAGTTATGATTTTAAAACCAAGGAAATGACATTTTGGGTGTATACTCCAATCTGTATATTCACATTGTGAATAGGTTATTCATGATGTCGGTTCTTTGTTCCCAGTGAAGTTTTATATGATGTATCTTGGAAATTATTTCTTTTTACATGAATTATGTTTTCCTGAATCTCTAGGGAAACACCAGGTGGGTTTTGGTAAATTTCATTCCTTCTAGACATATTATTTAGAATTTGGTCTATGGTGAGTTACCTCTCTATTGTTTTCCGCTTCTATCCACTACCCTTATTTTAGAATGACATGATAACATGTTTTCTAATTGAATTGGAGTTTTATAATGATAATTTTGAAAAAAATGATTTCTATATTGATATCATTCACCTTTATTCATTGTTGGCAGTTCAGGTTGTGGTTGTTAATTTTGTCGCTGATTAAAGGTATGTTCTTGGATATGATTTTTAAAAACAATAAAATCATTGGTTTTAATTATTAATTTTATATGATTATTTAAATTATTTAAAACCCCGTTTATATGTAATTAATTTATTATTTTTAAAAGAGAATCGAAACTATGAAAACCTACAAATTTTAATAGAATTGAAATTTTTGGCTGGATTTAAGAAAACAATTATGGTTAAATTTGGATATTTATTTTATGAAATGATTTAAGGTTTACCCTTGAATATGAATTGATTCATTTGAAAGATTATTTGAAACAAAATTAATTTATTGGAGCCTATTATTTGGTTTTTTAATGAGAATGGAATGTTCGAAATTGGAATTTAGGTATGTAAATTTTAACTGATATGATAGGATTTATCTTCCAATGATAAATTAATTATTTGACTGAAAATCATGTTACATTAGTTATTTTGTGGGTAATTAGGAATGATTCAAAAGATATGACCCCATAAAAATGTATTGAGGATGAATTGATGAACATAAATATACCATGGAATGATTTTCCTCGATAGGGAGTTTCGTCCTGTTGGTATGAGCTTTAGGATATGTGCACACTTTTAGCAGAGATCACTAATTGTGTAGTGTTCAGATCCTATTTCAAGAAAATAACACACCTCATCAATTATTATAAAGTTCAATGACATTATTTATTAGCTTATTGAAGTAATATATTAGTTATAACTATTTCATTTAATTGTTTTATATAAAGTTTTCATTTAATATTATTTTATTATATCTGTCATATTTTTTAATTGAAATATTTTTTTCACAAAAATATATAAATTATATTCTATGAATTTTTTATTTTTAAATATAAATAATAAATGGTTTTTTGTTATATATTTGATTATGGAACACATGATGAGATCATGTTGTATAGTTTAGCTCACACCCTTCCTTTACATTTAGTCATTTATATATTATTCTATACATGATCCATGAAAAAGTATAAAATCACTTAAAACGTGGTGGATGTTCTTGATCCTTGGGACCCATATTGATGGTGGTGACCAGTTGTAATGTGATCCACCTATTATGTATATTATCTTCGAGATTTTATATTTATAGATATTGTGTCCCTTGACGATCTATTATTTCGGGTATTGTTTTTTTATCTTATTTATGGTACATAACTATTGATGAGTATTTAAATACAAACTTTTATTGTTTTATCTTCTATTTTTTCTATAAAACTAAATCCCAGTTTATTCTTGAATTATGTTAGGTTCTAGGAACCAACCAATGAGGATTAGGAACACCCTTTGATCAATTTTAGTAATGTAGAAGGTATCATCATACCAGGTCATATGGGATGGTTTATAAAAAACCATAAATAATTAAAAATAAATGGAAATTTTTCTTAAATAATAATTTAATAAACACAATTTTATTAATTTGAAATTTATAAAAAGATAAAAATATATTTAGGACCCAATGCATGGGAACATTATAGCTTCCCGCTTCTACTTTGGGTTATGATTTCTCTTCCTTAACAAAACATTTCTTTCTCTTTTTATAAGGATTTTTTATTTTATAATGTATATATATTATTCAAATATTATCATATTTTAACATACCATTATTTTTTGTTAAATTTATACTTTTATGTTTTGATTTTCAATTACCTCTTTTATAAAACCACAACAACAAAAGTGAATCCGAATTTCGATTTTCATATCATTTGACACTACATAAGAAATAATTAATCATAAATGCTCATTAGAAAAAATAATGTTTTATAGAAAAATATTCTTGTTTCATTAAAATACTACGTAGATCATATTGTACTTACCTTAATTAAATGTCCATTTCCCCTTAAAAACAGAGTATGAGTATCCATTTATACCATCTTCTCTAATTATTTCCTATGAATTTTCCTCATTTGAAATCCATATTAAGGTAATTCTATTCTCTATAAAAATATGAACATAATTGAATAATTAATTATTTTTTCTATTTAACATATCAAAAATAAAACGTTTCAATACATTGATATAATAATAGGAAATTCATTTTCTTTTCATGGTATTCGATTATTATTAAGCCTTATGAATTATTTACTTATGTCACACATGTTCCATGTACATATAAATTTTTTATGGTTGGGAAGAAAATTATATGACCCAAAAGTTAATATAATTAAATTTTCATCTCATTGTATTAGACATAAGGTGCATGGGATGTTATCCTAGATCAAAATTTTGTGTCATATTTTTAGATTTATGAGAGATGTGATTATGATAACTTGTTTTGTTTTGGTTATTTATATTTATGATTTTATGATTTGATGAAATTATTTCCTTTATTATGTGATTACATTCTTATAATAATTATCTTTATAATATCATGATATGTCTCTTCACTAATACATATTACTTCACCATTATCCCTTACACTAATTAATACATTTCTAGGATTTATAACACACCCATTTCATTATTTTATTTCCCCGTGGTACCCTAAACTATAATAGATGATCACTATTATTTGGGTGACATTATGAAATTAAAAATTTTGATGATGTATCTTATGTTTATGTGGATCTATTATATTATTATTTTTCCAAAGACTCTAGATATATAGATCCTCAGTTTTTATATTATTGAATATTTTTTCAAACAAATATATAACAAAATGTTGATGAAAAATTGGTTTTATAGGTCAACCAATACATCGTGTCCTAAAAATTTTCATGAGATAAAAAATAATATCATTAGGTTAATTTTACATTAAATTAATTTTATTTAATCACATTAATTAATTAATTTAATTTTTTACATTTTCAAATTAAAGGAGCACTTCATCGTATTTGGTGAATATTTCTTAACTTTTTTCAAAAAATAGGATTAAATTGATATCACAAATTTTTATAATAAAATTAATGTTCAATTTTTGACAATTATTTCCATTCTTATTTTGACGATGATGTAGAATTTGTAAGAAACTACAAATGATGAAAATTTGGAAATGGTAATACATCAAGGTTTCCCTCCATGATACATAATAGTTACCCACTATTATATCTAATTACCTTATAGTATTTTTATACACCCCTTATACAAATATGGAATGGTTAAATCACATCCATACCGATACATAAGGGAAATGCTATATTATTTTGAAGTATTTCATTCAAGTTGAAACATCAATTTATAAGAGAAGCTACCTTTTAGGATTAAATATAAGTGTCTAGCTTATCTAAGATACAAAAATTTCCAATTTAAGGAATTATATATTAAATGTTTAATCAGATGAGACTATAGTTATTTACATTTTAATAATAATAAATTGATGATATGAAATATCCCACCTTAATTAAAAAAGTAATATATAAATGTTTTTTATAATAAAAATTTCATATTGTATTAAGTCATGAGAGAACTTTATATTTTAAAACATTCATGGGAATATCGATAAAAATACTTCATTTCAAATAAAATCCTAGGAATATAAGAGGATATTTTATGGTCATGTAATAAAAATCTTTTTTTCATGTTGAATGATCTTATTTCTCTTATTTTTCTCATTAATTCCTATGTATGTCAAAGCCTATTATTAACAATTCAAACCCAAATCTTTTCATCATTAATGGATTCGTTTCTATTATATATTATATTGTGGTTTTTTTATTTTTTATTTCAATTAATGTATTTTAAGATATAATAGTTCTTATAAGGAGTCAAGGAGGAGTGTTGTGGTATAGTGTGGTGATTATCCACCAATCCATTACATAACCCTCAATATCATGTTATTCTATAATAAAAATTCATCTCATACATTCTCCCAAAAATATCATTATATATTTGATTACTGTTTAGTTATGTGATGAAATGGTATATAATAGATTCATGTCATGTTTGATGTCACATACACGGTTGAGGGGTTCTTATTACTTGACTATTTCAGGACTTTTTTTTGAGTGATAAAGAGATAGTAAATGCATGATACATTCCACACTAAATATAAATTGATATTCACATATAAAGGGATGAGCTATGAAATAAAAATTAGAAAAATAAAATAGATAATTAAGGAACCTTAGTTTCCAACCATAAGTCTATGACCATACATGATTACACCGTTATAGGTTTTTACTTACAATCAATTATTTTATATGTTCATTCCACAAAAATCAACACCTCTCACTCCCTCATTAATTAATTTTCATTTAATATACCAACCCCAACTACAGTATCCTACAGATGATTCCTTTTATATTACTTTAGATAACATATAAGGAATCACATCCTGATGGACCAAATTATTTTTTAGACTTGGTTAAATATATAAACACATTATTCTAACATTACATTTGAAAAATAATTGTAATTTTAATAAATAATAAAATTATTTCCCTTAGAATATAAATTCATATATGTAAAGACCCAGAATTTACATGATTTTTTTAATATATGGGAACTTTACGAGCTTGCAAAAATTGACGGCACCTGACCCCGAGGCCTGGATTGCACGGAATAAATTTCAGAACATTTGTTCGTGTACAATCAGTAAACGTGCGAGCGGGTTTTTCTATCTTCCGAACTGTTGCTCAGAATTGAAATCTGAGGACACCGTTGAACTCACAATGCCAATATTCTCCTAAGGATACCTTCACCTCGACCGCAGTGGGTTGAGGGTGAATGATATAATTTTGGTTTTTCATGAAGAAATAAAATAAAATAAAAAGGTGTAACATTTTATTTTTATTTTATTTTGAAACTCCAATGTGGATATTTCAAAGGTGAGGACCACCTGAACTAATAGCCTCCCATGAGAGTTTATAGAGGTGGGGACCACTGATCCTAACCTCCCATGAGAGGTAATGTATGTGGGGACCACCCGAGGCTTAGACCCTCTTGAACACCACTATTAATGGGGAGAAACATGTTGAACTCCCCCACTTAATTTGTGTCACCCCCTTAATTAATTATACCAACTCAATGTAATTAATTAATTAAATTTGAAATTTGTGCCAACAATTAAATTAGAGAAATACAACTTAATTGGCTACATTTCATTTTTAGTGTAATTGGGGAGATAGGAACTTTTGGGAGGATTATACTTCTCCAATGAAGAACGTCTTCAACGAAGAACTTTCTCTGTGATGAACGCCAACTTCGACTTCTTCCTTGAGACATCCTCTAATGGTGGACATATTCAAGAATTAAGAACCACCTCCATCGAAGATAATTTATCCGATGAAAGATCTCGGGATCAGAAGCGTGTGAAGGGCGCGACGAACATCGACAACTTGAACTTCTCTCCTCTACATCAACAATCAATCAAGGTAGGGGGTTGTTATTGAATTCATGTATCTTTCTCAATTAAATTCCTTGTTCATGGAAAGCATAAAGAACGTGGATCAACCAAAATGATTTTATCCATGATTCATATTAAATTAAAGATATTTTCATTCTTGAATCCTGATTTTCGTTAAAGCCGCTTGTTACCGCCCTAACGCAGAGGGTGCAGGCTAAACAAACATGGTCTGAACCCTCCGTAGTTTTTCTTGATGTTTGTTGTGTTCCTCACAATGGAAGAAAGTGTCGACCAGTGATGGAGGTTGGCACTTGTGGAACTCAAGGTCTACGAAAAAGGAGACAAAGGCGACGAAGACATCAGCGCTCCACCGCCCGCGGCCTCTGCGTCCCACGGCGCTCCACTGTCGTGGCCTCTACGCCACCCCGCAACATCTGCGGACTCGGATCTACTGGAAGAGCCACCCCAGCCGATCCGTCCCACAGCCTCTGCCCTCCTGGTCGAGCCACAAAGTTTCCCCTGCCCTCTCAGACAAGCCGCCCCATGACCTCTACCCTCCTGGCCGAGCCGCCCCACAGACTCACGCCTTAGTTGCACCCCCCATGGTTGAGCCATCTTGTTCCCTCACGAAACACCCCGTGGCAAAGCCGCCCCACACCCTCACGGCACCCCTGCGGCCCTCCATAGCCACTTTTAGACCTCAAATCCTACATGGCTGGGTCAACCCAGGCCTGGTCGGGCCTGGTCGGTCCGATCAAGTCGGACTGGAGCCGGACCTCATACAACCCTATACTTTACTTTTTTCATCACATTGGCACCAGACGTTCGTTTGAAGAACCATCAGTGGTTATGGAAACCATGGAGCGATATGATCCCTCTAGTATATCCCCCTAAAGATTTTGATAATGTTGGGAAATGGTATGGTTGGATCAAGCACGAATCCAACCAGGCCCTCTAGACTAAAAGGTTAATGCCTCACAGACTGGGCGTCCGATTGACGCGCCGTCTCTTACGTAGAGACGCCTATAATGTGCCAGTCCATTGAGATATTTGTTCGTGGGACTTCTTGGTAGTTGGAGTATAAACCAATGGCTTGAGGAACAGACTCTCCCAGAGATGAGCAAGCATATTGCGGGAACCTTGTAGCTAGTTGTGACGTGATGAACTTAGAGAGATCTTGTGTGGGTCAGCACATAGATCGATCCTATGTGGGTCAGCATTTAGAGTGATCATATGTGGGTCAACACATAGGGAGATCTTGTGTGGGTCATCACTTAGAGAGATCCTATCTGGGTCAGCACCTAGAGTGATCATGTGTGGGTCAGCACGTAGAGGGATCCTATGTGGGTCAGCACCTAGAGCGATCCTATGTGGGTCAGCACGTAGAGCGATCATGTGTGGGTGAGAACCTAGAGCAACCTTTTTTGGGTCAGTACGTAGAGTGATCCTGTGTCGGTCATCACCTAGAGCGATCTTCTTTGGGTCAGCTAAGAACGATCCTGTGTGGGTCAGCACCTAGAACGATCCTGTGTGGGTCATCTTAGATCGATCCTGTGTGGTCAGCAACTAGAGCGATCATGTTTGGGTCTGCACATAGAGCAATCCTGTGTTGGTAAGCACCTAGAGAGATCCTATGTGGGTCAGCACATAGAGCGATCTTGTGTGGGTAAGCACCTAGAGTGATCTTTTGTGGGTCAGATGCAGAGCCTCGTGGCAGAGTAAGATGATTCAGTAGTTACATATAATCATCACTACTACTGTATTTAAGTTATACCTTGTGTGAGATGAGTCAGTACTTATGTGTTTACTCATGATTGAGATGTATTACATGATAACTTTGGTATATGTATGGTCATATACCTAATTAGGTTTATATATTGTTTTCATAATTTTTGGTTTATCCGTGGTGGATTTTGTGAGACCTTGAGGGTCTTGGGGTCCCTATCGAGTATCATTATACTCACCCCTGTACAGGCTATACCTCCACCTTGTTGTGTTGGATGAAAACAACGGACAACACTGACAGAGGACGAGTGTAACAGGACTAAAGGTTACTTTGAGGTGGATATTAGATGAGGCGAACAACAACGACGACCGTTCATGAGCTGTACCTACCCTTCAGGTAAAAATTGTGGTGGACAATCCAGGAGCTGCTTTTCACCTATCAGTCTTTTTGTACTTTCCAGTTTTCCTTGTACTTTCTAGTTAGGCTTGTATTCTGGACCATTTTATTTACTGTACTCACTCTCTTTACTAATCAGTTTACTTTAGTCCATATCTTGTTGTGTGCTTGGTTGTGTGTCTTACTAGTTATAAAGGTAATGTCTTCCCAGTTTTAGGGAATATTCATTTGGTGTTAGTCACTAGCCCCATGACAATGGAAGGCGAGATTGGGGTAGTCACGGCATGGGCCCCGAGGGACGGGTCATGACAAATCTGTATCAGAGTATTCAGTTCTACCATAGAACATATGACTCTAATCATCTTAATGACAATAGTGTTAAGTGTAGTGAGTGTGGTTATCAGTTTAGGGAATCCTGTATTGGTGCGGCGGCCGACGTATCCATACACAAGGACCCTGACTTGTGATTTCCAACTCAGTGCACGAAAACACTGATTTCATGTGTGTTTTCAATAGTTTTATTTGTGATATTTTGAGTCAGCTCACCAGGTATAACTTATTAACCCTAAAACACCTGTTTCTTTTCAGGATGCCTCCACGAAGACAGCCATCTAGGGTTCCGAGAGTTGTATGCATTGATATCCCACCGAGCGACGAGGCCTCAGTGCAGGGCCCTTTCCAATAGATGCACCAGTGGTACTATTACCCATTGGGCCACCAATGCCACCATCCCTAGTAGAAAATGTTGCATGCCACTTTAGTGAGTTTTATGAGTTCTTGTGCCAGATGCCACCCATGTTCAAGGGAGAGATGGACCCACATGCAGCTAAGGATTGGTTGGAGGCTGTAGTGAGAGTCTTCCGATTGGTAGGGACACCATCTTATCTCATGGTGATCCTTTCCAACATCCTTCTACAGGAAGCAACAGAAAGATGGTGGATCTTGATGCTCCAGGTTCACGACGAGGTGACGCTTCTCTGGGCAGACTTTGAGAGCCTGCATCGGGTAGAGTCTGTCTTTTATACTCTTCGCGCAGGGCGCATACAGGAGCTACTTCATCTGCAGCAGGGAAGCATGACTGTAGCTCAGTACTCAGTGAGGTTCACTGACCTCCCACGCTACTCCACATGTATGGTGTGGGACCCATTCTTGAGGGCCTAGACCATCAATCAGACGCTTTGGCTAGAGATCTGGGGTTCCATGATTTCCCTCAATAGCCCGACACAGGCGAGTTTATTAGAGCAAGTCCTCATAATGGAGAGTTTCCTTCCTGAGTAGTCACTAGCACCGAGACCCACCAATAGATGTCACACAGGGGAGTCTTCAGCTGCTGGCAGCAGACAGATGTTGCAGAGGTCTAGGAGGACCAGACATACAGGTGGACAGCCATAGGATTTAGAGTCGGTTGTGCGGGGCACCTGACGATGATCCAGTCATGCCATGAGTGGGAAGTGTTTCACATGTGGTGGGTAGGGTAACATGGCTCATGAATGTCCGACCCACCGTATGGATGATCATAGGATGGTCAAAGTACCACCCCGGTAGAGATAGAGATTCGACCAAGGAGGTTTGCAGGGAGCAGGGGGACAAGGAAGAGGAGCTGGTCATGAAACTTGCAGTGGGTGATGATTCGAGATATTACCGCCACCACCTTCAGGTGTTCCACCCTGAACACAGGTAGCAGGAGGATAGGGGCGAGCTCAACTCCAGGCAGATGAGGCCAACAATCACAGTGCTCCGGAGATGATATGAGGTACGATCTGTGTTTATTCAACCTTTGCTGCAGTACATATAGACACTGGTGCCAGTAATTATTTTATTTCCATTTCCCTCATTTGGAGATTATAGATTCCGATGGAGGTGTTGGCTCAGTCCTTATGGCTAGAGAATCCTATGGAAGAGGATTCGACGATTACACACTGGTGTCGGCAGTGTAAGCTTACTCTATGAGGAAAGAGCTTTGGCTGGGATCTCCTAGAAGTGGCGTCGAGACATTACAATGTCATCTTGGGTATGGACTGGTTATCTACAGTTCAATATCAGATTGACTGTATTAGGCACAATGTGTGGTGTGTCCGCAAGGATGGGGCCAGGTTTACCATCACCAGCAAGAAGGGATCCTTTGCATCACATGATGGACTTACCCAGAGGAGAGTGCATGTGATCACTCATCAGTTGGTGAGCCTTACCCTGAGAGCAGTTGATGTGGAGAGTCTGAATTATCATGTAGTGGTGGACCAGTACGCGGATGTCTTCCCTGATGGTTTTCTGAGTCTACCTCCTTGCAGAGAGGTGGAGTTTTAAATTGACTTGTACCTCAGGATAGCACCGATATCTACACCAGCATATCAGATGGCTCCCACAGAGCTTCATGAGCTGTGGGTATAGCTAGAGGAATTGCTGGGGAAGGGATTCATCTAGCCCAGTGTTTCTTCCCGGGCAGCCCCGATTTTTTCTCCAAGGCAGATGGGAGCTTAAGGCTTTGTGTTGACTATTGGTGCCTGAACTAGGTGACCATGAAGAACAAGTACCCACTCCTTAGAATTTATTACCTCTTTGATCAGATGAAAGTATCATGGTGGTTCTCGAAGATAGACCTCAGATCGGGATATCACCAGCTCAAGGTACGAGATGAGGATGTGCAGAAGACAGACTTCAGATGTCAGTATGGCCATTAAGAGTTCTTGGTTATGCCATTCGGCATGAATAATGCTCCAGCAGTTTTCATGGGACTCATGAACAGAATCTTCCTTCAATACCTTGATCGCTTTGTTGTAGTCTTCATTGATGTCATTTTGATTTACTCGACTACTGAGGAGGAGTATGCCTATCATTTGTAGGTAGTTATGGACACTCTCCAAGAGCACCATCTTTATGGTAATATCTAGAAGTGCCAGTTCTTGATCTGAGAGGTTCACTTTCGTGGACATGTCATCTCAGAGGCGAGAGTTGCAGTGGATCCCGAAAATATTGAGGCGGTACTTTATTTGGAGCCACCCAGGAGTGTGACGGAGGTAAGGAGTTTCCTGGGTTTTTGGGGGATTCTACTGGATATTTCTACCATACTTATCTAGAGTTGCATCCCCACTCTCAGCGTTGTCGAAGAAAAGGCAACCCTTCATGTGGTCGTAGAGATGCCAGTAGACTTTTCAGGAGCTGAAGTAGAGGCTAACTAGTGCCCCCATCTTGAGGCTACCAGAGGAGGGCGTAGGGTATGTAGTATACTACGACACATCCGAGACCAGACTTGGATGTGTCCTGATGCAGGAGTGAGCAGTAATCGCATATGGTTCTCAATATCTAAGGCTATATGAGCAGACCTAAGCTACACATGACTTGGAGTTAGCTGAAATGGTCATCGCCTTGAATATGTGGTGACATTACTTGATGGGTGAGCATTTTATAGTGTTCTCTGATCACAATAGTCACAGGTATATCTTCTCTCAAAAGGTCTCGAACCTTAGACATCGATGTTGGCTTGAGTTCCTCCAGTACTATGACTTTGAGATAGTCTATACTTCTGGGAAGGAGAACACTATAGAACATGCACTCAACATGAGATCTGGTACATGGATGCTAGGCAAGGCGATGGAGCATCTTGATACTTTGCAGATATCCTTTGAGGATAGAGATGGAGCAGCTTTTCTTTAGTCTCTTATAGTCACTCCCCCACTTCACTAGGGAGTCATGGAGGCGTAGTGTGGGGATGCTGACTGCGAGGCTCGACGTGCTCGGATATCCATAGGGTAGGAACCTGATGGATTTTATGAAGGTGGGGAGCACGTCATCCTCTTCAGAGGACGTACCATGGAACCATTGTCACTTAGGGAGGAAGTGATGAGGGAGTTCCACACATCCCCTCTAGTGGTACATCCCGGAGTGGAAAAGATGTATCAGGACCTCCGACGACAGCACTTCTGGCTGGGAATGAAGAAATTAGTAGCAGAGTTTGTCTCTCAGTTCCTCAGTTGTCAGCAAGTGAAGGCGGAGCATCAGGTAACAGCAGGATTAGTTTAGCCTTTAGAGGTCCCAGAGTGGAAGTGAGATGGGATATCAATAAACATCATGACAGGACATCCACATGCATCTAGAGGCCATGTCTCTATATGGGTGATCGTCGACTGACTCACCAAGTCATCCCACATCCTATAGATCAGAGAGATGGGTTCAGCAGAGAGCTTGGGATTCCTCTATATACAGGATATTGTGCGGTTACATGGATTACCCTCAATTATTGTCTCTGATCATGATGCATGTTTTACTTCTCGGATTTGGAAGGGGTTGTAAGAGTCTTTCGGGATGCAACTTCGTTTGAGCACCGCCTTCCATCCTCAGATGGATGGTCATAATGAGCAGACCATTTAGACCCTTGAGGACATGTTGTGTGCTTCTGTACTCGACTTCGGTCGTAGCTGGGAGGACCACTTGCCTTTGGTAGAGTTTTCATACAAAAATAGCTATCACTTCACCATTGGGATGGCACATTTCGAGGCGTTGTACGTGGGACCTTGCATATCACCTTTGTGTTGTACTGACCTAATAGAGTCAACACTAGTGGGACCAGAGATGGAACAGGCTACCACAGAGTAAGTGCAGCTCATCGAGGAGTGGATGAAGACTACACAGTGCAGGTAGAAGTCTTATGTTGATAGGAGGTGGAGACCTCTAGAGTTCGATGATGGAAACCACAAATTTCTACAGGTCTCACCTGAACGAGGTTCACAGAGATTTGGTTGAAGCGACAAGTTATCTCTAAGATTCATCTGACCTTTTCAGGTCCTCAACAGAGTTGGTGAGGGGGCATACAGCTTAGCTCTTCCACCTCAGTTACACCAGGTTCATGACGTCTTCCACGTATCCCAGATGAGGATATACGTGTACTACCCTTCTCATGTCATCGACCACAGTGATTTGGATGTCGATTATGGGGCAACATTTGTGGAGGTTACAGCTTAGATTGAGGATCGACAAAAGCGGTTCCTTCATGGTTGGTCGAGACCTCTGGTTTGCATTCGTTGGCAGCACGGGAACCTCCAGAAGAGCACATGGAAGAGGGAGGCTCAGATATGTGCTCAGTACCCCCAATTGTTTCCCTAGGTTTGAGATGTGGCTTACGGGGACACAAATCCCTGAGGTGGGGAAAATGTAAAGACCTGGAATTTCCATGAAGTTTTTTAATATATAGTAATTTGACGAGCCTATGAAAATTGAAGGCACATGATTCTGAGGCCCGGAGTTCCTGGAATGAATTTCTGAACATTTTTTTCGGTACGTTCAGTAAACGTGCATGCGGGATTTTCTAACTTCCGAACCTGTGCTCAGAATTGAAATCTGAGAACACCGTTGAAGTCACAATGCCGGTATTCGCTTAAGGAGACCATCACCTCGACCGTAGTGGGTCGAGGGTGAAAGATATAATTTGGGTTTTTTGTGAAGGAATAAAATAAAATAAAAAGGTGTAACATTTTATTTTTATTTTATTTTGAAACTCCCATGTGGATATTTCACTAGTGGGGTCCACCTGAACTAAAAAACTCTCATGAGAGGTTATGGAGGTGGGGACCACAGAAACTAACCTCCCACAAGAGGTTATTGTAGTAGGGATGACCCAAGGCTTAGACCCCCTTGAAATCCCCTATTAATGGGTAGAAACCTCTTCAACTCTCCCACTTAATTTGTGCCACCTCTTAATTAATTATACCAATTCATTATAATTAATAAAACCAATTTGAAATTTTTGGAAAAAACTAAATTAGGGAAACACAACAGTATTTGCTACATTGAATTTTTGGTGGAATTGGGGAGAGAGGAACTTTTGGAAGGATTATAATTATCCAATGAAGAACCTCTTCCATGAAGAACTTCTTTTGTGAAGAATTCCGACTTCGACTTTTTATTCGATACATCCTCCAACGGGGGAAATCTTCAGCAATGAAGAACCACCTAAATAGAAGAGAGTTTATCCAACAAACGAGATCAGGATCAGAGGCATGTGACAGGCATGATGAACATCGGAAACTTTAAATTCTCTCTTCGACTTCAACAATCAAACAAGGTTGGGGGTTGTTATTGAATTCATGAATTTTTCTCGATTAAATTCCTAGTTCATGGAAATCATGATGAACATGGATCAACCAAAATGAGTTGATCCACGATTCATATTAAATTGAAGATATTTTCGTTCATGAGTGATGATTTCTATTAAAGTCGCTTGCTACTACCCTAACGTGGAGGGTGAGGGCCAAACAAACATGGCCAGACCCCTACATATTTTTTCGTGAGGTTTTTTGTGTTCATCGCAATGGAAGAAAGCACCAATCGGTGTCGGCAGTTGGCACCGGTGGAACATGAGAACCATGACGAAGGCATCGGCGCTCTGCCGCCCGCGGCCTCCATTCCCCATGACACTCCACCGCCCATGGCCTCCACACCCCCGGGCATTACTACACCGCCCTGCGGCATCCGCAGCCTCCACCCTCTCGGACGAGCCGACCTGCGGCCTCTTCCCACCCAGTCGAGCCGCCCTGTGGCCTCAACCCTCTCGGCCGAGAAATCCCCGGTGTCCGCCCTCAATGTTGACTTGTCTAGCGGCAACCCCTACGGAAAATCCATCATGCGCCCTTGCTGTACCCCCCACCCCGCGGACGAGCCGCCTCGTGCCCTCGTGGCACCCATGCGGCCTCGCGGCCACCCACTTCCATTTGTGGACCTCCGTGGCATCGCAGCCCCCCGCCTCCCTCCACGGCCCCCCGCGGCCTGCCGGGCCGGACCTAGTGGGTCGGTCCGAGTCGATCCGACTGATTGGGACCAGACCAGGACCAGACATGACCCTATAATTTACATGGGTCATAACTTTGGCATCGGACGTCCGTTTGACGAACTGTCAGTGGTGCAGGAAACCATGGAGCGAGATTTCCCCTTTGGTATACCCCAATAGAGATTTGGATAAAGTTGATAAATGGTGTGGTTGGATCAAGAACAAATCCAATAAGGCCCTTGGGACTAAAAGGAGAATAACTCACCAACCAGGCATCTGATTGATGTTTCATCTATTGCGTAGAGACCATTATGACATGGCGGTCTATTGAGATATTTCTTTATGGGACTTCGTGTAAATTAGTGTATCGAACAGTGGATTGAGGAGAAAACTCTCATAGAGACAAGAAAGCATAGTGCGGGACCCTGCAGATGGAAGTGACGTGAAGAACTTAGTGGGATCTTGTGTGGGTCAGCACGTAGAGTGATCTTGTGTGGGTAAGAACCTAGAGATATCTTGTAGGGGTCATCACCTAGAGCGGTCCTGTGCAGGTCAGCACCTAGAGTGATCCTGTGTCGGTCATCACGTAGAGGGATCCTGTGTCGGTCAGCACCAAGAGCGATCCTGTGTGGGTCACCATGTAGAGTGATCCTGTGTGGGTCATCACCTAGAGCAATCCTTTGTTGGTCATCACTTAGAGTTATCCTATGTGGTTCACCACCTAGATCGATCTTGTCTGGGTCAGGTTAGAGTGATCATGTGTGTGTCAGCACCTAGAGTGATCTTTTGGGGGTCATCTTAGATCAATCCTCTGTGGGTCAGCACTTAGAGCGATCATGTGTGGGTCAACACATAGAGCGATCCTATGTGGATCAGCACCTAGAGTGATCCTTTGTGGGTCAGTACATTTAGAGATACTGTGTTGGTCAGAACCTAGAGCGATTTTTTGTGGGTCAGTAGCTGAGCCTCTTGACAGAGTAAGATGATTCAATAGTTACATATAATCATCTCCACTACTGTATTTAAGTTATACCTGGTTTGAGCTGAGTGAGAACCTATGTATTTACTCACGATTCAGATGGATTATTTGATAACATATGTATATGTATAGGCATATAACTAAGTAGGTTTATCTTTTGTTTTTGAATTTTTTGGTTTATACTTGGTGAATTTTGTGAGACCATGAGGGTCTTGGGGTCACTACTGAGTATCATTATACTCACCCATGAACGAGCTATGTCTACACCTTGTTGTGTTGGATACAGACGATGGACAATGCAGACTGGGGACGAGGGTACCAGGACTGGAGGTAACTCGGAGGTGGACGTTAGACGAGGTGAACCACTGAGATACTCATTCGTGAGCTGTACCTACCCTTCAGGTAGGAATCATGGTTGAAGATCCATGATCTACTTTTCACCTATCATTCGTCTTGTACTTTCCAGTTTTCCTTGTACTTTCCAGTTGGGCTTCTATTCTGGCCCCTTTTACTTACTGTACTCAATATGTTTACTATTCTGTTTACTTGAGTTCATATATTGATGTGTGCATGGTTGTATGTGTTATAGGCTATAAAGGCAATGCCTTCCCAGTTTTAAGGAATACAAATTCGGTTCTAGTATCCATCCCCTAGCCTATGGAAGGCGGGCTTGGGGTAGTCATGACATGGGCCTCGGGTGACTGGTTGTAAAAATATCAAACATAGTAAAGATATTGGATCCTTGATAAAGTAATCATAAATAAATGTAAACCCAAATTCCCCTTAAGGGTTATGTACGGTGGATTCTATCAGTAATCAATGATAATAGTAAACATAAAAATGTAAATAATTGAAAAGAAATAAAAAAATTTTAAAAATTGAATAGAATAATAAAAATGTAACATTAAATATATATAAACATATTTAATTTAATCAATATCATTTTCATCGTAATTGGATAAGTAAAAATCTATATGGATATTTAAATTATTGAAATCAAATGCAATTTAATCAATAAAATGAGAAATGAATGAATCTGGGGATAATATCATAGATAAATATTCCGGGATAATAATTAGTGAATTCATAGAGAAGTAAATTCTTATTTATTGGATGTAATTTTTTATAGAAAAATTATACCTCAACCATAAAGATATATCACCATTATTGTTTAAAACTAATAAGTAGAAACACATTTAACTAAAGGTAGGCAACTGATTTGTCCCTTGAAACTGTCAGTGCATCAAGGGGCTATCTATAACCAAGCCCAACCCATGTATTCCATCCCAAATAATTCCTCTTATACCAATTTATCAATTTAATTCATATGAAATGATTAATATCATAAAACAACTCATTTGGTTAATGAATAAAAAATTTTCATTATTTACCAAGATAAACAAATTAGATTCAGTGTAGAACATCATATGAATAAATGATATAAAGAATATGAAATAAAAATATTCATGATAAATAATATGGATAATTACCAAAAAAAATTAATATCTAATGATCATATAAAGGTCATAATTTAATGGAATGTTATTGACAACTAAAATGATTTAGAATGTGAATTTCAATACTAACCATGGTCAAAATAATTATAAACAATCTAGATTGACAATAACTGTGGAATAAATAAAACATTTCCCAAGTCCAATATATTTAAAATGAATGGTTTTTTTCATTGATGAAGAAAATTAACATTAAAAATAATTAAAAATATGATGGTGGAAAATATCATTTTCATTTTAAAAAACACTTTAAAAACAAAATTCCAGTTAAAAATACTTTTGTTTCAAAATAATCTTTTAAACTAATAAAAATTATTTCAAAACATATTATCAATTATTTTAAGTAAAAAAATATTGGAAATGTTATTATTACTTGGTGATATCATTAATAATGAAAGGAGAATAACCTGATTTTTTTTAATTATTCAATGATTAAATAAATTTCTTAAATTGATATTCAGAAATAAACAACCTCATCTAGAATAAGAATGTAAATTAAACCCTTATAACAGTCATAATAATACATTATTAATTAATAAATGTATATATTTTGTGTATAAAATTTAAACATACAAAAAAATTTGGGATTATACATAAGATCATAAAATTCAATCATAAAGAAAATCTTATAAAATTAATTACAACAAAGAAGTAATATAGCCCAGTGATAATAAATTGAGTTATGAAATTTGTTATAACATGGTATTTTAAATGAAAAATAAATATTTATTAAACAAAAAAATTGAAACATAAAATACCATTAATTAGAAATTAAATAGTATATAAAATGTCAATAGAGAAATATGTACACCATAAAAAATAAATTATGTGTAGAACATTACAATATGCCTCAATGAAATGAAGTTGACATGAAATACCTTAACTAAATCTTAATTTCACATGAAAATATTATAAACTATAGTTTAGATTTTTTTAAAATGTATCTAACTTATACAATAACCATAATAATATTTAGAATATAAATTATTTTCCTTTTATTACAACTTATTACCCTTCTATTATAATCATTTGTTATTTGAATTATTTTGGGTATTAATTGAATTGTTTTCTCATGCATGTTTCAACAATAAATATGGGGTTATATATACTTTTTTTAATATATTTATCATATCCATAACTAAAAATAATGAAATATTCATCATATTTTTATATCAATTTTACTTATAAAGACAATCGCGAATGTTGGTTTTGAGAAATGAAGTACATTATGATCATTGAGAGGGTATATCATATGTATGTATGAGTAATATTTACATTTTTCAGTGTTCATTATAGAAACGAGGTTAGTAATATTTTTTCAATAAATAAGGATAATAATATAATATTATTTTAATAAATACACTTATATATATCATCTATGTGGTATGGTGATGAAAAAGATTCACATCGCTTCGTGAAAACGGTTTCCCACATGTAAATGAATGATGTTATCATCTATCAGTACGCGAAATGGAATGAAAGAAAATAATATATATTATCCTTTAATAATGATAAATATTTCATTAGTGTCATAATTATTTATTTTATATCATATATATTGATTCAATTTATCCCTATTATGTTCAATGTAATACACTAGTGAAAAACGATTCATATCGCTTCACGAGGTGGTAGTTCATCATACAAACGAGCGATGTAAGTATATCCCACATGGAAAGGAAATTAAAATTTTTCATATGATATAATTACTCAAAAGGTAAAATAATTTTATAAATATCACATATATAATTTATATCCATCGTACATACGCATGAATAATGATTTTGTAACCAATTTTATGGAATTTTAGCTGGTTTTAGGTCATTAATTAAACATAGAAACATATTATTTTATTTAATATATATATATATATAATTGTGTTATCTTTATTTAAATACAATTCAAGGAGATTAAGGAAAAAATAAAATAAAAATGGGTGTTGATGAACGTTACTTCTTTTTTTCAGGTATCCTCCATATGCTTGCACCAAAGCCCTTCTAATTTGGTTTTATTGCCACAATAAGGCTTCTAGGATAAGATAATTGAAATTTCTAAGTGATATTTTTAGTTACATTCTGATCCAAATGGGTTTGATGCTCTGAATAAGTGTGTAGAAGGGGTGTCCTTTTATAATTTAGTTGCCAGGCACACATGTAATTTTTTGAAACAATTCAATCATAAATATGTTTTTATCTTTCCCAAAGCCTAAAATTTTCCTGATATCTAATATAAAATAGATTAAGTGAAAATATGACCATATAATGGGGGGGTTTTCATGTTGTTAGGTGATTTGTATCCCTAATATTCATAGTTTAACCCCATGTTGATTCATTTTTTACATCAACTGCGGTAATTAATTTTTAAAACATTCAACTATTCAATTAGGCCAATAATTAAGTTGAAGTTATTAAATATTATTTATTTATATATCTTCAAATATATAATCTAATTTTCAAAATTAATTTCACGTATGTGGAAATACTTTATTTAAAATTGATCTCATATACTCGATGAGAATTCAGGTTTTTAAAGAGAATATTTTAAAAATATTACAATCTTCTATATCAAAATTCACAAACAATAGTGTATAGCAACATAAATTCGATTAATTAGTATATTATTACATTAATTATAAATTAAAACCAATTTAAAAATAACCTTATATATAATTTAAACAAAAAAGAAATTTTCATTTTATAATTATTATTTATCAATATTTATGGAAAAAATTAAATAATTTAGAAAAATACCCAAAATCTCATTCCAATAAAATTTTTACATTGAAATTACAAATATTAATTTCATTTTATGAAAGAAATTTCACAAATGTGTTAAAAATTAATTTCAAATTATGTGCGGATATCATGAATAATTAATGTTATAGAAGAATATTTTTTTTTCAAAAAACATTTCTGTATCTTTTAAATGATTATTATTTTATTTCTAATCAATAGATAAAAAATATATTCAAATAATATTTATTAATATTCATACCATTAAATTTAGTGGATATGTTATATTGGAATAAAATATTATAGTTCATTTAGATGTGGTGGTGTGTGTTCAACTAGATAACGAACAGATTATATTTAAGGAAATATATTTGTTAGGTTGTTTAAGATCAATGTTACTATCACATCTACTATAGAAAAAATGTTCTTAATTTATATTTTTTTAGTGTTACATAAAATGTTATAAAAATAAAATGTATAATAATTTTGTTGGAATATTTATTGATCAAAATAATATCTTTGAGAGATTACCTGGTCATACAATGTGCTACCCAAGGAATAATATAAATTATATTTTATACAACCCCGTGATAGGAGTTTTGTAAATTTAGAACCATTTTTAGGGAGCCAAGTCTATTACGTGCAAATTCATTCATTTTTTTTTAATTCCATTAATTTTTAAAAAAAAATTAATATCGATGATAAATATTCACGAATTACCATTATATGCATGACAGTAATACTCTCGAGCATTAGAAGATGTATATAATTTAATAGAATTCACATTTTTTAATATTTTAAATTATATCATAGTACTAAAAATTAAATTTAAATAACTATCATTCATTTTAAATGTTAACAATGATCTACAGTTGAAGTCATTATTAAGAGATATACTGGTTGTAGAAGTAGCTATAATAATTATTAATGTTGACGAACATGAGGAGGTCAATAAGGAACTCTTACAAGAAACAATATCAAAACTAAACTAACAATTAATATAGGATATATCTAAATAATTCCTAAAATAAATATTTTTTGGGGGAAATCAACAATACTAGGATGAATATTGATTAATTTTTTATGTATCAAATTCCATGTGGTTGTCCCTTATTTAAAAAAATGACGAATCATAAACACTATATTTTTATCTAGCCTTATAAGATGATATAACTAAGATGGTTTAATTTCAATTGAGATTTCATAATTTGGACTATATTTCTTTATCTCTAACAATAATACTCGATGATAAATTGAGAAAATATGAAGAGTTATGAGTTGATCCAAAATATGGAGATATTCTGAACTACAACACTTTTCTCTAGAATTTCATTTAAAATTATTTTTACACTAAGTCACACTATATTAATTTATATGTTCACAAACTAATTTATTTCCCAAGATATTTATGAAGAAGAATAAAATTACCCTGAAAAAGAACACATGAATCTCCATAAACATAAAAAAATATATTTAATTAAGTAAACAATGAATAGATTGTGGACATTTATGTTGAGGCAATGATAAAATCTAACTTGATTAAAGGGGGTTCTATTAAATTGATTATAGTTTTTTAAAATTAAACTCCAATTGTAATATCCAATGACTCACTCTTACAATAAATTTAACACAACATAAATAAAATAGGTTTTGGAGGAGGAAGGAAAATATTAAGTGTAAAATGTAATAGGGGAATATTAAAAAATCATAACCCATCATTAATGTTGTTTGACAGATATTTTTAGATATAAATATAGTACATTGTCCAAGGAAGGCTCTATATGTAGTTAAATGTGAAGATAACTAGAGATATTGAAATCATGAGGAACTTACCACATTAGAAAACTCATTAGTTAAATTGGGGGTAACAATTGACACAAATTCATAATCGGTAGAAAAAACTCAGTACACACATGGGGGTCAATAAAAAATCATTCCTTTTCCCCTTCCTCTACATTAATGTTAATAATTTTCCCTGGTTTAGTTCTATTTTTCTTGGAGGAATCACCCATGGGTAGTGTCTTGGAGACTAACTCAATGTTATAAGTAATAAATACTTTTGTTTTTGTTAATTAAACATTTCCTTAATCATTGCATAATATTTTTTTTGACATTATTGGACTTAAAAGGGAAGTGTTAGATGAGTGAGAGGAATATATAAATATTTTCATTGGTTTTTCTAACATTTTTATGTAGTATTTTTTATTATTGTATTTTTTCGATAGAAAATTTTAATCCCACATAACTATTTCATTGTGAAAATAATTTTCTACTATCGTGGATTTTGATTTGAATTTGTTGAGTTTAAATGATTCCTTAAGTCAGTTGGTTTTTTGGTTCATGTAATTGATCATGAGTATTAAATAAGGAAATAAATATGTAATCCATGAATTGACTATATAATTTTTTATTCCCAATCTTAATAGATATTCTATGGTTATTTTTTAGACAATTCCTTTTAATCCTATTCTTGAGAGTAATGGATCTTGAGTAAAAATTGTACATTTCTTGAATAATATTTGAATTTATATTGTTTGAGTTTTCTATGAATGATTTTGGAAGTTGTTTAGTTGAAAAGGATAATAAAATCCACAATTCTAGGCACTGTAAAATTTTTCCCCCATCAATCCTTAGATACCTGGATGTACCTATTAGGTAATACATATTAAATGTTAATTTCATTCCTGAATACATATCTTTGTTGTGATTTTAGTTTTAGTTTTTTAGATAAATATGGAAGATATATTTTCATCGTGGTAAATTATATAGAATAAGCCCAATGTTGGGGGGTTGAGTGTATTATAATGGACCATGATAAAAATAACATAAATAATACATAAATTACATTATTTTAAAATTAAATGTCACAAACAGTCACATAAACAAGGGCCCTTAAGGTTTAGTGTCTACTTCATTAGCTGTATAGACATCTTATTTTATGAATCTTTATAACATTTATCAATTTTCACTCTCTTCTAAAACCATTTCTAGATATCTAATAATATGTAATCACTATTATAAGATGAGAATTGGAATCAAAATAAATGGATGATATCAAATTATTAGTAAGGTAAATGGATACCATATTGTGAAACAAAACATGAGGTGTGCATATATATCCAAATATATGATCAAAATACCTCAGATGATAAACATATAACGTTTTACAGTAAAATAAGATCAAAAAAGGATCATTATGAAAGAATAAAATATATAATCTTGATCAAAACACTACCTAATTGGCATATTACAATTGAATATAAAATAAAAGTGAATATTATGTTAAAAATAAGTCATAATTATGGAAACATGGAATTTCATAGAAGTAAAATGCATAATGGAAATTTAGAGTTACATGATGAAAAAATGTAAATGTGGAAAAACTATATGAATGGGAAATCATATGGGAGAAACCCCATTATTACCTCACCTATGTTAACAAATATATTATATCCACACCTGAAAATGTGAGCATACCCATCCTTACCATGTATGTGTAAACAAACTCATTTTATTGAAGCCTAACTATCTTTGGATATATAAGATCAAACTAATTCATTATAGGGTTATATATGGATCCACTATTCATCATATATAAATATGTGTCCCACTTAAAATCAACCATCAACATATTTTAAAGAACCCATATAAAAATAATGGATTTATAATACATCTAAATGGATCTAAATCAAGTTTCATAACGAACCAAAGAAAATAAAATGTGCTTCACAAAACATAAAAAATGAATGAAATATTATCTAAAAATGAATAATTAAATAATAAAAAATAAATCACATAAAATATTAACATAATATATTAAAATATAAGGATAATCATGAAACATATGTCTATTAGAAATAGATAATTTGAATAATTTGTGTCAAATGAAAACCAATGAACAAAAGAGATTTCGTGAAAAAAATTGGAATCATCAAATTTAAATGTCATAGTCATGATTTTATTTTTCTTATTCAAATAATTGAAAATAAAATACTTCATGAAAGTTAATTTTAATATAAAAAAAATCTCAAAAAAATCATCAAAAATGGATTTTTTTTTCTGAAACTGATGTTTAATAAAAAATTATAAATCTCAATGGAATGATTTCGAGTAACCAATCCCCTTAAAAAAACATATGATTTCAAAATAGGTTGTTTAACCACCTATATCATAAATACACACATATTTGTTAAAAATTTAATGACCTCAATCATATATATTTCCATTTACAATCATAATATGTAAAATTTCTCTTAATGTATCAGATATTTGTAATCTCATTTCAACATTGGGTGTTAATATTTTTAAAAATTTACACACACTTTATATTGTGTGTATAACTTCCCATTAAATTATTAAAAGGTAAATAATTTATTATAATTTAATATATATAACTTACAATTACATAGAAAACCTATGTATCATTATCTATGTGTTTTATCTACACTATGTCAAAATGGACTTGTTATTTTCATATTTCAGTGATTTCAAACAACACAAATAATACAATAATAATATGTTAAATTCATTAAATAATTTTTATAAATATATATAATTAGTTTTTTTATTATTATATTATAATAATATTATTTTTTACATTCTTACATCCATCCATAATAGTGTAATATGTAATTCTACATGTACGTGGTCATATTTTCCTAAACATGAACACGCTATGAATCAATTACTGAGTATGGTTAAAAAGGTGTTTATATGGATATAATACCCTTATAAACGAATAATAAATTGATTAATTTCATGTTTTAATTTTTAATTATATTTTAAAAATTGGATAAATAATTAAAAATTACAATATAAACAACAAATATTTCATTGCGAAGGTGGTAGTCCATGAAAATATAGGATTGATGTTCCTTTGGTTTTCTATGTCACGAACTATCCCTCGGGGATTGTTCCATGACTACCCCAAACCCGCCTTTCATAGGACAGGGGCTGGAGACTAACACCAAAAAGGCGTTTCCCTAAAATGGGAAGGTGTTTCATTTTAACTTGTGTAGACACACAGTCCAAAAACACAACAATAATCAACCACATAGTAAATTGTTGTAGTAAAAGTGTGATAAACGTAAAGGGGCTAGAATATATTCCCAACTAAAAAATACAAGTACAACTAAAAAGTACAAACACAACTGAAAAGTGAAAAATAGCTCCTGATTTGTCCACCGAGGATCCTACCTAACGTGTACGTACAACTCATGTTCATTAGTCACTATGTCACATCACACCAAATGGTCCACCTATGAGAACCATCCAGTCTTGGCTCCCTCAGCCTCGATCAACGTTGTACATCATCTGCACAAGGCACAATAAGGTGCAGGTGTAGCCCATGATGGGGTGAGTATAACGATACTAAGTAAGGACCGCAAGACCCCCGTATGTCTCCAAGAGTTCCAAAAAGTAAAACCACAATGAAAGACCTCCATATCAATGCACGAAGCGATAAACATCATATATACTTAGATATATGCCCAAACATATACATAAGTTTTCAAGATATACTCATCTCATACATGAGGGAAGAATACTACAAAGGTATCACCATGAAAGTAGAAGTACCAGACATGTAACAGCATGAAGATAGATGTACCACATAGGTAACACCACGAAGAAAACACCATGAAGGTAGAAGTACCACATAGTTAACACAATGAATACAAAACCAAGAAGGTAGAAGTACCACACAGGTAACACTATGAAGATAACACCACAAATGTAAATGAATCAGATCACACGAGGTATAACTTATGTACAGATGTATAGATTATTAGACGTAATCTAGATTATCTTATTTTGTTAAGAGGCACCACTTCAGACCTAATCAGGATCGATAGGTAATAACCCATGCTGACCCACACAAGATCTGACCCACAGAGTATCGGTATGTGTAGACCCACACAAGATCGTTGAGCACTGACCCACACATGATCTGATAGATTCTGACCCACATAGGATCGATAGATGTTGTCCCACATAGGATTGATGTCTTTCTTCACGTTACAGCTATCCACAAGATTCCTCAAACTCGGAGTGCTCATGCTCTATAGAATGTACCCTTCGAGATATCGGTCATACCTCAACCACCGCTAAGATCCACAAAGGAGTAACCCAAAGGACTGCCCTATTATAAGGGATCCAACATGACAGACTACGCATCAATCAGATGCCCAGTCTGTGACTTATAGGTGTTTTAGTTCTAAGGGCCCGGATAGAATTGGGTTCGATCCAACCCATCCATACTCCAACATTATCCAAAATTCATGTGGGTTATACCAAAAGGACTTTCTCGCTCCAAAGGTCCCAGCTTTGTAGACAGTTCATCAAACTAACTTCCAAATATCAATTTATGTCCCTTTAAGAGGAACTAGGCATGGTTGGGTCCGGGTTCGGTCCGACCTGGCTAGACTGGGCCGCGTCGGGCCGTAGTCCGGCCCGTCCTACAAGGGGGTGGCCCGCTGGGCTCACGCGGCATGTCCCATGGAGACACAGGCCATCCCCCAGTGGGGCACTGCCCATTGGGCAAGTGAAACCCACCATATCGTGGGGCGCGGCCCGCTAGCACGCACAGCCCAGTGGTGCATGGTCCGCCTGATCTGGAATGGGGGGAGAGACCTCTGGTCTTCCGAAATGGCTAGGAGACCATTCGGATTTTGAAGAGGTGGATCCACATGGGTGCCTCACAGTCATCATGGAACCCGCAGAAGGCACATGTTCCACCACCGCCACGACTTCAAGTTGTGGCCTCCTCCAACGGCACGCGACGGCGCGCCGCCACATTCCTCATGGCCGGCTATTTCTGGCTGCCTCTATCACCTGCCATGGCTATGGACTTCTTCACTGGAGGCACATGATGTTTCTCCGTTATCTTCTCCATGGATGTCCATTTCCAGACACCTCCTTCATCCTGCGTTTAGGGTTCCTTCCAAACCAAAATAAAATACCCGCGAGGAATGCATCAATTCTAAAAAAAGGCGTAGGGTTCAGGAATTTTTTATTTGGCTCCTACCCTCCACGTTTTCTTTATAGCAAGAGGTAACAGTAAGGATTCATCAAATATTGGAAACAATACTAAATTAAAACACTACCTCGCAAATCTCTTGGAGAATGTATTCATTTGAAGGTGGGTTGGTGATCTTCGTTCCCACAAGAAGCATGATACGATGCCACTAGAATGAAGATCCTCCAACCCTTCTTGGGGGATCTTTTCTTCACCAAAGGGTTACTCCAATGTTCTCCTCTCCAGATATCATCCTTAACCAACAATTTCAAAAATTACACCAAGAGGAAATATGAGATTTCAACCACTAGAGGGGGTGGTTCATTAATTTGGAATTAATGAATACAATTAATTAAAGGGATTAGTGGTTACAAACGTTTTGTAACTGGGTAATTAATACCCATAATTAAATGCCCAACTACCCTCTTGTGGTCCCCCCCACCAAAAATTAAATGCTGAGATGGGAGGATATTCTTCTTAAAATTAAATATATTTATTTTATTTTATCCTCCACGAAAAACACAAAAACCAACTTATTCTCTCAACACACTAAGAACAAGGTCAAACCTCCATGAAGAGATACCTGGACCTATGAGTTCAATGGTGCCTTCAAATTTCTAATCTGAGCACTGATTTAGAAGTTAGAAAACACTCCTCGCACGATTACTAAACGTACCTTAAAAAATGTTCAGAAATTCATTCCAGGAACACCGGGCCTCAGAATCACGCGCCATTAATTTTCACAGACTCGTAATAATTCCATATAATTAAAAAAATCATTGGAAATCCTGGTCATTACATTCTCCCCACATTAGCGCTTTTCATTTTTGAAATCCACAACATAGACTATGAAAACGAAAGGGGGTACTGAGCACATATATGAGCCTCCCACTCCCAAGTGTTCTCTCAGAGGTTCCCGTGCTGCCAGAGAATTCTCACTAGAGGTATCGAATTCCCACAAAGGACTCGCTCATATCAACCATAAAACTCTACTTTAACCTCTGTAATCTTCTCCCCATCATCATAGTCTAGCTGGTTGTGGGAAACGATGTGAGGTGGGTCATGCACGTATCACCATAGTTGGGATACATTGAAGAAATCATGCACACTTTACAACTGTGGTGGTAGTGACAAGTGTTATGACACCTCGCAATTCCTATGAAATATCAAAAATAGTCTGATAACCCTTGGTGAGAGTTTTCTACCTCGTCCCAATCTCTATAGTCCACGTCCAGGGGAGACTCGCAGGAAAACATGGTCCCCATCCGGGAACTCCAAAGGTCTCTGTATCCTGTCAGTATAAGTCTTCTGCCTACTTTTTACAGTATTCATCCACTCTTTGATGATCTGTAACTTCTCAGTGGTATCCCGTACCAACTCTGGAACCCTATGTTCTGACTCCCTCTTGTCTTTCCATCATAGAGGTGATCTACAATGTCAACAGTATAGGGCCTCGAATTGTGCCATATTGATGGTGGAGTGATAGCCGGTTTTTTATGTGAACTTCACCAAGGGCATGTGATACTCTCAACTGTGGCCAAAATCTTGGATTCAACCACATATAATGTCCTAAAATGTTTAAATGTTCTGATATATCTAACCATCCATATGTGGATGAAAGTCGGTGCTCAAACACAACTGATTCTTGAACGCCTCCTGTAACCCCTCCATAAATGGGATGTAAATTCTGCATCATGTTCATAGACGATCATTGATGTAACCCCATGAATCCGCACAATATTTTTAATGTAGAGGCATCCCAAGACCACTACTAATCCCTTCTCTTGGATGGGTAGGAAGTGGGCCATCTTGGTGAGTCAATCAATGATCACCCAGACAGAATCATGCCCCCTAAGTGTATGTGGAAGCCCTGCCACAAATTCCATAGAGATTCCATCCCAATTCCACTCTGGAACCTCTTGTGGGTGAGTTAGGCATGTTGGAACCTGATGCTCGGCCTTCACTTGCTGACAAGTGAGGAATCGATAAACAAACTCTGCCACTACATTCTTTATCCCTGGACACCAGTGCTGACGTCGGAGGTCCTGGTACATATTCTCCACACCAGGATGTACCATCATATGGGAAATATGGAAATCCCACAACACCTCCTATGGTAGTGCCACTGGTACCATGGTACGTCCTCTAAATCGGATGACGTGCTCCCCACCTTTATAATATCCTTTAGGTGCCTGCACTTGGGATTTCATAGCACGTTGAGCCTTGTAGTCAATCTCCCCAGGCTGTGCCTCCCAGACTCACTGAAGAAGTGGGGGAGAGACGGTCATATACTGAAGGTAAGCTGCTCCATATCTATCCATGAAGGATATCTGCATCGTGGCTACCTGCTCTGTCACCTCACTCAACAACTATAGACCATACCTCCTGCTGAGTGCATCTATCACCACGTTCCCCTTCATAGGAGTACAGACTATATCAAATTAATAGACCTGGAGGAACTCTAGAAATCGATGTTGTCTATGGTTCATGTTCTTCTGAGAGAAGATATACCTGAGACTCTTGTGATCATAGTATACTATAAAACATTCTCCCATCAAGTAATGTCTCCACATATTCAATGAAAAGACTACTACTGCTAAATCCAAGTCATGGGTAGCATATTTCTGTTCATGCTCTCTCATCTGTCGCTAACCATAACCGATCACTTCTCACTCCGGAATCAAGACACATCCATGTATGGTCTCTAATTCACTGCATTAGACTACATATCCAATTCCCTCTTCTAGTGGCCTCAAGATAGTGGAACTCTTCTGTCTCTCCATATTCTCCTAAAAACTCTGTTGGCGTCTCTCCGTCCATACAAAGGGTTGTCCCTTATTTGTCAAAGATGATAATGGTATGATAACTCTGGAAACTTACGGCACAAATCTCTAGTATTATCTATCCAACCCCAAGATTATCTGCACCTCGGTCACACTCCTGGGTGGATCCCAAGAAAGCACAGCCTCTATCTTCTCTAGATCTATTACAACTCTATCCTCTAAGATAATGTATCCTAGAAAGTGAACCTCTCATATCCAGAACTGGCACATTGAGAGAATACCATAAATATAGTGCTCTCAGAATGCATCTAGAACTATCTGCAGATGATATGCATGCTCCTCCTCCATCGCTGAGTATATCAAGATTACATCGATGAATACCACCACAGAAAAAAATCGAGGTATGGATGAAAGATCTTGTTTATAAGTCCCATGAACACTACTTGGGAATTGGTCCTGAATAATGGAATAAACAAGAAATCAAAGTGTACATACCGACATTTGAAGTCTGTCTTCTGCACATCCTCATATCGTATGTTGAACTGCTGATAACCAGATCTAAGGACTATCTTCAAAAACCAACGAGCTCCCTTCAGCTGATCGAAAATATCATAAATCCTTGGAATTGGATACTTGTTCTTCAGGATCAGCTATTTCAAGTTCCGATAATCCACACGGAGTCTCAAACTCCCATCTTCCTTCATAAAAAAAAGATCGGGACTGCCCATGGAGAAACACTTGGCCTTATCAACCCCTTCCTCTGCATGTCCTCCAACAATACCCATAACTCACGAAGCTCCGTGGGATCCATCTGATATGTTGGTGTAGATATCAGTGTCGTCCTGGGGTATAGGTCGATGTAAAACTCCACCTCTCTGCATGGAGGTAGTCTTAGAACAACATCATGAAAGACATCATCATATTAGTCCACCACTACATGATAGCTCAGACTCTCATCATCTATTTCTCTGAGGGTAAGGCAAGCCAACTGATGTGTGATCAGCTGCACCCTCCTCTAGGTAAGTCCATCCTGTGCTGCAATGGTTCCCTTCTCACTGTTGGGGGAAAACCAGGTCCCATCCTCATGGACACTCCACACTTTGTGCCCAATAAATTCAATCTAGGAATGGATGGTGGATAACCAGTCCATACCCAAGATTATGTTGTAAGGCCTCGATGCCGCTACTAGAAGATCCCAACCAAAGATCTCTCCTCCTAGAGTAATCTCACACTATTGGAACTAGTGTGTAATCGTCTAATCATCTCCCGTAAATGTCTCTTACCATAAGGATCGATCCAATGAATCCATTGGAATCTCTGAGATCCGAACAAGGGCTATGGCGATACAAGAGTGACCGACACATGTGTATATAAGTATAGTAGCTAAGGTATATTAGACAAAGATCATACCTCTAATCATCTTTGGATCACTGTTGTCATACTCCACAGCTTCCTAGAGCTGAGCTCGTCCATGTCCTCTTTCTCCCTGTGGTTGGGGTGGACCACCTGGAGGTGGTGGCGGTAGAAATTCGAATCCCCTCCCATCACCAGGTGCACATCCATCTCCTCTGCCACGTCCCCCTGCTGCCTACAGACCTCCCTAATCGAATCACTGCCTTTTTTGTGGTCCCTCGACTGTATAGTGGTTGTCTGAACAGCGGGTCGGGCAATCTTGTGCCATGTGACCCAACCTGCTGCACGAGTAGCACTGCCTACTCCTAATCTTCCATTCTCTATCACGTAATCCATGCACCACTAACCTTGTATCCTAAAGTCATCCACCAGAAGGTCTGGCCTGCTTGGGCCCCTGCGTCATCGTTCTACTGCCTACTGTAGATGAATCTACTACCTGATGTATAGTGGTTGCTCTCGCAATCGATTCTTGCTCAGCTAGGAAGATATCTACCAAAAGTGCTCACTCTAGTACCCCAGCCTGTGTCGGTATGCCGAGTGATATCATAAATTCTCTGATCTCCCATATAAGACCTAGCTCAAAGGTCTAGGCCTTGAATAAAGGGTATTGTACCATGACACTAGTGTAGCGGGAGAGATCAGCGAACCTCATCATGTACTGGGCCACAGTCATGCTACCTTGTTTTAAGTGCAACAGCTCTTTTATACGCATTGAGAATAAAGTCAATGGGATGAACTTTTCCCTAAAAACACCCTCGAAATCCACCCAGGGTAGGGTTGCCTCATCATGTATAGGGAGTGTCAGACTCCACCATCTTCTAGCTGCTCCATGGAAGAGACTGGCAGATAGGGTCACCATCAGATCAGTTGGTGTCCCAACTAAGTGAAAAAATCTGTCCATAACCTCCATCCAGTCCTCATCCACCTGCGGATCCTTCTCGCCTCAGATCCTTGGATCTCTCTTCCATTGAAACTCGTGAAACATGCTAATTCAGTGCACACCCTCTGCTGGTGGGGCTTGTGGAAATAGCTTCTCAATGGTTAGTGGTGCTATTGGTACACCACCTGATGGTGCTAACACTGTAAGAGGGCCCTGCACCGAGGCCTCATCACTTAGTGGGATGATAGTGTGTAATCTCTTGGGAATCTTGGAAGTTTGTCTTCGTGGTGGCATCCTGAAAGAAAACAATTGTGCCATTGTCAATATGTTATACCTGGTGAGATGACTAAAAGAGATCAAAAGAAAAACTTTTCGAAAACACTTGCAATCAGTGTTTTCTTGTACAGATTTTTAAATCAGAAATCAGTGTCCTTGTGTATGGATACGTTGGACGCCACACCAATAATGGATTCCCCAAACTGAACACCATACTAATAACACATAATCACTATTTCCACATTGAATAGATCATAGTCCTAGTGCTTTGTTGAACCGACTCCTCTCATACCACTTTTTTATGACCCATCCCTCGGGGCCCATGGTGTGACTACCCCAAACACGCCTCCCATAAGACAGGGGCTGGAGACTAGAACCAGAATGGTGTATCCCTAAAATGAGAATGCATTTTCTTTTAACCATTACAGACACACAATCGAAAAACCCAACAAGAATCAACCAATAAGTGTACTGTTGTAGTAAAATTGTGTTAAAAGTAAAGGGGCTAGGATACAAGCACAACTAAAAAGTATAAGTACAACTAAAAAGTAAAAAATACAACTAAAATGTGAATAACAGCTCTTGGAACATCCACCGAGGATCCAACCTGAAGGGTAGGTACATTCCATGATCATTAGTCCCTACTTCACGTCACGGAAAATGGTCCACCTCATGGGACCATCCTGTCCTTGATCCCTCTACCTCGATCAACGTTGTACGTCGTCTGCACAAGACACAACAAGGTGCGGGTGTATCCCATGTAGGGTTGAGTATAACGATTCTCATTAGGGACCCTGAGACACCCATAGGTCTCCCAGAGCTCCAAAAAGGAAAAACCACAATGAAAGACCTCAATCTCAAATAATGTTGTGATAGACATATTCTCTACTTAGGTATATGATCATACATATACCTATGTTATCAAGATATACTCATCTCTTACATGAGGTAATAATGCCACAAATGTAACACCATGAAGGTATAAGAACCACATAGGTAACACCACGAAGATAGAAGTACCACACAGGTAACACCATGAAAACAACACCACGAAGGTAGAAGTACCACAGAGGTAACAGTGCGAAGATAGAAGTACCACATAGGTAGAACCACGAAGACCATACCACGAATGAAGAAGTAAAACACATGTAACACCACAAGGATAAAACCAACAATGTAAATAACTCATCTCACACAAGGTATAACATAATTACAGAAGTACAAATGATTATACATAAGCTAGATCATCTTATTCTATTAAGAGGCACTGCTTCTAACCCACCCAGGATCGATAGGTAATATCCCACTCTAACCCACACAGGATCTGACCCAAAGATGAATGGTATGCGCTGACCCACACTTGATCGCTAAGAGATCACCCACACAAGATCTGATATATAATGATACACACAGGATCGATAGATGCTAGCCCAATTAGAATCAATGTTCTTTCATCACATTAAATCCAACTACAGGAATCTTTGCACTCAGTGCGCTCGAGCTCCGTAAAATATGCCCCTCGAGATATGGGTTGTACCTTTACCACCACTAATATTAAGAAAGGAGTAACCCATATGACTTCCATGTCATAAGGGTTCCAATTCGATAGACAGTGCGTCAATCAGACGCCTAGTCTGTGACTTATATGTGTTTTAGTTATGAGGGACTGGTAGGATTCAAGTTCGATCCAACCTGGTTGTACTCCAACTTTCTCCAAATCTCAAGTACTGTATCCCAAAAGTATAACCTCTCTCCAAGGGTCCCATCACCATAGATGTTTTGTAAACCGGATGCACGGACATCATGTTATGGCCCTTTAAGCAGAACTAAGCCTGGTTGGGTCCGGGTCTGGTCCGACCCGGCCCAACCTGGTCGGGGCCGACCCACCCGGTTTGGTTTGAATTGACCATGTCCGGGTCTGACCTGACAGGGCAGGGCCGCAGTCTGGCCCGGCCCACCATGGGGTGTGGCCCGGCTCGCAAGGGGTTAGCGCACTAGGCTCATGCGGCCTGGCCTACGGAGTCGCGGCTCGACCCTTGGTGGGGTACGGCCTACTAGGCATGCGCGTCCCTACCTGTGGTAGAGCGCAGCCAGCTAGCACGTGCGGCCCACAGATTTGGGATCGACATGAGTTGGCACTGGGGTTGAGATCCCCATTCTTCCCAGACGGCTGAGAGGTCGTTTGGCTTGTGAAGTGGTGGTGCCACGTGGGTGACCCCAGTCACTACCGAACCCGCATGAGGCACTAGTACCTCTCCTTCCAAGACATCGATCCATGGCCTTCTCTGTCGGCATGCGATAGTGTGCTTCCCCGCCTTTGCCTGTGGCTAGCCATTGCCTGCCACCGCTGCCCGCCCCGGCATCGCCACATCCCCCTTCTCTGGTGACGCGTGACGGCGTGCCTCCACTTCCCTCCCGGCCGGCCATTGCCAGCCTCTGCGGCTACGAAATCTCCCTTATTCGATGGCGGTGCATGACGACACGCCACTATCACCTTTTTGGATGAACGTTATCGGTCTCCGTTGTCATTCAGTGTTCCGTGTTCCGTACAACCCAAAATAAAATTCCCATGAAGAACGCATCAATTCCAATAAAAGGTGGAGGGTTTGGTACATGTTCATTTTTTCCTGTGCCCTATGCATTATCTTGATAGTATGAGGTAGTAATAAGGCTTCATCAAATCTAGGAAACAATACAAAATTAAAACCCATCCTCGCAGATACATTGGAGAACATCCACACTTGAAGGTGGGTCATTGTTCTTTATTACCACAACAAGGATCCAACAACGCCGCTGGAATAACAATCCTCCAACCTTGCTTGGTGGATCCATTCATCACCAAAGGGTTCCACCAAGGTTCAACTCTCCATATCTCCTCCTTCTCCAATGATTTCAAAAATTCCACCAAGAGGAAAGAGGAGATTTCAACCATTAAAGGGGGTGGTTCATTAATTTAGAATTAATGAATCCAATTATTTAATGGGATTGGTGGTAACACACTTTATGTAACTAGGTATTTAATTCCCAACATTAAATGCCTAACCTCCTTTTTTATGGTCCCCACCACCAAAAATTAAAAGGTGATATGGGAGGATATTCTCTTTAAAATAAAACATTTTTACTTTATTTTATCCTGCATGAAAAATGAAAATACCAACTTCTTCTCTCGACCCACTGCGGTCGTGGTTAAACCTCCCTTAAGTGAAACCTGGCACTGCGACTTCAACAATGCCTTCAGATTTCTAATCCGAGTACCGGTTTAGAAGTTAGAAAATGTCGCTCGGGTGTTTACTCAACATACTTTAAAAAAATTAGAAATTCATTCTGTGCAAACCGGTTATCAGAATCCTACACCGTCAATATTTTCATACTTATAATAATTTCATATAATTAAAAAAAATACATGGAAAATCCAGGTCTTTGCATTCTATATGAATGAAAATTAATAAATACGGATTTTAATAGTACTATACCAAAATATTAGTATAATAATCATATTGTAATCATCATATTATTTAGGAGACATGATATATGGATGTGTCTGATTAAGAATAAAAGCAGAAGCAGATCATACATTCATTGGAGATTTGATATTTCCTTGTAATACACATATGAATTGAAGGGAATAGGATAAAATATTGTGACCAGTAGATTTGTAATGTTTAAGTTGATTTTGTTGGGATAAAAAATTTCATGTTTCAAGGAGGAATTATATATTTTTGTGTTACTTTTAGGGTTGAAAGTGGTATCATTTTTAATAGATGAAAGGTGTATATTGTGAAACACTCATCAATATTCAACAATGTCCACCACTTTAATTAGCATGGTCCCTCTATGTGGATATGTACACCACTCTAGTGGAGGTGGTTGTCTTCACCACAAGGGATGCTAGCATTGATCTGAAGATAGGATATGATAGAAAACCAAAAATTTTCCTCAACTGTCATGTTTTGGGTATATCCTCTTTGAATGAAACAGGAATAGGCTATGGTCATTCTGCAACATCAGAGGACATGATGTTGAACACTGTCGAAGGAAGTATAATGATCATGGTCCCTCTAACCCCAAGGCACCTACCCAAATAGGATGCAATAAGGTGGATGATACATTCGATGGTGATACTTTCATAGTTGGTTTGGGTTCCCTTTCGAAAACTCCCTCTAATTCTGATGAGATAATTGATGGCGTTGATGGGAAATCTGGGAAGGAAAAAATTCGGTGCCTATTGTAAATACTCAAACGGATGGAAATCTTTTGCAAGGGTAGGTCATTGAATTGGTCAATGGGAGACCAATGATAACCTGGACTTGGCTACTCATAATCAAAGTGTATAAGAGGGTCTCCATGACTTACCTGGTGCGGCTGAGGAGTCTACTATTCCAATAAGACATGATCCCCCTACAGGGGAAGATTTACACCTGGAAGGACCAAAATCTATGATGGAAAGTGGTGAGATGGATGGAATATTCTCTCAGGTTCCCCTTTCTAAGGCATCAAGGAGGATATTACTAGCCACATTGACAGCACCTATCAGTTTGTGTAACAGGTTCGCATCGCTTTCTGATGATGAATCTAGATCTAGTCAGGGAGGAAGTGTTGATGTTGAGGAGAACCTTTCAACACCCGAAGAATGCATATCAACTAGTTATGATGGACCCTGTATGAGGTAGCAGTCTTACAATCAATGAAAATACTCTTTTGGTGTAACGACCCAAGAAAACCATGTTTTGATTTTTGTCAAGTTTGTTTTACAATGTCACCTGTTAAGCGAACCAACAATCATCTAATAAGGTAATAATAATTTTATGCATCAAATGAATGAAAAACACCCTTTTGTTCAAATGAGTAACTCTTCGGCTACAACCTCCACTGACCAAACAAAAGGGTAAATTTAACCCAAAATCCCAACTAAGAACCCGATTACAATAATGGGGAGACTGCCTAAAACTACTAAGATCTCGAGAATGCGGTAGGGGTTTCGAGCATCCATTATAAGGAACATAAGGATGGCTGAAGTCACCGCGACCATGCTCAACACCAAGGGGATCACACGAACCATCTTCTTTGTTTCTCCTTCAGTCACTTGGAGTAAGGGACACCCCGAGACCAGACCCTTTTATAAGCACTCTAATCTGACCGTTGAACTCCAAACGGCTTCAAATTCTACCGTTGGTTTTCCCAAGAATCCAATGTTTTATTTTGACCGTTGGTCCCTCCTGTCCTCTAAGTTTTGTTTTTGACCATTTGAAATAGGATGGATTACCCCTGGAAGGTTCAGAAAATTAATTTTCTTCAAAATGACAAAAATGTTAATTTAGTTAATTTATCTCTTGTTTTCCAAAATGAGAATTTTATTTTATGTTTCAAAACAGCAAAAATTAATATTATTGTTTTTCTTCCACTATACATATTAATTTGAACAATTAAACTTTTATTTTCTAATTATATTAAACCTGATGGATTTTTACTTTATAAGTTATATATATTGCATCAAACCTTAAATTAGATATATTATTTCTTTTATAATTTGACCTTTATTAACTATTTTGGAAACAACGTCAAATTATGGTTTCTTCTACTCATGTGTTTCGTGGTGATGATAATTATATCAACACACTTTTATTAAATGTAGTTACACTTAATAATAAACATCAATTAAAAAAATTAAGGTAATTAACTAATAAAGGAAACTAAAATATATATATATACATATATATTTTCATACTAGATTAATTATATTAAGTTTCCATACTTTATAAAATTATGTTTTCTTCAATGTAAAATGAAAATTTATTATTTTGAAAATTTGGGTTAAATAATATTTTGTTTTAATAACATTTAGAAATTAACATGTAAATTTAAATTTAGATAAGTAGCAATAAATAAAGGATAAGTTAAATTAAAGTATATGTTTTGATAAATGAAGTAGAGGAAAATAAAAATATAATTTATGTTTTAAATAAGGGTTTAATAGTTTAATACATAGGCATATTAATAACCCTTGACTTAGGATAATAATAGTTTTGTAATAATGTTATATTAATAATAATAATGATTTTATAATAGGTTTAATAAAACAATAAAATAACAAATTTTTTATAAGATAAAAACGTTGAAAAAAAGAGAATCAGGGGGGCCGCATGTTTTTAGACGCCACACCGTGTATGAGTCGTCCGATCTCTCCCCTCCGATCGTAGCTGTCCATTTCTTTTAAAGTCGTGTTGTGTCTAAACCGTCCGATCAATCTGTGTTTGATCCTGGCCATCTATCTTTTTTTTCGTGTTTTCTTCTACCTCACGCCCGCAGCTTCTTCTCCTTCCTGGCGTCGTCGAACTAGTAGATGTAGGGCATCTCGTTTTCTCCACCTAGGCCAGCTGTGCACTCATCTCGACTCCCTCTTGTCAACAGGCCGACACCGCCTTTAATACCCATCCTCTGTTCCCTCGACGTCTCCCCGGTTGCAGAGTCCTCTTCTTCTTCTTCTTTTTTTTAAAACCCTGTTGTACCGAAGCAGGGGCTCTTCCTTCGAGTATTCTCTCCAAGCACCTCCTTCTGAAGCCTCCAATTCCTCTTGCCCCCATCTCCTCCTCTTCGAACGAAAGTAAGGGAAAAAGTTTTCCTTGTTTATTTTCTCCAGTTTTGAAGCATTTCTTTTATATACATTCTACATATAAAATTGTGTGTATATATATATATATATGGCCGCAAGTGCTGTATATTACCACCTCATTTCTCCTGTTTTGTGAGTCGAATGAAGGTAAGGGAAATCCGTTGTTTGTTCTGATCTTCTTCAGTTCGACGCAACCTTTTTATTTACGGTCTATATATGTATATGTTTATATAAATACATATATATGTATGCATGGCTGTAAAGAACTTCTTTATACCTGTTTTCACCTCTCATGTTTTTTGAATCGAACGAAGGTAAGGGAAAAGCCATGTTGTGTTTTTTTTAGCTTTGGTATTTATATTTATATAGATGTTTATATATAAACTTATACATATATACACTGTTTTCCATACACATATGCTTGATTTTGAGGAATGTTCTAGTCCGCTTCAGTTTGGAGTCCCAAAACCGGGGTCTTTACAGTGAAGGGAAATCCCTTTGCTTCGTTTCCCTTCACTTCGATGGTTATATGTACGTATATACGTTTTTTTTGTATAATTCCATAAACTATATCTTTCTATAATCCATTTTCTTTTTTCTTATAAGGAATATTCTGAAATTGATAACCGGTTCTTTTCTTTATATATGTAAAAGGATATTAATTTTTTACTTTTTTTAGTTTCAGTTAGACTATATATATATATATATATATTTGGTATGTATATGAGTACATAAATGTATATAAATACCTTTGAATGCATACACCTTTTTTCAGAATACATGATGAATGGGTATGATTATTATGTTTTAGTACATTTTGGTATAACGTGATGGGTTACTAAAATTATATATACACTTTAAAACAATTACTCCAAGAACGATACCAAGACAATTTATATACATGGTTACATATATGATGAAGTTTAAGGATTGGTTTAATGTCAAAATGACTTTTCCAATTGAAAATTTTCATTTATCATCGTTTTCACAATTCATGCACTTTTTTGTAAAAATGTGTGGCGTGAACCCCCCTTAAGCATTTATATGTGTTCAGGTGAATGTGTTTTAAAAAGTTCAGTTTCCAAAGCCTTTTTTTATTTAATGTATAACATGTGAAGAAAATTATTATGTATGGGATAATTTGGTAAACCCATGCACATGTGTATACGCACCTAAATTTATACATATATATATAGGTATATAAACTTGTAACAATTTGTCGTCCTCAAATACAAGTTCTTTTTGTGATGTTGCAAACTTTTCAAAGGAATGGTCATGTTATTTAAAGTGCAAAATGAGTTTTACACAATTATATATATGTTCATATATATGCATGATTTTCACAAGGTGGACCTAATTACACTCATTGTATCCCTAACTACATGAATATTCACACCATTTTGATTAATCACCCACAATTCCCATTTATCAGCATGTGCATAAGTTATGAATGCCCATGTTTAATTTGGGTATTATGATGTTATAGAATATTAAGTATTTTAGCATGCATGTCTCAGATTATTTATGATTGATCTGTCTTCAAGTTATCACTATATAAGAGAAAAGGGGGTTGATTAAGAATGTATGAAACCCTATGAATGAATGACCATGTCAAGATATGTGAGGGATATATAGGACTTAAATGTTTATGGATGGGTGCGCCCGGAATTATACAGCACTCCAATACATTGGGTAAAGAAAGAGTCTCATGAGACGTTATGTGCGACGGTCTTGGCGATTAGCCTTGGCTTGTGCTATCATTTGCGACGGTCTTGGTGAATATCCTTGGCTTGTGCTTTCATGTGTGACGGTCTTGGAGGTTGGTCTTGGCTTGTGCTACCATGGGAAATGGGATTAGCGTTTGTCCTTGACCCGTACTAAAGTTATGTTTTAAGGTCATGACGCGAGGTCTTGACAAAGTCTAGTATTATGCATTCCCTCTGCATGTAATGATAAATGATTAACTAGGGGTTAGTTCAACTAACAGGATAACCCCTAGTTGAAAACTCCCATGACTATGAGAATGTATTTTTTTTATGTCAAGAACTGTTTTTCATGTAGTGAACTGCTAGATAAGCTGTATTGTTTCTCATGAACCATGTTATGTACGCTTTACCTGTTTAGTCACAAAATTATTTTTAGAGTTTGAGTAGCTTTGTTTGATTTTAATGCATTTTTCATTCTTCTTATGTTACGCTCTCTGATCATGTTTACTTTGAAGATTATTTCATGTATGTGCTTCTTTATGCAAGTGGTTTTCAAAGAATGATGGATTTCATGTTTTGAGAAAAGATAATGTTTTGTTTTTAGAAAAGTGTTTTATTTTCTTCAAAAGGACTTATTTGAGAAAGGATTTTCTAAAAATGTTTTAAAACCCCTTACTGGGAATATTTGCTCACCCTACGTTTTTGTTTAAAATTTTTCTGGCATGGTATGTACTGATGAAGTTTATCAGACCAGCTGGTTTCCCAGAATCCTGAGCCTTGCGATCTTCTGTAGTCATGTGACATGATATATTATTTGTAAATGTTTTAATGAAATGTTAAGTATATCATGTCTCATGAGGCACCCTGGGTAACGGGGTCGCTACAGTTGGTATCAGAGGATGGGTTCAGGCAAATCTGGAAAACCAGGTGGTATAAAATTATTACTATGTTTGACTAAGTGAAAATGTTATAATTTTCAGATGGATGATGAAAATGTAACTACTGACCTACTGTCTCTACCCACTGAGGCTCTAGAGAACATTGTATCTCTAGTTAGCCGTGAGAACTTTATAAAATATGCCCAAATTCGCATGACGTGTAAGCACCTGTACGATGTTTCAAACTCTTCTAGGGTGCTTAGTCTCCACCGGGGATTGGGGATGGATTATCTCCTAATGATGATGACCCAATTTCCTTCTTATGCACGTCAGGGAAGGTATCACGAAGGACTCTTCCGAGTGTTTACAACTGGCACTACCACAAAACTGGGCAAGGCATGCGCCTGCCTTTATCAGCGCTAAAAAAGCGCTGATAAAGTGGACCTTTATCAGCGCTTTTGTTAGCGCTGATAAATACACCCTTTATCAGCGCTTTTTACTAGCACTGAAAAGGGTCCCGCAGATTTGTTAAAAACTCGCGGGTCCTCTTCCTTCTCCCCGCACACAATCAAGCTCTTGCGGAAGCCCTCGTATGCGCCGCTGCCGCCGCCTCCTCCTCCTCTGCCGCGGCCACCGCCTCCTCCTCTGATTATGCTCCTCCTCCTCCTCCTCCACCGGCCTCATCCTCCTCCTCCTCTGGTGCCTCCGCCCTGCCTCATCCCTACCTCCGCGCCGCTGCTGCCGGTGCCTCCTCCTCCACCACGGCCTCCTCCTCCTTCGTCGGTGCCTCCGCAGCCTCCTCCTCCTCCGCGGCCTCCTCCTCCTCCATTGTGTGGTATGCTACGCCCAATAATTGTAATTTTATTTGTTTTTTGTTTTTGTTCTATATTTCAACTATCATGATTTGTGTGAATCAATTTTATTTGAAGTGGGGGGGGTGTAGGTGCTACGGGGGTGTAGTGGGTGGGGGGGTGTGCAGGTGGGGGTGTTTAGGTGGGGGATATGTGCAGTGGGTGAACATGTGTAGGTGGGGTGTATAATGGGGGGTCTATTGGGTGTGAGGTGGGGTGTGTACAGGTTGGGGGTGGGGGTGGGGGTGGGCTGTGCAGGTGGGGGGTGGGATATGCAAGTGGGAGGGGGGGGTGTTCAAGTGGGTGGTGGGGAAGAGAGTGTTCTAGTTGGGGGGGGGTCTAGGTAGGTGGGGGTCTGTTGGTGGGTGAGGTTGGGGGGTGTAAAAGTGGGGGGTGTGAAGGTGGGTGTGGGGGAGGGGGGTTGTGCAAGTGGGGGGGGTGTAGTGGGTGGATGGGAGGGGGGATGTGCAAGAGTCTGCTGGGGGAGATATGGGAGGGGGGATGTGCATGTGGGAAGTCGAAACTTCCATAGTTTTCCAATAAGAACTGGGAAGTCATCACTTCTAGAGATTTGGATAGTCCAAAGGCCTCTTAGGTTTTGGTTCTTATCTATTTATCTTGATGAGTAAGGAATCATATGATCTAAAAGTGACATCAACTATATATGAGTAATTCTTTCTCCCACAAAACAATTTTCTAGAAATAATATATCTTTGGAAGGTGAGGGAGCCTTTTAGAATTCTTTAATATAGAGACCAGTCAAGGAAAGTATCCATATATATCCACCTAGAGTAGGGACCTATGCGGACGTCGCCTCCTCCTCCTCCGCCGCGGCCGCCGCCGCCTCCTCTGCTCCTACTCCTCCTCCTCCTCCACCACCGGCCTCATCCTCCTCCTCCTCTGCTGCCTCCACTGATGCCTCCTCCTCCTCCGTCGATGCCGTCGGTGCCTCCGCGGCCTCCTCCTCCTCCACCGGTGCCTCTGTGGCCTCCTCCTCCTCCGCCGTCACGCCTTGGTCAAGCCGCGGTCATGCCGCGGTCACGCTGCAGTCACTCCGCGGTCACGCCGCGGTCACGCCGCGGTCACGCCAGTGCCTCCGCGGCCGCCACCTCCTCCTCCGCCACCGCGGCCGCCGCCTCCTCCTCTGCTCCTGCTCCTCCTCCTCCTCCTCCACCGGCCTCATCCTCCTCCTCCTCTACTGCCTCCGCTGCCTCCACCCTGCCTCCGCCCTGCCTCTACGCTGCTGCCGGTGCCTCCTCCTCCACCGCGGCCTCCTCCTCCTCCATCGCGGCCTCCTCCTCCTCCTCCACTGCCTCCGCTGCCTCCTCCTCCTCCGCCGCGGCCGCCGCCGCCTCCTCTGCTCCTGCTCCTCCTCCCCTCCACCGGCCACATCCTACTCCTCCTCCGCTTCCTTCGCTGCCTCCGCCCTACCTCCGCCCTGCCTCCGCGCTGCCGCCGGTGCCTCCGGTGCCTCCTCCTTTACCGCAGCCTCCTCCTCCTCCGTCTCCTCCTCCTCCTCCTCTGCCGATGCCGCCAGTGCCTCCACGTCTCCTCCTCCTCCGCGGTCACGTGACGGTCACGTTGCGATCATGCTACGGTCACGCCGCGGTCATGCCACGGTCACGCCGCGGTCACGCCGGTGCCTCTGCAGCCACCGCCTCCTCCTCCGCCGCCGCGGCCGCCACCACCTCCTCTGCTCCTACTCCTCCTCCTCCTCCTCCACCGGCCTCATCCTCCTCCTCCTCCACTGCCTCCGCTGCCTCTGCTGCCTCCGCCCTGCCTCTGCCCTGCCTTTGCGCTGCCGTCGGTGCCTCCTCCTCCACCGCGGCCTCCTCCTCCTCCGCCGATGCCTCCTCCTCCTCCGCCAGTGTCGTCGGTGCCTCCGCGGACGCCTCCTCCTCCGCGGTCACGCCGGGGTCACGACGCGGTCACGCCGCGGTCACGCCGCGGTCACGCCGCGGTCACGCTGCAGTCACGCCGGTGCCTCTGCGGCCGTCGCCTCCTCCTCCTCCGCTGCGGCCGCCGCCTCCTCCTCTACTCCTGCTCCTCCTCCTCCTCCTCTACCGGCCTCATCTTCCTCCGCCTCTGCTGCCTCCGCTGCCTCCGCTGCCTCCGCTACCTTCGCCCTGCCTCTACCCTGCCTCTGCGCTGCTGCTGGTGCCTCCTGCTCCACCGCGGCCTCCTCCTCCTCCGTAGATGCCTCCTCCTCCTCCGCCGGTGCCGTTGGTGCCTCCGTGGCCGCCTCCTCCTCCACAGTCACGCCGTGGTCACGCCGCGGTCATGCCGGTGCCTCTACGGCCGCCGCCTCCTCCTCCTCCATCGCGGCCGCCGCTTCCTCCTCTGCTCCTGCTCCCCCTCCTCCTCCTCCACCGGCCTCATCCTCCTCCTCATCCGCTGCCTCGGCTACCTCCGCTGCCTCTTCTGCCTCCGCCCTGCCTCCGCCCTGCCTCTGCGCTGCCGCCGGTGCCTCCTCCTCTATCGCGGCCTCTTCCACCTCCACCGCGGCCTCCTCCTCCTCCTCCACCGCCTCTGCTGCCTCCTCCTCCTCCGCCGCGGTCGTCGCCTCCTCCTCTACTCCTGCTCCTCCTCCCCTCCACCGGCCTCATCCTCATCCTCCTCCGCTGCCTTCGCTGCCTCTTCCCCCTCCTCCTCCTCTGCTCCTCCTCCTCCTCCTTCTCCTCCACCATAGCCTCGTCCTCCTCCTCCTCCACCGGTGCTTCCTCCTCCTCCTCCTAGTCCGCTGCCTCATCCTCCTCCTCCACCGGCTCCTCCTCCTCCTCCTCCTCTGCCTACTCTGCTGCCTCCTCCTCCACCGCGGGTTGAGAGGTGCCTCAAGTACTCAGGTGAGTCTCACAAGCTTTATTTTAGTTTTATATTATGTTTTTTAGAGATTTTTCAAATAAAACATGGTTTTGTGTTCATATTTTTTGAGAAACAATGTAGAACCTTGAGCATGAGGAGGTTTTCAGTCCTCTTTCTAAATCACATAGTTGACTTTCATGGTCAGTGAAGGTTAACCATGGGATATCCTAGAGGAAACCATGTAAGGTGGATTTTAGTTAGGGATTGACATACCATTTTTTCATGATTTCATACAAAACATGTGAAATTTTGTATACTGAGGTAGTTCCAATTTACATAATTAATGCATAGTTTGGTAAACTATGTTAACCAAATATTTGAAGGCGTTTTCTTGTACAGTTCCACCACATTATTAATATATGGTTTGGAAAATTGTGTCGAACATTAAAATTATATTTTCATCTTTTTCCCTCTGAAATTCCAATAGGGGAAGCCCCCATTTCTCTTCCTCCCTCTTATACAATGCCCAATCGACCCACCCCCTTATTCCTCTTTGATTCTCCTTTCCATGGGGAGTTTTTTAGTGGATTTATTCAACAATTCTAAGTGATTTCACCATCTTCCTTACCATTTTATTCTTTATATTTAGTGTCTATTGATTTTTGATTTATCTAGATTAGGTTTTATGGGTGATTCAACTGGAGCACGGTGGTATCATATTGATTTGATGGGGGTGTTTTCCTACCTCATGTATAAGAGGCATCATGATGGTATCTGCAAGTCACCAATCATTATGAAGGATTTGTGTTTCCTTTTGTCGTTTTCATGGATATTGGATCAAATTATATAATGTTGTTTATGGATTTGGTTTGGTTGGGTATTTTTTCTAAGATGGCACTAAGATCCCACTTCAGATCTTATATGGATTTTTGGTCTTGGTTCTAACATGAAAAGTCCACAAGATGAGTTTCTAGTGAATATAACAAGTTTAAATTGATTTGGATAATTAATTATAAATGTTATAATTTAATAATTTTGGTTTTTTGGAGAGAGGAAGGAGCTATATTGATGAGTTGACCTTGGGGTAGACAAATGGACGAGGCTTAGCGAGCCTAGGAAATGTTTTCAACTTGGAATTAAAATAGTAGAAACATATAAAATAGGTATGTGGTCCTGGTAATTTCTTTATGGATTTATAAATTCCTTAATGGGTGTTATTAGAGTGAGTGTGACTTCGAGGACCCTGTTAGGGGGAACCCAGAGACCTCTTGGAATACATTCTGTGAATTTTATGTATTTTTTCCCATAGGAAACACATGGAACTAGTGATACATCAGAGCCCTGGGCCTTATTGAATTGAACCTAAAGTGTGTGAACATCCCCCTTGGGGATGTGACTACTTGGGTGGGTATAACTTTGTAAGGTTGTTGATAGGCTGGATGTGTAGACTGAGTGCTGAAAATAAAGAACGGGCAGCAAAACCAGCATACCCCTACCGTAAAGCAAGGTTGGGGTACGCTTCAATTGAAAAACAATTGGTATGTATTTTAAAAGTACTGTAATAATTTTATGTGACATAAAACAACACTGTAACCATGTTTCTCTGTTTATAAGCAGATTGATGAAGCAAAATCTCAAGTCACTTCCATTCCACGCCATGTGCTATGGAAGGAGGCTCGTGTAAATAAATAGGGGAAACTGATAGATGAAAACACACAAAAAGTGTGGGAAACATGTGTAAGTATGACATAATATAAACTTGTTTTGCATTAAATCACTATTACATAACGATGCTTACTTATTTTTTCATATTTTCTATTTGACATAGTCATAGGAAACATCAACACCCACACCAGATGCAGACATACTTTCAACGGCCTTGAAACAGCCAGAACAGTATGGCCGCGTCAGAGGTGTGGGTTTTGGGGTGTCACCCAAGACATATTTTAAGAAAAAAACAAGAGGATGAACAAACTAAAGAATTGCATGTAATGAGAGATAGAATAGATACCCTTGAAGAACTAATCCAAACACAGGGAGAGATGCTAAAGAGTTTGATGGAGGAGAGACGAAGAGAATAAACAACTCAAGAACAACCCCCGCGAGAAGATCCACCCCTCACCAGCTTTTAGGCGAGCCATTCCCCTCAAAGACCTGACTTAACCTAGGTAATCAATGTTATAATATTCATTTTTGTGAGATGTGAATCACATAGACACTGATACCTTTCATTTAATGATATTCTGCAGGGAGAAAATTACTGTGATTTATATCTGTCAACTCCCACCCATCACCTTGTAGCGAGGGCTACGGTGTTCAATATGAAGAATGACATGCTACACTCCAGACCACTTCCAACCGGTCATGTCAAAGTGTCGATTAACGTAGCTCATGAGCCGAGCGCCGAGATACCCGTGCCAAATGACGATGACGACATTCATACGGTGGAAAAAGCTATTGGAACATTCGTTGCATGGTCGTCGAATCTTGTAAAAAAACACGTCGAGCAGGAGGTATTCATTTCCAGTTCATTTTTCAAGCAGAACCTTTAACATTAAATTAGAAAATGGCTGAACCGATGAATGTTATTACAGAAGGATAAAATGGAGAATCTACAACGAAAGAGCGGCTCAAAGATTGGATCAACCAACCGATCAAAACGATCTACTGAGAGCACGTTCACCCCGCCCGTTCTATATCCACATTTAATAACATTGCAAGCTCATGTGGATACGAAAATTAATTACGGAAAGAATCATACAATTTTTTGTGAAAAAGATATGTATGGAGAGGAAACAATGGATTTCGTTAGTGCAGATGCTGTTTATGAGATCATCACATACGACTGGCTAGGAGCCTCAGTTATCAATGTATAAATGAGGTATGTTTTCATGATTTGATTTTATAGAAGCTGATATACTTTGATAATTATGGATAAATACATCTCATATTTTTCACAGGAATATATATGAAAAACAATTGAAGGGATTTTCCCATGAATACAAATTTGGACTCGTTAGTCCTCACACCATTTCTACACAACGAACAGAAATAGATTCTAATTTTCAGGATGAATTGATGTCAAATTTGCTCAGAACGTTTCAAAGAAGAATTATGACTGACAGGCTCTTTTTAATACCAACGATGCAAGGGTAAAACTCTACATTTTAATCATATCAATTATATTTTCATTTCTATCAGTACTTATTTCTTTTTGTGTTTTTAGGGAACATTGGATGCTCATTGCAGCCAATTTGGATACTCCAAAGATTTATTTTCTAGATTCACTGCATGGATATCCAACTAACCGACCACACATGATGGCGATTTTCAATTTGTAATACACTAGATCCAACATTTTAGAACTAAATATATAGTTATATAATTTATATTATCTTTTAATGAGGATTTTGTTATGATAGGGCGGTGTTTGAATATCGTCTAAAGGCTGGAATGAATCTAGGGCGTAAGGACGACAATGCCCACAAGATCTACAAATGGGGAAGTATCTGGGTATATATAATTATATTTCACTATCCAAATACATATCAAAACAAATTACTTATTTTTCTCGATGTTTCTGCAGTGTCCGAAACAAACAAATGACATGGACTGCGGTTATTATGTTTGTAAATTTATGAAAGAGATCGTATTTCATGGACAAACTAGCATCCCTGAAGAGGTATTTTTGAAAATAATTACTACTTTATTTAAAATAACTATTAATCCTTTGTGTATTTATATTTTTTCAGTACTACTATGACTATCGCAAAAACTCATATTTAGAAGATGATATAAATGTCTTTAGAAACGAATGGGCAGTGTACCTGATCGAAGAATGTAAACAAATAGGACAATGAAGGTGAATTCCTAATACTTATATTATCTTTATATGGTCATTGATATCTCCCTTTACACTTATTGAGCATATATGATCTCCCTTTCTTATGTTTCATATCCTTAGATTATTGAATTCCTACTACTTAGTTTGAAAATGACATAAACTTTGGAAAACAACACCAATGACACATGGAAACCCGAGAAAACGCCTTCGTATTGTTTTGATACATTAGGACAACGATCCACGAGTCATTTGTGACGTGTAAGAATCGACTGAACCTCAATCTAATGCACGGTGTGACCGGTATGGCTAAAATTGTCTGATATCAGTTTGAAAATGACATAAACATTGGAAAACAACACCAATGACATACGCCAAACCGAGAAAACGTGTTCGGATTGTTTTGATACTTTAGGAAAATTATCCACGAGTCATTTTTGACGCGTAATAATCGACCGCACCTCAATTCGACGCACGGTGTGACCGGTATGGATAAAAGTGTCTGATATCAGTTTCAAATTGAGATAAACTTTGGAAAACAACACCAATGACATACGCCAAACTGATCAAAAACGTTCGGATTGTTTTGATACTTTAGGACAACGATCCACGAGTCATTTTTGACGTGTAAGAATCGACCGCACCTCAATCCAACACACGGTGCGACCGGTATGGCTAAAATTGTCTGATATCAGTTTGAAAATGACATAAACTTTGGAAAACAACAACAATGACATATTCCAAACCAAGAAAACGCACTCGGATTGTTTTGATACTTTAGGACAACAATCCACGAGTCATTTGTGACGTGTAAGAATTGACCGAACCTCAATCCGACGCACGGTGTGACCGGTATGGCTAAAAGTGTCTGATATCAGTTTCAAATTGAGATAAAATTTGGAAAACAACACCAATGACATACGCCAAACCGAGAAAACGCCTTCGGATTGTTTTTATACTTTAGTAAAATGATCCACGAGTCATTTGCGACATGTACGAATCGACCTCACCTCAATCCGACGCACGGCGTGACCGGTATGGCTAAAATTACTTGATATCAGTTTGAAAATGAAAAACTTTGGAAAACAACAGCAATGACATACGCCAAACCAAGAAAACACCTTCGGATTGTTTTGATACTTTAGTAAAATGATCCACGAGCCATTTTTGACGTGTACGAATTGACCTCACGTCAATCCGACGCACGGTGTGACTGGTATGGCTAAAATAGTCTGATATCAGTTTGAAAATGACATAAACTTTGGAAAACAACACCAATGACATACGCCAAACTGAGAAAATGCATTCAGATTGTTTTGATACTTTAGGAAAACGATCCACGAGTCATTTGTGACGCGTACGAATCGACCGCACCTCTATCCGATGCACAGTGTGACCGGTGTGGCTAAAAGTGTTTGATATCAGTTTCAAATTGAGATAAACATTGGAAAACAACATCAATGACATATGCCAAACCAAGAAAACGCGTTCGGATTGTTTTGATACTTTAGGAAAACGATCCACGAGTCATTTGTGACGTGTACGAATCGACCGAACCTCAATCAGACGCACGCTATGACCGGTATGGCTAAAAGTGTCTGATATCGGTTTCAAATTGAGATAAAATTTGGAAAACAACACCAATGACATACGCCAAACCGAGAAAACGCCTTAGGATTGTTTTGATACATTAGGAAAACGATCCAAGAGTCATTTTTGACGTGTATGAATTGAACGCACCTCAATCCGACGCACGGTGTGACCGGTATGGATAAAATTGTCTGATATCAGTTTGAAAATGACAAAAACTTTGGAAAACTACACCAATGACATACGCCAAACCGAGAAAATGCCTTCGGATTGTTTTGATACTTTAGTAAAACGATCCACGAGTAATTTGTGACGTGTAAAAATCGACCACACCTCAATCCGACGCACGGTGTGACCGGTATGGCTAAAATTGTCTGATATCAGTTTGAAAATGACATAAGCTTTGGAAAACAAAAAAAATGACATACGCAAAACCGAGAAAATGCCTTCATATTTTATTGATACTTTAGGACAACGATCCACGAGTCATTTGTGACGTGTACGAATCGACCGCACCTCAATCTGACACACAGTGTGACCGGTATGGCTAAAATTGTCTGATATCAGTTTTAAAATGACAAACGTTGGAAAACAACACCAATGAGCTACGCAAACCTGAGAAAATGCCTTCGGATTATTTTGATACTTTAGGACAACGATCCACGAGTCATTTTTGACGTGTACGAATCGAACGCACCTCAATATGACACACGGTGTGACCGGTATGGCTAAAATTGTCTGATATCAGTTTTAAAATGACATAAACTTTGGAAAACAACACCAATGACATACGCCAAACTGAGCAAACGCGTTCGGATTGTTTTGATACTTTACGAAAATGATCCATGAGTCATTTGTGACGCATAAGAATTGACCTCAGCTCAATCCAACGCACTGTGTGACCGGTATGGCTAAAAGTGTCTGATATCAGTTTCAAATTGAGATAAACTTTGGAAAACAACACCAATGACATACGCCAAACTGAGAAAACACGTTCAGATTGTTTTTATACTTTAGGACAACGATACAAGAGTCATTTGTGACGTGTACAAATTGATAGCACCTCAATCCGACACACGGTGTGACTGGTATGGCTAAAAATGTCTGATATCAGTTTGAAAATGACATAAACTTTGGAAAACAACACCAATGACATATGCCAAACTGATAAAACGCGTTAGGATTGTTTTGATACATTAGTAAAATGATCCAAGACTCGTTTTTAACGTGTAAGAATTGACCGCACCTCAATTCGACGCACGGTGTGACCGGTATGGATAAAAGTGTCTGATATCAGTTTCAAATTGAGATAAAATTTGGAAAACAACACCAATGACATACGAAAAACTGAGCAAACGCTTTTAGATTGTTTTGATACTTTAGGACAATGATCCACAAGTCATTTGTGATGTTTAAGAATTGACCTCACCTCAATCCGACGCACAGTGTGACCGGTATGGCTAAAATTGTCTGATATCAGTTTGAAAATGACAAACTTTGGAAAACAACACCAATGACATACTCCAAACTGAGAAAATGCCTTTGTATTGTTTTGATACATTAGGACAACGATCCACGAGTCATTTTTGACGTGTACGAATCGACCTCACCTCAATCTGACGCACGGTGTGACCTTTATGGCTAAAATTGTCTGATATCAGTTTGAAAATGACATAAACTTTGGAAAACAAAACCAATGACAAACGCCAAACTGATCAAACGCGTTCGATTTGTTTTGATACTTTAGGAAAACGATCCACGAGTCATTTTTGATGTGTATGAATCGACCGCACCTCAATCTGACGCACGGTGTGACCTGTATGGCTAAAAGTGTCTGATATCAGTTTCAAATTGAGATAAACTTTGGAAAACAACACCAATGACATATGCCAAACTGAGAAAACGCATTCAGATTGTTTTGATACTTTAGGAAAATGATCCACGAGTCATTTGTGACATTTACGAATCGACCGCACCTCTATCTGACGCATGGTGTGACCGGTATGGCTAAAAGTGTCTGATATCAGTTTCAAATTGAGATAGAATTTGGAAAACAACACCAATGACATACGCCAAACCGAGCAAATGCCTTCGGATTGTTTTGATACATTAGGAAAACGATTCACGACTCATTTTTGATGTGTACAAATCGACTGCACCTCAATCTGACGCACGGTGTGACCGATATGGCTAAAATTGTATGATATCAGTTTGAAAATGACATAAACTTTGGAAAACAACAACAATGACATATGCCAAACCGAGCAAACTACTTCGGATTGTTTTGATACTTTAGTAAAACGATCCACGAGTCATTTCTGACGTGTACGAATCGACCGCACCTCAATCTGACGCACGGTGTGACCGGTATGGCTAAAATTGTATGATATCAGGTTGAAAATGACATAAACTTTGGAAAACAACACCAATGACATATGCCAAACCGAGCAAATGCCTTCGGATTGTTTTGATACTTTAGGAAAACGATCCATGAGTCATTTTTGACCTGTATGAATCAACCGCACCTCAATCCGACACACGGTGTGACTGGTAAAGCTTTTCATTAGATAAAGAATCAGTATTTATTAAATGAGATAAATCAATCAAAAACATATTGATTTTACATTATTCCCTTTCATTGTTATGAAAATGAAAACTTTTGAGTTAAAAATTTAATATTTTAGTTTCACATTTTCATATTAATGTATTCTTTCATATTACTGTTTTAATTTCTTTCATTATTGCATTACTAACATAATATTTGTTTTCTTATATAGGTGAATTTTTTTCCTTGAGTTTGGATGCTTTGTTCGGCAACAAATACCATCGAGAGCGGATCACGGATATCAAAGGATGAAACATGAATATTTATAACTATTGTTGAATAATTGTAAATGTAACCATGTAAAACAATGTTTGAAATGTATATAGAAATGCGTTTTTTTTGTATTCATGATGTTAAGTAAATGTATATACTGATGTCAGTCAAAATATTGGGTGCAGGTGCTATGGTGTGTAGGTGTGCATGTGCTACTTTGTGCAGGTATTCTAGTGTGCAGGCGTGCAGGTACTATTTTTTAGGTGCAGGCGCTGGGGCCTTTATCGGCGCTTTTTTAGCGCTGATAAAGGACACCTTTAACAGCGCTAGAGGAGCGCTGATAAAGGGACCCTGTATCAGCACTCCAAGAAGCGCTGATATAGTTGAACTTTATCAGCGCTCCACCACGCGCTGATAAAGGACCCCTTTATCAGCTCTCTGAGAAGCGCTGATATAGGGGACCTTTATCAGCGCTAAATTAGCCCTGATAAAGGGGACCCCCCTTTATCTACACGGGAATTAACAGCACTTTTCTAGCACTGTTAATGCTGGTTTTTAGCGCTGATAAAGGGGAAGGTTGTAGTAGTGTGGCGAGGAATTTGGCACAATGCTTGATATCCCCTTTCAAGAAGCTGTTGCTACTGGAGACCTCCGAGTGGCTTACCTGTGCCAAATTTTGCACTACGGCTTCTGGGGCCAGTTAATGGACTTTGGAGCATTGGAAAATGAGTCCACCCGTGTGTCTCTTAGGCAAGAATTGTACACTGATGTTTCCCAACTCCATACCCCTCATGCTAAACTCAGGAGGCGTTATAAATGTTCCCATGATTTTAGTCCTGTCTGTTCATCTTGTGTGTGGTTTGAAGAGTTAGGATGTTTTGCCACTCTTTGTGGCGTACGTCTTGTAAACTCAGACATTTCCGTGTAAACGTTTTCATAAATGGAAGTTTCTTGTTTCCTTTCATGTCTCCACCTTATCAATGTTGTTAAGAGTTTCCCTTCGATGTTTGTTTTCAGATGGCTGGTCAAACTAACTTCTCATCCCTACCCGATGAGCTAGTAGAATTCATCTTGATCAAGGCATGCATGGTGGATTATCCATCCTTTCTCCACCTGCGATGGTCCTACCAGCGTTTGCTCGATCTAGCAAACGGTCCAGAGATTCTTCGGTTATGTCAAAAGGATGATCGCGTCTTTCACATCATCACTGCTGCTCAACTACCCTGCTATAGGTGAAGGGGAATGTACTTTGAGGGCCTGTTCCAGTGTTTCACTCTGGCACAAAACTTTTCTGCCAGAGCGTGTTTCCTCATGGCCGCCCAGGATGGCCAGCTTAGTGCAGCCTACATGTTCCAAGTCTTGAACTCCAGTCTCCTCAACCGCATCATTCCTCTCGACTACCTCAAGCACGATGTGGCCAGAAGAGTTATCAGGGAGTTCATCTACTCTGACGTTTCCGAGATTTGCATCACACGAGCCTCCCTTTGGAAGCCCGTGTGCAGTACACACGAATAGGAGTTCAAAGAGCACTATTCGAGGTGCATCTGGAGTAGGGAAACAGAAGAGTTGTGTGCCAACTTTGGTATCCCGTTAACCGAGCCAGATCCGCTGTTTCGGTAGAGTTGTATGTATGGGGTTTTCAATTTTTCTTTTTTTTATGATATAATTGCGAGGGCGCAATTCTTTGAATGTGGAAGTAATGTAACGACCCAAGAAAACCATGTTTTGATTTTTGTCAAGTTTGTTTTACAATGTCACCTGTTAAGCAAACCAACAAGCATATAATAAGGTAATAATAATTTTATGGATCAAATGAATGAAAAACACCCTTTTATTCAAATGAGTAACTCTTCGGCTACAACCTCCACTGTCCAAAAAAAAGGGTAAATTTAACCCAAAATCCCAACTTAAGAACCCGATTACAATAATGGGGAGACTGCTTAAAACTACTAAGAGCCCGAGAATGCGGTATGGGTTTCGAGCGTCCATCATAAGGAACATGAGGATGGATGAAGCCACCGTGACCGTGCTCAGCACCAAGGGGATCACACGAACCATCTTCTTTGTTTCTCCTTCAGTCGCTTGGAGTAAGGGACACCTCGAGACCAGACCCTTTTATAAGCACTCTAATCTGACCATTGAACTCCAAACGGCTACAAATTCGACCGTTGGTTTCCCCAAGAATCCAATGTTTTATTTTGACCGTTGGTCCCTCCTGTCCTCTAAGTTTTGTTTTTGACCGTTTGAAATAGGATGGCTTACCCCTGGAAGGTTCGGAAAATTAATTTTCTTCAAAATGACATCAATGTTAATTTAGTTAATTTATCTCTTGTTTTCCAAAATGAGAATTTTATTTTATGTTTCAAAATAGCAAAAATTAATATTAATTTTTTTCTTCCACTATACATATTAATTTGAACAATTAAACTTTTATTTTCTAATTATATTAAACATGATGTATTTTTACTTTATAAGTTATATATATTGCCTCAACCCTTAAATTAGATATATTATTTCTTTTATAATTTGACCTTTATTAACTATTTTGGAAACAACGTCAAATTATGGTTTCTTCTACTCATGTGTTTCGTGGTGATGATAATTATATCCACACACTTTTATTAAATGTAGTTACACTTAATAATAAACTTCAATTAAGAAAATTAAGGTAATTAACTAATAAAGGAAACTAAAATATATATATATACATATATATTTTCATGCTAGCTTAATTATATTAAGTTTCCATACTTTATAAAATTATGTTTTCTTCAACGTAAAATGAAAATTTATTATTTTGAAAATTTGGGTTAAATAATCTTTTTTTTAATAACATTTAGATATTAACATGTAAATTTAAATTTAGATAAGTAGCAATAAATAAAGGATAAGTTAAATTAAAGTATATGTTTTGATAAATGAAATAGAGGAAAATGAAAATATAATTTATGTTTTAAATAAGGGTTTAATAGCTTAATACATAGGTGTATTAATGACCCTTGACTTAGGATAATAATAGTTTAGTAATAAGGTTATATTAATAATAATAATGATTTTATAATAGGTTTAATAAAACAATAAAATAACATATTTTTTATAAGATAAAAACGTTGAAAAAAAAAGAGAATCAGGGGGGAGCATGTTTTTAAACACCGCACCGTGTATGAGCCGTCCGATCTCTCCCCTCCGATCGTAGACGTCCGTTTCTTTTAAAGTCGTGTTGTGTCTAAACCGTCCGATCAATCTGTGTTTGATCCTGGCCGTCTGTCTTTTTTTTTTCGCGTTTTCTTCTACCTCGCACATGCGGCTTCTTCTCCTTCCTGGCGTCGTCGAACCATTAGATGTAGGGCGGCTCGTTTTCTCCGCCTAGGCCAGCTGTGCACTCATCTCAACTCCCTCTTGTCAACAGGTCGGCACCACCTTTGATATCCAGCCTTGGTTCCCTCGACGTCTCCCCGGTTGTAGAGTCCTCTTCTTCTTCTTCTTCTTTTTTAAACCCATGTTGCACTGAAGCAGGGGCTCTTCCTTCGAGTCTTCTCTCCATGCACCTCCTTCTGAAGCCTCCAAGTCCTCTTTCCCCCATCTCCTCCTCTTCGAACGAAAGTAAGGGAAAAAGTTTTCCTTGTTTATTTTCTCCAATTTTGAAGCATTTTTTTATATACATTCTATGTATACAATTGTGTGTATATATATATATGGCCGCAAGTGCTGTATATTACCACCTCATTTCTCCTATTTTGTGAGTTGAACGAAGGTAAGGGAAATCCATTGTTTGTTCTGATCTTCTTCAGTTCGACGTAACCTTTTTATTTATGGTCTATATATGTATATGTTTATATAAATACATATATATGTATCCAAGGCCGTAAAGAACTTCTTTATACCTGTTTTTACCTCTCCTGTTTTGTGAATCGAACAAAGGTAAGGGACAATCCATGTTGTGTTTTTTTAGCTTCGGTATTTATATTTATATAGATGTTTATATATAAACTTATACATATATACACTGTTTTCCATACACATATGCTTGATTTTGTGGAATGTTCTAGTCCGCTTCAGTTTGGAGTCCCAAAACCGGGGTCTTTACGGTGAAGGGAAATCCCTTTTCTTCATTTCCCTTCACTTCGATGGTTATATGTACATGTATAAATTTTTTTGTATAATTCCGTAAATCACATCTTTCTATAACCCATTTTCTTTTTTCTTATAATGAATATTCTGAAATTGATAACCGGTTCTTTTCTTTATATATGTAAAAGGATATTAACGTTTACTTGTTTTAGTTTTAGGTAGACTATATATATATATATATATATATATTTGGTATGTATATGAGTACCTAAATGTATATAAATACCTTTGAATGCATACACCTTTTTTTCAGAATACATGATTAATGGGTATGATTATTATGTTTTAGTACATTTTGGTATAATGTGATGGGTTACTAAAACTATATATACCCTTTAAAACAATTACTCCAAGAATGATACCAAGACTATTTATATACATGGTTATATATATGATGAAGTTTAAGGATTGTTTTAATGTCAAAAGGACTTTTCTAATTGAAAATTTTCATTTATCAGTGTTTTGACAATTCATGCACTTTTTGTAAAAATGTGTGGCGTGAACCCCCCTTAAGCATTTATTTGTGTTCAGGTGAATGTGTTTTAAAATTTTCAGTTTCCAAAACCTTTTTTTTATTTAATGTATAACATGTGAAGAAAATTATTAAGTATGGGATAATTTGGTAAACCCATGCACATGTGAATACGCACCTAAATTTATACATATATATATAGGTATATAACCTTGTAACAATTTGTCGTCCTCAAATACAAGTTCTTTTTGTGATGTTGCAAACTTTTCAAAGGAATGGTCATGTTATTTAAAGTAAAAAATGAGTTTTACACAATTATATATATGTTCATATATATGCATGATTTTCACAAGGTGAACCTAATTACACTCATTGTATCCCTAACTGCATGAATATTCACATAGTTTTGATTAATCACCCACAATTCCCATTTATCAGAATGCGTATAAGTTATGAATTCCCATGTTTAATTTGGGTATTATGATGTTATAGAATATTAAGTATTTTAGCATTCATGTCTCAGATTATTTATGATTGATCTGTCTTCAAGTTATCAATATATAAGAGAAAAGGGGGTTGATTAAGAATGTATGAAACCCTATGAATGAATGACCATGTCAAGATATGTGAGGGATGTATAGGACTTAAATTTTTATGGACGGGTGCGCCCGGAATTATACAGCGCTCCAATGCATTGGGTAAAGCAAGAGTCTCATGAGACGTTATGTGCGACGGTCTTGGCGAATAGACTTGGATTGTGCTATCATGTGCGACGGTCTTGGTGAATAGCCTTGTCTTGTGCTTTCATATGTGATGGTCTTGGTGGTTGGTCTTGGCTTGTGCTACCATGGGAAACGGGATTGGCGTTTGGCCTTGACCCGTACTAAAGTTATGTTTTAAGGTCATGACGCGAGGTCTTGACAAAGTCCAGTATTATGAAATCCCTCTACATGTAATGATAAATGAATAACTAGGGGTTAGTTCAACTAACAGGATAACCCCTCTTTGAAAACTCCCATGACTATGAGATTGTATTTTTTTATGTCAAGAACTGTTTTTCATGTGGTGAACTGCTAGATAAGCTGTATTGTTTCTCATGAACCATGTTATGTACACTTTCCCTGTTTAGTCACAGAATTCTTTTGAGATTTTGAGTAGCTTTGTTTGATTTTTATTCATTGTTTATTCTTCTTATGTTGCGCTCTCTGATCATGTTTACTTTGAAGTTTATTTCATGTACGTGCTTCTTTATTCAAGTGGTTTTCAAAGAATGATGGATTTCATGTTTTGAGAAAAGATAATGTTTTGTTTTTAGAAAAGTGTTTTATTTTCTTTAAAAGGACTTCTTTGAGAAAGGATTTTCTAAAAATGTTTTAAAACCCCTTACTGGGCATATTTGCTCACCCTACGTTTTTGTTTAAAAATTTTCAGGCATGGTATGTACTGATGAAGTTTATCAGAGAAGCTAGTTTCCCAGAATCCTGAGCCTTGAGATATTCTGTAGTCATGGTACATGATATATTATTTGTAAATGTTGTAATGAAATGTTAAGAATATCATGTCTCATGAGGCACCCTGGGTAACGGGGTTGCTACATTTGGATCTACCAGGGTCTTGGGAATCCTCCCATGGTCAGATCCCTGAAGCATATAATCCTGACCAATAAACCCATGCTCTTTGGGATTACTAAGCCTAGATTAAAGTTTTCTAGTTGGATGGATTTCAATTGTCATGCTCTATGGTATTCTTTTATTACATCCAATCAAGAAGAGAATGATATGGAGTCTTTATGGGTGTTAAAACATAATAGTGTGATTGTTGAATCCTTTCAAAGTGGTAATCAGTCAGTATCATTGTCCTGCTGCTTTTAGTCTAACTCCTTGTGTGTTACCTTTGTGTATGATCATAATCAATATATCAGGAGAAGAACATTATGGAGGAGCCTATTAGAGACCTCTGTGCATATGGATATGAGAAGGATTCTAATTGGTGATATTAACATAGCCTTAAGACCAGATGAAAAAACAAGGAGCAATTTTTGCAGAGCGTCATCCAAAGACTTCTCCTCTTGTATTGATAAATATAGGTTGACTGAATTACATGTCTCAGGTGCTGATTTCACATGGAGAAGATACACCCTAAATGGAAGGCAGGAATGTAAGCTGGACAGGTGCCTCGTGTAGATGAATGAGAGCAATGAGATTATGGAGGTCTTTGGCATTACTCTTCCCAGAATTCATTCTGACCACAACCCTTTATTGATGGAATTCTGTTTTAATAACTTGAGATCAACCCCACTGTCCTTCAAGTTTAACAATGCTTGGTTGGTTATTCCAGGATGCAGAGAAGTTATAAAGGAGGCATGGGAGGTTTCTTCATAGGGTAGTGCTTTTCATATTCTCACTATCAAACTGAAAATTGTGAAAGCCAGAATCAAAGAGTGGATAAAAAAGTCATTCTCCGGTCTGGAGCATGACATCAAGGAGGCCAACACTCATATATCTAATTATCATCAATGTAACATGCATCAATAATTTCCATCTAAAGAAGAGATACAGGCTACTGCAAATCTTGATAATCTATTGACTTTCAAAGATAATTTTGCTCAGAATCAGTCCAATGTTAGGTGGTTGAAGGAAGGGGACATAAATTCAAGATTCTTTCACTATATTCACAAAGAGAAAATGTTAATGTAGAGTCTTAAGGGTTTAAGAATTGATGAAAATATTTTCACTTCGGAAAATGATATGGAAAATTTTGTGACTTGTTACTTTGAGAAGCTATACTCTGAATCTGGGGAAGACAAGTTTAATAAAATTATCAGATGCATAGAACCAAGTCTGGATGATGCCCAGAACAGAAATCCCACTGACATCCCCACACCAAAATAAATGCACTCTTCTCTCTTTTCTTTAAATATGGATAGAGTTGCTGGTCATGTTGGATTTTCCAATAAATTATTTATGGTCTATTGGGATATCATCCAGAAAGAGGTGATTGATGATGTAAATGAATTTTTCTATCACTCCTATGTGCTATTTGGGATGAATTCCAACTTCATTTCCCTAATTCCAATGAAAGAAATTGTTGTGTACATTAGAGACTTCAGGCCTGTATCCATTAGAAACTCCATTCCAAAAGTTATCAGTAAAATCATGGCAATACGGTTAGGTGATATTGCTAAGCATCTTATTTCTTCTAACCAGTTTGGTTTTGTTCCTGGTAAGAACATTCAGAATTGGCTCTTCACTACTTTAGAGTGTGTTAATGTTATGAGGAGGAAAGTTAAAGATGGTAACATGGCCTTGAATGTTGACATTTCAAAGGCCTTTGACACCATAAGGTGGGATTTTATTTTAAATGTTCTTAACATACATGGATTTTCAGAAAAATCTATTGGTTTGGTGTTCTCAATTTTGAAAATAGCTAGCATCTCTATTATAGGTAATGGATCCCCTAGGGGATTCTATCAATTCTCTAGAGGAGTTAGGTAGGGTGATCCTTTATCTGGGCTTCTGTTTTCCATTGCTGAGGATTACATGAGTGTCTATCTACATGATCTTGTCAATGTTGGATTATATCAAAGGATGAGGGCCTGTAGAGACTATCTTGCTCCCTCTCACTTTTTTTATGCTGATGATATTCTCCTATCTCCAAGGCTGATATGAAAACCATATCTTACATCAAGAATATATTTTCACACTATGAGGAAGTGGTAGGTCAGGTCATTAGCTGGAACAAATCTTTTGTTGTCTTTGGGGAAGGAATTCGAACTCGGAAGCAAAACAGCATAGCTAGCAGGCTTCGTGTGAAGAGAGGAAGTTTTCCCTTCAATTATCTTGGATTTCCTCTGTTTTGGGGAAGGGTAAAATGTGTATATCTAGAAGGGATTGCTCTCAAAATAAATAATCAGCTGGCTAGTTAGAAAGGGAAGACCATCTCCCAAGCTGGGAGAGTATGTCTTGTTAACTCTGTCATCACCTCAATGTTTTTGTATTCCTTATCATTGTATAAATGTCTAAGAACTTTGCTTAAGGAGATGAGTGGAATAGTACACAACTTTATCTGGACTGGATCTACTAATCAAGGGAAACATGTCACGGTGGCATGGAAAGATTGTATAAAGCCAGTGGCTATGGGGGGATGGGAGTAAAAGATATCAGGATCTTTAATGATGCTTTTCTTATGAATTTTACCCAGAGACTTATAACTAGAGATGACTCTTTGGAATTCCTGGCTAGAAGATTTATTCACAGGATGCACAATACTATTATTGTGTACTTGTAGTCCTCTTTGTGGACCTCGATCAGGAGTACATACTCTGAAATTATGACACAATCCATGTAACGACCCGAGAAACCGTGTTTTGAGTAATGACAAGTTTGTTTTACAATGCCACCCATTAAGTGAACAAACAATTATCTTATAATATAATAATAATAATAAAATAAAAAACACATCAAATGAATGAAGGGCCCTTTTATTCAAATGAGTAACATACAACTCACACTGATCGAACAAGAAGTTAAGCTAACCAAAAATCCCAATTAAAACCCTGATTAAAATTATAGGGAGACCGCTTAAAACCACCAGGACCCCAAGAAGGCGGTAAGGGATTTTGGCATCCATCAGAACAAACATGAGGATGGTCGAAGCCACTGCAACCGTGATGAGAACTAAAGGAATCACACTGACCATCTCCTCTTTTCTCCTTCATTCACCTTGAGTGAGGGATACCCCGAGACCAGACATTTTATAAGAACACTAATTCGACCGTTGGACCCTAACGGCTATAAATATAACTGTTGGCTCCCCCATGATTCTATTATCCACTAATGTTTTATTTTGGATTGTTGAAGATAATAGTTGTTTACCTCCAAAAGGTTCGAAAAAAAGTTAATTACGTTATTTTCTTTAATATTTGAAGAATGGCATCAATAATAGTATAATTAATTTAAGGTGAATTATATTTTATGTTTCAAAATAGTGAGAATTAATATTATTATTATTATTTCCACTATTTACTATACATGTTTTTAATTTGAGCAATTAAACTTTTATTTTGTAATTATATAGAATCTGATGGGTTTTTACTTTGTCTAAGAAAATATGTACTCAAACTCTTGAGTTATATATATATGTTGCATCAAACCTTAAATTAAATGTCTTATATTTATCTCTAAATTAAATATAAGTAATTATATTAATAAGAATGTTTATAATTTTAATTAACAGTTTTGAAAACTATGTCAAATTATGATTTCATTTACTTATGTGTTTCATAATGATAATATTTATATCAACGCACTCTTATGTGTGATTTTGAAAATAATTATAAATGTAGTTATGTTTAATGTTTAATTGTATTAATAATATTAATCTTTAATTAAGTAAATTTATATAATTAGTTAATAAAGGAAATTAATATATATATATATATAATAATGTGTTTTGATTAAATTAATGTATTTTTCTATTAAATAAACCATTGAGCAATGAATTTTTTTAAAATAATAAAAGTTAGATTAATAATTGAATGTTAATAATAATAAAAAATTTATAATAAATTAATAGAAAATAATATTAATAAAATGACGTTGTTTTTTTAAACCGTTGAATCATGTTTTTAAGCGCCGCAGCAGCCAGAGCCATTCGATCCAACACCTCTCCATCTCAGTCATTCGTTTCTTTAAAAGCCGCACCGCATCTTAGCCGTTCGATCACCTCCTGTGTGATCTCATCCGTCCATCCGTTTTCCGGTTTTCTTCTTCCCCCGCGTCCCGCATCTTCTTCTTCTTCGTCGGAGTCACCAACCAGCAGCTAGGGCTTTGTTTTCTTCCGTAGGACAGCGAATAGACCCAGATTTGTTCCCTCCTTTCCACAGAGTCGGCACCGACTCCGTCTCGGATACCCGCCATGAAAAGTTGAGTCTTATGGTTTTCTTTTTTTAAAACCTTGGTTTGCACCGATGGACGAAGAGTTTTTCACCTGAGCTCCTTGGATCTCCGACCACCGAACCGGATTCGTTTGCTTCGTCTACTCCTTCCCTCCGAACTGGTAAGGGGACAGATCCTACCTCGTTTTTTTAAAAGCTTCGGTATGTATGTTTTATATACAGGTTTATATATATATAAACATATAAGTATATACCCCCTGTTTATACACTTACGCATGGCTTTGAGAACCATACTTGTTCGCTTCTGAGTGGAATCCCAAAACCGGAGTAAGGGTACTCGGAGGACCAATTTTATTTAGGTTCGGGTATTTGCATATGCACTTTGAGTATGTATATATATATTTATATACATATATGTATAAAATGATATATGAAAATATACAAACCTTTTCTCAATGTTTATAACCCTGGATTTATTTCGCCCGTGAAAATGGAGATTTCTGGTAACTGTATGAACATGTAAAATCATGCATGTGTATGGAGCAAATTGATATATATATATATACATGTGATTATATCGATGTATATGTACATCAATGTGCATAATGGATGAACTTGGTTCTCTTGTTTTGTAATTTATTACAACATAGCATGATGATTAAAATTTTATTTACCCAAAAGATTATTATTTTAAGAAAAGTACCAAAACTATTTTTTTTACATGTTTATATGTATGATGAAGATTAAGGATTATTTGGTATCAAAATAATCCTTTCAAATTATCATTTATCACCATTCTTGATAAATCATGATTTTGTTTTGTGAATATGGGTAGTGTGAATTCCTTAAACGTTTACAAGTGTATATATATGTATTCATATATATTTGTACTCATATTTATGGATCAACCATGTGGTATGAATGAATTATTTTATGCCAATAAGGTTTTTATGAAAATTATGTTCACTTATTTTTATGTAAAATAACCCCATTCAGTTTTACCAAAATTTAATTTTATTTAATGTATATCATGAGAAATATTATTGAGTATGGTTTTATTTGGTAAACCCATGTACATGTGTATATGCACCTAAATTTATATATATATATATATATGTATGTATATATAACCATGTATCAATATGTTGTCTTCAAATACAAGTTCGTCCTATGATGTCTGCAAAATTTTCAAAGTAAAGGTCATGTTATTCAAAGTGGAAATGCATTTTTACACAACTATAAATATATTCATGAAGTTTTCATACATATATACATGACTTCCCAAGATGAACCTAATTACACACTTTATATCCCTAACTGTATGTATATTCACACTGTTTTAAATAAACATCCACAATACCCATTTATCAGCTTGTGTATTAGTTATGAACGACCTTGTTTTAACTTGGTATTATGATGCTTTTGAATGTTAAAGTGTTTCTGTTCATTTCCTTAAAACCCATGTTTTCAATTGTTAAGATAATTTCTTATGTGTACGGATTTTTAGCATGCATGACTTAGTTTTATTAATGATTGAACTGTCTTCAAGTTATGAATATGTATGTGAAAAGGGGTTTTGATCAAGAATGTATGAATGAAACCCTGTGAATGAAAGATCATGTCAAGATATGTGAGGGATGTATTGGACTTAAATGTGATGGGTGCGCCTAGAATTATATAGCGCTCCAATGCATTGGGTAAAGTATGAGTCTCATGAGATGTTATGTGCGACGGTCTTGGCAGTTAGCCTTGTCTTGTGCTACCATGGAAACAGGATTGGCAGTTAGCCTTGACCCGTTAAGTATGTTTTACGGTCTTGAAGCAAGGTCTTGACAAAGTCCGGCGTTATACATTCCCTCTGTATGTGATGATAAATGGTCAACCAGGGGTTAGTTCAACTAACAGGACATCCCCTAGTTGAAAATTCCCTTGACTATGAGAATGTAATTATGTGATAAGAACGTTAATTCATGTGGTAAGATGTTAAAAGAACTTTATGTGCCCATGAATCATGTTATGAATGTTTTCCTTTCTTACACACAGATTTCTTAGAACTGAAGTAATCTTGGTTGTAAATTATGCATTATCAATTCTTCATGTGTTATGCTCTCTGATCATGTTTACATTAAAGTTTATTTTAAGCACGTACTTCTTCTCTGTGCAAGTGGTTTTCAAAAATGTTGGATTTCATGTTTTAAGAAAAGATAATGCTTTGTTTTTTAGAGAAGTGTTTTATTCTCTTCAAAAAAGGGACTGCATTGAGAAAGAGTATTCTTAAAACATTTTTAAGACCCCTTACTGGGCATATTTGCTCACCCTACGTTTTTGTTTTAAATTTTTCAGGCATGGTTTGTACTAATAAAGTTTATCAGAAGCAGCTGGTTTCCCAGAATCCTGAGCCTCGCGATCTTCTATAGTAATGGGACATGATATTTAATTTGTAAATGTTGTACCGAAATGTTAGTATATCTTGTCTCATAGGAACCCGGGGATCAGGGTCGCTACAGTTGGTATCAGAGGATGGGTTTAGGAAACTCTGGAAGACCAGGTGGCATGAACATATTACTAAGATTGACAAAGTAACAATGTTATAACTTTCAGATGGCTGATGAAAATGTACCTACAAAACCTACCATCACTTCCCACTGAGGCTCTAGAGAACATTGTATCTCCAGCTAGCCAAGAGAACTTTCTAAATTACGCCCGAATTTGCATGACATGTAAGCACCTGTATGACGCGTCAAACTCACCTAGGGTGCTTAGTCTTCACCAGGGATTGGGGATGGATTATCTCATAATGATGATGACCCAATTTCGCTCTTATGCACGTCGGGGAAAGTACCATGAGGGACTCTTCTGAGTGTTCATGACTGGTGAAGAATTTGGCACAATTCTTGATAACCCCTTTCAAGAAGCTGCTACTGCCGGAGACCTCCAAGCGGCTTACCTATGCCAAATTTTTCACTACGTCTTCTAGGGCCAGTTAATGGACCTCGGAGTGTTGGAAGATGAGTCCACCCGATTGTCTCTTAAGCAAGAGGTGTATACTGATGTTTCCCAACTCTATACCCCTCACGCTAAACTCAGGAGGCATCATAGATGTTCCCATGAGTTTAGTCCTGTCTGTTCATCCTGCATGTGGTTTGAAGAGTTAGCGATTTTTTCCACTCTTTGTGGTGTACGTTTAGTAAACTCATTCTTTGTTATGTAAACTTTTTCATAAATGAAAGTTTCATGTTTCCTTTCCTACCTCTACCTTATCAGTTTTGTTAAGAGTTTCCTTTCGAATGTTTTTTTTTCAAATGGCTAGTCAAATGAACATCTCATCACTACCCGATGAGTTAGTAGAGGTTATCATGATGAGGACATGAACAGTAGATTATCCATCCTTTCTCCACCTGCGAGGGTCTTGCCAATGTCTGCTCGATCTAGCAAACGGTCCTGAGATTCTTCGTTTTTGTCAAGAGGATGATCGTGTTTTTCACCTCATTTCCACTTCTCAACTCCCCTGCTATAGGCGAAGGGGAAGGTACTACGAAGGCCTCTTCTAGTGTTTTACTCTGGCACAGAACTTCTCTTCCAGAGCGTGCTTCCTCGTAGCTGCTTAGGATGGCCACCTTAGTGCAGCCTATATGTTCCAGGTCTTAAATTTCAGTCTCCTCAATCCCATCATTCCTCTCAACTACCTCGAGCGTGATGTAGCCCGGAGAGTTATCAGGGAGTTTATCTACTCGGACGTTTCTAAGCTTTTCACCACACGAGCCTCCCTTTGGAAGCCCATGTGCAGTACGCACGAGCAGGAGTTCAAGACGTACTGTTCAAAGTGCATCTGGGCTAGGTAAACGGAAGAACTATGTGCCATCTTTGGTATTCCGCTAACCGAGCCAGATCCACTGTTTCGGTAATTTTGTACGTGTGGGGTTTCAGTTTTTTCTTTTTATGAATAGAATTGTGAGGGTGCAATTCTTTGAAGGGGGAAGTAATATAATGACCCGAGAAACCGTGTTTTGAGTAATGACAAGTTTGTTTTATAATGCCACCCGTTAAGTAAACAAACAATCATCTTATAAGATAATAATAATAATAAAATAGAAAAAACGCATCAAATGAATAAAAGGCCCTTTTATTCAAATGAGTAACATTCAACTCACACTGATTGAACAAGAAGTTAAGCTAACCAAAAATCCCAATTAAAAACCCGATTACAATTATAGGGAGACCACTTAAAACCACTAGGACCCCAAGAAGGCGGTAAGGGTTTTTGGCATCCATCATAATAAACATGAGGATGGTCGAAGCCACTACAACCGTGCTGAGCACCAAAGGAATCACACGGACCATCTCTTCTTTTCTCCTTTAGTCACCTTGAGTGAGGGATACCCTGAGACCAGACTTTTTATAAGAACACTAATTCGACCGTTGGACCCTAACAGCTATAAATATAACCTTTGGCTCCCCCATGAGTCTCTTATCCACTAATGTTTTATTTTGGACCGTTGAAGATAAGAACTTTTTACCTCCAAAAGGTTCAAAAAAAAAGTTAATTACATTATTTGCTTTAATATTTAAAGAATGACATCAATAATAGTATAATTAATTAAAGGTGAATTATATTTTATATTTCAAAATGGTGAGAATTAATATTATTATTATTTTCCACTATTTACTATACATGTTTTTAATTTGAGCAATTAAACTTTTATTTTGTAATTATATTGAATCTGATGGGTTTTTACTTTGTCTAAGAAAATAAGTACTCAAACAATTGAGTTATATATATATGTTGCATCAAAACATAAATTAAATTTATTATATTTATCTCTAAATTAAATATAAGTAATAATATTAATGAGAATTTTTTTAATTTGAATTAACAGTTTTGAAAACTTTGTCAACTTATGATTTCATTTACTTATGTGTTTCATAATGATAATATTTATATCAATGCACTCTTATGTGTGATTTTGAAAAAAATTATAAATTTAGTTATGTTTAATGTTTAATTGTATTAATAATATTAATCTTTAATTAAGGAAATTAAGATAATTAGTTAATAAAGGAAATTAAATATATATATATATATATAATAATATGTTTTGATTAAATTAATGTATTTTTGTATTAAATAAACCATTGACCAATGACTTTTCTTAAAATAATAAAAGTTAGATTAATAATTGAATGTTAATAATAAAAACACTGTTATAATAAATTAATAGAAAATAATATTAATAAAATGACTTTGTTTTTTTTAACCGTTGAACCGTGTTTTTAAGCACCAAAGAAGTTGGAGTCGTTCGATCCAGCACCTCTCCATCTCAGCCATTCGTTTCTTTAAAATTTGCACCGCATCTTAGTCGTTCGATCACCTCCTGTGTGATCTCAGCCATCCATCTGTTTTCTGGTTTTCTTCTTCCCCCCGCGTCCCGCGTCTTCTTCTTCTTCGTCGTGGTCACCAACCAGCATCTAGGGCTTCATTTTCTTCCATAGGCCGGCGAATAGACCCAGATTTTATCCCTCCTTTCCATAGAGTCAGCACCGACTCCGCCTCGGATACCCACCATGCAAAGTTGAGTCTTCTGTTTTTCTTTTTCTAAAACCTCGGTTTGCACTGAAGGCCGGAGAGTTCTTCACCCGAGCTCCTTGGATCTCCGACCACCGGATCGGCTTCGTTTGCTTCATCTACTCCTTCACTCCAAACTGGTAAGGGGACATATCCTACCTCGTTTTTTAAAAGCTTTGGTATGTATATTTTATATATAGGTTTATATATATATAAACCAATAAGCATATACCCCCTTGTTTATAAACTTAAGCATGGCTTTGAGAACCATACTTTTCCGCTTCTGAGTGGAATTCCAAAACTGGGTTAAGGGTACTCAGAGGACCTATTTTATTTAGGTTCGGGTATTTGTATATGCACTTTGTGTATGTATATATATATTTATATACATATATGTATAAAATGATATATTCAAATATATAAACCTTTTCTCAATGTTTATAACCCTGGTTTTATTTCGCCTATAAAAATGGAGATTTCGGGTAATTGTATGAACATGTAAAATCATGCAAGTGTATGGAGCATGTTCAAATATATATACATGTGATTATATCGATGTATATGTACATCAATGTGCATAATGGATGAACTTGGTTCTCTTGTTTTGTAATTTATTACAATATAGCATGATGATTAAAATTTTATTTACCCAAAAGATTATTATTTCAAGAAAAGTACCAAAACTATTTTTTTACGTTTTTATATGTATGATGAAGATTAAAGATTAGTTGGTATCAAAAAAAATCTTTCAAATTTTCATTTATCGCCATTCTTGATAAATCATGATTTTGTTTTATGAAGAAGGGTAGTGTGAATTCCTTAAACATTTACAAATGTATATATATGTATTAATATATATTTGTACTCATATTTATGGATTGACCATGTGGTATGCATGAATGATTTTATGCCAATAAGGTTTTTATGAAAATTATGTTCACTTTTTTTTATGTAAAAGAACCCCATTCGGTTTTACCAATCTTTAATTTTGTTTAATATATAACATGAGAAATATTATTGAGTATGGTTTAATTTGGTAAACCCATGAACATGTGTATACGCACCTAAATTTATATATATAGGTATATATAACCATGTATCAATATGTTTTCTTCAAATACAAGTTCGTCCTATGATGTTTGCAAACTTTTCAAAGGAAAGGTCATGTTATTCAAAGTGCAAATGCCTTTTTACACAACTATATATATATTCATGCAGTTTTCATACATATATACATGACTTCCCAAGATGAACCTAATTACACACTTTATATCCCTAACTGTATGTATATTCACACAGTTTTAAATAAATATCCATAATACCCATTTATCAGCATGTGTATTAGTTATGAACGGCCTTGTTTTAACTTGGTATTATGATGCTTTGTAATGTTAAAGTGTTTATGTTCATTTCCTTAAAACCCATGTTTTCAATTGTTAAGATAATTTCTTATGTGTACGGTTTTTTAGCATGCATGTCTTAGTTTTATTAATGATTTAACTTTCTTCAAGTTATGAATATGTATGTGAAAAGGGGGTTTGATCAAGAATGTATGAATGAAACCCTATTAATGAAAGACCATGTCAAGATATGTGAGGTATGTATTGGACTTAAATGTGACGGGTGCACCCGGAATTATATAGCGCAATATGAATGATGTGATGGGTGCACCCAGAATTATATAGCGCTCCAATGCATTGGGTAAAGTATGAGTCTCATGAGACATTATGTGTGACGGTCTTGGCAGTTAGCCTTGGCTTGTGCTACCATGGAAACGGTATTGGCAGTTAGCCTTGACCCGTTAAGTATGTTTTACGATCTTGATTCAAGGTATTGAAAAAGTTCGGCATTATACATTCCCTCTGCATGTGATGATAAATGGTCAACTAGGGGTTAGTTCAACTAATAGGACATCCCCTATTTGAAAATTCCATTGACTATGAGAATGTAATTATGTGATAAGAACTGTAATTCTTGTGGTAAGATGTTAAAAGAACTTTATTTGCCCATGAATATGTTATGAATGTTTTCCTTGCTTACACACATATTTTTCAGAACTAAAGTAATCTTGGTTGTAAATTATGCATTATCTATTCTTCATGTGTTGCGCTCTCTGATCATGTTTACTTTAAAGTTTATTTTAAGCACGTACTTCTTCATTTTGCAAGTGGTTTTCAAAAATGTTGGATTTCATGTTTTAAGAAAAGATAATGCTTTTTTTTAGTGAAGTGTTTTATTCTCTTCAAAAAGGGGACTGCTTTGAGAAAGAGTTTTCTTAAAACGTTTTTAAAACCCCTTACTGGGCATATTTGCTCACCCTGCATTTTTTGTTTTAAATTTTTTAGGAATGGTTTGTACTAATGAATTTTATCAGAAGCAGCTGGTTCCCCAGAATCCTGAGCCTCTCAATCTTCTGTAGTAATGGGACATGATATTTAATTTGTAAATGTTGTAGTGAAATGTTAGTATATCATATCTCATAGGCACCCGGGGATTGGGGTCGCTACAATCCAAATGGCTGGTATGTGTCAAATCTCATTTGAATTGCTGGAACACTTCATGGCTTTCTTCTCCACTTAAGAACTCCATTGATATCCCACTACATTGGAGGAATATGTCTATATCTGACATGCAGGGAAATGATGATGTTGATGCAATCATACATAGTAATTTTTAGAAGGAAATTGCTAATTATGACTATGTTGATAATGACATTCTTGTCTAGAAACCTGTACTCAATGGGCTATTTTCCAGTCCTGATTTCTACAAAATGCAGTGTGGTACAGCACCTGGATCACCTGTGTGGGTGAAAGGTGTTAGCAGGCCCTTCATTTTTCCAAATGACACTCTGATGATTTGGAGAATCTGGAAGCAACGGTTGCCAATTCAGTCTTCCCTTCAGTGAACTGGAGTGAACCTTGCCATGGTATGTTACTTCTGTTTGAATAATGAAGAATATGTCTTGCATTTGTTCCTTGAATTCCAATTTTCTGCTCATTTATGGATGTATCTACAAGCTATTTTTCATTGATGCCTCACATACTTCTCAGTTGACTCTTTGTTCACCTCGGCGCTATAAGAAGAAGGCAGTGAGAAAGTGAAAAATCTGCTCACTACCGCTACTGTCTCAGTTTTTTCATATATTTGGAGGTCTCAGAATGGCATGGTATTTAACAATAGAATACCCATGTTCCGGTAAGGTGTACTGGAAATCCACCGAAGCATTAAACTTGCTTCGGTGAATCAAACTGGAATAATGAATAACAATATTTCTGACTTCATTTTGTTGAAGACTCTTTGTGTTAGTGGTAGGGAGAGGAAGCTATGAATGATGAAATATATCTGTTGGATTCCACCAATCCATTATTGTCTGAAGGTAAATGCAGATGGAGCGGCCACTAGTGCACCGGGCTCGGCTGGTTGTGGTGGAGTATTTAGGAGTCCCCGGGGCTTTGTGAAGGGATGCTACTTTCATTGCATTGGGAATGGGCATGCGATTGAGGCAGAACTATGGGATACTATAAAGGCGGTCAGGTACGCAGTTCGTTATGGTTGGAGAAAGTTATGGCTAGAGTCAGATTCTTCTGTTGCTGTACAGATTTTGAAGGGTCGATCCAGGAATGTCCTATAGAGGATGTTATCTGTATGGATAAAATGTCTTCAGCTTGCTGAGAGGATTTGCCTTGAGGTCTCTCATGTACACAGAGAGGCAAACTAGGTTGCTAATGCTCTTTCCAAAAGAGCGATTATGGAGGTCAGTTCTAGCTGGTCCTTTGTATTGCCAAGTTATTGTAGTGGTCTGGTGCATGATGATAGTGCTGGTATTGTTTATACAAGGTTCTGTAGGGCTCCCCTTCTTTGAGTTATATTGTACTATTTACTTTTTTATATATATAATTTTGTTGAGAGTAGGCTCCTCTTGTCTCTCAGACCTTTTGGATTATCTAATGGCCAAAACGTACTTTTTTATAAACATTTATTTTTAAACAAATTTTATTATTTTGGAATAGAATATTCAATAAAAGTGAAGAAAATAAGTTAGAAATAAATATAATATTTTAAATAATAATTATTTAATTAAAAAACTTCATTTCATCATGAAATAAATAATTAAACCGAACTGTCTGAATGTTTTCAGTAAAACACAACAAAAAATTTAAGAATTTTTACCCTTGGTTTATAAATATTATATATTATTCTAAAATTTTTCTTTTAAATTATAAAAAATTAATTTATATGAAAAATGATTCAATAAAATTCATTGTACTCATATAAAAAAATAATTTTATAAAAGTGATGACATTAATTATATCGATATTTTTACTATTCACATAAATATTAATTACTTTGAAAACATCCAAAAATTCCACTGTAAATGATCTAAAAATGATAAATCATAAAATAAAATTAATTTTTCAAATTCATATCTTATAATTTATAAATTTAACATTAAAAATAAATAATAAAATACCATAAAAATTAAATTTCAATGAAATTATTTTTTTGGTATATATAATATTTTTTAAAATAGTTATAGTTATAAATATATCAAACATGAAATATTTAAATTTTAAAAAATAATTTTAATGATAAAATATAAATTTTAATAACAGATTAACTGTAAAAATTTAGCCTTTATTTTTTTTGAATTTAATTCTATTTTTGTTCATTATATATATATAGTTATATATATATATATATTTAATTATTTTATGAGTTTTCACACATAGAAATTGTATTTCTATCGTATGATGTCATAAAGATATTTCATTTCAGAGCTCCATTTGGATGATGTTATTGGAAACAATATTTAGTTAGGGTGGAAGAATTGATGTTGTTTTGTGAAGGGTAAAATTAAATCTATTTTTGATATGTGTAATAAATTATTTTCAGCACAGTTTTACATGTTTCCCACATTACCTCGGAGAAAAAAACAAGATTACGAAGAGTAAAAAATTAAATATTATACAATGAAATAATTTTCAAATGCAGGATGATTTAGAAATTGATATCATGCTACCCATTTCTGACATTAAAAAAACCTAGAAAAAATTCTGGGAGTGATATCACTTTGTAATAATTGAATTATATTATTTGATATTATAACACTAGATGAATTACAATTTTAATAGTGGATAAGAAATTATAACTCCCAAATCATCCTAAAAAAATTCACATCTGAATCCTATCATGCCTTGAAACATTGAATGTTCTATTTAAATTACTCTCTAGTTGTACCCATGTCTCTATTAGAATATAATTTAGAATCATATAAAGCATATAATAGATCACTTATACAATGGGAATGAGAATAAATCATTTTCAATAGTTCATAGAGTGAAAATGGAAATAATTCCATGTAAGAAAAGTTAGGAGGTGCTTTGGATAAAATTCAAAATACTAAAATCCATGTTAGATGAAATAAGATAGGTGGAATGACATATAAATAAGGAATTATTTTTTAAAATAAATGAATAAATGATTTTATTTTATTTAGACTATGTTTATAATATGGGGAAAATGATATTTATTCTTAATTCATTTAATTAACAAGATATGAAATTATTCAGTTATGCTAGAATTTACATAAGCAATATGTTCATTATATTTTATCAGTATTTAATTAATTTTATTCCCTCATAATGATTTTTTAATTTCATAATTTTAAAAAATTAGACCTAAAGGATAATTTTATATTATTGTGTCAGTATTTCATAAAATAGAAAAATTATCATATTATTTTATTTTATTAATTTTAGGAACAGGTAGAATGGTTAGATATTGAAAATTATTTGATTTGGTTTTTGAAGGTGAAGAATAATACTGAAAAGGAAGTCGAAGAGAAAAATTTGGATGATTCAAAATTCCAGTGTTCCCAGTACAGATATTAAGAGTTACAAAATATTAAATAATATTTCCTAGTTGGGATAAATAATGGTTACTTTGGTAGATAAATATAAGTTACAACATGATATGAGTGATATTAGAGAAAAATTCCTTTTCTAATAGGGAGAAATTTGGGAAATCTTGTCCATAAATACAAATGATTATTTTCCATTCCAATTATGGTGATGTATCATTCTTCTCTAAGAAACATAATAAATTCAATGCAATAAATGTTATTTGTATAGGGAAACATGTAAAATCATAAATAAAATATGTGTTTTGTTATTTTAAATTATTTTTTTCAATGGTCAACTTTGGTTTATAAAGCCATATAAAAAGGACATGTCCATAGAAATTTATGTAGAGTTTCATATCACGTATTTATTAAATATTTCAATTAATCATTGGGAAAACTAAAATAAAACTCAGAAAAGAGTGAATAATCATATAAAAATTAAATGACATGATCTAGGCACCATAACTCCAGCACAAAATATTTATAATATAATTAATGTATCATAGTTCATGAGGTAGAGAAATAATGATCCATTTTTTCTCATATATTTTAATGAAAATTGAATACTGTTATTACAAATTTAATATATAATCCACCAAATTATAAACAATTCAGTATTTTAAAATGTTATACAAGGTATTGTTTTTTGATTTTTGAATTCTTCCATGAATTAGTACTCTAGAGTTGTTATTGTTCTCCAACCCTCTCATTTTCTTATACTCTTTCATCGAACATATCAAATATGGATATTGGTGAGTAACTAAACTAAATATTTTCCTTGAGGTAGGTCATTTGGTTGTTCCCAAATCCCAATACTTTTTAATTTTCATTTTGTTTTCTTATTGAGGGATGGTAGAGTGTTATAGTTTGGTGTAGTGGTTTTCCTCTACCCTATAGAAAAACTCTCAATACCATTACATTCACTTCAAAATATTAATTCTCTCCCTTCACTTGGATATATATTCATGTAATCATGTTTATTTTAGTAATGAGATTAAATTTCATGTGATGGAAGCATTCCATTAAAGGTTTCACATGCTCTATTGTCGCAAATAGAATTTCATCAATCTATGAAGGTGTATTTGAGATGGGGTAGTGCCCCAACACAAATTGTCAAAATGTATTGACTATTTGTGATGGATTTGTTATTCCTTTATTAATAGTTATTATTTGTGAAGACATATTTCATCAATCACAATTACTTTTATAATTATTTCCCACCACCATGTGTGAAACATATTTGGAACATGAATTTTTTATGGGATTATACCTATGTCACAAATACCCATCAACTCAAGAGTATTTTTGATAGGTAATAATATACGTAACAAAATATTTTAATAGAATAACTATTTGTGAAAACATTAATTCTATCTCAAACACCCTATCATAATTAATAAATTTATTTAACAGTACATTACCCAATTCAATATTTATCTGCTCTTCCACACCTATCCTCCTCCATCTCCCAAACTAGCATGATGATCATGACTCAATTTCCCCATTCGGTGTCTCTCCAAAAAACATTTTTTTATAGACCTGACTATTATACTCATTGTTCAGGATTCCTCTTATCTATATTTTCAATATTTTTTGGGTTTTTTAAATTTTATTACCTGATTTATTTTTCGGTATGTTTTTCTCCAATGTACTTTTTCATAAGGGATTATTTGCATATGCTTCATCAATTCCATTTGGTATAGATTTCTTTTGTATACATTTTTTAGGGTTTTACACATTTTATTACATAATTTATTTTTGGAAAAACCTTGTTGGGGAATTTTTTATGATTTTTATTATTATTTAGGGTTCATGAAAAATTTTTATTCCCTTTTTGATATTTTTATTTTAGGTGTATGTATATATTTTAATATATTCCCGATTTTATATATTTATGGGAGTGAAAACCCTAGGTATAAAAATTTATCTGAATATTTCTTAGGTTTGTGTTTTTTATAACATATTTTGTTTTTATATTCGAATGCATATGTATTTATATAAATTTTTATAAATAACTAGAAAAGGGAAAAAGAAATACTTCATCAACTTTTAGTTCATGAGTAAAAGTAAAATTGATGGTCATTTAGACATGATTAACACAAATTTTTTATTTCTGGGACATTACATTTAAAAATAATATAATTTACACTTTTATAGTATTTTATAATATATTTTATTAATTTATCTCAAATTATACTAATTTGTTTATTTATTTATAATATCTCATTTATAATTAATTGTATTTTTTTCATTAGTTGATAATAGGGTTATACACTCAATAAAATGTTATATGAATTAAAATAATTTATTACATGTTCATTATAATGTTTTTTGAATGAGGATACATTGTTTAAATGTTGCTACCTACATAACATGTTTAGGATACATCTGAGACAACATGACCCACAACACCCCTTAAAAATATTACCATGTTCCAATTCACTATAAGGCCATAATGTGTTATTTGTTAAAAAATACAATGTAAAATATTAGAAGTTAATATGATACTACATTACTAATATAGTGTAATTTCATGAACCAATATACTATACATTCATCGCAACAGAAGCGTATGGATCTAATGTCCGAAAATGTCATAATAGGACCTTTTACATATTTGTAAATTACATTAGTTTTTGTAAAATAATAAATCACATGAAAACTAATTTGGACTAATTAATTCACATATAATAAATGTAGATCTATCATTTGGGGTCATTTATCATTGGAGCTTCCTTGTACAACACATTCTATGATCCATGAGAACAAGATAATTCTAATATAAATTGTCTAAAAAATCTTAGAATACAGTAATATGATGGGTAGACATAACTATAAATAAATAGATAATGATTAATATTGGAATGATAGTGGATATTAACCAGGGTTAATGAATATTTATATCCATGTGGTGATACCGTTTCAAAATCAAATCCACGTAAAATAATTGTCAAAATTTGAAGGATATTCAAAATGATGACCCATAAGGAGGGAAATGAGTTTAGAATATGGATTGTGGGACTATATTTCATCACTTTTCTAGAGTAATAAGATCTTGTAGATAATACCTTTATAATAATTTTCCACAATTTTCATTTTCAGATAAAATACGTCTTCCATATTATTTTATTATTATTATATCTTCATAAATTAAATATATACACATAATGGGGAGGTAGAGATGTGTATTTATATTGTTTATAAATTCATGAATGAAGTATATTTATTCTATAATCATATTATATATTTATTTACATGCTAAATTTATCATGTAGTAGATGAAAATAAGGGATTAAGTGAAGAACAAAGCATTAAAATGTAATCTGAATCCATGAAGTAGGGACTCATTCTTATGAAGTAGTAGGGTTTCAATAAATAATAAGGAAGACATTTAAAAACAACACAGGAATTAAATTATCATAATAATGTTATTATTGGAATCCTCATAAGGAACTATGATTGAAATATGACAGTAAATAGTTAATTGAGGGTGATCATTAAAAGGGAGATCAGGATCTAGTAAATAGTTAAGGAATTTATGTATAATAAATATTAAGTAATAAACCAATACCAACATCCCAATTGATTCTAATTTAGTTTTTAGTGAGCCTATGTACTAGAAATGAGCTTGATATATTGAAAAAACTTATTTAAAATCAATAATATTTGCAACTATTTATATGGTTGAAAATCGGAATCAAAATATTAATTTTTTTATACACATGGAAAACAAAAAATTAAGAACTTAAACCACATAAATCATTCTTATATATTCATTATCCTCATTAATTTTACACTACATTAAATTCATAGGAATTATTGTATGACTGTAAAAGTATATATACACTAGTTGTTTGAGTAAATATATGATACCATTGATTCTTGATGTTCAAAGACACATCCACCATAGTAAAACTAGAAAAATAAGGATATGGAGGAATTTATGTTTTCTATGAGGGAACATAACAGGGAAGAAGATTTATTTAATGAAGAAATTTTCTAGAATTATAATATACAACAAATTCATATGGAATTACATTTTTCTAGAGTGTTTCTAAATCATTTTTGAATCACACTAACATAGAATGTGTCAAATTATGAATAGAATAATTGTTATCTATAGAACATTAAAATTTTTAATGGACTACCGTAATATAATTCTAAACGATTCATGAAATTTTTAATTGAATGGGTTCATTGCATCCCACTCAATAGGAAGAATGTGGTTGAACATTGAATTTATTTTCTTCTCCTACTATATTGTGGCATAGAAAAGGATGTGGTTATGATATAAAAAAGTAATCTCAATCAACTATTTGATGTTAATTTACAGTGTATTATTTGATATATTATATCCAATATAGAGAACCATATATTTATTGTCCCATAAATGTATATTTATTTCGAAGGATCAAGAATCCTTACACAAGGAATTGAAATTATTCTAGGAAATCTACCCATAGTGTCCTCATCATCAATTCCAACATGATATAATTATAAATTCGGTTGTAAATGGAATAATGTTTTTGAAAAAAACATTTGAGGAAACTATATAAGGGATCTACAAGGGTGACATGTGAGTAGATAAGAGACATAATATAAATCATTTTTATAATTTGAATTATATGATATTAGATAAATAAGTTTCACATTAAATGAAGAGATAGTATGATATTATTTGAAATTAAACATAGATTATTTTAAATAAAAAATTAATTATCATGTTTCCAATAACCATAGAGAATGGTAATAACATAACTAATATAAAATATATAGGCACCCTTTTATCCACTATATGAACTTTAACTTTATATCTCAAAACAATTCACATACTCAGGAGGAGGAAAGAATTTATAGGTAAAACTAAGGGATGATGACCATGAGTAATGACCAATTTTAAATCACTTTTAATTATTGATTGAAAAACAACAATAATTAATCAATGAGAGATCAGTTAATATTAAAGCATCGTGTTCATGGTGATTTTTGAGGAAATAAACAATCATGTTTTCATTCATTAAATAACTAATTGACCTATGATATTTACGATTCTAAAACTATGAATACTTATTCTGATTGAAAATGATATTAGATGAACTAAGATAGATGATATGGTTTCAATTAAATATAAATTAATTTGTCTTGATAAAAAAATATACTTTTTGAAGAAATGATCTAGGAATATTTTGGAACCAGTTTTTAAACAAAATATTTAATTTATTGTTGGGTAACATTAAAAGAGAAAGACAATGAGAGGAAAATGTAAAAATCCTAGAACTACTTAAAAATCATTAAAATGGATATAAGGAAACAAAAACTAGTGGAGGATATATTTTCAAGGAAAGGGTTAAATAATAGACTATGAAAAATGATATATGAAATAATAAAATTAATTATGAATAGAGTTCTAAAGTATAATTTGATAGTAACAATAAAAAAATGAAAAACATAAAGAAAAATTATTTTTTAAATGTAATAAAATAACTGAAACAGATTTTATGATTTATATGATTATGATAAGTGATAATTATGTTTAAATTAATTGTGTTATTATATTTGATGAATTTCAAATGTAATGTAAAATTTTTATAAGTTGGATGACTCATTTGGAGAACCATGTGGGTAACTAAGATTCATCATGTTTAAAGAAGTTGAAGAGGTTTTTTATAGTTAGAAGTATTCATAGTGGGTGAATCGAGTAAAGGTTCTTAGTGGGGGAGGCTTGGAGAATTCCACACTAATGATAGAAATAGTATCTAGATAATGGTGTATGAAAAAATATCCTATACACATAAAGACTCACCAGTGTTCCAGTGAGAAAATATCGGTTTGTTTCTGGCCCATTATCTTCTCTTATGGGTGCACTAAGCTGTTTTTAGTTGGTGTGTTTTTTGTCATTTTGAAGACCTTACCCATCAGGAATAACTTTAGTTACTATAATTATGGATATCTTTTTATCTAGGATCTCCTACTTTCATCCTTCTATGATTTCCCTTTGATCATTTGTGTATCTTTATGGAAATGGATATAAAATATTTGAAATATCATATCTAGTTCATCAATTATTCCCTCCTTCATACACATTTGGTGGTATATCATTTTTTAATCATTGTATTCAAATCATCTTTGTATGATTTAGACCATTTATCCTTTACTAAATTGATTATATTATAATTCCTTATTCATGATTATTTTGATGCTTTATTGTTCCTTGGGAGGATTCCAATTAATTAATTGGATTACAATTCCACCAGATCTTTGAAAATTTAAGTGAAGGATTGGGTTATGGATTTTCATGCCTGGATGTGGTTACATAATGATGAACACATGTTGTATTTATTTGTTTCATTTAATTTATGTTCCATGGTTTCTTATCATTTTCTAGATTATTTCATTTGAATATACCCTTGTGCCATGAAATTTATAAGGTTTTTTTTCGTGACCTAGAATTTTAATTGTGCCAAGAGTTGTCAAACACTATGGGTTTATTTTTGAGATCAGATACATTTTTTTCTCCTAAGAGTTACAATTTAAAAATATTAAATCTTTCCTTCATTTCATCATCAGGTGATGGGTATTTTTCTATAAATGATGGTGGAAGGGTGTTGTGAACTATTCATGAGTTGTTGGTCATGGTTTTGGCTTGGAAATGCTAAATAATATGTCATTTGGGGAGTATGTCTTTAACTATTGAGTAAATGTTTTGTATTAATAATTACAAAATTAAAACTTATATATAATAAATAAATTTTAAATTCTTGAGATTGAGTTAGATCATTGGGGATATCGATGGAGGCCAAATGGGCCTGAACAACTTAGATAGAGCACATGGCCTTTTCATAAATTTGAGTTTGATATATTTTATAATTTATAGTCTTGTGTAATCTTCCCTATGGTTTATGTAATAGTTCATTGGAATTTGATATGTGACTATCCACCTTGTGATAATGACACATAATTCCTATTTATGTTATGAATGTCATGAAATACCTTTTAGTTTCTGATCCTAATTTTATAATAATATAAACAAATCATTCCAATGGTAACTAAACAAATTAATAAATACCATGATAGACCCTTTTGTTCTGTATTAATATCATGAATTAATTATTGAGACTTGATAACAAATGAGTTCTTTATATTACATGGAGACCAAATCTTTTATAGTGTTTCTACATGTGTCATAGATACAATTAGACCACGACTAAAAGTTTACCACATGTGTGTGTGTTTTCATCCTAGGACACTATGATAGACACTTAATCACATTTGTATCTATAACCTATGAGCCCTTGTTAATTTCTGGATAAAATTAATGTTTTTGTGTAGCATATGAGGCCATGTTTGATTCATGATCACATTTTTCTGTATGTGTATCCCATGATACCATGTTTTATGTTTGATAAAAAAAATTATATGGATACTGATGCTATGTTGTTTCTTTATTGTTCCTACTTTTATAGTGACATGGTATGTTCATCATTTATAATTAGAACCCTGATATGTGTAAATTATATGTATTTGGAGGAATTGATTGGTTAATTTGAATAGTTCTAATATCATGTTATGGTTATCCATTAGGGGGGAGTGTGTAGAAAATGAACAGATGATTCCAAAAGACATTAAATCAAGATAGGGACATGATGAACTTGACGCCTGAACCAGGGAAGTGGAAGAAATGGAATGATGGGATTTTCCATTGACCCATGGTAGTTTCACGATATAAAATCATTACATCCAAAACTAATGATAGAGACATGGTATGATCGCCTTGAGGACCGTCTCATGATGTATCTAGGAAATAATGTATTTATGGCCTGATATGAATCATTTAATTATCACTAAAAAGAGATATATTAACTAGACATGTGGTTGGATTTGTGAAAAAGATCAGTAATGATGTCCTTGTGTCCTTTCCAACAAGTAAATATATTGGTGGATAATGTGATATACATGTTATTACCTTATTTTCAACTCTAATTGATATATTCCATTATGAAAACATTTTTGGAATTGAGACGAAGCATGTATAGTCAAGGGTTCATGTTATCTTGGTAAGAACACAACTTCTTGAATGATGAGTTTTTTTAGATTACATGTGAATTAGAAGTATATGTTATGGATGAATAGTTTATGTATTTATAATTTTCTTTATAACAAGATTATCAGTTGCATGTACACTACATTTATAAGATAGGTTCCAGACCTCATTGGTTGTGAAAAACTAAGTTGTACCCGCATTCTGATTAGGAATCCATGAAACATGAGTAACTAAGAATCCCTCACTAGTTATAGTTATAGGTTGGGATGAGGTCAACGTTTTATTATTGATGGAGATAGATCACTATGATTTTGAAGACTGTGGGAGGTGAGTATTAGAGTTGGGTGAAGTGAATCTTGGTAATTTCATCATTTCTACCTTTTACGTGTGACTATATAGGTGTTCGATCATGGAATCCCTCCCTAGAATCCACTTAGTGGTACCCTAGTTTTATAGGCCACCTAACCTCAAGAAAAACTCACCGTATATTAGATCATGTTGACTAGAAGTGACTATCTATGATGGTATGATGGGGATATTATACACTTATGATCAGAGTAAGCCATATTTTCCAATAATAATCATAATAAGTGGAAATTGTAATAGTTGAACAGTAGGGTAATAATAGTCAACCAAGTAATACATAGGTAGAATCTATAACAATATCAAGTAACAAAATTATGACGCTCACAATATTCTATTAAAAAAATCAAGTACACTTGATATATGGATACAAGCATGTACAACATGCTAATAAAAAATAAATAAATAATGAATTAATCCTATAATAGTATCATGAGTATATGCTCAGTCCTTTATTGTCATAATCTAACCTAAAACTAAAAATAATACATCATATTATGGGTTCTTTCATTTTTTTTCTCTATAATCATGAGATTAGTTTGGGAACCATTAGTGTCCCAAATAAGATTTGAGATATATAAGTATTCACCACTAATGGTGTCTGCAAAAATCCATTATGTGCATATAAAATGAGAAATGTGATGTTGTATAATTGATATAAAAATAAATAAATAATCCACATCAGATTGGGCTCGTCATGGGATACGTGACTGAAAATACCTACCACATTAGAAACTGGAAATCATTAAACTACGATCAACCTATATAGATACAATACGTATTTGAATGTATATATAATCATTATTTTTCAATGAGGATGCATGTGGAAAACATAATTGTTCTATCAGAATGTTAAGATTAACATGTGTTAACCCCAAGTATGTTCATTGGATTTCCAGTCAACTCTTGGGAAATATAACTAGCATTCAGGATGTTATTAGAAGGCTTCATTAGTGATTAATAAATGGAACCCTTACAATTAAAAAAATTAAATCCTAATAACATCTATGGTGATTCAAAAAATTAAACCCAATTATTCCTCTAGGTGAATCATTGATACTGATCACCATAAGATTCCATCCAAATAAACACATAATATGAATCCCAAGTATCAGTCTCAGAATGGTGTAAAGACATGACCAATTGATCCCATCACAAGAATAATACCTAGGGGACTAGGTATCACTCATTTCATGATATAAATATATTTAACATTGATCATATCGAATAGTAATTAAATAGGAACCATTATCACCGATGGGAAGGTATTTCATCCACTGTTTGACCTCTTTTAAGATGTTCTACTAAAAGAAACCAAGTTCCACTCCAAGTATAATGAAATTAATTTATATTTTCCAAGTATAAATAATGATGAGGCCATAAAAGTCATATTTATGGTGTATCACCCTCAACGTAATGTATGGTTCATGATATTAGCTAACATGAAATTCATACCCCATAAGAAAAACATAATAATATATCGAATGACATATATCACACCTCAATAGTTCATTTAAAAAATTTCAAAGCATGAGGGAATTTGGCCATTGAGGAATAAAAACACTTAGGGTTCTTTTTGGGGGAGGTCACCAAACTATGTTAAATTTATATATGTTATAACAATTATAGGCAAGAGTTATCATATAATTTAATTTATTATACATTTTTGAGGAACCACTATAGATGTATGGTGCATGAAATAATGAAACATAATAAAATACTACAAAATTATAGAAAATAAGGATACCACCTACATTATGTTGGTAGACACCCACTGATCCCTTTTTGGCACATGAATTGAGCTTGAATTAATGAAATTGGAAATATGGAAGGAATACCTAAAATTAAGTAATATGATATAGCAGAATAATTCAAAAAACTATAGAGATAAAAAAAATAATGTACGTAGGAGGAATGAGGATCATACCATTGTAGATCCAAAGTTATCATTGGAATAGAAAACATATCTTGGAAGGAGTTTAATAGAAGGACCCTATATTAGGTTGTGGATGAGCTCTATTGTGAGGCTCTTATAAGTTAAAAAGGGTGGGGTCTATCAAAATGTGTTTCTTCCCCATAAAGAATTCTCTAATTATATACTTTGGAAGTAATATATACAGATTTCATTGATTTTTCATGACGTGTATATATAATGCACCTCATATAAATCTTAGAGGTTTTCATTCCTGAGAAAAATAGATTCATGACATGAAAGGGGGGTATGGCTAGACCCTAACACATTGTGTATTTAATACACATCTATTATTTGGCCAAATTCCAGGCTCCATCCCTATCACTACATTCATCCCAAAAAAAAACCAAACTCCCTAAAGACCCATTCAGCAGTGTCTAATACATAAGAAAATATTAAATAGTGATTTAAAGAATTTAAATGAATTTATAGCTTATGGAAAAGAATGGTTGTTAAAACCTCTAAATATTAAAAAACCTCCCAAGGTTTTCTTTTTTGAGGGTTTTAATGCATCTTCAGAGAAACGTTTTGTCCACATAGCACATACATTTTTCTCTATATTCTAAATCTCATTCTGTACATGGACATGCTAACATATGACCCAAACTAGAAGAAATGACCTTCCTTAGAGATCCATTTTACTTTGATAAATGCTTTGTATCTAATGATTATCAAGGTATCCCTTCACCACCCTATTAAATCTCACATATAAAACCTATTATTTTGAAAAATATATACAAAAATCATTTCCCAATTCTCATAGTCATCATTTAGAGATCATTTCAAACCAAAAGACCATTTTAAAAATATTCAGGAAATGATCCTAAAGGGAATAGTGAGAACTCTTTATGAATATTTTTAATATATATTTTATCATTATTTTTGTACCTATACAAAATCACATCTACCAAACCATTCAAAAATAGGAAATGTCGCTCATGTTATGTGAATATTACCACCTCTATGAAATAGTTTTTCATTTTTCATCACCGCATATAATGGATAGTTTTAAGAACATATTTTATGAAAAAATATAATATTTATAAAAATAATTTTTATCCTATATAAATAAATTTATCTTTCTATATATATTCTCATCCAATTATATATGAATACATTGTCTATGTTATGTGGGTATTACCCCATCAAAGGATAAAAATTTTCATTTTTCATCACAAATTTTCCTAAAATTATATTTGATGAATATAAATTATATTAGTGAGTATTATTTGACTTAAATATAATTAAATAAAGGTAATAAAATAATTAATTATCATTATAAGATATCCCATTGATATTAGTAAATTACACAAAATAAACTCTTCATGGATTCCATTTTCACAAACCATTCCAAATTATTTCATCAAATGAACATGTGGATTCAAAAATAGTTAAAAAAATTATTTCGAAAACTTTTATAATCTATTAATTATAATATTTTCCCAAATAATTTGGTATAACCTCACCATTATGAAATAAATATGAAATAACAAAAATTATCAGAATTCGATATAGAAAAAGAACATTAATTAAATAAAATATGTGTAATGAATTATTATAATTAATGAATACAAAATGTATAAAATATTTATTTTTTTAAAAATAAGTGATTATGATTTATATTAATATTATAGATGAGGTTAAAGAGATATCATGATATTTTGGAAAATATTTAAGGTTTATTCATCTCGACTTTCCTGAATTTGGACATGTTTTGTATTATGCCCATATTTTCATTAATATTGTGTATATAAATACACATTAAACAAATATAAAATAAATATATGTGTTCAAGGTATTCAAAATTATATTTCATGCTTTCACATTCATTGTTTTTTATTAAAAAGTTACCAATTTCGTAAGGATTTATTTTCCAATATAACTTCTGTTATATTGGGAATCATTCCCCTAGATGTCCATATTTTTTCATTATAACGTTCAAAATTATTATTTTGAAATATAAATATATTTTAATTATTTATATTGTTGTTTTTACCAAAATAATTTTATAAATGATGTTGTATTACCTTTTAATAATTTGGGGTTTAATAAATATATTTTGAATTTTTATTCACATTCATATCTTTTATCTCCCACTCAAAAAATTTAGATATAGAAATTATTTACATTCGGGATTCCATTATTTATAATTAAATTTTAAGATAATTATTTTAAAATTATTCTTACCATTACCCAGAAAATGATATATAATGGTGTTTTTCCTTCATTTTTGATTAACCTTGACATTCATTACAGTATATTGAAAATAATATTGTTAAAACATTCTTTTCTAACTTTTATTTCAACGCAATTATTTTATTTTATTTCATAAACATCCATGCCAATTTTTCACTATTATTAAATAAAATTTCTTGTCTATACGTATTATAATTTATTTTGAAAAGGTTTTCAATAATTTAAAGGTTATTTTACATCTTTCTCTACATAAAATTTAATAATCATTTTAAGGATTTTTTCCATATATTTCAACAATATTTTGTGTTTTTATGCTACACAAGAATAAATTTATAATGATATTATCTACCATCATGCTCAGGATTACATACTATTGGACAATTCCATTTTTGGATGTAGAAAATGTTAACAATCTTAAAATAGGTAATTTAGATATGTATAAATATTGATTATAATGCCGCGTTTTTAACCATTTTTTATCAAGTTATTTCATTTAATGATTCAATGATGTTAATTAGTATTTAGTGGGACCTATATTATATATACCTTCTATTTTCAAGTAGATCTAATGAGTTAAAATATTTTCAGTATTCACTGTATGCCTACAGATTTATTAACAGTGTATTAGTTGATGATTTAATGATATTTCTTGTATCATGGAATGAAACCATTATAGTATGATTAACATGAATGACATAAAAAATTCCATCACTATGAATTTTTTTTACACATTTGATTATTTTAATTTCATTGTTAACCATATATATATATATATAATTCTAATGTTATTGATTATACAAGAAATATATTGATTATTTTCTCTCCAAAATATGTTAATAATTTTATTTCAATGATATATTCTACATTAAACAATCCACTAATAGGAATTTGATATCACCCATTATTTTTATTACATTACATTGGTTACCATGATTGGATAATTCATTGAATTAAAAGATGTATTAATTGCACTATTAATGATTAATCAAGTTTAGAAGATATGTTTTGTGATTCCAACGTAATATGAAGAGAATTTACATTTCTAATATCATAATACTGTTAAATTTTTCTATTTAATGAGATTTTATCTTCTATATCCTTTACCAATATAAAAAATTGAATACCAACTTTGGGTTACTGGAGTCAATGTTTTTATAGTTTTTATTAGTAATTGGTTTAATCAATACATTGTGAACTAGATATTAGAAGAATATAACAAGAATTGTCACTATAATATACCCTTAGAATGGTCAAAAACATTTAAAAACAAATGAATTTTTATGGATCAATATTCATAATGTAATGATCTATATATGTGTACTATATTATTTAGATAATTTCGTTAATGGGTAGAATGGAAAATTTATCAAAATTTGTAATCTATGTATGTATTTCCCACTTCATAATCTCAACATGGTTAATGTTGGTTCCAAAAATATTATTACAATATTAGGGATGATGACTTAGGTTATGACCAATGACCATTAATATATGGAAAAATATGTTTTATTAATGAATGATGAATTTTCCCCTGATGTATTTCTTTCGAAGAAACCTTAATCATTTAAAGGAACATATACTCTATTAGTAACATAAAAAATGACCAACTCCAACAAAATTATATTTCTATAATTAGGGAGTAATGAATGGGAGAATGTTATTCAGATTGTGAATTCTTTAAAGGGAGTTATAGATCATTGTTATTCATAAATACAAATATTGTATGTGGGTGGAGGAGATAGAGATCATGGAATGTAATAATGTTTTTAGAGATATTCCTTGAGAAACCTATCTCTTGAAAGGAGGGTCATTATAATAAATGAAAATTTGTTAATTAAAAGTATAAGGAAGAGGAATGTGATGTTTTTTATATAGATATATTTTTATTATTAGAATTATATTCTTTTGGAAGTGTAATAAATCCAGAAAGAATGATTTTCTATTATTAATGTGCATAAGGTGATACTCTGAAAGTAAGCAATATCTAAAATGTTTTCATCATATGTGGATAGAGTATCTAGTTCCATCATTATAGATTATTATTCCTATATATACTAAAATTTATTGGGAAATCATTAAAATTATCCAGAATATGAGGGCTCTATGAAGGGAAATATTGAAAAAGTAATTATGTTAAGTGTGGTGTTCCAAAAATCTGATTTTTTTATAATGAAAAAAACATCTATAGAATTTAATGTAAATGTAAATTTCATAATTTTTGGAGACAGAGGACATCATTGTCATGAAAACAAGGTAAAAGAGAAGCTTCCAAATTCCAATTCTTTAACTATAAGAAAATATAGAATTAATTAATTAAATTCCCCTATAATATATTTAATTGACCTAAATAAATTATTTAGGATAATGGGTGAGATTATTTTGTTAAATTATATGAGTTTAATGTTCAGAATGATGGGATAACATGTACATTTATCAAACCACCTCTGATACTAATATGTAATGACCCAACCCATCAGGGATAACCTAGTTTGTAGAAGATCAGGTTGCCACAACCCTATGCCTTCATCCATATGTCAATGTCTAGTGACAACCACCTAGATGGAATAAATAAAATGTGTGTCATTTGGCTAAAGTACTTGTATGTATTCCCAAGTCCATCTACATGAAAAAGAGGGAAGGAATAATAATAATAAATATTAACATCTATATTAATAACCATGATTATACTACAATCTAGGGGATAAATAAGAATAGAATAGAATAGTATTAAAAATAAATAGAAAAATTCACACCAATATAGAAAATATTTCCAAATATTAGAGCAACTGGAATATAAATTCTAAGAGTCCCCACCTCAAGATCTCCATGCCCGACCAAAATAAGCGGTCTATGCACACCAGTATCCCAATACCCCCATAAAATTACTACTATCCAGTCTTCCATGTTCATAATATATGAAATGTGTGGGAATGACCCATGAAATGTTGATTATATATATACCCAGTGTAACTACTCTAAAATGGAAGGTTGAGAAATGTTACAAGAGATAGAGGTAGTCATCTACACCCAAAGAAATCGAGAAATGAGACCCAATAAACACACACACATAGATATATGTACATATATAATATTGTATTAATATTATATTATAGAAAAAGGGTATCTCCATCTCAATGACACGACCTAGACAATGAGTCTACATGCCGCTCCCAAGACCGATCATTAATTCCCAGTATCCTTCATGTCTTTCTAAAGATTTTATTATGGGTCATACCTTTAAACTACTCCACCACTCAAGAGATCATAAAATACATATGATATAGGAACAATGCTCCAGAAAAAAACGAAAAAATTAAAATTAGTAGATAGATCACTCATTCCCATGTAGGGGTATACATTCTCTGTATCTTTATACGAAATACGAAGGACCCACTCCTTAGTGAGATAAGTATGTACTATATAAATGGATTTAGAAAACACACTCAATAGGATAAGTTTTCTTTTCTATCTATAAAATAAATTTGGAGGACCTACACTATGGTGCAATAGAATATTACCATCTCCATGGATAGAGGACTTTCACTCTGTGGCGATAGGGGAGTATAATCATTATCTAGAAAACAATATGGAGGACATATCCCTTGGTGTGAAAAGGGAGCATGATATATATGCATTAGTAAACCACTACCTATTTTTATTTAGGAGTACGACCTCTACCTAAAAAATAGTACCAAGGACTCATTCCCCAGTGAGACATGGGAGTACCATCTCAATCTGAACTCTCTGACGATCTTTCTCGATCACATTCATTTTCAAGAATTCTATAAAGAAATTTCATTCATGTAAAATCTCACACAATATCTCATAATACACTATGATGTCCACAATCACATTATAAATTAAAAAATACACATGATACTCTACTTGTGGGCCAAAATATGAGTCAAAATATCTTAGATAGAAGAGTTAGAGGTTTAAAGTATAAGTACACGGCATTTAAGGGGGATGACATAGGGTGTGACCTCACGTGGCCTCATAGTCATTTACTCACCAACAAATTGGTCACTATCGATTTAGTACTACTAAAGGTGCAAGGGTCCCACATGGTCTTTTATCCCACTCTTCTTCATAGTCATGTTCATCTATATACATGGATTTGTGTCCATGAATCCATACAAGGCATGTAAGGGACCCACAAAATTTTTAACGACTACCTTGGGAATGACCATATGTTCTTTGTATTTCATGTGTCCTTTAGGTCTAGGATGTTTTTCAATCAATGTACTTGGATATGGCCTGGTATCGACACATGCATGTGTACCTTGTTTTTTCAATGTGTCTGACCATTAACATGACTGTTTTCTCCTGGAGTACTTGTTGGGCCACTAGTTCTAGGTCACATATCATCTATGGGTCCCACAAAACATTTAATTATTATCTTAACCTAGTAACCCTATCCTTCACAGATATTATATTATACGAAATGTGTTCATCCTAATATATAATGTATAGTCATGATTTTCAAAGAATGTAAGATATTAATTATGGATCCTAGATCATCCACTTATGCCTATATATCTAATAATTAACCCACATAAATCAACTAAAAATGTTTTTAATGACACCATTAAATGATTACCTAGCCTATTATGGATAGAAATTATAATCTGGCATCTTATGGGAATCTTATAGTGTTTCTCACATGCCACTTTTGTCGCTTCCATCGCCACCTCAGATCACGGTTTAATAAATCCATCATCACTACCCATAATCCATCCAAATATTCCCTCAAATCACTAATCTAGTATTTTTGGGCACATATAATAAGAATCTATGGTTTTTATATCAGATGAACCCACTCAATAATGTCAATCCATGGGTTCTTAGGCAAATAGTGAATAATGCAATGAACATGTGGGGGAAAGGAATAAGAACCAAGGTTATTCAATCATTGGATAAGTGTTCTTGTCCAAAAATCATATATTAGGGATATTTGGGGTTATAAACATCAAATAACTAATGATAAATCAAATAACCAATTTAATTTTATATATATTCTCTTGTGAAGGTTTAAATTAATCAAATATCAAACAATAGATGGTAAGAACATGGTAAATAATTTAATATAGGCTTGTATATGACAATAAAAGATCCCCACATAATTATTGGATTAATAATTGGTGAAGAACATGTTCTCCAATGAAAGGATGATCTATTTCACCTTATACATATTGATTCACATCTATTAGATCATTTATCGCCATCCAATCTCTATATACCAATTAAGACGGTTGAAACCTACTATCAATGACCCCAAAGATATGCATCTGACCATGGAGATTTTCCCTAACAATTAATCTATTGATGGAAATTCATTTGGTTTATTAAACTAATTAATTAAATTAATTAAATAATTGATCAACATAATTTACACACCAACTCCTGCCTCATCTGAATGTCTAGAAATGGCCAATTCTAGTTCATTCCTATATAATCATTATTCTCAAGACTAATCTTTGGTCTCAATTTTTGGATTCAAGAAACCATTTTAGATATATTAAATTAATTTTTTAAATGGTTCCCTCATTATATAAAATATATTAATAAACTTTATTAAATTTATTCCATGATGACTACACCTTCGAATCTTGAAATGTATCAATATTTTTCACTAAAAATATTACTTGATATATTTGAAAGTAATAAAATTAAATAATAGAGTCTTTACATAAGCATCTCCTTACACCATACGAAATGGGTTTTCAATAAAAACCATAGTGATAACATTATCATAAAATAGATATTTTAGGAATTATCTATTTTGATATACAAATATTTACTAGTTTAAAACTTGATTGTTATTACTATAATTCAATTTGACATATTCCTTAGTATAGATTATATCTCTATACAAAATTAAAGAATATATTTCTTAATGAAGGATATTATTTTTCTGAATTATAATTAAAATACATTATTTTTCCAAGGGGACACTTCATTATGATAAGAGTTTCTAAAACTACCACCAATAACACACCTTATTGAAATTATGAGTAATGTGGAAGAGAAAACTCAATCAATGGATGTGAATAAAAACCAAAATATAGATTATATAACAATTGTAGAAAATTAATTTAGGTATTCATAGAATAATTATGTGTAAATCTATTTGATCTTGATGATGATATTTTAATTAAACTCACTCATGATGAAAGACCGAAATCTATTTCTTCTTATAGAGTAGAACCAATTTAATTTGTAGATGTGATGAAATAATTGTTGGATTAGTGTGATAAGGGAGTAATATGGCGTACTATTTAACATTTGGGATCCCCAGTCCTATAAGGTCTTTCTAACAATAATATAAATTTATTTAGGAACTATTTATATCATTATTAAGAATTTAATATATTAATAGAATCCATTCAAGAACATAAATGGAACCGTACGAAGGATTATAAAAGAAGATATTTCATACAAAAACATATTTGGATGACATTAGAGAGAGGAAGATAGTAGTGAAATATATTTTTGAGGAGTCAATGGAAAATGAGATAGCTATTCAGAACCATATTATGTTAGATCAAATCATATAGAAGAGTTATTAAGATAATCAATAAATGGATTTAGAATTTAAAATATGGGAAAATTCTATACCAAGCTTATCTCCATGGAAGGGAGTTAAAAGGTTTTGTAATAAGGGGATGTTATATCTAAAGTAAATTGGTCCTTTTGAAAATTTTCACTTATTTTTTTTTGAATATCAGTTGGTTATGCTTATGAACCCATATAAAGTGCATAATGTATTCTATGTTTTGATTATGAGGCGTTATATTCCAAAATTGTGCACTTGCTTATCCCTAAGATAATATAATTGAATCATAAATTTTCCCATACTAAATATAATATATAGATTCATTACACTAGTGTAAAATTGTTATAGAATTAGAAAACCCAATTGGTTAAGGTATTTTTATAGATAACATATTAAATGAGGAAATATTGTATCATTATAAATAAATGAAGAATAATTAACCACATTTGATTCTAAACAACCATATATCAAAATTTTATGGTTGAAATTATTTTAATAAGGATATTGTATAATATGAGAGACTTCCATACTTTAGGTAAACCCAACATCCAAAAACTATTACAAAATAAGCACTCGATCACAATATAAACTTTTACTATTTATGATTATATATATAAGTTAAAATTTTTAATCATAGAATTTATATTTTATATAAATTGAATAAAGTTTTTACAAATAATTTCAAAATTTTCTTAGGGTAATTTATTTTGATTTTTCTAAAAAAGGATGAATTTTTAAATTGAATAGTGATTTTTTTAATAAAATATTGTAATTTATATGAAATATTCATTAAATAAGATTTAATTAAAATACTATGACTCCTTTTTCATAATCATAAAATTATTTAATAATGTTAAATAATTAATATAAAATTTTTTTTTGGGTTTGGGAACCCATTCATTACTTTTTGGATCTAAAGTTATATTTTATTCTAAAAATATAAAATATATTCATCCATTTCATTTAATTATGTATTAATAATATTACATTTTATAAATTTTTTAAAAGGATTCATTATAATAATTTTTTGAATATACACCAAAAAATATCATGGGTATTTATACTAAACATGATTATTTTCTAAATTAGTTTTTTTTCATAAAAAGGTATCCTTATAACAATAGTTTTTATTTCCATAAAAATGCATTAATTTAAATTAATTTTTACAACATATAAAATCATGATATTTTAAATATTGTTGATACTTCAAATCATCATATTAAATATTGTATTTAATCCCTATTTAATTTTTGGTTATAAAAATTATATATCTTTTTAAAAAATAATTTGTTGACATAAAAGTAAACTATGGTAAGTTGTTTAATTAATGAAAAAAGGCCTAATATAATTAAATATTTATCACTAGTTTTAATTTATAATAGGGGATCAAATGAAAATTTCCCTTATCCGTTATTTTCTACTAGATTATCCACATTCCTTTAAATATGAGATTCTTTTAATACAATGTAATGAATATTTTAACAAATTATTCCTCACTCACATATAAAATGATCCCTTCCCCACCCTAGTTATTCTAACATTTTTATCCTAATATTTCAACCATATTCTGAAAAAAAGTATACACCCAAAAATATTTTCCATGTTATTGAGGTTTTTTTGTCACTAAAAACAAATTTATTTAGACCTAGGGAGTATTCATGAGGAGTATGTTGAGAACTCCATATCACTCTTTTTTCACTTATATCATTTTCATTTTTAATATACCTCCCATTAAACCATTTTACCCATATTTTAATAATTAAATTTGTTTAATTATTAAACCTAAATGTTATTATATTGATGGAATAATCATTTTCTATCATTATCCTAACCATTCGAAAAATGACAGCATTGGTCATGTATGTAGAGATTTCCACCAATATGAATGGACTATTTAAATCTTCATCACTCACTACATGGGTGATTATATTATTATATTTATGGAATAAATATAATATTTTCTGAATATATAATATTTTATATTGATAAATTATTCATTTCATTAATAATATCTTTCATTGGAAATGGTAAATGTCACATTCGTTACATGTGGACTACCACCTCTATGGATGCCATGATTTGTTTCCCATCACATCAATTAATGGATAATTATAAAAATATATTTTTTGAATATAAATGAAATTAGAGACTAATATATTTCACTAATATATTTCTATAGTATAAAATAATAATTATTTATCATTATATTTTAATCTATTGATATATGTAAATTACCCTAAACAAGATCATTATGGGTTCATTATTTTTAAACATATCCTTAACATTAATTAAAATAACATGTTGAAAAATTAATATTAATATAATGGTTTCATCACCATTATAATATTATTATAATGATATTTTTATCAAATAATAGAGGATGACATCTCTATTAAGTATTTTTTAAGAATAAATTTATATTACTAATATTATTTGATGAATATAAACATTAACTAACTAATAAATTTGTGGCATGTGATTAAAATTAAAGAATATATGAGTTAATAGATTTAAATAATATTAACAAATAAGTGTTTAATTAGGTTATGTTTAATATATAGGAGGCTAAATAGGTTTCTTGAATACCCAGTGTAAATTGTATGGGTTATTTATCTCAATTTACCTTCTGTGATAAATGTTCAATATTATACAAATATTTTCATATATATGGTGTTTAAACTTCCCAATTAAAATATTTCCAGTTAATTTCTTCATTAATTAAATTTTATGTTGTATTCAATCTTTCTTTTATGGTATATTGATTCAAAATATAATGAAGCCATAAGTGATTCTATTCGGATCACCCTTCTTTTTTGTTGTTGGTATTTCTCTTCTATGTCCATATTTTTCTTCCCATTAATTTTCCATTATATTATTTTATAAACAAAATATTTAATATTTCTTATCATATTAATATTTATTTTTTTATATTTTCCAAATTAGTTTTATTACCCTCTAAAATATTTTGTTTCATAAATATAATTTGAAATATTATTCGTATTTGTATCATTTATATTTAACTCTACGTTAGTAGGCATAAAAATTATTTATTTTCATGATTACATTATTTTGATTTTTATTTTAATATAATATTATAAAATTTATACTTTTCATTTTATAAAAAATGATAATTAAATGTTTCAATAACATCATTTTTGACAAACATTGACATTAATTATAATTCATTGAAAATAATAATTTTTTAATTATTTTTCATACAAATATATTTCCAAACCCCATTTATATTTTTTATATAGGAAACATCCTTACAAATATTTTTTTCAAAGATAATTCCTTTACATTTTTAAATACATTAGTAAAAAATTATCATTAATATAAAGGTATTTCTCCTACTTTTTCAATAGAAATATTAATACTATATTGAGGTTGTTATTCTTATATAATAATATCCTTTAATTATTATTTTATTATAATAGTGATATAATTTAATAATACAGTCAACATTATTTATTTGGATGAATTATGTTCATATTAATCTATTTAATAACTTATGAAATTATTTATATTCTAAATTTTAGTTATTTTAGTAAAAATAATTACGAATTACTAAGGAATGTTAATTATGTGTATCTTATTTATTATATTCATATGATGGATGAATTGTATTTAGTCAGTGATGGGTGGCACCAGAAATTATATATCCACTCAATACATTAGTTGGAATCATGAAAAAAAATATTTCGGTTATTCATTATATGCATACTAATTTACTAACAATGTTATGGTTTAGGCCTTGATATTTTATGTGATGTTATATCTAAGGCCTCGATGTTATGAATAATATCTCAAATTATGAATTGATTATAAAATAATTCCTTGGCATGTGGGAATGAAATTACAATTAATATTGAAATCGTTATTCATTCTGCCACGATGAAAGTAATTGTTTTTATCAATGTGATTATTTAAAATTATATGTTATCCATGTTTACATTTCATTCTCATGTTAATCATTATATTCAATGCATATAGATTTTCTCATCGGATATATTCATTGTGATATTTTAATCCATGATATATTTAGGTGTATGTAACCCCTTACTAGGTATCTGATCTCATCCTTTTTTGTTTTTTATTCCTTAATGTACCAAAAATGGATCATTGAATAAATTTTATGATATATTTAAGGGAATAATAATGAGTTATAGTTTTAATAATTTTTTTAGATTCCAATTAAAAGTGGAAATTATATATGTAATTTTTCTCTATTTATAATGAATATATTCAATAATGATTCATAATATCTCTGGTTTCTTAAACCAATATAATAAAGGGACCACTGACTAAAGGATACTAGAGTTAGGGTTGTTTCATTTATCTTAAATTCCAACACTTCATCTGATGTATCTTGAGAAACCAAATGCTCTTCCACAATTTTTCCATATAATGTATTATCATATTCATATTGACGAACATATTCTACAGAATATTTCAACACAATACCTTAAATTCATTTTTTCTTAAATTGAATGTGTAATTCATTAAGTAATCCATCCAATTATATTTTTATATTAAAAACTTCATTTGGATGGTATTCTTCTAAAGTATTATATTTTATTATTATTATTTACATTATAACATTTTATGTATCTAAAAATTATTCTTCCTCATAATCTTCCCAATATTTTTCATCAACATATTCTTATTTTATTAACATATTTTTTCTATTGGAATCTCTTTCTAATTCGATTCCCCAATTTAGTGTTTCATCTTGATAGAATATTAATCTATTGTATTGATAACACATCACCATTAACTCTAATTTCAAACATGACTGGGAATCATGGTATAATATATCTAACTAGTCAATAATTAATTTCAATTTTAATCATGCTTTCAAACCTTTACGTTTCATGAATCCACTCTCTACCTGTGATATAAATTCATCAATATAATTCTTGTTGTTACTACCCTCTTCAATAATTTAAAAATTCTACAACGATTTGAAATAAATATATTTTAAAAATTTGTTGGATGTTACTTTTTATAGCTATTATATAAACAACCAACTTTATATGAAGATCTCCAAGAGTTATATTCATGTGATCGTGTTCATCAAAATCTGATAGCTTGGAATTATATAATTCATGAATTATTCTATGAATATTTTTCATCATATCATCATCTATTATATTATCAATAAGTCCCTAGATATCTCCATAAAAATCAATGAGATGATTGAATAAGATACCAATCATCTCATTTTGAATCATCATTCTTTTTTTTATAAATTATAATTTATCATCCATCACCTTTTTTGTTTTGGTTCAAAAATATAGATCATGTAATCCCAAATTTATTTTTATGATTCGTAGACTACCTACTTTATATAAATATTTATTCATAGGGATCTAGATATTGAATTTGTACCCTTTAAATCATTATAAAATTCCTTATTCTTAGTATTGGCAATTACAATTATTGCAGCACAATTAAACTGTATTCATAAATGATTTAGATTGAAAATATTCCATATATATAATTTTCATCTGTAAAATAACTAAATAATTTTTCATTAATAATGTTCTACAAATTTGTAACTCTATAGAGAAAAAAAAATTTAATAAAATTGTGGATTCGATACAACATGTATTACCATAGGACCAATACACAATGGGATAAGATGAATATTCACATCAAATTATTTTTTCCTCTTCTCAATTTAATTATTCTCTTTGAAAGAACAGAATGAACCTATCAATATATCAATCATACATAATATTCATATCTATATATTATGTGTACTGAAGCCTAAAATATACTTCATTCACTACTATGGGATAATAAATGGAGCATAAATTCATTGAATTCCAATGTATTGTGGTTCAAAACTATGCACCATAGATACTATAACTATTTTGGAAAGGAACAATGTTGATATCAGGGAACTACCTACTAATATATGATTATGCATTTCTTTGAGATAAGTTAAAAAATAAATAATTTGTATGATTATCTCTTACCAATATTTGAATAAATATAGAACATCCGTCTTGTGATGGGAATGTTTTTTAGCTTCTATTTTTACTTAAATTTTGAATATTTTATTGATTACATCCAATAACTATTTACCCCCTCTTCGTCAATAACTTTTCAAATTATCTTCATCATAATTTCAAATAACTTCTAAAATTTGATATAAAATCTCTCATTCAACCAAACCATAATCTAAGGGTTAGTATTTATTCTTATTCCTCAACTACACTTATATCATAAATGGTATATTACAATATTTAATCTGGTAATAAACAATCATTTTATGTTAATTAAATTATTGAACCCTTGTAAATACATTTCTCTTTTAAAATTCATATCAAATAATTATTTTTCTGAAAAATACCATTCATAGAGTGACTTCATGCCATATGGATTTATCCTTAAAAATTTACACACATTATGTTGTGTTAACATTATTCCTAGTAAAATTTCTAATCAATAATAAAATAAAATAAAAATCCATCATAATATCTCCTCATTAAAACTAAATTAATCATGGAATTAATATTCCATTATTCTCAACCTTTGAAAAATTATACATATAAGATCATACATTGTGGAATGTTATAATATTTTGATATTGAATATCTTTGACCTCGGTATTAATATGTTTATAGTGTTTACAAAATTGGGTGTTAGAACATGTTCTATTTCATTCATATTTGATGGTAGACCGTATCATGAAATGGTATTGGATTCATAGAAAATTATTTATATATATTAAACTATTTACTTCTCTTAAAAATAAATGTAATTGTTCCTCGCTTTGTTTTAAATGATCATATAATTCTCTAGAATCACTGAAATTACCCAAAATTATTTCATGTCATTACAATAGTGTTTCTGAATGTAATATGAAAATGAAAACATGGAAATGTATGGAATCATACATTTTATTGGATTGAACCAAATATGAGTCCCATAATCAACACTTTAAATCCCATACACGGTAATATTCATGAATTTTTCTAAAAAATAACAATAATAATCTTCCCTTAATAACACTTATTGAGGAGATATGTTTTAATTTTTGAACATCAGCCCTAGTCATAATGTGATGCTTTTAGTCATGGAGAAACCATGATAAGACAAAAATCTATAAAAATATTTCCTTATGTATCTCATAATACTTCAATCTTTTGACGTACTAAACCCAGATGCCAATTAATGGGTTATACGACCCCTGTGGGATACATGGCCTCAGGCACATCTCCCCAAATGCCAGAAACTACCAACTAATAGAGAGGGCCTATGGTGTGTACATGGGGAGGCTATACCCTAATTAGAAAAGTGTATCATAGTAGATAAGCATGAACAGAGGTAAATAGAGGATTTTATATAAGTAACCAGAAGGAACAATTGAAAACACGGACAAGAGTAAAAAAACTAAAATAATTGGAATAACATATAACGACTCATGATGATATGTCATGAAAATAGAAAACTAGAAATCATGTATACAATAAAACCTTCATAATACGTTCTACAAAATCGTAATGGAAATTAAAGCCTATAAAAAGAATCTAGAGCTCCATCTTGGTCATCAGCTATCAAGCTCCATCCAAAATAACAAGCAATCAAGTGTTTGTAGTTTTATTCTTTCCTTTTTCAAAACATGAATTCTTGTAATATACTCAGGGTACCAACCAGTTCCCGAAGAGTGTGAGGGATAAATATCATTGGGGCACTACAAATGGTGTCTGTAACATTTTTCCCATTTAGTGGGAGTAGTTTTTTTCCACGGGGAGGGAATGGTTTATTTATACACGAGGAGAGGGGTAGTTTTAGAGTAAAATATTGAATAAAATATTATATCGATGCTAAAACATGTAATAGTGATTATTAGAAATTATAAATTTAGTAAAATGAGTTTTATGATTTTATAATCCCATTAAAATTATAATTCAAATGTTTATTAAAAATTAATGGGGAAATAAAAAAATTGTTATTTTAAGGAACTAAATTTGAATTTGGGTTTTGAAAATTCATTTTTATGTTTGGAAAATTATGATTATCTAATTTTAATAACTCATTTATGAAACAAAAAATATCATAACGAAACATAATGTTCTAGAAAGGTTGTGTCACTCATTAAATCGTGTATTATTTAAAATCTGAAACATCGGTTATGTGAAAAAAATTTATTTTTACTATTCTCCAAAAATATGATTTATTCTCAAAAAAACTTCCAAAAACCACCCTGGGAAAATTTCAATCTGATAATTTAAATAAAATTATTAATTTTATCTACAGAACATTCAAAAATAGTTAATTTAATTTTTTACTATAAAAAGTATTTTTCTTAAATAAATTATAATACATTTTCAAAATGTGCTTATATTTTTTTAGTTATTTAATCATGTTATTTTTTTGGAATAATATAATTTATATTTATATAAATTAATAATTATAATATTTTATTATTTAAAGATTTTCATTTCGAGGTAAAAATATTGTTACAGTGTCTGACTTACAATTCCAACAGTTATATTATTATTCCAATTGTCACGTTAACTTCTATAAATACCAGATCATTATATCACTTAATATTCAACTCAAATCCTCGCAAGGATCTATATTTCCATTTTCAGTAACGATTCTTATTTTATTAGTATTTTATTTCTTAAAAATAGTGTTTCCATCATGGGATATGATTCTAGTAGACTTGGGAATTTATATTTTCCCATTTCCTCATTTCTATTTTATATTTTTTGTTCTGTTGTAATGGTTGGAATTTTAATTAGTCTCATTGATGACTAATGCAATCTTATTTAGTTATGAAATATTTAATTTATTGGCTTCTCAATATTTTTAGTGTATAATTTTATATAATATAATACAAAACACATTTATCGAGAAATTTATCTTGTAAAAAAATTGGGTCGTTACACCCCATCTGGTCGGTGGGTGTTTAAAAAGATTGTATATGAAAATCATTAACATTAACAAATACCATACAAACAGAAAAAAAAATCTCACCTAAAAATTTAATATACCTCTGATGTTTATAGTCATAAACTAAAATAATACACTAGGAAATATCATCCTTCTTAGATTGGTTTATCATCTATTCTTTAAGTAGACATTCTAATCTATATAAATTCAGTAGAGGATATTTAATCAATTAAAATTTTAGGGATTCCTCTCAGTTTGGTTCATAAATAAAATACTCTTTACATTTATCATTATATATTGGAGGTTATAACACTAGAACGATCTCATCACAATCCAATTGATGAGTTATAGTTGTCTCTTTATAGGTCGCCATTACATAGTTGACCAGATGAACCCAAAGTTATCCCGCAATATCTATTAAAGGTAGATTTTAAATAAGTTGGTCAAATCACATCTAACATGTTATGTGAGGAATAAACTATTCTATTTTTACAATAGAAATAATGCCTAAGTGTACTAAGTAGACTAAAAAATTAGCAGGTTTTTGGATAAAGGATAGGTTTTTCTCCCATACATATTTCCATTTTCACTATTACATAAAAAATATCAATACCCATTAAAAATTTTCCATAAATAATATAATGTAGTAATTCAAATATTACAAACTCTAGTATCAATAGATAATTTAGGAAACCTCTAAAACAACTCTAACATGAACTGAGGAACTAGTATATCACATTAACTCGATGTTAGAGCATGTGTGCCACCCCGATTCTGCCTCCAAAATGGAATGTGCTAGTAAATAACACCAAGAAAAAATATCACACTCATGGGGAATTTTAACCTAATGATAATATATAAAAAATCACTAAAAAAATATAACAGTACCATCAATCGAAAAAGAAAATAAATAAAATCACAAAAATATATTACAATAACAATTCATGTGGCACTGAATACACAAAATAATTATGCATACAAATACTCTAAATAAAAAACAAATATATAAGAAAATATATAAATATAGGATGTACCTAAAGAAACTAGGGAATAAATCCTTTCTTAAAAGACTCTGTATATGATCTCTAATAAATATTTATACTATAAAGAACTACAAAAAATCAGAAAACCCGACTCTTGATTCAATAAAATTGCTTACATACAATGTTTCATCATAAATAAAATTACATGGTTTGTAATGATTTATTTTGATTGGATGAATATAAAAATTCATTTTAGTAAACCATAAAAATAAAAAATGAAATTAAAAAAATTAATCGACACTCATAATAAATGAAAGGAAAAATATAGATGTTCATTTAGGATTTATGAAGAAAAAACTCATTAAATGGTAAAATTTCTATATCCCAATTGAAAATAAAATCTCTAATGCATCCATAATTTACAATATATATTATGAATAGTAATACACAAGATACCTGGATTCTGTAACATCCTTTCCACCTATGGAATTATAATGGGGAACCCAAATCTCTATGAGGGGAAATATATATCAATAATTGGATTATTTCCCCTATGTAAGATAAAGCATGGACACAATAGGGTTTATCAACTCCATGGATGGAGTACCTCACACTATAACATTTGGGAGCTCTAAAACTCTATACATCATATGTGGATTTTTCTATTCCATGAGTATGTCCCTTCATGATTACTGAACTCTATCTTTATTGAAGAATACCAATCCACTATTACACAAACATAGAATGTGAAATATAAAACCTCAATGATTATACCTATTTAGAAAACATGCACTATTAATTTTAGGACCCAGGCTAATTATAAATATTTTATTTTGATTCTTGTCTTATATTTCATTTAATATGGGTTAACTATGTGTAAATTTCACAGGGTGTTAATGAGTGAGGAAAAATCGGACCCTGGTAACATGTGATGACCTTTGGGGATAGACATTAGGTTAATAATGAACAATTTTGCCATATTTTTAGGTCCATAGATGGGATGAATTATGTCTATGGGACAACTAGTGGTTCATGATGTGCCATGACATGGGGGATATATTTGATGATATGGGTTATTATATTTTAAATTAGGGATCTGGTCATTAAAAATGGTATTAGAGTCAATACATAAGATAAAATCTAGAGGCACTACATCATTATGAGGTGTGTGGTCAAAAAAATACATTAATAATTAAAGAGTGATGGAGTGTAATACACCTATAATATTAATTCATACTAGAAAAAACGGTATGACCCATTCCATAATGTTCGGAAAGATTGACCAGGTGTAGTTTCAATATGGGTGGCCTCTTGGGATGATTACAAGGGTGAGTGTCAATGGGAACAAAGAATAGTATGAGAACATGAGATGTTTTTTATAGATATTAAAATGTATAATAAGTTATCATACATTATTATGACTGAGTTGGTAGATATGATACCATGTTTCTAATGGGACACTCATGGTGTATGGTAGTGTCAGGACCAATCCTAGAGGGGACCATGTTGGGACTACCCCAAATATGTCTCCATTAGGCTAGGGGTCAGTGACTATAACTGATTAGGAATATCCCAAAAATGAGTGACATTAGACTATGTACCTACACACACACACACATCTATATACCACAAAATGATGAAAAGAAAAAACCACTTTGTAAAATGAGTTAATACCACTATGATCTCACAATAGAGTATAACAGTGATGAACTTGAAAGTATACATGTTCAAATACAATTCCACCAAAAATATTATTCAACACGAGTCCCACCTGTATGAAAAGAGGTACTAGTACTGCTATCTGAACCACATGAACAGAAAACATCTGTCTGGCCTCACTAAGCACCGCTAGGTCCTAGTCTGCCTGGAACTCCATAAAAAGGTCACTCATCTGCACATATCATGAAAATATAGGAAAATCTTGTACATTGGTGAGTATAACAATACCTCATATAACACCCCAACACCACAAAGGAAATACCATGTAGGAAATACAACGAAGGAAATACCAAAAATTACATACCACGAATGAATATTTATATTCAATTCCACATAGGTATATGTCAACAAAACATTTACCAACAATATCTTCAAATACTCAATCTAGGACACCTTGTTTAGACATAAGCCACAACCAGTTACCAGATAGGGGATTCTTCTCAAACCACACTTGTTTCGGTATTACACACTCATCGAGCCACAATATAATCAGGGACACTCAAGAAGATGTCTATCTCATTTAGACCCTTCAAAAATGAGAACATTTTGGCTAAGGAAGACTATGATACGTTAATAGGGGTCCTTCATAGACATAGTAGGGTATACCACTTACACAATATGGATCATCCCGCAATGTAGACCATCCTACCTAGGTACACTAAGGAATACCACTAACCCAACTAAGGCGGACCACTAGATAGGGGACCCATGCCCTTATCTCAGTGGTTACATCAATTACAAGAAACTATAAAAGGGTTGATATATGATCCCACTCCTACCCAATATAGGGTTACCACACTCTATCAGGGACTCAACCTCTAGTGGGGATTATAATCCAGTGATGTGGATGTAATAACGTATTGATCCCTCAAAGAAATGACCAACAAAACACACTCAAACTGTACTTATCCAAAATAAAAACAATCAATTTACCCTAAAAAAATAAGACTCGTGTCTAGGGCCCCAAATCCATATACGGGGCATCAAAAAAAATTACTATTTAAATTTTAGAGTTGTTTGATGATTCAAAATAAGGGGAGTCGTTGGGCTAATGGACCAACCACAGAGGTCGACCACCTACACTAGAAGCCCTAGATATGTCGTGGTTAACCACTATGGTCAATTGTTCCCCCAACATCTATTGTTGTGTAATAGCTGGAGTGATCGTGGCTCAAGGCCGACCGACGTGGTCGAATATAGCCCGACTCCCGCCCCTTCACCCTGAGTCCCACAAGGGGTCTGACCTGCTTAGCTATCCCACCCGGTCCGGGCCCACATGGCCCATTCTAGTGGGCTCGGCCGACTATGCATGGGAAAATATAATCTCCCCTGTCCCAGCCTGCAACCGCATGGTCTGCCACACACGGACCAATGAGCTGCATCTGCAGCCCTTGAACCATGCAGCCATAGGCCCTGTCCCACATGGCCACTGTTGTCTTCCACTCCCAATATATCATCCAGTTCCCACTCAACTACCCACCATGCCACATGACCCAAACATTATCAACATCCCAAACGATGCAACCATTGATCGCTTCCTCCCTTGGATGTCGTCATTGCCGACTTGCCTCAGTGGACTTCCACCCCAGAACCACATCGGTGGTCCCTTCCGCAGACCACCAAGCCACCTCAAATGACCAAAATTCAAAATGGTTTCTAATCTGAGCTACTCGGGTACCTCTCTACATAGACCCAGACACTGATATCCAATTCCATCAAATTTGGAGGGCCAATCAATTTTAAGGCCACCCGACAAGTCAAACTATTACCATGGGGGTCTAGTGGAAAATAATGTGAATACCAGGGGAGAGAAATCCACAAAAAAACCTTGAGGAATGAACCTCAGCCTTTGTAAATGTTAACCTAAATCTGTTAACTTTATAAGGATAAAATAAGGTGAAATCAAGAAAACTACAACAAAATTATCCATGCAATTATAGACCATCCCACAATGATTGAACCACATTTCAATTTGTTCATGGGTTTTCTTATGTTCATCATAGTAATCGTGAATGGGGAAAACAAAGGAACATCCACCCTACCTTGATTTTGATCTATCACCTATATGAATGTTAATTTAATTTACCCTAATCATCAACTCATTGAATCAATGGGGTTTTGTTACATCAAGCTGTCATCATCGGCCAATGGTTTCTACAGAGGATGTCACTCCCTGTCTCTAGATAAATTTCAAGGTTATGAGGATGAAACTGCATTTCTTTTAAAATACATAATAAAAATTATTTCACTGTCCCAAAAATAATTTATATAAAACTATTTTAAATAAAATTTCATTCTCGATGACTATTTCTATAGACAACCCGAGGCGACCAATGTTATTTTGCACCTAGGTTGATCCGACTGAACAGAGTCCAATGGTTCTCTTAAATTTATATTCTGGGAATTTTTTTAATATTTATTCCACTTTTTCTAGATATTCATGCACGTGTTCTATTAAATGTTAAATATTTTTCCAAAACAAATCTTGGAAAATCTTGCCTCAGAATCAAACACCATCTTAGTGCATGGTCATGAAATCTTCCCATATAATTTCTCAAAATAATACTTATGAAATAATGTTATGTTACATTATTCCCTCCTTGTTGATTAGTTTCCTCAAAATCCAAAACTAGGTCAACTAAAATAGATGAGTGTAATGGGAATAAATTTTTGCCTCCGCCTCCCATGTGCTCTCCTAGAGATTCTCGTGCTTCCATAAAACATGCATCAATGGAATCGACCACCCACAAAAGGTCCTCTCGTGAGAATTCATTATCTACACTTGGTACTCAACAAAATTATCCTCATCCTTGGTGTCCAGATAACCCCTATGGATGAAATGTGATAGGTAATTCACATACCACTGCATCTATGAATTTGGGATGACATCATGTACCTGATCTAACTATAGTGGTAGAGCTAAGAGGTACAAAACATTTACAACTCTACACAGTATCTGGAAAGGGTGGATAAACCTTTGTGATATCTTACCACACCCGCCAAATCTATGTAACACCTATTGAAGTGAACCTAGAAGGAACACATTGTCTCCTTCCTCAAAGTCTAGGGGACTCTGTTGTATACCAGAATGAGAGATCCGATGTCTTTGTGACGTCTTTATCTCTAACTCGATGATCTGCACCATCTCTATAGTAGCTCACCCCAACTCTTGATACATTATTACTGAATCTACAGGGTTTGTCTATAAATGTGGAGAACTTCATGTTCACAAGTACAAGATCTCTAATGGTTTCATACTATGGGCGGGATGGAAGATGTTTTTTATGAAAACTCCACAGGTGGTAGGTGATACTCCCAACAATGTCAAAACTCCAACAAGATATCTCACATAATATCCTGAAAAACATGAATGGTCTACTAATCCTGGTTATCCATCCATGGGTGAAACACTATTCTCAAGAAAAAATGGGTCCCAATCACCTCTTATAAACACTTCCACAATTGGGAAGTAAATCATTAATCATGATATGAAACTATTCTTGATGTAATCCCATAGAGTTGACCTATCTATTTCATGATGAGGTGTATCATTCCCTCTACTAAATTCTTCTCTCTCATATCTAGGAACATGGATGACATGGTGATTCAGTCAACTATCACCTATATTTCAACACATCCCATGGAGGTACATGGTAAAATCACTATGAATCCCATCGATATCCCATACCACTTCCATTCATTCACTTTATGAGGTTCAGCTAAACCTCTTATAACCTGGGGCTCATACTTCACTTAATGACAAGGGAGGCATCATGGAATAAACACAGAAACTCTCTTCATCATATTCAGCCACAAAAACTAACATCAGAAGTCTTGGAACATATTTGCCACACATGGATGTACTAGAATAGTGGATGAATGGAACATCTTAAAAACCTCCTCCCACAATTCCATTTGTACAACTTTATTCCCTCTAATAAAATGATATACTCCCCACCTTTTAAGGATCCAACAAGTTCATTCCATATGTTCAATTGAGCATGTAGGGTCTTGTACTCAGTATCCCCAATCAATACCGCCCTGGCTGTCTAAAAGAGTGGTGGGGTGACAACCATCGAATGGTGGTATGCTTTTCTATCTCGATCCAAAAATGATATCTTTAATGTTCCCAAATACTCCACCACCTCATTCAGAAATTGAAAACTTGATCACAAACTGAGAGCATATGCCACCACATTCTCCATATCGAGATTATAGACAATCACAAAGTAATAGTCCTGGAGGAACTATATCCATCACCACTTTCTCATTTTTAGATCCTTATGAAAGATTATATACTTGAGACTATTATGATAAAATTAGATGATAAAATGATTTTAAATATGCTATTGTCACCAAATAATCATTTAAAATACTATCTCTACATTCTAAAGATCATGGGTCACTTAATTATGCTCATGGAGTCTCAATTGGTGCAAACCATATGCAATATCTACTTTCCCCTACATTAGGACACAACCAAGTAGGTCCCCTGATGCATCACGCATGTGTTTCCCTCTTCTAGAAATGTCAAGATGATATTTCTCGTCAACCTCTCATTTAGTGCTTGAAAGAAATTTTTTCACTTTTATGCACACATAAAATGTGGTCCCTTTCATGTAAATATTTTCAAGGGTGCTTCCACTCTAGAGAAGTCGGGAACAAACCCTTGATAGTACCTTCCAATTGATGTAAACCATGTACCTTAGTAACACTCTTGTATGGATCCCATTAAATCACAAACTCAACCTTTGTTAGATCATCTAAAACTCCAGCCTATGAGATAATGCTTCCCAGAAAATTGACCTCTAAAATCTAGAACTTACACTATGATAGATTATAGAAATTTTTGTGTTGTCAAAGTGTGTCTAGGACCATCCTCACGTTTCTCACATTCTCCACCTCGATGCTATGTACACTAGGATTCCATAAATGTTGACTACCATGAACAGTTCTATGTTAGGTAAATGATATGTTGCATCAATCCCATAAACACAATTATGGAATTCCTCACACTAAACTGAATCTCCTTGTACTCATAGTGACTGTATTGACATTAGAATACCATATTAGGTAAATCCCTATCCAATACTCAAAATTGGTGATAACCTTCACTGAGGACAGACTTTGAGAACCATCACGCCCCCTTCAATTGATAAAAGAGTTATTTAGTCCTTATTAGTGGATAGTTGTTCTTTACGATCATTTGGTACTAGTTCTAGTAATCCACACATAACCTCATGCTCATGTCTGACTTATTAGGAAACAAAACTGGGGATTCCTAGGGTAAAGCATTCGGTCTCACCGTTCCCATCCTTTATAAGCCCCACAACTGCACATTCAACTCATGAGGTCTATAGGAGACATCTAATATGAAAATGTAGATATCAGTTTCATCATAAGGTGTACATCAATGAAAAAGTACATCTCCCAATAGGAAGGTAAAATTGAAACATATTCATGAATTTCCACATCATAATTTTCCTCCATTATAGGAAACTGAGGACTCATATCATACACATAATTGAGGGTGAGGCCATCCAACTGATGAGTAACTGACTGTACACATCTGTGCATGACTTCATCTTATGTTGCATGCAATTCCTTTTCACCAATAAATGAAAACCTGGTTACATCACTGAAGACACACCACACTCTGCACCTACAATAGTCAATATGATTATGAAGAGATGATAACTAGTCCATTATAAGAATCATGTCAGGAGGCCTTGACGCTGGTACCAAGATATCCCAACAGAAACACTACCCTCCCAGACACATGTCCCACTATCATCACCTGTGTGTGATCATTGAATATCCAATTGTAGGAGTCTTTATGTGTAAAGGATGAGTCAACTATTCAAACAGAACCTCCCTTCCTTGAACAAGGTCCATGACAAGAATGGAATGAATAGGACCTATGTATATCAAAACTACAATTAGGGTGGAAAATACATAAATCGTGCCTTGTATCATCCATGGATCCCAAAGGACATAATCCTCCATCTCCTATAGCTAGCCTCGTCCCTAAACACCAACTCCCTATTCCTATCAAGGACGACCTAGGGTGGTGTTGGTAATAGTTCAATCCTACAACCACCTCCCACTACCCATCATACTCCTCTGCGAGGTCTTCCACCATCCAGACCACCCTGCTCCAATCTCTTCCTCTAACTTAGTTTTCCATCGATCATCTCTCAATTAGCTATATGATAGGCTAGGAAATCTCATGCCCCATGTCCTTGACTGCCCCATGACTAACACAGTCTATCCATAGTTTATTTGAGCTACCCTTGCAGTCCTACACCACTGGCTTTGTTTCTTAGAATCCCCTCCTGAATTTCCTGTCCCACATAATATATTCTAATGTCATCAGATAAATGCTACTAGGATATCAACTACTCGAGGACCACTACTAGCTCCCACTACTAGTTTCTTCTCGGTTAGAAATCACTCGACTAGAAGGGCTCACTCAAATAACCCAACAGAATTAGGAATACTAAGGGATACCACTGACACCCAGATGTCTCGATGTAAGAACTTCTTGAAGGAATTAGCCCTGAGGTACTGGTCTCTCACTATGTCCATGGAGTAGAATGGAAGACTAGAAATGCTTTGTTGAATACTCTTCCACAACCATACATCCCTGCTATAGATGTAGAACCTCTTGTATGCGTACTGATCACAACATGTCTGAATAAAAACCCTCCTTGATGTGGCACCTCATTTTTTTCTTAGAGAGAGTTTTCTCATCATGATACTATGTCACCAATCTCCACTAATACCCTGCTATGATTTTAAGAGGACTCATAGAGAGGAATTCTATCTAGTCGGTGGGCATCCTCACACGGTAAAAAACATGGGTGAATTCCTCTAGGAAATCCTCAGCCAACTGGGGGTCTAGATGACCCTATATCCTAGGAGGTCTCTTCCCTTTAAACATATAAAATTCACTCAACCTATACACATCCTCTGCTAGTATTGCTGGAAGTGGCTTCTACTAAATGAGTAGTGGTATATTTGGTATGCCACCCCTAAGTGATATATCTAGTACATTCCCCTATACCAAGGCCTTATCAGTAGGAATATCATCTTCATTATCACACAGTTTCATCCAAGATCACTAACATTGTGGATGAAACCTATAACAAAACAAGATTTACCCTGGTCAATAGAGTATATATGTAGAGATAACTCAATAATGACATGAAAAAAACCATTCCTATATTATGCATGTAACATTATTTTCCCAACAACCAATTTTTTCATGTACCGAGTTGAAAATAATGAAATTACAGTCCTATTGAATGGATACATTAGCCACTACACCCAATGTGGAGTCCCTAGCCTGGAACCCAAACCCAAAACACTAAACATTATTTCACCAAACTAACCTCATGGACACTCAGTCATAATGTAGAACTGACCACTATGATACCACTATATCAATACCCATTCTAGAGGTGGAACATGTCATAACTACCCCATGACTAACTCCAATAATTCAAGGTCTAGTGACTAGTACTAAGTAGGCATATATGATAAATGTGATGCATTAGCCTAAGTACTTGTATAAATGCCCACATATCCAAGCCACGAAAAGATGAAATGAAAAAACCACTAAGTAAAAATTGAATTCATACTACTATGTTCAAACAATAGAGTATGATAGTAAAATCATTGGAAATTAAATAGTGTCAAATACAATACCACCAAAATGAGTTTGAAAAACATGTCCAACCTGTAAAAAAATATGTACTGGGACTGATGTCTGAACCATCGGAACATACCTCATCTGTCTGATCGCGATAAGAACAACCTGGTCCTGGTCTTCCTGGAACTCCGTCAAAAGGTCAATATTCTGCACAAGTCATGACATGTGCTGTAAAATCCCATGATGAGGAGAGTATAACAATACCCAGTAAGACACCCTGAGGCCATAAAGGAAATACCATGATGGAAATACCACAAAGGGAATACCACAAAGGGATTACCACAACAGGAATACCATAAAGGGAGTACCACAAAGGAAATTCCATGAAGGGAATTGTACCATCATATCCACATAGGTATATGTCTACATCACAAGTAGAAATAATATTAAGATATACTCAATAAAAGACACATAGTCTAGAGGTAAGCCACAAACAATTACCAACAACAAGTTTCGGCTCGAAGAACGCTTGTTCTGGGAGAACACACTACTTGGAAATGATATCATCGAAGACACTCACGAAGAGAAATATCTCATTTGGACCCTACCAAAATGTGAAGTTATTAGTGAAGTAATACAATGATATGTAGAGATGATATCCTTCCAAGACACACTAGTGAAGAACACATCCCAAATCTAGATCAACATGGAATATAGAAGATACTTCCTAAGTACACTAGGGAATACCACTAACCCTACGGATGTGGCTCTCTTGACAGAGGACCAATTCCCTACTCTTAAGGGTTACGTTGATTCAAAAAAAACTCCACTAGGGGTGATATAGTTTCATAATCCAGTCCCATGGAAAGATACCATTCCCTATCTATGACTTGACCTCAAAATGGGATTACAATCTAGTGATTTGGACATAATACAATTCTGAACCCATGAGGAAAGGACAAAGGGAAATCTCTCAACCTATAATGGTCCCAAAAAAAACTCACCACATGTCCCAAAACGTATGTATCATAACTAGGGAACCAACTACATAGAAAACCCATCAAATAGATGTATTGTTCAAATTTTAGAGCAGTTTGATGTTTCAAAAGAAGGGGGTCACTATGCCCATGGACTGACTTCCCGGTATCTACCGTGGTTGACTGCCATAGATGAGTGTGCCCCTATATTCCATGGTCATATGGAAGATATAAAGACCATGCATCATCTCTATCCCGGTTTCCCTATATCTGACCCGGCGTCAAACCCACTCGGTCTTCCCACCTGGGCCATACCCACTTATCCCAGCCTTACCCACTCAACTTGGTCCCTGCCCACTTCACCTGGGCTTGGCCCATCTCTAATGGACCAGTACGGTCACACATGTGATTCTTGGGCAACCAAACATATACCCAAAACCATGAAGCTACCACTTTAGTGTTTTCCCTCTGTCTCTATTGTATCCTAGGTGGTCACCCTCTATGGCGCACATTGCTGATGCCTCTGATCACTGCCTTTGTTGATCGTCATCATCAAACCTCGCTAGACCTAAGCTAGTGGTCTTTTCTATTGACAATTGAGTCACAAATCCAAGCTCCATGGGCCAGGAGTGCCTCCTATGTGAATAATTCTATATGGTAACAAATCCAAGCTCCACAGGCCTCAATCTATAAATATATAACCTCCATTATCGGTTTGCCTCCAATTTGTTGGTTCGATCATGTACGGAGTCACCCGAAAAGCGGAACCGTGGCCACTGGGGACCAATGAAAAAGAATTTGGAGAGACAGGGAGATAAAAGAACAATAAAAACCCTCCGGAAAGAACCATGACCATTTTTTGTGTTGGGAACAATCCATTTCCGTTATAAGAATTAAAATAATATATCAAGAGAACACAAAAACTATTCCCTATAGCTATTAACCACCGTGAAAATATAAAACTAAATATCAATCTATTCAAGTATTGACCCACATTCATTATGGAAATCATGAAAATGGAAAACAAAGAGGAACAACCTTCCTTCCTCAATTTGGATTGGTCGTTAATGAAGAACGATCAATGCTTCATCATCGATATTTAATTCGTTGAATCCATGGGGAGTTGCTCAATCAATATTTTTTCATACACCAATAGTTTATAAAGAGTCTCTCCCTCTATGTATATAGATAAATTTCAGGGTTATGAGTCTAACCTTAAATTTATAACAAAACATAATAAATGAAATTAATTGTATCGAAAATTATTTTTTATAAAATTATTTTAATTTCTATTTCGTCCTATCTGATTTTTTCTACCGACGACTCATTAAAACAAAATATATGTCATTCCTAGGGTAAAGTCACTACTCTGAGCTCAATAGTGGCCCTAAATTTCTAATATGTAAACCGGTATTATATTTATTCATTTTTTTCATGAAATTCATTCACATGTTCTATTAAAAGTTTAATATTATTAAAGAAATTGGTCAAGGAAAAAAGGGCCTCATAAACACAATCTGTCTGAGTGCCTCATCTCTAATTCATTCCATATATTTTCTGAAAATAAAACATGGTAATTGTAGAGATGTTATAGGCATGTTAAGACCTGAGGTCTATACATGATAGAATAGGTTCATGTTTATATTACAATTGCTTTATTTTTATAGACCATACACATGTGGTTGTACCAAAAGTACATCATTTTAATGGGGGGCCATGATATGGTGTAATCATGCATCAATGTTATTTTTGATCCCATAAATACTCCAAAAACAATTCATGAGAACATTTTTTTCTACTATAGAGAAAAGATTAATTGAATTACATAAAAAACACCAAGAATGACATCTGATGACAAAGAGGAATCATATATCATGATCTATGATAAAAATTCATAGAACATACTATTTTATTTTTTTAATATTCACACTCATGTGAGTAGGATAAAATATTGGAGAAAGGGTAGTAAAAAACTTGTACATTACTCAACATGGAATGTGCATCCCAAAGGGATGGATGAGAGTAAACTTCTTCCACCTAGTCATTTAATTTTCACAACTCATGGAATTTATTTCTATCATGTAGAGTGTGTAATATTTGGGGGAAACATATTGTCTACTACTGACTCTCGTGTCATTTGTTTTTACTAAGATACAACATGATCCCTAGTTCACAAGGTCAATGTAGCTCAAGATAAAGATGGGAATGTACACCTCCACACCCAAGGTCATATAGTTTTGAAGAAACAACATATTGTTAGATTTATATATAACTTGTGATATTAATATATACCACTAAAAACTATCCACTAAATGATGTGGGATATGACATAGGTCAAATATATACATATCAGTTTAGCTTGTTATTATTCCAATAAATTATAAGTGCTTGATTTTCTTTCAACTGATCACACCACTCAGTCTACTATAATATGTAGACCACCATCCTCATCATGATGTTGTATTTAATCATCCATAACAACCATCCATGATTGTTGTCATCTCATATATCACCCATGTATCAATACATGATAATATCATTACTTAGTATCCTCCCCTAAGGTCCCCATTCACCATTATCATCTACAGTATCAACTTATAGCTATAATAATTCAATCCAAACCTCATTAATTCCTTCACATATCATCTCTCACATATCATAACTCTATATATGCAGTAAAAGTGTCATAATATTATTCCACTATAAGAGAGAGAGTGGGGTTAGATGATAGAGGTTTACTAGTGAAATAGTACCCAAGCACCTCATGGGACACCATGGACTTAGGCTTTTGGTATTTCAATATTCTACCCTATGTTGTGGTATGGATATGAGGAAAGGGATGGTGGAAATAAAAAAATAAAATTCATTTTTCATATATTAATTCATTATTGAATAAGAAAAATGAGAATCAAAGGGGTACAATCTTGAGGGTGAATGAATAATGAAAAATTATTATTTATTAAAACAAGAAAATGAATATAAAATAACGATGATGTAAAACAAGGTATAAACCAAAATATAATTCTTAAATTGAAGAAAAATTACTAAATTTTCAAGGGTTTATCCTTAATCCATGGTATTAGTGGGTCATTCTGAAAGAAACCATTATCTAGTTTTCTCTGTGGTATTCATTGGAAATTAATTATAATCTCCAAATTGGAATGGAAAATTATAATTTATAATATAATATTAGGTGTTTTGAGTATTTTAATAAAATTATCAAAAGAGGTCTGGCATGAGGCTCAAAATACCAAAGAAAATAATACCCCTTTCAAGGAATACCCTTATACTATGTCAAAATACAATGATAAATTTTATAACTAGATATATATTTAAAATATATCTATGATTCAACAAAATCACATTTGAATGAGTTAAAAATATTATCTATTAAAATATTATTAATTTTTCTAGGGCCCAAAAAACATTAAAAATTATCACACTAATGAAAATAGTAATAATTATTACTTGATATATTTAATGGAACCATAAAATAATTGAGTCAATATAGGTAGATACTATCATTTTTGTTGAAGTTAATGTGAGGTAGTGATACTAGTGTCAAATATTGTGGATAAGGAATTGGATGGTATGCGGTAAAACATTACATGTGTCATTCATTCAATATTTTTATTTTCATAAATTCTTACAACTTATATATATCATTCACTATGTCATTAATATTCACTTTTATATGACACATGAATGTTAGGAGGATGTAATTAATAGGAATATGGGTAAAATAATTCTAAAATTCCATTTTCTTTTTAAAATTTTCATTATTTCATGGGTGGGGTTAGATGAATATAGATTAAGAATGAGTTATTATATCAAGTAATAAGTGGGGAAATATATTGGAAATATTTATTTAAACTAGATGGATGGTGTTATAATTTTGGTTTCATTATCTAAAATAAAAATACATGTGTTTATTCACTTATTTAGGAGTTTGTTGTCATATAAGAGGTGGTAGTTTTTATTGGGGGAATGTTTTATATTCCAAATGGTAATTCCTACGATAATTGTTTTATTCCTTTTAAGACAGACACTACCCCATGATTTATTATAGGTATGCTTCAAATGTCACTCTTGATCTCATTTATTACTCAAGGGTACATTATGTGAGATTATGTAATTAGATAATGGTATCAGATATAGTATCTTTGGATAGATTTTTTATTTTGAACAGATGGGGGTTTTGGGGTTAGATTTGGTTTTCATATTACATAAAATTTTTATATGAAATAAATGATGGAAATTAGAAAAAGAATGTAGTTGTCCCCACGGATTCCATATCTTGACTCAAAATGTCTAATAATTATTACTAAAGTAATATTTTATTTCATGTAGGGAAGTTTCTTTATGTCGGTCAACATATTAAATCTGATCAAAATGAATTTATGTATAATTCATTATATTATTCATGTACTACTATATAAATTAACATCCTTGTTTTATTTGTTCAAATTCATTGTTTTCTTATAGTTTAACTTCATGACTATTTTAATTTCACCATAGGTGAGAGGGAGGGTATAAATGTGAACATATGGATGATCAATAGAGGGGATACATATTAGATGTTTTTAACTTAATGGATTTAGAGTGAAATAACATAACACACATAAGTAATCTGTTACTAAAAAGGATACTGAGAAATGATATATGGATGTTGAGATACCTTTTTATCTTATTCAGGAAGTTATGAATTTCTATATTTTTGTGTGTGTATATTATAAGTTTTATCATAATAGTATTAAAAACAGTATTTGGGTGATTGTGAAATATATATAGTAAAATAAAGACATTATTGTAGCTGTGAGATAGGATAATTATATTCAAAACTTGTTATTTTTATAACTTAATACATGGTATTACCATGATTAATCATTTGGGAATTATATGAAAATATCATCCCCCATCTAGAACCATGAATTTCATGTGGATCCCACCATTTACTGATTAGATCCAATGCATCATAGTTGGACCTTTAAGAGTAAATATTTTCCCTTCAAAAAAATGTGAATTTTTTTAATTAACCATAGTAAATGAGTTGGATGCCTCTATTGTTATTTTTGAATCACCACAGCCCTTGATGATGAAATCTTTTATATAACTAATGCATTGGAAACCAAAAATCAAGGAGGTCACCACAACTTTTGGCATTAATGAGAATCTACCAATCTTGTTGAATATACCATAAATGAAATTATTACTCACTCATGGATTCTAACAACCATATAGATAACTTTCAAAGTCAAAATTTCTTCCATTAATTATATCATTACACATTCATATCAGGAAGAAAAATATTTTTCAAATTGGCTTGCAGATAAAGGGGTAACATCTTTCGAGTTGATCTAGAACAATAGAATACCTGATAAGATTTTTTCTTATTGGTAAATGGAATATTATAAAAAATCATTTTTAAAAATTAAATAATTTTTCTTTTATTAAAAAAGGATACTTATACATTTTTCAATGTACTAATTCTACAAAAAAAGAAAAAAAATAGTTTTGGGAAATGTTTTAGGAGAAATTCATTAGTACTACCTTTCAACAGAAGTAGTGGTAGGAGAATCATTTTCTCAAGAAGTGATTATAATGTGGTTGAGTGTATGGAGAAAATTTAAATAGTTTGTAGAAATAATCAACTATTTTTTTATGATGAAAAGTGGATATCTCACCATTCAAAAAGGGGCTGCAACATTAGAATCAATAATAGTCTAATTAATTTATAACAATGATGTGTGACTAGGTTTTGGGGAAGGTTGATGTTATTGAGATGAAATTATACCAAAATAATATTTTGTGCATGGTGGTATATGAAACACACCTTAATTTTATGGTATGTATATTTTTAAATTTAATCTCTCTGATTTCTTATGTTTCATGCAACCCCCAACTTAAATGAATAATGGAATATTATTATAACAGAGAAGTTAAAATTGTTATGAATTAATAGTATTAACTATATTTTGATTATTCGATATCATATGTGAAATATAATTCTTAACATTAATATTATGTGTTTTATACAATTGATATAAAAATAAATACATGTTATGAATAAAAAGAAATATGTTTCTAAAGGCAATTTTACAGCATTTTGATGTTGCACTTTTTTAATTATTGTTATTGAAACTTCTGTAAAGTTTAATTGAATAAATAAAATTCATATTTTATAGAATACTATAAAAATATAATGTTATTTAAATTGTGGTATTTATTGATAAGATTCATTTTTGGATGAATTGTTAATAAATATTGATTTTTTATTGAAAACAAATTTTTGATCTAAATAATTTATAGTGTTAAATTGTATAATATATTAGTTTTAAAATATAATTAAATAAATTTTAAATAATTTAATAAAATTTATGTCATTTTAATCAATTTTAAATTTATTTTTATATAAAAAACATTCATGCTTTTGATATTTTTCTCTTTAAAAACTCGATTTCATGCCATGTATACATGATTAAATTTAAATAAAATTTAGCTACATAATTTTTTTGGAATTTAAAAAATGGGTTACAAATTTTGAATATGGTGTTTAAAATTTAGTAAATAGGTCACATTTATTTGAGGAAAATATAAATAATAAAAGTAGTAATTTTAATTACCACAAATAAGGGCAAATCGAGCAGTAAAGAGTAATAATAATTTTATACATATTAGAAAATTACAATAAAAATTACATATTTTTATTTGATGAATAATTTTATACCATATTAGTATTTTTTTTTGGATATTATATGCTATTGGATCTACATGGATTACATTATTCATTTTAAATCTTTTATTCTAACGAAATCCAAATATGTCAAACTCATATTTCAAATAAGTATCACATTTTTTTATATGTGATTATTAAAATAATATATTCTAAAAAAATATTAATTTGAAATATAAAATTTTTTATATTCTTCATTGTAATTTATTTTAAATTTGTATGTAGTAAATAATTAATTATAATGCTTAAAATGATGATATATCTGTTGTTTAATTAATGATAATATCAAATAAAATATTAACAAAAATTAATAAATATAATTTGATATAATTAATGAAATCAATGAATTTTTAAGGTATTATTAAAATTTTATTGATATATTAAAATTTTTGGTTTGATGATATGTTATTTTACTATTTTTTTAAAAGTCAAAGTAATGAATAGTGTTAGAGTTTTCATTTATGTTATATTAAAATAAATAATATTTGATTAAATGATATAAAATTTATAAAATTATACAACTCTCCCAACTGATTTAGATAAGGGATGAAATGTTATCCATGGTTCATTTGTTGTTAATTTTTCACTTTATTGTTACAATATTGACCCTAAAAATGTAAAAAAACAAATTTTTCCATATTTAGAGTTAAAGGATTTAAATAAGGATTACAACCAAAGGATAAGGGTATGAATAAGTCATAAAAGTTTCTAAAAAACAATTGGTTTAGAGAATTTATATTCTTATAATCATAGATTCAAAACATATCACAATGGATATAGTTTAAATAGAAAATAAATTTAAAATGGAACATCTTACCTCACGTCATCACACCACATAGATCATTCTATCTCCGAAAAACACTGACTATGTTTCTTCCAAAAATAATTATACATGTTCTATAAATCTGGTTATTCCAAAAATAACAACCTTATATTCAATAAAAAGAGATATAAAGGAAGATTGAGAGAAGATGTAATCATTTTTACCAGCTCATCCATGTTCATTTCTTCATTGACATTTTCTTTGTGTGTTGTTTTCATGATAAAGTAATTAAGAAAATTTAATCTATATTCTAACATGTTATTATGATTATGTGATGTTATCCAATATATGTTAAATACCATTAGAGGTGGTGAATTGGTGTATGATACATTAAAATAACACCCCCTCTGATCTTGATTCGTCAATAATCAAAAAACTAATCTCTCCCTTTCCCATAGCAATGTATGAACAGTAATGAAATCTTGAAGGAGACACAATAATTATTACTTGGTTCACCCTCACACGGATACATCGAATGATAACACAATTACAATGTATATATTGTACCAATTCCACTAAGGATTTCTGCAAAAATTTTGTTCATTCTAGATAACAACAATATATTGGATCACTTCCATTTCAAGGTTTACGGTAATCTCTTAGATTTATCAAGGGTATTTCCCTAACTCTTTTTTGATGGGTCACTACAAGTGGAATGGATCACATGATTCTTCTTCATTTTCTCACTAATCTTGGAGGGGATTTAGAGATAGATTATATACATGTAGGTCCCTTCAATAAACATAATTATTGCACCCTCAGTTGTAGAAATATTCTCATTGGAAGTCTCACCTTCATTGAATTGATGAATACCAATTTACCATAGATTCATTAGGTATACTCTTATGATAAATTTCCTGATTCTCACTATCTTTGTGATGCACACACCATCTTTGTAAAGTATCCCAATTCATCAAATGTGTATTCTCACATCACTAACCCTAAAATTATTGTGAATCTCACATATCCTGTACGAATATCACAAAATTACATTATCTATTATAGCATTTGAAAAATTAAAAATGTTCTTGATTCTCAAACCATTCGATCTAATGTCATATACTTTGCAAACCATTTCAAAATATCCAAATTTTCGAACCTCCTTCATAAATCTAGAACAATTGTAATTTTCATTATGTTTTTCTCAACATTTATGAAGGGGTATAGGCCTATTTCTAGGTATTTACTTTGAATCCACATTCTTACATCCACCTCATCACCTTTTCATGATCCTCCACATATAATTCCTAATTCACCTTCTCTTCATAAAGAACGATGAAAATTCACCAATTCGCTGAAGCTCAACTTCTATTAATGATTGAGATTACCATCTAACCTTCATACATTTGAATTTCCCAATCATGGTGATCCACACCTTCGCGAAACAAATTCCATGACATGATGTCTTAGATAACATCATGTTTCTTACATATTTTTTCTAGGACATCATGAAAATATATATTTCATGTTGTTGGATCCAACCTCCAAATTTTTCACCCAAAAAATTTGGCAAAAACTAGGAAATTGTGCCACCTTATAAAGATAGTTTTATGTACCACTTATAGAGAATCCATTAATTTTTCATTGATATTTGTCAACAAACATTGTTAGAAACATATCTAGAACTCTAAAACTAACAATGGACAACTTATTTTTCAAATAAAATACCCAAAACACTACAATAATACCTTTAGGGTTTTCCCATCAATCTATCGCTTTGGGTTTATTGAAACTCATTTATAGTTTTATACTTCATTGAATATTTTTCCAATGTGTAACAATAATCACATCAGGTGATTATAATAGTGATCAATGATTTACTCCACACATAATCTATTCACACAAGAGCTATGCTCGATGTGAGAAATAAGAGTATCATACATAGTTCATCAATGATTCACTTAATTATAAAACCACTCATCTACATTCATCAAAAACCCCATATACCATGATTTATAACCATCGATATAACTTATTAATAATCATAATATTTATTACTCACCAAGTTTCATTGTTCCCCTGGTCATCTTATCCCCTTTTATTGAAAAACTTTTCCCACAAATTTCGATGAACCTGAAGGACACTTCTTTTTTGTCTGAAAAGGGTAAAGAACACATATCATCACATTTTGAAAAATCACATCATAACATGGTATATGGGGTCCCACATCCACACATTTTCATGTGAGGGGGTCGAATGAACTCCTATATCCAGTTGATGTCATTAAAATTCTTATTTGTTTAACACCTTCATCATAAAATATGAAACCTTTATTTCTATTAGCACACATGGAAACATAAAATCCCACAATCAAACTTCTTGTTGATAAAGTAGTACATTATTTCACTATCAATCATCCTTGAGTGATGGAATTGATTTTATTACATGATTTAAAACAATTGAATTTCCATAATTGATTCTGATCGGAGACATCACTTCAACACCCATATCATCAAGTTATGATTCATCCACACTAACCATGTGCATGATTGAGTAGCCACAATTTATTTAGATTTTGTTATGGTAAATGAATTTAAATAATATTTCTTACATAACCAATATTCACACAAACATACATTATAGAATGCAGCACCAGACCTTTATTTTCTACCATATGCTAAACCAGACTAGTTTACATCTATATAGTCCAATAACTCTAGCTAATATTTCTCATTGTATTGAAAACCAAAATCCACCATCCCATTTTTATAACAGAGTATTATATTTACTGCAAATAAGTGGGTTTCCTTGGTATTAAATTGATATTTTTCAACTTGGAATGTGTAAAAAACAATATCATGTATTTTTGTTGTCAAGTACAATAGATTGTCAACAATTTTCTTATATTCTTTGACATTAACAAGATTTCCTTCATCATCCCATGATAGTATCAACTGGATATCCACTGAATTCATCATTTCCATGGAACCATCCATTCAAAATAATCTCAAAACCACCTCGAATATTTAAGTTGAGAAATTAATGATGGAATATTTTCTTCTGTCATCTATATACCAATGAAAAACAACCATTTAAAAATCATTAACATTTCAAACTCATTTTCCTGAATCCTACAAACTATATAAACAAATATTCATATGATCCACTAATGATTATTTCATTTACATACACCACCACTTACATATTTTATTTGATCCATTGTTGAAATAGATATTGTAATCAACTTCACCATGATCAAAACTTATCGCATCATGAATACTATTATTTTGGTTTATTCTTTAACCCAAATAGCATGTTCATTATCCAAAAAATAATAATTCTCATATTCATGAATGAGAAATCCATCTAGAAAAAAAATATAGAATTCTTTAACTAGATACCCAATCAAAAATACTAACATGATTCCCATCTAGAAATAATTGAACTATCTATACAAGGTTATGTCCAAGAATTATTATATTATTTCAATCCTCACAACTGGTGAAATTATTTAATCAAAATCAATACCCTTTACCTAGGAGTAACCTTTACACAATAATATCTCCTTTTGTTGAGTCATTGTGTTGTTTCATTCATCTAGTTGCAAAAAACACCTTTGGTTCTAATGGAATTCTTAACTCTTGGTCTTGAAATAGTTACCCATGTCTCATTCTTCTCAATTTAGTCACACTTTTAATTTATAGCATTATCATAGTTCTAATCTATTGTTTCCTAAAAAAATTAGGTTTTTCCTATGATTTTATGGATTCTTATATTAATGACTTCATTCATAATTCTTGAACTAGCATGCCCAATCACCAATGATGTTCATCCTGTCAATTTTAGCTCAACTCTTCAGTTTTCATGAAAACGTAGATTTTAATTCCTTCTTCTCATCATTATTATTTTCCTATGAATCATCCTTTTCATATTCAAATCCCCTTGAGGTTATTACCACCTAATCACTTTCATCATGGAATTATTCACTGTTTTGTTGATGATTCTATTCATTATATAATATAATGAAATCATTTTTTTGAAAACCATTCTAATACTCTTTTTGAAACATTTATAAAAATTTCTCTTTTTTGAGTGGCCAAGAAATATCCCCTAATCTCTATGTGAGTTATATTTCTTATGTGTCTCTTTTTTGAGAATAATACACTTAATTATATTGATTCAAAAATATTTCTATGTTGGTTTATTTTTATACCACATCTCATATAGATTATTTTACTCTTTCAGACACAACATATCCCGGTAATATATATTGACCTATGTAATTCTTTATTCCTTCATGAATTTATCAGGTATGTATTTTTAAATAATCATTGTTATGGTCATGTTTTTTAATATCTATTTTCTCCATTTAGCCACTATATTTTATTTAAGATTCCTTTCTACTGAATTTATATGTCATATCCCATTCATTTCAAGATAATATTCTACCTATATACTTATAATTTCTATACCATTATCAACATGAAACATATATAAATTCTATCCAAGCATCCTTTCTGATTACAGGTTATAATGTTTTATGAAACTCAATATGTCAGAGCTGTGGGTACTGAAAAATACCCATGGAATCCTACATATGTGTTTAATTAAAAGAACGTAATACATGTTCCCATCATAGAATCATTGTGATATGGGTCTATATACATCTTTAGGAACAAATTCAAGCACTAAAGAAGAATTATTTTCTTAACGTACATCTTGATGATGATATTTCCTTGTTCAGAAGCATCACACATCTGAGTACAACCATGTGATAACATTGGGAGATGTTGATCTGCATTAAACTTGACCAAATATTCTAGGGATGGTTTTCCTATATGGCCAAGTAGTTTATCCCACAACATTTTTTCTTCTTCTCTAAATTTAAATCACATATTTTCTTGTTCACTAACAAGGTAGAGATTCCCCTTTTTGTTCTTTCTGTATAAAATTATTTCACCATATTTTGATATGATGATAATTTATTTATTTGAAGATATTATTTAATATCTTCAGTCATGTATTTTGTTGAATCTATGAAATATATTACTGAGACCTTCAACAAACTAATATATCCACACTACTCATGTATATTCCCCTTTCCATTCCATTTCCCAAGAAAATAATCTTCAAGAATTGAAGATTACCAAATCTTATGATACATTTCATATCATAACTAATTCCTTCCACTAGATGTTTATTTCCTATCTTATGAGAGTTTAATACACTATCAATGATCCATATTCCAGTGTGATCTAATGCTTTAAAATCAATAACTATAACCAATTCTTGCTCACCAATTTTCATTTTGATCCTTGTTTTTTATTTTATTCCCAGCTTTTATTAATATAAATTATCTTACATAGAGTAGTATAGACTAGGTTAAACTTGTAGAGATAAAAATAGATTTTAAGTTTCATCTCATTCTGTTAAAATGGCAATTTTTTTAGGACCATGTTAAGTCGAGTTATGATACTTTCCCAACATTAATGGTATGAAATTTATTTCCATGATCTTGAATCCTTAACACTAGAAATAGTGGGAATTAAATGATGTCCTGGAATATTGAACTCTATATGACTACATATTTTTTTCTTTTTCCCTTCAGTACCTCTTTTCTTGGGAACAAAAAATCTGTGAGTGTCCCATATTTCCACAACAATAACATCTCCTGTGGGATACATTGTGTTTTGTTAATATTTCACTACTAGTTTCCCTTATTTTATTGAAATCATCTAGTACTAAATATTCAATCTCATATTAGGCGCTTGTGGTCTGATTTCAACCCTTACTACTTTTTATTTTTGATCAAGACTCATAGCATCCTTGTCATTTGGATTTGACTATTGCTTCTATTCTACTAGACCCCTTCTCCCAACTTACATCTTATAAATTTCTTGATTTATCTTCTTTTCCAATTTTTAATCTAAACTAAAATTATTTTAAATATCCTTAACACATCATTGTAGGGAAAAAAATTAATATTCGTGAACTTTCAAACATTTCATTTGATCTTTCCCTTTTTTTTCAAATAGTCACATTATGTTCTCTATTCTTCGATTTTGATCATGTACTCAAAATCATTTTTTAAGATCTATTTCATTGAGGACATCAGTTTTCAATTTCTTTATTCATCTTAGACATATCTTCTACCTGCTACTTGATATAATGGTTGGAATCATGAACAACATTGTTGGATTTATTTGTCTCTACTCTCCACACATATATTTATTCATGTAAAGATTCTAATTATAACAAATGTTAAATTATTCCATGAAATTCATATTCATCATTGTCACTTTCTTCCCCTAATTGTGAATTTCTAAAAACACCCCCCATATAATTTTTTTCCTGATCCATGCAGTCCTCCATCTCTTCTACCACATATTCTTCTAAGCATTCATATTCTTTTGAAATAACATTATTCATTATGAAGAAATCCATATTAAAGTTATTCTTAACTTTACTATAAACTGAGGATTTATTCATGGAAATAATGACTTCATCCCCATTATCATCTTGATCATTCTTAGGTATCCTCATTTCAATAAGTATAACCTTTCTAAATAAATATCATGATAGTTGGAGTTTCCCCTTGAACATTATTTTACTATTTGTAATTTTGATTAAAATAATGAGATTTTTTATCTATCATTTCTTCATCACTTCTATATTTAATAGTGAGCTTCATCATGGACTTCAATTCCACTTCATTAGGCATTCCATTTTTCAGATATTCATTATCATAATTTCTCATTTTATGTTCAAGAATTTTATTATGTTTGAAATCCAATTCCATTTCATTTGGATACATGTATTCCAATAATGAAACATTCAAATTTAATTGAATTGGATATATTCTCTAGATAATCTTAATAATCTTTACATCTCTTATAATATCTATGTTTTTCTTAAAAAATAAGGGAATTTTCATATGTGGCCTTTTCAAACCCTCGAAACATGGAAACCCCCTACCTCACGAAGAGGACAATGCCCTAAGGTAAAGCCCCAACTAGGGAAGGAGTTGTTTCTAGTCGAGATGGTAGAGAGACCAGAGGGTAATGGCCCGATCAACAATGGTCCATCACAACAATCCATCAGCACATTGGGATGTACCTCATTTCTACCACCCAGTTGAAACTAGGTGACCCTGCGAGGTGGGGGGATCCTAGGGGAGAGGTCCTTCCCGAAAGCGGACACCCACGATTCAAACCCTAAACCTCCCAATGAACGGTCTGTTTTGTACCACTCACTTTCACCACTGCACCACCATTGATGTGGAAAATGTACAATGGGTTTTCAGGCCCAAGGGGTTAGATGGTATAGGTGGGAAGTCACCCACCAACAAGAAAATTTATGTACTCCCAAAGCCACATTCCCAATTGTAACAACACCCATGATTTTTGGAATGTTCCACACAGGGTCGAGGGACCCACGAGATGAGACAATGGCATATAGTGTGTGTTACCTTGCAAGGACTCGAACTTGGAACCTCAGGTTCAGGAATCCACCACCACTCACCATCCCGACCATGCCCCATTGGTGATATTCAAAAATATCTATGTGACCACACATGTATTCCACAAAAATATTAACCAAATCAAATAATAAAACAATAAAATAATTAGGGTGAATTTTGAGATCTTTATAGTTTTTACATATAGAATGTATATTAACTTATAAGAACATTTAGTGTCCCTAGTCAATTTTAATAATCTTTTCCCACATAGCATATGATGTTTTACCTCTTTCTAGATTTAATTTGATAGGGATCCCCATAATGAATTGATTTCTTTTTCATCCGTATACAATTTTATATATTCTACTTTTGAAAGAAATCCATTGGCAATACTGGCCAAAATGCCATACATTGCATCTCTAAAATCATCCAATCTCATTGATTAAAAGAATTGATGAATTTTATTCATCCATAATTGATAATTACTTCAATCAATTATTAGAAACCCCTTGTGATTAATAGATTCCACATCTTCTACTGAGACAGAACAACTGAATTTCAACCTTTAGCTCTGATACTAATTATTAACCCAGCTAGGTTAAACACCCTAATGGGGGGTGAATCATGGTATGAAAGATTAATAAAACTACTCCATTATATCTTGTTTTGTTGTAGAAAACACTATTCTATCCATTTACCAAAGAAATGTACAAAAATAAATGAAATAATACATGTCATAAAATGATTTTTACGTGGTTCGCCTTCACTAGGCTATGTCCAAAGAGCATACAATGAAAATGCACAGATTGTGAAAAATACACTAAGATCACTACCATGATGATTTTTAGGCTATATCACTTATATTTCCACACTCACTACATTTCCTAGGTTTAGGTCCATTTCACTACTTTTCCAAGGGTCACTCCATAATTCTTTTATGATGGCTAATAATAAGTGGAATGGATCACCTTTTTTCTCTTAAATTTATCACTTCTCTAGGAAGGGATTCACCAACAGTGTATGGACATGTATGTCACATAATTACACATAATGAATACATCCTTAGTTTTAAAATTGATGTTATGTTGAAATACCAAATTTATTAAATTGATGAATAAAAATTAACCACATATTCATTCAGAAATTTATTTTGAATAATTTTGTAATTGACTCTGCCTTTTCGAAGATCCTACCACATTTTCAATGTACCCCAATTCATCAAAAGTGTGCTCTTCCTTCTTTAACCCAACATATTTCATGAATCTCACATAGACTTTACAAATATAACATATTTCACTCGTATTTTATATCCTTCATGAACTTCAACACTTTCTTAATGCTCATAATGTTTGATCATCTGTCAAAACCTTCAAAAAAAATTTGAATGAACCACCTTCATGGGCCACCTTCGAAAATTCAGAACCTTTATAGTCTTTATTATTTGTTTCTATACTATTAATAAGGTGGTATATTCCTATTTATAGTCATTACCTTCGGTTCTAGAACCTTCCATCCAAATCATCACTTTTTCATGATCATCCATCATCACGTTTATGATTCACCTATTTCATAATTAACAATATAAATTCACCCATTACTGAAGATCAAATTATCAAAATCATGTCGATTACCATAATTAATTTTTTTCATTCATGTTTCTTATTCATGATGATCCACAGCTTCACAAAACGGCCTTCATGATACCAATTCTTCGTGAAATTCATGAATTTTTCATATTTTTTGTCACAACCCATCCCCTGGGGCCCGTGCCGCGACTACCCAAAGCCTACCTTCCATAGTCCAGGGGATGGCGACTATCATCGAAATTCCATATCACTAAAACTAGGAAGGCATTTCCTTTTAACTTGTAAACTCATAAAATCCAAGAACACAACAATATACAAGAACAAAGTAAAACTATATAAAATATAGGGTGTGTACAGTAAGTAAAGGGGCCGGAATAAAAGCCCCACTGGAAAGTACATGTAAAAATGAAAACAGCTCCTATGAACACCCACCAAGGATCCTACCTAAAGGGTAGGTACAACTCTCGATCGGTCGTCTCTGCGGTATGTCTTGTCTAATGGACCACCACTAAGTAGCCTCTTAGAATCCTCAGCCTTGATTAATGATTTTCATCATCTTCACAAGTCACAACAAGGTGTGGGAATAGCCTGTGAAGGGGTTAGTATAACAATACTCAATAGGGACCCCGATACCCCCGAAGGTCTCTCAGAATCCACAAAGGATAAACCACAAAGCAACACCATGTTAACAAGCATTAAAACAATAGTAAACCCTACTAAGTTATATTCCCACACATATACCTAAGTTATCAAGTGTACCCAACCCGTTCATAAGGAAACTCAAGGTGCAACTATCTAGCCAAAAGCACTACTCTTCCACAAAGGAAAGAATATATCGAAGGTAACACCACGAAGGTATGTACCACAAAGGTACGCCACATAGAAGAATACCATGAAGTTATCATGACATATAAGTGTACCACAAAGGTAGAGACTCATCTCACACCAAGTATATCTTAAGTACGGAAGTATAGATGATTAGATGCATTTTTAGATCATCTTACTTCGTCGAGAAGCTCTGATATTGACCCAAAAAGGATTGTAGAGGTCCCACAGAGGATCTGAGATGAACCACATAGGATACATAGATGTTGACCCACACAGGATCCGTAGATGAACCACACGGGATCTGAAGATGACCCACACAGGATCTGAAGATTCATCAAGTACAACATGCCACAGGGTTCCCGCACTAAGAGCGCTTAATTCCGGGAGGATATTCTCCTTTAGACATTAGATGATACTTTAAATGCAACGAAGTCCCACAATTAAGTATCAAGAAGGTCCATCACGTCAATAGGGACCCAACACAACTGATTTTGTGTCAATCGGACGCCCGGTCTATAAGTTATTAGTGTTTTTGTTCTGAGGTCCTGGATGGATTCGGGTTCGATCCAACCCGGTCTTACTCCAAAATTATCCAAAACTCATGTGGAGTATACCAAAAATACTTTCTAGATCAAAGGATATTGGATACGTAGATGGTTTGTCAAACGGACACTCAGTTCTCATGATATGGCCAAAAAGGCGTATCTGTGTCCAAATGGGCCAGGGTCTAGTCCAACCCGGTCGGACCAACCAACCTGACCCGGTTTGGGTCAACCCGACCCAATCCAGGTCTGACCCGGATGGGCTAGACCGCGGTGGGCCTACCCTGCTGGGCCGCGGTCAAGCTCGGCCCACTGGGCACGGCCCGCGGCTAGGTGTGGTCCACTGGGCGCGGCCCGTGGCTAGGTGTGTTCCGTCGTGGCAGGACCCACCCCAGCCACCACCCGAGGGAGGCACCCCACAGATTCCTAAACGAACCAAGGTTCATTCGGTTCTAGCCAACACAGCAGTGCCACATGGCACTACCTACTACCAAACGGAACCCACCAAATCGAGTCATGCTCAACGTGACAAGGCCGACTTGGTTTCCAACTGTCTCCCCCCACTATTGGCACCAGCGTGCATCATTACGGCCTATATTTCTGGTTGAGTGTCGGTGGCCCTCCGGATGCACCGCCACAGCTCAGCAGCCACGGCCTCCTCCTCTACGAGCATCACGGACACGCACCGCCCCCATTCCGTGTGGTCGGTCGGTGTGTTGGCCGCCTCTCTCCGCCATCATGGAAGAAGGGATACAGCCTCCTTCGGCGGTGCAGTTTTTCCGCCACCGCCATCACGTCCGGATGGTGTGCTAGCCACCGCCTATGCCCTACCGGCATCGGTCTCCAGCTACATGGCCGGGTTCCACTCAACCCGTCAATCCTACCATGAAGAATATGTCCACAATGAATTAGTAGAGGGATCTGGCCATGATTGTTTGGCCCTCTCCCTCCACGTTAGATCGATAGCATGTAGATCATAGATTGAAAACAATGATTTATCACGAAGAATGATATGAATAATTTCCCAACCACAATCGTTCGTTGGAGATGGTGTCAGGAAGAGTATGAAAACGATGATGGAGCTGTCAGCATTCATCGCTCTCACAACATGCTTCTTATTCGTGCTCGAGTGTTGGTTCCTAGTTCTTGATCCGGAGGTTCATTCTATGTTGGAGAAAGTTCTTTATTAGATGATTTTCTTCCACCAATAGTTCTCCACCAAACTATTTTTTCCATAATTCCCCCAACCAAGAGAGTTGAGGAGCCCCCCTCATTTAAGGCATGTTAATTAATGACATTTCATTAAATGGTTGGTTTCATGGTTACACACTTTGTGTAACTGAGAATTTGATGCCCAGTATTTAATTCCCGACCACCCTCGTGTGGTCCCCACCTCCTATTAATTTAAAAGGTGTGGGAGGAGTTTAGTAAAGATAAATCATTTGTTTTCTTTTAATCCTCCACAAAAACCCACAACACCAGATCCTCCCCTCGGCCTACTATGGTTGAGTGAAGGTCTCCTTAAGTGAATATCAGCGTTGCGAGTTCAACTGTTTCCTCAGATTTAAATTCCATGCACTAGTTCAAAAGTTACAAATTCCCACTCACAAGTTAACGGAACGTACATAAAGAATGTTTGAAAATTCATTCCAGGAACTTCGGTCCGTGAAATCACATTCCGTAAATTTTCTCAGTCTCATAATATTTCTATATAATTAAAAAAAATTACATAGATAATTTCGGGCCTTTACATTCTCCCCACATCAGGGATTCCCATCCCTGAATGCCACAACAGAAACTAGGGAAAGAATTGGGGTACTGAGCATGAATCTGAGAATCTCGCTCTCAGGTGCTCTCCTAGAGGTTCCCGTGCTGCCAAAGAATTCGCACCAAAGGTATCGACTACCCACAAAGGACCCGCTCCTGTCGATCCTCAATCTATACTAGAATATCCGAAAACATCACCCCATCCTCAATGTTTAACTCTCCCCAGCCAATGATGTGCGAAGGATCATACACATACCTCCTCAGGTGGGATACGTGGAAAACGGCATGCACTCGATGCAATGGAGGGGGAAGGGCTAAGCAGTATGCCACCTCGCCAAGTCTACTAAGGACCTGAAAGGGTCCAATGAACCTCGGAGATAACATGCCACCCCAACCAAATCTATACAAACCTAGTCAAGGTGAGACTCGTAGGAAGACATGTTCACCATCCATGAACTCAAAAGGTCTCTGTCTCCTGTCAGTATAAGAATTTTTCCTACTCTATGTAGTCTTCATCCTCTCCTGGATGATCTGTACCTTATCTGTGGTAGCCCATACCATCTCCAGTCCCATGAGTGTTGACTCCCCTAGGTCAGTCCGTCACAGAGGTGATCTGCAAGGCCAACCATTGAAATCCTAAAATGGTTCCATAATGATGGTGGAGTGATAGATATTGTTCTATGTGAACTCCACCAAGAGAAAGTGATCCTCACAACTACAGGAAAAATCAAGGATGCAAGCATGCAACATGTCCTAAAGGTTCTGAATGGTCTACTCTATCTGACCATCCGTCTGTGGATAGAAGATGGTGCTCAATCAAATTTGTGTCCTGAACGCCTCCTGCAACCCCTTCCATAGCTGGGATGTAAAACATGCATCACGATCGTAGACAATAGTCGAAGTCACTCCTTGAAGCCATAAAATCTCATGTACGTAGAGGCATCCCAAGATTTCAACTGATCCCTTCTCTCTGATAGGTATGAAGTGGATCTAATTGGTGAGTTGGTCAATGATCATCTAGATGAAATCATGTCCCTTGGATGTTTTTTGAATTCCTATCACAAAGTCCATGGAAATTCCATCCCATTTCCACTCTGGAAAGTCTACTTATCGAACTATGCCAGCTGGAACCTGATGCTCTGCCTTCACTTGGTGACATGTGAGGCACTATAAGACAATATTTTCCTCTTCTTTCTTCATTCCTGACCACCAGTGCTGACGTCGGAGGTCCTGGTACATCTTCGCCTCTCCTAGATTTACCTCTAGAGGGGATGTGTGGAACTCCATCAACACTTCGTCCCATAGCTCGACTGGTACCACAGTACGTCCTCTGAAAAGGATGACATGCTTCAAACCGTTAGAAAATGTGTTAGGTGTCTGTCTTGTGGATATCGGAGCACATCGTGCCTCGCAGTCAGAGTCTCCATGTTGTGTCTCCCTAACTCGCTGAAGGAGTGGGGGAGTGACTGTCAGAGACTAAAGATAAGATTCTCTATCTCGATCCACATAGGATATCCTCAAAGTGCCTCGATACTATGTCACATCACTCAGAAAATGTATAACAGATCTCATGCTAAGTGAATCTTCTACTACGTTCCCCTTCCCATGAGTATAGATTATCTTGATGTCATATTCCTGGAGGAACTCAAGCCAAAGTCGTTGTCTTAGGTTTAGGTCCATCAGAGAGAATATATACCCAAGAAACTTGTGATCAGATTAGACTGTAAAATGATCACCAATTAGGTAATGTCACCACATATTCAAGGAGAAGACCACTGCTGCTAACTCCAGTTCATGGGTAGCATAATTCTGCTCATTCTGTCTCAACTATCGAGAACCATATATGATCACTACTCACTCCTTCATCAGGACGCATCAGAGCTTGATCCCTGATGCATCACAGTAAACCACGTACCCAATAACCTCCTATGATAGCCTCAGGATGGGGTCACTTTTCTGTCTCTGCCTTATCTCTTGGAAACCCCTCTGGCATCTCTCCAACCACATGAATGGTTGGACCTTATTTTTCAATGCTGATAAGGGTGCTGCAACTCTGTAAAAGTCAGGCACAAACCTTCCGTAGTAACTTTCCAGACCCAGGAAACATCGCACCTCCGTCACACTCCAGGGTGGCTCCCACGAAATCACATCCTAAATCTTTGCTGGATCCACCGCAACTCCATTCTCCGAGATAACGTGTCTCAAGAAGTGAACCTCTCAGATCCAAAACTGGCACATTGAGAGCTTACCATATCGATTGTTCTCTCAGAGTGTGTCAACAACTATCTGTATATGATAAGCATGCTCCCCCTCTGTAGCTAAGTATATCAGGATGTCATCGACAAATACTACCACAAAGTGATCGAGGTATGGCTAGAAGATTTTGTTCATTAGTCCCATGAAAACTACTGGAGATTTGGTCACGTAGAATGGAATAACCAAGAACTCATAATGGCCATATCGACATATTAAATCCATCTTCTTCACTTCCTCATCTCCTACCATGAGCGGGTGATAGCCTGATCTAATGTCTATCTTCAGAAACCACCGTGCTCCCTTCGGCTGATCAAAAAGATTGTCAATCCTCGGTAGTGGTAACTTGCTCTTCACGATCACCCGTTTTAGGCGCCTATAGTCCGAACAGAGTCTGAAACTCCAGTTATCTTTCTTGACAATAAAAATTGGGGTTTTCCAAGGAGAAACACTAAGCCTAATGAACATCTTTCTATGAAAGTCCTCCAGCTGTACTCGCAGCTCTCGAAGCTCTGCGGGAGCCATCTGATATGCTGGTGTAGATATCAGTGTTATCCCGGGGTACAAGTCTATATAAAATTCCACCTCTCTGTGAGGAGGTAGACCCAAAATATCATAAGGGAAAACATTAGCATACTGGTCCACCACTATATGATAGATCGAACTTTCAACATCAACCGCCCCAAGGGTAAGGCTATATAACTTATGTGTGATCAGCTTCACCCTCCTCCAGGTAATTCCAATCTATACTGCAAAGGTTCCCTTCTCATCGGTGAAGGATAACATTGTACCATCTGTGTGGACACATTACACTTTGTGCCTAATACAGTCAATTTGAGAATGGACTGTGGATAACCAGTCCATACCCACGATGACGTTGTAAGGCATCGACACCGCTACTAGAAGATCTCATCCGAAGCTCTCACATCCAAGAGTAAGCTCGCACTCCCAGCACCAGTGTGTAATCGTCGAATCCACTCCCGTTGGAGTCTCTAGCCATAAGGATAGATCCAACGACACCATTAGAATCTCCGAGATCTGAACGAGGGCCATGGAAATAAAATAGTGACTAAAACCTATTTCAATAAATACTACTGATAAGGTGGAGTAGATAAAGATAGTACATCAAATCATCTCTGGAGTGTCGTGGTTATAGGCCTCAGATACCTAGATTTGAGCTCATCTCTGTCCACATGCTCCCCGTGGTCGGGGTGGACCTCCTAGAGGTGGTGGCGGTAGAACCTCGAATCGCCGCCCACCGCCTGCTGCACAGCTTTCTCCTCTGCCATGTCCGCCTGATGCCTACGGACCTCCTCGATCGAATCTTCGCCTCTGCCCAAGAAATCCTTCGACCTTCATTTGGTCATCTGTATGGAGGGTTAGGCAGTCGCATGCCATGTGACCCTGCCCACCGTAGGAGTAACATTTCATGCTCCTTGCCTGTCATGCTCTATCTCAAGAGCCCCACCAAACGGTCCATGTATCTTGCGGTCGTCCACTTGTAGGTCGGGTCCTCTTGGACTTCTACGTCATCTATCTGATGCCATCTGCTGATGACTCTGCTACGTGAATTCTGGTGGTGGGTCTCGTTGCTGGTGACTGCTCAGCGAGGAAGCTCTCTAATATGATTTCTCACTCTAACACCCCTGTCTGCGTCGAGATGCTGAGATAAATCATCGAAGCTCTAATATCCCATATGAGCCCCTACTAGAAGTTCTGGGCCCTGAAGAAAGGGTCTTGCACCATTTCAGTGGAGTAGTGTGAGAGGTCAGTGAACTTTACTGAATACTGAGCCACGATCATGCTACCCTTCTGCAAGTGGAGAAGCTCCTGTATACGCACAAAGCGTAAGGTCATTGGGATGAACTCTTCCCTAAAAAGGCTCTTGAAGTATGCCCTAATGAGAGTCACCTCATCATGAAAATAGAGCATCAAGCACCACCATCTTCCTTCTACTTCTTGAAGAAGACTGGCGGAAAGGATCACCATGAGATTAGATGGTGTCCCTACCAGTCGAAAAACTCTAACCATGACCTCCATCCAGTCCTCATCCTCATGTGGATCTATCCCTCCCCAGAACCTTGGTGGACTTTGGCACTGGAACTCATGAAACTTGCTCAAGCAAGTTTCACCCTCTACTACTGGGGCTAGTGGAATCAGCTTCCCAACATGTAGTGGTACTGCTGGTACACCACTCGATGGTCCAACTGCCGAAAGGGGGACCACCACCGAAGCCTCATCGCTCAGTGTGATATCACCACATACTCTTCCTAGAACTTTGGATGGCTGCCTACATGGAGGAATCCTGAAAATATGTAGGTGTTCCATGGTCAATAAGTTATACCCGGTGAGCTGACTCAAAGAGATCACAAAGAAAACATGTCAAAAACACACACACAATCAGTGTTTTCATGCACATATTCAGAAATAAGAAGGGTTCTGGTGTATGGATACTTTGTCCACCACACCAACACTAGATTCCCTAATTTAATTACCACACTCATAACACATAACACTATAGTCAATTAAACGATCAGAGTCCAAGTTCTTCGGTAAAACCGAATCCTCTTATACCAATTGGTCAAGAACCATCCCCCGGGGCCCGTGTCGTGACTACCCTGAGCCTACCATCCATAGGCCATGGGCTGGCAACTAGAACTGGAAAGGAATATCCCTAAAATCGGGAAGGAATTACCTTTTAACCTGAACTCTCACACAATCGAAGCACACATCAAGATAAAAGCACAAAGTAAACAATATCGTAAATAGGGTGAGTATAGTAAGTAAAGGGGTTGGAATAAATGCCCAATTGGAATGTGCAAGTAAAACTGAAAATAGATCACATGAACACCCTCCAAGGATCCTACATGAATGGTAAGTATAGATCTCGAATGATCCTCTCTCTGCTACATCTCGTCTAATGGCCCACCTCCGAGGAGCCTTCAGTCCTGGTACCCTCAAAGTCGGTCAATGTTGTCCGTCGTCTACACATGACAAAACAAGGTGTGGGTGTAGCCCGTGTAGAGGTGAGTATAACAATACTTAGTGGGGACCTCGAGACCCCCGAAGGTATCTAAAAATACCCAAAGGATAACCCAAAAAGAAACACCATGTTCGCAAGCATGAAAACAATAGTCCACCATACTTAGGTATATGCCCACACAAATACCTACGTTATCAAGTATACCCAACTCGTTTATGATCAATCTCAAGGCGCAACTCTCTAGCCAAAAGCGCAACTGTTCCACAAAGGAAATAATACCATGATGGTAACACCACAAAGGTAAGTACCACAAAGGTACACCACGCAGAAGAATACCATGATGGTATCACCAAACAAAAGTGTACCACAAAGGTAAAGACTCAACTCATACCATGTATAACTTAAGTACAGAAGTATTGATGATTAACTATATTGCTAGATTATCTTACTTCATCGAGAAGCACTGCTGTTGTCCCCCACAGGATCGTAGATGACCCATACAGGATCTAAAGATGACCCACATAGGATCTAAAGATGACCCACACAAGATCCATTGATTCTGACCCACACAGGATCCAAATATGACCCACACATGATATGATGATGAACCATAGAAGATCTAATGATTCTTCTAGTACAACCAGCCACAGGGTTCCAGAACTTAACACGCTTAATTCTGGGAGGATCCACTCCTCAAGCCATCAGATGATACTTCAACTACCACGAAGTTCCACAAAAAAGTATCACGAAGTTCTGTCATGTCAATAGGGACCCAACGCGACTAATGACGTGTCAATAAGATGCCCAGTCTTTAAGTTATTAGTGTTTTCATTCGGAGGGCTCTATTGGATTTGGGTTCGATCCAACCCGGTCATACTCTATCTTAATCCAAAACTTGTATGGAGTCTACCAAAAGGACTGTCACGATCCATGGATACTGACACTATAGACAGTTCATCAAACATGCGTGTGGTTCTCAAGATATGGCCAAAAAGGCGTATCTGGGTCCGGCTGGGCCCGGGTCCGGTCCGACCCAGTCGGACCGTCCCGGCCCATCTCGACCCAGTCCGGGTCTGATTCGAATGGGCCTGACCATGGCAGGCCCCACCAGCTGGGCCGCCGTCCGGTCTAACCCACAATGGGTCCGGCTCGCTGCTGGGTGCGGTCTACCGTGGTGGGACTCACCCTAACTGCCACCCAGGGGAGGCGCCCCCTTGATTCCCGAACGACCAAAGGGCCACACAGTTCTGAACAACCCAGCGGCGCAACATGGTGCCACCTTCTGGAACACGGGACCCACATGATTAGGTCCTGCTCAGCATGTCGCGGCTGACCGGTGTTACTTCCAGCTCCCCCCTCCAGTGGTGCCAGCGTGTGCCGCTACTGCCTCCGTGGATAGCAGGGTTTCCACCGCCCTCCAGGTCTGGCGCCGCGGCTTAGACACCGCGACCTCCTACTCTACCGGTGGGGCGAATGTGCGCCGCCATGGTTCCATATGGCCGGCCCAGGTGCTGCCGCCACTCTCCAACGATGCGGTCGATGGGATGCGACCGCCTTCGGTGGCACGGTTGCGCCGTGTAACGACCTGAAATTTTGAATAAATCTTGTTTCCTAATTTTGGGTGTTATTTTATACTCAACAAAACTGTTTCAATTGATAACATGAGTATAATTAAAATTAGACTGTTGGGTTTTGACTGTTATATGATCATTGGTCAATATGAACACTGGAAACTAAAAGTTTTGATTATTGTCTCTAAATAAAAGTGATCTTGGTTAATTAATATAGAAAGAAGATTCGATGGCCTCACCTCGTAGTCTTGGACCGATCGAATCCCATCTAACAGAACTTGGGAAGGAGGTAGCACCGCTAGGCTTTGCTCTGGACCAAACCCAAGCCGAACTTCATCATGTGAAGCTTGAAGGGAATCGCCTTAGCGAGAAGTTCAAAGTGATAAAAATTACTACTCGTGCAATATTGGCCGAGCCACCCTCAGATTCTCTCACCTTAGCACACCTTACACTTAGGTCCTATGCTGGTGTGATATGGGGCTATGTAAGGAGACCGTAACTGCCTTGTGTAATCCTTTGTTTTAAATAAAAATTTCGATTTCTTCTTATGATGAATTTTATGAATTTTCAAATGACCGGATATATATAGTATGCATATTTTTGATGAATTTTAGAAAAAGGTTTATGTAAACCTTAAATAATTAAAAATGTGTAATGATTTTCAAAAAATGGTCTTCTACAATTATGTTCAGTACGAAATTTAGAGTCTAATAAGATCAACTTGATTTTTGATGAATAGTAAATTATTAACAGTGATTTTTCACTTAGGATTAGTAATGTGACCAAATAGATTAGTAATCTCACTTAAAGAAAGTTTTAATATAATTTAGACACCTTGTTTAAGTAATGTGATTCAATAAAATGGGTAAATAACGGTTTCATAAATTATTAGTCAAGTATTAGTTTTTTCGAGTGAATAGTGTTTTTTAATTAAAAATTAAATTAAAAATATTTAGAAAATTATTTTTATGAAATTGACTTTATATTTGAACTAAGAGCATCGATATTATATTATGGTAATTTTTGGGGATTTTTCTGAAAAAATGAATTTTCGGTAAATAGTGTATTTATTTAAAAATTAAATTAAAAATATTTAGAAAATTATTTTTGTAAAATGGAGTTAATTTTTGTAATCAGAGCATCGATATTTGGTTAAGGTGAAATTTTGGGATTTTTCTGAGAAAGATGAATTTTCAGTGAATAGTAAAAAATGCAGTTTTTGGGTTTCAGTATGTTTAATGACATCATAATTGTGTCATGATGATATCATGATATATTTTAAGGGTTGGCCATCCAAAGGTGATGAATTATTTTATGGGGGGCTCCATGTGTCCTAACTCCATGGGAAATACCATGGGAGAGCCCATGGTTCTGAGAAAACCACTTGTGAGGTGTCCCTTGGCCATTAATGCCTTGTCCCCTCACTTTCCCTATAAATACCAAGCCATCCTGTCATCCATTCGACTCCCAACTCTCCCCCAACGAAGTTCTGGTCTCATTAACTCCCATGGAGTCCTCTCATGGAGCCCCCAAGCCCTCAAGGTCCAAACCTTTGAGTTTTAAGAGTTACGTTTTAAGGTAAGGGATCTGACCTCTCTCTTTCTTTAAAGTAATCTCTTTTATGTCATTTCTTTTATGCTCCATGTTCTTATCTTGTAGGATGTTATTTTATCTTCATTATACTGTCCTTTTTATTTTCATATGATGAGATACCCCATCTTACTCTCATCATTTCGTTTTATGAATTTTTATGTGGCGCCGTTAGGCTGCCGAACTTTTAAGGGATTCTCTCACCTTTCTCATTTTTCAAAGTTCTACTTTCATGTCAAGTCTTTCAAGTTTCTTTTATGTTGTGTTATGATCTCTATATCTACCATACTGAAATTTTATGTTCATATAATGAGAGACCCTATTTGATCTCGTCAATTCATTTTTGTTGAAGTTTAAGTGACGCCATTAGGCTGCCAAATTTTTAAGGGATTCTTTCACCTTTCTCATTTTTCAAAGTTCTACTTTCATGTCAAGTCTTTCAAGTTAATTTTTATTATGTTGGGGTATTATATATATATCTATAATACTGAACTTTTATGTTCATATGATGAGATACCCTATTTGATCTCGTCAATTCATTTTTGTTGATGTTTAAGTGACGCCGTTAGGCTGCCGAATATTTAAGGGATTCTTTCACCTTTCTCATTTTTCAAAGTTCTACTTTCATGTCAAGTATTTCAAGTTCCTTTTTATTATTTTCGGGTATGATATCTATAGCTATCATACTGAACTTTTATGTTCATATGATGAGAGACCCTATTTGATCTCGTCAATTCATTTTTGATGAAGTTTAAGTGACGTTGTTAGGCTGCCGAATTTTCATAAGAGAAATCTTATTTTTGTCTTCCTTTCATGTTCTTCATTTCATATGGTATATCTTTTAAATTTCATTTCCATGTTCTAAAATCCTTTATATTCTCTTCCCCTACTGTTTTATGGATCATTTATGATTGTTTGACCCATTCCCCCTCTCATTTCAATGTTTTCTAAAACCCCGAAACATAGCCATTATGCTGCAGAATTTCAGTCTCAAAACGTCTCTCTCTTTTTCTGAAGTTCTTTTATTTTATTAAGTGAATACTCAAATCTATCTATTATATAGTTTTATTCAAATATATACCAAGTTTCTCTATTTTAAATTCTTGGATTTTCATACATGAGACCCGCTCTCCCTTTCCGTGGGTTTAAAGTGACGTAAACATCATGTCTTTAAAGCAGTTTTTAAACGTTATGATTATGAAATGAAACCCATTTATTTTATTCTATATGGGTTGTTTATGAAATTATTGATGATGATATATGTGGCTCACATGATAATAAAGACATTTCAAGGGTGTGCCCAGATAGCTCTCCAATGCATTGCGTAAAGACTTAATCTCTAGAGATGACCATTTAGACTGATACCTTAGTGAATAACCTTGGTAATTTTTAATGACACCTTGGGAATAGACCTTGGTGAAACTAAATGATTTTCAATATTAAATGTTTTATCCACATCTTCAAGTTATGAAAAATGTTTTTTTATTATGATATATCTCATAATTTCGTTCTCATGCCTTAAAGTTCTTTTCATGACCTTATTGAAGTATCTCAAGTTCATTTGTAAAATGTTCCTCTTGTTTCCCTTACTGGGCCTTCTGATCACCCTTTCTTTTGATGTATGTCCCCTGGTTATGAGATGTAGTAATGAACCTAGGATGAACATGAGGATAATCCTTTCAAGTGTTTAAGAAGAATGTTTTATGTTTTTATGTTTTAAGTTTCTGGTTTCCAATATACTAAACCTTAAAGATCCTTGGTTTTTTAAAATGTAATGAAAGTTTATGTGATAAAAAGGCGGGATGATATAGTTGGTATCAAAGGATGGTTTTGTTATTTGTGGAAATTAGGATATGAAAACTTTAGGAAGAATCCTATATAAAAGTTTATATATTGGAAATCTTCTTGGTATTTTGGTGATTATTGAGTAAGGGTTTTCCAAGAAAATACATCCTTGTCTGGATACGAGCAGGTAGAGGTGGCTCTAGAACAGATATACATAGGGGTAAAACCTGAAAACACTTCTTTGAGCTAGACTGAAACGGGAACTGGTACACGACAACGGGCCTTGCTGCACTCTTGGTTACGACACTCCTGGGGGATATGATTTGGTAAATTCATAAGCTTAGTATGAACCATTATTAAAGGAACAAAGATAAAATAAAATAAAGATTCACATAAGAATATATGATCATGGATAACCTAGATTGGAACCTAGGGGATCACAAGTTAGGGTATACTTTCCTTCTACAAGTTTATCCTTCTATGCTTAAAGTTTTCTTTTAATTATTATTGGCTAAGTATTCAAGCCCCTAATTGTACTTTCTTTTCGTAGTTAATGGTGGGAAATGGAAGAACATGTCCAAACAACCAATGTGATAGGATATGTGACGATTCCCATATTAATATGACATAGATGATTAGGGGATTAAAAAATGGTTATTATTTTGGAAGACGTTCACTATTCTGGGAACCATATTTGATCGAGGTAAAAAGATTACTATGGTATTTTCTTTGAGGAGTAAAGGTTGACTTATATTTTGAAGAATCGATGAATTTAAGGTGGACTTATAGTAATTGAGGTTACTTATGGAAATGATTAACCTATCTAGGGAAAAATATGTTTAGGTTATGTACTTTTGTTATAAGATGTTAGGAGTGGATGATGTTGTTTGGAGATGAACAATGAAGTTTATTTTGGAAGACTATGTTATCAAATCCTTCTTGTATTTGGGTTTCAGTCTTAGTTTAGTTTATTTTGAGAAATTTGTATGGACAATTATTTATGGAATGGTCTACGATGAACTTTGGGTAGTACCATAGAATTTTAAAGATTTAAAGAAGTTTCCATTCCTATGGGATTCTTTCTTTTGGAAGAGTTGTTTTATCTTATTCTTTCTATTTTTTTGGGATAATAGAAGAAATAGATAGTTAATATTTGTTGGATTATGTGATTCTCTAGAAGATGATTCTTCTGCTTTGATGAGACCAAGTAGTTTTGAATACTCATCGTTTGGATAAAAGATTAGTTTTGGTAGAAAATTATTAAAGGCTGAAAATCTACTTGAAGGTAGGTGTATTTCCTTGTGTTTTATTCTATGTAGTAAGTGAATTCCTCAAAACTATGAAAAGGAATGTAAAACAAAAACGTTGTCTATTAACGTTTCCAACAGGGAAATAAAATACTGTTTAACCCATCATAAGTTTGTGATTTTATTTTTTTTTAACTTTCTCCTAATCATGTTTTCTATCACTCTCCCTTAGAACGTGACCCTTTGTTTTCTCCTCTATGTCCATGTTTTCCTACATGGAATCCTAGTATGGGTAAACTCGGGTGGCCTTTGTACTTCCTTTTCTTTCTTTTAAAGTAATAGTGTTACTGACTCTTTTTCCGATGTGGGACTTACAATGAAATTTCAAAACCCAATTTTAAAAAATTGCGAGGACGCAATTTCTTAAGGGGGAGATTGTAACGACCTGAAATTTTGAATAAATCTTGTTTCCTAATCTTGTGTGTTATTTTATACTCAACAAAACTATTTCATTTGATAACATGAGTATAATTAAAATTAGATTGTTGGGTTTTGACTATTATATGATCGTTGGTCAATATGACCACTGGAAACTAAAAGTTTTTATTATAGTCTCTAAATACAAGTGATATTAGTTAATTAGTATAGAAAGAAGATTCGATGGCCTCACCCAGTAGTCTTGGACCGATCGAAGCCCATCTAACAGAACTTGGTAAGGAGGTAGCACCACTGGGCTTTGCTCTGGACCAAACCCAAGCCGAACTTCATCATGTGAAGCTAGAATGGAATCGCCTTCGTGATAAGTTCAAACTGATAGAAATTACTACTCATGCAATGTTGGCCAAGCCGCCCTCAGATTCTCTCACCTTAGCACACCTTACACTTAAGTCCTATGCTGGTGTGATAAGGGGCTATGTAAGGAGACCGTAACTGCCTTGTGTAATCCTTTGTTTTAAATAAAAATTTTGATTTCTTCTTATGATAAAGTTTATGAATTTTCAAATGACCGGATATATATAGTATGCATATTTTTGATGAATTTTAGAAAAAATTTTATGTAAACCTTAAATAATTAAAAATGTGTAATGATTTTCAAAAAATGGTCTTCTACAATTATGTTCATTACGAAATTTAGAGTCTAATAAGATCAAATTAATTTTTTATGAATAGTAAATTATGAACAGTGATTTTTCTCTTAGGATTATTAATGTGACCAAATGGATTAGTAATCTCACTTAAAGAAAGTTTTAATATAATTTAGACACCTTGTTTAAGTAATGTGATTCAATAAAATGGGTAAATAACAGTTTCATAAATTATTAGTCAAGTATTAGTTTTTTCGGGTGAATAGTGTTTTTTAATTAAAAATTATTAGAAAATTATTTTTATAAAATGGTCTTTATTTTTGAACTTAGAGCATCGATATTATGTTATGGTAATTTTTGGGGATTTTTCTGAAAAATTGAATTTTCAGTGAATAGTGTATTTCTTTAAAAATTAAATTAAAAATATTTAGAAAATTATTTTTATAAAATGGTGTTCATTTTTTTAATCAGGGCATCAATATTTGGTTAAGGTGAAGTTTTGGGATTTTTCTGAGAAAGAATAATTTTCAGTGAATAGTAAAAATGCAGTTTTAGGGTTTCGGTATGTTTAATGATATCATAACTGTGTCATGATGAGGTCATGAGATATGTTAAGGGTTGTCCGACCAAAGGTGATTAATTATTGTATAGGGGGCCCCATTTGGCCTAACTCCATGGGAAATACCATGGTAGATCCCATGGTTTTGAGAAAACCACTTGTGAGGTGTCCTTTGGCCATTAATGCCTTGTCCCCTCACTTTCCCTATAAATACCAAGCCATACTCTCATACATTCGACTCCCAACTCTCCCCCAACTATGTTCTGGTCTCATTACCTCCCAATGAGTCCTCTAAAGGATCCCCCAAGCCCTCAAGGTCCAAACCTTTGAGTTTTAGGAGTTACGTTTTAAGGTAAGGGATTCAACCTCTCTCTTTCTTTTCAAGTAATCTCTTTTATTTCATTTCTTTTATGCTCCATGTTCTTATGTTGGAGGATGTTCTTTTATATTAATTATAATTTCTTTTTTATGTTCATATGCTTAGAGACCCCCTCTTACTGTCATCATTTCGTTTTATGAATGTTTATGTGGCGTTGTTAGGCTGCCGAATTTTTAAGGGATTCTTTCACCTTTCTCATTTTTCAAAGTTCTACTTTCATGTCAAGTATTTCAAGTTCCTTTTTATGTTTGGGTATGATCTCTATATATATCATACTGAAATTTTATGTTCATATTATGAGAGACCCTATTTTATCTCTTCAATTCATTTTTTTTGAAGTTTAAGTGACGCCGTTAGGCTGCCGAATTTTTAAGGGATTCTTTCACCTTTCTCATTTTTCAATGTTCTACTTTCATGTCAAGTATTTAAAGTTACTTTTTATTATTTTGGGGTATTATCTCTATATCTATCATACTTAACTTTTATGTTCATATTATGAGATACCCTATTTTATCTCGTCAATTCATTTTTGTTGAAGTTTAAGTGACGCCGTTAGGCTGCCGAATTTTTAAGGGATTCTTTCACCTTTCTCATTTTTCAAAGTTCTACTTTCATGTGAATTATTTCAAGTTCATTTTTATTATGTTGGGGTATGATATATATATCTATAATACTTAACTTTTATGTTGATACGCTGAGATACCCTATTTTATCTCGTCAATTCATTTTTGTTGAAGTTTAAGTGACGCCGTTAGGCTGCCGAATTTTCATAAGAGAAATCTAATTTTTGTCTTCCTTTCGTGTTCTTCATTTCATATGGTATATATTTCAAATTTAATTTCCATGTTCTAAAATCCATTATATTACGTCCCCCTACTTTTTTACGGATCATTTATGATTGTTTTACCCATGCCCCCTCTCTTTTCAATGTTTTCTAAAACCCCGAAACATAGCTGTTATGCTGCAAAATTTCTGTCTCAAAATGTCTCTCTCTTTTTCTGAAGTTATTTTATTTTATTAATTGAATAATTGAAGCTCTATCTTCTATAGTGGTATTCAAATATATACCAAGTTGTTATATTTTAAATTCTGGGATTTACATACATGATACCTGCTATCCCTTTCTGTGGGTTTAAAGTGACGTAAAGATCATGTCTTTAAAGCAGTTTTTAAACTTTATGATTATGAAATGAAACCCATTTCATTTATGCTATATGGGTTGTTTATGAAATTATTGATGATGATATATGTGGCTCACATGATAATAAATACATGTCAAGGGTGAACCCAGATAGCGCTCCAATGCATTGGGTAAAGACTTAATCTCTAGAGATAACCATTTAGACTGATACCTTGGTGAATAACATTGGTAATTTTTAATGACACCTTGGGGATGGACCTTGGTGAAACTAAATTATTTTAAATATTAAATGTTGAATCCACATATTCAAGTTATGAAAAATGTTATTTTTATTATGATATATCTCATGATTTCTTTCTCATGCGTTAAAGTTCTTTTCATGACCTTATTGAAGTATCTCAAGTTCACTTGTAAAATGTTCCTCTTGTTTCCCTTACTGGGCCTTCTGCTCACCCTTTCTTTTGATGTATGTCCCTAGGTTATGAGATGTAATAATGAACCTAGGATGAACATGAGGAGAATCCTTTCATGTTTTTAAGAATAATTTTTTATGTTTTCATGTTTTATGCTCCTGGTTTCCAAGTCACTAAACCTTAAGGATCCTCGGTTTTGTAAAATCTAATGAATGTTTATGTGATAAAATGGAGGGATGTTATACACTGCTGCCACCATCACGGCTGGCCGGTGAGCCGACCGCTGCTTGTACCCTGTCGTCCCAGTCGCCGGCAACATGGTTGGGTTCCACTCAACCCATCGATCCACCCGTGAAGAAGACGTCAACAATGAAGTAGCAGAGGGATCAGTCCATGATCGTTTGGCCCGCACCCTCCACATTAGATCGATAGTAGGCGGTTCATATATTGAAAACATCGATTTATCACAAAGAACGATATGAAGAATTTCCCTACCTAGATCGTTCATTGGAGGTATCGTGAAGAATAGGATGAAAACGATGAAGGATACACCGACGTTCGTCACTCTCGCAACACACTTCCGATCCAGGCTCAAGCGTCGAATCCTTGTTCTTGATCAGGAGGATGTTTCTTCGTTGTAGAAGGTTCTTTGTTGGAGGTTTTTCTTCCACCAAGAGTTCTCCACAAAACCGGTTTGCCAGCAATTCTCCCAACCAGTAGAGGTGAGGATCCCCCCTCATTTAAGTTAAGATAATTAATTATATTTCATTAAATGGTGGGTTTCATGGTCACACACTTTGTGTAATTGGGAATTTAATTCCAAGTATTTAATTCCTGACCACCCTCCTATGGTCCCCACCTCTAATATATTTAAAAGGGGTGGGTGGAATTTAATAAAAATAAAATATTTGTTTTTTTTAATCCACCATGAAAACCTACAAAACCAGATCTTCCCCTCGGCCTACTAAGGTTGTAGTGAAGGTATCATTATGTGAATATCGACACTGCGAGTTCAATAGTGTTCTCAAATTTCAATTCTGATCACTGGTTCAAAAGTTTCAAATTCTTGGTCACAGGTTAACTGAACGTACTTAATGAAAGTTCATAAATTCATTCTGGGAACTATGGGCCTCAAAATGACGTGCCTTCAATTTTCACAGTCTCATAATATTTCCATATAATTATAAAAAAAATACATGGAAAATTCCGGGTCATTTCATTTTTACTATGCCTTCATGAAAATCCATATTCTATAATGTTTGATAAAAACTACATATTTTTTACCGCATAAATTTGTAAAATACTAGGATATGGTGCAGCATTATCTATTTAATTTTCAATACCACTTCTTGGGCATCCATTCCACTATCATGGATCATTTTCAACATACCATGTCAACAATATATCTAGAACTCCACAATAGACTGATGAAACATATATTGTAAACAAACACAATAAACCAAAAAAAATTCAATGATACATTGAGGGATTTTTTTCCATCATCGAACAACCATATTCCTTCTTTTATCCATCCTAAAAAAATTGAATAAAAATAAAGTGCGTATGTACGGAATCCTATTTCCATGTTGTGGTGTCATCTATTTTTCATTTCCACTTTACATGGATGGGTCTAATGATGGAAATATAATCAAATATATTATAATTATTACATCGTATTATTTCATGAAATATTAAGATACTGTCCACATTTTTACTATTTCATTATTAAAGGAACAATACCCTCGCTCATGCATAGTTACGGTGTACCATCTACACGATGGGATGTGATTCTTTTTATATGGTTACCATTAAATAATGATTATAAAAATGTATATAACAATTTAATATTATATATATTAATGTAATATAATTTTGTAGATGAAATAAATTTATCCTATGAATAAAAAATAGGTCTTACATGACAAAACATTCATAGGAAAATGAATTTGTTAACACCCAAAACAAGAGAAATAAAAAAATATTATCAATAAAAGGGTAATAAAAAAATAATAAATCATATATTATATCATATATATAAATAATATTTTCATATAAGTTTATAAATTCATGAAAACCATTATAAATGATGTTAAATAACATTCAAATAAAGGAATCCTAAGGTACGGTTTTTTCTCATTTCATTTTTATTTTTGTGAGGTATACCTTATTCACCACTAATTTATTTTTTCTGTTGTGTAACAAAACTTGGTATATCATATCATGAATATAATTATATTCATTATATTAAATTTTCAATTTGATAAATATTTTTTTATTATTTATACGATTTGACTAGTTATAATTTTGTACAGGAATTTTTAACACAATATCCATTCATTTGGTTAAACTATTATTTCATTGATTATGTAATTGTATGATTATGTGTGAAATTTATTTTGATTTTTTTATAATGTATTTCAACTTATATGTGGAATTATTTGAAATTAACATAATCCATTCATTTTATCAATTCCCATAGTAATGATATTATTTTTGTAAGGGTTATTTCACAATCTCAATATTACTGGGGATTTATTATGTTTAAGTATCCATTGTGGAATATTTTTATCTAAGTCGATGTATTCTAAATATGTATTCAAAAAATTATTTCACTATTATCATAAAAATATTTATTTTATTTTTACTAATGTTTTAAATTTTATAAAAAATCATGAAAGGAATCATTTTTTCCTTTCCTAAATTATGTATTTTATGAATATTTTGTTAAAAATACAGAAGGAATGTTTTTACCTTACACAGCATATGAATATTTTCACTCCCTAATGACACCTTAATTTATTCAACAATCCTTCACATTTTTAAAATGATCTTTTCCGAAAACAATTATATAAAAAATATGGGGCCTTTCGATTTAAATGTAAAAAAATGGTATTTATTGTAAAAAAATTCAATGATTTTATTATATTATTATTAACTATGACACATCTGTCATGACCCAACCCCCGGGGCCCATGCCATTACTACCCCAAGCCAGCCTTCCATAGGCCAGGTGCTGGAGACTAGCACCAAAGGCGTAAATACCTAAAACTGGGAATGCATTTCCTTTATAACCTGAAAACGCACACAATAGAGTACAATCTTGAAGAAAAACACTAAGTAAAACATTATAATAAAAGAGTACTAAATAGTAAAAGGGGTCTTAAATACAAGACCAACTGTAAAGTACAAGAAACTAAAAGTACAACTACTAGAAAAAGGGAAAATAGCTCCTGGATCGTCCACCGGGAAATCTTACCTAACGGGTAGGTACAGATAGCCTCCACAACACTCCACGTCTGTCTGTCTCCTCCGTGTACCGTCACACCTTGTGGTCCACCTCTGGGTACCATCCAGTCTTGGTACACTCAACCTCAGTTAGCACTGTCTGTCACCTACATCCAAAACAATGAGGTTCAGGAATAGCCCGTGCATGGGTGAGTATAACGATACTCAGTAGGGACCCCAAGACCCTCAAGGTCTCACAAAATCCCACAAGGATAAACCACAAGGTATGAAATCAACAGTTAACCTCACTTAGGTATATTCCCATACATATACCTAAGTTATCAAGTAATCCATCCCAATCATGAGGTAAACACAAAAGTTACTGACTCTTCTCACATAGGTATAAAACTTTTTTAGAGAGTTAGAGATGATTAGATGTAGCCGCTAAATCATCTATTTTATCGAACCCACGTAGAATCCTGGTACATAAATCAGAGCTGTCGAACCCACATGGGATCCAGGAATAGTAGTGAGAGTTTTCGAACCCACACAAGATCCAAGAATAGTAGTCAGAGTTTTTGAACCTACACAGGATCTAGGAACAATAGTCAGAGCTGTCGAACCCACACAGGATCGAGGAACAGTAGTCAGAACTGTCGAACCCACACAGGATCTAGGAAGAGTAGTCAGAGGTGTCGAACCCACACAGGATCCAAGAATAGTAATCAGAGGTGTCGAACCCACATAGGACCCAGGAATAGTAGTCAGAGCTGTCGAACCCACACAGGATCCAAGAATAGTAGTCAGAGCTATCGAAACCACATAGGATCCAGGAATAGTAGTTAGAGAGAAGCCATCCATAGGGTTTCCGCACAATCAGAGTAGATTCTGGGAGGGTCCACTCCTCAAGACAATTATCGATACATCATATTCTAATAAGTCCCATGAAGAAAAAACCTAAAATTATGCCTCATCATAGGGGTTTCAACGCAATATACAACACGTCAATCAGATGCCCGGTCCAAGAGTTATTAGCCTTTTAGTTCTAGGGGGCTGGTTGGATTCGTGCACGATCAAACCTAACTGTATATCAACTATTCCCCAAACTCTAGTGGGGTATACTCAAAGAGACTTTCATGCTCCAAGATTTCTAGCGCCATTGACGGTTCATCAAACGGACGTCCGGTGCCAAAGATATGGTCGAAGGAGCATAAATGGATCATAGTGGGCTCGGGTCCGGTCCGACCCAGTCGGACCGTCCCCTTCTAGACCGACACGGTCTGGGACGACCTGGCTTAACCCATTGGGTCTGGATCGGCCTACTAGGCCCGGCCCAGCCAGCCGTGAAGGCCGCGAGTAGCGCGAGGGCCTGGACCGGTCGCGAGGGCGCGGACCGGCCACGAGTCGGTGTAAGGGCGGTTTGGCCCAAAGGCACCGCGATGTGCAGGGAAGGCCGAATCGTCCAGGCACGTTTGGGGTGCATCTTGGCAGCTCATCTCGGATGGTTGAGGCCGGTTCAGCCAATGTGGTGAGGGGTGCGGCTCGGGTGGCTCGGCCTAGGAGGCGGGCGGGCGGCCGAGAGGTGGGAAGCCGGCAGGCGGGAGGCCAGCAGGCGGTCGGGTGGTCGACAGGTGGCCGAGAGGCCAGCGGGCGCACGGGAGGCCTAAGGTAGCGGGGATCCGGGAGGCTGGCGGGCAGCCGGGAGCCGGGAGGTCGGCGGGCGGCTAAGTGGATGGAGTGTGTACAGGAGGCCGGCGGTAGCCGACAGGCGATTTGGCTGAACTGGCATAAGGGCGGCGCGGGTTGTGTAGTTTTCGGGTAGCATGGTCATTTCCTGTTGCCTCTTCCGCCTCGTAATTTCGTCACCATTCTGAAAAAACATCACAAAGAGATCTGCGGAGGGATTCGGGCCATGTTATTTTGGTCCGCACCCACCGCGTTTAGGATGATAGCAATCAGTCCATCATGAAAAAAGAATGATAATCCTCAAATTCTACAACCTCCACAATGATTATTTTCCAATCCTCAAAAGAAAATCAAGGAATTCATTAACATGTAAATAAATCCCCTAACCTTGTTCTTTTTTTGTTAACGTTGGCGTGGGGAAGAAGACGGATCATTGGGAAAATATGGACGTCAGTGTCATCGTCGTTTTCTTCGATCATTGGTTTGAGCGCCAGTTCGTCATAGTCAAAGATGTCCAACATCAGATTTGGTTCCGAGGAAGGAAGTTGAAGTCGCTCCTCACTGGCGTTCTTCATTGGATGAATGCATTCTTCACGGGGGAAGCATAATCCTCCAAGTGTTGGGTGTCACGTCTCTTTACCAGCACTTTGTTGCGTGGTGAAGTCGTCACAATGGTGCCCTCAGATTTCAATTCTGAGCACCTGTTCCAAAGTTATAAAAACCCGCTCGTATGCTTACTGAACATACCTGAATAAAACTTTAGAAATTGATTTCGGGCACACTGGAACTCAGAATCATGCTCTGTAAATTTTCGTGGACTCATAAAATTCCCATTTAATTAAAAAATTACATGTAAATTCCGATTCCTTATATTCTCCCCACCTTAGGGCTCTACATCCCTGTAATCCATAACTCACAATTAAGGGAACAAGTGGGGGTACTGAGCATGCATCTAAGCCTCCCGCTCCCATGTGCTCTCCTAGAGGTTCTCGTGTTGCCAACGAACGCGCACCAGAGGTATCAACCATCCATGAAGTACCCACTCTTTTCAATCCTCAATCTCCACTGGGACCTCCGTAAAAGTCTCCCCATCTTCGACACCCAGATCTCCATGGTCATTGATGTGAGAAGGGTCATTCACGTATCTCCTCAGCTGGGATAAATGGAAGAGGTTGTGTACCCGGTGCAACTGAGGTGGAAGAGATAAGTGGTATGCCACCTCCACAACTCTACTGAGGACCTGAAAAGGTCCAATAAATCTTGGAGATAACTTTCCACCTTGTCCAAATCACCATATACCTCATCGAGGTGAGACCCATAGAAAGATGTGGTCGTCATCCTTGAACTCCAGATGTCTCTATATCCTGTCGTCATATGACTTCTTCCTGCTCTTTGTAGTCTTCATGTGCTCCTGGATGATCTTCACCCTCTCTGTGGTAGCTCGTACCATCTATGGTCCCACTAGTGCTGAAGCCCCAGGGTCAGTCCAGCACAAAGGTGATCTGCAAGGTCACCCATAAAACACCTCAAAAGGTGGCATCCCTATGGTGGAGTGATAGCTGTTATCGTATGAAAACTACACCAAAGGTATGTGATCCTCCCAGCTGTAATCGAAGTCGAGGACACAAGAACACAGCATGTCTTCGAGGGTCTGAATGTTCTGCTCAGTCTGGAAATCCATCTGTGGATGGAAGGCAGTTCTCAGACGAAGGTGCATCCTAAAATAATCCTACAACCTCTTCCATAGCCGGGAAGTAAATCATGCGTCATGATCAGAGACAATAGAAGACAGTACTCCATGTAGCCACACCATCTTCTGCACATAGAGGCGTCCCAAACTCTCTACTGAACCATGCTCTATTATCATTAGGAAGTGGGATTACTTTGTGAGTCGGTCAACGATCACCCAAATAGAGTCATGACCTCTGGATGTATGTGGAAGTCCTATCCATAAATCCATGTACATCCCATCCCACTTCCACTCTGGGACCTCTAAAGTAAGAACCAAGCCTGATGGTACCTGATGCTCCGCCTTCACTTGCTAACAAGTGAGGCACCAATAAACAAAGTCTGAAATTTATTTCTTCAATCCCGGCCACCAGTGCTGTCATCAGAGATCCTGGTACATCTTCTCCACTTCTGGATATACCTCTAGAGGGGATGTGTGTAACTCCGTCAACACTTCCTCCTGAAGTGACAGTGGCACCATAGTACGTCCTCTGAAGAGGATGACGTGCTCCCCACCTTTAAAAAAGCCATCAGGTGCCTACCCTATGGATATCTGATCACATCGTGTCTCGCAGTCAGCATCCCCATGCTATGCCTCTCTAACTCACTGAGTAAGTGGGGGAGTGAGTGTAAGAGACTAAAGAATGGCTGCTCCATCTCTATCCACAAAGGATATTTGTAAAGCAGCGAGCTGCTCTGTCACCTCGCCTAGTAGCTGTATACCGGATCTCCTACTGAGTGAATCTGCAACAACATGCCCCTTCATAGGAGTATAGACTATCTCAAAGTCATAGTCCTAGAGGAACTCAAGCCAACATCGTTGTCTCGGGTTCAGATCCTTCTGATAGAAGATATACCTGAGACGCTTGTGATCAAAGTACATGGTAAAACGCTCACCCATCAGATAGTGACACCACATCTTCAAGGTGAAGACCACGGCTGCTAACTCCAGGTCATGGGTAGCGTAGTTATGCTAATGTTGTCTCAGTTGTCGTGAACCATAATCGATCACTGCTCACTCCTTCATCAATACACATCTGAGTTTGGTCCCTGATATGTCGCAGTAGACTATGTACCAAATGCCTTCCTCTAAAAGCATTAAGATGGGGGCACTAGTCATCTTCTGCCTCAACTCCTGAATTCTCTTCTAGCTTCTCTCTTACCACACAAAGGGTTTCCCCTTCTTCATCAAGGATGATAGTGGTGTTGCAACTCTGGAAAAGTCTAGTACAAATCTTCGTTAGTATCCGTCCAAACCTAGGAAACTTTGTACCTCCGTCACACTCCTGGGTGGCTCCCAAGAAAGTACTGCCTCAATATTCGCTAAATACACTGAAACTCCAGCCTCCGAGATGACATGTCTCAGAAAGTGAACCTCTCGAATCTAGAACTAGAACTTCGAGAGCTTACCATAAAGCTGGTACTCTTGGAGTGTGTCCAGTACTACCCGAAAATGGTAGGCATGCTCCTCCTCAGTAGTCGAGTAGATCATAATGTTGTCGATGAAGACTACAAAAAAGTGATCGAGGTACGGCGGAAAGATCATGTTCATGAGTCCCATGAACACTACTGGAGCATTGGTTACGCTGAATGAAATAACCAAGAACTTGTAGTGGTCATACCGACATCTAAAGGTCGTCTTCTATACATCCTCATCTCAAACTCTGATCTACTGATAGCCTGATCTGAGGTCTATCTTTGAGAACCACCACACTCCCTTAAGCTGATCAAAGAGGTCGTTAATCCTCAGGAGTGGGTACTTGTTCTTCAGAGTCACCTAGTTCAGGCGATGGTAGTCGACATAAATCCTCAATCTCCCATCTGCCTTCTTGGATAATAGAATCGGAGCTACCTAGGGAGAAACACTGGGTCGGATGAATCCTTTCCCCTGCAAGTCCTCTAGCTATACCCGTAGCTCGCGAAGCTCCATGGGGGACATCTGATACGCTGGTGTAGATATCGGTGTCGTCCCGGGGTACAGTTCAATGTAGAAGTCCACATATCTACGAGGAGGTGGACCTGGGACATCATCAAGGAAAACATCTGTGTACTGGTCCACCACTATAGGATAGCTCAGACTCTCCACATCAACTACCCCAAGGGTAAGGCAGGCCAATTGATGAGTGATCGACTGTACCCTCCTCCGAGTAAGTCTGTCCTACACTGCAAAGGCTCCCTTCTCTCCGGTGAAGTTAAACCGGGTCCCATCAGTGCAGACACACCATACTTTGCGCCTAATACAAATAATATGAGAATTGATTGTAGATAACTAATCCATACCCAAGATGACGTCATAAGGCCTTAACGCCATTACTAGGAGATCTCAGCCGAAGATCTCACCTCCTAGAGTAAGATCACACTGTAAACACCAGTGCGTAATCATCGAATCCGCTCTTGTAGGAGTCTCTAGCCGTAAAGATCGAGCCAACGGCTCCTTCAAAATCTCCGAGCTCCAAACGAGGGCGGTGGCAATGAAAGAGTGACTAGAACTTGTTTCTATAAGAACTGCAGCTAAGGTGGTGTAGACATAGATCATAACTCGAATCATCTCCAGAGCACCATGATTGTAAGCCTCAGATTCCTAGAGTTGAGATCTCCCCTATCCACTTGCTCCCTATGGTCTAGGTGGACCTCCTAGGGGTGGTGGTGGTAACACCTCAAAACGTTTTCTACCTCTAGTTGTACGACCAGCTCCTCTTCCATGTCCGCTTGCTCCCTACGGACCGCCTAGATTGAATATTTGTCTCTTCCTGGGTAGTCCTTAAACCGTCTTTTGATCATCTGAATGGCGGGTCAGACAGTCACGATCCATGTAACCCTGCCCACCGTATGAGTAACATTGCCCGCTCCTGGTATGTCTGGATCTGTCTTTAATGCCCCGCACAACCGATACTAATTTATGCAGTCATCCACCTATAGGTACGGTCCTCTTGGACCTCTGTGACATATATCTACTACAAGCTGTAGAAGACTCTGCTACGTGTCGACTAGTGGTGGACCTCGCTGCTGGAGACTACTCCGCAAGGAAACTCTCCACTAGGAGGGCTCTCTCCAGCACCTTTCCTGCGTTGGGAAGCTGAGTGAGATCATCATAGCTCTGATCTCACATCTATGTCACTTCTTGAAGGACTGGGCCCTGATGAATGGGTCCCGAAACTTATCATTGGAGTAGCACAAGAGGTCGGTGAACCTCGCTGAGTACAGTACCATCGTCATGCTACCCTGCTGTAGATGAAGTAGCTCCTGAATCTGCACAGTACGTAGGGTGGCTGGGACAAAATCTGCTTGAAAAAGGCTCTCAATGTCAACCTAGAGATGTGTCACCTCATCATGAACCTAGAGCATCAGAATCCACCATCTTACAGCTGCTGCCTGAAGAAGAATAGCAACAAGGATCACCATAAGTTCGGTTGGTGTCCCTGCCAGTCTAAAGACTCTCACCACAGCCTACAGCCAATCTTTAGCTGCATGCGGGTCTGTCTCACCCATGAACCTGGGCACCCTCTCGCACTTGAACTCCTTCAACATGCTCAGGCATCATTCACTCTCTAGTGTTGGGGATGATGGTATTGGTGGCCCAACATGGAGTGGTACCGCTGGTGCATCCGCTGAGAAAAGGGCCATGCACCGAGGCCTCATCACTCAGTGGGATATCTGTGCGTACTACATTCGGAACCCAAGTTGGATGTCTGCATTGAGGCATCATGAAAATAAACAGGTCTGCCACGGTCAAAAATTTATACCTAGTGAGATGACTCAAAGAAAACTTTTGAAAACACACACACAATCTTTGTTTTCATGCACTGAGTTGAAAAATTAGAAGTCAGGGTCCTGGTGTATGGCTATGTCGGCCGACGCACCAATAATGGACTCCCTGAACTGAAAACCACACTCACTACACTTAAAACTATTGGTTCATAGAAAAAATCAGAGTCCTACGTTTTTTGGTAGAGCCAACTCCTCTGATACCAATTTTTCACAACCCGACACCCAGGGCCCATGCCATGACTACCCCAAGCCCACCTTCCATAGGCCAGGGGCTGCCGACTAGCACCAAAGGCGTAAATCCCTAAAACTGGGAAGGAATTTCCCTTATAACCTAAAAACACAAACAACAGAGTAGAAGATAGAAGCAAAAAACTATGTAAAACTATATAACAAAAGAATGATGAAAAGTAAAAGGGGCAGGAAATACAATCCCAACGGTAAAGTACAAGAAACTTAAAGTACAAGTACTGGAAAAAGGGAAAACAGCTCCTGGATCATCCACTGGGAAATCCTACCTGATGGGTAGGTATAGATAGCCTCCACAGCACTCCATGTCCATACGTATCCTCCGTTTACTGTCACGCCCTGTGGTCCACCTCTGGGTATTGTCCAGTCCTGGTACACTCAGCCTTAATCAACATTGTCCATCATCTACACACAACACAACGAGGTGCGGGCATAGCCCATGCTTGGGTGAGTATAACGATATTCAGTAGGGACCCTGAGACCCTCAAGGTCTCACAAAATAAAACAAGTATATACCACAAGGTACGAAATAAACAGTTAACCCCACATAGGTATATGCCCATACAAATACCTAAGTTAGCATATAATCCATCTCAACCATGAGATAAACACAAAAGTTACTGACTTAGTTCACACAGGTATACAAATTTTGTAGAGAGTTAGAGATGATTAGATGTAGCCACTAAATCATCTATTCTGTCGAACACACATAGAATCCTGGTACAGAAATTAGAGCTTCCGGACCCACACAGGATCTAGGAACAATAGTCAGAGTTGTCAAACCCACACAGGATCCATGAATAGTAGTTAGAGCCATCGAACTCACACAGGATCCAGGAACAGTAGTCAAAGCTGTCGAACCCACACAGGATTCCGGAATAGTACTTAGAACTCTTGAACCCACAGAGGATCCAAGAATAGTAGTCAGAGCTGTTGAACCCACACATGATCCAAGAATAGTAGTCTGAACTATCGAACCCACACAAGATCCAAGAATAGTAGTCAAAGATGGCAAACCCACATAGGATCTAGGAATAGTAGTCAGAGCTGTCCAACCCACACAAGATCCAGGAATAGTAGTCAGAGCTGTTGAACCCACACAGGATCCAGGAACAGTAGTCAAAGAGAAGCCATCCATAGGGTTTCCGCACAGGCACGCTTAATTCCGGGAGGGTCAACTCCTCAAGCCAAGTGTCGATACATCGACTTCCACAAAGTCCCATGTAGAAAAATATTTAAGGTCCGCCTCATCATAGGGTTCTCAACACAATAGACTATGTGTCAATCAGATTCCCGGTATGAGTGTTATTAGACTTTTAGTCCCGGGGGCCTGGTTGGATTCGTGCACGATCCAACATGACCATATCTCAACTATACCCCAATCTCCAGTGGGGTATACTCTAAGGGACTATCATGCTCCATGATTTCCAGCGCCACTGATAGTTCATCAATCGGAAATCCGGTGCCAAAGATATGGCCGAAGGAGCATAAATGTGTCAAAGTGGGCCCGGGTCTGGTCCGACCCGGTCTGGGTCGAGCCAGCCTGACCCGTTAGGTCTGGCCCGGCCCAGTAGGCTGCGATGGTCGCATGTAGTGCGAGGGCGCAGACCAGTCACGAGGCCACATATTGGTCGTGTGTCGGAGTAAGGGCGGTTCGGCCCGGAGGCGCTACGAGGGGCACGAAAGGCTGGCTTGGCCTAGTGCCCATGGGGCGCGGCTCGGCAGCCTGGCCCGGATGGCCGAGGTTGGTTGGAGGAGGTTGGTTCAGCCAACGCCACGAGGGGCGCGGGTCGGGCGGCATGACCTGGAAGGCCGGGGGCGGCCAGGAGGCGGGAGGTCGGTGGGCGTTCGGGTGGCCATGTGTGCCGCCAGGAGGCCGGTGGGCGCACGGGAGGCCGGCGGGCGGCCGGGAGGCCAGCAAGCGCATGGGAGGCCAGCGGGCACACTGGAGGCAGGCGGGCAGCCGGGTGTCCAGCGGGCGCACGGGAGGCCGGCAGCGGCCGGGATCCAGTTCGGCTGAATCTCCATGATAGCAGTGCGGGCTGCAGAGTCCAGGGGTAGCACGGTAGTTTCTCGTTGCCTCTGTCGCCTTGTCGTTTCATCGCCATTCCGAATAACATCACAAAGAGATCAGCAGAGGGAGTCAGGCCATGTTAGTTTGGTCCACACCCTCTGCATTTAGGATGATAGAAATTGGTCCATCAAGAAAAGCGTACGATGAACTTCAAATTCTACAGCTTCTGCAATGATTCCTTTCCAATCCGCAAAAAAAATATCAAGGAAATCATTAACATACAAATAATCCCCCTACCTTTGTTCGATGTTTGTCAAGGTTGGCACGGGGAAGAAGACAGATCTTTGGGAAAAGATGGACATCGACGTCTTCGGTGTTTTCCTCGCTCGTCAGTTTGTGCTCCAGCTTGTCGTAGTTGAAGACATCCTATGTTGGAGTAGGTTCCTTGGATGGAAGTCAAATTCACTCCTCACCTACATTCTTCATTTAAATAATGTGTTCTTCGTGGAGGAAGTGTAATCCTCCAAGTGTTGGGTGTCGCGTCACTTTACCCAGGCTTCTTCGCTTCGTGAAGCCGCCCCAAAACCTCCTTCCAAGCTTCCTATATACAGTAGAGGGAGGGTGGTAGGTAATGATCATGGGAATTTATGACGGTTCATTTATTAGGAACCTTCAAAAATTCCAACGACATAATTATTTAAATTTAAAAGGAGCAAGCTAATTAAATTATGTAGGCGCAATTTAAGAGGTGCATTGGCTATAATTATAAGGAGGATACCAAGAGGCTCCCCACACATTTAATAGGGACTTGAGAGGTTTCTCCCAATTAATGGGTGGTTTTAAGCAGTTTTAAAAACCTTGGTGGTCCCCACCACCATAACCTCTCATGGGAGGTTATGGTTCGGGTGGTCCCCACCACCATAACCTCTCATGGTTGGTTTAGGTGTGGTGGTCCCCAATTCCAACTTCCATGTGGATTTTTAGTTCTACTGGACCCCACATGAAGTATCCACATGGAAGTTCAAAATAAAAAAAATTGAAGATAATTTTATTTTATTATTTTCCACGAAAAACCCAAAAACTAACTTTCATTCTTGACCCACTACAGTCGAGGTGAAAGTATCCTGAAGCGAATACTGGCACTGTAAGTTCAATGGCGCCCTCCGATTTCAATTCTGAGCACCGGTTCAAAAGTTATAAAAACCCGCTCGTACGTTTGCTGAACGTACCCGAACAAAACTTTAGAAATTGATTTCAGGCACCCCGGACCTCGAAATCATGTGCCGTAAATTTTCACGGACTCATAAAATTCCCATTTAATTAAAAAAATTACATGGAAATTCCAAGTCTTTACAACATCATTTGTTATATATTATACTTCATTGATGGTGATATATTATTATATCATCTACCATATTTTATTAAATGATTTCTGATCCGTTTGACTATGGATGTACAATATTGAAAACACCCACAATATTACATAGAATTGTTGGTTATTATGTTCACTATTTAGGGAATTTTATTTATATTAAATATAAATATTTTGATGTTGTTTTCACCCATTCATTTGTGGATGGAATTAAACTTATTTTTTGATGGGTGGGACCTTCTAGATCCCCTAAATACATTGGTAAGCCTCATGGAAAAATTCGGCTAGGATTTGGCTGATTCCATACAAATTTATTTTTAGATGTCTTGGTTGAGGTCTGGATGATATATTTCAAATTTCCATCATTATTCATTCCATCATTATGAGATTAGATATTGATTTCCATGTGATTAATATGTTATACTAATTTCCATGGATATTTTTTCTATCTGATGGGATTGATATATGGAATTATTTGACCATTTTTATACCATATTTATTATTCTAAATTTAGTTATTAAATGGAATGTGTTGCAGCTATTTACCTTGAAATAATTTTTATTTCTAATAATTCACTCTATATATACCCACGTTGATCATCTGATCTATCCCTTTTTATGATTTATTTTCCCTATAATTACAAGATATATATTATGATTGATAAGCATGATTATTCTAGGAGAAAAATTGTGTATCGAAAGAAGTTTCTATGTTGAATTTTATATTTTAAAAAATAGTGTTTGATTTATGTATGTTTCTATATTTCAAAAACTAAAAACTATTTAGTACCTTGGAATAAAATAGCATGTAATTTCGTCCAACATAAAAAATTAATGACCAACTTTATGCTATTAGGGTGGAGGTATTTACAGTTCATTTCATATCATGTTTAGTAGAAACTATTGGAACTTGATTTAGGAGTACATATATTTGGTAACACATCACATTGGTTTTGTATGTGTGAAAATATTATTTATGTACTAATATAATTAAAATTTTTGTATTAATTATTATATGTGTGGAAAACCAATACGGTTTATATGATATTTGAATTTATTGTAATTTAGGGTGTTTATATTATTGGGAATAAAAAAGTATATGAATAAGATAACATTTAGAGTGGAACCATTACCTAAAATTTTAATATATTTATGTTGTTATTGATTATTATTATCACGTTTTTTGGTAATATTAATAATGTTTTATTAAATGGAAAATATTCATGTTGAGTGACAACTTATTACTTTCAGAAATCCCATGTGGATTGAACCTACAACCTAAGCGCAATAAAGGTGTAGTGCCTACCAATTTCCTAAATAATGTCCTTGTTGGAATGAAATTTATTTTAGAAAAACTATATAATGTAAAATAGTTATTTTAATTTTTGGGAAATTTTTTATCAAATAAATCTCTTTGTCTTTGGAAAATGATTTTGTGATTATGTGATTAATGTTAATTCAAAAGATGTTTATATTTTTTGAATCCAATAAGATAAAGGTATATATAATATTATGATGATTAATGGATGAATTTTATTTTGGATTCAAATATTGTATTATTTTGGAATTATGGTGATTTAGGTTATTTTTTAAAATGGTTAGCATATCTTGGAGATTATCTGACTTAGGAAATGAATTTATTTTGGCATGATTCATCAAGAGTGATTGATGTTATTTTGAAACCATTATGATCAAATCCTTTTAATTTTGGTTTTTCAATCATATTATAGAAAAAGTTTGTGGATCGATAGATATATATTGAATGATCTTTGTTTAAAATTTGGTATTAATAATTAATTATGGAGATTAAAGTTATTTTTGATCAAATAAATGTCTATTATTTTTTAGGAATTTAATTATCATAAACTAACAATATTATTTTATAATGTATAAAGATAAGAGTAATAAATAGTTATACTTTTTTTGAAAAATTTTATCCATAGATGTTGATTTGAATTCTCTAGGAATGATAAAATCATCATAAATACTATCTTTTTTTATTAAAAGATGAGTTTCTTGTAGAAATTGATTAATGTATGAAACACTAATTTTCATTTATGTATATTTCTTGGTTTAATTATCTTCAAAGTAAATTATCTCTTTTTTTGTAGGGAAAATATTCTTAAGAAAAATGTTATTGTTTGTAGTTATCGATGTCCTTTTATCCTATCACATATTTATGGTATTATGATGGTTAACTATCCCATGATAATGTTCTATATCACTCACTATTAGTCATTGAGAGTTTTTTTCTCTTCCCTATTCGTATTTTACTACATGGAATCATAGTGTGTGTTATTTCAGGTGACCTTCATACTTACCTTTCTTCCTTTTTATTGGAATTGTAATTGATACTTTTTTCTGATTTGGGGTTTCAGTAAAGAATATTGTAAATTCAAAACCATGTCACCCCGAACGATTTCAATAATTATGAGGATGAAAATTCATAAAGTAGGGAATAACGTCACTCCCCATGATTTTATGGCATGTATATTTTTAAATTTAATCTATTCTATATAATAAAATGTAAACAACACCAAGCATAAATAAACAATGAAATATTTTTATAATATATCATTTAAATTTTGAATGAATGATTAATATTTTACACATTATGAAATTAATATATTATATGTTCAATATATCCTTTATCATTAATCATATTTGTTTTCTGGACATGATATAAATATAAATCAAATGTTACACATAAAATCTATATCATTCTAATGGTAGTTTTATCACCATTTGATGGTGAATTTTTTTAATATATTTATTAACAATTTTAAGTTATATTTTATAGAATAAACAACTTCTTTGAAATTTTAATATAAAAATTTACTTTGATTGAATTTTTTGTGTTTTTCTAATATGTTTCATGTTTTGATGAATTGAAAAAAATACTAAATTTAAATTGAAAAAAAAAGTTATCATCTAAAAAAATTATAGTGATATTATTATTTCTTAAATTTGTTTTAAAGCATAAATATTCAAATTTTTTTCATTTAATCCAATTTAGGACATTGGAATAAATCTTTCATGGACTTTTGATATAAAATGTTTCCAAACATTTGAACGTTTTCACTTCAAAATACTGATTTCACTCCCCTTCAGTGGGATTAATTTTTAATTAATTTTATCTTCTTATATGTTTTGAATTTTGAAAATTGGTTTCAATATTATTATTCTAGATATAAAAATATATTAATTGGGTCAATTTCATTTGTGTACAATAGGAATAGTAAACATTATAATTTTTGTTACCACGGTTAATTGTAAATTGGGTAATTATCGGTTAAAATAATATTATAATTATTAGAGAATTATAGTAAAACAAGACCAAATTTTATTGGATGGGTTATTTATGACCGAGATAATCCTTGGGTATATTTTACGAGCTCTTGTATCCAATTAGATGACATTAGTACTTTTATAATATTTTATTCTAAGGAATGTAAAATATGTCATACTCATATTTTAATATGTATAATATTTTTTATGTGGTTATTCAGATGATATTTCTACCATAATTAGTAATATGAAAGATAAATCATGTTTAAAAATTATTGGAATATATTTTTATTTTTTAAGAAATAAATAATTACCTAAATTCTTTATACACTGATGATGCATTCATTATATAATTGTTGGGAATATCAAATCAATGATGTTTAAGATGTTAAATTAAATATAATATAGGATAATTAATGTCATCCTTGAATACTATAGTTAACTTTGACAAGATATTTATATATTAGAAGTGTTTTTTCATTGATATATTGTTTTAATGATTCTTGTAAAACTCAATGTAATGGATAATGTCCAAATACAAATTATTGAATATTGAAATAAATAATAATTTATCAAATGATATAAAAATTATCAAAGTCGATAATTTCTAAAAACAGTTTATATAAGGTTAAAGATTATATCAAATATTCATTTATTGGTTTTTTGTCATTTTATAGTAACAATATTGACCCTAAAAGAGTAACAATAAAAGTTGTCATGATAAGAATTTAACAGTTTAAATAATGGTTATAATGGTAAGTTACAGGTAAATATATGAATTACAATTGTCTAAAAATTAATTATTCCGTTTATTTCAACCTATCCTTAACCTAGATTAGAAATAACACTCTTTGGATCCTTTTAGAAATAATATTTAATAAATATTATTTTAAAAATTTTCATGTTTCCAAAAGTCCCCTCACCTCAATTATAAAAGGGAACCTCCTCCCTCACATCTTCACACCACATTGAGCTTTACATCTTGACAAAACTGTATCCACTTCTCTTCTAAAAAATCGTATAAAAGTTATGAAAATCATGTTCTTCCAAAAATAACAACCCTATGTACCACAAAAATATATCTAAAAGAATTATATAAATTTTTAGTTTGTCATTTTTACCAACTCATCCTTGTTAATTTCTCCTTTTACTACCTTTTAAAGGGGTTTTCATGAAAAATTAATTACTATAGTATCATATATCTTCAATGATTTTATTATGATTATGGTATAACCATGTGCCACCATTTATCCATATAATTAAAAAATGAAAGCATTGTTTTTGCGTAAGTATGGATTATCGTCTCCACACAGTGGTGTAATCTGTTTTTCGTGACCACTTTTCCTGGATGTGTATAATAATGGAAATAATTAATATAAATGATAAAATTGAAAAGTTATTGATACTATAAAATTAATTTACCATCCACAAACATACACTTTCAATATTAAGGTAATGATATAGTCAAACACAGCTACATACGACCAACCATATCCACAATGCAATGTTATTTATTCAAATATTTTTTCATTTTATAAATAAACGACTATTTGGTTTATTGTGAACCTCACTATCAATATTCAAAAAAAAATCATTCCAAATACCAAATTCAAACATAAAACATAGAGATAAAAATACAGTATAATGGAGAGCTTCTAGATGTGCCTCGAACCCACCAAAAAAAATAAGATATTGCAACGTACCACCTTCCATTATTCTAATTTTCAAATTATAGATATCAAGAAAACACTATTACAATGCCTCAGCTAGATATAGATCACGAATATTGTGAACTGATGGATCTTAAAAACATTCTATGCTAAAAATTCAATAATTATTTTAAAATTTTATATAATGAATAAATATGATATATATTAAGTTAATATTATTATGGATATAACTTAAATATATCACATGCATACAAAACAAGGCTTACATGGAAAATCATGCATAGTAAAATGAAGCAGTTTAAACTTGAAACAAGGGTAATTAATTAATATTATAAAAAATGGGTGATATTATAAAATAATAAGACCAAATATGATAACATAAAAAATGGAGTTTTTTATATATTTTTACAACATTCATAAATCCATTATAATTGAAGTAAAATCATGTTATACTAAATGAATCATAAGGTAAGGATATTTCACATTTCACTATCAATTCTATGAGATATTACTTATTCACTACTTATTTATCTTGTGTGGAGTATGAACCATTGGAATTTAATAAAATTAATATATATATATATATATTCATTATATTCAATGTTTTGTTTGATAAATATTAACTTAATGTGTCATATTATTCAACTGATAAAAAAATTTATGGAATTTATAACTTAATTTCCATTCATTGGGTTAAAGTATTATTTTATTGATCATGTCATTTTATGATAATGTGTGAAATTAATTTTTATTATACTATCTTTTATTTTCACTTTTTTATGTATATTTATATCCAATTCACACAATCCATTCATTTGATCAGTTTTGACTTCATTTATATTATATTTGTATGGGTTATTCAATAATTTCATTGTTATTCAGCATTGAATATGTTTAAACATCCACCATGTAATATATTTTTCAATTTAAATATTTTATAAAAGTGTTTTCATGAAATTTTTGTTAACATTGTTCTAAAAACTTTTAATTACTTTTTACACATGATTTACCTTTTATAATAATTTTGAAATGAATCATTTTTTCGACATCCAAATGATGTACATTATAAATTTTTCACAACAATATAGAAGGAATTTATTATAAATAATTTATAATGATATAATTTTTCTTCCATAAGAATCCATTAATGTATTGAATATTCCATTACATGTTTAAAATGTTGATTGAAAAAACGTTTTCATTTATTATTGTCTTTTATTTTGATTTCAATGTTAAAAAGTGGTATTTCTATTGATAATATTCAATTATTACATTATAGTATTCTCATATATGTTAAAATCCATTTATTAATTTTTGGATTCATTGAGGTCAAACTATTTTGATATCATGTATAATATTTTAATAAATTTTTTATAATTAGTATGAATGTTGATGTGCTATTTTGATTCCATTCTCTATATTACTCAGAATGGTTTCTGATTATTTATACTGATTGGGGAGGGTTTTTTAAATATAATTTGTATATTTTGTTTATGTTTCACCCCATTCATTTGTGTAATTCATTAGTTATAATAAATGACATGAGAGACTCACTATATCCACTCGATTCATTAGTAGGTGTCAGGAGACAAACCAAATTTGTTTTTGGATGACGCCTGAGTAATTTATTTTCAGAAGACATAGACAAGGAATCAATGGTATTATTCAGATGTAAAACATTATTTATTCAATAATTATGAAAAAAAATTATTTCCTTATGGTTATTGTGCTATTAGAAATTTCATGGATAATGTTTCTGTCTCATGGGATTTATTATATGGAATTATTTGATCAATTTTTTATACCTGCGATATTATACTAATTTTATTGATTAAATGGAATGTATTTAAGTTATCTATATTTACATAATTGTTTTTTCTTAGATTATGTTGTATATATATACCTTTATCGACCAACCAAGATATCCACTTACTTATGTTTAATTTTTCCTAGGATGTGAAGATATATATTATGACTGATAAGCAATGTAAATAAAGGGGATGTATGATGTTAATAATGATGCTTCTATATAGTATTTTACATTTTTATTCATAATGTATGATTCAAGCATGTTTTTAGTTTTCAATAAATTCTAAAATATTAGGTACCTTAGGATATGATTGCTTATACATACTACCAATGTAATAAAGCAACCACCATCTTTGGGATACAATTTTTCGGTATTTATATTAGAATATAGTGAATGGTTTCACATTGATATAAATATAGGATACCATAAATATTATATAATTTTGGTGATTGATATAGGATACCTTTTTCTCCTTTGTAGTTGCTATTTTTGTCTACTAAGTGTCAATGGTGATGTGATCTACTGTATATTGGTAGATTGGGGACTTCATTAGATTATGTATTCTTCATATCATGGAAATAAATGTGGACTAGAATATATTATGAAATTGTATTGTACAACCCATAAACAAAAACAAACACCACACTTATTTTTTTAAGACACTTATTAAGGATTATAAAGAACACTAGAATAGATTTGTGGTTTTTTATGAAATACTGAGAACAATTTTCATCATCCAAGACATAAGAATAGTCATCAGTAAGGAGGAGGATTATAGGAATGTGGGGAAGTTATAGGTAATAGTTCTGGCTATCTCCATGCACTATGAATATATAATCTATATGCCAATGTGATGGGAGGTATGATCTATATCCTATAGACTTCTGGTTTGGTTTTATTTCATTCTAGGGAATTGAATTACATAGTTTTCATAGTCGTTGTAAAAGGGTTATTGATACCAATTATTGGGATTCATTTACTACTTATTATTTCTTCCCTGGTTGGAGGTTGGTTGGTGATATTTTTTTTAATTCATGCATGAAACATTTGGAATGAGGGATTAATGTGAGGTGGGACTTATTCATATAGAATATTTAACCATATTATATTATATAAGGAATATTGTTTTTATTTTTGGCGTGATATATCACAAATTCATGTCATTATACAGTGACATACTTTCTTGAGAGTTGAGATCATGTGATATTGTTGAGAATATAGGTCAATGAATTGGGTTAAACCATGTTAAACATCAATGAATTTCATCTTTGATGCAAATTTTAACTCCTTAAGAAATAGGTTTGATATTGAATGAGTTTCATAATGTGGTGATAGATTTATTTTGATTTATTGCATATTTTTATTACAAGTTAACCAATATAGTGGAAGATCATGTTTTTTATAATGAAATGGCTAGTAAAAACTCTGATATTGTTGTGTGAATATTAAATAGTGATAATGAACAATGAGAGTCATATAATCATAACTATGATTTTTTTCATAATTATTTATCCTACCCTGTGAATTTTTTATTGGGTTCCCTAGTGTTATTCTATAATAATGTTACTGGATGTTTGAGGTTATATATCATGTTTTGATGGTTGAACCATGTGATGGTGAAGAATTACTAACTTTATTGAGTATTAATGTTTCTTTTTATAAAATATATTCAGTATTTTTGTTCATATACATATAATTAAAGGTAGTATATCATCAAATAAGGTTAAGAGGGTTGTATGTTTTTAAAAGCACATTTTTGTGTTTTTATAGACACTTTGAGATCATCATGAGACACTATAGAGTTTCCAATACAGTAACAATTTTTATGGGATTAATGTTTTTTATTCATATTCCCTTTATTTAGCTATTTTTTATTATATATATAATAAATAATAATATGTTTGAGAACTAATGATAAGTACCTTAATCATTTATGAATTTTTTTACTTCTTTTTAATAATTTGATATATGTATATATATGAATTTAAACCATGAAAAAATAATTAATATTTGGAATAAACAACCATTAAATTAATTTAATAAAAACTATTCAGGTATTGGTATCTCGATTGTGAATCATTATGAATGAAAAATTTCCATAGATATACTAACATTTTATTCTAAGAGAATGCTTAACAAGTATGTAATGATTTTATGATCTTTTTTAGAACTAGTTAAATGAAAATTTAGAATGATTAATATTTTCACCTGAGAAGTTTATTCTCATAGTAATTTCATTTCATATCATGGAGTATTAGCTACACCATAAATTATAGATGGTATATTATCATAGGGGATCTAAATAATTTTTTGACATGTGTATATTTCACAGAATAGATGGATACTATACGATGTTTGTATTATATTTCTATTGGATATCAACAACATTATCATCTTTAAATTATAATGGACAATCATTCATTTGGATTTCATAAATTTAGTTAAAATTTTATATTTAATTTGAAATGTTGACTACCACACTAATCCTTCCATCATCCAAGGAACCATCCTTTTTATGGTTTATCATCATGTCTTACATAATTAATTAGGTTATATTTAATGTAATAGTGGTAGGTTATATATTATGGTCTTAAAAAATTTCAAAAACATGAATTTAGCTATACAACCAATTATTTATAGTTGGTAGTGATGGTGTTCGAATTTAATAAATAGAGACATACAATATTTGGGGAACACTTTGTGGTCTTCACTCACCAAAAAATCATTTTTATGTTCACATTTAAGGATATTCAATTATTTAACCATACAGTATTGTGAATTTACAATACAATAATAATTATGAGATCCCATATACTCATAAAAAATTAAATTTAGTGACTAGTGAAAAAATATATGAAATATACATTGATATTGATTATGTAGAAGAAGATTAATAAAAGACAATGGAGTAGAAAAATTATTTAAATTTGGATGTGATTTATGTTGGTGTACGAGGTTTTTGGTAATATTTGATAGTTAATTCCTTATTTTTTTAATATGGAGGTGTTTTAATTAATAGTTACTGAGGCATAGATTTGAGGAGAATGTATTGTTCACTATTTTGATCTTAATGAATGAGTGATATATTTTGGAAACATTTTGTTATTCCACATGAATATGTTTCTTATATTGTAGGATCGAAATAAAGATGTAGATGCTCAATATACAAGAGGGGGGTGAATTGTACACTTTAAAAATTCCTTTATAACCTTTAATGTTCGTTATGGATAACTGTGTTTTCCTTAGACAAGGAAATTCTAGGATTAACAAAGTTAAACGAAGAAAATTCACAACACCTCTTATCACCAACTGGATTATTGGAACTGAGGTTTAAAATATAATATTCTACCTTAAAGCATATAGAATCTTAAACTAATCCGAGTACAAGTGTAAGGAAATACAATAAGGTTATACTTTCCTTACAATGCAATATGCAGCGGAAAAACAAGTAGTAAAACTACAAGTAACAAGATATGAATCTTTTAACCCAAAGAGAAGGGTATCCAATAACCTTAGATAAAGGTCCCTTGATTTATACAATGTAAGCCCTTGATACGAAGATTCATAATCTCTGTATTGCTATCCCCGCAGGCCCTCAACTTCAAGGTAGTTGGAACCTCTGTCTTCCTCAGCAAGGAAGCCCTCGAACTTCAAGGTAGTCGGAACCTCTGTCTTCCTATCCTCGGAAGTCCTCTAATGTAATCACCAACATCCAAAGACGCACAAAGAAATATGAACGGGCGGTTCAGTATACACAAGGCATGAAAAGATTCTCTCTCTAGAAATCACCTTAACAGTGTGTGTTCTCTAGATTGATCAACTTGTTCATTTCTGTCTTGAGCTCTTTCAAATGAGATCCTATTTATAGGAAAATTCCCAACAGTCGGCTCCCTCTTCCAACGATCATATTTTCCATGAAATTCAGAGGGACCTATACATGTGTAACTCAACCAATGGTTAATTAGAAACAGAATAGATGACATCATTTTATAAAAAACTATGTATAACTGAATGTACGACATCGTTTTGAAATGAAGCATATAAGTAAAAGCTAATCAATATTTCAGAGTGTAATCAAGTCAAACGTTCGGAGTCTAACCAAGATGAAGTTCGGAGTCTATGTTAAGAAATTTTCAGATTTTGTTTTATAGGAATTCGGAGTCGAGTTTCACTAGAGCTCGGATTCTGAACCTGTAGAGTTCGGAGTCGAACTTCTTAAGAGTTCGCAGTCGAACTGCTTAAAAGTTCGGAGTCGAACTTCTTAAGAGTTTGGAGTCGAATTGCTTAAAAGTTCGGAGTCCAACTTCTTCAGAGTTTGGAGTCGAACTACTAAAGAGTTTGGAGTCGAACTTATTAAGAGTTCGGAGTCGAACTGCTTAAAAGTTCAGAGTCGAACTTCTTCAGAGTTCAGAGTCGAACTACTAAAGAGTTTGGAGTCGAACTGCATAGGAGTTCGGAGTCGAACTTCTTGAGAGTTCAGAGTCGAACTTCTTGAGAGTTCGGAGTTGAACTGCTTAAGAGTTCGGAGTCGAACTTCTTAAGAGTTCGGAGTCGAACTACTTAAGAGTTATGAGTCGAACTTCTTAAGAGTTCGGAGTCCAGAATTCGGATTAGAACTACATTACAGATCACATCCAGAATTCGGATCCTAAAAACAGAAAGTTCCAAATCTTTTCATTATATGGCTCCGGAAATTTGGTTATGAATCCGGTTTTTGAATTTAAGAATAATATTTCTATGTATAAGAAAATCTAGGTTAAGGTAAATTTCCCTAAAGAAGTAAATTTTCCTTATGGGAGTAAAAATAATATTTTCTTATGTATAAGGTGTTTGTGATTTTCAAAATAAGAAGGAATGGAAAAGTCATAAGGAAAACCTTATTGACTCAACAATCTCCCCCTTTTTGGAAAGCACAAACATCCTTTCGAAAAAGCATATAAGGAATTTGAAAATTTTCATTAGACATTGAAAATTAAAACTTATCTCCATTTGTTCATAGATAGAAGTGAATAAAAATAACTCCCCCTTAGGCATTGAAACTCTAAGGAATGTATTCTGGGTTTCCGGAGTAGAGTTTTCATTATTGTAGGAATGAAAAACTTCGTAGTGGGAAACTCCCCCTTTCTTTACGAATATTTCCCTTAGAAATGTTTCCTTTCTCTTCTTTAGGAGTATTTCTTTTTCCTTCTCCCCCTTTGTGATTTTAAAAAATAATTTAAGGGAATGGAAAACAAAGTATGGTACAAGGAATCAAATGATCGGAGTGGGTTAATTTGTCTTCCTTTTCCTTCGGAATGAGCTGCTTCAACAAGGATTTTAGATTCTTCAAGTCTCTTTGATCTTCCTCTCGTTGCCTCTCCAAGGCTTTTACCTTTTCTTCTTGATATTTTAAGGCCTCTTCCTGAGCTTCCAAGGCTTCTTTCTGAAGCTTTATTATCTCATCTTTCTTTTCCATCTTCTGCTAAAACTCCATCCGGAAATCTCTTTCAGTTTTCGAATTTTGAGATACTTAGTTAAGCTTCCCATTCAGATCCCTGACCTGTTAATTCCGGAAATTTTTCTCCTGGGTCAACTTCACAAAAATCTCATTAACCCTTTTATCCTCCATTTCAAAAGAATTTTGAATTTCATCTTGAAAATTATCAAAGTGAACTAAATCTTCATCAACTCTCTTAGACCACTTTGTTACCTTACTGCAGGACTTCTTATGCACGTCATAATGGATCAGAAAACTTTTCTGTTCAGCTTCCAACTTCACAAACTTATCCATGATCATGGATAAAGAATCATATTTCTTATTCATAGATTGTTGCAGCAACTAGAATCTAGAATCTATTGTTGGAATAATCGGAATGGTGTCCACCAACTTCCTTAGAGATTGAACCACAAAATCATGCCCGTGAGATGATGATTCTGAATCAGAAACTTTGCTTGGAGACTGATCTTCTTCATCTTGCACCTACTTTCTTATAGAGGTACCACCAACCTCTTTCCTCCTGAGGAGATCTTTTACAGGTGTCTCCATGAGAGCTTTCTTCCCCTTATCAAATTTCGGAATGGGTTCCACATTAGGAGATACTTCCTCGGATTTAGAAACTTGAACAATCTGATCTTCATCTGGTTACTGTTTTTCTTGACCTTCCTCAAGAAAATTCCTCTCATAGGACTCTTCTTCATCATACAACACATTTTCTTCTTCTTCTTCTTGATGTTTCTTTCTAGCTTCCTCATCTCCCTTAGTTGATGTAACTATCTTTTCAAATTCAGCCCTATCTTTGTAGTTCTGTACTTTCTTGATGAAAGTATCCAGATCTTCACTCTCTTCCTCTTCTTCTTCTTCTTTAACTTCTTCCTCTACTACTTCTGAAACTTCTTTGTCAGCTTCTACAGCAATTCCTTTACCATTTTCCTTTTCCAGAGTGACATATTTTTTGGCTGGAGTTTCTGGTAAAGAAGGTTCAACACCGAAAGTTTCCGGAATTGGAAGCCTTTCGGAAGCCAACTCTGTATCTTTTAGCAAAGATCACACCAGTTCAGCTTCAGTCATCTTCTTTCTCAATTTATTTTCCTTTGCTTGTCTCTCTAGCTCCTGAGCAGCTTTTTCCTTTAATGCTTTCGCCTCGGCAGGGTCCAGTCCAAATTGAGGATCCCCTTCCTTCCTCATTTCTTTATCTTCCCTCCACTTTGCTGCTACTTCATCTGTATATGTTTTCTTCTTCTTCGGCTTGGGGGGAGCAGATTGAGTTTCCTTAGCCTGAGGAATTTCTTCATCAGTAACCACTTCTTTAGCCTTCCTCTTCTTCCTTTGCTTCTTTGATGGTTCCGGAGATTGTGTTTCTTTTTTAGCTGCTTCAAACTCCTCCATAGATAAGGGGTAAAATTATCCAGACTCATTGGAAAATCCCATATTCATCCTCTTAAGCGTATCATCACTGACTAGCATGAGCTTGCAATTCCAGATCTTTGATTTGTAGGCTACCTTGAAAGATTCTAAGCATAGAACTATCAGCTTAGATAACAAGGCAGGAAACATAATAATATGAGCTCTCAGATTTCCTTCTTTGATATTCTTGATCGTAACCAAGGCATGCCTCATCAGATTTATCTTTCTTAGATTTACCAAAAAATCTAAGACATAGATATCACTCTTCTTCAGATTGTCTTTATCTTCTCTTCTCGGAACCAGAAAACCTTTCACCCATAGTTGGAGAATTCTATTATTCTGAGTGAGAAAAGAAATCTTTATTGTTGAATCATCCTTCAGCCCAAGACACTTCAGTTCCTTCTCCTTATTGAAACTTACTTGCACATCTATAAGTTTGTGAGAGCAGAATTCAGCTTCTCCCTCATATAATAGATCAACCAGGCTCACTGCCTTAGTGTAAGAAAGTTTATAAGTATTCCCATAAGACTTGAAAGAAAACCTCTCTCTACCATCTTCCACCATGAAGGAAACAGACTCATAAAACTCTATTAATAAATCAGTATAAACCAGATCATGTTTATCTGACTTGGCTATGCAGACATCTTCCCATCCATTCATTCTGATATTCTTCGAAATAAGAGAATCAATCTTATAAAAATCCAGGTGAACTAACCTTTCCCTGAAAAGTAACCACTTTGAGATAGGTTTCACAGTTGACATATCTTGAGAAGTTTCTTCAACAGACATTCGGAGTGAAGTAAACTGTAAGATTCAGATTGGCTTCACAAGGTTCGGAACCGGCCTTAAGAGGATCATCAGAGCTTCGAGACACAAAATCTTGAAAGACCAATGTGGGAAGAGTCTCGGGTTCCCCTTTATATAGGAAAATAATTTGACCGTTGGTCTTCCAAAAGCCATCTAGCGGTTGAAAACGCTTTGATTAGATCTGACGGTTGAGAATAATTCCTCAAGGAAAAATTTGACTCCGATCATTTGAGGGTTTTAAAGAAAACATTCGGATTTGAGGAAAAAATAGAATCTGAACTCTTAAAAACAAGGAAAATACCAGTAAGAAAAATTTGATTACGAAACTATAAGTAAGAAAATCATAACTTACGGATTTACAAGAAATATTGTTCGAAATTGGTAATATTCTTCTTGAAGGAAAAAAAACTCCATTACGAAAGTTCCAGTACAAAAACCTCATTACGAAAACCCCAGTTTGAAAATCTATATTCTGAAACTTATCAGTACGAAAATTCCATTCCGGATGTTTTCAATACAAATATTTCCATTCCGGAAGTTCTCAGTATGAAAATTTCAGTCCTGAAATTTTCAGTTCTGGTAATTCCCATTCCGGAAAATTTTAGTTTCAGAAATTTTCATTCTGGAAGTTCAGTTCCGAAAGGTTTAAAAAAAATTAGTTACACTAACAATCAAATATACTCCCCTTATAAAGAGGAGTTTATTACTATTAGGAGAATAGTTAAACAAGAAGTTAATGAAGAATGATTACCTTATAGTTATCATTCCTAACTTTTGTTTAATGTATTCAAATCTATCGGGGGGTAATGATTTTGTGAAAATATCAGCAAGTTGATCTTGTGTTCCGATAAACTGCAGAATGATATCTCTTTTTAGTGTGTGATCCCTAAGAAAGTGATACCTAATATCTATGTGCTTTGCACGAGAGTGATGTACAGGATTCTTACTTAGGTAAATGGCACTTGTGTTGTCACTAAATATTTGAGTCCTAGTGAAACTCAGACCATAGTCTTTAAGTGTGTGTTGCATCCACAACACTTGAGCACAACAACTTCCAGCAGCTACATATTCAGATTCAGTATTGGAAAGTGCTATAGAATGTTTCTTTTTGCAGGACCAAGAAACTAATGAATCTCCTAAGAAATGACAAGTTCGGGATGTACTTTTTCTATCCATTCTACATCCACAAAAGTCAGCATCAGAAAATCTTTTTAAAACAAAATCATTTCTAGAAGTATAAAATTATCCTAGATCCATGGTTCCTTTTACGGAGCAAAAAAATCTTTTCACTGCCTTTAAGTGATATTCCTTAGGATTGGATTGATATCTGGCACATAAGCATACAGAAAACATTAAGTCAGGTCGACTAGCTGTTAAGTAAACTAGACTTCATATCATACCTCTAAAAGACGTTTGATCTACTGATTTCCGAGCTTCATCAAGATCTAAATAGTTTGAGGTACCAATGGGAGTACTTATACTCTTAGTGTTGTCATAACCATACTTTTTGAGAAGATCATTAATATACTTATGTTTAGATATATAAGTTCCTTCTGGTTTTTGAGTAATTTGAAAACCAAGGAAAAAAGTTAACTCACCCATCATACTCATTTCAAACTCAGACTACACTAGACTTGCAAAAGAATCAGTTAAAGATTGCTGAGTTGAACCAAATATGATGTCATAAACATAAATTTGAACAATCAAAACATTTTTCTTATCTTTCTTTATAAAAAGGGTTGGATCTTCATTTCCTTTAACATGGTTATTTTGAAGAAAAAATCATGTGATTCTATCATACCATGCTCGTGGGGCTTGTTTAAGACCATACAAAGCTTTGGTAAGTCTAAAAACATGATCAAGATGTTTTGTATCTTTAAAACCCAGAGGTTATTCAACAAAAACTTCCTCTTGAACATAACCGTTAAGAAAAGAACATTTCACATCCATTTGAAAAAGTTTAAAATTTCAGAATGCTGTAAAGGCAAGTAGAATGAGAATAGATTCAAGTCTAGCTACAGGAGCATAGGTTTCTTCATAGTCTATTCCCTCTTGCTGATTATAGCCTTTAGCAACGAGTCTAGCTTTATTTCTTACTATGACTCCATTTTCATCACATTTGTTTCTGAAAACCCATTTTACTCCAATAATAGAAGTTTCCTTAGGTGTTTCAACCAAGGACCAGACTTTATTCTTCTCAAATTCATTTAGTTCATCCTGCATGGCTTTGATCCAATCATCATCACCTAAAGCTTCATCAGTGCTTTTTGGTTATAATTGGGAAAGAAATGCTAGATGTTCTACTTCATTTCTTAAGGAATTTCTAGTCCTTACAAGTTGATTTACATCACCAATGATATTGTCACTAGGATGATTCTTAAGAAACACCTGATTTGGGTTTTGTAAATCTTGTTCATCAACATAGGGTCGAAAGTCTTTTGGGGTAAATATTTCAGAAGTACCTTCTTGAACATTTTCCTTATCAGAAGAATCTTCTGTCGGGGGTTAACAATCATTTTTGAAAACACATCCGAGGATGTAGGTTGGGGTAGTTTAAAAACAAAAGGATCAGACTCATAAAATTTTACATGCACTGTTTCTTCAATAGTACAAGTGTTTTTATTAAAAACTCTATAAGCCTTAGAAGTTGTGGAATAACCTAGGAAAATTCCTTCATCCGATTTTGGTGAGAATTTATGTAAGTTTTCTTTAGTATTCAGAATGAATACTTTGCAACCAAAAACCTTTAAGTAGGAAAGTCTTGGTTTTCTACCATTCCATAACTCATAAGGAGTTTTGTTAAGAAAAGGTCAAATCAAAACTCGATTTATAGTATAACAAGCAGTACTTATGGCTTCAGCCCAGAAATGTCTAGCTATAGAGTATTCTCTCAACATGGTTCTAGTTACTTCTTGAAGAATTCTATTTCTTCTCTCAACTACACCATATTTTTAGGAGTTCTAGGTGCAGAAAAGTTGTGAGTAATACCTTTCCTACTACAAAAAGTTTCAAAATCCGAATTTTGGAATTCTACTCCATGATCACTATGAATAGTTTTCAGTGGAAGATTTTTCTCATTTTTAACTTGTGCTCTAAAACTTTTGAAATAAGAAAAATCTTCAGACTTCTTTGCTAGAAAATAGACTCAAGTAAATATAGTGTAATCATCAACTAAAATAAACACATAGTATTTGCCTCCAATACTTTCAGTTTGTGTTGGACCGAAAAGATCCATGTGCACTAACTGTAATGCATCAGTCGTTGAGACTTCTCCAATTGATTTAAAACTAGATTTATGTTTCTTGACATATTGAAAAGGATCACAAACTTTAGAAGAATCAAATATAAGCTCTGGTAGATCCTTAACTAGTTTCTTCTTAGAGAGTTTATATAAGTTTCTAAGGTTACAGTGTCCTAGTCTTCTATGCCACAGCCAGGAATGATCTTCCATTGCACTTAGGCAAGGTAAATATTGGCTCTTTAAGTCTTCTAAGTTCAAAGTGTAAACATTATCTTTCCTATTGGCTGAGAGAATAAATTCTTCCTTGGAATTGTGTACTAAGAACTTATCATTCCTGAAATTCACAAGGTACCCTTCATCACATAACTGACTTATGCTAATGAGGTTGTGATTAAGACCTTTAACAAATAAAACATTTGAAATCAAAGTTTTACCTAGAAGAAAAATATTACCAATACCAACAATTTCTCCCTGTGCATTATCTCTGAAGGTTACCTTTCCTCCTTTCGTTTTGATAATCTTTTCAAAATAGCTTTTGTTACCAGTCATTTTCCGGGAACATCCACTATCCATATACCATGTATTGTTGTTGGTACTTCCTCTATCTTCCTGAAAACAAGTAAAGAATTAGACTTTTAGAATCCAAACTTTCTTGGATCCGGAATTTCTAGACAACAAAATTTTAGTTACCCACATTTTCTTATAAAAATAGGATTTATGAAAACCTAGAGATTGGGTTTTATTTAAAGAACAATTTTTTTCCCAGTGACCACCACATTGACACATGGTACAAAATGGGGAACTCTTTGGAATAAAGTAGTTGTTATTAAAAATTGGTTTTGCATAGGTATAACCAAATCCGGATTTGTTTCTTAAACGTCGTCTTTGAGAATACAATTTATCAAAATTTTCCTTACCATGTGTAAAGTTTGATAAACACTTATTTAAGGAAAAGATTTCGGACTTGAGTTTTATAACCAAGTTTTTATCTCCAAAATCATTGGATTTAGAACTAGAGCTAGGCTCGAAAACACTTTTCTTAGAAATTACATTTTCTAACTCTTTAGAAAGTTTTTTCCTCTCAGAACTTAATTCCTCAAGATTTTTTGAAATACTTATAAAATCAGCATTTTTTATCAAGATCTTTAGAAAGATTTGATATCTCTTTTTTAAGAATATAATTCCTAGAGTTTGCCTTATCAAATTTCTTATTGATTTTAGTGTTCTAAATCTCAAGAAGTTCAGCAAACCTAGAGAATTCTTCATAGGTAGGTGAAGTATTTTCTTCATCAGAAGAGGATTCTTCATCTGAGGAATTATAATACTTACTATCATTAGGATTTAAAGATACATTGGTCAATGATTCATCATTTCGTACCTTAGCCATAAAACAATGATTGTCAATAGTTAATCTGGCTATAAGTCTAAGATTCTTCTTTCCTGAAGATTCATAATCAGATGATTCGTCTGAAGAGTCACCACCACTGGCACTCCAGGTGTCATTTTCTTTAAGAACTTTCTTATCTTTGGTTTTGTAATACTTCTTCCTGCTCCTTTCAGAATGCCTTTCTTTCCTATCTTTCTTTTTGATTAGAGGGAAATATAGTCTAATATGTCGAGCTCTCTTGCATTCGTAACAAGTAACTTCTCCATCCTTCCTTTCTTTCCTTTCCTTTTTCTTATACTTGGATTGGGAGTTCCTCTAGCCGGCTATCTTATTCATCCTTCGAGCAAGATTTTATAACTCATTTTCTGAGATTTCACATTCACTAGAATCTGACTGAACAACCACCTTCTTATTCTTAGATCTGGTTACTCTATCAGGAGTCTTAGCTTTCATATGATTTGATGTAGTTGTAAAAGCAACAGTACCATTCCCATTCTTCTTTTTGACGTTGCCAGCATCTCTCTTCATTCTGGTTTCATGTTGGAGAAGAGTTCCGAATAACTCATCAAGAGAAATTTGAGTGACCTTATTGTTCTCATCTATAGTTGTTCTCTTTGATTCACACTCATTGGGCATGATATCAATTATCTTATCTACAAGGGCTTCATCATCTAACCCTTTTTATCCCATAGACTGTAAGTTGTTGACTATAGTCATAAACCTCTGTTGAACTTTGCAGATAGGTTCACCATACGGAAAATTGAATCCATGGTATTCATCTCTAAGCATAGCTCTCCTGGTTTTAATTACTTTAGAATGGCCAAAGTGTGTAACTTCTAACTTCTTCCAGATAAAATTAGCGGCTTCACAAGAAAAAATTTGGCTATATATATTTCTAGTCATTGAACATAGTAAAGTATTGAGTACCTTATAATTTAGTTGATACTCTGGCTTTTCCTGGTTAGTAAAAGTTCTAACTTCCTTATCAGGAATTTTATAATCACCAGTAAGCATAACAAAATTGTCCACTCCAGTGTTGATAACAAAAGTCTTCATTCGATCTCTCCATTATTCATAGTCATTGCCATCAAAGATTGGTGGTCTTATAGGATTTAGATTGTCTATAGAGCCAACATTGATTCTTGCCATACTAAAACAACTTGGGAAACCAAACTAGTTAGTAGAAAAAGTTCATATCCACAATGTTCGGAATGACACAGTTCGGAATGAAAAAGTTCGGAATGACAAATTTCGGAATGATAAAGTTTAGAATGACAAAGTTCGGAACGACAAAGTTCAGAACGACAAATGAGCAAGGAAAACTTATATGTGAGTATGAGTATTTCAGAGACCTGCTCTGATACCAATTGTAGGATCAAAATAACGATGTAGATGCTCAGTATACAAGATGGGGGGTGAATTGTACAATTTAAAAATTCCTTTAGAACCTTTAAAGTTTGTTATGGATAACTGTGTTTTCCTTAGACAAGGAAAATCTAGGTTTAACAAAGTTAAACTAAAAAAATTCAAAACACCTCTAATCACCAACTGGAGTATTGGAACCGAGGTTTACAATATAAGATTCTACCTTAAAGTGTATATAATCTTAAACTAATCAGAGTACAAGTGTAAGGAAATACAAGAAGGTTATACTTTCCTTATAATACAATATGTAGCGGAAAAACAAGTGGTAAAACTACAAGTAACAAGATATGAATCTTTTAACCCAAAGAGAAGGGTATCCAACAACCTTGGATAAAGGTCCCTTGATTTATACTTTCAAGCAAGTCTGTCTTACCCACACCAGGGTAAGCCCTCAATACAAATATCAAAATCTATGTCTTGCTATCCCCGCAAGACCTCAACTTCAAGGTAGTTTGAACCTTTGTCTTCCTTAGCAAGGAAGCCCTCAAACTTCAAGGTAGTCGTCACCTCTGTCTTCCTATACCTGGAAGTCCTCTAACGTAATCACCAACATCTAGAGACGCACAAAGCAATCTGAACGAGCGGTTTAGTACGCACAAGGCATGAAAAACTTCTCTCTCTAGAAATAACCTTAACAGCATGTGTTATCTAGATCGATCAACTTGTTCATTTCTTTCTTGAGCTCTTTCAAATGACCTCCTATTTATAGGAAAATTCCCAACGATCGGCTCCCTCTTGCAATGGTCATATTTTCCATGAAATTCGAAGGGACCTGTACACGTGTAACTCAACCAACGGTTAATTAGAAACCGAATAGATGACATCGTTTTATAACAAACTATGTATAACTGAATGTACGACATCGTTTTGAAATGAATCATATAAGTAAAAGATAATCAATATTTCGGAGTGTAAGCAAGTCAAATGATCAGAGTCTAACCAAGATGAAGTTCGGATTCTATGTTAAGAAATGTTCGGATTCTGTTTTATAGGAATTCGTAGTCTGGTTTCACCAGAGATCGGATTCTGAACCTATAGAGTTCGGAGTCGATCTTCTTAAAAGTTCGGAGTCGAACTGCTTAAAAGTTCGGAGTTGAACTTCTTAAGAGTTCGGAGTCGAACTGCTTAAAAGTTTGGAGTCCAACTTCTTCAGAGTTCGGAGTCGAACTACTAAATAGTTCGGAGTCAAACTTATTAAGAGTTCGGAGTCAAACTGCTTAAAAGTTCAGAGTCGAACTTCTTCAGAGTTCGGAGTCGAACTACTAAAGAGTTTGGAGTCGAACTTCTTAAGAGTTCGGAGTTGAACTTCTTGAGAGTTCAGAGTCGAACTAATTAAGAGTTCAGAGTCGAACTGCTTAAGAGTTCGGAGTCGAACTCCTTAAGAGTTCGGAGTCTAGAATTCGGATTAGAACTACATTACAGATCACATCCAGAATTCAGATCCTAAAAATGGAATGTTCCAAATATTTTCATTATATGGCTCTGGAAATTTGGTTATGAATCCGGTTTTTGAATTTAAGAATTATATTGCTATGTATAAGAAAATCTAGGTTAAGTTAAATTTCCTTAAAGAAGTAAATTTTCCTTATGGGAGTAAAAATATTATTTGCTTAAGTATAAGGTGTTTTTTATTTTCAAAATAAGAAGGAATGGAAAAGTCATATGGAAAACCTTATTGACTCAACATATATAACTTATGAAGGTTGAGGGGGGTTTTTATGTATGATTTTTATAGATCACATATTGTCATGTTACCTAGTTTTTTTCATGATGTATAATACATTTAGAGATTTTTTTGGTGTCTTGAAATGAATAGTTATGCAGTTTAGTCTATCTCGTGGTTCTATTTTTTATTTGGATAAATCTAAGAATATTGTAATTGGTATTTTTTTCACTTCCTTTGTGTATCATTCAATGGAAGATATAGGATATTTTTTTATAACTCATGGTGGGTTTCCCACATTCTTTTCTATTACATGAGGTTATTTTCCTAGTAATTGGTTGTTTTAAAGACATAAAAAAATTTATAGATATTTAGGCATTTAGAGTTATGGTTGTTTCAACAAGGAATTAAATGAAAAAAATATTTTAAATTCCAATTGATAAAAAGGGGATCATCTCTAATTGAGAATAGAGTTTTAATTAATTAGTGTAGAGAGTATTTTAGTGTTCTTTCTCTCATAGTTATTATTTTTTATAACATCCCATCATGAGAAATATGTGAAAACAGAGTGGAGGATTGAGATAGAAGAGTAAATTTTCATAAAAGATAATATATTAGGGAGGATCTTACTCCAGTCATCTTTCTATAGTTTATTTTCCAAATTTTAATATCTTTTATCAATATGTTGTAAGAAAATAATTTGATTTATTTTATTGGAATTCATGTTGATTAGATTTTTATTAGATTGGGGTTAGTGAGATGATAATTATTTCACATGAATTGGTGAATAGTGTGAAGGAGAAGGTGTAGTTGATTTGAGATAGGATAAAAACTATATGGTATCATCATAAATATTATAAGAATAAATGGAAGATTCCCTTAGTCTTTAATTATATTAATCATGTGCTTATAATGATTTCTCCTCATTATGGGAAATAGATATCTATAAAATTAGTCAAAATTCTCTATAGATTTTCAACCCTTTCGAGGTGATGGGGTGACTTGAGAAATTGTTATAAATGTTTGGAATTCCACCCTTAATGGTAAAATTTTGTGATGTTTTTCATGTATTTTAGATTTTCATATTTATTTTAATCAACTCCCCATATTATCTAGTTATAGTTTGAAAATAATAGAATAATTTTAATTTATGGGGATATTTTAATGATATCCAAGAAAATTTAGAGAAGGTCATTAAAGTGTATGTTATTACATTATTCTATTCAATATAAGAATGATGTTATAGATAATTATTCATTTGGGTGATATTCAGAAGTGATGACTCAATACCTGTGACTTTTTCAATATTTTTTATTATAGTTAATAGTTATTTTGAAAAAATTAAATGATATTGTTTTTTTATAAATCTATAATGACCTATGATGTTTGAGTATTTCATTGGATAAATTCTTATTTTAGGGGAATATTACATGGTAGTAGAGTTTTAGTGTATTTATTTTTTCATCATTAGTTTTATATTATTGGTTATCATAAAAATATTTTTCTATGTATTTAAGAGTTAATGAATTATAAACATGATTAAAAACATTTTGTACTATAAATGGATGGATCCTTTGAGATAGGTGACTTTGACTCTTCATCTAGATCATTATTTAGATTCATTCATCTAGAAATATGATTCTTCTATGATCTAGTATTCTCATCACCTACCATGGAGTCATTCAGTATCGAATGAGAATGAATTTTCATATTGGAGGCCTCTAATAAAGAAAAATTGAAAATCCTAGATACATGTCCCTGATTGATTAATGTTTCCTTCAGATAGAAAACATTACATTTTTGGAAGCTCATCAAGGATCAGATCAGTTGACTAATTCATCATCCAAACAAACAACAAATAAAATATGAGATGATGGGGGATTTTTTTTTCTATGGATCCTAAACCGCTCTAACAGAGGTCAGAAATGTGAAAAAAAAAATTGATTTCGAAATTTATGTACACTAAAGGAGATAATCCATGATCCTTTAGTGGTCTCAAGTAAAGGATTTTACACGTTTGTGAAATTTGAAATTAGAGACTAATTCTGATTGTTAATGGTTACATTAGAATCCTTCTAGGAAGTTGAGATGACTTTAACACAACATGAAGTATTATAAATCATCACTTAAAGCTCCAGGACATTAGGATTTTAGAATGTGATATCAATTTTAAGGAATATTTTAAATGAAATATTGTATACTAGATCGGGATAAGACTCCACATTTTGAATTTAGTATTATCACAAACAAGTATATTGAGTTACATTATCTCATGTATTGTAATTCTTTTGAAATTTTTCAAATGCACCCTAAATTGAGAGATGATTATTTGTGGTGGGATAATGGTTAAAGAAAATTTAGGAACAAAACATTAAGATTTCATTAATTTCTTTTCAATGATCACAAGGCTGATATCAAAGTCATGTATTAATATAAACCCCCCTTTTGTGATGTCTACAAAATTGTTTTCTCAATTTTACCAATTTTTTGGATTTCTCGAAGTAGATTGTAAGAATATAAAATCTATTTTAATTTATGAATGGGATACTAAAAAATAATGGATGAGACAAAATGGTTAAGGAAACAAGGTCCTCCTTTAAATCTGAGGCACATGAAATAATGGTTCACTCTTATATAAGATAATGAAAATTAAAATGAATTGGAAAATTTATATCTTTATCTTTCCTATGATATTTTGAATCTTATCACGTCCAATCAATCTATTAACGAATGTCTATATTGTAATATGATGAATTGTTATGAGTAATTATAAATGGATATATGCTTTGACTCCCCTGGTTATGTGGATGTCGATAATTTAGACAATATAATGATTTTTTTTACTAATGAGTGCACATACACATCTTTCATGGATAAACTTCTGGATTGTGCACTATATTCTCAATCATCTAATCCCATGCAGGTGGTGTGAATAGATGAAGGATAAGTGACCACATAAACACTACATGATCCTACTCCCCCTGATATCATCAATCCAAATCAACTGACTTCCTATAATGATATCTCACACTAATAGAATTTTTACGAAGGATACTACTACACAATCAAGGGTAAATGATGTTATGTAGAAAAATACAGACTCCAATCACAGATCACATGTCACTTTTATTTATCATGATAAATCAAGACATAAAAAAGTGGAGGTTCAAAGAAAAAAAGTATAGAAATCACCCATACTTATAGAGTAGATAGACACTCCTGAGCACGGACTCACACAACTAATCAAATAAAATAATATTATTGGATAAAGAGTTTATAAGGTAAGAAAAATGGCGTTCCACCCCAATCATCAATTAAAATGAATCTTTTATTTTGGAACAATCATGTAGTGGATAAATTTAATAAAACCAACTCCTTACACTAATTAATATATGTTCAGAAACCAAATCTTGTAGGCATTGCAGAAACCAAAAAATCATATTCTCATCAGAATGTTGTTTTGGAAAATATAGGATACAAAATGATTGGACGTGAAATTGGTTTTAGTAATGTTGAAAACATATGGGGTTTTCTCATAACTCTCTAAGTATAGTCTCTACCTGTCACGACCCGTCCTCGGGGCTCGTGCTATGACTACCCCAAGCCCGCCTTCTATAGGCCAGGGGCTGGTGACTAGCACTAAAGGTGTAAATCCCGATAACTGGGAAGGCATTTCTTTTATAAAAGTAAACAAAACACCACAGAGTACAAGAGGAAGTAAACACTAAGTACAACAGTAACAAAAGTGATGAAAGTACAAAGGGTCCGGAAATACAAGCCCAACAGATAAGTACAACTACAACTGAAAGTAAATTACAACAGAAATGATAAGCAGTTGGAAGATGACATGCAGCTCATGGATCGTCCACCACGGATCATACCTAAAGGGTAGGTACAGATGTCCTCCTCAGCACTCCACGTCTAATCTTCTGTCCGTATATCTCCTCTGGGTACCGACTCGTCGTGAAGTCCACCATTGGATACTGACTCATCGTGAGGTCCACCTCCGGGTACCGTCCAGTCCTCGAACACTCGGCCTCTGTCAGCACTGCTCGTCGTCTGCATCCAACACAACGAGGTGTGGCCATATCCCGTGTAGGGGTGAGTATAACGATACTCAGTAAGGACCCCGAGACCCTCAAGGTCTCACTAAATCCAACTAGGATAACCAAAAAGAAGGATCTCAACAGATAACCCTTACTTAGGTATAAGCCCATACTTATACCTAAATTATCAAGTAACCCATCTAAATCATGAGGAAACATAAAGGTTATGAAATCAACAGATAACCACTACCTAGGTATATTCCCATACATATACCTACGTTATCAAGTGACCCATCTCAATCATGAGGTAAACACAAAGGTCATAGACTCAGCTCAAACCATGATTTTCATTATCGAAACCGTAACTGCTGAAGAGCTCCGTCTATGACGAGTACAGTGATCCTGTCATGCCTCCAAGGTACATCTCACTAACCTAAGATTGTTGAGATACTCCTCCTGTCAAGTACCACAGGTCTTCCACCTCACAAAGTCGTGCTCCTCCGCCATGGGTCTTCCACCTCACACAGTAGTGCTCCCCCTCATAGCCTACAGAGGTACTCCTCCTGTCGAGTACCGCGGGTCTTCCACCTCACAATGTAGTGCTGATCCACCATGGGTCTTCCACTTCACAAATTAGTGCTCCCCATTGGGCTATTCAAGTCACTCCAAATCGAATCAGACAAGCAGTCATCAGGTCTCAGCCTGCTACACGGTCTCCGTACTCCGTACGCTCATCTCCGGGAGGGTCCGATCCATGAGCTACAGTTCGATACTCCAAGTATCACAAAGTCCCATGAATAAGTATCTCGAAGGACCACCTCATCATAGGGGTCTCAACGCAACAGACGACGCATCAATCGGACGCCCGGTCTGTGAGTTATTAGCATTTTCGTCCCAGGGGTCCGATTGGTTTTGTGTGTGAACCAACCCGACCGTATCTCAACTGTACCCTGAACTCACATAGGGTATACTCATAGGGACCGTTTCTCAACGTGATCACCAACGTTGCTGACAGTTCGACAAACGGACGTCTGGTCTAGAAGTTATCAGCTTTTTCGTTCTAGGGGCCTGGTTGGATTTCGGGTACAATCCAACCCGGCCTTACTCCAACTGCATCCAAAACTCAGGTGAAGTATGCCAAAAGTTCTGTCTCATCAATAGGAATCCAACAAAGTCAACGGCACGTCAATCGAACGTTCAGAGCTCAAGTTATAAGTGTTTCCGCTCCGAGGGCTCGGTTGGTTTCGTGTTCGAACCAACCCGGCCGTAGCCAAAGTTCTCCGAAACCTTGAGTGTAATATACCGAAACGACCGTCTCGATCCAAGTATCTCTACACAAATGACGGTGCGCGAATCGGAGATCCATATCCCATTTTATGGGAAAAACACCGAATGTGATCTGAAAATGGGGGTCTGGGCCCGGTCCGACCCGGCCCAACCCCCCCCCCCCCCCCCGGGTCGGCCCGAACCGGGTTGACCCAACCCGAGTCCTGGTCCGACCCGGCCAGGTGGCACGCTGGCTCGGCCAGTGAGCCCAGCGGGGGATGCGGTCACCCGTGGCCTTTGCGCTCCATGGACGTGGCGAGCGCCGCATCCTTCTCCCCGGATCCCACGCGGTCGCGGGATCCGGCTGCATGCCGCCCCGGCTGAAGCCGCGGCGGTTCCTCCTGGCAGCGCACCGGGGCACCGCCGCCTCCGGCCGCCGGGTCGGCGACCCGCGCCGCCGGTGATGTCCGCAGGCCACCGGAGTTGCTCCGGTGGTCCGTTTTCAATTCCGTCTGCGCTTGGAATCCTTACGGGACCCGAACATTACTGTGGGATCATCAAATCGCCTATACGGCCCGTTCCGTCATCTCCCGTCGATCCGCACGTCAAATAAACAAACTGAGGAGTCTTCGATTCGCCTTTGCGGCCCCGACTCCGACCACGGATTCGTTCGGCCTCAACGTCGCGGCGCGACGGCGCCATGCTTCTTCCCCGTGTTCCTCCGTGTTTCCGCGCGGTGTCATTGCACCGTGCTACCTTTGTTCGTGCCACGACAAACACAACATCAAGGGGGAGGAGAGTCGGCCGTGTCCGTGCGGTCCGACCCCCCTCTCGTTAATCTGATATTAAGAAGCTGAGAAAATTTACGTTGGACGGAAAAGAACATTTATGAACAAACAAACCCCTACCTCGATGAATTCGTCGAACGGGGTTCGTTGCGGAAAAAGGGTCGTCGCGGAAGACGACGTCGCAGAACGTTTCTCTGAAAGCACTATCGGCGTCGTGGTACACGGCGTCGTGAAGAAGAGGATCATCGGCATCGCGGTACACGGCGTCGCGGAGAAGAGGATTGTTGGCATCGCGGTACACGGTGTTGCGTCGTCAATCTCCGAGGAATCAGCGTTCTTCGTCGTCCTTCGTCGAAGGCAAGCGTTCTTCGTCATTCTTCGCGTTCTTCAACAAGGAAGAACATTCATAAATACTAGAGGTCTCTTCTTGATTCCACACAATGAAACAACAATAATAAAATAAGGTTTCCCTTATTTTATTCCTCATGTCAGCCCTTTCAAAATTCACAAATAATCCACGAATTAATTAACGTGTGTTGACCAATTAATGAGGCATTTAATAAACCAAACAAAACGAGAGTTGACTTGTCATTAAGTGGGGGTGTGGGTGCATTACTCAATTAAATATGAGTTTACAAAATTAAAGAGGGAGGTGAGGAGTTATGGAAAAAGTGAAGGGGTGGGCTCGTGTGGGCCCCACCCCACCTTTATCATCTCAAGGGAAGTTAGCAACCCAACGGGTCCCACTCCAACTCCCACACCTAGGAGTTAAACCACATAAGAGAGGGAAAAAGTGTTTTGACACAACACTTAAACCACTTAGCAAGAAATAAAAATAAAATTGTAAAACAATTATATTTTTATTCCTCACTCTTTTTTTAACAACTCCTCCCAAGAAAATGAAACTCCAGAAAGTGTCTTCTTAAGCAATTATTGGTGTTGTGAGTTCATCGGTGCCCTCAGATTTAAATTCTGAGCACCGGTTCAAAAGTTAGAAAAACCCGCTCGTTCGTTCACTGAACGTACCGGATCTAAACTTCAGAAATTGATTCCGGGCGCACCGGACCTCAGAATCAGGCACCGTCAGAAACCGCATACTCATAAAATTCCAAATAAATTAAGAAAAATATTTCCTTGAAATTTCCAGGTCTTTACACTACCTTAAATATTTATTAAAATATGATTAGTTATGAATATAACATATCTGATTGTCATCTATTTTTCTCCAACTTTTTGGTTAAGAATGGATATATATAAAAAAATGATTTGAAAAAATATGGAATATATCAAGAATAGAATTCAGTGATCTTGGATTATTCATGGTGATTTCATGGACATCTTGTGTCCTATTGAAAGAATGGGGGAGTCTCAACTCACTCTATCATCCTGGGACTTAAATGCATACATTTATGGTTATAATTTGATTGATATAAATCTAGTTATATAAATATAAACATGTTATAGAAGGCTCATCAATAGAATAGTAACTATAAAACATGATTGGGAATTATCTAATAATCTAAACCTAATCAAATGAAATACTATCTAAAATAATACCCTCCCAATGGTCAACTCTAATAATCATCCAATTATGGTCAGTCTCGTCACTGGGAAAACCAAACCATGGATTCCTTTCAGATGTAATAGGGAATGGGCCTCATAACATGATTTTTGAAAGTTGGTTCTTCACTCTTGGAATTCTAGTCATTGTCTAAGGGACATATTTTCATGCATCATGAAGTTAAAACGATTAAAGTGAAATCATAATGGTTGTTTAAACAAAAATTACAAAAATATAGAGAAAGAAATTATCAAAAATAGAAGTTGGACTTAATCATATGAAATATGAGACTACAAATTCAGATTCTGATGTAGATATCCTTCATGAAATGTAGTTTCTCTCAAGGATTCATTATGTACTCTCTATCAAATAAAATGTAAAAAAATGAATCTTTCAATATAAAATGACATATGGAAGGGGATATAAATGTAAAATTTAAAATAAAATCCAAATAACAATGAAGTCTTGTCGACCCCTCACTCTAATAAAGGATGGTGACTAGATAATTGAGAACGAAGAGTCAGTTTCTGATAACATTGTCAGATATTATTGAAATCCTTTCAATATTCCTGAAAATAATAAGATCCTTCATGATGAAATAATTCCAAATATGGTTAGTGATAATGATAATAAATGTCTTACCATTATTCCACTGAACATTGAATTAAATGAGTCATTTTCTAGTATCAATCTTTATAGTGCGCCAGGACATCATGGTTTTCCTAATTCATTATTTTAGAATTTTGGGCATGTCAATCAATTGGATATATTCATTTTGGTTATATCCTTATTTTCTATAGTTATTTTAACTCATGTTAAAAATTAACAATTCCTCACTCATCTCCCCAAATTTGAATATTCATGCAAGATACACCTTTTTAGACATTTTTCTCAAATAAAAAACAACTAAAAAGTCCTTACTGAACAGTTTTTCAACAGGCTTACCAAAATTGAAAAAAATGACTCTTGGAATCAGTTTAGATTTTAAAATGTTTAACAATCTAATAATTCATTTTCAAGGATTCATAATTTGTTAATCTCTACCAGAAAACTAATATAGTTTATAATATTTCTCTAAATAAAAACATTAGAAATTATTTTGATGTAATGGATTGGTGATTCATTTACAATGTGATCCATATAATTGGCATTAATGATGTTTTTTCTAAATTTGGTTATATATATTTTTGAATCCTATTTTATATGGATTCATATAAATGGTCCTCCAATAGGGTATTTTAAATTTTCAAAACGAGTTAGGTAGGGTGATCCACTATATGTAATAATTTTTCCATAGCAGAATATTATCATTGTAGAAATCATTATAGCATAGTAGATTAGGTAAAGATTAAACCCTTCAATGCATCATAGATAAATATTGTTCCCACCCACCTTCTCTACACTGATGACATGATCATTTTTATACATGTGAGGAAAAAGAAACATTGAAATTCACAAAAAGACACTCTTAAAATGAGGATGTATGGGGACATGATTTCAACTAGAATAAGACTTATTTATTTTCGGATGGGAAATTCAGTGGGTAGAATATCACATCATTTATTGGATAAGGTTATTAATGTATTAATATTTCACTTGAATTATCATCGAGTTCCTTTATATTGTTGTAGGAAAAAAATATATAACTTTCTCTGGATTTTAGATCATATAAAGAAACTAAATTCATCATTGAATGGTATATCTCTCTTAAATGATGAAAGAACATGTCTAGGTAAATTCAAGATTGTTTCAAAATAGTTCTATTCAATTATCTTTTTTAAATAATCTACTTTTTTACTCAAGAATATAAATACTTATATTAATAACATTATATGGAGTGGTAGTATTCTCGAACGAAAATTAGTCACCATTATATATAAAAAAATATTGAAATCCCCTTGATAAGGTTACTATGGGGATTAAAAAAATAATGTTATTTAATAATTCTCCACAAGATAGGTTTTCTTGGAATATTCTCAATAGTGACATGATGGACCTCTTATTTTATAGATATAATTTTACTAAAAAATAGAAAAGGAGAAATACTTATTATATAGACTCTTATATTTGGCCAGCCATCAATTATTTCTTAATTAATATCTTGTCTCACTATAGATGGAATGAATTAGGTGAGTCCATACCTATAATTTTTGCTTTATAATTAGATGTTTACTATCCTTGTAACATTGGTTTACCAACATAAACTTCCCCTAAACACTAATATATCCAGAAAAAATTTCTTATATACACCCCATGTAGAGGAACATAAATATTATCTTACATTTCTGAATAATTATTTTTTTCTCATAATAGGGGCACACTGATATGGGAACATTCCTATAATGGCATACATGACTCCAAGAGTATTTTTAAATTTTAATTTGAGTCATATAATGTTTTCTCATTGATTAAATTTTATGATAATACATCTATAATTTCGTCATGATTTACCCTGATTTGGGGGAATTATCATGATAAATTCATGAAATATTTTGGAACTAGTTTATGTTCCATGTGTAAACAATTAAGTCATCATAGATAAGATAAAAATTGTATTTTACTTTAATTTTCCACTACATCCACTCACTAGAGGGAATTTCATAAATTATTTGAATTTCCTCTGCCAGAAACCTACAGCCCTATAGTCATGGTTCAGCACTATTCATTTGTAAAGGCTAATACTCAACTAATTAACCACATCATGCCTACTACTATAGAAGTCTTTGACCTTATATAGTGTGTCCAAAATTACATCACCACAAGACAACTACATTATCACTCTATTCTTCCGTTTTTGTCTCATCACATCTGTTAAAGAAGCCAACACTAAACGAATTATTCATTCTTATAGTTCTCAACAGAAGTTCAGGGTTCATCAAAATCATTATGTGGTTGGAAATTTCATGATGAATTCTAGTTCATTATAGGTTTTCTAGAAATAAACTTTTCATGTATGGGTAAAATTTAATGTCGATGGGGACACAAAAGATTATATGTATCCTTCCAGTTGTGGTTTAATTTTATAGGAAGAAAATTGATGTCCCTTGGATGATTTGTTTTTGTAATTTTGAAATATCCTCCTCTATATAATATGAGATGCATAATTTTATATATTTGGTGCACTTTTCTCAATAAATAGTATGGGGAGATATTTTCCCTAAGAAAGATACTACTACTATTTTCAATGACATACAGAATGGTGTGATCCAACTATCATGGAATCTAACTGTATGATGGATTGAATGTCTTTCATACCTCACATACTTCAACATCATCTTCACTCAGGCTTACAAGGAAGCTAACATAGTTTCATATAGACTCTATGAAAAAGTAATCAACCGTGAATTCTTTTTCTTAGATGAAATAAAATCTAATTTCAATGTATTTTATGAAAAGGATAATTTTTTAATCTTTTCAAATTTTCAATACATTTTTTGTGGTCCTTTAGAAATGAAACCCCTTTTAAATTATTTTTATATGTATATAATTTAGAGGAAATCAAATTCATAGTAATTTAATTACTAAATATTAATTTATATGTGAGTTAAAGGGTAATATTAATGACCAATTGTGTTAATTTTAGTGAAATTTGGATTAAAATAGAAATCAAACCATTGTTATGATATTCCCAAATAATGATTTTATTCTATCATCTTTTTTTTGTTTCCTCATCACAGTAGTTAGTCATATTTTTTCTAATGGAAATAAGAGGAGTTACATTACATCATGAGAAGAAATTACACAATTTTTTTTCATGCAATTAAATTGGCTAATGAAAAAAAAATTAATTTATGTTGTGGTTTTGAAGTATAAATTAATGGATAAAATATAATGAAATGTGATAATATGTAATATTTTGTGTATTAATTTTCTAGAAATGGCATCGCTCGTGGTGATTATACTACGTTTTTTAATCATGGATTAAATTTATTCAATGAAAAATATCTTGGGTAGATATGACTATATTATTTTTTTTATTCATGTGGTTTTAATAAATAGTTTTCCAATATTTTGGTTGGAAATTCATATTATTGTTTGTATGGTATTATAATATTCTTTTATAATCTAAATCCACAAAAGTATTTTTAACAAAACATCATGTTTATGTTTGTTTTTGATAAATCATAAATTTAGATGTTCTCTTTTCTCTCCCTCCTTATCTCTCTATTATACCTCATTATTAAAACAAATGGATTGAAGGATACTCCATGGAAATTTATGAGATCTCTTGGGTGGATCATTTAGTACCTTTCCTTATGTTATCGAATTGAAACATGGTAAGTAATTCATTTCATAATCATTTTCAATATCCTTTTATCCATTCATGTCCAAAAGCATTTGTAAATAGTGTTTGATGTTTTGATTTGATATTTTATTGGTTTTTTATTAATATTGTATTGATTAATTTTATGTTCTTCCTAAAGATATAAGAATATGAATATTTTTGTCTTTTTATTTAATGTGTAATTAATGTATATGATTTTAACTTTTGTATTCATATTTTTAAAGTGATTTTTTACAGTCAGTTCATGTTTTGATGAGTATTCACTGTTAAAATTCAACGATTATTTATAAATATTATAAATTTATGAGATCTATGAGAACGTGATAATGAAATTGATATAAAATAATAAACTATTAAAAATATGGTAATCATTATAATTTCAGTTATTAAAAAATTAGTCATATCTAACAATGTGAATGAAGAACAGTATTAAAGGGTGATAATATGAGAAATTAATAGTAATTTAAAACTGTTTTATATATTTCTAGATGAAGATATGATAGAATTGTGTGGTTATCATGTAGAAGTAAACTCATTGGGTTATTTATTTTAGAGGTTGTTGGCAGTTTTCAGAAGTAGTTGTTAGACCATGATCATATAGATGTTATGGTGTAGGTTAGAAAGTTTAATTTATTATTATGGGATGTTTTTTTAATAATCAGACTCTAATAACCTAGATCCAGTATAAATTTTTTGAAATTGGCATAAATATAAAGGATTAAATCTAGAATAACTGATCATTTTCATAGTTTTGGATAACCAAATAAATACATGATATCTGGTTTATGTTGTGAATTTAAAATAATACATAGTAATGGGAAACATTCATCATTCTTGAACTCATTAAAATAATTCATCTTCATATCATGAATAATGTAAAAAAAGAAGGGTGTTCTCAAATTCACTATAATAGTAACATATTGTGGAAGAAATAAAGAATAAAAATGGTTTAATCAATATTGAAAGGTAAAAATCTAAAAATATATTCCATTAAATCAGTATTTTTACAATAATTATTTCATAAGGAATCATCAATATGGAAAGGGAAATAACTAAAAAACATGCATTATAATTAATAAACTTTGTATAATATGAATCCCAAGATAATATCAATCTGAAAATATCATGGATAATAATAATAAATAAAATTTAAATGATGGATATAATTTATTATTGGACTTCATGATGTCATGATTCATGATACCTCTTATTTCCAAACCTTTCAGAAGGTTGTTTAAAACTATGCATAAAAATCCAATTCATTTTACTAATTGATTTATCTCATGATAACTATTGATAAATCGAGATTATATATAATTATAGGCCTCACCCATCAATCAAAGTTCCATTCATTCCACATATATCGAATATTAAATTTACTTCCAGAATAATATGACTTAGTATCAAATATAAATATTGATTAAAGAGTACATATTCATTAATATGTCTCGAATGAATCAAACAAAATCCAAAGTAGAAACCGCATGAAAAAATAGAATATGTTTTTGGAAATAATCATATAAATGATACAAATAAAATGTATATTGAATATAAATTTATCTTCCAATGAAAAATGATCACAATAAATTGATTGTTTCAAGAGAAGGTTAATAATAACAAAATTATCCATGAAATGATTGGTGATCATCAAATAATGGGGAATATAGATTTTATAAATAAAATCATAGTATTTAGATGATTAATGTGAATAATAATGAGATTTTAAAATTGTGTTTCTTAATTGATTGTTATTTTTAATAATAATAAAAATATTTATAATAAGATACATTTTGTAAAGTCGTCAATGAAGGAGGGAAATCTGTTATAATTGTTTTTGTTAAAACATACCATTTTTCTTTTTGTATAAAGGAACCTTTTAGAAAATTGTATAAATATTCCCTTTAAACCATATTTAAAATAAATTGATTGTATTAAAAAATTACTTCATAATTCATTTAATTATTTATAAATACAAATGTAAAACAATGTTTAAAGGCATGGAAATGGATGAAAAATATTTCCGATTAAAATGGAAATCAAATTAATTTTAATTTTAAACATGTTATTTATTAAGGCAAGTAATAAAGAGAGGATATTTTGGGAGAAAATATATAAAATCCTTAATAATAAAAAATGTAAGAAAATTTTTGGATCAGATAAATGGTATGTGATAATATTCCTTCGTAATATTAGAAGCAATCCCAAAAGAATGTTTTATTGTAAAATAGATTCTAACCTCTATTGTTACATCCAAATTGTCAACCATTGAAGGAATAAACATGTATTGAAACATCAACCATCATAGATTAATATTTCTTTAAATACATCAATGGTCTAGTATATAAACCACATAAAATGAAATATCTTCATATTAAAAAATACATCTTAATAAAATCGAAATTGATATTAAGTCCTTTACCTCCAACATCCCTTTACTAGAATATGCATTAAAAATAAATAAAATTGGTTAAAGAATGTTATTTTTTTCTAGAACCATATCCATATTTATAATATCATATAAATTCCACCTATCACTTTTTACAACATGTTTGTCAGTAATGTTTTATTATTTTCATTATTTCATTTCTTAATTAGCCAGTTTTATTATGCATGATTTGTCATGAATGTTCTAGTTCAGGAATATATGATATTAATCAATCATATCAAGAATTATATTAATGATATAAATATAATATTAAATAATTAAATAATTAAATACATTCTAAACACTACTCTTGATATTTTATAATTGAAAATGAGTCTCATCGCTTCATGTATATAATTTGTCATATGTATGCATTAACAGTTATATCAGTATCATAAAGATTGAAAGGAAATGGCAGTGGAATAGATATTAATTTTAAAAAAATGTTTTCATGTCATATTGTTCTTTTATAATAATAATTTCCATAAATATGAAATTATATGTGAGTCGATGATGGGAAAAAATTACATTAGTTACTGATGAGGTAGTCTATCGTACACATGAGCGATGACATTGTTTCCAATTAGATGGGGATGTAGATTCATAAATATTATTCCATAAACATAATAACATCTCGTTAAATGGGATAAATTTTTTTTATTATAATATAATTACTAATATATAATTTAAGGTTGTATGGGATGATATTAGAAGAATTAACTTTGTTAATATTATTACCTTCTCTTAGAAAACATCCTTTAGATCACTTTATAGGGACCATATGTTCAGAGTTCTGAGGAGAAAAACTGATCTATAATGAATTTAAATATATTGTAGAAATATTCTTTTAGGTTTTTGTTGGTCCAAATGGCTTAGTAACTATGAATGATTGAGTATATTGACTTCCAATTTTATTTTTGGTAAGGGGGGACTTTATGGAAATTACATAGAAATTTCTGAAAAATAATCCAAAATGATAAATACATAACCATGAAAAATGATCCATATTACCATATATTCAATGGTATGGTGGTTAAGGCTGATATATGGACATTAAATAATATTTTGAAAACTTCAATCTTCAAATATACAATAATATTTTATTTTAACTCCCGTTAAACATATTTTAACATTAAATACGATAATTATTTTTTATTTTTTACTATTCCTTATGAAAAATATTAATTTTACCTCATTATGTAATAATAATTATGTCGATTCAAAATATGGAATCATTTTTAGCAACTCAATTCAAAGTTGTGGAAAAATTAATTTGAGGAAATATTTTAAAATCATGTCAAAACCCCGTTTATAAAAAAATGAATTTTTCATGAATAATATGATCTTATATTAATTTTATGAATGATAATAATAATTAATTTGTCTTAAATTCATATAGTTTTATATATAATTTGTTCGTATAAATTAAATAATTCCCCATTAATGCAACACTAAGATGTTTTGAAAGAGGAACATAACATTGAATAAAGTATATAACACACAACACTAAGCTTAGATTATAATTTAATACACCATGCAATTATGAGATATATATATATATATATTCAATTTTATTCAAATCAATTGTAACATGTAACATCGGGATTAAAATAAACATGATACTCTATGAAAATGTTATTAATTAAACATGACCCATAAAACCTAGTGGTTAAGTTCGTGTCATGAATAATAATAATAAATTTAAGAACAGTATATGGTTTACACATATATTATATAAAATTATTTTTTATATATTGTTTATAAATACGATAGAACAATTTGAAATAGATTTTAGGGTTTTCTGAAAAATTTAATTTTTTCTAAAATCCAGAATAGTCGTGCTTTGTAAACATTATAGAAAATTAATTTTTACAAATTTTTGATACTATATTTAAAAAAATCATTTTTTGAAATCTGTAGGTCATGATTATCATTAATTGAATTGTTTTATAATTTACCGAATAGATTAATTTTTAATGAATAGTAAAAACAATGATTTTTAATTTAAAAAACCATTTCATATAATATATTATAAATGATAAATAATATTTTAAAATGATTTTCATTCCAAATTAGTTATATTATATTAATATTTAACTAATATATGTTGTTGGAATCTATTTAATATTGAATTTTAAAGATAAAAATTTATATATAGATGACAAATTTCTATATAGAAAACTGATATTTCCCCCTCTATGGTTTAATTTTAAATTGAATTCTGCCACTTCTATGAGTTGAATTTTGAAAAATTAATTTGATATTTGGAATCATAAGAATATATATTTTCTAAGGTGGTCAACCAAATTTGTTAAAATAACTAACAGAGAATATAGTTAAAATTATTTTCCACAGTTAAGGTAAAATTGGTTTCACCTGGTGGTTAAAATAGAAATCCCATATTTTAATGTTCAAAGACATTACATATCTTTTTTGGAATACATAAATCCTTAAACAAATAGACTCCCAAATAACATATTTTTTAATTTCCATTAGAATCATGGAATCATAAATAATGGAACATGAGTGAGCTATATTATCTCTTCCTAGGTTCTTCAAGACTACAACCCTTCTTAGACACATCACATATAGTATATATCTTCATAACCTAGGTAAACTGTGAGCTTGAATGCCCACTAAGGGTAAATAAATGAAATGAAAAATCATTACATGAATAGATGTGTAAGATCCCATCTTTTTTCAGGTTCCTTTATCTTTGAGTTATTCATCTAATCCATGGTGGCCAAGTATCGATGAAGAAGATCCATTATTGAGGAAAATGTATGAATGTTTAGAGATGTATTCTTTATTGAATAAATATTATCCGGTTATTAATGTTTTATGTGTTTAATTGTCTAATTTTTAGTTTATAAGATAAAAAATGTTTTCAATTGTTTAAAATGAAAATGGGATGAAAATTCAACTATATTATAGTTACCCATCGTGTAGGGGGACTACATGTCATTTAATTGTTTAGGGTTTTAATAAAATAAATATTTTCACAGAAGTATTTTAGTTTATTAGAATTAATACACTTACACGACATGAAACAATATTACATGCTACATAAATTATCATCATACTATTTTAAACAAGTTTGGTGGATGATTTTCTTTCTAATTCATTACAAATTTTCTTCTCTCCACCATAAGGCATTATCCATACAATTATAGGGTTATAAATTCCCTGTTGGATGTCCATTTTTTTTGATAAATCCATTTCATGTCTCTTTGTTTTTTTTTCTACCATATATTCCTTCTTCCCCAATCTATTACAGTTAAATACCTTGAACAATTGCATTTTTTGTGTCGATCATGACAATATTTATTATAAGGAACATCTTTTCAATCAAGTGAAACTTTTTAAATATGGTTTTTTGACATATGATGCATGTTAAGATCAAGATTTGATGGTATGGGGTATAAATATTAACCCTATGGTCTAATACTTACTATTTTTTTCAATATTGTGATTGAGCCATCATTGCGTGCAACCAAATTAATTAAAAAATGAATGGGATTATTCTTTGAAGTCCTTTTATTTTTCTTTAACATTTGGGGAATGGTATAAAGGATACTAGGATATGATGGGACTTGGTAATTGGATTTTTCATTAATGTAGCTAATACATGTACTTGGGAAAATCTTAGTGCCTCGGGTTGAGATTTATGTATATAACATGTGTTTGTTATAGTTACTGTTATTTCACCATGGGTGATAAAATGTTTTGTGATGAAATTGTTTAATGATATTTTTGTTTCTCTAAATTTATAGTCGTGGAATAGTATGGTGCTAGATTATAAAACAAGCATCATAATAGGAACATAGGGATATATTGACTTGTATTTTTCATGATAGGGGAAAATCTATTTCAATATCTGACATATAATTTCCTATTGAACTGAAATATGAGATTTATATTATATGATATAAATAGAATTTCATGACGTTTCATTCTAAAATAAATTAATTTCATGTCCATAGATATGATGAGTTAGTGGTTCCCTATTGTAGTCACCTATTGGGTTGACTTTGTTGCTATAAATTTACATATAGTGTGTGTTTTTAATCTAGAGAAAATTCATCCCTTTAAGCTTTTACATGAGCCTAAGGATATTAGAAATCAAAGTTCTCCTATCATTGATGAACTAGAGCTTACTATAGTTCATATAGAGAGTATGGATGTTCATCTTCATGGATTCCTTCTAAGGGTCGTGTGATCCATGGAAGGGGAGTTTGATCGAACCATTCCTTCGATAAATGAGATGAAAAGTGAGTTTCAAATACATCACCTTCTTATGTTTACTAAGGAAGGTAGAAACTAGGTAGACGATTTTTGTATATATTTATTCTTGAAAATAATTAATCATCATGAGACACCTATAGATTGATGGGTTAAGCGTGTTACATATATGCTTCCTGGACCATCCAACAGTTATTGGAATTTTCTGAAAGCAATTGGAAATTACGATGATCTACAGTTGATGGACAGTGAGACCATGTTCTAAAGTAATTCCTATAATAAAACAAGGATGGATGACAAATATCATGAGTTCATCCATCCGATGTAGGATATGTTTTAGTGATAGACTATACTAGAGGTCATGATAACCTAAAACACATTGTGCCATCATTGGAAACTGACGAGATCTCTAGGGTGAGATGTTTCATGAAAATCTTCATTATCAGATTAGGTCACTGGTAAATGATTTCAATTTAAGAAGAGTTGAGAATGTAATGAACTAGGAACTCAACATAGAAGGGAATCTATGGGAGGCCCTGAGAAATGACAATTCCATTCAAGCTGGTCATTCAGGAAGTTCTTATTCAAGTTGAAAGAAACATTGTTATGACAGTTTCTACCCAAAAATTAATGGGAATATCAGTCAGGGTATTGGTAAAATGTTTCACAGTCATGTTCTTTTCGTGTTCTATCAGTGTGGAATGTTTTTCAAAACCATAAAAATTGTCCTAAACCCACAATCGAGTGTTGTGTCTGTAGATGAAGAGGTTATCTTTAGAGGTTATATTTGAACATTCAACATTATACCACAAGTAGGAGATAATGATAGGCATCATCATTAGTAAGGGTTTAACATACTCCTCAATAGGATAGTATCTGTAGTTCCATTGTCTATTCATGTTTAGGTATATGATATAGTACCCCAATTCATGAAAAATAATCCCATCAAATAGAAATAGATCAGGATTGTCACACTAGAGCCTAGGGAAGAGGGAAAATTTAGTTACATATTATGGATACTACTCCTGCTAAAATGGATATAGGGTCGCATAATTTAAGAGCTAGGATTAATTTATCATGCACCATTTATTGTGTTTTGTTAGATAAAAGATAATTTCATTATTTTTAAATTTTCTATTAATGAAAAATGTTTGGTCAAGGATATGGTAATCATGTACTATGTTTTATCCAATGAAAAACTATTGGAAGTGTGGTTAGAAAATATCAAATTTTCTAATGTGTTTTTTCTAGAGAGTGGGGATTAATATTTATTTTGGGAACTATTTGTGTTGGAAATAATAGGTTTTAAGATGATTTTTGTTATGGATTGGATAGTTTTATACCAGGCTCATATCAACTGTAGTATTAGGATAGGTACTTCACAATCCTCAAAAGGAAGCAGTTATTCTCACTAGGGTGAGTGGGATCTGCAGGCAGGTTGTGTGGGACTAATTCATTGATGATTATAATTTCACATGGCTCAGATCTCCAGAATTTTCTAGATAATCATTGAATAACACATGATTCTTTTCCTTTAGTGGTAAACTATTTTCCATATTTTTTCCCTAATGATTTCTATGGATTACAATGTAATAGAAATGTTGACATCACGATTGAGTTGGTGTTGGGACCAGAGCCAGTTTCTATCATTCATTAATGAATTGATCCAGAAGAGATTCAGAGTTTGAATTTTTAGATAGAATATAATGAATCTATATGATTCAAAAATCATAGTATTTATCATTGGGGTTCTAATATTATCATCACTGATATGATTGATTGATCAGTATATATATATGGATTATCAGAGGCCGAAGCAGATGAAAATCAACAATTAGTATCCTCTCTTACATATTTATAATCTTTTTTATCAGTTGATAGGTGTTAAAATATTCTCCAAATTAAGATGAGAGTAGGATTTCATCATTTTAAGGGTGATACTATTAGACATACCTCATACAACTTTTCAGAGCAGAGATTTCTTGTATAAATTTATTGTGATGTTGTTTGGGCTTACTAATGTTATGTTGGTATACATATATTTAATGAACAAATTCCTTAATCCATTTATGGACTAGTATATAGTCACGACCCGTCCTCAGGGCCCGTGTCGTGACTACCCCAAGCCCGCCCTCCATAGTCCAGGGGCTAGTGACTAGAACCAAAGGCGTAAATCCCGATAACTGGGAAGGAATTGCCTTTATAAAAGTAAAATAACACCATAGAGTACAAGAGGAAGTAAAACACTAAGTACAAAAGAAAGTGCTGAAAAGTAAATGGGCCAGAATACAAACCCAACTGAAAGTACAACTGAACGAAAGTACAATAGAAAAAGACAACAACTGGAAGAAAGGAAGCAGCTCCTGAGTCGTCCTCCTCAGATCCTACCTGAAGGGTAGGTACAGATAGCGTAGCTCCTGGTTCGTCCACCACGGATCCTACCTGAAGGGTAGGTACAGATGGCCTCCATAACTCTCTTTCCCGTCAACCTCCTCCGAGTATCGTCTCGCCGTGAATTCCACCTCCTGATACTGACTCGTCGTGAGGTCAACCTCCGGGTATCGTCCAGTCTTCGAACACTCGGCCTCCGTCAGCACTGCCCGTCGTCTACAACAGACACAACGAGGTGCGGGCATAGCCCGTGCAGGGATGAGTATAACGATAATCAGTAGGGACCCCGAGACCCTCAAGGTCTCACTAAATACAACAAGGATAACCACAAAGAAGATCTCAACAGATAGCCTCTACTTAGGTATATGCCCATACATATACCTAAGTTATCAAGTAACCCATCTCAATCATGAGGCAACACAAAGATTATGAAATCAATGAATAACCACTACCAAGGTATATTCCCATACATATACCTAAGTTATCAAGTGACCCATCTCAATCATGAGGTAAACACAAAGGTCAAAGATTCAGCTCAAACTAGGATTTTCATTATCGAAACCGTAACTTCTGAAGAGCCCCGTCTCTGGAGTGTACATTGGTCCTGTCACGACTCTGAGGTACTGCTCACTAACCTAAGACTGCTGAGGTACTCCTCCTGTCGAGTACCGTAGGCCAGCCACCCAAACACAGTAGTGCTTCCCGCCGGGGTATGACACCCAAACACAGTAGTGCACACCCCCAAATAGCTTGCAGAGGTACTATCCGGACGAGTACTGCGAGTCTGCACTGTCACACAGGTAGTGCTCCATCCTCCATGGGTCTGCACCCAAACAAAGTAGTGCTCCGTCCACTGGGCTAGTCAACTCACTCCAAGTCGAGTTGGTCAAGCAGTCATCAGGCCTCAGTCGGCTACACGGTCTCCGTACTCTGCACGCTCGTCTCTGGGAGGGTCTGCTCTAGGAGCTACAGGTTGATACCCCAAGTATATCAAATTCCCAAGAAGAAGTATCTCAAAGGACCACCTCGTCATAGGGGTCTCAACGCAATAGACGGCGTGTCAATCGGACGCCCAGTCCGTGAGCTATTAGCCTTTTCGTCCCAGGGGCCCGGTTGGTTTCGTGCGCAAACCAACCCGGTCGTATCTCAACTGTACCCCGAACTCTCAATGGGTATACTCAAAGGTACTGTTTCTCAACAATATCACCAACGCCGCTGACGGTTTGTCAAACGGACGTCCAGTCTGAAAGTTATCATCTTTTCCGTTCTAGGGGCCCGGTTGGATTTCGGGTACAATCCAACCCAGCCATATTCCAACAGCGTCCAAACCTCAGGAGAAGTATACCAAAAGTTCCGTCTCATCAAGAGGAATCCAACAAAGTCGATGACACGTCAATCGGACGTCCGAAACTCAAGTTATAAGCATTTTCTCTCCGAGGGCCCGGTTGGTTTCGTATCCGAACCAACCCAGTTGAACCCAAAGTTCTCCGAAACCTTGAGTGTAATATACCGAAACGACCGTCTCGATCCAAGGATCGCATCGCAACTGACGGTGCGTCGATCGGAGGTCTGTAGCCCATGTTATTGGCGTTCGAAAGGAAGAAATCCGAAAATAGGGGGTTCGGGCCCGGTCCGACCCGGCCCGAGACCCCCTGGGTCGGCCCGAACCGGGTCGACCCAAACCGGGTCCGGGTCCGGCCCCTTTGGGCGCGGCCGCGGCGCCCGCGTGGCCAGCGGGTGCGGGGGTTACAAACCCTCACGGTCAACGTATCTGGCGCAGCTTTAAGCTGTGCCGCCGCAGCTCAGCCGCGGCAGTTCCGTTCCGGCGGCGCGCCGCCGCCGCCTACCACGGACCACCGGACTCGTTCCGGTGGTCCGTTTCGCCTCCCGTCTTCTCCAACAGTCCTCTTGAGACCCAAACATCACTGCGGAGACTTCAAATCACCTCTGCGGCCCGTTCCGACATCGATCATCGATCCACACATCAAATAACAAATCGTGTCGTCTTTGTGGTTTTCCGGTGCGGCGCAACGGCGCCGCACCCCTTCACCGTGGCCCGACTCCGACCACAGATTCGTTCAGCCTCAAAGTCGCGACGCGACGGAGCCGCACTTCTTCGTCGTGATTCTCTAAATTCCCTCACGGTGCGATGGCACTGCGTCACTTACCTTTCAAGCCACGTAGATAACCATCAAAATAAAAAGGGGAGGAGGTTCGACTGTGTTTGTGCGGTCCAACCTCCTCCGTTATTTTGATAACAGTTGTCCGTTAATATCAAATAACGTCTAAAATTATTCACGACATAAAAACCAAACCCCTACCTTGCAAAGACGTCACACGTCGCCGAGCCGCGGAAGAGGCAAGCGTCGCGATGATCGGACATCACGGAAGATCGGTGTCTATTCCGTTGGCGTCGGAGGGTGAGTTGTCGTCAATGGTGACGTTCCCCGCGGTGGTGTCTCTTCCTTTGATGCGGAGGAATAAGAGGAGAAGGCACGACGTCGGTGATCACCCGATGAAGAATGCGGCATCTCACTTCCTTTGACTTGGAGAGAAGGTGCGAGATGAGATGGCGTTCTTCATCGAAGCTTCCATGTTCTTCACGTTCTTCAACAAAGGAGATGAAGCATTCTTAGGAGGAGGAGGAAGTTCTTAAAAACTCAAATGCTCTCTTCCCTTCCGCTTAACAAAACAATTCAAACCAAAATAAAAATAAGGCTCCACCTTGTTTTATTTTCCCAATGCCATGCATTCAAAAAATACAAAATTCAAAACCAACACACTTAATTAATTGATCTTGAGTGGTAAAATTAATTAATGTTTAGGTGGAATGAATTAATGTGGGAGGTGAGGAGGAGAGGAGTCACTTAAGTTAAAGTGGGATTACAAAATTAAAGAGGTAGGTGAGTTATGGGAGGTCAAGGGTGTTATGGGAAGATCAAGGGGGGTTAGGGTCTCGTGTGGGACCTACCACCCTCTTAACCTCTCATGGGTAGTTCCCTAACATCCACTCAAAGGATATAACCACTTTTAAAGAAATAAAATTGTAGCTCAATTTTATTTTTACTTTCCACAATTTTTAACATCTCTTCCCGAGAAAACGCAACCCCAGAAAAGGTGATCTTAAGCAATCATCAGCGTTGCGGTATCATCGGTGCCCTCAGATTTCAATTCTGAGAATCGGTTCAAAAGATAGAAAAACTCGCTTGTTCGTTCACTGAACGTACCTGATCTAAACTTTGGAAATTGATTCTGGGCACCCCAGGCCTCGGAATCAGGCGCCTTCAGAAACTATGTTCTAGTAAAATCCCAAAGAAAATTTAGAAAAAATTTCCCTTGAATCTTACGGGTCTTTACATTACTCCCACCTTAGGGATTTACATCTTCGTAAAGCTTAAACATAGACTAGGGATACAAAAGAGGTATTGAGCACACATCTAAGCCTTTCGCTCCCATTTTCATACCTGGAGATTCCCGTACTTCCAAAGAATGTGCACCCAAAGAATCGACTGTCCTCGTAGGATCCGCTCCTGTCGATCCTCGGTCCCCACTGGAACCTCTGAGAAAGTCACCCCATCGCCCAAGTCTATCTCCCTATGGTTGATGATATTCTAAGGGTCGAGAACGTATCTCCTCAGTTGAGATACGTGGAAGTCATCTTGCACCTGGTGCAACTGAGGTGGATGGGTCAAGAGGTAAAATACCTCGCCTACCCATCTGAGGACCTAGAAAGGTATGTTGAACCTCGGAGATAACTTGTCGCCTCGACCACATCTCCGTAAACCTCGTCAAGGAAAGACCCGTATAAGAACGTGATCGTCATCCTCGAACTCTAGAGGTCTCCAATTCCTGTTAGAACAGAAACTCAAAACAACTGCTGTCACGAGAGTAAGGTTGACTGACACAAGAGTGATCAGTCACACCCTCCTATGCATGAGTTTATCCTGTTCTGCCTGGGGTTTCCTTTTCACCGACAAAGGAAAACCCATCCTGACATCTTAGTTAAACCAGAACCTTTTTGCCTAATACCGTCAATTTGTGTATGAACTGTGATTGCCCAGTCCATACTCAAACCAACGTCTTAAGGCCTCGACGCTGCCACCAAGAGATTCCAACCGAAACTCTCGCCTCGATGGTCTGACCACACCGTCGACGTAAGTGTGATTATCGAGTCTTCTCCCAAGGTATCTCCAGACGTGAGGGTCAAGTCTACGGCTTACTGGAAACTCTAGGTCTGGGAAAAAATTTGAGGAAGGAATGAATGATTCTTATCAACGTCTGTTACTACGGCAGCTAGTAGTGGACACAGGTTGTCCCTTGAATCATTCGTAGAGCCATTGGGTCACTCTCCTTGACCACACGCAGCTGCACACTTCCTCCTCCCTCCAGCTCCCTGATCCTGGCGGGGACAACTAAGGCGGGTGGTTGTAGCATGTTAAAATGTACACCACCTCATGCTTCTCTCCTAGCTCTACCTCCACATATTCTGCTTTGCAGGCTCATCTCTCTCTTAAGCTTCCTCTTCTTGAAACATTTAACACGCTCGAGTCTCTAGGACTGGCGCCAGTTTCCTGTTTCTACTGCACTGTGCAGTCTTCATCCTCTCCTGGATGATTTGCACCTTCTTTTCCTAGGATTTTAAAGAGCTGCTAAAATTTCTCCTTTGCCGAAAAGAGAAACTCTATCTCATCCCCTGGATGAACCATGATCATTTCCTAATACAGTCAATCCTGACATGAATGATGCATTCATGCCATGGATGATGTCGTAAGGCCTCGATGTAACTACCAAGAGATCCAACTATCACTCTCGCCTCCAAGGGTCGAGTCACACTGTCAGCATCAGTGTGAGGTCACTGGGTCTCCTCCAGTAGAAATCTCAAAAGTTAGGGTCAAGTCAACAGTCTTAACTGGGACCACTCAGTATCAACCAAACAAAAGGACAAGAAGGAAAACATCACAAAGATAAGTGTCTTTTTATTATTTCATCTCATAGTACAAATACACGAATACAACAAAAATATGGAACTAGAAGTACAAGGGACGTATCCACTAGTTCCGCTCCTGTCCACCCATCTCCCATAGCTCTACTTCCTTGTCCACTGTCCGGCTGTTGCTCAAGCACTCGTCGCTGCTTCTGCCTCGGTGGATCTGCCAACGCCTGCGGATCAACTGTGCTGGGGGTCGGACAGTCATGTGTCAAGTGACCCTTCCTGCCGCATTCATAACACTTCCTGCTCCTCGTACGGCTGGCTCTGGTCCTCTTGGACCTCTGCATCATCTGTCTACTTCCCACAGATGACTCAGCTACTGATCGAAAATCCTGTGGCAAAGGCAGCAGCTTCTGTACACGCTCGGGGTGTAGATCTACTAGCACAAAATCCACCCTGAATAAGGTCTCGAAGTCTTCCCATGTTAAGGTCATCCCGATGCAAAACTGAAACAAGTGCCTCCACCACCTGCCTGCTACTGCTTGAAGAAGGCTGGCAGCAAAGATCACCATGAAGTCTGCAGGCATCCCCACTAGCCTGAAGACTCTCTCCACTGCCTCCAGCCAATCCTTAGCCGTCAGCGGGCCCGTCTCTCCCCTGAACCTGGGTGGACTCTAGCGCTGGAACTTGGGCAGCGCGCTCAAGTGGTGTGCATCACCTACTGCTGGGGATGGTGGCACCGGTGGCCCAATGTATGGTAGTACCGCTGGTGCCTCCGCTGGTGCCTCAACTGCAACAGGGCCCTGCACCAAAGCCTCGTCGCTCGGCAGGCTGTCAGTATGCACATACCTCTAGGCTCTAGCTGGTTGTTCATGGAAAGGAATCCTGAAAGAAACAACGTGACACGGTCAAATGATTATACCTAGTGAGCTGACCTGGTTTGAGCTGAATTTTTAAAAAAAATTAGAAACACACACGCAATCAGTGTTTTTGTGCACAATGTCAGAAATCAGTTGTCAGGGTCCTGCTGTATGGATACGTCGGCCGCCCGTACCAACACTGGACTCCCTGAACTGAAGACCACACTCGGTACTCTTATCACTATCGCTTCACAGAATGAAAATATCATAGTTATAAGTTCTGTGGTAGAACCGACTCCTCTGATACCAATTTGTCACGACCCGTCCTCAGGGCCCATGTTGTGACTTCCCCAAGCCCACCTTCTATAGGCCAGGGGCTGGCGACTAGCACCAAAGGCGTAAATCCCGATAACTGGGAAGGCATTGCCTTTATAAAAGTAAACAAAACACCATAGAGTAGAAGCGGAAGTAAAACACTAAGTACAAAAGAAAGTGGTGAAAAGTAAATGGGCCAGAATACAAACCCAAATGAAAGTAAAACTACAATTGAATGAAAGTAAAACAGAAAAAGACAACAACTGGAATAAAGGAAGCATCTCCTGAGTCGTCCTCCTCGGATCCTACCTGAAGGGTAGGTACAGATAGCGCAGCTCCTAGTTCGTCCACCACGGATCCTACCTGAAGGGTAGGTACAGATGGCCTCCACATTGATCTTTCCCGTCAACCTCCTCCGAGTATCATCTCGCCGTGAAGTCCACCTCCTGATACTAACTCGTCGTGAGGTCCACCTCCGGGTATCGTCCAGTCTTCGAACACTCGGCCTCCGTCAGCATTGCCCGTCGTCTGCAACCAACACAACGAGGTGAGGGCATAGCCCGTGCAGGGGTGAGTATAACGATACTCATTAGGGACCCCGAGACCCTCAAGGTCTCACTAAATCCAACAAGGATAACTACAGTGAAGATCTCAACAGATAACCTCTACTTAGGTATATGCCCACACATATACCTAAGTTATCAAGTAACCCATCTCAATCATGAGGAAACACAAAGATTATGAAATCAATGAATAACCACTACCCAAGTATATGCCCATACATATACCTAAGTTATCAAGTGACCCATCTCAATCATGAGGTAAACACAAAGGTCAAATATTCAGCTCAAACCAGGATTTTCATTATCGAAACCGTAACTGCTAAAGAGCCCCTTCTCTGGAGTGTACAGTGGTCCTGTCACGACTCCGAGGTACTTCTCACTAACCTAAGACTGCTGAGGTACTCCTCCTATCGAGTACCGCGGGCCATCCACCCAAACACAGTAGTCCTTCCCGCCGGGGTATGTCACCCAAACACAGTAGTGCACACCCCCTAATAGCCTGCAGAGGTACTCTCCAGACGAGTACCGTGGGTCTGCACTGTCACAAAGGTAGTTCTATATCCGCCATGGGTCTGCACCCAAAAAAAGTAGTGCTCCGTCCACTGGGCTAGTCGACTCAGTCCAAGTTGAGTCGGTCAAGCAGTCGTCTGGTCTCAGTCGGCTACACGGTCTCCGTACTCCGAACGCTCGTCTCTAGGAGGGTCCGCTCCATGAGCTACAGGTTGATACTCCAAATATCTCAAAGTCCCACTAAGAAGTTTCTCAAAGGACCGCCTCGTCATAGGGGTCTGAACGCAACAGACGGCGCGTCAATCGGACGCCCGGTCCGTGAGCTATTAGCCTTTTCGTCCTAGGGGCCCGGTTGGTTTTGTGTGCGAACCAACCCAGTCGTATCTCAACTGTACCCCGAAATCTCATAGGGTATACTCAAATGGACCGTTTATCAACAAGATCACCAACTCCGCTGAAGGTTCGTCAAACGGACGTCCAGTCTGAAATTTATCAGCTTTTCCGTTCTAGGGGCCCGGTTGGATTTCGGGTACAATCCAACCCGGCCATATTCCAACAACATCCAAACCTTAGGAGAAGTATACCAAAAGTTCCGTCTCATCAAGAGGAATCCAACAAAGTCGACGGCATGTCAATCGGACGTCTGGAACTCAAGTTATAAGCATTTCCGCTCCAAGGGCCCGGTTAGTTTCGTATCCGAACCAACCCAGCCGAACCCAAAGTTCTCTGAAACCATGAGTGTAATATAACGAAACGATCGTCTTGATCCAAGGATCACATCGCAACTGACGGTGCTTCTATCGTAGGTCTGTGGCCCATGTTATGGGCGTTCGAATGGAAACAATCTGAAAATAGGGGGTTCGGGCCCGGTCCGACCCGGCCCGAGACCCCCTAGGTCGGCCCGAACCAGGTCGACCCGAACCGGGTCCGGGTCCGGCCTATTTGGGCACGGCCCGGCCCGGCCGGTTGGACGGCCGCGCTAGCGCAGCCGCGACGCCCGTGTGGCCAGCGGGTGAGGGGGTTACAAACCCACGCGATCAATATATCCGGCACGGCTTTATCCAGCGTCGCCACAGCTCAGCCGTGGCGGTTCTGTTCCGGCGGCGCACCTCCGCCGCCGACTGTGGACCACCGGACTCATTCCGATGGTCCATTTCACCTCCTGTCTTCTCCAACGGTCCTCCTGGGTCCCGAACATCACTGCGGAGACTTCAAATCGCCTCTGCGGCCCGTTCCGACATCGCCCGTCGATCCGCACGTCAAATAACAAATCGCGTCGTCTTCATGGTTTTCCGGCGCCACGCAACGGTGCCGCGCCCCTTCGTCGCGGCCCGACTTCGACCACGGATTCGTTCGGCCTCAAAGGTGTGGCGCGATGGCATTGTGCTTCTTCATCGTGATTCTCTAAATTCTCGCATGGTTTGACGGCACTGCGTCACTTCCCTTTCAAGCCACGTAGATAACCATCAAAATAAAAAGGGGAGGAGGTTCGGCTGTGTTTGTGCGGTCCAACCTCCTCCGTTATTTTGATAACAGTTGGCTGCTAATATCGAAGAATGTCTAAAATTATTCATGATATAAAAACCAAACCCCTACCTTGCAAAGACGTCACACATCGTCGAGCCGCGGAAGAGGCAAGCGTCACGATGATCAGACGTCGCGGAATATCGGCGCTGATTCTGTTGACGTCGGAGGGTGATTTGTCGTCAATGGCGACGTTCCCCACGGTGGTGTCTCCTCCCTTGACGTGGAGGAAGAAATGGAGAAGGCACATCGTCAGTGATCGCCCGATGAAGAATGTGGCGTCTCGCTTCCTTTGACTTGGAGAGAAGGTGCAAGATGAGACGACGTTCTTCGTCGAAACTTTGGTGTTCTTCACGTTCTTCAATAAAGGAGATGAAGCATTCTTCTTCGGAGGAGGAAGTTCTTCAAAACTCAAATGCTCTCTTACCTTCCTCTTAACACAACAATTCTAACCAAAATAAAAATAAGGCTCCACCTTATTTTATTTACCCATGCCATGCATTCAAAAAATACAAAATTCAAAACCAACACACTTAACTAATTGATCTTCAGTTGTCAAATTAATTAATGTTTAGGTGGCATGAATTAATGTGGGAGGTGAGGAGGAGAGGAGTCACTCAAGTTAAAGTGGAGTTACAAAATTAAAGAGATATGTGAGTTATGGGAGGCCAAGGGGGTTATGGGAAGATCAAGGGGGGTTAGGGTCTCATGTGGGCCCCACCACCCTCTTAACCTCTCATGGGTAGTTCCCTAACATCCACTCAATGGATATAACCACTTTTAAAGAAATAAAATTGTAGCTCAATTTTATTTTTACTTTACAAAATTTTTAACAACTCTTCCCGAGGAAACGCAACCCCAGAAAAGGTGATCTTAAGCAATTATGGGCGCTGAAGTATCATCGGTGCCCTCAGATTTTAATTCCGAGCACCGGTTCAAAAGATAGAAAAAATCGCTCGTTCGTTCACTGAACGTACCCGAGCTAAACTTAGGAAATTGATTCTGGGCACACCAGGCCTCAGAATTAGGCGCCGTCAGAAACTATGTTCTTGTAAAATCCCAAAGAAAATTTATAAAATATTTCCCTTGAATTTTACGGGTCTTTACATTTATTGTGGTTTTCATCAATGATGTCTTAGTATACAACTATTCATCAAACAATCAAGATAAAAATCTTGAGTAAGTTGAGATAGTATCATATTTACACCAATCTAACCAAATTCAGTTTCTAGATAAACAATGTTCACTTCATGGGCCATGTCATCTTAGAGACAGGAGTGTTTTTGGACACAGATAATGTTACAGTTGTGGTATATTTTAAACAAAAACCCAGGAACGTCTTTGGAATTCAATATTTTTTGGTTTTATAGGTTATTAATGGTGTTTATAAAATATTTAACCCATTTGGCATCACCAATTCCTAGGATGACCAAGAAAGGGGAGAATTGTGTTTGGTTGGATGCTTATGAGTGATCATTTCAAGAGATGAAAGGTCATCCTACCGAAACACCTATCCTCACATTACCTATACCAGGTAAATCATATACCATATAGTATGATTCATCGTGGGTTGACTCAAATATGTTCTAGGGAAGTTGGATCGTGTGTTTTCTTATGGATCTAGGAAGCTGAGACTACATAAGCGGACTTATCCTACTCATGATTTGGATAGAGCAGAAGTGGTACTTTCTGTAAGATGTTTGATACACTATATAATGGGTGATATTTTTCTATAATACACAAATCATAAGAGCTTTAAGTATATATTTTGATAAAGAAACTTGTACATTGGACTTATGTGGTGGTTCGACTATATGCATTTATTCGACATTAAATTTTCTTCTACCCTAAGAAAGAGAAATTTCAATTCCAATTCATTGATATGAAATTCATGGATATATTTAGTACGCGAGTATTGTGATTGGTTTTCTGTAATGACCCTGTTTGAAGACATGCATATGGATGTTTGGGAATCTCATGGGAAAGTAGAACTGAATTAGACATCTATTATACATATGATTTTGGATTGGTTAAGGAATTATCACTTGTCTGATATGAAGGGATCAGTTCTGAGAGACAATTTATATGATGTGTAGATTCCATCAATATGGTCTATCAATAGTCATAAATCCCTTATTTTCTTTGGTTGAGTATGGGTTCTTACAGTCTTGTATGCCGATTTGATGTGGGAGTTTCATTATTCTAGATGTGTAGTGTGTCCTAGTTTAACAATGATGTATTTTGATCTCTATATAAAATAATAATTTGTTAGGAATGAAGAAATATGTGGCATGCTTTGTGCCTATATTCTTCACTTATCAATAGGTTAATGAAAAGCATAATATAAAAGTTGGGATCTTGCAGCCTTCTTCCATTCCACAATGGAAATGAGATTATTTGAATTTGGATTTTGTGATAGGATTCCAATTTCCCATAATAAGGACATTGTTTGGGTAATTACGCATCTATTGACTATGGTATCCCAATTCATACCTATTAGGGAAATCATCAAAAATGATGATCTTTGAAATATTTATATACATGAGGTGGTTTAGTTGAACGGTGTTATGAGGAGTATCATTTAGGATAGAGATCATCATTTCATATCATGATTATAGATTGGTATTCCGAATTCCTGGGGATCATGAGTTATTTTTATAATAGCCAATCATCCACAGACTGATGGTCAATCTGAGAAGACGATTTCAGTTTTGAGGATATGTTATGAGCCTTCTTGAGGTATTTTAGTTGTTTTTGTGAGAAGAATATGGAACTCAAGGAGTATTCGTATAATAATAAATTCTAATAATCATTCCAAATGGATAATTTTTATGATTTTTATGGAAGAAAGTGTCGTTCTCCACTTCTTTAGTTGGATTCAGGTGAGTCATCACATCATGGGCCTAGTCTCACACCTGAGATATCTGAGTATGTTCAGTTGATCCAAAAGTAGTTGGGGGACCATGCAGAATAGGATGAAATCATATGATGACCATCAAATATGACCTCATTAATTTAAGGTTGGTCATCATGATTTCATTATACTATCTCCTTGGTTGGGGAAGAGCCATATTAGGAAATAGAGAAGGCTAAAACGAAGGTTTGTTAGTCTATTAGAAGTAGTGGAAAGGGTCGTTCTAATGGTGTACCATTTAACCCATTCATAGCACTACAGTTCCATGAATGATGTGTTACACATCTCACATATAGAGATATATCATCTAGTCCATTTCCATGTGATTTATGTAGTATATTTCAAGCTTGGTGCTAATGAATCCTTTGGGGAGCATCTAATATTTATTATGGATCACAATAAAGAATATCTTTGGGGTCATATTATACTGTTAGTTTGAGTGTAGTTGTAGCCTGATTTAGTTAAAGAAGATACCAGGGAGGGGGAGTATGATAATAAAATAAAACGGAAAGATATGTTAGCTAAGACCCCACAATAACACATATAGAAGCTTCTAGAAGAGCTGTTATAGGTTGGGGAGTTTTTAATACCATATCTTTTTCAAGATACATTTCTCTCTAAGTTTTTTGTTTGAGCCTTGGAAATTGAGACTTGTTTGGAGCCAAATATAAATTTAAGGTAAAATGACATAATTTTTAGGGATGTGATATTTTTTTAATTAATAGAGTCCATGTATAAATGGGTTAAGTTTTTTATGGGTTCTTGGTAATTTGGGAAGCTTTAAAAAGGTTTCAAGTAGTTTCAAAGTAAAATGGGGTGAAACCCCTACTGCAAAACATTTACACATCATTTAAATTGGTTAATAATTCTGTAATTATTCCTCAGTTTTAATTAAATTAATATGAGGTGATCGGTTTTCAAAAATATTCCATTAAAAAAATTTACACAACATGAAACCACATTACATTGCATTTAAATTCCTGACCTACATCTTTAAAGATTCATTACGGTAAATTTTCATTCATATCCACTGAAACTCATCACCACTCAACCCTAGTGAATTAACTAATCAATTTTGTGGTTCCAAATTCCCTTCTTAATGACCCTTTTATGTGAGATATCACTGTAACTTCTCTTTGAATATGTTACATCATTCTCTTCCTTCATCTCTAATATGTCGTGTGTAAATCCCTTTTCTAATTGTGTTGTTTGGATTGATCCGGATCTGTTTTTATCTAGGTTTCCTATTTTCAACCATCCAAATCTTCTTCATTGATGGTGTTTTCCATTCATAGTTTGGCTGGATCATCAATTAAAGGTATGGGATCACAATTTTTACCCTATGGTTCAAAATTTTCTATGTTTAAGAAATATTGGGATTTTTTTAACATTAAGTTCACCTAAATTAATTATATAACAAATTCCTTATTTATTTGATGGATTTTAATTTCAATTGGATAAATAACTAAATTATTACTACCCATGGGGTGAGAAAACCATGATTAAAATTGAATAATTAAACATATTAAACTATGTTTAACATGACATTTTACATAGCGTGATCTCATTTTGTATAATCCATAAATTGTGGATAATTTGATATTGATAAATTCATTATTTAATTTTGATTTCAATTGAAAGTGGCATAAGAAATAGTGAATGGTAATTCACATAATTATCCATTCATAATTGTGATGTGATATTGAAATATCCATTTTATATGATAGGTATTGTGTTCAACGATGACATTCTTATATAACAGTCTAGGCCCAAGAACATGGAAACATATATAAAATAATGCTAATATAGAGTGGGCTTGTCCTAGACTATGGTGTAATACAAATAGAGACAGGGTTATACCCAATCCCTTATTGTAATGCTTATAAGGATTTGACCCGGATTGTTGGGACTATACCATAGTTATATGGTTGTGGTTGGTGTGGACATAAGGCATGATCAGGGATATTTTAGAATAGTTCTAAAGAAATTTATGTCACCTTGGTTATATATTTTTTATTAGTGTGGTTGTAATACAGGATCATAGTTATTGCATCATAGAGCCCAATCAAGAGTTTTCATATGGGTCTGATGTGCGGTTTGTGACCCATGAGTTTGAGTCTAATATTTGAGTGTTTTAGAATTTTTATAGTATTTTTCCAAAATTAAATTTTGTCACATTCCCGAAATTCAGCACATTATTAATTTTTTTATTGTATTATTCAATTGTATTATATTTTTCCCTTCCTCTATGCCTACACATTGATTATTTTCCATTTATTATAAATATTTTGTACTTCTAGGACACTTAATATAATGGCTTAGAGTCTCCCCATTAAACATTTCACATCCTCGCTACTGGTCTATAACCTTTGGCATATGGGGTGGCACACTTGAGGTCTAGTGAAAAATAATTGTGGGAAACATTATTTGACTCATGAATGTTGGACATTACAAAAATGATATGGAAGATGACCATAATATTTGAAGATCATACCCTGCATATCAAAGATCATCATCATGGGAGAAAACATAAACATTGGAAGTTCATAAGAGATGAGTAATAAGGTAATCAAGAGCATAATATATTTTAGAACAACATAGGAATAAGACATGTAATTTTTTTCAGGCACATAAGCATATACAATATTTTGTCCAGTCAACCTAAAAAGACCTTCATAACATGTTAATCTTGGGATAAAACCAATGTACATGATTCGTTCTTGGGCAATGACCTATGTACCCTCTTATTTTTGTTCTTGGGATACAACCTATGCAACCTATGACTTTTAGGATTGGGCTATAACTTGTGTTCCCTCTTGTTTTTTAGGCATGGGCTACATCCCGGGTACCCTCTAAGCTCATTTAACTTTTTCATACCCAATAAATTGGATTAAAATATAGTTCCCACCAATAAAATAATAAAATCATGCATAGATGTCAAACAATATGGGAAGAAATCATATCATGAACCATTAAATGAAATGGGTATCATGAATATATAATCATATCACAAACAATGTAAAAAAGATAGGTTATAAAATAATTTAATCAAAGGATAACTCATGAATAGGTTTGGATTTCATAAGAGTATAACCCATGAAAATGAAACTGGTTTTATAAAAATATAACTTATGAATGTTAAAAAAATTCATAATGACCATTCCATGAAATCAGAAAAAATTCAAAAAATAATATGAATGGTATTCTTAAATAATATCATTAGTAGAGAATAAACTATTACAAATTATGAGATCTTGGATCGAAAATTATTTTGAAATATCCATTGAAAAAATTTCCTGAAGAAAATATCCATTTTAATTTCAAAAATTATTTTTATATCACGAAATATTTTAAAAAAAATTCTGTGAAATTATATTATTACATAAAAATGATTGTATGAAACATTTTAGAAAATCCTTTTTCCCTTTCAAACTTATAAAATAAACTTTAAAACATTTTAAACACTTTTAAAACCTAAATCATTTTTGACATCCTTTTTCATTGAAATCCACTTTAAAATAAATAAATTTTTAGAATATTAAGAAAAAAATTACATTTAAAATTAATCTTGTAAACATTCAATTGAAGCTTCTTGGAATCTATATTCATGAAGAGGGTAAGTCTGTACATACCGAACATTCATTTTCCACCTTAAATATTATGAAAACATCCATGATCAAAAAATAACAAGAAAATACCTTTATTAAAACCATTTAATAAATTTCAAAACATTGGTCAAATTCCCTTTAAGCATAATATTATAGAACTGAAAATATAAAACATTTTTAGGAAACTCAGTTTTGAAATAACACAGATTTCTCACTGTAAGAAGAAATAAATTGAATTTTTTATAAAAACATTTTCATAATTATATTATATAATAAAAAGTAGAAAATGATACTATTAAATGGATACAATATTAATTACCATATGGTACGAAAATTCATGAGTTTTCTTTATATATGGACTATAATACTTTATCAATGGAAGGATAATCATAAACAATCTAGATAAGCAATGAAATTATGGAAATAGATAGTTACAAATTTTTTAAATTTGAAACATAACACAATGGAAAGAATAAAAATATTTAATTAATGAAATATCCTTAATATAATTAGATTCATAACATGTAAATTTCATTATATAAACCTCTAAAAAATAGGTTCAAAACATTTCATGTGGCTCGTAGAAGGAAAATTGTTTCAGAATTACATTACCAATTTGGAAAATTTTGAAACAGAAACACCATGAAAGAAATATCATCACATGGATATGTAAATACCCATAAAATTAATCATAATAAAGAAATAATAAATTCATTGGTACTATCCAATAAAAAATATGAAATATTTTTTGAACATGACTTTTTTCTCACAAAAAATTACTTTGATACAAGAAAACCATAACCTTGATTCTAAATTGTCACATATGTCATTATATTCGGGAATAATAAAATTATGATAATTTATTTATTTATTTACAACCTTTTTTAGGTTTATTATTACTTTTATGGATCTTATTACCTTTTTATATACAACTACTTAAACAATTAAATTTTAGTCCGGTGTTTTGACCAAATTCAGTTCCTTTGAAAAAACATTTCATTGGTAGGTCAACTATGGACGATGGGGTCAACATATAAACATATAAAGAATAATAATAATGGAAAAAATATCATATTTATACATCATTTATTCTTTAAAACAAATCATGATCTATGGATAAGAAAAGTGACCCACCGTTACAATCATGATCATCGTAGGTCATATGTATGAATTAGTAAAGTTCTCAATTACAAGGATCACTATGGGAAAAAGATAATAAATATATTATATTTTCATATTTATAATTATATCATAAATAAAATTTTACTTAATAATATATAATTATATATAATTTATTTAATGTGATAAGAATCACATCATATCGATGAGGAGGTAGTCTACACATCCAAAATCGATATTGTCACTTTTTAGTGTCTGAAAAGGGTAAAAACAAGTGACATATTTGGTTTACCTAAATGTAAATATTTCCTTTATATAATATATATGATTATTATATAATTTATTTTTATTTAAATCCATCCATAATACATTCCATTCAGTTTGTGAACGTATCACATCCCTTTGAGAAGGTGGTATTCCACACATCCACAAACGATGTTACAATATTTATATCAAATGAAACACATAATTGAACATGTTATATAATAATAAATTAAGTATGTAGACATAATATATATCATATATATCATATAAATACATATTTTCCATAGTAATTCCCACTCATGAGCAGTGGTAATTAAAGAACAAACAACATTGGTTCGTGAGGTGGTAGTTCGGCATACACGAGAACAATAAGTTTGTTATCCATTAGATGGATGTTTTTGTAACTATAGGTCGAAACATTATTATAATTACATAAAATTCTATAGATTATATTGAATTTATTATTGAATCATTTAATAATATTAACTATGGTTGTGGATAAATAAAATAATAAAATAAAGATTGGGAAAAGATGTTACCTCTTCTATCAGTAACTAATTTTCGTTTGTACCAAATGGATTCCTTGGATAGATTTATACCTAAAGGGAGGCTTATATGATTAAGAAGGGGATTTTTGGAGACTATTTTTATAGATTATAGACAAGATAATGTGACATGATATGTGTGAGGAAGTTTTAGAGTGAATTCTTTTTTATAGTGGAGGAGGAGTGGAACACTTGTAAATATCAAAATATATATAATAATAGGAGGATTAATAAACATAATGTTAATGAAAAATTGAAAACTAATTCTGTAATATTGATTCATATTTGAAAAAAATATAATCTACCAAAAAATATTTTCATTTTTATAATTTTTCTCATTATCTTCTATGATTTCCAAATTTTATAAATTTGGTTTTTATTTAGGTTTCTAATAATATAACATATTTAATATAAGTAGTAAGACTATATTAATGTAATATATTTTTTAAAAAAATTATACCCACTAAATAATAATTTTGATATAAAATGTAGGAAATAATAATTCCATTACTGTGGGAAATTAATTTTGAAACCCGTGTGTGTAATGTGCAAACTGAATACTTTAACTAGGACACTACTAACAATTGTTTTACAATATATAAGTTAATATGTTAATTATAATAGTTAAATTGGTCCATAAATAGATCATATTTTATATTTATTATAACATAAAAATATCTTTTATGAAGGTAGGGTTTCTATATGTTTTTAATAATTTTATAAAATATCATTTATTGTAAAATAAAATTAATGTTAATTTGGACATTAATTTTTTAATTTAAATTTTAATTAATATAAAATAAATTTTTGAAATAAAATATATAAAAATCAAAGCCTTTTAACTTGATATATTCATCTAAAAAAATTAATGATAATAATCCAATCAATTTATATGACTTTTAATATTTATAGTATCATTTTTTTAGTTATTTATTAATCAAATAATCACTACATTTGAATTTAATAATAATTTCACACAACCAAATGGTATCTAGAATTATTGATAAGTAATTATGATAAAAATAAATATTTATTTTTCAAAAGGATATTTATAACATAAAATATGGGTTTTTCCATTTCTCAATGTTTTATTAATGTTAATGTTGAGGAAGGATCCCTTTTTACCATTTTCCTTACTTAATTTTTGAAATTCAGATTATTTAGTGAATGGTATCCCACAATCACATAAGATTGTAACCGTAAATAGAAAAAATAAAATATGAGAATCCAATGGTTTCCAAATATATGTCTAGGTCATTTGACCCTTAATATTATGGTTTTAACCTAAGGATATGTTTAGGTATTTGATACAAACATAGAGCTTTGTTGGCGATTCTGAATAGCATTGGGATTAAACATATGGTATCCATAATTGAAAATTTCATAAGTAGTTTCTCTTGGTTATTTGGTTTTCCCATTATTATTGGTGTTTCTCACAGGCTACCGCATGTGTTTATCTTTACATATTGATATTGAATTATTTATTCATGATACAATCCATTGGAAAAATACCCTTACCGATCATTAGAGGTTACCCTTTTCTTATGTATCCTTTACATCAAATTACATGAACTATATTATGATTTTTATGTAGGTATACACTAAATGGAATAATGGTATACTCATAGAAAATATTATTTCATATTTTATTTTTTCAATTGTAATGTAAGATTCATGTTTATATATATTTTACCAAGACAAATAAACTATTAGGTCCTCTATGATATGATTCCTTATGTCAAGTGCTAATGTAAAAAAGTAACCACCAACTCTATGATATATGAGGTATGGTCTTCATAGTTTGTATAATAGAATGTTTAGTGAAAACCTTGGGAAAAAATAATTTTGAAATCATAGATTTGAGAACATACTCCTATGAACATATTTAGTATAATATCTTAATGTGTTGGTTAGGCAGATATCATGTGGTTTACCATTATGATTATTGGTTCTCCGAATATTATTTTTGATTTCTATAAATGGATTAAACTAGAATAATCCATGTTAATATTGAATTTATAGGAAAATGTGGTGATTATGAGATACCAAATGGGATCACAAGTAAGTGAAATATACATTTATTATTACTATCAAATTTAAATTTAATATGATTAATTAATTTCACGTTAAAAAATTTCAAACTCACAAAATAAAAGAAGGATATTATTTGATGAGGGATCATGTGGTAGAAAACAAGTAGGAAAGAATATATTTTTTCATATGTGATGAGAATGGGAGAAGAAACGCCCATGTTATTATCTTCAGGGAATGAGAATAATTATTAGGTGTGGAAAATATAACAAAAAAAGTAATTTTCAATGAAAAGTGATTTTTTTAACTAATTTAATTATAATAATGCCATTTATAATGGATATTGAACGATTGAATGTTTTAAATGTGGAAATTATTTTAATTATAAAAATTTATCTCTTATGGGGAACGATCGTGAATATAATCATAATGGTTCTATGTATAATGGTTATAATACTGATGATGAATATACATCATATGAAATGTGAAATTAATGAGATATTAGGGAATTAGATGATGAGGAATAGTTAATGGTTTATGAATGAAGTCGAAGGAAAAAAGGGCATCTATATTTAGATTCAAGTATTAAGTTACAAAAGTATTGTTTATATTATATTATATTTGTTATAATCCTGAGATATATTATGATTTCACAATGTAACTTCTTCACTAAGTATTTGGAAGAATTTGATGAGTAGTACTGGTAACAAAGAGATATGATTCTATGAAATGTTGATGTTTTGGAAAACACATGATTTATGTAAAATAACACAAAATATGTACCTGATATTGAGACAATAATGATAAAGATATTTTTATGAGATATGATTTATGACCTTGAAAATGTATTTTAATATGACCAAAATGTATTTCATGATTGAGACTAATCTTTTTTTTTAAATATATAAAATATATTCAATATTCTATGATTTAATTTAAGAAATAAAAAGATAGTTAATTCTAAAAATCACGATTTATTTCATTCAGGTTTCAGAGGGAATCAAATTATTACCATGTTTTAGGAGAATATGTGACCTAGGTATTCACATGATTGTAATGTAAATTTATAAACAACTTTAAAATGTTCTTTTGTTTTGAATATGGTTGGTAATAATTTGGAGGAGACATAGGGTTAAATATGTATGGAATGGATTATGATGAAAATCAGTTATCATTGATTGAGGTTAATTTATTATTTAAAATATTATATAACCCATTATATGCATTTTTATTTGTTAAATATTTATATACTTGTGGAATGACTTGTTTAACTTATGATTTTCTAATATTATTTTAGGTGTAAAAAATCCATCTCGAATATCTTTCTCTTATCATAAGAGATGATGTGGAAATAGATCAAAGCACAAGCAAAGGACGATAATGTAATTATAACAAGGGAATAAATAATGTAAGTTACTTTTGTGAAGTTTTTTATCTAAATAGTAAAAAAATTCCTTGACTATATGAAAAAGAATATGAAATAAAAATGATATCCATTTACATTTACAAACGATAAATGAATGTAATTGAAACTCATTACATATTAATGTTTTTTTGACGTTTATATTTCTTAATTATCATGTTCTCTATCACTCTATATAAATCACTGGAATTTATTTTTTTCTCCCACATCTGTATTTACACTTTCCATCAATGATTCATTATTCAGAAACCTAGTTTTTGGGTGACCATCATACATAAACATCCCTATTTTCAAGAGGATGTATTATTAACCCTTTTTTATGATGTGGGTTTCATAGAAAGGTATTTTCAAATATCAAAACATTGATTACCAATAAAAATTTCAAATTTTGTGGGTGAAAATTTTGAAGTTGAAAAGAATGTAACTCCCAATGATTTTGTAGTATATATATATTTAACTAAAATTAATCTCTTTATTATATTTTTCTCATGAAACAACAAACAAAATGAATAAATATATATAATTATTTAAATATAATCACTATAAAACAGATAAAAAATTACTGGGAATGAATGATATTAACCATATTATGAAATTTATATTTCTCTTACTAATTTTTATTATATTAATGAAATATTATAAATGAAGTAGACAATTTTTAGTAATGACTTTCCATTCTTCAAAAATAAAATTTATTAAAAAATTATTGTCATTATTTTTATAAAAAAATAATATAATTAATTTTAGAAAAAAATAATTTCAGTTCTGAATTCGGCGTGTCAATATTTTCTTAGGATTGTTTCTTGAGAATATTTAAACAATATTAATTTTTTAGTGAATATTTGAATGTGATGCTTTTTATAAAACTATAATTTTATTTATATTAAAAAGCCCATTTATGATTTTTATTTGAACTAAATGTAACATAAGTACTCACTGGTTTTAGATAATCTATTCAACATCATTTTAATCATCCTTATACCATATTTTGGAATAAGTACATTATTGGGATTAAAAATTCATTTTTCAAGAAAACTTTTTTTTATTCTATTTTGTGGGATTAATTAAATATTAAACTCATCAAATTTATTGTGTTGAATATTGAAAAATTATTTCGGTAATTGGAAGTGGTGGGGTTAAATTTTTTAAATAGGACACTTTTATTTTTAGTCAATATGAACAATAACAATAATACTTTCAATATGATGGTATTGGTAAATCATGTAATTTAGGCATAAACTAAAATGATAAAGACTATAAATTGGCCCTAAAATATGAATTAATTTTATTTTATGAGATCATTTCATCCATAATAATGTAATATTCAGTCATATGGAATTTCAAGGTTATTTTGATGAGATTAAAACCTTAATAGTATTTAATTTCATGAAATGTCAAACCTGTCACACTCTTGTTTATAATAACTATAATATATTTAATATGGTTTTAAACAGAGGTTAGGTTATATTATTAATAGAATTTTAAAATATGATAGATTTATCTTCAGCATGGTAACTTATTTTTAATTATTGGTGAAAAATTAATTATCTTAAATGCTTACACAATGATGACCCTTTAATAATTTGTGTAATGGAAAATTAAATAATTGATATTAGAATCATTAAAAGTAGTATAATTTCAAATAAATAATGTGAACCCATAATTTTACATATGTAAATGATATATTATAGTTGTGTTTAGAGATTTAATTATATAACCCTTTTGCTGTCTTGATTTTATTAACGTTAATGAAATGAATTTTTCTACAAACTGATGTTAATTATCAGCTATAAAAAATAATATTTAAATAAATGATATAAAATTAATTTAAATATTATATTTTTTAAAATATTATTGTAATTTATAAAATATCAACCATGGTTCATTTATGGTTATTTTTTTCTTTCATAGTAACTATATTTACCCTAAAATAATAATAAAAACCTTATTGCCATATTAATTTTAAAAAGGGTTAACGGGGTGTTAAAACAAAAAAATATGGGTAAAATGTGATTTGAAATAATTAAAATATTATTGGATAAGATTATTTAATTTTATAATAATATTGTATTCAACTATAATAAATCTATTTATATTTAAATAACTAAATTAATTTATATTAATTAAATATTGTGAGAAACTCCATGACTACCCTCCCCTCTCTTATAAATGGGAAACTCATCTTCCCATTACTTAAAAAATAAATAACCATTAGGATAAGGAAATATCATTTTAAATACAATTATAAAATTCAAAACAACATCATAGAGTCCTCAAATTTTTACATAATAACAATCATAGAGTTATTAATGTGTTAATCAAAAGTGATTTCTCCAAGAATAAGTATCTTTCTAACCAAATAACTATCATTTTATATCTTCGTCATTTTAATTAAAATATTAATTAAATAATATTTAATAATAAAATTAGAATATCTAATTTAATAATTTAATGAAATAACCTATTTACTTCTCCAATATCCCTCAAAAGCGAAATGAATTTATTGTTCATGCATACGAATGACTTACCATCTCCACGTAGCGATGAAATACATTATTCATTATCATCTTATGTGGATGATAATTATTATGGGATTAATGTTTATATATTATATTTATAAGATAATGGAAATTATTAATGTATAATATCATATATATTGTCTTACATTCCAAATTTTTAGTAAATATTAACGTTTTCAGGTGTACCTATGGACTACCACCTCCATGAATTTTTGTGATTCATATTTCATTTAGGTTTTAGTTGGACCATAATCATGATAGAATTTTTGAATATTAAATATTAATATGATATAATAATAATTATATAATATATAATTATTATCTACCTTCATTTCATGCCATCCATCAAAAAATGTAAACATTAGTCACGCATATGTATGACCTATCATCTCTATGAATAGTGTATTTCATTTTATATATCAAACTATATTGGATTATATTAAATACATATATAATGAATATATATTATATTTTTATTACTATTATCCTTATTTTGATTATATAAATTTGATCAAAGTATCAATACAGAGACTACTAAACTAAAACACACATGAAAAATAAATAAGTTATTACATGAACATATGATTTTTAAGATAGTATTTTTTAAAAATGGCTAATAAATGATTATATGTTATTCAAAATTAGAATGGTATATATGAGAATGGTTATATAATATATTAATAAAAAATATATATTTGCTATATAGGAGTTTCCGACATTTATTATGGATGTCTTATCTAAGGCATGATTTTCTAAACAAACTTTTACTTATTTGAAAAATATGCCACATTCACCACATATTTATTTCTTATAGTGTATATACATCACATTTGATTTAATATATCATGAATATTTTTTTTATGGAATTTAATGTATCATTTTATGTAAATTATTTCATGGGTATTAATATTTAAAATAAACTCAAGTTGTATGATTTTATTTAATAATCTAATCATTATTTAGGACTTTTTATTTTGAAGTCTCAGATGAGGAATATTTCTCTTACATGTAAATTTTTTCTATAAAACTTATAAATTTTATTTAATATTTTAAAATTATTTCATAAATTAATTTTAACACTTTTAAATTTTTAAAAATTAATTTTTTAGGTATATTCCATTTGCTTTCAAAATTAGATTATTTTTTACCATTCTTACAAAAGTGTGCAAGGATTATTTTATTTCATTTATAAAACATGAACATAATTATTTTCAACAATTATTCCTCGATTATATGAATCTTAGTTTTAAAATTTTCAATTTTATTTTCAAATAAAAAATTTTCTTTATTACTTGGGATTTTTTAAAAATTTTAAAATAATTTTCATAGTAAAAAAGGATATTTTCCTCATGAAATATTCCAACAATCTCTTTATTGTATTTTCATCTATGTAAACATTAGTTGTTGAATCATATATTGGGGATTACTATAATCATATAATTAATCAAACTTCTTTATTTGGTTGATAATCAATCTGACTGGGGAAATTATTTATATTAAATATGATCAACTCTTGCAATATATAGAGTTATTGTTTTTTTAAGAAATTTTGATTCAGTTATATTATTTAATCTAATGATGTATTAATTAGGAATAATAAGTGATGTGAAGGACCTATTATATCCCATCGATGAATTGGTTGGTTATATGAGTCATAAAGGCTTGGGTTTTGGATGAGGCCTTACCCATTTTTAATGATTTCGGGGCACAAGGCCTTGATAGTATTTTAAGATGTCTTGGCCGGGGTCTCAAAGTTAATTATTATTTTTACAGCATTATAAATTATGTGTTTATGAAATTATTATTTTATTTTTGTGTTTTTATTCATTTTGTTAGAATATCATTGGACGTGTTTCATGATCATGTGATTATTTATCTGATGTTATTTGATCGTCATTTGTTCCTTCCATGTTATTCTTCATGTTCTGGTTATTCATTAAATGGATTGTTTTTTTAATTATTTATCTTACCATAACAATTATGCATTTTTTAATCGTGAAAACTTCTACTATACCCATTCCCCTACTATGAATTATATCTTACCCCATTCTTATGTTTCCTTTATCTAGGATTTTTGGAAGTGTATTATGATTTACATGTATAGATATGACAAAGGATATAGTGGTGTATTCAAAGAAGATAATAGATTGTATTTTTTTCAATTGTAATATGAAAGTCGACTATGTATCCAGTTTTCCAAGACTACTAAAAAATTCAATTCTTAGGGATACATTTCCTTGTATCCAGTGAAAACGTAAAAACGTAATCACTAATTTTGGGATATTCAGGTCAGGTATTTAATTTAACTATGTTATAACCATGACTATTCATGTCTATCAAGTATTATGAATGCACTGATATATAAGTGATTATTTTTCATGTGGATAGAAAATTTTTCTATGGAATTTATTTAGTTTAATAGTTAGATGACTATAGCTATTACACTGATACTTACTAAGCTCCGAATCAAATATTTCATCTACCATGATGCATCCAGAGTTGGATTGGGAGTATTGTTGATGAAAAATGAGATGGTAATATTCTATTCATCATGTTGGCTACGACCCCACAAGTGGAACTACCCTACAAAAAATAAGGAGTTGGAATCCATGTGTCACTCTCTGATGTTTTGATGACATTATCACTTAGGTGATAGGATCATTGTCTACAATGACCACATGTTCCTCCATTACATATTCATACAGTGATACCTAAACATGAGGAATATTCATTTGTTGTAGTAACTAGTAGTCAAAGTATGGGAAGAGGGTGAGACATCCACATGACGGGGGTGCTCAGACATCTCATCACAGTATGAACACTCGCACGCGAGTGCGCTGATATCATTTTTATGGACCTGAATTGTTGTGTTTTCTCCTATGTCTTTACTTCTTGTATGAATTTATTTTTAATAATAGGGGCCTTTTCACCTAAACCTTCTTTAAAAAAATTGGTTGGATTACCTGTAGAAATTTTACATTAATTTGACTTATTCACCTCCAAATGGTTACTTCTTAGAAGATGATCTCGCAAATAATTCGTGGTTATCCCATATTCTCATTGAGAAACCTTCAATGGATCAGTGGGGCATGATGAACTTATTGGATAACTAGAGGATTTATTTTTCTGAGGATCATGGATCAATTATATGTGCACCATTGGTGGGAATATATTCTCTAGTAGATCAGGTAATAGATGTATAAGACACTGAGCCATAATGTGTTATGATGCAGGAAAAAATAACTGGAGGTGACCCAATACCTAGTTGGTCACTATGTGATAATGATATGATATTTTTAATTAGAGAGTAGTAATACATACTTCCATAAGAGAGGAGATAATGAGGGTGTGACATAACTCTATATTTTTTGTACATTTGGGTGTGACCGAGATTGTTTATGACTACAAGTGATTATTCTAGTAGATAGTAATGAAGATGGATGTCACATGTTTTTTTTTCTTGTTTTCATACCTCATAGAGGGTAACAGATGATAGATAGTTCCCTAGTGGTTTTATCAAGCCACTTACATTGCGTATTTAGAAGTGGTAGGAAATTATTATGGAAGTTGTTATTGGGTTACCCTAGATCCTGTGGAGTCATGATGATGTCTGTGTTATATCAATTATCTAAAAAATGATTCTCACTTCTTAATGATGCAATAGACTCACCCTATGGATGAGTGGGGAAAGATGTATCCATAGTGAACCAAAATTTGTATACAAATATATTATATATTTTTACATGAATATTCATTTCATTGTAGAAATAAATTCTTGAGGATCATAAGGATCATGTTCTATTGTATACTCTAAAACATAAACAAATGGTTTATAAAATATCTACATTGTATTTCATTTAATTATGTATAATTACATACCTTTTAGCATAGAACGCATTACACCTCTATTCATATCCTATGGAATGGAAACATATGATTAGTGTGAAATTAGATTCCTAGTAATGGTAAAAATGGTATATTTCAAATTATTGTCTTATGAAAGAATAATAAATGAAATATGGTTATGTGATCATGAGAATAAAAAACAAGGTTCATACCTGACCTTTCAAGGATAATTATAAAAATATAGGGATTAAAAGATTATCATGAACTATAATAATTATAAAATTTCATAACTCATTCTTAAACCATATTTTCAATTTATAAAAGTGTTTTGAATCATCATAAGTTTATAAAATAATATCAAATTTTAGGCTTAATGACAAAGACTCTCGGATCAAGCATTATCACCTACTTACCAAAATGGTTCAAGAACACCAACTTGTTTCCAATAAAAATCTCATGTTATCTAATTCATTAAAAAATTCAATGAATGGGATATGAGTTCCAAAAATCACTTAATGAAAACTATAAATATGTGTTCCATAGGACCTTTCAACATTTAACTCATTAGACCCCATGTAATGAAATGATTTTCCCAAATAATTCATCATAATAAAACTCATGGAAAATAAATAGGTGTCATAATTATCATTCTATAATAAACATTAACCCTTCATATAAAGAATAAGAATGATATAATTGGATAATATTCATTGTAATGATTTTTTAAAATCATATAATTCCATCTTATAAGGAAAAGGATTTTTTAAATATCACTTAAAATAATTCTTGAGGAAAATATACATTCTTTTATTAAATCATTTTTAAGAGATATGAAATTATAATGAAAACAAATTCATTTAAAATTACCTTCAAGGATTTTAAATTAATCTTCAATTCATTATGTCATACTAAAATTTTAAAAATTAGTTCATGTTGTATAAGTTAAAAAAACATTCCTTTTGTACTTTTTCCATAATGCTCACAAAATACATCCTTTAGAAAATGAAAAACAATATTTATTTCAAACCATTTAGTAGAAAGTAAAATATGGTTTAAAATAAAATTAAATATTCTTAAGATAATAGTAAATAACTTTTTGAAATCATTTTTAGAAAACATTGATGTGGAAGATAAATATTCACCAATAGAGATTTGAACTTAAAATATCCCAAATATTGATGAGATTGTGAAATAAACCATTACAAATTTATAATTAGTAGATTCATATACACTATGAAAGGATGAAAATTTTATTAATATGAAAATAAAATAACCATTACAATATACTCATAATGTACATTCCAGGGTAGAATATATACAATGTTTAATAAATGATTAATATATTATGTATGTTGTCCACTGATATAATAGTGAGAAAAATATACCTTACCCCAAGTATCACCTTTAATTTTTCACATTCAGATCTATTTTGTAATAAATATTTATTTAATATACATGTATTATGTAACAATATATCAACCATTCCATTTATTATTTTTTATATCATTTTATAATCCCTTTAATAATAATTAAAATCACTATTTTATGTGATATTTACTTAATTTTCCAAGAATGTTTCAATTCAGCATCCCTAGTCCAAAAATAATTATCAGGGTCCCATCATTTTAAAATTAATTATTATGTTATATATAGAAAATAAATAAATTAAATTATTCCTTATTAAAACCCATGTAATATATATATATACATATGAAAGAATAATCATATCTCATCGTGGAGATGTAAATCCATATGTACGCTTGGGCGACGTTATAAATTCCAAAAATATTAGGCAGTAAAAAGGAATATATGATAAGGTTAAAATGGTAACCTAAACCTTTATAAAACCTATTGGTTGGGAGTATTTCCACACATCCCCACCCTAACCTCTAAATAAGTCACTTTAGAGCCATTATAAACCGAATATGAATTTATTAAAAAATAATATTTTATGTTTTTCCAAAGATGCCCCTCACCCCTCTTATAAAAGTGAACTTCCCCCTTCCCTCAAATTCACACCTCCAAATCCATTTGTATAGGCTTAACCCAGACAAAATATCCTCCCAACTATCCTAAATTCATCATAGAGGCCTTACTTTGGTTAGAAATCCAACCTAAGGATCCCTTTGGATCAAATCAAAAGGAAGAACCCGAAGAAGAGGTAATGATTTCACCACCCTCTTTCAAGTTCTCTTATTCTTCCACTTACTCTTTATTTTTTGTTTCCATTCTAAAATAATAACTCCAATATCTTATATATACTATGATGTTATTATAAATATTGAACAACTATATTCATTATTCTATCCATCTTATTAATGATAATGTCACCATGCGTGCGTGCGTACGGCTTCCCGTCTCCACGCCGTGGTGTAATTTTTTATTCAACAATATGTTACTTGGATGGATATAATGATGAGTAATATGTATATAAATAATGAAAATAGCTTTCTAATGTCTCTATAAAATTAATAAACCATCCAATTGGTCACCTTTAAATAAATGATATTGTCACTCGTGCGTACGTACGGATTACCCTCTCCACGACACGATGAGATTCATTTCCACGTTCACCATTCATCGATGATTATAAAAATATATATTACAAATAAGTATGTAATATATGACACAATAATGATACTGGAGATATATATATTTATATATTTATATATATATATATATATATATTTACATATATCTTATTCACTTAGTTCCGTTCAATACGATATGAAAACGGAAACAACGTTTATGCGTACGTACAAACTACCGTCTCCATAAACGGTGTTTTTCATTTCATATATATGTCTATTATACATATTTATATTATTAATACATATGATATATAAATCATGTTTTATATTCTGGAAGTATTTAAATCTTGATCTAAGTGATACAATCAAGAGTAAAAATTTAAAACTTGTATGATAAAGAAAGCGATTGTTACCCAAAACGTTGATTTAACATAGAAATTATTATTAAATAGATAGTATAAAGTCATAAATGAATCATTTATGATATCATAAATATTAATATGGTTCTGGTATAATTTAATAATATACTACGATCTTCATACAAGAGGTTTAATATACCCTTGACTAAAGAAATTTTCAAGGTAAGGGTTAATTCCTCAATCTCATTATTATCCGAGATTGTTTATGTGTAAGTATTTACTGGGAAATTTTTATCATACATGTCCATTTTTCATAAAAATGATTTCAAAATGAATATTTTAAGGATTTTTGAAAGGTACTCTTTATCAGGATCAGAATTTTAAATGTATTAAAGATTTATCTTTCTAAATCTTTTTAATTAATGTCCATGTTTTCAAAATGATTTTAAGGATTTATTTATATGGACATGAATGTTTTCAAATGATAATTCTTTTCAAAAGTTTCAAAGTGTTATGGGACACTTTGATTCAGAAATCTCTTTTAAATTACTTCCTTTATAAATATGTGACTTTTAAATGATTTAAAAAAATCATATATCTCTCAAAAAGTTTTACTCATCATTTTCAACTGTGTCAGCATCCTTTAATAGATATTATTTTTTATTGAGGTAAATTTATTATAATACAATCTTCCATATTGTATTTAATGAGTTATGATATATTTTATTATGGATGTTATATTTTTATACCATTCATGTTTTAGGGTTAATTTATTGACATTTCGTATGCTAGTTTTAATACGAATGTTTAGGTTATGTTTCAACAATTCATATGTGGAATGCAGTGGACTTAGTAAGTGACGGGTGGAGCCCACTATACCTCCTTGAAGCATTGGTAGGTATCATGAGACAAACTAGTGTCTTTTCACAAGGCCTTGACAAAAATTTCATTTGTACTCTTGGTACAAGGCCTTGGCTATGTGGTAATGATGTCCGATGTTAGGCATTCCCTCATTATGAAATTAGTTATTACATGTATTTATTCGACTAGTAGAATATCCATGTGAATGTTTGTATGGTAATGTTTGATTTATGTTTTCCATATTATTTTCATGTTTATGTTTAAAAAGTCTATTGTTTTTATCACACATCTTTCCTTAAAAGTTTATAGCTTCCACTAAATTATTTACCCTTACTGAGATCTAAGCTCACCCCTTTCTTATGTTTTATTTTCCCAGGATTCCAAGAAGTGTATTATGATTGATAAACAGGGATAAGCTTAGGGATTAATGGTGTTATAAAAGGATAATTTATGTTGTGTTTTATTTTCTAATGTGTAATATAACTTTCATATATGTAATTTATTTTCCAAGACTTCTAAACTGATCGGTCCTTTGGGACTTGATTCCTTGTAATCATGACAATGTATTAAAATAATACACTGAATCTGGGTAATTGGGGTCAGGGCATTACAGTTGGTATCAGAGGAAGTTTAGAAATAACCTTGGAATCTAGATTTAGATAAACTTTGATTAGAGAACATAGACCTAAGATATACATTGAAGATTAGTATAGAAAAACTTCATAGAATTTTGGTACTGTAGAGATTTTCTGAGTTTTCCAAGAAAATACATCCCTTCCTGGATACGAGTAGGTTGAGGTGGTTCTGGAACAGATGTACCTAGTGGTAAAACCCGAAAATAACGCTTTGATCTAGACTTAAATGGGAACTGGTGCATGACAACAAGCCTTGATGCACTCTTAGTTAAGACACTCTCGGGGGATATACTTAGGATAATTCTCGTTTTCTTTACAAACCACTATGAAGGGTTTATGATTATATAACTCTTCAAAGAAATCATTTTTATGATGATGGATTATATCCATAAACTGTTCAATTTACATTAGGTATTTTACATGTTTGGAATTATGATTTATGATTCATAAACTGACCAAGTGTATGCCATTGTTTAGAAATGGTGCCCAGTAGAAAGAATGAGAACTCCAGCAATACGTATGATCTAAAGAGTAAGAAGGGTCATATCATTCATTGTATTAAGAAAACATTTACAAAGTAAATAATCTCCCACATATTATCATCATATGAATAAATAGTTTCATGTGTTAATAAGATAAGTAAAGAATTCTCTGAATTCTATGGATTTGAAGGGAATCCAAAGAAGAGAAGGATGGTAGAAAGAATGATGGATAAAGGGAATAAGTGATAGAAGGATTTTACAATATGTGATAAATCTGGAATGAATCTCCTTGGTAAATGATTGAAGGGAATTGGAGTTTGTTATAATTGTAGAGAAAAGTGACACCAAGTATGTGGTTTCAAGGGTAAGAAAAAGTTTTCAAATGTAAAATGGTTCATCTACAATGCATTGAGACACTACGCAAATCAATGTCTCATTCCTAAGAGTATACCACAAAAGATATTATTGGATAATAATCAAGTTATGATACTACCACAGATGAAGGGGAATGACTAGTGTTATTATGTTGTTATTATAGAACTATTTCATTTGAGTGTTGTATCAACAGTATATTGGTCATATGAATTATGTAGATAAATAAGGATTATACTGCAGTACTATTTTATTTGAGATTTGAGATTATATGGTTCTAAGAAAAGTTACTTAATAGTAAGCTACACTTTTTGGAAAATAAATGGTTGAAGGAAAGTTAATCCTTAATATGGTCCTGAAAATGAGATAGTGATTTTGGAATAAGAGATGGTTGATTTTGGAAATTCAGGATGTTGCGGTGTTGTAAAAGAATGCCCGATGAAGGTGTTCACATGTTATTACCTGGAAAAAAGGATCCTCATTATGTCTAACTTCCTTATAAACTTTGAACTGCAAGTTTGGATATAAGTATTTTTGGATAATTCTAAATGTTGTAATGGATTAAGTTTGAAATTGGATACTATTGTTAAGGTTATTTTTGGATTGCCATAAAAAGGACAACCCGAAGGTCGGGCGGCAACCCGTCACGTCTGGCAAGGCTGTGAGACTTGAACCCGCAACCTAAGGGAGGCATGGGTGTATCACCTATCACTGACCCCCGTGATGTCCTAGATTGAATAATGTAGTTTTTCAAAAGGTTCTGATATGTGAATTATATATTCATAATATTTGGAACCCTATACGATTAGGATAAATAGAATTTTTTTTTGAAATATATCAAAGTGAAAGATGAGTTTATGGTAGGAATTGGTTGAAGGATAAAACTCTACTTGTCAAGTATATATATACATATATATATATATATATCCCCTCTTATTTTATGAATAAATTAATTATTAAACATTAGATAAGGGATCTTAAAACCAAAAATGTGTTATCCTAATACCTTATGTTTTGTTGAACCAATGGTATTTTAAATCATCATAAATTGGTGGCTTTGAGGCACACAATTCTATAATTGTTTGTGATTGATGACCTCAATCACTCTCTATAAATATTTACGTTTTTTCTCCAATTATGTGTCTCTAATTTCCACCAATGTTCTCCAAATCAAGATCATAATTTGGTGGTGACTTTTTCATTCCCCTTTTCCTCTTATTAAGACTAAATTTTGTTAACCCAATTTTTGATTTGGGTTTTCCCACAACGGTATTTTCTATTTTCAACCTTTTATTTTCGAAGAACAATTTCAAATTGCGAGGATGCAATTTATTTAAGGAGGGATGAATGTAACACCCCAAGATTTCATAGTACGCTATTTCTTCAAAGTAATGCAATAATTTGGACTGAACACAACACTGAGTTCAAACGCATCACGACTTACCAAAATAGCCATTCAAAAGCGGTTATGAATAGTATTAACAGAATTTTGAACATTATATAATCCTTATAATTTTAGAATCCATATTATGAGTTTCTTAGATATAATTTAATAAAAAATTCATTTATTTCAGATAAAATAATTAATTTTCAAAAAATGCAATTTTACCGCCTTTTAATGGAGAACCCTTTGTAAATCCAATATTTGAAACTTTTATATATTCAATTTGACAAAATAAACTTCTTCTATAGAATCGGGACATAAGAATTTAGTTTCAATAAATTTTTGGTGTTTTTCTGATAACTTTCTTATTTGGGTGAATAGTGAAAAATATTATATTTTAACTGAAAATGACATTTTTTAATCAAAATAATTTATAGTGATGAATTATACATTTTAATGTTTTGGAATTATAATTAGGTTATATTTTTACCCTTTAATCCAATGTTGGTCATTGCAATTAATTTCACATTGAAATTATACATGAACAAGTGTCAATCTTTTGATAGTTATTGTTTCATAAAAACACGCTATATGTTTTGACAATGAGAATTAATTTTAAATTAATAAATGCAACATATATGTATTTAATTCAGTAAAATAGACTTCATTTTTGGATTCGGAATATCGAAATTATCCTAGGGTGAATTTTTTGTATTTTTCTGAAAATGTTCAATTTTTGATGAATAGTGAAAAAACACTGAGTTATCGTTTAAAATCGAATTTTTATTTAAATAATTATTTATTTTATTTAAATTTATTTTAGGTAAAAATAGATACATAATACCTATATAAGTTCAATGTAATTCATTGGAGTCAATTTATAATAATTTTAGATATATAAGAATTTTTATAGAACTTTTCACCGTCTTTTACCCACCTCCTGGGAGAATTTGTGAATTCACATAAAACAAAATTTTACCACTTATGTGAGTGCAATTTAAAAAATTAGAGAGACACGGTTGATATCAGTAATTAAAATGTGGTTCAATAAGATAAAAATAATTTTTGGTGAATAGTAACTTTTTACTTTTATTTACCACGGTTAAAAGTAAATAGGGTAATTAAGGGTAAAAATGATATTATTATTACCCTAACACATGTCCTAATTCTATTGGATAAGTTTAATTCGACCAAAAACCAAATTATCAATAGAATATGACCCTTTAGGTTCACTTGGATTAGATTAAGACATTTATTATTATTTTATATAAAGAAGAGATGAAAGAGTTAAAATCAAAGTTTAATAACTAAACCATTTTTAATATAGGGTTATACATAAGATAAATTCGACTATAAATATTCATTATAAAGATAAAAATATTTCCTAAGTAATTTTATTTTATTTATAATTTTTAGAGATTGAATAATTAAATTTATTAATGACACAATGATGATGCAGAAATTACCTTATTAATGAAAGAATCAAATAAATGGTATTATAAATATTAAAATAAAAATAATTTCAAATTTTTTATGACATCCACGACTTTTCTATGTGAATATGACATGTTAAGAATTGATTAAATGTATTTTTCTTGAAGTAATAATGCTGTTATTATTTTAAAAAAAATACCAAATAGTGTCAAAATTGACATAAAATAGGTTTTAAAAGAAATATTATAATATTAATTGATATAATGGTCCTAAAAATCTAAGGTTTGGTAAAAAGACTTATATAATAATATATATGATATTAATGAACCAATTTGGGTTCTATTGGCAGTATATAGTATGTTTACTAACCCTATAGTGTAAGAATACAAGAAGACACGGTAAAAGTTGAATTATTTAATGCAGAGTTAAATCTAAATGATAAGGCTAAAATGGTAACCTAAACTTGTCTAAAACCTATTGGTTGGGATGATTGTGACCCATTACCACCCTAGCCTCTAAATAAGTCAATTTTGATCCATTATAAATGGAATATAAATTTATTATAAACTAATATTTTATGTTTTTTCAAAGGTGCCCCTCACCCCTCTTATAAAAGGGAACTTCCCCTTCTCTCAAATTCACACTTCCAAATCCATTTGGCTCGGCCGATACCTTCCCAAATATCCTACCAACTATCCTAAATTCATCATAGAGGCCTTAATTTGGTCATAAATCCAACCTAAGGATCTCTTTTGATCAAATCGAAAGGAAGATCCCGAAGAGAGGTAATGATTTCACCACCATCTTTCAAGTTATCTTATTCTTACACTTACTCTTTATTTGTTTTTTCCATTCTAAAATGATAACTCCAGTATATTATATATACTATGACGTTATTATAAATATTTAATAACTATATTCATTATTCTATCCATCTTATGAATGATAATGTCACCATGCGTGCGTACGTACGGCTTACTGTCTCCACGACGTGGTGTAATTTGTTATTCAACACTATGTTATTTTGATGGATATAATGATAAGTAATATGTATATAAATAGTGAAAATAGAATAATAATATCTCTGTAAAATTAATATACCATCCAATTCGACACCTTTAAGGAAATGATATTTTCGCTCGTGCGTACGTATGGATTACCGTCTCCACGACAGGACGAGATTCATTTCCATGTTCACCATTCATCGATGATTATAAAAATATATATTACTAATAAGTATGTAATATATGAAATAATAATGATACTGGAGATAAATATATATATATATATATATATATATGTACTTACATATATCTTATTTACTTAGTTCCATTCAATACGCTATGAAAACAGAAACAGCATTTATGTGTACGTACGGACTACCGTCTCCATAAACGGTGTTTTTCATTTCATATATATGTCTATTATACATTTTTATATTCTAAATATATATGATATATAAATCATATTTTATATTCTTGAAGTATTTAAATCTTTATCTAAGTGATACAAACAAGAGTAACATGTTAAAACACGTATGATAAAGATAGCGATTATTACCCGAAATGTTGATTTAACATGAAAATTATTATTCAATGGGTATTATAAAGTCATAAATGCATCATGTATGATATCATAAATATTAATATGGTTCTGGTATAATTTAATAACATAGTACTATCTTCATACAGGAGGTTAAACGTACCCTCGACTAAAGGAATGTTCAAGGTAAGGGTTAATTACTCAATCTCATTATTATCCGAGGAGGTTAAACGTACCCTCGACTAAAGGAATGTTCAAGGTAAGGGATAATTACTCAATCTCATTATTATCTGAGATTGTTTATGTGTAAGTATTTACAGAGACATTTTTATCATCTATGTCCATTTTTCATAAAAATGATTTCAAAATGAATATTTTAAGGATTTTTGAAAGGCACTCATTATCAAGATCAGAATTTTAAATTTTTTAAAGATTTATCATTCTAAATCTTTTTAATTAATGTCCATGTTTTCAAAATGATATTAAGGATTTATTTATATGGACATGAATGGTTTTAAATGATAATTATTTTCAAAAGTTTCAAAGTGGTATGGGACACTTTGATTCAAAAATCTCTTTTAAATTACTTCCTTTTTAAATTTGTGACTTTTAAATGATTTTACAAAAATGATATTTCTCTCAAAAAGTTTTACTCATCATTTTCAACTATGTCAGCATCCTTTACGGGATATTATTTTTGATTGAGGTTTATTTATTATAATACAATCTTCCATATATTATTGAATGAGTTATGATATATTTGATTGTAGATGTTATATTTTTATACCACTCATGGTTTATGGTTAATGTATTGACATTTCGTATGTTATTTTTAATACGAATGTTTATGTTATGTTTCAACTATTCATATGAGGAATACAGTGGACTTAGTAAGTGACAGGTGGAGCCTGTTATAGATCCTCGATGCATCAGTAGGTCTCATGAGACAAACTAGTGTCTTGGCACAAGGCCTTGAGAAATAAAATTATTTGTAGTCTTGGCACGAGGCCTTGGATATATGGTAATGATGTCTGTCGTTAGGCATTACCTCATTATGAAATTAGTTATTACATGTGATTATTCTACTAATAGAATATCCATGTGAATGTTTCGGTGGTAATGTTTTATTTATTTTTTCCATATTATGTTCAAGTTTATGTTTAAAAATATTTTGTTTTAATCACACATCTTTCCTTAAAAATTTATAGGTTCTGCTAAATTATATATCCTTAATGAGTATCTGAGCTCACCCCTTTCTTATGTTTAATTTTCCAAGGATTCCAAGAAGTGTATTATGATTGATAAGCAGGGTTAAGCTTGGGGATTAATGGCATTCTCAAAGGATCATTTATGTTGTGTTTTATTTTATAATGTGTAATGTAACGTGCATGTATGTAATCTATTTTCCAAGACAACTAAACTGATCGGTCCTTCAGGACTTGATTCCTTGTAATCATGCAAATGTATTAAAATAATGCACCGACTCTGGTTAACTGGGGTCAGGGTGCTATAGTTGGTGTTAGAGGAAGTTTAGAAATAACCTTGGAAGATATATTTAGATAAAATATGATTAGATCACATAGACCTAAGATAGAATTTTAGGATTAGTATAAAATAACTTCCTAGAATTTTGGCAATGTAGAGATTTTGTGAGTTTTCCAAGAAAATACATCCCTGTCTGAATATGAGCAGGTAGAGGCGGCTCTGGCAGATATGTACTTAGTTGTAAAACCCGAAAACACCGCTTTAAGCTAGACTCGAACGGGAACTGGTGCACGAAAATGGGCCTCGATGCACTCTTGGTTACGACACTCCCGGGGGATATGTTTTGGATAATTGTCGTTTTCTATAGAAACCACTAGGAAGGGTTTATGAGAATATACCTCCTCAAAGAAAATATTTTTCTGATAATAGATTATATCCATAAACTATTCAATTTATGATAGGTATTTTACATGTTTGAAATAATGAATTATGATTCATAAACTGACCAAGTATATGGCATTGTTTAGAAATGGAGCCCAGTAGAAGGAATGGGAACTCCAGTAATACGTATGATCCAAAGAGTAAGAAGGGTCATATCATTCATGGTATTAAGCCAACATTTAGAAAGGAAATAGTCTCCCACATATTATCATCACATGAATAAATAGTATCATGTGTTAATAATATCAGTAAAGAATTCTATGAATCTTATGGCTTTGAAGGGAAGCCAGAGAAGAAAAGAATGGTCGAAAGAAAGATGGATAAAGGGAATAAGGGAAAGAAGGATTTTCCAATATGTGATAAATGTGGAATGAATATCCTTGTTAAATTCTTGAAGGGAATGATAGTTTGTTATAAGTGTGGAGAAAAAGGACACCAAGTACGTGATTGCAAGGGTAAGAAAAAGTTTTCAAATGTAAAATGGTTCATTTGCAAGGTGTTGAGAAACTACACGATTCAATGTCCCATTCATAATAGTATACTGCAAATGATGTTATTGGATAATAATCAAGTTATGATACTACCTCAGATTAAGAGGAATAACTAGTGTTCTTTTGTTGTTATTATAGAATTATTTCATTTGATTGTTGTATCAACAGTATACTGGTTACATGAATTGTGGAGATAAATAAGGATTGTACTGCAGTACTATTTTATTAAGGATTTGAGATTATACAGTTTTAAGAAAAGTGACTTAATAGTAAGCTACACTTTTTGGAAAATAAATGGTTGAAGGAAAGGTAATCCTTAATATGATCCTAATAATGAGGTAGTGAATTTGGAATAAGATATGGTTGATTTTGATAATTCAGGATGTTACGGTGTTGTAATAGAATACACGATGAAGGCGTTCACATTTTATTACCTGGAAAAAAGTATCCTCATTATGTTTAACTTCCTTATAAACATTAGACTGAGAGTTTGGATATTATTATTTTTGATAATTCTAAAGGTTGGAATAGATAAATATTGAAATTGGATACTATTGTTAAGGTTATTTTTGGATTTCCATAAAAAGGACAACCCGGAGGTCTGGTGGCAACCCGTCACGTCCGGCAAGGCTGCGAGACTTGAACCCGCACCCGAAGGGAGGCAAGGGTGTATCACCTATCACTGACACACGTGATGTCCTAGATTGAATAATGTATTTTTTAAAGAGTCTGATATGTGAAATATAAATTCATTATTTTTGGAACACTGTATGATTACAATAAATAGAATTTTTTTTTAAATCTTTTATAGTGAAAGATGAGTTTGTGGTAGGAATTAGTTGAAGGATCATACTCTACTTGTCAAGTTTATATATAGATATACATATATATATATATATTCCCTCTTATTTTAAGTATAAATTAATTATTAAACTTTAAGGAAGGGATCTTTAAACCAAAAATGTGTTATCCTAATACCTTACATTTTGTTGAACTAATGGTATTTTAAATCATCATAGATTGGTGTATTTGAGGCCCACAATTCTACAATTGTTTGAGATTGATGACCTCAATCACTCCCTATAAATATTTAAATTTTTCCTCCAATTATATGTCTCTAATTTCCACCAATGTTCTCCTAATCGAGATCATAATTTGTTGGTGACTTTTTCATTCTTTTTTTCCTCTTATTAAGACTAAATTTTGTTAACCCAATTTCCGATGTGGGTTTTGCCACAAAGTTATTTTCTATTTTCAACCTTTTCTTTTCAAAGAATAGTTTTAAATTGCGAGGATGCAGTTTATTGAAGGAGAGAAGAATGTAACACCTCGGGATTTCATAGTATGTTATTTTTTCAATGTAATGCAATAACTTGCACTACACGTAACAAAGAGTTCAAGCGCATCACGACATACCAAACTAGCCGTTCAAAAGAGGTTATGAATAGTATTAACTGAATTTTGAACATTATACGATCCTTATAATTTTAGAATCCATATTATGAGTTTCTTAGACATAATGTAAGAAAAAATTCATTTTTTTCAAATAAAAGAATTATTTTTCAAAAAATGAAATTTTACCGCCTTTTAATGGCGAACCCTTTTTAAATCCAATATTTGAAACTTTTATATATTAAATTTGAAAAAATAAACTTATTCTTTATAATCAGGACATATGAATTTAGTTTCAATAAATTTTTTGTATTTTTCTGATAACTTTCATATTTGGGTGAATAGTGAAAAATACTATATTTTAACTGAAAACAACTTTTTTTAATCAAAAATAATTTATAGTGTTCACTTATAAATTTTAATGTTTTGGAAGTATAATTAGATTATATTTTTACCGTTTAATCCAATTTTGGTCATTGGAATTAATTTCACATTGAAATTATACAAAAACAGGTGTCAATCTTTTGATAGTTATTATTTCATAAAAACACGCTATTTGTTTTGACAACGATAATTAATTTTAAATTAAAAAATGAAACTTCTATGTTTTTAATTTGGTAAAATAGACTTCATTTTTGGATTTGGAATATCAAAATTAGCCTAGGGTGAATTTTTGGTATTTTTTTGAAGACGTTCAATTTTTGATGAATAGTGAAAAAACACTGAGTTATCGTTTATACCCGAATTTTTATTTAAATAATTATTTATTTTATTTAAAATTATTTTAGGTAAAAATAGATACATAATACCTATATATGTTCAATTTAATTCATTGGAGTCAATTTATAATAATTTTATATATATATATATAATTTTATAGAACTTTTCACTGTCTTTTACCCACCTCCTAGGAGAATTTGCGAATTCACATAAAACTTAATTTTACGACTTCTGTGTGTGGAATTTAAAAAATCTAAGAGACGCGGTTAATATCAGTAATTAAAATTTTGTTCAATAAGATAAAAATAAATTTTGGTGAATAATAAATTTTTACTTTTATTTACCACGGTTAAAAGTAAATAGGGTAATTAAGGGTAAAAATGATATTATTATTACCCTAACACATGTCCTAATTATTTTGGATAAGTTTAATTCGACAAAAAACAACCTTAGGAATAAAATATGACCCCTTAGGTCCACTTGGATTAGATTAAGACATTTATTATTATTTTATTTAAAGAAGAGTTAAATGAGTTCAAGTCAAAGTTTAATAACTAAACCATTTTTAATATAGGGTTATAAATAAGATAAATTCGACTATAAATATTCATTATAAGGATAAAAATAGTTCCAATATAATTGTATTTTATTTATAATTTTTAGAGATTTAATAATTAAATTTATTAATGACACAATGATGATGCAAAATTTCCTTATTAATGAAAGAATCAAATATATGGTATTATAAATATTAAAATAAAAAGAGTTTAAAAGTTTTTATGTCATCCACGAATTTTCTAGATGAATATGACATGTTAATATTGATTCAATGTATTTTTTTTGAAGTAATAATTTTTTTATTATTTTAACAAAAAACAAATACCAAATAGTGTCAAAATTGACATAAAATAGTTTTTAAAAAATATATTATATTATTAATTGATATAATGGTCCTAAAAATGTAAGGTTAGGCCAAAAGACTTATATAATAATATACATGACATTAAATAAACCAATTGGGGTTCTATTGGCAGTATATAGTAAGTTTATTAACCATATAGTGTAAGAATGCAAGAAGACATGGTAAAAGTTAAATTATTTAACTTAGAGTTAAATATAAATGATAAGGTTAAAATGGTAACCTGAACTTGTCTAAAACCTATTTGTTGAGAGGATTTCTACCCATCCCCACCCTATCCTCTAAATAAGTCACTTTTGAGCCATTATAAACCGTATATGAATTTATTATAAAATAATAATTTAAGTTTTCTCAAAGGTTCCCCTCACCCCTCTAATAAAAGGGTACTTCCCCTTCTCTAAAATTCACACCTCCAAAGACATTTGGCTCAGCCGACCCCTGCCCAAATATCCACCCAACTATCCTAACTTCATCATAGAGGCCTTACTTTGGTCATAAATCCAACCTATGGAGCCCTTTTGATCGAATCAAAAGGAAGAACCTGAAGAAGAGGTAATGATTTCACCACCCTCTTTCAAGTTCTCTTATTCTTCCACTTACTCTTTATTTGTTGTTTCCATTATAAAATAATAAATATAGTATATAATATATACTGTGATGTTATTATAAATATTGAACAACTATATTCATTATTCTATCCATCTTATGAATGATAATGTCATCATGTGTCCGCACGTACGGCTTACCGTCTCCACGTCGTGGTGTAATTTGTTATTCAACACTATGTTATTTTGAAGGATATAATGATGAGTAATATGTATATAAATAATGAAAATGACATTATAATGTCTCTGTAAAATTAATATACTATCCAATTCTACACCTTTAAGGAAATGATATTGTCGCTCGTGCGTACGTACGGATTACCGTCTCCATGACTTGATGAGATTCATTTCCACGTTCACCATTCATCTATGATTATAAAAATATATTTTACTAATAAGTATTTAATATATTAAATAAAAATGCTACTGGATATATATATATATATATATTTACTTACATATATCTTATTCACTTAGTTCCGTTCAATACGATATAAAAATGGAAACAGCGTTTATGCGTACGTACGGACTACCGTCTCCATAAACGGTGTTTTTCATTTCATATATATGTCTATTATACATATTTATATTCTAAATATATATTATATGTAAATCATGTTTTATATTCTGTAAGTATTTAAATCTTGATCTAAGTGATTCAATCAAGAGTAACAAGTTAAAACACTTATGATAAAAAAAAGTGATTATTACCCGAAATATTAATTTAACATGGGAATTATTATTAAATGGGTATTATAAAGTTATAAATTAATCATGTATGATATCATAAATATTAATATGGTTCTGGTATAATTTAATAAAATACTATGATTTTCATACAGGAGGTTAAACGTACCCTCGACGAAAGGAATGTTCACGGTAAGGGTTAATTCCTTAATCGCATTATTATCCGAGATTGTTTATGTGTAAGTATTTACTGGGAAATTTTTATCATCCATGTCCATTTTCATAAAAATGATTTTAAAATTAATATATTAAGGATTTTTGAAAGGTACTCTTTGTCAAGATCATAATTTTATATGTTTTAATGATTTATCTTTCTAAATCTTTTTAATTAATGTCCATGTTTTCAGAATGATTTTAAGGATTTATTTATATAGACATGATTATTTTGAAATGATAATTCTTTTCAAAAGTTTCAAAGTGGTATGGGACACTTTGATTGAAAATTTCTTTCAAATTACTTCGTTTATAAATGTGTGACTTTTAAATGATTTTACAAAAATGATATTTCTCTAAAAAAGTTTTACTCATCATTTTCAACAATGTCAGCATCCTCTACTGGATATTATTTTTGATGGAGGTTGATTTATTATAATACAATTTTCCATATTGTATTGAATGAGTTATGATATGTTTTAATGTGGATGTTATATTTTTATACCCTTTATGGTTTATGGTTAATGTATTGACATTTCGTATGCTTGTTTTAATACGAATGTTTATGTTATGTTTCAACTATTCATATGAGGAATGCAGTGGACTTAGTAAGTGACGGGTGGAGCCCGCTATAGCTCCTCGATGCATCGGTAGGTCTCATGAGACAAACTAGTGTCTTGTCACAAGGCCTTGACAAAAATTTTATTTGTATTCTTGGCAGGAGGCCTTGGCTATATGGTAATTATGTACGACATTAGGAATTCCCTCATTATGAAATTAGTTATTTCATGTGATTATTCGACTAGTAGAATATCCATGTTCATGTTTTTATGGTAATGTATGATTTATTTGTTTCATATTTTGTTCAAGTTTATGTTTAAAAGGGCTGTTGTTTTTATCACACATCTTGCCTTAAAAGTTTATAGCTTCCGCTAAATTATTTACCCTTACTAAGAATCTAAGATCACCCCTTTATTATGTTTTATTTTTCTAGGATTCCAAGAAGTGTATTATGATTGATAAGTAGGGTTAAGCTTGGGGATTAATGGTGTTCTCAAAGGATCATTTATGTTTTGTTTTATTTTCTAATTTGTAATATAACGATCATGTATGTAATCTATTTTCCAAGACTGCTAAACTGGTCGGTCCTTCAGCACTTGATTCCTTGTAATCATGCCAATGTATTACAATAATGCACCGACTCTAGGTAACTGGGGTTAGGGCGTTACATAAAACATTATTTTTACCCATATGTATAGCATTTTTCCTTAAGTATTGTAATAAAATTTACTAAATTTACTATTCATTCTATCCAAAATTAAAAGGAACCAATTTAATGAATATGGAAATAATGATTAAAAATATGGAATCCATTTCTAAAAATTCAAAACATATAATTTCAAAAAATTAATTTAAAAATAATCCCATATATTTGGTGAGAAAATGGGGTTTTAAAGTGATATTAGTCAAAAGATAAAGATATTTTTATATTTCAATTCGATGTGAAATTGATTCTAATAAAAATGATTGCATTAGATGTTATAAAATTTTTCTAATTATACATTAAAATAGATCAAATATATAATATAACACTATAATTTACTGAAAAGAAATATATTCTTTAAATTAAAATTCATCATTTTTTTATACTCATCAAAAAATGAAACATATTCGGAAAATAGAAAAATGAAAGCAATGTAAATTTTTATAACACTATTTAAAATAAGAAGATTATTTTGTAAAATTTAAATTATAAAATTGTCAAAAATGTTATCTAAGATAAGTTTTCCATCAACAGGAGGAAAAAATGTTTCATTAAAAAAGTACAATTTTAAGAAAACATATACTTTTTATATAATGTATAGAAAAAAATAGTATGAATGTTGAAACTTATGTTCAATTTTATATATATATATATATATATCATTAATATAATCCAAAAATATTTATATGTTTATATTATTTGTACAAAACACACCTATGTGCATTAAAAGAGGTTTTCTGAAAAAGATGTGCTTTCAATCTCTATGGGGGTTTACATATGTTAACCATACATTCATAATTCAATCGATCATATTCGTATCATCAATTATAATGGTTAGGTTATAATTGTATCATTAATATATTTTAAATAATAATATTATGTTCCATTTAAAATCAGTATTGCGTGTAACATAAACTTAAATTGGGGTAGCGTAACACAAAATCGTCAATGAATTATAATTTATTTGAAAACAAATTCATAATAACAATGGTTGTTACAATATACCCCCTAAAATAATTTTTATCCCTTGAAATTTTTCTCTTATATACAAATAAAGGAGGATACATCTACTTCATCACATCTATAGGATCCAATGTAGATTCCTCAAAATGATGGTTTTACAACAAAACATTCAAAATATAAGGGGGCTTACTTCGTAGAACATTATCTATGTGATCAAAAATCACTACAAGTTAGTCCTCAAAATAAATATCATGTTCCAGTGCTACTACATCTGATTTAATACATGTGATGTTTCATGTAAATACTCTATAGGAGAGATACATGGAACACATTATTAATTTGTGTGAGATTCAGTGGACGATCCAATCGATAAGATAGTATGCTGATATGTTCAATAATTTAAAATGGATAAATGAAGCTAGGGTTTAGCATTCCCTTTATTTCATACCTCATTACTCTCTTCAAGGGAGATATATCTACAAATACCATGCCACCCACATCAAACACTTTATCTCCCTAATTATTTTTATTATATCTTTTTCGTTGACTCTAAGAAACTATTATGTGTTTTTGAACGGATCTAAACACTTATACCATTTACTTATCTAGATCTGATCCCAACAAATTAATTTCCACAACATCATGATAGCATTTTAGAAGTCAAAACTCCTCATATTATAAGAATTCATAATAATCCAACTAAATTCTATAGTGAGAACTATTGTTAAAGGAAAATTACACCAATGGAATCGGTTGATCCCAACGACCATTGAAAATCCATATATATAACTCTCAATATATCTTCTAGTGTTTTAATTTTCCTCCTATATTGATATTATTTTAGAGGACGATATGTAGTCTTAAAAAATAACTCCATATCCGAAGAATGTTGAAGACGTCCCTAGAACTTCATGGTAAACCGTATATGTCATTCAGATACAATGGAATGTAGTACTCCATGATATCTGACCACTTCTTTAATATGTATTCTGTAAAACTCGTCAAGAGAAAATTCTTCTCTAATAACAATGAATTGTGATGAATTTGTAAGGTGGTCGATAGTTACCCATATAGAATTATGCCCACTAGATTTTTTTGGAAGTACGAAGACAAAATCCATGGTGATTTTTTCACATTACAATTTAGGTTTAGATAATTTTTGTTAAAACCCCTTAGATTTCAATCTATAATACTAAACATTCTGACCAACAAAACCCCAATAAAGAAATTTTACAATATCCCCCATTATTAAATCACACCAGAAATATAAATTATTGTTTCTATACTACATTTTACTTCTAGGATGAATACAGATTGATGAACTACGAGACACATCCAATTGTTCCATCCTCAAATATGGTTTAGGAGTAACACTTACACGATTCCATAACCTTATTATTCCATCATAATCATGGTTGAACTCAGGTACATTTTTCCCTTCTTCTATAGCTCAACATCTTTCTTATCTACCTCATTAATCATCACATGGATATATGGTTTAACATTTCATTATTCCAAATATGATTTCCCCCTAACCAATTGAGATATATATCCAACATTTATAGGAATTAAGACCCACAATATTGAAGTCACATCCCTTGGATGTTCATATTCATCCTTTCAATGATAAATGATTATAAGTTCATTTGGAATATTTAATGTGATATCTATTACTCAAAAATTAATATGAGATCCATATAAGTAAATCCAATTCATTCCAATAATAACAAAAAATTAAAATATTAGGTGAATCACATTATTAGATGAATGTCCATTCCCACAAACATCAATTAAAGTTGAACTATAACTGTGAGATGCAATTGTTTTCCTATTGTGATTCTTCATGGATAACTCAACATTTAATTGATGAGAAGGTACATTAATTCCCTTCTAAAATTATTTAGAAGTAAAAAGTTTGTGGATATAGAATCAAATAAGAGATTAGTTGTTTTAGAGGGGATGATAAGTATACAATTCACCACATCGTTCTTGTAACCCACTTCGGTAGTTGTGATTACAAGATATTTTCAATTATTATTAGTCTTTAGGGGTTATTGTCATTGAAAATAATAATAATTTATATTCATGAAATTATTAGAATAATTTCCATGATCAATTGATTATTATTATTGGAGTGTGGGTGGTGAATCAGATGGAATGTTCTTTTCCTCCACTGCATTAGCTAAAATATTCATTGCCTTTCAACATTCATGAGTTTTTATGAAATTATTTTCCATAAAAACATGGTTATTACTTTGAGGTACAGATCTTATATTTTTTAGGTCGCACTAATGTAATTGGGTGAAAAATAGGGTTACACACTGTGTAAAAAATGTACATTATGTGTAATAGGGATTACCAGGCATATAATTCTAATACAAACTATGTAGTGGTCTGGTCATGAACCATACGGTATCAGGAACAAAAAAACGTGTAGTTTCCTATACATGTTCTATAATTTTATGTTTCAAATCGTGATGTAGTTTCATTTTTCTCAGAAAAATAGAGACTCATCCCTTTATTCGATGAACATTTCACCCATATGATCCAAGGATAGGGTGGCCTTCTGTTTCATCATCTGATCTCCGATTCAAACACCATCATATGCATTGGATTCCCCTTGGCGAGTTCTCGATTCCCTTGATCCATTATTCATGATTTCTTTTCAACACCTAGTTATCTTAGATTGAGAATTTATGCTTTTTTTTATATGTACTACATTCTATATCGATTTAGAGGCCGACGATGGACAAGAAGTTTCATATTAACATGAGGTAGGTGGTCACGTGGATTTCGATAATTTTCATGTTGAATAAATGTTCTGAAGTTCCACACACCCATTTTTGGGATGTTTCCTTGATTGAATTTTTTCTATTTCTATTTCCTATTTTTTAGGTAATTGATTATGTGTTTTAAAGAATGTTTATCTCACTTTTCCTTCATTAAGTGCTACTGCATGGGTGTGTTTCTATAAATGGCTGATTATGGCCATCTGTCCTAGGATGCTTATGAGTAATGCCTTCAATTCCCTACTTGGTTTATATTTGATTAAATTAAAATCCATGTAATAATTTAATTTACATGTGTTACTTGTGATTCGAATTTCACATGTGATTTATTATTGTTAGAGCAATGAAATAGTTTAATTTACATGTGTTTCTTCTTATATAAAATGATAAATAGGTAAATAGAAGTGGGTGAGCCATAGCCTCAGGATAAAAGTAATGGTCGGGATCATATGATGGTTTCACCTTATGCCTTGTGTGAACCATATATTTGGATCAAAGACCATGTATAGAATCAAAGAATTAATTATCACCATTAATTATTGGGCAAGAAATAGATGTGATAGTTGAGCTCATAGAGACTTATATTAAATTTCAAGTGAACCATGAATCCAATGGGCGATGCCGATGATGGTATCTATTGTCCAATGGTTAAATTTAATGTGTGTACATTTACTTATAATTCAAACATTTAAATGTAATGAATTATGATGTGTCTATAAAGACAACACATAATCTTGGATTTAGTCTTCTCTTATACTTTATTAGATGGTCTTTTTGGACATCTGTTGTGTTTACCTTTGTACGGGGATCTTTATGCCTTGGACAAATCCCGAGACATATATAATTCGATGTAATTGAATTTCTAATGAACATGAAATGATTGTAAATAGAAACCATTTCTTGTAGGAATAATTACTTTTGAGTAGTTCCTAGATCGTTGCTTTATCTGTTTTACATTTCCGGTTATATATATATATTCACTGATAGTTCATCATATATAATGTGTGGTTTTATACTATTATATAGTCTCACACCCTATTTGAGTCATCTTTTTGGGCCATAAAATAGGTTTTGAGGCCCACAACAGAAGCTGGTGGGATGGAGATTTTAAAATTTTTCATCGATGGGTCGACAGAACTTGTTGATGCCAATGATCCGATACCCAATAAGGTATGGTGGTTTCATGTAAATTATAATGAACACAAAAATAATATGAAGACATACCCATTTCAAATATGAATCTTTGACCGATAGCAACTAGTCGATGGAGATCGTCACTCAAAGGATCAATAGTTGTATCCCTCTAGACAGTCCACACGTAATTCTAGATTCTAGTGGGACATCGATCGTCAAATTCTAGGTGCTTGCGCAGTGATCCGAAAATGTCTTCGATATGCTGATGATCACCACATCCAGATCCCTATGATGCTTCAGAAATATCTTGATCCATGCACATGAAAAAACTGCTTCTCTCTCTAGGTAGCGGGAGGAGAGAGAGGCTCTAATTTTTCAATCCATGAAATGAATGACTAGTTACATGAGAGATAACCTCTTAGTTTATTTATAGTTGTGTTGCTAAATACCTGGTTGGGTTCCGCATCCCCTATTTATTTCAACGTATACTAAATAAATAATTTTGACGAACAAAACTACGACAATATTTCATATTATTTTATCATATACTTTTAATATTTATAAAGTACATTACATGATAAAACTGAGCCATTTAACTTTACTCACTATCCTGCTTAATATTAAAAGAACCTTGGATATTAAATTAATATTAGTTCATTTAATATTATTGCGTATTTAATATAATTGTAAAGAATTTAAATAAATTCAATCCCATTTATTCATAACATGAATAATAATGATTTATATATTTATCAGTGATCTATACTTTGTACAACACTCAGACCCCATGGTGGGTCCCACTATGTCCATATTCATATTCAACAGAATAGGGAGGATTATTAAATAAACTGTTTTGTGTGAACCTCTATACCCTTATCTCGATAGTAGTGAATAAAATTTACAGACCAAGAGCGGAGTCTAGCAACCCATCATGGTCCCTAAAGAGATAAGGATAACCATAGCAATGAAAATCATCCTATGAACACTGAATGTGTACTATAATCTATTTTTCTTTAAATATCTAATAAATATGGATGTACAATTCTATTATCATCCCTTTTCTTGATTTATTATTTTTTAATCTATTCAGATAGATTACCTTTCGACAGTTTTGGCCAATGACTTATGAAGGCCTCACCATCACGATCACCCAGGCCTAAGATATAGAACTTCCTTAACATGGAAGCAACAAGTCCATTCATGATCATTCAACCAATGTCATACCACCAACTATGCACCCTCCACAAGATAACTCTCCATGATTTCAATACCATGGTTTTTCCTTGCATCAATGTACGCATTAAAATGATACACATTGGTAATTGTATTAGGACAGAAGAACAATACATTGGTCTGTAGATATTAATGGCCAATGACACCCAAAACATGTGGTGTTCCTATTGGATGGTATGTCCTCATTATCTCACTACTATAGATCACCATGTGCGAACTTCATGAGAATAAGTCTCAATGTTTATGATCCCCCGTCACCTAATAGTTAAACAACTTTTGTGTCTAGTCAGTAGGCTTTATCTAGAACATTAAACATATATTTACGATTAATTCCATAGTATCTCAAGGTTCCCATTATAGAATTAGATCCGACGTAACCTCTCTACATGAAAATTTATCTATGGAAATTACCTTTATATAGTGGATGCAGAAATATCTACACTATAATGGTAAGATGAAATCATGTATAACAAATTGTATACATGATATGGTAATAAAAAGTATTGTATAGTTGGGTCTAAGAAAACCACTATGTAAACACTCCCAGTTGCACTAGAGCCAACTTGTTAACCAAACTTGTTAGCCACTCACATGATAAATATCATGCTTCTACTGAGTAATGTCTTTAACTACTGGGCTTTCCACATTTTCGTTTCATGTAATATTTTTTGTAAGTGACCTCTTCTCCTTGATTAAAACTTCTCAAAAAAAGTATCCCCGAGTATATAACTTTTTTCTATTTTCATAACTTGAAAACTTGGCTAGTAATAATTTCATAATTTACATTATGATAATTCTATTTTCACTAGGTTTGATTCCAAGAACTGGACCAAATTATTGCGATTGATATCTGTTTCTTAGTTACCTTAGAATTTGCGACGTACTTAGTATTTGTAGGTATGTCTACCACTGGATTTTATGATCATGACTCGCTCATCGCCTTAGCCTAACTATGATACTAGAAAAAATTGATCTAATAAATACCAGTTTATGTCTCACCATAACTAGTTTCAATTTTCCTCCACTTTCCAGGTATATAACATTTGTTCTTGTCGAAGTACAAGATGATAGTTCTAACTGCTTCACTAGCAGTGCTCTTGGAATAAAGTGATATCTACCTATAATAACATATATCCTAGTAGTATCAAATATTTTACATAACATGGCATACATGAATGATCCATTTCTAAAGTGTAGGGTACTCAACTCACAACATTAATTTCTTCCCATGTTCCGAACATGTCAACCTCAAGAGATTATTCCAAGTGACATTGGCAACAATTCTGAACATTAATTGTTCTAACATGTATTTTTCAATAAAATTCCATTGTATGTATGATTTAATAGGTCCAAGAAACCATTAGATCTACTTTTCCAGATCCAGTTCTCTAGAACATAGGTTTCTATTTTAAGTCAATCACTGGAGAATTAATTTCAATCCGGTTGTAACTAACGGTAAGACCAATATCTGTTTTCCATATGTTTCCTAACATATTTATCTTGAAAAACTAAAACGCTCCCACTGAACTTCGATACACCCATTGAATAGATTCATTTGAAATTAAATATCTAATATCTTGTTGCTTATAGTAGTCATGAACTAGATTTTAGTAACTTGAAACCCTTATTGGAATCATATGATGTCATCATCCCTTTCTGGTTGCGCCGTATAGACACCTTCCATGAAAGATGATATTGACAAACAATGGTCAATAAAATGATCTTAGAAGTAAGCTATGATAGGTAAAAATTATAATGTGTTTAGGAATATCGACATGGTATAACAAATCAATCCATATTGGTACCAGGATTGTACCATCCATGTATCAAATCATATGAATCCCCACTACAATATTCAATTTCTAAGACACTTTGAAATTTTATACATGTAATCCATTTCTAAATTTTAATTTTAATTTTCAATCTTAGCTAATTTCCATATACCGCTTACTTATAGGATTTATTATTCTTAATGAATAATTTATCACTGGTCACGGTGAATATAAAACCATCACCACAATTTCATCCTCCCTACGTAGTATGTGTCACTAGAACATTCCTATTCAACATGTACATGTGGAACTTGTTCCTATGTGAACCATTTATGAATCTTGGGTATTGACTAAGTCAAAGTCAATTCATCTCCCATTATCTCTAATAAATATTTTTAACCTTATATAGAAATGTATTTTAATAATTGACTACATCTTTTCTACCTTAGGGATTTATGTAATATCCTAAGAATCATTTAGGATATTTACTTAGATGCACCATGTGTTTAGCTTGAAGCATATTTTTTTATATCTTAATAAAATCTTTGCATCCAAACACATGATCTATGACATAATCAATTTTCATCTTATGATGACTCTTATGATATCCATTTGTCATTTTTTTGGAATATTGGTTATGGATTTACGCAATTATTTGCAAATCATATCTTTAAATATGATGGAAGTTACTAAAGGTGGTAACATTGATACAACTTACATCATAAATTCGATGTATAAAATCTGAATTTAGGAATTACTCCACAATACATTTTTTTGATGAATGATAATATATAAGACTCATCATCAATCCTCCTTATGAACATAAATATCATTATGTAGATAAGGTAACATGTGTTTAGGAATTACTCTGCACTACATTATCATGACCGATAATTGCATTGTTAAGATACTCATCAGCATTATGATCTGAAGCAACTCATATCTTTTGAACATGCATTTAATTCACTTACACATTCCTTAACAACTGTACGGAATTTTATGATGTATCATTGCCTCTAGAATTCATTTTGAATAGTTACCACTCTCTTATGGAACTAACCTAGGAAGCTTTGTGTCATACCTTTATTTCTTTATGGTTTATTTGTCTGAACTAAAGATGTCAATAATACCAAAGATGTTTAGTTGTGCTGAGCCTAAATACTATACTAGGTATATACTTGATGTCCTCTGATAGTTTTAATTTAAAAATAATTATATTTCCACAACTGGGTAAGTCTTACATTTTATATTCCTCATGTATTGCCTATGATTCAAGTATGTCTGAACTATTTTTGAGTATGTTATACCATAAACAACATTAATTCTTGAACATGGAATATTGTCTCATTATGACCAAAAGGGAATGTGATATTAATGTTTTAGTTATACTCACCAATTTGTTCAATTTGAATCAATATCTTGGAAAATAGAAGTAATGTGTTTCTCATGGCTGACTTAGGAATCACCCTTTCTCAGTGGGTTAGAGAAGAAACATTACATCATATAATGTTCCTATACTGACATGGTTACTATATTTAAATACCCATATGTTATTTTATTATTGTTTTTCAATACCCAATAAGTATGTTATAAATATTAATTAATATTGATGAATATACCTGAATGAGAGGCGGGTACTTGCTTCTAGTATTTCAATTTCTTTCATTTTTAAAAATCTATAAATTTATTTCAACATGTGATGAAAATAACCTCTTTTTAAATAACCAACCAATTTTCTTTGAAGGAAATGATGATGGGGCCTACGACATAACTTTCCATAGGCCTTTTCACCTTGTCTTACAATATATTCACCACAAGAACAAAATATGGTGTTATCTTTAATATTCTTATTACTTGGCGAATGTTACCTTAAAGGTAATGAAGCGCATACTCTATACCATTCATTTTCAACCTTAAACAAAACTAGAGTAATTCGGTGTAAAATGTGTATGAATTGGATGGCATGAAAGATTGTGAACTGTCCTTCACTTTACACAAATTGAGTTCATCATATTCAAATATTGCTTATCATTCTGCTCGCAAGGATCTTGGAGATGAGACTATATGTAACATCATCCATGTAATAATGTAGGGACCACAACTATCATCAGAAATTGATGACATCATTATGATAGAACCATCATATGCTTGATTCATGATCTCCTGTATGTAGTTTTCAATATCGCTTTGTGAGGTGGCATAACAGGTTGGGACACTAACAACATGAATTTCTGATATTGTAATATTATGTGTTAGCACCTATGCTACATTTTGGAAATTCGTGAGAGTTTAGAAATTAACTTTATCCATTTTTTATCGTCGTTTTCCCTTATGGTATTACTTGCCATTTTCTACAAATAAACTTTAACAGATTACTAATTTTATGTAAATTACTGGTTTAGAAATTACCGATTAATTTAATAATTAAATGTCTCTAACTAATTTATCGAATTCTAGGAACCCTTTGTTCTAGAATCGAAATACTTTATTGTTTTAGTATTCAAGTGGAAATGATCCATAAACCTTCCTCACAGTCTACAAGCTATAGCTACACCCCTACTTGAGGGGGGGGGGGTCATGGTTTTCTTTTGGATAGCCAACCGCATTAACTAGTGATTCCTTGATCTGTTGAGTGAAGTCATATCTTCAAAAATCACAACTTGATTTAATTAAAGATTACCTCTAAAATTGTAACATGATAGATATGGCTATTAAATTTCTTCAATTTTAGTTATTTCAATCCACAACCCAAATAAGAACTCTGCGGTAGTAAGAGACACCCTCAGCTATGGCATGACCGGCTCCCCAAACATGCGGTTCTATTCAAAAAATGAATGATGGAAGGCCGTAATGACATAATATTAAATTATGCATTTTGATTTTTTCTCTCAATGAATATAATCCATTTCTATTAATATTTTTTATCTATGTTGTCGTGCTCACTACTAAACATTAATATAAAAACAGATGCTGATTCTTAATTGATTTTGTTATCTATTATTTTATGTATTTCTCCCTCTGTTCTAAAATGCATAAAATAATAAATAAATTCATAAAGGTAAACTATTTACCGACTGGTCTTGATTATCTAAATGATCTAAAGGCATCATATATGAGTCGAACCTTGACTCATAATGCATCTTTCCCCCGCCTTGTATGTCCACATCTCTTCTTAAGTGATGCCTCATCTTGATGGGGTCTATGCCACGTCTTGGAGTAGCATCTCATCATGGTGGGATACACATGTCGTCTTGCACCGTATTGATCAACGTACACCACCTCATCTTGGCGGGGTCCACATCGCGTCTTGCCTCGTCTTCCTCCAAAATACAAAAATACTTGCGTGCATGCGAGGGGGACTTAGGGTATAAATATAAATCATTTAAATATTGAGCTCCCATGTCCTTATTCATTTTAATTGAAATAATTATGATGCACGGACCATCAAATAGTTAATTAAATTAATGAAAATATACACGGGTCGGTGCTCAAGACCAGAATTCAGGTAAAATGTGTGACAAAATTAAATTGCATTAATTTAGTATAACGGTTATATAATTAAATTTAATGATTTTGTAAATTCAAATAACTGAATTATTAAACAGTCTAGTAAATAATTTTATTATAATGCCAAAAATAAATAAATAATTTAATTTAATTTAATTTCAAAATTAAATTATTTTATATCCTGGGTAGTAAATTAAGTAACCAAAATTAATTATAATTAATTTAATTTAAATACAAAAATTAAATTAAATAATTTTGATTAATTTAAATTGCTAATCCTCAGAAACATAACTCCATGGCTTGTGCGGGTTGGGCCAAACCGGCATAGGGCCATACCAGGCCGTGTAGGGCTAAACTCGGTAAGACCGATCTGATCAAAGCCGTTCCGGGTTGGTCAGATCCACGCAAACCATTTCAAGGCCAATTTTCCTTGTGGAATGACATGCAAGAAAAACTAGGTACCTCTTCGATCTTGACTGATGGCGACGGTGCTAAAGCAGCAACCCCCACCAGACCACAGGAAGATCGAGGTGGGTCAGACGGCTGGGGACGAACTCGGAAATGTGGAGAGGTTGGTAGGATTCGATGGTCTAGCGAGTGGTCATGTGGTGGTACCGCGACAAAAGGAATCCCTTAGTTCTTGGGCGGGGGCGACTCTGACCGTGTATCGGGTCGTACGGGTTGTTGGTGAGATTGGGTGTGTCGTGCATCTGGCCTTGGATGGGGCATGATGGCACGTTTGAGAGGGTGATCGGGGCGGCCTGTGTTGGCCGAGAGCTGGCCGGCTTGGAGGCTGGGTGGAACGGCAGTACGCCGGGAGGGCGGTTCCATCGGGCGGCACAAGTAGAGGAGGTGACGGCTCCAGGGAAGGCAGGATGACGGGGCCTACTATAGGTCTCTTGGAGCAGGGTCGGGAGGCAACAGCCGGGAGAGGGCCTGGGGCCGGCCTGGAATGGGGGGTGGTGGCGTGGGCTGGGCAGCGATCTAGCCCTAGGGTCTTTCCGGCGGCGCAGGAGGCTGCCGAGGAACCAGCAGCGAGTGGTGCCCCGGAGCCCCATCAGAGGAGAAAACTATACATGTCCAATTTTCCATGGTCCACCTCCGGTGCAGATCTCGAAAACCTTTTTGGGGAATGCGGAATCGTTGAAGCTGTTGAGATTGTTAAGCGAAGGGATGGAAAAAGCATAGGGTTCGCCTTTGTCACGATGGCTTCAAAAACGAAGCTCAGGCTGTTGTGCATAGATTCAGCTCTTTCGAATTTCCATGGAGGGCGATTAAGGTGGAGTTTGCAAAGCAATTTGAAAAGACACGTCATGAGATTTTTGTGTCCAATCTTGCATGGAAAGTAAGATCAAATCATCTCCGAGATTTTATCTCAGCCAACTTTAAACCCATTTCGGCCAGGGTTGTTTTTGCAACTCCCAAAGGAAGATCTTGCGGGTATGGATTTGTCAAATTCGCAACCGAGGAGGAAGCATATGCGGCGATTTCTACCTTAAATGGGAAGGAATTGCTGGGCAGACCAGTTAGTTTACAATTAAGTCAGAGGGAAGTTGAGGAACGAGGAGATGAAGTGGATGAGGAAGGCTAGGAAGAAATTTCTGACGAAAAACCAGAATGATTTGACTGTTGACTATTTTTTATTTGGAATTTATTTCATCAGTTTTTTTTTCTCCCCCTCATTGATGAGTCAACGCGGTTTGACCTCATTAAGGCTGCCGCGTGTTTTTAATTACGTTGTAAATACGAATTGTTTTTTTGTCTATATAATGAAATGAAAACCTTTCCAGAAAATCATCCCAATTGGTGGTGCACAAAACATCATTTGTGTTCAAGTTTTTTTTCCTTCAATCATCTTTCCATTCTCGCTTGTGTTTTCGTGTCGAACGGTCAGGCATTTCCAACATTTGGTATCAGATGGAGGATGACTTCATCCACAATGCCGAACTCCGAGCCCTCATCGAAGACAAACTACAGCGATTGGTGAAGGAGATCGGGGGATCGACGACGTACCCGATCCTCACGAAGACAAACTACAGCGACTGGCCCTTGACGATGAAGGTCATGCTTCAAGCACGCGGTCTTTGGGATGCTGTCGACACTGGCGGTGCGGAACTCCAGGAAGATCGGATGGCGCTGGAGGCCATCCTCCGCGCTGTCCCGCCGGAGATGATCTCCATACTCGCTGTCAAGGCAACTGCCAAGGAAGCGTGAGACACCGTGAAGACCATGCGCATCGGCATTGATTGCATTCGCAAGGCCAATGCTCAAAAGCTCCGCAAGGAGTACGAAGGCATTGTTTTTCACAACAGCAAATCGGTGGACGACTTCGCAATGCGGCTCACCGGGATGGTCAACCAACTCACGATCATCGGCGATCCAGAGCCTCAAGACAAAGTCGTTGAGAAGTATTTACGCGTCGTCCCCTCCAGGTTCTCCCAAATTGCCCTTTCAATTGAGACGCTTCTCGATATCTCTACGCTCTCTGTGGAGGAGGCAACAGAGAGACTCAAAGCGGCAATATACCGTTTTGACCCGGCACCCACCATCGACTATGGAGGGAATTTGCTCCTCACCAAGGAGGAGTGGGATGCACGGATGAAGGAGCGGCAAGCGAGGGATGAACCCCTCAACGACTCCAAGACTGGCAACTGGCGTCGCCGACAACCACGAAGGGATGATAGGAGATCCAATGACGGTCATGACGCCTCAAGAGACCAATGTCTCTACTACGGAAAAATGGGTCATTGGGTCAAAGATTGTCACAACAGGATGAGACATGCTAAGGCTCTTCTAACCCATGGTGACAACGACGAGTCGACACTCCTTATGGTAAGGGCGTGTACTGCGATGCCCGATACACCACCACCACAATCTGCCACTACGAATTCCTCACTGCCACATTGCAGTCCTCTCTGAGTGGTCGAGGCGAAGGTCTTTGCACAACATGCTCAAAGGGAGGCGTGCAACGACAACCTGTGGTACCTCGACACTGCTGCCACAATCCACATGACCGGTTCCCGCGCTGTCTTCTCTGAGCTTGACTCTGGGATTCGCGGCACCGTGAAGTTTGGTGATGGATCTGTCGTCAATATCGAGGGGTGTGAGACAATCTTATTCACTTGTAAAACTGGTGAGCACCACGCACTCACGAGGGTATACTTCATCCCGAGCGTCACCGCCAACATCATCAGCATCGGACAACTCGATGAGAATGGTTGTCAGGTATTGATCGAGGGAGGCATCATGAAGATTCGGGACAAGCAACGACGTCTGCTGGCTAGGGCGCAGTGCTTCCCCAACCGGCTGTACAAGCTCAGACTCAGCATTGCACAACCTACATGCTTGTCAACAAGGGGGTCAGAGGTGGCATGGCGATGGCATGAAAGGTACGGCCACCTGAACTCCCATTCTCTGCCCAAGATCGCTCAACACGATATGGTGCGAGGGCTTCCGCGGATTGATCAAATAGATCAAGTCTGCAACAACTGCCTCACTGGGAAGCAACAACAAGCGTCTTTCCCCAAGCAAGTGAAGCATCGTGCAGAACAAGTCCTCGACCTTGTCCACGGTGATCTTTGTGGGCCGATCACGCCAACAACGCCAAGCGGGAACCGCTACTTTCTGCTACTCGTGGATGACATGAGCCGCTACATGTGGGTCAAAATTCTTGCAAGCAAAGACCAGGCTCCAGCAGCAATCAGACACTTTCAAGCCATAGTGGAGGTGGAGACAGAGCGCAAGCTGAAGCTTCTCCGCACTAATCGCGGTGACGATTTTACTTCAGTAGAATTTGGTGAATACTGTACTGACTGTGGCGTACAACGACAACTCAAGGTTCCCTTTTCACAACAGCAGGATGAGGTCATTGAACAACACAACCAAACCGTGGTGTCTATGGCTCAAAGCATGCTGAAGGCTAAGGGTCTTCCCGGGATGTTCTGGGGTGAGGCTGTCTCCACCGCCATCTTCATCCTTAACCGAGAGTCGACTCAAAGCCTTGATGGAATGACACCGTATGAGGCCAGACTTAAGTGGTCTACACTTTCATCGTACGACCATGTACTCGACCATTACATAGCTGGTACGCAGCTGTATATATCCACCGGGTACACAGAGTGTATATCGATATACATGGAGTGTACTAATAAAAACTTATTTTCATCCTTTTTCCTAAAAAAACAACCCGAAATCAAGATCCATACCTGAAATGAGGATCTAGGTTCTTAAAAACACCCCCCCTTAATGCCATTCATCCCAGAATTTCCCTTCCAAGGGTGGTGAAGATGAATCTATGAATAACTCTGGCCATTGTGATCGTACATCGACCTCCCTCTCCCAAGTCTCGTCCTTCACTGTGTCATGATTCCATATCACCCATACTAGAGGAATAGACCGTCCATAGAGAACTTTCATGCTGCGATCCAAAATTTTAATTGGGTTCTCCTCGAAGGAGGAATCCACCTCCAACTTAACTTCCTCAAGTTGAAAAAAATGAGACAGGTCTAAAAAGTTATGTCATAGCTGAGAAAAATGAAAGACGTCATGCATAGCCCAGTCCTTCTGAGTTAATTGTAACTGATAGGCAACCAACCTGACTCTCTCTAAAGCCTCAAATGGCTCGACGTATCTCAATGAATGCTTCCCCTATCTCATAATCTTCCTTTGTCCCAACCACAGTTTGACAAGTAAAAAAACTTGATCTCTGACCACGAACTCTAGAGGTCATCTCCATCAATCTTCATATGATTTATGTCGAGACCATGTAGTATCCATCCTCTTCCGAATCAACTCCACCTACTTAGTGGTCTCCTGTAGAAGATGAGGTCCAAGCATAGCTGCATCTCTTACCACCAGAAAACATAGGGGTGACCAGTATGGCCTACCATACAAATCCTCATAAGGATCCATATAAATCATTTCCTTAAAACTGTTATTGTATGGAAACTCAACAAGGGGTATCTGTCTCTCCCAAGTGCCTCTAAAATCATGGACACATGCTCGATACATGTCCTCCAAAATATGAATCGTTCCCTAGGATAGGCCATCTGTCTAGTGATGGTAAGTTGTACTCCAATGTACCTATGTACCCAATTCCATCTATAGTCCCTACCAGACTTGAGAAGTAAACCAAGCGTCCCTGTCTGAAATGATATAGTGTGGAACCCCATGAAAATTTACTTACTCTTAGATGTAAAACATTCCAAAATCATCACCCCCAGAAGTTTCATTGATCAGTAGGAAATATGAAACCTTTGTTAGCCTATCTATAATCAACCAAACCACCTCAATCCCTTGGGGATACCTTAGTAATCCTGTGATGAAATCCATCGTCACATCATTCCACTTCCACATTGGAATGGTTAATGGTAGTAAAATATTTGTAGGTCAATGATACCCTAACTTCACCTGCTAATAGGAGGAACATCTCATGAAAAAACCAGATACATCTAACATCATGTTTGACCAACAACACTGACGTCGTAGATCTCAATACATCTTGGTGACACCAGGATGGAATTCGCATACACAGGAATGAAAATCTCAGAACAACTCTTCTCACATGTCTGCAGAAACCCAAACTCTCTTAAGAAAACCGAAATCCTCATCCTACCGTACATCCCACCCTTGAGTAGGGTTAGTTCCTGACACACTCTATCATAGGACAAGTCCTTCAGAATCTAATAGTTTCGTCATTTTTACTTCATCAAGTAGAGTATAGGTAACAAATATAAAAGAAAGAAACGTATGCCCCTAATCTTTTTGCACCTAAAAATGTATCTCATTGAATGGAGCCATAAGTCGTCACTCCCTACTGGCCTCTTAAACTACCTTTATCTACGTACTCCTTCTCAATGAATTAGACACTAAATTTCTTTTTTCAGCTGTGTAGGATAGATCAATGGAAAAGGACTAATGGTACTCAACCTACATTCACTATCTCAAATTCAGAGTAAATATATACTTGACCCTTTTTTGGTCAGTTTATACCAAAAAATGTTTTCCAAAAAGATAATGTATCCAAAAACGTCAGGCATGAAAAACTATATCCAAATTAGGATTGTGCATTGTTTAATTACCATCATGTACCCTCAACTATTGAGATCGTAAGCAATGAATCCTTCCCCCTATAAAAGCACTACCCCCTCCCTGATACTTGTTGCATTGCAGTAAACTATGTAACTCTTTCCCAACATTGAAAAAATAATTTTCGGTATTGAAGATAATCTACCTTTCAACTCTTGAGAGGATGAATTGGAAAAATCTGTCCACAAGTACTTCGTACCATTATTAGTCAGGCCTATCAATGACACTGATAAGTGTGAAAAGTCCAGAATAAAGCACCTTTAGTAACTAGAAAACCCCATAAAACTTGTTACCTCAAATATTTTATTTATCTACTCCTAGTAAACTTATGATCTCACCATACCTAGGTCTAATGATACTCTTATATCTGAGATAACATGACCTAAGAAATTAATATGGACCATCAAAAAGTGGATCTTTGAGAGATTATCATATATTTGATACTGAATTAGTGTAATAAATATGATATCAATATGGATTGTATGATCATGTCGATTGTGATAGTACACCCAGATATCATCGACGGAGACTAGCACAAACGAATCAATGTACGGATGGAACACTTAGTTCATCGGTGCCATGAAAACTTCTGGTTCATTCTTGAGACTTAATTTCATAACTAAATACCCATTTAGAACATAAATACTCTAAAAGGATTTAAGAGGTATATCTGGTGGTCTAATATGAAACTGATGATAACCGAATCTCAAGTAAATCTTCATGAACACTCAGGGTCCTCAAAGTTGATCAAAGAGATCATCAATCCTTAGAAACAAGTATCAGTTCTTGATTTTCAACTGGTTCAGCTTCTGATAATCTAAAAAATGTCTGAGGGAACTGTCTGACTTCTTCGCAAAAAGGATAGGAAAACCCCATGGAGAATTACTGAGTCAGACGAATCCCTTCACCTGCAACTCCTCTAACTACTTCTTGAGCTCCTTTAACTCTACTTTATCCATTCTATAAGGAGGAATGGAAAAAACTTCCGATCCTGGTACATTATCAATAGATAAATAATCCTTTATCAACTAAGGTAAACTGGAAAAGTGTTCTATATATATATCTCTGAAATGATCCACCACGGGAGGAATGTCCATATGTGAAGTCCCCTGGCCATCTACATATAAACTAAAAATATGGGATGTGACTCCTCCCATACCAAGAAGCTCAAGTCCATATCTACTCACATGGACATCCCATTCACCATTGTGTAGAAAATATCTTCCCTCTACTGATGTTAATATCACCATATGGCTATAAAAGTCAATAGAGGTCTGAAAAGAGAAACAAATGCCCATTCTGAGAATGAAATCGATGCATGTCATCTCTAATACATAGAGGTCCCACAAGAAGTGACACCCACCAACCTAAAGAAGTAAATCCTTGCACTGATGTAAACTAGACACCCTAATCACCAATGGAGTTTATGGAGTCAAAAAAAACATAAGATGTAATGATACAGAGATAGAGGATCTCCAAAACAACAACATATATCTAACTATAGGAATCCCTTATATCAAAAAGAGAAGAAACAAAAAATAAACCAACTATAATAATACCTCTAACCATAGAGGGTCTGAGATCCCTATCCTCCTGAGTCTATTCCACCACAAATGTCTGGCACGTATCATGGACCTACGACCCTTCCTAGATACCCTGAGCTGGTCTGCCCTATTATCTCTAAAATCTTATCATCTGACTATATGACCATGACCTCCACCTTGGCTAGATGAACCCCAATTCCATGACTAATGAGGAACTGGTGGTTCTTCTACTAAAGGTGGAGTCATAAAAGATCCCCTCTAAATCACTGTTGGTGAGAACATCCTTCCAAAATAATGAATATGACCTATCATGCTACAAGATCGACACTCAACTAGGTCTCTCGAGAACTGCCATATCATATGCCCATTATTCCCGCACTGGTAGCACACCACTTGGGTACCTAAAGAAAAATTCCTACTATTGGAAGAACCACAATGTGTAATCTCCTTGTGGAACTTCATGCTATCAGTCGAAGCGTTTCCAACCAGGGATGCTGAACTTCTCTAGCTCAAAGCTCCCAACTCTATCAGATTGTGCTTGTTAATCAGAACATGATTTACTATAGCAGTCACCGAAGTTACCTAGAAAAAATTCACCTGTGATCAGATGCCTTACCATAGTCCATAATCAAATCTCCTAACAAGTGATACCGCGTCACCCCCCAAAACAGTTACAATGTGCTAAAGCACTATAAAGTGAGAAGAATAATCCGTCAATGAAAGAGAACCCTACTCCAAATGCATGAACTCATGGGCTCTATTAGACCTAAACATCTCTGGGTAGAATTAATAATATAATGTCCTCTAAAACTCTTCCCAATCCATATCCAGATGTCATCATTCCTATGAGATAACATCCCACCATCTCTTGGTAGAATCACATATCATGTAATTTTCAATCTTAAACATCCTCTCAGTAGGTCTCTCTAGATGCTCTATGATTAAAAGCATGGCCTCCAACCCTAAATCTGCAGCATGTTCTCCTATAACCCCTGAAAAAGTGGAAGGATGTTGCTACTAGAACACTCTCGACAAATCTACCATAGTCAGGGTGGAATGTGGTGCTCCCTATAAAGTCCACGTCATCCTCATATTGAATTCATGGAATTGAAAATAAAAACATACATCTGATATAACAGCTTGTGACAAGTCAATCATGATGGGAGGATCTTCTGGTGGTCCCTGATCTACCATTTCTGGTGTCTGATCATCACCTTGTACCTTGCGTACAGTCAGAGGGAGTCTTGGTTCCATGACTCTACAAGGTCAAGCGCACACCCCGGTTCGTGATTATCAAGGAAAGAAACATAGATGTTCTAGAATGTAATAATATAAATAAAGCATTCATGTTTTTCAAAATAGGGTTATAGGTCATGTAGAACCACTACACGGTGTGTTCTTTTAAGCCTTAACATCAGTGTCTACCTCTTCCAACCTGGTTTTATAACACCCCATACACACAACATGTTCCTCATGAGTCACAGTGTGTACTTAAATATCTCCTCATTCCCAAGTACTTCTAAATCACTAGAACTACATGGTTCTTCTGGTGTAATGATACACAACTTGTTCACCGTAGACATGACATGTATTAAAATGTTTCATGCACCCATGACATTAGTCACATGGCCGGATACACAATACATTACCAAACGGGGTGTACCCATAGTATACAGCATGTTCTATGAATGTATACCAAACCCCATGTATCTTCTCACAAAGTCAGTCATATGTTCAAGAACCAAATGATGTGTACATATGGTACACGACATGTACTTAAGAAAAGTCAGTTCTTCCAGAATAGAAGAACATGTGGCATGAGTTCATAACATTACACGCCATGTTTTCTGGGTCTTCTGACAGTAAGCCTCTGAAACCTCTCTAGAACTCCAAAAATATAAAAAAAATTCCCAAAACATGACATGTTCTGATCCATGAGAGCCCAGACTCCCCATGAGTCCATGGTTGGCATCCTTATTCATATTATTCCATGATAGAATTCATTTACAACTTAAACATGATCCACCAGATTTTGATCCAAGAGGTCCCATAACATCTCAGGATCCAAATCATGGCGTCCATCAAAATTATACTTTTCATATACCAATACCCTATCAAAATAGCATGTATTTCTATCATGGATTTTTTCACAACATCATGAATATCTTTCATAACATCTATCACAAAATCATGCAATCAATAATCCACCCTAAATGGAATTCCCAGAATGCATGATATGTTTTATCTACCAAGTTCTTATATGATTAATGAGATGGAATACCCTCATATCATCGAGTTTATATAGAAATAGAACCCCAATTATATCAATCATAATAAAACAAAACAAGTGAATCTCCCAAATATTAAATCAAATCAACTCTAACAATTGAAAAACTAGAAAAATTGCAATATTTAAGGTAACATGGATTTTCTCTGTATGTGGGATAGCTACTCCCAAGCATATATTATTAAAAACTTCATATTCAATCCTATACTAGTCTATTGGATCCAAATAATAAGGAAAATAAGAAAAAAAAAATTCTCTGATACCACTTTGTAATGACTGAGATATGGGTACCTCTCAAAGGATCCCCAAACCCAGTTGATCATAAGACCTCAAGAGCATTTTCCGAAATGTCAGATTCTAGTGACTAGCTGTGAGGTTCAAGGTGTGATATTGGGTAAACAATGACAACATTAGCGGAGTATACATATTAGAGAATGAATAGTAACAATAATGGAAGTAGTAATACCATATAATAGAAATAAATAGTGGTAGACTGAAAGTAAATCCAACAGAAACCAAAATGTATATATATAATGCATGGAATATTTTAATTATAAAATATCCAAACTAGTCACAATTCTGGAAATAAATACAAAACAATTTACAAAAGAAATAAGTAAACTCTAGTAGCATCCCAAACCTCAACATGATCACATGCTCTCAAGCTCCAACAACAATCAAGTACCCGATGAAGAAGGGAGCTTGGCCTTATTTATACCTACCATCAGTTATTCTCTTTTTTTCCAATACATGACCCCAATAGGGTGTGATAAAGACCCTATAAGAAAGCATCATAACATATGTCCCTAACTACCAGATAATTTATATAGCATGCAATATGCCGAAATGAAGCAATAAACTAGGAAGTACTCAAAAGTAAACAATCCTACAGTTTTCAATTACTTTCATTAACACTTATTATTCAAATTAATTAAATCATATAAATCATGGGATCTTGACGAAGGTATATATCCCCCTATGTAATAGTAACAAAACTAATGTCTTAGAAAATTATCTAAACAATCATGTAAGACCGAGTTCATGAATCTTCTTTTTTGTGGAAGACTCATCACAATCACTCTATCATTAATAAATATCCCTATGAAAAATCACTCATGTTCTAACCCCTTTGGATTAATAAATAACCAATTCATCAAATAGAAACCCTTTGGGAAGATCTCATGGTCTAACAACATTGGTCTAACATAACACTTATTCATTTACAAATGAACACCTTGGAAACTCTCACAGTCAATACCCCTAGGTCCACATGGAATAAATATATTATAAATGACCTACATGGTAGCTCTAACAGTCAATACCCCATGGTCTACATATCATTAAGTAATAATAAATGGCCTACTGGGTAGCACTCACATTCAATACCCCAGGATCAATCATCTACACAAAAGCTCTCATGGTCCTATGTTAATAATGTATAAGTCCTCATAGTCTTGCTAGACCAAGGCTGTCATCGTCCATTAGAAACGTAATACGTATAAGTAATCTGGAATCCCCATTAGTCTTCCTGGTCTAAGTCTCTCATGGTCTATTGGAAATATAGTGCGTATATTTTTCAAATCAACTCATGTAATCTGAAAATATTACACAACTAATAATTCACAAGAATATAACATGAATTTCATATAATCAATCAAACTCCTTTTTAATCAACCATGTGATGGAGAACAAGTCAATACTAACTGAAATTATAGACCAAATGGCTAGAAAACAGACAAATTAGGGAAACGCAGCCACAGGGTGTCCCGTAAACAAGATATCCATCCTTATGAATAACCAACCCCCATTTCTCAACAAATTAAACCATAGTAGGTACAAAATAGAGATAAATTAAAAATCAATAAATTCCCAAATCATGGGTATGTGGAAATTTTAGAATATATAATTAAAAAACAAACAAAAAAAGTCACAAACCACCAACCTCGATGTATTACGATCGATATACATGAACATCGACCCTTGAATCGAACTAGATCGGTGTAGATATACAAAAAGGTTAAAAATATACAACCATGAATAACTCAATCGAGTGGAGGAATCCGGAAGAAATGCTCTAGAGGAATTCAGAACTCACTGGTGGGATCCCATCACACTCGATGGTGCCTCAATAGGATCTCAGATAGAGAATCTGGAGGGGTTCATAGTTTTTCGGCCATTTCATCGCTCTCTTGTACAAACCATGTGAAGAAAAATATATATATAGACCTAAGAAATGAATCCACTATAACATATCAAATAAAATGAAAAGTAAATGACATGTTCATTCAACCTACATGTCGTGTAGTATCTATAACCGACCCCAACTTAAGAACTATACCAGGTCATCACACGACCATGTACTCAGCCATTACATGGTTAGTACATGGTTGTACACAGAAACCAGGTACATGGTGTGTATTTATAAGTACAAGGATAGTTCTTAGAAAAACGTCTTTTCTTCAATTCTTCAAAAAAAACCTAAAATCAAGATCCATACCTGAAATGAACGTTTAGGTTCTAACAAAGTTTATTTCATTTGGAGAAGTAAATAAATTTAAGAAGCTACATAAGAACCTATAAAAGTGATGAAGAAGATATAACCTCATTTTTTATAATAGAGTGATGAGATTTTGATGGAGATATTTCATTTTAGGGGGTAGAATATAACAAACCAATATATTATATGTATTTACATTGAAATTAACATGATGTATTCAATAACATTCCTTAAAAAAACTTAATGTCTAAAGAAATTACAATAATGTAATCCATTATAATAAAGCAATTAAATTAGAAGTATTGAATATTAATACTCATGTGATAAAATATGTATATTTTTTTATGTAACACAATTTTATTGATTAATTCATTGTATATAAGTATTTAATTTCTAGTAATTTCATTTTATTCTTCAAAAATATATTTTATTAAAAAATTACGGTTTTTAAATTTCTAATAGAAATTATAATTAATTTAAAATATATTTAGAAATTATTTTTGAAAAACTATTAAAAAATTATGAAACTAGCTTCATAATTTTATGTTATTGAAAATTTTTAGGATCAATCTAAAAATATTTATTTTTCAGTAAATAGAGAAAAATACTAATTTTTGTTAAAGAATTAATTTATTTTAAAGTAATATTTCCAATTTTATTTTAATATTATATTAAATTAAGATAAGTATATATAATTTATATATTATATAATTAATTAAATATTAATCATAATTATACTTGATTTTGGTATATGTTTCTTTTTTGTTTTAAAAACACATACTAAAAAATATATTTTTAGCCACACATTGTGTTTTTATAATAATATTTTTAATAGATATATATTAATTAATTTTATTCTTTAAATTTAAATATTATATATTAAATAATATATTTTAACATTTTTTTTAGGTTTTTACATGGTGTAGAATGGAAGTAAATTTAGTTTTATGCTTTAAAATTCATTTTTTAATACGGTTTTTATTACGGCATACATGATTATTTAAAAAAATCAAACAACTATAGAAATTTAATCAGGTAAAATTAATTCAATATTTATATTAATAATAATTATTATAATTTTTTAGGTTTATGTTCATTTTTGGTCATAAGAAATACAAAAAATATTAAAAATTAATTACCATGATTAAGGTTAAAACATGTTTACTAGAGGTAAAACTAGAAGATAAGGATATTGTTTCCTACAAAACATTCAAAAATATTATTGGAAAAAGTGATATTAATATTTTATTATCATAAAATTGTATAGTTTTTTATTTGGATCCATTATACCATGAATTTTACCTTTTATCATTGAAATTATTTGAGAATTTTTTTGTGTGTACCTCCTTTTACATATAATAGGTCACTACTTCTAATAACTTATTCAAACAATTTAAACCTTATTACTCAACCAATACCTTACCAAAATACTTATTATAATACTTTATTTAATTTTAAATATTATAGAACTCTCTTAAGACCAATTCTTAAAGTCTTTATGTGGAAGCCAAACGAGTCCTTTCAAAGAAGATGTATACATCTTAACCGAGTTCTTTCGATTTTATTTTATTTCCACATTTTTAAAACATGTTTTTATAAAAAAAATTATTATTTATGTTTATTAAATACAAATATATATTATTATTATGATTTAAGGAACATTTAAAACATCCTCTCAATTAAAATGGCAGACCAATTTATAACTCACGTGTGTGTGTGGACTACCACCTCCAGGTTGCGATACCTTTCATATTGAACTACTATATTTTGTTTTTGTTATTTTGTTATATTTTAGGAATATATATTATATTTATGTAATAAAAATGGATTTTTAATTTTTATTTATTATTTACCTTTAGTTTTTTATATCAATAAAAAAATGTACACATCACTTGTGTGTACGTACAGACTACAGTCTCCACATACTGATGTAAATCATTTTTCTTCACTAATTAATTTGAATCATTATAAATATATATATGATGAATAAATTTTTTATTTATATCATTATAAAAATTATAGATATTAATTAACCATTATCAAAGATCAAGTACCACAACATATATAATTTCTCTTTTCGACCGAGAATCTTCTTTTACATGTCCATATTTTATTGATCATGTTTTCAAGAATGTTTTTACTTTTATATAAAAATATATTATTCTAATTTTGACCAATGTTTTAATTTTCATAAATTATTTTAAATTAATTTTATTTGAATGTGTAACCTTTTATTTTTATCATAATGTTTTAAGGGATTTTTTTAACTTTCACTCCATGAACTTCTTTCCAAAAAATCATGAATAATCTTTTATTTAAATATTCCTTTATATATCTCCATGTTTATTTTAAAATAATTTTTTATTTAATATATTTTGAATTTTTGGATTATAGATATGTGATTTAAAAATGAAAAGGGTAGTTTCCTATGGAAAATTACTAGTGATATTTTAATTGTATTTTCATTTATAAAAACATCCACTAATGTTTTTTATGACTTTCTTGGGACATGATCGAACATTACAATATTTAGTCATTATAAAGATATAATATAATTATATTTGATGAAAAGATTATAAAACCCTTATCATTTCCATGATTTATGATATAATGATATGATTTTATTTTTATAATCATAGGTCACACATATGTATGGTTTTCATTATGTGATGGATGGTTCCAAAATTATATATCCCTCTAATTAATTATGTAATGATGGGTATATCATGAGATAATTAGGAATAGAATAGGTATTTATATGAGTACATAAAGTGACTTTTTCCAACAAGGTTTTCATGATAGTGAACCTTGACTATGGAAATGATGGAATGAGGAGTGAACCCATTCAACTATGATATTCTTAGTAGTGGGACTTCATTAACGAAATAATTTTATATGCTTATGTGTATACCAAAAAATTATTCCTTATAATTATGTTACATTATCAAGGATCATGATTAGTTATTGAAGATTACAAACACATATTTTCAATGTTTTTTTATGAAAAGAAATAAAGCCACATTTCATAATTAATGATCTTCAACTGATTATGTGATATCCAAAAACCCGAACTTCCTAATCTAATGATTAAAATGAATAATCTACATTTTTTATTTTGATAACACTTAATGGGGCCCCAATTGAAACATCCTAAACCTAAAACATCAATCTAAAATATTGGATCACATACAAACTCAAATACTATTTAGATTTAGAGTTTTAATTAATAATGGAAAAAACATACATTAAAATACCATTGACATTAAAAAAGTTTTTAAGACTTATTCCATAGTTTGATAATTCAATATTAATTGTTCAATATATACCATAATATTCTTCACACATGAAACCATTAAAGGAAAAAAAATATAACATCACTATTTATAAAATGGGAAAATGAAGTATAAGAAGGATGAGACCAAATTCTTACTTAGGTTAAAGGTAAGAATTATTAGTTGAATTTCATCAGTGAGTATTAGAATATCATAAAGGTATATTTACATAATCAATGTGCATGAGAATAACACAATATAATTCATACATATAAAAAACCATATAATTAAACATGTGACATGGAATAAATAATTAAGAAAGACATTATTTATAGGAATCATAAATCATGAGACTTTCGACTACAATCCTGATGAAAGGAAATTTTAAAAACCATTGATATCATAAGGAAATTATGTTCTTATTTTCTAACAATATCTTCATAAAAAACCTATAATATCCCTTACAAGTGGAATAAAAAATATTGTAAACATAAAAAAAATATTTGGATAGAATAATCATTACTAAATGAAAAGGATGATTGTATGGGCCTACCTCTACTTTTTTTTATAATGTTACCACAGATCCTACTTTTATATTGGAACCACTAATCCTTAGATTATAATGGAACCACACACCCTTGGTTTATAATAGAACCACAAAATTTTAAAAAATATAATAAACATAACATGAATAATGTATATGGTTCATGCATTTAATCATGTAACTCATAGAAAAAACCATTATTCATTTTATTCCTTGAATACATGATGAAAAATAAAGTGGTTCCATGAAAAATATTTGAAATAATAATATTCCATATGGATAAATAATTATGATGGTATCATTACAAAATATCCCCAAATTTTCATAATTATCATAAAGGATTGTTTTAATTGGAGAATATATTTACCATTAAAAGACTATTAGAAACATTCTAGTGGAAAATACTCTTTCCACAATAAAAATAACTTTTTTAAAAAAAAAAAATTCACCCAATTTTTTTTATAAATTAAATTCATTGAAAATATCCATGGAAACATATATTGTAATCATCAATGAAAATAACCACCATGATGGTTGGAAAATATGTTCATGTAGTAAATTTTAAAAATACACATTCCATTAATATTTATGTAAAGATAGTAAAAAGTGTCACATGATGAATATATTAATAAAAATACTTTTAAACATTCTTAAATATGGTCAACTAAGATGAGAACTAAATTATGGAAATAAATTATGTTTACAAAAGAAAATTCCTATTTTTTAAAGAAACCTTGGATTTCTATGGTATATATTCCTAAACTAAAATTATATGTGAGATCGATATCACGTACCAAAAAAAATCATGATGTTTTTAAAATAATATGGAAATTTAATTTCAAAATGTTGACCAAATATAAATATATAGAATACATTCATAATAAAAGGAATCTAAATGATATTTTATTTCATAAAATATGAAAAAATAACCCCTTCCAAAGTAAGATTTAAAGTAGGTAATCCCTAAATATGATTAGTTTGTATCATAAAAATACATACCATTTTGGTGACAATTAAATCATAAGACTATGGGAGAAATGAATTAAAATGGAATTTTAAATACCATTATTATAAGGATATCGATTTTATTACATGGAAATGATATGAATATACAACTCATAAAATAATTTAGGATCATAAAATAATCATATTTACCAAAGAAGAAAAATATTAGAGGAATATTCTAAATAAATATAATATCATTTAATTGAGAATTAATGAATTGTGTGATTATGTATATAAAATGTAAATCCACCAAAAAAGTGTAATTACAACAAACACCATAAAAAGGCATCTTTTCACCTAATCATGGAATAATATAAAAAATAAGGAAGTGATATAACCCAACTAAAGGAAATTGAGTTAAGAAACTCATTACCACTTTAGTAACATCTTAATGAAGTACCCATAAATGAATTAAAATGAATTATTATGTAAAATAAAATAAACAATATAGGATTCATGATATAACATATTAATGGGTCGCATATACATCATAAAAAATGAATTTATTCCATGATATTAAAATATGCCTCAATGAAGGTAAATTGAGAATAAATGCCTTACCTTATGTCAAGAAATCCCATTTATATTCAATAAATATTGTATAAAAAACTAATATAAACAATTTAAATTATATATATAACCGTTATAAGTTTATTAAAGTAAAATTAACCCATTTTAATTTATTTTATTGAATTATTTAATTACTTACTCTGTTATGTCAATGTTGCGTGTTTTTTGGGAGTGAAATTCCTAATCAAAAAACAAAATCATTAAGATGATCGTGATCAATGTGGTAATTATTAAATCATATCAACAATACAAAATCATGAAAAAAATTAGAATTCATATATATTTATTTTATTTTTTAAATAACTTATGAATCATGTGTACGAAAAATGAATTATCACACTATCATTAAGATGGTAGGTTATATGTAAACATGGGTAACATTTACATTATTTATATAATATGATATAGATATAGTAAGAATATTTTTATCTATTCAAATTATATATATAAAATACCATATTATTTATAGAAATGTACTTATACATAGTATCCATATAATGTTTTCACTAAAAGAAAATAAAATAACTTTGTCAGGGTGGTTTTCTATACATACACATGAATGACATTATCATTTGTAAATCTATAGAATAATAATAAAGTAAATGATATCTGTCATGAATCATACCAAGATTCCATCCAACCAAAAACCCGACCTGACATGTGACAAGGACTGAAGGGCATTCCTGATCCCCATGGGATGTTAACTAGTTTTCGGGCATCTACGAACATAATTGGGAACAATGATCCCTTAAGAAAAATACATCACATAAACAAAAGATTAAAATAATATCATGACCAGTATCCATACTAGATTTAAAATAATAAATTTAAATGTTTCAAGTATAATATATATTTACTTTTATTACCAAAACCCAATGTAAATAAATTGGTGAGGGTAATACAACTTCATGAACCATAGCCTCTTTATAACATGAGGATCAACACCCACCATGCCACCACTATTAACACCTTCCAAAAAGAAGTTGATGATAATATTAGTCACTCAAAACTCAATAGGACATTCCTTTATGTGAGTGGGAGAAATTTTTTTCTACAAACATATAATTTTGTATATATAGGTTCTGATAACATTCCTAATTGGATAAAAAAATATGTTCCATGAATAGGTATTATGAGAAAATTAATCATCAAAGTATTCAAAAAAAGAATTATGTTTAGTTGTAAAAAATAAATGGTTCAATTTTGAAAACAATATTTAATTTCCAAATAAAGGTGTAAAAATATAAAAAAATGAAGAAAGTGAACCAATAACATAAGTACTACTGAAAATCCAATTATATCTAGATTATTGGGGAACTAAATACATAATATCTTTGTGATCAAACATAAATAGTTCCCATAAATGACATTATGGAGGGGATTAACCATACTAAAACCAAGGGTTATATTATAATAAATACCTCTGAAAATAATATTTTTCATCTTATACTTCCATTATATAAAACCATAAATAGTGTTGTCTATTCCATTGAACTTATGATCAAACTTAAATTTTAAGCCCATGTTGGTATCCATAACTCTTAATTTATCCTGTCATGAAAAATCCTAATATATAAATTTTGTCTTAACACTCCTTAGATACTATCTATGATAGCCCACGACCTACACTTCCAGATCTATTTCTAAAATCAAAATGATTTATTTCTAAATTTTTTATAAATAAATGTTACCTAATTTAAACCATCCAAATGATACATCATCAAAATGAAATATTGAATCACTAATATAAAAAAGGAACATTTAGTTATATTGTCTTAGTGAAAAAGGAAGTAATATTTCAAGATAATAGCCATTTATTTAAATGCATATTTTCTCCACTTATACTATGATTTTTATATTCCATATAGAGTCTTAAACATGTCCCATGAAAATACTCACACTGAAATATTTATATAGCTAAATAATTCAAATTCATTATTCAGAACATGGGGGAAATAAAAATAATAAAGGGGAGATCAAATGATCATTATGGGTAAAAATAAGCATAAAAATTTTAATATCATTATTTATTATAAGATTAATATAAGGTTACAATGGAATAATAAATTTACATGATAATAACATAAGATAATTCATTCCCATCAAATCTGGGATTACTAAACATGTTTCCTGAAATAAATCTATAAACATGGAAAGATCGTAAGAATAAAAAAGCATGATCCATATGATTTTAATAATGATAAATGGTAGAATTATAAATTGATATAAATAATAAATTAAAAATTTGGTATCATAGATAATTATCTTCATAGAACCCTTACAAGATCCCATGCATATGGAATAACCATTAAAATCAACTTCAAATATAATTCCCCATAAATTATATTCATTAAAAAATAATTTAAATGTGAATAAAACATATTTGGTTTAGGAAAATAAGAGCATATCATCGCTCCCAATGGAACATTGAACATATATAATCCCGAAATAGGATGATTTTGTATCATAATTTACATTTTTGTAACTTTTGAATCAGAATAACTTAAAAGAAAAGATATCAAATGGAATATTAAATAAAATGAATATATGTAAATTCCTCATATTACATTGTAAAGAGAATTATATACAACTCATAATAAAATATTGGTGCATAAGAGAATCATATTTCCATAAGAAAGAAAATTTTCAATGATAAACCCATACGTTGATCATATTATTGAATTATGAAATCATAAATGGAGTGATTATGTGTATGAAATTTAAATCCCCACAATACAATTGGAAATTAAACATACATTAATCAATGGTCATTTTACACTTAATATTTCCATGATATAATAAATAATAATGTCATATAACCCAATGAACAGAAATTGAGTTTAGATATCCTTTACAACTTTTGTAACATCCGAATAAAAACCCATATGATGAATTAACATTAATTGTAACATAAAATACCATGAATCATTCATGATTAATGATATAAAATTTAAAATATGTAACATATAGACTATATAAAATAAAATAGATGAATAACATGAAAATATGACACAATAATGGAAATTGAGATGAAATCCCTTACATCAAGTAAAAAAATCCCATGTATGTTATTTAACTCATATATAATATATTTATATTAAATATTTACTTTTTAAAAAACCTTTTATAGATGTTAAAATAATTACTAAATAATTTTTTAAAATTATTTTAATGAAATATTTAATTATTTATTCGGTTACGTCCATGTCCATTGTTTGATGTCATTAAGTTCATAGTTGAATCTTTTTTTTTTGATTAACGTGATCAAATAGATAATTATTCAATCATCACCAAAATAATATTCATGCCATAATTATATTTTTTTCTATAAATTATTATTTTAAAACCAATTATGAAATATGGTTATGAGTAATGAATTATGTTATAATCATTGAGAAGGTGTGCTATACCTACTCATGAGTAATGATTAAATTTTTCAAAGAATAAGATGGAATGAATCCATGTAGCACTTTGTAAATAATTGTATTTAATTGATAGCTTGTGTTTCAAGAAATAAAAAATTTAGAAAAACCATAAAATATTATATATCTATTATAAACTATTCATTAAATTATTTTCAATAAATATGAATAAATACATTATTAAAAAAATAAACATTTCTAACTCAATTTTTATCTATTGGTATGTTCATAGAAAAATGATCATTTTTTTTAGTAAGTCATTGTATTCATCTAAATTGATTATTCCTTCACTTTATGAGTGAATATCAATTTATATAAGTTCTAGAAAATTTATTTAACATAATTAATTTAATTTATGAAATAAAAAGGTTAAAATTATCTTAAAATTAATTTTTTGATAATTTTCATAAGGCATTTATTTTTTAAGGAATAGTGAAAATAATGATTTTTTATGTAAAACACTATTTTATTTTAAATTATTTACATGGTGAAATTATTTTTGGGATTATATTTATAAATTTATTAGTAAATTTTTATTTAATATAATCCAATTATGGTTTTAAAACTATCTTATATAGAAATTTAGGATTAAAATAGTTTATGTTAATGAAGGGAATTTTTCTGAAATATATTTTTCAAGTAATTTTAAAATTTTAATTTTAATTTTTTTCTAAATATTATGTGTTTATAATTTGGGAAAGTTGCCACAAATAATTGATTCATAGGGCTCTAATTCATTGAATTATTCCCTTTTTTTCCAACATATGTTGTAAAGTTGTTAAATTTTATTAGCACGGTAAAGGGTAAATTGAGTAATTTAAGATAAAAATAAAATTATAAGGACTAAAAAATGACCATAAATGACTCCTAAATTATATTTGATAAATAAAATTCAACACATATAACCTAAATATAAAAATTGTTTTTAATGGAAAATGTGGCATGAAAATTTCTTATATATTATTTAAATCAATGAAAGTGGCAAAATGTCACTTTCCTCAATATTTTATGTGTTCACATGGGAAAAAATAGGTTATGAAAGAATAAAATTTTAAAATCTAAATTAATAAAATTATCTTAATGATAAAATTGTATTTATGAATTTTTGATCCACTTGATTGAGATTATGATATTGATAATATCTTTTTTAAATTAAAGTAAAATATGTCATGTTCATGATTTTAATAAATGTGACATTTTTAAATTCATTTTATCCAAAAGATAATTTCAACTATTAATATTACATTGAAATCTAAAGGATTTATATATATCATGGATTTTATTTATAATTTTTAGTTATCAAATAAGTACAATAAATAATTACATAATGGTGATGCATTAAATATTTTATTAATGTAAATATCAAATAAATGATCTAAAAAATATTATAATAATTTTTTTTGATATTATTAATGTAATAAAATAATTTTATATATTACCTTGTTTTGTTAGTATATAAGGAATTATATTTTTTCAGAGATATCTTATTGAGTTGATATTCTTAAAATTCAATGTTATTAATTTTTTCAAATTGACATTAATAATAATATAAAGTAAATAATATTTTACTAAATGATATAAAATTATTAGAATTATTAAATTCATCTAGATTATTGGGATTGTATTTTTTATTTCATCAATGATCCATTAATGGGACATTAGGAATTTAATGGTAAAATTTTTGACACTTTAGAACCAAAATCTATTCAATCATGATAAGAGTAAAAAGAGTTAAAATTGGATAAAAATAAAAGATAAGGGTAATAATGTGACCTAATTATGTATAAAAATTAGATTATATATTATTTTCAACCCATACTCATATTATATTAATAATAAATTTATTTTTAGATAGTTATAATTGAAAATTAATTTATATTATATTAATATTTTGAGTGTCTCCAAAAGTTCCCCTCACCTCATTTGTAAAAATTCACCTCCTCCCTTATTTATTCACTAGAAATTGTGCCACGTCACTCGACCAACCACTTATAAATTATCTTCTCTACTTCCCTATGAACATTATTGAGGTTATGGAAATCTCAATGACAAACCCTAAATTTCATTAGAAGAGATCCAAAGGAGATATTCTGAAGAAGATGTAATCGCTCAAACTGAACCCATTCATTTTCTACACATACTTAAATTATAGAAATATATGATGTTTATAAGAAATTTAATAAATTAATTATCCTAAATATTATGAAATGTTTTTATGATTATTAAAAAACCATTTTAATCTCCCTTTCCCATCAAAAAATATGTGAAAGTACCACTCGTGCATACGTACAACTTACCGTCTCTATATAGAGATACAATTCATTATCCATATTATATGGATGGGTATTATTATTTATATGTTTTTATATATGATATTAATAATATTATTATACATATGAAATTATAATAATTTTTCTACCTTATCACCATCCAATCTTTTGAGAAACAATAAAGACTATCGTGCATATGTAATGACTACAATCTCCAAAATGGTATGTGATTAATTTTCACTTATATTTCAAATGGATAGAACTAAATATTATTTTTATAAAAATATATTAAATATATAACTTAAAAATTATTATCTAAAAGTTTAATTTTATTTATCTTTCTTTCATTTAATTAGTTGAAATTTGGAAATAACATTCAAGAGTACAAATGACCTACCATCCCCATGATCAGTATAATTCATTTTCCTATAGATAATTTTATGAACGATTATAAGTATGTTTTTAATTATTGTATATAATATTTATACCATTATTAAAAATATATTAATTATTACACCATGATAATAGAATAATGACCTGTACTGCTGAACTGAAACATGATTTAAAAACAAAATAGTTATCACGAAGTACAATGATTTTATTAAAAAGTTATTATTAAACATGTGTTGGGGTGTTATAAAAATTAATAATGTTTATGATAATTTCATGTAATAAATGTATAATAATTCAATTTTTATTATAATGTTTCTTTTAACATGAAATAATAAATTAAATACTTCAGGTATGGGAATTCTCAACTTAATTTCTCTTCATTGGGTTAAACTATTACTTCATCTATTATGTCATTATAAGATTATGTTTGAAATAAATTTGGATTATATTATGATACATTTAAAATTTTTTATTTTTATTTCAATGAATACAAATAATCTATTCATTTAATTAATGCGCACCTCAATCATATGACATTTCTAAGGGTTTATTTCCCAATATCATCCTTATTTGAGATTGTTCTTATTTTAAGACCCTATTTTTTAATATTTATCTTCCATGCCAAAGTTTTATAAAAATTATTATAAAATTATTTTTAGAACTTTTTAATTAATGTTAATATCCATTTTTATGAAATTAATAATTATTCAAAATTAGTTTTGGAATGCTTTTTTTTTGTTTTCTAGACAAGTATCTTTGTGAATTTTCTGATAAACATTCACTGAAATATTTTTTGACATATAAGGAATTAACAGATGTTCATTCACTCCTGACACCTTAATGACTTGAATATTCCTTTAGATGATTACATGGTAATTTTAAATGAATATTTTTTCTTTTTTAATTGGGCATATTTTATAAAAAATATTCAAAATCATAGGATATTTTCTTCAAGAATTGTTTCATGTGATTTTCAAAAATATTATCAATTTATGATAACATTATTGAATGTAAATTATGATTTAATGGGGTTATGAATCATGTATACTAAACTTATTATTTTTAAATTTGTCTTATGATTATGAGTTATTTAATGATAAAATAATTATGAAACCCATTTTAAGGGTTCTTGTATCAAGAATAATTTATATTCTTGAGGAACACATATGTATGGGGTTCATTATGTCATGCATAGAACATATATCTCCCTATAATTAATTTGTTATATATTTATATCTCATTAAAAAAGTATTACAAGAATGATAAGTTTATCATGTTTAGAAATATAGGACCAGAATGAGGAATGAACTTTGTTCAGTAAGGGACATTTCCCACAATGATGTTCTTGATAGTGAGCCATGACTAATATAGAAATGATTTCCAAAGCTTATGTGTTTTAAAAAATTCAATGTATTATTAATTTTTTTGAAAAATGTTATTTAATTATCTTATAATTCATGTATTATAAACTTCCAAACATTTTCCATGAATCATGATTATTGTCTTTCATATTAAGGGTATGGTTATTAAATATTATGCTCAGGTTCTCTTACCTCTTTGTTAATTTTATGTTTTTGTATCACTAATTTTTAACCTTATTGAGCATCTATGATCACCCTTTCTTATTATTCCCTTCCTTTTGTTATAAAGAAAGGATTAAAGTTGGATTACTAAAGGGGAATATCTTTAGGGGAAACAATGATAATTTTTCACCAAATTAGGATTTTTTGTTCCAAGATTTCAAAGAAAGTAAACTATTATGGTCCCCAAGCATGATTTAATTAAATGTAATGAATATTCATCTAAAAATATATAATAAATATATAGATAATGATACATCAATTATAGTTGGTATCAATGAATTATTTTAGTCAATACTTGGAAACTAGGATGGGAAAACCCTAGTAAGATCCCTAAGGATACTACTATGTATAGTTACAATCCTATAATTTTTTAATTATCATGTATAAAGTAGGAAAAAACCTATGATTTTATATATTGAATGTAATTTACCTAGATTATGTTGTTTTCCCACTGTGACTAGTGTTAAACTACATATATGGTTTTAGATAATGTCTAGAACCCCATGTAACAACCTTATTGATGAATAGGATAGAAAAAGAAATGATTTTACTACTTAGATACATAATATTATAGGAGTATTGATCAAAAATAATGTTTATATGATAATAGAAAATTCTAAAAACATGATGGAATTCCAAATAAATATAGGAGTGAACAACATTCTTTTGTGTCCTTCAATAGTATTTTCCACCGTCTTTTTGTGGGTATTTTAAACCACTTGTGGATGAGAAGTGGATAAGTTATAGTAAAAAGATATTTTTCAGTTCTACAATGTTCAGAACATGGGAAAATAATTTGGATTTTCAACTTTTTAGAGTGTTACTTGGATTAATGGTGGAATATTATCAAGACTATGAGGAAACAAGATGAAATTTACTCCAAGTAATGGAATGATACCGTGAAATTGTATTTCAATAATTACACTACTTTTATTATTTATATCAATATAGAGAATGGGTTCCTTTATCCCTTCAAAAATGATGATGAATCATTTGGTAGCTAAGAAGTAAATTTTAGAATACATGTAGGGTGTGGTTGTCAAATTTTCCTCAAACATCAAAGTACGGTTGATTGATTATTTAGTTGATTAAATTTTATTTTTCTGATGAAAATTATCCATAAATTAATTTTGTAGATATGAAGAAATCAGTTTATGTGATTTCATGGATGAGAAGGAGATTAGAGTTACCCATAAATCTTATGGGTTTTATAAGAAGAGAAATTTTGAATTAAAATAAAAATTTGAAAACCATGTAAATGATAATATGATCATTGCATTATGATAAATGTTTTTAATGAAATATAGAGTAGACTATCTTAAGGGGAATAATAACTATTTTAGGTTTGTAAGGTAAGGTCATTATGATATTTACTACTGAGTTGATGGGAAAAAGATAGTTATTTATGAAAATAGATAGAAGGCTACACAAAATTCAGGTACCTCACTATAGTTCAGAGAGTGTTAGTAAAATGAGGATTATGATTAATAATGAAAAAATCCAAGGGCTAACCAGGATTATCATTTTTAGAAACATATTGAGGCGAAAAAGGGAAATCACATATGATAACTATTCGAGATGTGGACTATAAAAAAAAGTGGTTCAATGATTTATTATTTATGAACATTATAGTATGTGTACATTTTTGGTATTATGTAATAACAAAATATCTTATGATTGGTACACTATTATTTTTCCATAAGGTTTTGAAATCATATGTTGAATAGTACTAGTAACTATGAAAAGTGATTGAGGTGAATATATTATTAATGGAAGGATAACCCTTATTATAAACACATTATAGGGAAAATGAGATAATTAGATGATTTATTGTGATAAAATAAATGGGATAATATTTATGACCTTGTAAATTATTATAAATATGATGAAAATGAGGTTTTTGGATTGATTTTATAGAAATATTGGGTTTACGGTATAAGGAAATAGTTCCATTTTGAATGAAAGTAGGTTTTCACTGTGGTTTTTTGGTTATTCAGGTAAGTACCATGTTTTAATAGAATAAATTATAATGATCTTCAGATATTTGGTATGTGACAATTAAGAGATATGTCTTGTTTCATTATGGATTAATGTTATGTTTTTTGGTGAATTTAGTTCCCTTCTATCGACTTTTCTGGATTTTAATCTTTTGTAGGGTTCATAAGAGTAATAATTTATCAAATTGTTGAATTTGAATCATTTTAATGGTTTTAATGATTAATATAATACTTAAAAATATGATTACTTGTGATTATTTGATAATCTATTATTAACAATTAGTTATGATGACAACAGGAGACCAAAAAATGAATTTTCATCCATTCTAGATCATATGATCAACTATTTATTTAGGAATTACTTTTTCAAATTCGTTTCTTAAAGTAAGAGAAAAGTGGAAATTGATTAACACACAAAATATGGTGATATTATAATTTTTGATGAAAACAAGTAACTATATTTTATCAAATGAATTTGAAAGAACATTTTTAACTATTATATTCTTTTTTGATGATATCAATGAACTTTTCCAAACCAATTTGGTCTATTTTTTTGAGGTTATTAACCTTATCTTGAAAATTTTCTCTATCACTATCTATTAGTCCTTGGGGATTATTTTTACCTTCAAAATACATGATTTAATGCTTTTAATATATATAAAACTAGTTACACATTACTTCATACAACCTCTAAGTTTCCAACATTCCATTTTTGAGGGATATTTTATTATTATTATTCATGATATTGGTCTCTCTGAATAAATTATAAAATATTAAACCTTTGATATCCAAGATGAATTTTGAGGGGGGGGGGGGGAATTGATTTAAATTTTTATTGAATGTAGCACCCCAATAATTTTTTTGAAAAATACTATAAAATTATTTGATTTCTTTTATATCTTGTGTTGTATGAAATAAAAATTTTAGATAGACTGCAATATATTATATGTTCATTATAACCTAACCATTAAAATTTTGGAAATAAATATTAATAACTGAGTTATGAAAGGAATAAAATTTCCAAATTATTATTAATGAATTTGTATGTTGTTAGTAAAATGATCAACTAATGTTCTATAAGAATCTCTAATATTCAAAAAACTATAAAAATGAGTAGTTCATATTATTTTAAGTAGATATTAATTTTTAGAGGTTATATACATTTATTTTACTAAATAATTAAAATTTTCAAATCGATAATTTCAAAAATATCTTTATTTTTTTAAAATAAATGTTCAAAAACATTTTTTTAATGAATAGTGAAATCACAATTTTTTACGAAAAATTTACATTATTTTAAAGTATTTACAATGTAAAATTGTGTTTTGGATTGGTATTAAATTTAAATTACATATTTGTGATGTAAAATATTATAATAATGGTATTTTAAAAATATTTTACACATTAATTTATTATAAAAATAGTTTTTTAAAAAATAAATTTTTTTACAAAAAACTATTTTTCAATGAGTGTTCTCGGTTTTATATTAAACTTAATTATGAGAAATATTTGTTATGAAATTTAAAAAATGGATGCTATATTTGATTTCCTATTTTCCAAATTTAATGAATATGTTACTTTTATTTCATCCAATATGAATATTAAACTTGTGAAAATTTCTTACCAAAATAAAGTTTAAATTTAGTAATTTTGGATAAAAATTGAATGGTACGGACTATAAAATGACGCTAATACTTGGAAAAATTTTATTTGGTGAATTTAATTATCCCCTTAACACCATGGGATATAAATTGGGTTGTTTAATAGTCAAGATTCATTGAAATTGACTAAAATAGTATTTGAATCAAATAAAGTCCAAAAATTTCGATTTTGTTAATATTTCATATATGCCCACATAGAGAAAATTTTCGTTTATGAAAGGCTTAATTTTCTGTTTTTTCATAATAAACATAATTTCTTGATGATAATTTATTTATTAATTCTGGAGACACATGGATGGAATTATGTTTTTATAAAATTCTAGTTAATGAAAGTCAAAGATTCCATATTAATGATTTTAAAAACTATAACATTTTAAATATAGTTATATCCCGAATATGAATTTGATTATAAATAGTAATTTAATAGATAAAATATTTATATAAATCATAAAAATTTAATTATAATTATTATAAATGATATAGGCACTTTAAATAATTACACAATGATGATGCTGTAATTATTTTATTAAGGGAAATATAATTTTTTTATTATATATATTAAGATAAATATTATTTGAGATAATTAATCTCATTTAAAAAATAAATATATGATATTAAAATTATGGTGATATAATAAAACATTTTTTATTGATATAATGTTGTGAAGATATTATTAAGGGTCAAATTAATGATTTGAATAAAACATTACATTAATTATATTTTAAACTAATTTTTATTCTATTAAATGATTCAAAATTATTAAAAATATTAGATTAGAAAAAATTATTTGGATGATATTTAATATTTATTAAATTATCAATTTATGGTAATTTTAAAATTTTATTTTAAAAATATTTACCCCTATGGAGTAATATCCATAATGTCATGGAAAGAGTTAGAAAGTTAAAAAATGTGTTAAAACTAAATAAAAAGGCTTATTATGTGACCTAAGCCGGTCTAAATTTATTTTATGAGGGTATCTCAGCCCACAATAATCTTATCCATTAAATAAACACTTTGTAACAATTTGGAATATAAAATAAATTTATATTAATTAAACTTTTTGGGAGTTTGCTAAAGTACCCAACACCAAAAAATTAAACGGACATATCCTCCATCACTTTTTTCACATCATATCTAAACTTCTATATAAACCATACACTAAATATTTATATTATCCAATTAATTATAATATTTTTTGTGGTTCTGTTTATTTAAAAATACCAATCGTATGCACCATTAGGGGAGATCCAAAAGAGACATTTTGAATAATAGGTAATCCCTCTAAGAGATCACATTCCTTTTCTACTATTCATTAACTCCAATAAATCTATGATGTTTATCATAATATAATTACATAATTGTCCTAAATATTCATAAAATTTATTATGATTACTAAAAAACCATTACACATCCTCTTTCCCATCAAATTATTGGTGAATGTATTGCTTATGCGTATATATAACATACGTCTCCACGTAACGATACAATTTGTTTTTCATACCCATCATATATGGATGGGTATTATGAAGTTGTAAGTTATTATATATGATATTTATAATATAATTATTCAATTGTAAATATTTTATTATTTATACATTTTTATCATCCAATTTTTGATAAATTATAATGTTGATCGTGTGTACATATTGACTACCCTCTCCACGATGTGATGTGATTCCTTTTCGCTTATATTTCACATAGATGTTAATAATGATGATTTTTATAATCATATATGATATATATAACATAATAATGATATTTTAATGGTTTATTAATAATTCCATTTCTTTCATTTTATTAGATGAAATATATAATAAGCATTCATGACTACCTACAACCTACCATCTACATGAACAGTGTAATTCATTTTTATATTTCTAATTTTATAAATTATTATAATTTTTTTTGAAATTAGTTTAAATTTTATTTATACAATAGTTAAAAATCTAGTAAATATTCCAAAAATAACAATGTATAAGGATCATGACACCCAAACTAAAAAAATCTTGAAAAGAAGGTGTTATCAATGAGAAGAGTGATTTTAATATCGAATTATTAATAATTATGTGATTAAAAGTTATAAATTATTACTAAACTATATCATATGGTTAAAACATAAATATATAATAAATAAATAATTATTATACATGTTTTTAACTTTTAATAGATAAAAACCGTTGTTAGGTAAGATAATGTTTGACCCAATTTCAATTCATTGGGTTATACAATTATCTCATTGATTATGTCATTCAATGATTATGTATGAAATAAATTTTGTTTATCATGTGTTGTATTTGCACTTGTTTTATGTTGTTTCACAATGAATAAAAATAATCAAATATTTCACACATTCTCACTTTAATGATATAATATTTCTAAGGGTTTATTTGACAATATCACCATTACTTGAGATTGTTTATGTTCAAAGTCACCATTTGGGAAAATTTAACCTTTTTATCCATGTTTTCTAATAAAAAATCAAAATGGTTTACCTATTATCCACTAAATTTTTAATTCCATTTCTTCTATGATTTACTTTTGAAAACAATATTTTTAGTGTATTCTGAACACGGCTCCTAATGTATTTTCCCAATAAAATAAATAGACGAACATTTTTTAACTTTTATTTGATGAAAAAATTTATCTACTTTCATGAAACCTAAATTACATCAATCATCCATTAATATCTTGAATGATTCATTTAAATGATAGTTTTTTCCTTGTTAATTTCATGTATTTTATAATAAAATGTTCTCAAAATAGAAAACATATTTTTATCAAGAATTATATCAAGTGATATTCATAATTATTTTCCATATAATAAAAAATTAATTTATTTTAATTATGATTAACTAGGGTTATGATTAAAGGATACAATACCCATCCTTTATAAAATTGTTTTTATGAGTTATTCAATGATGAAATGTTAATGATACCCATTTTAAAGGGTTTTGATATGATGATTGATTTATATTCATTGTGAACACATATGTATGGATTTCATTATGTGAATGGTGTAAACTACAATTTTATATAATGCATTCGTTAATGATTTATATCTTATCAGATATATAGGAATAGAAGAGTAAATGACCATGGAATAGTAATACAATATTTTAGGAAGGATTGAATGTGGTTCAGTACGGGGCATTGTCAATTATGATTGTCTTGGTAGAGATCCTTAACTAATATGCAAATGGTTTTCATTTCATATGTGTTTTCCCAAATTTTATGTCTTATTTCAATGTTATGCTCTTATGGTTTATTTTCATTTATTATCTTATGATTAATTTCTTATTAATTTCCAATATTTATACCATGAATCATGATTATAGTATTTTATATTAAGGGTATAGTTTTGACTTTTTCAATGATCTCATACTTGTATGTTCATGTTATGATTATGTGTATTAAACATTTACCCTTACTGGTCATCTGATATAACCATATATTATGTTTCTCTTCCCCATAATGTAAATAATGGTTTTATGTAGGAGTACTGAAGGGGAAAATATTTTTGGGATAAATTGAAAATCATTCACCAGAGTAGTATCCTTTGTACCATGTTTCCATAAGAAAAAAACTATTATGTTCCTCATAATTTTTTTTTGTATTGAAATTAATATTCATCTAAAAAATGTTATATCAATGAATTATAATTTTATTCTAATATATAAAAAATGTTTCACTATACACACGTGACATGTGGAATGATATGAAACCCTATTCATGTAATAATTTCTCCCTCATGTCTTGTAAACCATGCATGAAATGCACCAAACTACATTCCATTGGGATGGGTCTATACATGACTAACCAATATGGTATGTGTATCCACAATGGACACCATGTTATATTTATAACTAATAAAACCATAGATCAATAATCAGGGAGGTGCACAACATGGGTTATTCCAAAGTAATTGTCATGTTACCTTGTAACTCTCCATGATTTGTATAATTTTCCATCTCCCACACAACCACTGTATAAAAAATCTTGAATCTATATCCTATAGGAAACCATTTCTATCCATTACCACCAACGGTACACCAGAGGGATTCAATATTCCACGTTTTATAATTTTGAATATGTTATACCCTCTTCAATTGAATGTATGTGCTGTAAAACTACTTGAAAACCACCCCATGTTCCAATATATTTCCATTTTCCCTTTCTAACCGATTTAATCTTATAAATTCATTTAATCCACCTCAACACTCTGATTTATCAGCCATTATCTTGGTAAATTATAGCCACCCTCATGAGAAATCAAGATGAACGAAGGGAGCCAGATATATGTGGCTGATGAAAATGTAACAACACAAAAATGATAAAACACAAGTGGAAATTTATAGAAACCCATAAAAAATCATTTTATTAAGGATTCACTTATAAATAATTCCTATATAAAGGGATATAAATCATAAATTTCTAAATTTTTGGAAACAAATCACATGATGATCATTCCAGTTAATATGTATGTGTAATATAATTCATTCATAATATTATATTGGATAAATATTGGAACCTCATAGAAGTACCTATAGAACGTGGCTTAAATTTAAATTTAATTGTAATATTATATAATAGTGGTTTCCACATTAATCTATTATCAACTTCATGATCCCATTCATCATCTTCTAATCATTTGATCATTACTGTCATCCATTATCTAGTTTAGTTCCTATGATCAATCATCGATCTCACCAAAATCTAAAACATATACCTTTGACTTTCTATCAACTGTTAAGTATATGATAAAAATGGATAATTATAGGGAGAGTTCATAAAATGTTTTTTAATGAAGGGATCCTTGTGTTTCTATAATTAACATAAATTAACATAATTAATATATTTAATTTATTAAATTAGTTAATCGATTAAATTAATTAAATTATTACATTAGTTACATTAATGAATCAATTTCCATCCATGATGGCCCAAAAATGGGAACCTTATTGTGAATAAAATTTATGTTGCATCTATGGTGAAACCACAAATTAGAGACAACCATGTTGCAATAAATTACATTTGATAATTCATTTTGTTGGAAATTTTAATAAATCCCCAACACACATTTGAATGTTTATGTCTCATCAACCTGCATACTTACACATTTATTGATCCCAACATTACTCGATCAATATAGATATTAAACTATAAGTGTTTACTATATAGATAACACCCTCATGGTAAGATCTGGGAAATACTAGAATACATTATAGACTATACTTCAAGCCATCATAAAGAATGTCTCATTCTATATTCTCTACAATTCTATAAGGGTGATCATAATCCAACTTGTAGAGAAAACAACGATACCTATGGAATTCAATCCGATTTTTATTCTTGTCTATATCCTTGGGACAATCATGGATTTATAATTAGAATCATTGAATAATTCCATAATATTCATTATAATTGTATTTATCATCCATCCAATTAATGCAAATTCACATGAACCCAAGAAAATGGGAAGCTGATATGAATTAATACATGGTTCAAAATAATCACCACACCCAAGTGGGCTTTCTCTACTACTGATGGTGTATTCTGACTCACATTCTAAATCTCAAATGCTTCATATTACCAATAATATTTAACCAATTAATATACATCTATGAACCCCTGCACATGTTTTATAGAATGATTGAATATCGTAAAATTTCTTTTCCTCAACCATCTGTAATATCACCTCGTATAATACAGTGATTGAGAGTTTGATTCTATTATAGGAAGCTGTCAAGATTAATTTTTTATAACATGAGGTTCCAATGAAATTTATAAAATTTAAAACTACGTGGTATGATGAATAGATCATTCCATCATCTACTATTATGAGTTTCATTGAAGGGGGGATATGTATTTTACGTTGAACTACACAAATTGATTCATATATATTTCCAATCATAGTCTATTTCATCCTATATACCCTTTTAATAGCACCATGTTCCTAATAGGAACCATTTTACCGATATTTAGTGGTATTGTATAAATTTTTTCAATAAAAAAACATAGCTCGTGACATCATATGTTCCTCCTAATATATCTTCCATATTGAGAACATATCCTATAAGAGGGAGTTTATTGATCTAAATGAAATACCAGAGATGTATTTCCATCCATGACAGCACTCTATAAGCCTTATGGTGTGACACTATATTGCTTTTAAAGCCAGGGAACCAATAAACCTATAGATCCCAATATAACACTTATTTCTCACTTTAGGGACTTTGAAATAACTATTGTTTCATCAAAACACAAACATATCATAAATACCATTTCGTCGAAATATACACAGGAACATATGATATCTAATAATTCAAATTTGAATAATGTCTAGGGGAGAACCTAGGAGGTCCATGTGCATTAATGATTACATGGAAACAATCATGCTATTTAGTAGAAAGTAGATCATCTATGGAAATATATTTATATTGAGCTATATCTCACACTCTAATATTATAAATTTTATCTTCATTGAGTTTATGGAAATCACCCACTAATGGTTCACAATCACAAATAGAGAGATTAATACAATAATCAATATATGGTTAGTGAATGTTGATTATAGATTGAAACAGTTATACTAGACTTCAATAAATATTCTATCAACCATGTATTAGGCTTGCATAACAATCTAACGGGTCCTCTTTCAAAAAATTTCATATAGATTATATATCATACTGGTAGTATCATAATACTCATAAATAATTATGATATTCTATTTGATAAGATCTTCTCTATGTAAAAAGTATTGATAGACTAACTCAAGTCATGTCGAGTGTGAAACACTCAATCTGGTCATAGAAACAATTAATTTTTGTCCATGGATAAGTTGAATGACGCTTAAATATGAGAAAATACCCATTAAAAATATAACAATAAACAAAAGATGGATATTTGTATGCATTACCCATCATAAGGTATCATGTACCCATAAAGATCATATAATATCTCGATGATCTGACAAAATTACATGATGGAAAATAAATGAGCACTATGTACTACATGTACCAAATTTCTTATACCCCTACAATTATTTCTTATATATTTGGGTAAACAAATAGGTTAAAATAAAATAGGATAAATGATACATTGGTTTCCATAACTACATCGGTCACCCTAGTCTGATAATCAAAATGAAGACCCCATTAAACATCATTGGCCTAAACACCCAAATCAGTCATCATATTTCTACTAACAAAAATTTAGATCACTAGTACCCAACCCACATTGATACCACTCAAACAACACATGAACCACTAGGGACCTAACCTAGCTAGTTGTATATTGGCTATTCCACCATAGAAAAAACTCAAAAATGGACGTGGATGGTGACCAAATCTAATCATGTGTATGAAATAATATCAAAGGACATTGATTATTACAGTTTAAAAAAGGAAACATATACCTGTAACAAATAATAACCAGAAGAAAAAGAAATATATTTATATAAAACCAGACTATATACAATTAATGTGTGTGAAATCAAATATGTGATTATTTCAGCATAGTCATATACCAAAGGAATGGTACATCCAATAAGACATTGTATCTAAAAAAATGACTCTCAATAGATCCACCTCACTATTTTTACTCAAGGATAAATCTATAACAAAAAATATAAGAATTTCAAACATTAATCCCCATGAAAATTCATACCTCTCATAGATTCAATAGACATTAGCTTTGAACAAGGTAGATCAACTCCATTTTGTCCAATACCTTCCCCAACATACACATTATATTCCATGACAAAATATATATGGGAACATTGACCATGAATGGATTAGAATAAAAAACTCTATACGATGCACCAGAAACTAAAAAAATTAAAACAAATAAACTTGTAAAATCAAATATCTCAGTAATATAGAGTATCTCAGAGGAATATAGGGTAATATATTTAATATACGATTTATAATGAGAAGTTATAGGGGTGAAAATTAATCCCAGTCATCTGAGAAAAAAATACAAGATGATCATATCTCATTAACAATTTTGGATAATTGGAGAAATTTAATTCCCAATACATTGGAAGTCTATATCCTTATTATATGATACATCCTGAAGGCCACTAAGGTGTGTATGGAAAGTCACAGGTTTATGTTATTTGGTATATTCATCATTTAAAAAGTGCACACTACTATAAGAATAAAAAAAATATAACCATCACCACCCTAAATCTTGTTTAATTTTTTCAAGGGTGTACCACAACATATTATCCTATTTTTTTATGCCATAATTCCATATTCCATATTAAAAAGAAATTCTATTTTCATGGATTGATATCATCCATGGGAGTATATAGTGGATTCTTTTTTATAGAAGAATTTCCCATATTTATGATGAAATGTTAATGATTTTACCTCTAAAATTAATTTTAGTTAATATATAATGAAATTTGAATAATTTTTTGATGTAATTGTTATTATTTTAATATTTTATGGATATTACATTTTCCATTTTTTTAATAGTAAAATATTAAATAACTAAAAATTCATATTCGTTTTGAAGAAGCACAGTCGATATTTTTTTGGAATGTTTATTTGATATAATATTTTTTGTTATTTTAATACACTAAAAATGAATATATGCATGTTATATGTTTTTTACCTTTAATATTAATTTGTTTTAACATGTTTCTGAAATTAATATATTTTTTGAAATTAAATTACATAATTCTTTTAAAATCTTGTTAAATTTATTATTTATATTTTTTATTATTCTCTTTATTATGTTGTGTAGAATGAATACCAACCCAATTTTCGTGGATCAATTATGTAAATATGATATAATATTTCATATAATACGTATGGGTAACATGGAAATCTATTAAAGGTGACTAATTTTTTTTTGAAATTTGTCTTATAGATTGATTATTAAATATGTAAGTATAACTATGTACCTCAACATTTGGTAAAGGTCATCCAGAGAGATACAGAATGTTCAATATCACATTTCATCCATAATGAATTATCGAAAACAGTTTTTGAAGTTACATAAATATATATACTTATTTTTAGGTCCATAATAATATTAATCTATCACATCACAAACATAAAAAATGGATAGTGCAACAATGCTACATAAAGTAGTCCACAAATTAGAAACCAAAATAAGGGTTTTCCCTATTTATAAGGAGGTTATTTATAGTCCACCTAGATTATTAGAGACTATATATGGGTATTATGAGTATCTTATTTCCCCTTGAGGGTGTTTTCTTAGTCTAATGGAGAATAGGAATCCCAGATTTGTAAATTTAAATCATAAGAGTGATTGAGCTAGAGTTGTGAAGGAGAGAACTACCTATTTATGAATTAAATTGACGAAAACATCCATAGATGAATCATGAACCTAAATGAGATGATAATATTCTCAAGGGAACTTCTAGTGGTGATCTAATAATAGAGAATATAAATATTTACAAAATCCATGTAGAGATAGGTGGTCTGAGACACAGGTTTCTACCTTTGAGATATAATGACTGGTAAAGTAGTGTGAGGTCAATTAAGCTTCAGTATTGATAGGGTATTTAAAAAAATTTGTATTTATTATAGATGATTCATCAAATATATAATATGATAACATTTTATTTGATAGGTTCTTCTCCTATCACTTGAAGAAAATGATGTTGAATTAGGGCTTGCAGGATGTAGATCTCATTCATGTGTGATTTTTAATGAATTTTTTTACTTATTAATATAAAAATTATATATTCCCAACTACCTAATGGGGAGATTTAACTCAGTATTAATACATAACTCTATAAGTCTACACTTTGTGGTTGATTGATTTTTTTGTTTAGGCATTCATGTTTTTGATCTTTAATAATGGAGGTAAGGTTTTTTTATCATATATTATCATGTGGATATTGATGCTACCTAGATATTTGAAGAATGTTTTATAATTTTTTTCTTCACATCTTTGGGGTTATAGTAGTGGTGATGTAGGGATACGAGATATTATTCAGTACTAGATCATTTTTCTACACTCATTATAAAATCCACTTCCAAATTTTAATTTTTTTCACTTCTTTTGAGGGAGTTAATTGATAGTTTTTCTTTATATTTCCTTAATTTATTTATTTTTTATAAATTAATTTTTATTGATGAATTTATTTTTTACTGATTTTGGGTGTTTCTTGGGTGAATATTTCATAAAGTTTGGTAAATAGATATAGAATTATTATTTAGTTATGGAGAGGGAGGTGATTGATTAAAGAAATTACTAATTTATTTAGAAAGGTCCCATGTTCTAATATTTTATCCTTTTGTAGATGGATGATAAAAATTAGAAGAACTAATCAACATAGGGATGGTAGGTTTCTTATTGATATTTTCTTATATCTATTTTCGTGCAATAATTTTATTTTATTATAATAATTTATTTATATATCTCTCATCAATAGTTATAATGAATTACTCTCTTAATACCAAAATAAAATAAAATCATAAAAATAATTTTAGAGAATAAATATGTAAGAAAAACTTCCTCAATGATTCAACCCCAATGATAGAAACTATAAAATATCTAGGTAGATTATACATGAATTTTTTCCCAGTCTTATAATAATCCAATTTCAAAATTAGTTCTATTTATATAGAGGGATGTTTTAATCGTGATTCCATTCAATAATTTTAATTATATTGAATAATAGTGAAGGAATCTTATGATTCTGAATTAGTATATCAATTACATTACACATCTATGAATGTATATAGGGATTTTAAGAAATATTTTGAATACTTTCTTCGATGAAAATGATACAAAGAAACCATCAATGAAGACTTGGTTAAATCTCATAGAATGATGCAACTAATTTCATAAGAATCCATCTCAAATACTAAGGATAAAAATCGAAAGGATTTATTTCCACCTACATTTTATGTTGACTATGGAAGATAAATTTTTTTAGAGTGGGTGTTTTAAAACATTATCATGAGTTGAACTCTACCAATATGATATAAAAGAGAAACCAATATTCCATGAGATGTTTATAATGATTTAAATAGTATAAACCTTATAATTTTTAGGAAGATAGATATGACATAGAAGATTATTTATCATATTGCATTTATTTGATAAATATTATTTTCCATAATATGTCGAATGATTTTTAATTTTTTTAATAAAATGTAACATCTCAAATAACAATCACTTATTCCATGATTGTTACCATAACTGAGGTGGTTTATTTTGAGGAATGGATAGAGGATGATGAAAACCAGTATCTAATACAAGACATCTTCATAGGAGTAGTAATGTTCCATGATAAAAATATTTATTTAAATTTATATGGAAATAATATTATTATTTATATGGGTATATTTAAATGATAATTTGAATATGTTATAAATGATATTTATTTTGTTCACCCATGTGAATGTTTCATTGAGAAACATTATTTATTCAATCTCAGGGAGAGTTAAGATAATACTAATAATTCACTTGTGGAGGCACATCTAGAATTGTAAACACTTGTTGAAAAATAAAATATGGGTGAAAATAGGTACGAAGAAGATTTATTAAATAGATATATTATTCGGACTGAGGATGTTGGTATGCATCGATATTATAATAAAGAATTATTTTTTCAAATAGGACAAGATTAAAAGTCATATATTACATACACAATAATCATATAGTGAACCCTACTCCTCAAGGTCAAAAAAGGGAATTAACCCTGTTTATTTTACCCCCCTCTACTACTGCACAAGAGTAATAATACCAAAGAGTAGAACATTAAAAATTAGTATCAAATGAAGCATGATAATATATAAAAAATATTCAATTATTTATATTCATGAATTTTTTAGTTCTTGAAAAAAAAATCCACATACTCTATTAGACTAGTGAAAAAACATCTTATGACCTAGATATGGATAGTTTAAATAAATCACCACATTAACGACTATTCAAATATTTTCTAGATTTTTTTTATTTTTTAAAATTTTTATTTTATTATTCTTATTTCAATGATTTTTTATGATTTTATTTGTACAAAATAATGTGATAGTAACATTACACTAAATTAAGTTAAAAACCCACTTGTTGTCAATTATATTAAATGTTAGGTATGATTTCCTATTTTCATTTCATTAAAATTTTAATAATTTTATTTTTTAAAATAAGAATGTTCTGGAAGAGAGAGTGTGGACTCAATCTCTAGAAACAGATTTAAGTATTTAAATGTGGTATCATTCATTCATAAAGTGTTTTTTTGTTTAATTTTTTTGGTTATTATATGATGAAAATAATGTATGGTAGATGGGTAAATTTAATACTATTTTATAAAAATATTTTTTTTTCAAAAAAAAAAGGATTCTAGTAAACTAAATATTTTTCATATATTACATTTCAGTTTTAAATTTATAATTTTACATATTTATAACTTTAGTCATGTGTGCACGCATTGGTATTAGTGATCTGCATGATTAACTTATCTGAAACTATTGGTTGGTAAACTTGTTTTAGCCTACACTATTGAAAAAAAAATTTCATACTTTTTTTTTCAATAATTATCTAGATAAAAACATTTCATTCATTTATTTATTATTATAGTGATATTTAAAGTCTAAATATCATTTTTTGATAATTTTCAGAAATATTTGTTTAAAACTATTTCATGGAAATTAATTGTTTTTCTTCAAAAAAGAATCTATTTACTTTTAATTTCAATTATTTACAAGATATAATGTGTTGATACTTTATTTTTAGACCAAAATAGATATGGGTTTTCAAAAAAAATATAGCATCAAAGTTGTGGAACAACCCAATTCAATCTCTATTAAAAAACATTATTTTCATTTTTTTAATGTGATGAATTATTTTTTCATTGTTTTCATTATATAGTGTTTGTAAAAGTTAAACCATACAAAATATTGGATTTATTTCATTGAGTTATGATTCACATTCAAGGGATGTGTTTCATTAATTATATTCGTTTGAGTGACTGATATAATCTATTTCTGCTATATTTTTAAATTTAGTAATTAATAATCAATTTGTAATTATGAATTACATTATAAAAAAATATAAGATGAACCTTAAAGACAATAATATTATTTAAAATACATTATTAACTAAAACATTTACCATAATTTATTCATTCTAGTTTAGTTTAAAAACATTTGATATTTTAAATGATTAATTATGAAACATTCCAAAAATCCCTATTTGGCACCAAATATTTGATATAGAAGCAGGATGGTATTTTTTCAACAATGGTGTTATTTGATCATTATTATACGTGTAAAAAATTATTTTGAGTTTATTTACTACATATAAATTCTTCCAACCTACTAAATTTCAAAATATATTCCGAATTCAAATATCCTCAAAAGTTTTCTCCCACGTTAACATTCCGTAATGGGGAAAATGTTTTGTTTTTAGGGTTTTTTGGGGTTTTAAATTATTATATGGTATATTTCAATAGTCTAGAAATCAAAATGAAGTAGATTTTTTAAATAATATATTCTTTCATTACATATTGTTTTTCAACATATGTAAATATTTCAAATAATCATGGGCTAATTTACCCCTTTTAGTGATTGAGAATTTTCATTGAACCACTATCTTAGTCCAGTGACATAATTTTTATTACTCTCTTTAAAACTAATCATGTAAGTCATTGTAATTTAAAATTAAAATCATTATTATATCTGTTAGTTTCAATAATATTCCAACATAAAATATTTTCGCTTAATTGGGATTTGAAATAAACTCCCAACTCTGATTGCAATTTCAATTTTCAATTATTTAGATGTTCAATATCATACTCCCATTTATCATCGCCTCATCATATGATCATTGGTGTCATCCATTACCCTGTGTAGTTCATCTAATTGATCATAAATCTCACAAAAATCCACCACATATCCATTTTTACTTCTATCAAGTGTTAGGTAAATGATAGAAATGGATAATTATAGGGAAATTTCATAAAATGTTTTTAATGAGTGAATTCTTGGGTTTCTATAATTAACATAAATTAATATAATTTATATATTTAATTAAATAAATTAGTTAATCATTTAAATTTATTAAATTATTAAATTATTTACATTAATTTATCAATTTCAACCCATGATGGCCCAAAAATGGGAACCTTATTGTGAATTAAATTTACGCTGAAACTATGGTGAAACCACAAATGGGAGACAACCATGGTGCAACAAATTACATATGATAATTCATTATGTTAGAAATTATAATAAATCCCTATAAAAAAATTTTATGTTTATGTATCATCAAACTCCATATTTACACATTTATAGATCCCAACATTACTCAATCAATATAGATATTAAATTGATATTATTTATTATATAGATGATACCCTCTTCGTAAGAACATTCAAATACTAGAATACATGATATGCTATACTTCAATCCATCATAAAGAATGTCTCTTCCATATTCTACACAACTCTGTAAAGGTGATCATCATCACACATGTATATAAAAGAATGATACACATAGAATTCAACCCCATTTATATTCTTGTCTACATCAATGGGACAATCATGGATTTACATTTAGAATCATTCAATTATTCCTTAATATTAATTATAATTGTATTTATCATCCATCCACTTAATTCACATTCACATGAACACAAGATAATGGGTACACAATATCAATTAATACATGGTTAAATATAATAACCACACCCAAGGGGGTTTTCTCTACAACTAATGGTTTCTTCTGCCACGATTTCCAAATCTCAAACGCTTCACATTACCAATAATATGTAACCAATTAATATTCATCTATGAACCCCTAAACATGTTTTATAGAATTATCTAATATCATATAATACATTTTCCATCACCATGTGTAATATCACCACATTTAATTCAGTGAGTGAGAGATGGATTCTATAAATGGAAGATATCTAGATTAATTTTTTCTAACCTAAAGAAACAATGAAATTAATAAAATTAAAAACTATGTGGTATGATTAAAAGATCATTCCAGCTTCTACTATTATGAGTTTCATTGAAGAGGGGATATGAATTTTACATTGAACTAAACAAATTGATTCATATATATGCTCAATCATAGTTTTTTTCCTCCTATGTCCCCAATTTATAGAACCATGTTCAGGATAGGAACCATGTTATAGATATTTGGTGGGATTGTATAATTTTTTTCAATCAGAAACATAGCTCAGACCATCATATGTTCCTCTTGATATATCATACATATAGTAAAGATGATCTATTAGAGGGAGGTCTTTTATCTAAATGAATTACCAGAGATGGATTTCCATCCATAATAGTGCTTTATAAGCCTTATGTTGTTACACTAGATTGATTTTATAGTTAGGGAACCTATCAAACTATAGATCCTAATCGAACACATCTTTCACACATTAGGGACTCTAAAATAAAATTTTATTCATAAAAACACAAACGTATGTTGAATACCATTCCATTGAAATATACACATGAAATTATGGGATATAATAATTCAAATTTGAGTCATGTCTAGTTCAGAACATCGGTGGTCCATAGACCTTAATGATTACTTGGAAACAATCATGCTATTTAGTATAAAGTAGATCATCTATGGATAAATATTTATATTGAGCTAGATCTCACACTCCAATATTATCAATTTTCTCTTCAATGAGTTTATGGAAATAACCCACACAATGTTCACCATTAAATATAGGGAGATTAATACAATAATCAATATATGGTTAGTGAATATTTATTATAAATTGAAACAATTATTCTATCCTTCAATAAATCTTCTATTAACCAATTTTTAGGCCTGCATCACAATCTAATGGGTCCTATTTCAAAATATTACATATAGATTATATATCATACTAGTAGTATCACAAAACTCATAAAGAATTATGATATTCAATTTGATAATATCTTCACTATGAACAATGTATGGATAGACTACCTCAAATCATGTGGAATGTGAACCTCTCAACCAGGTCATAGAAACAATGAATTTTTGTTCACGGATCAGTGGAGTGATGCTTAAATATGGGAAAATACCCATTAAAAATATACCAATAAACAAAACATGGACACCTATTTACATTAACCATTATAAGGTATCATTGACCCATAAGGATCAGAGTATATCTCGATGATCTGACAAAAGGAGATGAATGAAAATAAATGACCACTATGTAGTGAATGTACCGAATTTCTTATACCCCTACAATGATTTGTTATATATTGGGGTCAAAAAATAAGATAAAGGAATATATTTGAATAGATACATTGGTTTTAATAACTACATTGGTCACCCTAGGCTGGTAATCAAACTGAATACCCCATTAAACATCATTGGTCTAAACTCCCAAATTAGTCTCCATATTGCTACTAACAAAAATATAGATCACTAGGACGCAAACCACATTTATTCCACTCTAAAAACACATGAACCACTGGGGACCTAACCTATATTTCTTTATGTTGAGTGTTCCACCTTTGAAAAAAACGAAAATGCCTGTGGATAATGACCAAATCTGATTATTTGTATGACATAATATAGAAGAACATAAATTATTAAAACTTAAAAAAGGACACATATCCCTATCACAAATTATAACCATAATAAAAAATATATTTATATAAAACCAGACTATATACAATTCATGTATGTGAAATCAAATATGTGATCATTTCTATATAGTTATATACCAATGGAATGGTACAACCAGTAAGACATTGAATCTAAAAAAATGACACTCAAAGGATCCAACTCAATATTTTTACTCTTGGATAAATATATAACAAAAAATATAAGAAGTTAAATCTTAAAACACTATGAAAATTCATGCCTCTATAAGATTCAATAGGCTTTAGCTTTGAACAATAAATATCAACTCCATTTCATCCAATACCTTCCCTATCATACACATTATACTCCATGGAAAAACAAATGTTGTCACATTGACCATGAATGGATGGAAATAAAAAACTATGTAGGATGGACCAGAAAACCAAAAATTCAAAACCAATAAACTAGTGAAATCAAATATACTAGTAATATAGAGTATATTAGAGGACGACATGATAATATAATCAATATATGATTTACCATGAGAAATTATGGGTGTGAAAATTAATCCCAGTCATCTGAGATAAAATAAAAGAAGATAACATCTCATTACCAATTTGGAAAAATTAGAGTTATTTAATTCTCAATATGTCTAAAATTAATATCCTAATTATATTCTACATATTGAAGGCCACTAAGGCATGTATGGAATGTCACTAGTTTATGTTCTTTGGTATATTCTCCAGTAAAACTTACACACCACTATAAGAATAAAAAATGGAACAATACCCACTATATGTCTTGTTTAATTTTATCATGGGTGAACCACACCATATTATCCTCCTTTTTATTTCATAATTCCATATTCCATATTAAAAAGAAATACTTTGTTCATTGATTGATATCATCCAAGGGAGTATATTGTGGATCATTTTTTAATCAATATTTTCCAATATTTTATTATGAAATATTAATGATTTTACCTCCAAAATTCATTTTAGTTAAAACATATTAAAATTTGGATAATTTTGTGAAGTAATGTTTATTATTTGAATATTTTTTGGATATTAGTTTTTCTGTTGTTTTAAAAGTCAAATATTCCTTATCTAAAAATTTATAAGCTTTAGGAAGTAATAAATTTGATATTTTTCGGGAAAATTTATTTCATTTAATATTTTTTGTTATCATATTACTATTTAAATGAATATATGGATTTTATATTTTTTTACAATGAATATTAATTTGTTTTAACATGTATATGAAATTTTTATTTTTTGTTTTGAAATTCTGTTACATAATTCTTTTAAATTTATGTTAAATTTATTATTTATAATTTCCATTAATCTCCTTATTATGCTGGGTAGAATGAATACCAACCAAAATTTAGTGGATCTATTTTGTAAATATGATATAATATTTCATCCAATATGTATGTGAAACATGAAAATCTTTTAAAGGTGACTCTATAATTCTAAAAGGCACCTTATAGATTGTTTAGTACATATTTATGTATAACTGTGTATCTCAACATTTGGTAAAGGTCATCCAGATAGCTACACAATTTTCAATATCACAATTCATCGATAATGGATTGGGAAAATCAATTTTTGATGTTAAATAAATATATATAATGAGTTTTAGGTCTATAAAAATATTAATCTATCACATCACAAACATAAAAAATGGATATTGTGACAAAGCTACATATTGACTTCCACAAATTAGAAGTCGAAATAAGGGTTGTCCAAATTTATAAAGAGATTATTTATAGTGAACCTAGATTATTAGATACTATATATGGGTATTATGAGTATCATATTTTCCCTTTAAGGTTTTGGCTTAGTCTAATGGAGAATGAGAATCCCAGATTTGTAAATTTAAATCATAACAGAGATTGATCTTGAGTTGTGAAAGAGAGAAGTAACTATTTATGAATCAAATTGATTAAGAAATCCATAGATGAATCATGAACCTAAATGAGATGATAATATTCTCAAGGAAAATTTTAGTAGATATATAACAACTGAGAATAGGAATATTTACAAGATCCATGCAGAGACTGGTGATCTGAGACACAAGTTTCTAACTATGATATATAGTGACTGGTAAAGTAGTGTGAGGCCAATTAAGGTTCAATAGTGATAGGGTATGCCTAAAAATTCATATTTCTTATATATCATTTTTAACTATATAATATGATAACATTCTATTAGAGAGGTTCTTCTCCTATCACTTGAAGAAAATAATGATGAATTATGTCTCGCAGGATGTGGATCTCCTTCATGTGTGATTCTTAATTATTTTTTTACATATTAATATATAAATTAAATATTCCCAACTACGCACTGGGGAGCTTCAACTCAGTCTTAATATATAATTATATAAGTCTAAACTGTGTGGTAGATTGATTTTTTTGTATCTAAATTCATATATTTTGACCTTTATGGGTGGAGGGAAGGTTTTTTATCCTATACTATCATGTGGAGATGGTTTCTACATATATATTTGATTACATGTTGATCATTTTGTTCTTCACATGTTTGTGATTATAGTAGTTGTGATCTAGGGATGCAAGATCTTATTCAGTACTAGAACATTTTTCTACACACATTATAAAATCATTTCCCCCATTTTAATTTTTTAATTTGTTTTGAGGGAGGTAATTGATAGATTTTGTTTATATTTAATTAGTTTTTTTTTCTTATAAATGATTTTTTATTGATGATTTTATTTTTGATAAAGTTTGGGTGTTTCCTGGGATATTATATCATAAATTTTGTCAAATAGATAAATATTTATTATTTTGTTAGGGAGATATAGGTGATTTATTAAATAAATAACTAATTTATTTAGAAAGGTCCCATGTTCTAATATTTAATCCTTTTGTAGATGGATTATAAAAATTAGAAATACTAATCACCCTAGGGATGGTTGGTTTCTCGTTTATATTTTTTTATTTTATTTTCACGCATAATTTTAATTTATTTTAATGATTTCTTTATTTATCTCTCATGAGTAGTTTTAATGAATTATTCTATTGATAACAAAATTAAATAAAATTAGGAAAATATTTTTATTGAAACACCATGTATGAAAAAATTCTTCCATGATTCAAACCCAAGGTTAGAAACTGTACAATCTCTAGGTACACTATACATGAATTCTTTTACATGTCTTATAATAAACAATTTTCAAAATTAGTTCTCGTACTATAGAAGAATGTTTTAATTGAGAATCCTTTAAATTATTTTAATTATATTGAATAATTTTAATGGAATTGTTTGATTTTTAATTAGTATATCTATTACATTTCACATCAGTTAATGTACATAGTGATTTTGAGAAATATTTTAAAGTTTGGATTCGATGAAAAAGATACAAATAAACCGTTGAATAATACTTGGTTAAAGCTCATTGAATGATGAAACTAATTGCACAAGAGTCCATCTAAAATCCTAAGGATCAATATAGATATTATGTATTTACACCTATTTTTTAAGATTACTATGAATGTGAAATTTAGTTAGATTGGGTGTTTCAAAACATTATCATGAGATACGCTCTACCTATATGATATAAAATAAAAACTAATATTCCAGGAGATTTTATTTATTGATTTAAATAGTATAAACCTTCTAAATATAAGGAATTTAGATATGACATATATTATTTTTTTATCATATTGAATTTATTTGATAAATATTATTTTCCCTAATATGTCTAATGATTTTTCCATGTTTTAATAAAATATACTAGCTCAAATTACAATCACTTATTCCATGATTATTACCAGAAATGAGGTGGTTTATTTTAGTAATGGATAAAGGAGGATGGAAACCAATTTCTTATACAAGAAATCTTCATAGGAGTAGTAATGTTCCAGGATGAATATATTGATTTCTATTTATAGGGAAATAATTTTATTATATAATTAGGTATATATATTTATGTTAATTATAATATGCTATAAATGATATTTATTTTGTTCATCCATGTGAATTTTTCATTGAGAAACATTATTTATTCAATCCCATGGGTATTTAAGATAACAATTATAATGCACTGGTTGAGGAACATCTAGAATTAGAAACACTTATTGAAAAGTAATATATGGATGAAAATAGATATGAATAAGAGTTATTAAATATATATATTATTTGGACTGAGGATTTTGGTATGAATTGATATTCTAATAGTGAATTAAATATTCAAATAGGAGAATAATAAAAGTCATATCTTACATACACAATACTCATCTAGTGTACACTACTCCTCAAGGTCAAAAAGAAGGGAATTACCTCTATTTATTTTAACCCCCTCTACTACTACACAGGCGTAATAACACTTATGAGTATAATATTAAAAATTAGGATCAAAGGAATCATGATAATATCTAAAAACTAATAAATTATTGAGATTGATGAATTTTGTGGTTCTTCAAAAAAAGACACATCCCCTATTAGACTAGTGATAAACATCTAATGACCCAGATATGGATAGTTAAAATATATCACCCCTTTAATGGATATTCAAATATTATCTACATTGTTTTTTTACAATTTATATTTGATTATTCTTATTTGAATGAATTTTTTTATGATTTTCATTGTTTCAGATAATGGGATAGTAACATTACACTACATTGTTTAAGAGATTAAATGTTATGTATGATTTATTATATTTTTTCATTAAAAATTGAATAATTATATTCTTTTGAATAATAATTTTGTGTAAGATATAGTGTTGCCTCAATATCTAGAAACACAATAAGGTAATTCAATGTGGTATCATTCTTTCCTAAAATAATTTTTGTGTTTAATTTTCTTGTTATTATATGATGAACATAATGTATGGTAGAGGGGTACATTTAAGACAATTTTATACAAATATTTTTTTTTCATAAAAAGGATATCTAATAACCTAAATAATTTTTATATATTACTTTACTTTTGTTCATTGATAATTTTTCATATTTATAACTTTATTCACGTGTGTACACTTTGGTATCAGGGATCTGTAAGATTAAATTATATGAAACTATTGGTTGGTAAAATATTTTTAGTCAATAATATTGAAAAACGTTTTCAAATAGTTTTTCAATCATTATCTAGAAAAAATTGAATATATTTACTGATTATTTTAGAGCTATTTAATGTCTATTGTTCAATTTTTGATGATTTTTAGAAATTATTCATTTCAAATATTTCATGGAAATTCATTTGTTTTTTGATCAAGAAAAATCTATGTACTTTTAAATTAAATTATTTACAAGTTATAGTGTGTTGTTAATTGATATTTAGACCAAAATATACATGTATTTCAAAAAAATATATAATCAAATTTTTGGAACAACCCAAATGAATCTCCATTAAAAAACATTGTTTTCATTTGAGTTTTAATGCGATGAATTATTTTCTCATTTTTTTCATTATGAAGAGTTTTTAAAAGTGAAACCATAGGTAATATTGATAAAATAAAATATGGTATGAAAAATTGGTTTTATTTCATTGAGTTATGATTCATATTCAAGGTATTTTTTTCATTAATTATATTTGTTTGAATGATCAATATAATCTATCACTGTTGTATTTTGAAATTTAGTGATTAAAAATTATTTTGTAATTATAAGTTACATTATAAAAAATCTAAAATTATCCTTAAAGATAACAATACTATTTTTAATACATTATTAACTAAAAAGTTTCCCATTATTTCTTCATTCTGGGTTTTAAAAAAAACATTTTATTTTTTCAATGATTGATTATGAGTCATTTTTAAAATCCCAATTTAGCACTAAATATTTTATGTTAAAGAAATATAGATTTTTTTTCAAACTCTAGTGTCATTTGATGATTATTCAATGTGTAAAAATTTATTTTTAGTATATTTTTTACATATAAATTCTTCTAAACTACTAAATTTCAAAATATATTCCAAATTCAAATTTCTAGAAAACTTTTCTACCACATTAACCTTCGGTAATGGGGAAAATTTTGTGTTTTTAGTGTTTTTTTGGGGTCTTAAATTATTTTATGACATATTTCAATTGTGTAGACATCAAAATGAAGTATATTGTTTTAATAATATCTTCATTAAAGACACAATTTTTTTTCAAAAGATGTAAATATTTCAAATAACCATGGACTAATTTACCACTTTTTGTGATTGAGAATTTTCATTATACCACTATCTCTGTCTAGTGAAATCATTTTTATTAATCTCTCACAAAATAATTATTTAAAACATTGTCAGTTAGAATTAAAATCATAATTAAATTTGATAGATTTAATTAAATTCAAACCTAAAATATTTTCACTTAATTAGGACATGAAATGAACTCCTAATTCCTATTGGAATTTCAATTTTGAATCATTTGGATGTTCAATTTATATTTTGTATTAAATTAATAGATCTCATTAATCTATTAACTGCATCAATTTATAATATTTTTCCAATTAACTGAGTATTTTTATAAAGGAACAAAAGAAAAGTCTTATATTGAAATATATGGAAAATTATGTTTTATATGTATGTCCAAAATTTTAAAATTCAATCATATATGTAACAATATAATTTTTCCCCAAATATTGTTTTATATAAGTATTATAGTTTAAATACATGAAAGATTATTTGGGGAAAATAATCTCCAAAATCACATCTTATTTGGAATTTAAATTATTTAATTAGTTAAATTAATTTCCCTTCCATATTATTGTTATGTTGACTACATGAGTACCAGAAAAGAAATAATTATGGAGGGACTTAAAAAATACATTTTTAGATACATATTTTCCACTACATTTTGAATGAATTTTATTTATTTTATAACTAAAATTTATTATAATAATATATAATAGAATATTAATCAAATTTTATGGAATGTTAATTCATTTAATATTTGAATTAAAATGAGTGTTTTTGTTTTTTAATGATCAAATGTACTTCATCTTAATTTTCATAATCATAATGAACATAAATTTTCATTTTCTAGAAGAATATTAATTGAAATAATATTTATAATTGATTTTAATGATTTATGAAATAATTCAATGTCATTAAATTTATTATTAATTTTTAAAAAATATTTTCAAATGATATTTATGATGTTTGGTAATTTCATTACTAAATTCTAAATAAAATCCATTTACATTTTTTTGATAATTTCTGTTAATATATTTATTTTATTTTTTAGTAGGCATGTCAATTTAAAACGAGTTGAGATTCTCCATAATGATCAATATGATGTTCATCCTCTATGTTAGGGTAAATTTAAAATTTATATAAATCACACTCTAAAATTTAGATGGGATATGTTCATCGATTTTAGTACCAACACAATATTGGTAAAGATCCTGAAAATTGCATAATGGTAAGCTTGATTTCTATGTAATAGTCAGGGTCACAGTTCAACCACTACATGAGGGTAAATAAGATTTTCTAAGGATAAAATATGGTGTCTCCTTAGTTTTATAGTGATACAAAGGTAACTCCAGCACATCTTATATATGTGTAAGGGTAAGAGTAGCACCACTATGTAAAGGTAACACGACACTTGAGAATCCTAATTAAGGTTCTTATCAATTTATAAATATATATTTAAAGGTCCATTAAATAAAATTGGTTAAACATAAGTTTACTTTATTAATCAAATATCTATTTATATATTCCACCTTTAGAAACATTAGTACTTGAATCACTAATATGAAAATGAAATTCAAAATTGGAAATGAGATTGAGGAGTGAAGTAGAGTACATTTTGTTTCTAAATTTTTTTGAGGAATACCTATCATGATGTATAATGATCCTAAGTGGGATGATAATATTCATTTGGGATATCTTATTTGAGTTAAAGTATGTGGGAATATGAATAGTGATTAAACCCTTGTAGTGACTACTAATTTTGGATAGGATTTTCAAAGTGTGAGATGTAGTGGTGAGTAGAATCAAGAAAGGATGTTGATGGTTTAATTGAGATGTGATTTCCATCATGATTCTTCTTTATTATATTTGAAATAAAAAATATGTATTTTGAGGACATTATATATGAGGTTTTAATCCCATATGACTACATGTGGATGGAGTATAACTAGGGATCACTCGTTGTGGATCTATTCCATCTGTGATTGGTTTGTAACATTTTTTCCATCTTCTTCCATAAATAATCGTTTACCTACAATATAATGAAAAATTATGACTCCCTCAGTGAAAATACTTCCTTAATTCATCCCTCTATTATAAATTGAATATTTTGTTTTTAACTATTTATGTTCAAGATAATATATAGATGGAAATATAGTTTTATATCATGTACAAGAAAGGGGTTCTTGATGATCCCGTAATATTTTAATACCAATGTATAATTATATTAATCATAAATATTAGCCGATAATGAGGAAGAAGTGGTTATGTGATGAACAGTTTAATGATAAAACTATTTTTCACTCTATATATTTAATTATTACCAAAATTTTCCATTATTTCATTTTATTTTTGTGAGGAATGATAAATTTTGTATTTATAATTCCATAATTGAATTTACTAAACTAGAGAAGTTCATTGTGAATCATTTAATTTTCAGAGATTTTGGGTGGAGACTTGGAAAATATTCCAGGAATTTTATGAAATAATTACTTGGATATTAACAATTAATGGAGAGTGAGGTGACTGATTTGACACATCACCCACTAATATAGTCAGTTTTCATGTTCAATGATTCAATTAATTGAAGTATTAAGGATATGTAGTAAAAAATTTGACCATCCAAGGGATAATTAGTTTCTCAATAACATTTCCTTGTTTAAATTTTCTATCATCAGTTGTCATCAATTTTTATTCATTCATTTGTTTTAATCAATATAAAATTTTAAGTTCTGATTTATTCTATTAAAAATATATAAATGCCCAAAATTTTTAGTAGATGATAAGTATTAATAACCTTCCACATTGAGAGGATCCCAAGGGAAAAAACAATGCTATATCATGGGATATTATGAAGTAATTTTAGACTGACCCCACAATAGGACAAAATTTGTGTACTAACCCCCCCTACAATAACCAATAAAGAATATAATCTCACATGCCATATATAATTTTAATCTCTAGTACGGGACCTATTCCTCACCAAATGATAAGTATCACTCAACTGAGGTAATTGACCTTAGTGGAGAATATGAACCACCTGATGCACCACCAGATGAAAGAGGATGTAACTCTATAGAGAGAAGACTACTATAGCATCCTCGACTCGACTAGCCACCTGAAATGTTTTATTGGTCCATGTTCCACTTTTCTTAGTCGCACCTTACCAAATGAAAAATGCTTCCAACAAGCAGTTAGGGTGTATATCGGTATCGTGGGGATGATCTACCCTATCAGAATGCTATAATAATACTCAATGTAATAATTTATAACATATAGAAGAAACAAAATAGACCCATTGGAATCGAACCAGATGCACCAATGGTGAAAATAAAAAAAATCATATTAATATCTGAATTAATATATACAATTCTGTAGAATAGAGGAACATATCATCATGTAAGGAAACTGCTATTATCCACTAATAATACAATCAAGAAAAACATGCATTGAATAATAGGACATGCATGACAACAAATAGAAGAGGGAAATCAATGGAAGACAAGTACAAGTCATACATTTATATCATGTTCATAGAGAAATGAAATGAAACTAAAGTTCTAATAAGGAATGACCCTCGAGGTCTTTCTCCAATCTCAATGCCAACTGCAAGTAATACCTAGATCATGGAGATGATCCATTTCCTTGACATAGATTCATAATGTCTACACAAGTCATGATGGTCCCATGAAGGGTGTGAGAACGTGTCTTAGTATTATACCAGACAACATATCATACACAACAATAGTTTTTAAGTGTGGAATTTTATAAATAAATTAAACAGTACAATAAAATAAATAAAAACGACATAACCAGTTCTCAATAACCACTTGTAAGCCATCACCAACCCCATACAAAATATGAAACTAATAAATAAGGAGGTACCTTGCTCCATGGCCTAAGGAACCACTAATTTCAAGACATATTGAACCATAAGGAACCACCTCAAATAAACTAAACCAACACTACATGACTCATGAATCCGTGTTTCTCAATAAGTACCAACATTTTGAAGGCATTCCCAAGGAAATAGAAACATGGTCGCACATACCCTTACTCAAAATAACCCATCTGCTCAAAGCCAAAGAAACATATGCACAATGAGATGTTTCCACAAATAAATATTTAGGACCATGCACTTAATCATTGTTAGCATCATCCCCCAACTTATATCCTCACTGCATTCAACTAAGGGATCCTCATTTTGAATGAATCATTCTACAAACCCCCCCAATCACATTACCTAAGATGCACTACCGGGGTCATCTACCCACATGAGTGGTCAAAACCATGACATCATAGAGTCAACCTGTGTGCATGTGACTCAATTCATTGTATTAACCACCATATGTGAGCTTCATTCCCCAAATATAATTACTTATTCCACAATATCACAAGCTCATCACTCCCTTTTGATGATGTCACTCAAATATAATGGCCTTTCCATCCCAATATAATTGTCCATTCCCAATATGGAGGCCTCATCACCTCTGTCTTATTTCCATGATGCCCAACCGATGGCCACCACTAAGCAAGTTTTCAGGCCATGCAGAACCAGAATATCAACATCACATCAATCCAGATGGCATAGACACCTCAATCTCAGACTAATACCATCATGAACCCATAGGCACTAGTAGTATATCAAAAATAACTAATATTAAAATAATTCTTAGTAAACATGAAAATCAATTCAATAAAATTTAATTTCAACAACTAGAAAAAACATATACATTTAATATAGAGGCCTTGAATTCCTTAAAATCAATTTAATAGCTAAAAATTTATAAACAAAAAACTTACTTTGAATTTAATCACCCCTTTAAAAATAACCCAAAGAGTGACAAACTCTAACATAGCCTCTCTCCTATGGAAAAAGTTAAGGCTTGCCTAGAGGCATCCTATATGGCCATATAATCATGTTAATATGTAGTAAAAGGGGTCTCACATGGAAAAACATATGCGCGCTAAAATACGCACCCCCAAAATGAGCCCAAAAACCAAAAATATTATATGCACCACCCACCAAGGACTCGTAGACATATGCACGTCTGATATCATTATCTAACTCAAATATGTTTTGAGTATATCTATTTTTTAGTCTATTAATTTTAATATTGGGTGAAATAGGTCAAAAAGATTTATTAATCTTTGAGGTGAAATAAAAATGAATAAGAATCGTAGTTTTGGACAGCCTTATCAATGCAAATCTATAGTATCTAATGAAACAAATAATGTACCACTAGGTTTAGTGTTTGATAGAAAAGAGAGAATGAGAGAAAATGGAGGAACCCTCATGTTATATAAAAAATAAGGTAATGGAGTGTGGGAAAGAGGAGAAAAAAATAAGAAAAAAAAGAACATAAAAAAACACTATGTACAAGACACATGGTTTACTCACATGACTTTCCAAATCATGTGGTAACTGTGCGAGCTATAGTGTTGATGTACTGCCTATGTGGTAGTACCTATATATCTTTTTACATAGTTTACTCTAAACATGTGGATTACTATAATATAACTACTGACACCCATGTATGGTCATGTGCCTCCCTCACATGGTTTACAGAAATCATGCGGCAGTTAAAAAATGTGTCGCACAGTTAACTGGAAGTGGCCGCATGGTTTATAAAAAATGGTCTGCCCTGGCCAGCTATTCTAAAACTATCCATTTGGCCTTTAATTCTCCCAAAATCAAACCAAAACACCTAAGTCACTCTCCAAGCATCTAAACGAAACAAATAACATGATATAAAGACGATTTACCTCTTGGAATTTAGTTCTACTCAATGATAGTCAAAAGGGTACCCCCAGAATTTCAAAAACTAATAAAATATGTGATTTTACACCCGATTCAAAAAATACAGATATCACAATATCTCCAACATTTCATAGATCATCGCTGAGCTATCAAAATAAAAATTAATATGGTGCCAAACATACCAATACCATTTGAAAAATCCAAGACCACCCTGATCGCAAGGGTATGAGACAATAACCTCAAGGGGGTCCCCACTAGAGAAATTTCCTGACTAGGTATCATCCCAACCAAAAAACAAGAAATAAATGTTTCCAAAACAAGAATAATATACCAAAGGTCCTATTATGATGCATCACCACTCATAAAAAACACTAGGATCACTTATATCTCTCTTGATACATATTTACATCTTTCACTACATCGGTGACCACCATTATTTCATGTCACATATGGGAGATGAGATCATGCATCTGATCAGATGCACAAAGGGATCTTGGTTCCTTGTACCTCAATGATGTACCATACCACATTTGTGCCCATATTCCTAACACCTGATGTAAGTGACACATCTCCATGATTCCCTAGTGCCTCGCACCTCAGGTAACTTGTATCCATCGATGCTCAATCCTAGAACATGGCGCCTCACACTTCATATATATATGTAAACATGTACCCTATCTAGAGTCAAACTAAAAACCACCATTTTTTCACTACATATTTAAATCATGTGAATCTCATTCACTAAAAAATGGACATGCCTTAACATTCCATGACAAAAGAACGAAAATGTTATCATGTCCATGATCAGGACATAACTCAATCCACCACCATCTCACTATCCCACTCATTCTCGCACATATTCACAACAAGCACATAGCCTATAAAAATGACTTCATGGTGCCATATTATCATACGCCAATGCTCTAGGAATTGGTCACTGACCCTATTGACTAGTATCAATGTCTCTACCCTTACCACCGTGTGAAGCTGATGATCGACTACCCTCACCGAGTATCAATCCTAAACTAATCCCAAACAAAAGAGTCTTCCTTGATCCATAAATTCCTTCTGTCTAAGAAGGATTCCTTCAGAACCTATCAAAATGCCCAACCTATCTGCATGCTCAACACTCTTTTGGAGGCAACTCACACTGAGTATAGATATGTCCCGGGTGCCCACACTAAATGAAAACTGTCAGAGACCCACTATGAGGTGGTCATACTGAGTCCCTATACTGAATTCACTAATGGAAGGCATCCTGGCCTCGCTTCCATACCTATAAAGAATCACTAAAAAGGTCAATTATAGCTGATTCCAAACTCATGTAAGGCCTATCTGTCTGGTTTCCTTCGACTATGAGGGACTGTTTCACCAACTCTGAGAATGTGGCCAAGCTAAAGATGTTTAATTTCATCCAAATTTAATATAGTAAACTATCATAAAATAACCTCATCCTTAAGGTTACATCAATAACCATGCCATGGGTGAAGAGATACAACTCATTGAACAATTAATCATAGTCCATAACGAACATGTCACCCTCTTGAAGGCTCAAACACTAACAATCCATTTCCATCATCCACGTCTAAGGGAAAATGTCCTTGATAATGATGGTATCAAAATCCTTCCAATACAAACCCTAGTGTCTTACAACCTGTACTTGAACATCTCACTAGGGCTTAGTCATTCCTATGATAATATAAGTGTCCTAAATGACCCATCTTCGTGGTGGTTCCTCATGCCACTTGATGATCATCTCCATGTTCTTGATCAAAATCTTAGCTGTATTGGGACAACTCTCACCTTGAAAAAGCTACATGTGATGTGACGGGAAAAATTTAGTAAGATTTTCCATGGAGGTCTCTACTCTAATGGTAAAACTTCTGATCCCAAAGAACAATTTTACTAGGCTCAATCAGAACTGTTCATCCAGTCATGACCTAACTGTTTTCATGTCTGGCAGCTTCCCTATTGGAATGGGAACATGATCATGACCTTACACAAGTGGTTATACCTACAAATCATGCTCTAGATAAACATCTGGGGGGATAACCCTTGTTAGGACCTTGCAGTACCCAGCCATAACCCACCTTAATCTCTATCGATCCATCTAGGAGGAACCCACCGAATACCATCCAATGGTCATACCGCCGATATATATATATATATATATATATATATATATATATATATATATATCCACGGATAGGGAAAGTAGTAAAAGGAAATGTCAACTCACTAACCTTACTATCCCCTATCAATCTCATTCCCCATGGAATCCAATAATTATATAATCCATAAATACCCTCAACAAATCTCTGTAGTAACTGTACCCCAGGCCATTCCCATCCTAAAAACCACTGTTTCTTCAATCCGATAACCTGGTCACCCAATCCTGGAATTAAAAATCACCGCTACAAAAACACCTTCCTTCTCCTATAATATCAATGCACATATTACATAGTACAATCAATATATATATATAAATCATGTATTATCACATTTATCAAATAATTTTAAATTTATCACATTGTATTTTACTTTTAAATGGAATACATGCATTTATAAATTTAATATACACTATTATATACCTACCATTATCCAAAAACATATTACACACCATTCCTAATCGACCAAGGTCTAAGGTCTCATTCTTTATCGTACCAGGACAATTTCACTTGTCATAATAATAACCATCACATTTCAATTAAACCACCCTAGGTAAAAATAAAATAAATATAAAATAAAAAAATAGAACATCATTTCCCACCCAATGTAACTTGGTCATCCCTCGTACCTAGTGGAGAAGGCACCCAAGAACATGTTATAATCCTTGTTCCAACAATCACCTAATCCCTAATCTACCATATCCAAAATAGTAATACAATTAGAAAAGAAATGGAAGTCACGATTTTAATAGTAACCTATCAAATATTGCTACAAAATCCCAACCAATATATTTTATCTTACAACATGCAGCGTCCCCTACCTGATTATCCACCTGAACAGTTTTATCAAGTTGGGTTACACCAGCCTTATGATTATCTCATTGAATACCAAAGGATACATACTAGTAGTGAGGTCTTAACCGAGTATAGTGGGTGGGGCTATAACCTCAAGGAGTGATATAATACTAGTTTGATTTTTAATATATAACATGTTGTAGAAATATTTAATACCCATCAGACATGAACTAGACCAACATATAGAGGAAACATAACAATATATTAAAAATAGGCAATGAAATAAAATTAAAGACTATATCAGAGATAAATAGATCAATATGACATCAAACAAATTTTAGTGATTACTAAAACAAACACAAAAAAACATGCATTTCATAATTAAACATAATTTTAAATAAATAGAAGAGGGTAACTAATGGACGACTAGTAAGAATCATACGTATATAGAATACAGATATAGAAAATATTCTAAACATAAGACTGCACAATTAAAGAACCTCATGGTCCTAGGCCAATCTCAATGACGATAGATAATAAGAACCATCTCTTGATGTTGATCCTTATCATTAAGTTAAATACATAAAGACTAAATTCATCCCAAAGGGCCATTGTATGGTGTGAGAACTTGTCTGGGTAGGATTCCACCCAATGGTTCATACCCAACATAAGTGTTTAAACAGGTCTGTATAAAAATAAATAGTGATGTACAATGTAGTAAATAAAAAGGAAATACCTGGTGATCAACAGCCATTGGGAAGCCATCAACTACCTCAGCCAATGATGAAATCTCAAAATGTAACGTGGGTCTTTGGGCCATGCCCCAAGCCCCATTGATGTCAAGCCCAAGTGAACCCCCTGGTTCCACCTCAAATAAAGTAACCTAGCACCACATACCTTCTGAAACCTCATGACTCAATAACAACTGATGTCCCAAAGGCAGTCTTAAGAAAATGGTAACCTGGTCCCACAGACCCCTTCTTAGAAGCACCCATCTCCTCAAATCTAGGAAACCAAAGGCACAATGATTTCAAACAAAAAATAAATATCAATTCCAATGATCATAATCATTGCGACCCTTATCCTCAAACTAATAGTCTCACAAATATTAGCAGAAGGATCCTTACCTTCCTTGTGGATTTCTATGACATTCACCCCAAATCACATATCCTATGTCACACTACTAGGGGCCTCTACTAACACGAGTTGTCAAATACACCACCACACAGAGTCAAATTGTTTTCACATGTCTCAATTCCTAGTTTTTCCATCATAGGTTTGTGGAAATGACTAAATATAATTCTTAATATACACCCTCACAAGAATCTCGTTCCCAAGCGATGATGTCTCTCAAATCCAATGGCCTTTCCATCCCAATATCACGATCCATAAAAACATGACATCCTTGTGCCAAAATTCTACATCCATGATGCACATCCAAAGGTAAACCCCACCCAATTATCTTGACTAAGCCCATCTAGACGATCAACATTGCCACAATCATAACGGACTAGCAACCTCAATCTTGGGACAAGCCTGTCATGTCCTTGTGGGACATAGTAGTATATCATAAGAAATAATATATAAATAATTAATTTTATACAATATATTAACTTCAAGAAAATTTTATATTTCCATCTAAACAGACACTTAAAATTAATATAGAGGTCTTGATTGCCTTTGAATTCAATGAAAAACTCACACAATTTTTTAAAAAAGAGTTTAATTGAAATTAAAAACCCCCGACAAAAATACTAAAGGATAAATGTCCTCTAAACTAGCCACACACATATGAAAAAGGTTATTGTATTCCTACTAGAATATAAATTTTCTATAAGGACAATATAATATGCATTAAAAGGTGTCTTTCTCGAATAGAAAAATTCACGATAAAAGATACACCCCAAAAATGACCATGAAAACAAAAATCAAAATATGAACCACCTGCCATGGACTCTTAGAAAAATAATATATGATATAAATATTTAGATCAAAGCCCTTTGGAGTAGATTTGAGTTTTGGTTGAGAACCCTAAAATTAGGGTGAAAATACTCAAATGAATTTTTTACTCTATGAGGAGAAAGTAAAAAAGTATAAGATGGATGGGTGGGTTTAGCTGTAACAATGTTCTTTTATATCACATGATAGATAAATGAATGGACCACATGTTGAAGAGTGGGATCAAAGGGTAGGAGGAGGAAAAAATGGAGGAACCCTCTGACTGTGTGCACGATAAAGGAGAAGAAATTGTGAAATAAGAAAAAAAATAAAATAGAAAAAACATAAAAAAACACATTGTACAGGACACATGGTTTACTCACATGATTTTCAATACCTTTTGGTAATCATGCAAGAAGAAATATTGAGTAACTACCAAAGTGGTAGTACTCGTGAGGCCTTCTTCACAAATTTCTCTAACTCTGCTAAAACCTTTTGGAAGCCTCTACCACAACTGCAGACACCCACACATGGCCATGTAAATCCATTTAATTTTTCAAAAAAACATTGTTGTAGTTAAAAAATGTTCATCACCGTTAATGAGAAGGGGATGTATGCTTCACTATAAATTTTGAACCATGACCTCCTATTCCAAAATAGGCAATTTGGCCTCCGATTCTTACAAAACCAAACAAAAAACCAAGGAACTCTCCAAGACTCTAAAATAAACCAAAAACAAGATATAAAGCTTGTGGGACTCTTGGAATTGAGTTCGGATCAATCATATAGAAAAAGACACACAATCTCTAATTGAAAAATTAAAAAGGGGGCAATTTCTCACCAGATTCAAAAACCCAGGTTGTCATAACTGTTGCCTTTAGATTATGGGGGAGTATCCGTAACATCGCAGATAAATAAATAATATAACATTTTCATATTTTTTTTAATATTTATGAATTAAATATTAATTTTACCTCAAAGGGGATTCTGTTTTCGATGACGTACTTGATACACAACAACAAGCTTCTTTGAAATCTTACATTGCACACAACGTTAGGTCATATTGAAAAAATAAAAATATATTATTATTTTAAATGGTAGTTAAAGCCTAGCATTTTTATTGGCGGGAATGAACAGAACTAACTAAAATACAATTATACATGTTTTTAAATGTTTTTACATTTATCCAATAAAAGTTAGTTTCTTAAAATGTGAATGAATCTAATTTTAAGCATAAATACCCTAATATTCTTTAAAAGGTTGATTTACAGACTTTTGATGGTGAAACCTCTTTAAATATAGTTTTGGTTACTTTTTTTATGTTCTATTTGACCAAATGAAATTCTTATTTAGAATCAGAACATCAAAATTTACTTCGGGTAAAATTTTGGTATTTTTCTGATAAAATTCATTTTTTGATGAATAGTGAAAAATATTGTATTTTAAATCAAAACTGATTTTTAATATTATTTATTTATATGGTGATATTATATTTCTAATTGGGTTTAAAGTGTAATTAGATTATATTTTTACCATTTGATCCAATGTTGGTCATTGAAATTAATTTAACTTTAAAACTGTACATAAATATGTGCCATTCTTTTGATAGTTAATATTTCTTAAAAATAGGGTTTTTGTTTTGAAAATTGGAATTTATTTTTTGATTAATTAATCCAAATTATATGTTTTTAATTTTGTCAAATATTAATAACTATTTAATTAATAAAATCAAATAAATCTTAGGCTGAATTTTTGGTATTTCTCTAAAAAACTTCAATTTTGATGAATAGTGAAACCACTAAGTAGTAGTTAAAAACTGAATTTTTAATTTAAATGAAATCTTACTGCTTCTATGAATTAAATTATGAAACTATGACATACATGGTTATTATTATTAAGCCAAATTTGGTTCAATAAGATGAAAATAATTTTTTGAATAGTAACTTTTTTCTTTTATTTTCCATAGTTAATGGTAAATAGGGTAATTCAATGTAAAAGGAATATTATAATAACAAAAAATTACCCTAAAACTTTTCATAAGATTATTTGATGAGTCATGGCCAGCCTTGGGAATCTGTGGGTCGATTTTGGGATCCCATGGAGCCACTTATGAGTGATAATGACACTTTATTGTAATTAACTTAAAGTAAAGGAAAAATGACATTAACAAATATCTTTTAGCAAATCAATTTTTACATGGGATTATATACATTCTCATTTTGACTAAAAATATTATTTCTAAATATAAATATATTTCCTACATTATGGTATTATTTATAATTTATAGACATTAAATAAATAAAATTATTTACGACACAATAATGATGCAGTGTTTAGCTCATTAATAAATGATTTAAATTAATAAGATTATAATAATTAAAATAATATACAAAACCAGTACAATTCTTATTAGATGATTTTATTTCTACCATTAGTCATATTATCTTCAACTTTAATAAGTTTTTATCATTTTTAAATCGAATATAAGTTTATAATAAAATAACATTTTCAATCTTTCCTAAAGAGCCCCTCCTCCCCCTTATAAAAATCCCTCACTTATAACACATTCCTCACACTTATAAAACTCTTAGGATCGTCTAAAATCTTCCCAATTAATCTCACTATATCCCTATCCTCCTCCTAGAATCCTTACCTTAGGAATAAGGCACTTCAAGAAGTCCTTTTGGTTCAATCCAAAGGGAGTTACCCGAATTAAAGGTAACCGTTTCTCTTAATTTTTTGTCTTTTATTTTACTTCCCCAACCCCAAAACTCATTTTTTTCCTTTAATTTATAAAAACTCCAGTATCTTAAAATATAATAGGATTTTTTTATGAGAAGGATTTTAACTACACTTACACACAACATCATCTAATGGGTAAAGAACAAACTGTTTCTGTGGATGGAAAACTAACGCCCCACGAAACGATCATTGTTCAATTATCTCCTACTACCTCTTATAGTGGCCATTATGATGGTGATGTATTTATATATGATATATATAATTTTTATTATTTCTTTATGCTTATTTATTTTTCCTTTATATCATACCTTTAATGTTTCCATTATGGGTAAACACGATAATTTCATTTGAGGAAGTGCGGACTACCGCCCCCTCAAATTGATATGACTCGTTCATGCCCTATGTGAGATGTATAAAGGATAGATTTAATGATATTATATATGATATTATATGGGAATTATAATATAACTATGTATAATTATGTTTTAATTCCATTAAATATGAAATAGAAATGAAAGTAGCGTTCATGCATACGTACAACTTACCGTCTCCATGAACGGTGCATTTCATTTCATACCTCCAAAAGTTATGTACTCTTTAAAATACATATATATAGTAGATATATAAGATATATATGAAATATTAATCATTAATATCTTTCTGGAGATAATTTACTCTCAACCACATGAACAACATGTAATTATAAGGTGTTCATTTTTGACTCAAGTACCAAATATCAACAAAACAACCATTATTAACTTAAATGATTACATAATTTTTATAACATGGTGATAATTGATATAAAAGGAATAATAAACTTTAAAAATGTTCTTAGTAACGTAGAAATTAACTTTAGTTTATTATTCAGGAAATTAAAGAATGAATTGGTCGATTCAGACACGGGGTAAGGGGTTTCTTATCTCACTTTTAATTCCCTGAGATTTCCATTGTTCGCCACTTATTTATTACATGTGGTGTATTGTGTAATTACATTTTATATATATTATCATGATTATACTTATATTCATGGTATTATGTGATTCATTTAGTGGTTATTAACTTTTGGTCATACAACTTGATTTATTACAATGTGGTAAGGGGTTTTCATCTCACTTTTTATTCCTGTGAGATTCATGATATATTTTCCAATGTTTCCTTTTGTGTGGTATATGTAATTCCCATGATTGTGTTCATTTTTTAATATAATATAATTTATGGTTATTTTCATCTTCATTGTATGATCATTATTTCATGGGTTGTATGTTTTGTAAGTTACCTAATCGGTAAGGGAACTTCTTAACCCAATTCACATTCTATGGGTTGATATTATCTTTCTTATTTATGTCGTTCATTAATTATGTGTGAAGTGAATTTTTATATATTATCTTGTTTTTATACTTTACTTATGTGTTCTTATAGTGGATACACATAATCAATCTATTTTATTTAAAAAATGATCTTTGTAAGGGACTTCGTCTCAATCTGCTTTTATTGAGGCATATTTTGTTTTATACAAGACTTTATTTTATAGGACGTATAAACACCTTTGAAATTTCATTTCATTCAAAGTTAATCTTTTTTTATGAGGTGTTTTACTAAATTAAAAAAAAGAATGTTTTAACGTAAGCTGTGATAATGACTGTTTCCACCGTTGTGAGTATTATTTGATATTTTTCTTCCTTAAAAAGCCGTAATGTTTTTAAAAGGAAAATAAATAACATATACCATTTTACGTATTTTGGTATTGAAAATGGGTTTGATAATGTATTTTTTAAGACAAAATATTTAAATGACATATTGTGATTGAAATGTGGAAATGTTATCATTATTTTATATTTTTTTATGTGTTATGATTATATTATGGTACTTGGAAATTTGATGGGTGGTTACATGATAAACCAAATGATGGGTGGTGCTGTGAAAAACCAGGATGGGTGGTTTCGTTATAACATCCAATGCATTGGGTATGGAAGTCCGCCGTATGGATATTCCATTTAGTGATACTTGTGGAAGTCGACTTTATGGTTATTACATTTAATTATGTTTATGTCTAAAGATAACTTTATATGTTATGTGTTATTTATATGGGTTTATGGTAATGTTTTGGCTAAAAAAGGGTAAGAAATGATATTTTATTCAGTGAAGAGAATTTACTACTCAATAAAGGTGAAAATTATTACTTATGATAAAGTATTAGTGGTTTACTTTTTGTTTGGGAAAACTAACAGTTTTCCTTCCTTATGTATCCCTTACTGAGATTTTTATGCTCATCCCATGTTTTTGAAATGTTTTTCATAGGACATAAGTGGAATATGGTCAAGTATGGGATCAATGAAATGTCATGCTATCTAAAAAATGGAACAAGACATGGATTTTTTAAGAGTTTTTATTTTATGAAAAAAATGGAAACTAAGTAAAAGTGTCTACTTTTTAATTTTTGAGATGTAATGTAGTAGTTATAGCCTAACTCTCTAAAAAAAGAACCCTGAAGAGATACTCAATGTGAATTATTCATTTAATTCAAGATTAAGTAATGTTTTAATGTCGTGTCCTTACAGTTAGTTTTAGAGGTCAGTTTAGATAACTTTAGAGGTTAGGGTGTTATTTAAGCATAAGTGGCATAAGCATAATAGTTAGAAAATTAGAACAAGTCATAGTTAATTTAGATAAATTGAATGAGTTTAAGATACCATGTCTAAGTGTATCTTAGTATTTACCCTTTTTATAAGATATTATATGATAATTTTACTAATATAATTAATTTGACCTTTTTGGTTTTTGTAAATGGCTAGATCTAGCAGGAACCGAAGTAACGGTGGATGTTAAGAAATACGTGACAGTTTTCTAAATGAAAAACTGAATGAAATGAGAGCAGTAAGGAGAACTCTTGTGGGTATTCTCAACCAACAATCTAGAGTCATGATTGACCAACTGAACCTTGGTGATTTTTATAAGGCATCATATAAGATAGAAACAAATCCCTACTGAAGTTCAAGTAATAATCATAAAGGTATGTATATTCAAAAACCAATGTGTCAAGGATGTGGAAAGAAACCCCTAGAAAAATGTTTCAAAGGGACATGAAGATGCTATAGATGTGGAAGTGAAGGTCATTAAGCAATAACTTGTCCTAGAAAAAGGAAGCACCCAGTAGACTCTAGGAAATGGAATAAAGTTCTTTCTGAGGGATTGATAGAATGTTTTAAATGTGGTGTGCATGGTCATTATACAAACTGATGTCCTACAAAGAAGGTTCGGGAGTGGGATCACTAGGATTGTATAAATATATGTTTACTAGTACCTTTTTCCATTCCAATTTAGGATGAGGAAACTAACAATGACCAATTAAAGGTATGGATTATTTCTTAAATGATGTTTTGAAATTATTGGGTCTTAGGGTATGATTCTTGATTTTGTTTTTAAGAAACAAGTATTTCAGAATAAGTTGGAAAATAATGGTTAATGGATCATGAAGAACATTTAATGAGTAATAAGTCAATATATAAGGGATTCAAGATTTATGGTTGATTTTAGGATGATGAAATTATTAAAAGTATTACGCCTATTTTAATTATGGGATTACATTGGAAGACTTTTTCTAGTATGTGTAACCCTGAAGATTGATATATGAAAATTTTAATCAAGTAGTAATTATCTTTTATTTTGTGGATATAGTTATAAAGAAGCATTTGGGTTTATATTATCTTTGAATTTGAGGCAGTTACAGGTTTTTACTTTTGGGAGGAAAATGCTATGTATGAGAAAAAATTTGTGGTTAAATTATGTTATGGTTATTTATGAGGTATTTATCTCATTTTTGGGAATCCTATAAAATTATATATGTTTTTAAAAAAGTGAAAACACACAGACCATGTGACATCCCATCACATCAGACAAAGCTGCATGAATCAAACTCACAACCAAAGTGCGATTGGAATTTACCGCCTACCACTGGACTACGTGTTGTCCTTGGTTAGTATGACCCCTTTATTTTTAGTTAAATAACTTTATGGATCAATAATAAGTTTATTTTGGAAACATATGTTCTATTTAATGTATATATTTAGTATTGGAAAATTATTTGGTGATTAAGTGATAAAGGTTATTTTAGAAGACGTTCTCCCTTTTGGGGAAACACTATATGCCTTTGGAAAATAGAATACATTGGGATTTCAATTGAGTAGTAATGGTGGAATTTAACTTTGGAAGAATATATGTTTTTATTGTGAATTTATAATAATTATGGGTTATTTATGGAAATGATTAACCTTTCATATAGAATATGTGATTAGGTTAATAACTCTTTACTAGGAGACATTAAGAGTATTCGATGTTATTTCTAGATAAATGTTAAGATTTACCATGGAATAATATGTGATTAAATTCTTCGGAGTTTTATATTTCAATCTTAGTTTAGATTATATTGAATGATTTTAAGGACAATTTCATATTGAATTGTCTTTTTTGAACTTTGGGTACAATTTGTTGAATATTGGAGATTAGGAGTAGTATTTCTTTTTATAAATGATTATTTTTTTTTTGGGGATTATCTGATCTTGTACTAACCATTTTTGGTTTTTGTTAATTTATTAATATATGGGAAATATATAGTTCTTATTTGTGGATTATTTGATTCTCTAGAAGTATATTATAGAACTTCAGGTGTGACCATGTTGTCATAAATACTCATCGTTTCGAGGAAAAGTGTTTTTTGTGGTAGGAATTTAGTAAAGGAAGATAGTATACTTGAAAAATAAGTATGTTTCCTTATGTTTTTAGTTAAGCTCATAAATAAATTCCACAACTTTATGAAAAGTAACATAAAAGAATGTTTTTTATGAACTTTTCTTACTGGGGAATCAAAGACCCTTTAACCCATCATATGTTTGTGATTTTATGGTGGTTAACTTTCTCTTAATCATTTTTTCTATCACCCTCCATCAGAACTTGACACTAAGTTTCTCCTACAAATCCATGTTTTCATGGAATCCTAGTGTGTGTTATCTCAGGTGACCTTTTTATTTCTCTTTATTTCTTTTAATGTTATAGTTTTATTTACTCTTTATCTGATGTGGGACATTCAATGAAGTTTCTAATCCCAATTTTAAAATTGCGAGGACTCAATTTAAAAAAGGGGGAATGATGTAAATTCCTAGTTAAAGGGGATTCTATGTTTGATGGCATACCCGATACCCAACAATGAGTTTCTTTGAAATCTTACATTGCACACAACATTGGGTCATATTGAAAAATAATAATATATTATTATTTTAAATGGTAGTTAATGCATAGTCATTGTATTGGTGGTAAAAAATAGAACTAAATACAATATGATTATACATGTTTGTTAAATGTTTTTAAATTTATACAATAAAAGTTAGAGGCTTAAAATGTGAATGAATCTAATTTTAAGCATAAATACTTTAATATTCTTTAAAAGGACAATTTACCACCTTTTGATATAGAACCCTCTTTAAATATAGTTTTGGAAACTTTTATATGTTATATTTTAGCAAATAAAATTCTTCTTTAGAATTGGGACATCAAAATTTACTTTGGGTAAAATTTTGGTATTTTTATGATAAAATTCATTTTTTGATGAATAGTTAAAAATACTGTATTTTAATTCAAAATTGTCCTTCAATATAATTTATTGATATGGTTAGATTATCTTTTTAGTTGGTTTTAAAGTGTAATTAGATTATATTTTTAACATTTAAACCAATTTCGGTTATTGTAATTAATCTCACTTTGAAATTGGGCATAAACAAGTGTCAATCTTTTGATTGTTAGTATTTCTTAAAAACAAGATTTTTGTTTTGAAAATGGGAATTAATTTTAAATTAATTAATCCATATTCTATTTTCTGAATTTTTTAAAATAGACATTATTTTTGAATTCATAATATCAAATATATCTTAGGATGAATGTTTTGTATTTTTCTGAAAAACATCAATTTTTTAATGAATAGTGAAACCACTATGTTGTAGTTAAAAACCTGACATTTTCTTTTAAATGAAATGTTACTATTTCTAGGAATTACATTTAAAAAATACAACATACATGGTTTTTATTAAAAAGTAAAACGTGGTTCAATAAGATGAAAATAATTATTGGTGAATAGTAACTTTTGACTATTATTTACCGCATTTAAAGGTATATAGAGTAATTCAATGTAAAAAGAATATTATAATAATAAAAAATTACCATAAAACTTATACTAACCTTATTTGATGAGCCATAGCCAACCATGGGAATTCGTGGATCTATTTTGGGACACCTTATATCCACTTATGAGTGATAATGACACTATATTTTAATTAACTTAAAGTATAGGAAAAAATGACATAAAAAATATCTTTTAGTAAATAAATTTTTTTATTGGGTTATATAAGTTATCCTTTAATCTTTAAATATTATTTGGAAAGATAAAAATATTTACTACATTATCATATTTTTTTATAATTTTTATACATCATATAAATAATATTATTTTTGACACAATAATAATGCAGTGTTTACATCATTAATAAATGAGTTAAATAAATAAGATTATATTGATTAAAATAATATCTAAAACCAGTAAAATTCTTATTGGAGGATATTATTTCTACCATGAGTCATCTTATCTTCGAATTTAATGAGTATTTGACCTTTTGAAACTGAAGATAAGTTTAGAATAAAAAATCATTTTCAAACTTTCCTAAAGATCACCTCCACTCCCTTATAAAAATCCCTCACTTCGAACCCATTCCTCACACTTATCAAGCCCCTTGTCTTGTCCAAACTCTTCCCAATTAATCTCCATACATCCCCATAATCCTCCTAGAAGCATTTCCTTAGGTAGAAGTCACTTCAAGAAGTCATTTTGGTTCAATTCAAAGGAAGTTACCCGAATTAAAGGTAACAGTTTATCTTAAATTCATTTCATTTATTTTACTTCTCCAACACCTAAACTACTTTTATACCTTTATTTTATAACAAAACCAGTATCCCCAATATACTAGAATGTTTTTATGGGATGTATTCAAACTAAACATACAGATACCTTCATCTAATTGGTAAAGAACATATTGTTTCTGTGGATGGAAAACTAACGCCTCACGAAATTATTATTGTTCAATTATCTCCTACCACATATTATGATGACCATTATGATGGAAATTTATTTATATATTATATATATTATTTTTATGTTTTCTTTATGCTTCTGTATTTTTTATTTATATCATACCTTTATGGTTTCCATTGTGGGTAAACGCGATAATTTCATTTTAGGAAGTGCAGACTACCACCCCCTCAATGTGATATGACTCATTCATGCCATATGTGGGATGTATAAAGGATGGATTTAATGATATTATATGTGATATTATACAAGAATTATAATATACCTATGAATCATTATGTTTTCATTCCATTAACTATGAAATAGAAATGAAAGTAGCATTTATGTGTAAGTACGGCTTACCGTCTCCATGAACGGTGCATTTCATTTCTTACCTCCAAAAGTTATGTACTATTTTAAATACATATATATACTAGATATATCATCTTTATATGGTATCTAAATCATTGATATCATTTTGGAGATAATTTACTCTCGACCAGATGGACAACTTGTAATTATAATGTGTTCATTTTTGACTCAAGTACCAAATATAAACAAAAAAACAATTATTAACTTAAATGATTAAATAATTTTTATAACATGGTAATAAGTGATATAAAAGGAATAATAAACTTAAAAAAGTTCTTAAGCAATTATTAATTAATTAATTTTTATTATTCAAGAAATTAAAGAATGAACGGGTCAAGTCAGACACGAGGAAAGGGGTTTCAAATCTCACTTTTAATTCCCTAAGATTTCTACTGTTCGCCACTTATTTATTGCATGTGGTGTATTGTGTAATTCCATTTGATATATATTATCATGATTATATTTATATTCATGGTATTCTGTGATTAATTTGGTGGTTTTTAAATTTTGGTCATACGGCTCAATTGATTACAACGTGGTAAGGGGTTTTCATCTCACTTTTTATTCTTGTTTGACTCATGCTATATTTTCCACAGTTTCCATTTTGTGGTGTATGTACATCCCATGACTGTATTAATTATGTAATATAATTTAATTTATGGTTATTTACATCTTCATTGTATGATCATTCTTTCATGGGTTATATGTTTTTTAAGTTACCAAATCAGTAAGGGAACTTCTTAACCCAATTTCCATTCTTTGGGTTAATATTATCTTTATTATTTATGTCTTTAATTGATTATGTGTGAAATGAATTTTTGTATCTTATAATGTATTTATACATTCTTTATGTGTTCTAATAATTAATACATATAATCAATCTATTTTATTTACAAAATGATCTTTGTAAGGGACATCGTCTCAATCTCTTTTCATTGAAGCATATTTTGTTTTATACAAGACTTTATTTTATTCCATGTATAAACACTATTGAAATTTCATTTCATTCAAAGGGTATCTTTTCCTACGGGGAATTTTACTAAATGAAAAAAAGAATGTTTTAACGTAAGTGGTGACAACGAACTTTTCCTCCGCCGTGATTATTATTTGATCTGTAGCTTCCTTAACAAGCCATAATGTTATTAAATAGAAAATAAATACCATATAATATTTTACGTATTTTGGTATTGAAAATGGTTTTGATAATGGATTGGTCATGTCAACATATTTTAAATGATATATTATGATTGAAATGTTGAAATTTTATCATTCCTTTATATTTGTTTTATGTGTTATGATTTTATAATGGTACTTGGACATTTGACCAGTGGTTACGTGATAAACCAAATGACAGGTGGTGTCGTGATAAACCAGGATGGTTGGTTACATTAGAACGTCCAATTCCTTGGTTATGGAAGTAGGCCATATGGCTATTCCATTTAGTGATACGTGTGGAAGTCGATCGTATGGTTATTCCATTTAAGTATGTTTTTGTCCCAAGTTACCTTTATATGTTATGTGTTTTTATTTGGGTTTATGGTAATATTTTGGTTACAAAAGGGTAAGCAATGATCTTTTATTCGGCGAAGAGCATTTACTACTCCATAAAGGTGAAAATTATTACTTATGATAAATTATTCATGGTTTACATGATGTTTTGAAAAACTAAAAGTATTCCTTCCTTGTGTATCCCTTACTGAGATTTTTATGCTCATCCTATGTTTCTGAAATGTTTTTCACATGACATAAGTTGAATATAGGTCAAGGATGGGAGGAAAAGTCTTGTTGTCTACAAAATGGAACAAGACATTGATTTTTTAAGTGTTTTTATTTTATGAAAAAAATTGAAACTGAGTAGAAGAGTTTACTTTGTAATTTTTTAGATGTAATGTAATAGTTATGGCCTAACTCTCTAATAATCTAAACCTGAAAATATCCTCAATGTGAATTATTCATTTAATTCAAGATTATGTAATGTTTTATGGTCAGTCACTTACAGTATCAAACACTTTGAAAATGTTGTACGATACCTACAACTCCTCATGGTTATGATGTTAATGACTCTATTACCAAAAGAGGATTGAAACCCTTAGTATACATGGGAGTAAAAACCGATAAAGAATATCGAAGACCTTTACTCAATAAAAAAACATTTTCTTATGGATGCCTACCCATGGTTTTTCCAATCATATGACCATAACCAAGTGGAATTTCCTATAGATATATAATAATTATTTTATACTCATACAATATCATGTATTGTTATGTAAACATTAACATTATATATTGAAAATTTCCTAGGATAGTCAACTCATACTCCCATATCCATGTCCTGAATGGGGAGGTATGAAATTATTGTAATCATTGATTAAGTAAAAAACATTCACTAGAGTATTATATAACATAATTATACTCTAATGAAGACTCTTCATGAAATAGCCTTTACATTGGGTGATAATTCAACCTTCATGACATGCATTGTGAGGTAAATAGTGTTTGCGAATAGTATGTTACTCAGAATGTATCCTTAATACTTTGGTCCAAATCATGTTAGGGTATATGGAATATCTATTACAATATAAGGAATGTGACACAAACTCACAAACTTGGTGTTTACCACAAATTTGATCAAGTCATATTGTCCCTAACTACACATCCTATCATTATGTAAAAATTTAGTGTAGTATGCAATGCCCAAATGAGAAATTAATACTGGTCATCTTGCGTTATGTATGAAATACATGTAACATACCCAAACAAAATTCCATTTAAAATATCGTGTACATAGCCAACCATTATGGAATGAATATACAAAAAAACCTGGTATATTTATATCCACCTTAAACCCTTACTCCCTTATAATGGGGTACATGATTTATTCTCCTCTAAACAACATAATATGTAGTCATGTTATTTCCCATATATATAGTCCCATGCATGATATAACCCACCACTACCGGGATCAACCCCTATCCATGGTGTAGCATGTTCGATTACTTTCATAACCATTAGGGGTCCATCTTGAATATCTTCTCATCCACACTACACAATTTGAAATATGTCAACCACCCCTAAACTGAATATATACATCTGATTGTCTTTATAAAGCCTCCAGATATGCCTACATCTTTCCCTATTTCCCATTAACAATCCTACCATGAAAATCAAAACTGAATGCACATCAACAACACAATCCATAATCTAAGAATAATGAAAATTGTATCCTCTATCATGATAAAATATGATGAGTCATGGGATAGGGAAGACCATGATTGAAATAAACCTAACCACTAAGAAATGTGATAATTATAGGGGAAATTGTAGAGCACATGAAAATATTAATAAAAAAGGTTGGATACACCACAAAATAGTATTTTAAGGATGAATCATTATAAAACTAACCATTTGGGGAATCAAAACATATAAGGATTATATGAAACCATATGATGGGATAAAATATTTTCACTCATTGAATGTAATTTGTTAAATACAAAAAATTCATGTAATTTTTGGAAAAATTAGAAATAAATTAAATTTAAATCCATAAATCAAGTCATATTGTATTTCACTTCAATCTGTTATTGATTTAATGGTTATTTATATCATCACTACATGATTTAATCATCGATGACATTGTACATGCAATCCTATCCCATAGATTAAATTTTAATATTAGTAAAATACTACCCCTATACCCCTCTCCCTATCTAGGGAAATATGGTTGAAAAATAAATAACCCCATAAAGATTTTAGAAAAGGAATTATAAAGATGATTATCTATGGATTGAAAAAACTAAAAAAAATTAACTAAATAATTTTTTTAAAAAAATTCCTTTAATAAATAAATTTACAACATCAATTTTTTGAACCCATAAACACCAATTAAATCACACCATCACCTCACATGAATTATTCATTTTACTTATTTATTTAGTGGGTTATATGTTTATAAAAATTTATACTTCACTGAATTACATATTTTGTTATTTTTGAAGGGTAGTGGGTGTCACAATGTATGTTCATGGTCAGTAAAAACTATTTGAAAATCATGAAAATACAATAATTTTGTAGTATAGACGACTCATATTTTTACATAATTACATATAATTTTTTTAAATAAACCATTCCAGATATATAGGAGATATAGATTGTGTTTAATTTGTAAGAACCCGGTTCTTATTTTTGAGGTACAAGTTTCTTCCTTTCTCTTTTCCGTAAGTGTTTTTGAGAAAATATGGAAAATGGAAAAAAATACCAACTTTTGGAAGTACACACCATGTACTTTTCCACAATCCGTGTACTTTTGGCCGTGTGGGTTGAGTAGACAAGGTGTGTAGCCATGTCAGTGAAGAAGGGTGTAAAGACCGACTACACGCCGTGTAGTGGTCCCTGACATGCCGTGTAGTCATTCGGAAAGAGAATAGTAAGACGGTGGCTAGCTGTGCGACAGAACACACCGTGTACTCAAGGAGACATGCCGTGTAGTAATGTCGGCCGATGAACAGTGCCACGCTGGTGGGAAACCGCCAGAGGAACAGTTAAAAAATGGGAAGTACATGCCGTGTACTTGGAAATACATGCCGTGTACTTTGTTTTTTTCACTTAAAATGGGCAGTAGCCTCCCCTGTTCACAGGGAAGGCTTAGAACTAGACGAGGGCTCAGGAGAGGAAGGCTGGAGCTTTAGAGATCTGTCGAGTGCACGTCATGAATCTGATTCTGCCTCCGTAGATCTCGTTGGAACCGCTAGGGTAAGATATTCCTTCTCCTGGTGTGTCTCTTGCCAATTCTTCCTCTGATGGAAGTTATTTATGTTTAAGAGAGTTTTCTTCTTCATCAGATCTACATCTTTCTTGGTCGTTTATGGAATAGACCTTCACGTATATCATTCGTTGGCATTTAAGGTAGGTGGCTTGGTGTTTATTTTCTAACTATCGTGTGTTTTTGTGTGTTTTGAGCCATGAACCCATATTTGGGGTGTCGTGTGGCTAAGGCCGTGGCTAATTTAAATACCTAGAATTGTAAAGGTAAGTAAATTTGATAATAAAACTGCTTTTTTGGATCATTGCTTGGATCCAGGACCACCCCGGGGGTGCATTACTCTGTTTAGCCGTTTGGCCAGGATACCCGAGGGTATGCCCTTAATGTAATGATTGTATAATTTCCCTGAGAGGAATTTCTTGTTACTGCTTTTTTACATGTTGGGCTTGGCACGATTACCTGTTTAGCTTGAGGGAATATTTGTGATTAGCCTGTGGGTGTTGTACTATTTAGCCCGTGGGCAACTTCTTCCGTGCCTGTGGTCATTTGATTCTGTGCCTGTGGGCGACACTTCTTACGCCTATGGGCAATATCCATATGCATGTGGGTAGATTCTTATATTGGTATCTTTTTACCCGAGGGTGGGAGTTTACGTGTCTGAGGACATTAGCTATTTACTTAGAATATTCACTGTGGTGATATTTTAAATTAAATAATTAAATAATATTAAAATGTAAATATAACTGGTTAAGTTAGTTACTTTTCATTACTTCTCACTTTATTGCATTTCACTACTGCACACTATTGTTCCCTGCTTTCACACAAATGGGCACGGGCCTTTGGTGGGTGCCTACTGGGAATTTATTTCTCACACCCTGTTTGGGTCATGCTTTTCGGCCCAAACAGATTACGTTTCTGCAGGTGTAGATAAGGGAAAGGGTCCTTATACAGATACTTGATTGCTGCTGAGGAGTAGGGGAGCCTGGGATCGGGCTTAGGCTTGAGGTGCTACCAACTATTTTGTTTTGTTTTTTTGTACTCTTTATCGTGTTGTACTGCTTGTAACATGTTCTGGCTGTTTTCGTAGAACTTGAGGCATGTTGCATCATCTTTGTATATATATCACTGTTGGTTGTTTTACTGCAGTTGTTTATTTTAAATGTGCATGGATTACTATTTTCGATGTTATTGTATGTTTTATTCTTTCCGTTGTGCTACACTTTGACAACTGAGGGCATAGTTTTCCCACTATCAGACCTGGGCCCTCGATGCTAGTCAGTAGCCTCTGGCGTTTGGGGAAATGTGCTTGAGGTCACGTGGCGAACTAGGCTCGGGGCACCCGTTGCATGGCACCCGGATCCGGGACGTTACAAAGTTGTATCAAATAGGTTTCTTTTCTTTACTTACAATTTGAATCCTTAGTCAGGGATAGGATGGAAACAGTAGTTGGTAATAAGCTGTACCCAGGTGTAGCTAACCCGTGTACAGGGAAAAGCCAGTCTACCTCATCTTTTTGCAATTCTAGTGATTTTTCAATTTACAGTTGATTTTATTTCACCATTGGGTGACACACTTGTGATTGTGCTGTTTATATTTTACCTATGGGTTCTATTTATTTGCAACCCGATGAGATGAGGGTATACCATCTCATGCATCATTTATGCACATGCTAGAAATCACATGCCATGCATAGTTTCCATGCCATGTAGGTGCATTAGAATTTTCATGTTGTTGTGATAGTTGTTGTGCTATAATAGCATGCTGTTGTGATAGCTGCTTGATAAATACCTGCTAAGTGATAGGGTATTTCGTTATGAGCCAGTTTATAGAATTAATGCCAAACTTTGGTTTTTGGGGAGTATGGGCCCCCATTTACTAGAATTTTGAGGATCATTGACTGTTATTTTATTATAACATAGCTAAGATGCCCAAATTTGATTCTCGGAGAGTATGGTCCCTCACAGATCGGAATTTGGCACTTAGGTGTTGTTTTTTGGTATTTTCTAGGTTCCAGGGAAGTTTCTGAGGCATACTATCCAGAAAAAATAGTATACACGCCGTGTATTATTGTAGACACGCCGTGTATGTTCTTCTGTTCAGGAAGAAAAATAAACTTTTTGAGTACACGCCGTGTACCCAGAGTACACACCGTGTAGTCTCTTCCTGTGTCACAAACCGGGTGGGCGACGACATGGGGAAGGGAAGAGTTTGGGGTGAACATGCCTTGTAGCTTATGTAAACGCCGTGTAGTGTTGACCCAGTGTTCGCTGTGTAACTAAAAACATGGGAAGAGGAAACCTTAAGACATACACGCTGTGTCCATTATGGAACACACCGTGTAGTGTGACCTGGGATCCGGCCGTGTAATAAACAACACAGGTCGGTGTAATCCTTTCACGTACACGCCATGTGTATATAGAACACGCCGTGTAGTGTGAGCCGTGTGTCTGAACGTGTAACTAACAACACGGGTCAGTGAAGCTCATCTGGTACATGCGGTGTACTTGTGGGACACACCGTGTAGTCTTGACCAGTGACAGACTGTGTGGACTTAGCCGTGTGGCTGGGAAACAGGGTGGTGTACACGCCGTGTGCGGGTGTAACACACCGGGTAGTTGCAAGACGAGTAGCCGGCCGTGTCACAAACTACACGGGTAGTTGGAAAATAACACTATACACGCCGTGTAGATATTATACACGCTGTGTAGTTTTTTTGAATGGGAGCCATGTGGCTTAGCCGTGTCGAAGGACCCGGGCAGGGGAAGGGAAGTCAATTACACGCTGTGTAGTAATTTTACACACCGTGTAGTCTTGATTTGAAAATCTTGAAATTCCTTCTTCCCCTTGTTCCCCTTGTGGTTCCTTCACTTTCACTCTTGATAATATTAAATCTAAGTCTTTTTTTGACCTTGTAGTGTCATGCCTCTGAGACGACCACGCGTTGTTCACCAGGAGAACGACAACACGTATACTCTAGAGATGGTGGGCCATGAGCTACCAGTGGACCCTCCAGCAGAGCCAGATGCGGCACCAACTGTTATACCGTACACAGGCACAGATGCGCAGTTCCGTGAAGGCTTCATGCGGTTCATGCAGACCTTTCAGGGAGCACCGCTGGCTGCCACATCTATGGCTGAGCTGACTCGTATCTTCCAGCAGCAGCATCCGCCTATGTTTTTAGGGGATGGTGGACCACATGCTACGGAGACTTGTCTAGGATCGATGCAGAGTATTTTCGAGCATCTTGAGATGCCTCCAGGGCATAGGTTCAAGCTCGCGACGTATATGCTGCGTGATTCCGCCAAGAGGTGGTGGGATGTTACCACCCAGTTAGAGCATCATAGGGACATGATGTGGGAAGATTTTTAGGCAGTCTTCTATGAATTATTCTTTCCAAAGATTCTAAGGGAATATAGAGCTCGAGAGTTCATGAATCTGCAGCATGGCGTTATGTTAGTGATGGACTATTCTACTCGCTTTACCGAGATTCAGCATTTTGCACCCGTCCTGGTGGGTGACGAGACGTTGAGATCCAGACATTTTGAGGATGGTCTTTGTTATGAAATCCGAGCACTGGTGAATGTTTTCAGGTTTCCTACTGTACATACTATTTTGAACCAGGTGTTGATTACAGAGAGGAACCTTCGGGAATCTAGTGGTGTGGGCCAGGGTGGTTCAACACCAGTTACTGGTACTATTTATACTGGAAAAAGGAAGAGACAGATGGACTTCTCTAAGGGTGGAAGTACCAGTTAGAATAATGCTTCAGGTGTCCAGGTCATGTGATACCAGTGTGGTAGAGAGGTGTACAAGAGGCCACAATGTCCACGAGACCCAGTGGAGTGCCGAGCTTGTGGCAGGATGGGTGATATGTAGTGCTATTGCAGGGCGTTTCCACCGATGGATAGTGAGAGGGGTTCTGTGCAGACTCCGCGTACGGGAGCAGGACCAACAGCTTCTTACCATTCAGGGAACTGGAATATGTTAGGGCATGCAGGTAGAGATGGTGGTCGTGGCCGTGGTAGCCAGACACCAGGATCTCAGAGGCAGCAGGGCGGGACAGCTCAGGGTAGCCAGACTGTGTCATAGGGCCACAACATTGGGTAGGTATATGCAGTGCAGTAGACCCAACATGAGAAGGATCTCAGACCTTCTATAGTCAGAGGTACTATTAAAGTAGCTTCTGTGTTATCTTCAGTACTTTTAGATATGGGTGCTACACATTGTTTCATATATTTACCCGTTGTGGGGAGCCTTGGGCTCTGTGTTTCTACTTCTTCTGATATTATGATGAGAGACACTCTGTTGGGGACTAGAACGGCTGGTGTGCGTCAATGCAAGGAGTGCCCCATTGAGGTTGGAGGGTTTAACTTTCTTTGGGACCTCTATGTCATAGAGATGATAGTTTATGAAATCATTCTCATAATGTACTGGTTGGTTCCCTTTCAAGCCTTTGTAGACTGATATCGTCATAGGGTGAGTTTCACGTCACCAGAGGGCGGAAAGTTTCTATATAAGGGTAAATGGGATGTTTAGGCGAGTCGATCTGGGCCAGAGCACCGTGGGTGAAGTGGATTCACACCCCATATTTCTACCTTATATCTGGATGATCAAGGGACTTGTCAGACGAATTTCCCTCCAGTGGTTGATCATTTCTGGGATGTCTTCCTGGACGACTTTTCAGGTCTTCCTCCAGAACGTGAGGTGGATTTCCTTATTGAGCTTGTGCCAGGAGCAGCACCGGTGTCCATTCCTCCATATAGGATGGCTACAATAGAGTTGTAGGAGCTCAAGAGACAGTTAGAGGAGTTACAGGAAAAGGGTTTTTATCTAACCTAGTACTTCTCGATGGGGTTCTCCAGTCCTTTTTGCGAATAAGGCAAACGGTACCCTCAGACTCTGCGTGGATTATCAGAAGCCGAACCAGTTGACGGTTAAGAACTGATATCCCTTACCAAGGATTGATGATCTTTTGGATCAAATTCGTGGGGAACGAGTGTTCACGAATATTGACTTGAGGTCAGGATATCATCATCTTCACATTAGACAATTTGATATACCTCTCACGGCTTTTAGGAGCAGGTATAGTCTATACGAGAACTTGGTTATGCCATTCAGACTCACGAACGTTCCAACAGTTTTCATGGCTGGGATGAATTGTGTGTTCCATCCCTATCTGGACTCTTTTGTGGTAGTATTCATGGACAAAATCTTGGTGTACTCTCACACTCGACACGACCATGCCACCCATCTTGAAATCGTATTGAGTACACTAAGAGAGCATTGTCTATATGCTAAGCTCTCAAAGTGCCACTTTTGGATGGACCAGATTCACTTCCTGGGTTATATCATCTCAGAGGCAAGAGTTGTAGTAGACCCAGAGAAGGTGAGAGCAGTAGTTTTCTCGGAGCATCGTAAGAACATGTTTGAGATACGCAGTTTCTTGGGGCTGGCTCGTTACTACATACGCTTCATACATGACTTCTCCCGCTTAGCAGTGTCGTTGACGGGTCTGACTAAGAGGGGTGTGAAGTTTGTTTGGTCGGAAACTTGTAAGACAGCCTTTCAAGACCTGAAGGGAAGGTTGACATCAGCACCGATCATGATACTCCCAGAGTTGGGGAAGAGCTATACAGTTTACTGTGATGCATCATGGATTGGGCCGGAAGCAGTATTGATGTAGGGAGATCGAGTTGTTGCATACGGGTCTCGGAAGTTGAGGTCACATGAGAGGTATTACCCGAAACATGATCTCGAGTTGGCTACAGTTGTGCATGCATTGCGCTGTTGGAGACATTATCTCTTGGGAGAATGTTTTGTGGTTTTTACCGACCAAAAAAGTCTTAAGAATATCTTTACTCAAAATGACTTGAATCTGAGGCAGCAAATATGGGTCTAGTACCTTCAGTCCTTCGATTTTGAGTTTTCCTACACACCTGGTAAAGGTAATACAGTAGCTGATGAACTAAGCAGGAAGAATTAGATACAGGTTGTGCGGGAGGCCAATGATGAGTGGCAGCTCATGTCTTTGTTCTCTAATATGCATTTGGAGGTGCATGATAGTGAGGGGTAGACTTATCTTTCCTCTTTAGCTACGACTTCTACCCTCCTGGATAGAGTGAGGATGAGACAACTATCGGATTCAGAAGGCCTAGTTCTACGGGTTTCGGTGGAAAGAGAGGACCCTTCCCCTGGATGGACGATCGACGATGATGAAATTATGCATTTCCATGGACGAGTATGGGTTCCAGGGGATATATGCAGCGAGCTGATGCGGGAGTTTCATGCTTCAACATGGGCAGTTCATCCCGGAGTTACCAAGATGTACCATGACTTGAGACATTAGTACTGGTGGATGGGTATGAAGAGAGATGTAGCTGGTTTTTTTACGAGATGTTCCACCTGTCAATAGGTGAAGGCGGAGAATCAGAGGCCAGCCAGACTATTACAGTAGTTACCCATCCCAGAGTGGAAATGGGATGATGTCGCGATGGATTTTGTGACTAGTTTTCCAAGTTCACCTCGAGCCAATGATGACATGTGGGTTGTTGTGGACAGACTCAAGAAGGTAGTTCACTTTTTGTCGATCAAGGAGACCTTCGGTGTTGACGAGATTAGGAAGTTGTATATCCAAGAGATCATACGTCTTCATGGGGTTCCTCGTTCTATCGTTTCAGATAGGGACACCCAGTTTATGTCTCGTTTCTGGCAGAGTTTTCAGAGGGAACTGGGTACACAGGTGCTTCTGAGCACAACTTACCACCCTTAGACCGTTGTCCAGTCAGAGCACACGATACATGTGCTTGAGGACTTGTTGTGTGCATTTGTCCTAGAATTTTTGGGCTCTTGGGAGAAGCATATACCCCAAGTCGAGTTTTCCTATAACAACCGTTTTCAGGAAACTATCAAGATGGAACCATAAAAGTATTTATATGGCAGGCCATTCCAATCACCTTTGTGCTAGTTAGAGGTAGGTGAGGCAACTTTATTGGGACCACATCTCGTATAAGAGACTTTTGAGCAGGTCCAGTTGATTCAGAAACGGATGACTACTGCATAGTCTCGTCAGAAGTCTTATGTTGATCTTCACAGAAGACCTTTGGAGTTCGTAGTTGGGGATTAGGTTTTCTTGCGTGTTTCGCCGAGGATAGGACACAAACGGATCATGAGACAGGGTAAACATTCCCCGAGGTATGTGGGGCCATTTGAGATTTTGGAGAGAGTCGGGTCGGTTGCCTATCGGTTGTAGTTACCACAGAGGTACCGGGCCACGCATGACGTCTTCCATGTATCTCAGTTGCGCCACTATCATTCAGACTCGTCTCACATCCTTCAGCCTGAGGAGGTTGAGCTTGAAATGGATGCGTCCTTTGAGGAGAATCCAATTTGTATCGTTGACTGGAGGACAAAGGTTCTCTGAGGCTGTTCAGTTCCTCTCGTACGGGTGCTATGGCATCATGGCCGAGTGTGGGACGAAATAATGGAGCGGGAGACCGATGTACGTGCTCTGTGGCCGGAGTTATTCATGGCTATATCTTCACCACATTTTTAAGGTAAATTTGGGGACGAATTTCTTTACGGGGGGGGGGGAGAGAGTTTGTAAGAACCCGGTTCTTATTTTTGAGGTACGGGTTTCATCCTTTCTCTTTTCCTTAAGTGTTTTTGAGAAAATATGGAAAATGGGGAAAAATCCCAAATTTTGGAAGTACATGTCGTGTACTTTTCCACACGTCATGTACTTTTGGCCATGTGGGATGAGTACACAGGGTGTGTAGCCATGTCGGCGACGAAGGGTGTAAAGACCGACTACACGCCGTGTAGTGGTCCCTTACACTCCGTGTAGTCAGTCGGAAAGAGAATAGAAAGGTGGTGGCCAACTATGCAACAGAACATGTCGTGTACTCAAGGTGACATGCCGTTTAGTCATGTCGGTAGATGAATAGTTCCATGCTGGTGGGAAACCACCAGAGGAACAGTTAAAAATGGGAAGTACACGCCGTGTACTTGGAAATACATTCCGTGTACTTTGTTTTTTTCGCATAAAATGGGAATTAGCCTCCCCTGTTCATAAGGAAGGCATAGAACAGGATGAGGGATCGGGAGAGGAAGGCCTGAGCTTTGGAGATCCGTCAAGCACACGTCAGGAATCCAATTCCTCCTCCGTTGATCTAGTTGGAACCGCACGGGTAAGAGCTTCCTTCTCCTGGTGTGTCTCTTGCCAATTCTTTATCTGATGTAAGTTATTTAAGTTTAAGCGATTTTTCTTCTTCATCAGATATACGTCTTTCTTGGGCATTTCTGGAACTAACAATCACGTATATCTTTCGTTGGCGTTTAAGGTAGGTGGCTTGGTGTTTATTTTCCAACTGTCTTGAGTTTTTGTGTGTTTTGAGCTACGAACCCATATTTGGGGTGTCATGTTGCTGAGGCCGTGGCTAATTTAAATACCTAGAATTGTAAAGGCAAGTAAATTTGATAATAAAAATGCTGTTTGGGATCATTGATTGGATCTAGGACCACCACAGGGGTGCGTTCCTCTGTTTAGCCATTTGGCCAGGATACCCGAGGGTATGCCCTTAATGTAATGATTGTATAATTTCCTTGAGAGGAATTTCTTGTTACTGCTTTTTTATATGTTGGCATTGGCCCGGTTACCTATTTATCCTAAGGGAATATTTGTGATTAGCCTGTGGGCGTTGTACTATTTAGCTCGTGGGAAACTTCTTCCGTGGCTGTTGGCCTTTGATTATGTGCCTATGGGCGACACTTCTTATTCCTATGGGCAATATACGTATTCCTATGGGTAGATTCTTGTGTTGGTATCTCTTTACTCGAGGGTGGGAGTTTACGTGTCTGAGGACATCAGCTGTTTACTTAGAATATTCACTGTGGTGATATTTTAAATTAAATTATTAAATGATATTAAAATGGAAATATAACTGGTTAAGTTAGTTACTTTTCAGTACTGCTCACTTTATTGCATTTCACTACTGCACACTGTTGTTGCATGCTTTTACACAGTTGGGCACAAGCCTTTGGTGGGTACCTACTGGGAATTTATTTCTCACACCCTATTTCGGTCATGATTTTCGGCCCAAACAGATTACATTTCTGTAGGTGTAGATAAGGGAAAGGGTCCTTATACAGGTACTTGATTGATGCTGAGGAGTATGGGAGCATGGGACCGGGCTTAGGCTCGTGATGCTACCAACTGTTTTGTTTTGTTTTGATGTACTTTGAATCGTATTGTACTGCCTGTAACATGTTCTGGCTATTTTCATAGAACATGAGTCATATTGCATCATCTTTGTTTATATATGATTGTTGGTTGTTTTACTATAGTTGTTTATTTTAAATGTGCATGGTTTACTATTTCCACTGTTGTTGTATGTTTTATTTTTTCCGCTGCGCTACACATTGACAAATGAGGGCAGAGTTACCCCACTATCAGACCTGGGTCCTCACTACTAGTCGGCAGCCTCTGGAATTTGGGGAAATGCACTTGAGGTCACATGGTGAACCGGGTTTGGGGCACCCGTTGCATGGCACCCGGATCCGGGACGTTACTTCATTATTGGCACATAGTTTGGAAATCCATGCAACCAAACCAAGTAGTGTTCTATGTTTCATTGAAATCATGAAATTACCATTGTTCCTCTCATGAATTAACACATTATATCATCCAATTATTAACCCAATTGATCCCCTTGTCTAAATAATTCATCTACCCTTTCATCTCCTCCTCCTTTAGATATTTAATTTCCATTCTTTAGGATTTTAGTCGGATTCTCATGGTCATGTTCACTATGATGCTTCCTCATGTATCATTCTTATTTATTATTTCTAATTCATTCCTTAATGGGTTTTTATTGATTTAAATTTAATGCGATATAAAATATTAATTGTGTAATTTATGATTTAGTGTTTTATTTGACCATCTTAGGCCTTATTTTTTATCTTATTTTTGATTTATAAAACACCTTATAAATGAAGTTAATTTTATGGTATATGTATGTTGACATTACCATTAACATTCAAGAAATTTATTTCTTTTTTTTATTATCTAATTAATTAACTTTCTAAAGTAATCAAATATTCCTAGAAAATTATATAAAAATAAACATGACTCCTATGATTTAACCTTTAATATGAGAGTGTTTCCATTTTGTTTATAATTATCAAAAAAATTTAACGCATCTATGAAATACCAGTGTTCGATTAAAAGTTTTGTGTCTCTTTTAAAAGTATTAAATCACCTTAGAAAGGATAATTTAAATTTTAAAATTGATTCATCAATGTCAATTTATTAAATTATGTTTTTTAATTGTTCCATAATTATTATTTTTCTTCACTAAAATGACAATGTATTAAATTTAAATTATATCACATGTTTAATTAAATATTTTACATTTTTTATTTCGTTATGAATGGTTTTCTAGAATAGGTGGAAATTACAAATTGATTTTAAAAAATATAGTAAACCATTGAAACATTCCCCTATTGTGTATTAGGAACTGGATGTGTAATTTATGAAATATATATGTGATGGTACTGCCAAAATGTGAGGAACTTTATTTATTATATATTCATATTGGATTTTTTTTGTTTTTATGAATGGTATCTGTGGATGAGGGTATATTTATGTTATAATTAATGTGGTTATATTTAATTAATTGATGAACTAACCATAATTTATATTTCATGGGTTTCTTGGTGACATGTCTAGTATATATTATTACATAAATTTATAATCATGGACTTACTATTGAAACAATGAAGATGCGATTACTACTTATGGTATATGCTTGTCAGGATAATACAATGAGTTAGTATAGGATGGATTACATCATATTCCTGTCAAATGAATCTAGTCATAGTTTTCTCCTAGATTTTACAAAAAATATCCAAGTTCCCATGATGATAAAAAATTGTATTTATAGTATGTAAATTTATTAATAGTAATGGTATTTGAATTATTGTAATGTTATTTGATTTCATAATTCATGTACATGTTTTTCATTAAATATTAATGCCCTATATGGTTTTCTTATTGATTCATCAAATGTAATATAGAAACCAAAATCCACCATTTTAAAAATAACATTGAATTCTTTGAAAGAAAATTAAAATATTTTTCTAATTCAGAATAAAAAATCAATATTATATGGATTTATTCTAAAAATAAATATCTTGTCAGTTATTTAAAAAGATTTGAAAATTGAAAATCAAAAATGCATTTCAATCAAAAATGAAATGGGGTTTTCTTTAAATGGTGTACCTAGGCTTATATATAGGAAACAACTAGGGTTTACTATTCATTACATTATACATTTCCAATTTAGCATGATTCTTCTAGAATGTAATATATGTACATAATATTTCTAATTGAGTCTATTAGATGTATCAAGTAGGTTTGTTATTTATGATCATATAGATGGAAGTGGATGTATTTTTTTCTTTTGTTCGTATTAGTTTTATTTATTTATCGAGCACTTCAGACACCACTAAATGTATGAGACCATGTGTTATATCATTATCATATATGTTTTAGACGTAGTTATATAGATTTTTTTTGTATAATAGTGTTTTTCTCTTGATTTATTATTGTTTTATTTTGAAACAATTTTTATAATGATGTGTACTTCTAATATATTGAATTTTCTTAATGGATTTCTAGTGTAACTTTCTTATATATTTATCATTTCAATTAGTAAAAAAAATTACATATGTTATATGTTTAATGACATAGTATTTTTAGTTATATAGTTTTGATCATGAATTCACGTCAGCCCATGTCACAGGACAGTTGAGGTGTCCACTCCAGGGGTGGATGATGTTGTTTTTGGAAAAAAATTATATCAGAGTGTGATTGTCATTTGGATTGTTTGTTAGATATGAGATATGATCTTCAAAAATTCTATAATTTTTCACTAGAAGTGTCTTGATCACCACCTCTAAAGAATCCACATAAGTTATAAATTGTTGTAAGGATAATTTTCATGAGATTTAGTGTCAATTTCAGAATTCTTTTTATCTATTTTGAATAAAATAGATGGTATTCTGACATATATTGATTTTATATTGTTTACTTATATGTATTATTTTCTTTTGTGACACCATGGGATGATAAAAAGATACATGATTAACTTTCAAGGTCTATAAAAAAATTTAGCCCTTGTGTAGGGTTCTAGAAACATTCACGAGGACAAAAAAAATTAGGACATATTCTACAAAACAATGTGGGAAAAAAGCACAATTATATACCCTTTATGAAATGTTTATCTAATATATTTCAAATTTTTTGAGGTTTTACACATTTATTATAGATGTTATAATGAAATATTTTAGGATTGTTGAATTTGATTTAAATAATGATTTTAGTTTTTGATGTTTTTATATCAATATAAAGATTTTGTTTTTTATAAAACAAGGGAATTTATAAAAGAATTTTTAAATTTTACAATAAACTCACCATTAATTATAGAGACAACAAATGTATTCAATGAGTTATGATTGTTTACTAAAATATAATAATATGAAAATTGGGAAGGGGTGTTTGGAAATTTTTAAAAGTGGTAAGGATCTCAAAAATTATGAAATGTTATCATGACATTTTAAAACACGAATAAATGCCATTTTTTTATGTTAGTTCATACACATGAAATGTCATGGGGGGTTTTATATTTCAAATGTTTAATATGGGTTTGAAAATGTTAAATTAGGATATCTTAATGGGTTTTGAGTTGTTAATGTCCATTTTTTAACTTTTCATGGATTTTTAATTTATAAATTACAATGTATGATTGGGTTTGTATGATTCAATTCAATGGCTCTATGTGATTTACACATTGGTTGATTTCAATTATTAAAAGATTATTAATTTTTTTAAATTGGTTTGGTTTTTTTGCTTCATTTATTTTATATTTTTACCCCAATAATACACAATTTTATATTTAAAGGGATCTATATGTTGTGAGATACTAGTATTCCCTTTAGTTAATTAGATCCTTTAAACATTATTCTTTCATCTTATATATACATGTAGCTCAATATTTTTCCTCTTTTGACCCAAAAATGATATATAAATAAAGGGTTGTACAATATAAATCATTGTCAATTCATTGAGAAATAAAATTCTTGGTATGTGGATTTGTGGAAAAGGTGGTTCGATACATTCTTCATCCATCATGAATGTCCATAGACTTTTATGATCATGTTCACCAACTTTATTTAAGAAGGTTCTACTTAGATGTGGTGAAATGTTATTATCTTCAAAAATAAAAATAAATAAAATTTCTAAGATGACATTAAGGAGATATTAATTTAGATATAGTTCCAAAAATATAGGAAGATTCCAAAGGTGATGGAGTTGTATTTCCTCTATAAATGAGACCAATCAATATTGGAATATTCTTATCAATTCACCATGTTGGTGTCATACATTACTGATCACAAATCAGACAGATCCATGAATGATAATTATTATCAAATAATACTTCATTACAACATTTTTTACTAGTGTCATCACATGATCATGGAAACTATAAGGATTTTATTATGTGGGATGGTTGGATTTAATTTATTATGGTAGGAGAACATGAATTGTTCATATTTTTCTTATTCTCGGCATTGGTGAAGGTGTTTTCAGTATAGTTAAAGGGTAATGGGCTAAATTATATGGGATAGGTAAAGTCATAAGAAATTATTTTTTCATATTAACATTAACATATTTATATAGTAAATCATTAATGCGAAATAATTGTAGAATGGAAATTTATAGTAATTCCTTGTACCAAAAATCATAAAATTCATATTATTGTTGTGAATAACTAGTACATTGAAAAATATTATGGGGTAGAATTTATTATAAGAGGAGTTGAGAAATATTGACACCTTCAGATTATCATCATGTTCAACTAGGTGAACCTTAAATTAAAGATATTACAATAAGAGTTATTTTTTTATTTTTCATCGATTCACAGAATCATATAAATGATATTATAATACTTCGTTTAATTTGAAATATTTATTATGGTGCTTAGTTGTATTCTATATCATTTATGGATTTCACCATGGTAATATATGGATATATTTTAAGGCTTTTTGTATCACACTCCCTTATTAAGTGTCCATAGATCTTATTGGATCTATTTGGAGTAGTTTTAATGCATGGTGGTTGTACTTATATTTGGGTTATTTAAATCATATCCCCATTTTAAATATGCTATTTTTCCCATATCATTTATTTATTAATCATTTTTTAGGGATTAAAATTGTTATTAGAAATCAAATAAGATTTATTAATCCATTTTTATTTCCGTATTATTATTGTAATGATGATATTAAACTCATGGGTAATTTGATTTGGAACTATTTATGATCACATATATATAATAAATTAGGTTCTTGTGGTATATATAATTATTTGGTGATATTATTTTTAATAGTGGATCTTAGTGACATTTATTTACATTGTTTACTGAGTTTTTTTTTAAATTATAGATTTTAATTTTCTCTCATCAAATGATCATCAAAATTACATGGAATTTATTATGGTACAAAATAATATGGTGGGGTGAATATTCACACCAATACATCACATAACTATTTTATTATAAACATTAACTTAGTTTTAATTTTTTTATTCTCATTATTAGGTTCCCACCTTTGAAAATTTGAGATTTTTGATGGATGGTGGGTGGGAAACAAATGGTACTTGATTATTACAGACCATGTAGAAACTATAAAACCATGAAATTTTATAGTATAAGTTAATTTCATGACCAGTGAATGAATTTTATAAACATTAAGACAAACCCTATTGTTTACCTAGGGGAGACAGTCCATCAGCACTATATGATCGTAGTTTGGAAACCTACATGTAAAAACTATGCAACAAAAAATGATTACAGAAAATTGTGGAATCAAATTTATGCGCAAAAAATTAAAATTTCAGGGATTCTATTTATCTTATAATTTAATACTAAAAAACAAGGATATCCTCCCCCCCCCCATTACCCTCGTCTTGTTTAGGATATTTCAATGGGTTTCATCATGATAAATGTACTCTAGGATTCTTAAACATCACCCATTTTTTATTATTCTATCTTTTTAATTCTCATAATGAGTCTTGGTGACAAAGAATTATTTTTATCTAAAACCTTTATATGGGATTTTAGGGTTTGGGACTCAGTTTAATCTTATAAGCCCAATTTTACAATCTTATGTTGGATTTATATTAATTTTTTAATGTGATGAGATTATCGGTTGATGTTTAATGAAGTACACATGAATATTTAATTTTATGATTCTTTATTATGTTTATCAAGTTATATATATATAATTTCAATATCAAAATACATTCCCAGTAGTTTATATAATAAAAATAATTATTTCTTGGAGTTTAAATTAAATCATTTTTGGGTTTATTTTTTTTACCAGGAAAACAACTCTTAATGATTGATTGATGGCATTGTAGACCATCCAAAAATAATTATCAACCTCAAGAGGTGGATTTATTTGTTAAATAATATTATCCAATGAAATTTTAATATATTGATGATGATATTACCTAGTTAATTTTTTTATAAAAATTAAAAATAATATCTATTATATAATGATCATGTGATCAGTTTCAAAACAATATTTATCATATTTCATTCATTATAAATGGTTTTGAGACATATCATTCACTAATAGCATATTATTATAAAATATTGTAATCCATCGAAACATAATCATATTATATTATATTAATGTATTGTTTCCTTTTGGAAATTTATATGAGATAATGTTTCCCATTTCTAGGGTTTCATATTGATAAAATGTTCTAGATAGAAATAGGTTTTGTATATGAAGGGTTTTTGGATGTATTAGTGTTTTTACATAATGATATATATTGATATATAATGTCTTTACCTTTTTTAACTCACCTACATTTACATGTTAGGGGTATCCATCAGTATATTGGTGGGAGGTCTATGTAGATTTACAACACTATTTTGGTATGATGTAATTTTAGTGGAACAAAGAATGTTTTTCTCAATATATGAAGGATTCACCTTAGTTATTATAGGTTGGAAAAGTTGTGGTGTTAGGGAAGGTTGTATTTCTTTAAGAACTAGTTAGATGAGTCAGATGTTGGTTTTTTCTTATATTACCCCTAAATCTCCTATAATCTCATGGTAATTGAAAATTATTTTTATACTACTATTTTTTGTTTTAATGTAATGGTCTTCTATTTATAATTATATTGTTTGATATCATTATACCTCTTCTAGTATTTGATGAAAGGATAATTGTTAACTAAATTTTTATATGGATATCTCAAATATAAGTTGGAAATAGTTTTTTTACATTATTATATAAATAAATTTGTTCTTAATTATAAAATGTATAAAATATAATTTTATTTTATAATTTCAATTTTTTTAATACAAATAATGATTCAAATGAAAAAAACATTGGAAATGTTTTAAAATATTGAAAATAAAATAATATAATTGTATTTAAAACAATAATGAAACAGTTTTACCTTTAATGGGTGTCCATTTGGTGTTGGGTTTTTACCATTATGACTTAGTACTCACACAATTTTACATATTAGGATTATCTTGGTTCCACATGTACTTATTGAATATAAATTAGCTCTTAATTTCAGGTTGATGATGATACGGAGTGGGTTTGTTGTAGATTATCCTAGAGAAGCTAGTGGTTGGATATTTTCATTGTATTAATTTCTATTTTATTAATGTATTATCTACTTCTTCATTATCATTGTCTATAAGACCCTGTGTTATCTCTTTGTATTTTTTCTATAGTTTTTTTATAGATTAATTTTTTTTGATATTTTATAACCTCATATGTCATATTTGGTTCCTATTTGTTTAAATATTATTAATTTATATTACATCCTTCCAATGTATGTAATGACCATGATATATTTTTAGGTGGATTTCCCAAAGATTCATGACCATTTCTACCTGTTAAAATTATTCCAAACAATTTATCTTTCATGACCTGGAAAATGTTTACTTCATAGGGTGATAAAAAATGATCCTCAAGGCTGATCATGTGCCACCTAAGGTTCCAGGCTAGGGGTGGAATAGGATGATTTGTTCCAGATATGAATTAAAATTATAGAACTACTTTGGGAAAGACTATATTGTGGAAGAAAATGTTGTGTCACAAATTCCATAAAAGGTGCATGTTAGGAGGAAATACCAATAACTCTCTAATTAATTTTAATGTACTAAAAAATAATTTTATAATATATTATTATCCAGGATCATTGACATAGACAACATTATAATGTCCAAATTATCTATCTCATAAATACACACTTAAATATTTTAATGGTTCATATCATAAATTTCATTGTCCATAAAGTAAACCCAGTCAATATACATTAAGACTAATATTTTTATTATAAAACCAAAATGATTAATAGAACCATAATCACTTCAATAAATAAATTAATACAATTTAGTAAATTTTAAAAATTATCCTAATGTTTCCCTACTATTCTTGAAAACTATACACCATGTATATACTTAATTTCAACAAAATAATCTTTTTTTATATCCCTACATTGCAAAACCAAACATGAGGAACAATACCCTTGGGTTCATCCATTAATCCTAAATACAACAATATTATTCAAATTGTTCAACCCCTAACCTTTGTAAGTTCTAACTGAAACCCATCATATTAAATTTAATTAAGACTTAAATAAACATTAATATCAACCCCTTAATAGTCAAATTAATGAAATAATCTTAATGAAATTTATGGTTTTTGGACCCAAAACTTATTACACAAAACATATATTAAATTTAAAATAATGAACTAGTATATACCTCCCATAATTTATATATACCGATCCATTCCCCGCATTTAACCTAGTTTGTGATCTAATCACTAACACCTCGCATTACTAAAAATCATTAATATGATATAGAGTACTAAAAAATTATTATAGACAAATAAATGAATAATTACACGTTATAAAATAGTTACAGGTTCAAAATATCAAATAATATTTTTAATAAACCATTATAATTTTATAACAATCAATGTTCGCACATAATATTTTTCCACCAAAAAACCAACATAGAGGAAAATTTCAATATAATAAATAAAAAATTATTGTCTCCAATAATTCTATATATTTTCTCATTTATTAATAAAATTTTATAAAATCACATGATTTTCAAAGATATAATTAAAAAGTATTAATAGAACATTTTAATTGTTTTAATTTATAATTTATTGATCGATTTCCTCAGTAATAATTAATTATTAACTGCAATTCACTTTAAAAATAAACACAAATAGAATTGACAAACATTAATGCACCCTTTATAGATGAATTGAATCTCTATTTCTCATTATTTAAAATAATTAAAGAAAAAAATAAATTCATATTTTATTTTAAACAAATTTAATTCCAGAAATATACAAAAAAATTATATTAATATATCAAATAAAAATAGTGAACTCAAATTGTTAATTAACATACTAGAGAAGGTAAATACTAGCTACCACAAGGTATGTCAAAAAAAATCACATCGATTTAACTCATAATTCATCTTATATCCATTATATTTCAAGATTTTATAACAAATCATAATATTAATGGAACATAGAATTTCATAGAATCTAACCCTTGAATCATTTCAAATGAATGATTGTTAAAATGATATATTCTATATCTCATTTCCAACCAAAAAAAACTGATCAGTGGTCTTCCATGAATCAAATGAGAAATTTCAACGATATTACCTAGTGAATTAAAGCACTAATTTGAGGTATGATTATGCGATAATTATTGATGGAATGGGAATTATTACATGTAATACCAAATAAAATGAATATAAAATTACCATAATTCAATTATTAAAATGAAATAATTGAGTGTAATTGGTTACATGATTCCTTAATATCACACACCCAATGGTCACTGGCCAGATATGTCCACACAAATAGATACTCAATGGCTAAACAATGTATCCAACACTTTATAAGTATCCTAACATGTACCTGGTGGATACATATGAGGTAATCAGTGGTACCATTTGTTCCAATACATCAAACAACACCTAAAACCTTTGTCTCCTACTCACCTCCTCTACTCATAACCCCTAAATAAATATTAATCATAGAATGAAAGAAATTAAAGGACATAAAATTCACAATCAAATCACACACTAAAAACCCCAAGATAATATAATCTACTTATTCCTATATCCTCCCAATAAAACAATATTTATTTTCATTGGATATAGGATCATATCGCATCACATATAAAAATTTCCACATACCCATCATAGCATATTTTAAGGAGAACCCAAATTTAGAGTCTATCAATGGATATTTAATATAGGAATATATATCCACAAAATATATTAATATTTATAACTATCACACCATTATAACTATTTCTCCTTCCTTACATCAAAAAGAGTTGTAGGGATAGTTCATTGGTGGCAAAATAATTAGTTTTTGAAATAATAATTATGGTATGGTTCTCAAATAATCTTGTCATTAACACAATCCTTAATCTCCCCATCTATGGATTCAATATTTAATGAAAATTCGTCACATATTAAAGGTAGGTAACTATTTATTATCATTTTTTGATATGTATTATATTATAGTAACATAAGCAAAGAATTTTTACCCAAATAATGGTTTAGTTCCTACATATTTTGTTATATTGGATCAACTATGAGGACCATATAGAAAAAACCTAAATCATTTTTACTGATAAACATATTTTTTAAAATTTATTTTATTAAAAGTTTAATAAAACTCATCCATAGAGAATAAAAATTAGAATAAGATAACACATCATGACTCTTATTACTCAAAAGTAAAAAAACTCATAGATTTTCTCCATGATAGGAACCACCTAGGTAAGACAATGTGTCTAAGTGGATACATATATCTAGTTAATGATAAAGTTACTTTGTATTTTGGATAATTTTATATAATGATGGGGTCACTAAAATTCCTATAAATCTACACCCGTATAATTTTATCCATTTAGATAAAGGATAAATCCTAAGTGATTATGTAAAGTCTGATGTCAGAGCATGTATTTATTCATTAAGATATTAACAATAACCCCACTCAACACCATGGGACATTAATTACCATTATTTTTTAGATACATAATCTAAGTAATGATAATTTGTGCTTGAATAAATTATAATAATATTTAAAAAATTATTAAATTTCTATGAAAATGAATTTTATAATTTATAAGAACTAAGAAAACAATACGTGTTTAAGAAATTGTGATTATTTTCATAATGAATTAATTTTCATATCATGATGAACCTTTGAAAATAAAACATTTATAATCTCTATATGTTATAAATAAATTTACTAAGGTTACATGAATGGACTTATATGATGATGTTTTATGCTAAGTAAACACATTTTTGTATTTTTAGAAATATATTCTTGATTTTCAATGGTTTAAGGTCCTTCTCTTGCGTGAAAAACATTTTATATAGGCTATATGATTTATTTGAATAATATATATTTTAAATTTACTAAATTATTAACACTATTATTGTTATTAAATAATAGAAAATAAAAATAAGTATGCATAAAAATATAAATGGTTATATTGCAATAAAAATAGTTCTTATTATATTATAAAAATTTATGTAAATTTTAATTTATAAAATTTTACAAATTCAACTTCAAAAAAGGGAACATAAATTTCTTATTTAGGAAATAGATATTATTATAGTATTGTTTATTTTTTTCATTCGGTAAAAGTACACTTTAAGTTAATTGGGAAATTACTATTTTATGAAAATAATAAATTTATAATTATATGAGAAAGACCTATAAGTTTATAAAAAATTTAATAGATAAAATATTCATATAATAAGTTGATATATAACTTTTATAAATTTCATATTTTTTAACCCAATTTTTATCTTTTTGAAATCATATAAAATATTTTTCCAATAATAACTATTTTTTTCCTTATTATTTAATTGATTGTTATTTCTAGCCAATTATAAAATAATAAATTTTTGAGGGCCAAATATAATTTTATATTTAATATTATATATATTAATATTATTATGATGAAAAACATTTAAAATTTCCCTTATAAATAATATCAAACCTCAAAAATAATTTTATTTGAGGAAACATGATTGTCTCATTATATGTATAGATATAGAAATTAATTTCTCGAATCAATGAAATTTTATTTTAAAAAATTATAAAAATAATAGAGATTATAATTTAAAATTATTTAATATAGTCAATTTCAATTTTTTTCCATAAAATTAGTCACCTACGATAAAAATCATGTTACCACATTAAGGGTAACTTTCAGTAAATAGGTGTTTAACCTAGTGATAGATGCTAAGAGATAATAAAAATGTGTTTGATAATGGGTGGAATATGGGTTATCAATCTTATATCTTAAACAAATTATTATTAAGTATTCATTCTTTAATTATCCATAAAAAACACAATGAAATTATTTAAATTTAAAGAGATATTTTAGAAATATCACTCTATACATATAAAAGGATATCACATCCTCTCTACTTATCCACTAACTAAAAATTTATATATCATCTAAAAATATACTCTAGTATTTTTTAAACCCCCTCCACTACTCATATAAACCTTATTCTTCCCAAAATTTCATCTTTATGATATTTTAATGAGTAATCAATTGGGGAACATCCATAAGGATATGCCATTCCCTCAACCTAACTTTACTTTTTTTCTTTTTTACACCCCTAAAGAACCCACTATCCATGAGGTCGTGATAAAATAATTTTAATTTTATTATTATGATATGATATTATATTAAGTAAATATACATTTTATTCATTTCACCAAAATCATTATGAAAAATGAAAATATGAGTGTGTTTGTGTGGGATATTGCACCATGAACGAATGTTTCTAATTTTCAAATAATCATTACATGGATGGTATAAATAATTTATTTAATATTAAAATTTAATAACTATAACACGATTAATATTATGATATTACAATTTCTTATTTTTCACCCCTCCCATTCTATGATAAATATGATCATCATCAATGTTTGTATCGATTACTGCCTCTAAGTAACATCATATTCGTTATTATATAACCATGAAATGATTAAATATTGTTCTAATTTAATTATAAAGTAAATAAAACTCTTAAATTATCAAAATAATCAATTTATTTTGTGACAACAATTTTCAATAGTCAACAAAGTGATGGTGTTATAGAGAAATTTACTGAAGAAGGGAAATTAACCGATGTACATAGAAATATTATTGAAAATAAATAGAAGAGCATAGTAAATATACAATAACGTATTAAATATATATGAGTAAGGATGAAAATTATATTTTATTGAACTCTATATTATTTTATAGTCTACTAGGTACACATAGAGGATGAATTACGACACAAATTATGTGATTTTGAATGCCCATTTGTTTTTATTGAGATATGTTTTTGGATCAACACTTTTATATTTTATTTGTGGTGTATGTATGTTACATGGCAGAATTTTGTCCAAAAATATTCTGAACTAAATTATATTTTAAAATATATCCCATATTCCATCTTCTCTGAGTCCTCAATATGAATGTCTTTAATTTTAGGATGATTTTTTAAAATCAATACCCCTTCTCTTGGGGTTGTAAGATTTATTATTAATATTCATACTTATATTCTTAGTTTCATTAAACATATTATTTTATATTGGAAAATATATTCTTATCTGAAGGAAAATTACCCTCTAACTCAAATATCACATCTTGATGAATTTAGTTATAAAACCTAAATCATTATTGATAATAATTATCATTCTATATAATGATGGATTCCCCTCTTCTTCCAAAATTTAACTTCTAGAAAATAATTTAATTATTTTTATGAATCCTAGTTATTTTTAAATCATTTGATATTCATATTTACATTCTATATTTTCATCAGAATTTTTTATAATCCTTTTTATTTTTTTTGATTTCAAACATGGTGTTTTGAAACATAAAGACTAATTTTATGAAACCACCCTCGATACATTTGTGCTACACATTCTCTTTATTTTTATTCCATTTTTTCATTCATATTCACAATAATTTATTCTATATGATTTTTATATGATCCTTACTTATATACGTGTGTTACTATACATTTCATTTTTGGTTTTAGAAAATCATTTAAGTTTCATTCTGAAAATTTCAAGTTATATGTAATGTCAACATAAGTGAACATACATATTTTTTATTTAATGGAATGTGTCACCTCCACAAATTATTAATAGATTTTGAAAAAAAGCATTAACTTTTGTAATACAATTTTTTTTCATATTTGGTCTAATGAGAAATAATAATATAATTCCATGAGAAAATATCATATAATCAATTCGAATAGTATCACTAATTCAGTTAATTTTTATTATAAATTATCTTAGATTCATCTAATAAATTGTCCCTTTTTTTAACAAAATTGTTTCATTCATATGTTTCATATTTAGAATATTAAAAACCAAAATGATTTAATTCATTTTTGTCTTAGAAATACTTATGATATATATCTCATTTATTAATTTTTACTAGATTATGAAACCCACTTCTGTCCCATGGGTTTTATCATGTTATTCATTATGTATGACTTTTAATCTCTTATAGTACTCATATGAATTGATATATTTTTATTTTTTATATGTGCTAAGTATTCTGGGAAATTAATGTTTTCATATTATGATATACCATTTATGGTATAACACCACAACATTTTATAGGTATTCAATTTAAATTAATTTATAGTATTCCATAGCATTCATTACATGAAAATGAAAGTACATTTGACCCGTGTTATATTAGGGATATTATATTCTAGTCATTGGATTATCACTTATAAATTTATTATCCATATTATGAAATTTATATTTAAGTGTTTTTGTTAATTAAAATTTATATATTATTTTTTTAAGAAATGATAATTAAATTTTTGATAAAATAATTTTTTTACTAAAATATTTATTTTTTCATGAATTTTATATTTCTTTACATAATAAATGTATATATATTGATCACTATTTATAAAATATTTTTATGAAATTTATTGACAATTTTTTAATTTAAATGGCCCAAATAGATTGATGTAACTATGTTTTATTTGTTGTCATTAAGTTGTGAAGATGAAAATTCAATGTTTTATAAATCTGACGATTGTAGTGTTCTTCTATATGTGTTCAAAGGAATGTGTTAATTAATAGTAGATATGACACCTTGTATACATTACTATTATGAGAAAAAGAATCATTTCCATGAAATATTATCATAATTTCATGAGGAATATTAAAGGAAATTTGATATTGATGAATACTAAGAATTTACTTGATTCAATTAAAAAAATAAGGGTGAGGATATTAGAATTTTATTTTGAGAATATTAGTGGATTATTTTTGAGTTAAATCCTTTAGAATAATTTTTTATGTTTTGTTTATATAGTTTTTTAAGTAAATTTATTTCAATCCTTATAAAAAATAGTACTACCACTGATTTAAAGAGCCAAATTAATCATGAATTTTTTGAGGATGCCTAAACCATGTAGGAGAGTTAGATCCATAACCTAGAGTGGAAGTAGAAGTCTTTCATGAGTAGGAGATGGGCACATGATTATATATGTGATACTTCCATGTGTGGAGGCATTGTGATAGAGAGGTCTGGTAAGGGATGGTGTTTGTTGCGGATGAGGACAAGTCCCATGTTTTCACATCTCATGGTTAGAAGAGAATGATAGTTTATTAAGAATTGTAATATTGTAGGGAGAAATTATGTGGTTTATAAGTTGTTCCAAAAACAATTTATATTTATTACATATTATGGATAAAAGGAGGATCATCATTTTAGTTTTATCTTAGCAATTCAGCTGAACTAATATATTATTTTTTTACCTCCAGCCTCGACAAACTAAGTTGTCTTTAGGAATTATGAATTTCATCAATCTATTGAATATTATAATGATACTTTTATTCATTTTCTCTAATATTTGGACACGATCCGATGAATTCCTAAATCATATTCTCTAGAAATGTTTACACTGTATTATGATGAAAAAGTTACACAAAGGAATATAAACATGTGAGTTCAGATATAGAGGGCTTCATTTGAAATGACAGTGATTTTTAAGTCATGTAGAAGAATGTTTTTGTATGTTGGTGATCAAGGAAGAAGATTATGTAATTTAATATAAAGTTTAAATACCCATCATTCTATCCTATTTTTAGATGAATGAATATATTATAGATTGCATGACATAAAAACAATGTACTTGAGGTTATATATATTAATCATGAATATTACTTTTATTTGCTTTGTTTTATTATCAGGATTAATCATTTACATGATGTTTGATTGATTTCAGAACCTAATGTCTACAACCTCATTTTATTATATGGAGAATGAAAATATTCCCCATGTGTAAATCCTTATAATAAGTGGAAATAAATTCCACATAAAATTCTTACACACACCTGAAGAACATAAACATAACATAGTTTCAACATATGTTAAAACATTAAAAAAATTGAGTCAGTAATATGATTTTTCTAACTCAGTATAAAATAGTTGTTTATCTTCAAAAAATATTTGTGATTAATTATACATATATGTAATGAACATTCTTAAAATCTATCTGTATGAATTAAATAGTGACATAGGTTTGATCCTTGTGAAGGATAAGTGATGTAGTAATATGAATGTTAGGAATTATGAAAAACATATTAAGAAGTATTAATATATTGAGTAGAAAAATGATAACCTACATGTAATAATAAGAAAAGTGAGATTCCCTTGTTTCATTTGTGAAATTTTTTATGTTAAAAAAATGAAAGTGATATATAAAATAAAATAATTTGATATGAGTTTTAGAGTTTAAAAGAACAATCATTTATAGTATATTTGTGTATGAATGAAGTTAAATATTAATCTATGAAAAGTAGATGATAAAAAAATCACTTTATATTGAGAGTGAGACCAGATACAAGGTGATAAAGGACATGAATTTTTCTAAATATGATTTACCTATGTGGAATTGGATTAGAACAAATATTTTCACACATTATTAGTGGGAGGAACTAATTTAAAACATATCTAAATGTGGTTAGTAAGACCATTGAAGACCTTCTAGGATACAATTATAAATAACATTATATTATAGTGTGGTAACTCAATTGGAAGGATTTTATATAAAGAAAATAGTTGTGATTCATATATAAATATCCCATTAAGGGATAACATACTACAATCTATAGTGATTAGGTATTATGGGTGTTTTTCTATAAGGCATTTCATGAATTGTCTGTATTTGTAATCACTATTCTTTATTAGTGGATAATTTGTTCCTTAAATCATTGTAATCATTGAAATAATGTGTTCACCGATATAGGGGATAATATTATAAAAATAAATTTTTTCCTTCATTTAAATTATGTGATTCATTTTTTATAATTTTTATTAATTATAGGGAATATCTATTCAACTTAATAGGTGTAGATGATATAATTTAAATGGGGTAAAATAGAAAAATTAAAATCGACAAAAAAATTATACTAATTCATCACTCACCTCAAATATTACATAAAAACAATTGTTCACATCATGTATAATCATTTTTACATTAGTTATCTAGTAGATAAGAATGAATATATAATTATTTGAATGTAAAAAGAGTTATTTTTCAAAAAAAATCACGATTTCATTGTGTTTGTATCAAAATAAAATTAATAAATCACTAATGAATATTGATGTTAATGAAATGAATAGAAAATATTTTCAACAGAATATTCTAACATTATTCTATAATTTTTATCAAGGAATGAAATAAATATAAACATTGTTTTATGCCTAAAACTGAAATAGTGTTAATTCTAATTTTTTTTCCATTTTGTGAGATTATTATAAGATTATCTTTTTCAAAATTTATATATTTAATTTTATAAAATTAATTCAAAATTCTGATTTATAATTTCAAAAATTGTTAATGATTAAAGCATCATTTATTTCCACAATGAATAGTAAATATTATAAATAAATTATCATGGTTGTGGCAAAAAAAGGGTTTAATGGGGAGGTTAAAAAATAGATAACGGTATTAATGTCACTTAAAAATCAATAACTAGTGTTTGGTTAAAATAAATATAACTTATAGAATTAAATAACAAATTTTTTATAGTTTCTTCATCATTAAAAAGAAACTATCCATATGTTATTTAAATTGTTTTTTAATTCCATTTGTGTCCCTACCATCACATATAAAAGGGAACACCTTAGAATCCCTAAATTACTAAATTGAAGACTTCTATTTTTCCCTAACACAAAACCAAAAGCTTCATTTCATCATACCATTATTTATTGACCATATTTTATTCTCATAATACCATTATATGATTAAAAAGTTTTAATCAAAAGAAGGTATCTCAGTGATGTGTTAATAATCTTACCAGACTCTTATAATGTTAATTTTTTCTCATACATCCTCTATGTATATTGAACATATCATAAAAAAGGTAATCCCCTAACATAAATATAAATTGATATTATTATGGTTATAATAAAACCATTTCGATGCTTCTTTCCATCAAAAAAATTTAAAATAATTCTTCTCATATACTAGTGGAAAACCTCAACCACATAAGGATATGATATATTTTCTAACGCCATATTTAATTCAATGTTATTATTATGGATTTAATTTCATTATATTATATTTATGAGATAGTTATGATTTTTTAATTTTAACATCTTTTCTACCTTATGAAATTATCAATTTATGTTAACTTATAAAGTCACTCTTGTATACATATGGACTACCACCTCCATAATGTGATGTCATTCATTAATTATTTATTCATTGCATGAATGATAATAAGGATAAATTTAATCAAATTATATGACATTTACGAAATATTAATTAAATTTAATATTGGAAAACTAATTTAAATTTTTCATTCATCCATCAAAACGTGGAAACATCACATGTGTGTACCAATAGATTATTATCTCTTTGAGGTCATGTAATTCATTTTTCATCATGACATTACATAAATAATTAATTTTTTTAAATTTTTAGATAAAATAATTATAAAATAACAATGATTTTTGATATGAGAGAACCATGATCAAATTTTATTGTCCATATCTTCCAAACCGAAACATACTTAAAAAAGAGAAAGATAGCACACAATATGATGATGAAAATGAAATATTGTTCATTAATTAGAGATAATATGTTATATGTAAATAATTTATGGAATTATAATTATGTATATGACTTTGGTATATATAAATAATAAATTTAAAATTATTATGCAGAAATCTAGAACATCCTATAATGAAAATCAGTTCTTAGTAATGTTTGTCTTCCCACTTTTGGTTCCTTGAGACGTTTTCCATATTTACCCCTTATTTACTTTATGTGGTTCATATGCTATCCATTTTATTTTTTATATCATTAATATATTTATATTAATGTTATTTTAATTTATTATTTTTAATTATTTCATTAGTTGGTTTATGATTTAATAGTTCCCATGGTAGTAAGGGTTCATTGTTACAATGTCATTTTTATTGGGATTTCATATCCCTAAATTTACAATGGTATTATTATTTGATCTGTATATATAAAAAAATTATTTTGTTATCCTATGTTTACTTTTATAAATTACATTTTTATTATTCCTTTTACTCTCTCTAAACACCCAAAATTCAAAAAGAAACATTTTACATAATTCTGATATTGTTTATCTCTATGATGGGGAATCCTTTTATTTCATGTACATATTTTCCTTAAAATATATTAATGAATATTTTTAAATTTATATAATGGTTTATTAAATTCATTTTTACCCATTATTATCTCCAAAAAATTATTAAATTATATCTTATTTTCATTTTTCAATCATGTTTTATTTTACAAATGGTGTAGAAATATTAATTTTTAGTGTTTACTACACAAACCAATTTTAGTTACATCAATACTATAAATTTCCTTTAAGATTCCTTTAGAATTTCTATGGTTATTTTCAATAAAAATAATTTTACTAATATTCTGAAAATTTATATATTTTAAAACATTGTTCTCAAAATTTTATTGGTATTTTCCACAAGAAATGTTTTAGTGGCCATTTAATGTTATTTTTAAGTATGAAAACATTCATTGATATTACATAAGTTTCAATAAAAATTTATATTATAGTTTCATCCTTATTCTTTCTCTGTATTATTATTTTTTATAGTGATGTAATATTGATGAAACTCATTTTCTATTACATGGTATATATATTGATAAAATGATAAATGTATTCATGATCTTTTGGCTTTCATATTGATAGATTGAAATTATTAATTAAATGGGTCTATTATTTACCTCCAATGGTTTCAGCAAGTTTTAATAATTAATATATACAATTCTTTATGGGATGTAATCCCAATCTGGATTGTAGGTAAATGGAACATTATCCAAAACCAATAGAGGATACACGGGTGCTTATCTTAATATAATAATTTTATAAATATATTATTAGATAAATATAATAAATTATTTATATGATTATTGTTATAACACAATTTATTACAATGTTTTAAATATATTCTTATCCTAAATATATATTCTCATGGCTCATGATTATTGGTTCTCTTATTATTCATGTATTATGAACTAACAAATCTTTATTCCATGATTCCTATTTCAAATATATAATTTTTTTTTGAATGATATTCTAATGTTATGATCATTCTCTCATAACTATAAACATGTCTTACTCTCACTTATGACTACATACTGATATCTTCCATGTTAACCCTTAGTGAAAATCTTTCCTCACCCTTTACAATATTTCATTTACACACATTATAAGGAATGTTATTATGTAGGTCATGAATGATAAGTCTACCATATGAGAAGACTTTTTGGGATGTTTTTATGTATTTTGATAAAAAAAATATAAATATATATCTAGTATCCAACAACCCTTCCACTATATCCTCCTCAATATTTTCTAATTATGATAAATATTGATTATTATTAAAAAAATGTTGTAATATTTATTTAGATAATGGTTGGTATAAATCAATTGGTATCATCGGGATGTTTATCTATATTTAGATGTTGGGATTAGATATCCTTATTGAAACCCTTGGTATATTTATATTAATGGGATATCATAATGATTATTCTAAAATTCAGTGATTTTGCGATTTTCTATGAATATAATTCCCTATCTTAATACTAGAATGTTGATGAATTTTTATTAACTGGATAATTACTAGTGGAAGATGAGTGTTCTGAAAATTATAGACCTACCTACATACTCCTAGGGGATATTATTGGGTGGATTAATATTTTTCTTATAAAACTATGAGTTTTAATCTGAAATGATGACTGAGTTTAATTAAAAATGGGTTATCATGCTGAAAATGGATGACTGAGTTTAAAACCAATGAATAATAATTAGAAATTATGGTTTCATTATTTAGAAATACTATGAGTTATTTTTTATAATTACATTAATTAAAACTTTTATATACAATTATTTATAATAACTCTTACCATTTATTTATAATGGATTATAGATAAAACAATATAGGTGTGATGGTTATAGGTACATATAAATATTGGTGTTCCTTATTTTAGAATAGTCCTATTAATTAGTTCATATATTTAAAAGTATATTGGAATGTTAATTTATAGCCTCAACCATTGTATTATTAATTAGAAATTAATACTCTTAATTTTAAACTGAACACATCATAGGACTATGATTCTTATCCAATTAATGTGTTCAGAATTTTCATCCTTCAAAACTATTTATTCTCCCTCTATTTAAATTTTATATGATTTTTGGAATGAATTTCATGTCATTATAGATATATATATCATATACATTTTTATTGAAGGTAAATCATATATAATATTCTAAATTAAAAAATAATATTTTTTTGACGATTAATATAAGCATCCAAAAGAAATTATATTTATTATAGGGGTATGGATTAGTATTCATTATGAATATTTATATCAAATGGTTGGGGAGGGACTCTGCATCAAAGATATATATACTATATATAAACTTTTTGATGAAATTCTAAATGAGTTTCCATTTTAACCTTGGAAAAATAACGTTGATTTTCTAAAAGAAATCATACATAGTGGATCACCTATTTCAAAGCATCAATATATAGTGACCTTGAATTACTTAAATTAATGGAAGAAGAAACAGTAAAAAATCTAGACAAAGAATTAATCTGGACTAGTTCTTCATAGTAAGGTGGCACACTTATTTTTTTAATATGTAAAATTGATAAAGGAGACACTGTAAATGTTATACAATCCCTAACATTATCATGATCAATAATATATATGTTTACCCCAAATTTTGATTTTTTTCAATATGAGTAGTTGATACTTATCAAATTTTGATCTTTTATTTCTATAATATTAATAGATTATAAAATTAAATAAATACCTAATAATTAATTTTGTGCAAGGTATACACACTATGAATTTATAGTGATTCCAATATGAATTAATTATTCTCCTTGAATCTTCAAATAGTTAATGATTATAATATATAGATATTAATTTGAAAAATTTTTGGTAGTATTTAAACAATATTTTATTCTATAATCAAAGATGAAGGAAGAACATAATGATAATTTTAGAATTGTAATGCAGACCCTAAGAAATTAGATTCTAGATTCCAATTAAAGAATGTGTCAACTCTTGTTAGAAGATGTTTCATTCATGAGACATGTGATCCTAATAGATGGTATATTAGTAGATCCTTCTATAGTGAATGTCATTGAACATTGACCAAAATCAACTATTATAACCTGGATCCATAGTATTCTTGTATTGTTAAAATATTACCAGTGACTTATGAGAAATTGCTCATAAATTATTTATTAACACATAATGTTAATGTGGAATTTTTCATATTTAGTTGGAATAATTAATGTGAATAAAATTTTTATGAGATATAGAGAAGTTTTCTCAGTGGATATATTCTCAAAATATCCCATTCTAGAAAATGGGTTGTGATCTATAGGGATGAAACGAAGAGGGTACATGGATATGTTCATATGATGAATTAAATAGTTACATATTATGTCTCTCATTAATTAATGTGTAATTAGAAGAATTACCCCACTCCAAAAACTAGATATTATAGAAAAAATCATTGTACTCAAGGTATAGAGGAATTATCTTTATATTGAAAAGGTTGATATATATATTGAAAATTATATTGTATAAATTCATCCCAAAATATATGAATATGTGCTAGAGAATATGATTAGATCTCATTAATTATTATAAATGCGCAATACATTACTATAGTGGGAAAAAGAACAAGTTTGGTGTTTCTTGGAGTTGAAAGGTTCATGTTATCTTATATATGAGAAGGACTACATAATAATTTTTTTTTTGGATTTTTAATGGATACACAATGATATTTTGATTTAATTGAAGAAATATTATCTAAATCATATGACTATTTGACCATCTATCCATGTGAATATTAAATAGGAACAAAAGGAATATGTGAAAATTAAAATATTATTTGAAATATTCATGAGTTTAACCTTGATTTAGATGTAATTATATGTTTCATCAATAGATTATATCTCCCAGTTAAAAAATAATTGAAGAAGTGGTCTTTAAGGAATATCATAGATCACCCTTATCTATTCATCCTAAAATAATGAATATGACATGATAATGGGAATTTAGTGTGAGATAACATGAATAGATGTATTGTAGAGTATTTAACATACTTACATTTGTGAAAAAAATATTGATAAGTGAAAAAGTTCAAGGGTATTTTATAACCATTACCCATAAATATATTAAAATTGTAAAAGTACTCTATTAATTTCTTCATAAGACTCTATGAGACATGAAAAGAGAATAATTCTATTGGGGATATAGGTGATCACTTTAAAAATTCATGAGATTTTGCTACTATTAGAGAATATATCCCTCTTTTTCATCATTAAAACATATATATTCCTAATTTTTTTGGTTTCATGAAGTACATTATTGTATTATATCAGATTGATTGATGAGGTTTATCTAATTTTTTTGAGTTTTCTTCAGCTAACTTTTGATATAGAGTTGTGTTTCTACACTACCTGTAATTATCATATAAATATATATTCTAAGACAAAACTATAATATCTAGATGTTATTATATTTTATTATTTCATAGATTTAAATAGTGGTTTATATCAAAAAAGTTATATTATCAATGACACTTTTAACAATTTATTTCATTAAGTCATTCAGATATATCGTTATGATGTCGTCCTATGAAGTATTTGTGAAATCAAAACATGTAGTAATGAACATTGAGAATGAAATATTTTGTGTCCTAGGGAAGAAAAAGAAATTACATTTAAGATTATATCCATTAAGCATCACATTAGGGATACTCAGAGTAGTCAAAATTGATATATAGAAACTTCTATGAGAGATATATATAAATTAGTGAGATTATATTCCTACAAATAAAATTATATAAGAAGATTATGGGATTAATTAAGAAAATATTTTTGTTCCCTAGGTATTTTATTCACATTTAGATTATTTATCATGTAGGGATGGTACCTTGTCACTTTATGCTTCCAAAAAATTACTCTTAGGTTTATTATGTGTTTTACGTATCTATTCAGAATAAGTACATAACTAATCCATTATACATACTGAACTATGAGGTTTAAAAATTATTTAAGGATCTTTCTTATGAAGAAAAACCATTAGAAATCTTTTATCATAGTGATATTTTGTAACTGTAAAAGACTACTTGAATTATCAATGTTATCTAGATGAACAAGAAATTACAGTGTGCTACTTGGGAACCCAAGGAAATGATAATGCATAAATATCCTCATTTTTACTATCATAGAGGTTTAATTTTTAATGATATATTTATTTTAATTGGGGTATAATGTAACACCAATATATATTATTTTTAATCCACTAAAATAAATTTGATGTGTTCAATAACTTCCATTTCCCACAACTCTGAGTCTAACTGAACCTAGATATATTACATGGAATATAACATTGTAATTTAGTTGGTGTGTATGAATTTGGTTAATACCTTTAGTAAATTTATTTATAAATATTATTCACTTAATTCTTATCAATTTTCTATTTCATAAGAAATAATTAATTAATTTTCAATAAAGTAAATTCAGTATTAAGAGATTAATATTTCAATGAACAATATCATACTACATATCATTTTTTAAATTTAATTATCACTGCCATCGAGCCCGTACCTGAGTGGTAAGGGCTCTTTCTTGACATCCAAGAGACCCGGGTTCAAAACCGGGTGGAGGAGAATTTCCGAGTTACTGTAGAAGTACTGTAGCAGTCACTATAGCAGTTATTGTTCGGTACTGTGCAGTTGGAACTATTCACCCGATTTGGGGCTTCGGGCCACCGGTTTGGGCCTACGGGTCTCCAGGGCCTTTGGGTCATCAAAAGCCTTCGGGCCACATGGAATTTGGGTTATTTAGACCATGGAGTAGCCCCATTCACATAGAATATGACCTAGAAGAGGATTAGAGCAACAAAGAGTAGCAACCACCAGATGTAGAGCTAACTGGATTGGATGAATGAAAGGGTATGGCAGCCGCCATCGGGACCAAGCACCGTGCATCTTTATACGGTGCAATGCTAGCTGATCATCAATGCAAGGTGGGGAGCTAGGTAATCAATGACACAGAAAGCTGGGGAGGGGTAGTTCAAGTGGGCTGGGCCTACGGATCATGTATTAGGCATGGTATGCCTCTAGGCCTTTGGGTCATGTATTGCGGGTTTGTCGATCCTTGTGCCTTGGGCCTACAGGTCATGTACGGGTTCCCATTAAACCCTTAAAAGGGGGATTATCCATAATAAAAATAAAAAAGAAGTCCTTCGGTCCATTCTGGATAAATTTAATGATCACTGTTTAAAAATTATTTTAAGAAAAATTATTGATAATATATTAATGATCTTTTATATTGTAGTTATCTAAGGTTTATGAGTGAATATAAAATCACTTTGTGGTAAAAATTCTTATTATTAAAAAATAGTTTTTATGTTTGAATTTTTATTATAATATAAAAAATATATAACTATTGATTAATTTTTAAAATTAAATTTATAGAATATATATTTGTTTATATATGTTAACATTCATTTAATAGTTTTTGGAAGCCTTGTAATAAAAGTGAAAATAGGTTTATGTTAAAAAATAATTTCTTCCTGAAAATAATTTCATTGAATATTGCATGATTATTTTGGATTTAGTTTAATACAAAAATAGATATTCAATTTGAGAAAAATAATTCCATATTTTCAATCATCATTTCGAAAAATAAAAATTTAATGAGGTGACATTAATTTTTGTCCATATGAAATTTTAAAAAGAATTTACAGTTTAATACTATAGTTAGGGTTAAAATAATTTAACTAGGGGATAAACTAATAGATAATATGAAAATGAAACATAAAATAATATAGAACATATTTGATGAATATATATCAACATTATTTTATTTTATATTTTTTAGAAATATGTTTGGTTCCAATTCCATGTGAATGCGACTTTATTTTATTTCAATATTTTATGTAATTCTATGTGTGTCCCTCTACAATATTATAAAATGAACCTTCTTCTCATCCATTATTCAAAAATTCTCATCCATATATCCAAGTAAATACTTAGTAAAAATAATATATTCCATAATTTCTATAAAAAATTATATCAACTTATCCTATGTCATTCCTATGAATATAAAATCTTTATGCCAATTGAGGTCTCTCAATTAAAAAGCAATCATCATAAATAAATAATTAAATGTTTTTTCTTCATATAAATAATATAAAAATATTTTATATGTTATAACATGAGGAATCATTTTTCTTAATTATATTGACATGTTATTATAATACTTTTAATATTTTTGACACCTCATTTACATTAAATTGGAAATGAATGTATCGCTCATGAATATATGTGGTCTATCGCCTCCACATAATGATATAATTCATATTTTGTGACCAAATTTCATAGTTTGTTATTATGATGAAATTAATATTAATATATTATATATGTTAAATAATTATGATCTTAGAAATATAATATATTATCAAACTTCTTACCTTTCAATCTATTAGAATATAATAATGTCACACGTGAATAAGGGTGAACAACCACGTCCTTGTGCCTTTGTGATTAATTTTTCACTATTGATTTACATTGATTGTAATAAAGACATATTTAATATATATATATATATATATATGATATTTTTCATAAAATAATATTTTGGAAAGGGAAATTATTATTTTCCATTATTTTCTTCCATAAATAAATAATTGTAATAATCACTGATGTTTACGCACAAACTACAGTTTCCATGAAGTGATATAGTTTATTTTTCCTCACCAAATTATATGATTTTTTATTAAAGTGTATATAATTGTTAATTATGTCAATTACTGAATGATGATTATTTTTTTGATTATATAATCTTGTTAAATGTGAATGGTAAATAACCTCTGAATCAAAACACACACAAAAATAAACAAAGTAGTTAACACATGAAATAATGATGGTAATGATATATTTTTAATAAAAGAATGATAAAATGTTATTTTTAAAATATTTATAGTTTTTTAATTATGAATTTGAATAAATTATATAATTATAAAAAATTTAAATATATTACCTAGGATTTTAACATAATAATAAATAAAGTCGGACATGAAGTTAGGGTGACCCATCATTCATTTGTTTCCAATAATAATATACCATATTCACCAATTGTTTCCCTCATGTAATGTACATAATTCCAAATTAATATTTTTATCAAGAATATATTTATATTCATAATATTTAATAATTCATTTGAAGTAATTTATTTAATGGGGATTGTGATTATTATGTTACTAAATATATAAGTGTTTTATGTTACAATATCACAATTTACCAAAATTGATTATGATAAAATATCTATTAATGAAATTATATGATATATCACATAATAATATTATTATTATCATTATTATCTAGTTATTTATTTGAAATCAAAAAATTCCCTTTCCTTTTCATCTCACTATTTAATGAAAATTCGATATGGATTTTTTATGGAAATCCCACCCTATTTTCTAATTCAATAAAGAATTATTTTATTTTGATACCACATTTTACATAAATTAATATCATTTATGTTTTTAAAATTATCTAATTATTTATTAAATTAATTTTTAGCCACGTATTAATTTATATAAAATTGGTTAAAAGGGTTGTTTTCCCATTTTCTGAATGATCCACTTTTTTAAATGTTTTGAATGGAATCGTTATTTTAATGATTATATCAAAGATGAAAATTCCAAATGTCAACACTATTAATTACCACACTTTCTTCATTACATAAATCCATGGTCAATTTCAATGAATATATTTTCCCCAATATTCTGGTAGTTTTAAATAAAAAATATGTTTGTTTTATTTGAATTGAGTATTCCATCAAAAAATGTTCTCGTGATATTTTAAAGGTATTCTAAAATATATCAATATATATTGATAATATATATTCTTCACTAGGGATAACATGAATTTATATAATAATAATTATTTATTTATATTGTTATTTATTAGAATGATGAAATCTGGAAAGAACTCATTTTATTTATTATGATTTATACTTTGATGAAATTATAAGTTTCTTTATGACCTTCTGGTATATTTATAAATGGATTAAAATAATATGATAGGAGGTTATGTTATTTAACTCTATAAAATTGGGTAATTTTTGATGTTCATAAGATTAAAGAGAATATGAGTGGTTCTCCCTTTCTCAAAAGATAGTGCACAATTGTTTATACCAAGTCCAATAATTGTAAACAAGTTGTTATCCCAATACAATGATGTGATTAATGTCTTGTAAGATAACCCTAAAAATGAATTCTATGATCTTAATTTTTATACACATTATTCCACTCTATTACGAAATGTTCATATGCCAATTTAATATTCTCATTCTCCATGTTCTTTGATTTTTAAATGATTCAAGTCTTATAAATATCCAAATCTATATTCCATGATTCATGTTTATTGTCTATGATTATAATGTTTGATTCTATAATTTTATTCCCATTATCTAATAACATTATGATTATATTATTCTCACTTATGACCATTAATTGGTATATTCCATGTTTACCCATACTAAGCATCTTTGCTAGCCCTTTTTTATAATTCCTTTTCCTGGGTAATGATGAAATGTTTTTAGAAGGGTATAACTAACAATATTATTATCTGAGATGATATTTTTGGGAGATTTTTACGGTAATTCATAAAGTTAGATGATCAAGAAAATAGTATTGAATGACACTAAACCATAATGGACCACTTACATGTATATCTGAGATATGTATTGATTGTTCCTCTAAATTTACCTAACATTTATATTTTTAATGATTTATGGGACTCAATTTATATTAGAGGTATATTTATTTTTTTAGAAATTTGGATTATAGAATTTTTTTGAAACCCATGAGGATACGTCTATATAAATGGTAAATTCTTGAATCATTTATAGTGCATAAATTTAATGCTTTTCCAAAAAAAATCATTGTTTCCTATAAAATGCAATGTTAATATAGATATGGTATAGATTCACCATGGGGTAACAATTCCTAAATTTTTGGATTGGGTATTAACTCAATATTCAATAATGAATGATGAGTGGGAATATGATTTCACACTATTCAAATCATACTCTTGGGATATTCATAGTCTAATATATATTTTATTTATGAACCGCTATAAAATACATCAATAGATGATGACTATGGATGGTCATGGTTAAAGCTAAGGTATCCGGAACTGATAATAATGTTTCATGATTTATATATCATAAGAATTAATTTTTCTTATTATATTTTTAAGCACTCAAATTAATGACACAGGTTAGAAACTCGTACCAGTTTAGTTTTTGTAAGGGATTGATAATATATTGGTTGTGTTAATGTGATGATAGGTATAGTGAAATATTGTAGTATCATATTTGTGAAAAGTCATATTAATTAATTTATATCATGAGAAGCCTATTAGAATCATAATTTATTTACTTAATGATTAGACATTAAATTATAATTGAAAATGTATAATTGTATGATGATTATATCACATGTCGACGATTATTATATAATTGTGTTTCATTGGAATGTTCTTAAAATAGGAATTTTAATACTCCCTCTAGTTTATGTTTATGTAATTTTGAGCATGTAATTGATATCATTATATAGCGATCATATCAATTTTCTTGGAAGGGAGGCTAAATTTCATATTTCAAAAGAACATGTGATTGTTTATCGATTCGAGGATGAATACAACCTTCAAATAGAAATTAGTTCAATTTTACGAGTTCTCATTCATATTCATAAGGTTTATTTATCTCATATTCATTATTAGAAACTAAACATTGATGAAATACCTACTATATGGGATTTGTTTATCAATTTTATAAGGAGTTTCACAGTATTCCTCTGAATCATGATGTTGAGTTGTTAATTATTTTCATAAATTTCATTAAACATATTTAATGGTCACATTATTTAATAAACATGGTTAAACTATTGGAATTTATTTACATAAGTAATGATAATATTTATACATATAAATAGTTCTGAGTTATTTAATATTTTTGTATTATAAAAAAAACATTTATGAACATAAAAATCCATCATTAAAAATTTTTAGTTGTTTTTAAGTAATTTTTTAAATAAAAATTAACGTAATAGATGATTTAAAGGATTTATGTGGTGATAAAATCTAATTTAGGACCTTACATTAATCTATGGAACATTTCTTGGGGTTACGTGCTCTGATTGAAGAGGAGTTTGGGGCCCATAGAGCCATGACCTGATGGAATAAAAATATTTGTTATATAATATTATGTGTGTCTTATTTTTAAAATATAATTTAATAACTCCCAAATAGTTTTTCGTATGAGAAATCCAGGACCACCATTATGTTCGTAATGTTGGGTTTACCTAAGGAAAGACATTAAATATATTAAAATATGATTTAAAAAAATATAGGAGAGATAAAATATCATCACATGTGATATATTTATGATAATTTTAAAATTATATAGGAGAGTGAATGTATATTAAATAGTGATGTTTTATTATTTTTGAAATAATATAACTAGTTTTGGATCGATAAAAACTTATCATACCCTGTTATTTGATGTGCCTACATTTAGGATAATAAGCACATGAAGTGTCCTTTTTGATCATCATAATTTTTTTCTCCAGCTATCAATGAAAATAAGGTTGTCTATAATTTCCATTTGCATTGATGAATTTTGGGGAATGAAGTTCATTTCCATCATGGTCTCACATTTACACATTTTCCTGGATGATTAATTTTTTTGTCATTTTGATAAATTTTGGGTGATTTTGATCACACATGGGTGTGTCTATAGTCCAAAAAACATTTAATGATTCCATGATTGATATTAGTGCATATTTTATCCATATTTAGTTATGTTAACATGATGATCTTTATACTATAATATACTCATTTTTATTTTTTTCATACTTGTGTGCTCACCCAATATATGTGTTACTATACCTTAATGGTTGTTGGTGGTATTTGATATAGGTGGGATATCATGACGTATTCATCGTTTTGTTGGGTAGTGTGATTGTTTTTGATGATTGCGATGATGGTTCATAGAAATGGTTGGATGTATGATGTATTATTGGTGTCATGTTGACGGGGTACTCAAGGAATACGTGATTTTCCACATTCCATTTACCATGTGATTGCATGTATGATGTGAGTTCTAGAAATTATTGTCCAAAGGATATGAGTTAAATGGTTCTATTGAGGAATATATTAAATCATGTATAATCTCCATGACACATTAAGGACATCATTAATGGTCTATTTTGTATCTTTCAACACATCTAGTTATCTTTTTTCATGGAGCTTAAGCAGGTATGGCCATGGTATGTGGCAGCTTTTTAGCTCTCTATCGATTAGTTTTAAATTCAATGTTTATGTCTTTTGGTATCTATTATTATTATTGAATTCAATTTTATACTTGATCATATTATGTTATAGATAAAATAGATGAGTCATACTAATTTAGTACTCACTTTATACTCAAGAATTTCACTACTCCGGTAGATTTCAAGTGAGACCTGATGAAGGGAAAAAGCCATGTGGTAGGTGTATGTGTAAGTGGCACATGGAGATATTGGAAACCAGGAAAGTCAAAGGAATACCCTGAAGACATTTTTTAAAACCCAGTTTTATATACAAGTAATAGGCTTACCAAATTAGGATCTTCATTTATTTGAATGACATGTATTCTATTTATATTTATGCATGATTATGAAAATTATTTATCATATTATCAATATTTATTATTGATTATATGATGATATATTTAGGGTATTATCTCCCCATAGACAGACAAAAAACCTCTCTATTAGACGACATCATTTTTTGTATAGGGATTCACACATAAGGTAATGTGGGATTATAGATCATACATTCTTCGGCTCATACTAGAAGATAACTAAATCCATATAAATTAATAAACCATACCTTTTATGGGGTCCTTACATGTCATAGAGATGATACTTAGGGTCACATATCCCCCTAGAGATCTATGTCACTTGAATCCTTCAGATGAGAATACCTAGTAATGATAATGACCATTTCAGCACATGGTGAACGAAAGTTGTAAAATCAAGGATTCCTATATAATAAACTTGTCATGAAACCAACGATACAATGAACCTCAAACCTTTTCTTGGGTCCCTCATCCCTATTGTTATAATCATGTTCCCCATACTAAGGAATTAATATGTAATGATGGTCCACCTGTCTCAAATACCACTGAAAACAACAATGGAATTGTAAATAATATATAGGGAGAGAACAATGGTGATTAGAACATATCAAAATGAGTATATAACAACATAATAAATAATATGTGGTCATAAGAAAAGATGGATAAAATCTACAATAATATTAATCATTGAATCTCAATGGGTCTAGGGGCTAATACACTCCCACATGTGACCAAAATAAAGATCGAATAATCAAAATAACAGAAAATGTAATTTTCAAGGAAAAAAGTGTAAATGTGTGCCCATGATAGTATGTAACTTCCTACCTCAAAATATTTCAATGATGTAGGAATGGATAAACTATCATATGTGGTTTGATATCCAGTATAGATACATCAACAATTAAAAAAACCTCGTCATGGAATAATTATAAAAAAATGTCTGTATTTCAAATATGTGGTTATTCAAGGTTTCATATAACCAAAATTGGTTATTTTATTTAATAATGAAATGAAATATCTTATTTTATGATACATTATCTCTTCAGGATATTTTTCAAATTATCATTTAAAATATTAGATGTGATGAAATTTTGTCACACTAGGATAAATTTAAAATTATCATTTAATATATATTATGTTGCACCTTGGGTAATCCTCTTATCCTAGACCTAACTGTGGTGTCATATTTCACAAACAACGCACCTTTTGAAGGTTATTGAATTATTTTGTAAAAATAGTGTTCACATAATTAAAAAAATTAATATTTTACACCATTAGCATTGATTCTATATGGGTCATGGAATCTATTTATATCTCTATACTAATACATAAAAATATTCCATAGAGTATTCCAAATAGAAAACTTGGGTTTTTCCTTATGAAAATCCATTTAATCTTTTATTAATATATTATACCAAAAAATTACATTTTCACTTTAAAATTTTTAAAATTTATCAATGATTGTTTTTATTGTCTTAATAAACTTCTAGATATTACAAATCTCTACCTATATTGACTTCTCATCCATGAAAGGTATCTCTAATAGTCTGATTAAATAACATAGGCCAATAATCTCAAGCAACAATCTAATGATCCCATGTATCCACCAAGATCCATCCATGCTACCACAAATTCTAGATTAGTGTTATCAACTTTCCTCAGAAAATATTCTCAATTTAGTCAATGATCAACATCATATTCCCATTCAAGATTCATCATTATCCAAATTAACATTACAATGAACCAATGTTTTTAACTGAAAATTCCCTTCATAAAATTATGTCATAAAATCACATGAATGCACAACATAATGAACTACTAAGTTATAAGTTACCTTTAAACATAAGTTTTTAACTTATGTGTTTGGAATTTTAAAAATCCGACATACACGGTTGTGTTCAAGAATATTTTTGTATTTTGATAGAAAAAACTTGTTTTTTGGGTGAATAGTAACATAGCATTATGAATAGTAAAATTAATAGTAATATGACCCTTATGAATGGTAAATAATAATATTATTTTATTTTCTTAAGGCAATAAGATAATGAAATCTTAATTAATTTTTCAATGAGAAATAAAACTAAGTGCATCTTTAAGATTGTTATTTTTCGAATTAACTATGACTCTCTTTAAAAATTAAAATAATAATATTTAGAAAATTAATTTCTAAAAATGGACTTCATTTTTGAATTCTACACATCGAAAAATGGTTTGGGTAAATTTTTGGTATTTTTCTTAAAAACTCGAATTTTTTATGAATAGTGAAATATAGTAAAATACCGTATATACTATTTAACAGTTAAATATACTATTCATGACATCCCAAGTGATGAAATGCCACTTGGTTAGAACTCACATTAACCTATTACTATTATGGGTCACATGAAATAATACTATTGGTTTTCTTGAGGGAAATAATAAAATAATGAATGAAATATTCAAAATTTACCCCTCCCCTCCACTATAAAAACCACCCTTCACACCCTCATTCCCTCACACCTGTAAAACTCCAAGACTTATATAAAATCTGCCTAAAATTCCTCCCTAGCCCCTCCCCCCACGTCCAAGAGCTGTTGGTATCATCAAAAGACCAAGCTTAGGCCCTTAAGGAGGTCCTCAAGAGAAGGATTCATGATGTAATTTCTCTCCCTCTTCTCCTTTAATTTCCTTTCATGTTCAAGTTCATTTCTTGATCTCTCCACACCTATCTTCACCGAAATGGTATTTTAACTCCAATATTATACATATACTGTAATTTTTTGATGCTAATGGGATATTATATCATCCAAACTCCCTTTCCCTCTTTCTTTTATTTTATTAAAGAGAAGGTTTTCCGTGAGGTGTTAATTTATCACCTTCAAGAATGACATGATTTCTTCTTCTATTTATACCTTCATATCTGGTCATGAAACCATTTTTATGGTTTAAACAGAATATTTTATATGTATTATGTCCTATTTAATGTTCTGTAACTGACTTATTAACATATTACTAAGTGATAAATTAAAACAAGTTTTTTGTGATCAAAAAACCGACCAAATTAACCCAAACAATCATCATTTAATTCTTATCTAATGATTCATCCACATGGATATAATATAATTCATTATAAGATCATTAAAACTCATGTAATATCATTAATAACATGTAATATCAGTTCTTTATGATTACCCATGTTCTACCCAAACATCAATTTAAGAATACAAGTGAACCACTCAAGAAAACCATAAAAAACAAACATTCCCGAATAATGTTTCTAAACTCTATAACTCATTCAGAGGCACATAAAATCACATAATGAAACCATAATGAAACCTATTAATGTATAAAAGGTTATTTAATTTCTAATTAATGAATATAATGTCATTATACAGGACATTAATGAGAAGGAAGCATTCAGATAAAAGGTATGGGGAAATCTCGAACTCAATTTTCTTCCTTCGGGTTCTCCCTCTTTCACTACATTCTGATATGGTTACTCCTTAGAGATCATTTCTTCATAATTATATTACCATTTCTAGGATATATATGTTTTCTAATGATGTTTATGTCAAACCAATTTTTTTCCAAAATAACTCTTCTTTTAAGAACTCAACTTTTACGTCTTATTCATGGTTGATGGTTCTTGTATAAAGAATGTTATTCCCTCTTTCTTTTGGGAACCCAAAGATTATGAATGTATTGTTATGATATGAAACCCATTCCTTTACATGGGTTAGTTATGATCACTATTGATATGTTTTCTATGTGGTAATCATGATAATGATAATGTTATGATGTCACGGGTGCGCCCGAAATTATATAGCGCAATATGAATGTTTCAAAGTGACTGGTGCACCCAGAATTATACAGCGCTCCAATGCATTGGGTAAAGTGATGAATCTCATGATTATATGTGAAATTATGTGTGAAAAATATGATATCTTGGTTCACAAGTATGTGTGGTAGTTAACCACTAAAACACGATGTTTCATTTTTATGCATTGCCACATTTTAAGTCTTTTATTTATGTTCCTCTCATGTTCTTGATTTATGTACCGATGTCATGATTATACTCACCCCATGCTATATTCTTATTATCCATCCTCTTACTGGAATTTTAGATCAACCATTTTAATGTATATCCTCAGGTGGCTACATATACTATGGAGAAGACAAGTGACAATAAGAATATAGAGAAGAAGAAATTAAATAAATGATTATGCTTGATGTTGTAATTGCTGTGTATGGTCCTAGTTTTCCCAAGATGCTAAACCATTGGATCCTCTATGTGTAATACTATTATATTGTTTACCTTTAAAATGATTTAATAGTAACGTAATAAAATGCCGGGATGCTATATTTGGTATCAGAGGAATGGTTTAGTTAATTTCGGAATTAGGATTAGTGAACCCTAGAGAAAACCTCTAGCATGAGACTAAGTACAAGTAGGCACACAAGAAAATCTACATAGGGATCCCATATGTTATTTTTTTGGTATAAATTGTTTAAATGAATAAGTTATTCATAACTTGTATAATTATGTGTTGTTCTAACCTTTTCTATTTTTGAAAATGGTGGGAACCAGGAGATATCAGGACAACAACTCGTGCGAGGTCCAATACAACGATTGCCCGAACGACATCCCCAATTATTTGGGAGGTGGAGTTCAAAACATCATATCGATTCTTACCAAATTATCTCATGTTATGAAAAATAACCATAATAATGGGGAACGTCCTCCTTCACCAAAGAGGGAGCAACTGTCTATCGAATGTTTTATGCGGCAACGACCACCGACGTTTAGTGGATCTTTCGATCGACTAGTTATGGAACAGTGGGTTAAATCCATGGAGAAGATCTTTTCTGTTCTTCACTATTCTGAGATGGATAAGGTGACCCTAGCCGTTTATAATCTAGATGGAGAAGCTGATCAATGGTGGGATTTGATTAAGAACACCTTACCAAGGGAGGAAATTGAAGAGATGGAATGGGAAGACTTTAAGATAATGTTTCTTAATAAGTATTTCCCACAAACTCTTTGTAAGAAGATGGAGAGAGAATTTATAGAGCTCAAGAAAAAAGAAGGAGAATCTTTCACAACCTATGAATAGAATTTTACAAGTCTTTCAAGGTACGCTTCGGGTTTTGTTATCAACAATGATAGAAAAATTGATATTTTCTTTAGTGGATTAAAACCACACCTTTTAAAGGCTCTTGCAATTAGAGACTTTAGAAGTTATGAAGAAGTTGTTTGATGTGCTCTCATAGTGGAGATGGAGTTTGGAGAATGGTCTCATGGCTATGGTGATAAGAAAAGAAAGATGAAGTTTCAAGCTGGTGGATCTAATGAAAAAGGTGGGAAGAAAAATCAACGACCCACATACCAAAAATGCAGGAAGTTGCACACTGGGAACTGACTCAAAGGGGTGGGGAAATGATTCAAGTGTGGGAAAGAAGGACACCATGCACAAGAGTGTCAAAAAGACACAAAACAAAAGGAGAATGTAGCCGGTGAAAGTAGAGAACCACTCATGGTTCAATGCTACAACTATAGGGAGCTAGGGAACTGTGCAAACCAGTGTACTAAACCTCAAGTTATTGAGGGTAATCAATGTCAGCAACCACCAAATCCAAAGGAACAAGGGAAGGCTTATACCATAAATACTAATGAGGTGGAGCATGATGTTGAAGTCGTACAAGGTACACTACCTATTCACTCAAGAATGGAAAAAATTATTATTTGATTCTGGTTCTATGCATTCCTTTATATCTTTCAAGTTTTCTAGAACTACAGAATCGAAGCCCTGAAACCTTGAAGTAGAGATATATGTAGAAACCCCAAGTGGTGCAATCATTGCTACCCAAGTGTTTGACTCTTCTCATGTTGGCTTATTTGGGAAGATTCTTCCGGAAAATCTCGTAATACTTCCCTTGGTGGAATTTGATGCTATAATGGGAATGGATGGGCTCTCTTCATATACAACACATATCAATTGTTAGGAAAAAGAAATATCTTTTTATATTCCAAACCATCCCAGGATCTTCTTCAAATGCAAGTAAGATCATGAATTTCCTTTGAAAAATCTTTCAATGGTGTGGGTGTTTATTCCCTATGAAGAAGCATACCTCGCCCAAATAGTTGAGTCGAAGGAAAGTTCCAACCTTGACGAAATGCCCATCGTGAGGGAATACATCTATGTATTTCTCGAAGAGTTACCCGAAATTCCCCCAGATCTTGAGGTAGAGTTCTCAATTGAACTCATACCCGGAGCTACTCCTATCTCGAAGTGTCCCTATAGGATGTCTCCTATCGAACTGGAGGAATTAAAGAAGCAGCTGCAAGAGAATCTTGACAAATGGTTCATACACCCTAGTGCATCACCTTGGGGTGAACCAGTGCTCTCTGTGAAGAAGAAGGATGGAACAATGCAACTATGTATCGATTATCGGGAACTCATAAAGATTACCATAAAGAACAAGTATCCTCTTCCAATGATTGATGACTTGTTCAATCAGTTAAGAGGAGATCAATACTTCTCAAAGGAGGATTTTCGTTCTGGATATCATTAGGTAAAGGTGAAGAAGGAGGATATTCATAAGACTGCCTTCCGTACAAGGTATGAGCACTATGAGTTTATGGTGATGCCCTTCGGACTTACTAATGCCCCTACAATCTTCATGGATTTTATGAATAGAGTATTTAGACATTACCTCGACAAATTTGTGGTATTTTTATCGATGATATTATCATCTACTCTAAGATCAAGGAGGAACATAAAGAACATATAAGACTTGTGTTAGTGACATTGAGAAAGGAGAAGCTGTATGATAAATTCAACAAGTGTGAATTTTGGATGAAGCAAGTCACGTTCTTGGGACATGTGGTCATAAGTGAGGGAATTTCAGTGGATCCTTCAAAGAAAAAGGTGAATGAGGAATAGACCAGGCCCTCTAGTGTCACATAAATCGATAGTTTTCTTTGATTAGCTGGGTACTACCGACGTTTCACTACGGGAAAAAGGGGTTTTTGCGACGGGTTATTTGCGACGGGGGTATTTTCCCGTCGCAAATAACCACTTATTTGCGACGGGGAAATCTCACCCGTCGCAAAAGGCTTGGCGCGCAAAGCGCGCCAACCCGTGGGAAAGTTATTTGCGATGGCTGGTTACCACCCGTCGCAAATAACCGGCGGCGGTAAAAACTATTTGCGACGGGAATATACCCCGTCGCAAATACCCGGCGGCGGTAAAAACTATTTGCGACGGTAATATACCCCCCGTCGCAAATAGTATGTCGGCAGGTTAATATTTGCGACAGGTCCCGTCGCAAAAAACTATTTAACCGTTGACCGTGATAAATGCGGGCTCAAGTATTTGCGACGGGACCCGTCGCAAATAATACTATTTGCGACGGGTATCCCGTCACAAATAATCTAACCTATAAATACCCCCACCCGTTTTTTTCCATTCATTCTCAATTTCTCTCAAAACTCTATTTTTAGAGTTCACAGTTTCTTAAGTTTAATTTTTATTTCCAGATTTGATATTGATGTCTTCAACAATTATCGGAGATCAACCTCAGATCAATTTTAAAGGTATTTATTTTCTTTTTAATTAAATATTTAATTTAAATTTTTTATTAGTTTTATTTATTTATAATTAGTTGTAATTTAATTATGTTTATATTGTTTTGTTATTTAATAAATTTAAATTATTAGTATTAATTGTTCATAGTTAATGGTAATTAGTAGTAATTAATAATAATTAGAAATAATTAATAATAAATAGGAATAAACCTCCCCCATGCGCGCATTAACCTTTACAACTAAGCCATTTCATTTTTTTATACATTTAATGATCTATCTATATATATATAGTTATATTTATTCGTATATTAATATAGATTTATACTAATATAAATATATTTGGTTATATAAATATATATATATATATATATATTTGTATATTAATATATATATATATATATATATATTTATTTGTATATTAATATATATTTATTCTATATATATATATGTGTAGTTATAAGTTTTTATTCGTATATTTATTTGTATATTAATTAATATATATTTATAAGCTTAGTTTTAAATAAATTTATAAAATATGGGTTTTTATGTATATGTATAAATAAATAAATAAATATGTATATACAATAGATACACACACACAGACACACACATATATATATATGTATAGTTATGAATGAATACATAGGAATGAGGGGGTGAAAATCCACCGAGAATGTTAAAATGGCTATAACTTCTAATCCGTAAGTCCGTTACAACTCCACAACCAGTCAAATCGAAGAACATGAAACTATCTTCGATATGATATGCGGTACAGGCCAAACGGACATCCGGATCGGATGTTATAACCATTTGAATGTTTAAATGACCATAACTTCTAATCCAAAAGTCTGTTTCAGCTCCACAATCAGCCAAATCGAAGAACATGAAAAGATCTTCGATATGATATATGGTAGAGGTTTATTGGACATCGGGAGCAGAAGTTATAGTTGTTTAAACGGTGAAAAATCGGGGTACCCCGACTAAAAACTCAGTTTTGGAGGCCTTCTAGGCCTTTTTTGGCCTTGAAACAACATTGGACGGGTTCTTCCCGTCCATACCACTGTAGAGCTCGTCACAGGCTTCGATTTGATATGCTGTGGAGCTCAAACAGAGTCCCGGATCAAAATTTATGGCCGTTCGAAGTTTGGGTTTCATTTTTAACTTATTTTCCATCTTTCATTAATTTTTTTATTTTTTTATATTCAAAGAGTTATTAAATGACTATTAACTGATAAAAATTACATAATTACTAACTAAAAATATTTTTTAATTTATTTTATAAGCCTCTTTTACTAAACATCTTATACATTCATATTTGATTTTCATTCTTCCTTTCTAAAACATATTTAAAAAATAAATATTATATTTATATCATTATAAATAGGTTTATTGATTTATATAATAATAAATAAATTTTTAATTTTTTTTTTAATTTTTTTATTATTATTTGCGAAGGGCCCGTCGCAAATACCCGCTTCGAAGCAACCATTTGCGACGGGAATATGACCCGTCGCAAATACTTTTTGTGACGGGCCCGTCGCAAAAGATTTTTTTTAAAAAATCAGAAACCTATTTGCGACGGGTCAATTTCCCGTCGCAAATACGTGTTTTTGCGACGGGCCCATCGCAAAAAAAATTAGTTGCGACGGCATTTTCTGCAACGGGCGATTTGCGACGGGGCCCCGTCGCAAAAGGCTATTTGCGACGGGATCCCGTCGCAAATATCTATATTTCCCGTAGTGTTTTGTGAGAAACTTCTCACGATTGTCAAGCCCACTAACTAAGTTAACAAGGAAAGGGGTAAAGTATGTCTGGATGAAAGAATGTGAGGGAAGCTTCAAGGAGCTAAAGAGAAGGTTGGTCACTGCAACTGTACTCACACAACCAAAAAGTGAAGAATGTTTTGTGATATACAGTGATGCTTCAAAGAAAGGCTTGGGTTGTGTACTCATGAAAAATGATAATGTGATATCCTATGCCTCACGAAAGTTCAAAATCCATTAACATAACTACCTGATGCATGATCTAGAGTTGGAAGCCCTGATTTTTGCCTTGAAAATCTGGCAGCACTACCTTTATGGTGAGAATTGTGACATATACACCGACTGCAAGAGCCTAAAGTATATATTCACACAAAAGGATCTCAACATGAGTCAAAGGAGATGGTTAAATCTAATCAAGTATTAAGATTTATCTATTCATTATCATCCTGGAAAGGCAAACAAGGTAGCTGATGCTCTAAGTAGAAAAGAACCTGCTACTCTATCCATGCTACAGATTGACAAAAACCCTATCCTCATGGATATGACAATAATGGATTTGGAAATCATAAGGGCATGGGATACATCCTACCTTTCCCAAATGATTGCACAACCATCCATCCATGAGAAGATTAAGGAATCACAAAGGGATGATGTGGAGATACAAAATAGGGTGAATGTAGTAATAGAAGGGAAGCTGCAAGAGTTCTATATCGACGATGATGGTGTGGTTCGGTTTGGAAAGTGGATTTGTATGCCTTCATTACCCGAGATAAAGAAGGAGCTACAGGAAAATGCACATAGCTCAAAATTCTCTATCCATCTTGGGAGTACCAAGATGTAACATGATATCTGGGAATACTTCTGGTGGGATAACATGAAGAAGGAGATTGCATAATATATATATCAAGGTGCTTGGTATGTCAGCAAGTTAAAGATGAGCGACAAAAGTCCGAAGGTATGAAGCAGCCATTGCCTATACCCATGTGGAAATGGGAAAATGTTATTATGGACTTTGTCATAGGTCTCCCAAAGACGTCAAAGGTAAATAATGCGATATGGGTTGTGGTTGACTGACTCACCAAGACTGCCCATTTTATCACTATTCGGAAGATATCTCACTTGAAAAACTTGCAAAGACATATGTGAAGGAAGTGGTGGGACTGCACAGTGTTCCACTCTCAATTGTCTCTGACCATGATCCGAGGTTCACATCTAAATTTAGGAGGAGCCTTTAACATGCTTTGAGTTCTAAATTAAATTTCAGCATGGCCTATCACCCTCAAACTGATGGCCAATCTGAAAGGACTACTCAGACGCTTGAAGATATGCTTAGAGCCTGCTCTCTAGAATTCAAAGGTGGATGGGATCAGAATCTTCCATTGGTTGAGTTCTCATAAAACAATAGCTTCTACATGAGTATTCATATGGCTCCATATGAAGCTCTGTATGGAAAGCGATGTAGAACTCTAACATGTTGGGATGAAGTTGGAGAAAAAAATCTACTTGGACCTGATCTTGTTCAAGAGATGATAGAGAAGGTTCAAGTCATCCAGAAACACATCAAAACTGCTCAAAGACGGAAAAAGAGCTATGCTGACAACCATTGAAGGGACTTGGAGTTCGACGTTAGATATAAAGTCTTCCTTCGAATATCTCCATGGAAGAGAGTCATGCAATTTGGGAAGAAAGGGAAGCTACGCCCAAGGTATATTAGCCCCTTTAAAATCCTTGACCGCATAAGTGTTGTGGCATATCAGCTTGCACTTCCACCGAATATGGCTCGAGTTCATGATGTTTTTCACATATCACACCTGAGGAAGTACATACCTGATCCCTCACATGTACTAAACTTAGAGGTGGTGCACCTGGAAGATGTTCTCTTATATGAGGAGAATCCAGTAAAGATTCTTGACCGAAGTGATAAGCTTCTACGAAACAAGACAACCCACCTTGTCAATGTGCTATGGAGGAACAATAAGTTTGAGGAAGAAACTTGGGAGCTGGAAGAGGTGATGAAGGAGAAGTACCCTCACCTGTTTATGTAAAATGAAATTTCTAGGGTGAAATTTCTTAAGGGGGGAAGAATGTAACGACCCAAAGTTTTTCAATGAAAATTACCTTCATAAAATTTTGTCATAAAATCACATGAATGCAAAAAATAATTAACTACTAAGTAATAAGTGACCTTTAAACATAATTTTACACTTCTGTATTTGGAATTTTAAAAATCCGACATACACGGTTGTGTTCAAGATGATTTTTTGGAGTCTGATAGAACAAACTTATTTTTTTTGGGTGAATAGTAACATACCCTTATGAATAGTAAAATGAATAGTAATATGACCCTTATGAATAGTAAATAATAATATTATTTTATTTTCTTAATGCAATAATATAATGATATCTTAATTAATTTTTCAATGAGAAATAAAACTAAGTGCACCTTTAAGATTGTTATTTTCCGATTTAACTATGAATTTATTTAAAAATTAAATTAATAATATTCAGAAAATTAATTTTTAAAAATGGACTTCATTTTTGAATTCTACGCGTCGAAAAATGGCTAGGTTAAAGTTTTTGTATTTTTCTGAAAAACTCGAATTTTTGATTAATAGTGAAATACGGTAAAATACCGTATATACAATTTAACAGTCAAATACACTATTCATGACATCAAAAGTGATGAAAGACCACTTAGTTCGAACTCACATGAACTTATTACTATTAGGGGTCACATGAAACAATAATATTGGTTGTCTTGAGGGAAATAATAAAATAATGAATTAAATATTCAAAATTTACCCATCCCCTCCACTATAAAAACCACCCTTCACACCCTCATTCCCTCACACCCCTCAAGCTCCAAGCCTTCTCTAAACTCTTCCCAAAAATCCTACCTATACCCTCCCCCATGTCCAAGAGCTTATGGTCCCATCAAAATACCAAGCTTAGGCCCTTAAGGAGGTTCTCAAGAGAAGGATTCAAGAGGTAATTTCTCTCCCTCTTCTACATTAATTTTCTTTCATGTTCAAGTTCATTTCTTGATCTCTCTGCAACTATATTCACCCAAATGGTATTTTAAATCTAGTATTATACATATACTGGACTTTTATTATTCTAATGGTATATTATATCATATAAACTCCCTTTCCATCTTTCTTTTATTTTATTAAAGAGAAGGTTGTTCGTGAGGTGTTAATTTATCACCTTCAAGAACGACATGTTTTCTTCTTCCATTTCTACCTTCAGGTTTGGTCATGAAACCATTTTTATGGTTTAAACAGAATATGGTATATTTATTATGTCCAATTTGAAGTTCTGGAACTGACTTATGAACATATTACTAGGTGATAAATTAAAACAAGTTTTTTGTGATCGAAAAACCGCCCAAATTAACCCAAACAATCATCATTTAATTCTTATCTAATGATTCATCCACATGGATCTAATATAATTCATTTTAAGATCATTAAAACTCCTGTAATATCATTAATAACATTTAATATCATTTCTGGATGATTACCCATGTTCTACCCAAACATCAATTCAAGAATACAAGTGATCCACTCAAGAAAACCATAAAAAAACAAACATTCTTGAATAATGATTCTAAACTCTATAACTCATTAAAAGGCACATAGAATAACATAATGAAACCATAATGAACCCTATTAATGTATAAAAGGTTTTTTAATTTCTAATTAATTAATATAATGTCATTATACTAGACATTAAATAGAAAGAAGCATTCAGATACAAGGTAAGGGGAAATCTCGAACTCAATTTTCTTCCTTCAGGTTCTCCCTCTTTCACTCCATTTTGATATGGTTACTCCATAAAGATCATTTATTCATAATTATATTACCTTTTCTGGGATATACATGTTTTCTAATGAAGTTTATTTCAAACCAAATGTTTTCTAAAAGAACTATTCTTTTGAGAACTCAACTTTTACCTCTCATTCATAGTTGATGGTTCTTGTATGAAGTATGTTATTCCCTCTTTCTTTTGGGAACCCAAAGTTTATGAATGTATTATTATGAGATGAAACCCATTCATTTACATGGATTAGTTATGTTCACTTTTGATATGTTTTCTATGTGGAAATCATGTTAATGATAATCTTATTATGTGACGGGTGCACCCAGAATTATATAGCGCAGTATGAAGGTTTCAAAGTGACGGGTGCGCCCGGAATTATACATCACTCCAATGCATTGGGTAAAGTGATGAATCTCATGAGTATTTGTGAAATTATGTGTGAACAAGATTCTATCTTGGTTCAAAAGTATGTGTGGTAGTTAACCACTAAAACATTATGTTTCATTTTTATGCATTGCCACATTTCAAGTCTTTTATTTATGTTCCTCTCTTGTTCATGATTTCTTTACCTATGTCATGATTATGATAACCCCATGCTATATTATTCTTATATATCCTCTTACTAGTCTTTTAGATCACCCTTTTTAATGTATATCCTCAGGTGGATACATATACTTAGGAGAGAAAAGGTGACAATAAGAAGCTAGAGAAGAAGAAATTAAATAAATGTTTATGCTTGATGCTATAATTGCTCTGTATGGTCCTAGTTTTCCCAAGACGTTAAACCATTGGATCCACTATGTGTAATACTATTATGTTTTTTACCTTTATAATTATGTAATATTAATGTAAGAAAAGTCCAGGATGCTATAAAAATCCCTTATATCAATAATATGAAAATGGTTGACTATGTACCTCCAACGTTATTACACATGGAACATTTCGTGCATTCCTTGATAGCGAGTGGGGAGATCTAGACAATACTCCACCTCCCATATCTGCTCGACTATCTCAATGGGTAAAAACATGATTATGGATTTCCCTTCTTCCCCATAAGTTTTTATCTTATCTATAGAGTAACTCTCATGAAATCCTGATCCCCCATAGGAAACCACGAGGGCATTATCCTGCGGTCTACATAATATATCTTTTTTCTCAGAGTAGTGATCAATCACTTCTGTATTATATGAACACTGGAATTGGTCTCCTAAATCATACTTGGGACAATAAGTAATCTGTACCCCGCCTCATGCTAACATAATAGTGAACAAAAAACTGTCCATAGATCTCCTCATTAGGTTCCTTCTTAATCAAAACCTGGTAACTGTTATTATATGATAACTCAATAAAGGATATATGATCCTCACATGGTCTACTAATTTATACCAGGCATGAAAAAATAATATCCTAAAATATTCATATAATTTCATCAGAATGGTCATTGGTCTGAGGATGGTACACTTTTCACAATATCAGTTGAGTCCCAAAGTATTTGTACAAATCCTCCAAAAAGGGTGACATAATACATGAATATTTAACAAAAAATATGCACGGTAACTACTTATAAGGGTATTATATCTAAACCATAGATCTTTCAATGCTCATATACTATGTTCTTCTCTCTGACTAATAAGATGTGATCAACTTTTGTTAACCAATTCTTGATCACCTGAAATGTGTCATGAATCCTTGAGATCCTAGGTAACACCATACCAACATCTATCATGATGTCCTCCAAATTACATATAGAGATAATAACAATCTAAAACAACCATATAGGATACATGATCTCATCCCTTAACCTCTAATAGGTGAGCATCAAGAGACGAAAAAAGCAATGCATCTCTTCATCCCTGGCGAATAGAACTGCTGACTAAATTCATGACACATCATGGATTCACTGGGATGAAATACCCATCTAGATGTATTGTAAAATATCCTCATCACATCTATGATAGAATATGGTACTAAAATCCTCCCATGTACAATGATCACATTATGGTCTCCCAAAGTTCATCTGAGTATTGGGTCACCCCCAACCAGCTGCTCCATCATCAAAATAAACATTGGGTCTGACTTCTAAAAAGTCATCAAAAGATACATAATAGAAAATGTAATCCAAAAATTGGGAAAGCCATTGTTCCATGATCTTATGAAGCATCTACCCTATAGTTATCCAATAATCTCATCATGTACCACTACTTATCAATACATCTCTCCCTGATCATTGGGTAAGCATTTTTCTTATAGTTAAGAGAATCAACAATGAAATTACCATTCCAAGGAAAATAACCCACCCAAATGAAGAACATATGAGATATTAAACTAGGTGACTCGGTCTTAGGTTTAGTTCCATCTATGTGAGGATATAGAAAAGTATATTTTGTTCCATGAAAACAATAAATCTCTCATTGAATTGATTGAATCTCCAATATTTTAGAACATAAACCATGGATACCTTTTCAAATTCATGTTTAAGGTAGTTCTTCTCATGAGTTAATATCCGAAGAGACTTATAGTCTACTACCTACTCTCATTCCATCAGAACCACTCACAGTAAAATATATGATGCATCACAATAAATAATATAACCAATCCAAGTCTTGCGGAGTGTTAGGAAAATAATTGTGATCAACCATCTCATTAACTCATGGGACACAACTTTACATTGATTCAAACAATGGATTATCACTCTCTTACAAATTAGTGCACTCTTGGGTGTTTATATTTAGGATAATTTATATATGAACTTTCAATAATAGCCAGCTAAACCTCATGACATTATTGTGATGTGTTCAAGACATGACTACCAAAACCTTTTAAGGGTGTAAAAATATTCTATTATTAGACACCACTTGTCTTAGGAACATCACCTATGAAATCATGATGTTAAACATAAATAGTGTAACACACTGAGATTTTTAGAATTTTTTTTGAAATTAATTAATTTTTTTTTTGTATTTTTCATTTCACACACCGCAGAATATTGTTATTTTATATATTTTAAAGAATTATGTTTATCTCAACTTTGGAACAATTCCAAGTAAATCATATACTATACTAAATATAAAGATTATATTCCAGAATATGTATCATTAAGGTACGATTAAATCTCATACTGACTTCCCTCGATGGCTTTCACAACACACAAGACAACGTGTTATCGAAAAATAATATACTATTAATATATATATAATAATACACAACCTAAAAATTAAATTATATTTTATGAATATTATTAACTAACTTGTGTAAATATATTTTTATCAAAAAATATAAAATGAATTATTTATTTATAAATGAATATAATAACCAAATTTATTATAATGGGAGTATTTTTATTTCAAAAATTATTATGTTGAATAAGTTCTTTTAATAATCATAAATTAAATTAATTAAAACCAAGAAGTGAAATTATTGTAATAAATATTTCATATATTCAATGAAATGTTTTTGATATTCATCCAATTTATTTTCTATAGACATAAGATAAGAACTTACCCAATTTTATGCGTAAAACCCATTATTGTGATAATGATAGTTTGAACAACATTTAATAGAGAAGCCAAATAGAATACAGTTTTTAGAAATGTTATAAATTAAATAGGGAAAAATAAAACTTCATCATAGAATATAGATTATAAAAATAAGGTTAGGGTTATTTTTTTCTGTAAGTTTTATTTTTTAATAAATAGTTAAAAATACTGCATTTTAAATCAGTTTTTTTAATCTAATTAATTTATGGGGAAAAATTATATTTTAATTTGGTTTAAAAATTTAATTAGATAAATTTTTTATTAATAAATCGAATGTGGATCATCAGTATCAATTTATTTTTGAAATTTACTATAAAATCATAGCGATCATTTGAACGTTTTTATTTTTAAAACACGCATTATCGACCAAACTGCAAGAGAATCTTTAAATAAATTTCATCCATTTTATTTTTTTAATTTGGAAAAAATGGATTACATATTTGGAATCATAATAATATATAATTTCTAATATGGTAAACATAGTTTTTTACCAAAAAGAGTTGTGACATAATAAAAAAATAATTATAATGGTTAAGGTTAAGTTAAGCATAACTACATACTAAACCAAAACATTTTGGCACAATAATACCTATAACGATGTCCTAAATCCATTATCTTACAATATATAGACCCTTTACTACCTTAGATCTAAATTGGACAATTATTTATCCACATTCCATAAAAAAATGTTTGTGAGATTACTTTCTTTTAAAATAATACAAGAGATTCCTCCCCTCCGCCATTATAAAAGGCCTCCTTCACTATCACATCCTCCCACAACTCAAGCCAATTAGGCTCAGAAAAAACCTACCCAAATAGATCTATAACTATTGTCCCTTCCTCTGTGAAGCCTCCCCTTGGATAGAAAATAATCCAAGGAAGCCTTTTGGCTCAAACCAAAAGAAGTTACTTCATTAAGAGGTAACACCCTCCCTCAAACTCTTTTCATTAATCTTCTATATCCAATAACTAAATTCTAATTATTACATTACAATAGAAAAAACCATTATCTAAAATATACTAGGATGTTTTTATTCTATGGTTTTGTTTTTTCAGTAATAGACACTTCCATTTAATTTGTATCAAATATACTGTTTACATATAGGCAAACTACCACCTCGCTAAACAATGATTGTTTAATTTTACTCTGACACCTCTTACAGTATACACTATGATAGAATTTATTTATATTTAATATTTAAGTCTATGTAATAATTTTATAACAAACTTATTTATACATTTCATTTTCTGTTGATACAATAATTTTGTTTGAGGAAATGCGGACTGCCACCCCCTCAAAGTGATGTGATTCATTCATACACTACATGGGATGTATTATGGATGGATTTAATAAATATATATGATATATATGATATTATAAATATTAATTAATAATGATATATATGTATATTTATATATTAATTTTACATTATTTCCTTGAAAAAGACATATAAACAGAAATAGCATTTTGGGGTACGTACGGCTTGTCATCTCCGTCAACGATGTATTCAATTTCATACTACTTTAATAAATGAGTTATCATAATATATATATACATGTTTTAAATTATTTTTATATAATGTTTTATATTCTGGAATCAAGGTATAAATATAAGGACAAATGATATGATAATTTAAGAGATATGCAATAAACAAAGAGATTATAATATGATGTGAAACTATAATATAAGATGGTAAAAAAGAAAGTAATAAACGGTCGTAATAAAACCATATATGGTATAAAATATAATAATATGATTCTGGAAAAGTTTTATGATAAGCTTATATTTATATTACAGGTGGTTTTAATGAGTATAATTAGTGTCATGATAGAAGGTAAGGGGATTACATATCACTTCGTATTTCCATGAGATAAATGATATGTTCACCACTATTTTAATTTTTATGGTGTATTTACTTAGAATGATTTTATTCTATGTATCTTATAAATATATTTTTGTGTATTAACATGTACATTTTATGATAATTATTTCTCAAGGTTTACATTTCAAATGTAACCACTTTGGTAAAATAGTTTTGTCTCAATTTGGATTCTTAAGACTCATGTATTGTTATGAACCTAAAATACTCATTGAGGAATTTATAATTATAAATTACATGATATATCAGGATTATATATAATTTAATGTTCTTTAAGATTAATTTAATTTTCTTTTCTTATATTTAGAGTATGATCCCATGTTACCAAGTTATAAGAATTTATTGAAACAATCTCATCTCCCTTAAATATTGTTAATGATTCTGATTTCTTTGATAAAATATTATGATCCATCTCACAGGAACATTCATAACCTTCTTATCATCTAGATATATAATCATGTATGTGTACCATTCCACTCCCATTTGATGAATATTATAGTTAAGAGTGTTTTTAAATGAAATATTGACTTTACAATCTCTTCGGTCAAAAAGTATCTGTTATTTTGAATCCACGTTTTCTAAAAAGGGTTTCTACGAATATTATACAAATATATTGTAATAATTAAATGAAATTATTACCCTTTGTTACTTTTACCAATGTCTAAGAAGGAATATTCTTCTCTCTATCCGAATGTGGAATATTTCTAACCTTTTTACAGTGAAAAATAAATGTTTTTACCCCTTATGCCATGAACGGATTTATCCACTGTCATTTATTTGAACCATCCTTTTAATATTTTAAAATTTAAAATTTAATAATAAAATTTTAAAATTAATTTCCAAGTGAATTTACTTTTTTCAATATTCGTATGAAATTATTCAATAAAAATTGATTTAAAAATGTTTCCAGGCCTTATTTACAAGTTTAAAAAAAATCAAGATATTATTTTAAAAACATTTTCAATGTTATATTATATCTTTTGAAGTCAAAATTGTTTTAAAAACATTTTCAATTTTTATTTTCATGATCTAAAAATATTTTCAATGAAACTATTTTAAACATGTTTTTGGGAATTCTTTTAATGTTTTCAATGTTTTTGAAAAGAAAAAGGTTTTTCAAATGTGTTGAATAATATTTTGTAACTATTCTAGAAAAAAATTGAGAATGATTTCAAAACTTATTTATCTGTTTTCATGGTTTTTTATAACGAACTGATTTTTAAAAGGTTTATTGTATTAAACAAACTTTTTCAAAAATGAAATGATGATTTGATCATAAAATGTTTCTGAAAGATAATTCAAAATTATTTTCTATATAAAATTACATCCATTGATGTTACTCATCTACTTATAGTAATTATGTAAATATTCTATTCATACCCATTATTTGAATGATTCCTTCTTAATTTCATTATCATTATAAATTTGTTTCACATTCACAGGATTAATGCTTCTGAAACCCAGTTATTTTCAGGTGTCATGTATATAATTAAATGATTATGAAACCTATATATTTTTTCACATGTTATGTTATTATTACATATTTATAACACCCATTTATTTTCATGGTTTATTATATGATATGTTTTTAGTGATCTTGTTACACAAGTAATTATGATTTAATTTTGTGAAGGGTGGGACCTATATATACCTCCAATGTATTAGGTAATGATATATTTCTCATGAGAAAATCATGGATGAAACATGGAATGAATTTGGTTCAGTAATACAGGGCTAGAATAGGGGTTTACCTATTTTAGTAATATAATGATGGAAGATGGGTGTACCCAGTTCGTTAAAATACTTTGTTCACTAAGATGGTATTACCTGCGATTCTATGGAAACAATAGTAAATCATATCATGTGATTTTGTGTTTTACACAATTCCTAATTTTATTCCTATGATATGATTTCTTGTATTATGTTATTTATTTTGATATAATTCATGTATTATGAACTTCCATGATTTATTTCATGAATTAGGTATATGATCATTGATATTCTAGGTATGGTCTTCTCTTCTCTTCATCATGTACTCATACTCTTATTGTCATGATTATGCTTACATATCTTCATTTTGGATCCTTACTATGAATTTTAAATCACCCATAGGAATGTTTCCATCCCCATGTTATGATGATATGTATTATGTTGGATGTTTCAACAAAGGGTTCAAGTCAGGAATACCATAGAAGGATATAATTTAGCTCTCATATGTATAGGTGTTTATGTTTCTATGTTCCCAATTTCCACAGAATAATATGGTATTTGGGTGTTTGTTTTTGTAATGTTTTAAGTATTCTGCACAAGTGATGTGTTTTTAATGTATGTCAAGAAAATGGCTGTTATTATTGGTATCATAGAGAATGTTTAGTTTACATTCGGAAACTAGGATGAGAAAAACATAGTGATAACTCTGTGGAAGTATTTAAGGATACATCAAAGGATATGTAAATGAATAGGATACTGTCTTGGAATTTTGGGTAAATAAGAGAGTAAGTGGTTTCCTAGAAATAAATCCATGTCTAGATACTACTAGGGGATGTGACTTTGTCATAGATATAGCATGGGGTAACGACTCTTACAAAATGTTTCGGGCCTGATTGATGGTAATCTGGTACATTACAACATGACTTGTGGCACACCTAGTTTAACACTCTCAGGGGAATATCCATTGGGAATTTGAAAACTTTTCCTGAAAAATAACGAAGTATTTAGAAATAATTTGGCTATTAATTACCTAGGATGATTCTAGGGTGTCATATATTAATTAAGTCTTCATGATTCATACATTACTTAAGTAAATATTTTCATAACCATTTGGTTTTATGGTATGATATTTAATGCCCCAACTGTGCTTTTGGTTTTAGATAATGGTAGGAATTTGAAGGAACGAGATTCATTTTTAATGCGATGAGTGATTTTCTGATAAGAATTCAAGTGGGATAATAATTTGATTGAAAGATGTTATGATCACACTTAATCATATTTCATGGAAAATGCTTAACAATGTTCACCTTGACCAACTCTCGGACTCACCATGGAATAGAAAGAAGGAATTCGCTGAGATTCCAGGTAATGAAGACCATAGAAGAAAGAAGATTTGGTTTCCTTTATGTCATGAATGTGGAAAGAATCGTTATTGTTAATATCATATATGGTAAAGAATGTTTTTTGTTATGGAGAAGGAATAAGATATTGTAAATACAATGGATATATGAAGTGTTTGGTTTACGAAATGGATAAAAAAATTCTTCCCTATGTCATCATCGAAGATTATTTGTTTTATGTGTGTAGTAAAAAGTAATTATGAAACTCAATGTCACAAGATGAAATATCATAAATGGAACCATAAAGGTGGTGCAAGTTATGGTTACATTTTTGATGATGAATATTCTACTAATGAAATCTGAATGGAATGTGGTATTGTGTAATAGAATGAGGTAACCTTGTTAATATAATAAGCATGTTGTGGAGTAATCAATGTATTAATGTGTTTGGAATAAAAAAATATTATATAAAAATGATGAAATATAAAAGGATTATTCTATCTATGTCTTCTATTAGTATTTAAAAGTTTATGTTGGATATTACCCATTTATTTCTAAAGTGATTTATGGACAAGGTGATAGTTTGAATAAGGGAAGTTAACCCATAATATGTTCATTATGTTAATATAATGTGGTTTGGATATAGAGATATGTGATATGGATATGTAAATTGGATGGTATGGATTATCAAAAAACTGATAAAGAATATATTAAAAAATTATTCTATGAAGATTACAACATTGTGGATTTAAGTACTATATCTAGTAACCTTTTGAAAAAGGAAGTATGCATGATTTCAAAAAGTATTTATGGTAATTAAGGTTATTAACCTGATTTAAGATAAGATATGATGAGGGTATTCACATGTTTGGAATGTGAAAAAGAGGAGATATTTTTTGATATATGTGGGATCACAGTAAAGTTCATTTTGATAATTTTTTTCTAAACCCATGGATTTCCATATTTCGGAAGGGTTATGTGGATAACCTTTCATTAAATGTTTATGTTAAACTTATGAGGAAGTATTCATTCATTGAGATTGTACTAGAAAAACATGGTAAAAAGGTATATTTAGTGATTAACCATATTTCAAGGATGTCCATTATATATATTTTTTGAAATTATATTAGTGTCATTTTAGAAAAGGACATCATATATGTCTGGTGATAAAAAACCATGTTCGGCAAGGTTGTGGGTGATCACACCATGACTGAAGGATGAAAATGGTTTCACACCTACCACTATCCTACAAGATGTTTGGGATAATGTATAATTAATTATGATGAATAAATTTTAATGATTAATTACTACTGTTGCATTTTATGTTTATAGAATAAGATATATTGAATTTAAAGAATCAACTAGTTATACTTCTCATTCTTTTATGGGAATTAATATCTGTTAAAAGTGTATCAAAGTTAATTTATTTATATTCATTTATTGGGCTAATGGATGTATTTGAAATTCTTCAATTGAAAACCAATGTAATAAATTATATTTGTTTAAATATACCAAGAATTATCCAACATTATAAATGTGATAATTTTTTTCCTAATACATTAGTTTTCGTTTAGCTAATGGCCTTTTAAATCATCACAAATTTATGGATTTCAGGTCCACAACATTCCATTAATGATTCACTTGTTTGTGATTGATGATCCCAATAACTCCCAATAAATATTTACACATTTCACCCTTGCCTAGCATTCAATCCAATCATATGTTCATCTATGAGGAATCCTAGTTATATGTCACTTTAGGTAACCATTATGGTTCCAATGTTCACTTTTTATGGGAAGTTTTAGTTTTGATTTTTACTATGTGGGTTCCTATAAATGAATCATTCAATTATTAAACCTTTGATAACTTATATTAATTTTTAGGGAGAAATTAATTTTATCGTAGGGGTAAAATGTAACACCCTGAGATTTTTAGGCTTTTTTTTCAAACTAATTAATTCTTTTTTTTGTATTTTTTATTTCAGATAATAATGAAAATAGTTGTTTTATATATATTAAAGAAGTATTTTTAGCTAGTGTTATAAAAAACTCAATGTTAATCATACAATAAAAAAATATAATGGTTAGATTATTCTATATGGAACAATTAGGTATGCATACATGTCTTAATGACATCCCTTGGTGGCTTACGAAACACATAAGACTGAGTGCTGCTAAACAATAAAATATTATAAAAATATTTATATAACACAACCATTATATTATATTTTATAAAAATTATTAAATAACATATGTTAATGTATGGTCATCAAAAAATATAAAATGAATTAATTATTTGGAAATGAATATAAGAACCAAATTGAATATAAAGGGAGTGTTTTTATAGAAAGAATTATTATTCTGACAAAGTTGTTTTAATCATAATAAATTAAATTTATTAAAGTTAATAATTGAATTTATTTTAATATATATGTTAAATATTAATACATATTTTTTATTCATCTAATATATTTGATAGATATACTATAAGAATAAACTCTTTTTTATGCAAAAAACCTATATTTTTATAAAGGTAGTTTTACCGCCTTTTAATTGATAACCAATTTGAAATCCAATTTTTGGAATTTTTATATATTTAATATTTTAAAATAAAATTCAACCTTTTAATATAATGATAAAAATAAGGTTAAGATATTTGTTTTTTTATTTTCCTGTTAAGTTTAGTTTTTAAATGAGTACTTAAAAATAATGTATTTTATTACAAAACTGCTTTTTCATATAATTACATTATATGGATAAATTAAATATTAAATTGTTTTAAAAGTTTAATTAGACAATATTATTATCAATAATTCCAATTTAGTTCATTGGAATCAATTTAAATTTTAAATTGACTATAAAAATATTAAACCGTTGAATGTTTTTACTTTAAAAACAAGAATTGCCGACCTGACTATGAGATTATAACTAAATTAATTTGTAGCAATTATATGATTATAATTTGGAAAAATTGATTTCATATTTGGAATTATATTTATTTATAATATCATATTTGTTAAAAAAAGTTATCAAAAATATTAATGAATTTAATAAAAATTAATTGTAACGATTAAGGATAAATTAAGTTTCACAACAGACTAAACCATGACATTAAGGCCCATAATGACATAAAAAATATCCTAAATCTATTTTAAGGACATATTTAGAACCTATACTCCCTTTTATTTACTTGTTACCATTATTTATCCACTTTCAATAAACATATGTTGGTGAGATTCCTTTTATTAAAAAGAATACATGAGATTCCACATGTCCTCCATTATAAAAGTCCTCCTTCACTTCCATTTACTCACATCTATAATTACCCTTAGTTTCTTCCAAAATGAGCCCAAATATCCCCCCCAAAATATCTTTCTTCCTCCTCGAATCTTCTCCTAGGACAGAAATCAATCCAAGGAATCATTTTTTCTCAAACCAAAAGGGGTTACTCGATTCATAGGTACCACCCTCCCATAAACTCATTTATTTAATATTCATAATCAACTCATTAAAAAATTATTATTACTAGATAAAATCAATAAACCTGTATCCTAAATATTATAGGATGTTTTCATTTTAATGGTTCAACCTGAACATACACACACTTCAATCTAATGGGTAATGAATGTACTGTTTACGTGTTGGTGGACTACTGCCTCCCCATATGATGATGGTTCAATTTTCCTCTACCACCTACTATGGTGGGTATTATTATAGAAAATTAGTTTATATATCATGTTTATTATTAGTTAAATATTTTACTAGAAACTTGTTTATACTTTTCATTTGGCGTTGATACAATAATTTCATTTGAGGAAGTGCGGACTACTACCCCTCATTGTGACGTGATTAGTTCATAAACTCAATTATTGTATAATGGATGTATCTATTGAATATATATGATAATTATGATAGAAAAAATATACTATAAATTTTTATATATATACCTATATATTTCGTTTACTTTCATTCATTAAAAACAATAATTAAACGGAAATAGAGATCATGAATATGTATAACTTTCCATTTCCATGAACGGTGTATTATATTTTAGACATATATATTAAATGAATTATCATAACTTACATATAATGAATATAAATTTAATTTATATAATTTTTATATTAATCAGTCATCATATAATTAAAAATAAAATAGATATATCAAATTATGACAGATGTGAAAAACAAAGCGAATATTATCTGAAGTGATACCTTAACATAGGATGGTTAACAAGAGAGTAATATAAGGTCGTAATCAAACCATATATGATATAAGATATAATAATATGGTTCAATAAAATATTTATAATAAATTTATTTTTATTATAAATAGAATTTGAATGAGTAAATTAGATTCAAGACCCAAGGAAATGGGATTTCATCCCACTTATTATTTCTATGAGATACATACTATAATTTCCACTATTTAATTTTGTGTGGAGTGTGTACTAACCATGATTTTATTTTACGTATCATATACTCGAAATTATGGGTATTAACATGTCCATTTATTGATAATTATTTCATGGGGTTTTGGCTTCAAAAGTTACCAAGTTTATAAAATTGTTTGGTCTCAATTTGTCTTTATGAGACTCATGTTTTATTAGACATATAAATTATTATTTGAGGAATTTATACTTTATTTTTAATGGATATATAATAAATCTCCTTAATTTCATGATACATTAAGATTCATTTAATATATTTTTATTACTTGGATACTATGATACCATGTTACTATGCTATAAGAATTTTCTAAAAAAATATCATCGCACTTCATGATTGATTATGTATATGCTTTATATAATGAAATACTATGATCCATATCTCATGTAAATTCATGAATTTTCTTATCCCATGGATATTTATATTATAATATTGTATTAGTACCATTTAACCACTCTTTGTTGTATAAGATAGGTAAGAATGTGTTTTTAAAAAATCTAGAATTTACCCTCTCTTCGGTCAGAAATATATGTTCATTAAAAACCATGTTTTCTATAATGGGTTTCTCAATAATATTATAATAATCTCCTTAAATCATAATTGTACCATTTTTTTAATTTTACTAATTTTTAAAAATTAATCTTCTTATCACATTCTGAACGAGGAAGTTTTATAACTTCTTTATTGTGCAAAAGGAATGTTCTTTTTATCTACTAAGACATGTACAGATTTAACTACCATAATTTATTTCAAACATACACTGAATTATTAAAAATATAATATTCAAGAAAATGTCTTAAAAAGTAATTTTTATAGAAAATTAATTTCATAATATTTTTAATATTCTAATAAAAATTTTAAAGGAAAAGTTTTTCTAATGTATTTTAAAGACATATTTATATGATTTCAAAATATTTTCAATGATGTTATTTTTAAAAAAAAATCAATATTATTTCATATGATATCATGTAGAAAGTATTTCAAAAAAAAATTAAATATTAATTTAAATGTTTTCAATGATTATTCAGTGATTTTTTTTCAAAATGTTTTTTATAGTTGTTTTAATGTTTTCAATGTGTTTGAAATGAAATTTTTTAAATATGTTTTGATGCGTATTATATATTTTTTCAAGGAAAAATGTTTTTAGAATGATTTCCTGTGTTATTTATATGTTATAAAGTTAATTTCTTAGAAAATTATTTTGAAACTTTTTTATGTATTAAAAATCATTTTTCAAATATGAAGGGATATTTTCCTCAAGAATGTTTTTTGATAGATAGTTAAACAAATCCATTTATGATGAAATCAGTTGATGATACTCGTGATCTTATAGGAAATGATCTAATGATTAAATTCATATCATTTCAATGAATATGTTATGATTAATTTCATGTTATTCATGATACCTGTTCTCTTTCACGGGTTAAATGCACTTGAAACCCACTTCTTTTCACTAGTCATGTTTATTATTAAATTATTATTAAACCTATATATGATTTCATAGGTTATGATATGATTAAATGTTTATGAAACCCATTTCATTTCATGGGTTAAGATATTATATGTCTTTAATTTCTTATGGAACATGTGTGTATAATTTCATTATGTGACATGTGGGATCATTATCTCCCTCAAATTTATTGGGTAACGATTTCTATCTCATGAGAAAGACATTGATGGAAAAAGAAATGAACTTGATTAAGTAATATAGGATAAAATGAGGGTTTACCTAGTTTAGTAATACCGGTATGGAACAATTGTTTACCTGGTTTAGTAAAGGACTTTGTCCACTAATATGTTCTTGTCATAGATGCCTTGGATACTATGGTAATTCATATTATGTGCTTATGTGATTGCCACAATTCGAAGTTTTATTCCTATGTTGTTATTTCCTTGATTAAGTTATTTATTTAATTATAATTCATGTCTTATTTACTACTATGATTTATGCCATGATTGATGTATATGATATTTTATATATAGGGAATGGTCTTCTCTTTTCATGATCCTCTTCTCATAGCGTTATGCTAATAATTATTCTTACTTATATTACTTTTTTACCCTTACTGATAATTTGAACTCACCCCTTTTAATTCCTCCTTCCACAATATATGAAGATATGTAATATGATATTTGTGTCTAAAAAGGGTTCTAGTCAAGAAGAACATAGAGGGAGATAATGTAGCTCAATTATGTACCAGTGTTTCTGTTTACATGTTTCAAAAATCACTTTACTAATATGATATTTGGGTGTCTTTTGTTTAATGTTTCATGTATTCCACACAAGTGATGTAATGATAGTGTTTTTATGGAATAGGGAAATTATAAATATCTATTCATAAATGTATGTTGTTTATGTGTACTCAGTAATACCTCTAGGTTCCATGATTTTTGTTTTGGTGTTGGTTAGTATATTAGTACATCATTGATGAGCACTATAACAAATGAGTGAAATTATTTATTGGTGATGTGTTCATGATCTCCTTGAATTATATTAGTGTGTTTAACAACCCAGATGGGAAAAAGTACATATACATACTCCCAAAAACCATCATTGGAATGTATACCACTATAAATTGAAATTGGTGATATCCTGCTTGAATATCAATATTTGAGAACCACCAGAATCCATGTAGAAAACCAAGAAGATCTTCAGTACTAGGAAACATATATATTATTATCACAATCACCATGTTCATCTTCATGTAATCAATTAACATAATAATATCACCCCCCCCCCCTTCATGGAGAATAAAATGGTGCACCTAACAATGATGTATAAGGGTTTCATAATCCTCTCTTATCTAAACAATATACCTATAACATGATCTCATATATCTCGATTTCATACATACGATAAAAGGTAATCAAAATCAGTTTCAAAGAAATTTGGATCTATATCTCATATTCAACTCCTCTGCCATGTGGGGTTATATGAATAAATTAGGAAAAAAATAAATATAAATATCCACGATATATGGAAAGCGAGAATGGGGGCTTCCATTGATCCTACTAAATGAGCCAAGCCTACCATCTATGTTGTGGTCATTACAATATGTCTCTATTCTAATACATATCTTCTTGGTACCTGTTCCTATTATGAAGTCCTCATGAACTTCACTTCCATGGTTTAGGTGGATGGCACTAATCTAAAATAGTAGTAAATATTTTCTCAAATGATGTTCAGGCAGTCAATGCTGAGAATCAGGTCAAATGTTATCATCTAAAAAATTATAAATCCCCATATATGTCCATTTATATCAAAATTTAGTAGAAACATTGGGAATTGATAAATATGTACCACACATATTCCCAAAAATGTATCAAGGGATACTAACTCAGATTATTACACGACTGGAATGTAAAATCTAATAATAACTTATAAATATAAGAAATATTTTGAAGAACCAGTGTCATATATAGTGGTATATAGACTGTAAGTGATCAAAATAAAACCTTTAATGGTGGAAGATCCCTGTCCACCTTCTGTCCGAATTTGATGTACTGTATAAAACCATCCCTAGACATCTCTATGGCCCTTTCCCAGTTTCTCTATCATATATGAATTATTCATCCCCTTCAAAGGTCACTTAGTGGATGCACATCTCTCTAGACATGTCGATATCCCTGTGCTAGTTGAATCATTAGGAATATACTGATTTATGTGTCCTTTCATTCTTAATTATTGGAAATATATTTGGGGAACTTTTCACACCTAACAATGGTCTATGAACTTCCCACATATAATGAACTATTTTCCACCTCTAAAAATAACTAGAGCATCCAAACTCTTCTTCACTTCAATGAAATTTGTTTTCTCAATGTTCCTTTCCTACCTCTTCCTTCCATCTGAAGAGGTACTCAACATAGAATTTCGAGGTCCACCTATCTAGTAAGTGAAAGGTAGGATAATACCAACTACTATTCCATCCTATATAATCCCCTCAATGGTTATGTAATTCCTCAAATCCTCTAGGTAAAAATATAGGTCAAAGATCTGACCCTACTTTCTTTTGTTAGGTCAATGTTTGATTTCAAATTTTCTAAGTATATGTGTCTCTTCACCAGATATAAGTGGTGTAAAATACATGATTATGGTAATGTTTTAAGAGTTTTATAATACTTTAATTAGGCCATGATGAAAATCCATGTATGGATTTTCACAATCAACAATTATCTTGTCATGGGAAAACTCTATAAAAAAGTCCTTGACATCCAACATGGTGAGACACTGATATCGTCAAGAATGCCTCATCATTCCACACCAACATTTTGCAAGTCCTTGTAGACTGATGACTTATAGTACCACCTTCATGTTTGATAGAGTGTGTATGAGGTCTAAGATACCCACAATGATATCCACCCAATGCCCTATATCATGTAGTGCATCAGTTCACTGGAATTCTATTGGATATAGGATCTATAAATCCCTTGTTTAGTCTACCATGGATATTTACTATGGTTTTATTGAATAACAACATGCACCACTGGATTTGGTGTGGGGACATGCTCAAGAGAATCCTAGAGAGCCAATGGTTACACCAAACATCTATGTCTCATCATCTTCTATAATAGAATGATAATTAAGAACCTATAACTTCATTAATATTCAATGAGATCACAAAACATATTCATTGGATTCTACCCATAACCCAAGGTTTACCCCTCCTAGCGAAAACCTTGGAATCATTCCCTTTATGTTAGTCACAGTCGCCATATATATACTAAAACCAAAACATGCCCAGTTTGTCTAATGAATTTCAGTAACGATATATCATAACATTAGGGAAGCACAAATATTTCGAATAATCAGATAAACCATCCCGAACAGAGATCTTAAATAAAGGAATTTAATAAATAACTACTATAAAACAAAACAATATGTATTCACACGGCATGTGAACCTACATGGCTTATCATAATCTGTGAACTCCCCAAAAATCCAAAAAATCACATATGAATATTAGGTACTTCACCCGTTGTGAATTCAATCAAAATTAATATTAAAGTATAAGTTCACAAATTTATGGAAACTTATAGGTCCACTATAGAGTTCTCGTAAAACACTAGTGTTGTTACCATGACTAATCTCCATCCATCATATCTCCTATCTATCGTATCTCATAACAAGATAAAAGGAGGAACACATTTTTTAATCCTCATACTATAATTCCATTTTGTAACATCCCAACCAAAACCATAGGGTTTGATCCACAATAACACATGAGATCATGCGTGCCTCCCCATACACTAGAGGCTGCTGAACAATAGTGAGGTCCTATGTCCATTAATGGATTGACTATACCATTAGTATAATGTCATATGATCAAAAATAAATAATTAAAAAATAATAAATAATTATTCTAATCATATATAAAATTTAATGGCATACATGACATGAAAATACAATCAACTACCCATTTATGAATCCAATTCAAAATAAATAAAAAATATTTCAAATAAAAGAATAGATCTTTCTTGTTCATCTTCATCTACATGCTTCACCTTCTAATCCATCTACCACAATGATCATTCCATTTACCATGTATCCCATTAAGTGGGAGGACATCATGATGTACATTGTGATGGGATTATAGAGAACCTAGAGGATTTTTGACCCAGTTTGGTTGATTGTGATTAGGTAAAGAAGTGTTCCTATTTATTACCAATCAGATAGAATCACTCAGTGGAGGGGATATAGATGAACTATGTTTGAGAGGTCATATGCCTTAAAATAGATCCCATGATAATATTTCCATATATATAAGAATGTCTTACGTCTCAATTTTGGAATGTCTTGGATAAATCAAAATAAATTTAGTTGGGATTAAGCCAAACATACCAACCTAATACTAATGGATAGTCTAAACGGACTACAGACATATTGGAGGATATGAATCATGATTTCATGATAGTCATTAGTAGAGAATGGGATAATCCACTATCCATTATGGCGTTTTCAAATAATAAATGTTATCAAACTTCAATTCATAAGAAACCCTATGAGGATCTTTACAAGTGTTTGTGTCCTGCACCACTATATTGTCATGAGTTAGGTGAGGTAATGATTATTGTCCCTAGTATGGTTCACAAGACCTATGATATAGTGTAACTAATATGGAGGAGGTTTATCACTGTTACAAGAAGGCAATGTTCTTATTCTAACAATATGAGGAGACCCAAGTAGTTTATTGTGGGAGATTAATTTTTTTGGGGAGTTAAAATTTAGTTAATGAATAAATGTATGGGGATGTAGGGAAATCTAAAACCATGATTTATGGACCCTTTGTGATCACCCATTTGATCAGGGTAGAGGGTTATTGTTTGGAAATATCTTCTCTCTATCGAGTTATTGAAAATGTGTTAGGTGTTTCATTGCTTTAAAGTTACATACCCGACAATGTGCATGATGTTGATTTTGAGTACATTATGATAGAGACCGATGCATCTTATGTAAAGCATAGAGTGTCGATTATAGATAGAAGAGAGAAGGTTATGTGATTAAAGATAGTAGCTATAATCTGGGTTCTATGGAATCATAGAAAAATCAATGAGTATGTGTGTGAGGGTGATTATAATGTTTGAGATCAGTGGAAAATGTTGTTTGAGAAAGAATGCTAGAGATACATATCTTTTATGATAAGTCTACAGGGGGATATAATTCTAAAATCCTAAATTTAATAATGAAAATGAAAACCATGGATGAGTAATTAAGGTTATTTGGAAGGTAATTTTTTTTGTAAAAATAAATTAATATAAGATGTGGTTGTTTTATGTAATGAAAAAATCCCTTTTAAAAAGATGGATTATTCTATAGAATATTTTTGAGTTTAGGCGCTGAGAAATCATGGTATAATGGGGTATTTTGAGGCTTGACATAGAGAGAATAAAAATATTAAATATGTTTTTATTATGTTCAGATGATTTTTATAAAATAATTTAATAACACTAAAATAATGTATCGTAAGAGATATATGAGATCACCATTACGTTTGGGATGATTTGATTACCCTTGTAACTACATAAAATATATTAAATGATAAATTTAAAAGTATCATCAAGATACAAATCACCATAACATGTGATATTTTAAATGTTAATTTATAAATTAATAAGGGATATATTGTATTATAAAATAGGATATTTTAGTTATTTTTGAAATAAAATAACGAGTTATTTTTCTAGGAAATCATGAAGAACCTCAAACATCAATTTTTGAATTTTTTGATAATAGGTTCATGATTGGGTGTTCCTGACTATTGTGGTTTTCAATTAATCAATTAATCCACATATTGTGGTTTATGTGTGCCTTTTACAACATTGAATTTATACATTAGAAGTTCCTTACATTCAAGGTATACAATTTAATCATTTTTCCTTAGTGGTTATATTTTTTTGAATGTTGATTTATTTTGCATCATTGTGATTTAATTTTTGTGTGTATGAATTTAAAATGACAGTTTAGGATTCCATGAGTGATATTATTGTATCTTTTATACATTATAGGTTATGATCACAGGTTGTTGTGTATACTTCTATACACTCGTGTTGATATGTTATGTCTACTTATGTGATATCCCTTTATATATGTCTTTCCATTCAGTGGGTTTTGTTAGTAGTATTAGATAATGTAGGACCATAATGAAATATTCTTACCTTAGTGTGGGAGTGTGATTTATTTTTACGATAGAGATAAGGGACCTCAGCATAGGGAGGTGATATGAGGTTTCCATGGTGTCATCTCAAGGGTGTGCTTGAGGTAGCCTTGATTTTATATGTTGAATTCACCATGTGATAACATGGTCGATGTGTGTAATTGATATTATTATTTGGAGGAACCATGTGATATGATTCACGTGAGGGACATATGCATTGAGTATTATCTCTAACACACCATGAGGATGTTGTAAAAGGGTAGGTTTGTCTATTCCGACTCATTCAGTAATATTCTAACATGGAACTGAATCTGGTACGACCATGGGCATATAAAGATTGGTTATCATACAACCACAAAATGTGAATTTTATGTTTATTCCTTTATATAATTATTTTTTATTTAATAAACTTGTATACATGATCACGTTATGTTATTGAATCATTGGTGATGTCATTATTAGTTCTTAATCTCACCCTACTCATTAATTTAGATGACCTTGTAGATTTCAATAGAGACAAAGTGAATTGGAAGGGCCCTATGGTGGATGGGTGAGTAGGTGGATCATGGAGATGGAGAAGATTGGGATAGACACAGGGGAACACTACAATTATTTTTTAATCATATATTAAATTTATTTAGGATATGAATTCCACATTGGGTTCATCAGTTATTTATATGACATGTATCCCATTCACATTTCCACAGTATTACTCTGAATCTAAATTATATGTTCATATTTTATTATTGATCCTATTATGTGATACTAAATTTATATTCACCCCAATGATGGAAATCGAAACCCACTTATATTCATATGTTTCTTTCATATGGGAAGGAATGCATGCGGTCATATAGAATTATTTCTTAGACCTGGATATTTTGGTTAGAATATTACAACGGGTTCAACCTATTTTTTTTCTTAACACAATGAATTTTTCAATGTGACTCTGCATTGATTATCATGAATGTGAAAATATCACAATTAGGAATAAGTATTATTTAACTTTTATTGCTTATTTACATAATCAATTTCCTAGACATCAGGACATATAAAAGATTTAATTTCATTCACGATACTATCAGTTGAGGGACAAATGATAAGACACACCTTACACACCATTAATTTGAGGGTATTCATTATATGAATTTAGATTCATGATATTTTTGACTTAATAATCCCTCATATTATCTTCATGTATTTAATGAATCCATCCTCTATGTTTTACCTTGATCAATTTTTTGGATTCACTTTAGTTGATAATATTAAATACATTAAGAAAAATAATTACCGTAATGATAATTTGAGAAATTTTCATAACCTTGTGGAAGTATAAACTATATTTCAAATATATAATGTCTAAATTCTTGTAAGAAATGTATCATCCATGGGGATTTCAATGACTAGAGAGGGTATATTAAAATATCCTTATATGAATGCATGTTTAATTGTACCTAGAAAATATTATAAATGATATTCGTAGTTTTATTTGTTTTTTTGGATATTATTGATTAATTTTGATGAATTTCAATAGTATTTATAATAAAATCTCAATTTTTTCACGGAATGTATTTATGTTGTTTTAGACTGGTGAATATGATAAAAATTTATAACAAATGATGATAAATTTGTTCTATGAACATATACAAACACTAACCAATAGGGGTAAAGAGTTTGTAATCAATAGATATTAAACACTAATAGTTTATGATGTATATATATATTTGATATCATTGAAATCATATGATACACGACACCTAGACTCAAAATAAACCACAATATAGTATAAAATCATAACTATGAGATTAAATTATCATGTATGAATATGACTTTCAAAATTATGAGAATTGTAAGTTCTAAAAATGAATGACATGAAATTCATTCATTTAAGACTGTTTAGAAGTAAAAATAATCTCAATTGAAAGTATTAGGGAAGTTTTAATAATGAAAATTGTTTTTAGGTTCAGAATGTCTTTTTATATCAATAAGTTAATATAATCAATATTGGTGAATGGATTTAATGAAATTTATATATTTTACATTGATATAAATGTTATAAAATTCTACTAATATTATTCCTAGGAATGAGATAAGAATATAAAACAATTATTATGCTTAAAATGATTTTTTTCTAAAAAAATTGTTTTCATCCCATTTTCTGATGTAATTTTAGATTGAATTTCTAAAACATATATAAATTTAAACTAGAAAAAAGGAATCAGTAATTATAATCTTGAGGATTATTATTTTTAAATAATTCTAATTTATTTTGGACAGTGTTAATAGTAACCATAGTTAATTTTTTCTTCCATAAAAATGGTAAAATGAGTAAAACATGGTGAAAACATTGACATAAGGCTTTAACATTTATCTAACTTGTTCTTTTATCCTCATGGTTGACTATTGTTTTCCAATTTAAATCCATGACTCAGATATATGGTGATATTATGACATATTTCGTTGGTAATGACCATTATATTAATTTAATAAAAGAATAAATACAAAATATCACTCTCCAAATATTAATATCAATAAAAAATTTATATAAGGACGCAAATAGGATTTTCTCTATTATAAATGTTTATTTAAAAGATAAGTTTATATTTTTTATCAAATTAATTCATTTTTTATCAATTTAACAAATTACCTTAAATTATTACACAACACTAACAGAGAGTATATTCAACTAATAGAAATATTAAATAGTTGATTTTAGAAAAATCACGAGGAAAACAATTTACGTAAAATATTTTTTTACACATATTTTTAAATAAAAATGACATAATTTTTATATTTTAAATAATTTTAAATAAATTCAAAAAAATTCTTGGTGTCATTGAAGTCAAAATAAATGAATAATGTCAAAATTCACATTAATGATATTTTATGAAAACAAATATACTATTATTTTTAAAAAAAATTCACAAATGAGGACATATATTATAATATATGGTTTAAATTTTCAATAATTTATAATTTTTTATCCATTTTTATAATTTTAAGTGACGTAATAACACATTAAAGTTTAAAATGACATTAACACATATAAGTTTTTGATTTTTCATCCAAGGTGTCAAACCAAATGAAAAGGATTAAAATGAAAACAAAACAATGTAAATATTATTATTTGATGATATTTTGATATTATACAATTTTTCATTTAATATCAGGCTATTTTTATTATTTATAACGAGAATGAATATATTATATCGTAATGATTTTTAGAATTCCATAAGTGCCCCTCCTCTAACTCATAAAATGAAACCTCTTCTCCTCTCTTTATCACACCAAATGAAATTTATATATCTACTAATCCACATCATAATACACTTCTATATTCCAACACAATTTCCTAGAGCTACTGGTCATTCCAAAATACTATCCCATCAAGGATTAAGGGGTAATCTAAATGAAGTTTCTCAATAAATAGTTTTAAATCAAACCCAATTTTTTCAGAGTTATTATAACATCCCAAGTAATTAATGAATAATAGATATTTTTATCTATGTCTACTAATTAATTAGATATTGTTTTAGAGGCTTAAAATGAGAATAAATCAAGTCTTAAGCATGGAATACACTAATATTTTTAAAAGATTGTTTTACTGCATTTTGATGGAAACCCATTTTTAAATAAAACTTTTTACACTTTTATAAGATCTATTTGTCAAAATAAACTTATTATTTATTATTGGGACATTGAAATTTACATAGGATAATTTTTTGGTATTTTTCCGATAAAGTTCATTTTTTAATGAATAGTGAAAAATGTTGTATTTTAATTCAAAACCTCTTTTTAGTATAATTTATTTATATGATTATATTATCTTTTGAATTGGTTTTAAAGTGAAATTAGAATATATTTTTACCATTTAATCCAATAGTGGTCTTGGAATTAATTTCACTTTGAAATCGAACATAAACTAGTGTCAAATTTTTGATACATTTTGTTTAATAAAAACACGCTATTTATTTTGACAGTGGGAATTAATTATTAAATTAATTAATGCAACTTATATGTTTTGAATATGATAAAATTGACATAATTTTTTAATTCGGAATATAAAATATAGCTTAGGGTGAATTTTTGGTATTTTTCTGAAAAACATCAATTTTTGATGAATAGTGAAACCACTAAGTGGTACTTAAAAAACTGATTTTTGGTTTAAATGAAATTTTACCACCTCTGTGTTTCGAATTTCAAAAATCTGACATACATGGTTGTCATTAAGAAGTAAAATGTTCTTTAATGGGATTAAAATAATTTTTTGGTGAATAGTATCTTTTAAGTTTTTAATCGCGATTAGAGGTAATTAGTGTAATTTAATGTAAGAATAATGTTTTAATAATATGAAATGACCTAGACACATTTACTAACCTTATTGGATGTGTCATGGCCGACCAAGACAATCCATGGATCAACTTGGGGACCCCATGGAGCCACTTGGGTAAGATAAAGACATTAATGCCTTTTATTTAAAGTAAAAGTAAAAATGACACAAACATGAGTTGTTTTACTAAAAAATATTAAATGGGGTTATACAAGTCATATATTTGACTATAAATATTAATTAGAAATCTAAAAATATTTCCTACATCATATTATTTTTTTATAATTTTTAGACATTAAATAAATTAAATTATTTATGACACCATGATGATGCAGCGATGACCTCATTATTTAACGATTTAAATAAAATTAAAATATAAGGTAAAATATAAGACCTACACATGTCAAAAACCTATTGGATGGGTGGATTTAGAACCCTTATCACCTTATCCTCGAAATTTATAATTTTGGTACCTTTTAAATCCGAAAATCATTTTATAATAAAGTAACCTTTTAAAACTTTCCAAGAGTGCCCCTCCTCTCCTCTTATAAAAGGCCCCCACCTCTACCACCTTACCCACACTTCCAAAGAATTTGTCTCGTACAACCCCTGACAATTTTGTCTCTACACATCCCTCTCTTACTCCTTGAAGCCTCACTTTGGGCAGAAGTCTTCCCAAGGAAGCCTTTGAGCTCAAATCAAAAAGAGTTACCCAATTTAAAGGTAGTGTCTTCTCTTGTGTTCTTATGTTTTATTTTTCTTCTCCAACCCCCTAAAATCTTTTTATTCTTTTCTTTTTTAACAAAACCAGTATCTTCCATATACTAGGATGTTGTTATAATAAGTATTAGAGCTACACTTACACACACCTACATCTAATGGTTAAAGAACATACTATTTCCGTGGATGGTGAATTTCTGCCTCACGAAACGATGATTGTTCAATATTCTTTTAACACCTTAAAATGTGTCCGTTAAGATGACACTATATTTATATATGATATATAATATGTCTATGTTTTACTTAAGCTTATGTATTTTTTATTTATGTCATACCTTTATGGTTTCCATTATGGGTAAACGCAATATCTTCATTTTAGGAAGTGCGGACTACCACCCCCTCAAAATGATTTGATTCATTAATACCATATGTGGGATGTATAAAAGATGTAATTAATGATATTATATATGATATTATACTGGAATTATAATATACCTTTATATCATTATGATTCCATTCCAGAAAATACGAAATAGAAATGAAATTAGCGTTCATGCGTACATACGGCTTACCATCTCCATGAATGGTGCATTTCATTTCTTACCTCTAAACATTATGTAATATTATAAATGCATGTATATACTAGATATATATGATATATATGATATCTAAATCATGAGTATAACTCTGGATATAATGGATACATGAACAGCGTGTAATTATAAAGAGTTTATTTTTGACTCAAGTACCAATGATCGTTAAAACGACCGTTATTAACTTAAATAATTACATAGTGTTCATGACATGGTAATAAGTGATATAAAAGGAATAATGAACTTGAAAAAGGTTCTTAAACAAGTATAAATTAACTCAAGTTTATTATTCTGGAGATTAAAGAACGATCAAGTCAAGTCGGATACGAGGTAAAAGAACTTTTTAACCCAATTTCCGTTCTTTGGGTTAAACTTATACTTTTAAATTATTTCATGATATTATTATGTCTTATCTTGTATTTTTACTTTATTTATGTGTAATTATATTGAATAAACATAATAAATATATTTTATTTAAAAAATTATCTTTGTATGGGACTTCGTTTCAATCTCCTTTCATTGAGGCATATTTTGTTTTATACACAACCTTCTTTTATATAGTGTATAAACCCCTTTAAATTTTACGTTTATCCAAAAGTAATATTTTTTATACGAAGCATTTTACTAAACGAAAAAAAGGAATGTTTTTGTCATATGTATGTGGCGACAATGAATTCTCTTCTGCCATGACCATTATTTGAGTTTCAGCTTCCTCTACAAGCCATACATTTTTTTAAAGAAAAATAAATACCTTGTTTTAGTTTTCTATTATTTTGGTATTGAAAATGGTTTTTATAATGTTTTTATATCAATGTGTTGTATTTATATCTTGTGATTGAAAAGTGGAAATGTTATGTTTCCTTTATGCATGTTTTATGTGACATGATTATGTTATGGTTCTTTGGCATTGTTATGAAGACAGGTGGTTCCGTGATAAACTAAGGGCGGGTGAGCCCAATATAGCTCTCCAATGCATTGGGTAAGGTGAAGGAGTTAAACGTTAAGGTTTCTCTGAAGAGATTTAGGGAATATACTGTGATGGGTATTCCAAACGTAACCAAGAGGGTTTCTCCCTACGTAAGAATGTTATGAATGCCTCAAGTTACCTTTATTTCTTTTGATTTCTATGATTTATTCATAATTTGAATGAGGTATGTTAAAGTGATTATGTTTTATGGGTAAAGTATGATTTCATTCTTATGTATATATGCACTCATGTTTCCTTTCCATATTTTTATATCCCTTACTGAGCTTTTTATGCTCATATCATGTTTTTTTGAAATGTTTTTCACCGGTCAAGGGAAAGGTACATTATATGATGATAGTTTCAAGGAAGTGTCAAGAAAGAATCCATGTTTTATTTTAAATATGTTTTCGTTGATGGGAAAAAATGAATATTATCTTTATGTAACCACTTTGTTTAAATGTGGAATGTAATGGAAGTTTTATGATCTAATTCTCTAAAACTCTAAACCTGAAAATATCCCCAATTTGTAATCTTGTAATAACTCGAGATTAAGTAATGTTTAAGGTTGGGGACTTATAGTTGGTATCAGAGGTCAGTTTAGATAACTTTAGGAGTTAGAATTATATTAAATGATTATCCAAAAATATATTTTTTTTATGGTCAAATTTAAATGATATAGCATTTGAAGATTACCATGTTGCTTCATCTAAGAAATGTTTGTTCAGAATAGTTTTCCATAGAAGAAACTGAATAGATTTTCTGGGAAGGCATACAGAGGGAAATGACCTTTCAAATCAGTATCCTAAGATGGTCAGAATCAGAACTAAACAGTTTGTTGCAGTGATGGCTCAGTTGACTCAGGTGAAAAATATTGGTTGTCTTTATTGAAGATATTTTGGTGTTTTCTAAAAGTAAAGAAGAGCATTAAATAAATTTAAGGGTTATTTTGAAAACCTTAAAAGAAAATAAACTGTATGGAAAATTCAGAAATTTCGAGCTTTGGTTGCAACAAATTTCTTTCCTTGGTCACATTGTTTATAAAGATGGAATAACTGTGTATCCTGCAAAAACAAGAGTTGTTGAAGAATGGCCAAGACCCACAAAGGTAACCGAGACCCATAGTTTTCTTGGTTTGGAAGGTTATTAACAAAGGTTTGTTAGAAATTTTTCATGGTTATCTAGTCCAATGACTAAGCTAACTCGGAAGGGTGTTAAGTTTATCTGGACAAAAGAATGTGATGATTGTTTTCAGGAATTGAAAAGAAGATTGGTGAATGCTCCAGTTTTGGAACTACCTTCCAGGAATGGCGAGTTTATTATCTACAGGGATGCATCATTGAAAAGACATGGTTGTGTCCTAATGTAGAATGATCAGGTAATTTCTTATGCTTCACGAAAATTGAAAACTCATGAGGTAAATTACCCTACACATGATTTAGAATTAGCTACTATTGTTTTCGCTTTAAAAATTTGGAGGCATCATTTGTATGGAGTAAAGTGTGAAATATATACTAATCAAAAAAGTTTAAAGTATACATTCAATCAGAAAGAATTGAACATGAGACAGAGGAGATGGTTGTAATTAATCAAGTATTATGATTGTACAATTCATTACCATCTGGGAAAAGCAAATAAAGTGGTTGATGCTTTGAGTCGAAAAAGTAATGCTTCATTATCAATGTTGTGTTTGAAATGTGATCCTTTGGTTAAGGATTTGATGAAATTTTGCAAAGAAGTTGTTGGTGCAGGATGTCCTTCTATTTTGTTTCAGGTATCAGTGAAATATTCTCTATCAGACAGAATCAAGCAAGCACAGAAGTAAGACAGTGAGTTGCAGAAAAAGGTAGAGCTGGTTCAGAAGGGTAAGTTGCCTGAATTCAACATTGATAATGATTGTGTTTTGAGATTTGGGAAGAGATTGTGTGTGCCTTTTGATTCATAGTTGAAGAGAGATTTGTTATGTGAAGATCATAGTTCTCTATTTTCAGTTCATCCTGGCAGTAGTAAGATGTACATAGATCTGCGGGAGTATTACTGGTGGGATGGAATGAAAAGAGATATTGCTGATTTTACAGTGAAGTGTTTGACTTGTCAATAAGTTAAAGTAGAGAGGAAGTTACCGAAAGGGATGCTTCAGACATTACTAGTGCCAAAGTGGAAATGGTAGAATATATCCATGGACTTCGTTGTGGGATTGCTGAAGACACCCCAAGGTAATAATGCAATCTGGGTTATTGTTGATCGCTTGACCAAATATTCTCATTTCCTTTCTATTCGAGATAATTTCTCCCTAGATCAACTTTCTCGATTGTATCTTAAAGAGATATTCAAGTTGCATGGAGTTCCCCTATCCATTGTATCTGATCGTGATCCCAGGTTCACTTCTAACTTTTGGAAAGGCCTTCATAAGTCACTGGGTACTGAATTAAATTTTAGTATAGCTTTTCATCCTCAATCAGATGGGCAGTCAGAATGAACAATTAAAACTTTGGAAGATATGATACATGCTTGTTCGATGGATTATCAGGGAAGTTGGGACCAACATCTTTCTTTGGTTGAATTTTCATATAATAACAGTTTTCATTCTAGTATACAGATGTCACCATTTGAGGCGTTATATGGGAAGTGGTGTCGAACTCTAGCTTTCTGGGATGAAGTGGGTGAAAGGAAGCTGATGGGACCAGAATTGGTAGAAGAGTTGGCAGAAAAAGTTCAGTTCATACAGAAACACATGAGAACAACTCATAGCAGGAAGAAGAGTTATGCGGACAATAGGAGGAAGGATCTATCTTTCGAGGTAGGTGATCATGTTTTTCTCAAAGTATCACCATGGAAAAGTGTGATGCGATTTGGTAAGAAAGGAAAGCTGAGTCCAAGGTTCATTGGACCATATGAAATTCTGTAGAGAGTTGGATCAGTTTCTTACCGAGTGGCTTTACCTCCGAGTTTATCGCAGGTACACAATGTTTTTCATGTTTCGATGTTGAGAAAGTATATGCCAGATCCATCTCATGTTTTGAGTCCAGAGGTAGTTCAGCTGGAAGAGAACCTATCTTATGAGGAACAACCGATCCAGATTCTTGACCACAGGGAGCAAGTGTTACAGAATAAGGTGATTCATCAGGTAATGGTTTTGTGGAAAAACCACATGATTGAAGAGGCAACATGGGAATCTGAAAATGCAATGAGGCCTAAATACCCCCACTTATTCGATAAGTAAATAAATTGCGGGGATGCAATTTTCGAAAGGGGTAAGGATGTAACATCCCATGTAAGTAATGAATAATAGATATTTTTATCTATGTCTACTAATTAATTAGATAGTGTTTTAGAGGCTTAAAATGAGAATAAATCCAATCTTAAGCATGGAATACACTAATATTTTTAAAAGATTGTTTTACTTCCTTTTGATGGAAAACCATTTTTAAATCAAAATTTTGACAATTTGATAAGTTCTATTTGTCAAAATAAACTTATTATTTATTATTGGGACATTGAAATTTACATAGGATAATTTTTTGGTATTTTTCTGATAAAGTTCATTTTTTAATGAATAGTGAAAATGTTGTATTTTAATTCAAAACCTCTTTTTAGTCTAATTTATTTATATGATTATATTATCTTTTGAATTGGTTTTAAAGTTAAATTAGAATATATTTTTACCATTTAATCCAATAGTTTTCGTGGAATTAACTTCACTTTGAAATCGGACTTAAACTAGTGTTAATCTTTTGATACATTTTGTTTCATAAAAACATGCTATTTGTTTTGATAGCGGAAATTAATTATTAAATTAATTAATGCAACTCATATGTTTGGAATTTGGTAAAATTGACATCATTTTTTAATTAGTAATATCAAATATAGCTTAGGGAGAATTTTTGGTAATTTTCTGAAAAACTTTAATTTTTGATGAATAGTGAAACCACTAAGTGGTACTTAAAAAACTGATTTTTCGTTTAAATGAAATTTTACCACCTCTGTGTTTTGAATTTTAAAAATCCAACATACATGGTTTTCATTAAGAAGTAAAATGTGGTTCAATGGGATTAAAATAATTTTTTGTTGAATAGTAACTTTTAAGTTTTTAATCGCGATTAGAGGTAATTAGTGTAATTTAAGGTAAGAATAATGTTTTAATAATATGAAATGACCTAGACACATGTCCTACCCTTATCTGATGTGTCATGTCCAACCAAGACAATCCATGGGTCAAATTGGGGACCCCATGGAGCCACTTGGGTAAGATAAAGACATTAATGCCTTTTATTTAAAGTAAAAGTAAAAATGACACAAACATGAGTTGTTTTACTAATAAAATTTTTAAATGGGGTTATACAAGTCATATATTTGACTATAAATATTAATTAGAAATATAAAAAGATTTACTAAATCATAGTATTTGTTTTATAATTTCTAGACATTAAATAAATTAAATTATTTATGACACCATGATGATGCAGCAATGACCTCATTATTTAACGATTTAAATAAAATGAAAAGATAATGTAAAATCTAAGACCTACACATGTAAAAAACCTATTGGATGGGTGGATTTAGAACCCTTATCACCTTATCCTAGAAATATATTATTGTGGGACCTTTGAAATCCGAAAATCATTTTATAATAAAGTAACCTTTTAAAACTTTCCAAGAGTGCCCCTCCTCTCCTCTTATAAAAGGCCCCCACCTCTACCACCTTTCCCACACTTACAAAGCCTTTGGCTCGTCCAAACCCTTCCCATTTTGTCTCTAAACATCCCTCTATTACTCCTTGAAGCCTCACTTTGGGCATAAGTCTTCCCAAGGAAGCCTTTGAGCTCAAATCAAAAAGAGTTACCCGATTTAAAGGTAGTGTCTTCTCTTGTGTTCTTATGTTTTATTTTGATTCTCCAACCCCCTAAACTCTTTTTATTATTTTTTTTGTAACAAAACCAATATCTTCCATATAATAGGATTTTGTTATAAGAATTATTAGAGCTACACTTACACACACCTGCATCTAATGGTTAAAGAACATACTATTTTCGTGGATGGTGAATTTCTGCCTCACGAAATGATGATTGTTCAATATTCTTTTAACACCTTCAAAGGTGTCCGTTAAGATGACACTATATTTATATATTATATATAATATGTTTATGTTTTACTTAAGATTATGTATTTTTCATTTATTTCATACCTTTATGGTTTCCATTATGGGTAAATGCAATATCTTCATTTTAGGAAGTGCGGACTACCGCCCCCTCAAAGTGATTTGATTCGTTAATACCATATGTGGGACGTATAAAAGATGTAATTAATGTTATTATATATGATATTATACTGTAATTATAATATACCTTTATATCATTATGATTCCATTCCATAAAATATGAAATAGAAATGAAAGTAGCGTTCATGCGTATGTACGGCTTACCGTCTCCATGAACGGTGCATTTCATTTCTTACCTCTAAACATTATGTAATATTATAAATGCATTTATATACTGGATATATATGATATATATGATATCTACATCATGATTATAACTCTGGATATAATGAATACATGAACAACTTGTAATTATAAAGAGTTTATTTTTTACTCAAGTACCAATGATCGTTAAAACGACCGTTATTAACTTAAATAATTACATAGTGTTCATGACATGGTAATAAGTGATATAAAAGGAATAATGAACTTGAAAAAGGTTCTTAAACAAGTATAAATTAACTCATGTTTATTATTCATGAGATTAAAGAACGATCAAGTCAAGTAGGATACGAGGTAAGGGAACTTCTTAACCCAATTTTCGTTCTTTGGGTTAAACTCCTACTTTTAAATTATGTCATGATATTATTATGTAATATCTTGTATTTTTACTTTATTTATGTGTACTTATAGTAAATAAACATAATAGATCTATTTTATTTAAAAATTATCTTTGTATGGGACTTCGTCTCAATCTCCTTTCATTGAGGCGAATTTTGTTTTATACACAACCTTCTTTTATATGGTGTATAAACCCCTTTGACTTTTATGTTTATCCAAAAGGAATATTTTTTATACGAAGTTTTTTACTAAACAAAAAAAGGGAATGTTCTTTTCGTACCTATGCGGCGACAACAACTTCTCCCCCTCCATGACCATTATTTGAGTTTCGGCTTCCTCTACAAGCTATACATTTTTTTAAAGAAAAATAAATACCCTGTTTTAATTTTCTATTATTTTGGTATTGAAAATGGTTTTCATAATGTTTTTATATCAATGTGTTGTATGGATATATTGTGATTAAAAACTGGAAATGTTATGTTTCCTTGATGCATGTTTTATGTGATACGATTATGTTATGGTTCTTGGGCATTGTTATGAAGACGGGTAGTTCTGTGATAAACTAAGGACGGGTGAGCCCGATATAGCTCTCCAATGCATTGGGTAACGCGAAGGAGTTAAACGTTTAGGTTTCTCCGAAGAGATTTAGGGAATATATTGTGATGGGTATTCCAAACATAACCAAGAGGGTTACTCCCTACGTAAGAATGTTATGAATGCCTCAAGTTACCTATATGTCTTATGATTTTTATGATTTATTCATAATTTGAATGAGGTATGTTAAAGTGCTTATGATTTATGGGTAAAGTATGATCTCAGTCTTATGTATATATGTACTCATGTTTCCTTTCCATATTTTTATAACCCTTACTGAGCTTTTTATGCTCATCCCAAGTTTTTTTGAAATATTTTTCACAGGTCAAGGGAAAGGTACATGATATGATGATAGTGTCAAGGAAGTGTCAAGATAGAATCCATGTTTTATTTTAAATATGTTTCCGTTGATGGGAAAAAATGAATACTATCTTTATGTAACCACTTTGTTTAAATGTGGAATGTAATGCAAGTTTTATGATCTAATTCTCTAAAACTCTAAACCTGAAAAGATCCTCAATGTGTAATCTTGTAATAACTCGAGATTAAGTAATGTTTAAGGCTGTGGCCTTATAGTTATTTCATATTCATCAAATTTTAAATCCAATAAATAAATTATAATATAATTTCTTACGTATCATTGGTGAACATAATTTTTATTATGATTATGAATCTACTATTATCTTCCTTCTTTTCATCCTATAGAATGTGAAAACAGCATTCCTTTGTACGTATACCCTATCATCTCTATGAATATTTTATTTTATTTTGTAATCACTAACTTCAATGGATGACTATAAATATATATATTTAATGATTATATATGATATAAACACCATGATTATCATTATATAGATGATAGTAAAGTGATAAATGTATAATCAAGGATAGTTCCAAATCAAAACATAAATGATAAATGAGGGTTCTATCACCTGGAATAGTAAATTTAATAAACAATTTCTTATAAATGGGTGATAAAATGTTCTATGAAAATAAAATTTGTTATGATATATAATATTATGATTCTATAATAAAAGTATAGTTAATATATATTTATTATATATTATTTATCAATAAAAATAAAGAAAGAATAGATTTATGGTATCAGTTTGTTGGTACATTCCTTTTGTTTATCGATATTATTTATGATTATGTTTCTAATGATGAACATTCCAGATTTGTGCCTTGAGAAAAAAAATAATTCTATGAACCTCTTGTTATTTAGGGGATTATATTTTTACGTTGATTTTCCTCCATTTAAATATTGTTAATAAACAAAAAAATTTATTAACATAAAATTTTTTTAATTCTCTTTTAGGTAAAAAATAAGATTTCATAATCATACTATTTTAAAAAAATGAATAATGTTTTTCATATTATCCTATAATTATTTAAAGACATTTTAAGACATGATTGATTATTTAAAAAATTTATAAAATGGAATCATCTTATTATTTCCAAATGATGTTCTTCTTGATTTTAAAAAAATGTGTGAATGAAATATTTTCTATTAACTCATACCACACGAATGGAATTTGTTAACCTCAAGAATACATCGTTCTTTTATTCTTCCTTTAAATCATTCTAAGGATTTTTTTAATGATTTTTTATTTATTATTTTTGTAATTTTAATATTTTAAATAATTAATATCAAACTCAAAAGGTTTTTTTAATAAATATTTTCGTAGATATATTAGGTGAATTTTTAATCTATGATAACATACTTTATAGTTAAATAAAATTTAATGGATATATGATCCATTGAAAACATCCTTATTAATTAATGGATTTTTTTTATGATTTTGATGAATTTATTTTATGAAACCAAATTATTTTTCAAAATTTATGATATGTTGAATATTTCATGATCTCATAGAATACATATGAATGGATTTAAGTATATAGAGGGTGTTCCCAGTTTATCTATCCCAAAAATTCAATTGTTAAATTTGAATATCTGATGAGATAAAATAGAATGGAATAGATGGAGAAATCAATTTTGTGACAAACCAATTAAACTATAATATTCGTTAGTGTAAACCCTGACTATGGAATTGTGACTAATCCTAATACACTCTGATAATCATGAGATTGAATCTTTTCATTGAAATGAGGAGTGAACACAGTCAAATATGTTTTTTCAGATGAGTGAACCCTGACTATATAATGGGAAGTTAACCCAATGCACTATGATAATCTTGAGAATGAACCCCGTCTACACAATGGTAATTCAACCCAATCAACTATCATAGTTTCTTTATTGAGAATTTACTACTTTGAAAAGTATTTCAATGCTTTTGTATATTCCAAAAATCTTTATATTATTACCATGTAATTCACTCAGGGATCATGTTAATGATTCATTTATGATTTTTGTGTTATCAACTGCCAATATTTATTCCAGGACTCATGATTATGAGCTTTGATATCTAGGGTATGGTTTTTAATTTATTATCTTATGTTATAAAACTATTATGTACATGTTATTCTTATTTGATCATAGATATCTACTATGTTTAATCTTATAGAGATTCTAAGCTCACCATATGTAATGTTTACATTCCCGAGGATATGAAATAAATTTTTATATATAATATATATAATAAGGGTTTAATTTTGGAATAATTAAGTGGTAGATGATGTAGATCTTATATGAAGAAGTTGTTCATTTTTCTATTATTCCAATTTCACTAGAAATATATGATTATGGAGCAGATAATTATCTTATGTAATTAATATTCATCATATAAGTTGTGAAATATATTTATAAAATGAATGGGTCACTATAATAGTGATTCATCTAATAATTGATGATGATGTGTTCCTATTCATAATGAATGGTGATAACTTATGATTTTAGTCATTTAATGGTTCAGGTGTAAAATTTCCTACCTATGTCTTGAAGTTAGAAGTATTGTATTTTCATTAATGATATAGGGGAATTATCATTATGGAAAAAGGATTTATATATATAATGATCATAAAATTTTAAACAATATACTAAAATTGAAATACATAAATACCTTTAAAAGAAGATGTTTGGTTTTTATTAAGGATTATGACATCTCAATACATTACCACCCTATGAAAGAGAATAAGGAGGTTGATGATTTAAGTGAAAAGGATATTTCTATCTTATCTATGATGAGGATAAAAAAAGAATAAATATATATATATTATAATAGGCTAGAAATTGTTATTTTTATGGAATGGAATAAATCATATCATAATCTAATGAGTTATCCACTATATATCAATGTGATGATTAAAAATACATAAGATGAATATATTGAGAGGAAAAGAGGAGATAAATGTTCCGTATTTCATCCATGATTATGATGGAATTATATTTTTTAGGAATAGAGTATGTATTTACATTATACTATAATTAAATAATGTGTTTCTGGATAACCCTCATAGATCATCATTCTACATTCATCCTAGATGTATGTAGATTTATAATGACCTTAAATGGAATTTTATTTAGATAAAATGAATAAATATATTAAAGAGAATTTATTTTTATTATTAGTATGTAAAAATGGTATTGTATAGTAGAAGAATAATAACAAGATGCTTAAAACATTATCCATATATGTACGAAAATGAAAAAATGTTACAAAGGAATTAATTATAAAAATCCCCAAGACATGTAAATAGAATATTTCACTTTTCGATGTAGTCAATCACCCTAAAAAGTTAGATAATTTCATTACTGTAAGAAAGTATTTCACTCCTTATCATATTTCTATGATATATATTACAAAAGTGGTTAGTTTTCATGTAATAAAAAATTCAATTGTATCTAGTCAAGATCCATGGATTACCTCATTATTTTTTTGAATTATTTTGCATGCTATGGATATAAATTTTTGTTTTAGTAATGCTTATCATCCCATGACTAATGGTTAGTCTAAGAAAAACATTCAAGCCATTGAGTATATTGAATTGTATTTTTCTATACATTTCAATGGTCATTGGTAGAAACACCTCTATACTGTCGAATAATATTATAATGACATTTTACTCTCACATATTTAGATTCTTCTTTATGATACCGTATAAAGAATTAAGAGAAAAATTATGACATTATAGGAAAAATTTATAGATTATATTCTATTAGGACCTTCTCTAGATACGGAAATGGTAACTAAGGTCAGAGTCATTTATCATTACATAACGTCTTTAATGAGACAACATAAGAATTATGATGATAATTTTTGGTGATGTTAGGAATTAAAAATTGTTGAGAAGGAATTCATGAAAATTACTCTATGGAATAAGTTTATTAGATTTTGAGTGATGGGAATCTTGATCCTCCGGGATATTCCCCCATTTTAGATTCATTATAGAGTAGGTAAAATTCCTTATAGTTTATAACATCCACCTATCATCTCTCATGTTACTGATGTGTTCCATGTATTTATTTTTTAGATATGAATAATTGGTCCTTAATATATACTAAATACAAGGGTTATATAGATGAACCATGAACTTTAAAATTAATAATAAGTTGTATAAATATTTGATCAAAGTGATAAAATAATATTAAATGAGAAAATTCATCTAGATAAAATTATATAACTGAATAATAAATTTGATTAAGAAACTTTAAAAGAAGAGGATGTTTCTATTTTTATGTATCCTCATTTTTTAAAATGGAGTGACAGAATTTCAAAGGAACTTTTTATTTTAATTAGTGTAGAATCTGACACCCAGATATTTTAAATGTATTCCATTGAAATAAATTTTATTTATTTTATATCATTCCTTAAAACCAATATCAGGTATGACTAATCCATGATATATTATGTCTTTCATTACCTATCAGTTGGATTGGAATGTACGAATAAAAGTAACCAATATATGAGATGTATATATATATTTTCCTTTCTATTAAACATAACTCTATTATTCGATATTTAATGTCTACTTTATTAAATTTGTATAAGATATACAGAATCCTGTCATAATGGATGGATTGGTTTAGTAATCTAGATGAAACACATATATTTTTTATTCCCATTTTATAGAAGAAATAAAAAAACATTAAAAACTAAATGTTTGGGATATTTGAAACTCATTCAAATAGAAATACTTTATATCATAAGGAATGGAAACCAAATAAGGGTGTTCTGAAATGATTTCAAAGGATAAAGTACACATGATTATATTTTTTTAATAATACATAATAAATATTTTAATATAAATAACATAAAATACATCCCATTTAATCAATAACATGATAACCAAATCCATCCATGGATAATATAAATGTAGTCATATCCAGTATAATAATAAATGAATCATTATTAAAAGAAATTAATATTACTAGAAAATATGACCTCAAACTTAAAGATATATTTATTATAAATTCCTTGATATAATAATGTGTAAACTATGTGTATGAATATAAAAATGAATTTAATAAGGATGGCCAACTATTTTGTCTCACAATACGTATTGATGCATCTAGGGGATATATAATATTTGGCCCCACTTAACATTGCATTTACAGAAAACTCCTCACAAATTGGATGGTGAATTTAATTCATTATCAATATTCTTCTTCAAAAAATAATTGTTTTGAGTAAAGAATTCAAAATATCATTATTTGAGGAGACTATCAAATAAAATTTTAAAAAAAGTGTAAGAATAAATGGTATATTTTTAAGGAAATAATCATATCCATGATGTAAATAAATTGGATTTTTAAGAATAATTTAATATAAAATAAAAAATTTCAAACTGAGATTATTATTTCAAGATAAATTTAACAACCAAAAAATTAATAATGAATTGATATTTGAAAATAATAAATGTATATTTTATTATTAGATGATTTATTTTAAATAATACAAGAAAAGAGAAGTGAATTTTTTTAAAAAAAATTCATAATGTGTTTTTCAGGAAACATCATATAAAATATATAGATAATGATGAATAGTGTAAAATTATTATGGTGGTGGGAACATCATTCAATGTCATATATGTTAAAAAACATTCATTTTGACTTTTTAAAAGAATGTTGAAAATTTTCGTGTTCAATAAAATTAAAAGGATTTCATTAAATAAATTAAAAAATAGAGGATAACAATATTTTTCGATTCACTAAAATGAAAATACCATTATATTAACTTTTTTAAAAATGTGGATATATATTTAAAATATTCTAAATCAAAATACAAATAATGTCTATTTTTTAAAAGATTTATTTACTAATTCATGTGAAAACGATGAATTTCAAGATAAATTATGGAAACTCTTGCAAAATAAAGATGATAATAAAAGATAATGTGTTTATTAAGGATATATTATAATAATACATCAGTGAAAGGAAGGGTGAACACAAAAAACGAAATTAAATCCTAAATTTTTACCTATTTAATAATATTCGAATTAGAAATCCTTAAAAATGAACTTGTATTGAAACATTAATCTTGATTAATAAAAATAAATTAATATTTTATATGTCAATGGGGATTTATATTCCCCACCTCTATGTAAATAGGTACATAATGCATAATATGTCACAATGTAGTAGCAATTGAGACACAATTACTTACAGAGATCATATCATTAATGTGAGAATTAATAGAATAAGATATTATGTGTATAAATTTTAAATCCCAAAAAAATAAGTATATTGAAAAGATAATAAAATAATATTTCATTATTCACATAATCATGTAATTTCATAGTCAATTATGTAGAAGTATAACATGATAAATGTAAATTTAGTTAAGAGACTACTTACCTCACATTTTAACTCACTTGAACAATAATTATCTATTTTTATAATGGTTTTGACGATTTTATTTATATATTTATGAATTATTTTATTATTTATAATATCATATAGGATCATGTTATAACATATTATCAATTGTTCTTTATTAATAATTCATTGTTATGATTTTCATGGGTGTTAACAGATTTATTTTCTCATGAATGTTTTCTAAAGGAAATAACATTACTCATTATTTGATTGAAAATATATATTATCTATAATGTTATTAATGATATATATATATCATATATATCTTCTATGTCAGTCCTTATTAAAATAATCATTTTTTGCATTGAATAGTCGATCACACTTCTTCGTGGAGGTGGCTTCCCACACGCCCGCGTGAGCAACATTATCATATTCTAATGGATTTGAAAGTTATAAGGTATATGTGGTATTATAATTATATAATAAAATATTTGTAAAATATTTATTTATATGAATAATTTACATCATTATAACCATCAATGTGATGTGGTTATGAATAAAATAACACCACTATGTGAAGACGGTATGTCATACGTACACATGAGAGATGTTTTTTAGTTTTCGTAGGATAGAAAAGTGATAGAAAATGGGTGTACTATAATAATTATAAAATATACATGTATTTATGAGTCCAAATATATTTTTTATAATTATTATAATACATTTATATGATGTTGATGAAGATTTAAATTTAAAAGATTTATTTAAGATGATAACATCTTATTTGAAAGTGATCCTTCAAATAATCTCTTAAGGGACCTATGGATGGTTTTTTAGGAATAAAATAACCTAAAAACATTTATAAGGATTTTTAGAGGAGTTTTTTCCAATAAAATAAATATCATTGGCAACAAGATTTGTATATAAGATAGGAGTGGCAATGCCTTTTTACAGTGTATGAAGTTCACACATGGAATTAAGAATATTATTTAAATAAAATAAATTATTTTTGATATGAAATTAGAAGAACCATTCCTTATGTTAAAATTTAATACATTTTATGGTATAAATACCATAATCTAATAACATTTGTATTGTTTTCTATGGTATTTTAAGCCTTATTTTCTAGTTTAACCCCGTTATTAAACAAATTTAACAATATCCACAATAATAACTATATCAATAATAATGGTTGATAATTGTACATGTAAGTAAATATATTTTGGATAAATGGAAAAGTTATGAAATAATGGTCATTTATGACCCATATTTTATACTTCAAGGATTTATATGATTTTAATATATTATAATAAAATATAATTTTTCATAAAATATTAATAATGCCATTTCTTGAATCTATTAATTTAATTTTCCTTTAAATAACAAAATTACTATTTAATTATAGTATATAATTTTAACTCATCATTATCATGTAATAGATTTCTAAATAAAATTGGGTCATTGTGACTCACCCAAAAATTATAACTTTTACATTTTTAAAAATAAAGTATTTTATTTTCTCAATTAGTTGAATAAATATTTTCTAAGTGTTTTGTAAGAATTAAAGTTAATTGTTTGGAAAAAGAAAATTATAAATTTATCACTGTGATAAATATAAATTTATTTTCATAATAATATTTTAGATTCATACATATCATATCCATTTCATTATGCAAACATATAAAATAAATTAACAGCAAGACATGGACATGTTGAAATTTTCATCACATAGAATAATATAAATGTCATCACCATGATAAAATGGATCCAAATTGCCAAATATTTTAATGAGGTATTTATATGGATTAATTAATTTCATAATATGAGTTAAATTCATATTTTTGGTCTATTTGTAATTCCTTCAACATTATTTTTATCTGTAATTACATGATTTACCATTTCCCAATGTGATAAATTTTTCTAAAGTTATTATTCATAATTACCTAACATAAAATTGATCAATATTTCAAATTTGAACATATGAATTACCAATATTTTATACATTTTTCCTGATAAAATTTCTAGAAGTCGAATTAATTAGTTTTAATATAAATTATTAATACAGAAAGAAATACAAATTTAGAAAAATTCATTTTTAATCCTAAAAATTAATGTACACCAAAATCATGGAAATGGTTTATTCAAATTATATTCTTTTAAATAAAGTGTATAATATGTTACCATATTCGAAAATCTAAGTATAATGTTAATTATAAATTAATTTATTTAATTAAATAATTGAATTTAATTGAAATATATGTAATATTTACTAATTATTGAAAAATCATTCATTTCATGAAAATCCAAATCATTAAATTTAAGATAATTTTGGAATGAAAATTTAAAGAAAATATTAAAAATATTATTTACATTTTTTACATTTTAAAGATAATAATCACTCACAAGAAGAAATAAAAACCTTTTTTTGAAGAAAACATATTTTTAATGGTAAAATTTATTTACAAAAAAATCAAGAAATATGTTATTAAGTATTATTAAATTAATTTATATCTTTTTGTTTTTTAATAAATATATATTTAATATTATGGTTAATAATGTTAAAAAATATAATCAAATTTCCTTGTTATAATGGTAATATTTTACTAAAAATATTTCATGGTTTGTTAATTCTTGGTGTTCCATTTTATATAAGCTATCAATCATAATATTTTTTGTAAAATATAAATATGTTACGTTCTAACTCCTTAATATATTTCTTCTAAGAAATTTTCACTTATTTTGAGTAATAAAGTGTATTAAATAATAATATTTATTCGTGGGAAACCCACTTTATAACAATGTTTAAATAAAATTCTTATTTAAAAGAAGGAATATAAAATTTTAATGTCCAAGTATTAACAAAAAACATCATATCCAAATCATGGATATTTATTATCAAGTTAAAATATGGGAATATAGGTGAAAATGTATTAAGGACTAATAGAGAGTGCGAGATAACTTTTTTAAGAGGAAGATAACGACTAGAGAACCAAAAATATTTAGTTTTTTTAAAGCTCCCCCAACCAAAAGGTCGAGGTATTTATTTATAAAATTTAAGAAGATTACAAGAGATGTAAAAGTGAGATATTTTTACAATAAACCTCCTAAAAATGTAAAATAGTCTCAGATAGGGTATCAGACCAGGTAATAAGGTCACCAACCCCAATGCTCGTAAGGCCATTCACGACCATGTTCTCCTCTCAATAAACATGCATGATGATGAAGTTGATAGTCAAAAGATTATCTATTCACAAAATCTACTTTTCTCCGAGACGCCAAGAGATATGAATTTCACAATTTATGATGGCATGAACAATAGTAGAAGAGTCACTTTCTGACCAGATATTAGTCAAACCTTTCATTTTCACAAATTAGATAGCGTGAATGATCCCACGAATCTCTGCCTCAATAGAAATTGTCACACTACATGAACCATAGAAACACCCCTTAACAAATCATTATGGGATGTAAAGACCACACCACAACCCAAAGTCCCATGATTCCCTTTAGTGGCACCATCTATATTAACCTTAATCCATAGTGGGAAGGGAGGGATCTAGAACACCTCAATAGTACCCAAAGCAAGTATATAATTCTCGTGTACACCCACATATTTTAGAATGATAAAATCTAGAATGTTGTTGTAACATTAATCCAAACAAACATCGGTCATATACCTTATAACAGCAAAAACCTTCTTCGTGACAGTCTTCAAGAAATAGCCATCTCCATTGTTAAAAGAATCATTGTGTTTCCTCCAAATTTGATGCAGCACATCAGCAACCACCACGCAGAGGATATCCCATACCTGGGGTGAGATATGGATAAGCGAACAAAAGCATAGAAGGGCATGCAGTCCAAAAAAATTAAACTTGGCTAGATCAAAAGAACACACAACCTCCTTCCATTTAGATGAGGTCGTTATAAAACTGAGGAAAATATGCTCTATATATTCCCGATGTAGATGTCACATAACACACCTAGAACAAAGATGCAAACTAGAAATTTAAAGAAGCTCATCAGTGGATAATCTAATGTAAACCAGCATCTATATAAGAGTTAGGCATTAAGGCCTTTCCATTTTTTATGTAAAATATACAACCATTTATAATCATCTTGAAAACTTTTATTGATATGAGAAAAGTATAATATTCTTGTAAGAACACCATTTCTAATTGTCTCCCAAGCTAAAAAATCAGGGCATGAGACAAAATTGTAACAGCCAATCAGATCAGGAAGTTCACCTGGTAATGTTGCAGGAGGGTCATCTAGAAAATCCTTGAAAGAGACTTTCTAACATGAACCTAGCACAGTAGGCTGAAAACTATCAGAGAGAATATCACATGTCCAATTATCAATCCAGAACTTAATATTAGAGTTACTATTAACAATCCATCCAGAACAGATCATAACATTCTGAAATGATGATCTAACTGATAGCTAGAGGGAGGAGAAAATGAAATCATTACTTACCAGCCTCATATTATCAGTAAATTGAGATTTAAGGAAACTGGTCGATTCTGAATTACTTTGAATGATATTCTAGACTAGGCAGACTTGTAGGGAATCAATAAAGAGTGAAATATTATTTATACACATGCCACAAGAGTGTAAATAACTGTAGCAGCCCTTCCAGGGAACAATGTCCAACTTCCTCTCATGAGTGTTACCACTCCAAGTAAAATTCTTGATGGACATGTTAAGATGTTTGAGAATTCCCCTTGGCCATTTATAGACCATAAATGAGTAAACTAATTTACAAATGATAAGGGATTTTACCAAACTGATTCACCTAAACATAGAGATACTCTTCCCTTTCTCAGTTGAGAGATAGACATTGACCCTATCCACAATTTTATAGAAGAGAGAAGCTCTAGGGAGCCCCCTGAATAATGGAACACATAGATAATGAAATGGAAAAGATCCTTCCCTGATTCCCAACTCCAAAAGAATCCAGTGCTTCCTAGAAATAGGGAACCTATTCCAAAAGTGAAAGAAAGATATTTCCCAAATGATACACTGGCCAGAGACACTTTCATAGTGCTAAAATATTTTCTTCAAGACACTTACATTATTATTTCACCTGCAGGAATATATTGATATCATCAGCATAGAAAATATTATTGGGGGAAACGAGGAACCTGGATACATAGATAGGCTAATGCTGACCCTGAGAGACCATGTGAGTAATGAGTCTACTGAGGTAATCTTTAGCAATATAGTAAAGAAGGACTGAGATGGGATCCCCCTATCGGTCTCCCCAAAGCATGAAAAGTAACCTTTAGCTGACCAATTTAGAAGAATCAAGACATGGGATGAACCAAATAGGGAGGAAATACATGTAATAAAAATGTCTTTGAAGACAAATTTTCCAAGAACCTTATATATAATTGGCCAATCCAGAGTGTCAAAGGAATTTCTAATGTCAAGCTTGAGGGAAATTCTACCTCCTCTTGCAGGATTTCTGAGCAGAATAAGAAACAATGATGAAGAATAGATACATTCCTAGATAGGCCATCCTTTGATGAATCCAAATTGGGTCCAATAAAAAATCCTAGAAGTGATAATTGAGATCCTATTAGGAAATATCTTTCTTATGACTTTGTAACATGTGATAACCAAGGAAATTGTCCGAAAATGATAGATCTCATGATCATTCTCAACATTAAGAATTAGAATGAAAAACCGAGAATTGATTCCTTGAGGGAGAGCTCCTGAGGAAACTAAAGAAGAAACTAACTTGAAAACATCACCTTTGATGGCATCCCAATAATTCTGATAAAATAAACTATTTAATCTATCTAGACTCGGAGCAATAGGGGTGTTGAGGTTGAAAAAAATATCCTTAATCTCAAATTCAAAGGGGGGAAGTGAGGGTGATATTATCAGAAGCAGTAACTAGTGGGGGAATGATACAATCCGTCAGAGTTCCCCCAAAGTTGGTCCATTGAAAATCTGGTTGAAATATTAAAAAATATAAATTTTAATATATTTATTATTTTCAAAAATCTAATCATCAACATTCAGAAAAGAGAAGGGCTTTCTAGCCTTTCTAATTCCGTGAAGAGAATTAAAGAATTTTGTATTATGATTACCCTATTAGAGCCACTTAATTCTAAAGGTATATTTAAGAAAATTATCTATTATATAAAGGAGATAGATCAATTTGGAAACAATAATGGCTTCCTTAGTGAAATACATATTTAAATCCACTTTAGAGGCATCATCATGAAGTTGTCGATGAGGGGATTCAAGTAAGAGAATCTCCTAGTCCAACTAACTATAAGTCTTTTTTCTCCATGGTTTTAATTTTCACTTATGAATTTTCATTTTAGAAATAAAATCAGAACCTTGCATGAAGTTCCATGAGATTTCAATCATCTTACTATAATAACTTTGAAATGACTAATCATTTTTAAAATGGAATGGGAGGGGCATGTGGAGCTCCCTGCCCTTAAAAATAACTGTGATCATATGGTGGTCAAAAGCATATTTAGGTAGGGTAATTCTTGAAATTGATTCCCATTTATCAAAAGAAATGTTGTTCAAAAAATCCCGATCAAGATTACTAGAAGTCCTACAGTTTATAAATCTCTTGTACTATGTATACTTGGCCCCAAGCAAGTGGTAATCCTTATATTAAACATTAATATATCTGGAAATATTAGCTTTGGAATGTGTCACTTTTTCGCCATCATGATTATCAATATTCTGTTATCTAATAGACCATAAAAATCATATAGTCACTCAATTGTCTATATAGACATCCATTGATTATTCTTCTTAAAATCTAGTAAAACTTTCAATTCACCTCGAAATATTGTCACATAAAACCTCAAAAGGTGTATTTATACCTTTGAAATTATATATTATTTAATAATATAAACTCATTGTTATTTCAATAACTCTTATATTAAACCCAAATGAAAAAATATATTCTTTCAAAAATTTATCGCATTCCTTATTCATCAAATAAATTCATTAACTATTCTCATAATTTAAAAATTTCATTAAAATTCCTCAAATATGTCCTAAGTCACTTTATCATCAAATAAATATAAAAAGTCATAGTCACCTATACTATCCCAACTACACATTAATTTTCAAACTACCCTTATCCCTATAAAGAATCACATCAATCATTGCATATCAACTATTGCCATAGCATATGTCCTTCCTTGTTCAAAGATTTAACCATTGGATTAGGGAATTCTCTTGGATAATGATCACATTCCCCACACATAATACATTTAACTATATATGTAACATTGGGTTGATAATCATCTTATCACATTAAAATAATAATTGATACCTAATAAATCATTGATATATGATGTTATTTTACACATATAAAATTTATTCCCTTTACATTGAGACATTCTACATTCTGTGACTTTCCCTTTTTTACACAAATGAAATTGAGTAATATTTCCTACACGGTCTCCACAACCCCAGTATTCAAAAAAACTATATTCTTATCTTTATTGGTGAATCTAATAGATGTTTAAGATATTGGTTATTAATTATATATAATGATTGAAAATTACAAAATATAACAAAATCATTCACTCTAGTCATCATCCAATTTTTTTGCTCATAGTCACCACATTTTCCCCCACATTCAGTTTGAACATGATTCCTTTTATTTTGACCCATGTAACAAAACTAAAAATAATATTATTATAAATAATAATCATTTTGAGAAACCATAAAAAATTTCTGCCATACATCTTTTTATGATGTTATTATATAATCATAATTTTCTATTAATATACTCACAGGGTTATGTTACCTAATCTATGTTTTCCTATATGTAATTCAAAATGTTTATACTTAAAATTTACTGATAACAACTTCAATAACCCCAAATATAGTAACCTAGAGCTGGTATGTAATTTATGAAATTCAAATAACATATAAAAGACCTCATCTAGAATGATTTTTCAATTTAGTTTTTTAAAAGAACCAAATAAATATTTGATTTTAATTTTAAATTGGATATAAAATAAAAAAATAAAAAATTTAAATGTTCATCATCCATGAAACTCATCCGATGATTTCTTCTACATATCCTATGTAAATAAAAAAAGTAAGGGTGATATAAAATTAAAAAATAATTTCAATGTAAAATGTATGTTTTTATGAGTTAAAATGGAAAACTCAATATGTCTATGTAAATAAATGAAAATAAATTCCATTTTATAAATAACATGACCATGAGAGAATCCATGTATAATAAAAATACAGTAATCTCATGGATAAAAATATTTGAGTTCATAACAATGAAAATAATTAATAATAAACATCATGAACTGAAACATAATGATATTTTTATGATAAAGTCCTTAGGCCAAGACTATTTTATCTATGAGTATGAAATACTACAAAACCCATTAAATATGCATATCCAACGTTTTTCTATAATGAGACCCTTCAATCCATCAAGTGGATATAAAATTTTAGGAACCACCTATTACGACATGTCCAATGAAATCCTCATATTTTTATTAATCAATTTAATTTATAAACAATATTATTTAAAATAAATATCCATATTTATTAATGAATAAAAAATAACAAAATTTCTCCAATCAATCAAATAACATCATAAATACGTAAAATGAAAAAATATATTTTTTATGAATTAATAATATACATTATAAAATAAATATGTATATTTAATAAAAATATAATTTCTAATGAATATTTATCAAAAGAAATTTAATGTTTCAATTTAATGTTTACAAACCTAAAATTAATCATGAAATGAGAGATTGACATCCGAAAATTAAATTTATTGTAAAATCATGACTTTTAAGGAATAAAATAAAACATAAGTGAACCATTTAAAATATTTTTTCATATAATATTTTCATTGAAAAATCATGGAAAAATTATATAGGAACCCAATAGAATAATATGGTTATGTTTATCTTGGACTATGTGTTTGTAATGGGTTTTCCCTTAACTCATTTCAATAGGGTTTCCTTTTTTTTACTTTTTAATAAATGGGGTTTCCCCAAAATTTTCAGTAAAACTATTATAGCTAAAGTAATGTATATTAATTTTTTATTTAAAAAAACATTAAAGCTGAATTATTTAGTTAATGTCTATAATTAAATTTTCCTAATATGGACATGGTGGAAATATATACATCATCAATTCTTCAATTTTTTATTCTATGCATGAGTCATGTTATCATTTTCAAAAACATTAGTAGGTAAGATGGATTATATGAGAGTCTAATTATAGTAGTAATGTAATATAATAAATATAATTGATATCTATTAGTTTAATCATTATAAAAATCGATGAAAATTGGTCGTGCAAAACAAATTCCCAAGCTACATAGAGATGAGAAGCTTCATGTACCATTGACCGATGTTAATTATTTTCATTTGATCGAAAATAGATGGAATATGGTTTTAAAATGGTCTTAATAATATCTTAGTTAATATATGATGCTTTTGTTATTATTTAAGAATATTTAATTTTTATTTAGATGAATTATAATAAGAATGAAATTTCAAAGTGTTGGTAATGATGGATGCCTCCTTTGCGAAAGACCTCATTACGGTCTTCTCTAATCTGGGATATCAGTAGTATTTTAAGAGGACCAAAACCCCAATAAATTTAAAAATATTCGTTATATGATTGTTTGGATGTTCTTGGTTGGGATAAGTGTTTCTTGGTGCTGTATAGAAGATATGAGAGGTTATTCCATTCTATAGTGAACGTAAGGACACAAATGGAATTAAAAAAATGATTTAAATTTGTTATGCTAATTTTATTGTGAAGTTGAAAACATGGGGCCATAATATTAGGATATAACATAATAGAAAATTTAAATAAATTTAACAAAAAAAATATTGGTTCACATGGTATTTTAAACCCACTATTTTGGTTTAACCGCTCGATTAAACAATATTCACCTAACTGTGTTAAGAACCATTTCAATCATAGTGGATTATAATTTTACATAAAAGGTAATATTTTTCTAATAAAAAGTACAGGTGTAAAATTTTAGACCATTTAGGACCCAATTTATCTAGTCATAATTTTTTAAAATAATTAAATAAAATGTTTTTTTGTATAATAGCAATAATTTATTTTTTTACATTATACATTTAATTCGGCATTAATGACAAAAATAAATATATTTCCTCTCAAAAATATTTTCAATAATTCTATAATATTTCATTTATAATTCATTAAAATCATTGGGTTGCATTATATCATCAAAAAATATTACAGTTATATTTCTTAATATATTATAATTAAATTTTCTATTAAATGATTAAATATTATGTCGGGGTTTCCTACGAATGTATGTTAGTTATTAAATAATTACATATTTTATATAATTTTGGGTAATAAAAATAAAATAATTATGTCTAAAATAATATTTCATATTAATTTATAACATATTATTGTCACAATGGGAATATATTAAATAAATTAAAAACTATAGTGGGGTATTTTCTAATTTTCATTATTTATGGTAATATTAATGTCATTACAAAGGATATATGAAAAAATACATATATGATAATTTCATATGTATATATCAGAATTAAAACCATAAAAAAGAAAATAAAGGTTTGTTTTGGGTTGATTTTAAATTTCTTATTACATTATTTTATCCATAATTACCTAATATACCCTTTACATGTGTTGTATGTTTTTCCAGAGTTATTATTCATAATATATATCAATAAAAAGTTATTATATACAAAATATGAATGTATTTATTACAAATATGGTGTACATTTGATTATATTTTTTTTCATGTAAGTGAATGAAAATAATGTAATCATAATTTCATAAAAGGTGATGAAATTTATTTTTTAGAAATAAGGTTTTTTAGCATAAGAATTAAATTATATAAAAACCATGTAATTATTGATTAAATTTGTGTTATATTAAATCAATTTCTCAATTTATAACATTAATAATAATTAAAAATATTATTTTATTTTTAAATTACACAATATAATTAAAATAAATTACAGTATTTGAAGAATCAGTCTTTCTCACTATTCATTGGAAAATTAACCATTTCTAAAAATCCCAAAAATTTGAACATAAGATAATTTTGGTATGAATATTGGAAAAAATATATTATTTTTATCAAATAAGTTATTTTATATATTATATAACATAATTATAATATTCACTCCCAAGAAGTTGTAACAGTCATTTTTTTGAGAAATCATATTTTAATGGATAAAAATTCATTACAAAAAATTTGAGTCTATATTTATGCATAATTAATATAAAAATATACATTCAGTAGGCCCATTATATGTATCAATATATAATAATAATTTCAATATTATTAAAACCCACCAATTTAGTGGCTAGGTTATAAAGGTAATATTTAAATAATAATATTTATTTTTTGATTTAAGCTCAGTGTCACTTGTTGTATATGCTATCAATCATAGTGATAATTTTGAATAAATTGGGGGATGCATTCTTAATTAAAATTTATTGGTAAAATCGTAATAAATTATAATAAATTTTTTATTAAAATCATGTCATGCTTAAAAGGATTGTTTTTTGAATAATTATACTTTTCAATATATTATGTAATTTTGTATATTGATCACTTATAGGGAATGAATATAATTAAATTTTTTGAAAATATATTAATTATAATTCATAAGTTATCTATATAAAGATTAGGAATAAAGATAAAAGAACTTTATGGTAAAATGTGTTATCTTTCAAAAAAAATATTTTATTTGCACAATGTTTTTTATTAAATAATTTAAATAAAATAATATTTACTAATGATATTGTTGAAATTTATATAATATATATTTAATTAAATATATTACCATTCAATAATGGTTTTTAAAATGAATGAAATAATACTAAATTCATTTTTATTCCTAAAAATGATTTTTTTTTTAAAAATGGTTTCATTATGTTATGAATAATTTTGTAAATATAATTTCTACCACATATAAAGTATGAATTTGCTAAAATTAATTAAATACTTTTAATGATCATTTTCAATTTTCATAATGAGGTAACATTATTTTTTTTACATAATGAAAAGTAAGAACATTAAAAAAATTTCACATCGATTACGATTAAAAGAGGATAAAGAGGACATCAACAAAGAGATAAGGGTAAAATTACAACACAAATAAATATAAATATTACTATATAAAATTATATTCACAACGTATTATTTTATTTTATGTGATTTATAATTGTTTTCCCACATTCACTTTTTAGCGTCCTTTTTGAAAATCATTAATGTAATTTCAAGTGTATCCCTCTCCTCACATATATAAGGGAACCTAATCTCCACCAATATTGAAATAATTTGTGAATTATATCTCAGGAAATAATACCCAAAAAAACGTTTCTATATTATATCCCATTATTCATGAATTGCTGGTATTCTCCTTGGACCATCCTACGAATACTTAAGCTATATGTTAAAGGAGGTATATCAAACCAGTAGTAACCGACTTAATTGACTCATCCAAATATTATTTATTATTCTACATAACATAAATCTATTTTATCCATAGTAACATATGTAGTCACATATTATAAATAAAATTCTATATCATTATGACTATTGTTCGACGATTTTTACCTACATTTCATCAAAATAGAAATGAATGCATCACTCATGAGTACATATGGACTACCACATATACATTAGCGTATCATTCATTTTCCATCACCATAATTAATTATTGGTTATTATAATGTTTTTAATTTTTATATATGATATTATGTAAATAATTATAATTTTCAAATTATAATCTAATATATACCTTCTTACCTTACCAACCATTGTAAAACGAAAACATTGTTCATTCATACGTATGGACTATCACCTCCATGAAGAGATGTGATTTGTTTCCCAATTCCACATTGAATATATTATAATAAGGAAAAATTAAATTATTATATATTATATTTATAATATTATAAATATTCTTTAAATGTGAATTATTTTTTACCATTTCGTTCATCCTTTAAAATGTTGAATCACTATGCATTCATACGTAAGAACTATTATCCATACGATGTGATGTAAATCATTATTATCATCATTCTATATGAATGATAAAATAATTAATTGAATCTTTATATATGATACTTATTAAATGATAAATATTATGTAGATTATGGAACCATGATCGAATTACAAGTCTTAAAACTATTGAATCGAAACATATATAAAATCAATGTGGTTAACACACAAAGTGATTATGTTATTAATATATTGATAATGATTTAGTGATATGATTCACTTTGTAAACCATATTTGGAATTATATGTGTCTATAATATTAATTTATATAAATAAAATATATTTAATTTTATTTTGCAGGATAATGAAATCACTTATGATGCATGATAAGCATGAGGTAAGAGTTTCTTGTCTAACATTCATTTCTATGAGACATATTCCATACTAAACACTTATTTACATAATTTGGTGTTTAAAATTCCCTTTTTATACGTTTTATTTTGAATATATTTTCTATTTTTTTTTTATTTTCAATTATTATATTTATTTTACGGGGTTTATGATTTAAATTTTGCAAAAGTGATAATGGGTTTATATTTTAATATCATCTTTTATAGCTATTGTTAATGATTAAATTTATTATAAAGAAAATATAAGATATATCTATACAAAATAATTTTTTTCCTATAATTTAGTGATTCTAGTATGGTAGAAATTTTCCATTTCTTTCCTAACTCTATGAGATCAAAATTTAAAAAGAATGATTTTAAGAAATTCCACCCTTGTTTTTTCTATTAAATCAAGAAAACATTTATTCTTTGTCCATGTTTTCATTAAATTGGATTCAATAATGTTATCAATATTTAGAAAGAAATAATTAAATACATTTTTACAAATGTTTTACACTATTTATTATTTTTATAATAAATCAGTTTATTTTTTTCTGAATGACTTTATTTTTAAAATAGTTTTGAGAGGATTATTTATTTTGTCCTTAATCGTAATAATGTATCTCAATTCCAGGTTGACTAATATTTAACATATGGATTCCATTACATGTTTCCATGGATATATTTATTATTTTTTCATTATTTTTATGTAATTATTTATAATTTAAAAAAGTTTTTTTAAATTGGAAAGGGAATTTTCCTAAAAAATTGTTCCATTGATCTTTTAATGATATTGTCAATAAAGAAAAGATTCATTAATGTAAATTATGATTAGAATTGGTTATGATATAATGATAATTTACTTATTATTTCTCTAGATTGATGTTGATTAGGTTTATACTAGTAGGATGACAGTCATTTTATTTTCCACTGGTAACACTATGATGAAATGATATTTTTCATGATCTTATGGTATAAATATGAAATGATTATGATTATATTATGAGTGGGTATGTTATAGACCTCCAATGAAATTAGTAGTTATTCAAATTTATAAGCTCAAAGGGTATAAGAGAGGTTATATTAGTCTATAAATATAGTATATGTGATGGAATCCCAATTGCTAATAAGGTACATGGGTGGTTCGATCCATCCCAACATGTAATGAATGTCTCTGTAGATAGACTTGAAAAATGATTTCTATGATTAGGATTATGTTACACATTTACCACTCTATTTCAATATATTTTTATAACCAATATATACTCTCATAAATCATGATTTTTTATCCATTTATGATTCATGTCTTTTTATATTTCAAGGCTTTATTCAATGATATTTTTTTGAGAAATGAATTTTTGAGTTTTAATTTCTTACAATAAAAAAATTATCTAATTCAATATTTCTTATCATTTGTTAAGTAATGATATTTGATAGATATATACCATGTTTATAGTTATTGGTAATTTAATCTAAACCAGTTATTTGTTTCCTTCACCTTGAATATTAAGAATGGATTTTATTAGGCTATGACTATGAAGTGTTGTAAATGATAACACTTTGGTGAAGATGTTGATGATATTTTACAAAATAATAGGATAAAGTTTCTAGTTTCCAAATAACATATACATTTATAGTCCCTAAGGGTTTATAATTATTTAATATTTTTATTATTCATCTAAAATGATTTATTATTTATTTATTTAATGATTGGTTTTTCTTATACGGTTCACTCTCAGTAAACCTAAGAAAACAATATAATGTGATTGGTGAGATCAAAATTGTATTTATATAAAATTCAATTGGTAATACCTTATATATTATATTATGTCATGTTTTTGATTAGGGAGTTCATCTAATCTGATATGTAACTCTTCCCACTATGATTATTGTAATGAAGAGTGATCACAATCTAAAATGGGACATTTTCCAATTGGATTGTCTTTGTAGTGAGCCTTTACTTATGGTCACGATGTCTAATATTATCATGATTCCATATATTAATTATTATCTAAACATTAGATATCATTTTCTTAAGCATGAATAAATTATTAACTCCCATTATTATTCCATAGTACATGTTTTTTCTTTTGATATTAAATTACTTTCAATCATGATTTGTGGACAATACAAATTGTTCCATGTTATTTTATCAAAGAAATTTTTACATAATCATGTTTTTACTTATGATTTTGATATAATAAAACATTATATATCAATAACTTTTCCGTTTATGAGTTTTTTTCATTCCCCAGCTTTAGTTTTCACATCAATATTTTATTAAGAAAAGTATTATAGATGAAAAATCTTGATGGTGGTTTATAATGGTACAATATTTGGATAATGCTAACATTGTTTGAATAATATATTACCAATGTAAGAAATACTATGTTCCAAAAAACACTTCATTATTGGTATTGTGATATTATATATATATATATATTGCTATTTTGGTGAAATTATGTGATATAAAGATATTTTTATCTTGGGTCATATTATTGGACCCTCTTAGTGAATTTATAATAAAAACTGAAATGTGGTTTGAATAACATGATCCTAATAAAACAAATATACATGTATACTCTTTTTTAAGGTAAAATAACATTATTTTAAACATTTAATCCTTTTGAAAGTGTGCATTTAAAAGAAATTGATTTTTGAAATGAACCCTGGTATCTCCCTTTTGTGTTGGTTCTATTAAAAAAATCATTCCAATATTCAGAAAAAAACCAAAAATTGATAAAGCTCCCACACCATGGAAGAACACTTTTTAGGGTCAATATATTATCATAAATACAATATAATGACCTAGAAATAGTGATAACACATCAAATATAGTTTTGTGAAGGAATTAACCACTCAAAATCCATTAATTCCCAAAAAGAACTAAGTTATTCTATGATACTCCCTCTTAACCTCAATACCGTCCGTTTAAATAATTTTTTTGTTGGAGTCCCTTAATTAATGTCACACCCCATATATAGGTGATATACATTTTGAACCCTAGACTTGTGAAGAAAAATTTTCCATTACTCCCCTTTATGGTCTTTTATGAATGATCGAAAATAAAATTTCCAATGAACTTGTTGTAAAACGGAACGTTACATTGTAAAGGCCGTTACGAGACATCATTAAATAAAAATACATAGGGTCTACAACTCAAAACTTTAAATAGTTTGATTTATGATCCTTAACCCATGGTATAAATATATATCATTCACCATCATTTCCATAATAAGATAAAATATATCTTTACACTTATTAGATGGATATAAAAATCAAGGATCAACTCTCAATAATCAGTGTGATTCAGTAATTGTAATAATTTCAATACTATTTATTCCAATATTTCAATATTAAAAATCATACATATATTTTATCATGGATTATTTTCATATAAATATTAAATTAAATTATCTTTTTCAATACTCCTTCGATCTATATAGGTTTTATTACCCTTAATCACACATTGTAGGAAGCAACTGTGAGGTTTAATTATAATAACCATCAAATTATATATCTTTTCACACCTATCACATCCCTCACTAACTTTAAAATCTAGATAAATTGAATTCCATCATTTAATTATTTATATTGTTTCATAAACCTAATATATTTTGATATTATTTTAATATATAATTTAAAATATTTTCTTACCAGTTTGGATAAATAAATCCGTGTAACCCTCATTCCTTCTATATTGGGTTTAGCTAACTGAATGGATCTTATTCCTTGTATATTGGATTTCATATGGTACTAAAATTCATTCTCACATGTGTATAATAATGTGAAATATTTTTTCTCTATTTCTCATGGATAATAATCTTCCCCTACAAATCTTCTAGCAATGAAATGTGGGATTTGAATGTTTTTGAAAATCTAGTAGAGAAGGTAACATGTGTGTGAAGGTCATACACACATTTGTTCATGGGATGAAAATGGGAAACAGTATTATTTATGATTAAATATAAATGTTTTTGGTAAAGATAAAATAGAGTAAGGTCCACATACATGACTAAAAAATAGAACCATCACTTGGAACTTTTCAGTGGTTATCATGATCATCAATGAAATGACATTAAAATACCATGATTAATCCCATTGTCTATTAACAATGAATGTTTTCATATATAACTGCAAAAAATAACTCAAACAGATTAACATCGTGTGCATCATTAAATTATTTTTTAACCCTCATCACCTTCATGGATTTATTTTAAACAGTAGTATAATTTCATAACCATCTCAGATGACCTTAAACTCTATATCAATCCCAATCATCCTCTATATAATTTAACGCATGGAGTTCCTTATAATATAGATTTTAATTTAGATTAATTGACCCTTTTTGTGATTATAATAATATTACTTATTAAATAAACATAATATGAAATCATTTGTGTAATAATCATAATTCTTGAGTGACATAAATCTCATTTATCAATGGAATTCCCCCCATAATGCATGAATGAGATATAATTAACTATTGTAAGGATTCCTTTATGAAAGACTTCAAATATATATATTAAATAAATTATAGAGTATTAGACTATATAATAAGTAACTATTAAGATATTTTTAACACCCAACCACATGTTTTTTAAAAAGTTAAAATGTGTAAGGGATAAAAATACTAAAACTATAACGAATAATGCACTTTTCCATAAAGGATTAAATATTAATACAAATTTTTTCATTAAATGATAGAAACATTAATATGTAAACACTACACCAAAATAAAAATTTACAAGAATTTTAATACACCAATGATAAATATTTTTCATATAATTTAGTTGAATTTTATTTAAAACCACTGAAAACCCATTTATTTTTTTGAATAACCCGACACATATCCCCCGACCCCCTAACACTTCACCCCCCATACCCTACACAACCCCCCAAAGCTTCACCACTAATTCTAACCCTCACCACCCCATGTTGCCGATCCCGACCCTCATCCCCCCTCACCACATGTCCCAACCCCTCACTGCCACCCATTCCCTTGCCACCGCTCACTGTCAGTCCCAACCTATCCCCTTGCTACCCCTCTCCAGCTGTCTTGACCAAGCACCTTACCACCCCTCAAAGGTCAAGTGATATGTTAAATGGATATTATTTCTAGATCATTACTTTATAAAAATTCAATTCACCATTGGTATATAGTAATTACATCTTGTTTTAAGTTTTTTCGTATGTATTTTGATATGATTTGAATTGATTTACAACTATTATGAGTAATTGGGTAGCCTTATATGTGTTATCCATACTGAATGGTATATTCATTGTCTTATGTGTTTCATTTTTATAGATTATACCTCTGAGATGTTCGAGTAAGGATTTTATTCAATGATTGGTATATCTCATAGTTTTTAAGTTAGTTTTCATTCCCCAAAATCCCATCATGAATGGTTATTTGAAAGATAGATGATTTTGTGATGAGGATGAGAACAGATGTGAGATTGAGGGTAAATTTTTTATGTCTAATTAACTATGCTAAAGTGGTTAATAAGGTGATCATGTATTTGATAAATGTTGTAGGATTAACAGGTTTGGATGGTTCCTATACTATTTTAGTTGGAATTTAGAGTTATTATTTATGTAAAAATTAGAAGCATGAGGAATCTCAATGAGGTAGTATATGGTGTGTGTAATTCAATTTTGATTATATTCCAATTAATCCTTCACAGTGTAGGCTATTATTGTGTTTCTAATATATGAGGGTAGGACATACCAAACAATAGTACCATGAATATTCCAAAACATTCACCACCATTGGAGCATAGCTTATATATATCATTATTGAAGGATACTTCCTCAAATATGAAAGGTAGGATCATTACACACAAAACTCTCTTAGTTATAATTGGATATTTTCAATGAAAAAGGGAATAATACTTAGATGATATGAGATTCCCATATGGATATTAATTCTTATAGTAGGACCAATTCTAGGATTTTATATTTGAAATATTATGGGTTAGATGATTAAAATTTTAGACTAGAACCTATGATATATATGATATTTCACATCACATTTTCAAAATAATCTCTTGAATGTGACATGTATGTATGTATTTTAAGTCAATGATAAAAATGTTTTAAAAATGTTTTTTTTTCATTTCAACTATGTATACATTTTATATTCAACAGTATATAACCTCAAGAATTTTATGTTACATGAGTGATCCCTTCATAAATATAATTATATATAATTTTCTTTACTTAACTCATAGAGTCATGGAAATTGATTCTTGATACCTTCTTTTTTAACATCATTAGAAGATTCATTATCAAGTATTTTTTTCTATGTAATAATCCATTTATGATTTCTTTATTAAAAAGGGAATGTAGTATTTTGAAACCATCCAACTTATTTCTCATGAATGATTATGATATGTTCATTTCAATTATATGAACAATACACCACTTGAATTATATTTCCTAATCATTTGAAGTGTTTAATTTTTTAATGATTATAATTTATAAATATCCAATTCATTAATCCTTTAATTTAATGGTGGACACCTATATCTCATTCATGTATTTAATGTGTAATTTATTATATTATAAATATACCCTTCGTGTGGGGTAATTATAATTATCATTATTATTTTGATTAAATAGTATTTACCTTGATGATTCATTATTTACCATAGGTATTTATATAGGAAAAAATTATTTAATATATTCATATTTTTTTCAAATAGTATATATGAATCTATTTTACAATTTAGTAATAGTTTTTTTTAATTTTTTTAATATTTTTTATGGAAATTGTGATATATATGGATAAATGTTGGATTAAATTACCAAGGAACACACCTCAGTATGCTAAGGAGTTGGAGGAGTTCTTATATTGTGCAATTTCCTATCGATATGATGATAGGATAATAATATGTAAATGTCCTAAATAAAGAATTTAATATACAGTTGATGATATATGATTTTTATGAACACATTATATTTAAGCAATTACCTGCTCAATATTTTTTCATGATTTGTCACGGAGAATCAAACGTTACAAAAAGTTGAGAACTGATGTCAATCCACAGAATGAGCTCAAATATTCTTCAAAAATGGACAATGAAATGAAAAACATTATAAATGATGCATTCAATATTGAAAGACACCAACACCGACATCAAAACATATCATAACAACCAATTTAGGGTGCTACAAATAGTAATGTGACATATAATGTTTTTGAGAATTTACGATAACTAGATCAAGATTGTATCATTTCATTGGACCCTCATCATGATTCTATAACGACTAATATTATGTAATAATTCACTAATAAAAAATATGCATGTCATTGTTTAATTGATGATGGAAATCAAGATATGTATATTAGATATTAGGAATATTCAAAACTTTATTTTTTCTGAAGTTGTACCATATCAAATGCCTATGTGGAATTAAAAATAAGGTAATTTCCATGATATTGGCGTTGTTGTGTGATTCATTTCCTAAAGAAATTATCCATGTGACATTTTATTATATGAAACATTTGTTGAAAATCTTGGTCTGAATTATAAAAAAATACATACATGTCCTAATGATTGTATGCTTTATTGGGGAAAGGATTCAAGGTGACAGGATTTAAAAAAATGTTCCTCTTGATGGATGTTAATGGTTGATGTTGTATTTATGAATCAAAATACTACCAATAAGAATAAGAAAAGGAACACACCTATAAATATTTATTGTTTCATTCCTTTAAATCCTCAATTGAAAAGATTATTCATGTCATCGAAAACCATTGAACAAATAAAGTTTCATTAAATAGATAATAACAATGATTCGTTAATGTGACATACATGATATTTATAGACATGTAATTAATTTGATTAAATATATATATATATTTCTCATCTAATCCTAGAAATTTTTGATTGGGATTGGATGCTGACAGATTCAACGCATATGTGACTTTGAGTATTAGTTATAGCATTTTTTCGATTGTTTTAATCCCTTAGAATCTACCATAGTGGATGTGTATGAAAAAAATTACATTATCATTTAGAATATTATTGTTAGAAAACAAATGCATGGAATCAATATTGATGTATACTTTCATCCAATAAGTAAAGAATTATAGGAGTAATAGAGGAATGATGTTGATACATATGATGAATCTTTTGTAACAATTTTAAAAATAAAAGATACTCTAATGTGTACCATTAGTGACATCCCAGGACATGGGAATTTAATTGGTTGGAACACTTATATAGGTTTGTATTGTTCAGTATTTAATGTTGATTTTGAGACTGAATAGCTACCTCATAGTAGGAAATAGTTCTTCTTGTTTCATTGATGATTTCTCGATGCAAATCATATATTTCCTCCGAACAAGTAAAAAATCAATGGATTCATGGATCATAGACCACCTCCAATGTTATTAATCAGTTCTGAAATATTTTCAAATCATGGAAATGTTGAAACAGATGTTGGGAAGGTTCAAATTTGAATGACAGTGGGAAAAAATTTCTAAGTGCATTGTTAGGTGAAATAAGGACACAAAAATGGAATAAAAATAGTACATTCTTCAAACATTCATATTGGGAATTTATTTTTACGACATAATCATAATGTGATGCATATTGAGAATAATTTTTGTGATAATTTGATCATCACATTTCTTAATTATCATAGAATGTCAATGGATCATCTTAATGCTCGAAAATAATTACATGAAATTAACATAAATCGTGATCTATGGACAGATGACGATGGAATGTATGCTCTAGAAATGTTATCAATGAAAAATAGGGATGATGATACATTCATTTGAATTTTAAAACATGTATATATTATGGGTATTAAAGTAACATATCATGATTTTTTGACTTAAATAATTATAGGTTACGTGGATTGAAGATCCACATTTCTCGTATTTTGTCATAGTAGTTACTACCATTGGCATTGCGTATATTATTACCTGAAAAGGTTACTATTGTTGTGCTCCAATTATGTACATTTTTCAGACAACTATCATTGAAAACTTCACATCCATTGGATCATGAAAACCATCCAGAGATATTTTTATTGATGCTTTTTTTAGTGGATATGATCATTCCCCTATCATTTTTTACTATCTTGATGCATTTAATTGTGCATTTGGTTGAGAATGAAAAATTACAAGGCCCCATACATTATCGATGGATGTATCAAATCAATTGATACATTATTTATTTGTTTTTTAATTTTAGTAAACAATTCCATGAACTTAATTAGATACATAATTATATTTTTCTATTTTATTTCCCATATATCTTAGGCATTTTAAATAATACGTGAAAAATAAATTTCAACCTAAAGGCTCTATTTCTGAAGGCTATTTCGCAAAGGATTGTCATAGATTTTGTTTTAGAAACATGGATTATATTGAGACAATATTCAAAAAATTTGGACTTGTTTCTGACTCACAGAATCAATATAAAATACATGGGAAAAAATAGATCTTTCATGATATTGGATTCTATGTTAGGAGGAGCGGAAATGTTACAATAATAGGAATGTTGTTATTAATAGAACATAGATATGTGATGCTAAATAGTGAAATTTCATATAAATTTATTGATTATTTTAGGACACAAACAATGCGATGAATGAGAGGATGAACACAAAATGGTAATGATAAAACAAAATTTGTTAATAAAGAGCTGGTAGAATAGTTTTCATGACATGCATGTTCATAAATATTGCAATCAATACATATATTTGGTCGATACATATACGTTGTAAATATAATAATATATATTAATTATTTTATATTATTAAAACTAATACTCATGAAGATTTGTTAGTATATTTTGTGTTTCATGTTTGAGGCCCTCTATACCGAGCTATAATGTTCGACGCTTACAAGGTGAATAGATTTAGATTTCATAAAGTCGATCATAAAGATGGTTTAAAAACACATAATAGTGGAATATTAATGTTTTATGAAGTTGGTTACTATAGAATCCAGATTGATAATATCAAATTAAAATATAATAAACATTTTTTAGTTGTTTTATTTAAATTCAATTTTGTGGATATTATCAGGGGTACTAAAAGATATTCCTTACAATTTACTTCTGTGAAAATATCTTGCTTGATGGATGTTGGTGAATGTGAACTAAATGATCTATATATCTTATCATCATAACTAAAAATGGAATATTATGTGAATGATATCATGGATTAAGGGTGGAGTGTAGTTGCTCACATAAAACAAAAAGACATGTATGATATTAGTGATGATGGAGAAGATTTGACCTCTGACATTTAATCCCATAAACCGCAAGAAGTGGACTTATTTTTCCATCATTAAATTTAATATTTTATTCTTATAATGGTGGATGAAGTTAATGGTGTAATGATAGAGTATGAAACTAACATTATTGAAGGAGAAAATGAATCTATGTGCTATTATACATTCATTTATGAACCACTAAAATCTTTTTTTCAGTCATTCAATGTCATTTTTATGTATATTTTGTTTCTTATTATTGTGCATATGTTATTATATAATTTTTTTGCAAGAATTTTTTTTAAATATATGTTCTGAACATTATTTTTATTTTATTTAATGTATGAAAAGAGAATAAGTTGGAATTATATTACTACTTGTCGACTCTCATTCAACGTTACATCAACCACACAGACATATGATGATCCATCTATATCCATCCCTAGAAATTTTTTGATACAATCCTATTTCCCCATACACCATCACGTTCACCCTATATCAGTGTGCCATCAGAAGCTTAGTAAATTCCTTCCCATTCAATAGCCTTACTAATGATATATCAGTGTGCCACATCTAGTTCTTCACAGGGATATTGAAGGGAGACTGTTATAGATAAAAAAAATGAAATGAATAAATTTATTGAACTTTTTTATAATACTATCATACTTTCCTAAAATATTCTATCAATTCTACTTTGAAGAAAAATATTTAAAGTTAATATGTATGGAATCTGACCTGACTAAAGGTAGTTTCCCATTTTATTCCAATGGGGTCCCTTTTTATGACTTTGCTAGATGACTTGACTAGATTCTAGGTCAGCTGGCGACAGAGCAGGTCACCCTTCTAATTACAGTTGATTATTGAATGAATATGCCTTCATCATGGGAAAATAAACTTTTTATTCACAAATAAAGGTAATTTAAATACTGTGTGGTGTAATTGAATATCATTATTTTATTAAATTCTAATATTTTCAAAATGAAGCTCAAGGTATAGATGTTTTTCCACCTTACTATTGCTAACCTGCTAGCACGAAAGTGGACATTGAAAACTTTGGTCAAGAAATAGAATGATTATAAATTGAGATAATGGAATCAAGTCAATGAGAATTCATTTAGTTCCCAAAAAATGAATTATAAGGTACCCTATGGGGTACATAAAGAGAAATGGAATGTTTTTATTGATAAGAATCGTGATGAGAAGCATATTGTATTTATATATCTATTATTATATTAATCTCATTTCACATTTATACATGTATGTGAAAATGATAAGGAATTATATACATTACTTATAAATTACATTTAATTTATTTTAGGATCTTTTATAGAAGAATGCATCGAGTTAGGTTAAGAAAATCATCTCTCACTCTATAGGGTCAAAAAGTTTTTCTAGAAGCTGATCGAATCAAGTAATCATTTGATTATTTTAAATATTTATTAGAAAATATTTTAGATTTAAAATATTAAATTATTAATTTATAATTTTTTAATGCAGTCATAGAGGTTGGGGACCAAGCCTAATGAACATAAGTTTGTTTAGAAGTTCATAAAAAATATGATGGATGATTTTTTTAGGATCCTACCAAAGAAGTTGGGGTATGAATTCTTTTTTAATTATAAATAATTATTTTTAGTTGCCACTATGGTAATATATATTTATTACAATATGACTGATATTTTATTTATAGGTAAAAATTAATGAACCATGGGATTCCAATCCAACACATTTCTACTCAGTCTCCTAGGATGACCCAGTTGGTATTGTCATTTGGAAGTAGAATCATGTTTGAGTGTATGGGATAGGTTTGGGACAATTATAATCTGAGGCATTTTACAAGCCATAGGGGATTCCAACTTCATCAAAACCTAGTTGTAGTCACTACATACCTCGAGTTGCTCAGAGGGGTATTTTTTCTGTAATTTTTTTTTTAGGAATTTGGGGCATAGATATCTGCATTGCAGAAAGCATTGATTGATTTATATTAGAAGGCGATTAGATTTGTCCTAGGTGGTACTACATCGATGACTGGTGGGGATCAAGGAAATCATAAAATTTCAAAATCATTTATTTCGTAAACATTTATTGGATTTAATTTTAATTTTAAATAAACAACATTATTTAATTTTCAATATAAATCTCTTATAGGACTGGGTATCAGGATGTATATATGGAGAGGGAGAGGGTGAAGTGTAGTGTTCATCCTCAGATAATGATTAGTGGTTTTTTTGATGTCTCTGAAATTTATGGAAGGAGAGTTTTTTTATCTATTATGTTTGGAAAAAATTATTCACCAAACATTTTCATGACTTAACATAGTCATAATCTCCAATTTTGAAGAGGATAAAATCCATTCAGGGTTGCAGTGATAGTCAACCATTCAATGAAATAGAGGACTGGATATGATTAAAATAAATATCTGGCAATTGTCTTTATTCTATTTTGTGAAATCCATATTTTCATTTATTTAACATCTGAAAACATCCATTACCTAATCCAGTATAGTAATAACTAAGTGGAATTTAATTCTTGTTGGAATCCAAAAAGGTAAAGTTCAATCATTATGGTTATAAATATTCTCACCAATTTTAAATTTTTATCCCTGATTTTTTACTTCAATCATATACATGTTCATGTTCCTCAATCACATTTTTGTTCCTTGTAGCTCGTAGGCCCTAAATCCCTTTCACCATTTTTGTTCCATCATCCCTTAAAGCTGTATCAACTCACTATTTTACATTGACCACTTTACACCATCATTCATGATGTATGTCTGTATCACTATTCCTCACCCAAATACTATCATATCTTCCTAGAATTATCACATTTTTGTTCCCCCTATCCCTATATATCCTACTACATATTCAGTATCCCAAAACCCATTTCATTATTTTGGTGTTGCATGATTATCATAGTTCTTCTTAGGTTTTTCACCCCAGTTATATAAAAATTTATTATTAAAATACATGGTATTTAGTATGGTCATGTATGAAATAAAACATTTTTGAGTATGTGTATCATTATTACTCATGATTGAATGTAAATGAATATCACTTTCTGTCTTCCAGTCCACACCAACAACATATAGTGTTAGTTTTGAAATTGGTTGATGTGTCTAGGTAATTCATTATTCTATTATCAATGTCAATATAATGAATTAATTATTTCAGGTATGTGATGGTTTTGTTGAAGACATGATATAATTTTAGTGTTGATACAATATATGGTGTTCATGTTGTGAATCAATGATTATCAATGAAAATAATTCTTATAATGATGATTATTTTTCATTGAATTTACACCTATATCATTTTTCTTGTTTCTTATCCCATAAACTTGAGGGATACTCTAGTAAAATATTTTGGTGATTCTTCCCTTCAGTATTCTGCCTTCATCACTCTGATCATTGGGTTTGTTGGTTTCGATTATTTTTATTTTATTGATCATTGAATTTTTTCACTTCCAATTATCTTCATTTATCTTAGTTTTGGAAGAGATGTTATTCCATTTTTCTTTTGTAAATGATTTTATTATACAAGATGGTTATACCCTCTATTATGATAAAATAAATGGGTTTTTTATATCATTTTTAAATTGATTTTTAAATGGGATTTAAAAGTAGTATTCTAATTAATAATGTTGTGTTATTAAATTTGACAAGGACTTTTAAAATTATTTCACATAAACATCACATTAGAGCCTTGGGTAGTTATGTAGATTGTGTGGTATTGGTTCTCATCCACTTTTATTATCTGGGGGTTCAATATCTGGTGTTTTCTTCCATTAATTTAATATGGAGTCATTGGATCTAGAACATTTTCAAAGAAAATTAGGTAGTCCAAATTCATTATTGTAACAACATTCCCACATATTAGGTCTCTAAATATGGTTTTTATGGTACTGGAACTGTATAATCTGAAGTCAGTTTTTATTAGTAAATAAAAATTTTGCGGTAGTTTAAATCACCACTAAATATTTCCCAATTTTAGCGTTGGTTTAAACCGCCACTACAAGTTGATAGTTTATCAATGATGGTGGTTAAATATACAACTAAAAAATGACAAATTATCAATTAATAATGGTTTTATTACTTTTAGCGGTGGTTTCTATGAAAAAAAGGAAAATATTTAGTAGTAGTTTTAACCACCACTAAATCCTTCCATATTTTCCAACTGAAAATCTCCACTAAAACCAATTAAACTGTTCTTTAAACCGATTAAAACACCGCTAAATATGATATATATGACACATTCCAGAATCCACCGCAAAATGTAAGAAACCAAAACATATTAGATTCCAACACTAGTTTTAGTAGTAGTTTCATAAACCCTTTAAGAACCATATATCTGGGGTTTAAACCACCACAAAATTAAACAGATCACCCATATTATGTGATTTTCTTGTAATTAAATGTCCATTGAAAAATATATCTTATTTTAATAGATTTTGTACATGTAAATATCATTCTTCTATTAATTGAAATTTAAGAGTAATAAGTGATTATTGATTCAAAATTTCCAAACAAAAGATTTCAGATCACATTGATAGTTCGTATTTATGAATTCTATAAAAACATTAATCTCAAACTATTTTTTTTAATATATTCTTAAATGAAAAATTCATGTACGATTTCATTGCACATTATATCCAAAATATTATTGGTTTAACTATAGAATGTTAAATTTCTTCATTTCATTGGGAATTGTATAAAATAATTAATGGCATGTTATATGAATGGTTATAGTATAAATATATATCCCAAAAAAATCAATCAGGAATAACAAAAGAATGGTGAGATTAAAATATGAGAAAGTATGCCTTGGGATAACATTGATGAATTATTATAAAAAAATATTAGAAATGATAACTTTTGAGAAATGTATTTTTAAAATTGGAATTCAATGCCTAAAAAATCAATTGTGGTTTAATCAATGGGAGTTGAAAAGTGTTAGCATGAAGTGTTTTAATTTTAAAGGGTGATTCATTAATGGTTCACATTTTTCACTTCATTAGGATTTTTTCTACTAGTTCTTCAATATATGGTTCATGATTAGGTATAATAAATTGTTCAGGAAATATGATTGACTTTGATTCAATTATTTTTTTCTGTATTTTTTGTTTTAATAATGTTAAATAAGATTATAAAAAATTAGAGACATACAATGGGAAATGATACAATTATATAATAATAAAGGATTCCATTTTTTTGAAAAAAATATCACGATGAACCTAATTTGGAAACTATATGAATTAATATTTCACCTTTTCAAAATCAAAATTATAATTTAATAAAAATTATATTTGATATGGGATATTATGATAAATTTGAATCCTTAATCAAGACTTTTATAAATCTATACATATATCATGAAGTGTTAATGAATGGAGACTTTTTTCTTAAATACATTCTCTTTCTACACTTATCTATTTTTATCTTCATAATGTGATTTCAAATAAATGTTTGGTCAACATCATTTCAACTATGATCAATATTATGATTTATTTATGATTAGTTCTATTAATTTAACCTCAAACTTCCTCATAGATTCCATGGATTCTATATTCATATTTTATTTTTTTAATTTAACCAAAATAATCATCTTAAAATGTCTTTAACATGTGTAAAACAATGAAATAATATTACTTTCACAATTTTAGATAACAAATATTCCATCATAATAACTTATTTTGTTTTCATACATGATAAATTTTTTAACTGTCTCATTCTATTTGATATAAATTGAAACATGTTTTGATATTATCATCTAATTTGAGAAAAATAATGTTGTAACTATATGATTCGGATTATATAAATTAAAAAAAATATTATTATTTTTGATGTAAATTAATAATACATATAATACTTAAATATTTTCTAATAAACTTAATAATATACTTATACTGTTTATAAATAAGGTCAATAACCAAAAAAATGTTTAAATTAAAATTGAAATAAATTAATTCCCCATCATTTCGAATATTAATATAATATGATTTTATTTTAAATTATAAACGATGCAATGATTAATAGTAATATTCATTAAATAATGATATTTTATTTTCACTTAACACATCCTTAGATTTTTCCCCATCAATTGAATAGGTTGGTTTCATTAGTACATAACTCATCTTCAATGAACATTTAAAATAAATATTAACTTTATTGATTTATCTTAATGACATTGAAAAAATTAGGGCATTTAATATTGTAATAAAATATGTATTTTTCATCATTTTTTGGATAAAATTTTAGTTAAAAACGTACTAAAATAATAATTATGGACTATTATTCGTTTTCCATATCAATAAAAATAGTTTTAATTTAAGATAATGTATTTTGAAAATATTTACATTAGAATGGATTTATATTCTCATAAATTTATGTTATGATATATTTTTTATTTAAATTATAAAAATTAACCAATTTTATTATAATTATTATTCTACATGTCATTATTATTTTTATTAATGATAGAAAATATAATGTTTGTACGCCAATAAGAATCATGTTATTCAACACATTTTCAAATTGTTAACTTGTTTTGAAATTAATGTGGCTAAATTTATCTATATTAATGTTTATAGGGAAATTTTTATATCATTGTTTTATTTATGAAGAAATTTAAATTATTCATTTTTTACTATACTTAATTAAATTAACCATTATTTTTGAATGTTTCCCTTATTTAATATGATCATTCTATTATTGATGGGGAATTATAAATTTTCCATCATATATTTGTGGTAACAATCCTTTACTTATTTAGTGTTTGATGTAATATTAAATGATTGTAAACAATTTAAACTATTGGGTAATTGATATTTATTTCAGTATTTACATAACATACAAACATATTTGTGGGAATTTTTTGCTTTTGTTACTTTAATGCGACCTCTATTCCATTTACAAGTGTTATTTGTATGATTTTTGACATGATAATTTGAATGATTTGTATTTTATCTTTTTTAGTAGGAATCATTGTACTATTCAAATACTAGCTATGAAAAATTATTATTATCCTTACTCTTAGAAATATTTAATTTCATTTATGTTTAATATATTGATTTTATTTTTTATAGTACCATTATAAAATCAATATTTTTTTCGATGAATGTATTTATTTATAGTGCATATATTTTTTCTTTTGAAGATATCCCCTGAATAATTTTCCCATAATATATGATAAAAATTTACTTATGTAATGACATAGTCTAGTCACACAGACCCACATGTAGTTATATCGTAATGAATAATATTTAATAATTATATTTTACACCATATGAATGTTTTTATTTCTAATGGATATATTTATTATTTAATGATGGTGTTTTAAAAATTTAATATTATGGATTTTTATAATATATCAGAGGGAAAATGATTCATTTTTTTAAATTATATGTGTATTTTTTCTAGTGATACACATGTTTAAATGTACTATAGGGGTGCATTTTTGTTAAAACCTAGTGCACATTACATGATAGGTGTACAGTTTTATGGGATTACCTTATCTCACTATTATAAGAGGAAGAATACAACATTTAATACCAAGTGTATTGAAACAAAAGACTAAAACACCCTGAGAAGAGGGGTCGAAACCTATCTAACTTAAAAAAAATTATTTACTCTATGATGACCAAAATGTCATTTTATTATCTGTACAAAGAAATTTGAACATTTTTGTTTGATTTTTTTAAGAGTTCAATGATTAAATGAACATGTTAAATATGAAAACAATTATAAATTTTTTATAATAAAAAAATATATTTATAATTGGTTTTAAGAAATAAACATTATCATTGGTGTATCATTCATTAAATGATGAAATTATATATAAATGGGTATATTCTCTTAGTAAACATCACTCAATGATTTGATTATACGAGTACTCTGCAGCTATGGAACTAAAATATTATTATCTTATTTTACACAAGGACGTACTTTTTCATTAATATTTAATAAATCCAATGGAGTTGATTTAAAAAAAATTTATCATTGGATTATCGAGAGTGACAAAATTAGTTTTGTTGTTATATACTACTATTCATCAGACACATAGATGGATGTTTCCCAATATGGTTACATTCATTTCCTCATTGTTTTCCACTTTCAATTTTTTTAAAATATATCCTAGTGGATCATGAAAAATAGTTATATATAATTTTCATTTCATTTGAGACAAAATATATTTCATTAAATTGTATCTGTTGTATTATAGACACCATATTATTATTTTAATAATTATACAACTGTAAATAATTTTTAATCAAATTTATACTATAAGATAATATACACTGATCATATAGGACACAATATTGAATTGTAGGAAAAAAGCATTAAATTAATCAATTATGAAATTCTTCTATGTATATCCTAAGGAATTATATAAATGAAATCATAATATTTTTGATATCATAGTGTCTAGTATATGAAATAATTTTTTAAAACTCATAAATATGATATGTAATGTCAATGTGTACAATATATGATCAATAGAAATTAAATAAAAGAACAAAATTACTCTTATAGTATGTATTCTATCACTGGGCATGCCATTTATCAAAACCATAATATTATGGTACATTATAAAATATTACATAGTATTTTCAAAGAATTAAATTTCGATTTTTAATATACAATAATTGTGTCTAGTTATTTATGATGTACCATTTATTCTAAATCAAAAGATATGATATATTGATATGATTCCCGATGAATATAAACTGATGTATATAATATCGCTTCACCATGCGGTCCTTAAAACATGAAAATCTATATATATATATCGTATGAGATATAAATTATGTATAATATGAAATAAAATAAAAATATTGTTTTTATGAATTAATGAAATTAAATATAAATTTAAAACTATTTACCTAGGCTATATTTGTTTTTCAAAATATCAATACATGTTATTTGAATGAAGTGTTGATGCATGTATAATTGTTATTAATTTAGGATTTTTCATTGGATTTCATTCTTTGATATTTCTCCAGGTTTAATTTGAAGAGAGTTACAGTGAACATGAGTTTTAATGGCTTGTATCGAAACATGAAAAATTGATTACTATGTGATAATGAAATATATTGTCAATTAAAATCATGATTTTCATGAAGAAATGTTTTTTAAGTCACTAAAAATATAATAATATTTTTTTATGATGATTTTTTTTGAATAGAGAATAATTAAAAGGGTTATTAACAAAACATTGAAAAAATAAATTATATTTAGTATAATGAAATAATTTAAGGCCATGGAATATTTAATTATTTCATTATGAACATAGATAATTCCATGTAATTTTTTTTATATTTACATGAAAAATTATTGAGGAGGATGTGTAAATGGTTGAGAAGTGGCATCACTCAATATTTTATTTGAGAAATAGTTTAGTTGGATAAATAAATTAATGTGGCCCATAGAAAAATAACTCTTACCATGTGATCAACTAACAAAATCATTTAGCCACACATAGGGTTACCCATGGTTCAACCACAATGGGAATTTCTTACAAATGAAGCCCTCACAACAACATATCTTAGGATGGTCCCATGTATAAGGCTTGTATGAGTGTGCACTAGAAAGTTCATATATAAGCATTTTTTAAGGACCATAATGGAGATAGGATGCACCATAGGGGTGGGAGCGTGACAAGGAATTGATATTAGTATACCTTATACAAACTTCAATAATCTTAAAGGGATGACATGATTTATAATGATGCTAAAAACAAAGATGCATAGTGATGAGGGAAAGGGGAAGGGGAAATTTATTCATCCACATAAATTGATAAATACATTTAACTCATCATTCAATTACTCTATTGTATGAATTCTGATCAAGAAGTTATGATTGTTTTCTTCATACCGTGTTGTATGGGATCTGTAGTGTGTGGTAGTTCAACCATTGAGGTTGTTCCAATGATCAAACGGTGGACTTAATTATTTTTCTATCATCGACATAAATATTTGATGAACTTTCAAATCATAATGCATTTATTCATTTATTTCATGCATTTTTTGAAAAATAAAAATTCAAAAAAGAAAGTGTTTTGGGTATTTTTTATCTTTGTGATGAAAGGTAGTGAAATAGAGAAACTGATTATCTCATTTTTTAATTGAGGTGGTTTATGGGATATAATGAGACTACATGATGAGTGGAGAATCCCGTTTCATAATTTATTTCTCTATAGTTTGATTAAAAATTTATTATGATCCACATAGATTTTTACCCGTGTGATGAAAGTAGATATAGAGAACCCAAATCATTGGGGTGTATAACGATCAAATATACACTGTGTGAAGAATAATGAAAACATGAAACATTTATGTATTCCTCTTTAGTTCCATGAGCAATAATCTTATTGTGGTAATCATAAGTTGATTTTATAATAGCATAAGAATTAAATATCCACAGGTAATTAAGGAAATACATTAATCAAAATAGTAATGATGCATTTCTTATTTGAGATTAATGCATGAATTCTATGTGAGTAATTAGGGGATTTTAAAACATATGATGAATAATAAAGCCTCTCTACCTCCATACATAAAGGAAATAGATATTTGAGATGATATTCATGAAGGAAATAATAAAACAATTTGGGTAAGTTAGATTGATAATAAAATCTAATAACTAAATTAACTAGGGTATTTAATTTGAGTATTATAATAACTGAGAACCATCAGGTATTTTTAGTTGATGGTTTCAATTAAATGTGTTATTATTTGGGAAATTTTAACGGGGAATTGAATAATCATTTCTAATCATGTAATTAATTTATTTCTCAAGAAACACATTGATGTGTATAAAATTTTAAAAAAAGTGGTGAAAAATTTACCAAATTTCATGATCTTTTTAAGAACCTAATAAATTGATATATCAACGAAATAAATAGTTTCAATATGGGATCATTTGATGATGAAGAATCATCTTGAGATCCTGATGAGTCAAATATTTAGGAGAATCCATATTTCACTAACTTTTTTGGAGTCATGAGACCATCATTGCTGAAGTTCTTTAGTATGTACATGATCATGTTAGATTCAATGTGTTTTTTGAGGATGATCAACGATAATCCAACATTGGATCAAAACTTCAATAATATTGAAAACTTTTTATTGGTTTTAAGATTTGTTGAAGTCTTCTAGATGGATTTAGATTAGAAGGGGTCTCTTTGATGGAATCAAAGTAAGGATCATTTTGGTTTGTTCCGAAATCAAAAAGATTCAATTTTTAGAGCCAAAAAATAATTCTCTCATTTGGATCATGGAGCATTGTATTCACTTGTTTTATAGGGGAAAATTTATTTTTCCTTATCTAACCAAAATATAAAAGAGTGTAACTTTCATTGTTCTGACCACACATAATTTAATAATGTAAAAAATATATATTGAGAGATATCAGTAAGGGGATTGATAACCATAACTAGTTCAAGTGGTTTATTTCAAAATAATGAACAATTAAAAACTAATAAATGTTTCACCCACCCTTCTGACTGGTCAATCTATCCTGGGGAACTACACGATATATCAAATGTTAGGTTGCCTCTAAACATTAAATCAATATTTAAAAATTGAATTTTTCCAATATATAAATGAGATCACCTCCCTTATCTCATGAAATTAAAAAAATTGTAGAGTTAAGAAGGATGGAAAAAAAATTCAAAATTAAAAAAACCATCATAGAATTTGTGATCTCTAGTTAAGGTAAAATCTTATTAAAGTGTTATTTATGATTTTAATACACATATGGGGAAATAATGTAATCTTTTTAAATCTTTCATAATGTTAAAAATAAAATGTGATTATTTTGGTGAGAAGGTAATAACATAAAATTATTATTCCAGGTAATACTCACATAATAATAATTAAGGACATGATAAAAACACTCATTATGTATATTATTCAATGATAAAATATTTTTCCATAGAAAAACATACTTAGATGATAAGATGTTTCCTTTTATGTATGAAAAAAATAGAATATTTAATCCAAGATAAAGGGTTAATGTTATATTATTGTTGATATTTAGCAAAAAAAATTAAAAAAATAGCCATGTATAAGTAATAAAAGGTTGGAATCATATCTATTAAAACCAAAAAATCATGAAATAAGATAATGAATTCTATATTATTCTTCAATGATTAATTTAATTGTTGCTTAGTTTAAATAGAATGGTATGAAAATAAGATATCATTTGAATATTATGAACACCTCCATAAAAATTGATGAATCCCCCAAAATATATATTATCATATGTAGAAACAGAGAGAAACCAAACTACAATATTTGGATGTAATGTTTTACCCATGAAAAATATGGAACCATGGTTCAAAAAAAGATGAATTAACCAAAGTTTTTTTACTATGGATAATTTTTATGATGTCCCTCATTTTTCTTAAAGTATTACTAAATCGTTTTAATGATAAAAACCTAATAGATTTACGAACAATTGATCGAATGTTTTATTTTTTTTGAAAATTAGGAAAATAAACTGGTGGAATAGTAATAAGAAATTTAAAAATAAAAATATATTGTTCTTCATCCCTTTAAATATTCGCTTCTCTTTAGTACATGTACTCACCGGAGGATATACGTTAATGATAGGGGAGTTATAAAAGCATAGCGAGAGGATAAAAAAATACACGAATATTTATATAATGGGAGAGAATAATAATAATCATAACATAAGAATACCATCATCATCATAATAATGTGAGGAATAATTGGATAAATGAATGAAATATTGAAATGAAACATAATACCATAGTGTTCAAATAGAATCAACATTTTTGAACAAATATGACAACATATTAACACATAAAATATCTGCAGAATATTAAAATCATCAATTTGAAAAAATATATCATTAGGATCATTCATAATAAACATTATCATAAGATATACATCACATTTACCAATTCAATATTGGTATATTTAATTTTTTTCTCACTTTTCACATCATAACATTTACTTAATCATGAATGCCACATATAATGTATGCCAATCAATAATAAAAATGATGTTACTAAATAGATTATGTAAGATAATTTTTTATATAGTAATAATAATTATTTTAGAAAAAAATAAATAACTCAAGAGGATTCAAGATGTGTAATGGAAAGAATAGTTATTTTAGAGAATCATTGTATTTGTAATAAAATCATATTGGAACCATGTATTCCCAAAAAATAAAAAAGAATAAAATATAAATGATATTTGAGAAATATTAAATTATTAACCATACTGACATTTTTCATAGAAATTTAATAACCCAAAGAAAGTGATATCAGTTTGAGAATTTCCTAACCTTAATTTTAAAATCATTCTGCACTTTTTCATAATATCCTAGAAATTAAAATGTCATCTGTTAATTACAGAATTCATGACAAGTTATATATGAATTTGATTTATTATAATTTTATTAGGAACATTTATGTAAATTTTTAAGAGTTATATAATTATGTTTCTTCATTTTGGGAGCTTTTATTTATATGGTTTATGGTTGGGTTCCATTGAGTATAAATATGGGGTTTATTGTCATAAGGGAATAATTTCATCAGATGTGAATTTATTTTTTATTAATTAAGTTTAAAAAGACTAAATGGACTCATTTATCATATGATTATATTTTATAGGTATGATTTTTTAAACAAAACGTTAATGGGGATGTTTTTTTTGAAATTTATACGACCATCATGAACCTGTAACATTTTATTTCATAACGTGTTTTTAAATTTGTTCTTGTACACGACTCAAGCTATAATAATTATATTAATATAAGATTTATCCATAATAATTCTTTTTTCCATCATGTAAGGCATTAAAAGAAAAATTAAAACTCATTATACATGAAATAGGTGAATCGATATATCATGGATGATGTTTTCATTTTTTGAATAAAAGGAGATGTTAAAATATTTGATTATGGATATTCCATTAAAATAACAGAATTATTTTATATATAATATTCTAAAGTAAAAAATCCTATTAAGATAGGGGAGGTAATTATATGATAATAAATTAAATGAAATTAAAATATAGAAAATTGGGATTCTAACACTTTAATATAGTCTCCTTAAGAACCTCTTTAATGCACTAGGATTTTGTATTTTTGAAAGGAAAAAGACTAACAAATTACATATTTTATTAATTTTAAAATTATAAATCATGTTCCTTTACAATATATCTTTTAGGTCATGATTATTATTAAATTATAGAAATCCCATTAATAGTAACCCCATATATTAAAAATGGAAACTTATACTAATTGCCATTTTTTTCAACAAAGAGAATCCTTTATAAAATAAAACATTGTTTTATTTCATGAATTTACCTAAGAATACACTTCATGACCTTACCATTCACATTGAAATTCATTAAAACGTGTGAAAAGAATTTTATAACACTTAATGAGCATAAAATATTAATAAGGGACATAAAATTAAAGGAAATAATTATTTTAAAAAAACATGTGAACCCTAGAAAAATGCATTCCTTGAAAACATAACATTTTACCTTTATTTGTAAAAATAATTAATTTTAATAGATCATTTATTTTTAATTTGGAAAACATATTATTCATATAAGAAATCATTATATATAATTAAAAATTCATATAGTTACCTTATGACAAAATTATATAAAATCATTACATAACCCTTACAAATAGAATAACCATACAGTATACTTACATATCTAGAGTACCCAATGCATTAGAGAGATATAATGGGGCTCAATCATCATATCATGAGCTATAATGGGGCCCAACCTGTCTTATCGTGAGCTATAATGGGATCAACCATTAACAAACAATTTCCAAGGAACATATCTTGAATAAAACCCTAGATAAAAATTTAAAATCCGTGATAAAAACACATTTAAATATCAAAATACACTTTTCATGTAAAAATCACTTTTAAAATATAAAAACCAAGAACATAAAAATGGAAAAATCTAATTTTAAATTTGAATATGAAAACTTATAAAGGAATACAAAATGTAAAAAAATGTATTTATAATGGTATAATCTACTCAAGATTCATAATTTAAACAAAACATTCTGTTTTTCATTTGTATTAAGATTTTAAAAAGGAACAATGAATGATTGTTTTTAATAGAAAGTTGTTTAAATGAAACCACAAAAATTAACTTTTTGAAAACACTTTAAAGAATTTATAAAAATAATATCTTAAAAAATTAATGTACATATAAATACCTTTATATAAATAATTTTATAAAATAAGAACTTGAAAGATAATGATCTAGAAAATAAATCTTTTGAACATTTAAAATAAGGTTTAATTACATAAAAAGTTCCTTAACATGATTTTGACTCATAAAATTCATTATTTATTATCCTAAACAACAAATGTATGTTAATTATTATTTTAAGAAACATTTTAAACTACATTATCTCTTTTATATTACTTCATACCATGTTATAAAAATTATTTATTTATTTATGTTTATGTTGGAAATTTTGATAATATTTGATACATGGGTAAAATTTGACTTTGGTATGATTTTAATAGTAAAATAAATCATTATAAATAATATGAAAAATAATATCGATGACAGAATTAAAAAATTATTGCATCAATTATACATTTAGGTCAATTTATTAAATATGGGTATGAAAAATTAACTATCTTACAATCATTCAGACGGTAAGCCGTACATACGCATTACAAACATTTTGGTTATTAAATTATAATTTCTAAAAGACGGTAAGTATTATTTTATCCTTAAATAATGAGAATTATATCATTAATATTATATTATAATGTTAAATATACTTATTTATATCATCCATGTTATGTGGTGATGAAAAATGAATCATACTGCTTCGTGGGGGTAATAGTTATCACATATGCAGAAATGATGTTATATTTCATATGTTCTTGGAAGGGAAATAAAAATTGATAAATAATCCTTAAATATTTATAATTATGTAATTAAAATCATATAAAAAATTCAGTTCATCACTATAACCTGTTATGAGAGACGTTTATGGAATCAAATTATATCTATTTTCGACGTGGTAGTCTATCGTACAAATGACCTATTAATTATTTTCTAATTTTATGGAAATGGGGATGGATATTGATGATGATATTAACCTAATAATATATCTTATATTTTTTATCTAGTATTTATTATTTCAACATTTATTAATAATATTTCAATGTTGTGGATGATGAAATAAAATAGAACCACTTAATTAAAAATGAAACCTCTCATTCAGAAAACCTTATTTGATTAAAATATTACCTCCTCTAAAGAGGGTGTTATTACTAAAATAATAGCACTAAAATCTAGGGAGTTATTCTAAAATTTTATTTGGGAAGATATTGGCCAATTCATATAGGTTTTTAAATGTGAAAAATAGAGATGAAGGGGTACCCTATTAAAAGAGATAGGACATGCACTATATGAATTCATCAAATTTATAAATTAATATAAATTAGTTATCTATTCGAAATTGGACAAAACGATATTTATTTTTAACATATTATTGTTATAGGTCATAATCAATTCATACAAATTAAATTATACCTATTTTTACTATTTTCATAATACATATATTTTTGGATTTCACCTTTATTTTTCATTTTTAATTTTTACCCACCTATCATGTAATTTACATTTTGAGGAGTAATATAGTTACAATAAATTGTGAAAAGAATAATAAAAGGGTCATTAATCACATTTTAATACTTAAAAAATAATTTTTATAATTTTTAAATTTTTATTAATTTTATATCATTTAATAAAATAAAAATTATTTTATAATAGAAATATCATCAATGAGGACATTATTCATCAAATGACATATTTAAAATATCATAATAAAATTATATACAGAGAAAAACGCATTTAACTCTACAATAACATGTAAAATGGTTCAAAAATCCTTGTATGAAATTAATTCTCTAAAAATATGATTATTTTAATATTTTAATATCATTTATTCGATATTTCCTTTTATTAAACAATTAATACATCATCATTGTATAATAATTTAATTTAATTATTCCTTCCTGAGAAAGTAAATATAAATCATCATGATTAATAAAAGCATTTTATCTTTAAATTTACTATTTATAGTCGAGCATGTCCTTTATATACCCCCATATTTGAATTATTTCACTATTTAATAACAAAATTGTGAAAAAAGTTATTTTTCATTGAAAATAATATCATAAATGTCATATTATAAACCATGTGTCTTCCAAAGGTAATAATTTTAGATAAAAAATATTTTTGGTCAAGAATATCTCATCCAATGAAATAAGGACAAGTGTTATTGTAATGTTATAATATTTATAATATTATTTTTAACTTTAATTTACTTATTTACCCTAAAGTGTTATAATAAACAATATTACTAAATATACTATTCAATATTTCAAAACAAAAAATTTATCTATTTACTAAACATGGACATTTTTTCCCATATATTGAATCCAATTTTCAGAAATTAAAAACACAACATATTATAAAAATAATTTAAAAATAATTTCATTGACACATCGAGAAAAATGATTTTATAGTAAAATCATTTAAAAGATTGCAATAATTTTATATCCAATTTCAATTATAAATGTAATGTGATGACCAAAAGTGGGTTAATTAATAAAAACATGATATAATTATAATTTAAAATATTTCACACATAAAAATTAACACTATAAATAAATTTTTTGAAAATGTTCCATTAAAATGCATTATTTTATAACTATTCCTCATAACATGATGCTTATAAGAAAAATACAATAAATTATTCCAATCTAAATTATTATAAGTAATATTTAAAATTATAAGTTTATATTTTTAAGATATAATGTATGAAATTTTCAAAAATTATAGTGCAAAAAAATAGTCCCATCAAATGGTGTCAAAAATATGTTTGAATAAAAACTTATTTTATAAAAAAAAATTGGATTTGTTCCTATCTTAGGTATTAAAAACAAATAATATGCATTTTAAACAATATATTTAATATTATATATATATATTAATAATATAATATAACTTGATCAATTTTTTTATGGGTATAAAATTCTATTGTGCACATTTAAATAGCTAATTAAAAAAAGTTTTTTATTTTATTTTTAAATGTGTTGTAAATTCATATATAATTAGTTGGTCATATTTTTATATATAATTGTGTAAACCAAATTTTTATAATAAAATTAATCCTTTTCACACCCTCTCTTCTAACAGCTAGGTTATAATGATAATAATTAAATAATAACATTTAGTTGTTTGTTTAAGCTTGATGTATTATATCATGTATAATATCGAACATTGTGTTTCCTTTTAAAAATATGGAATTTTATATTACCTACCCCAATTTATATATTGGATTCCTGAAACATTGAATTCAGGCTTCGAAACTACGGTTTAATATTTCAAAATACATTTATTGAAGTACCACATCTGGAAAAATAATAATATGACACCCACCATAAAATAATGAAAGGGATTTATGAACATCATATGAGATAACACATACTGAGGTTCTATTGAAAAAAACTTGGACATGGAATAAAAAATGAACTATAATGTTCTGATAGAGAGTGATTAAGAAAATGCTCATGATAAATTTACCTATTAAAGAAGCATTAATTCTTTTGGGTTACAAACACATGGATTTCTCAAAAATGAAAGTAAAATGAAAATATTTTGGTTTCAATATTCCTTTCATTGATTTGAGGATTTATTTTTCTACATATAATAACAAAATAATGTAATATTCTTACATGAAAATTAAATTTTAATAATTTAATTAATTTTTACTAAAAACACTTCTTTTTCACCAAATGGTGAGTATTCAAGATAAATTTTTCTCGCATAAAGCATCAGAATAAAGTTATAGAGATTAAAATAACACAAAAAATATTAAATATCTATTTATAATTAATTTAGACATTATCCAAAACCAAAATGGTTTGTATAAGATTATATAATTCAAAAAAAAATTAAAAATTTATAACGAAAATAAACTTCAATATCCAAAATTCAACAGTATTACCCAAAGTTAATCATAGACCATTCAATAAAAAATTGTGCCTAAAATTCCAAAAGACATTCCAAACTATGATTAAAATATAAAATTCATAAGGATTTGATCACATAGTCTTCCAATATTTATTTAATTATTTATCTCCAAATAATTGGAATCACTCTTAGGTATCATACCAAAAATATAATTTTCTAAATCAAATAATCTCCAACATGTGCTAATTATTTCCATAAATAACCATAATCTCCATATATCTAAAATAAAATCATATATTCTCCTCAAATATAATTCAACCACTACTTATAAAATAAAACCTCTTATTATTCTATTTACCTTGATCAAATAGGGTTCCCAATATGGTGAACATCTTATGAAATAACATCAATAAATTAATCGAGAAAATCAACTTCCAATACAATGGTTTTCTATTTGTTAAAATCTATGTTCCCAAAATACAATTAATCTTCCTCAATTAAACCATTTAACTAAGCATATGAATACATACTAACTGGGACATAACAAAGTCCAGGGGTAGGTGACATACCATTTTCAACCTTCAGTTGTGGGATCAAACCCCATTGCCTTGTCAGACAAGACAGGTTGTCACCCATCCTAGAGGTTTTCTATTTTTTAAAACTATATAATTATTATAAAACACCCAAAATGTGATAATGTCTTTTAAATAACCCTAAATTTTACTATCTTAAAATTTTAACTCATACCCTAAATTTTTTAACACAAAAACCTATAACCCATAATTACCTCAAAAGTAAATGTTTCTAAATATACTGTTAATAACCCTTAAATTTCAAATTATAAAGCCTCAATAGGGGAATCAATGAAATTTATCTTATGATGAACCATAATCTTATAAACTCATGATTATATCCCTAACTCTTAAAAAATATTCTAATCTCTAAAAAATTTTAAACCCTTCTCTCATACAACTAGTATGGACCCAGCAATAAACAACATATATTATAGTTATTTTTAAAATATAATCCACATTATTATTCAAATGATCATTTAGGTCTACTATTTTATATAATTATGAAAATATATTACATATCAAAACCATTAATTACTAGTAGACACTTATACTCGGTATCCTTTGTAGGATTGAAATATGAATGTAGATGATTAAAAACAAGAGGGGGGATAATTGTATAATTTAAAAATTCCTTTAGAACATTTAATGTTGGTAAAAATATTTCACTTTTAACCTTAAGGGAAACTATGTTTAACAAATTTAAACAAGGTAAATTCACAAGAACTATTAGTTATACAAACTTACAAGGTTCCAGATATATACTTCCAGAAATGAAACATAAGAACATTTTACAAGGAAAAGATTATACCTTAAAGCCTATAGAATATTCTTAATCAGAGTATACAAAAACAAGGAAGTATAGGATAGTTATATATTGTTTATTAAAAAATGCAGTGGAAATAAACTTAAAACAAAACAAGTAGAAAGTATGAAATCTTTTAACCAAAATTGTTAAGTATCCAAAAAACATGGATAAAGGTCCCTTGATTTATACATTCAAGAAAGTCTGTCTCATCCACAACAGGGTAAGCCCTCGATAAGAATATCAGAATATGACTTTCTGACCCCACAAATCCCTCAACTTCAAGGTAGTCGGAACCTCTGTCTTCCTAACCAAGGAAGTCCTCGAACTTTAAGGTAGTCGACACCTCTATCTTCCTACCCCCATAAGACCTCGAATGTACTCATCAACATTCAGAGTCTCACAAATCAATCTGAACAAGATGTCCAATACACACAAAGAATGAGAGTATCCCTCTCTAGAAATCACTTCAACAACATGTAATCTCTAGTGATCAACCAATATGGAACTGATATGGACCTTTCTCAAATGAACTTTTATTTATAGGAACTTCTCCACCGGTCATCTCCCTCATCTAACAGTCATATTTTTCCTTAAATTTTATAGGGACCTAGACATGTGTCACTCAAACAACGATTAGTTAGAAATATATTGTGAGACATCGTTTCATAACATGATAAGAAAAATATGGTTGCTTAATCAAATCCATTTTTCAGAGTCTAAGGAAAAATAACGGTCGATGTCTAAGAAAGTAAACATTCAGAGTCTAAATTACATAGATATTCAGATTCTGTTTTTCAAGGAATTAAGAATCATAATTCTATAGACATTAGATTCTGAATTCCAAAGAAATTCGGAGTCTAAATTCTGAGGAATTCCGAGTATGAATTATATAGAATTAATAGTGTGTATTTCATATAATTCGGAGTCTGAATTTTAGAAAATTCTGAGTTTTGAATTCATAGGAATTCAGAGTCAGAATTTTGGAGAATTCAAAGTCAGGATTTTATAGGAATTCAGATTCTGAATTTAAGATAATTCAGAGTCTAAATTTCAAAGTAATTCGAAGTGTGAATATTAGAGGATTCAGAGTCTGAATTTGAGAGGAATTCGGAATCTGAATTTTAGTGAATTAAGAGTTCGAATTTCAGAGAATTCGGAGTCTGAATTTAGATTAATTCGGATTCTAAATTCAGAGGAATTCAGAGTCTGAATTTCAAAAAAAATTGGATCCTGAATTTTGATCCTGAAAACAGAATACTCTATATCTAAGTATTTATAGTATTCCGAGGTTTTAGATATGAAACCGCATTTTAAACCTAGAAATAGAATGAGTTGGATTTTAAGAAATTATAACATGAACAATGAAAACATGTTAAGTATAAATATTCCTTGGGGAAGGAAAATTTTCCTTATTAAGGAAAATCTAGGAAATGATAAAATTTACTTGAGGAAGGAAAATATTCCGTATTAAAATAACTAATGGGGAAAATAAACTTTTCCTTGAGATAGAGTGTTTGTGATTTCCAAAACATAGAAGAATGGAAAATTCATAAGGAACCCCTATTAACTCGACAACCTCTTTATAAAACAAGGAACCCATTTTAAATAAAACATGTTTTCTTTTCAGGAAATATCATCACAAAATTCATCATGTCCTCATCATTGTCCTTACACTTCCTTTAACATTATGAAAAAAATTCAAATCATAGGGTTATAAAAAATATAATTAAGGGATATAATATTAAGGGATATCATCATGTCATTAAAAAAATCAAAACACATGAAAAAAAATTTCCTTGGAAACAAAACATTTTACCCATAAATGTAAATATCACTACTTTAGAAAAATCATTTATTTTACCATCTAAAAAGAATTATTCCTCTAAAAACTCATTATAATGCATAGATAATTCATGTAGGTACATAGGGTCATCATTACATAAAACATTTACAGAATCATTATAGATGGAAAAACCATATGGTGACTTCCATCTCTAGAGTACCCAATTCATTGGAGAGCTATAATGGGTCTCACCCGTCATATGTTGATCTATAATAGGGATCAACCCACCATATCATGTAATATAGTTGGATAAACCTATAATAAACCACATTCAAGTAACATATCATGAATAAAACACTTTAAAACCTTTTTAAATACATAATAATAATACATTCATATATAAAATTAATATTTTTAGGTAAAAATCAGTTTTAAAATATAAAAAATGATCATAAAAATAGAACCATTTTCTCTGAAATAAACTTTGAAAAATTATAAGGGAATCTTTAAATTAATAAATTATCATGAAATATTGAGAAACCAATATTTTCATATAGGGTAAAAACATTCCCTTTGACATTGGTAAAATGAGTTTAAAAAGGAACATTAAATTAAGGTTTTTAAATAAATTCATTTACATAAAACATTAAAATAATTCATTTTTAAAACATTTTAAAGAATGGAAATAATTACAAAATTAAAAAACTAATTTAAATATAAATAAATTCATAATTTTTTTTAAAATACTCACAAATAAAAATTATTTAGAAAATAAATCTTCCAAACATTTTAAATAAGATTTATTTAATTGAAAAGTCTCTTACCATGAGTATGAATTGTTACATGTGTTCTCTATCCTCATGAATAATAAAAATATGTTAATTATTTAATTAATAAAAACATTTTAATGTGTATTATTCTTTTTATTTCAATTATACCATGTTATAAAAAATAATTGTTTATTTATGTTTTTGTTGAACATTATGAAGATATTCAGTACATGGGCCCAAAATAACTTTTGTAATATTTCAATGGTGAATGTTCTCATATATACATAATCTATGAAATAATATTAATTAAATGATGATAAATTTTTGATCAATTATAATTTTAAATCATTTCATTTAATTTGGATATAAAAAATTTACTATATTATAATCATGGAGATGTTTATCCATTAGTACTCATCCGTAATGTTTCCAATTTCTAATAAACATATTAGAAAGAAGGAAAGTATTATTTTATAATTCCATAATTATAATTATATAATTAATATTGTACTATTTATTTAAATATACTTATATATATCATCTACATGATGTTGTGATGAAAGATGAATCACATTCATTCATGGAGGTTATAGTTCACACGTTAGAATGAATGAGCTTATTATTTTTATACCCATGGAAAGGTATGAAAATAAATTATATAATATCAATTAATAATTATTAATATTTCATTAATTATATATATATAAAAATTAATTCCACCATTATATGTAGTATTTAGGTATGGTTATTAAAAACGAATTATATCGGTTCACAAGGTGATAGTCCACTGTAAGAACAAAGGATTAATTATTTTACCATTTTATTAATATGGAGATGGATTTATGTAATGTTATCAAAATAATAATATCTCAATACATTGAGGATATTTTATTTATTATTTTATAATGGTTTTGGGGGATTCTAAGTCATCGGAATAGGAAAAAAATAGAAACACTTAATTAAAAACAATTTGTCTCCTTTTGATGACCATCATTGATTAAAAACATAACACCTATAAAAAGGTTTTTCTACCAATGAAATGAAACTAAAACGTAGATATGAATTATATTATGGTATTTAGGTTGGTATTTAGAAAAAATAGTGTTTTAAGTGTGAATTAATGAGATGGATGGGTGACATTTTATAAGAAAAAAGGGGACCAGTCTTAGAATCCTTCAAATAATAAAATTAATATAAATGAATTTTCATTTCCAATTGCATAAAATATGATTTATTTTAAATATAGGATTTTAATGAGTCCAAATAATTTCATAAAATGAAAAAAAGACAAAAATTAACTATTTTTTAGTTTTTACCTATTTGTTTTAAAGCTTATTTATCTTTTTTAATTTATACCATGATATCTTGTAATTTACAGTTTGTGACCTAATGTAATTACTAAAAAATGTAAAAATTATAAAAAATGAGTCATTGGTGACATTTTAAGACTTATCCCAATCATTTTGAAGAATTTCATATTTTTATTAATTTAATATCAAATAATAAAATTTTATTTATTTTAAAAATTTTTTAATGCCAATTTTGAAAGTATTCCTCATCTGATTTTTTAAAATTATCATAATAACAGGGTATATTATAAAAAAATATTCTAACTCATAACTATAATGTCCTAATTTTTACATAAAATTCATTGATGACATTATTTTTCTAAAATTACAATTATTTTAATATTTTTAATACTAATTATTCGATATTTCCTTTAATTAATAAATTTCCACATCAAAATTATTTAAGACTGTAATTTATTTATTTCATCCCTAAAAATTAAAATAAATTTATCATGATTAATATTAAAAAATTATATTCAGAAATAATATATATATTAGAAAATATCCCTTCTAAAACCCCATATTAAATATATTCCACTTGTTAAAAAAAGAAGTGTGGAAAATTGAGTTTTTGAAAAATATTATTATAAATGTAAGGGTATAATACATGTGGAATCCAATGGTTATAATTTTGGATAATATAATATTTTGTTTGAAACAAACTCATAAAATAAAAAATAGTCAATTTTCATGGTAATTTAATTATATTTATAATATTATTTTTCCCTTTAATTACCCTATTTATCCTTAAAAGTGGTATCAAATAAATTTAATAAAGTTACTATTATTACTATACAAAAATAAAATGGGACATATTTACTAAATTTTGACATTAATATTGAAAATATGAAATCTCAATTTCAAAATTGAAAACATATAAATTTTTAAAATTAATTCAAAATTGACCTCATTGATGGATTGAGAAAAATAGGTTCGTGAAATAAAAAGGTTTAAAATATAGAAATTTTTTTATAATAAAATTAATTGTAAAATTTATCCCAATAAAATAAATTTGATTTAATGATAAATGAAATGATTTAATGATAAATGAAATGATTTAATGATAATTTTAATCCATTCGAATATATAATTTTTAACTATAAATAAATTTGATGAAAAAACTATTTCCAATTAAATTATAGTATTTTTTCACAGTTCATAGAAACAAGAAACTTATCAAAAAAATATAAAAAAATTAAAAAAAAATTAATTTATTATTTTCCATTTTAAAATAATATTTTTATATTTTTAAAATATATTTCATAAGAGTAAAAAACAATATTAAAAATAAGTGTTCCAACAAAAGGTGTCAAAATGCCTTTTTCACAAAATTCTTCTTTTTACGTATAAAAATGTATTTTTTATTATATAACATCTACAAAAAAATAAGACGAATTTTGATCAATATATTGATTATATTATAAATATATAATTAATATATTATAAAAATTTATTTTTTATTATTTGCATCCAATGATCCTTGTTTTCCTTTTAATCCATGTTCAAACATCAATTTTTCCACTATGTTAACAATGTGTGATATTAAATAAATGAGTTTTTAAATATTTAAATTGATTTTCGCTACCATCATATTATTTTATTCCTATTCACATCACAATTTTACATATGATTATTTTTTTTCACGGTGTCTTTATTAAATTTTTTTTCAAATTTCTGAAATGTTTTATCATTATCATAAAAAATGGTTTCATGGAATGTGTCTTTAATGTAACATAATTTTATGAAGATATTAATAAATAAAATTTGAATTACCCCTTTATGACTTATCTTCCATTTTCAACTTATTATTCTCCAATGAAGTAATGGTTCGTATACTTTTTTATTATTTTTTGACTAATAATTTTTTGTGATAATGATTTTGGTTTTTTTAATACCATTCTAAATATATATTATACTCATTTTATTATAATCAGTTGTTTATAGTAAGATTAATGATTGGATTTTATGTGGATTTGATATATATATATGATGATGGGTGAAGTCTTTTATGACCCCTCAAATTCATTATTTATGGTTTTATATCTTATGAGATAACTCATTGAATCATTTTGGTAATTCAATCTCGGTTATGAGAATCGATTACAAAATGATTTTCCACATTGTGAATCAAGTAGGGATTCATGATATACTATGTAATGGAAATAGGGATTTGATACCTGCTCTATTTTGATATTCCAACCTATTCTAGTGATACTTACAATTCATATTATTATTTTATTCTTTTCTTCCAAGCCATGATTTTTTTATAATATTCCATACTCTAAATATAATACTTTTTCTTAAGTTATAATTTCATATATATTTTATTTTTAATTTTTTTTCTTTTAGGACACTATTTTTATGACATTTTATGAGGATTATTTTACTATTACAGTTATTTGTAATTATAAATTATGTTTTATAGTTACAATTTCTAAAACCATGATCATTTTATAGGTTTTCTCTCATATTCTCATATTTTCCCACATTTTTATGACTATACATTTATAACTAGTTGATAATTTTCCCTTACTGGTCATTTGAGATGAACCATTTAATATATATATACATATATATATATATATATTCCACTAGTAATGAAGATGATATTATCATATAATATGTCTATATGATGGTCTATAAGAACAAATTTGTGTAGAAATTCCATCCAATGTTATAAATTAATATGTTATTGTATCTAGTCTCCGTAACATGAAACCATTCATTCCTCAGGTTTTCATACTACTAGTGAGATTTATTAATTTTACCATGGAATCAAGGTAATATTTATGAATGTCTATCTTAGGCCCCATTTACTATTATCAATGGAATGGTTTAGATGTTTATTAATAATGGAGTAGTTACCTTTATTGTTAGTGCTATAAATACTCAGTGAAAACCCTTGAAATGTGTCTAACTATAGGATACTATCCTAAAATATTAGTAATGTCTTCAGTAGTTTGTATTCCTAGAATAATAACTATGTTTGGATAATATAATGTGGATTTATATATGGAAAATATGTTATTATGGGAAAACATTCCATGAGGTTTGGCTATTCATTGAGTTTTTCATCACATTGAGTCATGATGAGTTGGTAAAGACTGCACAAATGGCTAGAAACTCCTAGGAAATATTCATTGGTTGAGAATATTCTCATTATGAACGAATTTGAAAGAAAACATTCGATTGTAGATTATGTGATTTGGTATATAATTGAAATAAATTGAATTTATGTAACCTTTTAAAAACTTTTATTGATATAGAATGAGCTAACGGAGATATAGAATAACATATTGATTTCAAATGGTATTGGGATTAAATTTCATATCCCATTTTTATTATTAATAATGGAAATACCGTATAGTGTTAAATAATATTAACTTATGTTAATTCATTTGGTTTTAAAAATGTCTATATGTAGCATAAACCAAGTTAATATTGAATGTGATGGAATATACTGTAATTTTACTAATTTGGAACCAAATTTTACTGAATATGGTTTCGAATATCTTGTTAAAATTATCATAAAACAATATCACATTTTTTTTAATAACATCTTTAATTATTAACATTTGATCCCTCCAAATAAATAATGGAGGGTTTTCCAAGATGATTAGGTGATGATGATGGTAAAGGAAAAAATTATCCAACATCATTCATGTCAAAAATGTTGGAAGAGACACCTAGGGTAATGTCCCAGTGTATCTATAAGATTTTTTATGTATGGTAAATGAGGACATAGAAAAATAATCATCTTAAGAAAATTGAATTTTTTGGTGAACATGCTGATAAATATAATTCTTATCCTATGAATCCACATGCTATTAGATGTTTTAGGGGTGGGTATTTTGTACACTATATAAACTAGTGAAATATTTCTTGGGATTAAGATGAAAAATTTCACCAATAACCTCATAGACCCTGGGATTGAGGAAAAGCCTATAAAATTACTACTATTGACGCGTATGGTGATAATTATTTAGATATAAGTAAAACAATTCTTCAGTCTAGGTTTATATATATGTTATATCAGGTATGTTTTCACTGAGTATTAGTTTTAAAATAAAAACACATCAAGGTGTCTTTATTTTATACATGTTATTTGATTCTTCATCAAATATTGTGGGAATATGATTCAAGTTAATCTTATTATCCCTAATTTATGTAATACACCAAAATTGTATTAAGTTTTTTAAATTAAATGGTATTATTTCGTGACCAGGCACTGAGATAGTGTATGATTCCAAGGCTTTGTGTTCCCGAAATGGCCCGTCGAAAATTATTATGTTTTTAAATAAAAAGCATGGGCAGTTTTCTATAAAAAGACGAATAACTCTCAGACTGGTTTGTAGATCTCAAATCCTAGGGCACTTCTGCATTTCGGATGGTGGGTTTACCCTATGTGTGACTTATGTTTAGTCGGCGCAAGACTTTAGTGAGAAAACCTGAAAATGGCGTAACCATAAATAAAATAATTAAATAAAATTATTTTATTTTTCAAATCCCTATAAATCACAAATGGTGACTTAGATTGAAAATATATGACCACCATTGCGCTCTTGAGGGTATGCATTGTATAGGAAAATCTTGACATTGGCTAGTGCTAGTCAACAATGGGAAGTAATTTTTGGCCATAAATAAAATAAATCAATAATGTTATATTATTTTGAAATCCTTATATCTCATAAACGGTAACTCAGATTGGAAATCCAAGAGTACCGTTGAGTTTGTGAGGGTATTATTTCCTTAGTAGAGCCTATCGATGGCCATCATGGGCCAACTATGAAAATTGGATTTTGGGAAGTAATTGTATATAATCTAATTTAAATAAGAGTTCAATTATTTTCGAATCCTCATAACTCACTTGTGGTATCTAGGATTAAAAATCTGAGACCACCATTCAGTTTGTAAGGAGATTATATTCTTATGAAGGACTTAACCTTGACCGGCATGGGTTGAGGGAAAAAGTAAAATTCTGAACCATTTTAATGTTCATTTAAATAAACATGTGAGAGGATTTTTCTAACATTTAAACCGGTTCTCGGATTGAAAATACAACGACATAGATGAACTCAGAATGTTGGGATTCACCAAGAAAAGACCTAACATCATCTGGCGAGGGGCGATTGGAAAAGATAGTTTTTGGATTTTTCAGAAAATAAATATAATAAAATAAAATGTTCTATCATCTATTTTCTTCACAGTTAAGAAGTGGCACGTCACCAATTTGGGGATGCAACGAGGTGACACTGGATTTCATTAATGAACCTCATTAATGAGTCAACATTATAATGATGCAACGCAGTGGTAACAGAATTTTTTTCACTCTTTTAATGTTTTAACCAAGGGTGTATTATTGATATGATAGGAACACCATGAATCTATGGAGGAACTCCGTGTGTGAATGACGAATGATTAGAAATGATCAGCAACAATTTTGGGCACCTCCCTCTCCTCTTCGAGTGATCCCACCTTCAATGTCGAATCGAGTGCTTCTGTGTATGGTTTTACATCTATGATAACTCCACCCTTCTATCAAACATTCTCTTCATGTAGGTGTTTCTATTTAACATATGTGTTTCCGCATTCTTATATTTAAATGAAAAACTCAGATCAACCCAGTAATAGGTTGACTCGCGGTTTGATTGTTCTTACAAGAGGTTCATAACTGCGGGATCACTTAGGGGAAATGAGTTTCTCAAATTATTTCATTCTTGATCCTTCTAATGGGAGAGGATTAATGTCGTGATGAATGACTATGGAGGTTCATTCATCAGTTTTTCATGGATTTTTCTCTCCTATTTATCCCTACATATTCTTTTTCTTCATGGGGATATGAACTAATGATCATCGCGTGTTTGCATTATGGTGCAACAATCCAATATCGTCGATCATAGACATAAATGGCACAAAGGTATTTCTAGGATGACGCAGACAGATGGATTGATCTAGTGTGTGAGATACCATCTATTGAGCGATTTTGGAGGAAGTTATCACAACGATGTTATGAGCTGATATAAGTAAAGAGGGTAGACCAAGGGATCCGTAACAACTTCCATATTTGAAAACAAACCACCAGCGTGAGTTTAGTGGCACGCAGACCCCCCCCCCCCCAGTGCACCATGATGGTAGAGACAACTATTTCCATGAAGATATCCATGCAGAGGAGGTCACATCCTTAGCTGTGGAATCAAACACAACATTGAATCGGTCCCGTGGATCAACACCACGAGCCTGATGATCTAGCTTCTAACAATGGTCAGCCGCATTTTTAGAAGTGGGACGCTACAGTAGGTACCGCATCTTGTACGAGCATCACTGGCCTACTGTGCTGTCCGTAGAGTAGAATTCAGCAGGTCAGGCCAGGGCGATCCCAATGGGTTGGGTTAGTGTAATCGTGTTGGTTCATTGGGTTTTGGGTTGGGTCGGACTAAACCCAGAGCCAACCATCCCTTTTTTGGCTCAAACATCTATAACTTTCAAACTGAGTGCCTGTTTGACTAGAATTCTATGTACTTGGTAACCTTTAAGAGATATGGAGCTTTTGAGATACTCTAAATGAGTTTTTGTGGAATTTGGAAGATGACCCAATTGTTTGTGGTTTAGGTCCTTCCTGTACAAGCACTCTTTACCAGAAATTAGTGTGTTTCATAAATATAGGACTCCCCAAGTCATGGGAGTGGCTTCGTTTACGTCAGGTATCTTACTCTTATGGTGTCACACCCCTAAAAGACTAGGGTGAGGGTTCCTAGATATGTTCGTGATAATATATTAGGTACTCCCCTATGAGACCAGGGAGCGGGTCCTCTATCAGTGGAGTCGGTAATCCCATATAGGAGTAGGGTACGGTTCTTACACATCTAATATATATAGAGTCATTACTCCCCTATTAGGTAGTTTTCATGTCCTCTATAATAGGATTCGGCACTCATATGATGTTCTAGGGAACATGTCCTCCATACATGATCGAATAGATTCAGTACTCCCCTATTGGGTTGGGTGCGGGTCCCTTATGATAGGAGTCGATAATCCCTTGTGGTTCTAGGGTGTGGTTCCCCCACACATGAACTGATAGAGTCGGTACTCCCCTATCATACCAAGGTTTGGGTCCTCTACTCACCGAGTAGTACTCCACTACTAGGTAGGGTTAAGGTCATCAAATTGAATTGGAGCTCCCTCGGCAATCAAACATAGTAGCAAGGAGCAGGACTATCCACTTGATGAAAAATATGCCCAGATATGAGCTAGTTCTCCCTTGATAGACTGAGGTGTGGGATGCTCCTTAAAAGGGTTACCAAGGTTTCACGAGATAATTAGGCATAGTACTCCCACTTTTGTGTATAGTGGTGAGGGCGGGCCTCTCTACTTGGGTTTCCATAGTCTTTCATTGGGAGCAAGAAAACGATGACTGAACCATCAGTGCTGGGCACTGAAGCTGGACCTAGTAGAATATTACTGATGGATCACATTCTCTCAGATGTACCATTTGAAATGGTATAGTTGTTCCCGTGTATTGTACCACTCGGACGGGTGCCACTAAGGATGGATGAGCTCATGGAGTGTGATCTTTTGGTTTCATGTATTGCCTCTCAAGCCTATTATGAGAATCTTGATGATGGATAAAATGTAGGAACCTTATGTTTCCTAGAGTCTGAAATGAGTATATCTAAATTTTCATGATATATGTATAGGAATATACCTGTGTCGATTTGACTATTGTTTTCGTGAGGGGATTCCCTTGTGCTTTACCATTGTGGTTTCAGTGTGTCTAATTGAGTATTTTTCTACACACCCCTGAATAGGATTTTCCCGCGCATGTCATGTCTTGTGTAGATGGTTGACTCTTTGATGAAATCTAGGGAGGAACACATCAAGGTGGCGCTCAGTGAGATCAAATATATGAGGAGTAATCCTATGTCTATAGGTAGCTACCCATCACCTACCCTTTAGGTAGGGTTATCAGTGGACGAGCTTCAGGGATATGGAGTTTTACTTTTGTTCTTTCATTATTTTGGGGGGTTGTATACTTACTCGGTTTTCAACCATGTTCATTAATTTTCATTGCACACTGGTTTTGTTATACCCAGTGGCTTGCATACATAGATTATTTGGCCTTTTAATTTCTAATACCTTTGTTTTGGAGTTCTGTGCATGTGTATAGGTACTTAGGAAAATGCCTCCCATTTGTGGGATATGCCTACTCGGTGCTTGTCGCCAAACCCTGGCCTATTGAAAGAGGGCTTGGGGTAGTCATGGAATGTGCCCTGGGGACAGGTGGTGACAGAGTGGTATCATAGGAGGTCAGATCTACCTGAAAACCACAATGTCATGAGCTTCGTTTGTGTCTCTTAGTGATAGTGTTATGATGTTTCGTGTTCAGATCTCAAGAAAGAAGTTATATTGTTGGTATAGAGGCTAACGTATCCATTCACTGGGACTCTGATAACCTACATTTTAGCTTAGTGCATTAGAACACTATTAATTGGGAAATAACTGGTACATGAATCATATTGGAGTGGTTTTTGTTTTATATGTACTTCTTAAGTCAGCTCTCCAGATATACTCTATTAACTATTTTCCATTTTGATCTATTTCAGGATTCCTCCATGATGAAAACCATATAGGATACTTTTGTGTGATCATGATGATGATGATATGCCCCGTGATGAGGCTTTAATGCAGGAAGTAGTTTTGAGGAGTTTCCCCCATGTGGTCTAGTGGAAGTGCCACCACACGTAGTACATCACATTTTACCAACAGTTCAGGCCGAGGATGCATGTAGTCTGAGTGTGCTACATGAGTTCCAGTGGAAGTTAGCTTTGAAATACTAGGTTTATCTGCACCGTAGTTAGTAGATGAATGGCTCTAGTCGGTCACTCGAGTTTTCAGCGTAGTGATGATACCTTCTGATCATATAGTTATCCTAAATGTGAGCCTTCATCAGGACTCGATGGCATGATTGTGGAGCTTGGTAATACATTTTCATGATGTGGAGACATTATCTTGGGAGTAGTTAGAAAAATTATTCATAGAAGAGTTTTACCCAGCCACACTGGGGTCATTACGTATCCAGTAGCATATGCAACATTGACAGTGCAACATGATAGTGGAGGAGTTTTCAGTGAGGCTGAATGACATATCGTAGTACACCCTGGACATGGTACGAGACCTATTTTTTCAGAGCTCAAAACATCAAGAAGGTATTACACCAAAGATCAAGGCATCAGTGGTTCCGCTAAATATTCTCACCTATGATGTGGTGTGGGAGATAACCAAGGTGGTTGAATGTTTTGTGGTGAAGGATTAGATTAATTTAAACCACAGTAGAGGTCATCAGGTAGGGGAATATGCAAGAGCTGGTAGGCTACAGGTGATGGAATCACAACTTATGAGAAATAACCATTCCAAAACTCAGACGCATGAGACTGTGAAGTAGGAGTAATGCAGAGGGACAGATCAGCTATAGGATAAGCGGTGTTATGCTTGCAATGGTTGTGGGAATCTCTCTTGGGAGTTTCTGACCTACCGTGTCGCTGATAGGGAGTTGGATGATGAGCCACCTTGGTAGAGGTAGCACATGGAGCAGGGAGTTCCACAAGATGGAAAGTGAGGTAGTAGAGCTAGAAGACAAATAGGTGGTTCATTCCAGGCTCGGGGAGCTGAAGGAAATTTCCGAGGACAACTAAATGCGGTAATCGGTGTGGAAACATTCTAGGTAATGTATGGACGACCATACAGATCACCGTTATACTGTACAGGCCCAAGGGATTCAACACTCATGAGTCCAGCGATGGTACATGCTACCACTTTAAAGGTGTAGGTCATCCGAAAGTGTATGAAGACTATATAGATCTAGCAGAAGTCTTATGTTGATAGGTGATGGAGACCGTTGGAGTTCCAAGAGGGGGTCCATGTTTTCCTAGGCATCTCTCCACGATGAGGGATACATATATTTGGCTGGAGAGAAACCCATGGGTACCCAGTGGAGATAGATAATTGGTAAGAGAGGATCCATCATGGATGGTAAATTCCATTGTTGCGTGTTCAATGGCATCATGGGGATCTCCAATAAATCACTTCAGAGCAGGAGGCTAAGATTCATTCTTATAACCCCTTTTGTTTGATTACCCTTGTTTTGGCATATGAGGACTTAAATTCCTAAAGGGGAGAGTAATGTAAAACCATGGAGTTCTAGGGATTTTTTTTTAAAATTAAATGGGATTATTCTGAGACCAAGAACATGGAAAATTTGTGATTCCAAGGCTTGGTTTCCCCTCAATGTTATATCAAGAAATGTTATGTTTTTAAATAATAGGTTTGAGAGATTTTCTGGAAAATGTGGAATCTCTCTCAAACATATGCCTTGATCAGAAATCTGAGGGTGCCGTTTCATTCTGGATGGCGGGTTTACCCAAGGAATGACTTAAGATTAGTTGGCGCAGGTCACTAGTGAGAAAACATGAAAATAGAATAACAATAAATAAAATTATTTTATTTTTCAAATCCATATACCTCACGAACGGTGACTCAAATTGAAAATATGTGACACTCGTTGAGCTCTTGAGGGATGGTTTCCTTAGGAAGATCCTAACATTGGAAGGCATATGTCAATAGTTGAAAGTTGTTTTTGGTCATAAATAAAATAATTGAATAAATATGTTTTATTTTCAAATCCTTTTAACTTATAAATAGTAACTCAAAATGGAAATCCAAGACTACTATTGAGTTTGTGATGGTATGATTCCATTAGGAAGAGCCTATCATTGGATAGCACAGGCCATCTTTAATTTTTTTTTAGGACATAACCATAAATAAAATAATTTAAATAAAAGTTGTTTTATTTTAGAATCCTCATAACTCATGAATTGTAACTCAGATTAAAAATATCAGACCGTCGTTGTGTTCGTAATGAGATGTTCCCCTTAAGATGGACTTAACCTCAGCCGATGTGGTTTGAGGGAAAAAGAAAATTTTCAAAAAATATTAATGTTAATTTAAATAATTTTTTGAGTGGGTTTTTTATAACATTTAAACTGGTGCTTGGATAGAAAATATAAGGGCACCATTGAACTCAGAACGTTAGGATTTTCATAGAACAGACCTAACATCATCCAGATAGGGTTGACTGAAAAATATAGTTTCCATATTTTTCAAAAGATAAATAAAATAACATAAAAAAGTTATTATATTTATTTTCTTCACCGTTAAGTAGTGTCACTTCAACAGTGTGTCGAAGCGATGAGGTGACACTATATCTCAATAATGAACCTCTTTAATGAATCTGCGTAGCGAAACAACAACACATCGGTAATGGAATGGTGTTCCCTCCTTTAATTTTTTAACAAGGGGGTGCATCATTGGCATGGTATAAATGCTCCAAATCTATTGAGAATCACCATTTATGAATGGTGAATGACAAGTGATGATCACAAACGACTTTGAGCACTTCCCCCTTCCAATCATGTGCTCTCGCCTTCGATGAAGGATTGATTTCTTCTGTGGAAATATAACCATTAGTGATGAATCCCCCCATAAATAAAATTTTTCCTACATGTTGGGGATGTTAATTAAATTCATTATTTCCCAATTAAAGGAATTAAATGACGAACACAGTTCAATCCAAGAATAGTTTGACCCGCAGTTTGATTGTTCATGCAGGAGGTTCATAACTAGGAGATGATTTGCAGGAAATTGGTTTCTATTTTGATTTAGTTCATCATCCTTCTAATGGGAGTTAATTAACGATATGAAGAACTAAAATGGAGGTTTATTCCTCAAATTTTTGTTAGGATTTTCGTCTCCTATTTATCCCTGCACATTTTTCTGATTCTTGGGGATATGAATGAATCATCATCGCAAATTCATCTTGTTGCGCAAAGATCTGATATCATGGATCATAGACATACATGGAACGCAGGTAGTTATAAGACGATGAAGGTGGGTGGATCAATACAGTGCATGAGAAACCATCAATTGAGTGGTTTATAGTTAATGGGATCAAAATAAAGTTAAGAAACCATAATAGTGAATCGGGCGGCCCGAGAGATCTGGAAAAACATTCGGATTCAAAAATGGACCACCAGAATGAGTACGGGGACCCGTGGAACCCCCCAGTGAGCTAGGAGAAGGTGGTGTTGTTCCATGGTTGCAGTGCCAGCCGCTTCCATACAGATCAGGCTATGACCTCAGTTGTGGCCTCAAAAACAGTGTTGACTTGGTCCCACTGGTCAAAGCTGCAGGCGTGCATATCTGGTGACTGGAAACGGCCAGCCGCGTTCCATAATGGGGGACATGTCGAAAACTTACATGTCCCAAGAGATCCACACCGGCCTTCTTTGAGGCAATATGGGATGATGCTGTATAGTCGAGCCAGGTTAGACTTAGGTCTGGTTAAACCTGGGTTGTGTCATACTAGACTCGGACCTAGTCATCCCTCTTTTCGTTCAAATGTCAATAACTCTCAAACATAGTGTCTATTTAATGATATGTCTTTTGAGTTGGGACCCTTGAAACAATATGTTATTCTTTAGATACTTTGAGTGAGTCTTTGTGGAATTTTGGAGATGACCTAATGGTTTTAGTTGTAGGTAATTTTGGTACAATCTCACTTGATAAGGAAATAGAGTATTCCCTAAATATAGGACTCCCCAGGTCATGGGAGCAGGTTAGTATACTTTAGGTAGCTTCCTTTAGGGGTGGAACTCCCATAAAGTACTAATGTGTGGGTTCCCAGAGATGTTTGTGAAGGTAGATTTGGTACTCCCCAAAGGGAACAGGGAGTGGGTCCTCTATCCGTGGAGTCAGTACTCCAGTATAGGACCGGGGCTCGGGTCCTCCTCCTTTAACATGCACAGAGTCGGTAGACCTCTAATGGGTAGGGTGCAGGTCCTCTATTATAGGATTTGGTACTCCCCTATTGTAACAGGGTGTGGTTTATCCATACACGACCGAATAGAGTCAGTAATCCCCTACCAGGTAGGGTGAGGGTCTTCTATGATAATAGTTTGTACTCCCTTATGGTTCAAGGCTACATGCCCTCCACACGTGAACTGACAGAGATGGAACTCCACTATCATAACAGGGTGCAGGTCCTCTAGTAAATTAGTAGTACTCTCCTATCTGGTGGGGTGTGGGTCCTCAATTAGAGTTAGAGCTCTCTTTTCTTTCAAACATAGTAGAAAGGAGTGGGCCCATCCACTTGAGGAAAATGATGCATATATAAGAGATAGTTATCCCTCAATGGACTGAGGTGTGGGCCAAAAACATATTAAGGCGACAGAGGTTTCTCAAGACGGTTAGGAGAAGGGATCTGTCATTCGTGTAAAGTGGTGAGGGTGTGCCTGTCCACTTCGGTTTCCTTAGTCTTGAATTGGGTGCAAAACTATGATGACTAAACCTCTAATGGTGGGTACTGAATTTGGACCTAGTAGAAGATTCCTAATGGAGCACCTTCTATCAGACATACATTTGAAATGGTATAGTTTTCCCGATGGAGAGTACCTCTCAGATGAGTTCCATCATGGATGGTTGTGCTCGTGGAGTTCGATTTATAGGTTTTATGTGTTTCTCACAAACCTATGATGAGAATCCCAATGCTGGAAATGAAGATGGAACATTATGATTCCTATTGTTTGAAATTATTATATATAGATGTTCTTCGTACATGTATGGGCATATTCATGTGTTGAGCTTACTGTACTTTTCTTGTGGGTTTCCACTTATTCTTTACCTTTGTGGTTTTGAGTTTTCCTTACGAGTATTGTTTTACTCACCCCTTCACAGGATTTACCTGCACATGTTATCTCTTCTGCAGACAATCGATGCTTTGAAGAAGTCCAAGGAGGACCAGGACCAGGTAGTGCTCAGTGAGATCAGACAGATAAGGCGTAATCCTACCCATAAAAGTAGTTACCCATCACCTACCCTGTAGGTAGGGTTTTCTACAAACGAGATTATAGGGACTCAAAGTTTTAATTTTTTTTGTCTTTATTTTTCTAGGCTTGTATAGTGTCGCAATTTTCCAACTTGTACATTACATTTCATTGCACTCTGGTTCTGTTATATTTAGCGTCTTGCATGTATAGCTTCTGTAATGACCCATGTGTTTATATAATAATAATTTTTTCATTTCTTTTAATATTTCTCAATATGAAATTGATTTTATTTTAAATCGGACACTTTTTTTCTGATAGCATACTAAACACGAAACAATGGGTTTCTTTGAAATCTTACGTTGCACAAAACATTGATTTATACTGAAAAATAAAATAATAATACTTTTATTTTAAATAGTAGTTAACGCATATCCATTTTATTTCCATGAATGAACATAACATAGTATATTATGATTTCACATGTTTTTTAAATGTTTTTACATTTATCCAATAAATTTTTTGATCCTTAAAATAATAATGAATCAGATTTTAAGAATGAAATAATTTAATATTCTTTTATAGGTTGATTTATTTAATTTTGATTGAGAACCCTTTTTAAATCTAGTTTTTGACACTTTTATATGTAATATTTGACAAAATAATATTATTATTTTGAGGATGGACATTAAAATTTACTTTGGGTGAAATTTTGTTTTTTTTATAATGTTTATTTTTAATGAATAGGGGAAAGTACTATATTTTAATTCAATACTTCTTTTTAAAATAATTTATTTATATAATTATATTCTACTATTAATTGGTTTTAAAGTTTAATTGTATTATATTTTTATCATTTAATCCAATTTTGGCCATTGTATATAATTTTACTATGAAATAGATATAAACACATGTTGATATTTTGGTTGTTTTACTTATTAAAAACATGTTTTTTTGGTTTTGACGACCGGAATTAGTTTTAAATTAATTTCTGTAATTTATGTGATTTGAATTTTAAAAATAGATTACATATTTGGAATCAAGAGGTCCAAATTTTGTAAATAGTTGACTTTTCATTTTAGAAATTATTAATAGTAACTTCAGTAAATATTTTTTTCACCATAGTTAAAGGGTAAATGTAACGTCCCGGAACCGGGTGCCACACAACGGTGCCCCGAATCCGGTTCGCCACGTGACCTCAAGCACATTTCCCCAAATGCCAGAGGCTGCCGACTAGCAGCGAGGGCCCAGGTCTGATAGTGGGGAAACTATGCCCTCATTTGTCAAAGTGTAGCGTAGAGGAATATAAAATAAAACATAAAAAGATAGCAGAAGCAGTAGACCATACACAACTGAAATAACTACAGCAGTGGATATAACCAATAATATATAAATAATGATGCTACATGTTCCAAGTTTTAAGAAAATAGCCAGAACATGTTATACATTAATACAGTAAAACAAAAATCAGAGTACATCAAAGAAAAGGAAATAGCTGGTAGCGGCATCGCAAGCCTAGGCTCGGTCCCATGCCCTCCTACTCCATATCAACAGTCAAGTACCTGTATAGGGACTATTTCCCCTATCCACACCTGCAGAAACGTAATATTTTTTGGCCGAAAAGCATGAAACAAACAGGGTGTGAGAAATATATCTCAGTAGGAACCCACCAAAGGCTCGTGCCCAACTACGTGTAAGCATGCAACAATAGTGTGCAGTAATAAAATGCAATAAAGTAACAAGTACTCAAAAGTAACTAATTACTAGTTATATTGCCATTTTATTATCCATTTAATTCATTTAATTTAAAATAACAACATAGTAAATATTCTAAATAACCAGCTAATGTCCTCAGACACGTAAACCCTACCCTTAGGTAAAGAGTATCCAACACAAGAATTGACCCTCAGGCATAACAAAGTTTTCCCTCAGGCATAGGTAGTGTCGCCCACATGCACAGATTCAACTTCCCAGAGGCACAAAAGAAGTTTCCCTCAGGCCGAAATAACTACTTCCCATAGGCTAAATAGTGCAGTGCCCACAGGCTAATCATAACAATGCCCTCAGGCTAAACAGGTAACCGGGCCATGCCCAACATGTCAAAATGTAGTAAACAAGCAATTCCTCTCAAGAAAATTCTACAATTACTACATTAAAGGCATACCCTCGGGTACCATGGCCAAATGGATAAACAGTGGAATACACCCCCGGGGTGGTTCTGGATCCAAGAAACGATCCCAACCAGCATTTTATTATCAAAATTTAATCACCTATGCAATTCTAGGCATTAAATATAGCAACGGTTTCAGCCACACAACACCCCAACATGGGTTCGTGGCACAAAAATGCACAAAACACACGGTAGTTGGAAAACAAACATCAAGCCACCTACCTTATACGCCTATGAGCGTTATACACGAATGTCAATTCCCGAAACACCCAAGAACGGTGTAGATCTGATGAAGAAGAAAAACCGTTCAAAATAAAATAACTCTTGTTAGGAGAAGAATTGGTAAGAAGCATCCAAGGAGATGAAATCCCTTACCCGTGCGGTTCCAACGAGATCGTCTGAGGTGAAAACCGATTCCAGATGAACACTCGGCGGATCTTCAATGGTTCGGACTCCTCCTTTGGATCCAAAACGGCTCAAATGCCTCCTCTTCCAAATGAGGAATCTACTGCCTGTTTTAAGTCGAAAAAAAAGTACACGGCGTGTACTTCTGAGTACACAACATGTACTTACTTCATTTAACTGTTCCTCTGGCGGCACCGCCACACTGTTCATCCATCAAAATGATTACACGGCATGTACTCCGGAGTACACGGCGTGTACTGTCGCCCAGCTGGCGGCTGCTCCACCGCCTTACTGTTTCGGCCTTCCGACTGACTACATGGTGTGTAAAGGACCACTACATGGCATGTAGTCGGTTCCTACTCCCCTCGTCGCTGACATGGCTACACGCCCTGTGTACTCATCCCAACACGGCCAAAAGTACACGATGTGTGGAAAAGTACACGACGTGTAGTTCCAAAATTTAGGATTTTTCCCAATTTTCCATATTTTCTCAAAAACACTTAACGAAAAGGAAAAAGAAGAAGCTCGTACCTCAAAACTAAGAACTGGGTTCTTACAAACTTCCCCCCTTACAGAAATTCATGCCTGAATTGTCCTTACAAGGGTGGTGAAGATATATCTCAGAACAACTCTGGCCACTGAGCACGTACGTCGGCCTCCCGCTCCCAGGTCTCGTCCAACACTCTACCATGCTTCCATAGCACCCGTACGAGAGGAACTGACCGGCCTCAGAGAGCCTCCGTGCTCCTGTCAACGATATGGATTGGATGCTCTTCAAAGGACGCATCATGTTGAAGCTCAACCTCTTCTGGCTGAAAGGTGTGAGATGGTTCTGAATGGTAGCGACGCAACTGAGACACGTGGAAGACGTCTTGCATGGCTCGGTACCGCTATGGTAACTACAACCGATAGGCAACCAGCCTGACTCTCTCCATAATTTCAAATGGCCCCACATACCTCAGTGAAAGCTTGCCCTATCTCCTGATCCGCTTGTGTCCCAGCCTCGGAGAAACACACAAGAAAACATGATCCCCGACCACGAACTCTAAGGGTCGTCTGTGGCAATCATCATATGACTTCTGTCGAGACTACGCGGTAGCCATCAGCTTCCGAATCAACTGGACCTACTCAGATGTCTCCAGCACGAGTTGTGGCCCCAGTAAAGCTGCCTCACCTGCCTCTAACCAGCACAAAGGTGATCAGAATGGCCTACCATATAAAGCCTCATATGGTTCCATCTCGATAGTTTCCTGAAAACTATTGTTATAGGCAAACTTGAAAAAGGGTATATGCTTCTCCCAAGAGCCCCCAAAGTCTAGGAAGCATGCACGCAACATGTCCTCTAGCACCTGTATCGTCCGCTCTGACTGGCCATATGTCTGAGGGTGGTATGTTGTGCTCAGAAGCACCTGTGTACCCAGCATCCTCTGAAGACTCTGCCAGAAACGAGATGTAAAGTGGGCATCCCTATCCGACACGATAGAACGAAGGACCCCATGAAGACGAACGATCTCTTGGATATACAGCCTTCTGATCTTGTCAACACCGAAGGTCTACATGATTGGGAAGAAGTGAGCTAACTTCGTGAGTCTGTCCACAACAACCCACACGGCGTCATTACCACGACGTGACCTCGGCAATCCTGTCACGAAATCCATCGCGACATCATCCCATTTCCACTCTGGAATGGGTAACTACTGTAACAGCCCAGCTGGCCTCTGGTGCTCCGCCTTCACCAGCTGACAGGTGGAACACCTCGTAACAAACCCAGCTACCTCTCTCTTCATACCCGACCACCAGTACTGACGCCTCAAGTCACGGTACATTTTGGTAACCTCGGGATGAACTACCCAAGCTGAAGCATGAAACTCCTACATCAGCTCCTCGTGGATATCCCCTGGAACCCATACTCGCCCATGGAAACACAGGACCTCATCATCGCCTATCGTCCATCCAGGAGAAGGGTCCCCACTTGCCACCGAATCCCATAGAACTAGGCCTTCTGAATCAAATAGTTGTCTCATCCTCACTCTGTCCAGGAGGGTAGAATTCACAGCTAAAGATGAAAGATAAGTCTGCCCCTAACTATCGTGAACCTCCAAATGCATCTCAGAGAACAAGGCCATGAGCTCCCACTCACCACTGGCCTCCTACACTACCTATATCTGAGTCTTCATGCTCAGTGTATCAGCTACTGCATTACCTTTACCAGGTGTATAGGTGAGCTCAAAATCAAAGGATTGTAGGTACTCGACCCACCTTCATTGCCTCAGATTCAAGTAATGTTGAGTAAAGATATACTTGAGGATTTTGTGGTCGTTGAAAACCACAAAATGCTCTCCCAATAGATAATGTCTCCAATAGCGCAACACATGCACAACTGCAGCCAACTCGAGATCATGCGTCGGGTAATTCCTCTCATGTAGCCTCAATTGCTGAGACCCGTACGCAAAAACTCGATCGCCCTGCATCAACACTGCTCCCAGCCCAATCCCTAATGCATCACAGTAAACTGTATAGCTCTTCCCCTGTTCTAGGAGTATCAGCATCGGTGCTGATGTCAACCTTCCCTTCAAGTCCTGAAAAGCTGCCTCGCAAGCTTCTGACCAAATGAACTTCACCCACTTCTTAGTCAGACCCATCAACGGTGCTGCTAAGTGGGAGAAGTCATGTATGAAGTGTCTGTAGTAACCATTCAGCCCCAAGAAACTTCGTATCTCAAACACATTCTTAGGCTGATCCCAAGAAACTACTGCTCTCACCTTCTCTGGGTCTACTGCAACTCCTGCCTCTGAGATGATATGACCGAGGAAGTGACTCTGGTCCATCCAAAAGTGGCACTTCGAGAGCTTATCATATAGGCGATGCTCTCTTAGTGTACTCAGTATGATCTCAAGATGGGTGGCATGGTCGTGTCGAGTGCGAGAGTACACCAAGATTTCGTCCACGAATACTACCACAAAAGAATCAAGGTACGAATGGAACACACGATTCATCAGATCCATGAAAATTTCTGGCACGTTCGTCAGTCCAAACGGCATAACCGTATACTCATACAGACCATATCTGCTCTGAAAAGCTGTAAGCAGTATATCCGATGGCCTCACGCACAGCTGATGATATCCGGATCTCAAGTCAATCTTCGAGAACAATCGTTCTCCACGAAGCTGATAAAAAAGATCATATATCCTCGGCAAGGGATATCAGTTCTTAATCATAAACTGGTTCAACTTCCAATAATCCACGCAAAGTATGAGGGTACCGTCCGCTTTCTTCGCAAAAAGGACCGGAGAACCCCAAGTAGAAGTATTGGGTCGGATAAATCCCTTTTCCTACAACTCCTCTAACTGCCTCTTGAGCTCTTGCAGCTCAGGTGTAGCCATCCTATAAGGAGGAATGGACACCGGTGCTACTCTTGGAACAAGCTCAATAGATAAATCCACCTCACGCACCAGAGGGAGACCCGAAAAGTCTTCCGAGAAGACATCCCTGAAATGATCAACAATTTGAGGGAAATCTCTCTGACAAGTCCCCTGATCATCCAAATATAAACTCACAATCTGGGTTGTGACTCCACCTCGCCCATGATGCTCTGGTCCAGCTCGACTTGCCTAAACATCCCACTCACCCTTATATAGAAAATCTCCGCCCTCTGGTGATGTGAAATGAACCCTTTCACTATAGCAGTCTAAAAAGGCTCGAAAGGGAACCAACCAGTCCATCCTGAGAATGAAGTCATAAGCTATCATCTCTAAGACATAGAGGTCCCAAAGAAAGTGACACCCACCAACCTCAAAGGTCACTCCTTACTCAAACGCACACCAGCCATTCTTGTGCCCAAAAAAGTGTCTAGCGTCATGATATCGGAAGAAGTAGAAACACAGAGCCCAAGGCTCTCCACAACGGGTATAGATATGAAACTATGTGTATCAACTGTATCAAAAAGTACTAAAGATAAGACAGAAGATACTAAAATTGTACCTCTGACTATAGAAGGTCCGGGATCCTACTCCTGCTGGGTTTGTTGCACTATATATGCATTCCTAGAGTCACAGCCCTATGAAACAGCCCGGCTACCCTGAGCTGTCCCGCCCTGCTGCCTCAGAGATCATGGTGTCTGGCTACCACGGACACGACCACCATCTCTGCATGTACACCCTGACGTATTCTAGTTCCTGGACTGGTAAGAAGCCACTAGTTCTTCTCCCGCATGCGGAGTCTGCACAGAACCCCTCTCACTAGCCACTGCTGGAAATGCCCTGCAAAAGCACTGCAGATGACCCATCTTTCCACATGATCGGCACTCCACTGGATCACGTGGACACTGTGGCCTCTTGTTATTCTCTCTACCACACTGGTATCACATAACCTGGCCACCTGAAGCATTCTTCTGACTGGTACTACCGCCCTGAGATAAGTCCATATGTCTCTTCCTCTTTCCAGCAGAAATAATACCAGTAACTGGTGCTGAACCGCCCTGGCCCACACCACTAGATTCCCACAGGTTAATCTATGTAATCAGCGCCTAATTCACAATAGCGTGTACTGAAGGAAACCTGAAAACATTCACCAGTGCTCAGATGTCATAATGAAGACCATCCTCAAAACATCTGGCTCTCAACATCTCATCACCCACCAGCACAGGTTCAAAACGCTGAAGCTCGGTGAAATGAGCAGAATAGTCCATCACCGACATAGTGCCCTGCTTCAGATTCATAAACTCTCGAGCTCTATCTTCCCTCAGCGTCTCTGGGAAAAAAATTCATAGAGGACTACCTGAAAATCTTCTCACGCCATGTCTCTGTGATGCTCTGATTGGGTGGTAACATCCCACCACCTCTTGGCAGAATTGGGCAACATGTAAGTCACGAGCTTGACCCTCTGCCCTGGAGGCGTCTCAAGATGCTTGAAAATATTCTACATCGACCCCAACCAAGACTTTGCAGCCTATGGTCCACCATCCCCTGAAAATGTAGGTGGATGATGCTGCTGAAAGATAAGTGTCAGCTTGGCCATAGATGTGGCAGCCTACGGTGCTCCCTGAATGTTCTGCATGAACTGCATAGAGCCCTCACAGAACTGCGCCTCTGCACCTATGTCCAGTATAGCAGCTGGCACCACATCTGGCTCTGCTGGAGGATCAACTAGTAACCCATGGCTCACCATCTCTGGAGTATACTCGTCGCCGCTCTCCTGGCGAACAACGTGCGGTCGTCTAGGCGGCATGATACTACAAGGTCAAAGGCATGCCTTGGATTCAAGATTATTAAGACTGAAAGAAAAGGAACCACAAAGGGAACAAGAGGAATAAGGCCTTTCAAAAATTGCAAAACAAGACTACACAGTGTGTATATTGTCTACACGGCGTGTACTTGACTTCCCTTCCCCTACCCCAGGTCCTTACACACGGCTAAGCCACACGACTTCCGTTCAACAAAAACTACACGGTGTGTATAATATCTACACGGCGTGTATGGTGTTATTTTCCAACTTCCCATGTCATCTGTGACACGGCCGACTACTCCGCTTGAAACTACATGGCATGTTACACCCGCACACGGTGTGTACACCACCCTATTTCCCCGCCACATGGCTAAGTCCACACGGTCTTTCCTCGGACAAGACTACACGGTGTCTCCCAAAGGTACATGACGTGTTCCAGGAGGGTTGACACTAACCCGTGTTGTTAGTTACACGGCCGAGTCCCCAGGTCACACTACACGGTGTGTGCATCATTGACATGGTGTGTTCTGTCAAGGAGTTCACCGACCTGTGTTGTTAGTTACACGGTCAGACTCCAGGTCAACACAACACGGCGTGTAAAAAAGATACATGGCGTGTTCGCCCCAAGCTCTTCCCTTCCTTGTTTCACAGCCAACACAGTTTGTGACACGGGAAGAGACTACATGGCGTGTACTCAGGGTACACGGCGTGTACTCAAAAAGTTCATTTTTCTTCCCGAACAGAAGAACATACATGACGTGTATAAAGTACTACACAGCGTGTATTCTAGGTTTTCCAGACAGTATGACTCCGAAACTTCTCTGGAACCCAGAAATTACTGAAACCAACACCTAAGTGTCAAATTCTGACCCGTGAGGGCCCATACTCGCCACAAATCAAAGTCTGACATCTTATCTATGTTATAAAAAAAATTCAGTCAATGAGCCACCAAATTCCGGTCAATGGGGTCCCATAATCCCCAATAACTGAAGTTTGGCGTTCATTCTATAAATAGGCTCACATAAAATTACCCTATCACACAATAAGTATTTTATCAGAGAAGTTATCACAACAGCATTCTTTTCTAACACAACAACTATCACAACAACATGCAATTTATAATGCACCTACATGACATGGAAACTATGCATGACATGCGATTTCTAGCATGTTCCTATATGATGCATGAGATGGCATACCCTCATCTCATCGGGTTGCAACTAAATAGAACCCACAGATAAAATATAAACAGCACAATCCAAGTGTGTCACCCAACGATGAAATCAAATCAACTGTAAAATTTGAAAAATCAGACGAATTGCAAAATACGAGATAGACTGGATTTTCCCTATACACGGGTTAGCTATGCCCGGGAACAACTTATTACCAACTACCGTTTGTCTTATCCCTGACTACGGCTCGAAATAGTATGTCAAAGAAAAGAACTCCTCTGATACCACTTTGTAACATCCCAGACCTAGGTGCCACGCATTGGTGCCCCGAATCTGGTTCACCACGTGACATGAAGCACATTTCCACAAACGCCATAGGCTGCTGACTAGCAGCGAGGGCCCAAGACTGATAGTGGGGAAACTATGCACTCATTTGTCAAATTGTAGCGCAACGGAATATAAAATAAAACATACAATGATAGTAGATGCAGTAGACCATAGACAACTGAAATAACTACAGTAGTGGATATAACCAACAGTATATAAATAATGATGCTACATGTTCTAAGTTTTACAAAAACAGCCAGAACATGTTATACATCAATACAGTACAACAAAAAGTAGAGTATAGAAAAGCAAAGGAAATAGATGGTAGCGGCATCGTGAGCCTAGGCTCGGTCCCATTCCCTCCTACTCCACATCAATAGTCAAGTACCTGTATAGGGACTCTTTCCCCAATCCACACCTGCAGAAATGTAATTTGTTTGGTCTAAAAAGCACGACCCAAACAGGGTGTGAGAAATATATCTCAGTAGGCACCCGCCAAAGGCTCGTACCCAACTACGTGTAAGCATGCAACAATAGTGTGCAGTAGTAAAATGAAATAAAGTAAGCAGTACTCAAAAGTAACTAATTACCAGTTATATTTCCATTTTATTATCCATTTAATTAATTTAATTTAAAATACCACCATAGTGAATATTCTAAATAACCAGCTAATGTCCTCAGACACGTAAACCCCTACCCTTAGGTAAAGAGTATCCAACAAAAGAATCTTCCCTCAGGCATAACAAATTTTTTCCTTAGGCGTAGGTAGTGTCGCCCACAGGCACAAATTCAGCTGCCCACAGGCACAAAAGAAGTTTCCCTCAGGCTGAAATAACTACTGCCCACAAGCTAAATAGTGCAGCGCCCACAGGCTAATCATAACAACCCCCTCAAGCTAAACAGGTAATCGGGCCATGCCCAACATTTCAAAATGCAGTAAAAAAGCAATTCCTCTCAACGAAATTCTATAATTACTACATTAAATACATACCCTCGGGTAACCTGGCCAAACGGCTAAATAGTGGAACACACCCTCGGGGTGGTTCCAGATCCAAGCAATGATCCCAACCAGCATTTTATTATCACAATTTAATCACCTATGAAATTCTAGGCATTAAATATAGCAATGGCCTCAGCCACACGACACACCAACATGGGTTCGTGGCACAAAAACGCACAAAACACACGGCAGTTGAAAAACAAACACCAAGCCACCTACCTTATATGCCAACGAGTGTTATACACGAACGTCGGATCCCGAAACTCCCAAGAACGGCATAGATCTGACGATGAAGAAAAACCGTTCAAACCCAAATTACTCCTTTTAGGAGAAGAATTGGTAAGAAGCAGCCAAGGAGATGGAATCCCTTACCCGTGCGGTTCCAACGAGATCGTCCGAGGTGAAAACTGATTCCAGATGAACACTCAGTGGATCTTCAAAGGTTCGGCCTCCTCCTTTGGCTCCAAAATGGCTCAAATGCCTCCTCTTCCAAATGAGGAGGCTACTGCCTGTTTTAAGCTGAAAAAATAATGTACACGGTGTGTACTTCTGAGTACACGACATGTGCTTCCTTCATTTAACTGTTCCTTTGGCAGCACCGCCACACTGTTCATCTGTTGACATGATTACACGGCATGTACTCCTGAGTACACGGCATGTATTGTCGCCTATCTTGCGACTGCTCCACCGCCTTACTGTTTCGGCCTGCTGACTGACTACACGGCATGTAAAGGACCACTACACGGCGTGTAGTCGGTTCCTACACCCCTCATTGCCGACATGGCTACGCGCCCTGTGTACTCATCCCAACACATCCAAAAGTACACGACGTGTGGAAAAGTACACGGTGTGTAGTTCCAAAATTTAGGATTTTTCCCCATTTTCCATATTTTCTCAAAAACACTTAAGGAAAAGGAAAAAGAAGAATCTCGTACCTCAAAACTAAGAACTGGGTTCTTACTATAAATCTATTTAATAAGAGTAAAAAATAATATTTTAATACTATTAAATTACCCTAACACTTGTCCAAATCCTATTTTATGAGATATGTCTGACTATGGGCTTCTATGGGTGTATTTTAGGACCTCATAGAGCCACTTTTGTGTGAAAATAACATTTTATTACTTTTAATTTAATGTTAAGGAAAATATAACCTAAACCTATATATTTTTGAAAAAACATTATATGGTGATATCTAAGTTACCGCTTCGACTATAGAATAGTCATTTGAAAGACAAAAACATTTTCTACATCATTTTATTTTATTTAAAATTTTTATACATCATATAAATTAATTAATTTATGACCCAATGATGATGTAGTGATTACCATATTAATGAATTTCATTAATAAATGAGATTATAAAATTTAAAATAAATTTATTTTTAATCTTTTTATTCCATACTCAAATTTTAATGATACGTATTACTTGTTATATTTGAATTAATAAAGGATTTTTTAAATAATCATGTTGTAGTTTTGTTTTTTAAAAATTCATGTTATTAATAGTATATAAATTGACATAAATGAGTTTTCAAAACAAATACTATATTATTAAATGATATAATATTCCTAAAAATCTAATATTCGACCAAACTTCATGTTGTGAAATGTGATAATACAATTAGAGACTTTTGGTCTTATGGAGATTGAAACTTCAAGTTAATTATCCTAAACCACTTTTCACCTTTGAACCCTTCTGGACTACTCCTTTTGCAGGATGGATCAAATGCAACTCGTATGGTGCCTTGTGAGGAAACCCTGGACTTACTGGATATGGAATTACCTTCAGGGATTCTAATATTGATTTTATGGAAGGGATTTATGATCTGTGTGGATAGGTCAATGCTCTATAAGAAAAAATGATGGCTCTTATCACTATAGTGGATGTTTCCTAACAAAACAATTGGGATAGAATACGGATTGAAAGAGACTCATCCACAATTGTTCAAGCTGTCAGAATGGGGAAAATTCACCTTGATTGGAGACTCACATCCAAATGGGTTAAATTCCTTGATATCCTTGCTTCAAAGAAATACGTCATATCTCATGTCTATCTTGAAACTAATAACCTTTCTGATTGCCTTGATAACATGGGTATTTCAACACACTCTCGAAGTCATATTTTCAACCTCATTGGTGATCTACTCACTATTTTGAAAAGAGATGAATGTAAATTTCCTACCTATGGAATTTTGTAAGTTTCTTCTTTTCTTTTCTCGTTAATAAATATTTGCTTCTTTATTTTAAACAAAACTATATATTCTATTGGATTTTTATAGTAACAATATTCACCATATAGTATTATTATACAAGAAGAAATGGTAAGAGTTAAATAAGTTAACTAAGGGTTAGAGATAAATGATAAGGTCAAATTTGAAGCCAAAATATGTCTAAAAAAATATTTTGAGAGTATTTCAAACAATACCCGTATTCTCATTGAATTAAATGTGGTGTGGAACTTTTTAAAATTAATATTTCGATTATAATAAAATAATATTTCAAATATTCCAAAAGTACCCCTCCTCCCTCTTATAAAAGGCCAACACCTCTAACCCTTACTCACACCTCTAAAAACCCCATGGGTCATCCAAAACTCTGCACAAATGAGATTCTAAAATACATATCTTCCTCATATAAGCCTTATCATGGAAAAAAAATCAAGAAGGCGTTTTTTCTTAAATCAAAAGGAGTTACCAGATTTTAGATAATGTCTTCTCTCAAACTTCTTCCATTTACTTTCCTTCTCCAACCTGCTAAACTCACTTTATTACATTATTTTATAACAAAACCAGTATCTTTAGTATAATATGATTTTTTTATGTTATGTATTATACCTACACTCACACACACCTCCATATAATTAATTTAGAACATACTGTTTATGTGGACGGTGAACTACTGCCTCACAAAATGATGATTGTTCAATTATCTTCTACCACCTCTCATGGTGGCCATTATGATTGCATTGTATTTATATATGATATATATGATATTTATATTTTAAATATTTTTCTGTATTTTTCATTCATATAATACATTTATTCTTTCCATAATGTGTATATACGATAATTTCATTTCAGGAACTGCAGACTACTTCCCCCTCAAAGTGATTAGACTAGTTCATACCGTAAATGGAACATATAAAGGATGGAATTAATGTACTTATATAACATATATAACATAGATATTATACTTTAATTATAATATTCATAAGTATAATTTAGTTTTCATTACATTAAATATGAAAAATAAATTATATTAGCATTCATTCGTACGTACGACTTTCCTTCTCTATGAATGATGCATTTCATTTCTTATATACAAATGTTATGGAATATTCTAAATAAAAATATACTTGATATAAATACATATATATTGGATATATATGATATTTATATCATGAATTAAATTATAGAGATGATGTAATTTTTACCACATGGATATTTTGTAATTATAACAACTTTATTTTTGACTCAAGTACCGAAAATCGACAAAATGACCGATATGAACTTGAATAATTATATGATTTTTATAGCAATGTAATAAGGGATATAAAAGAAATAATAAACTTTAAAAAGTTTCTAAATCAAGTATAAATTAATTTAATTATATTATTGAGGAAGGAAAAAGAACATACAAGACGAGTCAGACTCAAGGTAAGGGAACCTTTCACCCTCCTCTTTTTGTCAAAGACTTCATTTTGGTTTTGTCTTTTAATTTAAATTTTCTTATGTTGGTATATGTTATTATATATCAATATTGTTTTAAATTTTATGTCCAAATTATTAGACACCATTTTCTCTCCCATAAAATCATTTTCATATTTTTAATGTGACATCGTTAGGCTGTCGAATTTTTTTAATGGAATTTATAAACTTGATTTTCTCTCACTGGGTTTTACACATAATTCGTTGATTATATTATACCAGTATTATTTGTGGAATCACTATTTATTTATTTATTTTGTAATTTACACTTACCATTGTCTTTATATACTGTTGTTAAACATAATCACCCAATTGATATATTCTTATGTCATTTATACGATCTTTGTAGGGGATTTCGTCTCAATTTACATTCCATTGATACTTATAGGTTGTTATGAACCAATTAACTTTTATATTATATATATAATACCCTTTGACATATGATATCATGAATCTACTTTATCTCTTGATATTATACGTTTTTTTAATGTTATTCTTTAATTATTTTCATTCAATTATTTTCTCAAGTGGTAAAAGACTCATTAACTAAAACATCATTTTAAATGTATTAATGAACAATCTTTTTGATTAATTTAATTATTTTCAAATGATATTATGGATTTATATTTAAGGACATTAATTTTTTTAAATTTTAATTCCTATAAAATTATGAATGTGGTATGGGACACTTTGATTCCAAAATATCTTTTTAAAATGTTTTAAATTGTTTTGGAAATGGATTGAATATTTCAATATCTAGAATTCAATAATTATGGTTGATGAGTGAAATGTTGAAAATTTCATTATTTTATGTGTTATGATTATGTAATGTAACTTATATATCTGATGGGTTGTTACATGATAATCCAAATATGGGTGGTTCCGTGATAAACCTAGGGTGAGTGAGCCCGAGATAGATCTCCAATGCATTTGGTAATGTGACAGATGTAAACATTAATATTTCTCCTAAAATATTTAGGGAATATACTATGATGGGTATTATAAACATAACTCTCTATGTAACTGTGAAAGTTACAATGTATGTGTGATATGGATGCCATAAGTTACCTTTATGATTAATGATTTCTATGTGTTATTCATAAACCTTATGATTTAATGAGGTATTGTAAAGAGATTATGTCTTATAATTGAGAAGTATGATTTCATTGATTTGTATTCATTGATGGAATACTATTTATTTTCCTTGTTTTATAACTTTAACTTAGATTTTATGATCATCCCATGCTTTTGAAAAATTTCCACAGGGTATAATGAAGGGTAACAGAAAGGACGCATTAAACATGATTTATATTAAGAATAGAAATATTGTTTAATTTAAAGAGTTTTATTATTTTAATTTTTTTTGGATAGAGTATAAGTGACTAAATTGTAATTTTTTAGATGTAATGTAATATTTACGACATAATTCTCTAAAAATCTAAACCTAAAAATAACCCCAATGTGAATTCTTGACTTAACTCAATATTATGGAATCTTTATGATAGGGGCCTTATAGTTGGTATAAGAGGTCAGTTTAGATAACATTAGAGGTTGGGGTGTAATTTAAGCATAATTTACATAACTATAATGGTTATCATATTAGAAATATTCATTTTTATTTTAGATATATTGAATGAGTTTAAGATAAAATTAATAATTATATCTTCATGTTTACCCTCCTAATAAGATATTACATGAAGATTTTCCTAATATACTCACACTAATTTTTTGGTTGTAGTAAACGGCTGGATCCAACAGGAACCAAAGTAATGATGGATATAAAGAAAACTTTTGTGGTTTTCTGAATGAGTAACTAAATGATATTGGAGCTACAATGATAACTCTTGTTGTAATTCTTAACCAACTATCTAGAGTCATTATTGACCACTTGAACCCAGTAGATCTTTCTAAGGCAACATATATGCGAGAAACGAATCCCTATGGATGTTTAGGTAATAACCATAAAGTTAGGTATATTGAAAAACCTATGTGTCAAGGATGTGGAAGGAAACACCAAGTAAAATTATTTAAAGGGGTGGTAAGATGTAACTGATATGCTAATGAAGGTCATAAATCTATAACCAACCATGGAAAAAGGAAGTGTCTGGTTGACTCAAATAAAATGATGTAAGTTATTTCATAAGGATCAATTGAAGGTTTTAAATATGGTGTACATGGTCATTACAAAAATAGATTTCCGATGAAGAAGGGTCATGAATAGGAACAAAACTAACATACAAATGTATGTTTAGAAATGTACAATACCATTACAATTGAGGATGAGGAAACTGGCAGTGAACTATGAAAATTATGCATTATTTCTTAGTTAATGTTTTGATATTATTTAATCTTATTATATGAACCATTATTTTGTTTGTAATAAATAATTATTGAAGAATATGTTGGAAAAAATTGTTACAAAATCCTCGAGAAAGGTGTATGATTATGATTTCAACATTTTATAAATTTGAGAGTTATGTAAGATATATGGGTAGAAAAATGTTTAAAAGTATTAATGCTCTTTATGGTTGGGATTACATTGAAAATATTTTATCTTGTATGTGCAACCACACAGATTGTTATGTGAAAATGTTATTTGAGGAATAATTATCTTTTATTTTTTGGATATAGTTATAAAGAACCATTTGGGTTTATATGGTCCTTGAATTTGAGGCAATTACCGGTTATTACTTTTTCGGATGAAAATGCGAGGCATGAGATAAATTTTTTGATTAAAATATTTTATGTTGATTTTTTAGTAATTTTTCACATTTTTTTTAATGTTATAAAATTGTATAGTTTTTGAAAAAGGACAACATGCAGACCATGTGACAACCCGTCATTTCGGACAATGCAACGGGAATCGAACCCACAACCAAAATGGTTAGTATATGATCCAATCATCCTTTGGTCTATTTTAGGACCCCATGGATCCACTTCAATGTGAAAATGTCATATAATTTTTTTGTTTTAATGTTTAGGAAAATAAAACATCAACATATATATTTTACTAAAAAATATTTATATGGGGTTATGTAAGTGATAATTTTGACTATAAACAGTCATTATAAATATAAAAATATTTACTACATCGTGGTAATTTATTTATAATTTTTATACATCAAATAAATAAATTTATTTATAACACATTGATGATGTAGTGATTATCTTATTAATGAATGTTTTTAATAAATGAGATTATAATAAATAAAATAAATTTATCTTTTATCTTTTTATGCCATCCACGAATTTTCAGGATAATTATTAATTTTTATATTTGATTAATGAAGGTTTTTATAAATAATCATGTTGTTATGGATTTTTTTAAAATTCATTTTACAAATAGTATATAAATTGACATAAATTAGTTTTTTAGAAAAAATACTATTTTATTAAATGATATAGTAGCCCTAAAAATATAGTATTCAACCAATTGACTTAGATAAGTTATGAAATTTCCTTAATGAACTACTAGATGTTATATTGGAATTTTATTGTAACTATAGTAACCATATAGCATGAATATACAAGAAGACATGGTATGTGTCAAATAAGTTAACTAAGGGTTAATGCTAAATGATAATGTTAAATTTGATTCATAAACTTGTCTAAAAACAATTAGATGAGAGTATTTAGAAAAATAATCATCTTATATTCGAAAAAATGAGTTTTGGGCCTTTTCAAAATAAAAAAATAGTTCATAAAAAATAATATATCAAATATTCCTAAAGTACCCCTCCCCCCCTCTTATAAAAGGCCACCACCACTGACCCTTACTCACACCTCTAAATCCCACTAGGAACATCCAACCTAAACTAAAATAATCCCCCAATATACCTTGTCTCCTTCTAGAAGCCTTACTTAGGGAATAAGGCAATTAAAGAAATCCTATTATCTTAAATCAAATACAGTTACCCGATATGAGGTAATGTCTTCTCTCAAGCTTCTTATGTTTGGTTTTCTTCTCTGACCCCCTAAACTCTCCTTATCCCATTATTTTATAACAAAACCTGTATAGTAAGTTTAATATGATGTTTTTATGTGAATTATTCTACCTACACGCACACAAACCTCCATCTAATTGATTTAGAACATATTGTTTATGTGGACGGTGAACTATTACCTCACGAAACGATGATTGTTCAATTATATCCTACCCACTCTCATGGTGTCCATTATGATAGAAATTTATTTATATATGATATATATTATATTTATATTATATATTTAATTTTTAATTTTTAATTTGTATAATACCTTTATGTTTTCCATAACGTGTAAATACGATAACTTAATTTGTGTAGTGCGGTCTACCGCCCCCTCAAAGTGATATGACTCATTCATTCTATAGAAGAAACATATAAAGGATAGAATTAATGAAATAATTTAACATATATAACATATATATTATATTTGAATTATAATATACCTTTTTATAATTTAGTTTTCATTATATTGAATATTAAAAAGAAATGAAAGTAGTGTTCATACGTACGTAAGACTTGCCATCTCTATGAACGGTGAATTTCCATTATTATATCCAAATTTTATGGACTATTATAAATAAAAATATAATGGAAATAAATACATATATACTGGGTATATGTGATATTTAAATCATGAATACAATTCTAGAGATAATGTACTTTTTATCACCTGGATAATTTGTAATTATAATAAGTTTATTTTTGACTCACGTACCGAACATCGACAAAACGACCTATATGACCTTGAATAATAATATTATTGTCATATAAAGTTAGTAAGTGATATAAAAGGAATAATAAAAATGAAAAAAATTTGGCTTCAATTTGAAATTAACATAAGTTTATGATTCTGGAAAAATAAAGAACAAATGTGATGAGGCAGACTCAAGGTAAAGGAACCTTTCACACTCCACTTTTAGTCAAAGACTTTTTTTTGTTATGTATTTTAATTTCAATTTTATTATGTTGGGATATGTTATTATCTATCCTCATTACTATAAATTTTTTTCCACGTGATGAGATACCCTTTTCTCTCCCATCAACTCATTTTCCAAATTTTAAAGTGACGTTGTTAGGCTATCGAATTTTGGTTAGGGAATTTATAAACTCAATTTATTCTCATTGTGTTTTATGCATACTTAGTTGATTATATTATACCAATATTATTTTTGGAATCAATTTTTAATTATTAATGTTGTAATATCCACTTACCTTTGTGTTTATATACTATTGGTACACATTATCACCCCATTGATAAATTCTTATGTCATTTATATGATCTTTGTAATGGATTTCATCTTAATTTACATTCCATTGAGACATATTTGATGTTATACTCCAATTATATTTTATATGGTGTATATACTACCCTTTTACATATTATATAATGAATCTACTTATTCTCATGATATTATATGTTTCGTTTAATGTTAATCTTTAATTATTATTATTTTAAGTATTTTATGTAGTGTTAAAGGACTATTTGACTAAAACATAATTTTAAATGTATTAAAGATTTTTCTTTTTCATTAATGTTCATGTTATAAAATGGTTTAAAGGATTTATTTATAAGTAAATTAATGTTTTAGAATATTAACTCCATTAAATGATTCAAAGTTGTATAGGACACATCGATTCAAAAATATCTTTATTAAATGTTTTAAATGGTTTTGGAACTGGATTGAATATTTCAATATATATAATTCATTCATTGTGGTTGATTATAGAAATTTCAAAAATTTCAATCGTTTATGTGTTTTGATTATGTAATGGTATTGGTACATTTGATGGGTGTTTACGTGATAAACCAAATATGGGTGGGTCTGGGATAAACCTAGGTTGAGTGAGCTCGAGATAGCTATCCAATTCTTTGTATAACATGACGGTGGTAAACATTAATGTTTCTCCTAAGAGATTTAGGGAATATATGGTGATGGGTATTCCAAATATAACTCCCTATGTATCTATGAAATATACAATGTAAGTATGATTATTATTCCACCAGTTACCTTTATGATTTATGATTTCTTTGTGTTATTCATAAATCATATGATTTTATGAGGTATGTGAAAGATATTATGTTTAAGGAATGATAATTATGATTTCATTTATTGGTATGTATTGATGGACCAATGTTTTAATTCCTAATTTTATAACCCTTACTATGTGTTTTATGCTCATCCCATGTTTTTGAAATTATTTTCACAGGGTATAAGAAATGGTAATAGAATGTAAGTATTAAAAAATATTTATATCATTAAAAGAACACTTGTTTTATTTATGGAACTTTATTATTGTAAAAAAATTGGATAGAGTAGAAGTTTCTAATTTGTAATTTTTTGGATGTAATGTAATAGTTACGTCCTAATTCTCTAAAACTCTAAATTAGAAAAGATCATCAATGTGAATTCTTTGATTCACTCAAGATTTTGTAATGTTTAATACTGAGGCCTTATAGCTTCCCTGACAATTTAATTTATAATACATGTGGCTTGTAGTTGTGTGTGTGTGTATAGATACTTTGAAAAATTCATCCCATTTGTGGGATATGCCTACTCAGTGCTAGTCACGATCCCCTGGCGCATCGGAGGCATGCTAGGGTAGTCACAGCACGAGCCATGGGGTACGGGTCGTGACAATGTAAAAAGAGTTTATATGATATTGGATGTTTAGTTTTCTCCCTACATCGTGGAATGTTATTTTTTGGAATAAGGAAACTGTATATAAAAAAAACATATCATAGTATATCAATGCAAGGATGATTGAAAATATACTCATGGCTCAATATGTTGTAGATAAACCCATTATTATGTATATTCATATACTGAAGAAAATATATATGTTCCCTATGATAGCAAGGTGGACATTTTTCTTTATATTATTAAATAATTACTTACTACATTTATAATAACCATATTTATCGTATTTATTATGCGATAATTAACATTATAAGGTTGCAAATAATTTATAGTGGAAGAATTTAAGGCACCTTGTTTTATGATCCATTTATTTTTTCCTAATATTTGTAAAATTTATTTCTATCTTATTGAAAATGAATTAATACTTGACTAGGGACTATGTCATACAATATATGAACAATGAGAACAAAATATTATAAAATTATTATTGAATAGTGAAATGAATAATACGTGAATCCCTATATCATAGAAAATGGATTATTAACCATCATTGATGACTATAAGATTAATACTAAAAAATATATAATGGGGAAATAAATTGAAATAATAACATATTTTGAAATACAAACTCCCATGTACCTCTATCACCATAAATAAAAATCACTATTATAACAAATCCTACATTGAGAAAGAATACCATGTGTTAAAAAAAGAATGTTGTGAGATCAAAAATAAAATCTACAAAAATGATATGTGTTAAAAAATTATTCCATTTAGAATATGGTCTTTGATAATATAGATATTGAAAACATTTTCATTTAAAATATATTCACTGTAAATTTGTTCAGGGGATATATATCTAATAGGCATACTGATTTTTTTTATTGTAAAGCTGTAAATTTAATATAATATATCTCCAAATTTAATATACTTGTGATATTTGAAACTATAATTATATATTTAATTATTACGTATTAACATTAATCTAATTAATATTAAAATTTTATAATATATATATATATAATTCAAATAAATATTTTAATAGCGTACAAAAATTGACTCTAGATTATAAATAAATATTCTTAATTTTATGTCTAATTATGTATTTAGTATTAATTTTATATTTATTTTTTATAATTACTATTTTGTTAATTAACTTATTTTTTATCCTAATAGATTAAATTGATGACATAAAAAAATACAATTTTACTAACATATTAACATTATTAAAATTTTAAATTGACCCAATATAATTATAATAAGACATAATGTTTATATCTTACATTTTTTAATTAAAGTAGTTTATGTTTGTATTTATTTTTTTAATTATAAAATAAAATTTATAACTTTCATATTTTAAATGAGAGAAAATGAACCTAATTTTTTATTTTATTGTTTCAAAATTACTCTAGGTTAAATGTTTTTTATTTTTCTGAAACATTGGATTTTTAGTGAATATGGAAATTTATTATTTTCACTAATACTATTACTTTTATACATGTTTAGTATAAAAGTATGAATTATAAATGTATCACACATATTTTTTCTAAAAGTTTTTATTTTATAATTTATATTATAGTTTTTAATAAATTGATTGTAGTTTAGAAACATGTGATTTTTATTTTAGACCTCCAGTAATATTATTCTAATAATTTTTTTTAATACATTATACATTTATTATATTAAAATTATTTTATAATGATTTATAAATTGAATGTGAAAATGAATTAAAATTTTGAATTATAGGTTGAAAATTATGTAATAATGAAAATTTTATTTTCTAGCATACCAAATTAGTTTCCTTTTGTAGAAACTAGATACTATGGAAAAAATTTGATATAGAAAATGTACTATATCAATTGATAAATGGACTGAAACTTGATAGAAACATGTTATAGTTTATTATATTAATGATAGTTGATATTATATCACATTCAACTCAATTATTTCTTTTTTTTTGAAAAATTTACATTTTAAGCAATTTCTACCATTGTTTTAATTTTTGATATTAAAATAACTCAATTCCCAATATTTATAAAATTTTCATCTTAGAATCCATTAAATTACATTATAAAATAAATTTTATGATTTATTATCAACCCTATTTACATACCAAATAGTCTTATTTAACCCTCATATGATTTTGACCACATAATATTAACATAATCACATCATTTATAGGGAATCATCAAAGGGAAAGCTAATATACACAGTGTAAGCTCAATATTTTCTCTAAAATAATCTTTTAATATAATTCTATTTTAACATACATTCACAAAATATAATATCTTGAATTCAGTATAAATATAATAATTAATGTTTTACTATTGTGAGAGTAAACTTTAACAGCATCACCCCAATTCAAAAAGTCAATCTTGTGAATGTGTAGAATACCTCAACCACAACAAAATGTGTTTCATTTTCCATTTCCATTACATGGATTTCCAAAATAATAATTACAATATAAAATTATGAGAGCTATGGCATTTTTTATTTTCTAAAAAAAATAAATTTTATTACCCATTTCTCTAATACAATGGGGAACGAAATCATAATCCATATGTGTGTGTGTTATTATACCTCCATAGAATGGTATATTCCATTTCCACTACAAAATTTATGGATATTTAGAAATTATATTTAAAGAGTGAATATGGTATATAAAATTAATAAAAAATAATAATATTTTTCATTATATATAAAAATATTTTTTATCTTTATTAGGTGATCCATCTATATCGATAAATAGCATTAAACAATCGTCACCGATTTATTTTTCAGAAAACCTAAAAAAACTCTCATATAATCATATTATAAAAATATATGTCACTATAAAACATAAATTTCATTAGATAATATGAACTAGTAATGAAAGACATGGTATCAATGAATTGGTACCAACATTAAATTCTTAAATCAAGTGTGGAAAAATTATTATTTCTTTTATCTTTTTATAAAAATATTTGATAATTAACTAAATTACTCATGATAAATGATAATAATTTAATTATTTAGGAATTTAATGAATTTTAATATTATTATGATGTATATTATAATGATAGTTATGTTTTTTTATTGAAGTTTAGAACAATTTTGACAAAGTGGGAATAAAGATAAGGGATTTTCTAAGTGTAAATATTTTTCTTGTGTCAAAATAACTCGACATAGATTGTGATATTTATATATTGAATTATTCTACCATATGATGATGTTATGTTGAATTTTCATCTGGCATTTTTTAGAATTCATGTTTCACACCAAATTACTCTTCCATTATGAATATATTTCATTATAAAAAGAAATTTAAATTTGTTATGAATAATTTTAATCTTCTTTAATATATTTTCATCTCTATCCATGTTTTTTCATCTTTCCAATGTTCACATATACCTATTATATAACCAAACTAATTTTATTACTAATTAACCACATATTTTTATTTATTCATTATTTATGAAATTTACTATCCTCTTGGTAATGTGGGTATTCAATAATGGTGTTGGTTCACGCCCAAATTTACCCAAGAGAAGAAGGGTAGAATGGTCCTTGTAATGTAGCTTGGGTTGTCGATTCCACAGAGACCTAAGAAGATACCAAAGATACACAACCTAAGGGATGGATTTTTGGCTATGAAGTGGCCAACTTGGATTTATTTTGGATGGGTTTTAAAGATATCTAAAAGATTTAAGTGGATTCAATTTAAAAGAATGAGTTGATCCTAGGTTATCGCTCGGGGTTGATTGGACGTATTTTCTTTTTAATGATTTCAATTTCTTAAATTTGAGATGGGTTCATTTAAGGAGATAAAACAACATCATCACTTACTGGTTTAATTCCTAAACCCTATAATACTAATCACCTATACACTTTAAGGATCATTGTTTTGAGCACTTCAAGGTAAAGGATCGTATTAGTACTTGAAGTGTGTGGCCTTAAATTCAACAAGGACGATGGAGTTTAAAAATCATCAAATAAAAATCCCAATTAAAGAAGTGATTATACATTAATTAGGTGATAAATAACATCCAATCCAGACCCTTGATACTCCCTTGGATCAACCCATAAGTGGGTTAGCCCCCCATTGATCCCATGGTTTCAATGGAAGCAGAAAGTAGACTCATAAGGGAGGAAATGGAGAAGTGAAGAAAACAACAAAAATAAAATGATCACTCCACCGTTGTGTGAATAATTTCACAAGGTTTGGTGTGAATAAATTCACACCTTGATCCAAAGGTATCAAAGTGATATTAAGAACAACAGAATAAGAGTAGAAGAAGAACTTTTATTAAGAAACTAAAGTGAATTGAACAACTTACATGTGAAAGACAAAATTGAGGCAACAAAAATGCAGCATAACATTACAATTAAACAAAGCATCCAAGATCCTCAACTCCTTCACCACCACTGACTTAAATAGTCATTTTGGGAGCCTTGGGTCGAACCACCAACAGTACAAAGCATATTATTTAATTTTTCTAGGCTATAGGTGGTGGAAAGCTTGTGGAATTTGGACTTTTCCACGTTTGACCCGAGGTGGCAGCCAGCTTTCCTTCACCAAACAGACGCGTCTGGAAGTCCTTCTAGAAGGCCGAATCATGGTGGGCCATAGAAGCAGAAAGTGGATCTCCTGATGTCTTATAACCCCCTGTAAAATATGGGCCCATTTGGAGTTGTGGATTCCGAGATATGATCAGATTAGTGGGCTGTTTTTCTGGGCCGCAGAATCTGGCCCAGAATTGTATCTCTAATTTGGATGGCCTAAATGACCACCATGGAGGCCGAATTATCATTAACTCATGAAGCGGTATTTGTTACTATAAATGTCTTCTAGCATCCCACGAAATTTGGGATTAATTGGGCCTGTATGTTGGGCCCCACAGTCTCATCAGTGGGCTGTGGTCCAATCTGCCTTCTCCAGAATTGCTTCCTTTCATTGCCAAATATCTCCATCATCCTCCATGAATTCTCCATTGATCCCTGAATGAAACATGTTCATATTGGAGTTTATATCAATTATCAAATTAGAATATATATAATAAGATGAATCATTAGGTACTTTAAATGATGTTCAAAAATGTACCACATAATAGTGCATTTTAAGAAGGTATTACAATCATAATGTTAAATGATGTTCAAAGTGTAAAATGCACTAAAATGGTGTTTATGAATAATAAAGAACATGAATATTATATATATTACCAATGAATATTATCCTCATTTAGTGGCTAATCACACCCCCAACTTGAGTTTTGCTAGTCCCGAGCAAAATATATCTCATCAAAAATGAAATTTGAATTCCCTTTTCCAAAGACATTTTAATACACAATGATCACCAAAAAAACTTATACCAAACAATCATGAAACCCATAAAAATATTTTAATACAAGATATTTTCATAATAAGATACCAATCCCAAGCTCATTCCTTTGTTAAAATTCATTTCTATATTTCATCCAATATCAATTAAGTATGAGGATGTGTTGTGCATCACAATAGACATGGGGGTTCATCTTTATTCAAGGGGGAAATTACGGAAGCGCTAGGTGGAATCACATTTCAATATTAAGACGAGTATTCATTTTTTTTGTATAATTTTTTTTTTGTTTTTTTTTTGTTTTTTCAATTTTTCCATGGTAATTGAAGTTGCACTCAAAAGAGTCAACCCCTGTAGCGAGACTTTGCCGATGACTCCCAGGCTCAATGAGCTTAGGGCACCAAGTGAAGCCCACATACTCGGGCATCATCTCGAGTTAACTCAGTCAAAAACAAATTCAAATTACCAAAAATAGAGATAAAATTACTAACTATGGGCCAGACAACTATGGAGTCACGATCCCCAAGTGCCGAAAGCCACGCATTAGGTCATTTCATTGCTCTACGCGCAATTTTTTTTTTAATTTTTTTTTTGAATACTCATATTAAACTAAAATGATCACCAAACACATGATATTTATTTAGGGGACCCCATGAACTTAAACTAATACCCCACTATCCAAAGGACGTGCATTGTGATCTTTTTTTTATTTGGATGAAAATATAAACGATGAAATATCACATTGGACAGCCACACTTTTCAAAATCTATGCTCATGAAATTATACAAGGATTAAAATCAGAATTAGGGTATGCTAAATTATTTGATATTAAGTTTCAAAATGTGAAATGTGTATTACCATGTTCAAAGTTAAAGGAATATTTCCTTCCATTTTCACAATTTTTTTTTCAAATCATTTATCATTTTTTTTGACACAAAAACATTTTTTATTTTATCTCTCCCCCCAACTTAAAATAACACTTTCCCCAGTGTTTAAAGAAAAGAAAATTTAGAAGGGGGTAGGGGTAGAGAATTAAAGTTCAAAAAGGAAATTGAAAAGGAGGGTTATGGAATGAAGTCACCTGGTTGTTGAAGTTTGAAGTTCTTGCTGCTCCCTTTTAGTCCTTTGATATCCATGTTGCTTGCAGAGTTCCCTAGTGGAAAAAGGAAAACAAACAAACAAAACAAAAGAGTATATATATATATAAGTAAAATATAAGTATATATATAAAATAAAATAAACTGATGATACATTGTCTTCTTTTAAAATTTTTGGGTAAGGTATTACTCAAGGATCACACCACGTGACACGGATGAATATGATGCTCCCCTTTCATACCCATCCATACTCATAATAGAAGAACAGGTCAACAGTCTATATTTTTTTTAATATAAATATGATTAATTAAAATATAAATTTTATTAAAACAATAAAATAATAGAAAACTTAAAAACCATGGGTTGCCTCCCATGCAGCGCTTTGTTTAATGTCGTTAGCTCGACTTGAACTCCCCAACTTATCCAATACCAATTTTTAACATTTTAAGGACCCCATATTTCTCCATGTCCACTAGATTGATATTGATTATTTTTTTATAATTTTTGTTGTGTGAAAACCTATGTTCTAAAATGAGTGGTAAAATCCAAGGAATATCAAAAATGGTTGATCCAGTTTCCTCTATAGTCTTTCCTAAGACATAAATGACCATTAAAAATTTTTTGGTTTCAAGAGAAGAATGAGTTCCAATTGAAAGTTCATTATTATACCTTATGAAGTTATTATCTAATGAGGAGGGAAGGACAATAATTTTGGGCTCGGTTTGGATAGGACATTTAGACACAAGTTGATATTTTGAATCCAACTCAGTTTCATTTTCCAAATTTCTCAACAAAATTGGTTCCTTTTGAATAGAAGATTCAACCACAAAATTGGAAAGATCAGTGTTTGGAATGGATATGGACTCAAAGTTTATGATTTCTCCCAATGGTTCAAAGGTTGGTGTTTTTGAAAATTCATCAATGGAGTTATACTTAGGAGACTCAATCCATGATGTCAAATTCTCCTATTTTGAATCCAAAAAGTTAATTTCCTCCTGATTTAAAGTCCCTTCAAAATTTCCTTGATCTTATTCATCTATCCCAAATCCAAAGGTTGGTTCTTCAATAAATTCATGTGGGGTTTGTGTGAAACTAGACACTTCACATAAGGTTATGGAAGGGACAGTTTGTGTAGGGATGGGTTCCTCACAAGTTTTAATGCTTTGTAGTTCTAACCTCAATGATGAAACCTCAAAATTCATTATCTCCATTTGTTGACACAGTTTTTCAAGTAATGGTTGTGGATCATGATGGTCAAGGGGTTGAGACAGATGGTCTATTCCAGGAGGATAACTATGTTGTTGGAATTCCATAGGAGGATGTTCAGATTGGCCTTGTTGGGATTGGAACTCATAATATGTTGGAATGTATTGTGGATCATATGAATACAAACATTGTTGTTCAGTAGGTTGTTGATGATCCCACAAGTAGGAATTAGGATGGTCATTGTACATCGTACATGGGGTTGAGTGATCAAAGTAGGGATAAGTTTCCCATGTTTGGACTTGTTAAAAATTGACTACCATAGGAGTGAGGAGTGAGAAAAGAGAAGTAGAATGAAAAAAAAAAGATGATAGTGTCTAAGATAACTTACTTAGGTCCCCAGAAACGGCGCCAAAATTTGGTTCACGCCCAAATTTACCCAAGAGAAGAAGGGTAGAACGGTCCTTGTAGTGTAGCTTGGGTTGTCGATTCCACAGAGACCTAAGAAGATACCTAATATACACAAACTAAGGGATGGATTTTTGGATATGAAGTGTCCAAATTGGATTGATTTTGGATGGGTTTTAAAGATATCTAAAAGATTTAAGTGGATTCAATTTAAAATAATGAGTTGATCCTAGGTTATCGATCAGGGTGGATTGGACGTATTTTCTTTTTAATGATTTCAATTTCTTAAATTTGAGATGGGTTCATTTAAGGAGATAAAACAACATCATCACTTACTGGTTTAATGCCTACACCCTCTAATACTAATCACCTATACACTTGAAGGATCAAAGTTTTGAGCACTTCAAGGTAAAGGATCGTATTAGTACTTGAAGTGTGTGGCCTTAAATTCAACAAGGACGATAGAGTTTAAAAATCATCAAATAAAAATCCCAATTAAAGAAGTGATTATACATTAATTAGGTGATAAATAACATCCAATCCAGACCCTTGCTACTCCCTTGGATCAACCCATAAGTGGTTTATCCCTCCATTGATCCCATGGTTTCAATGGAAGCAGAAAGTAGACTCATAAGGGAGGAAATGGAGAAGTGAAGAAAACAACAAAAATAAAATGATCACTCCACCGTTGTGTGAATAATTTCACAAGGGTTGGTGTGAATAAATTCACACCTTGATCCAACGGTATCAAATTTATATTAAGAATAACAGAATAAGAGTATAAGAAGAACTTTTATTAAGAAACTAAAGTGAATTGAACAACTTACATGTGAAAGACAAAATTGAGGCAACAAAAATGCAGCATAACATTACAATTAAACAAAGCATCCAATATCCTCAACTCCTTCACCACCACTGCCTTAAATAGACATTTTGGGAGCCTTGGGTAGAACCAACAACAGTACAAAGAATCTTAATTAATTTTTCTAGGCTATAGGTGGTGGAAAGCTTGTGGAATTTGGACTTTTCCACGTTTGACCCGAGGTGGCAGCCAGCTTTCCTTCACCGAACATACGTATCTGGAAGGCCTTCTAGACGGCCGAATCAGGGTGGTCCATAGAAGAGGAAAATGGAGCTCCTGATTTCTTCTAACCACCTGTAACATTTGGGCCCATTTGGAGTTGTGGATTCCGAGATATGATCAAATTAGTGGGATGTTTTTCTAGGCCGCAGAATCTGGCCCAGAATTGTATCTCTAAATTGGGCCGCCTAAATGACCACCATGAAGGCCGAATTAGCATTAACTCCTGAAGAGTGATTTGTTCCTATACATTTCTTCTAGCATCCCACGGAATTTGGGATTAATGGGGCCTGTATGTTGGGCCCCATAGTCTCATCGGTGGGCTGTTGTCCAATCTTCCTTCTCCAGAATTGCTTCCTTTCATTGCCAAATATCTCCATCATCCTCCATGAATTCTCAATTGATCCCTGAATGAAACATGTTAATATTGGAGTTTAGATCAATTATAAAATTAAAATATGTATAATAAGATGAATCATTTGATACTTTAAATGATTTTAAAAAATGTACCACATAATAGTGCATTTTAAGAAGGTATTACAATCATAATGTTAAATGATGTTCAAAGTGTAAAATGCACTAAAATGGTGTTTATGAATAATAAAGAACATGAATATTATATATATTACCAATGAATATTAGCCTCATTTATTGGCTAATCACACCCCCCAACTTGAGTTTTGCTAGTCCCGAGCAAAATATATCTCATCAAAAATGAAATTCGAATTCCCTTTTCCAAAAACATTTTAATACACAATGATCACCAAAAAACCTTATACCAAACAATCATGAAACCCATCAAAATATTTTAATAAAAGATAGTTTCATAAGCAGATCACAATCCCAAGCCCATTCCTTTGTTCAAATTCATTTCCATATTTCATCCAATATCAATTAAGTATGAGGATGTGTTGTGCATCACAATAGACATGGGGGTTCATCTTTATTCAAGGGGGAAATTACGGAAGCGCTATGTGGAATCACATTTCAATATTACGATGAGTATTCATTTTTTTTTGTATAATTTTTTTTTGTTTTTTTTTTGTTTTTGCAATTTTTCCATGGTAATTGAAGTTGCACTCAAAAGAGTCAACCCATGTAGCGAGACATTGCCGATGACTCCCAGGCTCAAAGACCTTAGGGCACCAAGTGAAGCCCACATACTCGGGCATCATCTCGAGTTAACTCAGTCAAAAACAAATTCAAATTACCAAAAATAGAGATAAAATTACTTACTCTGGACCAGACAACTATGGAGTCACGATCCCCAAGTGCCGAAAGCCACGCATTAGGTCATTTCATTGCTCTACGCGCAAATTTTTTTTTAATTTTTTTTTTGAATACTCATATTAAACTAAAATGATCACCAAATATATTCTATTTATTTAGGGGACCCCATGAACTTAAACTAATACCCCACTATCCAAAGGACGTGCATTGTGATCTTTTTTTTTATTTGGATGAAAATATAAACGATGAAATATCACATTGGACAGCCACACTTTTCAAAATCTATGCTCATGAAATTATACAAGGATTAAAATCAGAATTAGGGTATGCTAAATTATTTGATATTATGTTTCAAAGTGTGCAATGTGTATTACCATGTTCAAAGTTAAAGGAATATTTCCTTCCATTTTCACAAAAAAAAATTCAAATCATTTATCATTTTTTTGACACAAAAGCATTTTTTATTTTATCTCTCCCCCCCAACTTAAAATAACATTGTCCCCAGTGTTTAAAGAAAAGAAAATTTATAAGGGGGTAGAGGTAGAGAATTAAAGTTCAAAAAGGAAATTGAAAAGGAGGGTTATGGAATGAAGTCACCTGGTGGTTGAAGTTTGAAGTTCTTGTTGTTCCCTTTTAGTCCTTTGATATCCATGTTGCTTGCAGAGTTCCCTAGTGGAAAAAGGAAAACAAACAAAAAAACAAAAGAGTATATATATATATAAGTAAAATATAAGTATATATATAAAATAAAATAAAATGATGATACATTGTCTTCTTTTTAAATTTTTGGGTAAGGTATTACTCAAGGATCACACCACGTGACACGGATGAATATGATGCTCTCCTTTCATACCCATCCATACTCATAATAGAAGAACAGGTCAACAGTCTATATTTTTTTTAATATAAATATGATTAATTAAAATATAAATTTTATTAAAACAACAAAATGATAGAAAACTTAAAAACCATGGGTTGCCTCCCATGCAGCGCTTTGTTTAATGTCGTTAGCTCGACTTGAACTCCCCAACTTATCCAATACCAATTTTTAACATTTTAAGGAACCCATATTTCTCCATGTCCACTAGATTGAGATTGATTATTTTTTTATAATTTTTGTTGTGTGAAAACCTATGTTCTAAAATGAGTGGTAAAATCCAAGGAATATCAAAAATGGTTGATCCAGCTTCCTCTATAGTCTTTCCTAAGACTTAAATGACCATTACAAATTTTTTGGTTTCAAGAGAAGAATGAGTTCCAATTGAAAGTTCATTATTATACCTTATGAAGGTATTATTTAGCGAGGAGGGAAGGACAATAATTTTGGGCTCGGGTTGGATAGGACATTTAGACACAAGTTGATATTTTGAATCCAACTCAGTTTTATTTTCCAAATTTCTCAACAAAATTGGTTCCTTTTGAATAGAAGATTCAACCAAAAAATTGGAAAGATCACTGTTTAGAATGGATATGGACTCAAAGTTTATGATTTCTCCCAATGGTTCAAAGGTTGGTGTTTTTGAAAATTCATCAATGGAGTTATACTTAGGAGACTCAATCCATGATGTCAAATTCTCCTCTTTTGAGTCCAAAAAGTTAATTTCCTCCTGATTTAAAGTCCCTTCAAAATTTCCTTGATCCTCTTAATCTATCCCAAATCCAAAGGTTGGTTCTTCAATAAATTCATGTGCGGTTTGTGTGAAACTAGACACTTCACATAAGGTTATGGAAGGGACAGTTTGTGTAGGGATGGGTTCCTCACAAGTTTTAATGCTTTGTAGTTCTAACCTCAATGATGAAACCTCAAAATTCATTATCTCCATTTGTTGACATAGTTTTTCAAGTAATGGTTGTGGATCATGATGGTCAAGGGGTTGAGACAGATGGTCTATTCCAGGAGGATAACTATGTTGTTGGAATTCCATAGGAGGATGTTCAGATTGGCCTTGTTGGGATTGGAACTCATAATATGTTGGAATGTATTGTGGATCATATGAATAAAAACATTGTGGTTCAGTAGGTTGTTTATGATCCCACAAGTAGGAATTAGGATGGTCATTGTACATCGTACATGGGGTTGAGTGATCAAAGTAGGGATAAGTTTCCCATGTTTGGACTTGTTCAAAATTGACTTCCATAGGAGTGAGGAGTGAGAAAAGAGAAGTAGAATGAAAAAAAAGATGATAGTGTCTAAGATTACTTACTTAGGTCCCCGGAAACGGCGCCAAAATTTGGTTCACACCCAAATTTACCCAAGATAAGAAGGGTAGAACGGTCCTTGTAGTGTAGCTTGGGTTGTCGATTCCACAGAGACCTAAGAAGATACCTAAGATACAAAACCTAAGGGATGGATTTTTGGCTATGAAGTGGCCAACTTGGATTGATTTTGGATGGGTTTTAAAGATATCTAAAAGATTTAAGTGGATTCAATTTAAAAGAATGAGTTGATCCTAGGTTATCGCTCGGGGTGGATTGGACGCATTTTCTTTTTAATGATTTCAATTTCTTAAATTTGAGATGGGTTCATTTAAGGAGATAAAACAACATCATCACTTACTAGTTTAATGCCTACAAGCTCTAATACTAATCACCTATACACTTGAAGGATCAATGTTTTGAGCACTTCAAGGTAAAGGATCGTATTAGTACTTGAAGTGTGTGGCCTTAAATTCAACAAGGACGATGGAGTTTAAAAATCATCAAATAAAAATCCCAATTAAAGAAGTGATTATAGATTAATTAGGTGATAAATAGCATCCAATCCAGACCCTTGCTACTCCCTTGGATCAACCCATAAGTGGGTTAGCCCTCCATTGATCCCATGGTTTCAATGGAAGCAGAAAGTAGACTCATAAGGGAGGAAATGGAGAAGTGAAGAAAACAACAAAAATAAAATGATCACTCCACCATTGTGTGAATAATTTCACAAGGGTTGGTGTGAATAAATTCACACCTTGATCCAACAGTATCAAAGTGATATTAAGAACAACAGAATAATAGTAGAAGAAGAACTTTTATTAAGAAACTAAAGTGAATTGAACAACTTACATGTGAAAGACAAAATTGAGGCAACAAAAATGCAGCATAACATTACAATTAAACAAAGCATCCAAGATCCTCAACTCCTTCACCACCACTGACTTAAATAGGCATTTTTGGAGCCTTGGTTCGAACCAACAACAGTACAAAGCATCTTAATTAATTTTTCTAGGCTATAGGTGGTGGAAACTTGTGGAATTTGGACTTTTCCACGTTTGACCCGAGGTGGCAGCCAGTTTTCCTTCACCGAACAGACGCGTCTAGAAGACCTTCTAGACGGCCGAATCAGGGTGGTCCATAGAAGTAGAAAAAGGAGCTCCGGATGTCGTCTAACCACCTGTAAACTTTGGGCCAATTTGGAGTTTTGGATTCCGAGATATGATCAAATTAGTGGACTGTTTTTCTGGGCCGCAGAATCTGGCCCAGAATTGTATCTCTAACTTGGGCTGCCTAAATGACCTCCATGGAGGCCGAATTAGCATTAACTCCTGAAGTGTGATTTGTTCCTATACATGTATTCTAGAATCCCACGAATGTAGGGATTAATTGGGCCTGTATGTTGGGCCCCACAGTCTCATCAGTGGGCTGTTGTCCAATCTGCCTTCTCCAGAATTGCTTCCTTTCATTGCCAAATATCTTCATCATCCTCCATGAATTCTTCATTGATCCCTGAATGAAACATGTTCATATTGGAGTGTAGATCAATTATAAAATTAAAATATGTATAATAATATGAATCATTTGGTAATTTAAATGATGTTCAAAAATGTACCACATAATAGTGCATTTTAAGAAGGTATTACAATCATAATGTTAAATGATGTTCAAAGTGTAAAATGCACTAAAATGGTGTTTATGAATAATAAGGAACATGAATATTATATATATTACCAATGAATATTAGCCTCATTTGGTGGCTAATCGCACCCCCCAACTTGAGTTTTGCTAGTCCCGAGCAAAATATATCTCATCAAAAATGAAATTCGAATTCCCTTTTCCAAAAACATTTTAATACACAATGATCACCAAAAAACCTTATACCAAACAATCATGAAACCCATAAAAATATTTTAATACAAGATAGTTTCATAATCAGATCTCAATCCCAAGCCCATTCCTTTGTTCAAATTCATTTACATATTTCATCCAATATCAATTAAGTATGAGGATGTGTTGTGCATCACAATAGACATGGGGGTTCATCTTTATTAAAGGGGGAAATTACGGAAGCGCTAGGTGGAATCATATTTCAATATTAAGATGAGTATTCATTTTTTTGTATAATTTTTTTTTTGTTTTTTTTGTTTTTGCAATTTTTCCATGGTAATTGAAGTTGCACTCAAAAGAGTCAACCCCAGTAGCGAGACTTTGCCGATGACTCCCAGGCTCAAAGACCTTAGGGCACCAAGTGAAGCCCACATACTCGGGCATCACCTCGAGTTAACTCAGTCAAAAACAAATTCAAATTACCAAAAATAGAGATAAAATTACTAACTCTGGGCCAGAAAACTATGGAGTCACGATCCCCAAGTGCCGAAAGCCACGCATTAGGTCATTTCATTGCTCTACGCGCAAATTTTTTTTTAATTTTTTTTTTGAATACTCATATTAAACTAAAATGATCACCAAACATATGCTATTTATTTAGGGGACCCCATGAACTTAAACTAATACCCCACTATCCAAAGGACGTGCATTGTGATCTTTTTTTTATTTGGATGAAAAATATAAACGATGAAATATCACATTGGACAGCCACACTTTTCAAAATCTATGCTCATGAAATTATACAAGGATTAAAATCAGAATTAGGGTATAATAAATTATTTGATATTAAGTTTCAAAGTGTGCAATGTGTATTACCATGTTCAAAGTTAAAGGAATATTTCCGTCCATTTTCACAATTTTTTTTCAAATCATTTATCATTTTTTTGACACAAAAGCATTTTTTATTTTATCTCTCCCCCCCAACTTAAAATAACAATGTCCCCAGTGTTAAAAGAAAAGAAAATTTATAAGGGGGTAGAGGTAGAGAATTAAAGTTCAAAAAGGAAATTGAAAAATAGGGTTATGGAATGAAGTCACCTGGTGGTTGAAGTTTGAAGTTCTTGCTGCTCCCTTTTAGTCCTTTGATATCCATGTTGCTTGCAGAGTTCCCTAGTGGAAAAAGGAAAACAAACAAACAAAACAAAAGAGTATATATATATATATAAGTAAAATATAAGTATATATATTAAATAAAATAAACTGATGATACATTGTCTTCTTTTTAAATTTTTGGGTAAGGTATTACTCAAGGATCACACCATATGACACGGATGAATATGATGCTCCCCTTTCATACCCATCCATACTCATAATAGAAGAACAGGTCAACAGTCTATATTTTTTTTTAATATAAATATGATTAATTAAAATATAAATTTTATTAAAACAACAAAATGATAGAAAACTTAAAAACCAGGGGTTGGCTCCCATGCAGCACTTTGTTTAATGTCGTTAGCTCGTCTTGAACTCCCCAACTTATCCAATACCAATTTTTAACATTTTAAGGACCCCATATTTCTCCATGTCCACTAGAATGAGATTGATTATTTTTTTATAATTTTTGTTGTGTGAAAACCTCTGTTCTAAAATGAGTGGTAAAATCCAAGGAATATCAAAAATGGTTGATCCAGTTTCCTCTATAGTTTTTCCTAAGACATTAATGACCATTACAAATTTTTTGGTTTCAAGAGAAGAATGAGTTCCAATTCAAAGTTCATTATTATACCTTATGAAGGTATTATTTAGTGAGGAGGGAAGGACAATAATTTTGGGCTCGGTTTAGATAGGACATTTAGACACAAGTTGATATTTTGAATCCAACTCAGTTTCATTTTCCAAATTTCTCAACAAAATTGGTTCCTTTTGAATAGAAGATTCAACCACAAAATTGGAAAGATTAGTGTTTGGAATGGATATGGACTCAAATTTTATGATTTCTCCCAATGGTTCAAAGGTTGGTGTTTTTGAAAATTCATCAATGGAGTTACACTTAGGAGACTCAATCCATGATATCAAATTCTCCTCTTTTGAATCCAAAAAGTTAATTTCCTCATGATTTAAAGTCTCTTCAAAATTTCCTTGATCCTCTTCATCTATCCCAAATCCAAAGGTTGGTTCTTCAATAAATTCATGTGGGGTTTGTGTGAAACTAGACACTTCACATAAGGTTATGGAAGGGACAGTTTGTGTAGGGATGGGTTCCTCACAAGATTTAATGCTTTGTAGTTCTAACCTCAATGATGAAACCTCAAAATTCATTATCTCCATTTGTTGACACAGTTTTTCAAGTAATGGTTGTGGATCATGATGGTCAAGGGGTTGAGACAGATGGTCTATTCCAGGAGGATAACTATGTTGTTGGAATTCCATAGGAGGATGTTCAGATTGGCCTTGTTGGGATTGGAACTCATAATATGTTGGAATGTATTGTGGATCATATGAATAAAAACATTGTGGTTCAGTAGGTTGTTGATGATCCCACATGTAGGAATTAGGATGGTCATTGTACATCGTACATGGGGTTGAGTGATCAAAGTAGGGATAAGTTTCCCATGTTTGGACTTGTTCAAAATTGACTTCCATAGGAGTGAGGAGTGAGAAAAGAGAAGTAGAATGAAAAAAAAAGATGATAGTGTCTAAGATAACTTACATAGGTCCCCGGAAACGGCACCAAAATTTGGTTCACGCCCAAATTTACCCAAGAGAAGAAGGGTAGAACGGTCCTTGTAGTGTAGCTTGGGTTGTCGATTCCATAGAGACCTAAGAAGATACCTAAGATACACAACCTAAGGGATGGATTTTTGGCTATGAAGTGGCCAACTTGGATTGATTTTGGATGGGTTTTAAAGATATCTAAAAGATTTAAGTGGATTCAATTTAAAAGAATGAGTTGATCCTAGGTTATCGCTCGGGGTGGATTGGACGTATTTTCTTTTTAATGATTTCAATTTCTTAAATTTGAGATGGGTTCATTTAAGGAGATGAAACAACATCATCACTTACTGGTTTAATGCCTACACCCTCTAATACTAATCACCTATACACTTGAAGGATCAATGTTTTGAGCACTTCAAGGTAAAGGATCGTATTAGTACTTGAAATGTGTGGCCTTAAATTCAACAAGGACGATGGAGTTTAAAAATCATCAAATAAAAATCCCAATTAAAGAAGTGATTATACATTAATTAGGTGATAAATAACATCCAATCCAGACCCTTGCTACTCCCTTGGATCAACCCATAAGTGGGTTAGCCCTCCATTGATCCCATGGTTTCAATGGAAGCAGAAAGTAGACTCATAAGGGAGGAAATGGAGAAGTGAAGAAAACAACAAAAATAAAATGATCACTCCACCGTTGTGTGAATAATTTCACAAGGGTTGGTGTGAATAAATTCACACCTTGATCCAACGGTATCAAAGTGATATTAAGAACAACAGAATAAGAGTAGAAGAAGAACTTTTATTAAGAAACTAAAGTGAATTGAACAACTTACATGTGAAAGACAAAATTGAGGCAACAAAAATGCAGCATAACATTAAAATTAAACAAAGCATCCAAGATCCTCAACTCCTTCACCACCACTGACTTAAATAGGCATTTTTCGAGCCTTGGTTCGAACCAACAACAGTACAAAGTATCTTAATTAATTTTTCTAGGCTATAGGTGGTGGAAGCTTGTGGAATTTGGACTTTTCCACGTTTGACCCGAGGTGGCAGCCAGCTTTCCTTCACCGAACAGAAGCGTCTGGAAGACCTTCCAGACGGCCGAATCAGGGTGGTCCATAGAAGCAGACAATGGAGCTCCGGATGTCGTCTAACCACCTGTAAACTTTGGGCCCATTTGGAGTTTTGTATTCCGAGATATGATCAAATTAGTGGACTGTTTTTTTGGGCCGCAGAATCTGGCCCAGAATTGTATCTCTAACTTGGGCTGCCTAAATGACCACCATGGAGGCCGAATTAGCATTAACTCCTGAAGCGTGATTTGTTCCTATACATGTCTTCTAGAATCCCACGAAAGTTGGGATTAATTGGGCCTATATGTTGGGCCCCACAGTCTCATCAGTGGGCTGTTGTCCAATCTGCCTTCTCCAGAATTGCTTCCTTTCATTGCCAAATATCTTCATCATCCTCCATGAATTATTCATTGATCCCTGAATGAAACATGTTAATATTGGAGTGTAGATCAATTATAAAATTAAAATATGTATAATAATATGAATCATTTGGTACTTTAAATGATGTTCAAAAATGTACCACATAATAGTGCATTTTAAGAAGGTATTACAATCATAATGTTAAATGATGTTCAAAGTGTAAAATGCACTAAAATGGTGTTTATGAATAATAAGGAACATGAATATTATATATATTACCAATGAATATTAGCCTCATTTAGTGGCTAATCGCACCCCCCAACTTGAGTTTTGCTAGTCCCGAGCAAAATATATCTCATCAAAAATGAAATTCGAATTCCCTTTTCCAAAAACATTTTGATACACAATGATCACCAAAAAACCTTATACCAAACAATCATGAAACCCATCAAAATATTTTAATACAAGATAGTTTCATAAGAATATCTCAATCCCAAGCCCATTCCTTTGTTCAAATTCATTTCCATATTTCATCCAATATCAATTAAGTATGAGGATGTGTTGTGCATCACAATTGACATGGGGGTTCATCTTTATTAAAGGGGGAAATTACGGAAGCGCTAGGTGGAATCACATTTCAATATTAAGATGAGTATTCATTTTTTTTGTATAATTTTTTTTTTGTTTTTTTTTGTTTTTGCAATTTTTCCATGGTAATTGAAGTTGCACTCAAAAGAGTCAACCCCTGTAGCGAGACTTTGCCGATGACTCCCAGGCTCAAAGACCTTAGGGCACCAAGTGAAGCCCACATACTCGGGCATCATCTCGAGTTAACTCAGTCAAAAACAAATTCAAATTACCAAAAATAGAGATAAAATTACTAACTCTGGGCCAGACAACTATGGAGTCACGATCCCCAAGTGCCGAAAGCCACGCATTAGGTCATTTCATTGCTCTACGCGCAAATTTTTTTTTAATTTTTTTTTGAATACTCATATTAAACTAAAATGATCACCAAACATATGCTATTTATTTAGGGGACCCCATGAACTTAAACTAATACCCCACTATCCAAAGGACGTGCATTGTGATCTTTTTTTATTTCGATGAAAAATATAAACGATGAAATATCACATTGGACAGCCACACTTTTCAAAATCTATACTCATGAAATTATACAAGGATTAAAATCAGAATTAGGGTATGATAAATTATTTGATATTAAGTTTCAAAGTGTGCAATGTGTATTACCATGTTCAAAGTTAAAGGAATATTTCCTTCCATTTTCACAATTTTTTTTTCAAATCATTTATCATTTTTTTGACACAAAAGCATTTTTTATTTTATCTCTCCCCCCCAACTTAAAATAACAATGTCCCCAGTGTTTAAAGAAAAGAAAATTTATAAGGGGGTAGAGGTATAGAATTAAAGTTCAAAAAGGAAATTGAAAAGGAGGGTTATGGAATGAAGTCACCTGGTGGTTGAAGTTTGAAGTTCTTGCTGCTCCCTTTTAGTCCTTTGATATCCATGTTGCTTGCAGAGTTCCCTAGTGGAAAAAGGAAAACAAACAAACAAAACAAAAGAGTATATATATATATAAGTAAAATATAAGTATATATATAAAATAAAATAAACTGATGATACATTGTCTTCTTTTTAAATTTTTGGGTAAGGTATTACTCAAGGATCACACCACGTGACACGGATGAATATGATGCTCCCCTTTCATACCCATCCATACTCATAATAGAAGAACAGGTCAACGGTCTATATTTTTTTTTAATATATATATGATTAATTAAAATATAAATTTTATTAAAACAACAAAATGATAGAAAACTTAAAAACCATGGTTTGTCTCCCATGCAGCGCTTTGTTTAATGCCGTTAGCTCGACTTGAACTCCCCAACTTATCCAATACCAATTTTTTACATTTTAAGGACCCCATATTTCTCCATGTCCACTATAATGAGATTGATTATTTTTTTATAATTTTTATTGTGTGAAAACCTATGTTCTAAAATGAGTGGTAAAATCCAAGGAATATAAAAAATGGTTGATCCAGTTTCCTCTATAGTTTTTTCCTAAGACATTAATGACCATTAAAAATTTTTTGGTTTCAAGAGAAGAATGAGTTCCAATTGAAAGTTCATTATTATACCTTATGAAGGTATTATTTAGTGAGGAGGGAAGGACAATAATTTTGGGCTCGGTTTAGATAGGACATTTAGACACAAGTTGATATTTTGAATCCAACTCAGTTTCATTTTCCAAATTTCTCAACAAAATTGGTTCCTTTTGAATAGAAGATTCAACCACAAAATTGGAAAGATCGGTGTTTGGAATGGATATGGACTCAAAGTTTATGATTTCTCCCAATGGTTCAAAGGTTGGTGTTTTTGAAAATTCATCAATGGATTTATACTTAGGAGACTCAATCCATGATGTCAAATTCTCCTCTTTTGAATCCAAAAAGTTAATTTCCTCCTGATTTAAAGTCCCTTCAAAATTTCCTTGATCTTCTTCATCTATCCCAAATCCAAAGGTTGGTTCTTCAATAAATTCATGTGGGGTTTGTGTGAAACTAGACACTTCACATAAGGTTATGGAAGGGACAGTTTGTGTAGGGATGAGTTCCTCACAAGTTTTAATGCTTTGTAGTTCTAACCTCAATGATGAAACCTCAAAATTCATTATCTCCATTTGTTGACACAGTTTTTCAAGTAATGGTTGTGGATCATGATGGTCAAGGGGTTGAGACAGATGGTCTATTCCAGGAGGATAACTATGTTGTTGGAATTCCATAGGAGGATGTTCAGATTGGCCTTGTTGGGATTGGAACTCATAATATGTTGGAATTATTGTGGATCATATGAATAAAAACATTGTGGTTCAGTAGGTTGTTTATGATTCCACAAGTAGGAATTAGGATGGTCATTGTACATCGTACATGGGGTTGAGTGATCAAAGTAGGGATAAGTTTCCCATGTTTGGACTTGTTCAAAATTGACTTCCATAGGAGTGAGGAGTGAGAAAAGAGAAGTAGAATGAAAAAAAAAGATGATAGTGTCTAATATAACTTACTTAGGTCCCCGAAAACGGCGCCAAAATTTGGTTCACGCCCAAATTTACCCAAGAGAAGAAGGGTAGAACGGTCCTTGTAGTGTAGCTTGGGTTGTCGATTCCATAGAGACCTAAGAAGATACCTAAGATACACAACCTAAGGGATGGATTTTTGGCTATGAAGTGGCCAACTTGGATTGATTTTGGATGGGTTTTAAATATATCTAAAAGATTTAAGTGGATTCAATTTAAAAGAATGAGTTGATCCTAGGTTATCGCTCGGGGTGGATTGGACGTATTTTCTTTTTAATGATTTCACTTTCTTAAATTTGAGATGGGTTCATTTAAGGAGATAAAACAACATCATCACTTACTGGTTTAATGCCTACACCCTCTAATACTAATCACCTATACACTTTAAGGATCAATGTTTTGATCACTTCAAGGTAAAGGATCGTATTAGTACTTGAAATGTGTGGCCTTAAATTCAACAAGGATGATGGAGTTTAAAAATCATCAAATAAAAATCCCAATTAAAGAAGTGATTATACATTAATTAGGTGATAAATAACATCCAATCCAGACCCTTGCTACTCCCTTGGTTCAACCCATAAGTGGGTTAGCCCTCCATTGATCCCATGGTTTCAATGGAAGCATAAAGTAGACTCATAAGGGAGGAAATGGAGAAATGAAGAAAACAACAAAAATAAAATGATCACTCCACCGTTGTGTAAATAATTTCACAAGGGTTGGTGTGAATAAATTCACACCTTGATCCAACGGTATCAAAGTGATATTAAGAACAACATAATAAGAGTAGAAGAAGAACTTTTATTAAGAAACTAAAGTGAATTGAACAACTTACATGTGAAAGACAAAATTGAGGCAACAAAAATGCAGCATAACATTATAATTAAACAAAGCATCCAAGATCCTCAACTCCTTCACCACCACTGCCTTAAATAGGAATTTTGGGAGCCTTGGTTCGAACCAACAACAGTACAAAGCATCTTAATTAATTTTTCTAGGCTATAGGTGGTGGAAAGCTTGTGGAATTTGGACTTTTCCACGTTTGACCCGAGGTGGCTGCCAGATTTCCTTCATCGAACAGACGCATCTGGAAGACCTTCTAGAAGGACGAATCAGGGTGGTCCATAGAAGCCGAAAATGGAGCTCCTGATGTTGTATAACCACCTGTGAAATTTGGGCCCATTTGGAGTTTTGGATTCCGAGATATGATCAAATTAGTGGACTGTTTTTCTGGGCCGCAGAATCTGGCCCAGAATTGTATCTCTAACTTGGGCCGCCTAAATGACGACCATAGAGGCCGAATTAGCATTAACTCCTGAAGAGTGATTTGTTCCTATACATGTTTTCTAGCATCCCACGAAGGTTGGGATTAATTGGGCCTGTATGTTGGGATCCACAGTCTCATCAGTGGGCTGTTGTCCAATCTGCCTTCTCCAGAATTGCTTCCTTTCATTGCCAAATATCTCCATCATCCTCCATGAATTATCCATTGATCCCTGAATGAAACATGTTCATATTAGAGTTTAGATCAATTAGAAAGTTAAAATATGTATAATAATATGAATCATTTGGTACTTTAAATGATTTTCAAAAATGTACCACATAATAGTGCATTTTAAGAAGGTATTACAATCATAATGTTAAATGATGTTCAAAGTGTAAAATGCACTAAAATGGTGTTTATGAATAATAAAGAACATGAATATTATATATATTACAAATGAATATTAGCCTCATTTAGTGGCTAATCTCACCCCCCAACTTGAGTTTTGCTAGTCCCGAGCAAAATATATCTCATCAAAAATGAAATTCGAATTCCCTTTTCCAAAAACATTTTAATACACAATGATCACCAAAAAACCTTATACCAAACAATCATGAAACCCATTAAAATATTTTAATACAAGATAGTTTCATAAGAAGATCCCAATCCCAAGCCCATTCTTTTGTTCAAATTCATTTCCATATTTCATCCAATATCAATTAAGTATGAGGATGTGTTGTGCATCACAATAGACATGGGGGTTCATCTTTATTCAAGGGGGAAATTACGGAAGTGCTAGGTGGAATCACATTTCAATATTAAGATGAGTATTCATTTTTTTGTATAATTTTTTTTTGTTTTTTTTTTGTTTTTGCAATTTTGCCATGGTAATTGAAGTTGCACTCAAAAGAGTCAACCCCTGTAGCGAGACTTTGCCGATGACTCCCAGGCTCAAAGACCTTAGGGCACCAAGTGAAGCCGACATACTCGGGCATCATCTCGAGTTAACTCAGTCAAAAACAAATTCAAATTATCAAAAATAGAGATAAATTTACTAACTCTGGGCCAGACAACTATGGAGTCACGATCCCCAAGTGCCGAAAGCCACGCATTAGGTCATTTCATTGCTCTACGCGCAATTTTTTTTTTAATTTTTTTTTGAATACTCATATTAAACTAAAATGATCACCAAACATATTCTATTTATTTAGGGGACCCCATGAACTTAAACTAATACCCCACTATCCAAAGGACGTGCATTGTGATCTTTTTTTTTGGATGAAAATATAAACGATGAAATATCACATTGGACAGCCACACTTTTCAAAATCTATGCTCATGAAATTATACAAGGATTAAAATCAGAATTAGGATATGCTAAATTATTTGATATTAAGTTTCAAAGTGTGCAATGTGTATTACCATGTTCAAAGTTAATGGAATATTTCCTTCGATTTTCACAATTTTTTTTTCAAATCATTTATCATTTTTTTGACACAAAAGCATTTTTTATTTTATCTCTCCCCCCAACTTAAAATAACACTTTCCCCAGTGTTTAAGGAAAAGAAAATTTATAAGGGGGTAGAGGTAGAGAATTAAAGTTCAAAAAGGAAATTGAAAAGGAGGGTTATGGAATGAAGTCACCTGGTGGTTGAAGTTTGAAGTTCTTGCTGCTCCCTTTTAGTCCTTTGATATCCATGTTGATTGCAGAGTTCCCTAGTGGAAAAAGGAAAACAAACAAACAAAACAAAAGAGTATATATATATATATAAGTAAAATATAAGTATATATATAAAATAAAATAAACTGATGATACATTGTCTTCTTTTTAAATTTTTGGGTAAGGTATTACTCAAGGATCACACCACGTGACACGGATGAATATGATGCTCCCCTTTCATACCCATCCATACTCATAACAGAAGAACAGGTCAACAGTCTATATTTTTTTTTAATATAAATATGATTAATTAAAATATAAATTTTATTAAAACAACAAAATGATAGAAAACTTAAAAACCATGGGTTGCCTCCCATGCAGCGCTTTGTTTAATGCCGTTAGCTCGACTTGAACTCCCCAACTTATCCAATACCAATTTTTAACATTTTAAGGACCCCATATTTCTCCATGTCCACTAGAATGAGATTGATTATTTTTTTATATTTTTTTTTTGTGTGAAAACCTATGTTCTAAAATGAGTGGTAAAATCCAAGGAATATCAAAAATGGTTGATCCAGTTTCCTCTATAGTTTTTCCTAAGACATAAATGACCATTACAAATTTTTGGGTTTCAAGAGAATAATGAGTGCCAATTGAAAGTTCATTATTATACCTTATGAAGGTATTATTTAGTGAGGAGGGAAGGACAATAATTTTGGGCTCGGTTTAGATAGGACATTTAGACACAAGTTGATATTTTGAATCCAACTCAGTTTCATTTTCCAAATTTCTCAACAAAATTGGTTCCTTTTGAATAGAAGATTCAACCACAAAATTGGAAAGATCAGTGTTTGGAATGGATATGGACTCAAAGTTTATGATTTCTCCCAATGGTTCAAAGGTTTGTGTTTTTGAAAATTCACCAATGGAGTTATACTTAGGAGACTCAATCCATGATGTCAAATTCTCCTCTTTTGAATCCAAAAAGTTAATTTCCTCCTGATTTAAAGTCCCTTCAAAATTTCCTTGATCCTCTTCATCTATCCCAAATCCAAAGGTTGGTTCTTCAATAAATTCATGTGGGGTTTGTGTGAAACTAGACACTTCACATAAGGTTATGGAAGGGACAGTTTGTGTAGGGATGGGTTCCTCACAAGTTTTAATGCTTTGTAGCTCTAACATCAATGATGAAACCTCAAAATTCATTATCTCCATTTGTTGAAACAGTTTTTCAAGTAATGGTTGTGGATCATGATGGTCAAGGGGTTGAGGTAGATGGTCTACTCCAGGGGGATAACTATGTTGTTGGAATTCCATAGGAGGATGTTCAGATTGGCCTTGTTGGGATTGGAACTCATAATATGTTGGAATGTATTGTGGATCATATGAATAAAAACATTGTGGTTCAGTAGGTTGTTGATGATCCCACAAGTAGGAATTAGGATGGTCATTGTACATCGTACATGGGGTTGAGTGATCAAAGTAGGGATAAGTTTCCCATGTTTGGACTTGTTCAAAATTGACTTCCATAGGAGTGAGGAGTGAGAAAAGAGAAGTAGAATGAAAAAAAAAGATGATAGTGTCTAAGATAACTTACTTAGGTCCCCGGCAACGGCGCCAAAATTTGGTTCACGCCCAAATTTACCCAAGAGAAGAAGGGTAGAACAGTCCTTGTAGTGTAGCTTGGGTTGTCGATTCCACAGAGACCTAAGAAGATACCTAAGATACACAACCTAAGGGATGGATTTTTGGATATGAATTGGCCAAATTGGATTGATTTTGGATGGGTTTTAAAGATATATAAAATATTTAAGTGGATTCAATTTAAAAGAATGAGTTGATCCTAGGTTATCGCTCGGGGTGGATTGGACGTATTTTCTTTTTAATGATTTCAATTTCTTAAATTTGAGATGGGTTCATTTAAGGAGATAAAACAAAATCATCACTTACTAGTTTAATGCCTACACCCTCTAATACTAATCACCTATACACTTGAAGGATCAATGTTTTGAGCACTTCAAGGTAAAGGATCGTATTAGTACTTGAAGTGTGTGGCCTTAAATTCAACAAGGACGATGGAGTTTAAAAATCATCAAATAAAAATCTCAATTAAAGAAGTGATTATACATTAATTAGGTGATAAATAACATCCAATCCAGACCCTTGCTACTCCCTTGGATCAACCCATAAGTGGGTTAGCCCTCCATTGATCTCATGGTTTCAATGGAAGCAGAAAGTAGACTCATAAGGGAGGAAATCGAGAAGTGAAGAAAACAACAAAAATAAAATGATCACTCCACCGTTGTGTGAATAATTTCACAAGGGTTGGTGTGAATAAATTCACACCTTGATCCAAAGGTATCAAAGAGATATTAATAAAAACAGAATAAGAGTAGAAGAAGAACTTTTATTAAGAAACTAAAGTGAATTGAACAACTTACATGTGAAAGACAAAATTGAAGCAACAAAAATGTAGCATAACATTACAATTAAACAAAGAATCCAATATCCTCAACTCCTTCACCACCACTGCCTTAAATAGGCATTTTGGGAGCCTTGGTTCTAACCAACAACAGTAAAAAGAATCTTAATTAATTTTTCTAGGCTATAGGTGGTGGAAAGCTTGTGGAATTTGGACTTTTTCACGTTTGACCCGAGGTGGCATCCAGCTTTCCTTCACCGAACAGACGCATCTGGAAGACCTTCTAGACGTCCGAATCAGGGTGGGCCATAGAAGCAGAAAATGGAGCTCCTGATGTCGTCTAACAACTTGTAAAATGTGGGCCCATTTGGAGTTTTGGATTCCGAGATATGATCAAATTAGTGGACTGTTTTTCTGGGCCGCAGAATCTGGCCCAGAATTGTTTCTCTAACTTGGGCCGCCTAAATGACCACCATGGAGGCCGAATTAGCATTAACTCCTGAAGAGTGATTTGTTCCTATACGTGTCTTATAGCATACCAAGAAAGTTGGTATTAATTGGGCCTGTATGTTGGGCTCCATAGTCTCATCAGTGGGCTGTTGTCCAATCTGCCTTCTCCAGAATTGCTTCCTTTCATTGCCAAATATCTCCATCATCCTCCATGAATTCTCCATTGATCCCTGAATGAAACATGTTCATATTGGAGTGTAAATAAATTATAAAATTAAAATATGTATAATAATATGAATCATTTGGTACTTTAAATGATGTTCAAAAATGTACCACATAATAGTGCATTTTAAGAAGGTATTACAATCATAATGTTAAATGATGTTCAAAGTGTAAAATGCACTAAAATGGTGTTTATGAATAATAAAGAACATGAATATTATATATATTACCAATGAATATTAGCCTCATTTAGTGGCTAATCGCACCCCCCAACTTGAGTTTTGCTAGTCCCGAGCAAAATATATCTCATCAAAAATGAAATTCGAATTCTCTTTTCCAAAAACATTTTAATACACAATGATCACCAAAAAACCTTATACCAAACAATCATGAAACCCATCAAAATATTTTAATACAAGATAGTTTCATAAGCAGATCCCAATCCCAATCCCATTCCTTTGTTCAAATTTATTTCCATATTTCATCCAATATCAATTAAGTATGAGGATGTGTTGTGCATCACAATAGACATGGGGGTTCATCTTTATTCAAGGGGGAAATTACGGAAACGCTAGGTGGAATCACATTTCAATATTAAGATGATTATTCATTTTTTTTGTATAATTTTTTTTTGTTTTTTTTGTTTTTGCAATTTTGCCATGGTAATTGAAGTTGCACTCAAAAGAGTCAACCCCTGTAGCGAGACTTTGTCGATGACTCCCAGGCTCAATGACCTTAGGGCACCAAGTGAAGCCCACATACTCGGGCATCATCTCGAGTTAACTCAGTCAAAAACAAATTAAAATTACCAAAAATAGAGATAACATTACTAACTCTGGTCCAGACAACTATGGAGTCACGATCCCCAAGTGCCGAAAGCCACGCATTAGGTCATTTCATTGCTCTACGCGCAAATTTTTTTTTAATTTTTTTTTGAATACTCATATTAAACTAAAATGATCACCAAACATATGCTATTTATTTAGGGGACCCCATGAACTTAAACTAATACCCCACTATCCAAAGGACGTGCATTGTGATCTTTTTTTTATTTGGATGAAAATATAAACGATGAAATATCAAATTGGACAGCCACACTTTTCAAAATCTATGCTCATGAAATTATACAAGGATTAAAATCAGAATTAGGGTATGCTAAATTATTTGATATTAAGTTTCAAAGTGTGCAATGTGTATTACCATGTTCAAATTTAATGGTATATTTCCTTCCATTTTCAAAAAAAAAATTCAAATCATTTATCATTTTTTTTACACAAAAACATTTTTTATTTTATCTCTCCCCCCCAACTTAAAATAACATTGTCCCCAGTGTTTAAAGAAAAGAAAATTTATAAGGGGGTAGAGGTATAGAATTAAAGTTCAAAAAGGAAATTGAAAAGGAGGGTTATGCAATTAAGTCACCTGGTGGTTGAAGTTTGAAGTTCTTGCTGCTCCCTTTTAGTCCTTTGATATCCATGTTGCTTGCAGAGTTCCCTAGTGGAAAAAGGAAAACAAAAAAACAAAACAAAAGAGTATATATATATATATATAAGTAAAATATAAGTATATATATAAAATAAAATAAACTTATGATACATTATCTTCTTTTTAAATTTTTGGGTAAGGTATTACTCAAGGATCACACCACGTGACACGGATGAATATGATGCTACCCTTTCATACCCATCCATACTCATAATAGAAGAACAGGTCAACAGTCTATATTTTTTTCTAATATAAATATGATTAATTAAAATATAAATTTTATTAAAACAACAAAATGATAGAAAACTTAAAAACCATGGGTTGCCTCCCATGCAGCGCTTTGTTTAATGTCGTTAGCTCGACTTGAATTCCCCATCTTATCCAATACCAATTTTTAACATTTTAATGACCCCATGTTTCTCCATGTCCACTAGAATGAGATTGATTATTTTTTTATAATTTTTGTTGTGTGAAAACCTATGTTCTAAAATGAGTGGTAAAATCCAAGGAATATCAAAAATGGTTGATCCAGTTTCCTCTATAGTTTTTCCTAAGACATAAATGACCATTACAAATTTTTTGGTTTCAAGAGAAGAATGAGTTCCAATTGAAAGTTCATTATTATACCTTATGAAGGTATTATTTAGTGAGGAGGGAAGGACAATAATTTTGGGCTCGGTTTGGATAGGACATTTAGACACAAGTTGATATTTTGAATCCAACTCAGTTTCATTTTCCAAATTTCTCAACAAAATTGGTTCCTTTTGAATAGAAGATTCAACCACAAAATTGGAAAGATCAGTGTTTGGAATGGATATGGACTCAAAGTTTATGATTTCTCCCAATGGTTCAAAGGTTGGTGTTTTTGAAAATTCATCAATGGAGTTATACTTAGGAGATTCAATCCATGATGTCAAATTCTCCTCTTTTGAATCCAAAAAGTTAATTTCCTCCTGATTTAAAGTCCCTTCAAAATTTCCTTGATCCTCTTCATCTATCCCAAATCCAAAGGTTGTTTCTTCAATAAATTCATGTGGGGTTTGTGTGAAACTAGACACTTCACATAAGGTTATGGAAGGGACAGTTTGTGTAGGGATGGGTTCCTCACAAGTTTTAATGATTTGTAGTTCTAACCTCAATGATGAAACCTCAAAATTCATTATCTCCATTTGTTGACACAGTTTTTCAAGTAATGGTTGTGGATCATGATGGTCAAGGGGTTGAGACAGATGGTCTATTCCAGGAGGATAACTATGTTGTTGGAATTCCATAGGAGGATGTTCAGATTGGCCTTGTTGGGATTGGAACTCATAATATGTTGGAATGTATTGTGGATCATATGAATAAAAACATTGAGGTTCAGTAGGTTGTTGATGATCCCACAAGTAGGAATTAGGATGGTCATTGTACATCGTAGATGTGGTTGAGTGATCAAAGTAGGGATAAGTTTCCCATGTTTGGACTTGTTCAAAATTGACTTCCATAGGAGTGAGGAGTGAGAAAAGAGAAGTAGAATGAAAAAAAAAGATGATAGTGTCTAAGATAACTTACTTAGGTCCCCGGAAACGTCGCCAAAATTTGGTTCACGCCCAAATTTACCCAAGAGAATAAGGGTAGAACGGTCCTTGTAGTGTAGCTTGGGTTGTCGATTCCACAGAGACCTAAGAAGATACCTAAGATACACAAACTAAGGGATGGATTTTTGGCTATGAAGTGGCCAACTTGGATTGATTTTGGATGGGTTTTAAAGATATCTAAAAGATTTAACTGGATTCAATTTAAAAGAATGAGTTGATCCTAGGTTATCGCTCGGGGTGGATTGGACGTATTTTCTTTTTAATGATTTCAATTTCTTAAATTTGAGATGGGTTCATTTAAGGAGATAAAACAACATCATCACTTACTGGTTTAATGCCTACACCCTATAATACTAATCACCTATACACTTGAAGGATCAAAGTTTTGAGCACTTCAAGGTAAAGGATCGTATTAGTACTTGAAGTGTGTGGTCTTAAATTCAACAAGGACGATGGAGTTTAAAAATCATCAAATAAAAATCCCAATTAAAGAAGTGATTTTACATTAATTAGGTGATAAATAACATCCAATCCAGACCCTTTCTACTCCCTTGGATCTACCCATAAGTGGGTTAGCCCTCCATTGATCTCATGGTTTCAATGGAAGCAGAAAGTAGACTCATAAGGGAGGAAATGGAGAAGTGAAGAAAACAACAAAAATAAAATGATCACTCCACCGTTGTGTGAATAATTTCACAAGGGTTGGTGTGAATAAATTCACACCTTGATCCAAAGGTATCAAATTGATATTAAAAACAACATAATAAGAGTAGAAGAAGAACTTTTATTAAGAAACTAAAGTGAATTGAACAACTTACATGTGAAAGACAAAATTGAGGCAACAAAAATGCAGCATAACATTACAATTAAACAAAGCATCCAAGATCCTCAACTCCTTCACCGCCACTGCCTTAAATAGGCATTTTGGGAGCCTTGGTTCGAACCAACAACAGTACAAAGTATCTTAATTAATTTTTCTAGGCTATAGGTGGTGGAAAGCTTGTGGAATTTGGACTTTTCCACGTTTGACCCGAGGTGGCAGCCAGTTTTCCTTCACCGAACAGACGCGTCTGGAAGGCCTTCTAGACGGCCGAATCACGGTGGTCCATAGAAGAAGAAAATGGTGAACCTGATTGCTTCTAACCACCTGTAAAATTTGGGCCCATTTGGAGTTTGGGATTCCGAGATATGATCAAATTAGTGGACTGTTTTTCTGGGCCGCAGAATCTGGCCCAGAATTGTATCTCTAAATTGGTCTGCCTAAATGGCCACCATGTAGGCCGAATTAGCATTAACTCTTGAAGAGTGATTTGTTCCTATACATGTCTTCTAGCATTCCACGAAATTAGGGATTAATTGGGCCTGTATGTTGGGTCCCACTGTCTCATCAGTGGGCTGTTGTCCAATCTGCCTTCTCCAGAATTGCTTCCTTTCATTGCCAAATATCTCCATCATCCTCCATGAATTCTCCATTGATCCCTGAATGAAACATGTTCATATTGGAGTGTATATAAATTATCAAATTAAAATATTTATAATAAGATGAATCATTTGGTACTTTAAATGATGTTCAAAAATGTACCACATAATAGTGCATTTTAAGAAGGTATTACAATCATAATGTTAAATGATGTTCAAAGTGTAAAATGCACTAAAATGGTGTTTATGAATAATAAATAACATGAATATTATATATATTACCAACGAATATTAGCCTCATTTAGTGGATAATCAGGTGTTGAAATATATTTAAAATTATTACCCATACCATGATGATATATTCTTCATTATACTACACTTTTAAACATATATTTATTTTATTATCTTGGATGCATTGTTAGAATTTATTTTTATGAATCAATTTAAGAATCATTTTCTTGATCAATAAAAAATGGTTTTTGGTACTTTGACTAGTAAACCACATCATTTGATTTTATTTTATGATAATATTTTTTATCAAAAATAGCTTTTGGTATTTCTAATTAATATTTAATGGATTCTTCCAAAATAATGTAATTGTTCATAAATCAAAAAATATTTATTTTATGAAATAATCATATTTGGGGACCATGTATATGGGTTTTTATGTGATATCATTTAGAGAATGATATTTAATCTATTTTATTCTCATGGTTCATATATTATATGACGAATTATTTGATTTTATCTATGTATCATATGTATTCATGATGATGAGTGGGGTATTATCTCCACCTCCCATGAACATGTTATGTTTATATATCCCATAATATAGCTATGGTAATCAATTATGGAAATCAGTCTCAATAATAGTAATCCCATAAGGAATGATCACTCAACTGTGGATATCAAATAGAGATATATACTCTATAATGTATAGGGTATCAGGATATGATATATGATCAACAATGATATTATAAAATGTGTTTATGCCTTTTCCATTTCTATTTCCTATGTTATGATATAATTACATGATGTTACAAATATTTAGGATATTACATGTTCTAAATATTTCCCATTTTCTTATGTTATAAGTTCTTTTTTTAATATTTTTATATTCTCATAAACCATGTTTTGATAACATTTCATGGGTCTCATGTTTCAATTCCTAGATCTACAATTTTAAATTGTTTTTTTATTGTAACAGATAGTTACTTGATCATTATATATTTTATTTCCCCAAAACTCATGTTTCCCCAAATGGTTAGGATCTATCATTTATGAATAGTTGATATATTTCACATACATTGAATTCAAGATCACCCCTTTATTATGTTTAAATTCATTAGTTTTTGAAAATGATTATATGACATGTGATGACTATAAGAGGGTTTTGAGGTAAAAAATTATAGATAAATGATAATAGTTGTTGTAAAATAAAATGTTAATGTAGCCAGTAACAATGATAATAAATTGTTTATCCCTTCGGTTGTATGAAAATTTGTGAGATTTTTTAAATTAACTATGAAATTAAATTATTATGAATCTATGTTTAGATTCAGCCACTAAAGTTGGAATAAGAGGACTGGTTTGTTATTTTAGTGATTATATTAGTTGCCTTTTATGATAATTTTGTAGACCCATAGTGAAAACAAAAAAAATGAGATTATTTATTGGATAACATCCTAAAATATTGATAATATACTATCTATATAGTTTTCCTATTAGAACATCCCTATCTGGAAACGGGAAATTTGATGTGTTAGGGAAAAAATTCCTACTCGGGGTAATCCCCCTCAAAATGGATGGGTTTCCATTCACTTGATAATTACCTTAATGCAATAATTGTATGAATCAGACGTCATACATGGCTAGACTCTCTCGGAAAATATTATTTGGTTGATCTTGTAAAATTTAAAAAAACTAGTAATGATTGAAATACTAATTACATTTAATAATGTTGTAGATAATTTTATCAGAACCAATATAGTTTAACATAGATTAAGCTAAAAATTGATAAACATTGAACCAAATCTGTTATAGGATTATCTTTTTATTTAAAATGGTGAATGTTTTTAAGGATGAAACCCATTTATATTGTTAATTTTGATAATCCCATATGATGTTAAATGTTTTTATGACACGTTAACACTTTTTTATCGAAATGGCTAGATCTATGTAGAAAAATGTTAATAATGGATGTGTTGGATAGTGAAATAATTTTCCAAATGTGATACCAATTGGTATATAAGATAGTTCATAAAATATTGTTGTTATGCTCACCCAACTATCTTGATTAATAATAAAAACAACATTATTTCTGAATATATGATCCCAAAAATGAAATAAAGGATAGGATGTTATATAATATTACATAAAATATATGATGAAATGAAAAAAAATTCCAACATGTAAAAAATGTAAAATGTGTTTCTTGGTGGAATATCATAATGGAACAAAAAGATTGTTTTACTATGGTAATGGAGGAAATAACTTTATAATATTTCATAGAAAATGGAATAATTTAGTTAATAGAGAGGAGAAGAATATTTTATATTATAAGTATATACTAGTATTTCAATGATTTATATGTGTGAAATTGGAGAAGTATGGAAACCAATTCACAAAGAAAATCCTATATAATTACAACTATTAATGTTTATTGTTATAGTTAAGTGGTTCTTGGTATACAAGTTCATAATAATACATTTTTATATGTATTATATCATGTATTTTTTCAATAACTATTAGTTGTTAAAATAAAAACACTTATCTGTGTCATTATGGAATCACATTTATATGAATCTTCTTCACGGATTGTGTTATTATGATTAATGTGTGTCAAATTATCATTCCATTAGAAATATTAAATGTGATTTTAGACATTTATGTTTATCTCTATATATAGAAACATTATTTTCTGGAATAAGGAAACTAGAATTCATATTATTTTATTATTATCCATCAATTCAAGGATAATTAATTATAAAATAATAACATAAATGGTTTAAGAAAAACTCAAAATTAAGGGTTGAACTATTCTGAGGAAAAATTTATATTCTTAAATATTTTTTGGTTGATATTTCTCCAAAAATTATACCTTCTCCCATGATTACATTTTTTTATACCCTTAGTTATATTAATTTTAATTTGATAATTAAAATTACCAAGAGACAGTTTATTTAAGTGTTGATAATATAAAATCCAATGTTTTGGAGCCATTAGTTTTATTTCTATAAAATAATGAAGAATTATTCTCTATTATTTCATTTCAATTATACATGATTTGATATTTGGTTATAGAAGATATGGACAAATCTAAATATAAATCATTCAATAAAAATAGAACAATATAATTAAGGTACATGAAACCATAAATCACATAAAAAAGAATAATTGGACATCATAGGGGATTGAATCCATTAAAAAATATTTTTTAAATGTTGGAAAATAAATTAAATAAATATCACTAGAATAAGAACCTATATTGGAACAATATCTCCTTTAATAATAATCATTAGAATAACCAAACATATATTGAGAAACAATATTATAAAATGAGGGAAATGTAGTGATATTTAAAATGAAAAGTACTCAAATGTGAGGTGTTTAAGCGAATAATTTTTGTAAGATTGTATAAATAGGATCAAAATTGTTAAATTGAAAATATAGTTAGGAAATTAGTTTCTTTGTAATCATGGTCATTTAAAATATGGTCTTAAAATATATTATCATTGAATATATATTCAATATTTTTAAAATTATAGTGTATTATTATGTAATAACTTTTAAATTATATAACTGATAATGAAAGATACAATGATATTGAAATATTATAAAAATATATTTACGCTTCTCATATCAATATAAATAATATATTATTAAAATATTATATATATATATATAATTAAAATAATTATTTCATGAGAGTATTAAAATTAAATTTTATATAATAATAAATTAATTCTAACAGACTTTTTAATGTGTATTTTGTATAAAAGTGATATTTATTTTCTCCTAGAACCATTTTGTTAAATATTGATAATTATACCCTAAGAAATTAAATTTAAACAAATTTAAAATAATATTATATTTGACCAAATAGATTAAAATAAATTAAATATGAATTTGACCTTAAATAATAATTTCAAATATTGTTTGAAAACATCACATTTCTATAAAAGAATATTTTCCTTACATGTTTTATTTTAATTCTAAATAAAGTTTTATAGATTTTATAAAAACAATTTTTACAAAATTAAAATCAATTACAATTTATGAATTTCTAATATATAATAGGATAAAATTTTTGTATTTTTCAGAAACATTCATTCTATAGGTAAATGTGAAATATATTATTTTTACTAATAGTTTAACATTTATGTTTTTATTTGTATATATGTTTTACAAAGATACTTATGAAATAGTTTTATTTATTTTTTATTTTATTATATACATTTAACATGATACATTCTATATATACTTTACAAACTCATGGATTATATTTTAGAATAGATGTTTTTTTTCAAAATTAGTATTAACACATTATACATTTTTTATATTAAAATTATATTTTAAAACATTTAGAAATTTATTAATAAAAATGATTACATATTTATAATTGTTTGGTATAAATTATCGAATATTTACCACTTTATTTTTATTAATAAATATTCGGTTACCATTTGTATGAACAAATAACAATGCTAAAAGATTAAATGGAAAAAATTAATAATTCCTGGGATAATGGTATTGAAAAATATTGGAAACATGTTTCTAATTTTTGGGCCAAGATATTTTGACCTTTTCTCACCCTTCACAAATTTTTTTTCTATTTTTTATGACGTTTTAATTTTTTGTACATTCCTCCCATTATATTTGGTCAAAATAGTAAACAAATTTCCATTCACAGTCGTTGTAAATGGGTACTCCCTCAATTCACTCAATACCAATCTAAATAATTCATTATAGATGAAACTATACCCCATATCCCAATATGATGATCAAATTTAACTAACATATGCTTCTTTTCCAAATATTTTTTCTTAATTCCTTCCTTTACAATTAGTCCTGGAAGTAAATCCCAATGTTCTTAAAATAAGTTCAATCCATTTTTCTAAACACGTTCCCCCATATTTTTTATTATTATTATTATTTTTAAAAATATGATATTATTGTTTAAAGATTCATTTTATAAAATATATATATATTATTTTAATAAACATTAACCATCTCTCAAGTTCCCCTTATGAATGGAGAAATTGTCAATCGTGTTTATTCGTAGACTACTCCTCCACGCCATAACATGTATCATTTTTAATCACTAACATATAACTACTGACTGAATAAGTAATTTAACATACAATTATGATATTTATAATATTTTTTATTTTATGAATAAAATAAACGATATTACTCATGTCTCCCATACAATAGGAAAAGAAACCATAATCTATTTTTATATGTGAGTTTCGACCTACAGAAAACATTACATTATTTTTTAACCTACCACTACTATTGAAGGATATAAATTATTATTTATGAGTATATCTACTTTAAAGGATTAATAAATATAATTAATATTTTTAATGATCGGTAAAACAACAATTAATTATCTCTATTATGTTGTCTATCAATATTGAAAAATATCAGAAAACTAATTCATCATTCACTTCATATTCATAGAAGATGAATCAAATCTCAAAAATTTTAACAATGAAATTATAATTAATTATAAAAAATATATTATATTATTTTCAATCACCTATAATTTATAAAATTGGTATCATTGAGTGGGTTATATAATCAATATCATAAACATGTGTTATAAAATTAAATTTACTAACACCTGATTGTAAAAATAAGCACTATCAAATAAATATATCACTATTAAATAGTAATAAATGAAGTATAAAATAGGGTAATATTTATGAATATTGTTATGAAATATATTAATATGATCATTCTTTTTTATTTTACAATAGTTTATAAAACAGTTTACAATGATAGAATACATATATTGGGTTTTATTGACTCAAATCATTTTCTTGAGTCATAATCACTCAACATCTACTATTATTTGTCAAGGTTGATCTTTTTCCTTTTGTGACATTGTGTTGAATTTATACCATCTTTTCTAGGAAATTACTATATCTAACCATGTTGTTCTACTTTTAGGAATCTACCTTTTCAAATAATGTAATGTAATTATTTTTAAAAACTATTACCTTATCTTCTGATAGAATTTTCTCAATATAAATGTTTTTACATCCCCCAAATGTTTTATTTTACCTTTTGTAAGATTAGTTTATTTTTCATTCCAATAATAATTATGTTGTAGTTTGATTATAAATTGATGTTTTCATTAACCTTTTAATGACATGGGTTTTCAACAATAGAGTTTCAAAATATTTAAGATGATTTCCATGACAAGGACCTTATATTCATCCCTTTTATTAAAATTTTAGACCTATGTTGAACTTCATAATTTGGTATCTTTAATGTGATATCTATTGATGTGATTTTATAATAATAATTCTATTCATATTATATAAAATAAATTTTCGAAGTGTATCATGAATATCATATTATATTAAGGAGAAATTATGAAATTATTTTAAATATATATATATATATATATATTTGTATTTCACAACAATATTTAAAGGATTCCTCTCCAATGAATAAATTGTGCATACATCATCGTATAAGTATTTTTTTATACTCCTTTTGTGTAATAATGTTTAGGTTTTTGGGTTAAAATCATTGTAAATGTAATGAAACATACTTTCCACCCATTAGTTATTAATGACATGATTATTGATTACATATTAATTGTCCCTCATATGTCTATATAATGGTTAGTGGGGTCTATTCATCCCTCCAATTCATTGGTTATGGTTTTATAACATGTGAGATAACCATGGGTATTCATAAAATAATATTCATTCCACTATCATAATGTATCCAGGAATTATCCATCCATTATGGGATCTGGAAGGGAATCATATTCTAATATGTGATGGGAATCAGGTAGGGGTTCCTGATCAACTATGATATACATACCAATTCTTTTGTTTCTCCTACATCATTTTCCTATGATATTCTTTAATTCTATGCTTTTTCCAATGAATATGAAATTCTTTGTTCTAATGATATTTCTCTTTCTTATGTTATGATTTCATATTTTGTTTGATTTTGATAATATGGTCTTAATTCATATTTTTTTCACAATTATTGGTTCTTATTTTTTTATGAAAATATCCATAAATGATAAATTACATTATTCAATTTTCATATTTTATCTGATTATGTATCTATTTTATATTTCTCCATAATAACTGTTTTCCATTATGTATATGATCAAATAGTTATAACTAAAAAATATCATTTCCATATAGAGAATTCAGCCACAAAAAATTATTATTTTTACATACAACTAGTTTTGAATATGATTATATCATATGAGATGTCTATATGAAGGAAAATAGTAGGATGAATACACATAAATGTCAAAAAGTGTTGTAAAATAAAATGTTTGTGACTCTAGTCTCTATGAAATTAATTCATTTAGTGCTCAGGGTCTGAGATGATTGGTGAGATGTAGTAATTTAACCATGGATTCAACAGAATATCCATGCCTTATTATCTTGGTTCACTATTAAAAATCCCATGACTGAGTAAGAGTGGGATAAAATTGATCAAATCATATAAAAAATCAATTTGAATTCACTTTATAAATTTTGTATGGCTAAGAAAATGAAAAGGAATAATGATAATATATTACCATTGAGGATGAGGGAATAAAATATTTATAATAATATCAAATTTATTAGTATTTGATTGAAAAGTGTATTTGTTGGATTTGATGACCCTTAACATCAGAAGACTTTAGAAAACATCAATCATGTATCAGAAAAAAAACCCATGATTGGATATTTTTGAGGATATGATATATGAATAAATGAATAAAATATACTCTTTGTACATTTTTTGGAAATTTACCTAAACATATTGACATATGAGTATCAATATGAAATAACTAAATTAATATTATCAACAAATTTATTACATCAAATGTAAAACCTCTAATTACCTTTGGTTAGGATCTACTATCACAACATGTAATACTACTACCTCAACCAGTAAGGGATATAATAAGATATAAGAATGAATTAACTAAAATGCAACATGAATTTCACAATAAATGTAATGTTACTAAGTCCATTTTTATGATATCCCAATCTGGGTTCCACTATATGGTTCCCCAAGTAGGTTGGACGCATGCCCTCATGCGCACCTCCCTGTACGCCAGAGGGTGCCGACTAGAAGTGAGGGTCTGCTAAGTCAGTATAGGGGATAATATACCCACTTTTAATAGAATGAGACATGAATAGAAGAAAACAACAATAAACAAGTTTGGAATAATATAAATAACCATAAAATTGCCATGACATATGATTTTCAAAACAAGAAAATGCAATACTCAACTGAAAGGTAAAACATGCGGTGATGATGAGAATGTCATGTTTTTACAATGAAACTAAATGTAAAGACACACCAACTCTCAATATGGTTCCAAACCACTTTTGGTTCCCTCTCCCATGCTCTAATCCCAAACAACAACATATCCCAGGGCCTTGCAATTATTCTGTCCTACAACAAAAAGTATACTAGGGTTCCGATCAGGTGGCCTGAATAAGCTATGAGTACAAATCAGAACGCCACTGCCAATGGTGTGTAAAACGAGTCTAGTCAAAAGATAGTGTATTTCATTTTATAAAGAAATAAATACATTGTATAATTAAACAGCTACTATATTTCTATTTAATCATTAAATATCACATTATCCCCAGTTTCAATTCATGTTTTCCATTTGAATCATTATTTATTATTATCCTTCATTTGGTGTTGAGCATCATGTCAAGAACCCCAAATATCATCCAGTGTAGGTGGTCATTCCTATCACACTATATTTCAGTTTGTGTAGGTCTTCACGCCTATCCCCCCAAAATACGAAGCATGGATAACTATTTGGGAGGAATGACATGTCCATGTCCAAACATCGAATCGGTCTTGAACGTGAAGTCTATCATCAAAAAATCCAACACATTTAATAATTCATTAATTCAAAATAATTACTATCACGAACAAGCCTGAGTAGACCCTGAACCGGTCACCCGAGCCGGTTCGCAGCAAGTCCTGAGGGGTGTTCCTGATCCCCCATAGATGGAAACTAGCTTTGGGAATCAAAACACACAAGTGGGAATAATTTAAGGCCATCAAAAATAACCAGAACCAAATGAATAAATAAAACAGGCTACAAACGCAACAAACTAAACAACTGGATCTCAATAAATAAATAATAGGATCAAATAAATGAAACAATTAAACAAAGCTGGAATAATCAAACTGAACCTAAAAGTCAATACACCTCCATGTGGCCTAGTGGGTAACTCTCCAATCCACAAACAATCGTCTATAATGCAACCATACCATGACTAGAACCTGCAATAAAACTAAAAACAAGAAACACTATAAGCATGAGTATTAAAACTCAATAGGTTGGCCCAACTAATTCTATTCTTAGTGCATATACCTTAAATAAAGAAAACATTGATTGTAAGGTTTTAACTACAAAATATCAATATATAGTTCTTCACACTTTGTATTTAAAAAAACATGTATAATCCATTACCCTCTTAATTTGAAATAAGGCTCAAAGGGAGGGGGAAAAGAAATCAAAAAAATGTTAAGCCTTATTTCTCTAACATAGAAAAATGGAAGGATTCTTACTCTCTCTATAACATTTTTCTTGAAAATATTTTAAAATAAACACAAGTTCGCAATTTACCAAAAAGGGAAGCAAAACCAAGCATGAGATTACGGTTCCACATAGTGAGGGTAATTGACCTAAGGGTACTAGTATTGGAGGAACACAAGAACACCTAGGAACATAGAGGAAGACCAAAACATACTATACATGTGACTAATCCAAAAGGAATTCGTACTCTCGATGACTTCATAACTCCCTAACAGCCAACGGTCTCCCTACCAGACCTGGTTGAGGTGCCCAACCCCTTAGAAATAATAAAGAAATAACCCAACTATGGACCACTACCATTGTGTAATCTAACTACTACAGGAATTATTCTTAGAAAACCTCTTTTTTATGCTAGGTTCCCATTTATATTTTAGAAAGGGGTGTGACTAACCATTCAAACAACAAGTCACATATATATACAACCACACAAACTACACAATTAGGCACCACCCCAGCCACCCCATGGGTAGTCCCTTTCCTTAAAAAACTATCACACGAGGCAAGTGACCAACCCCTAGGAGGTTTTTCTGAAAGAAATCATTTGAAAAAAATTCCAAACAGACCTCACATGATTTTCAAATGCTATACAATTTCTTAAAGAATCTCACACACACAAAATCATTTCCAAGGAACCAAATAAACACCATTTCCAATTTCAAAAAAATTTGGAACCCCATTTAGAAAATTCATTCGACCAACCCACATACATTTAAAACCCCAACCATTATTTATAATCCACAATTTACATACAAACACCAATAGGGAAATTTGATAAACACTTGGCATGGACATGGAATAAAACAGTTTCATGCAATTCAAATAGAGGATCTTACTTTATTTAACATCAAATTTTTATTCTAAAAACTAAATATCACTACCTTCCATTAAATAAATATGTGAAAAGAAAGAAAGAAATAATATGTTAATTTAAACGACGATGTAAAGGGGTCCTACCTCATAAGAAAAACCATGACGAACCATCAAATTCAAACCGACATGCTCAGCTACACGCACTCTCACAAAAGCGTGCACGAACATGGAATATATCACCACCCCATAACAACAGAATTCGACAACCAAAGTCAGTGCAGAGAGGTCCATCACCCAACTAATTAAATACCCGGTTCTAAAAGATATAATCGTGACCCTAAATTAATGTGCACAACAAAACTGCAGATGAAGAAAATGACCTCATATGGAGGAGGCAGTGACCTTGAAAATGCGTGGATAGTCCAGATTGCATATCAAATAATTATCCTCACTTCAAATAAAATAACAGGGTTTCAAAACACAATTACGACACTAAATTAAATATGTACAACCTAACAGCGGTAATAAAAAAACTCACTTCGATTGGCGGTGATGGTCGGAAAACTGGCGAGGGGATTGCACTGGGCTACCAACGCGCTACATGTAGATAAGAAGGAGGGGGCTACTGGGAGCATCTACGGTGGCCGGAGGCCGGCCGAATACAGATAAACGGTGGCCAGAGTTGGGCCAGATGTGACTGATGGAGAGAGGGGACACGGGTGGGGATGGAAACTGTTGAGCGGGAGGAGGCGGCACTGCGAGCGGCTGGTGCCTGGTGAGGCGGCACTACAGGTGGTACGCGCACGAGGAGGGCAGTGTTTTGGGACGGAGGAAAGTAGGAGATGCGGGACGGTGGACGACGAGATAAAGGTGGGCGGCGCGGTCCAGCAGGGAAGGGGGTGGCCACGGTTGGCGGTGTAGGAGGAGGGCAGGGGCACTGCAGCTGAGGCGCGAGCGGCGGAGAAGTAGGACGGGTCGCTAGTTTTGGTTTTTTTCATCTTTTTTTTAACCTAAAATAATTATAATTATTATTATTAAAATAATAATTATAATAAATATATTTGTGTTTATAATAAAATTAAAATTATTACAACATAAATTCTTTCATGCCTTTGATTTTAAATCATAATAGCATTAATATATTTTTTAATATTAATAACCTAATTAATGGATTAACGAAAATAATGATAATAATAATAATCTTACCATTATTATAATAATAATAATTAATAATATTAAAACAACACTAAATATAATTTTATTTTTCCCATTTATTTCTGCATTCATTTCAATTATCCATTTGGTTAAATAATTAACGGGCTGCACAACGAGCTGGACGCACGGTGGGCTAGTGAAGCCACATGGCTTCGACTGTGCCCTATGTGTGTGCTTGACATTGTTATGCCAAAACACTCTATTGTTAACAAAAGCGAACAGACTCATGTCGGGCATGGGCTGCACCTCAACGAGACATTGTTAAAGATGTGTAAAACTATAAAATAAAAATTATTAACAATTCTCTTATTATTATTATTATTATTAACACAATAGTATAACTAATATTATTTTTTAAACATTTATTTATTTTATTCACTAAAAAACATAGTATTTTAAGATGTGGACAACCACAAGGGAACCCATGCTGACCACACATTTACCGCTAACCAAGCGGTGCCGACCCACCAACCCGAAACAAACCCAAAATAGAAAGAACTTCGAGAATTTCAAACAGTGACCAAAACTAAAACTTTTCTAAAAGAAGCAAGAGTGTGTAAAGAATAGATTAAAAGCCACCTGCAGTCAGGGTGTGACAATTCTCCCCACCACACACTTTCTCCCAAAAAAAAGACCCAGATCCCAACGATAGCCAAGAATTGAGTGCATGCCCGAACATAACCATAAGAAATAGAGTTTCATTGTGACTATTTATTCCCCATGTCACACTCGACCAACCCAGATGAAACAACACTCAAAACAAAGTATGAACATGAGGGGTTCTCCCCACCACAAGGATCCACTAGCACGAAACGAAAAAACCAAAAAAACCACCCCAGAGTGGGGAGATGAAGCCTGCATGACTTCCAACTAATCCAATCCAACTTATACAGCACAATCAATGCAATTTCACCATCAGAACAAGGATAAGAATCCATTAGATAGCTAACCAGTATACCAAGTCATTAGGATGGAGGAATCCCCCACCAAATCGAAACACACTAGAGGATAACCCACATAAAGGTCCCCGGACAAAGGAAGGGCTCAAAAACATCACCAATTAATTTAACTAAACCAAACATCTCCCTAATGAACACAACTGATACCAATAGTAAAAATCAGAACAAGTAAATTTATCCCCAGGACCAACACCCATCAAGGAATCTAAATGATCTATAAACCATGCTAAGAGTAAATAAGGCTGCCTGGATGGTGGTCGAACGATTTCATCACACCAGCACAATGGGGATGAGCATACGAAGGAAAAAAAATATAACGAGGTAAAATTTAAAATTGATAACCCAAAAACTGAAAACATAAACTAAACCGAGGTTCCACACACCCTCGAAAACTCTTGACTGTGCACAAGCTTCACCCCCCGACACCTGTGGTAGGAACCTTCATGGATGAAGCATCTCCTATCCCACAATCATGCATTTTCATCCTCCAGTCCACAACTTCATCTACATCCTATCGATTAAAACTACCAAAATGGTGGTTCTTTTTCAATGGGCTGAAACACGATGGATTAGAATGTGGGAACTGGCCATTTTGGCGGCACACAAGAGAATGGTATGACGAACTGGGTGACAACACCAACAATTATGGTTCCATGGCGACATGTTCCTCTGTCATGCACTCCTTGCCAGATGGGGATCATTTGAGAAATAAGTCAATGATGCACGCAATTTGTGTATGCATTTTCATACACTTTATTAACAATAAAAACAGGTTTTCACCAAATACCTACTTCTTAGAGGGAAAATACTATGATTTTGGTGACATTGTCTATTTTCAAGAGTTTTATTTCCAAATACACAAATCAAGGGAAGTCTGTGAAAATTTTGAAACTACACAGCGTGTACTTTTATACATGCCGTGTATCTTCAGACAGGGACACAGATCAAAGGGGGAGTGCACACCCACATCACCGTCCAGACACTACACACCATGTGGGGTGGTGTTACACGCCGTGTAAAACATTCTAGAAGCGGTAGGAGGCCGAGAAGAGTCTACACTCCCATGTGGCCGCTGAAGGAGACCCGTCGTGTATAGTGGCGCTACACGCTGTGTACACTCAGCTACTAGGCGACACTGTATTCAAAGTCAAAGATGGCATGTTAGGCCTCCTAACAGCAAAGAAAAGGAAGCCAAAAGCGCATTGATGAAAGTACACGGCGTGTACTTTCTATACACGCCGTGTACTTATTTTTCCTATAAAAAGAGGCCTTGGCCTCCGAACCAAGGAGTTGAGAAGCGGAGATTGAGGTGTGGTGTGGAGAACAAGGGACGAAGTTCCGAAGGAGAGATGCTCTGCCATCGTAATACCGCCATTCTTATACCGAAGAATCATTTCTACCTAAAGTTCCAAGCATGATTTCATCGGGTATTAATAATTGTGTGTTTTTCATTTTCTATATGTGTAACTAAACACCCAGTGTGTTGGGGTTGTGGAGACTGATGAGTTGTAATTTGAATTAAGTTGTTGTGAATGTGTTTGTTTTAATAGTCTCTTCGTTTTCTTCTTAAATCACATCATATTATCACAGAAAATTCTTTACCGGACCAAGGGCAGAATCTTCAAGAGTTTTATTTCCAAATACACAAATCAAGGGAAGTCTGTGAAAATTGTGAAACTACACGGCGTGTTCTTTTATACACATCGTATATCTTCAGACAGGGACACAGATCAAAGGGGGGAGTACACGCCCAAGTCACCAGCCAGACACTACACGCCGTGTGGGGCGGCATTACACGCTGTGTAGAACATTCTAGAAGTGGTTGGTGGCCGAGAAGAGTCTACACACCCATGTGGCCGCTGAAGGAGACACGCCGTGTTCCAGTTATACACGCCGTGTCTGCTATTCTAGAAGGGGTTGGTGGCCAAATTTTGATACTACACGCCATGTATGGCGGTGCTACACGCCGTGTACACTCACCTACCAGGCGGCTCCGTGTTCAAAGTCAAAGACGGCGTGTTAGGCCGCCTAACAGCGGAGAAAATGAATCCAAAATTGCGTTGACGAAAGTACACGACGTGTAATTTTCATACACTCCATGTACTTATTTTTCCTATAAAAAGAGGCCTTGGCCTCCGAACCAAGAAGTTGAGAAGGGGAGATTGAGGTGTGGTGTAGAGAACAAGGGATGAAGTTATGAAGGAGAGACGCTCTACCATCATAATACCATCATTCTTCTATCGAAGAATTATTTCTACCTCAATGTTCCAAGCATGATTTCATCAGGTATTAATAATTTTGGGTTTTTCATTTTCAATATGTGTAACTAAACACCCAGTGTGTTGGGGTTGTGAAGACTGATGAGTTTTAATTTGAATTAAGTTGTTGTGAATGTGTTTGTTTTAATAATCTCTTCATTTTCTTCTTAAATCTCTTCATATTATCACTGAAAATTCTGTACCGGACCAAGGGAAGAATCTTTAGGGATTCAAAAGAAGAATGATGAAAAACAAGTTCATGACCATTAAAAGGATTCGTCGACTCAAAATGGACTAATCCAAATAAAGATCTATTAATAACTAACTTCCAGACCAAGGAGTTGGTTACTTCAACTCTTAATATTAAGTGATCCGGACTAAGGTAACTTAATTACAAATTGTAATCCAGAGTGTGGGATTATCATGAACAACACAACCACATAAGAAATTTAATTTAATAATCAGCTTATCACAAATCCATAACCCCAATGCATTCTTATTCTTATTTGTATCAAAACCAATTTTCCCGTCTTTTCATTCATTCTAGAAATTAATTTGTTATAAGAAACTTAAAAACCAATTGTTCTTTTTGTACCTAAAAACAACCAACCAAAATCGACTCTAAATTCAGCAGCCTTCAATAAAAAGAACTATACAAAAAAAATCGAAACAAGATAAGAGTAACCTCTTAAAGATCCCTGTGGATCGACCCCTAATGGTGCTATACTTGTTAGGGTAATTATTAATTTGAGACACCGATAACATAACTTCGGTGGAACAACTCGTCAAATTTTGGTGCTGTTGCCGGGGAACCTTTAAAGTTATTTCATTCTTGTTTTAATTCATTTTGTATTACATTTTAGTGAAAATAAAAATCAGAAATTCAAAAAAAATATCTTTTCTAATAATATTTCTTTTTATCCTTATTTTTATTCATTTATGCTTGGTAGTTTGTTTTGTTTTCTGCAGGTCCGTAAGTGTATGAGCGGCCACCTCACGCGTTCCAAGAACACTGAGTCATCAGGGTTGTTCCCAACTGACCCGGAGATCGAACGAATGTTCTTGAGGTGCCAACGAACACTCATGGATGAAAAAATTCAAAACAACCCACGGCATAGAACGAGGAAAGAAATCCAGCTGTTGTCCAAGGAGCTGGACAACAGTTAGGTCCGGATGACAACTGGAACCAGCAAACTCCTCTTACACCACAATATAGCCCGCCACAGCCCCAACAATTCCAACCAGAGCGGATGCCATATTTCAACGAAGGTCATGGGCCATACTATGCCCCTTAGGACCAACAATACCAGCTGATTCTCCCTCCTCAGCAGCCACCTCCACGTCATACTCTCATAGAGTACGACCTGCCATCGATCCATAGAGCTGATACATGAATCGTTCGTCCTCCGGTTCAGGCCCAGCACTTCGAGATCAATCCTTCTATCATGTAGCTGATCCAGAACACCATTCAATTCAGAGGCCTACCTAGTGAAGACCTGAATTCCAATCTCTCCAACTTTCTGGAGATCTGCGATACATTCCGTTACCATGGAGTTTCCGAAGACGCCATTCAGCTTCGCCTATTCCCTTTCTCTCTACGGGACTAGGTGAAAGACTGGATCAAAGGGCTGCCACAAAGATTTATCCTCACCTGGGAGGAGCTAGCCCAAGCATTCATGTCCAAATACTTCCCACCTTCGAAGACGGTAACGTTGCGGAACGTGATCCACAACTTCCAGCAGTATGATTCAGAATCCTTATACGAATCACGGGAATGTTTCAAAGAGATGTTATGTAAATTCCCAAACCACAGACTTCCACTCTGGATGCAAGTCCGAACCTTTAATGGAGGCCTAACAACAAATACAATGTCCGTGGTGGATGCTACTACTGGAGGAACGGTAATGCGAAAGTCCCCCGAAGAACTTTTCGAACTGCGGGAAGATATGTCTGCCAACAGCTTCCAGTGGCATTCCAAGCGGGGTACCCAAAAAACGAGGTATGCATAGTATTGATGCTACTACCATGCTCGTTTCCCCGTTGGATGCAGTATCCAGAAAGATCGAAGCATTAAATCTCAAGGGCGCACCTCAAATCCATGCGGCGAACCATCCAGCATGCGGTGATTGTGGTAACAACCACATCTTGGGAGAATGTCAGGGACCATCAGTCGACCCTTTGATGAGTGAAGTGAGCTATGTTGCTCAAAACATAGGGTCGAACTAGTATCAGCAATACCAGAACCCGTCATGGCGAGATAACTAGAATGCAGGATGGGGCCACCAGCAGCAGAATCCTCCGCCTCATCGACCGCCCGGCTACAGTCAGCCACCATATCAGAACCAGTACCAGCGGCAACAACAACCCCAACATGAACCTTACCAGCAGCAAGGATATCAAAACCCTCGCCCGCAGTAGCCAAGGCAACAACCCCCTCCAACAGCTGCACAACCACCTCAATAAGAGAATACATCCAGGTTAGAGGATCTTCTGATGAAATTCATCTCTACTGCTGAGACCCAATTTCAGAACCAGGAGGCTTCTATTTGAGGCCTCGAGAACCAAATCGGCCAATTAGAAAATCAGCTCTCAGGGAGGCAGCCTGGTACACTTCCAGGAAACACTGAGAAGAACCCAAAGGAGGAGGCCCATGCAATAACACTACGAAGTGGAATGAATCTACACCAGAAGGAACCAGCAAAGTCAACTGCACCTATACTTCTAGCTGACAACAAAGGTACAATTTCAGATCCCTCTTCATCTGAAGATCCATCACCAGAGGCTCAATCAGACAAAGGAAAGGAGGTCATCAAACTACTTGAGCCTGCATTACCTTTTCCAGAGAGGATGAAGCAAAGGAAGCTGGATCACCAATTTGGAAAATTCATGGAATTATTCAGAATGTTACACATCAACATCCCATTTGCAGAGGCCCTGACTCAAATTCCCACATATGAAAAATTCATGAAGGAAATCCTCTCTAATAAGAGGAAGATGGATGATTTGGGCACCATAGCATTGACAAAGGAGTGATATGCAGTCTTACAACATTCCATTCCTCTGAAACTCCAGGATCCAGGTAGCTTTACTGTCCCTTGTACAATTGGACCCTATGAATTTGGAAAATCTCTATGCGACTTAGGAGCCAGTTTCAACCTCATGCCATTAGAAGTTTTCCAAAAGCTCAGACTCCACGATCTGAAGCCTACCCGAGTTTCCCTTCAACTTTCTGACAGATCCATTAAATATCCAAAAGGGATACTAGAGGATGTGTTCGTGAAGGTGGGACGATTGATCCTCCCAGCAGATTTTATTATCCTAGACATGGAGGAGGATCGGGAGGAACCTATTATATTGGGAAGACCTTTCCTAGCCATAGGGAAAGTCTTGATTGACGTGCACCAGGGGGAGTTGATTTTCCGGGTAGGGCACAAAAGAGTCTCTTACAATGTTCTAAAAGATGTCAAACAAGCATCGTTATCCGAACATGAGGGCTGCTATGCAGTGAATACCATGGATAAACAACTGAGCAGACAAGAAGATTATTTGGTATGTTCCTCCATTTCCGATGATTTGATTTTTCCATACATACATACTGATGAGGCACCAGAGGACCTGAAATTCATCGAAGGCTAGGGAGGCCACTACTGGCAATGAGCTATTATTCTTGACATCCTAGAGAGGGCGTATGTGCAACTACTGGTACCTTCAGTTCTCAAGGAACCTGAGCTAGAGCTAAAGCCTCTCCCACCTTCCTTGAAGTACGGGTATTTGGAGGATCATCATACTTTGCCCATTATACTTAGTACAACACTATCACAGGAACAAGAGGATGCACTTTTTCAAGTTTTGAAGTGGAGAAAGAAGGAAATTGGATGGACTGTTGCAGATTTGAAGGATATCAGCCCTACCATTTGCACCCACAAGGTGCTACTCGAAGAAGGAGAAAAGCCATCTAGACAACCCTAGCGATGTCTGGACCCTCCTATGAAGGAATTCGTCAAGAAGGAGGTAATCAAGATTTTATATTCAGGCATAATTTACCCTATATCAGATAGCCCGTGGGTAAGTCCCCTGAAAGTGGTCCCTATGAAGGGAGACATCACTGTGGTATCAAATGAAAAGAACGAGCTCATCCCCACTCACACAGTCACGAGCTGGAGAGTCTGTGTAGATTACAGGATGCTAAACGACGCCACAAGGAAAGATCATTTTCCCCTTACCTTCATGGATCAGATGATAGAAAGGCTAGCTGGGCATGAATATTACTGCTTCCTCGATGGCTACTATGGCTATAATCAGATCTCTATTTCCCTAGAAGATCAGAAGAAGAGCACTTTTAATTGCCCATACGGAACATTTTCCTTCCACAGGGTGTCTTTAGGTATGTGCAACGCTCCCGCCACATTCCAGCGATGCATGCTGGCCATTTTTCATGACATGGTGGAACATATCCTGGAGGTCTTCATGGATAATTTTTCCGTTTACGGGAAGTCATTCACCACCTATTTTCCGCACCTAGAACTTGTACTGGAGTGATGCGAAAACACTAACCTAGTTTTGAACTGGGAAAAGTGATATTTTATGATGCAAAGTGGGATAGTTCTGGGCCACATAATTTCAGAAAAGGGGATAGAGGTGGATCCAGAAAAAATAGAAGTCATTTCATGACTTCCCATTCCCACTTCTGTTCGATCCATCCGCAACTTCCTAGGACATGCGGGTTTTTTTCTGGCGGGTTGTCCGCGACTTCTCAGAGATAGCCCAACCCCTCACCAATCTTCTGATAAAGGATGCCATTTTCAAATTCACTAAGGCATGTACCTCAGCTTTTGAGCATCTAAAGAAAAGTGTGGTCGAAGCTCCAGTGATGATTACCCCCAACTGGGAGGCACAATTTGAAGTGATGTGCGATGCCAGCGACTATGCGGTGGGAGCTGTCTTGGGTCAGTGGCTAGACCGAATCTTCTGACCCATCTACTATGCCAGCATGATACTCAATGAGGCCCAACTGAACTAAACCACTACAGAGAAGGAGATGCTGGCATTAGTATTCTCCTTTGATAGGTTTCGTTCATACCTTGTGCTATCTAAAGATATTGTTTATACTGACCATTCAACACTTAAGTACCTCTTAAACAAGAAGGATGCAAAGCCTCGATTAATCTGATGGGTCCTCCTCTTAAAAGAATTTGATTTAGAGATCCGAGATAAGAAGGGGAGTGATATCATGGTTGCTGACCATCTATCCTGTCTGGAGCTGCCGCACTTGGAGAAAGAGGAGGATCGAGAGATAAGGGAGGATTTTCCTGATGAGAATCTCTTTTCTATTATTGAGTCCCCTAGGCCTTGGTTTGCTGATATTTCTAACTATTTAGTTATAGGTTCCATCCATCCTGACCTCTCCTTCTAGCAGAAGAAAAGGTTCCTCTCTGATGTTAAGTGATACTTCTGGGAAGACCCACTCCTATTCTGATCCTGTAGAGACGGGGTGATCCAACAGTGCATCCCAGAGATGGAGGTCCAAGGGGTCTTGGAATTTTTTCATGCCTCACCCGTTGGAGGATATCATGGACCGGATCATACCATAGCAAAGATTCTGTAATCTGGGTTTTTCTGGCCCACCATGCATAAAGATGCTCGAGCCTTTGTTTCCCGTTGTGATCCATGCCAACGTATAGGTAATATGGGATGAAGAGCCGAGATGCCTCAGCACCCCATCCTGGAGGTCGAGATTTTTGACGTATGGGGCATCAACTTCATTGGACCATTTCCCCCTTCTTTCAGGCATACCTACATCTTCGTCTGCGTTGATTACGTCTTTAAATGGGTGGAAGACACTGCAACGGCCCACGACACAACTAAGGTAGTCGTAACCTTTCTAAAAAAGCACATTTTATGCAGGTTCGGTGTTCCTCGTGTGCTGATCAGTGACATAAGGACTCAATTTGACAACGCGTTAATGAAAAGAGTGCTGTCGAAATATGGGGTGAAGCATCACATGGGTACACCATACCATCCACAATAAAGTGGCCAGGTAGAGCTCTCCAACCATGAAATCAAACAAATTTTGGAGAAAACAGTGAATACCTCAAGGAAGGAATGGTCCAAAAAGCATGATGATGCTTTGTGGGCCTATCGCAACGCTTTTAAAACACCACTGGGGACGTCACCATTTCTTCTCGTCTATGGAAAACTATGCCATCTGCCTGTGGAGCTGGAACACAAAGCATACTGGGCTGTCAAAGCCCTAAATTTTGATCTGAAGGTAGACAGAGAGACGTATGTTCCAGCTGTCGGAACTCGATGAAATCAGAAAAGAAGCATACAAGAATGCTAAATTGTACAAGGATAGGACAAAAGCCATCCACGACTGGATGATTTCTTGAAAAACACTTCAACCCGGTGATCAGGTACTCCTCTTCAAATCTCCTCTTCGCTTATTCCCAAAAAAACACAAGTTGAGGTGGTCGGGACCATTCCATGTCATACGAGTATTCTCTCATGGAGCGGTGTATATTTCTACGGAGGATGGTCAACCGTTCAAGGTGAACGACCAACACCTAAACATTTACCATCCCATGGAAGATATAGTGGGAGCGATCTCCACCACACCTCTTAGGTAATTCAAGGTAAGAAGGTCAAACCAATGACCTAAAACAAAGGCACTTCCTGGGAGGAAACCCAGAGGTTACATGCCGTGTCCCACTTATATACATGGTGTGTAATTATCTATTTAATTTATAATCTTAATAGTATAAATCTATAGAATAACAAATAAATAATCAGGGATGATGCCAATGCTGAGGGTAAAGTCACTGTAGTTTATCCGAGCCGTCCCCGGTTCGAATCCTCCCACCCTACCTTCGGCACGGGGTTCCTCCTTTTCTTACACGGTGTGTGTAGTAATTTATATAGTTATATATATTTTATTATAAGAAAACCCATGGTGGGGATGGATCGGTTGGCCACGATCGTAACCTGGTTCTAAAAGACCCGGGTTCGAATCCTGGCAACCACCCCATTTCCATCATTTCCCCTTTTAATAAAACCACACGACGTGTATTTCGATATATGTCATGTGTGCCATAATTTTCCTTACTAATTTAAAAACGATTTCTTATAAAATAAATTCATGCGGATGAAGTTGGAAGATTGGAAAAGTCTCAACCCTGGATCCAAATGACCCGGGTTTGAACTCGGCTAATATCCCTGCTTCATCCCCTTCTTATATAGTTAAAAACCACACGCCGTGATTTTCATTATTTCCATGTGTATAGGCCATATAGAATAAATATATATATATATAATAAATATGGGCAGTAGTCCAACCTTCACACCAGTGGTTGAGGGCTTCCGTTCGGAACGACCAATCACCGGTTCGAACCTCGCCTCGAGCAATGGAACAAAGGTTATACTTCTCTTTTTACAATTTTTAAACACACGAAGTCTATTTTACCACTACATTACGTGTATAGTTTTATTTTCTTTTAATTATGTATATACATATATATACCTATTTTACTTTTATTTTAACTAATTAATATTAATTATTATATAGTATATTTTATGTTTTTTTTTAAAAAATTAGTAATACACGGTGTGTAGTCCAGAAGTACACGCCGTGTACCGTGACTATATAAGCCGCGGGCCACCCGACTTGAGCCTGTGTCGGGCGGCTCCCCATTTCTTCCCCCTTCTTCCTGTTTCTTCTCCCGAACGCCACCCGAACACCCATTTCTCAGATCTTTCAATTTAGGGCATTTCATGTTCGGATTCTTCTTGCATTGTCATCCTCGGTCAAGGTACGCCATTCTACACCCTCTATTTCAAAATTCTAGACTCGTTTAGGGTGATTTTCGGATCTGCTGACCGTTCGTCCTCCACGATACATGGCCATGACATGAAGAACACACACCATGTACTTCTGTACATGACCACACACAAACTACTTCGAAATTTAAGAATACACGGTGTGTATGTTCGGTACACACCATATACTTTTCCCTATCGTGCCCAAGTACCCCTTTGCACATGGCCTCACACACCATTTTCACATACACGGCGTGTGTGTTTGGTACACTCTGTGTATAGAATTTCCTTTGGCCCCTCCGTGTGTAGCACAGAACACGACCTCTCACCCCATGTTCCTGAACTCAGAGTGTGTGTTCGGTACACGCTGTGTCTTGTATTTCTTTCGGCCGACCCGTGTCTCTCCACCACACGACCATGTTCCTCGAGTCATGAACACGTCGTGTCTGATCAATACATGACGTGTCCTTTATTCTTAGACCTAATAAAAACATGGCCGTGTCATTTGTAATACACGACCACCTACACTTTGTGTGAACACAACGTGTATGTTTGGTACACGCCGTGTACCTTTACGTGGTCTCCTCCCACTCTCTTGGCATGTTTATCTTGAGAACACGAGATCCTCTACATTTTTCACTACACGCCGTGTACTCTGGATATACACGTCGTGTACTTTTCTTTTAACGACTTCTCACATTTTATTTGTTTTCTTTATTTTTTTTTCTTTTGTTTGTTTTTTCTTTCTTTTTAAGGATATGGCAGATCACGATCCTTCCAGGGGGAAGCGGCCAGCCTCCGCCGCTAAGGGAGAGGGGTCTATTTGTCGGCGGATTCGACTCCGACCTCCAACGCAGCCGGACCTAGACGCTCTGGTCTATGATCTCCCACCATTGGACATTCTTCCACCACTTAATACCTCAGTAGAGGCTGGGCCGAGCACGACTATACCTCTTCTACCAGCATAGAGATTTCAAGAACCTCCATTTCTGCTCCACCAGTTGCCACTCTACCTGCACCATCTTCATCAGCAGCTGGTCCCACATCTATTGCTTCACCTACTGTGCCTTCCCCTCCTGCAGCTGATCCACCCAGCGAGCCAGCTCCTACTGCTGCACCTGCACCTGGACCGGGACCTGCAGGTGTTCCTTACCCATGCATGGTCTTCCCGGTCACCGATCTAGCACATGAAAGGGTCCGACGCTTCTCCTGCCGGCCAATACAGTTGAGTGGACACTACCTTGACAGCAGCATCCCGCAGTAGCTCGGTATTTGGGAGGACTTAGAGGAGCTCCTTAGACACACTCCATTTCTCGCTATTTTCTAGGTTAGCACTACTGTTTTCTGTGATTTATTTTTGGAGTTCGTGACCTCTTTCGAGTTTGATGGAGCTGAGTACCGGGAGATACCTGGTGATGCGGTGCCTGTGGTTCGATTCCAGCTGGGAGGCCGACGATTCTCCCTCACCATGACTAAGTTTGGACGAGGGTGTGGCTTCTACCCTCATCCTATCACCCCACCCCCCGTTTCTACCTTTACCCAACCAGAGCGCTCTGAGCTCGTTACCATGTGGCGGGAGATCGCTGGGCCTGACCACCAGTATTCCCCCACTTCCTAGAAGAGAACCCTTATCACCGAATCCATTCTTTGCTTCACCCACCAGTGTATCAGTGCCATCATTTCCCCCTTCCATGAGGATATGGGGGTTGTGATCGGCTGTGACATGGAGCTTCTTACCTGTGTCATCCAGCACGACTACCTGGACCTCCCCTATCTCGCCGCCTCCTATTTCCATTATAGGTTTATCAGCCGTCAGGGAAACCTGAACGACGGGTTTTACGCCACTCGCCTCACCCACCACCTTGGGGTTTTCCAACCTTCCTTGCCCCATGACCTGTTAGGTTCTTCCCAACGGATGGAATTTTTCATGCTCATTCGCATGATATTGGTCCAAAAGTAGGGGGTGCCTACATCCTTGCCCAAGCTCGTCCCCGGCCACCTCCTAACCCTCCTACCCCAGTTGATGCCCCTGCTTCTCCTTCCCCACCCCCTCCAGCTTCTCCACCTCACCTAGATCCTACTGACCCACTTCTTCTGGCCTTCCTTCTTCTGTCCCACCACCAGCCCCACCTACCCCTGCACTCTCGGCTAATCTCGTATTTTCCGTTCGCCTAGCCGCGATAGAGCAACAGTTGGTTCGTCTAGCCGGCTGCCAGGACAGTGTTGGGGAGCATTTGGTTTGTATAGACAGCCGCCATGACCACATGGAGCAGTTATTGGGCCTTATTGTTCAGAATTTGGGTATTCCTTTTCCCTCACTACCTGCCTCAGTTCCTGGCCCTTCTACTGCTGCTCCACTGCCATTCATAGCACTAGCTATGGATTCCGTTCTACTATCTACTGTGGGCCCTGCTGCTACTTTTCCTTCCGCCACCACTGCTGCCACTCCAGGGGTATGCTGCGCTTCCCTTACCGAGTCTGGTGCATATCACTCCTCTGTCTCCAGCTTCCCATCCCACCAGCACGTCCGAGCCTCCGGCATCCACGGCTCCTGAGCTGTCTCTTCCTGCCGATTTTGTACTGGATGATGCCTCTTATGAGGTGACCCCATGACTGGTTTTGGGACATCTGATTTTCATTGTGTATATATTTTTGTGCTCTCTCATCCTTGTGTATGCTTTGTATGCTTTCCCTGTTTTCTTTCTCCCACCCTCACAGGTACCCTTCCACGTTTTGGGATGCTCTTTTCAACCACCTACCGTTTCTCTTTGCCTAGACCGAGGGAAGTATTATTTGTTTATCTATTTTTTTTATATTCTTTCTTGTTATTACTACTTTCATTACTTCCCCTCGGTCTAGTCCACTATTGTGTCCCCACCTTACCTTGTTCCTTCTTTTGGGCACTTGGTGGACCACATGCACTCTTATGTATGGGGGGGATATCTCTCAACCGCTTTAGTCTTCACCCTTGTCATCAATCTAGGAGACATAATTGTTAGAAGATATATTTTAAAAATGTTAATTTATTTTGGTTAATTATATTTGTAAATAATAAAACTGCAAGTGAAAAATTTTCAAAAATTTTCATACTGATTTTGATTCTTAAGTATTTTAGAATGATTACTGATATAATTTAAATTACAACTTGTAATCTTTGGATAATTACATCAAATAGACTAATAAATTATTTTCAAGTCATGACCTGATTGTCTCTTATTCATTCCCACTCCTGAGAGGTATTCTAAACCCTTTTGTCATATTCTTTCTAATACCCTCTTTCTTGAGAGATTCATAGAATATACATAACTACAAAAATTTGCAAGTTTTCTTTTCAAAACATGAAGTCCTTTTAAATTACATTAAAATGATTGAGGCATAAGATTTTTAACCCCTTTATCTTGAGCCTACCCTACATATGATCTTCGTAAATCCCATAGAAGCCATGAATAACCTTAATAGGAAGCCATATTACAAGATTATTTCCTTTCCTACCCTAATTATTTTGCGATTTTTCATGATTATTCATTTAATCTTAACATAAGGGATTGGAAGCACATGGAATAAATTTGTGAATTGTCAAGACATTATGTATAGGGGAGTGCCTCTTGATCATTTGGGGAGAAAAGAAAAGAATTCCAAACCACTATTTTGAAAATTCAGAAGGGTTCCCTTCGTGAAAAAAAACCAAAAAGGTACAAAAAAGGGACCTTATACACACTTGCTGGTTTGTGACTCCTACTCAGCTAAAGGAGATTGTGGTGATGGGAACGTTTGATTAAGCTTGTTGAGGACATTTTAAATTGAGTTTACTTTTGAATATCATGCATTATTATTTAAGAATTTATCATCCTTTTTCAAGCCTCATAATTATTTTTCACATCTTTACCTACCAACCTTTAGCCACAGAAACATCTAATCCTATTCGGAAATACCTCATGATTTTCGTAAGTTAAAATTTCTATAGTGGAGAACTAAGAATTCTTGCAAACCTATGGATAAAGTGTATATTTATTTGATTGAGAAAAACTTTTTATTTAAAAATTCTTAGGTGTTGAGGTATTTATTGGTGAGGTAGATCATCAACATGCTTTCTTGTTTTTTGAAAGTTTGAAACATGTGTTAGAAGAGGATGACAATAGTTAATTGAATTATATATGAGGAATGATTAGAATATCTTCAGAATTAAAACTTTTGTGTATTCTTTTTGGAATTTTCTTTTGTAACTTATTATGTACAATTATTATTAACTGAATTCCTTATTTTTAAAGTATAGACTCTGATAATTAGATGTTGAGATTTTCTTGAGGGCAAGCAAAGGACTAAGTATGGGGGAGTTTGATGCACCCAATTTGTGTATGAATTTTGATACACTTTATTAACAATAAAAACAAGTTTTCACCAAATACCTAATTCTTAGAGGGAAAATACTTTGATTTTGGTGACCTTGTCTATTTTCAGGAGTTTTCTTTCCAAATACACAAATCAAGGGATGTTTGTGAAAATTTTGAAACTACACGGCGTGTACTTTTATACACGCCCTGTATCTTCAGATAGGGACACAACCAGACACTACACGCCATGTGGGGCGGTGTTACATGCCATGTACAACATTCTAGAAGCGGTTGGTGGTCGAGAAGAGTCTAAACGCCCATGTAGCCGTTGATGGAGACATACCGTGTTCCAGTTATACACGTCGTGTCTGCTATTCTAGAAGGGGTTGGTGGCCAAATTTTGATACTACACGCCGTGTATGGAGGCGCTACATGCCGTGTACACTCACCTACTAGGCGGCGCCATGTTCAAAGACAAAGATGGAGTGTTAGGCCGCCTAACAGCGGAGAAAAGGAAGCAAAAAGTGCGTTGATGAAAGTACACAGTGTGTACTTTCTATACACACAGTGTACTTATTTTTCCTATAAAAAGAGGCCTTGGACTCCGAACCAAGGAGTTGAGAAATGGAGATTGAAGTGTGGTGTGGAGAACAAGGGATGAAGTTCCGAAGGAGAGACACTCTACCATCGTAATACCGTCATTCTTCTACCGAAGAATCATTTCTACCTCAAAGTTCCAAGCATGATTTCATCAGGTATTAATAATTTTGTGTTTTTCATTTTCAATATGTGTAACTAAACACCCTGTGTGTTGGGGTTGTGGAGACAGATGAGTTGTAATTTGAATTAAGTTTTTGTGAATGCGTTTGTTTTAATAGTCTCTTCATTTTCTTCTTAAATTACTTCATATTATCACTGAAAATTCTATACCAGACCAAGGGAAGAATCTTCAGGGATTCAAAAGAAGAATAATAACGAATAATTTCATGACCATTGAAAGGATTCGTCGGCTCAAAATGGACTAAGCCAAATAAAGATCTATTAAAAACTAACTACCGGACCAAGGAGTTTGTTACTTCAGCTCTTAATATTAAGTGATCCGGACCAAGGTAACTTAATTAAAAATTGTAATCCAGAGTGTTGGATTATAATGAACAACACAACCTCATAAGAAATTTAATTTAATAATCAACCTATCATAAATCCATAACCCCAACGCATTCTTATTCTTATTTGTATCAAAACCAAATTTCCCGTCTTTTCTTTCATTCTAGCAATTAATTTGTTAAAAGAAAAATAAAAACCAATAGTTCTTTTTGTACCTAAAAGCAACCAACCAAAATCGACTCTAAATTCAGCAGCCTTCACTAAAAAGAAATATACAAAAAAAATCGAAACAAGATAAGAGTAACCTCTTAAATTTCCCTGTGGATCGACCCCTACTGGTGCTATACTTGTTAAGTTAATTATTAATTTGAGAAACCGATAAGATAACTTTGGTGGAAGGACTCGTCAGTCAACCATTAAACACACCCAAAACTATATCATCAATGAGAAATCCCATCTTGAAACGTCTAGAACTAAACCATCAAATAACTTTGGCACCTTACATAATTTATAACCCTCGGGTGTTCTCAACAACCCAAAGACCGACACCAACTATAAAAAGCACACAAATACATCAATTGGATATCAATTAATTCAATAAATAGGCAACACATGAGAAAAGATGAGAACTGTGTATGACTCATTGGCAACCGTAGCAAGCTTTCAGGAGGCATACTCAGAACAACACAAAAAACACAACTGTGATCTACATCAAGACAAAGCCCCATGAAAGCAACATCCTACAAAATGGTCAACAGGAACACCATTTGAACATAAACATAAACAAGAAAAATTTTATTTTCCAAAAAACACCATTTATTTTAAATTTTTAAATCTCACCTATGATATCTTATGAACCATCACATGTGCACTCATCCAATCCTTCTTACATAATCTGCAGACAAGTGCACCCCATTCAATCTTCGTACGTACTCATGCAAATGTGACCCTATATAATAAATACCAAGGTTCAAATGGTTCTTTCCCTTATCAAATCCAAACAAACAACAAAATTTTCCAAATCAAAACACATTACCTTTAAGAAAAAACATCACCAATTTCAATAAAATTGAAAAGAAAAACATTTCCATTACAAAAACAATTAAATTTTTAATGCAAATTCACATCAACCAAGATAAAAAAGAAACACAAACAACAACAAACCACTGGAATGATGAACTAGTGCATATGCCTTACCTGGGGAAATGGTGGGGAGCCATTCCCCAAGTAAAAAATAACACTAAGAGGACCTTGATCCGGACACTTTGACTTAAAATGGATTACAACCCTATGTGAGGCCACAACATGAACCAATTTCCCTCCATTGTAATCCCATAATAAAAAACAACCCAAGACAAAAGACTCAAAACCCAGACTACCACTGTAAACTCACATCTCATCACGAACGGTGGTGATCATGCACCAACCTGTAACCTACCTCCTAAGCCCCAATAATACTACTATCAATATACCAAACATCACATGTATCAAGGGCCTTATATGATACAATTTATTAATGAACCATCCCCAATCGACCCTGAACTGGTTACCCGAGCCAGTTAGGGGCATATCCCGAGGGGAGTTCATGATCCCCCCGGATGGAAATACTATCAAAAATCAAAACATACTAGTGGGAATGATTAAGACCAATACAAATCAGTAGGACCAAACGAATAAATAAAACAGGATACAAATGCCAAAAACTAAACAACTGGATCTCAATAAATAATCAACAGGATTAGATATATAAAATAACTAAACAATTTTGGAATAAAAAAAACTGACCCGGACACTCAAGATGCCTCTGTATGGCCCCATGGGTTACTCTCTAGTCCACAACTAGCCATCACCAAGGAGACCATACCTAGACTAGAACCTAAAAAAAACTAAAATCAAGAAACACTATATTTATTTGTATTAAAACATAGTAGGGAGGCCCACCTAATTCTATTTCAATTGCATATCCCTTAAATAAATAAAACATTGATTGACATGTTTTAACTACAATATATCAATATATTTTTTTTCACACTTTTCATTTTAAAATCAAACATGCATAATCTGTTACCCTATTATTTTGAAATAAGGATGAAAAGGCGAAGCTGAATAAAAAAATAGACGTATTTTTCTGACTCTAAAAAGGTAAGGGTTCTTATTCATTATAATATTTTTTCTTGATAATATTTTAAAATAAAAAAAACTTATCAAATAACAAAATAGGGTTCCAAAACCAAGAACGAGATTATGGTTCCACATACTGAGGGTAATGGCACTAAGGGTACTAGTACTGGAGGAACACGAGAACACCAAGGAACACAAAGGAAGACCATAACTAACGCTAAAGGTGACTCATCCCAAAGGCATGCTTACTTTGGATGAATTCATAACACCCTAATGCCCAACTATCGATCTACCTGGCCTGGTTGAGGGGCCAAATCTCATAGTAATAATAACAAAATATCTCCCTACATTGAACTAGTAGCAGTGTGTAATATAACTAGTGTGACAATAATTCTCAGTAACCCTCATTGTTATGCTAGATTCCCATGTATATTTCTAAAATGGGTGTGCCTTAATACTCATAAAATGTCACACATATATAAAACCACACACACTACTCAATTAGGAACCACCCCTGGCCACCCCATGGGAATTCCTTGCCATAAATAACTGTCACACATGGGATGTCCCATACCAAGGAAACTCCCATATCTAAATCACCCACTAGGAAAGTGAACCACCCCCAGGAGGGTTTTCTAAGAGAAACCAGTTGATGAAAATTACAATTGGTCCACACATGATTTTTCCATTCCAAACAATTTCTTAAATAATCTCACACACAAAAAAATCATTTCCATCAAACTAAATAAACCAAATATCCAATTTCAAAACAATTAGGAACCCCATTTGGGAAATGTATTTTAGAAACCCACAGACATTTACAACCCCAACCATTATTTATAAACCACAATGTACAAACAAAGCCAAGCTAGGAAATTTGATAAAAGCTTGTCATAGACATAGAATACAATAGTTTTATACAATTCAAATTCAAAAAGGATTTTACTCTATTTCACTTCAAAAATTTACTCTAAAACCATATATCAATAAATATAATTAAATTAAGATGTGAAAAATCCAGAATTCAATAATTCTTTAATTTAATGGACTATTAAAAGGGTTCCTACCTCAAAGGAGAAACCAAACCGATTTGTCTAATTCAAACTGACACCTGCACACGTACACACACTTCAAAAAAAGTGCTAATGAACTTGGAATTTATCGATACACCTTAAAAAAAGAATTCGAAAAACAATGTTAGTGCATAAATTACTATCCACAACCAATTAAATTCTAATCAATTAAAGATATAAACAAAACCCAGAAATAAAGTGTGAAAAAAACATCAGATGAATAAAATCACATCGGATGGTGGAAGCGACCTTGAAAATGAGTTTCAAGGTGAGATTTCATACCAAATAATTATCTGCACTAAAAATAAAATACCAGGACTTCAAAACACAATTAGGAAACTATATTATACATGTGAAATTTAGTGGAGATAATAAAACACTATCCTCAAATAGTGGATACTTTTCGTTAACTAGAGAGGGTTTCACCCCATAGATGTGTGTAGCTGGAGTGGGTCACATCCGGAAAGAATGAGTTCATGGTGGGGCTACCAGTGCGCTACAAGTTGAGTAGAAGAAGGGGGCTTCAGGGAGAATTGGTGGTGGCCAGATTCCAGTTAGACATGGATATATGGTGGTCGGAGGTGGGTAGAAATGACTACTAGAGAGAGGGTCCGGGGGTCGGGATGGGGACCAGTGAGCGGGTGGAGGTGGCACTCTGGGTGGCCAACACAAGTGGAGGAGGCACTGTGGGTGTTATGTGCCCGGGGAGTGAGGAACAACGGGAAGGTGGCGATCACATGGCTTGGGATGGTGTCTAGCGAGATGGAGTTGGGTGGTACAATTCAGTAGGGAAGGGGGGGGGGTAGTCAGTAGTGAAGGAGAAGGGCATGGGCACTGCAGGTGCGACGTGAGAGGGGGAGAAGTAGGAGGGGGTGGCACTAATTTAGGGTTTTTATTTTTTTAAAATCTATAATAACAATAATAATTACAATAATAATAATAAAAATAAATACATTTCTATATATAATTACCTAAAATTAATTATTAATTTTTTTTTCATACCTTTAATTTTAAATCGTAATAGCCTTAATAATGTTTTATTATTATTATACTCATAGTTAACGTATTAAAGAAAATAATAATAATAACACTCTTAAAATTCACTTCAACTTACTAATCACACACCCAACATGGCACATGGGGGTTTGGCGAATCCACATGGTATTGACCGTGCCATGCGCGTGCACCAAACATTGTTATGCCAAAATAATTACATATTGAAAAAAGAGCACAAACTCAAGTCTGGCCCGACCTGTACTATAAGGAGACATTTTTAATGACTGGTAAATATATTAAGTAATTTTTTTTTAAAAATTCACTTAATAAAAATAATTTTATTATTTACACAATAGTTTTACTATTATTCTATTTTAAAGATTTGTTGATTTTATTCACATAAAAGCTTGTCATTTTATGATGTGGTAAACCACAAGGGAACATAGGATGACCACATAATTACCGCCAACCATGCGGTGCCTATACACTAGCCCAAAACCCACCAAAAATCGAAACAAATTCACGAATTTCAAACCGAGACCCAAACTAAACCATGTCCAAATGACTCTAGACCGAGAAAAGAATAAAATAAAAGGTTCATAAGGTCGGGGTGTGACAATTAGCCACATTATTCCATTACTAATCCTATGATTATTTAGACATTTCAAAGGCCATAGGAAAACTCAACAATTAACTAAGAACATAACCCATTAATTAATTAAACAATTATATAATCAATCAACACAATCCAAATTCCATAATTAATTCATTACAATTAATTATCCAACTCAAACATCAAATTTTCATAATTAATTATCACAATTAATTATCTTTGATCAGCATCATGGAATATAATTAATTGTCCCAATTAGTTATCTTACATAGCGAAAAATCATTTCCTAATTAATTTACTCCAATTAATTACCTTATCAAAATCAATTCAATATCTCAATTACAATATCTCATCCCATAACCAATCTATAAAAAAATAATTTGGGAAATCCCCCTTCTTTTTTTTCCGTGATTCAATTATCAATTAATCACCAAGGTAATCACAATCCAATACCATATTCCTAATTACTCAAATTTAGTGAATCAATTTTCAAGGGAAACTAGAAAATAAATAAAATCACATTCACATATCAATTCCATGACTATTGGAGTTTAATTTAGACCACATACCAGAGTATATTGATGAATGATAGCCCAACAGAAATCACCAAAATCTGAGTGGCACAACACTGTTGATTAAGCACCATATCTAGATCCCAAAACCAAAAGTAAGGTTAAAGGGATCACAATCTTGTAATTACAGATCTAGATCCACAATTCTAGATATAGATCTGAACTCGTAGTATTTGATCCATGGAAACAATAATGACTTCCAGGGAATGGTCAAGGAAAGATAGAGGAATGAAAAGGAGAAGAAATGGGGTGAAATCCAGTTATCTGGAAGATAGAGGATCTTAAATACGAGATTTTGATCTCAAGTAATGATCTTTAAATCACCTTGTAATCCCTATTAATGGCTCTGGGATCACCCAACATTTTTCATGACAATGCCAAGGTCGAAATATGGGAGTCTAAAGGGTTCTGTTGGTTTTAAAAATTATTTTTAGTTATTTTAATCCTACACTGACAGTTTCCTAAGAAGGGGCACACAATTTTTTAAAATCATGTGCCAACTATGGGAACCTAAATATCTATGTTTTCACGTTGGGAACGGTTTGTTTTCACGTTTTGTCAAACTGTGCGCAAACCATTTGAACTTCTTTATCCAGGTTTGCATGGTTTATCCACACGGTTTGTCAAACAATTCACAAACCATGCACATCTCATTGTCTATTAGTTTTTTTTATAAAAGATCACCTAAACACACCCCAATACACTACTACAAAACAAAGGTACTTAAAAACCACCAAAATTACCTGAATACATGCCCGAGATGATAGCATAAAAGGCTAGGATCTTACAATCTCCTCACATTATAACAGATCGTTCTTGATCTGCACTCCTAATCATCTCTAAGATTCTGATCCAAAAAGGTTGGGCCATAGATCTCTCATCTCTACTTCCTATTCCCAAGTATCCACTTGATCAATTCTATGTTTCCATAACACATAAACTAACGGAATGGTATTTCCACATAAAAATTTCTCACTGTAACCTATGACACGTATTGGATGCTCCCCAAAGGACACATCTATCTTGAGGTCAACATATTACACATCAATAACATGATAAAAGTCACGGTGATACTAACGTAGTTGTGAAACATGTAAAACATCATTAATAGTAATGAATTTCGGTGGAAGGGCCAATCGGTACACCGCTGGCCCGATTCGATCCAACACCTCTAACAGTCCTACAAACCGTGGAACCAACTTTCCCTTCCACCATATCCTATTCTGAACCTATCTAGGAGAATCTTGAAGGAATACATGTTCACCCTATATAAACTATTGGGGTCATCTCTGTCTATCGATATACATCTTTTACCTACTATGAGCTATATCCATACATTTCTGAATCAACTACACCTGCTCTGATGTCTCCTGAACGAAACTTGGTCCCAAAACCTCAGACGCACCTGCCATGAACAAATATAGTGGTGATCTAAAAGTTATACCATAAATTTCCACATATGGATCCATATGTATAGTTTCGTAATAACTATTATTATAGGTGAACTCCACTAATTCCAAGTTCTTTTACCAATAACCAGCAAATTCAATAACACATTCTCACATAATATCCTCTAACACTTGTATAGTATGCTCTAATTGCTCATATATTTGTGGGAGGAAGGTCATAAATAACAAAACCTATGTACCAAACTCCTTCTGTAATCCCTTTCATAATTGTGATGTAAAGAGAAAATTTTGATATGAAACTATAGTACCGAACACCCCATCAAAAAGAATAATCTATCATTAATATAGTTCTCCCAACTATTATATTGTAAAGGTTTCCATGGTAGGAATGAAATTTTCTAACATCTTCAGTTGATCAACAATTTCCCAAATAGCATCACTTATCCTAAGTGGTTTTGGTTGTCCTACCAAAAAATGTATAGTCACATTATCCAACATCCATTATGGAATAGGTAAATGCTACAATAGGCCTCCTCATTGTTGATTCTCTATATTTAACTTCTAACAGGTGAAACATATTTATAGAAACCATGAAATCTCCTTTTCATGTGTGGCTACAAAAATTATCGTCATAGGCCATGATAGATTTCTGTCACCCGAAGATGTACCGACCACATTGACGCAAGAAATTATTGCATGGGTTCCTCTCACTTACTCGTTGGAACAACATCCCGATTTTTAACATATATGATCTCATCATCATCTATTATCCAGTCTGAAGTTGTCCCCAAACCATCAAGTATTTCCCTTAAGGATAAACACTCTGGATCCTCATAATGCTTATCCCTAATCCATCTTAAGAGTGTAGACTCCACTATTATAGAAACCAAAGTCATCATATCCTGACTCTCTTATATTACTACATGTATTTCTCCCTGTAAAGTCATCATCTTCCACTCTTCACATGACTCGTATACCAATGTTTTTTTTGTTTTTCTGCTCATGGAATCAACCAAACTATTCCCCTTTTTATGTGTATATACCATTTCAAAATCAAAGTAATGAATATACTCTACCCATCTACGCTGTCGAAGATTAATGTCAGACTCTTAAAAGATATAATTCCAAATTTTTTGATCCGTAAAAACTGTAAACTTTTCAAACAAAATATAGTGTCACCAACACTTTATATCATAAACCACTATATCAAAATTGAGGTCATGTGTAGGGTAATTCCATTCCTATGGAATCAACTGCCGAGAACCATATGCAATGAATCGATCCCCTTTCATCATGAAATCTCTAATTCTGATCCTAGAATGGTCACAATACACCATGTACTCCTTACCCGACTAAGGTAAGATTAAAATTGGTGTCAATTTCATGAACTTCTCTAAATCCTGAAAAGTATTCTCACATCCTTCTATCCAATCAATATTTTCCCCTTTCATTGTCAGACCTGAAAGCGGTGCTGCTAATTTGAAAAATTCCTGTATGAAACTCCTGTAATAAATAGCTAATCCCAAAAAAACTAGATATCAAAAATATTTTTGGGCTGCTCCCAAGAAATCACTACGTGCACTTTATCTGGATTGACTTCCACACCTTCTTCCGAGATGATAATCCCAAAAAGTGTACCCTGTCAATCCAAAACTAAAATTTAGATCACTTGTAATATATATTAAGCGCTATAAGTGTACTCATGACGATGTCATGATGTTGGGATTGATTTTCATGATTTTTAGAAGGCACCAATATGTCATCCAAAAATACCACCACAAACTATTTTATGTACGGATGAAAGACCCTATTCATCAAGGCCATAAATACTGATGGAGAATTTGTCAACCCAAATGGAATTACAAAAAACTCATAAAGGCCATACCTGTTTCTGAAAGAATTTCTTGGTATATAAGAGGTCCAAACTCTCACCTGATGATACCCTGATCTCAGATTGATATTTGAGAACACACAGGCCCCCCTGATCTGGTCAAACTAATCATTGATACATGTAAGATGATATCTGTTCTTCATTGTAATTTTATTCAAATTCTAGTAATCGACACACAAGCATAAAATCCTGTAATCCTTCATTAAAAACAAAGCATGTAATCCCCTAGGCGACGTTATTGTATGGATAAAAACTTTATCCTCCTAATCCTCCAACTGTGTTTTGAGCTCTTGAATCTCACTTGGTGCCATCTTATAATGTGGAATAGATACTGGATCAACCCTCGACATGAGCTCAATAGTGAATTCAACAACTCTCTTAGGTGGAAACCCTAAAAAGTATGTAGGAAAGAAACCCTGAAATAGTTCAACTACTCATCGAAGGAAGTCTTGTCTACCACTCCCATTATCCAGTAAAAGTCTAGTAACTTGGGATGTGAGCTCTCCCACATGCTGAGTAATTGGCCCAACTCGACCTGCATGGATATCCCATTCTCCATGATGAACATATTGGTCACCCTTAGGAGATATAAAGGTCACTCTCTGATAGTAATAATATATGTGGGCTCGGTATGGTCCTAGCCTACACATACCCATAATCAGGTCGAATACTATTGTACCAAAAACATAGATATCCCAATTAAAATGATACTCTCTAATATCTAGTGATCATACCTTGCATAAAAATATATCAATATATTGTGTTCCCAATGTTGTATCGATATTTATCACCCCTCATACAGAATCCACATCTGGGATCAAACCATTAACATGATTTGTAGATAAAACAGAATGAGAGGAACCGGTATCAAACAAGGTAATAGCTAATGTAGAAGCAACTAGGATTGTACCTCACACTATCGATGGAATTGCCTCGCTCTCCAAAAGTGTAGGATGCACTACATGCAACTGTCCCGCCCTTCATCCTTATGGTGACATCTAACTCCCTTGAGTAGGACCACTCTGAGGATACAGGTGCTCGTACCATGAAGCACCACATGAACTACCTCTACCACCTTATCCCGTAGTGCTCCAACAACCATACCTATATGGTGTAGAAGACACCCTTCCCACACTCTAACTCTAATAAGCCACTCCCTCATCACTATCTTGCCGCTACATCTTACATAACTTCTATAGGAGCCCCATCTTGCCACAAAATTGGCACTCCAATAGAGGTCGAGGATAATGAGTACGATAATTTCCCTGTCTACCACACTAGTAGAAAATCAAATGAGTAACATATGATTAAAGTTTCCTCCTAGTTTCCAACCATGCTTTTAAGTATCCCGAATAAGGTTCTCGTAACGGAAATTCCTACTCTCAAAATTCACAATCCCTTATCATCCAGTGGCAGCTACCTATCCAGTACTAGAAGCCACCATCAGGTTCCCCTCTAAAAGGAGAGCTTTAATAACCACTTATGACAATTTCTTCAACCTGGCGATATTTACCTAGAACTTAATTTCACACCTATGTCCATTCTTAAATTGTTTAGCCAAAAAATCCACATCTACCGCCAATGCTAGTGAAAAACTATGTAAATATGTGAAATGTTCAGTGTAATCCATTATGGACATTCTTCCTTGGGTCAGATGAATAAAATATGATGCCATATGTTATCTTCGCATCTATGGATAGAAGTTCTCCATGAACTTCCCCATAATGTCCTTCCATAACATCTCACCAGTCTACCCAGATCATACCTAAAAGTCCCACCAGAACATCGCTGACCCCCGTAGTATATAATTATCCAACATGAATTTCCTCCCAACCGGATTCCCTAAATGGTAATGTATCATCTCAATGGATTCAATCCATAATTCATCTTACTCAAGTCCACCCTCTCTTGTAAAAGTAGAAGGGTGGTGTAGCTAAAACTCCCTTGTCTACTCAGACATTTGTTTTAGAACCTGTAATGGGTTTCTCTCCATGAATTTCATGAAACGAGAAAATTTCTCTCATAAATATTCCCCTTCCACCACATCTTTCACCAATGGTGCCTCATGTTCCTTGTCATGATGTTCATTCCAGGCCATAACACTCAGTCTCCCCCTCAACAAGAAAACCTGGATGCATATCAGTACAAAGACAAAAACACATCTTTGGTCTTATAATAGAACCATATAACATTTACGTAAGAGGAGAAACTAACAAAACAAGTTTCAATATGTCCTCTCCCCCTTTTATCGAACATGGTCACCAATGGGGCCTCATATCTACGCTTAACCATCCTACACCTTGGTATTGATTAACAAGGGTACATGTATTTTCATTAATTAATTCAACCATTAATTAGTTACATTATCTCAAATTAATTAATCCTGAAATTATTTAATTTTTCATTCTCATTTTATCAATAATAGTTCTCATTAGACACCCATTTATTCTCATTTTTCATCATTATTTCAATCTAAAATCAAGGAAAATTAGTTCAAGTTCAACAACTTAACCAATACCCATTTTCCCGTGAGTTCCTAGATTGATGCATTTCATAACAACCCTGAGTGCCTAATATAATTCATGTCACAACAACACTCCGAGCCTAGAATGGTGAATAATGACTCAATCATCATGCCTCTTTAGTTCACAAATCAAAAATCAACAAATGTCAAAACAAATTTCACATCACCCCACAAGTGTGTCACCCAAGGTGAAATTATATCCAACTGTAGTAACAAACAAAAATCACAACAATACCACACTTAGTACTAATATTTACCCCCATACATGGGTTTTCATCTACAATGCCTGAGATCATTACCTATCCTTGACTCTTCATAGTCTCTTCTCCACTCTTCCCAAAATGGTAAGACAACAGAAGAAAAAAGAAAAGAAAACTGCCTTTGAACCCACTTTGTGACATCCTGACCCGGGTGCCCCTATACGGTGCCCCGAGTCGGTTGGAAACATGACCTCAAGTGTGCCTCCCTGTATTCCAAAGGGTTCTGACTTGCATTAAGGGTTTGGTAAGTCAGTCTTGGGGAGACTATACCATATTTTATCTGAATAAAATACCAACATAAGGAAACAAAAATAACCAAGTGCAGAAGTGTAAAAATTACCAGAACAATAATATATCATATTATGTTTACCCAAGAAAATACAATACTCAGATAAAAGGTAAAACAAGTTGTGATAATGAAAATTTAAAGTGTCTATAATGAAAATAAAACTAAAGACACAATGACTCTCAAGAGGGTTCCAAACAATGTCAGATTCCCTCTCCCATGCTCCAATCCTAAATAGAAACATATCCCAGGCCTTTCCCATATCATGTCCTACAACAAAAAAGTCTACTTGGATACTGATTAGGAAGCCTAAATATGGTTTGAGTACAACTTAGTAGGTCACAACTAACAGTGTCCAAAACGATACTATTCAAAAGATAGCTTATGTAGTTTTATGAAGCAATAAATAAAATGGATAATTAAATAGGTACCACGTACTCATTTAATCATTAATCATCACATTAGGCCCAGTTTCAATTCATGTTTTATATTTGAATCATCATTCATTATTATCATTCATTTGGTGTGGAACATCATGTCAAAAACCCCAAATCTCTTTCAGTGAAGGTCTCTATGCCTATCACTACATATTTCATTCGGTGTTGGTCATTATTCCTAACACCCCAAAATCTCATGCTAGGATAACTATTGGGGATGAATGCCATGTCAATCTACCAACATATAATCTGTATAGAATAACATGTCTTGCACTAAAAAATATCAGCAATTTAATCATTCATTAATTCAAAAGAATTAGCAATATCATCCTATTCCTAATCAAATGATTAGTTAAATATTTTAGAGGCCATTAGTAAAATCAAAAATTAACTAAGAACAAGACCCATTAATTAATAAAATACTTAATTTATCAACCAAAAAAATTCTCATTTGATAAATAATTCTTAACAATTAATTACCCATATCAAATCTAAAGTTGTCATAATTAATTCTAAAAATTAATTATCATTTATGACCACAATGGAACATAATTAATTCTCACAATTAATTATCTTACATATCCAAACATCATTTCATAATTAATTTCCCCCAATTAATTATCTGGACACGATTAATTAAATATATCAATTTCAATATCTCAATCCATAACCATTCTACAAAAAAATATCTATTTGGGAAACCCATATTCATTTGTTCTATGATTCAATTATCAATTAATCCCCAAGGCAATCAAAAGTCAATTTCGAATTCCTAATTACACCAATTTAGGAAATCAATTATCATGTAGAGCTTGAAAATCCATAAACACACATTCTCATATCAAATCAAATACTATAGGAGTTCTATTTAGACCATGTACTATGGTTTATTGATGGATGTTTTCCCAATGGAAATCCCCCAAATCCGATCAACATAACGTTATCTATCAATCTCCAGATCTAAATCCCTAAACCAAAATTAATGTCAAAGGCATAATGATCTTTCCAATATAGATATAGATCCACAATTATATATCTACATCTGAACTCATAGGTTTAGATCAATAAAAACAATTATGATCTTCCCTGAAAAGCTCATGGAAAGATGTAGAAAATAATAGGAGAAGAAACATGGTGAAATCTACTTATCGGGAAGAGAGAATATATTCAATCCGGGGTTTCGACCTTAAAGAATGATGTTTGAAAAAACATGGAATCCCTTAGGAAGGATCAGGGATAACCTAGAATTTCTTCATACCAATCCAAGTTTGAAATATTGGAGTCTTAGTGGTTCAGATGTTTTTAAAAATGATTTTAGGATAATTTTATTCTATATGCATAGTTTTCGGGGGCAGAGGCACATAGTTAAGGAAAACTGTGTTCTCACCTTGCAGAACTCTCTATCCATTTTTCCATTGTTAGAAAGGGTTGGTCGTATGGATTTTCTATCCATGCACAAACCATTTAGACCTCTCTTTTCAGGTTTTCATGGTTGGAACGTGTTAGCCGCAAGGTTTGTCAAACCATGTGCAAACCGTGCAAAACCCACTATCCTTTATTTTTTCTTAAAAGTTCACCCAAATGCACCACAAGACACTAATCCAATACTGTGGTATGTAAAAACATCAAAAAGATCCTAACAACACACCTGATGTGACTCTAGAAAAGGCCAGGATCTTACACTTTTATATCCTTACATCCTTAAAGATGGTTCTATGTTACTGTAATGTCATATAAATGATTGGAAAATGATTAACATATCTGTTAATTTTATATTTATTTTTTAAAATTTAAATTTATTTTTTGAACTATTAATTAGATAATTTTAAATAAATATCATAAATATATTAAATAATTAAGTTTATATATATATTTTATCTTTTTGTTGGGAATCAATACATATTAGATATACTATATCGCAGTGTTATCACTACCCCTAACATCCCATTATGAAACCAATGTTATATCTCCAGCACTATCTATATAAAAAATATTTTATTTGAAAAACACATTAATTATCTATCTCACACATAAAATCCTATAATATATACACATTTCTCAAAAATGTGAAAAATAATATAGAAACTTCTTCTAGATTAACAAACATAATATCTCTTATATTTGGTAAACAAATGTACTAACTTTAAAATCCATCCAATAACCCATTTTTTGACCAAATAATTCTTAATAACATTCGTATTTATTATAAATTATTTAATTTAAGACCATAAACAAATATTAATCACGAAAATATTTTTACTACTACTAAATCTACAATGTGATCTTACACAATCTTCACTAAACACTCTAATTTATCTACATATACATGTACTATATATTTGTCTCCATGAATCCAGAATATACTAATGAAATTTACATATCAAATTCATAGAGTACACCCATAATATCGAGAATGAATTATATATTGTATAATCCTACATATAAATTTTTGATTGTCCAATGAAAATATGTGAAATTATAATGAATATGTCATATGTCATTGATGAAACAATATGATCACATTATATGAAACAGAGTGAATAGTAGTCATCAATTTCTCCAATAAAATTATATTTAGGGACTATATATCATAACAATCATATAAGTGGATAAATATAATCTTGGTTATTTAAAACAAACAATATTGTCAATAAGGTACCAAACCATCCCTAATTATCGTAACCTGAAGGCTGTCATATAAAAAGTATTATAATATAAAATATTAAACAAACAATATTCTTATTAACCTCATGTAATCTATATTTGTATAAAGTAAATAGAATTTTGAATATCAATGATAATATGAATGATATTTTAGGTTATATCATCGTGTGGAATAGTCCATACAAATAGTCACACTTATATCAAATAAGTAAAGTCCATATCTCTATATGATCCCCCACTCACATAAATCATATCATATTTTCCCATCCAAGATCTTCATATGATATACATTGATTAAAAATAAATCTAAATTTTATTGTAAATTGATAGTTTCGAATTCACTATCATATAACAAAATATGAACATGAATAAATAATAACGTGATAATTTTAATTAACAATAAATCAATGAATACTTTTTAATACAATGTTTAATATAACCTAAAAAATTAGGATTACAATAAAATAAAAATAAAGTAAAATCTAATCATCATAATATATTTTTCCCAAAGATCATATATGACCATACAGTTTTTATAATGCTTGTTTCTCTTCCACTAAGTCTCTTTCATTATCTATAGTTTTCACATGAAAAATCAATACATTGAATATATATAATATTTCCCTTATTATAAGTTATTATTCATGGATGTTTATTTTATATTAGTGAGATTATGGTTTCCATGCCTAAATGAAGACTATTTTCTCATCCTAAAATAATTTTATCACTTTGGATATAGTTGGAGAAACCACTAGATAAGCGAAGAACTTCTTAACTCAAAAAATTTATTTCATTGTCTCTAATATAATGATTTATAAAACCTCCATTGTCCAATTAGGAACTATAAGACAATTAAAACAATACAACATTGTGGAATCATGATTAAGGTAGATGAAAAAGTAGTATTGAGATATTGAATCTTATTTAATAGTTTATAGGATACAATAATTGTTACCATTCTTAATGAGAGATTTATCACATGTAATGTCTTAAAATACATAGTTAGATGTTATTTTATACTTATGGATAATTTATAATACAATAATATGAATCTAACCATGTTTTTTTGGGTTTCCTCTCCTTATCCTCAATTACAGATATACATCAGGTCGTGTATATAAGAGGATATATATGATTACAATTATTTCAAAATAATAACAAATATCATTTATGTGTTTAATTTAAATCTCTTTAGAGGGGAGTAGAGGCATCCTAATAATAAAAACATGAAACACAATTAAATATTCTTTCCTAGTGTTATACATGATAAATATCTTTACATGATTAAAAATATATGTTCTTTATCCCATAATAGGTATCATTTATTAATAATATATATCGTTCAACATAAATATTATTTTGAGAACATAATTAATATAATCTATTAAAATTAATTTGTCTATAATTCCTCAACACGCTTTGGTGATGTGATATAAAATTTGATAATTAGTATTTCTTCAAAATTTGATATAATAAATACAATAGATCTTTCATTATCTCATTTATATAAATAAGTATTATAATTTTTTAATTAAGAATATATCATTTTAATGATCACTAAAATGGATATTTCATATATGAGATTATTTATACTATAAATGGACAAATGTTTTTTTGGAAAACAATAGAAATAGAGTTCAGACCCCTTAAATATTCAGATTTTATAATTTACACATCACGAAGAAATTTAATTAAGAAATATAATTTTTTATCTATATATTATATTTAATATCCATAAAAAGATTATATTTAATGAATTTTAGAAATGAAATTTATTATATCTATCAAAAAAACTGTTTTTATGAGTTTCCAAGGGGATATGATATAGAAATAGTCACTGGTAGACATCCAAAAACATTTCCATAGGATCCAAATGTTATTTGATTTTATTGAATTCATTGAATATATAGAATACAACACTTTAATTGGTTTTGAATATTAACTTAAAAAGTGGATGAGGGTGAACTCTTATTATAATAGACTAGAATAGGAGAACATAAACATGTACATATCAAGAAATAATATATATTTCTGATAAATATACGATGAAAAAGTTCTATGAGAATCAAAAATATTCTTTTGTAATGATATATCCATAAATTAATTCATCAAATTACATCTAAATAAAAAACAATAAAATTTTTTCACAAGAACTTTTAGGAATAGTCCATAAATTATATTTTCCTTAAAAAATGAAAATAATATGATTATATAAAAAAACAACATAATTCACTAAAAATGAATACAACATAAATAAAATAAATATTCTTAATATAAAATAGAAAATATAGAAATATCAATGAAAAATAGCCATAATTGAGATTAATATGTAAATATATAACTTGGGTAAATTATCAATGTGTCACTTATAATGTATATTCCAAAATTGAACTCCCAAAATGTATCAAAACCATTAAATATAATATATTCTTTTTAACCCAATCCACATCAACATATCATCCACTTAAATGACCTATAATTTCAATAAAACAACATCCATGTCAGAAATCATAATCCTATTTCCCACATTAATGATTAAAATTTCCTATATCCAAATTGGTATGTTTGTAGGGTGTGAAAAAATTCCCTATGTGTTACCAACAATATTTCGTTACATTCCCACTATGGGAAAAATAATTCTTTATGAAAACATAATATGAAAACTATTTTACCTTATAATGATGAATTCTTAAAATTGATATTTCTATAATTATTTTGAAAATTATTTTGAGATGTCACATAATTAAGACAATATATATTTATAATTTTTAAACTATTTAGAAATCAGTGATTGAAATATTTTTTATTACATAATGATTATGATTTAAAATTAAATACATTTTTTTGGCATACAAAAAAATATTTTTAAAATATGTTATTGAAGGTAGGAAATTGTGAATATTTATAATGAGAAATAAATATAGAAATAATTAAAAAAATTATGTAATAAATAATACGTAATTAAAAATATCAAATGCTATATATAACCAATGATGAGTAGACAAATATGTCTATTAAAATCATTATATGGATAAATCAAAACAATAATCTAATCTCCTTAGTTATCGTGAAAAAATAAACATATCTAGATCAACAAAGAAAAACTACCATATCAAATTGGTATAGTCTTATATGCAATTGAGTGGGGCCCTCCAATGGCCTATGATGAAATATTATGGTTTACACCATGAATTTATATGAACAACCTTATCAGGTGACAACCCATAGATATGGATTATATAACACCCATGAATTCTAAAAGAAGGACATTACAACGAATAACTTATATGACAGGAAACACCAATATTATAAGAAAATATAATGCCCTGATATTTTATGATATATTTATTTTTAAACGAGTTTAATCATTTCAGTAACTAAAATTACATGAAACAATAATTTTATCTTGCGTTACACATGACACTGAGTTTAGTTGTCCTTACATGCAATACTATGTTTTAATGAATTTTTACACATTAATTAAATATAAATCGTTAAATTGATATTTATCTCCTAAATAATAAATTTTTATGAATAAATAATCATAAATAAATTCTAAAAATTGTGGTTATTTATTTATTTGTAATAAAATAAGAATAATTTAAATATAAAATAAATTTCTCCTTAAAAACAATTATATAAAAGGCATTTTAGTTGTGTTGTGCACATATAATTTAAAATTAATTTTTAATAAATTTGAAAATTAATTTTAAATTTTAAATTTAATATTCTTGAATCAAAATATTAATGTTATATTATTCATAATTTTTTGGGTTTCTTTGAAAAGTTTCAATTTATGATTAATAATGAAAATACTGAATTCTAATTGAAAACCACCTTTACATTTATATAATTTATACTGATATGTTAAAATTTTTGTTTGTATTATAGTAAAATTAGTTGAATTTTACATAAAATAATCAAATTTAGGTTAATTGACTAGTTTTTATTTTTAATTATGATATACAAACTTTTTAAACATTAAACATTATCAAAATAAAGTATCACTCTCTTATCGAATATTCTTGATTAATTTTAAATTATATTGGCCACATATATGAAATAAATTTGGAAATATAGATAAAATAATTTCAATAATAATAAATTATATTATATAATAATATTAAAATAGTTTTTTTACAAAAATTAATAATGAAAACATTGAGAAATAATTTATTTAGTTTTTGTAAAATATATATTTATAAAGAGTTAAATTAAAAATAATAAGGGTTATATTAAACCAAAAACGTGTATAAAATATATTTAATTTTTATATTTGGAGATTATTACTACTATTAATGATAATTGTCATTATTGTGTCCTTGTTACATGAAAAAAACATTGTTTTAATTCATTAGTATCAAAAACATTACAATTGTGCGAGACACCTCACCTATAAAAGGCCACCTTCTATCCTCTTTTATTCACACCATGAAACACTCTTTTATGTCAATAATTGCATAAATTAAATCCATAATTTCATTTTATATTCCTGTATTACTTATTTTTGGGATGAAATCCAAACTAGAAATCCGTTGGTGTACTCCTAATGAATATACCCGAATAAGAGTTAACGTTTTTCAAAAAAAGCTTTTATTTTTCATAATTATCCATCTCCTTAAATTAATATTAAAACATTATGTAATAATAAAATAAGTATATTACAAATAATTATATGTTTTTATCTAAATTAAATTACCTAAAACAACCCCCAATTCCATAATATGTGATACAAAATCATCATTCTTTTGTAATGTGGACTCCCGTCTCAGAAACGTATGCCATTCATTTTTCCATTACCACATTTTATAGTTATGTAAGATGATGGATATAAATAAAATATATTATATTTTTAAAAAAATTACACATATAGAGTCATTATATAAAATTTTTATTTTATAACCTACTATTCTTTAGTGGATACCATAACATTGCATGTGTATAAGGCCCCGACCTTAAACATTACTTAATATTGAATTAAATGAATAATTAACATAGAAAATATTTTCAGGTTTAGAGTTTTAGAGAATTAGGACATAACTATTATATCTCAAAATATTACAAAGTATACACTTCTACTATGTTTCCATAAAATAAAAAAAAATCTTGAAAAGAAACATGTCTAGTTCCATGTTTTAGATAGCATGTCTTTCCTTGATCCCATCCTTGACCCTATTCATCTTTAAGTCATGTGGAAAATATTTCAAAAACTTGGGATGAGCATTAAAATCCCAGTAAAGGATACACAAAGAAGGAAAACTGTTAGTTTTTCAAAACAACAAGTAAACCATGAATACTTTACCAAATTAATACTTTTCACTTTTATGAAGTAAGAAAAAGCGTCACTGAATAAACGACCATTACTTACCCTTTTGTAACCAAAAGATTACCATAAAACCCATATAAAGAACACATAACATATAAAGGTAACTTGGGACATAAACATACTTAAATGGAATAACCATACGGTCGACTTCCACACATATCACTTAATGGAATAGCCATACGACCGAATTCCATACCCAATGCATTGGAGGTTATAACATAACCACCCGTCCTGGTATTCACGACACCACCCGTCATATGGTTTATCACGTAACCACCCGTCAAATGTCCAAGTACCATTATAAAAAATCATTGCACATATATAAACATTTCACTATTAACATTTCATGTGAAATCACAATATATAATTTCAAGATATCGAAAAAATCAATTATTTATCAAACTATTTTAAAATCATTTAATAAAGATATTTTTTAATCAAAGTGTCCCATACCACTTCGAAGATTTTAAAGGAATAACATTTAATAAAAACTTTATAATATCATGAGAATAAAAGTATTAATGATATAATATTCCGAAGGACAGTATATACACCATATCAAAGTGAATTGGCACTTAACAAAAAGGAAGCCTCAAGGGAATGCAATTTGAGACTAAATCTCTTATAAAGATGGTATCCTTTGATTAAGGATAAATCAATTACACAATTCTGTGTGACAAAAGAATACACCAAATATAAGTGGGTATTAATAGTAAAACAATCAGAGTTCATTCACACATATTCATAGAAAGAAATATTCAAGAAGTAGAGGTTTAACCCAAATAATTGAAATTGAGTTAAGAAGTTCCTTTTTAGAAATTCGGCAACCTAACAGCGTCACTTCAAAATTCAGAAAATTTGTCGATGAGAGAGAGAATGGTATCTCATCACATGGACATAAAATTTACATCAATAATGATAGATAATAACATATCCCAACATAATAATATGTAAATTAAAAGACATAACAAAAAAAGTCTTTTAAAAAGAGGAGGATGAAAGGTTCCCTTACCGATTTGGGTAACTTTCGAAACATACACCCCATGAAATAAGGACTATACAACATTGATGTAAATACCCAAAAAATAAATTATATTACACAAAGATTAGAATAATGGGAAGTACATACACCACTAAAAGGAAATGGTGGAAAATCTAGCATAAATATCACAAGAATAAAAGTGAGATGAAAAATCCCTTATGAAAACTCGGCAGCCTAACAGCGCCACTTAAAACATCCAAAAATGGATTTATGAGATAAAATAGGATCTCTAAGAATATTAACATAAAAATTACAGAATGAGTAATATAAAATAACATCTCCAAACATAAGAAATATAATCTTAAAAGAAATGACATAAAATAGAGTACTTAAAAAGAAAGAGAGAGTTTGGATCCCTTACCTCAAGTCCGACTTGCCTTGTTCGTTTCTTTATAATCCTGAATAATAAATTTTGGTCAATTTATAATTGCTTAAGGACCTCCTTTAATGTTTATTATTCAATTCATATCACATATTATAATTTTATAATAATTAGTTAATTATGTGAGTTCATATCAAACGTTTTTGTCGATGTTCGGTACATGAGTCAAAATTGAGCTTGTTGGAAACGATTTTTCCATGAAGTTATAGGTACATCATCTCCAGAATATTATCAATGATTTAAATATCATATATATCCAGTATATATTCATTTTATACTATTCCATAACATTTGGAGATAAAAAATGAAATGCACCGTTCATGGAGACAGTAGGCTGTACGTACGCATGAACGCTACTTTCATTTCTTTGTCATATTAATGGAATTAAAGCTAAATGAGAGAGATATATATTATAATTCCAGAATTATATCCATAATTTAGATATAATATCTGAAATATATATCCTTTATATATATTTACTTATAATAGTACATAAAATTTGGAGATAAGAAATGAAATGTACCGTTCATGGAGACGGTAAGCCGTACGTACACATGAACGCTACTTTCATTTCTTTGGAACATTAATGGAATTAAAACTAGATGAGATATATATATATATATTATAATTATAGTAGAATATATATGTTATATAGATCACATAAGTTCATCAATTTCATTCTTTATACATTCCATATATTGCATGAACGAGTCACATCACTTGAGGGGGCGGTAGTCCACACTTCCTCAAATGAAATTATCGCATTTGCACAACATGAAAAGCATAAAGGTATGTATTAAATATAAAATACAGAAGCATAGAGAGTAAATATATATAATATATATTATAAATAAATATAGTTCCATCATAATAGCCACTTTTGAAGGTGTTATAAGAATATTGAACAATCATCATTTCGTGAGGCAGTAATTCGCCATCCAGAGAAACAGTATGTTCTTTAACCATTAGACGGAGGTGTGTGAAAGTGTATCTCAAATACTTCTTATAATAACATCCTATTATATTGAAGATACTTTTTTTTTGTTACAAAATAAATAAATAAAAAGAGTTTAGGGGGTTGGAGAAGCAAAATAAAACAAAAGAACACTAGGGAAGACATTACCTTTAAATCGGTTAACTCCTCTGGCTTTGAACCAAAAGGGTTTCTTAAAGAGAATTATTCCAAAGGTGAGGCTTAAATGATGAAGAGTGGGATGTGGAGAGAGGAAATGGGAAGGTTTTGGCCGAGCCAAAGGCTTGAGAGGTGTGGGTAAGGTGGTAGAGGTGGAGGCCTTTTATAAGATGAGAGGAGGGGCACACTTGGAAAGTTATAAACTTTTACTTTATTATGAAATGATTTTCGGATTTTAAAGGTCCCAAAATTATATATTTATAGGTTAAGGTGATAAGAGTTATAAATACACCCATACAATAGGTTTTTTACAAGTGTAGGTTTTATATTTTACATTATCTTTTCATTTTATTTAAATCGTTAAACTATTAGATAATCGCTGCATCATCATGGTGTCATAAATAATTTAGATTATTTAATGTCTATAAATAATAAAAAAAATATCATGATGTAGGAAATATTATTATCTTTCTAATTAATATTTATAGTAAAAAATATGACTTTGTATAACCCCATGTAAAAATTGTTTTATCAAAACAATACTTGTTTCTGACATTTTTATTTTAACTTTAAATAAAAAGTTATTAATGTCATTTTCCTACCAAAGTGGCTCCATGGGGTCGCCAAGTTGACCCATATATTTTATTGGTCCTAAATGACTCATACAATAAGGGTAGGACATGTGTCAAGGTCATTTCATAATATTATAACATTATCTTTACCTTAAATTACACTAATTACCTTTAATAGCGATTAATAAAACTTAAAAGTTACTATTCACCAAAAAATTATTTAAATCTCATTGAACCAGATTTTACTTCCTAATGACAACCATGTATGTAATATTTTTGAAAATAAAATCACATAAGTGGTAATGTTTCATTTAAATGAAAAATCAGTTTCTTTAACTACCACTTAGTGGTTTCACTATTCATAAAAAATTAATGTTTTTCAGAAAAATACCAAAAATTCACCCTAAGATATTTTTTATATTCCAAATTCAAAAATGATGTCTATTTTAAAAAATTAAAAACATATAAGTTGCATTAATTAATTTAGTATTTAATTCCCGCTTTCAAAACAAATAGCACGTTTTTAAGAAACAATATCTATTAAAAGATTGACACTAGTTTAAGTCCAATTTCAAAGTGAAATTAATTCCAATGACCACCATTGGATTAAATGATAAAAATATAATCTAATTTCAAATTAAAAAAAATTCAAAATATAATCTAATCATATAAATAAATTAGATTAAAAGGAGGTTTTGAATTAAAATACAGCATTTTACACTATTTATTAAAAAATGAACTTTATCGGAAAAATACCAAAAATTTATACAAAGTAAATTTTGATGTCCCGATTCTAATTTTTTTTTTCAAATATAACTTATAAAATTGTCAAAAAATGGATTTAAAAGCGGTTCTCCATCAAAAGGCGGTTAATCAACCTTTTAAAGAATATTAGAATATTTAGGATTAAAATTTGATTCATTCACATTTTAACATTTATTTTAAAAAGTAAAAATATTTGACAAAAATATATAATCATTTTTAGTCAGTTCTGTTCATTCCCTCCATTACAACAGTTAGGCGCTAACTACCATTTAAAATAATATTATTTTATTATTAGAGAGCAACGAAAGATTCCCAAGAAACTCGTTGTTGCGTATTGGGTATGCCATCGAGAATAGAGTCCCATTTAAAGTAATATTAATATTTTATTCACAAATAGGGATAAATATAAAAATTTCATATTATTTATTTACCTGGGGTGTTACATCCTTCCCTCCTTTTGGGAATTGCGTCCTTGCAATTTTAAAATTGGGCTCTGAATCTTCATTGAAAGTCCCACACCAGAACAAGAGTCAGTAAAACAATCACTTTAAAAGAAAGAAAGAGAAGTACATATGTCACTCGAGTTAACCCATACTAGGATTCCATGTAGGAAAACATGGATATGGAAGAAAAAGAAAAGGTCATGTTCTGAGGGAGAGTGATAGAAAACATGTTTAGGAGAAAATTAACCACAAGAAAATCACAAACTTGTGGTGGGTTAAACGGTATTTGATTTCCTAGTAGGAAACGTTAACAGACATCATTTTTGTTTTTAAGTTACTTTTCATTGAGTAATTTATTTGTGAGCGTAACTAAAACATAATGAAAAATACTTACTTGTAATGTTGACTTTCAACTTTTACTATATTTCTTACACAAACTCATATTTCTCCAAAAGACAAGCATTTAGGATGACATGTTCACATTAAGAGCGCTATAATCAACTTCTAGAGAATAACCTAATCCAAAAAAGATAACTATATACTTCCCATGTCTTTAGACCTTAACCAAAACTAAAACAAAAAAGGTTAGTATGAGATCAGATAATAATCAAAAAGTATAATCCTTTTTAAAAAAAATATATTCTTAATCTCCAAAATTTTTCAAACAATACCCAAAGTTCAACAAAGACCATTCAATAAACAATTTTTCCATAAAATTATTCAAAGTAAACCAAACTAAGATTGAAACCCAAATATTTGAAGGATTTAATCACATAGTCTTCTAAGGTAAAAATTAATATTTATCTCAAAATAACATTAGTTTCTCTTAAAGTCTCATATTGAAAAGTAATTAACCTAATCACATATCCTCCATGATAGGTTAATCATTTCCATAGATAACCCAAAATAAACTTACTCTTGATTCCTAAAATAATTTAACTAAATAGAATTAGTTAAAATAACCAGGGACTTCACATAGTCCAGTGGTAGGCGATAAATACCAGTCGCACTTTGGTTGTTGTTCGATTCCCACAGATTTGTCCGATGTGACGGGTTGTCACACAGTCTGCGTGTTGTCCTTTTTCCAAAACTATATAATTCTTATAACATTCCCAAAAAAAAATAAAATCTTCAAAAATAATCATAACATATTTTAACCTCATGTTTATCTCATTCCTTTCATTTTCCATCATAACATATAGTAACCCATAATTACCTCAAAAGTAAGGATCATAAAAACCCTAATGGTTACCTTTATAATTAATACATGAACTTCCACATCGAGTCGGTCATCTCGTACAGGATGCATTAGAGAACTCACCAAGGTTCAAGTGGTTGATCATGAATCCTGATAGTTGGTTTAGAATAACTATAAGATTTCTCATTGAATCCCCCATTTCATCCAGTCTCTTAATCAGAGAACCACCAAAGTTTCCTTCAAACCCATTGTCACTTTGGTGCCTACTAGATCCATCCATTTACTATAACCAGAAATGTCAGTGTGAGTATATCAACAAAATTATCATGTACTAATGAGGAAGATAAACACTAAGATATACTTACTCATTCACTTTATCTAAAACTAGGACTCTTTCTGAAATCCTAACCATTATGGTAATGTCACTTATGCTTAGAGAATACCCTAACCTCTAAAGTTATCTAAACCAACCTCTGATACCAACTATAAGGCCCCGGCCTCACACATTACTTAATATTTAATTAAATGAATAATTCACATAAAGGATCTTTTCAGGTTTAGAGTTTTAGAGAATTAGGACATAACTATTACATCTCAAAAGATTACAAAGTATACACTTCTACTAAGTTTCCATAAAATAAAAAAAACTCTTAAAAAGAAAAATTTCTAGTTCCATATTTTATATAGCATGTCCTTCCTTGATCCCATCCTTGAACCTATTCATCATTAAGTCCAGTGGAAAATATTTCAAATACTTGGGATGAGCATAAAAATCCTAGTAAAGGATATGCAAAGAAGGAAAACTGTTAGTTTTTCAAAACAACAAGTAAACCATGAATACTTTACAAAAGTAATACTTTTCACCTTTATGAAGTAGTAAAAATTCTTCACTGAATAAAAGACCATTACTTACCCTTTTGTAACCAAAAGATTACCATAAAACCCATATAAAGAACACATAACATATAAAGGTAAATTGGTACATAAACATACTTAAATGGAATAACCATACGGTCAACTTCCGCACATATCACTTAATGGAATAGCCATACGGATGACTTTCATACCCAATGCATTGGATGTTATAATGTAACCACCCGTCCTGTTATTCACGGAACCACCCATCATATGGTTTATCACGTAACCACCCGTCAAATGTCCAAGTACCATTATAAAAAATCATAGAACATATATAAAAATTTCACCATTAACATTTCATGTGAAATCACAATATATCATTTCAAGACATCGAAAGAAATCAATGATTTATCAAACTATTTTAAAACCATTTAATAAAGATATTTTTGAATCAAAGTGTCCCATACAACTTTGAAGCTTTTAAAGGAATAACATGTAATAAAAACATTATAATATCATGAGAATAAAGGTATTCATGATATAATATGCCGAAGGAAAGTATATACACCATATCAAAGTGAATTGGCACTTAACCAAAATGATGTCTCAATGGAATGTAATTTGAGACTAAATCTTTTATAAAGATGGTATCCTTTGATTAAGGATAAATAAATTACACCATTATGTGTGACAAAAGAATACCAAAAATATAAGTGGGTATTAATAGTAAAACAATAAGAGTTAATTCACACATATTCATAGAATGACATATTCAAGAAGTAGAGGTTTAACCCAAAGAATTGAAATTGAGTTAATAAGTTCCTTTGCAAAAATTCGATAGCCTAACGACGTCACTTCAAAATTCAGAAAAATTGTCGATGAGAGAGAGAATGGAATCTAATCACTTGGACATAAAATTTACATCAATAATGATATATAAGAACATATCCGAACATAATAATATGTAAATTAAAAGACATAACAAAAGAAGTATTTTAAAAGGATGAGGGTGAAAGGTTCCCTTACCGATTTGGGTAACTTTCGAAACATACACCCCATGAAAGAAGGACTATACAACATTGATGTAAATACCCATAAAAGAAAGTATATTACACAAATAGTAGAATAATGTTAAGTACATACACCACTCAAAGGAAATGGTGGAAAATGTAGCATAAATATCATGGGAATTAAAGTGAGATGAAAAATCCCTTACGAAAACTCGGCAGCCTAACGATGCCACTTAAAACTTCCAAAAATGGATTTATGAGATCAAATAGGATATCTCAGAATATTAACATAAAAATTAAAGTATGAGAAATATAAAATAACATCCCCAAACATAAGAAAGATGATCTTAAAAGAAATGACATAAAAGAGAGTACTTAAAAAGAAAGAGAGAGGTTGGATCCCTTACCTCAAGTCCGACTTGCCTTGTTCGTTTCTTTATATTTATGAATAATAAACTTTGGTCAATTTATAATTGATTAAGGACCTAATTTAATGTTTATTATTAAATTCATATCACATATTATAATGTTATAATAATTAGTTAATTATGTGAGTTCATATCAAATGTTTTTGTCGATGTTCGGTACATGGGCCAAAATTAATCTTGTTGGAAAAGAATTTTCCATGATGTTATTTGTAAATCATCTCCAGAATATTATGAATGATTTAAATATAATATATATCCAGTATATATTAATTTTAGACTATTCCATAAAATTTTGAAATAAAAAATGTAATGCACCGTTCATGGAGACGGTAGGCCGTACGTACGCATGAATGCTACTTTCATTTATTTGTCATATTAATGGAATTAAAACTAAATGAGAGAGATATATATTATAATTCCAGAATTATATCCATAATTTAGAAGTAATATATTCCATATATATCCATTATATATATGTACCTATAATAGTACATAACATTTGGAGATAAGAAATGAAATGTACCGTTCATGGAGACGGTAAGCCGTACGTACGCATGAACGCTACTTTCATTTCTTTGGAACATTAATGGAATTAAAACTAGATGATAGATATATATATATATATTATTATAGTATAATATATATGTTATATAGATCACATAATTTCATCAATTTAATTCTTTATACATTCCATGTATTGCATGAACGAGTCACATCACTTGAGGGGGCGGTAGTCCACACTTCCTCAAATGAAATTATCATATTTGCACAACATGAAAAGAAAAAAGGTATGTATTAAATATAAAATACATAAGAATATAAAGGAAATAAATATAATATATATCATAAATAAATATAGTTCCATCATAATGGACACCTTTGAAGGTGTTATAAGAATATTGAACAATCATCGTTTCGTGAGGCAGTAATTCACCATCCACAGAAACAGTATGTTCATTTACCATTAGACAAAGGTGTGTGAAATTTTAGCTCAAATAAATCTTATAATAACATCCTAGTATATTTAATATACTGTTTTTTTTACAAAAGAAATAAATAAAACGAGTTTAGGGGGTTGGAGAAGTAAAATAAAACAAAAGAATAGTAGGGAAGACATTACCTTTAAATCGGTTAACTCTTCTGGGTTTGAACCAAAAAGGTTTCTTGAAGAGAATTCTAACAAAGGTGAGGCTTAAATGATGATGATAAGGATGCAGAGAGATGAAATGGGCAGGTTTTGGCCGAGCAAAAGGCTTGAGAGGTGTGGGTGTGGTGGTAGAGGTGGGGGCCTTTTATAAGAGGAGAGGAGGGGCACTCTTGGAAAGTTATAAACATTTACTCTATTATAAAATGATTTTCAGATTTTAAAGGTCCCAAAATTATATATTTCGAGGATAAGGTGATAAGAGTTAGAAATCCACCCATCCAATAGGTTTTTGACAAGTTTAGGTCTTAGATTTTATATTATTTGTTCATTTTATTTAAATCGTTAAATAATGAGGTAATCACTGCATCCCCATGGTGTCATAAATAATTTAATTTATTTATTGTCTAAAAATTATAAAACAAATATCATGATGTAGGAAATATTGTTAGATTTATAATGAATATTTATAGTCAAAAATATGACTTGAATAACCCCATGTAAAAATTGTTTTAGCAAAATAATACATGTTTGTGACATTTTTATTTTAACTTTTAATAAAAAGTTATTAATGCCATTTTCCTACCAAAGTGGCTCCATGGGGTCCCCAAGATGTCCCATGGATTTTATTGGTCGTCCATGACTCATAAAATAAGGTTAGGACGTGTGTTAAGGTCATTTAATATTATTATAACATTATCTTTACCTTAAATTACAATAATTACCTTTAATCGTGATTAATAAAACTGAAAAGTTACTATTCACCAAAAAATTATTTTAATCACATTGAACCACATTTTTCTTTCCTAATGACAACCATGTATTTAGGATTTTTTAAAATCAAATCACATAAGTGGTAAAGTTTCATTTAAACGAAAAATCAGTTTCTTTAACTACCTCTTAATGGTTTCACTATTCATCAAAAATTAAAGTTTTTCAGAAAAATACCTAAAATTCACCCTAAGATATTTTTGATATTAGAATTAAAAAATGATGCCTTTTTAAAAAATTCATAACATATAATTTTCATTAATTAATTTAATATTTAATTCTTACTGTCAAAACAAATAGCGTGTTTTTAAGAAACAATATCTATTAAATGATTGACACTAATTTAAGTCCAATTTCAATGTGAAATTAATTCCAATGACCACCATTGGATTAAATGGTAAAAATATAATATAATTTCACATTAAAACAAATTTAATAGATAATATAATCATATAAATAAATTAGATTAAAAGGAGGTTTTGAATTAAAATACAGCATTTTACACTATTCATTAAAAAATGAACTTTATCGGAAAAATACCAAAAATTTATACAAAGTAAATTTTGATGTCCCGATTCTAATTTTTTTTTTGTCAAATATAACATATAAAATTGTCAAAAAATGGTTTAAAAATGGGTTCTCCATCAAAAGGCGGTTAATCGACCTTTTAAAGAATATTAGAATATGTACGCTTAAAATTTGATTCATTCACATTTTAACATTTATTTTAAAAAGTAAAAATATTTGACAAACATATATAATCATTTTTTAGTTAGTTCTGTTCATTCCTGCCATTACAATGGCTATGCGTTAACTACCATTTAAAATAATATTATTTTATTATTAGAGTGCAACGTTAGATTCCCAAGAAACTCGTTGTTGCGTATTGGGTACGCCATCAAGCATAGCGTCCCCTTTAAAGTAATATTAATATATTATTCACAAATAGGGATAAATATAAAAATGTCATATTCTTTATTTACTTGGGGTGTTACATCCTTCCCCTCTTTCGGGAATTGCATCCTTGCAATTTTAAAATTGGGCTCAGAAACATCATTGAAAGTCCCACATCGGAACAAGAGTCAGTAAAACAATCACTTTAAAAGAAATAAAGAGAAGTACAAAGGTCACTCGAGTTAACCCATACTAGGATTCCATGTAGGAAAACATGGATATGGAAGAAAAAGAAAAGGGTCATTTTCTGAGGGAGAGTGATAGAAAACATGTTTAGGAGAAAATTAACCACAAGAAAATCAAAAACTTGTGGTGGGTTAAACGATATTTTATTCCCTAGTAGGAAAAGTTAACAGACAACATTTTTGTTTTTAAGTTACTTTTCATTGAGTAATTTATTTATGAGCGTAACTAAAACATAATGAAACATACTTACTTGTAATGTTTACTTTCAACTTTTACTTGATTTCTTACACTAACTCATATTTCTCCAAAAGACGAGCATTTAGGATGACTTGTTCACATTAAGAGAGCTATAATCAACTTCTATAGAATCAACTAATCCACAAAAGAGAACTATATAACTCCCATGTCTTTAGACCTTAACCAAAACTAAAACCAAAAAGGTTAGTATGAGATCAGATAATACCCAAAAAGGATAATCCTTTATAAAAAAAATCTATTCTTAATCTCCAAATTTTTTCAAACAATACCCAAAGTTCAAAAAAGACTATTCAATAAAAAATTTGTCCATAAAATTATTCAAAGTAAACCAAACTAAGATTGAAACCCAAATATTTGAAGGATTTAATCACATAGTCTTCTAAGGTAAAAATTAACATTTATCTCCAAATAACATTAGTTTCTCTTAAAGTATCACATTTAAAAGTAATTAACCTAATCACATATCCTCCATGATAGGTTAATCATTTCCATAGATAACCCAAAATAAACTTACTCTTTATTCCTAAAATCATTTAACTAAAGATAATTAGCTAAACTAACCAGGGGCTTCACGTAGTCTAGTGGTAGTCGATAAATACCAGTCACACTTTGGTTGTGGGCTCGATTCCCACAGCTTTGTCCGACGTGATGGGTGGTCACACGGTCTGTGTGTTGTCCTTTTTCCAAAACTATATAATTCTTATAACATTCCCCAAAAAATGATAAAATCTTCAAAAATAACCATAATATATTTTAACCTCAAGTTTATCTCATGCCTTTAATTTTCCATCATAACATATAGTAACCCATAATTACCTCAAAAGTAAGGATCATATAAACCCTAATGGTTACCTTTATAATTGTTACCTAAACTTCCACATCGATTTGGTCATCTCGTACATGATTCATTAGAGAACTCACCAAGGTTTAAGTGGTTGATCATGACTCCTGATAGTTGGTTTAGAATAACCATGAGATTTATAATTGAATCCCCCATTTCATCTAGTCTATTAATCAGAGAACCACCATAGTTTCCTTCAAACCCATTGTCACTTTGGTGCCTGCTAGATCGATCCATTTACTAAAACCAGAAATGTCAGTGTGAGTATATAAACAAAATTATCATGTATTAATGAGGAAGATAAACACTAAGATATACTTACTCATTCACTTTATCTAAAACTAGGGCTCTTTCTGAAATCCTAACCATTATGGTAATGGAAATTATGCTTAGAAAATACCCTAACCTCTAAAGTTATCTAAACCGACCTCTGATACCAACTATAAGGCCCCGACCTTAAACATTACTTAATATTGAATTAAATGAATAATTCACATAGAGGATCTTTTTAGGTTTAGAGTTTTAGAGAATTAGGACATAACTATTACATCTCAAAAGATTACAAAGTATACACTTCTACTAAGTTTCCATAAAATAAAAAAGACACTCTTAAAAAGAAACATGTCTAGTTCCATGTTTTAGATAGCATGTCTTTCCTTGATCCCATCCTTGACTCTATTCATCATTAAGTCCTGTGGAAAATATTTCAAAAACATGGGATGAGCATAAAAAGCCCAGTAAAGGATACACAAAGAATGAAAACTGTTATTTTTTTCAAAACAACAAGTAAACCATGAATACTTTACTAAAGTAATACTTTTCACCTTTATGAAGTAGTAAAAAATCTTCACTCAATAAAAGACCATTACTTACCCTTTTGTAACCAAAAGATTACCATAAAACCCATATAAAGAACACATAACATATAAAGGTAACTTGGGACAAAAACATACTTAAATGAAATAACCATACGGTCGACTTCGACACATATCACTTAATGTAATAGCCATACGGCCGACTTCCATACCCAATGCATTGGAGGTTATAACGTAACCACCCGTCCTGGTATTTGCGGCACCATCCGTCATATGGTTTATCACGTAACCACCCGTCAAATGTCCAAGTACCATTATAAAAAATCATAACACATATATAAACATTTCACTATTAACATTTCATGTGAAATCACAATATATAATTTCAAGATATCGAAAGAAATCAATGATTTATCAAACTATTTTAAAACCATTTAATAAAGATATTTTTGAATCAAAGTGTCCCATACCACTTTAAATCTTTTAAAGGAATAACATTTAATATAAACTTTATAATATAATGAGAATAAATGAATTCATGATATAATATGCCGAAAGACATTATATACACCATATCCAAGTGAATTGGCACTTAACAAAAAGGAAGTCTCAATGGAATGTAATTTGAGACTAAATCTCTTATAAAGACGGTATCCTTTGATTAAGGACAAATCAATTACAAAATTATGTGTGACAAAAGAATACACCAAATATAGGTGGTTATTAATAGTAAAACTATCAGAGTTCATTCAAACATATTCATATAACGACATATTCAAGAAGTAGAGGTTTAACCCAAAGAATTGAAATTGAGTTAAGAAGTTCCTTTGCAAAAATTCGACAGCCTAACGACGTCATTTCAAAATTCAGAAAATGTGTCGATGAGAGAGAGAATGGTATCTCATCACTTGGACATAAAATTTACATCAATAAGAATATATAAGAACATATCCCAACATAATAAGATGTAAATTAAAATACATAACAAAATAAGTCTTTTAAAAAGAGGAGGGTGAAAGGTTCCCTTACCGATTTGGGTAACTTTGGAAACATACACCCCATGAAAGAAGGACTATACAACATTGATGTAAGTACCCATAAAAGAAAGTATATTACACAAATAGTAGAATAATGGGCAGTACATATACCACTCAAAGGAAATGGTGGAAAATGTATCATAAATATCACGGGAACAAAAGTGAGATGAAAAACCCCTTACGAAAACTCAGCAGCCTAACGACACCACTTAAAACTTCCAAAAATGGATTTATGAGATCAAATAGGGTCTCTCATAATATTAACATAAAAATTACAGTGTGATTAATATAAAATAACATCCCCAAACATAATAAATATTATCCTAAAAGAAATTACATAAAAGAGAGTACTTAAAAAGAAAGAGAGAGGTTGGATCCCTTACCTCAAGTCCGACTATCCTTGTTCGTTTCTTTATATTCCTGAATAATAATCTTTGGTCAATTTATAATTGCTTAAGGGAATACTTTAAATTTTATTATTCAATTAATATCACATATTATAATGTTATAATAATTAGTTAATTACGTGAGTTCATATCAAATGTTTTTGTCATTGTTGGGTACATGAGTCAAAATTGAGCTTGTTGGAAAATAATTTTCCATGAAGTTATAGGTACATCATCTCCAAAATATTATCAATGATTTAAATATCATTTATATCTAGTATATATTCATTTTATAATATTCCATAACATTTGGAGAAAAAAAAATTAAATGCATTGTTCATGGAGACGGTAGGCAGTACGTACGCATGAACACTACTTTCATTTCTTTGTCATATTAATGGAATTAAAACTAAATGAGAGAGAGATATATATATATTATATTTCCAGAATGATATCAATCATTTAGATGTAATATATTACATATATATCTATTATATATTTGTCCTTATAACAGTACATAACATTTGGAGATAATAAATGAAATTTACCGTTATTGGAGACGGTAATCTGTACGTACGCATGAACGCTACTTTCATTTCTTTGGCACATTAATGGAATTAAAACTAGATGATATATATATATATATTATAATTCCAGTATAATACATATGTTATATAGATCACATAAGTTCATCAATTTCATTCTTTATACATTCCATGCATTGCATGAACGAGTCACATCACTTGAGGGGGCGGTAGTCCACACTTCCTCAAATGAAATTATCGCATTTTCACAACATGAAAAGCCTAAATGTATGTATTAAATATAAAATACAGAAGCATAGAGAGGAAATAAATATAATATTTGTCATAAATAAATATATTTCCATCATAATGGACACCTTTGAAAGTGTTATAAGAATATTGAACAATCATCGTTTCGTGAGGCAGTAATTCTCCATCCACATAAACAGTATGTTCTTTAACCATTAGACGGAGGTGTGTGAAAGTTTAGCTCAAATAAATTTTATAAAAACATCCTAGTATATTTAAGATACTGTTTTTGTTACAAAAGAAATAAATAAAAAGAGTTTATGGGGTTGGAGAAACAAAATAAAACAAAAGAACACTAGGGAAGACATTACCTTTAAATCGATTAACTCCTCTTGGTTTGAACCAAAAGGGTTTCTTGAAGAGAATTATGCCAAAGGTGAGGCTTCAATGATGAAGAGAGGGATGTGGAGAGATGAAATGGGTAGGTTTTGGCCGAGCCAAAGTCTTGATAAGTGTGGGTAAGGTGGTAGAGGTGGGGGCCTTTTATAAGAGGAGAGGAGGGGCACTCTTGGAAAGTTATAAACTTTTACTTTATTATAAAATGATTTTTGGATTTTAAAGGTCCCAAAATTATATATTTCGAGGATAAGGTGATAAGAGTTCTAAATCCACCCATACAATAGGTTTTTGACAAGTTTAGGTCTTAGATTTTACATTATCATTTCATTTTATTTAAATCGTTAAATAATGATGTAATCGCTGCATCATCATAGTGTCATAAATAATTTAATTTATTTAATGTCTAAAAATTATAAAAAAAATATCATGATGTAGGAAATATTTTTATATTTCTAATGAATATTTATAGTAAATAATATTACTTTAATAACCCCATGTAAAAATTGTTTTACCAAAACAATAGATGTTTGTGACATTTTTATTTTAACTTTAAATAAAAAGTTATTAATGCCATTTTCCTACCAAAGTGGCTCCATGGGGTCCCCAAGTTGACCCATGGAGTTTATTGGACGGCCATGAATCATCCAATAAGGGTATGACATGTTTCAAGGTCATTTCATATTATTATAACATTATCTTTACATTAAATTACACTAATTACCTTTAATCGGGATTAATAAAACTGAAAAGTTACTATTCACCAATTTTTTTTTAATCTCATTGAACCACATTTTTAATTCTTAATGACAACCATGTATGTAATTTTTTTGAAAATGAAATCACAGAAGTGGTAAATTTTCATTTAAACGAAAAATCAGTTTCTTTAACTACCACTTAGTGGTTTCACTATTCATAAAAAATTAAATTTTTTCAGAAAAATACCAAATATTCACCCTAAGATATTTTTGATATTCCGAATTCAAAAATGATGTCTATTTTACAAAATTCAAAACATATAAGTTTCATTAATTAATTTAATATTTAATTCTTGTTGTCAAAACAAATAGTGTGTTTTTAAGAAACAATATCTATTAAAAGATTGACACTAGTTTAAGTCCAATTTCAAAGTGAAATTAATTCCAATGGCCACCATTAGATTAAGTGGTAAAAATATAATCTAATTGAACATTAAAACAAATTTAATAGATAATCTAATCATATAAATAAATTAGATTAAAAGGAGTTTTTGAATTAAAATACATCATTTTACACTATTCATTAAAAAATGAACTTTATCCGAAATATACCAAAAATTTATACAAAGTAAATTTTGATGTCCCAATTCTAAAAAAATTTTATTTGGTCAAATATAAAAAATAAAATTTTCAAAAAATGGATTTAAAAGGGGTTCTCCATCAAAAGGCGGTTAATCAACCTTTTAAAGAATATTAGAATATTTACGCTTAAAATTGGATTCATTCACATTTTAACATTTATTTTAAAAAGTAAAAATATTTGAAAAAAATATAAAATAATTTTTTAGTTAGTTCTTTTCATTCCCTCCATTATAATGGATAGGCGTTAACTACCATTTAAAATAATATAATTTTATTATTAGAGTGCAACGTAAGATTCCCAAGAAACTTGTTGTTTCGTATTGGGTACGCCATCGAGCATAGCGTCACTTTTAAAGTAATATTAATATTTTATTCACAAATAGGGATAAATATAAAAATGTCATATTCTTTATTTACCTGGGGTGTTACAATGTGTGTACGATAGATTACCGCCCGACGAAGTGATGTGATTCGACTTTCATAAACCTGTATCATGGAAGGTGAAAATGATAAATATAATAAATATAGGTGATATTAATGAGATAATTAGGATATTAATCAAATATTTATAATTATTAAAATATAATACATCATTTTATTTTTTAAACGAAAAAAATAATAACATCGTTCATGTACTTCTGGACTACAACTTTAATAAAGCGATGTGACACTATTTTCATCACCACAAAAAATGTATGATATATATATATATATGTATATTTAAATAATAAATATATAATTTATTATTTTATTATCATTAACTAATTATAATATAATACTTACCTGCTTTGCATAATGAAAGTTGAAATATTAAAATTTTAGAGAAAAGTATGTGTGACCTATAGTCTCTGTGATTGTAATGTACATCATTTCTCAAAACAAATATTGTAAAATGGGTTTTAATGTAAAATTGTACTATAAATAAGTTAATTAATCTAATATTAATCTGGAGGTTATGTAACTTTATAATTTTCACAATAAATAAAAAATTCACAAAAAATAATGAAATGAAAAATAGGGCGATTTACACCAGGAAGAACGGAAATAATGAAATATCATTAACTAAATGGTGGGAAAATTTTATCGAAGGCTTGTATATGATATTATAAACACTGGTATAGTTATTTCATATATCAATATCATTATTAAAACAATTAGTATGGATTTTAAATCATGTTAGAGAAAAAGAAATCATGAAGTAAGGGACTTCATCTGAGATTCCCATTATTCAGGTATGTTGCAATGTTATGGACAAAATCTATTTTATATGGTGTATATAATAACAGTTGATAATAAATATCCTTATTCATTAAAAATTAAGGCAATTTTATTATTAAATTATAATTATTTCATTCAAACTGATTTGAATTTTAAATTAGAATGTGGAAAAAATATTTTTGAATTTCACATTAATTTTTGATTGTTTAATTTCTATTGAAAAAAATAAATTTATTTTCATCATTTTAATTATAAATTAAATTTTTATTAAATAAATATATTATGATATTATTTATATTATTTTCACATAAACTATATAGCATTTTTAGACATGGTGTGTAATTGTAATGATATTTCATTGAAATGAAAAATATTGGTGAATCTATATCCCTTAATCAAATCCAAATATATGATATAGAACATTGATTATGAATTAAATCAATTAATAAATATATGGGTAATTATATTTAAATTAAATACATGGGTGGGGTGTGGTAGTAGAGATACCCTTGATGTATCTATTTTCTTTTGATACAAACCAATTGGTCAATTCTGATTGGTTATTACCAAGTATTATATAACTATCATGAAGATATACATTGATGTTTGAGGTACCATATCCTAGAAAACTTGACATCCAATATTTAATAATTTTCGTCATTTATAATTCAATTATTATTTTTAACGATTATTTTTTCTCTATGATATATACTATGGATACATTTCATTCAAATTATATTTATTAAATGGAATGTGATTTTCGTTACATAGCATTGCATGTTGATTATGCTTATTGATGGAATATATCTTCCAATTTACATAACTCTTACCTTGAATTTTATCTCATCAATATTTTTTACTTTACCTGAATATGATTAATAATTATTGGAATGAGTTTTAAGGGATATAGTATAATTATTTTGTTATCTATTATATTTTATTATCTATTCCAAATATAAAATGTGTATTATGTATATATCTGGTTATATAAAACCATTGAACTAATTTATACATTAGGATGTGATTCCTTGTATCTCTATTAAGATAATAAATTAAGACAACACCACTGGGATACAAAGGTTGGGATAAATAATGTTGTTATCAGTTCATGTTTTTTAGAATCCATGGGAACTATATTTAGGAAACAAAATAATATGGATCAAAAACCTATCATATTTGTTGATCATAATTAAGGATGAAAATCCTGATTTTTTTGGTACAGACAAGATTATTTGGTTTTATTGTAAATACATCCCTATCGAGATAAAAAAATTAACGTTTTCCTCTAATAAAGGTACCTATGTGTAATGACTCTAAAATGGTAACAATGTGAATGACCTAGTTATCACCTAATTCATGAAAAAGGTCTTACATCACCCTAGGTTTGACACTTATAGGGGATATTCTTCAGATAATTATTGTTTTCCTTAGAAACCATTATGTAGGATTTCAAAATTAGGATAACCCAAAAGAAACCATGTTTGTGAATCTATGATTAAAATTGATTTAATTTTAATTTATATTAAGTATTACGTAATATTTTAATATATACAATATAATTTAAAATTCATTATTTTTTGTGATAAGGAAATATATGCTATTATTTTGAAATGACATCTAGAATGATGTAGGGTATCAATACTCATAGAAAAAATAATTATTTACCTAACATAGAAGTTGATATAGAAGGTAATGAAACTGATAAAAATATTGATATATCTATATAGAGTACTCATTATATTAAAATAACCATTCAGAGATGGAGAAAAATCTTACATAACCACATTATCCTATTTTATATGACTTTATATGATAGAATCACCTATCATTTGGTGGTAATACTAATCCAATAATTGTGTAAAAATTGATTATGACTTTTGAGAAGATAAGAATGGGCTTGAGATAAAGATAAAAGGAAAATATTTAAATTTTAGTGTTCTATCTCAAAGATTATATTGATCAAATGTGTTCATTAATCCAAATTTCAATGGAGTAACTAGAAATTGAACTCATGGAATATAATTATTTCATACACATATTCTTAGAAAAACATTCCCCTTATGAGAAGCATTATAAGATATATAGAATGTTTCTTAGAGTAATGAAAATTGAAATGGTAATTTCTATATATTATTAATCTACCTTTATAAGGATATGTAGGTATACTATGGGTTACATACATAGCATAGAGTGAAGTATTAACCTTTCAATTGAATGGATTATGAAAATTATATTCAAGAATCTATTATGTAAAATGTTTTCTTCATAAGAAAAAATAATTTTATGTTCTATCAAGCTATAAAAACAATTATCCATGACTTATGGAATTGATGGGAAGAAAGAGAATAAGAGGATGGTTGGTAAAAAATATATAAAGGGAAAAAGTAAATGAATGATTTTTCAACTGTGATAAATAGGGAAAAAATCACCATGGACTATTCATAAAGTGAATGTGAGTTTTCTGTAAGTGTAAAGAGAATGTTCAACATCCTAAATATTTTATGGGAAATTTAGAAATTTCAAATTTAAAATACATACCAATTATGGATATGGGTAGCTATGAAAATAAATTTCCCAAGCGTTAAGGGAATATACCTCAAAAAAACCTAAGGTGTCCAGATCATGCTCATACTATTGATACAACCAAGGTTCATTGGTTAATGTTTTTATTTATTTAGCTCCAATAATGATTTTGAAATGTATTTTAATAATGATATTCACATTATAATGGTCATATAATGTTAAATAGTTATACTACTTTACTATTTATTAAGGGATTTGAAAGCATGTGATGAATGGTACAAGGAAAAGATATTTAGTGGAATGTTTAACATTGTGGGAAAATAAGGATTAAAGGAAGATAAACTTAATTATTATATCTATTTTAATAAAATAATTATAATGATATTTTTAAGGGATAGTATTATTGACCCTGAAATTGGTTAATGGTTTTATTATTTATGGTATCTTTTCATGATTTTAATACATCTTTTTATCTATGTATTATATTCAATAACATGATATTTTATTTATATATTTAGGCGTGGCATAATTATTATTTTATTTATAACTACTTATTAATATACTAGTAATGTGATATTTATAGTCACTTTATACTATTTGGGGAATATAATGTTGATTAAGTGACATTGCTTCTAAATTTTGACAAACATATTTAGGAAGATTTGTGAGGAAAACTATTTATAGATTGAATTAAGGTAAACATTGGGTGTAATTTGAAAACTTATTCAAACCATTTTTTAAATATAAGGGGAAAATATCTGTTCTATTTTATCAATCCTATTATCTCTAAAATGTTAATTTCAGTGCTATATGAATGAAAGAATTAATTTTTTGATATTCATTCATTACAGTTTGAGATGAAGTGGAAATTTATCATATCATAACCAAAGGATTATATTTTTCTTTAATAAAATAATATAGCTCATGTAATTATATTTATTTTTATTCTTAAAGAGTGAAAACATTCCTCAATTCTCGGATTTTTTTTGAAACAACAAGTTTTTATATTATCATTATTTATAATGAGACCAATTACATTTTTCAAACCTATAGATTATGGATTTGGGGTTTGTTTATCCCTATTTTCCTTGTTCTCAATCACTATAAATAAGAATTTCAGTGTTAGTTATCTTATTTATGTCCATGTTTTCACTTCCCACATATGTTCTCCTATTTGAAACCTAGTATGAGTTATTAAATATGACTATTGCAGTTTAATTTATCTCTTATAAAGAGGATATTTTATTGAATATTATTATGTTGTGGGTTTTTACACATTGTAATGTTTAAATTACAAACCCTTTAGTACCAATAAAAAGTTTAAATTTTGAGGATTCAATTTATTTAACATGTGGAGAAATTAACTACTAGAATATCTAAAATAAAAAAATAGTTTTTGATAACATATATGAATTGAATCAATATGTGTAGAAGTGAATATTACACCCTAACACAATATAATATATTTATTTTTAAATACATTATATCTTTTAAATTTACTTCATTACATGCAACAAAGAGTTTAGCTTATTTAACACATGATGTAAAGTGTATCTTTTAAAAAAAACAACACAGAGTTATGATAAAATTAGGTATATTATTAAAATATTAATATTTAATATTATAGTTATCAAAGACTTGGTAAAATGGAGGGTATGAATATTAAAAACTAAATTATAAAAACTATGGTTATATATTTATTATAAATACAATAATAATCATTTTAAAAAAGAAATACTTTTTTGAAAAAACTGTCTTTTTTCTCAAAAATATGTTTTAGTCACCGTTTCAACACAAAATGTAAAAAATAAAATTTGAAAGATTTATAATTTTTTTAGAAATAAAATCCTTTTCTAAATATTAATATCAAATATATATTATAGTGATTTATTTGGATTTTTTAAAAGCACTGTATTTAAATATTAGTGAATAATATTAAATATAAATTGAAATATATATATTTGATTAAATAATTTTGTGTGTTAAATTATACTTTTAATTTTATTTAAAATAAAATTAGTTCAAATTTAAATCAATAAATTTAATTTAGTTAATTTGAATAATTTTCATATTGAATTTTAATATATTTTTTAAACTTTTGAACAATTTCCATTAAAACCAATCATTCTCATTGTGTTTGTGGGATTAGTTTTAAATTAAAATTTCTGACTTATATTAATATAATGTGGAACTTTGGATACCATATTTTTTATCATATTATTTTATATTATCTATTAATTTCAATAAAAACTTTTACGAAAATGAATAGAGAAAATAGTTAAAATTAATTTCTATAGTTATGGTACAAATGGATTTACAAGTTATTAAACTATATATATTTGGGTAAATGTGGACTAAAATAATTTATAAAATATATTTTATTGATATATTTTTACCTTATACCTTATTTATTATATAATATAACATTATTTTATCCTTTTAAAAAGAAAATAGTGTGGGTAGAATTCATTCTTTTCAAAATCATTACATTTGAGTCACTCACCCTACCTATAAAAGGCCACAACTATCCTATATTATTCACACCATAAACCTTTTTTTGGTGTAAAAATACCCATCTCGCTTACCAAAATCCATCATCCATTCATAGAATCTTGATAATTTTATAATATCAATCCTAGGATGGATTTGTCAAAATTTAATGGAAGATACCTGAAGAAAAGGTTATGTTTTTTTCATAGGGATTTTCTTTTATTTCATCCTCCACCTAATTCAATTACTATTAAAATATGAGGATATAATGGCCTAAGATAATTCCATATACTTATATGTATTTTTTTTAATTAAATTACCAATAATCATCCTCAAGTCTTTAAATGGGTTATGAAATAATCATTTATGTGTACGGAAGACTAGTAGCTCGTGAACTACTGTAATCCATTTTCAATTATCACATTTCAATTATGAGTGTAATTATGGATGTAAATTATATATATTATTTTTTATAACATAATTATACACAACTTTTCATTATATAATACATACATTTTTTACTTTATATCCCTTTTGAGATACAATAACATCTCTAGTGTGCTTAAAAACTACCGCCTCGACATGCGATGTGATTAAACATTCACTAACACAAAATATGGATGCTGATAAGGATATTTTAAATGAGAATATGATATTTAAATTATTAAATTATTATATTCATGAAATTTTTATCAATTTGAAAATATAATATATAAATTTCCCTCTTACACTAATAAAAATGATAACATTGTTCGCGTACCTATGGACTACCGCCTTCAAGAAGCAATATGACTTTATTTTCATCACCAAAACACAGAGATAATATATATACATGTATATAAATAATTTATAGTAATTTTTGATATTAAAATAATTAATTAATGATAAAATTTTACTTATATTTATCTCAAAAAGATCCTTGAAAAATGGGAACACAACTCGTCTGTATGTACAACCTACTGTCTCTATGATCGTAACATAATTCATTTCTAAAAACAATCTTTCATGTATGATTTTAGAAGTATAAATGGAATCTAAATATGATAATTATTTAATTATTATTATTATGGGGGTAAAATAACTAAATAATTTTCACAATAATTGTAAATTTCAAAAACATAATATGAATGATAGAGACGAGAAATTTACACACGAAAGAAGAAAAATAATTAAATATTTGTAACAAACGGGAGTAAAAAAGTTATAATAGGGTCATATATGTTATTATAAATATTTTTATGATTGGGTATTAATTATAAACTTCCATAAAACCATTATACATGAGGTTAAATCATGGTTAGCCAAATGGATGTACGAGTTAAGAGACTTCATCTCAAATACCTATCATTGTTTTATACTATAATGTTATACATCTAATTTATTTTATATTATTTACATATAGTCTTTTGAAATTTTATATAATATTAATTAATAATAAACGATTTTTTATGTTTCATTTTTTATTATTTCATCCATGTGCATTTGACATGAAAATTTTGATGTGGTAAAAGTTATTGTGCACTCTCACATTAGTTTGTGATTGTTAACATTCTCTTGAAATAGTTACGTCATTATGATCATTTACATTTCAAATTAAATTTATTATAAATACACATATTATTGAGTGATGGATATTATTATTCTCTAAATTGTGTACAATTTTTGTTTATGTTTTTTACATTTAATGTAATTTGATTTGCTGGGGATGTATTGATAAATTTGAATCCATTAATAAATATGAATACTTGAGGATTAGGAAAATTGTTTATGAATTAAATCAATTATTTAATATATTAGGAATGGTTTTTGATATCCACATCATGGATTGGTACTGGTTATGGAAAACCCCTTGATGCATTGGTAGTCTAATTAGAGAATCTAATTTACCAACTCAGATTGATTTTCGCTAGTATTATTAATCTATGCCAATGATAGATAATCACGTAGAGGTTACTTGTTTTTTGGAAATATGAAGTCCCATATGTAAGAATTTTTTTATTTATAATTTAGTAATTATTATTATCCAGGAGATTTTTTCTATGATATTATCTATAGATGAATTTAATTCTCAGTTTACTGATTAAATTGTAAGTGTGTTCAATTATTTACCTTCGCATATGAATTCTTCCTTATCTTATCATAATAGTAATGCTATTTAAATGGCCTTTGTTTTCTGTTATTTACCTAGCAATATTGATTATTCCATATCTTATCATTAAAGTCATGTCATATAAATGGAATGTGTGTATAGTTATTTACCATGAAATGTTTATTATTCATATTTATTGATGGTAATTATCAATTAACTGAACCATTAATATGAATTTGAGATCTCCCATATTTCTTTTCCATTCCATTAAATATGAGGATGAATTATAGAAAATAGGTTTTGAGGATTCATTTCAACTTATTTTTTAATTTATTTTGTTATATTACATATTCCTAACATAAAATGGGTCTTACTTATATATTTAGGTCCCTCAAAATTCCAAAATAATCGATTTGATTGGATTTGATTCCTTGTGTGTATTCCAATGTAAAAAAATAAGACACTATCACAAGGATACTAGGATTCAGTTTGATACAACTTAATCATTAATATGAGATAATATATATTTCATAATGTATACTACTATAACACCTATCCATTATATTACACACAACCCCCATGGTTTCGCAAGTGGATGTAAAAATACAATCTAGACCAAATTATATTTTATGAACATATCATCATTAAAATATCTTGGAAGAAGAAAAAAAATTTACTTCAAAACACATATAACCATCCAAAAACCATCCATATAAATATTCTCATTCATATATATATCACAATATTAATAATATCACCAGACTATAATAATATTAGGAATAATGAATTAGAATACAATGAGAAACTTATTTGCGGCAATGTTAAATTAGGATTTACATGGTGTGGTTTCACAAACCCATGAAAACAAATAGAGGATATTCCTACAAGGATTAGTAAGAGTATAACAAATATTATCGAGAGTAGTGGAATCTATTCAATACTATTCAGAATATCACCCATATATGAGTATAATAGTAGGTTAAAATAGGAAATGAAAAAAATATTTTAATAGGTGTAACATTCAATGATGAATCCACTGCAACATCTAAATCTCCTCTATATAGTTCTTAGAGTGATCCCTATAGTGTCAATATCATTCCACTACTAATGTAATCTAGAGGAAGCATTGGGTCATCTATTGATTTGATATGATCCAACATATCTTTTTGGTGTGTTAGTGCATTGAGAACAAAGGATAAAGAGTGTTTCATGTTTCAGTGAATATCAGCGACGTATCATACAAAAAACCACAAGAAACCATTTTATGGAAATGGTATTTATATAAGGAATAATACATTTAACTCAAATGTTTTATAGGCAGTAAATTCATCCATATAATGCATGAATTTTTATATAATTCAATGACTATTTTTTACATCATATGTTATATTCAATCATGAATTTCTACATACAATGTACACATAAAAATGTATGTTTACATGGATGATTATTAATGAAGGAATATAATTCATGAAACTATAAAACCCATGAATTTAGAAAATAATTATTCAAAAATATGAATAAGTTTATATATATCATATAAAAGTAACAATTGAGGATACAACTCTTATAATCTCCCACCACAACAAAATCATGAATGAAATTATTTTATTCCACCTTATTTTGTATAATATATAATAATATGTGAAATAATATCTAAAAATACATTCTATATATTAAAAAATATTTTATTTTAAATCCATCATTAACTTTAACTATATATTTATTCACATAAAATACCTTTTAAATTCCCATAAAATATTTTTTGGATTAATATTAAATCATTTTCAAATAATCTATCTATGTTAAACTCATTCCCCAATCAAAAAACATAAAATTTTAACCCCTTGTTACCTTGTAGTGTTTAAGAAAAATGATCATCTAGATCAAAAAACGTTGAAAAATGTGGTTTATAAAAATGAATTAATTATACTCATGATGAAATGGGGCCTTATGATATCTATATAAAACACATCTATCTGTATATATATATCCACTAAATGTATCATATCTGTAAGTATGAATTCTCATGTTTCCCCTTTTTCCATGATTCTAATTAATCTTTTTCTTTCTGTATAATAATACAAAATATTGTAAGTAATAATATTTTTTTGTAAGGCCTAGAGTCAGTTTGGAATTTCTAGCCCCTTTCTACCACATTATTTATATATAGAAAAATATAAATATTATATATCATGTATCCATAATTTACAAAAAAAATTGTATATAATATGAATTTATTCTCATATGGGAATACTGAGACCACCATTAAATATTGAATGATTGTTATACCAAAGGAATGGAATATGGTTTGTCGGCATCAGTTGTTTTAGTTTGGTAAAGTAACCAGAATAATTATATGTAAAATAAATAATCTTGATTAATTGATTGATTTATTTAATAATATATTTAATTAAACTTCTAAGAACATTTTTTAAAATCAATTTTTTAAATCATTACTGTTATCCACTGAAACCCTATAGATTTAGTTAATGTTGGGAGGCTCCAAATGCTTTGGAGGATAACATCAAATTTCGAGTTCAGAATTCATAATTCAATACAAGTTTAAATCATCATAAATAATGACTCATCCGTAATCAAGGATCAAATAATATTGAGTTTGATATTTGGATTTTTTTTGTTTTACCAATTTCATTATTTCCATGAAGAACAAGAAATAAATATTTTAGAAATTATTTTTCGAAACATTTTTATGTTGATTTATAGTTTATTGTTTTTATTATTAAAATTAAAATTTAAAAATTGTTTTGAAACCCCAATGAATCATAATTTTTTGTAACATTGAATTAATTACAAAACAATATATCCAATGTTCATTCATACACTCATTTTATATGTATTCCTCTATTGCTTATGTGTAATGACCCTGAACCTAGTATATTAGAGTGAGGGAATCACTTTATTACATTGGCATAGATATATGAATCAAATCCCAAATGACCAAATTGTTTAGTATCTTGAAAAAATCATATTAAATGATAATTTATATCATTAAATATTAATGAAAAAATAACACATCATTTTCATTCAGAGAACCCATAGAATCCTAGATAATTCTTGCAATTCAATCATAATATAAATCTATACATCTTGGGAAAAAACACCAGAAAGTGTTTAGACTATAAGCCCAGTAATGGTACAAAATACCGCAAAAGCTATCATAAATAAACAAAAAAATGAATTGTGAAGAACTAAAACACATTCCATTTAAACTTATTTTTGAGTATAATATGGTATGAAGAATGGTGAATAAATAATTCCATATAAATAATCATATTCTAATGGAACACCCCATGGATACTTTATATGTAAAATAATCACAAGGAATATCAATTTCTTATATTATAATTAGGTAATTCATTATTCAATGCATCGTAATCATACCATCAAGGATAGGCCATGAAAGTCTACTGAAATGGGTATGACCTCAAGAAAAAACATCTTCTAGTTGGTCACATGAGAACTATTAATGCAATGAGGGGCTATAGCAGGCCCCTCCCATCACATAATTTTTCCAATAAATTCCTCATATGTTGAATAAAAAAATATGATTAAATAAAATTTTTCTATACCATATTGAAATATTGGAATCATAATCGTAGATAATAATACTATTTTAAAATCATTGGAAAACTCATTAGATAAATCCATTCTATACTTGAAAAGAATCATTCTATTTGAAAAATCATTTTTTTCTTCATTAAAATAATACTTTGAACATGTATATACCAGAAAAGAAAATGGTGGAAATGTAAAATTATTTTTCTTCTTAATTGATTTCCTACTAATATGAAATCATGTAAAATGAGTTTTTATGAAACATCAGAAATAAATCATATTACTGTTGATGAAGGAAAATATTATAGATTATTGAAGAAAATCATAATTGATTGTATAAAACCATAAATTTACGGTGATATATAGATTATTGTGTGAATATAAAATGGATATGAAATCAAGATTTTCTATTTAATCGGGCATGCTTATGCAGAATAATTGATAAGGGAACCATAAAAAATCAAGTATTTCAGAACAATGAATAATGAAATTACCTTTATACATTATTTTGGAACATATAAACAGAATTTAAAAGAAGTATATAAAAATAATGATGAATTATTTTTGGTTAGGGAGAGATAAAATGTATCCTGAATAAAAAATAGATGTTCATAGAGAATCCTTTACCACATTATAATCAATCGAATCATATGCCCCCTAAATTAAAAATCAGAAAATGAAACATTGAATAAAATAAAGTTAAATAGGTATATTTTATTATTAACTAATTTTATGTATAAAAACGCAACAAATAATAAATAGGGGTGAATTAGGCATATCTCATAAATATAAAATTGAGATGACAAAACCCTAGTTTATATCTGACGGTGCTCTGCACTTGAACATATTTTTTGTAGATAATCATATTAAATTTATTTATTAATTAATAAATTTTTTTTTTATACACGTATATTATATATTATTTTTTTATTAATTACATTTATAGACTTTCTGATGAGTTATAAGATACAATTATACTGTTCGGAAGCATTCGTTTCCTAGGATTTCATGATCAGTTTACTTGTATATATGTATAAAAAATAATGTTAAATGATTATAGTTTTATATAATTGAAATTATATGATATTAATAAACATTTATAATATTAAATGGTTATATATTTGATTCAATAATATAGTATGAGGATGAATCATTACATTATACATTAATGATCATCATTTAGATTAGCTTGGCATTTTTGGATCATCATGAATTTATTTTGTTATATGTGGTAATATTATGTATATATATTGGTTCCAGAACATTAAATAAGATATTATACATATATTAAATACCTTCTTGACCATAAAAATGATATTATGACCATTATTGATGGTGGAATTGAAAAATGAAAACACGTCATCCACGAAGGTGGTAAATCAGCACCTCAAGGATAATTATTCTGTTTTTAGAATAAAATGAATAGAAGAAGATACTTGATGGTAGAGTATCCATTAAAATAAAATTTTATATTATATATAATATTATATATTTATCATGAATTTTTTGGCCCTGGATGTGTGGATATAATATGAAAATAAAATAAATTGAAAAGAAGTTAAAAGAAAAGAAATGTTATTTTTACATATTGAATTTTTATCCTTGAGAACCTCGCTAGGGAAATTTGTTTTGGAATTTTATTGATAATGTAACCTCAAATAAATGGGTAATATATTTGGTATTAGGAATTATTACATATTTACATGATTCATTGATTAAGTGGTGCGAGGAGAAGAGGTGGTGTGGGTGGTATTTATAGTGGAGGAGATGGGTTTTTTGAATATTTTAATCATTAGCTTATTATTTATTCTAAAGTCAATAAATATTGATGATTACATGAATAGATACATTATTTAGAGGAGTTTATTTATATATTATGTTGATTATATAAAAGTTGAGTCATGGAATAGTGTATTTAACTTATAATTTATATATACTATAAATTACAGAATTTCACAATTTCATGAAAAATTCATCTATTTTAGAAAAATCCCAAAACATCACTCTAATTTTTTTTCAATGTGTATAATTCAAAAACAAACTCAATTATATTTAATTAATTTTTCAAATTTTGGAAAATTATTTGCTAAATAAAATCATCATTTATTCGAAAAAAATATCGATTTTAGGATTATAACTGATTTTATGACATATTCAAAAATTAATTTAGGTGTCCAAAAAGTATCATATATTCATAAGAAAGTAAAATATTTATTTATCATCTGATTTTTAAATAAATATTCTAATAAATCATTACTTTAATTAAAAAATTGTTAACAAAATTTTCAGTTTTGCAAAAATACATTTAATTAATTTATAATTTTTAACAAATTTATTTACCTACTCCATGATATAAAGTTTTTACATTTTTCATCATATGATAGCTAAATTTTATTTATTCTTTCATAGGTGAATTACTTTTTAATTGGTCATATTACAATTTAAAATGGTCACATTATTATTCCATCAATTACATTACTAATCATAAAAAATTTAATGTTAAAAAAACTATAAAAAAATTAACCATAGAAAATTTTGTTATTAAGAATTCCAAATTTTTTATATTTTTTCTTTTATAATAAACAAATGTATCAAAATTCATTTCTGAAATATGTGTGCTATTAAAAGGGTGAAAATGGATTTTTGAAAAATTTACCTTTTATGTTTAAAGTAATATTTATTCTTATCTTAAGATTATAAAACATATTGGATGGATTTGAAATCATTTCATTGAATATATTTCACTTTATTTAATATATTTAATTAATTTCGTTCACCAACATTTTAAATATCATTAATGTAATTCAAAAATTTATTAATAAAAAATTACTTTGAAGGAATAAAAATATTTTTTTTATAATAACACGTTTTTTATATTCAATTTATTTTTATTTTCATTTTGATTTAAAGGGTAACTCAAGAATTAATTTTATTAACATATCAGATGTATATTTTCAAAATTTACGTCATCTGTTTCATTACCTCTATTCCAATGACTATGTGATATCTATGAGGATAATAATAATTATTCATTTGATTATGATGGGTGTTCTTTGTAAGGTACACTATTGTTGAAGATAAATTTAAAAAAATGAAAAATAATAAAATATCTTTGTATTACATTCTCCTCTACTTCATTAAATCGAATCCTTAAAATTTAAAATTTCACTTCTAATAAATATATTTTGATACATTAATTTTCTTGTGGAATCCCCACATCGTGAAAAGTGTTTATAAAACATCCTCTTAATAATATATAAAGAGAAATGTGAAGGAATGTAAAAAATAATGATTTTGAAACTGGAGAAAATTCATGAAAATATGGACATCGAAGAGACATATAACTATAATGTTTTGATGGAGATTGATAAAGACCGTCATCATTTGAAATTCTACCATCACAAAACCGCAAATTTTTTACTTTTCAAAAGGAAATTGATTTCTCAGAATGAAAAGTAAAAAGATAATATTTTTGTTTTAAAATACTTTTCCTAGAGTTGAGGGTCTCTTTTACAATCCAGAATAGGACATGGAAAAATAAAAAGACTTGATTAAATTACATTTCATAATAATAATCTCATCTAGTGGTCATGCTTTGATCTATATTAAATTCATCATTAACACCTGGAAGATAATGTTCAAGAATTATTTTTTTTACTTCTAAAGCACTTTTAATGAATCATATGACCCTTAAGTCATTCCTAAATTGTTTAAAATTTTATTATAACGAAAATGGTTATAACACGTTATCCCATAAGATAAATCAAACATTAATGTTAATAAATAATATCCTTAATAAATTCCATAATACTTATCCAAAACATGTCTATCCAAATTCAAAGACCAAAGGCTTAGATGAATGATTACATAACATCATATTTTCTAAAAAACATAATTTATCTCCAGTTATCGCATACCTAATATATGATTACCATGATCACCATTAAACCTTATTAAATATGAATGGTTAAAAGTGTAAAAACACAGGTTTTCCATAAATCCAAGTATCTTACAATAACAGCATACCACAAACCATCAATTCAATTAACAACTTTATTTTCCCCAATACGATCGATTAACACATATTTATTATTATCTCATTTATCAAGAACATATTTGTGTTTTTATTTCCCAAAACATGCGTTTTAATAAAATAAAACTATAACAGAATCAATTCTCTTAAATTTTGGTCATATCCGTCACATGCTCCGAATTCCATAATAAATAAGTACTGCTGTACAATACAAATATATCTCACGATTCTTACAAGTAGAAAATTGATGATAAAAAACATCAAATAACATAATATTGAATTCAAAACACAATCATACTAATACTTCCTCTTCCTATGTGGTGGTAGCATAAGATTTACCAGTATTAATTTCCCTATTTAGGGTTTATTATTTTAATTCTTTCGAGATTGACAAGAATAGTGTCCAATCCGCTTGTAGTTGAGGTATTGTCTATTGGAAACCTTTTCCTTACCCTTTTAATAACAAGAATAGTGGCCTTCCTCTCCACAACTAAATCAAATTCATTTTACTCTTAATAATATTCCAAGGTGCTTCCATTCATAATTATCACATGTGGGAAAATAGTTCTTTCCCTTCATCCCATCATATATCATTCTCTAAATAGTATTCATCTTCTATTCCTTCCCTTTTAAGCTAGTAAATAGGGATAATTATTTCTCTTACATGTCAAGAAAATTATATTATTTCCTCATATGATGAGAATATTTGTGAAACTACATCCCTATGAGATGTTGGATTATTCCCATAAAATAATTTATCAATATTACTCTTAAGATAATGAATATTGGTGAGGAAAACATTCTTTTTTCTAAGAGTGATTTCTAAAAATTGGCATACACTATATTAGGTTATGAATCATAATGAAAAATTTTAAATAGAAAAAACATAACATAAAATAAAATTTTATGCATATCTAATATCATCATCATAAACATGGTTTCATGTAGGTCATATTTATTTTTAAACTCTTTATAATGGTATGTAATGAATATGTGAAATATCCTGAGAACATTCCAAAGGAGTTCCAAACTAGGTGCATAGTAAGACCTGTTGTCATGTTATAGGTTACGCTGAGTCAAGCCTGACACACCATTTTGGTTTTTTACCCCTAGGTACATCTGTGCCAGAACCACATCCACTTGTAGTATCAAAAAAGAGATGTATTTATATTAATACCCATATCCTATCCACCATAAAAAATATTATGATGTACTTCAATGATTATCCTCAATGTATATATTATGTTTATGTACCCTAATTTGTGTCATCCAAAATCTATTTTCCAAATTCATTACTAAAAATTCTATTATTCCATCAATAAATATCCCAATCCCAGTTGATTAGATCAAGTTCCTGACCTTATTACATTACATAGAAACATGGATTGAATCCTAATGGAATGAATAGTATATTGGAATTTAAAAAATGATTCAATCATAATTGTGGCATTACCTCTTGAAATGAAAAAACAACATTGAAGATCCATTGGAAACACCAATAAACTCCTAGATAATCTATACATGTTATTCATAATATACATCTTTATGTCATGTGGAATAATAAAAGATACAAAAAGGGGTGAGATCATATGACTAGTAAGGGAATGAAATATATAGGTAGCTATCATAATTAAACATAAACAATAATTCAAGGTTAATAACTAAAACACATGACATTAAAACACAATATTAACTATAATATGGACGTAATAAAAGAAAAATAAATAACTCCTTATAAATAACCAATGGAGAATGCAACTTAACCATGGATATTATGCAATTCAAATAATCATGGGTAATATTAATTAATTTTATTATAATGAGGGAATTCATAATTATTGACATAAAAATCATGTAATCACGTCCTTAGCAGATAAGTTTATCTAAATAGGTATGGACTTATCCAATCCCAGTCTAGTTTGACACATGGGACCTACCGGTGCATCGAGGGACTATAACAGGCCCTGCCCATCACATACTAAGTCTAATGCATTCCTCATTTGTAGAATAAAAATTTATCTTAAAATCCAAGTGTCACATACCACTATGAAATATTTGAATCATAATATTATATTAAAATAATCTAATAAAATCATTCAGATTTTTTTGAGAAAAATCACCTTTTTCTTTGAAAATAAGTGTTATTTTAGAAAACTCATTGTATTTTCCATATAAATGAGAGTATAAAAATGTATATCCATGAATAAAATAAAGGTACAATTATATAATGATTGAGATATAAATATATCCCACTAAAGTGAAATCATGTTAATTTTTTGAATAATTTTTATATTTAAAACATTTTAGTGATTTTGAAGGAAAATATTATAGAATATTTCAAATATAAAGGGAATAATTGTTTGTATAAAACCAGAAATTATACCATCTAGATTTTTAATAAAATTTTATCAATTTTATAAAAATAATGGTGGCTTAAAAAATATTGTATAGTGCACAAGATAATGGTTATGAAATTGTGAAGATCCTTTTAATCGGGTGGGCTTATTTGGGATAATTGAGTAGAGATCCTTATAAAATCATATATTTCCAATAAAAGAATTATGAAATGATGAAGATCCATGTTTTCAGAACATGTAAACTTAATGGCTAAGAATAATATTAAAATAAATAATAATCACATTGGGTAAGAGTGGGAGAAAACTTAATCCAAATGAAAAATGGATGATCGAGGAGGATCCCTTAGCGCTTTGTAATTAATTGAATCATATTACCCATAAAATTAATAATCATATATTGAAAAATTAATTACCATGAAGATAAATATATTCAAGATATGATACACGAATGTTGAGTATATAAATACCAGACACAAGATATTATGGAATATTAGCCATATCTAATAGAAATAAAAAATTTGGTTAGAAAACCCTCACCTTATGTCTAAATGTGTTATGCACTTTATCTAACTATAATAGATAATTAGATTAATTAATTAATTAATTAATTAATTAATAATATTTTATTCATTTATTTTATTTATTATAATTTTATAATTTTCATTTATTTCATTTTTTGGCATTATAATATATGATTTTACCGTTCGGAAGTGTTAGGTTCCTAGGTTTTCATGATCAATTTACTTGTATACATGTATGGAAATTATTGTAAAAAAAGAATAATTTACCATAATATAAATTATATGATATTAATAAAAATTCTTAATTTTAAATTTTTTACTTATTTCAATCAATTTTATGTTTTTAGGATGAATCATTATATTAGATATTTGTTCTAATTGTTTAGAATATTTTGGAAGTTTTTTCATCACCGTGATGTATTCTTGTTTTATTTGGTAATAACATGTATATATATTTGTTCCAAAACATCAAATAAGATGTAATACATAAATTTAAATCATTTTTAACCATAAAAGTGTTTTATGACCAGTCTTGAAGGCATAATTGTAAAATGAAAACACACCGTCCATGAAGGCAGCAAATTTGTGTGTCACGGATAATATTTTCATTTTCTGAATAAGAGGAACCATAGATGAGACTTGACTTGGGTTTTCCCATTTTCATAAAAAAATTATAGTATATATAAGATAATAGAGTTACTGTTAATGTTTAGAAATTTGGGGTTATGAGATAATTATAAAAGAATATAAATTGAAAATAAATTAAAAGAAAAGGAATGTGGTTTTCACCTCTTGAAATCTTCTCCTTGAGAACATTCATAGGGAAATTTGTATTGGTCTTTTTTTGAATATAGAACCTAATGGAAATAAGTAAGATTCTTTGGAAGAGTATTTGAGAGGAATTTTATAGTCTTCAAGGATTAGGATGTGTGAGTAGAATAGGTGGTGGGGGTGGGGGTGGTACTTATAGTAGGGGAGAGGGGTGTTTTTTGAATATTATAATAATTATATTATTATTATTGATCATGAAAAATTATAAAACATTACCCTGAAAAATTCAAAAATTTTAGAAAAATCCCAAAACATTACACTAAACAATTAACAATGTGTAGAATTAAAAAATGAACTTATATTTAATGAATTTTTTTTTCTATATATGAGAAATTTTGTTTTTAACTAAAATAATTATTTATTAATTTTTTTTTGATTATAAGCAATTTTATGAAACATTAAAAAATTAATGATGTTCTTAAAAAATCAAATTATAATAATAAAACCACATAATATTATTTTATGAATCTATTTTGTGAAAATAAATATTTTTCTAAATTATTATATTTATTATAATATTTTAAAAAAATTACATTTCATAAAAATACCAATAATTATTTTAACATTTTAACACATTTATTAACATATTCCTTGATATAAATTTATTATATTTTTCCTTATAGGATAGATAAATTTTATTTATACTCTCGTAGGAGAATTTACAATTTATTTTTCATATTACGATTTATAATGGTAAAATTATTATTCTAAAGGGTACATTACTATTCATAAAAATGAAACTTATCATAAAAAAACTAAAAAATTATACCAATGAAAATTTTGAAATTACACATTATAAAATAATATTTATTTTTTCATATATAATTTATAGAATTATCAATTTTTTAAAAACATGTTTTGCATTAAAAGGATATAATATTATCTTTTTTATAAATATATTTTTATGATTAATATTGGTTTTATTCTTATCATAAGCCTATCAAAATTATTGAATTGTTTAAAAAACATTTGACTGGATATACAGTATTTAATTTAATATATTTCTTTAATATATTTCTCTAACATATATATTTTATTAATATCGTTGGAAAACATGTCAATATATAATGTTATTGTTGGAATGAAAAAATTATTTTATAAACAAATATCTTTTATGTTCAATTAATTTTTATTTTCATTTATAATTAATTTGAAACCCAGGAATTCATTTTATAAACACGTGTAAACTATATTTTCATAGTTTACAATATCTCTTCAATTCCCTATATTCCAACAGTTAGGTGACAACTATCATGATAATAATATTTAATCATTTGTTTATGATTAGTGTTATGTGTATTGTTCACTATAAAAGATGATAAATTTATAAAGAGACATACCATAAAATATTGCGATGTTACCTTATGAATTTTTCACCTGCACACGATTAACTAATTTATCGATGACACATGGGAAACCGTTTCACCTCATGATTGTTCATTATTTCAGTGGAATTATTATTTAGGTTATCTCTTAGATTCATATACATGGATGAGGCGGGATGATCATAATTTATTATCAATAGGGGATTAATGGATTCTAATGACATTGTTATTGGTGTGCAACCTATTTATGGTGCATTGGATGTTTACTTTTTAGAAAGGGGTGGATGGAATCCTGCAACTAGTAAAATTGTAGGAATTGTAAAATATTTTTTAGCATCACAACAAACATTTTCTACATAACTAGAGGTTGTTGTTGATGAACCAACTATTTGACACATTTATATAAATCATGAGAAGTTACGATATACACAACATGTAGTTTAGATAGACACATATTGTGTATCATTTTATATGTATAGGATGGGGTTTTATAAGATGTCAGGTATCATATGTTGGTTGTTATATCCACATGTCATGTGACGCTCTTGGTTAGTAGCACAACATGTACTATTTGTGGTAAAAAAATTGGGACGATTACAATGTTATGGGTAAGGAAATAGTCGTGAGTACTTGGGAAACCATTTTATTCTATTTGTGACACCAAAACACCATATATATAGAGAATAACAATCCGGTTGATACTATAGGACATAGAAATAATTTTAAATAGAGAGAAATTCCATGTTTCCTATATAAAAAATCATGTACATCTAGAGGACATGGGAATGATCATCTAGATATGGGGATTCCCTTATAAATCAAGAGGGAGGGTGTTGTATCCCAAAAGAGAGTATAAGGATCATCCCAAAAGGTAGAATCTCACTAATGTGAGTATGAGTAGGGAAAGGACCATCTACATGAATGATTCAGGTTGATTTAGTAATCTCTCCTATAGAGTAGGGGTAGGGATCCATTTCCTATATTATATAGTTTTTATAATATATAGGGCTATTAGGAGAGATGGATCCTCAACATAACTTTGGATTTTATCCACATTAAAGAGCAATGATCCTCCATTTCTATTATGTGTATTAGACCACAAGAAATGATTAATTCTGTCGAAAGAGGTAGTTGGGATGATAGAATACTTGTGGATGATTGATATAAACAATAATCTATGTATTTAGTTTCCCCAATGGCCTTATTTAGGTTATCTTCTATGTGATCCTACATTGTACAACCTCTATTATGTGATATGATATGAATAACTATCTATAGAATTATTAATCATTGTATTTTATAGGACTCCTACTAGGTATGCATATCTTCATCCCTACACGGGGTTTGCCTACATGTGTCGTATCATATAGTGATGATAATAATTTTCATGGAGTCCTAGAAGGACCAAAAGTTGGTAGAGAATAATGGTGTTCTGTAAGAGATACATTTGGTGAGTAGTTTTACTTTGATTCATCCACCATATTAAAAGGTTATACATTACCAATGGATTTGGGGTATGTATATTCCCTTTTATTCTTTTTATAAATTCATTTATACTTGGATTTGGGATTTTAGTATTTCACTCATGAATTTTGTTCCTTCCAGTTTTTTATATTTATGATTTACATGGTGTTTGTGGTGATGTGTGTATACATATATAATAGGTTAAGGTAACCCGTGTATGTCATATGAATACTAAAAACTGGATTCTAACCCCAAGCCTATTAGACGCTAGGTTGGGGTGTAACACTTAGCTTATTTCATGCTTGGAGGGCCAAGGTGGGCTGAGTTATGCCAGAGTGTTATCAAAGATGATTTTGTTTTAGGATTAGAGTATATAGATAGTATATCTATGTGGATTTGTTTTGGACATAGACCACACTCAATAATTTGATCTTAGGGAAAGTGTGGCTACGGAAATATCCATACACGAGGGATCTGATGGCTTGAATGTTAACATAGAAAATAAAAAATGGCTAACAGGAACATAATTTTATATCGATAATATATTAATGGGATGTAGTTTCTACATTTTTATTGAGTTAAATCAACCTATATACTCATTATCCATGTATTATCATTAGTAATATAGGATTCTAACACAAAAATATATAAAAGAATACAATAGTAGGTTCATGATGGTGACCCATATAGAAATGAGGCCTCAATGTTGGGACCATCTCATGAGATAACCCATCTAATTGGAAAGAAAAGGATACCTCCACTAAATGAGTTGTTTGAATACTCACCACTAATGGTTCAAGTGGATACTTTTAATAAGGATGAGGATTATTTAGTCCCCTATGTACCAGAAGGTGATGTTATAATTTTGTGTTTCCTTCATCCAGTTTAGAGGCAGAGTTCACCTGGGCTTCAGAGAGATACATACCCTCTGATGTTAGGGATTTGGATCAATTATATTGAGTGTGTATCCATAAAAATTAGGTCCCCTCATAATCATATGGTGGTTAATGCAGTGATCCTTATACAAGTCTAGTATGGATTATGGATTGGTTTTGTGACATAGATTCTTGATAACGTGTCCAACTCATGGACAATGACTGGGAAAATATCCAGATAAGAGTAAATTATAGAGACCTTTTGGTAAGTGTGTATTTAAGAGCATTTATGGTTTCATTAGGGTAGCATGATATTCATAGAGTATATAGTGAGGTTTATTGATATCTCATGTTACTCTGTGGAATTTTTTTAAATAGATACTTAGGATATTAATCATTGAGGATGGGACTTGTCATTATGTTAGATATAAAGTGGTATTCACCTACATTTTAAAATATATTTTTTAATTAAAAACATCCATTTTAACATATAAGTTCTTTGATGAGTGTTAGTAAGTGGCTAGAGGTCGTAGTAGCCACCATGAGGTGATTTTGTAATGATTAGGTCGATAATGACTTGATTAAGTGTCAATAATCTAAAGGCATTGGTAAATTTTGAATCAAGAATAAGGATTGGTGGTATATCATTCATATACATCAACCATTAATCCTTTAGAAAGGTTATGTGACTCCAATTATGGGTGATGATATCTTATGTGGGGTAGTAAAACCCATCAGGATATGGTAAAGAGGCAGGTTGTAAATGATCTACCAAGATAGAGAAAGTGTCATGAATTGGGATATCCATGGGGTGTGTGACCAAGAAGAGGTTCTAGGACTGATATTAGTGTAGGATGAAATTATGAATTTCTACCACCTCCACCACCACTAGTTGTTCCATTATAGGCACAGGGAGTTGGAAGATATGGATTTGGACAACTACAAGAAGTTGAGGCTTATGACCCTAAGCCTCTTGACATGGTTTTATAAAAAATTTGTTTCTTTATTTCTAATTAAATATTTTTTATAGAGACATTTATGAGGAATTATTTTCTTATCACTTACATTTTTTTTGACCTGTATATTATAATAGATTTTCTAGATTGACCATTATTGGTGTAAACACTTCCTACGGGAGATTAATAGATTTCACAATTTCGTCGATGGTGTGACATCACTCTCATATAAGAGGGCCTGGATTGGGTTATCATTATAGTTGTGATGATGATTTATGTTGAAAATTATGTTTTTAATGGATCTCAATTTTCATTGTGTTGGTTGAATATTTTAGGATGATAATGTGGTGTGTCTTAGTAGATGGGCCGATTTTTTCATTTATTGGTGACAAGGATTCATAGTAAATGAATGTTGGGAAGATATTTCATAAGGTATATCTTATTATCAATAAATTTTCTAGTGTGACCATTAGTGTAGTACATAAAATGTGCTCCTAGTAAGATTTAGTGGTAGAGGAGTACAACTATTTATTCCCCATGGATGTTTTGAAGCTACCTATCCTATAAAGATCATCTTCTACATATATTTTAACACATGGAATAATAGAAAATCTTTATTATTATGTCATATGACCCCATTAGATCTATGAGAACAAATAGATCTTGTAAAGGAGTAATAGGGGATGAGAATCATGAGACCAATTGCGTCCTCTTAGATTTTACGGTTTTATTATGATGTTATTTTTAATGAAAAAATTAGGATTTGTGAGAACTATTATTATTTGAAATCAGGGAAAATATACAATGCGTATCCACTATAGAAAATTGTAGACCATATATACCAGTTGAAAGTGGAAGTTTTTTTCTTGAAGATCAACTTTAGTTCTATTTTTTACAAAATAAGACATTTGGAGGAGGATATTGTGAAGATGACTTTATTATGTCTCCATGTTAATTATAAGTATTTACTAATCCCCTTCAGTGTGATGAGCTTCAAAGAAGGGGTCATGGGAATCTTGACCAAATATTATCATACTAATTATAATGATTCTTTATATTAATTACATATAAAATCCTCATGTACTTATCATTATGAGAGTAGTGTGAAAGACATTGGAGTATGGCCCTATACATCATCTGGGAGAACCAAAATTATATGAATCTCTCTATATGATAGTTCTGTAGTCAAGATGCCCATATTCTAGGACATGTTATCTCAATGTATGGAGTAATTATAGATGAAAATAACATTAAGGAAATAACAGAATAGAAGAAAACCAAAAATGAGGCCAAGGGGAAGAGATTCCTTAAGTTTGAAAGATATTACCAGATATTCACACCCAATTTATCATGATTCAGGGAACCATTCATTTCCATCACCTAAAAGTGGAATCCTTTATTGTACAAAGGGAAATGGAATAATACTTGATTAGATATATAGAATTTATTAATGAGTACACCTATCTAAATACTTCTAGTGGATGTAAATGAGTATGCGGTTTTTTGTGATGACCCCAGAGTAGGGATAAGTTGTGTAATGATGTATATGTTGGTGGATATTTATAATGGGTCTTCATAGTAGATACCTCATGAGAATAATTATGTGACCCATTAATTGGATCATGAATTACTTGTGTTTTGAAAAAATTAATGATAAACTTATCATATTTGAGAGAATTTAATCATCTATTCCTAGTATAAAAGTAATAGTAATTTCTTCTCACCACATGATATTATCCTGATGTAGAGGAAATTGATGGAGTTATTATAGGTTTATGGAATTGAGATAGTATATACTCCCAGAATTAGGATGGTGGTGGCTGATTCACAATGCCAAAATCCCCATTATTAGTTGCTGAGATAGGTTTTAGAGTAGTGGTACTCATTGTAGTAGGAATTTGTGGATACCAGTGGAGTAGTATACCTATATTCAATGGTTTTCACCCATCCACTAAATTTTAATATTAGGGAGACACATCATGGAGACAAACATTCTAAGGTATTATAACACAAAATATGCAAGTAAAAGATTCTTAATAATGTTATGATGGTGGGGAGAACATCAACTTTTTCTCATGATGGATAATTTTACATGCCATGCTGAGAGAAGAGATTATAAGGTAATTTCATACACCCCCTTAGTGGAACATCAATGTATTGAAAATATATAGGAATACATTCAATGTTAGTTTTAGCTTTCTAAGATAAAGTGAGGGTATTATTGAGTTTATCACTCCATGTCTCACCTACAAATATGTGAAGACAAGACACTGAGATCAAATGTGTTCTCCGTAACCCCGTGAGGTGGTTGTGTGTAATATTGATGGTATCTACATAGATTTCATGAAATGGAATCCTCAACCAGTGGGAGGATATAACTACTTCTAGGTAATTGTAAAACAATAAATCCTTGTCTCTAACATCCATATCATTATAGAATATATTTTACTAGATATCATGGGATACATATATAGTAAATAAATAGTATATCATCATATATTTTCCTCAACAATTATTTCATGTTATACTTTTCATTTATCTTCTCAATTGTTGAGAGGATTACTTGTGGCTTTGGGGACTTAGTTGTTGATGAGAATGACACATCACCCTCAAAAAAACGATCATACTGGGAAAAATATTCAGGTCATGGAGGATATTATTTTAGTTTTCAGGTTATATTTTTGATGAATAATGGGTGATTAAATAACCCTAATGGGTTTTTAGTACAAAAAAATTACTATACAACCAATTTTACGAAACTATTTTTTGAACCATACAGGAGGCCATACATGTCACTATATTTCTAAGCAGTGTCTGTACAATTATAACTTATTGGACCAATGATGGTATCAAATATGGAATAGAAGGATAAAATAATCTTATAGTGGATGTGACTTCATAGAGACATAAAATTACTATGTGGAAAGAATATGGAGTCCATTAGTGATTAAAGTGGGATACCATGTTTTCTTGATGGTATCACCTCTATGAGGACTATAGTATTTATTTAGGAATAGTGTAGTCTCTATGATTCATTATCCCTTTATAGATACTACAAAAGGTTAATAATGTGGTGTACCACATAGCCTACCATCATAGTTAGATTGGGTAAATTAAATTTTCATGATTTCCTAGCATTGGATATATTTCCATGAGCATGAAACATTTTTAAATTGGGTGATCATGACATTAGGGATAAAGATAATTTCCTAGTGTACATAGTGGTGATCTTGAATTGGTTGGAGGAGATTGTTAATTGGAGTGAAATATCTATGGTCTGTGTTTTCTGGAAGAAGATGAATTTATAGGAGATTATATGGGAGTGGGGGAACTAGATACCCAAAAAATATCATCAAATGATTGAATGGTTTTTTTCATAGACGAAAATCTCGGAATATTTGGATAATTCAACGAATTTATTTATTTATAATAAGTAATATTATTATTATTATTATTTTTCCGATTATGAGATGATTTCATTGATGAATATCGAGTCAAGTGGAGCCTCTATATTAATATAAGAACAACAATAAAAATAGTATATCTTGACCATGATTTTTTTTGTAATAATGGAATATAATCATCACGATGTCTCTTGTGGGAATATTGAAACCCCCATTAAATGAATAACATGGGTTATAATCTAGGAGGGACATATGTTTTTTCCACACTATATATTTCTGTTTATTGTAGTCCCAAAAAAACATTATGTAAAATAAATAGTTTATATTAAATTTTTATTATCTAATTTTATTCTAGCCAAATGAACCCCTATTTAAACATATCATTGTTAAATCAGAAGAGTAACCTACTCAACCACCTGATATTTAGGGAGAGAGTTGAGTCTCCCACTGTGTTGGCATTACTGTTTCTCAATTAAAATTATTTTTTGGATCAATGATCAAAATCCAACAATGAATATCATTAGATTTGATATAGACTAATCTATCATCAACGATCAATCCAATTAAGTGTAGGGATTTTTATTTTGTTCAGTTTAGTTTTCATGTTAGTGTTTTCAATTATGAAAGTGAATATCACAAATGGACCTGAGTCGTACCACCATCAGATGCCTGGCCATATTAATATAAATTATAGAAAGGTATTCTTGATCCACACGGGATGGCACTAGTCCCTAGAAATAATGTAATAACTCGTTAAGATTGATTATTCCAAATAAATAATTATGAAATTTTACTGTTGAAGTAAATTTGAATTTTATAATGACATTTATGTACATCATATGTCCTTGAAAAAATAATAAATATATGAAATAATAAACTATAAATAAATATTAGTTAATTAAGAAACTCGAGAACTAAAAACTACCACCACCACCCCATTCTCCCTCTCCTTTAATGAAAATATTCATATAGTATGGAATTACCTTTACAAAAAATAGCTATAGGTACCCCTTATATAGATAACAATAATCGAATAAATTTATAATATGATAAATGAAACATAAATAATGAAATTAGAAACATTTCTTTAAAATTGTGACTCTATAAGTCAACATCCAAGAATAGAACCTCAATGTTTCAGGGAAATGAATAAAAGATAAGCTAGAAACTAGTATTGAATAAAGGTAAAGATGAATACATGAGAAATAATCTTAGTAGGGATTCCGAAATTGAAACCAATTCATATTACATACATTCAAATTGAACCACGTTTCCTTATACTATGAATATATATATATATATATTTATATATTTAAAATTAGGTTTTCATTTGCATTTTAAAAAAGTATCTACCCAATAGATCTAGAAGAAACATCATCCCTTCAATTCTCTATAATAGTTTCTAAGTATGAAATTATATCAACAAATCCATTTATATTATGAACCATGCAATGAAGGAAAAATTTCATTACAAATGTATCATAGTAATGAATATCACAATGTTCTTCCAAAATAGAGGAAAACCGAATACACGTAAAAGATTGATGATGTATGAGTTTGGATTAAAAGCATAATTGTTTAAGTTATTTCATTAGAAAACATAAAAAAATAATGAAATTTATAATAACTACAAGATGGTTAAAATGGGATTTTAATTGACATCATTTAGAGACACCCTAGGTATGATGGTTTCATAACCATCAATTGGCATAAAAATGTGATCCGTAGTCATTATCCCACTCATCCTCTCCCAAATAGCCTTATAAGTGGAGTAAAACACACCATTTCCTTTTCCTACAAAGGGGATCAATTACATTGAATAGAATCTAGAAATAAATTTTCTGTTTACTCCCCTTAAGATTCCTAGGACACCATGCCTTTAGAAAACTTGAGTGGTGAGGAATGAAGTACCAGTAAAAAATCTCAATCATGAAAATACATCATACATGCAAAGTTCTCCTCCCAAAACTATCTAATGAAAATCACCAATTAGAATATATTGTATCCATTGGTGTGTATTCAATTTTATAAAAATATCAAAATATACCAATCATGATTTTTCATTTTAAAAGAAACTATCATCATTTAGAAATCAAAATTTGACCAAAATCCTTTAAATTTATAAATTTATAAATTTACCTCATACACATATTAACCTATATATATATATATAAATAACCCATGTAAATATATATATATATCTAGACACATCCACTGAATATGTAGAAAGAGGATATATATATATAACTATATTAGTTTATGTGTTTATGTGTGTAATCCATTTTTAAGAACGAAGAACAATTTGGAAACCATCTTGTTTCTCCTTGGAAATCAGATGTTTCATTAAGCCTTTATAGTAAAACATATAATAGGCCTAAACATCTTTGATATCATTAACTCCTATAAATAAACAAAATTAAAATATAAATCAAGGTCTTTCTATCCTTAATCATTTATTGCTGTTTTTAGAAACAATTTTCATTTGAGTATACCCACGGCCAAAGAATAACAAAACGTTAGAAACAAGAATGATTCCACATCTATCCTCCACATAAATTTAATATAATTTATTTACATTAACTTATAATGATAACACCAAAATTAAAAAAATAAAAAAAATATATTTTTCAATTTAAATATTTATACATATGGTAGCCTAATTTAGACGGTGATTCCTTAACTGATAGTGTCCCATATTTACCACAAGAATGTCCACAGTGAATTAGAATACAATTAGAAATGAAAATTAAATAAAATATTTAATTTATATTTGAATAAATAATAATTGGTGATGAAACCCTACCCAAATGAAAGGTAGATTTCACTACAATTAATGGACATGGTAGGAACCATCATTAGTTTGGGATAAATATCCCTCGACATCATGAAATACCAAAAAATATCCAAAATATGGTTAGGTTCTATATAGGTCACAATCACTATAAAGTGGGGAAAAAATAATGAAGAAAATAATTAATAAAGGTAAGGTTAACTTACCATGATGAACATACAAGAAATCATAGGAGGCGGTGTCTAGAATCCATGGTAAGGGAGGTTGAGGAGATATGGAAATAGTCTCTACTAGATCTACACCTAAAAGACATATGAAGTGTATGAGAGTTTATAATCCATTAATGGGGAGAGGGATATTATGTTTTTTTAATTATTATTATTATCATTTTTCAATTAATGTTCTTTTTTTGGGTTGTAAGACTAGAATGGTTTGGTCGCACAGTTGGCTAAACCATTCACGATGCAGTAGAAGTCATGAGGCACCATGAATTTTTAGGGGGGAATGGTGTGGAAAACCGTGTATCAATTGTTTAGTTGATATTATAAATTTTATAAACTCCCTAATAGAGTTTGTGCATTGTTTCTACTACCTGTGCGGCTAGGATGAATATCTATAATTTGAAAAATTATACCATTTTGTTCTAATATTCATGAACAAGGGTAAATATAATTAAATAATAAAAAATAATTAATAAATTCAGTTCATTGTGTGACAATTTTTCCCACTACAATTATGTAAACTCATAGAAATGTTTTTTATCGATTAATTGATTAAAAAGGATTGATTTTCAACCCCCACACTAATAACAGAATTCTAAAAAACATGAATAACTACTGAATTTTGAAGAAATGATTAACAACATCATATAATAATTACAAAATTCCAACACTATTGGAAATAATATAAGGATTTTAGGTTAATACTACCCCATAATTCAAATGAACTATAGGCATAATAAATAAGAGAGAGGGTAGAGTTCATAATGTACCTTTCCATATCTCAATGAACAAACCGACTAAAAAGGCCATGCTAGAAAAATAAATAAAGAAAATGGGAAACTCTTCTCCATTAGGTGAGATTGTTTGAGAATGAAATTGAAAATTGGATACGTATAAAAATTAAAATTGATAATCAACATAATGAATAATAATAATTCCCATGTAACGCCATGAAAAAATTGACAAAATAGAAATTAAAATATGAGAGATATCAATAAATCATTCCTGACATATGACATATATGTTGGGTATTTTTGATGAAAAATCATAGTATATTTCTGCATTAACATTTAATTTATAAAAAAAATAATTAAAAAAAGATAAAAATAACTTACATTTCATTAAATAATCTCATCCAAAAAATGTAACTCATTGTGGTCTCCCAAACATATTAAAATCCCACCCAAATACTAAATATCTAAAGAAGATGATTATTATGGTGAATGAGAAATATTATTATTATTAAAAAGAACAGGTATAATCAATAAAAAATACAGTGGCTCAAGAAATTAACTTAATTAAAGGTTGATTCATAGTGGAAACAATATAAAATACATCAGTACCATAATAGGACGCATCCCCAGGATATAGGTACAATACCATTTTTTGACAATAAGAATTTTGAAAAACAAATGAGGGAAGGAAAAACAGTCATAAAATAACCACAATCATGATGTTCCTAATTAAAATCAATATATTTTACCTTTATAATAAAGGTTAAAGGGAAATTATATTGGGGTTTTATATCAGAAACAAAAAAACCATTGTAATGCAATAAGAATTGATAAATTACTATCTAGGGTTCATATTATTCTTGGGGTAACAATAATATCAATCATTCATTAACACATCCAATAATTTCTATATCCAACCCATCATAATAAAATCATATGGAATGTATAACATCTTATATAACCCATAATTGAAAAATAATTACTAGGACAAGAGACTATAGGGAGAAACAAATATCCATGGAAATCAACATTTCACTAAGAGATTTCATGGATGAACAAAGAGGAATAGATAAAAGAAAGGGTCTCCCAAAATAAAATATGTGAAATAATAGTTGAAAAGACTCTCTCCCTACATGGTTCAACAAGTGAAATTGTCTAGAATTAAAAAAATACCAATAATAACTAGGGTTACTTCAATATTATAGAAGGAATGAATCCTAAAGGAAATCAGTAACCCCCTTTCATCCAATCCGTTTTAGGAGGTTAAATAAAAAAACAAAAAATATAGACCTAAAATACCAGATGATAAATTAAAAAGCATGATAAAAACTACATTTTTACCCTTTAAAATCATTTGAAAAATTCTACAACCAAGAAAAAACATGGGAAATTAATTTGATAAATTAAAATAAAATTTTAAAGAAAATTATTTTAAACACATAAAAATATTCAAAACAATGTATCCCATCCAATTTTCAAAATATATCATTACTCCCAAATCCTAATATCTTAATAACTTTAAATGTATTAAAAATCATTATTATAATTCCCATCAAAATCAAAAATATTAACCTCATTCCAAAAATATTTAGCAAATCCTCTTTTCTAGATTTAAAACATGTCAATTACTCTTAAAACCATGTTTACACAATAAAAACCCACATAAAACCATGAAGATACATAAAATGAATTACTAAAATTCTAAATTAATTTTTTAAATCATATTTCACCCATTTTAAATTTTCTAATTTTTTTTAATAATAATATTCCTTTGAAATCCAAACAGGGTATTTGTCTATTGATTATTATAATGAATATCATTTAATACCCGTCAAATCAAAAGATCACAATTTTATATTAAATATATTAAAAATAAATATTTATCCAATTGAAAAAGAAATAAAATACCCCATAACAATAAATAAATAAATAAAAAATTACAATTTATAATTTAATGATGGGATTAGTGTTAATTTATTGCATGACCTGTCATGACCCGTCCCCCGGGGCCTGTACCGTGACTACCCCTAGCCTGGATTTTATAGGCCATGAGCTGGCGTCTAGGACCAAAGATGTAATTCCATATAACTGGGAAGTCATTGCCTTTATAACCTATAAACACACAACCAAGCACACAACAAGACACACACTCAAGTAAACTTAATAGTTTACAGAGTGAGTATAGTAAGTAATAAGGGCCAGAATACAAGAATAATTATAAAGTATAAGGAAAATGTGAAATTACAAGATGACTGATAGTTGAAAAGAAGCTCCTCGATCATCCACCACGATTCCTTCTAGAAGGGTAGATAGATATCACCTACTCAGTACTCCACATCCACCCGTCTTTTCTGCGAATCGATATGTCGTACTGTCCACCTCTGAGTACCTATTAGTCCTGGTACCATCGTCCTCAGTCAGCGCTGTCCTTCATCTACATCCAACACAACAAGGCGAGGACATAACCCGTGCAAGGGTGAGTGTAATGATACTCAGTAGGACCCTGAGACCCTCAAGGTCTCACAAAATCCACCAAGGATAAACCACAATGTATGAAAACAACAGATTACCCTACGTAGGTATATGCCCATACATATACCTAAGTTATCAATTAATCCATATCAATCATGAGGAAAACACAGAGGTACTATCTTAGCTCACACCAGGTATATAACTTGGGTATGGTAGTTTAGATGATTAGTTATAACTACTGAATCATTTTACTCTATTAAGAGACTCTACTGCTGACCTGCACAGAATCTCTAGGAACTGTCCTTCAGATGATCACTTAGAGATGATCCACACAAAATCGCTAGGAGATGACCCTCATAGGATCATTAGGAGCTGACCCACAGAGGATCGCTAGAGCTGACCTACACATGATCACTAGGATCTGACCCACACAGGATCACTGGAGATGACCCACACAGGATTGCTAGGAGTTGACCCACACAAGATCGCTAGGAGATGACCCACAAAGGATCGCTGGAGATGACCCGCACATGATCTTTAGGAGCTGACTTGAAAATGATCGCTCAAGATGACTAGTACAATATCACTAGGAGATGACCCACACATGATCTCTAGGATCTGACCCACACAAGATCGCTAGGAGATGACCCATAGAGGATCGCTAGGAGCACTCTTCTCATCACAGCCAGCTACTGGGTTTCCACACTAGGTTTGCCCGTCTCCTGGAGAGTCTTCTCCCCAAGCCACTGGTCGATTCTCCAACTGTCACGATGTCCCACGATGAAGTATCTCAAAGGAACACCACATAATAGGGGTCTCAATGGAATATACGGCGCATCAATCCAACTCCCGGTCTTTGAATTATTATCCTTTTAGTCCCAGGGTCCTAGTTGGATTCGTGCTTGATCCAAATCGACCGTAACCAATCTTAACCCAAATCTCTAGTGGGGTATAGTCAAAGAAACCATCTCATTACAATATTTTCATCACTGTAGATAGTTCGTCAAATGGATATCTGGTGCCAATGTTATGGCCAAAAGAATGTATATGGGTCGTAGGGGCCCTAGGTCTGGTCCGACCCGGCTGGCTGACCCTGCCTGACCCATTGGGTCCGGCCCGGAAAGCCGCGTGGGGCTACGAATTTCCATGGGTGGACGTGAGGCCGCAGAGGGTGCCATGAGGGTAGGAGGCTGTGGGGCGGCTCGACCAAGGAGGTTCGGCTGGAAGGGCAGCAGCGGATCGGGAGGAGGCTCAGCCCAAACGACGGTGGAGGCTCAGACGACAGCTCCGCCCGGCGGCGGTGGCTGGGGTGGTGGCTCGGCCTGGACGGTGAAGGTGGCTCAGCCTGGATGGTAGTTGCGGATCGGATGGGAGTGGCATCTCGACCCGGATGGTGGCTGCGACTCATCCTGGATGGCGGCGGCGGGTCAGCCAGTGACTACAGCTCGACCCAGCGGCGGTAGCTCAGCTGCGGACGGCACAGACCGGCGGAGCGCCTTGGGGCACGAAGGCAGTTGTGCGGCGGGGCACCATGCCTTCATTGGCAGTTCTCGAGTTCCACCGGTGCCAACCGCCGACACCACTCACCGTCACCAAAGTCGCCTTCATTCGTCGCGAAGGATACACCTTTCAAGAAGAACGACAGAGGGGTCGGGCCAAGTTTGTTTGGAATTCACCCTCCGTGTTAGAGAGGAAGCATGAAGTTTCAACAGAATCAGGAATCATGAACGAAAAATCAATAATTTAATATGAATCGTGGATCAACTCATCCTGGTTGATTCACATTGGCCATGCTTTCCAAGAATGAGGAAATTAATCAACAGGAATCAAGAATTTTTTAATAACCACTTACCTCATTTGATTTTTTGTTGATGATGAGGAGGGAAAGAAAATCATCGATTAAAGACGTCCAACATTGGTGGATGTCCCGAGGAAGAATGTTGAAGCCGACGTTCTTCATCAGTGTTCTTTTTTGGAGCGATTTTCTCCCAATTCTCTAAGCTTCTCCATTTTTTCCAAAAGTTCCTCCCAATTCCACCCAATATGAGGATTTTCCAACATAATATATTAAGTTGGCATAATTTCAAATTCAATTAATTAATTAATTGATGTGTGGAATAATAAATTAAGGGGAGGGTTACCATAATTAAGTGGGGAGATCAAGAGGTTTCTCCCCACTTAATAGGGATTTCAAAAGGTTTCAATCCTTGGGTGGTCCCCAACACCATAATACCCAAAAGGGAGGTTAGGATCGGGTGGTCCCCACCACCGAGCATTCAATTTGGAGAATAAAATCTTTCTTGGTCCCCACCACCACAATATCCACAAGTGGGAGGTTACACAAAATAATATAATATGTGTGATTATTTTATTTTATTATTTCCATGAAAACCCCAAAAATTAACTTTCACCCTCGACCAACTGCCGTCAAGGTGAAAGTCTCCTTAAGAGAATACCAGTTTTGCGAGTTCAACGGTATCCTCAGATTTCAATTATGTGCACCTGTTCAGAATTTAAAAAACCTGCCGCGCTTTTAATAAACATACCCAACAAAAGTTCAGAAATTCATTTCTGGTACTCCGGGCCTCGGAATTATGCATCATCAATTTCCGTGGACACTTAAAATTCCCATTTAATTCAAAAAAATTCACGGAATTTTCACGTATTTACATTCTCCCCACATGGGGGATTTTCATCCTCGTAGTCCATAAATAAAAACTAGGAAATCATGTGGGGGTACTGAGCACGAATCTGAGCCTCCTGCTCCCATGTGCTTTCCTGGAGGTTCGCGTGCTGCCAGCGAACACGAACCAGAGGTATTGATCATCCACGAAGGTCCTATTCCTATTGATCCTCAATCTCTACTCAAACCTCTATAAACTTCACCCCATCGTCGATGTCCAGCTCTCTATGGTCGATGACATGTGAATGGTCATGCACGTATCTCCTCAGCTGGGATACGTGGAAGATGTCGTGTACCCAGTACAACCGAGGTGGAAGACCTAAGCGCAATGCCACCTCTCCAACTCTGCTAGGGACCTAAAAAGGTCGAATGAATCTTAGAGATAACTTGTTGCCTCTCCGAAATCTCCGTAAACCTCATCGAGGTGAGACCTTTAGAAAGACATTGTCGCCATCCTCAAAATCAAGAGGTCTCCGTATCCTATCATCATACGACTTATGCTGAAACTATGCAGTCTTGATATGCTCCTGGATGATCTGAACCTTCTCTATGGTAGTCCATACCATCTCTGGTCCCACTAGAGTTGACTCCCTGGGGTTAGTCCAACACAAAGGTGATCTGCAAGGCCGCCCGTACAACGCCTCTAAAGGTGCCATCCCTATGGTGGAGTGATAACTGTTGTTGTATGAAATCTCCATAAAAGGTAGGTTATCCTCCCAGATGCGACTTAAGTCAAGGACATAAGCACAGAGCATGTCCTCGAGGGTATGAATGGTACACTCAGTCTGTCCATCTATCTAAGGACGGATGGCGGTGCTCAAACGAAGTTACGTCTCGAAAGCCTCTGAAAACCCCTTCCATAGCCGGGAAGTAAAACGTGCATCACGATCGGAGACAATCAACGAGGTTACTCCTTGTAACCGCACAATCTCCTACACATAGTGGCATCCCAAGCTCTCTACGGAACCCTGCTCTCTGATCGGTAGGAAGTGGGATGAATTGGTGAGTAGATCGATGATCACCCAAATCAAGTCATGAACCTTAGATGTACGTGAAAGTATTGTCATGAAGTCCATGGATATCCCATCCCACTTCCACTCTGGGACCTCTCAAGGCTGAACCAAGCATGCTGGTACCTGATGCTCCGCTTTCACTTGCTGACAAGTGAGGCACCGGGAGACAAACTCTGCTACTGCTTTCTTCATTCCCACCCACCAGTACTATTTTCAGAGATCCTGGTACATCTTAGCCACTCCAGGATGTAACGCTAGAGGGGTTATGTGGAACTCCCTCAACACTTCCTCTTGAAGTGACACTAGAACCATGATACGTCCTCTGAAGAGGATGACGTTCTCCCCACCTTCAGGAAATATATCAGGTGTATGTCCTATGGATATCTGATCACGTTGTGTCTCGCAGTTAGTGTCCCCACGCTGCCCCTCCCTAACTCACTGAAGAATTGGGGGAGGGATTGTAAGAGACTAAAAGAAAACTGCTCCATCACGTTCCACGTAGGATATTTGAAAAGTGGCCAGCTACTCTATCACCTCGCCTAACAGCTGTATACCAGATCCCATGTTGAGTGAAACTGCTACAACATTCCCCTTCCATGGAGTATAGACTATCTTAAAGCCATAGTCCTAGAGGAACTCAAGCCAACGTCACTGTATCAGGTTCAGGTCCTTCTGAGAAAGATATACCTGAGACTTTTGTGATCTGAGGAGACTGTAAAGTGCTCTCCCATTAAGTAATGTCGACACATATTCAAGGCGAAGACAAATTCTGCTAACTCTAGCTCATGGGTAGAATAGTTTTTCTCGTGTTGTCTCAGCTATCAAAAACCATATGAGATCACTTCTCGCTCCTGCATGAGGGCATGTCCAGGTCTGGTCCCAGATGCATCGTAGTAGACTACGTACCTTACGCCCTAATCCGATAGCCCCAAGATGGGGGCACTAGTCAGACTTTGCCTCAGATCCTAAAAACTCTGCTGGAATCTCTCCAACCAATCGAAGGGTTGCCCCTTCTTCATCAATGTTGATAGTGGTGATGCAACTCTGGAGATTTCTGGTACAAATCCTCAGTAGTATCCAGCCAAACCTAGGAAACTTCATACCTTCATCACACACTTGGGTGGCTCCCAAGAAAGTAATGCTTAAATCTTCACTGGATCCACTACAACTCCATCCTCTTATATGACATGTCCCAGAAAGTAAACCTCTTAGATCTAGAACTGGAACTTTGAGAGAATACCATAAAGCTAGTGCTCTCGAAGTGTTTCTAGAACTACCTGCAAATGATCGACATGCTCCTCCACAGTTTTCAAGTAGATCAGAATGTCGTCGATGAAGAATATTACAAAGCCATCAAGTTATGGATGGAAGATCCTGTTCATGAGTACCATGAACACTACTAGAGCATTGGTCACGCCGAATGGAATAAACAAGAACTCGTAGTGGCTGTACCGACATCTGAAAGCCGTCTTCTGCACATCCTCATCTCGAACTCTGAGCTGGTGATAGCCTGATCTGAGGTATATCTTCGAGAACCACCATCCTCCCTTCAGCTGATCAAAGTGGTTGTCAATCCATGGGACTGGGTACTTGTTCTTTACGGTCCCCAGGTTCAGGAACCAATAGTCAACACAAATCCTCAAGCTCCCATCCACCTTCTTGGCGAACAAAATCGGGGCTTCCCATGGAGAAACACTAGGCCGGATGAACCCTTTCGCCTATAAGTTCTCTACCTGTACCCATAGCTCACGATGTTCTGCAGGAGCCATTCGATACCATGGTGTAGATATCAGTATCGTCCCGGGGTACAAGTCAATGTAAAATTCCACCTCTATGCGAGGAGGTAGACCCAGAACATCATCAGGGAACACATCTGCGTACTGGTCCACCACTACAGGATAACCCGGACAATCAAAATCAACTACTCCAAGGGTAAGGCTAGACAACTGATGAGTGATCTGCTACACTCTCCTCTGGGTAAATCCATCCTGTGCTGCATAGGCTCCCTTCTCACCGGTGAAGGTAAACCTAGTCCCATCAGTGCGGACACACCACACATTGCACCTAATACAGTCAATCTGAGCATAGACGATAGATAACCAGACCATTACCAAGAAGGCATCGTAAGGCCTCGACACCGATACTAGGATATCCCAGTCAATGCTCTCACCTCTTAGAGTAAACTGCACTACCGACACCAGTGCGTAATCGTCGAATCCGCTCACGTAGGAGTCTCTATCCATAAGGATCGAACCAACAGCTTCTTCAGAATCTCCAAGATCTGAAAAAGGGTAGTGGTAATAAAATAATGACTGGAAAATGTGTCTATAGGTACTATATCTAAGGTGGAGTGGACAAAGATCATACCTCGTATCATCTCCGGAGTGCCGTGATCGTAGGTCCCGGCTTCCTGGAGCTAAGCTCTTCCCTGTCCACCTGCTCCCTGCTATTTAGGTGGACCTCCTCGTGGTGGTGGTGGTAACATATCGTTTCATCATCCACCACTAGCTGCATGGACAACTCTTCTGCCATGTCCGCCTGCTCCCTACGGACCTCCTCGGTCAAATATTTGCCTCTTTCTGGGTGGTCCTTCGATCGTTTGCTGATCATCCGTACAGCGGGTCAGACTGGCACGAGCCATGTGAAACTTCCCGCCACATGTGAAACACTTCCCGCTACTGGCATGACTAGCTCTACCTTGGGTGCCCCACACAACCAACTCTAAATCCTGCGATCGTCCACCTGTATGTTTGGTACTCTTATACCTCTGTGACATCTGTCTACTGCCAGCTGCAGAACACTCCGCTATGTGACATCCAGTGGTGGTTTTCGCTACTGGCAACTTCTCAGCAAGGATACTCTCCACTAGAAGGTATTTCTCTAACACCCCCTCCTGCGTCGGGATGCTAAGTGAGATCATCGAAGCCCTAATCTCCCACCGGAGTCCATACCTGAAGGATCAGTCCATGAAGAATGGGTCCCGCACCATATCTGTGTAGTATCATGATAGGTCAGTGGACCTTGCTGAGTACTGAGATACAGTAATGATACCCTACTATAGATGAAGTAGTTATTGTATGCACAATGCGCGAAGAGACGCTGGAAAAAACTCTGCCCGAAACAGGGTCCTGAAGTCTGCCCAGAGAAGCGTCACCTCATTGTGGAGATGGAGCATCAAGATCCACCATCTTCCTGCTGCTGCCTATAGAAGGCTGGCATCAAGGATCACCATGAGATCAGCAGGTTTTCCTACCAGTCAAAAGACTCACCACAACCTTTAGCCAATACTCAACTGCCTATGGGTCCGTTTCTCCACTGAACTAGGGTGGCCTTTGACACCGAAACTCATGAAACATGCTCAAGTGTCATGCACCGTCTATTACTGGGGCTGGTGGAATCGGTATCCCAAATGGGAATGGTACCACTAGTGCCTCCGCTGGTGCCTCTACATGAAGAATGGCCCTGCACCGAGGCCTCATCACTCGGTGGGCTATCATTGTGTACAACTCACAAAACCCAAGCTGGCTATCTGAGTGGAGGTATCCTAAAAATAAACAGGTGCACCATGGTTATTAAGTTATACCTGGTGAGATGAATCAAAATATCACAAAGAAAACATTTGAAAACACACACATAATCAGTGTTTTCGTGCACTGAGTTGGAAATCAGAAGTCTGTGTCCTAGTGTATGGATACGTCAGCAGCCACACCAACACTGGATTCCATAAGCTGATAACCACACTCACAAAACTAAACATTATTGTCGTTAAAAAGAAAGATCATATTCTTATATTTTGTGGTAGAACCTACTCCTTTGATACAAATTTGTCATGACCCTCCCCCCGGGGCCCGTGCCGTGACTACCCCAAGCCTGCCTTCCGTAGGCGAGGTGCTGGCGACCAACACCAAAAGTGTAATTCCCAAAAACATGGAAGGAATTTCCTTTATAACCTATAAACACACAACAAAGCACACAACAAGATGCAAACTCAAGTAAACTGAACAGTGAATAGAGTGAGTACAGTAAGTAATAGGGGCCAGAATACAATCCTAACTGGAAAGTATAAGGAAAAATGGAAAGTACAAGACAACTGATAGGTGAAAAGAATCTCATGGATAATCCACCACGATTACTACCAGAAGGGTAGGTACAAATCACCTCCTTAGCACTTCACATCTACCCTTCTCCTCTCTGAATCGACATGCCGTATGGTCCACCTCCGAGCACCGTCCAGTCCTGGTACCCTCATCCTCAATCAGCGCTGTCCATCATCTACATCCAACACAACAAGGTGTAGGAATAACCCATGTTGGTGTGAGTATAACGATACTCAGTTGGGACCCCGAGACCCTCAAGGTATCCCACACTCCTCCAAAGGTAAACCAAAAAGTATGAAAACAACATATAACCCTACTTAGGTATATAGCCACAAATATACCTAAGTTATCATGTAATCCATCTCAATCATGAGAAAAAAACATAGGTACTGTCTCAGCTCACACCAGGTCTATAACTTAGGTATAGTAGTTGAGATGATTAGTTATAACTACAGAATCATCTTAATCTGTTAAGAGGATCTGCTATTGACCTACACAGAATCACTAGGAGCTGACCCGCATAGGATCGCATAGAGCTGACCCACATAGGATCACTAGGAGTTGACCCACACAGGATCATAAGGAGCTGACCCACACATGATCTCTACAGATGACCCACACCAGATTTCTAGGAGTTGTCCCACATAGGATCACTGGAGCTGAGCCACACATGATTGCTAGGAGCTCACCCACACATGATCGCTACGAGCTGACCCACATAAGATCGCTAGAGCTGACCGGCACAAGATCTCTAAGAGCTGACCCACACAGGGTCACTGTAGCTAACCCACATAGGCTCTCTAAGAGATGAACCACACAGGATCTCTAGGAGATGACCTAAATTGGATCACTATGATCTCACCCGCATAGGATCGCTAGGAGCACTCTTCCCGTCATAGCTAGCTACTGGGTTTTCAGACTAGGCTTGATCGTCTCATGGAGAGTCCGCTCCCCAAGCCACCGGTCAATTCCCCAACTGCCACGATGTACCACTAAGAAGTATCTCAAAAAACCACCATGTCATTGGGGTCTAAATTCAATAGACGACACGTCAATCAGATGTTCGGTCTGTGAGTTATTACCCTTTTAGTCCCGAGGGCCCTGTTGATTCATGTGTGATCCAACCCAATCATAACCCATCTTAACCCAAATCTCCAGTGGGGGTATACTCAAAGGAACCATCTCTCTCCCTAATTTATAGAACCACTGAAGGTTCATCAAATGGATGTCTGGTACCAAAGTTGTGGCCAAAAGAATGTAAATGGGTTATAGTGGGCCCGGTTCTGGTCCGACCTGGTCGGATCGACCAAGCCCAACCTGGCTTGGGCTGACCCATTTTGGGTCAACCCGGCTGGACCCATAGTGTCTAGCCTGACCCACTGGGTGGCCCATCCCATTGAGTTCGGCTCGGCCCACTAGGTCTGGCCCGACATGCCGCGAGGGGCCACAGAGGGCCGCGGGTGGCCGCGAGGCCGTGGAGGGTGCCGTGAGGGTGCGAGGGCATGGGGCGACTCAGGCGGCAGGTCAACCTAGACAGAGATGGTGGATCGGATGGCAGCAACTAGTCTCGAATGACGGCGGCGGCTCAGATAGTGGTGTGGGCCGTGGATGGTGGAGTGCTGCGGGACGCGGAGGCCGCATGGTGGCAGGGTGCCGTGGCTTCATCGGCGGTTCACGAGTTACACCACTTCTGAACGCCGGCACCGATCACCATCTCTAATGTCACCTTCTTCCATCTCAAAGGATACACCATTCACGAAGAACGACGGAGGGTTCAGGCCATGTTTGTTTGCCCCGCACCCTCCGCGTTAGAGCAGTAGAAGGCGGTTTTTACATAATTAGGAATCAAGAACTACAACTCAATAACATAATATGAATCGTGGATCAACTCGTCTCGGTTTATCCACATTCCCCATGATTTCCAAGAACGAGGAAACTAATCGAGAGGAATGAAGAATTTATTAATAACCCCCTACCTCGTTTGATTACTTGTTGACGTTGAGGAGGGAAAGACCATCGTCGATTGAAGACATCCCACATTGGAGGATGTTCCGGGTAAGAAAGTTAAAGTCGGAATTTTTTTTGGCATTCTTCATTGGAGATCTTTTCTCCCAATTCTCCAAGATTATCACTTTTTGCCAAGAGTTTCCCCCAATTCTACCCTATATGAGGATTTTCCAATGTAACAGATTAAGTTGGAATAATTTCAAATTCAATTAATTAATTAATTTATGGGTGGCACAATAAATTATAGGGAGGGTTGGCATAATTAAGTGGGGAGCTCAAGAAGTTTCTCCCCATTTAATAGGGAGTTCAAGAGGTTTCTATCCTTGTGTGGTCCCCACCACTATAATATCCACAAGGAAGGTTAGGCTCGGGTGGTCCCCACCACCGAGCATTCAATTTGGAGAATAAATTCTCCGGTGGTCCCTACCACAACAATATCCACAAGTGGGTGGTTAGAACATATAAAATAATATGTGTGACTATTTTATTTTATTATTTCCATGAAAAACCCAAAAAATTAACTTTCACCCTCGACCGACAATCGTCAAGGTGAAAGTCTCCTTATGTGAATACCGGCGCTGCGAGTTCAATGGTGCCCTCAAATTTCAATTCTGAGCACCAGTTCAAAAGTTACAAAAACCCGCTCACATGTTTACTGAACATACCCAAAAAAAGTTCAGAAATTAATTCCGGGCACTCCGGGCCTCAGAATTATGCACCATCAATTTTCATGGACTCGTAAAATTCCCTTTTAATTAGAAAAAAAATTCATGGAATTTCCAGGTCTTTACATGACCACCTGGATTGGGGGACCATGTTACAATAATAAAAATGGCATAAATATTCATTATAAACCATGTACTCAGGATCCGTATGGCTTCCTAGGCCCTTCCATATAAATTGGTACAACCAGTTAACTCCCCTTTCTATTAAAAAACACAAAATAGTTAAACATGAAAAATGAAATAATCAAAAATCACTTATCCTTGGTAACATGTGGATCAGAGTAACAAATAGATCCTAATTCACACACCTCACCTTCCAACTGATTCCTGAGAATACTATCTTCAATATATATGACACCCAAAATATTAAAATGTTCACCTAATTCCATTTTATTATGAACCAACCTGATTTATATCTCTTTTAGACACTCGACACTAATTTTGAGAAGTCCCAAATGGTGTTTCTGATCCCCACTGGCTTCAACAAGTGCCTGGGAAATAAGGAGTCCCCTCATGGGTATGATTTATCAAAATATATAATTAAGAATTTGATAACAGTAAATTAAATAAAATATCATCTGGAAACTTTAATATGTCATATTTCCACATAGATAATATATAGGAAATAATAAAATAACAAAAAATTATTATATTATTAAATATAACTATAAAAAACCCTCCCTCACCAACCTAGTGTCCCTCTCTTGTTTGGAAAATAAACCCACATGATAGAAATGATCCCCCCACCAGTAGCTATAGTTACCATTCATATATAGAAACTATTAAAATTATAGTGGAAATTATGATAAAATAAAATAAAATAAAAATAAATTATAAAAACAAATTTCACCTTGTAACTCAATAAGTCACGACAAAAAAATAACCTCAACAACGCTGTAGTGATAATATAATAAAAATTGAAACCTATAAATGAATATTGGTAATGATGTTGGCATGATAAATAAAAATAATAGGGATGTTAAAAGGGAGCCCATATATTATTACATTCCCTTAATGAGAAAACCATATCTTGCTTCTTTGAAAATACTTATACATAAAATAAATTTTTCATTAATGTTTTAAAATAAATTATCATCCAATTAGTTTAGAAAAACTAATTTCCCTTCCATTTTACAAAAAAAATTCTATGAATGAGAGTTAATCCAAAAATCCATCAATAAGAAAAAACACATTATTGAAGAAACATTTCAGAAAAATGTAGGATATGGAATTATTATCAAATGGTTCTTCCAAAATAGAGGAAATAATAATACCACTAAATAGGGGATGGTGTACAATATTTTTATAAAATTATAACTGTTGAAATGATTTTATAAAAATGTTCAAAAATAAAAGAAATTCATAACAATTATATAATGGTTAAAGTGTGATATTATTGGGAATAAAGTGAATATAATAAAGATTTACTTGGATCAGAAACATTTATCTACAACGTAGTGTGATCTATAGTCAATAACCAACCTACATGGGCTCAACTAGCCTCAACCAGTAGTATAACCCACCGTGGACATTCATTAACTTGGAAATCTAGTCCATCTAATCAGGACTAGATATAAAAAATATCTGGAATTCAAATAAGAATCCTAAGATACCATATCATTTGAAAATGTTTGTGGTGAGTAAAAATGTACATGCACAAAAACACAATCATGATAAAATATTATACATACTAATTCTCCCTCCTGATATAAACCTATGATAATTCCCCCATTGAATGGTGAGTATATATGTGTTTTATTAATTTTATGAAAATACATAATGTAACCAACTAGTAATTTTAATTTCAAAACCAAGATTTATCATTTTAAAACCCTATTTCAAATCAAGGCCTTTCAATTTAAAAATTGAGACTTTTATAGTATACAAGTATTCACCTCAAAATATATAATTATTTGTCTTCCTCATATACATATTCACACACCATGTATTAATATGTACATGTTGGATATATATATATATATATATCCCTTTGTGTGTGTGTGTCTTGGTGTTTTCATACATTATAAATATTTCAAAATAAATTTAAATTTAGGAAATATTTTAGTGCTCCTCAAAAATAAAATGTTCCATTAGTCTTTTATGGAAAACTATATGAAAGGTCAAAACAACCTCTATATCAATAGATCATATAAATAAATAAATTTGGAAGATAAATTAACATATTGGTATTCATAACCTTTCAGAAAAATGTCAGAAACATGTTTCATTAAAGAAAACCCATGTCGAAATCATAATAATAAATGAAACCATGAATTTGGAAATTTATATACTTCACAAACGTCATCATTGTTTTTTAAAATTTATAATATATTGAAATCAACAGAACCAAAAAAATAAACCAATTATTGTATTCATCTTAGTAGTTAATACATTTTGTAACCAACCTAAAATGGTTTCAATATCACCAATGGCATCTCATACATAACTCAAGAATTTCCATGGAACCCTAATAAATAGTAAGGAACCAAAAATGTAAAAAATTTAATTACTTAATTTAATACAAATATAAAGAATATATTAAACCCAACATAAATATTATGGATAACTAGATTCCATCATATTCTATGAAAATAAATGTTATTAATCATATCGAAAGAACCATAGATATCAATAATCACTAAATGAAATTACAAAATTATGGATGGATTCTAGATAGGTCAACCATATTGTATGGGGAATAATAGAATAATTATGTAAAGAAATATGATATGATAAGAGACTATTAAATGATGAATTTACATGAAATTAATGGAGGAGGTGATTGGAAATCATGGAAAGGGTGCAGGTGGAGGTACAACTGAGGGCTCCCGTAGTGCTTCACATAATAGAAATGAGACACGAGGGGTATTCCAAAATCAATTATTATGGGTGCGGGATAATAGAATTTGGTTATTATAATTATTTTAATGTAATTCATTTTTTTTTCAATTCATCAAAGATCACATGTTTTGTGTACTCCATTGGGGAAACATTGATTCAACAGTGTTCCCTTTAATGAAAGTCTAAGATCACCTTGCATGATCAGGTACAACATTTTAGAGATCTGTGTTTTTGCTATGAAGTGGGATCTTTAAATATTACTATCACCCTTGCGTAGATTGTACCTAGTTTCGAAAAACCATACCCCAATCATGCCCCTATACTAAAAATCCAGAATTTTAAAAAATAAGATACCTTGGAATATGATTAAAAATCCTATAAACTATAAATAAATAAATAATATATTATTTTCATGTTTGATTGATTATTTATTATTTTATAAATTAATTCAAAGAACTCAAATTTTTTATGTTCCATTAGTCATCTTTAATATTCAAATTTGGAATTTTTTACTCTTATGAAAATCCACTAAATCATCAATTTCACCATCAATGAATGAAGTAAAACAGATCATGGATGAAATTAATTCTAAAATTATTGATTTATGGATTCCTACCACTATCATTTACTTGACATGGGAATTAGATTTAAATGTGATTTTACTATTCCTTAGAACCCAATTGCATGAAAAAAATTCAATTGTTTCACTGTATTTCTTCTTTAGGTCATCTATAAGATATAGAGACATGACCACAGTTGGAAAATTATGGTGTAAAATCATCAATTGATTGAATTAATCATGTGAACCTATACATGAAATTTTTACAGTTCATAGAAGTTTATATTATTCAACATGATATTTGATATTTAGTGAAATTTAGTTTTACTTGGTGTGTTGTTTGGATGAACAGACATTGCGTTTCATGATAAATGGGTTTACTAGGGTTTTAGGAAATTTTATTAATAACATTTTATGTATTTTATCCACATTACAAGTGACCCTATAGTACAATATCTCATAATGTGTTGTATATAATTCATAGACACATACGTGAAAATAGTACACAAGTATGGGCAAAGACACTTTCTCGAGTACCATGTCGACCTCTACATATTGTGTGTGGCACCAATAATAAATGTATATTCAGATGAACATGTCATGTGATAAGGTAAAAAATGTTTAAAACTAGGTATAGTGAGACACATTGGGTGTCCTATTATATAGACGGCGTACTTCCATATAGATTTGGAATATTCCATTAGGTATAGGTTTTCTACTCTTAATCCCTAGGGAGAGTCTAGTATCTCACTAAATAGGACTAAGATCCCCATAAAGTGTATAATAAAACTCTTATGATTATAAGGGTAGATGGAATCCTCTATATATGGGATTTATAAAGATTAATGTATTTCTCCCTCACCACTAATGAATATATCCTCTCTCTATGGTGTTGAATTTCACCAATCTTTAGAGCTTATATGAGAGATGTGTCCTCCAAAATACATGAAATTTCACCAACTATATACAATTGAGATCGTCTATTTTTATCAATGTTATGGGAAAAAAATTAATTCTTTATAATATATAGTGTTAGATCCAAGATGAATATATTCATGTGGTTGGTTTAGATGGACCGCATTATGATTACTGAGTACCTCTAATCAGTATATCATGGTTGTCTTCTATATGATCCTTTCTTGTCCATCCTCTATATTTTTATATAGGAATACATATCCTCTGTTGATTTTATATGATTTTTGATTTTAGATAATACTACTAGGTATGTATCTACTCACCAATATATTGGAAATTCCTATATGTGTCATGTCATATACATATGACATTCCTTTTGAATGGGTCTTTAGTTGACCGAGAGTATGTCGAGAATATTTTTTCTCTATAGAGAATGTAGTTGGTGAGCATTTTTTTCATGTCAACCACCATTTTAATTTAGGGGACCTTATTTCTAGTTTTTGGAAATATATATTCCATTTTATACTAAATTTAAATTTTATATTGCTCTGATGTTGAAATTTAAAAGATCTAACACGTGTTCTGTTTAACCCCAAGTTTTACATAACTACATTACCTGGTGTTTGTGGATATATGTGTGTATTCTGTTTAAATATTATATACTCTCCCATGTGTGCGGTATTCTTTCATGGTGCTAGTATCTAGCACTTGGCATATTGAAGGTGTGATTTGGGAGTGATAATAGATTATTTCTGACCAAAAGGACATTGATGGGTTAGCTTGTCAAAACAACACCGAGCGGTCACTAGACATGGTGTATATCAATGACATATATTTTACTCATCTATAATAAATTATCAAATTATTCATTGAACATGTTGATGGGTTCATCTCATTGAAATAAAATTTCATAAATGTATGCCTCACAATCCCATTATCAAAATATATAATCACATCACATGTACTATCTAGGTGAGGCCACACACCCCACAACCTATCTCAATAAATTTATTAGATCCTATACTCATTATACAAGAGGAAAAATCCAATTTTTTTGAAACTACAACTAGTTACATGATTATAAACCTACCAAACCACCCCATATTAGCTATGATCATGTTTTGACTTACATATGTATGATATCATTGTATGAATGTTCACCAACATGGAATCTCACCATCATTAGGTGGAAAGGATATAAATTTTAACCACGAACCCAGAGTATAAAAATGATATAATGTGTGAACCATCATGTGGTGTATTTTCTCAATAATAATGTGTATAAACACCCCCACCATATTGTTCCTCATTATCATATTTTGTATCATTAAAAAATAATCCCACTCTTGATTACATTAATAATTTATCAGTATTTATAATACTCCATAATGAACACTGGTTTGGTATAACTCAATGTTATCCTTTGAGAGGCCAATTATCATTAAACTTCAATATATATATATATCCAATTTAAATGAATGATAAAATGAATATTTCCAATTTATACGATATAATTTATATTCAGAAACATTTTTTAAAAATATCAAATAAAAAGAAAAAATAATAGCTTCTCCATCATATCTTATATGGTATATCCATGATTATACTTATATATAATTTTTTTAGGGGTTTAGTTATCTAATTAAATTTATATATAATTTTCTCCTTATATATAAGTGATAATATAATAAAACCCAAACATTAATCACTTTAGGGAGAAACATATATGATGGGTGATAGTTTGAATAATACTTTGATTTTGGAATCATATTCTATTTATTATACTTTGTGAAAATATTAAAATTCCTTAAATTAATAACATAAAATGTTATATTTTTGTCTTATATTTTCTAGTATTAACTCTTTCTATGTTCATTATAAACATCCTTATAAGATATTTTATTGATCTTTTCTTAAAATAATTTCACTAGTGACATTATTACATAATCATCTCATAATATACATCAATGGAATAATGTGTTATTCCCATTATAGTGACAAAATCAAATAATTTTAATTTCTTCCTTACCAATATAACATATTTTTTTTAATATCCAATGTAATTCACTTTGTAAATTAGCTGGCTTAATCATTTTAGAAATACTGATATTCAAGTTCTCCGTGTAACTAAATTTGATTCCTTAAATTTGTCATTACCATCACCAAACCTAAAAAATATGGATATTAAATTAAATATAACATTAATAATAGATTAATATATTATTTTAATTGATAAATTTGAAATTCACATGTTTAAAAGTAATCCCACTAGCCAGTTAGACACTATATTGTTTCTAGAATATAATGTCATGATTAAGAAAAAAACATTTTGTTTTAGAAAAAAACTTATTTAAATTTAGTTGGAATATCTTAAAATAAAATATAATTTTCATATCATATATGGTATTCCATCTATTTATCTAATTTTCTATTTAATGTGGATCAATATTAAAAAATTCCCTTCATAGGTGGCTGAAAAACATTCCCTTATATATAATGAAAACATTGGATATAATATTTAGCCGTGATAAAACATATTTATCCTTTAATCATTATAGAAATGATATTATTCAATATAATGAATCAAATACCATGTGTATTTAGTTATTCATTTTAATTATTTCATTATAAATATTTTTTAATGAAAAAAATATATTTTCCTCTATGCGAAATGATAAGAAGATACACATGTTTTCTTTGATCCATATAATCTTGAAAACGTGATCTATTTTCAATAATTAATTTAACAGCTATTTTCTATATATCTTCGATTTAATCTAATATATATATAATTTCATCCCCAATATTTAACTCCATTATATTTACATAACATGTTATGTATGAATTTGGTATCACATAACCTTCAAAATAAAGAAAAACATATTTTGATTACATCGATACCTCACGTTGACATTCCATATAATATCTAAAAAATTTTGTATTCTATATAATCCCATTATATAACATAATTTATCATAACTATAGAAAACGCCATGATTCAATGTTATTTATTTACTACTATAATAAAAATTAATGGGGTTTCCAACAAATATTTATTCTCTGTATTTGGACTTGTACCAACTAGAACATTTCACGTAGAACAAAATCTCATGAAACATATTACTACTTAATTTATTATGAACGCTTTGAAAATATTAGGTACCTTTATTATACTATAAGTAATATTGAAAAAAAATTCACTATATCAAAATAGAGTGAATTCATTTACCTGAACAATCTTAAAGAGAAAATTTGTAGTCTTCAACGTTTCATTAGCATACATAAAAATATTATTTATAATTAGACTTACCAAATAAAATTGAGTATTTTAGACTAACATTCCTTATGTAATTTAACATATATTGACTTTTAATCCTTAATTTAATTGTTACATGGTTCTATAAATATCTATAATAATTTATTGAACATATTTAATATAGGTTTAATTAGGAAAATATTTCATAAACACAAAACATTTCACTCTTCCTTATGAGCTATTCCTAAAATACTACACATAGAGGCTATTTATATTAAACTTAATAATTGATGAGTGAATATCAATTTTTATAATGATTCTAATGATTCTATTTTACTTTAATAGAGACATTAACCACAATAGTATCATGTTTTATTAAAATTTAATTTTGACTTAAAAAATGTTATTTAAAAAAGATGATGCTTTTTTAAATACATCATAAAAATTAGTTGAAATAGGTCTTCATTTTAATTAATAACAAGTCATATATTCAAATAATCTAACAACATCATTATTTAGATATGGATGAATCTTTACGAAAATAGTTACGACTCTTGGATAGTTGATTGGATGACCCATTATCCAAATATATCATATAGATTTACTCAAAATTATTCCACCAGTTTCCTTCTTAATGGTATCCCATATAGTTTAAACTATATTAAATGCCATGTAATGGATATCAATGTAGAATAAAAATTAACCAACATATTAATGAAAATTCATGATTAAATAATCCATAGCTACACATTGCATTCTTTCTTAACACAATATAATCCTACTGCACCCATAATTTAAAAGAATTTTCATGGTTATGTGATCAAGGATATGCTTTGTAATGTTATAGAATTAATATAACACATATTATTTTAAATATATTTAATCTCAATATCTTATATCATTCTAATCCCATTATATAATCATTTTTCTAGTTAATTAATTTGAAATCACATTACTCCCAATAAAAAAATATGTTCAAACCAGATTGATGTGTAAGTATTTACAAAACCCATCATTTGTGTTACTCGCCCAAAAATATAGAACAATCATATTTAGACATATCCAAAGCTCTCACATGAAAGAGGTACATAAAATACTCATTTATAGGAATAGAATAATATATGATTTAAATCATACAAATGAGTAAACTAAATCCATAGATAGTAAACCACCACTTTACAAGATAATGTATAAGCTTCATTGGTAATGTGACGTCTGCCCAAAGTCCCACCAACCATGGATAAAATAATAAATAGATATCCTAATTCAAAATAAGTATAGAACGTCATATATAGAAATTATTTTTATCATCTAAATTAAATCTCATAACATGAATTATAAAATGATGTAAATGATGTTGGAAATAAATCCATTATCACATATATAAAATAATTACATAGATTCACTTATAATAATTCACAAGAAAAAATTATAAATTTAAACAATAGCATAGACCATTCAATAATTTTATTAAATTAAAATTTAATAGAGATAATAATCATTAGATAAATAAAAAATTCATGTTTTTAAACTTGAGATACAAATTTATGAACAATTCCAAAATAAATTCTATTTATAATCATTTTTCAATATTATGTAGTCATATTGAAATTACATAATAATGAATTTAAATATTTTATATTCACTTGTGATATCAAATATTTCATATTATACATTATATTAAAATATTCATTTCAAATATATGATATTTTTCATGAATTACAAACAATCGATAACTCAATTTATATTCTGATAATAATAAAAAATATTTAAAATAAATAAAGTTAAATTTTTTTGGAGAATAATAAAATTAAATCATCAAATCCTTTTTAATTATGTTTGAATAATTTCTCAAATATGTCTCTAAATTCGATAATATATATAATATATTATGAAGAACATATAATTTAAAATATTTTTTAATTATTTTTGGGTTTATTTAATAATTAATAAAATTTATAAATTACGCATTATGATTTCTCAATAAAAACTTTTATTTCACACTCATATACAAATCCATATAACTATGTAATTTTTTTTTAAATCTAAAAATTTCATATTTTAAAATATTTTTATAAATTATTGTTTTTGAGAAATTATTTATATTTACTTATAAAAAAATTAAAATTAGATAGATTATAAATTTTAATATTACAAAAACTACAGTTATCTATGATTTAAAAACATTTTATAAATCCTAAGAAGTTATAACCTTGATTAATTTTATTTAGTTTTCCCCATTATCCTTTTGATGGGATTGACCAACAAAAATATAATTGTCATTAATATTACATAGAACATTTCTGTAATGGTATATCAATGGTTATGTGACATCTCAACCCATATCAATCAATTATAGTAGATGAACCAATGGAAACATGGCCTACTGTGTTCCCCACCTACTGGTTTAAGATTCTAACTAGAAGAAAGGGCATATGATAGTACAACATGGGTACTATATCCTTATGATCAATGTGTATCACCACAGTATAAAATAAAAACAAAAAACATTATAAATACAATAAATTAAAGGTAGGAACCTTATCCTTCCGGATGAACAAAAAAGGAATAAATAGAACATATAACAAAGAAAAAAAATGTTTTTATGCATGTGTTCTATAAAAAAAGAAAATTCAAAGAATTATAACAACATGGATATAAAATAGGCATAGAAAAGGACAAAGTACCAACTTATCATTAAAATATCTTCATGAGAATAATCTCGGTACACTTCTCTCATACTAAATTCGAGAAAAAACTGTCAAGCATCTATTGAAGGCCTCTTTCCCATGTCCCTACCAACAAAAATGATGTATACCTAAGGCCCAAATGTTAGCCATAAAAGGGGGTGACAAATAATCAGTAGGACACCATAAATAATTTCTAGAAATTTCCATTTTTTTACATCAAATGAGTGGTTTACATGTGATAATCAATGAATAATAGTAAATAAGATAATACCACGGGATCAGGTTCCTCATGTGGTACCCGAACAACACTACCTACTTCTACCTAAGATGTTGTTTCATCGAGTAGATGTTAAGAAGTATTTCAATGTAAAATGATAAGAATAATAATTTATATACATACATAATATATGTATGAAAATGTATGTGTGTATATATATACTAGCATGTCGGAGTCTGGCACCTATTCTTATACAGAGACTCATAATGTTCCATTTGAATGGAAAATGGAAGCTTTTTTATATATAAACTCCACTGGGAGAAGTGGTTTCTCCCATCATAGTTGGAAATATATTTAACATGGTCATATTATTTCCTATAGAGTTTTAATATACCATTTATTCTAATCAACCTTCTGAGGGTTATAATTAGTGTTCAAGATCAATTTTGTATCTAATTATTACGGAAAGATTTTACAAAAACCATTATGTAATCCATGGATATTGATCAGATAATGTAGAGTGGATATTAATGAAGTCTTACCACATACATTAGATATATCATAGCGAGTTTGTAAAGAGAAAAAATATTCCTTGATAGAAATGAAAAGTCCCGACTTTTTAAGTCGATCAACTACTATCGAGATGGTGTTATTTCTTTTATATGTCACGGGGAATCCTAAAATGAAATAAATTGTCATGTTTTCCTATTTATATATTGTTTTTAGAATTGGGTTCATCTTACCCTTATATTAATTACCCTCTTATTTGGAATAGGTCCTTCCAATTATTAAGATAAAAACTTCAAAATCTCCATCTTCATTTTATATCACAAGTTGTTTCGATTCAAATATATATGCATCATAGTGACTCATGGATTGATATTGATGGATGAAATATGTAAATCTTCCATAAGTATCCCTTATTTTATTGTTTAGATGGGTCACATATCATAGTTACAAACTATATAACTCAATATTTAGCAAAGTTGAACATTTTAATTTTCACTACACTCTTCTATAGAACCTCATAATATATCTATTCTTCCTTGATCCTCTCACGAATGGATGATTGAGAATGTATTTGAGAAATATAGGATGGGTACCCTTTTATTATTCCCATATCCAAACTATAAATGTCCATGAATATTATATCCCTTTCTATACTAAATATTAATGGGGTTGTGGGATTACTTCTATTTATAGAATCTTACACATTCTTCACATTCCCATTATTGTAATAGATTGAAAAATAAAAAGAAATCTTTATCATCTATTGCCTTTTTCATTGGATCATATTATTACCCTTTTGGGTGAATATAAACATGGGTTATTTAGGATCCATAAATTTATGTCAAATTTATTCCATTAGAGAGAATTCCACCAAATATCAAATGAGAAGATCTTAGAAGATAAATGAAGATCATCATTTTGGTATTTATGATCATGGATATTTAGTGGAATAGAGGCATAGTTTATCAAATTTTTATCTTTAATGAGTATAAAAACGAATCTATTTTTTGATTAATCACTATAGATAAAAAATTCTTCCCTACTAGTGGGTAATGTGAGCACAACTATAGTCATTAACCTTTTCATCAAATATTTAAAACTTTTTATGTATTCATAAATATAGAAAGACATTCTAACCTTCCCAATAATCTTGATAGGAGGGATTGATAATCAGGAGATGTTTTGTATACTTGGATGATATATCCTAGATGATCAAAGGAAACTATGGAATATAATGACTTTTTTTTATGTCATCCTAAAAATTCTTCTATTTTTGGGGTCTACATAGATATTCCATTATTGGGATAACATATCACGTGATTGTTACTTCCTCTCATTAAAACTCACATTTATTATAATTTTTATAATGTGTATCATCCTACATTGTCTCCATTATAGTATTAAAATTTTCATAATGTTTCTATAAAGACTCGGAAATTTCAAGGAAATTTTTTTCTTAAATTCATTGGAATTTTATGAGTCCACAGTTTGTGACGGAACCTGATTCCAAGGCTCGGTGTGCCCGGAATAAATTTCAGAAGTTTTTTTCAGGAACGTTTAGTAAACGTACGTGTGGTTTTTTTTATCTTTTGAATCGGTGTTCGGAATTGAAAATCGAGGACATCGATGAACTCACAGTGCCGATATTTGCTTAAGGAGACCTCTATCACAGTTGTGTTTGGTCGAGAGTGGATGTTATAAATTGAGGTTGATTTTTAAAATTAAAGATTAAATAAAAATGTGTGTGTAACACATTTTTATTTGAAGGAGGTTAAAATATTTTTGTGGTAGTTGTTTTATCCAATGGGAAGTTATAGGTGGGGCCCACCCCTATATAACCTCCCATGGGAGGATATTATGTGGAGGGGACCATATGTTCATCTAACCCTTCAACTACCCTTTAACTCTTTAAACCCCTCTCTTAAATTTTGAACTCCCACATTATGGTGGATCCTTTCCACTTTCCCCTCATAATGTTCCCAACACAAGATTAATTAATGCCTTTATTAAATATTTTGAGGTGTCATGAATTCATTTGAATTAATTTGAAATGCATGGAAATATTATAATATTGGGGGGAATTTTATTTTATTTTCCATGGAAAATACTTGTGGGGAGACTTTGGTGGAATTAGAAAGAACGACATTCTCTCGACGAAGAACGCCGATTCCACCGAAGAACTACGACATGTGTTTCTTCTTTCCAACTGGGGAAAGAATGTGAGGCGACACCCATGAAGAATGCCATCTTCCTTCCTCTTCCTCCGCGTTAAGGGACAAGACACCGCCCATGAAGAACATCACCAACAACGACACTTCCTCCTTGGACACACCCTGACGCCAATGAATCGACGCCATCGATGACGAACAAACCTTGAATCGAGGTTGGGGGGTTTTGTATAATTTTAAATGAATAAAATTATACACTTTTTCATGATGAATTCTTAGTTCGACTATGGCCTTTTGTTATCGCCTAACATGGAGGGCGCGGGCCACACAAACACGGCCCGACGACCCTCCGTTGATCCTTGTTTGTATTGTCAGTGAAGGTGGTGTCTGAAGAGGAGGTGACAACCAGAGGCGGCGAATGCACACCGGCCGCGTGGCAGAAAACTGTGGCCCGCAACCGCGGGCCGCTCGGGCTGAAGAACTGGCCAGCTATTGCCACTCGGGCTGGTGCACTGCGACACCCGCATGTGCCACACGGAGGAGATGCGGCCTGCATCCACGGGCTAATCGGATGAGCCGAACCTGCCTGCCGCCTGCCAGCGGTGATGGAGGACCGCGATGCTTCTTGGCACCACGCTACAGAGAAGACCGTGGTTTGCGGTTGCGGGCTGCTCGGCGTGTGAACCGGCCGGCCGCATGCTGGATGGGCGGAAGAAACTACAACGCCACTTGTTGCCGTGTCAGAGGACAACGGTCTGTTGTGTGGGCCGCTCATGCCGGACAAAACCGACCAGCTTCGGCCGTTCGGGCAGGGAGAGGCGGCGCCACTCGGGGCCGCCGGGCGAACATGACCTGCCTGCTCCGTGGGCCGGGTCCGCCGGAGGGACGCGCCCCACCGGGCTCTGCCAACCCCACAACCAGGTCGGACCTGCCAAAATTGTCCGGGCCGACCGCCAGACGGGTCGGACCTGCCGAGCCAGGATGGGCCGACCGGCCAGCCCATTGGCCTTGACGGGCCGAGCCCGTTTCGCTTAAACGTGGATATCTTCAAGACCGCGCCTCTGAATAACGCACCGTCTACGGAACTGGGACCCTTGCGACGAGGCGATACTTTTTTAATACTCTAAGTGTGTTTTGTATGACTTTAAAAAATGGTCGGGTTCAGATCAATAGAAAATCCAACCGGGCCCTTGGAATGGAAAAAGCAAAAATTATCAGACCGGGTGTCCGATTGACGCGCCGTCAGTCACGCTGGATTTCTTTTGACGAGATGGAACTATGGGATACATCAACTCAGGACTTCTTTGATGTATCATTACTTGATTCGAGGAGCGGACCATCCCGGAATCGAGCGTGCTGTGTGTGGGAACCCTAGTGCTGGCTGCGACTGCGATGATGACTACCATACTGAAATACTCCATGGGTTCAACGACGACAACTGTACCATAATCCTGTGTGGGTTCGACAATTCTGACAGAGTAGCTGGTCCTGTATCCTGTGTGGGTCCGACAGCTTAGATGAATCAGTGACTACATCTGATCATCTCTATTACTCTAGAATAGCTGGCCTGTATCCTGTGTGGGTCCGATAGTTTAGATGAGATAACTGGCCTATATCCTGTGTGGCTCTGACAGCTTATACGAGATAGCTAGCTTGTATCCTATGTGGGTCCGACAGCTTAGCTGGACTGTATCCTATGTGGGTCCGACAGCTTAGATGATCCTGTGGCTACATCTAATCTTCTATATCTCTCTACAATTGTGGAATACCTATGTGAACTGAGACATTTCTTTCAACCATTAACATCATGGTGAATGAATTTACTTCCATTGTGGAATTGGTTTGTTCATGGGCTCGTGAGTTGGAGCCGGACTGAGATTGGTAACTTAGGTATATGTATGGGCATATACCTAAGTAGGGTTGGTTGATACTTTATGGTTGCATCTTTCTTCTTTTTTCTTATCCTTAGTGGATAATGTGAGACCTCACGGGTCTTGGGGTCCCTACTGAGTATCGTTATACTCACCCCTTCACGGGCTATGCCCACACATCTTTATGTTGGATGCAGACGACATACAACGCTGATGGAGGCTGAGAGCGCCACGACTGGACAGTACCTAGAGGTGGACCTTGTGAAGAATTGGCACACGGTGGAGACTGAAAGACGTGGGTGATGAGGGGGACATCTGTACCTACCATTCAGGTAGGAATCCCTAGAGGACGATCCAGGAGTTGCTCTTTACTTTCAGCTATTTGTCCCTTTTACTTGTAATTGTTGTTCAGTTGGGTTTGTATACTGGCCCATTTACTTTCCAGCACACTCTTTTGTATTCAGTTTTACTTAGTGTTTACTTCCTGTTGTTTACTCTGTTGTGTTTGTTTACTTTCATAAAGGCAATTCCTTCCAAGCTTAGGGATTTATGCCTTTGGTGCTAGTCGCCAGCCCCTGACCTATGGAAGGCGGGCTTGGGGTAGTCATGACATGGGCCCCGAGGACGAGTCATGAAAATTTCACCTTGATTATGCAGTAAATAAGACACTGAACTATAAATACTAAAAAAAACCATTTTCAGGTAATCCCTGCAAACATTATTCGTCATGTCCATGAAGACAAGGTGAGCACTAGTGATTACGAATGGAATCAAAATTAACTCAGAAATCCAATACATTGATGAAAATCAACATTGGGGATATTCTACTTCATCACTATTACTTGGTAACATCCCAATAAAATATCTTTGTTATAAAATTATAGGGGAAAACATAGAAAATCAAACAAGTCCTAAATCTATTGTAGAGTATTATTATTATTTATCATGTATTTTTGGAGCTCATGATATTCGATGTAAAGGCAAATTCACCAATCAATATTCATGATGATTTTGACTATTTCTCACATGGGTGTTGCCCTAGGGAGTACACCACCATTATCAATATTCTATTGTAGTTGGTTATTCATCACCACATGTTAAAAAACATTATATATGGATTTAGGGAAATTGTAAAAGATATAGGTATAATATCAATTGTGAATTCAACCTCTCATCTAAGAATACGACCATAGAATTCATTGGAAAACACATCAACAAATTACCTTAAATGGTCATTTAATCACGATTTAATTTTTTCTTTATTATATATAATTTCAGAAAGATATGACTACTCGTAGGGAAATAATATCCATGTATGTGATGATGATATCAAAGAAGATTCATCAACCCCCTTGAATATATATATAATAAGAGGTCAATTAACGTATGAATAGTGTTTTTATTCTCTATGAAATTCATTTTTTCTCTATATATTGAAATCCAATACATGCATAGAATAATATAAAATTCTTATAAAGTGTTTATCAAAATTTTTATTGATAATTTCCTCAGACAAAATATTTATAAGGGAAATTTTATATATATAGGATAAAATAATTCCCCCATCTTCTATATTTACCAATAAATTAATATCAATGTTTTTAGTTTGTCTTTGATTAGTTCCACTAATCTTGTGTGATATGAAAGTAATCATAGAGCCATGGAAGATATGTATACAATTAACCATTTTATTTTTATTCTAATCATTAAATTCATCCAAAATAGATATAGTGATAATAATTTTAAATATAATAAAAAAATAAAGGGGAAACCATAAATATTTAAGTGAAACTCATTCATGAATTTTCTTCATTAGTGGATGAATTTATATGTTTGTATCTATGTTTAACAGAATTTATTTCATAACATGAAATCATAAAGGAATATTTTCAATCCCTTAATAATCATTCACAAGGAAGTTATTAAACTATGAAGGTATGTACCTATGGAGTTTCAAACCATGTGTGTATAAAATACCATTTTATAGCACTATTTTATGATCATGTCTATCTCAATGCGGCATTTCATTGGTTATTCTCCTACATAAATCTATCCCAGAACCAAATACCTTGGTAGTATCAATATAATGATGTATTTTCATTGAATAAATTTACTCTATAATAAACCAAAATTTAATAATGTTTTCATATTTTTATTCTTATCCCGTAGGATTTCACCTGTGATTTCTAATCCAAATCCCAAATATAACAGAACGTCTCTCTCATACCAAATATGAAAACCCAAATATTTAAGTGAAATTAATTAATAAATTATTATATAAATGATAACATAATACACCCAAGAAGATCATGAAGCCTCGTGTATTTGAAAAAAATTAGGTGCATAACATAACAAAATGTATTTGGAATACAATGAAATTATTTTAAAATTCATTAACATGTTCATATGATTCTATTATTATTTTAAATCTTCTCGGGATAACCTATGGTTGTATATAAATATTTTATGACCTATATAGCCTAATAAGATAATAATCAAACATATCACTGGGAAATGTAGTAAATGTAATTTAATAGGAATATAAAGGTACCTTAACTTAGGTGATAATCACAATCTTTAATAATGATGTATGATATTACATCATAGCATAAAGGAATCAAGGGAATGTGGTGACAATAATAAAATGGAATCAAAAACATTGGTAAAAATAATCATTGAGACATATTAACATGGGGTTGAATTTCCTTTAATGGATTATATTTACTCACTAAACCCATAAATGAAATATATTGAGAGAAAAACATTACCTGTTGCATTGGAGGTCTTTATAGACACACCCATCATAATATGCACATGCTCAAGTGTACCACATAGATCTTTCAAATGAAAAAAAAAACATTCACATTTAATCCCACTATTGAGGAGTGTGGGTCACATAAATGTAATTATAAATTGAATAAAGGATTGGTAAAACTTGCTGAATACCTTGTATTTGAAATTGTGATGGGTATTCGGATTACAATATTTTTCATAAAAAAAGGACATGATAATTTTTGAATCATAATGGATGTATATAAAGGTTAATGGGATGGATTAATGAGTTAGAATTAGGAATCTATTCACATCTAAATAATAAGGAATGTATTATGGATTTGTGATATCCTCTTCCACCATTATAAGACACTAAAAATTGCATAACATAAAAGTGGTGTTTGAATAAAGCTAAAGAGTAGAGGATCTGTAACTTTTGGCATTATAACAGGTCATGTAAAAATAAAATAAAAATCGTGTATGAATGGTATATCATTATTTAAACAAAAAATGGATAAAAATTTAATGTTTCTAAATAAATGATTACATAACCAATAGTGATTCAAACTGTTATTTACAGAAAAAGGTGCATCAATTGTATAGAAGAGAGGGAGATCCCTTACATTAAGAGGGAACTACAAAATGGTTGTGAGGAAATTATTAAGATCTTATGACACCTTTTTGGGTTCCTAGAAAGAGAAGGGAAGAAAATTTTCATTGTCCAATGGGTTTGAATGAATTTTAATTGGAGGTTAGTTTGTCTTATATATAAAAAGGGAGATGAATTCATAATTAATTTATAAATATATGTTGTTGATTCTAATTTATTAAATAATAATGGTTGTAAACCATACCATAGTTTATACATGGTTACAACCTCAGAATAGTTTTGATTATTATTTTATTCATTTAGGAACACAACTCTTAAAAATAAAACATTATGCGATGCAGAAGTGAGTCTTGTTTTTATTGAATTGAATTTAAAAACTAAAAATATAATATTGTTTCTTGGAGGATTCATTAATGGAATTTAAAATTAATTTAATACGAATCAGAATGCATTATTTTAAATTGAAAAATTATAAATATTTTTTGTGTATATCCTGTTTGTATTATTTTTCATCACTTTTACGTCACTATGATGTCATAATACTCAAAGCCACTTTATACTATATTTAATTTGGACAAAAAAATATACCATATCTAAAAATATGGAAAAAATAATAATTGGATAATATATATTTTATTAATTCAAAAATATTTCTTATTTTATAAAAAATATTATATAATTATTATAAAATTATATTTTAATTCAAAAATCCATATTTATTGAAAAATACATGGGTTTTTTCAATAATTTTTTTGGACCATGATAAAAAATATTTTCTAATTTATAAACTTGTATTATAATTTATATGTAATAATAAATGTTTAATAATGATATTTTTTAATATTTAATTTATTTAAAAATTATTTAATTTAATAAATTGGTGTGTCTTCATTCAAACTATATATTTCCCCAAATAAATTTTTTGTTTCATCATATAATTTTTTTATCAAAATAATTATCTTCTCATTTAAAAATTAATATTAAAATTCTTTATGTTATGGTCTATATACATGGAATTTTATTACACTATCGACTGCCTTATGGGTATATTGTATGATGGTGATATTTTTATAGGGTAGATAATTATACATGGTTTTGGCTCTAATACTAATGAGATTGAAATTCTCCCATTAAATTTTTCATTCATTCTTTAGTATTTGATTCTCATTATGGGATTGGTCTTGGGAAAATCCTAACCCTTATATCTTCCCCGAAATCACTAATTAATGGAATTCAAAGAGTATGCCCCTACTGGTAGAGTCTGTCATTTCATTTATCTGTGTCAACTAGATATTATCAAAACCTTTAATATATACTAATCATAATTTTCATTGTATAGTGGCTATATTATCAATGATTGTGATGAAGAAATGATTTAAAAATATTACATGATATAACATTAAAGAAAGACAGTTTTTATTTTTTCAATCATTTCATTTCATAATAAGGTGTGTACTTATTTAAAAATAAAATTTCATTCAATTTTTTTGGTAATTATAGAAATAAAAGTAATGATATTTTTAATTGGTTAACAAAATTCATTACTAATTTAAAATATACTCTCTCACGGTAGAAAACAAATACTATACTTCTTCAAAAAGTGGATCAATTCACTAATCACCCCCAATGTATTTTTATTAATATCCAATAAGTCAAACCAAATGTTTTCATGTCAAATATTTTACAAAATATATATATTGTAACTCAACATTATGAGAAAAAGAAATGTTTCAGGGGATTTCATTAAATGTAGAAATAAAAATTATATCCAAATGATTTTGATTCTCTCTCCCTCAATCAACAAAATAATTTCTACACCTTTCAGAAAAAAATAGATTAAAAATAATAACACATAATATTTCCATACCACCCCCTTAAAAAATATAACAAAATGTGGCATATGACAAAAATAACTTATGTTATTGGGAATATTCAAACATTTTTATTTAGCATTTGTACTTATAATATCATATTTTCAATTGATATTTTGAAAATATATGTAATATGACATTTTTTGGGAATTAAGAACACTCTTATAATCCCGTTAAAAATATTATATTTCATAAAATGATATTGAATATCACTGAGTTTATATTGAGTGTTCTATAGAGTATAGTGGTAAAGATCATGTTCAATTTGTTCATCACATGAAATTTTCAATGATCTCCCCACTCATACTTTCAGGTCTTCTTATTTATATCTCTATTTTATAATTTTTATGTACTAATGTTTAATACCGTATACATATCCACATTTGTTCTTAGATTTATTTATTTCTATATCATGATTTTCCAACTTAATGAAATTTCTATAAAATATAATGTAAAATCTTGTCTTTAATTATTATCATTATATTCACAAGCCTAATCATAATCAACATTCCTAAAAATATATGGATTCAAACAACATCTAGAAATAATTAAATAGATCAATTCTCCATTCATATATATATGTTTTAAATTTATATCCAAAAATTTTATTATTTTGGATCACTTTGATACCTAGAAAATAATTCCAATTTATAATCATGTTAGACATGGATCATGTGAGATATTTTAACATAAATATCAGTATTCTATGTTCCTTGAAATACAAATTTTTTCCACCAAAAACCTTAATATTACTCTCCCTATATATCATTGATGTAGACACAGATTTTTTTATCTTCCATTATATGTTTCACCAAAAAAATATTCCCATATTTTTTATGGGACCAAAAAATGAATTCTTCTCTTTATATGTAATTAAATCCGATGAAGAAACATATTTATTCAAGATTATATTCTAAATTTATTTTTTATTTTTCTTGTGAATTCCATATGATTAAACTATTCTTCACCAATAAAATTTATGTCATCACCAATATCAAATAAAATAACAGTTCACATTATAATTTCTTTTGTATATTTATTTATATAAATATTCCATTTAGTCAATTTCACATCTCATATTAATCCATGTAGAATTTAATAACAATTTCAAGGATCCTATTTTAAAAAATATAGATAATTTTTATGTTTTTCACCATATATCTAACATTTTAAAGAATAAAACCTATATGGTTGCAAAATATCAACATTTTCTATGATTTATACAATAAAGAATGTGTGATTAAATAAATATGGCATATTTGTTTTTATTTTTTATATTAAAAATCCCATAACATCCTTATGTCTTCACTAATAAAAATATTGAAAACCTACCCTTCAAAATCAACCTCTACAATTTAGAGTATTATTTTTATAATAACACAGTATTTTATTTTAAAAAATCACCACTAGTGTAGAAATTATTTCTAATCTCCAACATAGTTGTAATGATATTCTTTCCATTTAGTCATGGAAAATTCTCCCATGTGGAATTATTTTTAATCTGAATTAACTATTAATCCAATTAATCTATACATTGTTTATTCTAAATATCCTAAAAAATTATTTTCCCAACTCTAGAGTTACGAGGTGTTTTTTTTACAATTCTCAATTTTCTTTATGTTAGAATTGGTTCATGATTATTTCCAAATACATTTTCATGGTAGATATTATTCTTTGTCCTCATATGGTTCAATTATTCATCTCTAGACGCTCCAAAAACATTAATATCCTAATCTGAATCAAAATTATAATGATGTATATCATTTATTGTTTTTTTCACTTACTTTTCAAGATATACATATGTTTCCGACTTATATATATTCAATATTCTTCATTTATCAAAGAAAAATTCTAGTTATTTTTCATAATAATCATATTAAAAAAATATACCATATTTTAAAACGCTTTTTCCATGAACATGTGTCCGTTTACTATATATATATCCCATGTAGTCTCTTTCCTCAACATTTTAATAAAAAAAATTTAAATACAATTTTTCCATCATTATAAAATATACACTGATAAAAAATTTAATTTACTTCGCTATAGGTTCATTTTTAAACAAAATTTATTATAATGTAATTTTTGGATTATATCATAATTAAAAACACTATTTTGAGTGTCGACAATAGTAATACAAGAATCACCATATAAAATATTTGAGATATTTAATTCTGATACTATGGTTATTCCATTCTCAACAAAATTTATATTATTACCCTTTGGAACTGATTTTTTATTGGGTTTTTGTTTTGCACTATGGTGATATATAATCATATTTTTAAAAATTTATTCTTCAAATGAATTAATTTTGTACTATATAATTTTTTTAGTTATTATATTATTAATATAAATTTTTTTCATTTTCTCCACTTCACTTATGAAGATATTGATCATCTACATAAATTTAAATTGGATTTTTAAAAACAAAATATTTTTCATTATCATAATATTATCAATGAATGTGATGAAATACAGATGAAAATTAGAGGTTGGATTGCTTAGTAGGGAAAATAAATCTCAATGAATCTATATATTTGGAAGTTTGGACTAAATTTTAATATTTTTATGAATTATTTGTGTCATTTTTCTTTATTGGGATATCTCAAAAATATACTATATTTATCATTTATATTTATGAATCTCTCTTACCACATAATTGATTAAAATTAAATTCTAAATACGTTTAAAATAATTCCAAAGTTTTCTCTTCGAATGTTTTTATCATCTTTTTGTAGATATAGAACATTATTACATATATATACAATTTCGATAAAATTACAACATACAATTTTAACTTTTAATTAAAATTCTTCCCTCCCATAATAACATGATGAAAAACATGTTACATCTTATCATATATTCATTACCATCATCACAATTTTATATTAAACATAAAATTAAGTATTTAAACCCCTTAATAAAAAATGTAACATTTTAGTTATTATACATCAATATAAAGTATTTTAATTAGGATATTTTAAGGAGTTTTTGTTACTTATATTAAATACACCTCCAACACGTTTTTAAATGTAATTTATGTATTTTATATCTCATATAATATGATATGGACAAACAATATCATGTATCTATTGTTTTCATTAAAATGAACATCAATAGGAAGTCTCATTTATGATTTATCCCCAGTCTAAGCCTTCTTATATATAGAATCATAAATATTTTAGTCCAAGAAGTGTTGTATTAAAATATTCATCATAATGAAATTTATATCATATCAACCCCTTATTTCATCCATGAAATCAAATATATCCTAGGTAGGTATTCATGAAAATTTTTGGTCCCAACATTAATCATATCATAATTGTTCCACAATATAATTCGATATATGATCTGTAATTAATGAATCCTATAACTATTTGTAAATTAAATGTCTAACTATAAAAATTAATTTTAATTACTAAATGATCCATGACAATAATAGTTTACTAAAAGTTAGTATCTTCCAAAAGAATAATTTTTTTTATTTGAAAATTTATTTACTATCTTGTTTCCTCCCAAAAAAACTTTTACAATTTTGTTTGGGAAATATCTATCCTCAACCATCATCCAATCCCCTTAATATCAAAGTGATATTTTTGTGAATTTGTAGCCCATTAAATTTATGGTTTAGCTTTCTGTCATGTGATGTTCTCTTAAATATATTTGGTAACATTGGAATAAATAAAAAATACTTGTACATTACTCTCAATTTTTTCATTAATAGTTGTTTGAGATGATTCTACATGATAATAAATATCATTTTAGTGGACTTATTTCATCATATTCATGGGATTTTTCATCTGTAAGTATCATTAATATTTTCTTTCTATACTATATGCCATTTATAAAAATTTTACTTGACTATCATTAAATATTGAATGTTGACTAATAATTCTCAAGTTTTATGACACATTTCATTATCATTGTGTTAATCGTATGGAGTTTTTCATGTTATAAATTAAACATGTGTTCATTGGATCAATTATCATCTGCCTAATCACTATATGAATTGAGATCATGTTATACAATATAACATATTATGATATTGAGTTTTTTAAATGGAGCATAATCTTCATACTCATAACATAGTGTTGAATATTAATATTCTCCTTATATTATTATAATATTCAACCCAACCTTCATAAGAACATTTTATTCAAACTATCATCCATTTCAGTTTTCCCTATTTCATTTCCTGATCATCTTCTTCCTTTTGATCATACTTATTTGAATTTTTATTCCTAGATAATCAGCTACGGAATTTCTAAATCCACCACACATGGAAATTTTTTATTGTAGATTATCATTGTCCATACACTTTTCATTATTTATTTTATTTTAAATAAAATACATTATCCTATTATTATATTAATTTCAATCGTTACATTATACATATTTTGTGGTGTGTTATGTTTTTCCCCAATTATATTAATCTTTTTTATAAGTTTTAATTCCATCTCTAACATGATATTATTCATAATAGATTGATAATTTATCATATGATATGAAATATGATTGATTTATAGTTTATCAAGGGATATATCATCAACATATTAAATGTTATAGACCATTTCATTAAATCAATAGGGAATTTTTATCATTAAAAACATGACAATGATTCAATATTCATTGATTCCTAAAAAACATGTGTTTTTTCTGATAATTTCATTCACCCTTATAAAATATTCAACAATTGTATCATCATTATAAATTAAAATATCATTATAATATTACGTATATATAAATATTTTGGGATCTATTACATTGATATTATATTGAAGAATGCTCCCATCGTTATCCTGGATCCCAATGGATTTTTTAGGTTACATCACATTTGAATGATATATATCTAATGATAATATTATAGTTAATTAATTTATATTTCCTATGAATATAAAATAATTTTATATTCACATTTAATAGGAACATATCTCTTAACTCATGAAAACCCAAATATAATAATACCCTTTACTATTAGGCATAGAGAAAATAATTGAGGAATCATTATATTATTACAATAATGAATATTAATTCCATTAAATGTTATATCACCTCTTATGTTTAAATATATTAAATTTCCTATATATTCATTAGTCAATATTTTATTATTCAGAGGGAAACTGGTAATATTTGATACCACTTCCTATTTCTATATTAGCGGTGTTGTTTCACTAAGAGGGGTTGTTGAACTATTGATACCCTTTTTAAATTTTGTTCTGATGAATTTAACTATTTTGACTAGTTACCGACTCTGTACACTCTATATGAAATCTCAATATCATCTGTGAGGACATGAACTAAATGAAAACCAAGACACACCAAATTTTTTACAACATCTATCCCTCATGTATCCAATACACATATTTTTTTCGCGACTGTAAAAATGTGATTACAATTTATAATAAGGTATCATCCTTTATTCAACACTTAAATTTGATGAATTTTACTCAATAAGTAACTTTATTGTAGGTTTGATATCAAAATCAATAGGATTAACACTATCTCATGAATGTATTGTTTCTTTGATTATACTATATCCATATACTCTTCCATGATCTTACTTCTACTCATATAAAAAATATCTCAGCTATTATAATAGATTTTTTTTCATTATATTTTAAGAAAATATCCCTTAATAATAGTCATTGGATATCTAATGGTCTAATATTATCAGTTCATGAATGTCAGTCATCTTTTTAATCCCTCATAATGATAAATATATGAATGGTAGAATCTAGTTATTCATTCTCTTCATCATCCCCTACAATAATAATTTTATTTATATTTTCTTATATATAATTTTCATGATAGTGATGTAAACATAACACAAGATATTTTCCATGGGCCTCTCCCATAGTATGTGAATTTATTGTAATTCCTTGTTGAATTACAACACTTTTTTATAATTAGTGTTACATGTTGAAATCTCTAATGAACAAGAAAATGAAGGATGCTAATATTAATTTTCCACCCTTATGAAATCATGTTTTTTAGGAGAATATATTTGAAATTAATATATCTATGATAAATAATAATATTTTTCAAATCATCATACACGAATATCTAAGAAAATAGGGAAATCAAATTTATTCCCTATTGAAACACGACTTCATTCCCGACACAACAACTATCATTGGGATGTTTTAATCCATGAAAAATTTATCTATAGTATATAATTTTAATAACTTTAAATATCACATTTTTCAATCCAATAATTGTTACATATAACATTGAGTCATTCATTTACCCTTCAATATTCTTAAAACTACCAAGTAACTCTTACATGAGAAAAAACATAATCTTACATATTATACATTAACCATTACATATTTTATAAAAAAACATACATATCCCTTGAAAATTATTAGGCACCCTTATGTACTATCCTATGGACACTAAAAAACCTAACGTATCATTTTAAAAATACTACATTTCAAAAGGATATCATTTTTTATTCTTTGATGTAATAATACAAATCACATTATGGTTTTTCCATTTATTTATTTCAAAAGGAACATAAATAATATTTTTTGTTTTAGGTAGAACATGATTTATATAAACTTATGGTTTCCCCTTTTATATCATAGGGTTAAATTTCAAAGATACATTTCTTATGAATTTTCTACCTTCTATATACACTAGAATATGTTATGTATATCCAATAAAATCTTAAATAATATTGGAAATATGTTACATATCATAGTGTAACTGTCTTAATTTTAAAATATTTTTTATGTATGAATCCTTTAACATATTTCTTTTATCATAGGGAAACCCAATCTATAAAATCGTATATATTATATATATTAACTCTTATGTAATTAGTGAAAATTATAATAACATTATATAAAGAGTAATTTTTAAAATTAAATAATTTTCATGAACTATAAATTATTATAGATTGAATATCTATGAATGATAACACATCAAAAAACAACCTTATTCACTACTATCCATCATAAATAACATCAATGATAATTTTAAGAGCTCAAAAATATTCAAAACATCATTCAATGGGCTTCATTTATGATTTAAAATAATTAAATAATTTATTAAATAATTTTATGTCTTATTCAATGTCAATGCTTATATAATTTATGGAGGGAGAATCTTAGAGGGGAAAAAATTTCCCAGCTATGATTATCTAAGGAAAAGCCTATATAGTTTAAAAAATCCAATAGGTTTGTTTAGTTTTAGGAACCATTAGTTATGGTAACATTGGATTATAATTTTTTAATAGAGAATTTTGATTATTGTTAATGTTATAAAAATCCATGTATTTACAACAACGTAATTGAAATCCTAAGAAAAATAGGAAGCAAACTTTTCATGTTTAAGATGATAGAATATATTATGGTGAAAATTATGGGAATGATAGAAACACAATATAGAGAAAACTATGGAGAGGAATAATAAAATTTAATTATTTTACTAAAATTGTATACAATTAATAATATAATAATAACTTAATTAAAAGTTATTATTCCCAGGAACCATTCAGGTACAATGTACAAGGCTTCTGTGTACCTGATTATCCTCATTGAATGAATTATTAAATAATAACCACCACCGAACACCCTACTCCACAAAAGTTCCTTACACCTGGATTCATGGTCTTTGCATCCTCCTATTAAACCACCCATAAACAATTACATGAATTACTCATTAGATTAAAAATAAAATTTCAGTAATGAAAAATCCATTAAAACGCAAATAAATCACATGTAAATTCATTGTCATTACCATTGTTACCCATCATGGATCATCATTAAACATGGAAAATATCCAAAAAAATTATACATTGATAAAAAAATTTCTTCAATATCCCAATATATTTACATTATTCCCTTAATACTGGTAGTGTATTCTCTTACTTATCACTCTGTCAAAAAAATGTATCACACACAATCATATTAGATGTCATAAATCATAATAAATATGTATATATGATCACCCATAAATGTCACCCATGAATCCATTGACTATCCTCAATTAAATAAGGTATTATTATAATATTATCAAACCCTATCCCACTCCATTCTTTCACAAGAATGTTTCATATATCAATGGTTTCAGAAAGGATTTAGTAGAAAATATCATACTAGTACTGTGAACTTGTTCAAAAATTAATGTTTTTGCATTTTTTACATACTTTATCATGCATCATTATACAATAAGATAAATCATAAAATTCCAAACTCTGTATAAGGAGAACATATAAATGTGAATTCAATCAAAACATGGAACACCCTGTATGACGTCAATCAGACCAAAATTTTTCAAAAGCAATTCTCTTCTTTAATATATAATTGAATGTAACATAAATTCTGGATAAACCACATAATAATAATATCATAATATATTTACACACCCATGGTTATAATAAAAAAACCTAGAAAAACATACATTTCTTAAGTGACAAAATTTCTATTAAAAATACCAATTTTAAATCATAATTTTTATATTGAAAATTATTATCAAATATAATCATGAATTGAAAATACATTTAAGAGAAGTAATTTTATATTAAAATAATAGAAATTAATAAAAAATAAACAACAATCAAATAAAATTTCCATTTATTATATATATCATCCCAAGAATCATTTCAATATGTTAACGTTCAGATAATTATTTCATCCATGATTAGAAAACTTTTTGTACATAAAAATAGAAGACATTATAGTAAAATTTCACATTGTCATAATGTGTAAAGAAATCATAAATTAAATATTGATAATATCAATTATAAAAATAACCTATGTACATTCCATCATATGAAAAATGAAAAATATAATCAATAAGTAAAGGAATTATTCCCTATATCAATTTCATTTTATTATTTAATGATCACTATTACCATCATGGTTTCCAATAAGAATCTATCTCATGATGATGCCCCAAAATCCATAATCAACAAATTATATATAAATTAATTTAATAAGAAAATATATTAAATTGAGTAATCACTATTAAATGTCATGATATTGAAATACAATGTAACAAGGTGTAGATAGTCTATACTGGTATCCCAATACTACTACTAGAAAAGTCTCAAATTAAGTAACCTAATAATTTAAAAATATTTACATTAAATTAAAAAAATTTATAAGAATCAAATTACTAAAAAATAATCTATTAAAACATTTAGCAATGAAAAAAATTCAGAAGATTTTATCCTTATATAGGATTAACACTTGAATAACATATTGATATAAATGGATTTTGACATTAATTTATGAAATATAAAATAAATTACCCTAAAAAAACAACAATTTTTTTTGAAATACAATGAAATGTTTGAAGGGGATAAAAATAGAAAGGAATAACTCTAATAAATTATCCAAAACCATCCAAAATTCCGTGGATGTTGGGAAATTAAATACTGAATAATAAAGGGTTTTTTCCATACCCTTCCCTCAATGTAGAATCATTCTAAAAAAACATGGAGAGTGTTCAAAAATAGAAAACATGGAATGACCAAAATCCCTCTAAGAAAAGTGGGGATGAGGAAAAACCATATGACTTACAATAATCCCCCATCAATATTTATATAGGATACTACATTATTTATGATGTATTATTGATCTCTATAAAAATCTTACAACTGAAAAAAATTATTTGACATACAATTGTGTGTGTGTTCATGAGAAATTTAAAAATACTTCCTACTCAATAAAAATGAAATAATTCACTTCCTGTAAAATTTTTTATCTAACTATATTGGGATCTTTCCTAATTTTTATAACTCATTATTACATATTTTCAAACAAGATACACCTATAACAGATTTAATAAACCCATAGTATAAAAATGTTTTTCACTAGTATCTATTAAATTATTAGAATAATTAATTTTTCTTAAACATACTCAATTCTATCATAAAACATTCTATATAATTTTCTAATAAAACTCTAATCTCTTGATATCAACAATCATTATAAATATACAATATTTTATAAAAAAAGTCATTTTATTTTTCCATCCTCTATATATTATTGTGTATATAAATTTCCATAATTTTTCCCATATATTCTCTTGAAAACAAATTTTGATCATTACAATATCCTTCTAAAACACACTACTAGGGGTTTTTGATGGTGTCATAACTCACTTTACATTCTTAAAATTATAGTATATAATAGAGTCCCCTTAATATGGATCTATAAATCATAAAGATTGGAAATAAAATATCATTAATGGTGTTCCCTAACATATGAATCATGTAATAGATATTTACCACATTCATTAAAATAGTTAAAACATTAATTACCAAACCCAACCACTAATTGCTTCACGAAATTCCTAATCCCAAAGACTATATTATGGATAATCAAGCCTGTTTAAACCCCACTTTAACATCGATTCTAATTCCTAGTTAAAATAATATAACATTGAAACATGTGGATAACCCGTAATATTATAATTGGAATTATGAAACACTCTAAAACACCATCCACATGCGTGTATTGAAAATTTTAAAATATTTTTATTTAGATAAAATTAATTCATGTTTTTTTTAAAATGTCCCGCAATGTGCATATGATTTTATAAAAATTTAAAATCACTAAATCTCCATCCTTAGAGATACTATCATATTCTATAAGATTATCCCATGAACCAATATACAAAAATGATAATAAATAATTAGCCCATAAAAATATAATTCTAAAAAAACAAAAGATTCTTTAATGATGAATATTTATTATTAAATTAGGGGAAGTTCATTGTATGATTAAACCACCATGAAGAATGTTTATAATTCCCATATTATTTATAGAATGATAATTAATTAACATGTAGAGAATATCTAAACTCATCATTCTTTTGGAATTATTATTAATACCATCAATCCCATGATTATTTTATTGGTTGAATACCTTACTAAACCAAATGTCCATATACTCAACAATGGTCATTCATAGGAATCTTGTGTTTCCAACTATGTTAGGTTAAACATACATGCTCATAATTTACATATCATGTTTTAATATCCTTTATAAATCATAAAAAATATATTTTCTTCAAACACATACCATGATACATTTTTAAATATACACAACAAAATACGAACATGTATACTGAAGCTAGAATGCCACAACACATCTATAATACTCGCCCACATTCTTATCATTGATGAATATTACAGAGTATAGAATTATATATTCGTATAATATTCCTTTAAAAATAAATTAAAAAATCCAATAATTAATCTAAAAAGTTGTTTCCATGAATATTTCTTATATTTTACATTCACAAAGAATTTGGGAATACACTAGAGATCCGTAATGGAATCCCACTATCTAGTCTAAATGATAATAAAATCTATATAATATAGAAAACATAAATTGTTTTACAATTCTAAACATACAGGGAATCATAAATAATAAATATTAATGATCCAAAAATATTACATTTATGTTATAAAAAAGTATTCCAAATTTTCCCTCGAAAAAAAACATTATGACCATTCTTTTTGAGTCAATGTTATATATGAATGTATTTATCTCAATAAATAATTCCAAATCCACATGATTCCAAACCTATAATGGAACATTATGACTACCCATGATTATATGAACTTATATACTATATGTTTTTAGGGGATATTCCAATAATGATTCATGAATTACATAAGCTCATTGCACATTATAGGATGTTGATCAAGTTAATTCATGTGAAGGTTGATGGTGATCAACTCTCAATCCAATTGAAACATACTCCAGGAATGAAAATAATATTACATCAAACCTACATGCCCTCATGGTTTATGAAATACAAACACTATAATTATAGAAACATGACTATATATTTATAATACATGTAAAATATAATTATAAAAATTGTGATAGTTACCCTTAGATCTAAATGAGGTGTACAAAAAGGAAACTATCAACTCATCAAATAAAATCAGGTAGAGTTATATTTTAATATCCGCAATAAATATCATTCAATAGAGTCCAAACATTTTCAACCGTAAAACTAACTATATACAATTATTAACATCATTGGTGTGGCTTATTTTTTATTAGTATCCAACAAAAATATTTCATATATATTATAGTCATATATGAAAAATTTCAATATGTAAAAAAAAGAATTTTTTTGGACAATGTGGCCGCAAAAAATAAATAATGCTATAGTACATACCATGCAATAATTCATAAATGAAAATTAGTATTTAGACAACATAAAAGAAATAAAATAGATCTCACATAGCATTCCAAGTCCAATATCACCTTAGTAGTCATATGAAATGATGTTTTCCAGAAAACCTATAATGTTTCTCATACATTTATCCATGTATCATTAATCAATATATGGAATTTCTCCAACTCTGTGATAGAATATACCAAAACACACAAACTTCTCCCTCAAACCTATATCAAATTCCACATCATAATCATCCCTTTTTTAATGTTAGTGTCCCTATAATAGGTATACAATTTATAGAAAAACATTTATAGTGGTGGGTACTGTCCCATAATGACTTTAATGCCATCCTCTCTCCACTATAGAAAAATATATTGTTACATTGAATAAATACATAAATATAGAATAACATTATAGATATGAAATTTTAACAATATTCCATCAAAATTAATTGTAATAAAATAATTAATTCCACATTTTGGTTCAATCATGATAATAAATCTTAGCCATGAAATATCCTATCTGTTCTATATATATTATAATAACTTTAGACATCCATTAAATAATTATCCATGTTTATGGACTACATTAAAGTAGTCAGTGCCTATTAACATATAATCCCCATTACTCTATATAAAACAATCATATAGAAACAAAAATAATTATGAAATCCATTCCTCTAAAATACCATGACTTAAGACACTACCAAGGCTAAATATGAAACATAGCTGATATCTTAACTCAATCTTAGAAAATTATAAAACATAAACTTGTCTACCATATGTTATGGACACATTTTACTAGTGGTTAATGATGACCTCACACATATTAAGTCATTTAAAAAAAGGCACCTAACATACCTAAATTACTACACATATAGAGTCATTTATCAAATTCAACCCTAATTCAAATTGAATGAATCTTAGAAATCATGGAGAATATAAGTCACAAAATATTTACTAGTTATGTATGGAGCCCCATATTCTAACTAATAGACCATCAAAATGGCACACACTAAACAATTTACTATAATCTAAAAACCCATTCAATTTTTTTTTCAAATGTAGTATAACTAATAACATATCTAACTATACGACACTAAAATTCATAAAAGGAATCAACTAGATCAAATAACTCATACAAATTTTCCTACCCGTCCCCTAGGGCCCATTCCGTGACTACCCCAAGCCCGCCATCCATAGGACATGGTCTAGAGAAAAGCACCCGAAAGGCGTATCTCTATGACAGGAAGGAATTCCCTTTAATCATATACAGACACACAACTGGGAACACAAAAAAAAGAAACCATGAAGTAAACTGTTGTAGTAAAAGTTTTAATGAATGTAAATGGGCTAGAATATAAGACCAGCTGAAAATTAAAAGTACAAATGAAAAGAGAAAATAGATACTGGACCATCCACCGAGGATCCTGCCTGAAGGTTTGGTACAACTCATGATCAGTAGTCACAACGACACATCACATCAAATGGTCCACCTATGGGCACCATCCAGTCTTGGCTCCCTTAGCTTCAATCAATGTTTTCCATCGTCGGCATAATACACAACAAGGTGAAGGTGTAGCCCGTGAAGGGGTGAGTATAAAAATACTCAGTAGGGACCCTGGGACTCCCTGAAAGTATCCCAGACTTTTGCAAAGGGAAAACCACCAAGAATGACCTCAACCACAAACCACAATGTAGTAAACAACTCTAATTTTCTATATTCCCATACATATACATATGTTATCAAAATATATCATCTCATTCATGTGGAAAATAAGGATCAAACTCCTAAGACATTTGCACAACTTATCCACAAGGAATGAATACCACATAGGTAACACTGTGAAGGTAAAAAGTACCACAAAAGTAAAACCACTAAGGTAAAAGTATCACAAAGGTAACACTGTGAAGGTAACATAATGAAGGTAAAATTACCACAAAGGTAACACCATGATGGTGAATGACTTACATCACAATATGTATAACTTATGTATATAAGTATAGATGATTAGACGTATCGCAGGATCATCTTATTCTGTCTAGAGGCTCTACTATTGACCCACACATGATTGATAGATGATGAAATACATTGGATCTATAGGATCTGAACCACATTTGATCGATAGATACTAACACACATAGTAACTATATACATTTACCCACACATGATCGATAGATGCTGACTCACACAGGACCGTTAGATGCTGACCCACATAGGATCAAGGATCTTCTTCATGTTACAGCTAGCCACGAGATTCTTACACTAAGCATGTTTTATTCTGGTATGATCCTCTCATAAATCCATCGGTCATACCTCTAACCCATGAATTTACATGAAATGTATTCCAAAGGACGTCCATGTTATAAGTTTTCCAACGTGATAGATGACCTGTCAATCAGACGCTCCGTCCGTGAGTTATAGGCAATATAGTGCTGAGGGTCCGGTTGTATTCGGGTTTGATCCAACCAGGTTGTACAAAAAATGTTTTCAAAACTAATGTGGAGTATACCAAAAGACCATCTCACTCAAAGGATTTCAGCACCATAGAAGGTTTGCCAAACGTAAGTTCAGTTCACATCTTATGGCCCTTTAGGTGAAACTGGGTTTGGGGGGTCTTGGTCCGGTCCGACCCGGCAAGGCCGGGCCATGCTCCGGCCCGACCAGCATGGGTGTGTGGCCCGGCCCATTGGGCTCGCATGGCCCAACCCATTGAGGTGTGGCCTCGATCTTGGGACTCATGCAATCTATCCCGTGGAGGCACGACCTATCCCGTAGAGGCGTGACCCATTTGGCTTACACGACTTGGCCCACAGTGGTGCGCGGCCCGCTGGGCACGCATAGCCAGCTAGGGCCGGGCCTGCCCTAGCTGACATAGTGGGGAGGGAGTCCCCAGCTTTTCTTGAACGACCGAGCAGCGGTTCGGTTCCCTTCCTAGCGGCCGCGCCATGTGGTGCCACCTCATTTGGCACGGTACCGGCTAGGAGTTGGTCGTACTGCCGCAGCGTCGGAGTCACGGCTACTCCAGTGGTGTACCGTTGCACAATATTAACTCCTCCTATGGTAGGATGATGTCGTCTTCTTATTGCATCTTCCAAGGCTAAAAATCCGTGACCACCTTCTCTGGAAGTGCACATGGGTACGCCACCCCCCATTCCGCAGCCGGCTGGTGCCTGCCTTTGCTAGCCGCTGCGACTAAAGAGAGGCGCCCCACTTCTCTGGCGGTGCATAATGGCCCGCCACCACCACCTTAGCCGGCTATTACTGGTCACCGCCTAAGTATGCCCACGCCAATCACTGGCTGTCTTCCACGGGTCACCGCGTGAGCTCCAGTGACCTGTTTTTCCACCTGATTGTGTCTACAGGATCCCTAGGATGCCCTCTTCACTTCATGTCCCTTCCTTTCGTATTCCATTCAACCTAATTTTTTTTTCCGTCAAGAACGCATAGATTAAAAAATGAGGCAGCGGGTCTGGGAATTGTTCATTTGGCCCACACACTCCATATTTTCTTTATATCAAGAGGGAATCAAGAAAACATTCATCAAATCTTGGAAAAAAATGAAGATTAAACCCAGCCTCATAAATCCATTAGATAACGTTCGCAATTGAAGGTGGGTTGGTGTTCGTAGTTCCCACGAAAAACTTCCAATGACGCCGCTTGAATGACGATCCTCCAACCTTGCTTGGTGGATCTGTTATTCACCAAAGGGTTCCACCAGAGTTCTCCTCTCTAGAACCCATCTTTTTCCAATGATTTCAAAAATTGAACCATGAGGAAAGAAGAGCTTACAACCATTAAATGGGATGGTTCATTAATTTAAAATTAACGAACCTAATTTGTTAAAGGGATCAGTGGTTACAAATTTTGTGTAACTGGGAATTTAATTCCCAGCATTAAATACCCGACCACCCTATTGTGGTCCCCACCACCAAGAATTATAATACAGGTGGGACAATATTTTTAAAATAAAATATATTTAGTTTATTTAGTCCTCCATGAAAAACGCAAAAAAAAACATCTCCTGTCAACCCACTACGATCATGGTTAAACCTCCCTTAAGTGAATCCTAGCGATGCAAGTTCAATGGTGGCCTCAGATTTCAATTCCGAGCAATTGTTAAAATGTTAGGATTTTCTGCTTGAACGTTTATTGAATGCACCTTAATGAAAGTTTAAAATTCTATTTCGGGCACAGAAGACATTAGAATCGAATTCTATCAGATTTTTCAACCTCTGAATTGATCCATATAACGAAACCATTTACATGGAAATCCGTGTATTTACACAAATACAAAATATTTAAAAATAATTTGACACTAAGAAAGGGTCTATTTTATTAATCCATTTCTCAATACATATTTTTTGTTACATTAAATTTATATATAATTAAAATAGTTATGTTCTAATAAATTTATTAGATATATTATGGAATATATATACACCTAGTAACCATGGAACAATCCACTAAATCCCTTATTTAGAAACCATAGATCATCCGATGGAATTATAATTTCAAAACTATATTCTTAATATTACTTCTTATGATAAAAACTAATACAAAAATCATTCATGCTCTAAAATATAATTTTTTTAATTTAAAATAATTCACATTAAGTTAATTAATCCAAAAATCATCAATGAACTCTATATGAATCTCATTATATGGTTCACTGATACACTGGTTCATGTCACCATAAAAATTTCCATTTAGAAAATAAATGGGATCCTTTATGATCATTTAGGACAATATGATGACATATTACAATATAAATCCATACAAATTAATACAACCTAGATATTTCTTTTAATAATATCACACCATAGTATAAAATATTCAATAAGAAATCCAATATATGTAACATAATGAATAAAATCAATTATTAAGGGTCACCTACCTCATAACAGTTTATATTTACTAATCAATAGTCATAAAATACATCATTGTTGACATTGAGCACAAAAAAAAAATAAAAAATATCATTATTAAATTTAGATAAATATCCATTTTATTAGTGAAAATTTAACATATAAGAATGTAAATAATTTTAATGAAAATACAAGGTCAAAATAATACCAAGAAAGAGTATAATAAGAGACACTTACCATTAATATATAATCAAGGGAGTTATTAAAAAATTATATAAGTGTCAAAAAAATTATTTAATTGATATAGTATCCAGAAGCCCTGAATATTACAAAGATTACAATATAAAATTCAATTGTGGGAGAATAAATAATTATATAGTGATAGTATACATATTATGTATAAACTAAAATGAAAACTAATATTCATTTAATTAATCTTATAGATTTAAAATATGTTTCATGATTTGGGAAAATAGGAATAAGTGAGTCAAGAAAAACTGACGGTAATGGTTTTTTTATTGTAATTCCCCTTCATGGTTTATCTGTTTTGATCTAGAGCAGTTTATGAACTTATTTTTACATCTCCATACATAAGAGGCTACTAACAAGCATGATGGGATTGATCCATTCATTTGAGATTGTATTCAGTAGATATTAGATAACAATTATTAGTATATATAGTTTAAGAAGTCATATGAATGAAATATATACTATATAACCAAAAAAAATCATCAATATAATAACATGTCATGTATTATCAAAATGTACCCTTGTAATATGTACAATAATAGTCAAAAGTGATCTACAGACGAGGTGGATAAATATGTAAAATAACGAAGTGAATAAAATTATACATTATCATATATAAATATAATCCTAATGTAATTATTGGTTTTAACCCCATATATACCTAACTTCACCTTCTCAGAAAAATTATATATGATCCTTCCCCTTACATATGTCCTTGAAATCAAAATGATAATAATCATTGTGGTTCCCATGTATGGTGTGAGTATATAACTTAGTAGGAAACATCAAACACACCCATTGAATATTTAATATCATCATATTATTGGATACATTGGTGTAAAATATATAAATAAACTAGCATTCATGTCTAGTAATTATTGGATATTCAGTGATATATAATTCGCAGTTAAGCTTTACCAATACACAATTTGGAAGAATATTTCATGTCATATCTTACATCCATCCAATGATACATAGGAAGCAGTACTAAGGAAGTTGTAATGTCACCATCCAAATGTGATGGTTCACAAATACCCAGTCAACGAGGGTATTGTCCAAAGCCAACTCTTATTCCAACCCATGAGTATTTATGGTATATTATTACACAAATGATGGAGACCGAAAACTTATCCCACATGGTGAGGTCTCAAACCATGTCCCCAAAAAAATATAATTTATAGTGTGGCCTCATTATAAATATTTATCCTTAAAAATGATCCATCACATGTCAAGAAACATACTAGAACTCTATATATCAATATTGTTTAAATTAACTATCAATAGAGGCTACTTCCAATTCTAGACCACTTCTCAAGCAATAAAGTAAAAAAGTTAAATAATATAGCTTTCTGAATGAACTCATAAGAATTAATGCCTTTATCTACATTTCTTAATATTAATTCCATTATCATCGACACAACTATGATGATTTATAATCATGGTAGATAAATATTTAAGAAAAAACAAAAAATTATCAATAACACATTAAATCAAACACAAATTCCATAATACTGTAATGAATTCCTAACTTAAGGATCAGGGATCGAACTTACTGATAAGCATTTCCAAATTTAATCCCAATCACCCAATACTCATGAAGAATCCATAAATTCCTATAAATATATAAATTAAAAAGGATAATAAATAAATAATTAGAGAAACCAACACATATGGATTCAATTTCATTAGACAAAAATAATTATGTTCATAAAAAAGAGTAATAATTTGACCAAAAATTAAATGATACATGCGAAGCATGATAAATCACCAAGGTAACCAATAAGGGATGGTATTTTAAAATTGTGTCAGTGGAGAAACAATTGATGGATTTTTTTATGTTTTATCCTTTAAATCAAAAAAATGGAAATTTTGAAACAAAATAAAACATGGTTAAGGCTGTGGAGTGAGCATGGTACTCATTGTGAAATGACGTGTTCAATGGTCATGTTACAAAACTAATATCTAGACCATAGTAAAAATACCCCATATTTCATAAATATCCTAAAAACACATAGATGAACATTATAGAAAAACCAAAAACCTAATGTAATAATGATCATAAATATGGCGCCACTATCATTTTTCTAAAATAAAAATCCACAACATTACATAACATTTATTAAATATCAACACCACCCCATCACATGATGTATCAGTTCCTCAAATTTTACCGATTCCCCTTCAATATAATAAAATATCATCACCAGAAGACCACCATATTCAAAATTACCAATCCCATGTATTATCTAAAACCTATAAATATTTTAATCAATAAAAATAGTAATGGTTGACAAAATATATATAGTCTCAACAATTAGAATTCAATTGGTGTTTCAAACTTCCCCATAAGGGATCATTTATCACAACTATTCTCTCTTATGATCCATACTTAAGATATTTGTGGAATTTGATCATATATCAAACTCCATACCAATGGTCTCCACATGGAAATTCAAAGCCAACTAAGATAAGAGGAAAATTGGAATCTCCTTCTCTTGTATCAACCTTTAACTCTAATTAATTTTTTTACTTGTTTATCCTCCATATATACTCACCTATAATATAATGACATCAAATTTAGTCATGTTGTTATAGTATATCTCTTACATTATCTTCTGAGAAATTTGATCATAATCGTTCATGGGATAAAATATCGAAGAAAGAGTCAATTGGTAGGGTACGATATTATCCCTCTATATAACATAAAATAGGCCAACAAAATAAAATGATAGATTCTCTTGCTTCCCCATATTATGATTCCCCTACTGATGATAAAGACTATGAATACATGGTCACCAATTGTTTACCCCTTGGGTCATCACATATGGTAAACATCTATCCACTGCCAACTCATAGTACTGTTCATCTTAACTCTGATCAACTTGACCATCCTAGTGGTGTCACATACCATTGTCAACCCAACAGTAACCAACATACAATACTTTTATTAAAAATGGGTATACTATCATGACCAACCCTGTAAGGCCATATAAGGAAACATCTTGATAATTTATTGAAATCTAGTGTTATATTTAAACTCTTCTAAGGCGTTATTATTAACACATACTCCATAAAAATATCATTCATGGTATATCATTTTATAACCTGATTTACTCTAAACTGGAACAAGATCAAGGGAGAAAAGAACATTGGATTGCATCCCCTCATTCCAGAAGATTCCAACATGTAGCGGGGGTCTAAGTTAAGAACATAGAGTGAATATATCCTCATATCAGAGTAATAAATTATAAAAAAAATCACAAACCATAATCAACCATATAAAAAATAGAGAAACATAATAAATGAAAGGAAACATGTTATAACTGATGGAATGTAACCATATAATCATAACACTAACTGACCATTGGGTTTATCCCATAAACACCACCATAAATCAATGAAACAATAAATATGAGGATCTATAATACAATAGAGGTGTACATAATGCAACTGCATATCCCATATCATCAGACACACTCAAACATTAAACTCAAAATCAATCCAATATGATTGTACAACAAGTAAGTGGGAATAAAAGTTATCAATGAGCCATGTATTACCAAGAAAGGTGTGATTATATGTCACTAAGGAACATAAAAATTTTCATGTTAATAAGATTTTGTTATTGAAAATTGGAATTTGACATGATCGAATAAATAAATAAATATATACTATAAACATATAAATCTTTGCAAAAACTTTGGTTTCCCAAGGAAAATTGTGTTCAGTCATACCTGGATCAACTAGTTTCATTATTTATTTGAGAAAATTGTGTAATCATTACAACAAATTTAATCATTTTTTCTTCTAGTAACCCTAAATGAAATAGATAGAAACCTTGGGTATGGACAACCCCATTATACAATACATAAATTCCGATGGAATAGCTCTACCTAGTACACATGAGATAAAAATCATGGATATGAATCCCTTAGTAAACCTGATTTATGTTATTAATACTTTCACAACTTATTTTATACTCCCTTTACTGATTTTATATGAAATGTGCATAATTTGTGTGAAATATTAAGTTTTAAATATTAAATAAAATTTTAGAGCACTATTTGAATTCATCCAGATTCATGTCTATTTAATGTTTTAATATTAACTATCTCCCTACTGATCCAACTTGTGTGTTTATTTTTTTGAAGGATTCCTTATTCAATTTCAAACATATCATTAGAAGGAATCAGTGGCCAATTATTTCATTTGAAGGGTCATATGGTCCACACAAAAAGGACAAATAATCTATGAATAAATTGGACAATCCATGAAGATTGTTGTACTGGGCTCACTCTAGAAATTCATTTCCTAAATTCTCCTCCAATGGTTGGGGTAAAATTCCATTCATCTTGTATTTAAATTTCAAGCCCAAATCCAAAAAATTGGGCCCAAATGAAGCCTTGATGTCCAGCCCACCAGTTTGGCCGGGAATTAAAATAAGTACATTATTCATGACATGTCTCTTGATTTGAACATCCAATATAGATAATATTTTTCAGTGTAAATGCCAAGATATGGGAGGCGAAATGTTTTGAATAAAGTGTTCAGATTTGAAGGTATATTACTATTTAGAAAACCATTCACATTTTGGGATTCTAAATGGTTTGGATTGAAATTGACAGATTAAAATTGATTAATAGTAACTGAATAAATTTGGTTCCATAAGTCGAAATGCCTAACAATTTCAAGAGTAGTCAAAAAACATTGTTATCGATACTTTTTAAGTTGAAAATATCTCTAGAGTCTCCTGTCTAAATGTCAGAATCATCGATCCAGGTGGAGGGGTAGTTTTGGAATGCAAACAGCCCACCACCTTGGGCTACAAATACTTCCCCTCATCTCCTCTCAAAAGAGTCGGCATTTCAGAAGAGTGGAGAATCATTTATCACGACCGAAGCCTTTCCAAAGGCCTTGGAGGACTTTCCATACTCATGTTTTCACTTGAGAGTCCCTCCCTCATTTTTTTAATTTAATTTTTTGTTCTTCATTGTTGTAATCTTGTAAGCCTTATTTTTGTAATTATATTTTAATGAAAGTTTCTTCTTCAATATCTCTTATTCTCATACAACTTATGTAATTTAATATTAATTTTCTTAAAATATTTTAAATATAGTTGAATCCAATTCCATTATTGTGCTTCCTCATTCGATCTAAATTCATTATTTAATTTTCTTCACTGTTTGTGTGTGTGTGTTCGACGCACAACTCTATTCTTATCCATTTATTTTTCTTCACTTATTAATTCATCATGATATTATTGTAACCAAATTATTAACCACCAAAATGGCTGACTAAATCTCTGATTGGGGTTTGTTATAATTAGGTATGTTAAGTAATTGCGAGTTTTTTCTTGATGAGTATTCTTTAATTTAACATTTTGTATGTCAGAATTAACATGTCATGGATACATGACTTTTTTTGTTTAACATGTGGTTTCCATGGATTATTGGAACATTAATTACACCACCATCAATAAGTTATGATTGAGTTTAGAACTCTTAGTTAGGTAAAGTCTTGGATCAAAGCCTTAACACTGAGGAATTCCAATCAACGTTATCTTTTGAAATGGGTGTTAATTAAAATGAAATATAAAGAGAAGATCAAGGATATAACATGCGTAACTACCTAATGATGAACTCAACCAAATATTTAACAATTTGATACATCAATCTTAATCAATAAATAATTTCATAAGCTTTGCAAAAAATCCCACCAATCAAAATACAATCAACTAAAAAAAATCGACTATTAAAAAGTATCATCATTGGAGATTCGACCCGAGTGCAGCTATACACATTAGTAGAGCACTATAACCTTGATCGGTCGATAGGAGAAAATCATCCACGCATTCAACGATACAAAAAATGCGGTCTGTCTGCCCCGATACAAATTGGATATAATAATGGGCTATCATAAACTCAATATATATGATGAACATCCCATCCCCGATTAGGGTTATCCACACAATCCATATCCATATGGGGGGAAGCCTCCCCTACTCAGGGATCCGTTCAGAATTTCAATGGAATATCAGGTTCGGGGGGGGGGGGGGGTTGCTTCCCTTACTAGAATACCCAAGGTACACATTGATGAATCATCCATCATTAGAACAAAAACCCACTATTGATGGGGTGGTCAAATACCCTACCTGAAACCAGGTAACATGACTCAATTTCCTAAGGGTTATCATAAGAATCATATATCATCATTCTCATAATAATAACACACAAACCCTGACATACTAATAATACAAAAACTTATAATACAAATTTAATAATCCCTAGTTCTTCTCATAAATTATGATTTATCCTGTCATTCATCATAAAAATTTCTAAATTTATCATTTTATCAATTAGGGGCCAACCATAGAAGTGGATGCCCCAAGTTTTTATGGTTTGACTCAAACTGATAGTCTAAATCTTCAATAATAACCCTATCTATTGTAAATTCCTAACTATGATGATTTTTGAGGTTCTTTCAGCCATGTATCACACTAGGAACCCAAAACAGGTCCTTCTATTCCATTCAAAACCAATTAGGCCAAGACCATCACTCATTGGTATAAAATCCAAAGAAATATCTCCAATCGTACTATGGCTCCTAAAACATCCAATGTCACAATTTTTAATCTTGAGTTCTATGGTGATTCCCTATGTTAACTATCCCACATACATTATGACTCCTAACATAGCTAAAACACTAAGGGAAATGATTTTTAGTTAAAATATATTTTACATGATGCATTTAATTAAATCCTACCATATTGGGTCTTTATATCTCATAAAATTCCATTTTCATGTTGAACCCTCAATTATCATTGGATAAAACATCACTACGGATCAATGAACCCTAGTGAACTATGAACCTTCATTCTACCAATGAAATTTCATATACACATTTAATTAAATTAATGAATAATGTCCAATTATGGAACTATATAATTCATTATATTCCACATAAAAATTATATAATACTATAGGTCATTTATAAATGATAAAAAAATTATCAAATTAAATTACTCCTTAAATCCATTCTTGAAGTCCCTGAAGAGGGTCTTAAATTCATCACATCACTGCCCATGTACATTTTTCACTTAAAATGGTCTAATAATTAGTTATAACAAATTATAATTAATCATAAAATTTAATAATATCAAAATATATTTGATTAAAATTTTAATTCAATTGAATAACCATTGAAAATGATTGGGTTTCTTTTTCAAAATCAACATGAAACTAAAATCATGAGGGATTTCCATGACCCACTCTTGATATTTTCCCTAGACCAATGACTAGTATTTGATAATAACTAAATAATTAATTTAATGTAAATTATAAAAAGTGATATGTTACAAAAAACTCAACTAAAAAATGAGTAAAAGAATGTGGATATAATTTTGTTACCTCCACTATTTAATTAAAGGGAAATAATTATCCTAACTGGATAATTTAACCATGATATGGGGGAATCATCAATTAAAACATAATTGAATTAAAATATATATATTAAATAATAAAGGTTATTAAGGATGGAGATCAACATGGATTAAATCATTCTAAAAAATATCTAAAAAAGAAAAACCCTAGATCAAATGACAACCAAGAATGAGAAATTAGGGAAGGGGTCATTCAAATGAAACTCCCTCAGGTCGCAAAACCCCATAAAATTAAAGGGGGCCTTTTTTTAAATAGTATTTAACCCACTTAATGAAACAAAAAACACGGCACTAATAAGGTTATCTGAGCTCACTGGCTAGCCATTATGGGCTCATGGGTGACTGAGTGAGATAAACCATCATGTCGGGCTACATCCCTTCTAAATCGAATGTTAGTTGTTGTCCAAAAAGGGTTGGTGGCTGCTTTAGTAAACCACATAAACTAACCTCTACTCTAAGAGTATACTAATATTTTGAGAACCCATATCAGGATCATTTGATATAAAAACTCATATCCAATGGATGTTAAAATTCTACTAATTTAATTACAATGTTCATTTCAAAATCTATCCCCTCAAAAGGAAAAAACAACCAAATTTCATTTGACATATTCACACAAATTCGAACACATTCTATTAAAATATCCTCCCTCTAACCCTTATCATCCCAAAGAAATGTCTATGTTATTCAACCCATTAATCTAAAACAAAATAAATCATTAAAAAATAATCATTTAAATAAATTCTATCGTAAATGTGGAACACACTCATGTGACATAACTCCAAATATATTTAACTAAAATTGACAATGCATAAGAATGAATTTGTTACAGACAAAAAAATACTAGGATGAAACCCCATGAAATTTATTTATCATGAGACAATATTCTATCATGAAACATATAATATTAAGATCATTGACTCCCTAAAATTTTCATATACTGAAAAGTGACAATTCCCAACCTAGGTGGTACCCACCATTGAATTATCCAAAAATAATGCATTTCATGAAGTCTATTAACCTATTTGGTACAATACCCACCTCACCACATACCAAAACACAGATCTTTCTAGTTAAAAACTTCTACCAATCCTGATGCCTAACTTACAACAATATTTTAGGATTCCCTATCATCTATCAAATAATCCTAAAAACACTATCCATTCCTCCAAAATCCTTGGATATTATATAAAAAACACTACTCATGTCAAAAATGACTGCTTAAAATTTCATGAACAACCACTGGTTGAACCACTTTGTTAGAAATATCTAAAAAACACTCATCTTCAGCCACCACTGTGCGATCATGAAACCCAATCCTACTGTATTGTCCCCTAGTGGAATCATGAGATCATTCCACATTCAAAACATCATATAAAATTGAATCCCTATGAAATCCCATGTTTGGATCCTCCACCAACCAAATAATCATCGTAATTGCCCATGTGAATTGAGGTACCATCTTCATTACTAATGCTTGGATCATATTAAATTTATCTATTGAACTAATCTATTCACTAACTCTATTAAATTTTATACAAGAATTTTATATTTTATATTCATCATGGAATATGATAAATCAATGTAATCATAAAAATATATTTCAATGAATGATTAATCATTCAATAAATAGTCTCACTACATTAGTGGCCCATTTGACATAAGCATCATGTTCACAAAATCAGTGTGATGTTTCCTGATATGGGGGTACATACATTATTACTCTCAGGAATGGAAGGAAATATAAAATGGACCACTCTCCATTTATTACCAATTAAAATTACAAGATGTGTCAACCTCACTCACACCATATTTCCATCCAGAAACATTAGTTGTAATGCCTCGACCCCAGTTACCCAGAGTCGGTGCATTATTTCATAATATTGGCATGATCACAAAAGATGAAGTCTCAAAAGGCCTATTAGTTTAGCAGCCTTGGAAACACTAGATAAATTAATAAATGTTACATCACATCATAAATTGAAAAATCACAATAATATAGTCTCCATAGTCCACAATTCTATCCCCTTCATACTATCCCTGTAGGTTAGTCATAAAATATTTCTTCACATCCTGGGAAAAATAAAACAATGAAAGGGGTGAGCTTAGATGCTCAGTAAGGATAACAATATAGCGGAAGCTTTCATAAATAAACATAAATATTTAAGGAAATGTATAACTAAAACAAAAGCCTTTTAAACTTGAACTTCAATATAATATGGAAAAAGTAAAATGAGATAATTCCATTTACTTATTCACATGAATATTCTACTGGTCGAATAATCACATGCAATATCAATAACCACTTTCACAATGATGGAATGCATAATTCCAGACTATCATAACCACGTAGACAAGGCCTCATGCCAGACTACAAATAATATTTTGTCAAGGCCTCGTGCCATGACACTAGTTTGTCTCATGAGACCTGCCGATGCATCGAAGAGCTATAGCGGGCTCCACCCGTTACTTATTAAGTCCAATGCATTCCTCATATGAACAGGTTTAAACATATCATAAACCATAACATAATCATATCACATAAAACTTGCATAAAGGAAACATAACATTTCCACATTTCAATCACAAGATATCAATAAAACACATTGATATAAAAAACCACTTTCAAAACCATTTTCAAAACCAAAATAAAAGAAAAGTAAAACTTGGTATTTATTTTTCATTTTAAAAAAATTATGGCTTGTAGAGGAAGCCGAAACTCAAATAATGGTCACGGTGGCAGAGAAGTCATTGTCGCCACATACATACAACAACAAATAAATTCCTTTTTATTGTTTAGTAAAATGCTTCATATAAAAATATTCCTTTTGAATAAATGTAAAAGTCAAAGGGGTTTATACATCGTATAAAAGAAATTTGTGTATAAAACAAAATATGCCTCAATGAATGGAGATTGAGATGAAGTCTCTTACAAAGATCATTTTTAAATAAAATAGATCTATTATGTGTATTAACTATAAGTACACATAAATAATGTACAATTACAAAATAGGACATAATAATATCATGACATAATTTGAAAGTAGGAGATTAACCCAAAGAACAGAAATTGGGTTAGGAAGTTCCCTTACCTTGTGTCCGACTTGACTCGATCATTATTTAATCTTTTGAATAAAAAACTATAGTTAATTTATATTTTCCTAAGAACCATTTTCATGTTAATTATTCCTTTTATATCACTTATTACCATGTTATGAACATTATGTTATTATTTAAGTTAATAACGGTCATTTTTTCGATCTTTGGTACTTGAGTCAAAAATAAACTTCTTATAATTACAAGTTGTTCATGTGGTGAAATATCCATTATATCCAGAATTATATTCACGATTTAGATATCATATATATCATATATATCCAGTATATACATGAATTTATAAAATTACATAACATTTAGAGGTAATAAATCAATGTACCATTCATGGAGACGGTAAGTCGTACGTACGCATGAACACTACTTTCATTTATATTTCATATTTAATGGAATGAAATTATAATTATATAAAGGTATACTATAATTCCAGTATAATATAATGTATAGTACCATTTACTCCATCCTTTATACATCCCACATATGGCATTAACGATTGAAATCACTTTGAGGGGGAGGAAGTCCGCACTTCCTGAAATGAAATTATCGCGTTTACCCATAATGGAAATCATAAAGGTATTCCATAAATAAAAAATACAGAATCATAAGGAAAACAAAAAATTAATATATATCATATATAAAAATATTTTCATCATAATGTCCACCATGGGAGGTGATAAAAGAGGATTGAACAATCATCGTTTCGTGAGTTAGTAATTCGCCACCTACAGAAACAGTATGTTCTTTAACCATTAGATGGAGGTTTTTGTAAGTTTAAATAAAATAATTCTCATAAAAACATCCAATTATATTGAGGATACTGGTGTTGTTACAAAATAATGTAATAAAATGATTTTAGGCGGTTGGAGAAGCAAAATAAAACAAAAGAACACAAGAGAAGACATTACCTTGAAATCGGGTAACTCTTTTTTATTTGAGCCAAAGGCTTCCTTGGGAAGACTTCTGCCCAAAGTGAGGCTTCTAGGAGTAATAGAGGGAATTTGGGGGAGTATTTGGGTAGAGTGTGGCCGTGAAAAATGGCTTTGATGGTGTGAATAAGGTGGTAGAGGTGGGGGCCTTTTATAAGAGGAGAGGAGGGGCACTTTTGGAAAGATTGAAATGTTACTTTATTATGAAATGATTTTCGGATTATAGAGGCCCCAAAATGATATATTTCAAGGAAAATGTGATAAGGGTTCGAAAGATTCTCATCCAACAGGTTTTTTACAAGTTTAAGCCTTAGATTTTACATTATCTATTCATTTTATTTAAATCATTAATTAATGAGGTAATCGCTGCATCATCATGGTGTCATAAATAATTTAATTTATTTAATGTCTGAAAATTATAAAAAAAATATCATGATGTAGGGAATCGTTTTATATTTCCAATGAATATTTATAGTCTAAAATATGACTTCTATAACCCCTTATAAATATTGTTTTAGTAAAAACAACACATATTTGTGACAATTTTATTTTTACTTTAAATAAAAAGTTGTTAATGTCATTTTCTTACCCAAGTGACTCCATGGGGTCCCCAAATTTACCCATGGATTTTCTTGGTTGGAAATGACTAATAAAATAAGGGTAGGACAAGTGTAAATGAATTTTCATATTTTTATATTATCATTTTTACCTTAAATTTAACTAATTACCTTTAATCCCGATTAATTAAACTTAAAAGTTACTATTCACCAAAAAATTATTTTAATCCAATTAAACCACATTTTACTTTCTAATCACAACCATGTATGTCGTATTTTTGAAAATCAAATCATAGAAGTGGTAATGTTTCATTTAAACGAAAAATTAGTTTTTAACTACCACTTAGTGGTTCTACTATTCATAAAAAAATGATGTTTTTCAGAACAATGCCAAAATTTCACCGTAAGCTATAATTGATATTCCGAATTCAAAAATGATGTATATTTTAAAAAATTCAAAAAATATAATTTTCATTAATTAATTTTATAATTAATTCCCGCTGTCACAACGAATAGCGTGTTTTTAAGAAACAATATATATCAAAAGATTGACAATTGTTTATGTCCAATTTCAAAGTGAAATTAATTCCAATGAACACCATTGGATAAAATGGTAAATATATATTCTAATTATACCTTAAAACCACTCAATAGTATAATCTATCCCTATAAATTTTTTTTATTAAAAAAATTGTTTTTTTATGTATTTTTCACTGTTCATAAAAAATTGGATGTTCTCAGAAAAATACCAAAATTTCAACTTAGGCTAATTTCGATATTCTGATTCCAAAAATGAAGTCCATTTTGAAATATAAAATATATATAATTTCAAAAAGTGGGTATTACTATTCATAATGGAAATTTTGATTGGTCGCGGTGTTTTAGAACCCGAGGTTGCGTACAACACACACTGCTCTATTATTCAAAGAGAAGCAAACCATAGAAGATTGGGGTGTTACATTATCCCCTCCTTCAATAAATTGTGTCCTCGCAATTAGAAATTTTTCTTTGAATATAAAAGGTTGAAAATAGAAACTACCTTTGTGGAAAACCCACATCAAAAATTAAAATATAACTTTAAAAGAAAGAAAGAGAAGTACAAAGGTCACCCGAGAGAGCCCATACTAGGATTCTATGAAAACATGCATATGGAGGAAAAACAAACCATCAAGGTCTGATGGATAGTTATAGAAAACAGTATTAGGAGAAAGTTAACCACAAGAAAATCACAAACTTGTGATTGGTTAAATGGTCATTGAATCCCCAGTTGGAAAAGTTAACTGACAACGTTTTTGTTTTCAGTTACCTTTCATAAAGTTGAGGAATTTATTTAAGAGATTTACTAAAAATGTAAGGAAATATACTTACTTGTCATGTAGACTTTCATTCTTTAATAAATGTTTTACCACAAATCAATCTTTCACTCAAAAAGTTAATAGAACTCAAAAATATTATATTTATCATAATCGTACAAGGTTCCAAATATTAACACATACCATTTAGATTAGGAAAACTATTTTGTAATAACCAGGGACTTCTTGTAGGCTAGTGGTAGGTAATAAAGGCCCGTTGCACCATGGTTCTGGGTTTGATTCCTACAGCTTTGTCCGATGCGACGGTTAATGCCCTGACCTACAGGTTGTCCTTTTCCTAAAAATATAGTATTATAATATTCTAAAATTAATATTCAGAAATGTTTTAACCTTAAACAATACTACCCAAAGGTCAACTTAATCCATTCCAACCATTATAGTTATCCAAAATACATATGTCCAGACTTTTTCTAAATGGTCTCAAAATTCCAAAATTACTATCTTGGTATCCGAACCATATTATGGTTTATCTTTCTCTCAACCATATATTTTTCAAAAAATTTAACCTGCTATGGAGTTACTTTTCTTAGTTCGGCACTATCTCAAGTCCTTGATGAAATAGTACTGCAATAAAATCCTTATATACTCCATAATTATTATAACCAGTACATCATTGATACAACACTCAAATGAAAAAATTCATTAATAACAACATAAGAACTCTAATGATTCCTCCTCATAAGTGGTAGTATCATAACTTGGTTATTATTCAATAACATCATTTAGGGCATACTCTGATGATTTGGACATTGGTTTGCGTAGTTTCCCCACTCCTTGCAGATGAAGCATTGTACATTGGAAACCTTTTTCTTACCCTTGCAGTCACACGCTTGGTGTCCTTTTTCTCCACACTTATAACAAACTCCCATTCCCTTCAGCCAAGTTCCAAGGTGTTTTCTCCCACAGTTATCACATATTGGAAAATTCTTCTTTTCCCTCATCCCTTTATTCATCATTCTCTCTTCCATCCTTTTCTTGTATTTCTTCCCTTCAAATCCATAAGACTCAGAGAATTCTTTACTAATCTTATTAACACATGATACTATTTCTTCATATGTTGAGAACACATGGGAGACTATTTCACTTCTAAATGTTGGCTTAATACCGTGAAAGATAAGATCATTCTTACTCTTTGGATCATACGTTTTGATGGAGTTCACATTCCTTCTACTGGGCGCCATTTCTATACAATGACATAAAATAGGTTTGTTTATGAATTGAAAAGGATAATTCGAAACTTGTAAAATACTTAATTTAAATTGAACGGTTTATGGATATAATACATAACCATAAAAAAATGTTTTCTTTGAGGGATTATATACTCATAAACACTTTATAATGGTTTGTAAAAAAATGAGAATTATCCTACGAATATCCCCCGGGAGTGTCGTAACCCAGAGTGCAGCAAGGCTCGTTGTCATGCACCAGTTCCCATTCAAGTATAACTAAAAGCGGGGTTTTAGGGTTTTAACCCTAGGTTCATCTGTGCTAGAGCTGCCTCTATCTGCCCGTATCCAGAAAAGGATGTATTGCTCGGAAAACTCACAAAAATATCTATAATACCAAAATTCTAGGAAGTTATTCTATACTAATCCTCAAAGTCTATCTTTGGGCTATGTGCTCTAATCAGAGTTCTTCTAAATCTAGTGTCCAAGGTTAGTACTAAACTACCGTTGATACCAACTGTAACGCCCCGACCCCAGTTACCCAAAGTCGGTGCATTATTGCGTAACATTGGCATGATCACAAAAGATCAAGTCTCGAAATACCGATTAGTTTATTAGCCTTGGAAACACTAGATACATTCATAAATGTTACATTACATAATAAAGTGAAAAATAACAATAACATAGTCTCCATAGTCCACACTTCTATCCCCTTCAGACTATCCCTGTAGGTCAGTCATAAAATATTTCTTCACATCCTGGGAAAAATAAAACATTGAAAGGGGTGAGCTCAGATGCTCAGTAAGGAAAACAATATAGCGGAAGCTTTCATAAATAAACATAAACATTTAAGGAAATGTATAACTAAAACAAAAGCCTTTTAAACTTGAACTTCAACATAATTTGGAAAAAGTAAAATGAAATAATTCCATTTACTTATTCACATGGATATTCTACTGGTCGAATAATCACATGCAATATCAATAACCACTTTCACAATGATGGAATGCATAATGCCAGACTATCATAACCACGTAGCCAAGGCCTCGTGCCAAGAATAAAAATAATATTTTGTCAAGGCCTCATGCCAAGACTCTAGTTTGTCTCATGAGACCTTACAATGCATCGGGGAGCTATAGTGGGCTCTACCCGTCACTTATTAAGTCCAATGCATTCCTCATATGAACAGGTTTAAACATATCATAAACCATAACATAATCGTATCACATAAAACATGCATAAAGGAAACATAAAATTTCTACATTTCAATCACAAGATATCAATACAAAATATTGATATAGGAAAACACTTTCAAAACCATTTTCAAAACCAAAATAAAAGAAAAGTAAAACTTGGTATTTATTTTTCATTTTAAAAAAATTATGGCTTGTAGAGAAAGCCGAAACTCAAATAATGGTCACGGTGGCGGAGAAGTCGTTGTCGCTGCATACATACAACAAGAAAAACATTCCTTTTGGTTGTTTAGTAAAATGATTCATATAAAAATATTCCTTTTGAATAAATGTAAAAGTCAAAGGGGTTTATACACCGTATAAAAGAAATTTGTGTATAACACAAAATATGCCTCAATGAATGGAGATTGAGACGAAGTCTCTTACAAAGATCATTTTTAAATAAAATAGATCTATTATGTGTATTCACTAAAAGTACACATAAAGAAATTAAAAATAAATGATAGGACATAATAATATCATGACATAATTTGAAAGTAGGAGATTAACCCAAAGAACGGAAATTGGGTTAAGAAGTTCCCTTACCTTGTGTCCGACTTGACTCGATCGTTCTTTAATATCCTGAATAATAAACTATATTTAATTTCAATTTGATTAAGAAACTTTTTCATGTTCATTATCCCTTTTATATCACTTATTATCATTTTATGAACATTATGTAATTATTTAAGTTAAAAACGGTCATTTTGTCGATCTTTGGTACTTGAGTCAAAAATAAACTGCTTATAATTACAAGTTGTTCATGTGGTGAAAAATCAAGTATATCCAGAATTATATTCATGATTTAGATATCATATATATCATATATATCCAGTATATACATTAATTTATAATATTACATAACATTTAGAGGTAAGAAATGAATTTCACCGTTCATGGAGATGGTAAGTCGTACGTACGCATGAACGCTACATTCAATTATATTTAGTATTTAATGGAATGAAATTATAATTATATAAAGGTATACTATAATTAAAGTATAATATAATTTATAATACCATTTACTCCATCCTTTATACATCCCACATATGGCATTAACGATTCAAATCACTTTGAGGGGGAGGAAGTCCGCACTTCCTGAAATGAAATTATCACGTTTACCCATAATGGAAATCATAAAGGTATTCCATAAATAAAAAATATAGAATCATAAGGAAAACAAAAAATTAATATATATCATATATAAAAATAGTTTCATCATAATGTCCACTATGGGAGGTGATAAAAGAGGATTGAACAATCATCGTTTCGTGAGGCAGTAATTCGCCACCCACAGAAACAGTATGTTCTCTAACCATTAGATGGAGGTTTTTGTAAGTTTAAATAAAATAATTCTCATAAAAACATCCAATTATATAGAGGATACTTGTGTTGTTAAAAAATAAAGTTATAAAAAGATTTTAGTGGGTTATAGAAGCAAAATAATACAAAAGAACACATGAGAAGACATTACCTTGAAATCGGGTAACTTTTTTTGATTTGAGCCAAAGCCTTCCTTGGGAATACTTCTGCCCAAAGTGAGGCTTATAGGAGTAAGAGAGGGCCGTTGGGATAGTATTTGAGCAGATTTTTGATGATCCAAATGGCTTTGATTGTGTGAATAAGGTGGTAGAGATGGGGGCCTTTTATAAGAGGAGAGGAGGGGCACTTTTGGAAAGATTGAAATGTTACTTTATTATGAAATGATTTTCAGATTATAAAGGTACCACAATGATATATTTCTAGGATAAGGTGATAAGGGTTCTAAATATTCTCATCCAATAAGTTTTTGACAAGTGGAAGCCTTAGATTTTACATTATCTTTTCATTTTATTTAAATCGTTAATTAATGAGGTAATCGCTACATCATCATGGTGTCATAAATAATTTAATTTATTTAATGTCTAAAAATTATAAAAAAAATATCATGATGTAGAAAATATTTTTATATTTCCAATTAATATTTATAGTCTAAAATATGACTTTTATAACCCCTTATAAAAATTGTTTTAGTAAAAACAACACATGTTTGTGACAATTTTATTTTTACTTTAAATAAAATGTTGTTAATGTCATTTTCTTACCCAAGTGACTCCATGGGGTCCCCAAGTTTACCCATGGATTGTCTTGGTTGGAAATGACTCATAAAATAAGGGTAGTACAAGTCTAAAGGAATTTTTATATTTTTATAATATCATTTCTACCTTAAATTTCACTAATTACCTTTAACCGCGATTAATTAAACTTAAAAGTTACCATTCACCAAAAAATTATTTTAATTCCATTGAACCACATTTTACATCCTAATGACAACCATGTATGTAGGATTTTTGAAAATCAAATCACATAAGTGGTAATGTTTCATTTAAACCAAAAATTAGTTTTTAACTACCACTTAGTGGTTCTACTATTCATAAAAAATTGATGTTTTTCAGAACAATGCCAAAATTTCACCGTAAGCTATAATTGATATTCCGAATTAAAAAATGATGTCTATTTTAAAAATTCCAAACATATAATTTTCATTAATTAATTTTATAAATAATTCCCGCTATCACAACAAATAGTGTGTTTTTAAGAAACAATATATATCAAATGATTGACAATTGTTTATGTCCAATTTCAAAGTGAAATTAATTCCAATGAACAAAATTGGATAAAATGGTAAAAATATATTATAATTATACTTTAAAACCACTCAATATCATAATTTTTCACTACAAATTATTTTGGTTAAAAAAGTTGTTTTTAAGTATTTTTCACTATTCAAAAAAAAATTGGAAGTTCTCAGAAAAAAATTCAACTTAGGATAATTTCGATATTCAGAATCAAAAAATTAAGTCTATTTTGAAATATAAAATATATATAATTTCAAAAAGTGGGTATTACTATTCATAATGGCTATTTTGATTGGTCACGGTGTGTTAGAACTCGAGGTTGCGTACAACACATGCTGCTATATTATTCAAAGAGAAGTATACCATGGATGCTTGGGGTGTTACATTAGTTACTTACCATTCTTGAATCAAAATAATTTCATCCTTGATAGTCAAAATTTTTTATCGAGGAATAGGGTCATACCCTCCTATCGACTATGGTTCACTCCACCCATCTGGGATCCCTTATAGAAACAGTCAATGCAACCTAAACACTTTCCATTATCACATTCAATGTATCACTCCGCCCGAGAAAAACTCTTGCATAAATCCATTAATGATATAACATGAAAAAGTAGGGATGCCTCTTTCCACATTTAAATCCTTGGGAATACTTCCTATTAGGAATATTATTGAATTCACATTATTCCACATCCCATATATAATGGATCACAAATTCAAAATTGATCAATCACAATGATCAACCAATATGAACTACCATGATGTTAATTAAACATAACAAGTGTATTTCCCATAAAACCTAATCCATAAACTAATCAAAAAATATCATCCTCATTACACACTTTCCACATATACCACATAAAAATTTAATTGTTCCATGATCTCATGAATATAATAAAAAACCCAAATCAGAATCATATGAGTCATATTTCTCCATTATTAGTCCCATGTACCAGGAACATTAATCATTCCCCATTTATAGGTTAGTTTCATCAAACATGAGTACCATCAACACTCATCTTCAAAACTGGGAATGTCAACATTTCCAAATTCTACCACATGACCAATAGCCTTGTAAGAATCATTTAAAAATTAAAACATCCATCCATTCTATAAATTGGAATTGCATTGAAACTATTCAATAAAATAAGGGAATGGAATTTCACATATCCTACCCTCGAAACATAACCTTTATTGAAAAATCAATAACAAACAATGTTATTTCCTTATAATAACTTCCAAACAATTTCTAAGACCGTACATAAAAAAAGTAACAAGTCTTATTCTATAATCTCATGGATGGTCACCTAAATATTCTATCAACATTCATATGATTTAAGGAATCACCATACATCTATTATTTATTTGGACGAACATCTAATGGATTGATCTCAGGACTAGAAACATATACCCTATCAATAAATAATCAAATGGTTCTCACATGACTATGAAAACTACTAATTTTAGTTACCCAAATAAATATTATTTATTCCATCATACCCATCTCACTAATAACTGAAACCCATATAAAAATTATTATCACTAGCCTTACTCAGATGTCATACATCACATAATATATAACTAATAGGAATGACCACCTTGATCTAGTACCAAATATACCTCAGTAACTCATGGAAAAACTATCCTCGCAAGGGTCTCACTTATATATACATATAAGATGTCTCATAACAAAAAAATCTCCCAACAAGTGAATTGATATGAATCAAACACCTGAAAATATGAATAACCCTTGAGAATATTAAATCTTTGGATAATCTAAACCGATCCTCTACATATCATAGTCACTCATCAAGGATCACATTATCAGAAGTAAACACACATATATTCAATGAAATTGACCTACCAATATCCATATTGTATAGATCAAAATAAAATAGTTTGGTTAAGTTTAAATCCACCAAGAATTTTTAGTATTAAAACAATATATATATATATATATATATATATATTTGTAAGAATTTTGAATAATGAAAACTATTTTTTACATCACCGATATAATAATTAACCATAGAGGCCCTATCTCAATGGAATTAGATTCTTGCATCAATATATTAAGTTCCCTATAATCAACCATTAGTCAATGGTATTTATTAACCATCATCACCGTGAATCCCACCAAAGATTAACATTACCTGTCATAACAATAAGAAAACAATGTTGTTCATACGATTAGAATTTCTTCTACACTTATATTGGAAAAAATAATATTTTATTTTCACATTAAAAAACTGAACCCAATAATTAGTTATATCAATTAAAAGATATAATGTTAATGTTAGGTTAATATTATATGCCAAACATGATGCATGAACACTAACAATTATCTAACTATCGAAAGGCCAAAACTACAATAACACAAAAATCATAAATCCACAAAACCAAGTGCATCAAACTAGGGTATAATCATTCCATGAATACACCAAAAAACATTAAAAATAATTCCCTATAGCAGGTAACCATGACATCCAATAAAAATATTTATATGTGAAGCACTACTGCGATATCCTTCAGAATCCCCAACAAATTATTATGTCACATACATAACATCTAACTAAACAGTATATAAAAGAATATATGATAAATTTTATGCCAGTAGTCAATTAAATGAGCTGATACTGCATTTTCATGTTCCAATATGATTTACTCTGAATAGTAACTAGATTGACAATGACAAGGCCTCAAGTGAGCTTATCCATATGCCAAATTTTTTTGACTTATAGTGGTACTATAATGCTAAACAATTTTGTAAAAAATATCATATTTATAATATATTTATCATCAAATAAATTTATCTTTTTTGATTGCTTATGTTATATAAAACACTGAGATTATACAAGTGATGATATAATATTAAAATATTACCATTTAAATGTGAAATAGAAATTAAATTTATGGGTATGAATATGGGTAAATAAATTAGGCAACATATGTATAATATTCCACTACATAAAAAATTATTTTTTAATACTTATTAAATAATCAGATAGACTTTTATGAAGTCATTTTATGCTTCGAAAATGAATTGTCATCATAAATAATTTTTATATTATTTTTTTCTTGGAAATGAATGTTTATTTAATCTACTTAGTGAAATTTAATTTTTTAAAATAATAATTAATTTTTAAATAATAATATCAATATTAAAAAAGGGTGACAACTTTGTTTTTTGAAATAATTTATTTTTAACTTAATAGTAAGGAATGCTGATATTTAAATAGTGAAAATTATTTTAATTAAATTTTATAATTTAAAATAGCCATATATTTTTTACATTAACATAATGTGGTATATGATACATTAGATTTAGAATAATCTATTTATTTTCATTCTATTTCAAAATTTTAATGATTTTGGAATATGGTTATTTTTAGGTTTAAAAGAATACTTTTCCTCAACAAATTATAACTGTATAATGGTTTTACATATAAATTTATTAAAATAAGCCCTGGTGAGGGTATATTTAAATGAAATTTAAATATTATATATCTCTATATATGAATTTAGATAATATAATGATGCTATCTAGACATATGTTAAATGTACGATCATCTATTTTGTGGAAAACACATTTTCCGATTAAAATAATGTTTCCTCTTATTTTACGAGATTAATTTAAAATTAAAATTTTCCATATCAATGTATATAATTTTTGAAAATGTATTCCACATATTTATTTATGATGATAAAATTCAGCTATATTTTCCCTTTATTTTTTGTTATTATTAACAGTAACCTTTTTAAATACGATTCACCTCGATAAGTGTAATTGAGGTAAAAGATGGATAAAACATTTTTATAAGGCGTTATAATATCTATAACACATTCAATTAGACTATGGGATGAATATATTAATATATTAATGTCCTTTTTTATAAAATATATAATATTGGTTCTAATAATCTTTCATTTGAACATTTATAATATTTAATAACATATATTTTAAAAAATTTCACTATCTTATTATTTATATCATTGATATTTTTTCAAAGTGATGAAAAAATATATATTTTTATAAAACATTCATGAAATATAAATATTATTTTCTTGTATATTTATTTTTAATTTTAAATCATGAGTTAATTACCATAAATTTATAAGCAAACCCATAACAATGCTTGTGAAAGTAGTAAAAAAAGTCATGTAAATGATTTTAAAATAACAAAATTAATATTTTTTGGTTGAGATAAAGTGTGATATTAATTTTAAAGATAAAGATAAAATATTTTAAATTTATAAAAGGTTTATATTCTAAATACATTATAATAATGTTCTCTTCATGTTCAGATTATGTTAATATTTCTTCAAATGGTATTAATAGTCATGTATTTTAAATATATTTTATTAAATTATAAAAAATACATGAAAAAATTAAATTCATAAATTTAAATAGGGTATGATAGAAATTGTAAAAAAATTCATTTTTTGGTATCTCTTTCTATAATTTTTACAATATTGACAATTAGATTGTAGAAAATTTTAAAATCATGGTAACTGTCCAAATGGTTAATGGGGGTTAAAACAAAGAGATATGTGTTAAATCATAAAAAAACATGTATATATGTTATAGGATCAGTGTTATTGTATCAAAGTTATCCCTTTTTAGTTGAGTTATTTATTTTCAATCATTATTTTAATTTTTGGAAAACCATGCTTCAATTTTTTGAAGACATGTTATATTTTACTCATATAATTTTTTTGGACAATTCATTTAATGGAACTATTGGAATATGAAATTTGTTTTTGGATTTACCAAAAATTATTAAAATATTTATGATGTTATTATTTACCAAAAATAAATCTTTTATATAAATTAATTACATTATTTTATGGTTCAATTATTTTTACTCTTAATCAAGTACTTTTCTAGAAACTACTTTCATGATTTTTTTGTTATTATACTAATAGTAATTTCATCCTCCCCAAAAATTTAAATCTGGTAAATGGAATCCAAATTTATAGTTTTTATATTTTTCTTTAAAATTCACCTTTTATTTTTCATCTCATAAATAACATATCATGGTAAAATGGCATGCTATATTAGTTAAGGTTAAAATTGTTTTAATGTTGTATAACTAGAAGATAATTCATAAAATATATCAAATTATAGACCAAATTTGGATGGTTGATTATATTCCAAACCCAATAACATTTTACCTTCAGTTTTTTTGTGGAATGGTTTCACTATATATGATTACAATATATATATTATTTATTATTTTAGGTAATTCAGTGTATGTTCTATCAATACCCTATAAAGATATACCACCTCTCCTATAATATTAAACAATTATAAGACATATTTACAATCCAATACCATACATAATAACTTATTAAATTATATCCCCCAAATTTCATCTTCTTATTTTGTTTCAAAAACACTGTCCTTTCAAGGCATAAGTTGTAAGAAAAAAAAGTTTTCTCAATAAATTTTCTTAACAGTTAACAAAAAATTTTCAATTCTATTTAATCTTATGAATCATATAAATCAATGTAATCCATTGATAAATAATTAATTATCAATATTATATGTAATTAATTTTTATTACGATGATTCATCAACTATTATCCTCCTTCTTTTTATCTGATATAAAGATGAAAAATCATTTGGTCTTACGTACAATTTACCTTCTTCACATATAGGTGTAAGTATTTTTTATTACCAAATTAAATGGACGGTTATAACGATGGATTTGATTAAAATATATTTTATTTCTGATGTTATTGTGATTTTATAACTTTTAATTCTTTCATGCCTTTACTTCACTCCTCTATAAAAAATATAAACAAAATTAAATCATATATCAGGCCTATAATCTCCCTGAAAGGTGTAATTATTTTTTAATATACACCCTTAATGGATGAAAATAAATATTTTTATATTGAAAATATATTATTTTAATATCATGTTTTAAATTCTTTTGTTTATGGAACCATGATAAATATTCAAGGACTGAAACCATAGAAACAAAAAATACATAAAAAATGAAGTAGTTATTACTCAGATGATTGATTTTAATAATGTATTATTATTAAACAAGTTGAAAAATGTTATAATTAAATTATATATGGTATGGTATATATTATAATTTTTATATATTAAATTTAATATAAATAAATAAATAATATTATGGAGGTTTGAACAAATATTAATGAAATCAGACAAGATGTAAGATATTTATAGTTTAGATTTTAATTCTTGGAGATCTATTCCACACTCTCAACTCATTGATTATGTATGGTGTATAAATATCCCAAATGACATTTTATATCATTAATTTAATTATTTTGAGGATATCTAATGTTTGATTTTATTTTATAAATTCACGGGTATTGTGATTCCAATGAGTCTAATGATGAAATAGATTTATTCTTTAATACTTTTCTAAACGACATAGTTTATGATTGTATTTCTAATGAAAAATTCATGTGATCCATATGTGATAAATATATTTAATTTTATTATACATTATTTATTATTGAAATTTTATTAATAGATTCCTTTTAATCGATTTTTCAAAAAAAAATTAGAAATTGTTCTCAAATAAGATTAGCTTAATTTTCATTATTCTATTGAAAATAAATTTCACTTCATCTCCATGTTATAAAAAAATACAATAATATTTTTAAAATTAACTTAAGATTTTAAATATACATAGTTTTATATGGAATATTTTTTAAAAAAATTGGTTTATAGAATATTATTGTTGTTTTCCAAATGATTTACTTTTCCCTTTTTTGTAAATGTGTAAAAGGGGTCGTTGTTTTATTGAACATGAAAATAATATTATGTCATACTATCAATACCAATGAATACATTAAAAATTACTTTATAATATTCCATGTAAAATTTTATAGAAAAGTGATTCGATGATATTTGTGATGTTTTTAGATTTTATAGAAGTGATTCTTAAATGATAAGGTTATTTCAATGAAAAAAATGGAAAATGACATTTTGATGAAATTTAAAATTAAGATAAGATAATTATATGTTACGTAATATTTACTAGGGTTATAACTGATATATTTATCCTTATTATTTAATTGGATCATTTATTATTATCAATGATTTTTTGGAATCCCATTATTTTCCAGTTGTTATAGAATACTGAATTGTTGAATTTTTTTTTGAAATCCATTTATTTTCCATGGGTTGTCATATATGAAAAATATTTCCCGATTTTGATGAACACATATGAATGGATTATAAATATGTTATATTTGGGAGAATATTTTTATATCCATCAAATTTATTGAGTTTATATAGATATATCATGGGAAAATATAGACTAGAATTCAGAGAGAACCTAGTTCAATAAGGGACTCTATCAACTATGATAGTCTTGGGTACAAAAATTTATATTTATCGGTGAGTGAAACTAATCCCCTATGAATTTATTATGATTTTACATTGGCTATGGAATGTGGAGTGAACCAAATCTATTATGATATTATTATGATTTATCATTGACTACAAAATGGGGATTGAACCAAGTCCCCTATAATAGTCATTAGATTGAACCTAAATTACACAATGGAGAGTCGACCTTATCCAAAATGATTGTCTTTAGAGTTATCCTAGATATTATAACGGGGATTAAAATTGATCCCCTATGTTAGTAATGTTGGTGATCCTTATCTACTAATGAAATGACTTTATATTCTTGTGTGTATGAAACAAACTTATGCCATATTCCAATGTTATGCGCTGATGGATCTTATTCACTTTTTCCATTATGTCTCAATTAATAGGAACATTGATGAATTATGTTATGAATCAAGATTATATTATCTGATATAAAGATTATTGTTTTTAAATGATATGATGATGTTCTCAAAACCTTATGCTCGGGTTATTCTTAAATGGTCATTTTTGTCTCCCTTGTTTACCCTTTCTATGCATATAAACTCACCCTTTATTATGATACATTTCCAATGACGTGATGAATGGTTTTATCTATGATACATCTAAGAAGGGTTATTCTAATATTAAAATAGTATGATATATAATGTTTTCATAGACATAAATCCTTTATAGTTCGAGAACAGATCATAATTTTTGGTATTGAATAATCTTATAAGAAGATGTGATATTTTTCTTTGAAAACTGTGATTTTATATAGTTTGTGTCAGAATAGGGTCTTGTAATTTTTTTGAAAAAATGATGATAAGAGTTTATTTATAACCCTAATAATATTTCTATGCGCAGAATATCTTATTTTTATTTTTTAAGGGATGCATTATTTTATTTTACTAGAAAAATATTGATGTCCAGATACTACATGTAGGATTTTTTTAGAATATATACATAATGAATTAATAATGATGAAATGAGTTGGTCAAGTATATCTCATCTATAATTATAGTATATGTTCATTATTAACCTAATGTGGAAATGGTTTTAAACTCACAAGGGATATGCTTATGTTAATTAAAATTTCTATTACTAACCATTATGAAGGATATGAAATCATATAATCATGGATGTACTTGGTTAATGATAATGTGTACTAGATTAAATATATGGTTTCATGATTTTCAAATCCTTTTAATGGTATTTCATGATTTCTTGTTATAAATAATTTTTAAAATGATATAGTTGTTTGTTTTAGTCAATGGATGAAACACTGAGAAATAATGTTAAAGATGAAATTTATGGAAAATGGAATGATTTCACTTAGGAGAAACAATGTGAACCAGGGGCTAGAATGAAACAATTTGGGAATATTTGTAATCATCTCTATCATTATATGATTAAAAAACTAATAATGGGTGAAATTACATGTAATAATAATATAAAATTGGAATTTTATGAAATTCATAGTGGGAAAAATATTCAAATTCATATATATAAATTATTCGTGGATAATAAAATTGGTTAATGTCTTTGAGGAATGATAAAATTATTATTTAATGTCTTATATGTTGTTAACATGGTCATTATCCAAATCAATTACCTAATCTAAGAGACTAATCATAGGCCAAGAAATGACTTATGTCATGTTAATCATTGATGTGGAAGAATTTATGAGTTTATGTAATAGGATTAAATAATTATGATATTCTATTTTTGATAATCATCAATCACACGAGGATTATTCCACAAAAAAATTCATTAATAGTTTTCAATAATTTGATAAATCATACTGATAACTGTGAAAGTTAATATTTTTTGAATGGTGTTCCTATATAAAAAAATATTTATCGATTTATAGAACTTAATATGTTCTTGATTTTGAGATAGCAATGTGTATTTTTGATAAATATTTTATTGATTTCAATAATGTAAATTTGATAGTAGTTATGACCATGGAATTTATTAATGAATTGATGAAAAAGTGTTCAATGTAATTATTCCACATGTTTATTGAATTTTCAAAGTTATTGAATATATTATATATACTATGATTTTATTTTTTGAATAAGGATAAATCTAAATTTATAAGGAATATATGTTTTTATTTTGTTTTAATAATGATATAAATTATTTTAAAAATTGACTAGAATTGTTATTGAGATCATGTTATGTAGGTCTTTAAATGTCTGGTATGTGACATTATGATTTATGTAATTTTATATATGGATAATTTTTCAATTTTATCACTGAATATATATATATATGATAAATTATTTAAAATGTTCAGATATTGTTTTTATATCATCATATTTTATGGATAACTATATATGGACTGATTAAGGATGAATATTTTTATTGTTGATGTAAAGGATATTAATGTGTTTTACATTCTATATTGGGGAACTAGATCTTAACATTTTAGTTGTTTAGAAGATTTAGAAAAATAAATAATTCCTTATGGATTATATAGTTCACTAAATGTTAATTTTAGTTCTTCATGAATCAAAAATACTTCTTGGATATTCATTTGATAGAGTATGATTTGAAAATTTATTGAAACAAAAGAAAGGGATGATTTTTTTAATAAATGGAATAAAATTGTTTAAGAAAATTTTCTCACATTATATATGTTAATATTAAAATAACATCTTATCTTTCAAAAATATTTCATGAAATAATTTTTTATACTTTGACCTTCCTTTTTATGAATCACTGGTCTCTTCACCCAGCACTATGTTATGGGATTATATTCATTAACTTTCTTATAAACATGATCTATATCACCCCCTATTAGTTATTGAACATTAGTTTTTTATCCATATAAATATTTTACCATTCCACTAATGTCATCCTTATTTGGGAACCTGATTATGTTTTATTTTAGGTGATCTTTTTCCCCACCATCTATTTTAAAGGGATTTTTAATATATATTTGTATGATGTGGGTTTCTAAAAAGTTATTTTGGAATATCAATGCTTTCAGGACTAAGATAATATTTAAAGATATAATAATTTTATGTTTATTATGATATTATAACATAGGATTTTATAATATATTCATCTTTATATAAATTTTATTTCATTGATCACTTGTGTAATATGAATCACTATGTTTAATCGAATCACTATTTACTATTGAAGTATAATTATCCAAATTTGGACTAAACATTCAATATATGGTTATAAATATGGAAAACAAATTATAGAAAATATGTATACCGGTCCTACTCAATAAAAATGTATTGATCACTACTTAGTAAATAATCATTAAATTTTTAGGGATTCCAATATATGCTTTAAAAATGATTTTGCATAAAAAAATTTCATTATTTCATTTTATGAGTGTAAATTATAATTAATTTATTCCAATTACACAAATTTAATAATATAATATAAGAATCATTTTTAAAAACATTATATAAAAATTAACTAATGGTGAATTTGTTTTATTTTCATGAAATAATTGATTTTTTATTAGTGAAAAATATGGATTTTTCAAAAACATTCATTTCATTTAACTTTATCCAAATATTTAAAATTACCATTATATTTTTTATTATTTTTTTCATGAAAAAAATGAAAAATTTTATTTTTAATAATATATTTATTTTTATTTAATTCATCAATTTTCATGATATTGGTATAAGTTTATTTTTATTAATAAAATTATTTTTTTCTTCAAACTGCTTTTATGATATATGTGATTTTATGTTTTAATTTATTAAAATAACACATGATTATGAAATTTATAAATTTAAACTATTTATTAAATAAATAAATAAACATATATATATATATATATATATTCAAATAATGAGATTTACTACTCTTAGAGTTGATATAGGATAATCTATTTCTTGAAAAATGCCTTTTTCATATAAAAAATTGCTTTTCATAACAATCTTCATGTTTAGTATTAATTAAAAATAATCTAAATAATTGAATTGAATATTTAAAACCTTATTCTATATTTTTAATCATGAATATCACATTTGGTAAATAGGTCCCCTTTATTTTTTTTCATTACAAACTGTAACCGTGATTAATATTCAACACATATGTAACCGTAAAATGTGTAAAAAGAATAATAAATTAGGATAATGCTTTTATGTTTATAAAAAAAAAATATTTTTATCCTATATGATTATTTTATATTAGTTATTTAAATTAAAATTTACCAAATATTACATCTAGGTTTGTCCTTTTATTGATTTTACCTTTTAAAATATTTCTTCAATAGATAATGTCAAAAATGTAACTTTATGGTTTAATATCGATAATATTTATTGGAATAGATTAAAATAACATATGTTTAGTTATAAAAGGTTATTTAAATAATATATAATCATTTAAATATATAAATTTATCATCATGTTTTAATATTGAAATTACTACCGTTAATTAGCATGCAACACTAACACAATTATTCTGCATGTAGTACAAAAATCATGTAATTAATTTAAATAAATATAAAAGTATTATTGGTGAATTAATATGTTTCATGAAATTATATTTGAAATGATAAATATTAAATTTTGTGAATGGTTGTTTCTAAAATTAAATTGTTATATTGTTTTGGTAAGATTCAAATTATGTGAACAGTTCATTCAATGAAAGTTATAGTATTTTATGTTCCCAATATTGTATTAAATGAATCAAATTTCCAAAAAAATATGATGAGTTTCTATGTTAATGTAATATCACTGATATTTTAATCCATGATCCATTTATGGGACACAATTTCAATTATTGTAACATTATTGGGCCTTAAAGTGCAAAAAAATGTGATATGGTTGTAATTGACAAAATAGTAAACTAGGGGGGGTAAAAAATTAACAGGGGTGAAGAAATTGCAGACTATTTTTAAGATATTATTTTATCAGTTTATTTTTCTACAAATTGTATCTTGATATATTTAAAAAATGAATTACAAATAATTTTTTTAAATTTTGGAACTCCAACATTACTTTTGTGAAGATAAGTTATATTTTACAAAAATTAAATATTATTTTTTTTGTCGTCACATTTAAATGAATAGTTGGTAGATTCTCTTAGGATTTAATAGTTCCTAATGTCTATAAACATTAATTTTTATTATATAATGTAAACATAATTTTTAAGAAAATTTATTACTTTATATCAACGTTTGACTATTTTTACTCTTAAATTTGGTATTTTCCAAAAAAATGGTTTTTCATTATTTCAATATTCTTTTATTAAAAGTATTTTCAGGAAAAAAAAATTAAATATTAAAAAATGAAATAGAATGTTATAATCATAAATATATTATTTAGAATTCCCCATTTAGTTTTTTAAATAAATATATTTTTTGGGAATAATGTTATGTTAGCACAGTTAGGGATAAAATGTTTTTACAATTTCTTGGATAACAAATAACGATTAATATGTAACCAAATTATAGAAAAATTATTTTTATGAGTTTATTTTATCTTTTAAAGATATTATATTTCATTTTGAGGTTCCTTCATTCCACACACATGATTATGATATATATATATATTTCATATTTAATACAATTTCATGTGTGTCCTTTGACACACACTTAAAAAGATACCCCCAAAACTCTCTTATTCACAATTCATAATTCATTTTAATATATGATAACCAATATAAATATTTTTATAACATCATTCCCTAAATTATAAATCTTTTTCAATTTCTAGAACACCATCTTTATATGGATTATGGAGTAATCCCAAAGTGGTTTCTCAATAATTTTTTTTACTATTAATTGAGCATTTCCCATTTTTTTCATGTTATATACTATAAAATTACATTTAATCCAGTATAAAATAATTATTTGTTTGTGAAATATATTCAGTTTTTATTATGGTAATTTTTAAACCATTTTAATCCTTCTATCTTTCCAGTAAAAAGAGAAAACAATTCTCAAGTTTACGTAGAAATTATTGACTTCACGTAGAGGTGTAATTGTTTAGTAGTCACCAATTTATTTTGATGGTTATAATTTTGGATTTTAAAAATATGTATGAAATTTATAATATTAGGATGATTATTTAATAGAAAATTAGGATCTACATTTCATTCATTCCATTATTCAAAAAATAGATACAATGTTCATGCATATGTACAACCTACCATCTCTATGAATAATCTCTTTCAAGTTTTGATTTCAAGATATTATGGATGAATATATATATTTAATATATATTATAATTATATCATGGGTAAAAATATGTGAATTATGGAACCATGATTAATATTCAAGGATTGAAAACATCCATCCAAAACGTATGTGGAAAAAGAAGTAATTATTACCAATAAAAATTATTTTAATATAGAGTTGCTAATAAAATGTAAATTTATTTTTAACTAGTTTAAAAAATTTATGTTTTAGATTTTTTTAACGATAGTTCTAATTTGAAACGAAGATTCAGAATTATGTTTCAGGAGTTGGGATCATATAAAGGTGTTTATATTTCTCTTGGGTAAATGCTCGAGGAGTTTCCCATATGGATGGATGGGTTTCAAGAGGATTGTGCTTGGGAGAGTTGTTCACAAATGTTGTACATGGTAAGTCAAACAATGCAGGTTATCTGTGTGAGTTGAAATGACTGTCTAGTAGCGGATGCACGGTCTTCACGTGGTTATCCAGACCGTGCGAGTGAAACTGTTCAAATTTCCCTATTTTATGTTTCATGTTAATTTATTTAATTAAATTATGAATTAAATGGAATTTAAATAAATTAAGTTTAATTAGAGAAATTATTTAATTAAATTCAGTTGAAAATAATTTAGTTAAATAAATTGAAAGAGGTGTTTTATTTATTTAAATTACAGAAAAGATAATTTAATGAAATGATGAAAAATTTGAGAATTTATTTAACTTAATTCAGTTGAAAATAATTTAGGTAAATGAAGTTAAATTGAGGTTTAATTTAATTAAATTAACATTTATATAATTTAATAAAATGGCATTAATGTAATGAAGTTATTTTATTAAATTGAGATGAAATGAATTATATTTATTTTATATGATGATGACTTGGATTAATTATTTAATTAAATTTAAGTGAGAGAAATTTAATTAAATGAAATGAAAATGAGAAGTTTAGGGATATCAATGAAGGGTAACATTAAATGGTAATATTAAATGTCATTTAAATGAGTAGTTGGGGATTCATTTAATTAAATTCAAGGCATAGAATAATTTTATTAATTAATGTGAAATTGTAGGTTTTTTTTAAACTTAAATTCATAGTTAAAAAGAATTTAATTGTTCACTTTGAAATGTGAGATATTATTTAATTAAATAAAGTTTGAGAGAATTTAATGATTCAATTTTGATGAGTTGGAGTATTTAATTTTAATAAAATGGTCTTTAGATAATATATTTAGATAACATGAATTGGAGAAATTATTTAATTAAATTTAGTTGGAAAAAAATTAATTAAATGATGATTAATGAGGTGTTGGGTTTTTTTAATTAAAATATGTTGAGAGAATTTAATTCAATAATAATCTGTTTGAAAATATATTTATTTAAACTCAATTTTTAAAGGACATTAATTAAATTTTGTGTTAAATATGGAGTTGGAGATTTATCTAATTAAATTATATGTTAATTTGAATTTAATTATTTGATTAAAATGGGCATTTTATTAAATTAAATTATTTTAAAATAATTTTAATAATTAATGATTTGTTGGATAATTTTTTAATCAAAATTCATTGGAGAATAATTTAATAAAATTATATGTAATTGTAGAGTTTTGTGTTTTATCCAAGAAGTGTATTATTAAATGATAATAATATTAACGGTTATTATGATGGCAGTTTTATTTAATTTAAATGAGGTTACGGAATTTAATAAATGATGTGATATGGAGAATTTTATTTAATTATATTATGTTTAATGGAATTTAATAAAATTATGTGAATTTGGGGTTTTATTTAAATAAAAATGTTTAAAAGAATTTAAATAAATGATATTAAAATGAAGAGTTTTGGGTTTATTAAAAGAATAATTTTATTAAATGATAATTATATTAATGTGTATTAATATGGAAGTTTAATTTAATTAAATTTAGGTTGAGTAATTTAATTAAACGAGGTGTGATGAATAGTCTTATTAAATTAAATTAAGTTAAATGGAATGTAGTTTAATGATGTGAAATTGGTGGTTAATTTTATTAAATTCAATGACAAGAGAATTAAATTAATTATAATGAGTTGGAGAATTATTTTAATTAAATTATTTTTTTGATATTTGAATTAAATAATGTGTAAATTAGAGTTTGGAGTTTATCAAATGGTTAAAATATTTATGTTTAATAATAAAAATAATATTATGGTTATTATTATTAATATATTAATTTTTATATTTTATATTAGAAATTTAATTTATTTAAGGGAGAAAAGAAGAGTGAGGCACAACTCTCCCTCCTCATATAGGGGTTGTGATGCACCCATGGTGTAACACCCATGGGTTGAAAACCACAATCCTCTACGGGTCCCTCATTGTGTGGCTATCTCTTCTCAGATTCTTCTCGAAAGTTATCTGTCTTGTAAAGGTGGTGCAGAAGATGGGTCGAGACCTTCTGGGTTGTATTTCAAATATTACCGCTGAAGGTGAGGCGGTGCGGCTTGATATGGTTCACCATCATCATTTTCAGGGTAATGCAACCAATTCCTAGTACACATGCGTAATACAATAGATGTGCGTGTGCATGAGCGCATTGCAGTTGTGGTTAGAATGTAATGGCCCAAACAATTCCTCGAGGTAGGTTCCTCGTCATTGGTCATGTAATAAAAAAATAGTTGAATAATTACTATTGATGATAGATTATATTACATTTTCTGAATGATTTTTTATTGGTATAAAAAGATTTATTAGATTACCAAATCCTGTTTTTGTTATAAAATCCCCCAATCGAGGTTTGTTGAATTTAATCTAAAAACATAGTGATTATGTTGATATGTTCGGTTAGATTGGAACAATGTGTTTTTTTATTTTCTCCCTTACATGTTGACGTATTTTGGCAAAGAGGTAATTATGAATATTTTGTGGAATAAGTTGGGTTAATTAATAAGGGAATTAATTATGAGGCATTAATTGGCTATTTTGATATAATTATATTTTTGGATTAATTATATGCTTTTAGGTTGTAAAATGGATAAGTAATCGGACAATTAATTACGAGTAATTAATTTTGTTAAGTTGAGATAATTAATTATTATTTAACTATGTGACTTTTTAAAGTTTATTAATCAGGGGATCAATTATGATATATCATACTAGTTAAGTTAAAATAATTAATTATGAATTAATTATCATCATTGAGATGATAATTAATTGAGGGATTAATTATGAGTAATTAATTTTATTAGGTTTTGATAATTAATAGTGAATTATTAATGATCTTTGAGATGATAATTGATCAAGGGATTAATTATGGGTAATGAATTTTTTTAAGTTGAGATAATTAAATTTGAATTAATTATGTGCTTTGAAATAATATTAAATCAAGGGAATATTTATGATAAATTAAACTAGATATGATGAGATAATTAAATGTGATTTATTTATGGGTTTTCAGTTTATAATAACGATAATTAAATGGGGGGTTAATATTGAGATATTGAGTTGGGTTTAGTTTAGATAATTAATTTTCCAATTAATTAAGCTATATTTATATGGCTTCCTTGAGATAATTAATTTGTGAATTAATTAGGTGATATTGAAATGGTTGGTTTAGAGATAAATAATTTGTGAATTAATTATATGATATTGGGACAGTTTCCTTGAGATAATTATTTTGTGAATTAATAATGTAATATTGATATGGTTGTTGTGTAATAATTTATCGTAGAATTATTTATGTGATATTGAGAATGTTTCCTTTTGAATAGTTAATTATTAAATTATTTTTTGAAATTTATGAGATTAATGAATAGTAGAAATAGTAAATGTAATATTAATAATTTTCTAAATGCCGAGTAGACTAATGGAATTGTTGTGTTTAATTTTTTGTTTAGTTAGTAGTGAATGTGATATTGTTAATGAGTTATTGAACCAATTAACGGGCTCACTTAATTGATTTATGAACTAATTAATAGACATGATCATGGGGTGTTAGACATGAAATTATATATCCAATATATATATATATATGATTGATAAAGAGGTTTTCAAATAGGGATTTATGCTCCTAATAATAATGTGCTTCATGAAATGGTATTCAACAACAAGAATGTATGAAAAAAATTCATTTTGTGATATATGGATTGATGTTCCAAATACTCATGGGGTTCAAGACATGGAATTCTACACTTAGAATGCATGAAAACATTATTTTATGGGATAGGAATGAATTCTACAAATACCTATAGGTATTGAGATAAGGACTGATGCTCCAAATACTCACGACGGTGCTAGACATACCATTCTACACCCTTTAATTGAAAAATGATTGTTTTTCCAATTGGACGTATACTAATTGAATTAAATGGTTAATAAAAAAATACATGATGTAATTATTTTTGAATTGAAAATGAGAAATGGTTCAGACTCCGGCATGACCGACATAGGTGTATAGATACGGGTGTCCAAGGGAACCCGTGGATTTATGCAGGTAAATAACAAATATTAAATAATTTTTTAAACATTTTATTTATGCATTACATGTATATTGTTACTTTTTAGAGTCTTATTTCCCACTACAAGACAAATCATGTATATCTGTCAGGTGTCCCTTAGAAACATGGATGAGTTGTAGATTATTTATTCAATTCTATTATTACTTCATTATACCTGAACACTGTTTATTTATATTGAATTTTCTAGATTGAGATAGACACCGGTGGTCCAAAACTACTGTGATTTGTATCTCACACCATAATCTGGCTACTATTTCATTGGGTTACCCAAGTAGAATCTACTTATTTGTAGGACCTTAGATCTTGCTTGTTGTTGTTTGATTTTAAATGGATGTTAGGATCAATGGACCGAGAGGGTGATTGGTATTCTAGTGGAGATATCCCTCTGGGATTTGAGTCTTTTCTTTCAATATGTACTGAGATATAAATCATGTTGTTTTGTATACTGCTTTTAGATATGTATAACCATGACATGAATGAATTATATAAACCATTTTGACCTATTTTCATTATATAGTTGATTGTTTCTTATATCATCTTCTATTGTTGTATGAGTTAATATCTACTATCGCTATGCCTTCTCAATACGAGGGTATAGTCTCCCCACTAACAATTCATAGACTCATTATTCTATTCTACATCCTTGATTGTAGGGGAGATTCACATGAGGTCATGTGGCGACCGGGATGGCTACCATTTCAAGGTTAAGTCGAACCTAGACTTTATAAAGTGGTATCAAAGGTTCTGTACATTTTTATTTTTTTTACTTTCCCTTTCAGTTTTGGGATTGTAGACATGAGATTAAGAAATTGTCGGCACTTGGTTAATGGTCATGCCTAGGACTTATCACCCCATGTATGGGAAATGACCAAGTGGGCATGGTAGGGAAATGATATTGATATTGTTTGTTGTCACCATTGATATGAATTCACCTTGGGTGACTCGTGTACTTTTCCGCAACTTATTGATTTTTAGAATTTTGAAATTATTCCTCTACATGATATGGTAAGGAAATTTCAATACATGCATCATCTTCGGAACATAAAAATTCACATTCCTTGAATATCACATTACATGAATTTCATTTGTATGATGCCTGATAAATTTTAATGTGTGTATTCATCGAAATTCCAGGTTTTTATGTGCTTTAGAATGCCTAATTGTATGTCATGTTTAGATGATTATATTCCATGTTTCGTTTATTATTAGAAAGTTGTGTCATTATGATATTCTTCTTTTTTATATCATTATATTGTGTTACTACATATGATATCATTCTAGATTTTTTTTGATATTTAAATGGCTTCTTGAGTGGGGGTTGATTCATTGCGTTTACAACAGGTATGGGTTTCAACGGTTGGTGATGTCTTTCATGAAAAGAGTTTTTTCTTGGGGTTCTAAAAATTATTAAGAATTCATTTGGCATTTGAGAAAGCTACACATCTGTTCAAACAAGTATTCACATCCTTTTTGGGTTGGTTAATGTTATAGTAGTTCGAAATTGCTTCTCGAGGATGAGAAGTTTTTAAGGTTTGTATATTTTAATGTACCGTGTTTTTTTAAAACTGGTTAAAACATGAATGGTTTTGTTGTTTTTTAATAATAGTCTATTTTTAAAGCCAACATTTGGGATGGGTTTTTGTTAGTTGGTATCATTTAAACATTTTTATAGCGGGCTTGGATAACGCTTCGTGGAGTCTCTTGGATGGCTAGATGGGTTTCAGTAGCACCGAGCCCAGAAGATGTGTTCGGAAATGGTGTACATAGTTAGTCAAACTGTGCAGGTCTTCCGTGTGTGTTAAAATGGGTGTCCAGTTGTAGATGCATATTCTGCGCATGACCTATAAAACCGTGTGAGTAAAACAGTGTACCTTACCCAATTTTATGTTTCAAGATAATTATGTAATTAAATTCAGGATTAAAATGAATTTAAATAAATGACGATTAATTGTGGAATTTATTAAATTAAATTAATTTGAAAATAATTTAATTAGATAATTTGAAATGAGTGTTTGATTAAATTAAATTAAACCTAAGATAATTTAATTAAATGATGATGAATTGAAAAAATTATTTTAGTAAATTCAGTTGAAAGTAATTTAATTAAAAAATTTAAAATGAGGGTTTTATTTATTTAAATTAAAGTTGATAGAGTTTAATCAAATTATTTTTAGATAGATAAGTCATTAAATTAAATTGATATGAAAAGAATTTAATATATTTTAAATGGAAATGATTCCGATTCATTATTTAATTAAATTTAGATTAGAGGAATTTAATTAAATGACCTGTAAATGAGGAGATGTGGGTTATCAACGAAGGGTAACATTAAATCGTAATATTAAATGATATGTAATTGAGGAGTTTTGGTTTCATTTAATTAAATTCCATTCAAATATGAATTTAATTAGTTAACATGAAACATATGTTTTTAATAAAATTCATGGTTATCACGAATTTAATTAGTTGTTCTAAAATGATGGTTATTAATTATTTATATTATTGTTAATTGAATTTAATAAAATAATTTTTATGAGTTGGAGTCTTTAATTTAATTAAATTTTCTTTAGATAATTTAATTTTACAACATGAATTGGAGGAATTATTTAATTAAATTTAGTTGGAATGCATTTAATTATATGATAAATAATGATGTGTCAGGATTTTTTTAATTAAATTATGTCTAGATTATTTAATTAATTAATAATTACTATGAAAATTTATTTAATTAAATTTATTTGTAATGTAATTTAATTAAATGACATGTTAAATCTGGATTTGTGGATTTATCTAATTAAATTAAATATTAAGATGAATTTAATTATTTGATGAAAAATTGGGGTTCTATATAATTAAATTATATTGAGATAAATTAATTAAATAAAAATGTGTTGGAGAAATTAATTAATTAAAATAATTGGGGAAACTTCTCATTTAATGATGTGTAATTTTTGAGTTTTGGGTTTTATCAACGAAGTTTTTTATTAGATGATAACAATATTAATGGTTATTATTATAGAGGTTTTATTTAATAAAATTGAGTTTGGGGAATTTAATTAAATGATTTGAGATGGATAATTGTATTTAACTAAATTAATTTAAATAGAATTTAAATAAATGATGCGATGTTGGGGTTTTATTTATCTAAAAAATTTTAGAAGAATTTAATTAAATTATCTTTAATTGAGAAGTTTTGGGATTTATCAAAGATGCGTTTTATTAAATGATAATAATATTAATGGTTATTATTATGCTGGTTTTTTAATTGAATTAAAGTTGATGTATTTAATTAAATGAGGCGATATTGAGAGTTTTATTTAATTAAATTGAGTAAAATGGAATTTAATTAAATGATGTGAAATGGGGTTTCAATTTAATTAAATTTAATGTTGAGAGAATTTATTTAAATAACATGCCTTGGAGAATTATTTTAATTAAAGTCGTTTGAGGAGAATTCAATTAAATAATGTGTCAATTGGAGTTTTGAATTTTTGGATGGGGTATAATATTAAAGTGTAATAATAATAATATGATGGTGGTTATTATTGTTGTTATTATTATTATATTATTTAAAGTATTTTAAATTATAAATTTAGTTTATTTAAGGGATAAAATAAGAAGTTGGTGCACCTCTCCCTTATAATATAGGGGGTGCGATGCACCCATGATGTATCACCCATGGGTGGCGCACCGCCCTCCAATCTAGCTCCCTCTTCACACAACTATCTCCTCCTAGAGTCTTCATGAAAGTTGTCTATCACATAATGGGGGTGAGGAAGATGTCCCTGGACCTGTTGGGTTGTATTTCGACAACAGCTTCTGAAGGTGTGGCAATACATCTTGATTTGATTCACCATTTCATTTTCCCGGTCAAGGGACCAATTCCAAGTATGATCATGAAATATTGTGGAAGTGCGTGTGCGTGCAAGCATTGCAGTTTGAGTCTGAATGAATTGGTTTGGACAATTCTTTATTGTAGGATCCTCAACATTACTGAATTAATTAAATGATGTAGTGGTTTCAATACTGTTGATGATGAATTTTACTTCAATTGGAGAGTGATTTGTTTATTGGTATAAAACGATTATCTAAATTAAAAAATCATGTTTTTGTAATAATACCCCTCAATCGAGGTGTGCTAGCTTCATGAAAAAAACATAGTTATTATATTGATATGTTCATTTAGCTTGCTTATATGTGTTTTTTATTAGTGACCATACATGTTGGCGCACTTGGGTTAAGTTGTAATTATGAATATTGGTTGGAATAAGATGGGAAAATTTAACCATAGAATTAATTATGAGACATTAATAGGATATGTTAAGATAATTAATTTGTGAATAAATTATATACATTGATTTTGTAAAATGTATTATTAATCAGGAGATTAATTATGAGTAATTAATTTGGTTATGTTGAGATAATTAATTAATAATTAATTATGTGCTTTTTGATAGATAGTTAATTTGGGGATTAATTATGAGGTATTAGACTACTTAAGTTGAAATAATTAATAATGAATCAATTATGTTCTTTGAGATGATAATTAATCAATGGATTAATTATGAGTAATGAATTTGTCTAAGTTCATATAATTAATTGTGAATTAATTATGTTCTTTGATATGATAATTAATCAAGGGATTAATTATGAGTAAATAATTTTGTTAAGTTGAGACAATTAATTATGAATTAACTATGTGATTTAAGAGAATAATTAATCTGTGTAATAATTATGAGAAATTAAACTATTTAATTTGAGTTAATTAATTGTGAATTAGTAATATATTACGATATTATAATATAGATATTTAATCATGGGGTTAATTTTGAGATATTGGTTTGGAATGAGTTGAGATAAAAAAATTTCGAATTAATTATGTTATATTGAAACAGATTCCTTGGGATAACTAATTTGTGAATTAATTATGTGATATTGAAATAGTTTCTTTATAGAAAAATAATTTGGGAATTAATTATATTTTATTGGGATGGTTTCTTTAAGATAATTATTTCGTTAATTAATTATGTATTATTGAAATGGTTGTTGTGTAATAATTAATTATAGAATTAATAATGTGATATTGATATGGTTTCCTTTTTATTAGTTAATTGATAAATTAAGTAGATAAATTGATGAGATTAATAAATGGTGGAATTAATTAATTCTATATTAATTATTCGTTAATTTTTATGGTAACTAAAGGAATTTTTTTTATCTTTGTGTTGAGTTAGTAGTTAATTCAATGTTGTTAATAAGTTATTGAATTAATTAACAGGCTCGATTAATTAATTTATGAATTAATAAATGTATGGGATCTTGGGGTTCTAGACATGAAAATGTACACCCATGATATATATATATATATATATATATATATATATATATATGGTTGATAAAAGTGTTGGGAGAGAGGGACTGATGCTCCAAATCCTCAGGGGGTTCTAGACATGTAATTACACACCTATCATGCATGTAAATGTTCTTTCATGGGACTGGGACTGATGCTCCAAATACCCATGGGTTGTGAGACAAGTAATGATGCTCCAAATGCTGACGAGGGTTCAAGACATGATTTTTTACACTCATAAAATGAAATTAGACTATTGGTCTTATTGGTTGTACTTTAATTGAATTAAATGGTTAATGAAAACCAAGGTGATTGATTGATTTGTGAATTTAGTATGAGAAATGGTTCAGACTTCGGCATGATCGAGATAGGTGTTTAGATATGGGTGTTCAAGGTAACTGGAGGCTTTATGCATTTTAATAAATAATATTAAATAATATGTCAAAAATTTTATTTATTAATTCTACATATATAGTTCATGTACAGACTCGTATTTCCAACTACAAGCCAAAGCAGTTATCTCTGTTAGTCATACCCCAGGAACCCAGATGGGTTATAGTTTGTTTTTTCAATTCTGTTATTACATCATTGTACCTGCAAAACATTTAAATATATTTAATAGTCTAGTTTGATGTAGAAATCAGTGGTTCCTGACTACATAGATTTATATGTCAAACACTACTTGGTTTTCTATTAAATGGGTTACTCGAGTAGACTCTACATGTATGGAGGACCTTGGATATTGCTTGTTGTTTGATTGTAATTTGTAGATGGGAGAAAAGGTCCGATCAGGAGTTTGGGATGCTCGTGAAGATCGCCCATGGGGATTTGAGTATTTTCATTAAAAATGTACTGAGGTATAATTCAAGTTGATTTTTTACTACTTTAAGATATGTATCACCATGACATGCATGCAATGTATAAACTAGCGTTAGCCTATTTTTATTATATAGTTGATTATTGCTTATATTTTCATCCAATGGTGTTCGAGTTTATTATATATTTCTACTATTCAATTTGAATATGAGTGTATAGAAACCCCAATAACTATTCATATTCCCTGACTACTATTCGGCTTCCCTGGGTGTATGAGGAGATGCGCTTGAGGTCAAGTGGCTACCTCTCTGGCTACTGGTTCGAGGGTAAGTCCGGCTGGGATGTTAGATCAACTAATGTATAAAATTTACAGTTTAGGCTTATATGATATGATATATATTTTTATCATTTTATTACAGATTAATAATAAATATATATTTATTTAACAGTATGTTCCAACACATAGATTCAAGTCAGACATGAGGTAAGGGATTTGTAGTATCACTTTATTTCTAGGAGATATATCCCATACTCATAACAGATATAATTTGTTTAGGGTATATAATAATCCATTGATAATTTATATGATTAATATCTTTATTTTTATGATATTTAATGTTTCAATTGATGTTACACTTTTTTAGGTCTAATTATTCAAAAGTTATAGAAATGGTAAGATACTCATGATTCTATTCCATTTTAATTGGGATTGTTTATGAATGCATTTCAATTGACAAAATTTTTGGAGCCATGTCTAATAAATCCCATTATTTTTATTCATATCTGTTTATACATGATATTTACATGTAATAGTAAAATTTCACTCCCTTTTATACAAAAAAATATTTTTGAAAATGTGCTTAAGAAAAACAGACATTATTTCCAATTTCGGTCAAAAATATTTTTTCTTCTATGCCCTTTTTCCTAAAAAAGTTTCAAATACATTTTTAATATTAAAATTTGATTATAAAATAATATTTTAACCCATGATTGGGATTTTGTTTTAAAAAATTAGATTAATCATCTTGTTTTTATCAAATATGGGCCTTTTTGAGTTGTTATAAAAGTACTAATAGGATCATTATTTTAATTTATAAGACAAGAATTCTATCCCATCCATATAAACTGCTCAAAACTGTGAAGATTCCAATAAATGTTTCAATTATTCTTCACCATGAAAATTTATTACCTAATATTTTAGAAATATTAATGTTTTATATAATCAACTCTAAAATGATGTGGGTATTTTCCTAAAAAACAACTCGAATTGTTCATTCAGTGGATTTATTATTTTTGGTAATATCCATGTTTGATACTTATGATTTAGTAGATATATGATCAAGGATACAAAACATATTTTATCCCCAATTGTTTATTTATTTTTTATCTTTATTAAAAAAATTTATTTTCCATGTGTTATGACATAATGAATTATTGAAATGTTTATGAAACCTATTTAATTTCTTGAGGTTATTATATATGATGATTATTTTACAGTCTTGTTGAACAAAACTGAATGGATTATGATTATGTGAATGGTGTACCGAGGAATATTTATCCCACAAATTCATTTGGTAATGATAGATATCTTATTAGATAATAAGGACTGCGATAGCAGGTGAACCCAGTTTTTTACGATATTCTCTCCACTATGATTGACATGGGAGTGGAACCTTACTAGAGAATGAGGAATTAACCAAATCCACTATGATATTTTTGTAATTAAAACATTGATAAAATTGAGGATAGAATCCAATATATTGTTATGTTCTTGTGAGTGAACCTGGAAATAATGAATTTTGAGTTAACCCAATCCACTATTATACTCTTTGGAGTTAACCTTGAATTTTTTTTGAGTTACGCCAATCCACTATTATAGACTTGGAGGTGAACATTGACTGCAGAATGGATAGTGAACAGATACCATATGATAGTAATGGTAGTGTTCCTTGACTCTTAAGGAAATTATTTTCAATATGGAGGTCAATTCTAAAATCTTATGTCCTTTTACATTGTTATGATATCACATCACACATTCATTATTATTTTATGATTCATTCCTTAATAACATCCGAGCTTTATTCCATGATATAGGATTATTATTTATGATATATACACTATTGAAAAAATGACCTAAACCCATGGTTCAAAACCATGGGTATAGCCCCCAAAACTATGGGTATAGCCTATACCCATTATTCGGGGAAACGTGGGAAATAGAGGCATTAGTATAGGTCCCCAGCCTATAGAAACAATTTTAGAAACTGTTGTCATAGACTTTTTTCCACTTGGTAAAATACTCATACACAATTGACATGCTGGAAATGCCTTATACCCAAAGTTTTATACTGTGGGTATAAAGTAATAAAAAATATGGAGAAGCAGGGATTGAACACGGGACCTATATTATAAATTTGGGATGACTCACCAATCAGGATATGTCACTTACATTCATATATATCTATATTTGGGGTAATATATTAATTCACATCTGTGTTACAAAAAAAGGACAGATAGATTCGATCGCACGTCTATATCTTGATTATTCAATTTCTTAGCCAACCAAGTAATGTATCTTATTCATAATTTTATCTATATATATCATAATATATTAATATACCTCCTTATAATAGATAAAAAACAAGTCTGCGAGATTTGATCCCATTACCAAAGAGAACAATAAATAGCATCTAACCAACCCACCTACGAAACTTTTATCTTAATATAATATTGTCTAATTAAATATATTAATCCATATCGTAGGTATAATAGGGAAAACCATGGGTATAGGTTATCCAGTCAGATCATTATTGGGTCCCACAGAATTTTCCCCCCTCCATAACATGGGAAATTATAACCCAAAGTTTTTTAAAACTGTGTGTATATGTGTTCCAAAAGAATTCATATACCCATAGTTTTACCAAAACTGTGGGTATATGACTTTAAAAAAATATTTGTACCCACGGTTTTGATCAAAACCCTGAGGATAGGTCTTCAAAAAAATCTTATACCCATTGGTTTTCCCAAAAACATGGGTATAGGTTCCCATACTACCCCTATACCTACAGTTTTAAAAAACCATGGGTATAGGTCTATTTTTCAGTAGTGATAGTGTCTTTATTGAAAATGTTAATCTCATTCTCATAAACCCTAATTATTATGTTATTATTATGTGAACATATTTATATCCCATATTTACCATCATATAGCATTTTATAATACCCATTATTATGCTTCAATTCACCAGGATATGAGGAACGATTTTATGTATTACATTTTTAACAAGGGTTCTAGTTTAAAAAACATAGTGAGAGATGTTGTAAATCCACTAAGAACTTGTTTTTTATATTTCCATGTTTCCAAATACACATAACCAATAATTTTCTAGTGTATACTATTATAGTATATGTTCTCAACTCATATACTATGATCAAATATTCATGAATTAAAAATAAGAGTCACTATATGTTTGGAGACTATAACCCCATTCTAGAGTGTGATGTAACAATACAAATAAAAAAACACCATCCATAATATAAACATTATAATATGAAATATAAAAGAATAAGAAAAAATATATAACTAATGAAATGAAACGATACAATAATATCCTTGATCACCAACTATGTTGAACATATAAATAAGACCATAAATAAAATAAATAGAGGACCAAAGGCTCTATAAAACTCCCGATACATACCTATTATTCAATAAATCCCATATGAGTGGTACTTCTCAAAGTTGGATCATTTATCTTTTCCCCATCACATGCCTAAAATAAGTGATGTGTTTTCTCTAGTAACAGAGTTCCAAGGTATCCAATATAGAATGTGAGTACAACTTAATAGGGATCCACCAATAAAGTCCCATAAATAACTATTGAATACATTGAATATAAATGTTACATGATCATATAAATAAATACCTTCAAAACATAAATAACTAAATTAATGCAACCGTTTGGTTCTACAGTCACACTAGAGGAATGTCATAACACTTTATTCTTGTTCTGTTGTGTCTCTATGAAATTTTTTAATCATTATATACCATGTAAGATACTATGGTTCTAACACAATACATTATAGTTGAGATAAGAACACAAGGTCTGAATCACCCAGAGTTGCAGTAGATAATGATATGGGGCCATGATCACCCTGGTATAGATGATATTAAAAACTAGAATATGGAACCAATGGTTTATGGGCTTAGTATCCAACTCCCTTTCAGGTTAATCCATATTATCCAAATTAATTTTTGTGGTTTCATTACCTACCAATGGATCCATGGTTCATGTTTAAGGCATCCCATGCTATTCAGGGGACATCATATCCTACCCATAAACCTTGGTTAAACCTGAGGGAATCCCCCATCCTCTAAAAATATATTCATCAACAGATGGGGTCCCTTCCCCTATCCTAAACATTGTAAAAATTAACCATTAATGAATGGTAATACCTCTCCCACAATTCCTTAATGAATTGTAATTGGAACAATATATCAGTATGGAAGTAAGAGTGGAATGATTATTGGGGACCATCATTCCCCGAATCTCATGTAGTATACATTTCCATTCCTCTATTCCTCTCCACAATTATGATTTTATCATTTAATTAATCACACTACTGTAAATTTTTTTTCACATTAAATCATATAAGCCTAGACTATCACTAGATTCTCTTGGTATATGTGGTGTCACTAAGACTAATATATGAAAATACATTTGCTACACCTCTAATGCGTCAACATCCAACTAGGTTGAATGCCCTGGTCCACTGAGATTGTTCTTACATTGATCACACTAAAGGGTTCCCTTCATCCCAGGCTCATGTCCTCAAGCCAAAACTCTCTTGATGGGTTTCAACATCACATGATGTGTACCAAATCATATATTTGAACCATTGACCCCATATATCATATGGTTTGACCATGGTTTTTATGTTGACACATCATGTTAACCATATCACATTAATTAAAACTCCCCTACCTTTGAAAACACTACATGATCCTATCTTATGGTAAATTATGTTTCACATAGTGAAAATCCTTTAATCACTATTCTATATTTTTTTACATCTCACAAAAATACCATTTTACCTTGATCTCCTAGAAATCAATGGATGAGGAATCAAAAACCAATTATGAGGCTATTAAATCACATAACCCATTATTATATCAATTTAATTTAATAATTTTAATAATTTTTCAATAATGGATAAAATCCCACATGCATTACATGAAACATAAAAATATTATTAATATCATAGTGCATGTAAAGGTGTCCAAATAACTTTATAATATAAAATTAATATTTTAATTCAAACCCAAACGAATCTGCTGAGGCTCATGAATATATCACATCTAACATTGGAAACCCTACACATAAAAGATTTCTAATAATTAATTATACCTAATTATAAGTAATTATACAATACAGTTACAATATTTTAAAAAAGTTATAAATATTATTTTAAATGGTATAACTTTGAAAACTCAATGGTCTTCTCCATTACACTCAGATTGTAAGAAAATGGTTGTGGAGGGTTAATGATGGACCCTGATATCATCCTTGGATAATACCCATAATACATTGTATCGATAAAACAAAAAAAATTAAAAAATTAACAAAAATATTATATCAAATAATACTATGACGTACCATCACTAAAAAGATAAGTGATAACATGAAGATATTATTATTGAATGTCCTATATATAATATGAGTCAAAATATATAAATAATATAATGATTCAACCATTATTCGATGTAAATACCAATGAAACCCTAATGGTAGAAGAAAAAAAACATAAATAAATCATGGGGATGAAGGAAAATGATTAATGAATAATAAATAAAAACTCAAAATAATAAAAAATACCAAATCTCTAGGTGGATCAAGGGGGAACCAAAATGGGAATGAGGAGGAGGAATTATCCAAATAAACAACCCTCCAATTACCCAACATCTTGAATTCAAAGGGAACCTTACCATAAAATGATTGTCTGTCTCCGTAAAAAAACCCACTCATGTGTTGGTCAGAGCTCATGGGTAATCTAGTGGCTCTTAGTTATCTGGTCTAGGAACCCTAGTTTTTCGAATATCCTAGGTAGATTGATTATGTACATCCCAGCTCATCTATAATGTAATAGTGGGCCACTAGAAAGCCAGTGGTTGTTGCAGTAGCCCGACCATACCGAACTCTACTCAAACACTCCCCTATGATCTCTTATGAGAATAATTTCATGGGAAAAATCATCTCATAGAGATTAAAAATTCTCATAATTTAATTGTAACATTAAATTATAAATATGATTCAAAATCTATCCAAAGACAAAAATTTCCTTGGAAAATTTTACACTCATATAGACATAGGGCATTACACCATCCCAAAGAATATCCTCGAGTATTCGAATCATCTCGTCCCACATCCCACCTACCTATTGGTGATTAATTGTTTTCAAAATTATACGGGGGAACATAATTTGTTTAACAATTCATTAAATGAAAATTTAATGAATAATTTTTTGTAATTATATTTTCATAGTTATTTCATTTAACCATACGATCTCATGAACATAAAACATGCCTTGATTTTCCATAGAGTGTGTCTCTCTAATATGATGGAAGTTAAAAAATCATTTACTAAGATGTGAATGATCATAAAAATTCATCATTCATCAATAAACTAGGATGTCCCATGATTAAATATAGTGTCACCTCATCCCACTTCTCTATAGGTTCTAGTAGTGGCTAATGTAAAACACATGAATACATATGATTTTCACTATTTCCCTAATTGGAAATAAAATAGTCAACATCATAATAAATTTCCTTCAATATACTATGAGAATATAACAGGTTAATGATATCTTTATATATACTTTTAATCGATGGACATTATACCTAATGCGATGTTTAGAATTCCCCCATTAGCTCTCTCTCCATAATGGTAGGAGCCACTACCCTGTTGTGGACATACAAATTGAGATATATAATAAATCCTATATGAATATTATGAACATATTTTATGACGTATGAGATGTTATAGGGTATATCATATTATATGATATCTATTATATAATAGAATGGTTTATTCTATTTTTGAATATATTTTGAATTGATATAGAGATATCATATTATTGGTGGAAAAAACTAGGAGTAGTGTATAACAAAGGCTATATCAAAAGGAATGAATCATATAGTAAAATTCCTATAACATCCTTTTATTTATTAGTATGGTGAATTTATTGTGTTTATTTTCATGTAATATTCCATATAAACTATGATATCATATATCCTGAAATATTATAACATAAAATTCATGTGATAAAATTTGGATTTATGAAGGTTATATGTATTATAATGTATGAATTTCCCTAACACATTTTGTTTTGTGTGAGTAAATTTTGTGGAAGTATCAGGAGTTTCCTATGGAATATATAAGTAGACTCTGTCATATAGATTAAATTTAAATTCATGTAATCCTTGAGAGTGTTCCATTCTACAAATTCAACTTATGTAAGAAGTTTTCTTCTATATATATATATATATATATTTCAAGAGATAATGTCATATGAATGAAATATTAACGGTCCCACCTAAGTATCTTTTAATTTAGTTAATCCATATATAAAATAAAATTAAAGGATTATTATGGTTTCTTAATATTTATAATGATAATGTATGTGTTTTAAGGTAGTAGAATAAGTGTACATCATTGGAGGAAGATATATGATTTTTTTCTGACATGATTTCAGGTTTTTATTTCATGGTGATCATTTTAATGATGTTTATAATTTCCTCCAAGATATATATCATTTTTTCAAAAAATATATAGAATCCCATATGTGGTATTATATTCATTTCAATACTCTTGGATGTATAAAACATATTGTTAATGTTTAAATTCATATCAATATTGATGTTGTTTTGGGTATTATAATACACAAAATCCATTATCCTAGAGTATATGTCTACTTTATTACATTGCAACAAGATACAATGTATATCACCATAGATGATAGTGAAATTTAGAAATACTGGAATATTATAAACATAATTCTTTATAATAATTCATTTTAAATATGAAATCAAATCATTAGAAATAGTCATACAAGCTTGAAATCTATCATAATGTCATTCTTCAAATCATTGGGAAATGAGGAAAATAAAGGGTGATGTTAGATTATTATTCGTAGTTATGTAAAATAGAAGTAATAATGATTAAATTAATAATATTGAATAAGGTAGAGTATATAATCAGAACACAATTCATTCAATCAAAAATATTCATAACACCATCTGAAATGACAAAATAATTATTGTGTAATAAAATGTAATCTCATTAATAGATCTTGGGATACAATTATAATACATTATATTATAATGGATATTAAATAAATTGGCGGGTATGAATAATAATAACTAAATATTTAAAATTATATGTTTTACATAGGTAAAAATTAATTTATATGATAAAATATGATTGGAATGGAAAAACAATTAATACATGATTTTCAAAAAACAACTATATTGTATTCTAAAAAGTGTTTCATTCCAATTTATTGATCTTATTTAAAAATTAATTTCATACAATTTTAGATTTTTTTTATAGAAAAGAACTATATTTCCAAGATTAAAATTCCTAGATTATCTTAGGGCATATTCTATAGAATTTTTCAAAAATTAAAATTTTTCACATAATACTGAATAATATTGAATGTTTTTAAATGTAATATTTTCATTTAAATATTTAAATATTTTCTATTTTTTTTAATTTATTTAAAATAAAATGTAGTAATAAAATTATTAAAAGAAATATTTAGGCCCTTATAATGAATTTCATATTTTTTATAAAAAATATTATATACAAAATGAAGCATTTTCATTTGAAATCTATATTTTTGACATGCTTGCGTGTTTAATTTTAAATTAAAATATTCATAAACTATGTACAGAATTTAGAAGAATTTATTATATATTTTAGGTAATAATAATTAATATTATATTTTATCTTCAACATAATTATATTTTCATATTGAATAGTAAAATTAATAGAAATTAATTAACAAGGTAAATGTTAAAATAATTTTTTCACGTTACAAGACACAATTTTGAAATTAATTTTCCACACTCATTGGTCTATTATTTGATAAAATAGTTATCATATTTATAATCATTGAGACCAAATTTATAATAATTCTTATTTTTTTCTTAAATAAAAAATTACAATGGTAAATAAAAAAATGAATTTTTTTCGATAAAAACTCTAAAACCGTACTTGAAATTAATTATAAAGGATAATGAAATAAATTTTCTAAAAAATGATTAATTTTTTTAAGGTTGTAGTGATCATTCCCAAATAATAGTATCTTATTTATTTATCGATTTTCATGACACTTGGGTTGACCATGAATTCACATTATTTAATAGTTCTGGGTATTTACAAAAAACCCAATCCTTAATTATAAAAGGGAACCACCTCCCCTCTTTACATCAAAACTATTAAGCCCCTTGGATCGACCATATTATACCATAATTCATCCTAATTATCCTTAACCACATTCTAGACCTACTAATCTTCTAAAAAAATTAACTCTATGGTCCTTGATAAGTTATCTAATGGAGGTTTTTATAAGTTAATGAAAATATCTTCACTAAACTATTTATTTTTACATATTAAATTTCCACATTCATTAATTACTTAATAATACAAAAATGATAACACTGGTATGTAATTTTTACTGGTATTTTCAAATTTTTATGTCATAACATACAACCATCTCATATTATTTTCAATGTTTAGTGAAACCATTGATCAAGTATAAGGAAAACTACCTCATCAGAAGCTGATGTAATCTATTTTCCATCAACACCTCTCAATGATGGTTATAATTATGGATTTAAATAGTTTTTATATATTTTATATATATTTAAAAAATTAATACTATTTAATTATAATATTACTTATACATACATACCTTCCAATCTATTGGAAAATGAAAATGTAGCTCGTGTGTACATGTGCACTACCACATCCATGGAGTGATGTGATTCATTATTTAGTTTATTATGAAATGTATGGTAATAATGATGGTTTTAAAAAGAATATGTATTATTTATATGATATAATTATGATTATATAGAGGAAAATTAATATATACACTACTTTTTTTTAAGTTTTCAATGAATAAAAATAGTCTTCATTCATATATATAACCTATCGTATCAATGAATGGTGTAACTAATTTTTCAACATCTTTATTTAATAGACATTTGAAAATAACTAGATAAAGAATTTATGTTATTTTCATATCATTTATAACATTTTTCTCATGATGGAACCAAGATAAATATACATGTACCAACACTACCAAACTAAAACATACATGAAAAAATAAGAAATAATGACATGAAATAGTGATTTTATCAATGAATTGTTATTTAATGAGTGATAACTAATTATATATATAAATAACATATGGAATGATATATATTATTTTGTTTGTTGTATACATGTATAATTAGTTATATTATATTATATTATATAGTAGGTTCATACTCCAATATAAGATGTCTTTCCTAGGTATATTATATCCTCTCAATTTCATTATTTTGAGGCATATTTTAAAATTATGAACATAATTTTATATCATGTATATAATTAATCTTTGACATGTTATTATAATATTATCTTTATACTCATGATATTGAATTTTTCATTTTTCATTTTTATTTCAATGGTAATAATAATAAAAACGTATATAAATGGTAAGAGTTTATTTTATAATCTAATCATTATATGGGTATGTTTATGTTAATGTATCCATGGGTGAAATTATATAATCATCCTATCATAAACCCAATATAATTTATTATCCTATATTTATTTATAGAAATAATAGTTTTTTCCTTTTCTTTTGAATAACTCAATAGTCTGAAAAAACACATTTTTAAGGAAAATCTAATTCATTTACCGCTTCAGTCGAAAACCCTTTCCCTTCATATCCCTATATTTTAAAAATATATTTAATAATTTTATTACTACTCTCATATAATTATTAACATTCATTTTTACTGATTTATTACACTTTAAAATGGTTTAAATATAATATTCTTTTCATTTTATGAGGGAGGTTCTTTGTGAATTTTACCCAAAAAGTAAATGTATGCATTGTACTGACTTACATAAAATAGATGAAATTTCCCAATGTCTGGAAAACTAATTGAATTGAATTTTCATTAAAATATTTACAATAATCGTTTCAATAATTTTTTTCATAATAATCTAAAAAATTTGAATTTTTAAAATTAACAATCAAAGATAAAAGTATATTTTCCTACATATTATTTTTAATGAATATTATTATTGTATTTATATTTATCAACAAAAAATAAAATTTAAATTATGATTTTTAGTGATGATTTTTAGTGGTACAATCCTATTTAATTCATAGCATGATTTATGATCTATTATTTGTGTTAAAGATCTATTTTGAGGAAATTAACTATATTACTATGGAAATTTTATGATAATGATTAATGATTGGTATAAGAATTATCATTTATATAGTAGTTTGTGAATATGAATGATTGTATTATTTATGATTCCACCATTTTATAGGAGGTATAAATTATACTTATTAAGTGATGTAATAAATATACAATTTCCCCATGATACATTGGTAAATCTCTTGAGGTAGATTAACATGTGATATATCTAAGGCTTTACAAATTTATGTAATATGTCTTCTATGTATTTCTTGATGACATGTTAATGATGTCTGTAATTATTCAATCTCTTCTTATTATACTAGTTATTCATTTCCATGCGATTATTCGATTATTTACGATATTAATGTATTTTTTCATGCCCATGTGTCTATTTATATGTAATTTTTTATTATAATGTATATTTCTATATAATTATTCATTCTCATGTTACTGATTAAAGGGAATGTTCGTTCATATATTTTCCTTTTAAAATTAACAATTCCTTATTTATTCATGATAGAATATGTTGTCCGTCTACCCATAAAAAACCTTTTGATGAAACACCATTCTTATGTTGTCTTTTCCTAAGAATCAAGAAAGTGATTTTTGATTGATTTGAAGGATATTATAAACATAATGTTAGTGTTCCTGAATATAATATTGTTTTGACATTATTATTTAAATTATAATGTGATATTCAATTATGTCTCTAGTTTTCACAGACAAGTAATCTAATATGTCCTTCACGATGTGATTCATTGTATCTCGTACCAATGTAATTATTTAAACACTAACCCTCAGATACTAGGGTCATGGTCTGTATAATTGGTAACAGATAATTTTCAATAGAAACATTTGTAAAGAGATTTAGGAAAACATAGATATGATAAAATAACCATATGATTTTATTTGAGGATAATTCTACCTATATGATAACAACCAAAAGTTTAAGTTAGGTATAGATTATGTGGATTTTCTAGGAAAAAATGTCTTGATACTAAAACTGGATGTTCCTCAAAATATAGTTATTCCTTTGTGAAATAACATATATAAGGGCTCAATTGGCTTTGACTCAATTATCACATATTTCAGGAAAACATGCTTTCCTACACACCTAGTTTGACACCCCCAAAATATTTATTTAGGTTAATTGAATTTTTTTTACAAACTGTTATGAAGTATTTGAAAATAATTTTATCATTTCATAATTTTCGCAATCAACCATATCTATTTAATGATAATAATAATACCAATATTTTTGAAAATATTTTTTACGATTGACTAGTATTGTACTTATATAATATGGATCATAATTTTATGATCTAATATAATGTACAAAACTATTTAGAAATTGATTTTAGTAGTATGAATTAGAATTATATTAATTAATTTAATATTTTTAGGGATTTACCATATGAATAAGATAATAAAGATAGAGGTAGAGATGGATATGCATCAGGAGTTGATAAAAAAATAACCATATTGAGGAAGCTGACTCAGGTTATAGACAATAAAAATTAAAATATTGAGTAAAATACTATTCAATAATGTCATGTAAAAATGATAGATAGCTTCATGAATTAGTTACATATATCTCTTAAGAGGATTAAAAGTCACATTCTATTTAAGTAATGGACATGTTCTTTATTATAGACATTTCTTTCATTAGTAAGTAATAAGAGTTGTATGGATTTAATGTATGTTTATCATTTATATGGGGATGTGGATAAATGGTGTTCATCAAATAAAAAACAAAGGATATGGATGAAATATTAATCATGGATTGGAAGGATTTTATGGAAATATTATTTGAAAAATAATTTCCTCATGTGAAATGACTAGATACATATAGAAAATTTATATGCCTAGAAAAAAGGAATATTCAAATGTTATAAGAAAGAATAAAACATTAAAATAATAGAATGAAATGTTTCATTATATGTTTATAATACAAATAGTAAGATTGAATCTATCTTTGATAGGATTATGATAATCCTTTAAAGGTAAAAGTTTACCCAAAAAATCTCATCATATAAGGATATTATATCATGTTATTCAAGATAGAGAATGAAATACCCATGTGTTATGGATTTTATGGAAATAAATATATAAAGTGGGATGATGTAAAACTTAGAACAGGAAATTACATATCTAGGTAGGAATAAATATTATAATTTTCATATTGTATTAAATGTGGATTAAAAATTTGTGGAAATGGATTGCTGAGGATGGGTGTCTATAACAACTATTCAAAAAATAACATCAGGATAAAGATTTATAGTCCAATAATGATGTATCCAATGGGACATTATTAAATTATATAGATATTGGAAACTATGGAAATGAATTGTACATGAGTTGAGGGAATTTATCCCAAAGAAGGCCAAGATAGAATTTCTTGGCATATCAAATCACAACAGTTATATTTTATGCTTCAAATGATATTCTGGAAGGAAAATAATAAAATTATAAAATTTAGATAATGATTTATTTGATTCAAAATCTTTACTCTTTTATACCATCCATTTTTTACTTTAGAATCAGATATCACCATAGTAGCATAAAAAGAATTATTAGTTAAAAATCCTAGTGAATGTCTCATCTCATCATGTATGGGTTAGTTCATTACCATTATGACACATAAAGTTACCCTATATTCTTACTTAATTATTATCCCTATGGTTTATTTTCATATAATCGTTTTTATGTGCATGATTTGAAAGTATAATAAAAAAAATTTCAAAATAGAATTAAATTTTTATTCATAATGAATATGAGGAATTCATTATATTTATAGGGGAGATTAAATTATTTGATACATGTCTAAATCCATCCATGTTTACTATCAATATGAGATTATTTGGGAAGAAGAGACACAAAATTCCATATATGTAAAAGAAAATCATAAAATAAAGGATTTTCCTATATTATAATAATATATTGATTTACATTTAATTTAATTACCAGAAATCCACTACAGAATAATGTTGAATTTTCTATTTATTTAATACATTATGTAGGACCAATATCATTGAATATCTATAAAATATCTACCATGGAGTTGTTGTAGTTGAATAAAAAATAGAGGAGTTGTGCGATAAGGAAGAGTTATTCCATAGTGTTTCTCCTTGGGGATCCCATATTCTTTTTGTTATGAATGATGATGGGTCTATGAGTTTGTCTATTAATTATAGAGAAATCAATGGTATTATAGCATAAAACATTTATACTGTACCCCGCATTGATGAATTATTCTATCAACTATATATACAGATCAATATTTATCAGTGATTTACTATCATTAAAAGTTTCATCATTATTTAGTAATGAATGTCAATATTCAAATTTCAACTTTTTCATTTGATTTATGTAAATTACTAATTTACCATAATTCAATTTGTTTTTGATAATTCACCCTTTGTTGTTATAGACCCAATGAATAATGTATTGAAGGAATATCATGATGATTTATTATTTATAAATAATGCCTTCTTATATTCTATAATATACGTGGACCATGTGAATCTCTTAAAAATTAATCTTGATACTATTATATGAAATTATTAAAATTGAAAATTTATAATGTGTGAATTATATCTCCTAGAAATTTCTTTTCAAGTACTTATTGTCTCCAAATAAAGTATTTTATTTTCTCATGAAAAAAGGAATTCCAATAAATTACTACACTAACAAAGATAACTGAGGAGACTAGTTTCATTGGATTGGCATGTTACTATCACTTATTTGTCTAAAATATTTCTTAATTGGATAACAATTGAACTAATAATACTCGTAATAGGGCTATTTTCACACGAAAAAATGATTTTGAGAATATATTTTTAAATTGAAGAAGAGATTGGTGACTTGTTCAATTTGGACTCAAAAAATATATAATGAATGATCTGTTATATTTAGTGGCTCATAGTTGAAGGGACATGGTTTTCTCCTTATGTATAATGATAATTTTATTTAATATGAGTCAAGTGATTTAATGATATATGAAATTTTTTTTCTTACCCATGTTCTTTAACTTCAAACTATTATATTCACTTTAATGATTTAGATTCATTTTCTATAAATAGAAATATGTGGGATATACAAGGATAATATTAGTCTAAAAAATATATTTTCATATAAAGCAATAAACATAAGGAAAAGGAGATAGCTTGAGATAATTAAGGGTTATGATTTCTAAATACACTACCACAAATTAAAATAAAATAATGCAGCACATTCTGTGAGAATGAAAAATTGTGTTGTTCTCTCCATAATGAGGTCTTAAAGGATTATATATTCATGGATTTCATAAATATGGATATGTAAATTACTAATTGTTGACATCACTCTATTTTGAAATGACTTCCAAACCATCATTTTTGGGAAATCTAAAATGATCTCATCCATATGATGAGAATTTTCAATAGAAAAATAAATAATGGAATGATGGAAAATTGGATGATTAATTTTGAAAATATTGTGTTTTTATATTTTTAAGGATACAATGTGTTCCATCAATATATGAGTTGTAAATTTTATTCTTGGATGATATTTATAACTCAAATTTCACTATACACCATGAGAGAATAATGATGTATAAAAATTTGAAATAACATTTTTTATGGGATAATAAATAGATATAAATTGAAAACAATATGGAAAGATGTATTCTATGTAAACATGTGATCGATGAGAAACAACATCCTAGAGGAGTTATGTAACCTCTTCATATTCATATGTAGAAATGGGATGACTTTTAATTTGAATTTTTACTATATTATAAAATAATCTAAAAATAAATGTTTCAGTATGGTTTATTTTTTATCCCCTTAATAAATCTGCATAATTCTTGGATATATGTGATTATTTGGCAGTCGGTCAACTATCATGGATCTATATTCATTATGTTGTAAGTCTTAGTGGGTCACCTAATTCAATTTTGTATGAATGTGATCCATAATTTATGTCAATATTCTAGAAAGGACTTCAAAAGGATCATGATACCAATATTTACTTGAGAATCTATGATCACAATCAAAAGGTTGGACATATTTTATGGAATATAGATTAATAAAAAGACATGTTTATGTATTTATATATTTTCTTTCATGGTTTATGGGTCCAATAATTACCTTTGGAAGATTTCACCTATATCAATATCTTTTATTAAATTATTCATATTGCATCATATGAATAATTATAAAGAAAAAAATTTCATACTCTAAAATATTATTTTAAAGTTATTGAATCATTCATGTATCAGAAAACATGTGGAGGTGACAATGGAAATTGGAATGATTATTCAAACATATATTGATTCTTCTGAATGTTACAAAAAGTGTTTTGTTAATAAATGTGGGATTGATTTTAAATTTTAAGTGGAGGATCATATTTTTATAAAACTATATATGTGGAGGGTTTTTATTAGGTCTGGTATGAAAAGGAAATAGATCCCTAGTTAAATAATATCTTTTCAAATCCTTGAATGAATTGATGTTGTGGGAATATACTAGGTAATTCCACTGTGGATCTCTAAATTAAATTATGTGGTGCATTTTTCTATGATAAAGAAATATATTATTGACCAATAAATATATGCTAAACCCAATTAATGTTTTATCATATGATAAAATATAAATTTAACATTACAAATCACAGTATGAATAGATTATACAGTTTCTAGACATGATAAAAAAATTTGGAATTCAAATGACTCGCCGTGTAACTTTTATTCAGAGAAATATTATGATATAAGAGTAATAATGGGAACATGGAAAATGTTTGATGAAAGAAAAACATAAAAATGTTCATTGGGAAACATTATGGAAATTTTGAGGATTAATTTTTTGTAGGGAGAAGAATATAACACTATGAGGAGTTATAATTTATTTATTTTTTAAAAAATATAATATCTTTAATAGATTATGCTACACAAAATCCTTAGACAAAATGAACCATAACATAGTATATAATTAAAAAATAGCTATTAAAATTTTGGGAATGAATAAGACAAAATATATGGTAAAAATTATATAGTTTACACATGTATAATTATTTTTATTATTTATGAACTGATTATAAATAATAATAAAAATTTATAGAATTTATTTTAATCAGTTCAATCCTATTGTGAAAAATTATTTTATATGTAATTACATCCACATTCAATAAATGTATATTTGAAAAAATTTTATCCATAATTTATATTATTAAATAAAATTATATTCATGTTAATTGTACATAATTTTATGAAGAGGTTATTTTTTCAATGAAATATGAAATATACAAATTTTTAATAAAAAATATCTTCTTATTTAATGAATTTAAAACAAATAAATCTATTTTAGATGGAATTAATATAACAATTATTAAAAAATAATAGGATTAATAAAATTTATGTAAATTGGTAATTAATTCATGTCTATTTATTTAATAAAAATATTTTAAACTTATGAAAACACATTCTTATGAAACTGCATTATCACCATGAATGCAGGTTTACATCTTAATTAAATAATACCTCTTATGTTAATTTAAATTGATAAAATTGATCCCATATTTGGAATAATAATAATTAATAGTATATAATTATATCTTAATAATTTTTTCAATATTAATTATAATGATAATATAATTTAATAACCTTGATTAAGGTTAAAACATTGTTTTCCTATCACATGGACCAATGTTAAAATTAAATCAACACCCTCATATGAATTTCAATTTTTCTATTGGATTTAAAATTTATAATATGAAGTACCATATTATTTAATATGGATCATATTTTTAGGATTAATGAAAAAGTTTTCTTAGGAAAAAAATTACATATTATGGAAAAAATTAAAATTTTAAAAGAATGTAAAAATAGAAGATAAGTTAAAAAGATATATTTAACATGTCTCTTTTATTATGGTCAGTTTTTTTCTCAAAATAACTTCACGAAACCATATTATTTTAAAATTTTTAGGAAATTGGTTTGAAAAAGAAATCCCATTATTTTATATTTTGGTGTATTTACAAAAATGTCAATCCCCAATTATAAAAGAGTTCCACATCTTCTTACCTATGAACACCTCTTAATCTAGTTTTATCTACAAAATCCTATCATATAATCTCCCCAAAATTCATTACTGATGTAATATATCAATTTTTATTCCAAAAATACCAAACCTAGGGTCTTTAATAAAAGTCTAAAGGCTGCTTTTCTAGGAGATTCTTATTATCTTCAGTAGACACATTTTCATTAATTATTCACACACCATATTATATCATGTTTTAGTAATAACAATATAATAAAACTAGTATCTAACATATAATGATATATTTTTTTGTTCAAATAACCTATATCCATCTACTCTTCCATCCAATGGGAAGTGAAACTATCAATTTTTTGTACGGTGCGCTATTGTCTCTCGAACCGATGTAATCAATTTTCCATCACCACATATCCAGAAAAAATAAAATTATGGATTAAATATAAACATATATATGTTATAATTATAACATAATTATACATTTTCAATCATAATATACCATCTACTATCTAAAATTCAAATATTTAGGAAAACTATATCGTTTCACATTCGTAATTGTTGACAACCGCCTCCACAAAGAGATGTGATTCATTTTACATTTTAATTGAAATGGATGGTAAAAAAGATGGATTTTTTAAAAATATATGATATTTATGATATAATAATAATTATTTAAGATTTTATTATTATTTTTCTATATTTCATTCTATCCATAAAAAATTAAAAATAACATTCTTTCATTTGTATGACCTACGGTCTGTTATGAAATTTTTAATTTACTTTTCAATTTTTATCTTTTATAGACTATTCTAAATAATGATATAATTATTAAATATATATTTTTATATTCATTACATTCATATAATGGTTTAAATTATTGATATATTTTAACCTTGATCAATGTACACGTACTAGAACTACCAAACTAAACCTACTTGAAAAATGGAATTGTTATTACCAAAATTGTGATTTTTAAAAATATTTATTAGTAAATGCAAGATAAAAGATTATAAGTAAAAATATATATGGAATTATACATATGATTATGTTTATATAATATATTTATTATAAAAATATATTTATTATATAGAATTCTTGAACACGTATAATGGAATTCGGGCCAGAGGTCAGGGATTTCATCTCGATTTCCATTATTTAAGGCATATTTTAACATAATTCAACAAATACATATTATATAGTTTACATAATTACCATTTCACATGTTTTATATAAATTATTATTATGTTAATTTAATTTCTATTTTATATTTATATAATTTTTTATTTTTTGGTTATGATATCAACTATTACTAAAGTGGTCATGGTTTATTTTACAATCTCATCATTATTTGGGATTGTTTATGTTAATATCATCAATTGGGGAATAGTTTGATTTTAGGTCATATAACCAATATCTTTTAACCTACTATGGAAATTTATATAAATTATCTATTTCTCATTCAAGTTCTTCTATTTAAGTACTGAATATACTGAAATAATATTTTAAGGAATATTCAAGTGTATTTCCAAACAATGTACATTTCAAGATTTACCAATGTTTTCAATAGAATCAGTGTTTTAACATACTCAAAATGATTTTAATTTTCATCTTCTATGAATAATCATTGATTTAAAGCATCCTTTATATGTTTCAATGATTATTTTCAAATTATTTCACTTTCCTAATATTCAAGAAAATTTTTGTTTTTAAAAGTTATTTTCAATATGAAACATTTATTTTACACAATAATGTTTTAAGGATATATTTTTCATATTAATCAATGATGAAAACAATTTCATTAATTATTCTATATTAGGGTTTTGTTTTTGTTATTCCATTATTATTATTTCTAAAAATGGTTTATGATCAATATGATTGGAGATGTACTAATTTGATACAGTTACAAAATTAATTGGGAACATTTATGATCATGTTTATTGATTATAGAAAGTATTAAAATTTCATATGATTTTTTTAAGAATGATTTTTTTTCATTTTTTACATTTCAATGATTTTTTATGTACAATTAATTAGTCTATAATGTGTTAGTTAGGTCCCAGTATTCCCTGTCAACACATTTATAGGTCTCATGAGACAAACTATCTTGTGTATTTTTCTACAGAATTACCCATTTTTGTATGATGTCTAGGAATTAAGAAATGATGAAATTTTTAGGATGTATGCTATTATGAATTTCCTCAATATGAGATGAGTTATTGATTCCAATCTGATTGTTTTTTTAGTCATAATATCAATGGATAAATTCGGACTCATTTTATTATTTATATAGATTTTTTTTTCAATTATTATTATCATATTATCATTCGTGCCCAAGTTATTGAAAAACTGGAATGTGATTAAAAATATTTACCTTTTCATATTGGTTATTGAATATTTATTCATGATGACTTCTATTGTATGCATACCATTAATTAAAATCTAAACACACCCAATTATTATGTATCTTGTCTCTATGATTCTCAGAGGTTATTTTTTATTGATATATTGTGTATTCTAAATTGAATAATGGTGTTCTCAAATAAAATATAAACATAAATTTTATTTTTTCAATTGTATTGTGAATTTCATGTATTTATCTAGTTTTACATTACTACATAAATATACAACCCTAAAATATGTGATTCTTGATATCTACTTCGATGTAATAATGTAAAAAGACAAACCCTAGGTAACGTGGTTGAGGAACATTACATATTTAGATCATAGTACATATTTACCTATATCAATATATTAATCAAATGGATAATGTGAAAAAAAAATTCTCATTAAATGATATGTATATATATAAATAGCTGTGACCATTACATTAATTCATTTCCAATGTTATAATGAATATTATCTTCATGGCCTCATCCAAGACATCATTCATTAAAAATTGTTTGGTGTAAACCAAATACACATGAGATATGGAATTCCTATTATTTTCCCTCATGATTCATGTTGATGTATTGAGGGTCTATTTATACTTGGGACCTAACCATTACAATCAAATATAAGTAATTTCACCTTTATTAAATGTTTAATATAAATCATACCCAAAATGCCTTATAAATCAATAATTATCCATATTGAAACTATAATATATAATATTTCAATAGTCAATTTATTAAATATAATCCTTCAACTGATATAATATATATAGAATATCATTGATAAATAATCAAGGTAATGAAAATTATATACAATTCATCTCTCATATTGAATATATATACATAATAGAGAAAAATAATTTCTATTGAATATTGGAGAGTGTTACAGAACATAATCAAAATAATTTTAATGATATCAATTTAATTTATATTCCAGTAATTTGTAAACAATGATATAATTCAATAGATTAAAAGAAAATGAAGGATTTTTTCATTAAAAAAAGATAAATATCCAAAAATGAAAAAAATAATTATAAATTCCTTAAATATAATTGAAATAATCTTGTTATATATTAATATAATAAATATTGTCATTCATTTTATAAAATTATATAATTTTCCTATGATATATTTAAAAAAATTACAAAGTCATTGAGAAATATATTTTCATTCAAAAGAACTATGAGAAAATTTAATGTATTATTGTTAATGTTTAGTGGGTTTTATGGAAGGAATGTCGGTTATGCCTCATATGTTAAAAGAAATTATTTTTATACATTTTTATAATAATTAAAAAATAAAATATATAAAAATTTAAAAATATTCTTCTTAACCCACTATAAATAATATATAAAAAATTATAAAACTAAATTTATTGACGTTTTATAAATAAATAATAACATTATCAAATCATTTAACAAAATATTGTCATAAAATAGAAAGTTTGAAGAATGAATTTTGAACAATAATTTTGAAATAAAGTATCTTACATGTTACTTATTAGTTTATTATTTATACAAAAAGAATATAAATGGAATTTCAACATGTAAATAAAAAAAAACAATATTAATAGAATAAAATTTATATGTTTTATTATCTTAGTATTATATAATATTCATAAGGTAAATAAAACCATAAATAATCTCTAAATAAAAATAAATTGTAATAGAAATCCGTGACCCTTAGTCTATTAATAGTCATACATGTTATATCTTCTGGTAAAATGAATATAAATTTATTAAATAATTTCAAAAATAAAATTTTAATCTATTATAAATTTTATTGTTCCTCTTATAATCATTTTAAATACATTAATTGAATTATTCATGCTTACATTGACCACATTAAGGCCCTTTGGTAATTTTTTGATAAATGACATTATTGTATAATTAATGGTTGAAGGAGTTACAATATAGTTCCATTATGTATATAATGTTAAAATTGTCATGAATATATTTTATATCCAATACTTACTATCATAGAATAATTAATTTATGGTTGTAATATGAAAATGAATCACATCACTTTGTGGAGGTGGTAACCCACACGTATGCATGAGTGACTTTTTACTATTAAAATAGAGGGAAGGGTGTGAGGGTAGATGATATATTTTATTTATAAATCATAATAATGTTGTACAGATCATAAATAATCATTTATACTACATTTATAATTGTCCTTGTAAAGTGGTAATGGAAACTGAATAACAATATTAGGTGGTGATAGTATATAATCTCTACACATTAGTGATGTTTTCATTTTTCATAGGACATATATAAGATGAATAATGGTTGTGTATTTATTATAATAAAATTTATATAATGGAATATACTAATTATATAATATGATCATGGTTATAGAATATTTCACAGAAGTAAAATATGATATAAGATAAAAACACTCATATAAGAGATATACCACATATTTGGAAAACCTCATTTGGAATACATCATCAAAATTATTGGATTGTATATTTATAAGAACAAAGACTCTAGTTCACGGTGAAGAAGGTTGGGGAGAGATTTGGATAGGGATTGGTTGATATATATGGATCAATATGTGTGATGAAGTGAGAAAAAACGGTTCTCTTTTATATGTTTGGGATATGGAACTCTAGAAATTATTCAATTATTTGTCATATTAAAATGTCTAAGTCATTATAAATTTCCACCAATGAAACCTTATTTCATAGATAAAATGTGATTGGTTCATAATAACTAATAAAAACAAATTTATAAATCTTCTGGAAGAATTTTAATACTTATATTCCAGTGAAAACCCTTTAAACCCAATTTAACCTTTTCATTAATAAAATAATATTTTAAAAAGATAAATTATTTATGTATCCATAAATAAAAGGTGAAATCAAAAAAATTTGAATTTTTTTATTCCAAATAATTAATCAATTGCATCAGATAATTATTCTATAAGAGCATAAATTTATTTTATATAGGAACACAAACGGAATAGAAACCAATTTTTCTACGAAATAACTCAATTAATAATGAAAATAGTTTACATTCTGCATAAGAAAAAATGATGATTTACAAGAATATGATTCTATAATAATTAAAAAAATATAATATTTTTAGAATATTTTATTATTCCAAAATATTATTTCACCTTAAAACCATATCAATAAATGGAAAGTCCCAGTTTTTAAAAATTTGAATAATATATAGCATATATTCCAAAAAGTAGATCATGGATTCCTAAACTCAATATATATATATATATTAAAAATCACTATTTATCACTATATAAACATTTTTGTTTTATTATTATGTTTTACAATTTATTAATTCATTTTAACATCAATATAATATCATAAAAGTGACTATATTTTTGAAAAGTCATATTTTCACATTTCACCTGAAAATAAATTATTTCTGAAAACTCTAAACATTTCACCCATTTTTTTTAAATGATGAAATAAAAGTTATAATTTATTAAATCAGTTTCCTTAGTAAATATAGTGAATTTAGGTTTTATTAACATTTTGAATAACATTATGTTTTTTTACATTTTTTTCATTAGAAGGAAATGTTTACTTACTAAAACAAAATATATGTTGTTATAGTCTTCCATCCATCAAAACTTCGTTCATAAAAATTTCTATAATGTCCCCCATATAAATATTTGTGTAGTTATTCATCCATAATTCTGCCGGTTTTCTCGCTTTGCCTTCTATTTTATGATTTATTTAAATGAAATATCACTAGTCGATTTGACCAATTATATAAAAATTATTCTACAGTGTCAAAAATATATAAAGTAACATTAAATTAAGATAAATTAGAATCCCAATATATTCCAGTAGAGGTGAGTAGAATAGTTGGTTTTATAATTTTCTCCCTTAATTAAGAGATATAGAACACATAACAAACATTATAGATGCTATGTTTCATTACCAAATTGTAAATTATAGCTCAAAATATATCTATAATATTAAAAGGCCCAATATACATCATATTTTCCCCTATCTTTCTAGAAATTCTTACATTGTTCCACAAATATACATTCATGAGAACATTATCGACTATTTTAAATTACATATCCCTCATTTGATTAGTTTTATCAGTTTTTCCTTTTTTTCATCCATGGTATATCTCTAAAAAGTTTTTAGATACATAATTATCTTCCAAATGGGGTATGGTCTTAATATATATCATTCACTAAATTTTCCCAATATGTTGTTTAATGAAATATTTTCCCATATAATGCTTAATAATGATTATTTTAAATATATAATTAGAGCTATTATAATAAGAAAATTCCAAAAAAGAGAAATATAGATCCCATGTACCTTGAGAGTCAAGTGATCTAGACCTCATCATTTCTAATAATTTTTGACTATAATATTTCGATGTCCATCTATATGTTGATGATATATCGTTCACAAAAATAGATCCATGTTGAGATCCTTCTAAATACTTTACCATACGTTTATTGTTAACTTTGGGCCGTGAAAAGATACAATCAATATAAGTGAACTATTAATTCTAAAAACCTCATTATCTATGAGCCTCACAAGTATTTCAAAATGTAAATCATCCTTTATAATTAAAATATTGGAAACATTGTATGGAGATCAACAATTTACAATATGGAAATATTATTTCTATGATTCATTAGAAATACTATCTAAAGGAAGATAATAATATAATATATTTTACTAACATGAATATATAGAGGTTTATTGACTCTTTTATGATGATATCTCTTTACCTTTAACTATAGTAAAAACATGAATATTGAAATGTAGTTTTAAATTTTTCAAATCAAATGATTTGATAAATAATATCCATAAAATACTAATTTTTTCCTAGAAGGGTGTATAAATAAATTTGAATGATGGGATTCATCTAATAATTGAAATTTTAGATAATTCATGGTTGATTTTTTTTCTAATTTCCAAATTTCAATATATCATATTCTTAGATAATATTTCACAACATATCATAATTCATAAAATTGAATTTATTATGAATATTATTATAATCATTAATAATTATTTTAGTATATTCAATAAATATTTTTTGTCAATAATTTAGAATAAATGTTATATTTCCCATTATATAATGATCCCCTCATCATACGTTACTGTGTTGATGACTATAAGATCATCTTCAGTCCTCATTCTTTTCATAATTCCACAATTATTCATACCCAATTAATTAGATAACTTGTATTCATTTAAATGATGGTAGTGTATTGAGAAATAATTATACATGGGTTGGTATTTACATATCCTTTTCCCCATGTTTATTTATTTTTATGAGATTGTTTATTTCAAAAAATCGTAACTCATATATATTTTACATCACTCACCATAATGTTACTTCCTTTATATATTCATTGTAATTATTATGGATGCTAACTCTACATCATGGGTGGAATATTTATATTCATTAATCATTAACTTCCATTATACATAGTAAAAAAACAATACCATTATTTATAAGGATATCTGAAAATCATTTTTTTATTTATCACTACCTCTACCAAACGGTAATGTCAATGGTGGTGAATTTACCAATATCCTCTTTAATTCTGCAAAATATAATTTTCAATTTTTTACCATATAAATATATCCCCTTTAGGTTTTGTCATTTTTACCATGTTCTCAAATCCAGAACCATTTTAAATGAATCACCAAGGGTCACCAGATGATCCAATGAATATACATACCTTGGTTATATATATTTTCATTGGTCACTCAATCATTGTCATAGTCTTTGAAGGGTATAATGATATTACATCCATAGAGAATTCATGGATATGAAAAGAAACTTTATGATGTCAAAATTCAGATTTTATAAATATTCCCAATATCTCCTTTTATCTCCGTGTCTTAAGAAAATTTTTTAAAAAAATCTTATACTAATTATAAATTTAATATTTTTTTACAATATCATCAATTATTATAAATATTAAATTATCAATATAATCCTTGAATTATATTTTTATTATATCTAGAAACTGATAGGGTGTAATATTCAATCCAAAGGTAATTAATGAAAATTCATAATGTGAATACCTCATAAAAAATGTAGTAATTGGAATATCACTAATCTTTACACACAATTGATGATACCCAGAATGAAGATCAAATATTCAAAAAAACTATAAACCTAAAAGTTGAGCAAAAAAGTCATAAATTCCAATTAATGGAAACCTTATACTTATAATATTTGAATTAATTTCCATCTAATTGATTCCAAACCTCATATAAAAGACATTATTTTTAACAAAATGAATATGGGATCCCCATGGTTAAACAATAGGTCATAAAAATCCCCCATCATACACCTCCTCTAGTTTTTTCATCACGTACACTAATTCCATTGGAACCATCCTATTGGGAGTCTTAGATATTGGATTTATATTAGGGATAATATCAATTTAAAAACCAGCCTCACAAGTTAGAGTGTTTCTATCGAGTTCATCTGGAAGAATTTTTTTATTTATATAAAATATGCCCATCCTTTATTATATGGTTTTCATTATCAATCAATGGTGTTATATTTTCCTTTATTACATGAATTGTTTTACGAATAGATACCTGAGATGGATCCATATATAATTAGTATGATTTAGTCACCCATCTTAAGATAGGGTTTTCTAAATCTCCATCAGAAATCATTATCTCCTTCTCCTATAAAATAAATTTAACATTATAGATTGAATCTTAATACATACCATGGATTATATCATACACAATCATGGGTATTAATTTTTTTTTTAAATTAAGGTATGTATATTCAATAAAATATGAACTGAATGAAAAATCGTTATCATAATAATAATTACACTAGGTTACATGATTGAAAACCAAAATATTATTGTACTATATAAATATTCAACTTCTATGAAAAAATTGAAGATATAAAATATTTCAATGATATATAATCATATAAATAACTAAATATATTTCAGGTTATGTGGAAAGTACTTGGTACCACAAATTTAGGATCCTCATATTAATTGTAGTAATCGCACAATATTGTAAATATCTACTTAGCCTATTTATATGGTGGTTCCATTGATACATTTGTCAATACTTTGAAAAAACCCATATCATTAATGTGGAATCAGGAGATATTATTGGTTTCATTCATTCACATGAATTCAATATCCTTGAGTCACCTTTATAATCACAATAAATAGAGTAATATTCCAATTAGGAAACTACCTTGGTGTTTATTTCCAAAATTATTACAAGTTGGAATTCCCAACATTCCATCATTTTTCTTTGACATATTGTATTTATCTTCTTACAAAGATAAATTTTTCATTTATTGATTTACCATGAATATATATGGAATAGGCAATTATTTATATATTATTATGGAACATAATTATATATCATCATATGATGAATATGTTTACGAAAATAATTTTATTTGGAGACATGTCGTAATACAAAGAGAGAAACTACACTTTTTTGTTTCCATATTTATTATATATTCTAAAAAATTTATATAAAATCTATTAATGTTATTCTCATAATCTAACACATTGTAATATTCAATTTATTTTAAAGTGTTAAACTTCTTCTCCATTTAAGCTCATTGTTCTCATGGAAAATATTTCTTGAAGATTAAAACATTTAAAATTCATCATTCCATACATTCTATTACATTAACCTTTTTTGTGTGGTAGATCAATAATAACCATTGATTAAAATATTCATTTGGAAAATAGTCTAATAGAATAACCATTTCCATTTAGATAGTTCTTAATTACATAAATTCATTTTGAGGGACATAAAACATTAATTGGAAAAAAAGTTATTACTGTAAAAAATATAATCCTTTATCAGATGATGTATTCCAAAAATGGAGGTTTATGATGAGGAAATTTTTCTCATTGTGAATTGTTATTCTTTGTAACTTGAGTCAGATTGAATTATATGGTAATGATCCTTTTAGACCTATCACTCAATGTTTTATATTTCTTACTAGAACATTCACCACATTGAATATGGATGTTGATTACCTTACTTACAGTTGATCTATCTCTTAAAATGAATCAAAATTTTTTAGGTCACAGTAAAATAGATTTTTTATACATAAAAAATCCCTATAATGCATAATTTTCCCAAATAACCTATGATATTATCATAATTCTCATGTTAACTATGTTCAATTAAAATCTTGTTTTGAATTCTTGTGATAATATTTATTGAAACCAAATTTAACTCCCCTAATTTAAACATAATATATTTAATTTTCTATTTATTAAATATTTCGTTGATATAGGGGGTTTCACCATGTAATATCCACAAGATTTGAATTCAGGGAAAACTTGAAATGTAATTAATTACTATATTACATTATAAATAAAACAACATAGCATAATAAAAAATATTAATAAATTGAGGACATTCATAATATCCTTATTTATGTCATAGGGGAATGAAAACATCTAAATGGTGATCTTAGATTCAGTGTATGCTTTATGTTCATTAGATTATTTCATTAGAAAGCATGGTAAATCTATTATTGCACAGACTGAAAAAAGATATATTATTATTGAATGAAATGACAAGAACAATGCCCCCACCTCATTGGGATAAAATTATGGAAACCTAGAACATCACTTTTAGTAATAATAATATAATCATTAGGTAAATAACCCATACATGTGAAAAAAATAAACCACTCATTTAGCATAACTTTCTTGGAAAGAGTATCAGATATAACATTTCCCTCCCTCCATGTTTTCATAATAAAAATGTCAGGATAGAAAAGGGACCTTAACTTCCTAATGGTATACATTAACTCCAATGGAATATTAACCTCATTTTGTAAATTCCCAACTCGAACTGCTGAGTCTGACTTCACATCAGTGATATGAATATTAATTCTCTTGAAAAGTGATATCCTAATGTCCATGGATCTTGCCTTGTCTCATAAAGACATGTTCTCCCCATAATAAGATATGAAATTAATGATAATTTATCTCATATTGTCCCTAATAATCCCTCACCATCTCCTAACACCATCCATACAAGAGACTTACACATTTAAATTAAGCCATGAACCATGGGGCTTCTAGCCGACCCACCATCACTGCTAGCTAAATGTACCTCTAGGCATGAAAGATGTTAGGGTGATATACCATAATGAATATTAATCTAATACATTTAATGAGAATTCCCCCCTCTGACAAAAACATCTTAACATGAATCTAAATAGATATGTGAGAGAATTTGATAACTTATCTAGCTCTATTCCTCAATTCCCATAGAGTCCATAAAGCAGGAAAAAGTACCATGCCTCAGACCATGATATCATGGACCTCCTAGAAAACTATCGAAAAAAATCCTTAAGGAATTTATATATTGAAAACAATATTCCACTAATTTTCACGAAATTTATAAAGGAGAACCATATGACTCTTTACCATTACAAAAAAAAAACACATCCCCAACTGATTTGATTAGGGACTTTTTACAGCACTGACAGGGATATCGTAAGGCCACTCCCTTTTTCTTTATTTTATCCTCCATCATGATGGACTAGTTCCTCTGTATTTAAAAAAGGAATTTCATTTTTCTAGGAATTAATATACATAATAACTTGGCGTCCCACTCATCTCTAATTTCTCTCACATGAATCATAATTTTGATGTCCCGCCCACAGAACCGACCTCAAATTGAGCGCGCAAACACGCATTGGCCAGGTTCTTCATCCACGTTGATGGAATTGAAGACCTTCATCTACTCTAGATTAATAATAGAATTCAATAAGTATAGTTACCAACTAGCCACTTTGATTATGATGCTCAGTGTTAGACATCCTGGAATGCAGTGGTCATCCACTACAAAATTAGACTTCAAAATATTTATGTCACCACAACCAACAATCCATCTCCTATGGTCATGAAATACCTCAACATGTACACTCATGCATCAACCAATACTTGACACACTACTGTTGTAAAAAGTACAGCTCCTCCAGTCCTCTCCATACCTAGTTTTAACGAACAAATCCCTCAATGATTTTACTTGGATCACATCCCATTATTGTATAGTCTGCATGCCACGTATGGTTTCAACCACACTCTACAGCCCAATAGCTACCTCCTCAATAGGTTTTTCCACCCCTTTATACGATTTCCAATGGCATCGACCAGCCTGATTAGCATCCCATTAAAAATAGTTCATTATTTTCTCCATCTCGATAACGGTACCCTTAGGGGGTTTGATTATTGAATGCACATGGATTGTAAGGGATGTAAGAACACTATTTAAGAGAATTATTCTCCCACCAAAGGAAATAAATTTACTCTTCCAGTTGAAAATCATCCATGGGATGATATTTAAGATGTATTTAAAGAGGTAATTTGGACTCATACATTAGATATTGTGTAAATTAGGTAAATAATTATAAATTTTCATTATTTCATACCCATCCTTCCCTAAAAATCCCTACAATACCTTCCAGAATAATTATTTGACATAAAAACATTGCTTTTCAAAAATGTACCTGTTGTCTGCTCAACACCCCATGTGTTCACATGATATTGGTAAATACGTCTTTTAAACATATATTTTCAATAATAAAAAAAAGACTTTAGAAACAAGAGGTAAGACACAAAATTTTCCCCCAACTTGTTTTTGAAAGGAATAATACTTCCATCCTCCAGTCCATTGTAAATGTTCCTTATAAGATCATCTTGATCTAGTATTAATAGGATATAGGAAAAAGGATTTAATTTCCTTACTCACCATTATTATTTGACGAAACAAAATTCCTTCCCCATAAAATATATTGTAATCCACGTGGATTCATTACACCTGAAACATAAATCCCAAAACCATTCCTGAAAACCTAATATCCTCATGAATTTTAATAAAAATTTCTATTATAATATATCATAACCCTTATCCATATCCACTGTAACCATGGTATTGGATCAACTAGTTTTTTATTCATGTAATCATTCATTTCTCCCATAATTAATGCAACTCCTTGGATGTTTCTCTATTGCACAAAGACATGTTGTTCCTCAGAATGTGTCATGGGAATCACCCTATGGATTCTTCTATTTAGAAGGTTGGATTTTATATTGTAAAGAATATTTCATAGTCATATAGATCTATACTGAATGATTTTAGTGGGATCATTCACCTAGGGTATAATAAGTACCCTAGAGGCTCAAGCATATATTTTATGTTCTACACCACTCAAAAAAATATTGGACAATCCCCTTAACTTGATCCTTCACAGCCTCCCAATACTAAACATAGAAAGCTCTAGAAAAAACATCTGTACTCAAGGCACATTCCACATTTTTTCTGAGCACTGTTACTTTGATCTCAACCTTATTCGGCCTGTCATCAAGAGAGCATAGATCACTATCATCCACCATCCTTGGAATGAATCCCAAAAATTCTATTTCATCACTGACCCTACTAGACCAACTTCCGTGAATGTTGTTTAGTCCTACCATAAAACCATCCAGATGACCAAGGGAGAGTTTTCTAGACACATATAAATTATAAGTAAACAAAAATTCCTCTAGTCTATTATTAATCATTTTATCATTCCTCATATCCATAAAGGTTGTATGAAAATAGGTTTTGTTCTAATCCCCTTTTTTTTCTAAATGTATTTGTATTTCTACATACTCCTCATCAAAATTTCTAGATTGTTTTCACAAAAAATGTTTTTATTCCCAACCATAAAATAAAACCATTCATCATCCCAACTGATATAGATACTATTCTCTATTTTTTCGATGTCACTTTTGAAATTTAACATGTTGTTATCCTCTACCATAAAATTTCTCCTACACACTTTTATATCATTTTTTAGCTGATGTCTTCTCCTAATTTTTCCTACCTAAGATGATGCCTCTAAAAGTTTCTCCCATAATGCCTTCACAACATTCATAAAATCAATTTTTTGGTGAGAACTGGGAGAATAATATAAATTCTTGTTTCTCACCTCGCACTTTTACAGTGTATCCAAAATAGGAGCATGATTTGACATTGAAACACTAATATGAGATACCAAATCTTGAAAAAAGTATTGTAGAACTTTATGGTTGGATAAAAACCTCTAAATCGTGCTCTATACTACCCTCAATCCCTTGAATTTGTTACACCTATTATATTTAATCCCTGTAAACCCCATGTCCTTCAATTCCTTAGCCTCTAATATGTCTCTGAAATCTTGTATCACATTCTCGTGCACCAAAAAACCTCATCTCATCATCGATGGGTCCAAAATAGTATTTAGAAAAAATTTAAAGTTATATTAATAGACCATTGATTTATATATAAGAACATTCTAGAATATTTAGAAGAACCATGACATTGAAGAAAAATATATGGATGAAATACATTAAAAAGGAATTTTTAAATAATACCATTTACAAGTAACATACATATTAAGGATTCATCCAGCATGTGATGAAATGGAGTAAAATCAATTAAACCCAAATAAATAATATGATAAGAAAGTATTTCTATTTAAAGAAATTAGTATCATATAATTTTCATAATGAAATTTGGACAACATCTATGCCAAAATAAAAAGAGACTGTAAATAAAATCTCAAAACCTTGGATTATAATGTGTTGTATATGATTTATCATACTATATAATGAAATTTAATTTATTAAATACTTGATTAAGAACCATTACAATTAATATTCAATTTTTTATGTTCCATTTATTTTCATTTGAGATGCATTCATTTAATTATTCTTTCATACATCAACTGCTTTAAGGTGGTTGGTCAATTTCACCAAACACACATATATATATTATTTGTACATAATAGATTTATGAAATGGTTAAATCATGATTAGAATCTATAAAATTTTATAAATATAATATTTAGTCTTTATAAAAACATTTACAATCATCCATGCAATTTGATACCAAAAAACCAAATCCCATCGCATCATTGAGGTGGGGGTGTACAAGTACTCATGTGTGACATTATCATTTTCCAATAGATTGAAGGGTATGATAGTACAAAATATCATTAATTTATATAATATTAGTTATTTGAGAAATATTATTTATAATCAATAAATCCACCTTTCAATCCATCCATGTAAATAATCAATGAAAAACAATTTACATTATCACATGGCGAGAGTAGGCCAAATGTATACATGGGTGTAGTTATTGTTTTCAGCGGGATGGAAATGATATGGATAAGGGTTGTATATCCTGAGTAATAAAATTTCATTTTATTCATGATAATGATGTTTTTATATTTTTATATTTATTTTTTATTTCAATTATCTTTAATAAAAAATGAAAATTATAACACTTGATAAATTGTTATAACTTTTATTCGAAAGAAACTCTCTATTTTCTTACACGTAATGACTTATTGGACTGAATTATTTTTCTTATAGATCCAGTAAATCATGTGGATGAATTTTGGGATGTAATTTTGAATGTAATTGGTGTATTTATGGGGATCAATAGGTGTAATGAAGAGAGGATACGTTGTTCCCTTTTATAAGTTAGGGTAGTGGAACTCTTGTAATATGTAGGGTTTTAAAATAATAAATGGACTTATTCATGGTTATGTTGCCCCCCAAAACCCCTAAATCATATATATGAACGTGATAGGGTAAAAATCACTAATATGATAACATTTTAAAAACTTTTTTGACATATTTATATCCTTTTCTCTTAATTAAATCCTATTAAACCAAATTTATCCATAACTATGATAAATTAAAATTTTGAGGTGGTATCATATTTATATGACCAATAATAATAGGGGATATCTATCATATTTTATATGATTTTATTCAAAATGAGTAATCTATTTTACCATATTTATATTCTATATATTTAATAATTTTCATTTAATATATGAACACAAAACACATGGAAAAACTATTTTTAGGAAAATACAATATTAAAGTGTAAATATGATTTTATATTGAAATATATTACTAAAATGATTTATACAAACTTTTTTGGGTATTTTATAAAAAATAATTTTATTAGAAATTTTTATATAAGAAAAAATTAACACAATCTTCCCACAATGAAATTCAATTCCCTGACCTAAAAATGTTTTTAATTTTAATAAAATATATCTTATATTTACATAACACAATTTTGATTCCAAAAATACAAATAATTATTTTAAAATAAATTATATGACACCAAAAAAAAGTATTTGGTTGATCAAAATGTTTGAAAATTTATTAAGTCATTATTTTATCATAATAATGACTTATATTGTATAATATGACTTGTTTATATGTGATGTAAATATAATGTGTTTATATTTGTTGGGAATATAGAAGTCCCAAAATGTATGGAAAAAATATATTGTGTTTATAATTTAATTATGTATTAATTTTTTGAAAATTGTTTATTTATTGATTAATTATATTATTTGGTAATTTATTTTGATTATTCCCATCATTAATCAAATATATAAATTTATTATGTTATGAAAGGTTGTATGATTTAGTTTAATGTGAAGAAATAAAATTTTTAATTTTCATCCACATATAAATGAAGTTACAATTAGGATATAATAATTTATATAGCTACCTTCTATCATGGATTTATCTTATACTGGGTGAAGAGCTTGAATTTAAAGTATGATTATAGTTTTCACATATTAGGTTCTAATATTATATAATGGTGGAGCATATGTTGTAAAATATCCATGGGTAGAGGAACTTAGGGATGAGAATATCATTGAAATTGTGTCTAATAACTTTTGTATAGGATTGGAGGTTAAGTATCTAGGGCTTTAAGACCATATTTATGGGGATTTTTGATTTCTTGTGGTTTTATTTTTTCACATTAATGTGTTTTATATAAATTATCCATGAGATTCATTTGGACATATTCCAATATAGAAGATATTTATTTATGTTATTAACACATTCTTCGATCTATGTAGTTCTAAATATAAATACGGATTGAAATAATATATTTATTGGATGAAATAAAAATTCTAATATATTTCATTGTATGAATGAATATGTGTGAATGGGATTAAAGAAAATATATGGTGGGATTTAATTCTCCTGTAGAAAATACAATGTTTAAAATTTCAACCAAATCCAACAATTTTAAGGCCAAAATTATATAAAAATTAAGGATATTTCATACATAAGTGTCTATAAATTAAAATATTTAATAAATAAAATAACAAGGAGGCCATAACTATTAGGTTCAATGGCGTTGGTGTTTTATTTCTGTTACACTTATCTTGGAAAAACGAACAATATCATTACGAGATTTTCATACATAAATATTACATATTATTATATGAATATTTATTAAATTACAAAAATATATACTAAAGGGATGTAAATGTATACTTCCCTCTGAATCATAGACTCATAAACAACAAGTTCAAAAGATAAATACAGCATCTCACACGACGTTCATCATAACTATCACCCTTCTTAGACATATCATACATAAATCTATTATTCATATCCTTGGGAAAGGGAACATATGAATTAGTCATTCAAAATTCAATGTATGCATCAAAATGGGATATATAAATAAATGATCATATAAAATAATAATATATACTTAAGTGTGAGACATCATGGACAGAACATCATAAATTTAAAAATATTCAATAATATATAATAACCATGACTCATGGCATAAAACATTATCATTCCAAAAGACATAATTTATAAGAGTGTAAAATAACCATCATTCATGAACCATAATATGATGTCATAAATTTTGTGGAACCAACATAGGTATGGAAGCCACTAAATTTCTCAAGGTTATATGTCAAGACCGTCAATCATAGTGGATCTTGGCTCATCACCCGTTTCCAATATTGGATCAAGCACCATCCACTTATTTCCTATATAGGGTCAATCCCACTGACATATTACCAATCATTATCCCATGAAATTTATATCCTTCCCCAACATATTGATGGTAACTATAGTTTTCACCCATCTAAATTTATAATGTAATCAAACATCCATTATTATAACGTAACCACTATACTTAGTTATATCATAACCACTATCTTTGGTTATAATTTAACCAACATCATTAGTTTATACCAGAACCACCCTTAATACAATGAAAACTATACATATGTGTTCCATGATATAATAAACCATTCATATAATCATAACATCCTTACCCATGGATATGAAACAAGTTTTATTAATATTTCATAATGGCATAACTCATGGAAAACAATGAGTTCCATAATTACTATATCAATTTATAATAAGATAACCCAAAGGAATAAATGGTTTTTATAAACAACAAATTATTATAATCATAACCATAAACCATCTATAGAAATAATTTGGATTTCACTAATAGATTTTATACCTAGTATAATATATGTAACGTAGAAGGATTTCATCTTCCATGGAAAATAATTTTGAAAGATCACTCAAAACATGACTTTTAAAAAATTTCCAATCAACATGGAAAATAGAGGAATAAAACTAAAAATTTAGAAAACATTCCCAATACATTTCTTTAAAAATTAACAAGGAACTTTTAAATGATGATTTAAATAATTTATCGGTCATGGTGGTGGGAAATTTAACTCATGAAGTTATTGTTGAAAAATGTTTTCATTTACACAGTTAGTTAAAATGAAAAAGTCACTCATTAAGAAAAAGAGAATAGTATTACTTTCAAAAAATTTAAATAAAATAAAAAAAATGATAAATATTAAAACTAAAATTACTTGTATATTTATAAAAATTTTATTTAATTTTTTTCTGAAAAAATATACATGTAAGAAAAAGGCTTTTCGACAAAAGAGAGATATAAACTCAATTTTCATAAATACTTATTTTCTGCATCTGGTGAACAAAAGATGTGGAAAATGAATTGGAATAATTTATTCTAAAAAATAACTAGAGGGTATTAAATTTATTTGTTTTCTTGAATATTATATAATTATATTTCATTATAAGAGCCTTAATAACAATCAATAACTATACACAATGATTTTATAATGTAAATGCATTATCACTATGGTAATAATTTAATCATCAGCTCCACGAAATAAATAATGTTATATGGATATATAAATCCCCATAAAGTTCGTATTTTTCATCATAAAATAATTCCATTGTATTTATATACACCAACTTGAAGACACAAGTGGTGAATATGACTTGTGTCTCAATGAAATAAAAAGTGTGGAAAACATTCCATAACTCATTGGTATCATTTGAATCATTAGACCGAATAAATAATAACATAAATAGAAACAGTACATATAAGAAATGTTTTTGGATTCATCATATTAAATTTAAAATTTTTAGTATTTACACCATACAAAATAAATGAGTTGTAAATATGGAATATGTATCACAAAAATAAAACTGAGACTACAAATATCATACCATAACTCTTGACTTTCTTTATTCACATTATATCATTGAGTATATAAAATATATGTTTATTAAATTTCCAATAATTAAGAATTATCCTATTTATAATAACTTATATCAACTATATATGTCCTTTTACAACCTGTTTATGGAAAATTCATTATTAAAATCACTCTTCTGGGTGATTAAAACTTCATTTTCCTTGTAAGATTTTTATTGGTAGTTGCTGTCAAAAGAAATTTAATCATAGTTTATATATATGTCTAATATTAATCATGAAATTAATAAAATATATATCCATTATACATGTATTTATACTCATCCATTAATGTAAGGATACAAAAATGGATTATACCATTCGTGGAGAGGATATGGCTTACGTATGCATGAATAAAGTTTCCATTTTTAAAAAAAAAATTAAATCACGAAAGATGAATAATAACTAAAAATTTCATTGATATTATTAATTAATAATAATAAAATTTATTCATCAAATTTATTCTTATTTCCTTCCTTGTAATGGTTAGGTGAAAAATAGATCACATTATTTTTCAAGGTGGTAGAATGTCATCCACACAAGAAACATTATTATATATATCCTGAAATTGAAATTAAGAATGTATGTTTGAAATTGTGATTAAAATGTTTATATATTTCATAAATATCCTATATATATATTTTTAATCTATACATATATCAATATTTGAGTGGTGGTTATGCAAAACAAATAATATCAGTTTAGAGGGCAGTAATTTGTCCTTTACATGATCATAAGTTCCTTCTTCCATTTTATGAATGAGTAGATTGGTATTAGATATGACATGAACATAAATAAATATCATTATATTTTTGATTTAGGTGTTTTAAAATTGTAATTGTGTGGACATGAATGAAGATTTTTTGATAAGAAGAAAAAAGAAAGAGTGTAGTGAAGTCAGTTGCATTAAATTCGGGAAACCTCATTTGGATTTCATATTTAGGACCCAAGGGATAGACGTTTTGGAAGAAATAAAGCCATAGAAACTAGAGAATGATTTATTTGATTGATTTGAAAATGGGTTTTAAGAACTATTTTTCTTATTATGTGTGAATAAGTGAGGGGATAAAGTTTCCTTTTAAAATTTATGAGGACATGCCTTTTTGTAAATACCCAATACAATTCAATAATAACAGGTCAACTATACACCAAGTTCCTCAAAAATAAAAAATACTTTAGTTTAGTAATTTTATGGTCGATCAATACCTACACCATAAAAAATTTAATATTTTACCTAGCCTTTATTTTTATTCATTTTTACAATTTTATTTTTAACAATGGTAACTAGGTTTTTCGTTTATTTACTGAGGTAATTTATCCTCTAAGTAGAAATAAATTATCCCAATTATAAAATGTATACCCACAATTTATAAATAATAAATATTTTTTATGAGGAAAATAATTATTGGTTTTTTTAATTTTTACAAAAGTCCATGTAACGCACACAACCCTATGACAATCTGAACTGCGATAATTAATTTTTTTCTCTCATTACTATTCATTATTACTAGAAATTAAGACTACCTTATTACCAAAGATAAATTATTATGATTCAAAATATGGATTCAATTTTACAAAATTCAACTATAATAATTTATATAATTTAAATTAAAAGTAAATAATAAATCATGATGAGAAAATCATTTATATAGAATTTTTTTCAAAAAAAATAAAATGTTTCTGTTTAAAAATTTATTATGAAATGAATTACAGTGAAATAAATTTGATTTACAATAATATAATTGTGAAATTTTTACTTTTCAAAAAAATTATATGTAAAATTAATGTTTTTTAATTCAACACCTAGATACATTAGAAATGAAAATTATGTTCGATAGTGTATTCAACATGCAACACCAAAGTTGGATGACCCATAAAATATATAATCATTATACCCTAGATGAATAATTTAAAGTGATGAATTTTATTAACTAAATTATTATATATATATATATATGTCCTAATAGAAAAAAATTATAGATATATTTTTAGTAAATAATCATCCATATTTTAGTAATGGAATTTATGTTATAAAAAATACCTTTCCTTAAAAATTTATTTTTATTTCATTTCGTAATGAAAATAATATAATTAATATTTGGAACATATAGACATTTATTGGATATCATTATTATACTTTTTAAAATATGAATAAAAATATGTAATTTTGGTAAAAGTTTAGTATTTATTTTGGAAAATTCTAATTTATTAGAAAATATGAGAAATAACGTTTTTATAAAAATGTTATTTAAATTAAATAAAATAACCAATTGAAAAGTAAATTTATATTTTTAGTATAATTCAAATTAACAATACTATTATTTATCTATATTTAATCCACATAATTTCTTTTTAATCAACATCATATTCAATTTTAGTATAAGGATTTCTTTGGGATTAATAATAATATTTTTCATAAAACCATTTTGAAGTGAATAATGATTCTATTTTTAAATTAATTAAAAAAACAACTATTGAGGAAATATTTAAATGAAATATATATATTATAAATAAATAAATATTAATTTATATACATAAAATTATTCCTATTATTCATTGAGACATTATAATGTCATCTTTTTCTTGAAAAATTGACATTATGAAAACCCACTTTTTCGTCGCATTTATGGGTTTAATTTTAAATTACATTTTTAACTAATATGTATTTAATTTTGAAAAATGTATCCAATATTTTTATTTATAATAATTAAAAATATTTAATAAATTTATCATAAATTTTTACAATAACTAATAGTGAAAGATAGAAATATTAATTACTATAGTTAAGGTAGCAATACGTTTATCAAGTGGTTAAACTAAAATTATAAGTGTCAAAATTGACAAAACACTATATATAATGTAAATATTGTGGAAATATAATACCTTATAATGTCATAATATGGAAATTTATCTATTTTAGAGAGTTATATCTTGTCAAAAATGTAAATACACTAGTTTGTTTTCCAAAGAATTATAAGTGTAACTGTCACCTCACTTGTAAAAGGCCACCACTCTACTATCTTCTTCACACTATTACACATATTTTATCACTTAATAATAATCCCAATCACATCCAAAAATTCATCCCCTCATTATTGAATACATTATATATTCATAAATGAATTCTATAAATACTTTAGATATAATATTAAATATTTGGTTTGGGGAGAGATAAAATTCTCATCTATGCATTTTTGAACTACTTATTTTCCACTTCCATAAAATATTTATAAAATATTATCATATAATAACAATAGTATATATTATATAATTATATTTTTTATATTAAATTTATACCCACAATTAATTTCCTCTTCCATAAAATTGTATACGAATTCATCATTAGTGTGTGTGATGGTCTATCTCCTTCCAAACAGATGTCTTCCATTTTCCATAATCCCATTTCACAAATTTTTCTGATGATAGATTTAATATATATATATATATATATATATATATCATTTTATTAATAATTATACATATGTAGCTTTTATATCATATATAACTTATTAATTACCATTTTTCATGGGAGATGAAAACATTGATCATCTGTGTGGAGGACTACAACATCGCGATGCAATTTGATTCATTTTTCCAAAACGTTTTACTCATTAGGTAATGAATTTAAAAATAATTGATATAAATCATATTCATGAAATATGAATTATTATATTTAGATATTTATCATTCATAAAATATAATATATCATTTTCTTTCTCACACTAGAAAATTAAAATGGCATTCCTTTTGATTTGTTCTACCACATTTATTAAGTGATGTGAGTCTTTTTTATCACCACATTAAAATATTGATATATATAATATTATTTATGGAAATAATATGGTATTTATGAAATTATTTTCATTATTTTACAATATGATAATACATACTTTCCATAAATATTGATCATTGAAGAATTGATACATTATGTAGCACTGCTTATTTTTAGTAAGTAACCCTTTAAATATTATTTTTATGTATATAAATTATATGGGTGAATTATGGGAGAGTTTAGATAAGTTTTGAAGTTTTTTATGGATTTTATATAGGTTCATAGTTTGTTCATGGTTTCAAAAATTCATGTAACACCTACAACAAACTGTGCATAGTGAGATAGGTGAAAAGGAAAGGCACACGTGCTTTAGACGGTTTTCTCAAACAATATGTCCATCAAGGAGAAACCATGCACTTTGAAATAGTTTATTTTGATTTTGGGGCAGTGTATTAAACAATTTTGGTTCATGGTTTGGAATACATGCAAGAAAACTATGTGAGTATTATCTTTTAGGTAGAGGTAGGCTCACGTTTAGTGCATGGTTTTCCTAACCATGTGACTAACCATGCTCGGGTCAAAAGTGACATCCTAAAATTGTGGATCTCCATAGTTTTTTCATGAAACCCCCTCATTATTCTTCCTATGTTTCCTTAACCTAATTTTATCTCATCCCAATGTTCATTTAATGTTCTTCCATTCATCTAATAGAGATATGAAGGCTTCCTTTTGTGATTTGAAGCTAATTCCTCTTGGTAAGTAATCGTTATTTGTCATTCTTAGTGATTTTTAATACATTTACTTCTCTATATCTATAGTTTTCTTAGATATATTCCCATTATATATATATATATGACAGTTTATGAATAACATGGTAATATTTTGCTTAGATTTTTATTTATGAAGACATCTTAGGTGGGTTCATGGATATTCAACCCGGTTATTGACATTTTTCGTATCGTTTTTCATTTATTAATAAATATTGAGGAATGTGGATTCAATTTTAAATCCTATAATTATAATATGGATTCTTGGTTTCATATTCATTGTTTTTTTGAATGTTATTTTTTATTTAAATTTCAATTATTATTGAAATCCCTCTTGAGTGACAGTTTTTGGAATTTTGGGAATTCGGGGTTCTCTTGGAATGTGATTTTGGTAACGTAAATTTAAAATATAGACTTTAAAATGATGGATTCATTTTTATTCATTGAAAAAGTCAATAAAGTATTTTTATTGAAATATATTATTAATGTTTTTCAATAAAATGGTGTTTTAATTAAATGGATGACGTGGTGGTATTGGCATGGTTTGACATAATGGGTTTCTGTGAGCACAAATTGCATTTACGAGGTGTGGTTGAAATATATCTTTTTTCTTAGTGCCAATGGATTAATGGGTAATTGGATATAATTAATATGTGATAAAATGGTATATCAACAAGAAACTAATCATGAATATGGATCTATCATGATGATGTATGCATGGATGTTGGTGTAGCTATATGGAATCAAATAGTTATTCCAATTGGAAATTGTGAAATGTTTTTAAAGAATTTTTTGGCTGAACTCTTTTAAGAATTGTTTTTTGTAAGACAGTTTGATATGGAAATTGTTTATATTTAGTTAAAACCTATTTTAGAATGTTTTTTATATATTTTTTTATTTAAATGTTTCTAACATGTTTTATCCTATGAGAGTGATTGGGGAAGTCATTGTGGACAGTAAACTATGATTCATTACTCTGTTATGATTATTAGTGTTGGTTCATTTAATGATTTCATCTATCAATACTATGTAAAATGTAAATTATCACATTTATGTAGTGGTTCATAGTGATACATGATTAGTTTTTGTAATGTTTGAGCATGGATCCTGTAGAGCGTTGGATTTATGGTTCTTTTTTAGTATTGTTGGTCTTGTAGTCGGTTGTTATATAAATTGATATTGTAGTCTTCCACTAAGGAATTTGGTTTTAGTTTTGTTTTTTAAAATGAAATTATTGAGTTTTCATTTATTTCTTCATGCAATATAAACCATTTACATAGTTGTGGAATATTTGGGTTGATATTTTATTATTAAGGGGGAAATCATCCCCCATGTGTACTGAAGTGCGTCAACATTTATTTCCAACCCTTGGAATCCTTGGGGTTTTGGATAAGGCCCAATAATTCCCTTATTCATTCTTAAGAAAATGTGGTAGATGATGGACATTACAAATTGTATCAGTTTTGTTCTGTCAAATTTCTATTTGGTACATGGTATATCATTTTGTTCGGTCCTTGCATAGAATTTGGTTTTCATTTTCTCAGTCATGTAGTTTATAGTAATTTTGTTTTATTCTATGTGTCAGTTTGTTACAAATGAGTAGGATTATAGTAAAATGAAATACATAGATTAAAAACACATATTTAACCATTTTATGGTCAACTTCTTGTAACCAGGGAGTTGGGTACATAAGTTTTTTGCTGACACTTATAGGATTTTGAATCCTAATGTTATGAGTTTAAGAAATTTGATGAAAATGTAAGGAATTAGAAAAATAAATTCCCCCTAGGAATACATATTTCATTTCTATTAATGAATTTTTATTTGGTAAAAATGTGTTGTTTTTTTGAAAAATATTAAAATTGTATTCTAATGAATTATTTTGAAAAATATTAAGATTGTTTCATTTTAATTATAGTTCGATTTTCAAAAGCATGTGATTATTTTTTAAAAAATGGTTGAACCTGGGAAAGATGAATTTGGAAGGAAATATAGTGACAGTTTATGTGATATAAATAGAGATTTTATTATATTAATTTATAGAGAGTGATACTAATGGTGTTTTGTTCTATTTTATAGAAAATTAAACATGGTAGGCATCGTAGAAACCAATTGGAAAAACCTGCAGAGAACACAGTTTCACCTGAGCTGCATGTGAACCAACAACGAGTTCATTGTGTTTTCGATGTGATTTATGTTGTAAAAAATAGGAGCATGTGGGATGATCCAAATAAAGTGGATCATTCTATACCATTCTGAAATTAGAATCCACCAATCATTCTGGGAGATTTATATCCAGAAAAGGATGAGGTGTGGATGAATAGGATGAATCATATCATCAATTTAATCATCACACTAGCAAATATGAATTTCAATATGGTGACATATATTCTAGAGGATCTTTCATTATAAATTTTTTATCTATCATTTTAAGATAATGTGGATAAATACCTTTATTGGATGGATATTGAGGACTTTTTCAACAAACAATTCCATCCAAACAAGTTCATGATTCAGAGAATAATGGAATTAATTGGCATAAAGTAGGAAAATATCTCTATCATAGATTATGAGGCTATATTCACAAATGTAGTGTTATTTTCATCCAATGCTTCTACTAGTGGGTCCTTAAAGGAATGAATATCTGAATTAGGGGTGTAAAATCATATTTTTTATAAGATTAATGTTCTTTTTATTATGCACAATACAAAGATAGACAATAAGGTGATATTATCTAAAAGGGATATATCATGATATATGGGAATATGAAGTATTTGATACCCATAGGTCATGGTGGGAACTCTAATGCTAGAGGAAATTAAAAGAGGGACACCTATTTTCTGGGTCGGAGCATGAATCAGAATAAAACTGTCGGATCAGTGAAACTTTTTTCAATGATAAAGAGCCATGATGGATGTTTTAACGTGGTTAATTTGACCACATTAATTGATAGTTCATATCAACACTAAGATCATGCCACAAGAGTAACAATACAGGGAATCTATAATTCTATTGTCATAGTGCCCCATGTTGTAGTGATCGGGATACTTCTCAGGTATTTTAGGCATTGAATGCTTTGAAAGGACGAGCGAAGTTGAATATATCTTGTTATCATAATAGTGCTATCCATTCTACTTACTAGAATACAATGACTCTTAAGTCATTTCAATCTTAATAGGGAAACAAGGAAAAAATTGGTGTGACAAAAAAATATTTGGAGGTGAGTAGGTGATTTTGGATGATCAAGATGGTCCATCTATTGTGTCAAGTACACTTATTTTGAATTATACCGTTACAAATGTATTGTTTGATATAGGTGGGTCCCATTTTGTTATTTCAAATCATGTTATTGATTTTCTATGTTCCAATTTTGAGTTCTTTCCTTATATGATAAAACTACACACTCCTATTGGGAAAATGGAATGTCGAGCCATTATGTGTATAGAAAGTATCATAACTATTCAGGTAGATGAACTGAATTGGGATTTCATTGTGCTAGATATGAATGTTTATTTAATAATATTAGAAATAGATTATTTGAATCCATTTGAGTCTCACACCAACTATTATACTAGAGTGGTAAGTTTTAAAATTGAGGATGCAACTAAAAATTTCATTCAAGGTGACCAGAGTGTAAAGACAACAGAAACAATCTTATTTTCCATAGAATTGGAAAGGAACTCATAGTATTTTGAAGCATTGAACATTTCATTGATGGAAAATATCATGTATAATAATTTTCCACCAATTATTGACTCATTTTTAGATGTTTTTCCGAACAAATTCTTAGGGTTACCACCTATAAGGGAAATTGATTTTTTGATTGATCTCCATATGGGGACTATTCTGATTACCCTTACATCATGTATAAAGGAAAGAACTGAATTATAGGGATTTAATGAAAAATTAGGGGATCTATAATTAAAAGGATTCATTTGTTCTTGTATGACTCTATGGAATGAACCAAACAAATTCATAAAGAAAGCAGATGGAACTCTTCACTTATGTGTGGACTATCATAAGCACAAAAATGTTACAAAAATGTATAAGTGTCTACTTACATACATTGATGATCAATTTTAATAATTTAAGGGAGATATTTGTTTCAAAAAAAATTTACTTTCTATTAGGGTATCACCAATTACGACTTCGAAATGAGTTAATTACAAAGATAGATTTCAGAATAAGATATGGACATTACTAATATGTGGTAATGCCATTAGGTCTTACGAATGAACATGATGTATTTAAATCATTGATCAATTAGATATTTCAGTGTTATCTGAATTCATTTATGGTTGTGTTTATGGAAAACATATTGGTGTATTCGAGGAAAAAGGATGAGCATGAAAAACACTTAGAAATTGTTTTTAGAATCATCATTGACATTTAGTTGAATGAAAATTCATCAAAGTGTGATATTTTGATACAAGAGGTTCTATTTATTGGCTATTTAATTTCTAAAAGAGTTGTTTCAGTTCATTCGGACAAGATAAAATCTATTATCTATTGTCAGCCTCCAAAAACATCTTTGAGATACGAAGCATCCTTGGTCTAGCTACTTTTTACTGACACTTTGTGTATGAATTCCCATTACATTATTCACCTATTAATTCATTTAAAAATAAAAATATTCCATTACAACATGATAATGAATTTTCAATTTCAATTTTATAGATTAAGGACCACGATACATCTGCATCGATCATGATTTTGTTTATAATTAGGACAAGGATAAGTGGTTTATTGTGATGCTTTGGGATCAGGGTTGGGGTGTTCACTCATACAATGAAATCATGTTATTTCTTATGGATCATGGTATGTATGGGTTAATGAGAATAACTAACCATCAAATGATATTAAGTTATTTGTCACAGATTATTAGATGATGTCCTATAATCATTATCTCATTTGGGGGAATTGTATTTTGTTTACGGATCATAAGATGTTGAAACATATATTCTGACAATTGGATATAAATTTTAGGAAATTAAAATGGATGGAATATCACTAAATATTCTAATTTGACTTGATATAAACACTAGTTAAAAGAAATTTTATAGTCAATTCATTAAGAAGAATTATATATTCTTAGTTAGTAAAATAGGTTTCAGTTGAGTGTTTGTTTTAGTTAGTCTTAGCTGATATGCTTGTATAATGTGAAGACCCAAGTGTTGTTTTGGTTTTATTCCTAGTTTTATTTGTTCTTTATTTTAAAAATATGAATAAAGTAAAAAATATTTTGGATTCAGAATATTTTGAGATGAGTTCAAAACTCAATGGTTGGGAGACAATTGAGGAATGTATGTTTGAAGAAGGTTCACTAATATGGTTCAAAAAATAGATGGTCATACCTACATATTTGTTTGTAAAAAACATTTCATGCTTATCATCATTTGATATGGGTTTTCAATCATAGAAAACATAATATTATTATGTTATTACAAGAATATGTTTTGTGGGTTGACATAAAAAATGAAGGTGGTAGAGTTTGTTTCATGATTCATAACTTCCTTATATGTTATGGACTAACATCAATAACCACCAGGTATGTTAATTTCATTTCCTATTCTATAGTGGAAATGGGAGATGATAAATATGTACTTTGTTACATGTCTCCCAAGAACAATTTAGAAACATGAATCCATATTAGGGACTGTGTGTCAGCTTATAATATCAGCCCATTTCATTCCGATTCATGAAAATAATACAGTGGAGAATCTATGAAAAATATATATTTGATAAGTGGTAAGGATGAATGGAATACTGGTTTCAATCATATTAAAGAGAGATATAAGGGTTTCATGAAGTTTCTTGAAATACCTACTGAAATACCTTGGGACTTAGTTGACTATGAGTACGACATATCATCCTTAAACTAACTCACAGTCAGAAAGGATGAAACAAACATTGGAAAGCATGTTACTAGTTTTTGTAAAATAATTTAGTGGGTCAAGGAAATAGAATATGCCATTAATGGAGTTATTGAATAATAATAGCTAAAGTGCCTTAATACGTATAGATCTGTTTGAATCATTATATGGAAATCCTTCTCATTCTCCATAATGTTTTGTGGAAATTGGTGATATATCAATAGTTAGGTTGAGCATTGTCTATAAAATAATGGCTAATATTTTTCTGATCAGAAAACTGATGGAGAGGATGTGGAGTTGTAAACAAATCATACAATGATGATCATTGAAATCTGATTCCCTTCTAATTGAGTGACTATATATTCATGAGTATTTCACCAAATATTGGAAAGTGCCGTTTTGGGAGGCAGGGAATGGTGTCTCTTCGATTCATAGGTTCTTTTGAGATACTAGAACTGGTTGGAGAGGTTACATACCATTTAGAATTATCACCATGAAAAATGTGGTGGATAATATGTTCTATGTATCTCAATTGAAGAAGTATCAGTCTGATCCTGACCATGTGACTAGACTGGATCATGTTTTCATAGAGCCAAATGCTTCATTGCCTCACATGCCCATGCATATTATCATTTGGAAAGAGAAACTCTTGCATTTTAAAAAGCGTAAAAAAATGTGGGTATTGTGGGAACATAGTGAAATTTAGGACGTTTCTTGGGATCTAGTAAAGGAAATTAATGAGAAATGGTTGTAACTATTTTAGTGCATCATTGTTTTTTACATTTGGAGACGGAAAATTCAATGGTGGGTACAATATATCACCCACATTTTCATGTAGGTAACAAATTAATTATAGTTTTTATGTATATAACGTATATGGGTGACCTTTTTTAGAGTTTTAATAACTTTTGGAGTATTTGGTGTCTTTTATATAGGATCGTGGTTTGTCTATGGTTTGGGAGAATCATGCCAAAAATAAAAGAAAACCATTCACATTAACACATGGGAAAAAGGAATGCAACAAATGAAGAGTACAATTTCCCAAAACCATGCATCCACCATGGAGAAAACATGTACATTAAAACAATGGATTTGGGTTTTTTTAGAAAGCGGGTTTGGTATGGTTGTTTGATATTTTGGAAACCTTGCGATCAAAAAATGGATGTTTTATCCTTATGGATGTGTCTGGTGAATGATTTGTGGGTGTTTTCTGTAACGCCCCGACCCCAGTTACCCAGATTCGGTGCATTATTACATAACATTGGCATGATCACAAGAAAGATCAAATCTCGAAAGACCGATTGGTTTAGTAGCCTTGGAAACACTAGATATATTCATAATTTTTACATTACATCATAAAATGAAAAACTACTACAACAACATAAAGTTTCCACAATCCACACTATTAACCCCTCATAAAATCCCTGCAGGTCATTCATAACTTACTTCTTCACATCCTGGGAAAAATAAAACATAGAAAAGGGGTGAGCTCAAATGCCCAGTAAGGATAACAATATAGCGGAAACTTTCATAAATAAGAATAAACATTTAAGGCAATGTATAACTAAAACAAAAGCCGTTTAAATATGAACTTTCAACATGGTATGACATAAATAAAATGAAATAATGCCATTTACTTATTCACATGGATATTCTACTAATAGAATAATCACATGCAAAAATAAATAACCACTTTCATAATGTTGGAATGCATAATGCCGGACTATCATAACCACATAGCCAAGGCCTCGTGCCAAGACTACAAATAAGATTTTGTCAAGGCCTTGTGCCAAGACACTAGTTTGTCTCATGAGACCTACCGATGCATCGAGGAGCTATAGCGGGCTCCACCCGTCACATATTAAGTCCAATGCATTCCCATATGAAAAGGTTTAAACATAACATAAACATTCGTATTAAAACTAGCATACGAAATGTCAATACTTTCACCATAAACTATGAATGGTATAAAAATAGCACATCCACAGTCAAACATATCACAAAACCTTCAATACAATATAGAAGTTTTGTATCATAATAAATAATCTTAAAATCCATCAATGGATGTTGACATAGATGAAATCAAAATTCTTTTTAAAGAAATATCTCCTTTTAATAAAACATTTTCTTTGAAAATATTCTTATAAGCTTGTAAGGTAAGCTTTGAAGATTTTATAACGGCGGAAAATAGCTGCACCCGCCGTATAAGTTAAAAAAACATTCTTACCTTAATTCTGTCGAAAAGGTTAAAAAGGACCTTGTTTTGAAAATGACCGAAAGATTACTTTATAAACCACTTATAAAAGTCAAAAAGGGTATAAATGACTTTAACTCATATTCTAGTAAATAGTAAAAATGTTTTGAAATGCATTTTTAAGAAACATGGATGTGGATGATAAAGAGATCCCAGTAGATTATTACGTATAAACAACCTTGCATAATGAAGAGGTTGTAAAGTAAACCCTTACATTGTACTTTTCCTTGGTTGGGGTAGGTTAACCTCCTGTATAATGGTGAAATAGTTGTTATTAAATTATACAAGAATCATATATATTAATATGATATCATATATGATCTTTTAACATTGATTTGTTAATAATATCTTAGAATTATCGTTGTTTCGGGAGTTAACTTACTCATTTTATTTTATATGTTTTGTTACATAAGCCATGGTTGTTGTATATTATTCATATCCAGAATGATATCCAGTCCTTAAACATTATTTTTAAATCATCAAATGATAATTATACTTGAATGGATACGATGGAGAATGAATCTCATCGCGTTCGTGGAGACGGTAGTCCGTACGTACGCACGAGCGGCAATATCATTCTTTTGATATTAAAATAATATATAAATGGATGGTATATCATATATACAGAATCATTAACATGTTATATTTATTATTTACATGAGTTACACATCATTATTATACCCATCCAAATAATATTATATTGAATAATAATTACACCACGACGTGGAGACGGTAAGCCGTACGTACGCACGTATGGTGACATGTTATTCAAAGGGTGGATAGAATAATGAATATGATTGTACCATATTTATAATAACATCACAGTATATGTGAGATACTGGAGTTATTATTTTAGAATGGTAAGATCAAAGGAAGAAGAAGTGGAAGAAGAAATGAACTTGGAGAAGGGTGGTGAAATCATTACCTCTTCTTCGGGTTCTTCCTTTTGATTTGATCAAAAGGGCTCCTTAGGTTGGATTTCTGATCAAACTAAGGCCTCTAGGTTGTATTGAGGGATGTTGGGAGAGTATTTGGGCAGAGTTTGGCCGAACCAAAAGGCTTTTAAGGTGTGAAGAAATGAGAAGGAGGAGTGCCCTTTTATAAGAGGGGTGAGGGGCACCTTTGGAAAAGATAGAAATATTAATTTATAATAAATTTATATTAGGTTTCTAATGGCACCAAAGTTTATTATTCAAAGGTTAAGGTGAGGATAGGTCGAAAACCACTCAACCAATATAATTTAGACAGGTTTGGGTACTTATATTAACCTTATCTTTAAGTATTAACTCTAAGTTAATTAGTTTCACTTTTACAATGTCTCTTTGTATTTTTATATAATATGGTTAATAAACTTACTATATACATCCAAGAGACCCCCAAGTGGTACATTAATGATGAAACTATCATGATATAAGTCTCTTGGCCGAAACGTAGATTTTTAGGAATTTAATATCAATTAATAATATAATATTTGTTTTAAGAACTCTTTTATGTCAATTTTGACACTATTCAATAGTTGATTTTTTTGAAACTCATAAAAGATTGATTACTTCGAACAAAGTCAATTAAATCAATCCTAATATATCATATTATCCTAGAAAATTAGTTTAATTCATTAAAAGTTTAATATTATATTTATTTGGGTATTTATAATATCAATTATTTTAATTTTTTACTATTATAGTAATTACTGCATCATCATTGTGTCATAAATAAATTAAATTATTTAATGTCTAAAAATTATAAATAAAATATCATTATGTAGGAAATCCTTTTATCGTTCTAATGAATATTTATAATCTAAAATCCAACATATATAACCATATGTAACAATTGTTTTTCTAAAAGATATATGCTTGTGTCATTTTTGTATTCATTTTAACTTAATTAAAATAAAGTGTCATTATCACTTACAAGTGGATCCATGGGGTCCCAAAATAGACCCAAAGATTCCCATGGTCGACCATGTATCAACCAATAGGGTTAAGACACGTTTTAGGGTAATTTAGTATTATTATAATATTATTTTTTAACCCTTATTTACCGGATTTACCCTTAACCATGGTAAATAAAATATTTACCGCAGTAATTATTCAAAATGTCTAAAAATAAAAGTTACCTATTTACACAATTTTAACATCCTGATTCCAAATATGGAATCCATTTTCCTAAATTCTAAACACAGAAGTGGCAGAAATTAATTTAAAATTAATTGCCGCTGTCAAAACAAAAAGCGTGTTTTTAAGAGATAATAACTATCAAAAGATTGACACTTGTTTATGTTCGGTTTAATTGTAAAATTATGTCCAATGACCAACATTATATTAAATGGTAAAAATATATTCTAAATATACTTTAAAACCACTAAAATTCATAATTTATCACTATTAATTATTTTGATTAAAAAAGTTGTTTTTAATTAAAATTTAGTAATTTTCACTATTCATCAAAATATGAAAGTTATCCGAAATGTACCAAAATTTCACCTTAGGCTAAATTCGATATTCCGAATCCAAATATGAAGTCCATTTTAAAATATAAAATATATATAATTTTAAAAAGTAGGTATTACTATTCATAACGGCTAGTTTGATTGGTTGTGGTGTGTATTAAAACTCAAGGTTGCGTACAACACACGCTACTGTATTATTCAAAGAAAGTGTACCGTGGAAGCTTGGGATGTTTCATTTTAAATTTTTGATGTCCCCATTTAGTCAAAAAGTTTAAAATATTGTATTTAAAAAGGGTTCACTATTAAAAGTTGATAAAAGTGCAATACTGAAAATGAATTTGTTCTTGCATTATACCTAAGAAACTCATAATATGGATTCTAAAATTATAAGGATTATATAAAGTTTAAAATTTAGATAATACTATTCATGACCTCTTTTAATGGATTTTTTTTGGTAAGTCATGGTGCAATTGAACTCGGTGTTGCGTGTAGTGCAAGTTATTGAATTATTTTGAAGAAATAACACACTATGAAATCTTGGGGTGTTACATTCTCCCCTCCTTCAATAAATTGCGTCCTCGCAATTTGAAATTGTTCTTCGAAAATAAAAGGTTGAAAGTAGAAAATATATTTGTGGGAAAACCCACATCGGAAATTGGGTTACTAAAATTTAGTCTTAATATGAGGAAAAGAGAAATCAAAGGGTCACCACCAAATTATGATCTCGATTAGGAGAACATTGGTGGAAATTGGAGACATATAATCGGAGGAAAAACGTAAATATTTATAGGTAGTGATTGAGGTCATCAATCACAAAAAGTATAAAATTGAGGTCCTTAAACTCATAAATCTATGATGATTTGAATTACCATCGGTTCAACAAAATATAGGGTATTGGGATAACACATTTTTGACGTTTCAAAATATCTTAGTTGAAATCCCACATCGAAAAATGAATTAATGAGGCCTCTATTTAAAATAAAGAGTCGAAAGTATGAAGATTACAGAAAATAACACATACTAGGGTTCCATGTAGGAAAATATGGATATGGAAGAAAAATCTAACCATCAATTATATGATGGAGAGTGGTAGAGAACATGGCTATAAAAAGGCCAACAATCCCAAAGCCATAAATTAGTGATGATTTAAGGTACCATCTAGGAAAACATTTTTGTTCAAAGTTGCTTTTCTTAATATTGAGGAATTTATTTATGAGATTGGCTAAGATCATAAGGAGATATACTTACTTTATAATTAGAGTTTTATCCATTAATAAATTTCTACCACAAACTCATCTTTCATTCTAAAAGATAATAGAATGTAAAAAAAATTCTATTTACACTATTCGTATAGGGTTCCAAAATAAACGAATTTATAATTCATCTACATGATCTTTTAATAAAAACTACATTATTTAATCCAGGACATCTCATGGTCCAGTGGTAGGTGATACACCCTTGTCGCCCTTCGGTTGCGGGTTCAAGTCTCGCAGCCTTGCCGGACGCGACGGGTTGCCGCCCGACCTCCGGGTTGTCCTTTTATGGAAATCCAAAATAATCCAAACTAGAACTATCCAAAATACTTCTGTCCAAACTCACAGTCTAACATTTATAAGGAAGGTAAACATAATATAGATCCTTTTTACCCCGTAATAGCATATGAATACCTTCATCATGTATTACCATATTCCTTATTGATTACATTCATGCTCCCTTATTCCATATAGAATGCTGGATATACTTCATCAATCCAAAAATGTTTTAAACCCCAACAATGATGGAATATACAAATCATTAATCAGTTCCAAGGTAGTCAAGAATATCCAATATATTTTTTCCAAAATAATCATGTATTATTCGAAAATCACTACCTCGGTATCAGAACTATATTATGGTTTATCATTCTCTCAACCATATATTTTCCAAAAATTTATCCTGCTATTGAGTCAGTTTTCTTTGTTCCACACAATCTCAAGTCCTTAATGAAATAGTACTACAGTACAATCCTTATATACTCCATAATTATTATAACAAGTACATTGTTGATACAACACTCAATTGACATAATCAACATAAGAACTCTAATCATTCCTCTTCATCTGTGGTAGTATCATAACTTGATTATTATCCAATAGCATCATTTGTGTCATAGTCTGATGACTGGGACATAGGATCGCGTAGTGTCCAAACTCCTTGCAAATGAAGCATTGTACATTTGAAACCATTTTCTTACCCTTGCAGTCATGTACTTTGTGCCCTTTTCCTCCACACTTATAACAAACTCCCATTCCTTTCAGGCAAGTTCCAGGGTGTTTCTTTCCACAGTTACCACATATGGGAAAATTCTTTTTTCCCTCTTCCCTTTATCCATCTTTCTCTCTTCCATCCTTTTCTTCTCTTGCTTCCCTTTAAAGCCATAGGACTCAGTAATCTCTTTACTTATCTTATCAATACATGATATTATTTCTTCATATGATGATAATACATGGGAGACTATTTCTCTTATAAATTATAGCTTAAGACCATGAAAGATATGATCCTTCCTTCTCTTTGGATCATGTGCATTTCTGGAGTTCTCATTCCTTCTACTGGGCGCCATTTCTAAACAATGGCATACACTAGATCAGTTTATGAATCAAAATACATAATCCCATACTTATAAAACACTTAACATAAATTGAACTATTTATGGATATAATCCATAATCATAAGAATGTTTTCTTTGAGTAAGTATATACTCATAATCCCTTCAAAATGATTTGTAAAGAAAATGAGAGTTATCCTAAACATATCCCCCGGGAGTGTCGTAACCAGGAGTACTGCAAGGCCCGTTGTCGTGCACCAGTTCCCGTTCGAGTCTAGCTCAAAGCGGTGTTTTTGGGTTTTACCCCTAGGTACATCTGTGCCAGAGCCGCCTCTACCTGCTCGTATCCAGACAGGGATGTATTGCTCGGAAAACTCACAAAATCTCTACAATACCAAAATTCTAGGAAGTTCTTCTATACTAAACCTCAAAGTTAATCTTAGGTCTACGTGCTCTAATCAGAGTTTATCTAAATCTAGCTTCCAAGGTTTGTACTAAACTTCCTCTGATACCAACTGTAACGCCCCGACCCCAGTTACCCAGAGTCGGTGCATTATTACATAACATTGGCATGATCACAAGAAAGATCAAATCTCGAAAGACCGATTGGTTTAGTAGCCTTGGAAACACTAGATATATTCATAAGTTTTACATTACATCATAAAATGAAAAACTACTACAACAACATAAAGTTTCCACAATCCACACCATTAACCCCTCATAAAATCCCTGCAGGTCATTCATAACTTACTTCTTCACATCCTGGGAAAAATAAAACATAGAAAAGGGGTGAGCTCAAACGCCCAGTAAGGATAACAATATAGCGGGAACTTTCATAAATAAGAATAAACATTTAAGGCAATGTATAACTAAAACAAAAGCCTTTTAAATATGAACTTTCAACATGGTATGACATAAATAAAATGAAATAATGCCATTTACTTATTCACATGGATATTCTACTAATCGAATAATCACATGCAAAAATCAATAACCAATTTCATAATGTTGGAATGCATAATGCCAGACTATCATAACCACATAGCCAAGGCCTCGTGCCAAGACTACAAATATGATTTTGTCAAGGCATTGTGCCAAGACACTAGTTTGTCTCATGAGACCTACCGATGCATCGAGGAGCTATAGCGGGCTCCACCCGTCACAAATTAAGTCCAATGCATTCCCATATGAAAAGGTTTAAACATAACATAAACATTCGTATTAAAACTAGCATACTAAATGTCAATACTTTCACCATAAACTATGAATGGTATAAAAATATCACATCCACAGTCAAACATATCACAAAACCTTCAATACAATATAGAAGTTTTGTATCATAATAAATAATCTTAAAATCCATCAAAGGATGTTGACATAGATGAAATCAAAATTCTTTTTAAAGAAATATCTCCTTTTAATAAAACATTTTCTTTGAAAATATTCTTATAAGCTGGTAAGGGAAGCTTTGAAGATTTTATAACGGCGGAAAATAGCCGCACCCGCCGTATAAGTTAAAAAAACATTCTTACCTTAATTCTGTCGAAAAGGTTAAAAAGGACCTTGTTTTGAAAACGACCGAAAGATTCCTTTATAAACCACTTATAAAAGTCAAAAAGGGTATAAATGACTTTAACTCATATTCTAGTAAATAGTAAAAATGTTTTGAAATGCATTTTTAAGAAACATGGATGTTGATGATAAAGAGATCCCAGTAGATTATTACGTATAAACAACCTTGGATAATGAAGAGGTTGTAAAGTAAACCCTTACCTTGTACTTTTCCTTGGTTGGGGTAGGTTAACCTCCTGTATAATGGTGAAATAGTTGTTATTAAATTATACAAGAATCATATATATTAATATGATATCATATATGATCTTTTAACATTGATTTGTTAATAATATCTTAGAATTATCGTTGTTTCGGGAGTTAACTTACTCATTTTCTTTTATATGTTTTGTTACATAAGCCATGGTTGTTGTATCTTATTCATATCCTGAATGATATCCAGTCCTTAAACATCATTTTTAAATCATCAAATGATAATTATACTTGAATGGATACGATGGAGAATGAATCTCATCGCGTTCGTGGAGACGGTAGTCCGTACGTACGCACGAGCGGCAATATCATTCTTTTGATATTAAAATAATATATAAATGGATGGTATATCATATATACAGAATCATTAACATGTTATATTTATTATTTAAATGAGTTACACATCATTATTATACCCATCCAAATAATATTATATTGAATAACAATTACACCACGACGTGGAGACGGTAAGCCGTACGTACGCACGTATGGTGACATGTTATTCAAAGGGTGGATAGAATACTGAATATGATTGTACCATATTTATAATAACATCACAGTATATGTGAGATACTGGAGTTATTATTTTAGAATGGTAAGAACAAAGGAAGAAGAAGTGGAAGAAGAAATGAACTTGGAGAAGGGTGGTGAAATCATTACCTCTTCTTCGGGTTCTTCCTTTTGATTTGATCAAAAGGGCTCCTTAGGATGGCTTTCTGATCAAACTAAGGCCTCTAGGTTGTATTGAGGGATTTTGGGAGAGTATTTGGGTAGAGTTTGGCCGAACCAAAAGGCTTTTAAGGTGTGAAGAAATGAGAAGGAGGAGTGCCCTTTTATAAGAGGGGTGAGGGGCACCTTTGGAAAAGCTAGAAATATTAATTTATAATAAATTCATATTCGGTTTCTAATGGCTCCAAAGTTTATTATTCAAAGGTTAAGGTGGGGATAGGTCGAAAACCACTCAACCAATAGAATTTAGACAGGTTTGGGTACTTATATTAACCTTATCTTTAAGTATTAACTCTAAGTTAATTAGTTTCACTTTTACAATGTCTCTTTGTATTTTTATATAATATGGCTAATAAACTTACTATATACATCAAAGAGACCCCCAAGTGGTAAATTAATAATGAACCTATCATGATATAAGTCTCTTGGCCTAACCATAGATTTTTATGAATTTAATATCAATTAATAATATTATATTTTTTTAAGAACTCTTTTATGTCAATTTTGACACTATTCAATAGTTGATATTTGTGAAACTCATAACAGATTGATTACTTCGAAAAAAGTCAATTAAATAAATCCTAATATATCATATTATCCTATAAAATTAGTTTAATTCATTAAAAGTTTCATATTATATTTATTTGGGTATTTATAATATCAATTATTTTAATTTTTCACTATTATAGTAATTACTGCATCATCATTGTGTCATAAATAAAATAAATTATTTAATGTCTAAAAATTATAAATAAACTATCATTATGTAGGAAATATTTTTAGCTTTCTAATGAATATTTATAATCTAAAATCCAACATATACAACCCTATGTAACAATTGTTTTTCTAAAAGATATATGCTTGTGTCATTTTTGTATTCATTTTAACTTAATTAAAATAAAGTGTCATTATCACTTACAAGTGGATCCATGGGGTCCCAAAATAGACCCAAAGATTCCCATGGTCGACCATGTATCAACCAATAGGGTTAAGACACGTTTTATGGTAATTTAGTATTATTATAATATTAGTTTTTAACCCTTATTTACCGGATTTACCCTTAACCATGGTAAATAAAATATTTACCGCAGTAATTATTCAAAATATCTAAAAATAAAAGTTACCTATTTACACAATTTGAACATCCTGATTCCAAATATGGAATCCATTTTCCTAAATTCTAAACACAGAAGTGGCAGAAATTAATTTAAAATTAATTGCCGCTGTCAAAACAAAAAGCGTGTTTTTAAGAGATAATAACTATCAAAAGATTGACACTTGTTTATGTTCGGTTTAATTGTAAAATTATGTCCAATGACCAACATTATATTAAATGGTAAAAATATATTCTAAATATACTTTAAAACCACTAAAATTCATAATTTATCACTATTAATTATTTTGATTAAAAAAGTTGTTTTTAATTAAAATTTAGTAATTTTCACTATTCATCAAAATATGAAAGTTATCCGAAATGTACCAAAATTTCACCTTAGGCTAAATTCGATATTCCGAATCCAAATATGAAGTCCATTTTAAAATATAAAATATATATAATTTTAAAAAGTAGGTATTACTATTCATAACGTCTAGTTTGATTGGTTGTGGTGTGTGTTAAAACTCAAGGTTGCGTACAACACACGCTACTGTATTATTCAAAGAAAGTGTACCGTGGAAGCTTGGGATGTTTCATTTTAGATTTTTGATGTCCCCATTTAGTCAAAAAGTTTAAAATATTGTATTTAAAAAGGGTTCACTATTAAAAGTTGATAAAAGTGCAATACTGAAAATGAATTTGTTCTTGCATTATATCTAAGAAACTCATAATATGGATTCTAAAATTATAAGGATTATATAAAGTTTAAAATTTATATAATACTATTCATGACCTCTTTTAATGGCTTTTTTTTGGTAAGTCATGGTGCAATTGAACTCGGTGTTGCGTGTAGTGCAAGTTATTGAATTATTTTGAAGAAATAACACACTATGAAATCTTGGGGTGTTACATTTTCCAAACCTTGTGACTAACTGTGCATTGGTCAAATATGAGATCCTGAACTTGTGGATCTCTGTCATTTTCCCTCTAAATCCCTCATTTATTTCCTATGTAGACCAAACTTAATTTTACCACATTCCAATGGTCAAAGAGGGTTCTCTCAGCAACCCTCTTTCAATTTAAAGGCTTCAATTGGTGATTTGAAGGTGATTACTCACGTTAAGTGACCATTATTAGTCATTCTTGGGACCTTTTCTTAGATTTAATCCAATATCTCTTTCTTTATCATAGAAAAATTCCATATTTTTATAGATATAAGATATTGGATCCCAAATATTTTAATTTTTTTGCAGTGTTTTGATAGTGTAATATAACTATGTTGGGGTCATTGAGATTTAACCTGGGTTTTTGGTGTTTTCCATTTCATTTATTGTTTTCAACATAAATCTCATGGTAAATTTCTTCACTCTGGACTCCTCTATTTAGAATAGGAATGTTTGGTTTCATGTTGATTATTTTGACCGAAATTGATATTTTATTATTTGTAAAATAATTTTTGAAATCCCCCTTCATTGGAGGTTTGTGGAATTATGAAAATTGGGTGTTTTGTTAGAAAGGGATTTTGGTAACATGATTTTAAAATGTTTATTTTAAAATGATTGTTTTTTGTTTCATTGAAATTTTTTTTCTATAAAGTGTTGGTTTTATTGAAATGGTTATTCAAAAGTTTTTCAATAAAAGGGTGGTTTAATTGAAATGGTTCAAATGATGATTTCGGTGTGGTTTGGAATAATGTGTTTGGGTGGGTTTATATTATATTTACGAGGCCTGTGGAAATATGACATGGTGATGTGTTTGAATGGTTTAATTGCACAAGGGTTATAATTACATTTTGAAGACTTCGTAGATCGAAAAAACCTCTCATGAGTATGGAACCATCATGATAATTAATGCATGCATCATAGTGTGGATATATTTAATTGAACAGTTATTCCAAATGGATCATGTGAAATGGTTTTAATGTAGGGTCTGGTTTCCTTCTTTGAAAAATGACTACTGTTGGAGAACAATTTGATATGGAAATTAATTATATTTAATTATAAACTGTTTTGGAATTTTTTTTTTATAAATTTTCTTTATAGAAATGTTTCTATAATTTTTTATCCTAATGGCGTGAGTAGGTAAGTCATTGGGAAAAATCCACTGAGTTTTATTACTCATCTTGGCTTTGGAACATTGGTCCTTTTGTAGATATCATCTATCAGTTCAAGGGTAAAGATAATGTATCACATTTTTCTAGTGGTGTAATGTGATACACGGGTAGTTTTGGTGATGTTGTAGCATGGATATTTTCGAGCTTTAGAGTTCTATGCCTTATTGAGTTTTGATTCTCTTGTTGTCTTCTACTAGGTAAATTGATATTTAAGTCTTCCACTATAGGAAATGGTTTTTTTTATTTTTCAATAAATGAAATGTTTGAGTTGTGTTTTATTGATTCATTCATCATATAGCATTTTTTTGGTTGTGTCATGTTTGGGTACATGCTCCATTCATAAAGGGCTTATCATCCCCCAAGCTTATTGAAGCCCTTATGCATTTATTTCTATCCTTTGCTGTATTGGGGATGACACCTATGGAATAATAACACTTTTCCACCTTATCCCAACAATATGGATGAAGAGGGACATTACTTGTTACTCATGTATATATAAGACTTACCATCTCCGTGATCTCAATGTAGTTCATTTATCATAACCACTTTTCCTGGTTGGTTATAGAAGTATAATTGATGAATATATAACATAAAAATTTCATGTGTAATATTTAGAGATTTTTAATTGATGACCTCATTGACCACAATCAACACACCATATACCTTTTTAAATAATGAGCCATACATCCTCAAGAAACCTTATGTGGACTAAATTGATTATGTATTGAAATATATCATTATGATTTAATGTAATACATAACTTAATTATTAGGTGTTAATCATGTAAAATATTGTTAATAAATAATGTAATTGATTATATCTTATTATAGATGAAATAAGGGACATATAAGGAAACATTGAAATATAGATAAGGTTTTCACATCTCACTTTTACTTTGGTGATACATATACCATATTCAAATTTTATTTATATTATGTGGTGTTTACACTACCAATGAATTTATTTTATGATTATTTTCCTGAAAATTATTTGAAGTTACAAATCTACATCAGGTTCATTATTTTAATGTGGTTTTGATCCAGTTATTAACAACATCGTATGAGACTTCATCTCAATTTCCTTTTATTGAGACATATTGTAATGTTATGCAGCTAATTTATATTTTATAGTACAAATAATAATCCTTTTATATTTTATATAATTAATCCTTAACAAATTGGACTATTTTATATTATAGTAGTTATTATTTCATCTAACAATATTTGAATTAATAATTACCAAAATTTTAAAGGCTTTAGGTTAAAATAGATTTTATTTTAGTGTTTTATATGTTCAAGGATATTTTGGAGTAAATAATGTGAAATTATTTTCTTGAACCACATATAATTTATTCTCCTATGGTTTTGAAAGTGTTATGAATGTTTTTTCCATTTCCTATATTCTGGATTGATGAAACATAAAGAATATCATTTGTATGTGATACCATTATTTTAATTTAATTTTGATCTGGTATCATCTTCATTCATATACATGTTTTATAAAATGTTTACAGAATTTTTCATTTCTAAAAAAATTGATAATTGTTTTAAATAATATTTTAACTTCTTATAAAATGGTTTAAATTGTTATTTCTAAATATTTTCTAAAATAGTTCTCTTTTGACTCTATTTTCCAATTTTTTTTTGAAATGAATGGTTATTTTTTTAATTTATAACAGAAATATATTTTCCCACCCTATTATCTATTCTTTTCATTAAGGATTCCATGATATATTTCTATGCCCAAATTTCAAGGAAATGTATATTAAAAATATTTTTTAATTGCTATATTTTAAAACTAATCTTCTAATTAGCAAATTATGTTTCCTAAAATAATGTTTTTAATTATTGTTTAATGTTGTTCCCATTCATCAATGTAAAAATGGTTATAATTACGTATTTTCTATAGGTGAAAATTTTAATGTCTACCATAGTAATTCTATATATGTAAGGATTATTATTTTTTTGAAGGAGATTATAATAGAACCTATTTTACTATTTTTGGTTGATTTTGTTTCAAATATATTTTTTTAGAACCCATTTAATTCTCATGGGTAAATAAGGTTTTGTAGAGACTATTATGGAACTTGTTTCATATCCATTGTTTAGTCATGATTCAATGTGATTTTAATTAAACATGTTTCATTTCCTTGGGTAAATAATTTTTAAATTCTGTTTGCATGGAACAAATTTTATTTATGTGTTAATTATGTTCGAATGATATTATCATGAATCTTGTTTTTTTCCCACGAGTGATTCATGAAATGAATGAAAAATAATTATTTTAGTCCATAAAAATGAATGATTATAAATTTTTTATTCGTGAATACTACTTGTACAATATAAATGATCATGGTTGAACCCAATTATCACTATGTTAATTGGTGTTCCTAGATACCATTTTGTGTGCTCGATATAGATTATATGACGGTTTGGTCGATATTCCTTTGGGTGAGACTGATAGATCATATATGATGGGTAAGAATAGATAGTTATCCCATGTTTTGAGTAATTATTATGTTACTTAATAGTTATATAGTATGTGGGTCTTATGGTTATTCCAATTATAAGGGTTTTGTATGGGTTCTATGACGATGGTGTTCCATGATATCACCATGTTTTACATATTATTTATATTCACTTATAATGTTTCCTTTAATAAATATTGATATCATGTAGCTCATGATTATTGATTATTATGACCAATTAACTTTTTAAATCATTATTATATATTCCATACATTATTATTCAGGTATTCATGTGTATGAGTTATTTTATGATTATTTCATTCACTCTGATTATGTCCTCATACCCTTATTCACATCCTCTACTCAATAAAGACAATCAGTTGATAATGATAATGTTTACCATTACTGAGATTTTGAACTCACCATTTTTATGTTTCATTTTCAATAATCTCTCATGAATTATATTGAATGAAATATTTCATGTAGGGTACCCTATGGATGATGATGATTACTTAATTTGATCTAATAAATATTTTGTTAAGTGGGAGAAATTATCATTTTAAAACATTGGAATTATTTTCCAAGGGATATTACTAATTCTGTAAAACAATAATCTTAAACTTTATTTGGGTATATAGGTGATCCCAAAATTACTTTTTTTATTGTACGGATAAAACTAGGTCACCTTAATTACTATAAAATATAAATACTTAATACCTATGATTTCAACACTGGGTCTGGGAGTGTGGATTATGGCTTGTAATAATTGGTTGTAGAGGAAATGTTTAGATAATTTTGGAGATTAATATTTTTTCAAATGGGATTATTTTAATATTTTTGGATACTATCGTAGGCCTATAAGGTTATTTTGTATCACGTGTTTAATGTGTTAGACATCCCATTTGATGTTTTAGGTGATGGTTTATAATGTTTATTAATGATACTTAAGTATAGTTTTTATTAAGTTGATGTGTACGTAAATATCTAATTTAATGTGAAGTATTCCATTAAATTATTTTAACATAATATTTAAGGTATTTATTAGCTTTCGTATTTATATGATCCTTGATATTGAGGTAAATTTGGGAGCACATGTGTTTATTTATAGAAGACCATGAGATTGAAAAGTGATATAGTGACCATGTGATTAATGTTAGTTTAAAATAAGATCTCTATATTTTTATTCATGTAATAAGAAAGATATGATATAACCATTTTAGATAAAAAAATCTTTAATTTTTACTTTTAAAAGTTATTTTGTATATGATGTACTTTTTTATATAAAATTATTTAGATTTAACATAGGGTGTTACTATAGAATTTTTTTATTAATGAATTATTTCAACATATAATGGTTGAAAATTTTTAGGTATTATCTTATAATGTTAATAACATTTATTTTTTTGTTAATATCTAGATATTGGTGAAATATCGTGCTTAACTATTTCACAATTAATTTTTCTGTTAAAATATAATTTTAGTTATTCATTCATGATAAATTCACCTTGAATAATCATAGTTTGGAGAATGACATGGTATTAAAGTGGAAATTGTTTAAGGAAATAAATTTTATCATATCATGTTAGTATATTTCATTTTTTTTCTATGCCTAGTTGTTAAGGAATTAATCACCCACATTAAATAGATATTCAATCAAATTTGTTTCCTATTACCATTATTTTTATGATTTCAATGTCCTTTTACACACCACATTGTTATTTTTTTGTGGTATATAACATTATATTATTAATAAACAATATTGTGATCAAAGATCAGTATCACTATCTATTCTAATTAACATTTTATTCCATGTAAAAATATTCACATCCAACATATGTTCTCATATTTGAAAAAATATTATGTTTTATTTGTTATGACTTCATACATCCTATTTTATCTTACTAATAGGATGTTTTTATCAAAAAACAGTACGATGTGGGTTCCATATATATGTATTATTTTATATTTAAATCATTTTTTTATTGGGTTCATGTTCGAGTTGTGATGATACAATTTACTGAAGGTTGATTGTCTGACATGTTTATATTTTATAAAATAAAACTATGTTCGATAGGGTATTCGACATGCAACAGCGAACTTAAACGACATGATAAATTTATAACCATTATATCATAGCCATAAATATCATCAGTATAAATATTATTAAAACATTTATGATATATATGTTTTACAAAAATATTAATTTTTGATATATTTGACATAAATAATCATTCGTATTTTACTATTATAATTTTTATTATCATAAATATGATTTCCTGAAAATTGTTTTTAATTTTTTTCGTGAAAAAATATTATAAATAGGTTTTCCAAAAAGCATAAAATTTATTTTAAAAAATGATTTTTTTGAAATATTAATATAAAAATTTCATTTTTGATAAATTTTTAGATTTTTCAAAAAATATTGTTTTTTTCGGTGAATATTACAAAAATACTGAATTTAAAAAAAAATATAATTTATTTTTAATAAATTAAAGAATTTAAATGTCACATTATGTTTTTAATATTATTTGATGAATGATTGGTATTATTTATTTATATTTGATCCACTTAATGTCTTTTTAATCTACATAATTTTTTCTATTATTATGAGGTTGTCTTTGGGTTTAACAATGAGATTAAAAAAAACATTTTAATTTTAATAATGATTATCCTTTTTAATGAACTTAACCAAAACCTAATAAGAAATGATTTAAATAAATTTTATATATTATTTAAAAAGAATTTATATTCATTCAATTATTATAATTAGTCTTATATTTAATATAATATTCTTTTTTTTCATGAAAAATACACTATGAGAACCACCATTTTTTACTTGACTTTTTTTAAATATTAAATTAAAATTTTACAATTATGTTAATTGAAATAAGTTAAATAGATTATAATTTTTAATTATAATAATTTATATAAACTAATAATTTAATATTAATTTTCTTCCGTAATGAAATATTATTATAGTAGATAATAATTTTCGTGGATAATGTAAAATCAGGAATACAAGGGGGGAAAATAAAATGATAAGGATAAAAATGATAAAAAAATATAAAGTCTAATTTATTGAGATATTTCTACATCATTATTTCTAAATATTTATAATGGTAAAAGTTTCATCCCATTAGTGTGCGGAAATTGTGGGAAATCTTTTTTTTAAAAAAATAAATGTGATCCACTAACCTCTCTTATAAAAGGCCACCCAATTCAATCTCAACATCAACCATTAATCCTTTTGGTCATTCCAATAACTACCCAAATAACATCCTATATTCCATAAATTTATCCTATGGTCCTCAGTTTTTTCATAAAGCCATTCTAGTAATACATTAGGTATATTAGTAAATAGGTGGTCTGAGAATAGTTAAATTCATAACTATGAGTTTTTGTCTTTCCTCTTATTAAACCTCCATAAAATATACATAAAATGATACAATGTGTTAACACCCTTATATCATATATAATGAGATATTATCATATTAATTTATAACATAAATCCTTCTTCTCATCTAAAAAAATGGGATACTAAATCATCATTCTTGTGTATGGTGGACTACAGCCTTGTGAACTGATGTCATTAGTTTTCTATCATCACATATAATTTATTGTTTAAGTTATGGATTTATAGTATATATATGATATCTGAAAAATATTTACACTCATGGAGTTTTTATATCAGATATAATTTCTTGCGTTCCATTCAATATGGGATACGATAATGTAGGTCATGTGTACATTATACTACTGTCTCACGAAGCGATGTGAATACTTTTTCACTACAACATTAGAAGGAATAAAATAAGTATAATATTAATGAATATTTGTGATATACATGGTATAATAATTATATTCACTAATAATTTATAATTCTGACTATATATTATATAATTCTATTTCTTATAGTGAAAAATGATAATGTCTTTCACGTACGTGGAGACTACTATCTCTATAATGTAATGAGATTTTTTTCCATCATCACATCACAATAATGATATATATATATATAAATATTTTTTAATAATTAGTATTTTATTTATGATATTATGATATCTATAAAATTATAAAATAACACATATCTTCATTCCATTGGGATCATTAAATAATGTAAATGATACTCATACATACAAACAACCTACCTTATCCATGATCATAACATTATTCAATTTCAAGAAACATTTTTAATGATTTTTTAAATTATAATTTCTGAATAATTATGATAATTATTTAATTATTATTATTATGGAGAGTTTGAAATAATGACATATTTGACCATCATCAACACACTGAATTCATATTCAAAAAATAAACCAATCATCCTCAAAACACAAGACATGGACTAAAATGATTATCTATTCAAATGAGTAGTTATAGTGCCATAAAATAAATTATTTATGTATTTGTTTATAACCCTAGATTTTTTTATGAAATCAATTTTTTATATATATTCTAATTATAAAATTTTAAAATGATATAAAGGGATTTTCCGGAGTTGAGGTTAGGGTTTTCTTATATCAATTTTACATCTATAAAACATATTCCATATTCAGAAATTATTTTTTTGGGAGGTGTACATAGTACTAAATAATTTATTTTATAAACTCTTTATGAAAATTATATGGATTTACAATTTAATATTAGTCTGTCTCATTTCATGGGTGTTTTATACAACGATTACCTAAGTAGTAATGGACTCCATCTCAATTTCAATTTATTGTCGAATATTGTGATACACCTAATTTCATTCATATGGTGTATGTTATAACCATATTAAATTTTATATCATGAATCCTTAATAAATATTTTAATTTAATATTTGAATTTAAATTATTTCATCAAATGGGATTTTGTTTAAATTTTATGAAATTTGAAAGACATTATGTTATAATTTCCATTATTTTGTGATTTTCTATGTTCTTGAATATTTCTTAAGAAATAATTTGATATTATTTCCTTGAACCAAATATATTTTATTATCCTATTGTTATAAATTTATTTCAAATTTTTAATTTCAATTTCCTACCTTATTGATTGAATAGTTATCAATAATTTGAATTATAAGTGATACTGATCGTGTGTTTTCATTTTTTTGGGGTATCTTACTGTTATATATCCTTGATTGTAAAATGTTTTAAAGAATTTTATTTTATAAAAATAATTTATTTCCAATTATCCATTTTGCATTATATTTCACCTTTATTTAATTTTTTTTAAATGTAAATTTCCTAATGTTTTCAAATGGTTCACTTTTGGCTCTGTTTTTAAGATGTTTTGAAAAGAATGTTTATTTTTATCATTAATGACAAGGAAATATTTTCTCACTTTCATGGAAATTATATTCTTTGAGGATTCATTTATGTTGTTCCATGTTTTTTTTCAAATTATTTTTTTGAAATATTTTTAAATTTTTAGTTATTAAAATATATTTTCTATGCGAAAATGTTATTTTCCTAAAAAATGTTTATAAAGACATTTTAATTGTATTTCCACTAATCAATTTCAATAATAGTGGTTTTTAATTAAAATATAATGGGTATAATTTTAAAATTATTCCATCCTAATTCAGTTTCTTAATGGATTAATATTGTTGTAAAGATGTTTTTATAGAACTCGTTTCATTTTCATAGGTTAATCATGTTTTAAAGAGATCAATATGGAACCTACTTTCTACATGATTTTTTCATGTTTCAAATGGATTTTTCTGGAACCCATTTATTTTCAATGGATAATAATATTTCAAATAAATTGCTATGAAACATGTTTTTTCTTAGGTTATTCATGCTTTAAATATATTGTAATGGAATACATCTCTTTTCAATAGGTTAATCATATATCAAATATATTTTTATGAAACTTGTATCTTTTCCACATGTGAATCAAACCATGAAAGAATAATTATTATTGTTATGTTTACAAGTGATTTTTTTTTTTAAAATTCATGAATGGTATTTAGTCATTATTGATGATCATGGGTGTACCCAAACAATGTAGGGTGAGACTGTTATAACGTACACAATGTCTTTTACTAGATATCACTGGGAGATCCCGATATATCTTAAATGTGGGGTACACTTAGATAGCATTGGGAGATCCTGATATAGCTTATATTATAGGCTCCCCCAGATAACACTAAAATGAATGTCCTAAATATTATGTTCTCTTTAAGATTATATTATAGAACACCCAAGTGGTTATTCCAATTGCAAGGGTTATTTATGTGTTCTATGATGATGATGTTTCAATATAGACAGACGTTTATCAATTCATTATATGACTTTATAATGTATTCCTTGATCAATATTAATATCACACATCAAATAATTATTTATTCATATGAACCTTTCCTTTTTCAAAGCCTTACACTATATTTAATGATGGATTATTTAATTATTAATGGGTTTGTGTTCATTTATTATTTTTTCATTCACTATATTTAATTCCACAATACCTTTTGAAATAATTATTCTCATGGATAAAAAATATTTTTCATTCTTATTTTTAGCCTTACGATGAATTTGAGCTCACAATTTATATGATTCCTTTTCCCCTAGTAACCAAGAATGACATTGAAATAATTATGACATGAAGAGTTTTATTTGGATGATGATGATGGATTATTGTGAAATATGAAAATATAGGTTTGGTTGGGGGAATTTTCTTTTAAATACAATGGTATTTATTATAAAACAAGTTTTCATAATTCTCTAGAACTCTAAACCTAAAAGGTCCGTGTGTATCTATGTGATCCAATTTTTCATGTTAATGTTCTTTATTTTTTATAGAAATTTTTTTAACCATAATTTAAAGAAAATATAAAAATACAATGTTTTTTATTTCAACATTAGATCCTATAGTATGATCTTTGGGGTGTAATAGTAATTGCCTTAAATGTAGTGATAGTTTTAATAAAATTCACTAATTTTCAATATTCATCAAAACATAAATATTTTCAAAAAAATATCAAAAAAATATGTCATATAATCTTTACATATTAATTTAAAAAATAAATTTTATTTTTTAAAAAAGTATTATACTTGAGAATAAATTAATTTTAATGAAATAGTTTGAAAAACTCAATGAAACCACTTTTTAGAAAAATATAGGTTTTTTGAATAAAAATGGATTGGTTCATATCTCATTAGAAGAAAAAAATATTTTATATTATTATAATATATATAAATATGATTAAAATCATTCACAAATATCGAATATTTTAGTTTATTATCATTCAAACAAATTTCATAGAAACAATTTCTGAAAACCATTCAAGTAACATTGAAATGATTTTTATTTAGAATTCTAAAAAGTTTATTTGGAGTGAATTTTTATTATAAATGCTTAAACCATATAATTTTCATATTTTAGATACTCTTATTCATACCCTCAAATCAAATGGCTATGTGATAAATTTTATATTAAATATCATATTGTAGTTGTTTATCCTAGTTCATTTAAACATTTGGTTGCGTATAACACAATCTATCCAAAAATTAAATTTATTCAATTGTTTTTTCCATAAAATCTAATAGTGTTTCTTTATCACCCCTAAATCAATATCATCCCCACAATTTGAACATGAACAGTACAATCAAGGATTATAATTTTGAAAATTCCATTATGGAAAACCCACATCGAAAAAGGGTTAATAAAAATTCCACATGATAAGAGTGAACGTTAAATATGAATGTCATCTCAAAGAGAATAAAGTTATATTTATAAATAGTAAATCAATAGTGTGGAGTAAAAATATGGTCATGGAAGATAATAATGATACCCAAGGATTAATAGTGACAGACCGAGAATATGGCAATTAGATATTAAACCACTAAAAAGCCATAAATTTTTTATGAGTTAAAATACCATGGATTAATGTGAAATAAATGTAATAAGTAAAAGTTTCTGTATAAAGATACATTTCCTAACAAATCTAGATATTTTAATATCATGAAATATATCATGATTAAATATGCATGCTTTATCTATTTCCATTTTATAACCATATTCTCATCATTTGGTTGTTCTTTTATCAAATCTAACTTCATCTCTTAATCCAATAAATGAACAAGATTTTTTCAGTAATGATGCACTAATGGGACAAAAAAATACATAAAATAATTTCAATTCAATCCTTCTATCACATGATATTTAAAAAAATTGTTTTCATAGGTTATCCAAAATGGATAACAAATTATGTGAAAAAATATTACATTATTCTTTTAAACCTCATATAAAGTTCATCTAAAACCATTGCATAATAGGTAAACATATAACCCTTGAAAAATATTATGATCTATAAGGAAGTTCAATAAATTTCCATAATAAATATATTATTAATCCTCAAAATATCATAATGTATATGTTATTTATCACATTGAAAATATGTGAATAACATAGCCACATATTCACCCAAAACATGATAATAACTTGAATTCCAATAAAACCTAATTTAAATCGTACATGTTTCCTCATTTTTTTAAATAACACCACATATTGGTTAATTTATTCCATTAATACAACAAAATTTTTAAAATAGATCAATTATATCATAAACAACTTTTTCAATAAATCATTAAAAAGTTTCATGGTCATAAATTCTATCTATTTTAATTAATCGACATCAATAATATCATTATCCCATCTAAATACCATTATCCAAACATTAGAAACATATTAAGGGTAATACTTTCCTTAATAATGGTGTTTACATTAATATATCACACTTACATTAAGTCAATTTTCTTAGTCATCATGAACATTTAACATATTTGGGAAAATCCTTAATGAAAAATTTAATTAGAATAATCCTTATATGTTTAATGATTTAAAATTACTGAGTTACAATAAATAAACACATAAATCATTAAACTATATTCATTATGCAGTATGTAGGATTCATCATCTTGTTCATTAATACCTCTTCCAATTTATATTTAATTTATTGTCTATTTTCAACAAAAAAATATCATTAATCATACAACCTTGGTACTCTTCTCCTTGATATTCAATTATCTAACATTTATTTTAATAGTTCCCAAAATATTAAAATTTAAAACAGTACTACATTAATGATTCCTTAGTGAAAATGTTATTATCATCCATTTTGTTAAATTTTGTTTCCATTTCCCCTTCAAATGACTTACCCATTTCTATTATTCTAAATACATAAAACTACTTCTTATTCCATCGAGTCATTTCCTTTATTTATTATTCCAAATTTATCTACATATAAGAAAATTAATCATCATTTCTCCATAGTCTCTACAACTTGATCTCCCATTGAAATCCTTCTTTCACATCTTTATTTTGTCTAAAGGTTAGTTGAGGTAAATATTATAAATAATATATTGTGATAACTAATTAGGAATAATCATAATATTCGTCACTAAAGTAGTCATCAAATTTGGTATCATGATAACACTTTTTATATCACATTTAATCATAACCTAGTTTTTTATGGTTCCCTTCATTGACTAAAACCGAAAAGCAATGCGTGGGAAAAAAATTCATATTAGAAAACCATATAATTTTTAAAAATCACTTACAAGATGTCAAAATTATGAAACCTTCTATTCATTATATGAAACTTTAATTTTCACCTAGAACATCCATGATAAAAATCTTTTAAACTCTTTCATGGTGGTTTGTAAATATGTTTTGGATTAACAAAAGCATACACCCTGATAGTGTCAAACCATGTTTTTAGTAAGGTAGAAGTCATGTGGCCCATAACAAGGGATAAGAAATATGTAATGAACTCTCTTCATGGTTTTAGACCCTAAATGAATCAATAACAAAAACATGTCCACATTTAGTATCCCTAATGGAATGTATTGATATGAATAAAAAATATAGGCTTTTCCAAAACAATATGATGTAATCCTATAATTTTCATTATTCCAAGGTTTCTTATTAAGGTTTTCTAAAACTACTTTAAAATTATTTACTAAACCAATCATATCATACACACTATAGAAACCCAATCATTTAATACATAAATATTACATATGTTTAGATTAATATTCTTTTCATTATGACAATCCAAGTCTATATATTGTAAAGGTTTAGTGTCTCCAGATATAGAGTTTTATAAATAATAGATTCATCATTGAACTATATCATATCCCACTATGTAAATCCAAACTAACAAACATATTATAAAAATAATACATAGTACCCTTGTTCATAATAAATGGAAAGGAAATATAATAAAGGGAAATATCATCTATGCAGTAAGGGTAAAAATTACGGATTTAAATATATGACCATATGGATGCATAAGATAAGAATAACTATATGATATCATGATCATAACAAAAACAATTCATACATAATGGGTCACAGATCATATTAATGAGTCATATAACAAAGCATTATCTTTCAAAAACACATTATTCATATGTTTTTGAAATCATCATAAATCATTAACCATATTATCATGTCATAATATTATGGCCATAAAATTCACTAGTACAAAAATTATTTGTCGCATCGACCATTTAATTTCAGTTATTTATAACATATGTTTAAGCTGTGTAAATTTATTTATCATGTCGAATATATTATAACTAACATTAAAAATGAATTATCATTTTTTATAACATCAGTTGTTCTATAACCAATGTTATAAATGAACAATCTCACTTTATCACGTCTCTTATTCTACAACCAATGTGATAAAGACAATTTTTTACGTCCGTTATTCTATAACCAACGTGATAAATAAAATGTCAATGCATTATCATATTGTTTATTATATAAATGATGTTATAAATAATTTTATCTTGTTGGTTATATAATAAGAGATGTGATAAATTTAATAAGATAACTCATTATCATATCAGTTACTAAATAACTAACATGATAAATCCTTGAAAAATATAATGAAGCCACATTTTTAGTCATTGTAGTGTTTTTTGTTCAGGTGACATCGAATTAGTTATCTCATGCATAGAAAACCTTAATTGAATAATCAATTATGTAACCTCCAACCTCGTTTTTATATCTCCATTCATCATCTTTTTCATCAGTGCATCTATGTGACCAACTCACAACTCTCATGTAGGCCTAACACACCTCGATTTTGGCCGTTCTATTTTGCAGATGTCCTAAATCTACATTTTTAATTTTCAGTTACTAAAATAACACAATATCATGTTCAATTTCCGCTTTTTATCAAAATGTATCCATATATGCAAAGGATGTATGTGTCCAATCCATCTGATAATTAATGCGAGACATGGTTTTTATTCTTATTACACACCATGTATTCAATATAAGTACATATTTCATAAATTGAAATAAATTTATGGTTTTTATTTATACCTTCCTCATTTTTTGAACAACTAGATTCTTTGTTTCTTTCATGGATAGCCTGTGTGAGGTAGAAAATCATGTACACTTTTTGCAAAACAAGAATCTACCAGAACCTTGTTTCACATGGTGAGTAAATATGCTTGAAATCCCCCCAAATGAAATGAAATTATTATTTTTTCTCATCTAGGTGAAAAATATATATACAAGGACTACATTTCACAGGTAGAAGTCATGCATCAATGATAGATTTCCAAAAAAATAGAACCAATTGATAATAGATTATTTTTATGGTAGGTAGAATTATCTATAGAGGATTTGGTTTTAACAATTGTACTCTTACAATAAAATAATGAAACACTTGGAAATTATTCATATACCAAATCCCATAGAAATATGGTAAAATATCCTGTGAAATAAAATGAATGTGAATTATTATATGACTTCAATGGTTTCATTATTATGTAATGATTTTTCAATGACTTACATTCCCTCAAAAAATATTTGTGATTAGTTACAAATACATCACACTAATGGAAATTGATTTATTTACATATTAGTTTTCTATCTTATTCGTCAAATACATTATCATTATAATTTTCCAATTCACATATATTTGATTTATATTGAAAAATTGTGTTACTGTAAAATTATGTAGAATTTAAAATAAATTTAAAATTAACATATCTAACTATATTTTTTATTAAATTATTTCCATGAATATATTTTTATGATTTATCATTTAAATTTAAACATATATTACGTTATTATGTAGAAATTTTAATTATAAATTTCAAATTTGAATATATTTGTTTTATAATTCAAAATTTTGTTACATTAAAATTATCACATATTTCATATTAATATAAAATTTCCTTATATTAACAAGTTATAATATTGATATTTGGTATAGGTAATAATTCATTAATGTTGGATTATGGAACATCAAATGAGTGATGAATATGAAGAAGGTGTTGATTCTTTTCTGTAATTTTCTACAAAAATGTTCCAAACATGGCATGTTTTTCTATCCATTCATGAAATGTTTTAACACGAGGAACGTGAAATGTAGAGAAATCAAAGATCATTTAATTTTTCATTGTTTTATTCTGAGTTACTACCCTAGGATATGTAATGGTGAAACATGCAATAATTTTATATCTAATAGTGATGATTATTTTCAATATGATAATCTGATGAAATTGAATAAATGATTCAAGATATTCAAGTAGAGGAAATTAAGAAAGGACACACAATTGAGTGTCTATATAGAAATATTAAAAAACCATTGTATAGAGGTTATCTATAATTTATTGTTTTATCTTAGTGAATTAAGATTGACTATCCTAAATATGATTCATGGATGGAGTGACAAGTGTTTTATAGAGCTTCTACAATTGTTGAAATATATTCTTCTTAAAGACTACACTATTTTATATTCACATAATATGTACAAGAAATTAATATACCCTATGGTATTGGGGTATAAGAAATTGCATGAATGACTTAATGACACTGTGATATATAGGGAGGATATTGAATTTTATTTTGAGTGTCCTAAATGTGGTATATCACAGTATAAGTTGACATAAAAATCACAAGATGATTTAAATGTTACATAGAACCCTACCAAGGTATTTTGGTATCTACCTATTATACCTCATTTGAAATTTTTATGTTCAAATTCACAAGGTAAATTTTTTTAAGATGGCATGTTTATAGGGAGAGATGTGGTCGAAAAATACATCATCCGGTTGATTTTCCACAATGGATGAAAATTGATCAGAAAATTATTAAATTTAAAAATGAAGTTAGAACTGACATATATAGGCAGTTCATAGATAGAATTAATCCATATTTAATCCATAATATAAATCATAGTTCATATCTAATTTTATTTTTAATTTACATTCTATCTCCTGAATTTTGTATGAATCACAAATATTTCATGATGATTGTAACGATCTATAGACCTAAGGAACCCAAAACAGATATTGATTTTTTATTTTCCCCATTAATCGATGATTTGGAAATCTTATGGGAGGATGGTATTAGAGTGTATGCTTTATATAAAATAGAATGTTGTCAACTACGTGAAATGATTATGGTCACTATAAATTACTTCCCATTGAATGGAAATTTGTCATGATTTTGTTTTAAGGGGCATAAAGTGTGCCCTATTGGTGAAAAATAGACTTTATGTTATTAATTTCATCATGGGAGTAAAATAGTATACATGGGTCAGTAAATTTTTTTCTAATCGATAACTCATATAGAAGATTAAAAATTCAATTAAATACCTCATAAGAATTTTATATTGTTCAAAAACCATTATCCACTAATGATAATTTTGAGAGGGATAAAACCATTGAAGTGACATTTGGAAAGACACATAAATATGTTACTGATAGATATATTTGGAAAAAACATCCTATATATTTCAAGCTATCATTTTAGAGACATCATGAAGTGAAAAATAACATTTATTCCATGCACATGGATAAGAATATATGTGACTTCTTAATTGGATCATTTCTAGATATTAATGGATTGACTAATGATTTGTTGAACAAAATATTAGACATAAATTCAATGGGAATATGATTTGATTTTTCTCCCACTTCAGATGGAAGAAGAACGTTTCTTTTCTCATCTTGTCATACATTATCCAAGAAGAAAAAAATTCACATTTTCCAGTGCCTTCCGGATACCAATGTGATTCCGAGTTATTCTGAAAGTATAAAAAAATTTGTATCATTGAAGGATTATATGATTAAAGGTATGAAATATCTTGATTGTCATGTCATGCTGCAACAACTTTTACCCTTTCTATTGCAGGTAAAATTTCCCATCATAGTTAAAGAGACTGTCATAAAGGTCTATTATTTTTTCAATTCAATTTTTATAATGTCAATGATCTGGAATCATTATACATTTTGAAAAACAAAGATATTTCTAAAAATTTTCAATTGGAAATTTATTTTCCTTCATCTTTGTTTGATATAATGGTGCATTTAATGTTTCATCTAGTTCAAAAAATAATGTTTTTAGGCCAATATATCTACATTGAATAATTAAATTTTAAAGGTATATTAATATTTTTATGGGGTATGTTATGAATTCATATCAACATGATGCCTCCATTGATGAGATGTTAATTATTTTAGTGGTTGCAGATTTTTGTATGGGAAACTTTTCTGTGGTTGATCACATCTTCTTGACTTTATCTCACCATGAATGAGTTAATAATGGGGGAAAGGGGATTCATGGCTTGAAATTCAAATCATTTTGTGGTAAAAAGAGAAATAAGTTCCAATTATACATCATAAATAACATAGATGATATGCAACAATATATAATATTTCATATTAATATGTTGAAACAATTTCATCCAAAGAAGAATGAAATATAGATTTTGAATGAGCATAAAAATTCATTTTTCACTTAGTTTAAAAAGACAATCAAAGGTAGATCAGATGCATCAGATAAATTATGATGGATAATGGGTGGTCCATGTTTAAATGTGATAACATAGTCCGATTATGGAATTAATGTAAATAAATTTTATATGAATGATCATGAAACCAGAAAAGCATTTTAGAATAGTGGTGTTTTTTGTGTTCATAAAAGAAATGTAATTTTTGAGTCCTATTGAAAAATAACCCAATTTATGCATCAAATTCATATTATGGATTCATTGAAAAAATATGGGAGGATTATTACACTATATTTATTGTGATAGTGTTTAAATGCATACGGTTTATCTGTAACAATATTGTTAGACATGAAAAATTTTGAATAACACTTTTTAATATGAATACATTGGAAGTCACACGTTATTATTTCATAATGAAAACATAGGGACCAAAATATTCAATGTTCTTGATCAATTTGATATGCAGTTTTCTATTGTTTTATAAGTTTAATTCAATATATTGGGGATTATGAAACTGGTGAAGATGTTAATTTATGTGAGATCCCTACATCCATGGAATGGTTAATAGATAATAATGATTGGATCTTCATAGATATGGTTTGTTCCAAAAGAAATTATCACGGCAAATGATTTTTTGAAAACAGTGAATTAGTATATTCATAATAATACATGTAATATATATATTTATTTCTTATTTATGTTTATTAATTTCATAAAATGGTAGATATTTTAATTTTTTATCCTTTATTAAAACAAGTATTAAAACTAATAAGTAAAATATTTTATTTATATTATATATGTTTTGTTCATTTTACCATATTTACCACTACATAAATTATATATTTATTGATTTGTTTAAATTGAAATTATTTTAAATATTATATGTTAAATAAAATAGAAATTATTTTCATAAGTGTATTATGAAAATATATTCTTTTTTGTGTAAAGAATCATTTAATATGTTTGAACATTTCTAATATTACTACAAAAATTTTAGATTTTTTACCATTCATTTACATGAAATTACATATATCATTACTATTAGGATTTAAGTAATCTATTAGAAATATTAATATAAATGTGTTATGTTTTTAATTTAGTTTTTTGTTTATTGAATTTTCATTTCATATATATATTAGTATTTTAAAAGTAGAATTCAAATATATCTTTTACTGAATTTTAGTTTCTTTGATTTGATGTATAATGACATATCAATCCATTGATCAAACACATACGTATAGGGATGAGTGTCAAAATCATACAATTAGGGTGGAACTTTTATGTGCTCCTCTTGATGATCTCTAACCATCATATACTCCCACATGGCTAAATAAGTGATTGAGGGTTGGTAAATGTGGTAGCACACATTTACCAAAATTATTTGTTGCTCAAAGCCATGACCAGATTATAGTTGTATACATTGATGAGAAAGATATTCCAAGAGGTCCTAATTCAAAAAAACTCAGGTGTTTTGTATCAAATTAGGTAAAAATAAATGTTATAATTTTGATTAATTATTAGATACCTGTTGACAAAGAAATATTATCTCAATTTAGGGAGACTATTTTGGTAAGATTTTTGTAAATGTTTTACTATTACTTAAATGTTTATTACATAATAAGATTTCTGTCTTCTTATCTAATTAAATTAGATATACCTGACAAAGGAGGAGTTAGGAGGAAATTATTATCAAGGGATGCTAAGAGAATGAGGGATTTCAAATCTACCCTCACATCTGATTTCATTTTTGGGAATAGGAAACATGAAAATTATTACACATGAATATTTATAGATAGATTTTCATTTGTTCACTATACAAGATATTTTAGATATATCAGTTCGAGTACCCTTAACTAAAGATGAGGTGAGGATATTTGGAAAAAGTATCAACCAATTTTTAGTTTTTCCATGTAGACATCTGCGATATATTACCAAAGAGATATATATAGATGTATATTTATTATTATTTTAATTAATTTTCATTACCATTTTAATATTAATATATTAATCTAATTATTTATAGGAATAATTTAAATGTAATTAAATATTGTATAGAAAACAATAAAGAAAAATGGATAGGACATCCAATACAGATTCTTGTTGTCTTGACAAATTGTCAAGATATTGAATTTTGTTGTAGGGTTTTTATACAATTCCAATGGATGCTCATGTCTACGATTGTGCCATAAATGTGGGGATTTTAGAAAAATGACAGCATGGATCACGTAATTGGAGATAAGATGGGCATTAACATGATTCATTTTTTCACATATATTTCTAATCCAGAAATTTTACTTGAGTTGAATGTGTTTAAAATTTATAATTATGTTCATTTATATTAGGTATCATTATAAAATGTTTGATGAGAATTAATATATATACGTAAATGTATTGATGGACCCGTAGCTAATTTCACCTGAAGCATAATGATTGGCTGAAGAAGAAAGAATAGTTTATATTGCTGAATTATTTGAACAGAATATAATTACATAGTGATGGATGTTTCCTTATGTTGAAAGGAATGATACATATATCTTACGATGTTTTATTTATCACTTAACATAAGGAACAAGAACATTATATTTTATTTTATAGTAGTAACCATTTTATGTTTGGTGTTTTTTTCCTTGGGAGAAGACACATTACTGGATATGTTGTATCTATTGAGATGTGTGAGGAAATTTTATGAACATGTTGGAAAAGAATGTTTTAATTTCATAATAGTTTTTTATATTATAATTAATTTTAAATTTGTTTCATTCATATAATTTTTTGACTAGGGATGGGATTTATTTTGAAAACCACAATAAAAAACAACGTAATTTCAAATATGTAAAAGTAAAGGTGAATTTGCATTTATAATTAGTAAATTTTGGATACATTACATAAAATGATATTATGATTTGAAAAACATATTTAAACAGAACTCTCATAAACAATAAGGCTTCAAAGAATCAAATATTATTTGTTAGGATTTATTTATGAAATATTTATAGTTGGAATAGTTGTGAAGATAAACCATGTTTGGTTTCTTTATAAAATATTCCTTAATATTTCATTTTTTATTCATTTTACTTGTTAACTAGTTATATTTTAATATTTTCCATTTTGATAACCCCCACCCATATTGTTCCAATGACCTCACACACTTACAAGTGGAATTGGTAAATAATTTTACATGTTTTATTATATTTTAGACTGTTTTTAGTGAATATTGTAATTTTTTATATTGTAATTGTAAATTCGAATTTGGTAGCTATTTTTGTTTGATTTATCATTGTTTTTAGTTAATTTTATAATTTTTGAATGTTCAATTTGTCAATGTTTAATTTTTCTTAATTTTTCTATTTCTTTATGTTTCAACCTATTTATATTTTTTTCTTGTTTGGTTAGTAGTAGAGAGGAAGTGTTGCATGAAATAAATTATTTTAAAAAAAATTATGTTGGTTATTTTATTACCAATGTTAAAAATATAGTTTGTATGTTTTTTTTCCTTTTGTTTTAATAGAACTGACAAGTTATATGGTTTTTTACGTAGGTTATAAATTAACCAGTGTAAAAACTATTCATCGCGAATCCCTTACACATAAGATTCAAAATAACTAGGGTGGAATGGATTTTTTTACATCGATTAATTATTCACTGACATAAAAAACCTTTGGGATCATGTTTTCAACATCATTCATATAGGAATAGATGTTCTATATGATTTTTTATGTCGGTTAATAAATAACTGACACAAAAACCATTCATTAGGAATCATTTTTAACATTAGTCATTTTAAAAACTAACATTATATACCATAATTTAAGCCAGTCATTAAATAATTGATATAAAAAAATTTATAATATATATTTACAATGTTTAGTTTTTTATCTAATGTTAATGATTTTATTTTCAACATCTAATTTAGTAACAGTAGTTAATAAGTGATGTAGAAATTTAAAAAACAACTGATGTGAAAAAAAATTCCACTAGTGATATTTATTAAAACAATTTCATATTTAAAGGTTCAATACCATGACTATAAAAAATATTGGAATTTCCTAAACACCTTTTTTATCATAGGGTACCAAGTCCCATTGACTTATTTCCCCTTTTTCATTGTGCATCAACTTGTGTAACATCATTATCACATGAGAAGAAAATAATTAACCAATTCATTTAAGGGATATCTAGATTTTATCCAAATGATATTGTAAAATATCCTCTCATTCTTTCTTATAACACAACCACCATCCTTTATTATAACTTGACGAATTCCCTTGGTTATAATGTGACAAACGTACTTTTCTTATAATTTAACCAATTGTTATATATTGAAAAGCAAGCATTTGTATTCCATAAGATCATAAATCATTCTTTATATCCTCATATGATAACATGTAGAGATGAAATGGGTTTTATAAAATTTTCATAATGGAATAACCCATGGAAAAGAAATGGGTTTCATAATCATTACATTAATTTATCTTAATATAACAAATTGAAATAAATAGGTTTCATGAACATATCATATTTATAATCATAAAAATAATACAACCATATAATGAATAATGACATTACCATTGGATTATATCCCATGTATAATATAAGTAACATTAATGATTTTCATAATATAAATATTTTTTCTGAAATATCCTTTAGAACATTTCACGAGGAAAATAACATTTTAACATTGAAAATAATTTCTCAAAACTAATAATTCTCAAAATATTTTTAAAATAAAATTAATTGAAACTATAAATTCAAATAAATTTCCTAATAATAGCCATTAAATTCATTATAACATGATACACTGAATAAAATAATCAAGTGTTAAATAATCCATGTGTCTCATAGAGAAAAAGGATATAAAACCCCTTCCCTCTGTTAACATTTGATCATAACAAAAATTATATAATAAAATAAAAGTAAACACTCAAGATCACTAAAATAAATAGATTCATGATAATGTAGGATTATGGGGAATTATATACACTATACAATATACATTTTTGGTGAATATGGGATAAGGCCCACTGATATAAAAGTTTCACTACAAATACCTTACCATATATCTCAACATCCTTCACAGATGTTCAACATATATGTATAAACAATATAGTTTTATAATCTAAACATCAAAATTCCATAATCATATATATCATTTCACATATTATTTAATTGTTACCTTTAACTACAATTTATTAATTATTATTTATTAAAATGACTACGATGTGTAATGACTACTTTATTTTACATGTACATTTTTTTAGATAGTTTTATTCCTTACACAATGCCCAAGGTTTATTTTTTTAAAATTTTAAACCCTATATAAATATCACATTTTTCATTATATACAGTTTTGATTCATAATATTGGAAATATAATTACAGATTACCCAATTCATGGATATGGAAGGCAAATATTACGCCGGATCATTGATTGCATTATTTCAACCACCAAATTAGAAGAATGGTATATAATAAATTACCTTTATAAAATCATTATTACATAATTAATATCATATATATAATATATATTTATTCAACTATTCATTATTTCATTCCACGTAATGTGTAAGTGAGAAATGAATCACTTCTCTTTGTGAGGATGTCGTCTGCTGCACACACGGGCTATAAATCGTATTTCCCCATGACTAGAATGCAATATGTATGATTTGATATTAGAATTATATATGTGTTTTAATATGATAAGTATTTTATATATACTAAATTTTTTATCATTCTATGAGAGGAGGGGATGTAAAAAAATTACATTGCTTTGTAAGGTGGTAGTCCACCATACAAAAAATTGATGGGTTTTGCCCATTTGAAGAATGAGTAGGTCAATATAAATTATTACATAATCCAAATAACATCTAATTAAATGTTATGTGGTTTTTTATGATATTTTAATTTTTTGGATAGGTACGATGGTTGTATTATAAGAATAAAATAGAATGATTTTAGTGAATCAAATTAACTTTACATAGAGAAACCACTTTTGGATTACTTATTTTGGAATCTAGGGTTTTTCTTTTTGGAGTAACCAAAGTTATAGAATTTGGATCATGATTTTTGGGATGTATTTTATCCTTTTTTATAAAATTTTCTTATGTGATGTGATCAATTGAGGGAAGTAAGAGTCCATTTTAAATTAATGAAGAATGATAGTGTTTTTTAAAAAGTTAAAAAATCAATAAAGGGATGTCCCTCTCAAGAAAAATGCCAAAAAAAATTGATATATAATGGATTGTATATATCTTATGGTCTGGAAAAACCTCCACCAAAAATAAAAATTTCTACATTTTGTTCCTTAAAATTTATGTTTGCTTATTTTCACCATTTTAGTTTTCATAATGGTACATTTTTTATTTACCTTTTAAATTTATCTTCTCATCCAAAATACGAATCATCCCTATTATATAATTTTGATCTAGTAATTATATATAATAAATATACTATATGAGAGAAAAACTCTATGTTTGTAGAATATTAATTTTGAAATAAGATCACGTGAGACGAAAAATACTTGTTTAAGATTATCTTCGGTAATTGATTTTTTTCTACCTTTAATATTAATTTTTAAAAGAAATTAAATTGACCATATTTCTTATTATTTTTAAATGTTATAAATAATGTTGAATTTTTTTTAATAAATTAATTGAAATATGTTTTAGAAAATAATTTAAAATTATACCAACACGCACGACGAAAAAAATGTTTTTTGACAATATTATTTTGAATATATTAAGTGATTGTATATTAAAAGATGAAATAAAATTCAATAAAATAAACAAAATTGGATAAATAATAGTATAAGTGAAATAATTTTATTTCTGAAACATTTTAAAACAAATTTGTTATTTTTTAAACGCTTTAGAATAATTCAATCTTTAATAAAAATTAGTATTGGATACTCATCATCAAAACATTTATGTTTCTAAATATTTCTCCAAACATAATTGTAATAAAATTTTGAAATTTTTAATTTAAAAAATAAGTTAATTTTTTCAAAAATATGTATTTATTATTTAATTTTATTCAAAAAAAATTCTTTTACAGAACCTGATAAAACTGTTTATTAAAAAATCATAATTTTTATGAATCAGGTGGATTTCATGTTCTAACATACTGAAAAAAATTTAGATGAATGAAAAAAATATTGAATATAATATATATAAATTTAAATAAAATAACTCTGATATGGTACGTAATTTAATTTATTTTGAAAAAAATAATATTTAGTATAGAAAAACAAATATCAAAAAAATTTCCATTACCTTTAAATGATCTTTATTCTCATATATAATAAAATGGTGACCAAAGAATTTAATTAATTAATGTGTAAACCATATAATATTAATATTTTATTTAATACAATTCATAATGGAAATCCAACATATATGCGATAAATTTCCTAATAAATAATAATTTTAAAATACTATATCATAGTTCATTTAATTTTGGTGTTGCGTGTGCTATAATCTATCAATGAAATTAAATTTATTTAGAAAAAATATTTCATATTATAATATTTTTTCAAACTATTCATTGAGATACTCTAGTAATGTGTTTCAAAACAATCCATATGATATAAGTCATAACGAGTTATCTACTTGATTTTCGATGAGTTTTGTGCGATGTGATTTACAATATCATCTACCAAATATCATCCCAACATCCATAATTTTTTAAATTATTTATGTTATTATTAAATGTCAATCATGAAACAATAATAGGTATTATGGATCCAATAAGGGTTATTGATATTTTTTTGATCACATTAAATAAAATTCCTCATTAAATGATTGTAAAACTTGGTACTCATCAGATAAAAGATTCTATTGTAGATAATATGTAATCAACATATTTATCAATCACTAAATTGAGATCAATCCTTTTGAATAAAGATTAATTTTATAATTAAATTCATATAATGAGACTTATGAACTGTTCATATTCTTATAGAGAATGCATGCATTATATAAAATAGTCTCTTAAATAATAGAATGTATAATTTATTCAATAATTAAATTTAGATTCATAAATAAATTATATATGATTTCAAATAAGTATTCTGAAATGTTAGATGAAATAAAACCTTTTGACTTTATTATAATATCTTCCGAACATTATGATTTAGTAATATCATCAGTTGGGTTGTTTAATGATTTATTCAATGGAATTATTTTTCTACAAAATTCATTCCATAATCATAATATGAAATGTTTTAACAATGATAGTGTGTTTAAAAAAATATACCCAATTTATTACTATATTGTGAATAAAAAATAATCAAATATGATTTCAATCTTCCAGTGAAGTGTTAACAAAAAAGTAGGTAAATTTTAAATCCAGAATAATATTTGATAGTGGGAATGTCAAGTGTTATTTATTTTAAAAAATAGTTTATTTAAATGAATCCTCATTGTTTTATTATTTATGAATAAATTATATCATATGATGAAATTTTATGAAATAAATTAAGGAGTCTTATGAAATCCATGATGATTCTATGTTTATAATTATTATTACAAAAATAACTTCATAGATTTTGAAAAGGCATATGATAATAATTTAATGTTGTTCAAATTCTATGATCATATAGAAGTTAAAAATCAAGGAAGAAATATATAATTACCACATTTTTCATTCATATGATTATATAAATGGATTCAGAATATGGAATTTGAATGAAAATAAATATATAAAGATCAAATTATTCAAAACCAATAATTATAATTTTAATCTTATTTAATTTAACTAATAAAAAGGTTTATACATTAACAAGGTGTTAACATGAAAAATATAAGATGGTGGATTCAATATATATTTGTTTTTGATTGATTAGATTTTTACCATGTTATAAAAATAATATATATATAAAAAATATATCTTGGATAAATTTTTTTTATCCATATATTTGATAATAAATGGGGGATGTGATCCTACAATCCTTAACAATCATATTAAAAATAACATAACATTATTGTTCTGAATATTCTTATAAATACATAAAATATATATTAATATATGGATACAATAGTTGATTTATTAAATATTTACAGAATGAAGAAGTAATTAATTTCATATATCATAATAGAGTTTGGTTATTTTAGTATAACATTATAAATTGATGATATCATCTAAGATGCCAGTGATATTATTTATAGAATTTTATATTTTTAAATATAATAAATAATATATTATATCATTCAGGATTATAAGTGAGTTTCACATAATATAGTAAAAGTGTTTGGGAAAACTTGATCAAGAGAAATATTAAAAGTAACATTAATTATCATAATTGAATGAATATCCCCATATAAAATAACAGAGTTTAGGATTTATTTTTTAATGAATAATATAAAGAGATTCATTTTTTTGAAAAATTACCTCCATGAATTTTTTTTGGAAATAATATGGGAATGATAATGGTGATGAATGTAAAAAAGAAAAATTATGTGTTAAATAAAATATACAGACATCATTTTACTTGATGTTATGAATTTAAAGAGTTGGATAATTTATCATGGATTCGAACATTATGAGTATGATTCATATGTCTCTATGTTATTCATAATTGAATAATTTATATATTTTATCCAATAATGCAGTTTTGTAGGTGGTCTGTTTAGATGATCACATCAATATATAATTGTAATTACATAGGGAACTGACTAATTTAACAAAAATATTATAAACAATAAATCCATAAGGCACTATTAATTGTCATTTAAATTTAATAATACGATATACATGTTATGTATAGTATATAAAATAATCATGAAGGACATTTAAAATATAAAATATAACTTGTTATATAAACAAAAATTCGTATTTTTTCATTCCATAATGTTGGGTACATATATTACATGATTTATAATAATAATTAATATATTATTGAATGAAATTTAGTTATTATTATCTTTTCATCATCATGAATTGGTATATCATATACTAAAAATTAAGGAAATTGTGAGTATGATTTTATATAAAGATAAAAAATATAACCGTGAGATATAAAAGTTGTTTTGATTCATGGATAACCCCATGTATGCAACCTGAAGTGCGTACTAAGTGTGCATGTTTCATATTGGGATTTCCCCAATAAATGAGTTACAAAAAATTAAAATATTTATAACCTTCACACTTTGATAGATTTAATTCACAAGATATGAGGCATATATATTTATAAAGTGGATTGGTATATTATTATTAGTACATTTTATAAGGATAAGCCAATATTGGTTTTCTCATATAGTATGTTGAGTATGGCTTCTGAGCCCTCAATTTAGACACAATATAGAAATTCATGAGTTTACCATGGCTATTCATAAAATGTTACTGTCTATTAGCTATGGGGGGAAATGGTATTATAATCAACAATGGTGAATGCCATGTGATTTATTCATTCACCAAATAAAACTACACATAGAGAATAAAAAAATTATTATTATATTTATGTTCTTGAAATAATATATTTCATGTGGTTATATAATGTTTTAGAAAATTAGATCATATAAAAATCATTAATTTATATGGTATAATTAAGGAACATTGGAAAAATTATTCTTGTTTTTATGGAGATCATTAATGATCTCTTTTTATAAAGAGTATCTCTAAATCATTACATGATGTATCTATTTTATAATAACTAATAATTAAAAAACCATATTCATTCCTATGATTCAATTCTGCATCTAGTCACACATTATGGTAGAATAAATGATTAGTGAGTTTAAAAAACTAAATAAGTTTCTCTAAATGGTTGTTTAAAGATGGTCTAAAAGACGTTTTGGAACGATGGTTATAATTTATTTCATATGATGTTATATAAAGTGATTATTATGATATATTTTAGTTTTTTTAATATTAATTAGTTTTTATGGATGTTTTTTCCTATTTTTTTGTATGATATGATATAAGGGGAGATGAAAAAAATGTGTTTGAGTCTTTAGAAATAGTTAGATATTTTTGAAGATGTATCAAAAAGCCTATTTTTGTATGGTGAATTTTTTATATATAATTTTAGATGTTTTAATAGATATATTATTGTCCTAAATATAATAAATAAATTTATTTTCATATATTTTGGTATTATAATTTAAAAATATATGGAGATATCGTATGAATTCTACTAAGGGAAATCATATTATATGACCGGGTGTATATTATATGGTATAATAAAGTGTATTTTATATTGACCATAAAATATTATGATTTATAAGATAGATAATCATCAATATTAATTATTAATATACCATTCATATATGGTAAGATATCTATAACGTGTACATTTCAATCAATGAATCCCATTGGACAACATTTTGATGACAATGGTTTATAGGTGTTATAACTTCTCCCATTTATATGATTGTATTGTAACATATTATTAACAAACATGGATGTATGGAGAGTGTATTGAGTACAATATATATAGGCTAAGGCATGGAAATGAGGTGTTCATTCATGATATCCTTATATGAAATACCTTCTCCAAATTCCATTAAATGGATCACTCTTCCTCTAACTCTGTAGTATCCACGATATACTATAATATCATGGTGACAATAAGAAAGAGTGAGAATATAGTGATTCAGTTAATCCATGTATACACCCCTATGAAGGATTCCAATGGCTAATTCTTAGTTATCATAATAATGAGTATGATTAGTTATTAAATCACTAGTGCCCACCAATGATGTAAGGTATATGTTTGTCATTTATTCTACACATTATTTTGGATTTTAATACAACAGTGAACTGGGGAATGATGATTATAATTTAATTTATATATTATAATAGTATAGTTTCAGTAATTATAAATAAATCACACATAACATTCCATCCTCATCATTAGTGAGTCTCAAAATAGTCTCATAATTCATAACCCCCAATAGTGTCATGATTAAATTAGAATACATATCATGGATTTCTATCACTAAATCCTATAAATTGGATTTAAGGACTCTAGGAGAAATATTTATATCCACCTATCCCTTTATCGTATTTAAAATATATTCTACAAAAATTTATAATCAACATCCACTTATAATATGATTACAAAAACTCATTCTCATAATTCTTCATACATGGATAATGATATAAGATGATCTCATGTCTTGGAGAATATTCAATATCAAAATGATGAATTTGTCAATACTCTACCCATAATATCTATTTTAGTGTCCGGACCTACTAGGAGAAGAAGTATCACATGATATTATGGTCCTTATAGATGAAAAATCACTCCGTATATATGTTATTATGTGGTATCATTATGGTGTACTCCAATTCAAGTAACCATAGGTATTAGGTAGTATAGGTCCTTATTTAGGGTTATATATAGAGATTCATATATCAAACTAATTTACCATTCAATATTAAAAAATCTACTATAAATACCTCTATTTTATCTCAATACATGATATCAACCTTACACGGTTCATGTACAATCATAATTGTGGCAGATATAATCCTCACATTTATATCGTGATATAGAGCTTCACATTAATCATTCCACTTTAATTTCATCCCCTTATTGAAAAACCCCATCATGGGTGTAGAATGGAATGATAAAATCACAATTAAATGAGATTAATAACCAACCAGTACAAAACCACTCTGACTATTTTACATAATCTTAGGCCTTAATGATTATTTAACAGAATTTAATTTCTCTTTTCTCATAGAAAATATTTCCTCAAAAATAAAATTCCTAATAAATTACACCCCCATTTAAAAAATTATAAGTATTTATTTATTCATTTAGATGATTCAGTTGAAAAATCATCAATTTGGAACCAATTTTCTCCCTATACATCTCTCATATAGAGAAATATGTGATAATTTACTCAATCAAAAATATAATGAAAGTGTCATTATTATAAGGAAAATAATATTTATGATATTAAAGAACATCATTGATGCATTCAAATGACAAAATTTTATCACATTCCAGTAATATATTTTTCACTTAAAATAAAACACTAATATTTTTATATCCACTAATTTAAAAAATACATAATTAATTCCCAAAAATTGATAAATATTTAAAATAATTTATCCTAGTGTTAGTTGATCATATTGATTGAATTTCCAAGGGAATGGATGCATATTATGTTCAATAACCCTACTCAACATCTCAGAATAATTTTAAAATCTCAACTTTTTATTACATTTATTATAAAAAAGGACCATATTATCCAAATGAGAGGTTCTAGAATAGATGAAACCCTTCACAAAATGATCTATGAAATATACGATGAGATATCATAACATTACCAGTTCCATATGAAAATATGTTATAATTACATTCTCGTCATCCATTATTGAATAGATCATCAATTATATATCTATATCTAAATGATACCTTTATAAATAATCATAAAAAATATTAGAAATGGACTACTACTTGAGGAAATATATATTGATCATATCTTTACCTACTATGATTACGATGCTAAACATATTTTTTTATCAAAATTCCTAGTTGACAATTGAAATGTAAAGATCCTCCTACCTCAATATCACATACATATATAGAGATATAGTCATTCAGATAATCTATGATTAATTTAAAAAAACATTGATAATAATTAACATTTCAACTAATCATTCATAGATATAAATCAAAATTCTCTATATTTGACAAACTAATTTCACGAATATGTGTATATAATGAAATTACTATAACATACCCTGAGTATATCCAAATATAATCTAACCCCTTTTAATAAGGATTAACAATAGATATAACTTCTGAATTGAATTAAATATATATCATCACATGAGACAACACCAAATCAGGTATAATTTAATACCATGATCTTTTATCTAACTTGGAAACAAAAAAGGAAAAATAATAAAAAATATATATATAACAATATAAGGACCCTAAAACCAATATAATAGATCCTTTAAAAATGAAAATAGTTTTCTTATGTTATATCCATGGTGTTGTGCCTATAATCCATAATGTTACTTAAAAGAATACACTATTACAAACCTTATGAACCATTAATAGATTCCGACCCTGGAATTCATGAAGGGACATAATGGACTATTAAATGAGAAATTCCCCACCTAGAACATGAGGTATTCTTCTTTCAAGAACAACTACATGATATTTAATGAGGTATCCTCATATAAAGATGTTATAGGTTCATCAGACAACAAAAAACATGTTACTCCTTTTACAAGTTAGTACTCCATCGGTGGAAATTATCAAACCACAAAAAATGATAATACACTAAAGGATCCTCTATTAAATTTTAAATAAAAAACCATATACCATTCCCTAAAACAAATTTACCCTCCATCATATCACATTTTTCCACTTCTTCCTACCACTAATATGGAACAACTAATTTTAATTTACTGGATAGCACCATACCACTACTGATAAAAATGGGGCATATTGTACTATCCTACTCAATCATATTATTATAATAGTGATCTATAGAAACCCCAGTATAATTATATTTAACAATTAATATCATCCCATAGTAACTCAAATATAATTGAATGAAAATATCAATCATTTTGGTATTTAGGGACTCAGTGCATTGAGCAAAGTATAAAATGACAACAACCCAATAAAGAGGGTCACATATTTAGTCATATATATCTCTCACTTCTGACACTTAATATGATACTTATTATAATATATAATACGTCACATTGTAATAAGCCCCATTAAAAGATACCATTAATGTAATCACGTGAAAAAACTCATTGCTCTTAACCAATATCATTTAAACCTACTATATTTCCCAAAAAGTCCACGAAGCATGAAATCATCTCCTTTTTCAGACCATTCATTGTGATTATATAATTTATTAGAAATACTTTGAATAATCTCAATCATTTTCATGGGATCATAAGGATAGAAATTTCAGTGGAAAATGAATGGTGAAAAATATTATTTTGTAGGTGTATTCTTCCATGGTTTCCAGACCATAATTCCCACCTCCACCTCCAACTAAAAATTATAAAAAAATCTTTCCATATACCATCTTAATGACCTAAATAATTTGGGTTGAATTTATATATTTTTAATTAATTTTATATACAATATTAGTGAAACTTTAAATAATATCAATCATGTTATTGGATTCATAAGTATAGTAAATTCCATGAAAAATGAATTGGGAAAAATATTGTTTTCCTAGGTGTATTCTTCCATGGTTTCCTGACCTTCATTCCTACTTCCACCTCCAACTAGATATGTACAAAACACCATTCCATATACCATATAAACAGCCTAAATTATTGGTGTTACCTTGATATATTATTTTTTTCCTCCTGTATGATCATTTAGAGATATAATTGGATCATGTTTATCCTAGATTATATACATGGACCTATCCATGAGAGTAATCAAGAGACATTATCATGGAGGAATTTCTTAAATCACTAAATAGTGACCTATGAAAACCATATAATATATTATGTGAACATTTAAATAAATAATATATATATATGTTCATATAAACTCAATGAAATACTCAAACCCTATTATCTTCAACATGATACACACACAATTATATATTAATAATCTCTAAACATGGTAACAAATTACATACCCAATGATTATATCCATTTCACCTACACATTCCTAAATTAATTATTTATATAAAATCAGTAAACATAAAAACCCATGAGTATTGGATTCATTAAAATTACCAATAATGTGCTTATGGAAATAAAAAATCATTTTTCCATCATTTAATTAATCTATCTATTATTTTTAACATAAAAAATTACCAATACATTTATTCATCTAAATTTTATATGTACCAATATTCGCAAAGAATTCATTATGTCACACACACATTCCACCCCATGAAAGATGAAAAAACCAATAAACTCTAACTACACAATAGAACACGAGGAAACTCTTGAAACCATATCGTCAGAATTAAAAACTATAATATAACATCTTAGAATACTTCATATCCAATGAAAAAATACTAACATGACACATGAATAGATTCCCACCAGATTTTAAATAACTATATTCCTCATTTACCAATACCAAATTAAATTAAAAGGGGTACCAAGTACTCGATATTATTCAGAATCCACAATAACAGTTCACTTGGTCTAGTGTAGAGAATTACATTGCATGATGCACACCTATCCAAAAATCAAACCATGTAGACTTTGTGATATTGTCTAAACAAACAATTATAGATATTACACAATCAATATAATATAACCATAAATAATAAAAATTAAATAATAAATAAATATTATGTAAACATGGAAATATGTGAATCATATAACAATCTCTCTTGTATTATTTATAAGTTCACACATCATATAAAAAACAGTAAAAAGTAATCCCCACTACATGTTGATCGATATGTATAATAATTAAAAAATAATTTAATATAAAGTCAAAAATATTAAATGATCCAACTATATGTTCTAGTATACCTCCCATTTATAACCTTCTCCACATACTAATAAATAGAACTTATTTTCCTTCCACCTACCAAGAAATCTTTCAGCTAAACTTACATGAACTCCAGGGACCCCATTGTAACACCCCATGATTTTATGATAGATTTCCCTCAAAGAAAATTTAATTTTTTTTGAAACATAGTTCTATAAGGAATCTCCAGTAAAAATGAATCATATGATAGTATATCACAATAATATAGAGATTAAATTGGAGAAATTATTTGGAATTAAAACATTTGAAACAAATATTTTTAATATATTTACATAAATAACATATTGTGATAAATTGTTACTCAATTTTGGTTAAAATAATTATATGATTCAAATATATATTTTCCCTCAAAAATCATACATTATTAATTTTATTGTATATTAGTAAAATTATTTTCCTTCTAATTTTATAAAATTATTTGACAAAATGACAGTAATTTTTTAAATTAACAAGATATAATTATCGATTTGTGAAATTTTAGGAATTTTTGGAAAATATTATTTTAACAAAGATTACATATAAATTATGATTTTTATATAAATCTATATTTTCATTCAATAATTTAAAATAAAAAAATTAAAAATTATTTTAATGTTACTATAGATTATTAATATTATGAATATCCCAATAAAAGTAATTATATTTAATTTTATTTCGTATTCCACTATAAAATATTTTTATACTTATGGAAATATTTGTCTGGAAAATTATTCTTATCGTGTGTTGTGGATTTTATTTAAAATTAAATTCATCTACTTTTTAAATTAAATTTTATAAAAAAAAATTATATATTTGGTATTATCATTTTTGAATTTGGTAATCCTGGAACATTATTTTTTGGTCATAATGAATTGTAAAATAGTTGAAATTTGTCATCGAGGTTATGCTCCAAACTTGTTTACCATGATAAACAAAGATATAAGGGTATGTTTTCAATTTTATATTGTAAAAATAAAAATTTAAGACCTTATATTGACCTCATAATAGAAAAAAATCTAATCTATGTCCATTTGAAAGCATTTATAATGAGTAGGATAATATTGTATTTGAATCATTAATGAAATTTCATTTTTTCCATCTCCCCCAATTATAAAAGGGAAACCCTCCACTGGATTATTTACACTACATTGAGCCATGTAGCTCAAAAAAAACTACCATATTCTCTTACAAAATTAAATAGATAATCGTGTCATGACCCGTCCCCGGGGGCCCGCATCGTGACTACCCCAAGCCCGCCTTCCATAGGCCAGGGGCTGGCGACTAGCACCAAAGGCGTATTTCCCTAGAACTGTGAAGGAATTGCATTTATAAAATGTAAACACACACAACTAGAGAACAAGTGGAAGAAAACACTAAGTAAAACAGTATAACAAGTGTGTAGGAAGTACAAAGGGGCCGGAAATACAAGCCCAACAGAAAGGTACAACTACAACTGAAAGGAAGTACAACTGAAAAGAAAAACAGCTTGAAGATGGAAGATGCTCTTGGATTGTCCTTTGGGTTCATACCTGAAGGGTTGGTACAAATTTTCTCATCATCACTCCGTATATTTCTGTCCGCTCTGTGTGCCGTCACACCAAGTGTCCACCTTTGGGTACCATCCAGTCCTCGTACACTCTTCCTCATTCAGCGCTGTCTGTCATTTGCATCCAACACAATGAGGTGCGGGCATAACCCGTGCAAGGGTGATTATAACGATACTCAGTAGGGACCCCAAGACCCTCAAGGTCTCACAAAATCCAACAAGGATAAACAACAAATAAATATCTCAACAGACAACCTTTACTTAGGTATATGCCCATATATATACCTAATTTATCAAGTAACCCATCTTAATCACGAGGAAAACACAAAGGTCATTGACTAAGATCAAACCAAGACTTTCATTATCGAAAAAACAACTACTGGAGAACTCCTCTGTCGAGTACAGTGTCCCTGTCGCGACTCCGAGGCACTACTCACTAACCTTATACTGCTGAGGTACTCCTCCTGTCGAGTACCGCAGGTCTGCTGGCAAACCGGGCGCTCCTCCGCTGTAGGTCTGCCACTAAACCCAGTGCTCCCCCTAATAGCCGTCAGAGGTACTCCTCCTGTCGAGTACCGCGGGTCTACTTCCAAACCAGGCGCTCTGTCCACCGTTGGTCTTCCACCAAACTGTGTGCTCCGTCCATTGGTCTAGTCGAATCACGTAGTGTCAAATCGGTCAAGCTATCATCAGTTCTACAGTTACTAGGTCACTGAACTATGTCTTCTCATCAGAGGGAGGATCCGCTCCATGAGCTATTGGTCGGTACTCCAAGTTTCACTATGTCTTACATAGAAGGATGAAAAAGGACCGCGTCGTCATAGGGGTCTCAACGCAACAGATGGCGCATCATTCCGACGCCCGGTCTGTGAGTATTTATCCTTTCTCTCTCGGGGGCCTGGTTGGTTTCGTGAATGATCCAACACGACCATATATCAACTGTACCCTAAAATCACATGGGGTATACTCAAAGGAACCATTTCTCAACGAGATTACCAACACCATTGACGATTCGTCAAACGGACGTCTGGTCCGTCTGTTATTGGATTTTCCGTTCCAGGGGCTCAGTTGGTTTATAAGCTAAACCAACCCGACCATACTCCAACTGCGTCTAAACCTCAAGTGGATTATTCCAAAAGAACCGTCTCATCATAATCATTCCAACATAATTGATGACACATCAATCGGTCTTCCAGTCCTTAAGTTATAAGCATTTCCCCTCCGAGGGCCCGATTGGTTTCGGGTTCGAACCAACCCAGTCGTACCTAATCTTAGCCAAAACCTTGAGTGTAATATATCGAAACGACCTACTCCATCCATGGATTCCTACACAGCTGACGGTGCATCGATCGGAGGTCTGTAGCTCATGTTATGGGTGAATGACCGAAAATGGTCCGAAGAGAGGGTCTGGGCCTGGTCCGACCCGGCCCAACCCACCCTGGGTTGGCCGAACGGGTCGAACCGACCCGGATCCAGGTCCGTACCAGCTTCTGTGGCCCGAAACACTCATATGAGGGCCAACCCATGCACAGGCGGCTCGGACCGGTGGCCAGTCGTGGCTCTACCATGTGGTCAAGCGCGCTGCACGAAGCGGGGGGGGGGGGGGGGGTTAATTGAAACTGTTCGGTTCGGAATGAGCGGCCCATACGAGCGGGCCACTGATGTCCCACGTGACACAAATCGGCACCACGAATTCTTCTTTCCGGCCGGCTGGCGAGCCAGCCATTTCACCCGCCGAAGAGGCCCGCCCAGCGCAGGCCGCGGTCCTCTACAGTGCGGCACTTCAAGGCACCGCCGTCCTTCTATCCAGCCGGCTTTAGCTGGCTGTTTTTCTTCACTCGAGCGGCCCACACCGCGGGCCGTAGTTTCCATCACGCGGTCGGCTTGACTCTGCCAGTCCTCCTCCACCGCGGCTCGGCATGGCCGCGGCCTTTGGTCGACGCCGCCTTACTGTCGTGGTCTCTTTCTCTGGTACGGTCCGACAGCACCGCACCCTTCAGACTCTGCCTCCGTCATCAAATAAACCAACAAGCAACAGAGAAACACCGGGCCGTGTTGGTTCGGTCTGCATCCTCCGAATTGGATGATAACATTTGGCCAATGACGAATAACATAAATCAACGAAGAACAAGGTAATTTTATTCCACTAAAATTAATCAAAAACCCCTACCTCGATTCAAGGGTGTTTTCAATGTCGCAAAAGATGGCATCGCGGAAGTCGGACATCGTTTTGTCAACGTTGGAGAAAATGAATTTGTCGTTGGTGACGACGACGTCTTCTCCCTTGACGTAGAGGACGAGGAATGATGACAGTGTTCCATGAGGAGTCACCTCACGGTCTTTCCCCGATAGAAGAAGGTAGGAGAAGACATGTCATTGTTCTTCAGTGGAATCAGCGTCCTTCGTCGAAGAGGACGTCGTTCCACGTGTTCTTCGTTGGAGAAGGTGGATTCTCCCAAGCCTTTCTCCATAAAAATAATAGCTAACCCCAAAAAAAATAATAGGCTCTCTAAAAATATAATGATTCCATGAAAATTCAAAAATGAATTCATGACACAACATATAATTAATTAATTGAGGAGCTCAACTCGTTTATTATAAGTGTTGGCATATTAAAAGAGAGAGTGGAAGGTGTAAGGTTTAACCTTAATGAGGGGAGGTGTTATGAAAAAAACAAGGTGTTTAAGGGAGTTTGAGGGGAGTTATGGGGAGATGAAAGGTTGGGGCTCATGTGGTCCCCACCTAACAAATATCTACACATGGGAAGTTATGTGTGTGTGGGTGTAACACCTCGAGATTTTATGAAAAATATTCTTTGAATTTCATTAATGTCTTGCGTTGTATTCTACACCAAGATTACCCTGCGCTATACGCAACACCGTATTAGCTTGCAGTATACGCAACACTATTCTTGGACCGTGTTACACACAATTTTGATAATAGTTATTCTACGCAACATTGAGTATATATATATATATATTAAATGTATAAATTAAATATGGTTGGATTCTGTTATACGAAACAATGAAGGATTCTTTCACAACAGGCAACCCTGACTTGGCTTGCATTACACGCAATCGCGACCTTCCTCGATAGCGTGTGTTGTACGCAATACCGGGTTTTAATAAACAATGCTATATTATTATAATATTGTCATGAACTAGCCGTTATGAATAGTATTAACTAAATTTCGAATTTTATAACATTATTATTCATCTTACACATTTCTAGAACATGGTATAAGAACAAAATAAATTTTTCGGGTAAAATAAGTATTTTTCAAAAAATGCAGTTTTACCGCCTTTTGATGGCGCACCAACTTTAAATATAGTTTTTGACATGTTTATAAGTTCAATTTGACAAAATAAAATTCTTCTTTGGAATCAAGAAATAAAAATTTACTTTGGATAAATTTTTCATATTATTTTGGTAACTTTCACATTTTAATGAATAGTAAAAACACGCTATATTTTAATTAAAAACAACTTTTTTCATCGTAATATCTTATGTGGTTAAATTATAATATTGAATGGTTTTAAAGTATAAATAGAATATATTTTTACCATTTAATATAATGTATGTCATTAGCATTGATTTTACCTTGAATTCGTAGGTTAAATCAATTCAATCTTTTGCAATGTTTTAAACAAAAACCCGTTTTTATTCGACAACGGGATTAATTTTAATTTAATTTCTGCAACTTCTTTGTATGGAATTTAAAAAAATGGATTCCATATTTGGAATCAGTGGGTCTAAATTATGTTAATAAGCTACTTTTTATTTTTGGGAATTATGAATAGTAACTACGGTAAATTTTATTTACCATAGTTAAAGGTAAATCGGGTAATTAAGGGTAAATATAATATTTTAAAATTACCCTAAAAAATGTCAAAATCCTATTGGATGCCTAAAAGTCGACCCATATCACCTAAGGGTCGGATTAGAATCATTTAATGAACATTTGTCCATGAAAATAACTTAATTATTATTAAAAACAAAGAAAGTGACAACATGTCACTCTCTTAAATTTTATAAGTATATTAATTTTAATTTAGTGATAAACTTCATGAAACTTCGAACATGAATAGTCTACAGAAAGCTAATGAAATTATCTACATCATATAAATTTATTTATAATTTTTAGGGATTAAATAATTATCATTAATTATGACACAATAGTGATGCAGAAATTGTTTATCTAGTGAAAAATCAAGAATAATGTTTTTTTAAACTAATAGTGACCATAAAATGCACAAATACCTAACCAAAACTTATTATACATGTAAATGTAAACCATAAGAATCCAATGGTCGAATAGTTGACCATTTGGAGCCTTATAAAAGCGATTATGACACTTATATTATTTTATTTTAAATGATGCCAAAGTTGTCACCTTCATAATTTAATAAATATAAAAATTTAAATATTGTGATTTTAAGATGATAAATTCGAGTAAAAGTATTATTGTGAATGGTAATATATTTATCTTCATCATAGAATTTTATTTTAAATTTTTATACAACAAATAAGTATATTAAATAATTATACAAAAATGATGTAGTAATTATTTTATTAAGAGATAAACCAAATAAATGGTCTTAAAAATAATAAAATAAATATTATATGAACTATTTAATGTGATAAACTAATTTTATAGATACATATGACCTTTTATTAATATATTAAAGCTTTTATTTCGAACATATATTCTGTATATAGTTTATTTAAATTCAAATAAATGAATAGTGTCAAAATTGACACTATTGTTATTTTACAAAAATAACATATTATAAAATTGTTTAAAAATCACAAAAATATTTAAAAATTATAAGTTTATTTTTATATGGTCTATAATGTTATAAAGTAAACAATTATGGAAAATTCACAACAAACAAGTAATTATTTGTTATAATTTAAAATTTAGTATTTTATTACCACAAATAAACTTAAATAGATTAAATAAGGATAAATCAAAATGATAAGGTTTAAAATAAGATCCAAACATGTCTAAATTTGATTGGTTGATGAGATTACAACCCTATCTCATCTAATCTTCGAATATGAGTCATTTTTGGAGGTTTTTAAGTGGGGTTAGATTTATTATAAATTAATATTTTTAAGAATTCCTAAGGTGCCCCTCTCCTCCCTTATAAAAGGGCACCTCCTCCCCCTCCTCCACACACCAATTTGAGCACTCAAGCTCGGCCAACCCCTGCCATTTTCCCTTCTCCACTTCCATATAAACATCCTAGAGGTTCTGGTCTTCCTCAAAGACCAATTTTAGTGCCCTAAGAGGAGGTCTCAAAGAGGCGCTTCAAAGAAGAGGTAATTACCGTTACCAATTCTTTCATCTTTATTTCTTCTTCCACTTCTTCTTCTTAGGTTGTTTCATTATGAAGTAATAACATCAGTATTACGCATATACTGATATGTTATTATAAGTATGAAACAACCCTATTTCACAATCTATCCATCCTACGGAAAAAGAAATCACCGCGCGTGCGTACGTACGGAATACCGTCTCCACGCCGTGGTGTAATCTATTTTTACACCATCACTTTACAAGGATGGGTATAATGGTGTAATGAGTAACTATTTATGATTATTATAAAGTAATATTGATACTGAAATAATATATATATACTCCAATAAAATTCCACGAACATAGGAACGGTATCATCACTCGTGCGTACGTACGGAATACCGTCTCCACGATGTGATGCGACTCGTTCTACATGATCTTCATTTCATAATGATTATATAAATGAATTGAATGAATGAATATGGTATATACTACACTAATACCATTCTGTAAATGAATTATCTATAACCTAAAGATAAGAATAAGAATTTATTCGACAAAACACGCATAAGAACAAAAAGTTATAAAGACCCGAGTAACAAGTAACAATGAAATATTACTAACAAGAAGCTAATAATATGACCATATATGATCATGTATGATTCTGGAATAAGTCAATAACATTATTTAAACCATTATACAGGAGCTTCGGACACGAACAAAGCAAATCGGACCTAAGGTAAGGGAAATATCACAATCTCATTTTTATCCGAGATTGTTTATTCATAAGTATTTACTGGGGTGTATTTTATCATCCACATCCATGTTTCATCAAAATGTAATATTATTTCCATCCACCTACAATTGTTTAAATCCATTTTTACCCTTTGGTGAGTTTTTAGTAATATGTATGAAAGGAATCTTTTGTCGTACGAGGTACTTTTTGACTTTTCCGACAAAAGTACGAAGAACGTTTTTTTTAACTTATACGGCATGAATGGATTTTTAAAACATTGTTTCCAAGAAGCTTCCTTTACAAGTTTTCACGTTTATTTTTAATCAAATTCTTTTATTTTAATGTTGTATGACATGTTATGAAAGGAAAAATGTTTTTGAAGAAGAAAGGATATTTTCCTCATGAATGGAGTTCAAGTGTTTTATCAAAATTATTTTCCATCGAAGATAATAAAGGGTTCTGTTTCTATCCCTATTTTTAAATTGATTTGTTCATGTTGTGATGGAATTATGAATTCCTTTATCTTATATGAATTGATTTATGATGTCATGATATTTTAAGAATCCCATTTTTGTTACATGTGTTATGCGATGATGTATGTTTTATGATTATGTGGCACACATAAGAAAGGATTCATTATAAGATGGGTGGGACCTATATCTCCCTCCAATGCATTGGGTAAAGATTTTATATCTCATGAGATAGACATGGCTGGAACGGAAGGTTATTTCGGTTCAGTGATACAGGACTGAAACGAGGATTGAACTCGGTTCAGAAAGGGACTTTGTCCACTAAGATAGTCTTGGCAATGAGTCATGACTAACAAGAAATGATTTTCCATGATTATGTGTGCATGCCAAAAAGTTTCAAGTATTATGTTATGATTATGGGGATCTCATTTTCACTTCTATGATTTATTCCATGTTAAGATATTATGATCTCTTTTGCAGGTTTTGAATTTCATAAAGATATGATATGATTTTTATTTCCTTTATTTGCCCTTGCTGAGCATTTGAGCTCACCCTTTTATGTTTTCTTTTCCCCAGGATATAAAGAAAGGTTTTAGGTAAAAATAAAGGAGATCCTTATGGGAGATATGGAAGATCATTCACCACGATTAGAAGATTACGTTCCGAGTTTCCAAAGACACTAAACTATTACGATCCTTGTGTGTGTGTTTTTGTTATGTACTAAGTATTCCGCAAAAGTAATGTAATGTCCATGTACGTCAAGCTTCGGGTCTCTACAGTTGGTATCAGAGGAAAGGTTTAGTCAACCTTTGGAAACTAGGATGTGAAAACGTTAGTGAGATCCCTAGAGATATTTCTAAGGTATGTCTAGGGATGTCCCTAGGGATAAGTATACGTATAGGTTATAGTAATAGAATTACGCTAACGATCATAGAATTAAACCTAAGATGTTGGATATTGAAGGTACTCCCCCTTTTATTATAGTGTTTTCCCTAGCATGATTTTTGCCTCTCACACTATTCTTTTTGGGTTTTAGACAATGGCTGGAACCCGAAGGAACCGTGTTGATCAATGCAATGGACAATGCAATGATTGTCCTCCTGAACAAACAAATGTTATGGGAGATGGAGTGAAAAATCTTATTGCTATACTTACACAAGCTATGAATCATTCTGGACTTCTAAATGAGCAGAGAAGGGAACAATATTCTATTGAGTCCTTCATGAGGCAACGTCCACCTTCTTTCAGTGGGTCTTCTGATCCACTTGTGGCTGAACAATGGATCAGTACTACTGAAAAGATATTTTCAGTTCTTCAATGTTCTGAACATGATAAAGTCATCTTAGCAGTATATCGTTTGGAAGGTGAAGCTGATCAATGGTGGAATCTTATCAAGAATACGAGGCCAAGAGATGAAATTGAGTCCATGGAATGGGACGAGTTCAAGAACTTGTTTTTCAGTAAGTACTTCCCTCGTATTCTTCGAACAAAGATGGAGAAAGAGTTTCTTGAACTGAATCAAAGGGACGATGAATCTGTTGGTACCTATGAAGCAAATTTTACAAGACTTGCAAGGTACGCTTCTGGTATTATCATCCAACCTGAAAGTAAAGTTGATCGATTTTTCAGTGGCTTAAAACCAAGTCTTCGAAGGGCATTAGCTATAAGAGACTTCAGTAGCTATGAAGAAATTGTGCGTTGTGCTATCAAGGTAGAAATGGAAGTTGGTGTTACATATCAATCTCATGGTTTTGACAAGAAACGAAAGATGGAGGTCAAGGAGAAATCTCAGAATAATGGTGAAAAGAAGATGAATGTTTCCTTATGCACAAAGTGTGGAAAGAAGCATGGTGGAGTTTGTCTTAAAGGGACTAGAAAATGTTTTAAGTGTGGAAAAGAAGGTCATCGAGCAGCTGAGTGTCGAAATAATGGGAAAAGGGTTTCTAATGATGTGAATAAAGAAAACACTGCAGAGAACGCACCACAAACACTTCAATGCTTCAAGTGCAAGGAAATGGGGCATTATGCTAATAATTGCCCTAATCCAAGGGTTAGTGATGATCAACATGAGCAACCACTTAAGGCAAAGGACAAAGGGAAGTCACATGTGATCACTATCGGCGATGTTGAATATGACAATGATGTGGTGGAAAGATTAAGTGTTTATGTAATGGGATTCCAAAATAATGTTGTATCATTGAGTATTGGAATACTTATGTATTGGTCTAATGTGGTATTCAAAGTGATTGAGATATTATGCGCATAATGAAGGGAAAATGAGAAAATTAAATGTTTAACAGTATTCATGAGCTCATGATTGATATAAGGACTAAGTGATATCATGGTTTGAGTATATAGAATTTTGAGGATTTTGGTATATGGAAAGTGTTAACTTTTAACTGCACTCATGTTTTCACTAAGGTATTCAAGAGAATACACGATTAAGGACTTTGAATGTTTGGAATGTGACCAACAAGAAATATCTTATGATATGTGGGGATCAATGACAGTATTAAATCTCTGGTAATCGTTGTCACTATATTATGAGAGTGGACTGCAGTATTATGTATAAGCCTAAAGATTAGACTGGATTATGTTGGACATAAGTTAGTATTGTTTAAAGATAGAAGATTTTCGATATTATTGATGGGATGTTATAGTAACGTAGTTTTAGAAAAAGGACAACCTGCAGGACGGGCGACAACCCATCGCGTCGGACAAGGCTGTGGAAATCGAACCCACAACCAAAGTGGGACTGGCCTTTATCGCCTACCACTGGCCTATAGGAAGTCCCTGTTTAGTATAAACTAGTTTTATTATATTAAGCAGTATGATATATGAAGTATAAGTCCATTTTAGGAACCATATATGATTAATCTCACTATAGATCGACTTATGTATATAATTTCTTGTTAACCTTTTGTTTGAGACAGATGGAATGACCCGTCATTCTATCACATGATCTGCTAACACTTCACGAATAACAAATTCAACTTCATTTATTTAAGAGATGAAGTGGAAATTGTTAAAGGCACGAACAACAGTGAGATTGTACCAAAATAAAGTAAGTATTTATTCTAATGGGAAACGATCTGGAAAACCAAAAATGTTGTCCTAGTGATCTTATATCTGATGAATCAGATGGTACCCTAGATCATCACAAATTTATGGCTTTGTGATTGTTGGCTTTTTCATAGCCATGTCCTCTACCACTATCCATCAGAACATGATGGTTAGATTTCTCTTCCATATCCATATTTTCACCTATGTGGAAACCCAGTGATTAGTTTATTTGGGTAATCGTTAAGTTTCATACTTTTGTTTTTAAAGATAAGTTTTGGTATTCCTTTTTACGATGTGGGTTTCTGTCAAAGAAACTTTCAAATAGTAAACCATTTATAACCCCGACGAATTTCGAGGGCGAAATTCATTTTAAGGGGGGTAGAATGTAACACCTCGAGATTTTATGAAAAATATTCTTTGAATTTCATTAATGTCTTGCGTTGTATTCTACACCAAGATTACCCTGCGCTATACGCAACACCGTATTAGCTTGCAGTATACGCAACACTATTCTTGGACCGTGTTACACACAATTTTGATAATAGTTATTCTACGCAACATTGAGTATATATATATATATATATATTAAATGTATAAATTAAATATGGTTGGATTCTGTTATACGAAACAATGAAGGATTCTTTCACAACAGGCAACCCTGACTTGGCTTGCATTACACGCAATCGCGACCTTCCTCGATAGCGTGTGTTGTACGCAATACCGGGTTTTAATAAACAATGCTATATTATTATAATATTGTCATGAACTAGCCGTTATGAATAGTATTAACTAAATTTCGAATTTTATAACATTATTATTCATCTTACACATTTCTAGAACATGGTATAAGAACAAAATAAATTTTTCGGGTAAAATAAGTATTTTTCAAAAAATGCAGTTTTACCGCCTTTTGATGGCGCACCAACATTAAATATAGTTTTTGACATGTTTATAAGTTCAATTTGACAAAATAAAATTCTTCTTTGGAATCAAGAAATAAAAATTTACTTTGGATAAATTTTTCATATTATTTTGGTAACTTTCACATTTTAATGAATAGTAAAAACACGCTATACTTTAATTAAAAACAACTTTTTTCATCGTAATATCTTATGTGGTTAAATTATAATATTGAATGGTTTTAAAGTATAAATAGAATATATTTTTACCATTTAATATAATGTATGTCATTAGCATTGATTTTACCTTGAATTCGTAGGTTAAATCAATTCAATCTTTTGCAATGTTTTAAACAAAAACCCGTTTTTATTCGACAACGGGATTAATTTTAATTTAATTTCTGCAACTTCTTTGTATGGAATTTAAAAAAATGGATTCCATATTTGGAATCAGTGGGTCCAAATTATGTTAATAAGCTACTTTTTATTTTTGGGAATTATGAATAGTAACTACGGTAAATTTTATTTACCATAGTTAAAGGTAAATCGGGTAATTAAGGGTAAATATAATATTTTAAAATTACCCTAAAAAATGTCAAAATCCTATTGGATGCCTAAAAGTCGACCCATATCACCTAAGGGTCGGATTAGAATCATTTAATGAACATTTTTCCATGAAAATAACTTAATTATTATTAAAAACAAAGAAAGTGACAACATGTCACTCTCTTAAATTTTATAAGTATATTAATTTTAATTTAGTGATAAACTTCATGAAACTTCGAACATGAATAGTCTACAGAAAGCTAATGAAATTATCTACATCATATAAATTTATTTATAATTTTTAGGGATTAAATAATTATCATTAATTATGACACAATAGTGATGCAGAAATTGTTTATCTAGTGAAAAATCAAGAATAATGTTTTTTTAAACTAATAGTGACCATAAAATGCACAAATACCTAACCAAAACTTATTATACATGTAAATGTAAACCATAAGAATCCAATGGTCGAATAGTTGACCATTTGGAGCCTTATAAAAGAGATTATGACACTTATATTATTTTATTTTAAATGATGCCAAAGTTGTCACCTTCATAATTTAATAAATATAAAAATTTAAATATTGTGATTTTAAGATGATAAATTCGAGTAAAAGTATTATTTTGAATGGTAATATATTTATCTTCATCATAGAATTTTATTTTAAATTTTTATACAACAAATAAGTATATTAAATAATTATACAAAAATGATGTAGTAATTATTTTATTAAGAGATAAACCAAATAAATGGTCTTAAAAATAATAAAATAAATATTATATGAACTATTTAATGTGATAAACTAATTTTATAGATACATATGACCTTTTATTAATATATTAAAGCTTTTATTTCGAACATATCTTCTGTATATAGTTTATTTAAATTCAAATAAATGAATAGTGTCAAAATTGACACTATTGTTATTTTACAAAAATAACATATTATAAAATTGTTTAAAAATCACAAAAATATTTAAAAATTATAAGTTTATTTTTATATGGTCTATAATTTTATAAAGTAAACAATTATGGAAAATTCACAACAAATAAGTAATTATTTGTTATAATTTAAAATTTAGTATTTTATTACCACAAATAAACTTAAATAGATTAAATAAGGATAAATCAAAATGATAAGGTTTAAAATAAGATCCAAACATGTCTAAATTTGATTGGTTGATGAGATTACAACCCTATCTCATCTAATCTTCGAATATGAGTCATTTTTGGAGGTTTTTAAGTGGGGTTAGATTTATTATAAATTAATATTTTTAAGAATTCCTAAGGTGCCCCTCTCCTCCCTTATAAAAGGGCACCTCCTCCCCCTCCTCCACACACCAATTTGAGCACTCAAGCTCGGCCAACCCCTGCCATTTTCCCTTCTCCACTTCCATAGAAACATCCTAGAGGTTCTGGTCTTCCTCAAAGACCAATTTTAGTGCCCTAAGAGGAGGTCTCAAAGAGGCGCTTCAAAGAAGAGGTAATTACCGTTACCAATTCTTTCATCTTTATTTCTTCTTCCACTTCTTCTTCTTAGGTTGTTTCATTATGAAGTAATAACATCAGTATTACGCATATACTGATATGTTATTATAAGTATGAAACAACCCTATTTCACAATCTATCCATCCTACGGAAAAAGAAATCACCGCGCGTGCGTACGTACGGAATACCGTCTCCACGCCGTGGTGTAATCTATTTTTACACCATCACTTTACAAGGATGGGTATAATGGTGTAATGAGTAACTATTTATGATTATTATAAAGTAATATTGATACTGAAATAATATATATATACTCCAATACAATTCCACGAACATAGGAACGGTATCATCACTCGTGCGTACGTACGGAATACCGTCTCCACGATGTGATGCGACTCGTTCTACATGATCTTCATTTCATAATGATTATATAAATGAATTGAATGAATGAATATGGTATATACTACACTAATACCATTCTGTAAATGAATTATCTATAACCTAAAGATAAGAATAAGAATTTATTTGACAAAACACGCATAAGAACAAAAAGTTATAAAGACCCGAGTAACAAGTAACAATGAAATATTACTAACAAGAAGCTAATAATATGACCATATATGATCATGTATGATTCTGGAATAAGTCAATAACATTATTTAAACCATTATACAGGAGCTTCGGACACGAACAAAGCAAATCAGACCTAAGGTAAGGGAAATATCACAATCTCATTTTTATCCGAGATTGTTTATTCATAAGTATTTACTGGGGTGTATTTTATCATCCACATCCATGTTTCATCAAAATGTAATATTATTTCCATCCACCTACAATTGTTTAAATCCATTTTTACCCTTTGGTGAGTTTTTAGTAATATGTATGAAAGGAATCTTTTGTCGTACGAGGTACTTTTTGACTTTTCCGACAAAAGTACGAAGAACGTTTTTTTTAACTTATACGGCATGAATGGATTTTTAAAACATTGTTTCCAAGAAGCTTCCTTTACAAGTTTTCAAGTTTATTTTTAATCAAATTCTTTTATTTTAATGTTGTATGACATGTTATGAAAGGAAAAATGTTTTTGAAGAAGAAAGGATATTTTCCTCAAGAATGGAGTTCAAGTGTTTTATCAAAATTATTTTCCATCGAAGATAATAAAGGGTTCTGTTTCTATCCCTATTTTTAAATTGATTTGTTCATGTTGTGATGGAATTATGAATTCCTTTATCTTATATGAATTGATTTATGATGTCATGATATTTTAAGAATCCCATTTTTGTTACATGTGTTATGCGATGATGTATGTTTTATGATTATGTGGCACACATAAGAAAGGATTCATTATAAGATGGGTGGGACCTATATCTCCCTCCAATGCATTGGGTAAAGATTTTATATCTCATGAGATAGACATGGCTGGAACGGAAGGTTATTTCGGTTCAGTGATACAGGACTGAAACGAGGAGTGAACTCGGTTCAGAAAGGGACTTTGTCCACTAAGATAGTCTTGGCAATGAGTCATGACTAACAAGAAATGATTTTCCATAATTATGTGTGCATGCCACAAAGTTTCAAGTATTATGTTATGATTATGGGGATCTCATTTTCACTTCTATGATTTATTCCATGTTAAGATATTATGATCTCTTTTGCAGGTTTTGAATTTCATAAAGATATGATATGATTTTTATTTCCTTTATTTGCCCTTGCTGAGCATTTGAGCTCACCCTTTTATGTTTTCTTTTCCCCAGGATATAAAGAAAGGTTTTAGGTAAAAATAAAGGAGATCCTTATGGGAGATATGGAAGATCATTCACCACGATTAGAAGATTACGTTCCGAGTTTCCAAAGACACTAAACTATTACGATCCTTGTGTGTGTGTTTTTGTTATGTACTAAGTATTCCGCAAAAGTAATGTAATGTCCATGTACGTCAAGCTTCGGGTCTCTACAGTGGGACCCACCAATAACTTCCCCATGTTGTATTAAACTTCCAAAGATAAATAATATTGTTCACAACATTTTTATTTATGTTTTTTATTAAACCTCAAAAAACCATTCAACCCGCATAAAAAAAACTACGGTAAAGGTCCCCTTAAGCGAATACCGATGCTACGAGTTCATCAGTGTCCTCAGATTTCAATTCTGAGCACCAGTTGAAAAGATAGAAAAACCCGCATGTACATTTACCGAACGTACCTAAACAAAACTTCAGAAATTGATTCCGGGTACACCGGGCCTCAGAATCAGGTTCCGTCAGAAACTGAAGACTCGTAAAATTCCAAAGAATTTAATAAAAAAAAATTCCTTGAAATATATGGGTCTTTAAATTTCTACCACCTTAGAGATTTACGTCCCCGTAAAGCTAAAACACAGAGTAGAAAACCCAAAGGGGTACTGAGAACACATCTAAGCCTCCCTCTCCCATGTACTCTCCTAGAGGTTCCCATGCTGCCAGCGAATGCACGCCAGAGGAATCTACCGTCCTTGTAGAACTCACTCCTGTAAATCCTCAATATCTACTGGAACCACCGTGAAAGTCACCCCGTAATCGATATATAGCTTCCCGTGGTTGATGATGTATGAATGGTCATGCACCTATCTTCTCAGCTGAGATATGTGAAGGAAGTCACGCACCCGGTGCAACTGAGGTCGAAGAGCCAAGCGGTATGCCACCTCGCCTATCCTGCTGAGGACCTGGAATGGTCCAATGAACCTTAGAGATTACTTGCCGCCTCAGCTAAATCTTTGTAGAACTCGTCGAGGTGAGACCTTTAGGAAGACGTGGTCACTATCCTAGAACTCCAGAGGTCTCCATCTCTTATCAGCTTAAGACTTCTGCCTGCTCTATGCAGTCTTCATCCACTCCTGGATGATCTGCACCTTCTCTTTCGAAGCTCGTACCATCTCTAGTTAGTAGGAAGTTGTCTGACTTGGTAAGTCGGTCGACATTCACCCTTCTTCACCTACGATCTGTAAAAGCTGCTATGATTTATCCTTTTCTGAAAAGAGAAATCCTGTCTAATCCCCTAGATGAACCTCATATTTTTCCTAATACAGTCTATCATGACATAAACAATACTAATTCATGTCATGGATGATGTCGTAAGGCCTCAACGCTACTACCAAGAGATAGAACTGTTACTTTCGCCTCCAAGGGTTGAGTCACATTGTCGGCATCAGTGTGTAGTCACTGGGTCTCCTCCAGTAGGAATCTCGAACGTGAGGGTCAAGTCAATGGTTTTAACCAGAACTTCTTTGTATTAACCACACAAAAAGGCAGAAAAGAAAACGACAGAAGGACTAGTGTCTTTTATTACTACAGCTCAAAGTACAAAGACACAAAGAAACCTCAACAAAAACATTAACGAATCTAGAAGCATCATGAACAAAGTCTTATATGCTCGGAACTAGTCCCGCGCCTGTCCACCTGCTTCTGGAGCTCAAGATGAACAACCTTGGGGTCGGATTGGTCATGCTTGATGACTCTGACCACCATCTGCTGAAGGAACTGCTCCACTGCTCAGCTGATGCTCAAGCTCCCGCCACTACCTCTGTCTCGGTGGCTCCTCCATCTCCTGCTGATCAACTGTGCGGGAAGTCGGATAGTCACGTGCTCTGTGACCCCATTCCTTGCAGGAATAATAGACTCTTCTCAGTTCAAGTCTCCCTTGGAGTTGGGTGCCCCACACCCCTGTTTCCACATCTTGGGGTCGTCTGATAGTAGGTCTAACCTACTCGTTCCCCTGTGTCATCTATCTACTGCCTACAATAGATGACTTGGCTAGTGAAGGAAATCCCTACGGCAAGAGAAGAAGCTCCTAAGCATGCACATAGTGTAGAGTCACTGGTATAAACTCCACCCTGAAAAGACCCTTGAAGTTTCCCCAGGAGAGGGTCGCCTCATCATAAAACTGGATTTTCATAGGATCCACCACCTCTCAGCTGCTCCATGAAAGAGACTAACAGTTAGGTACACCATCAAGTCTGTGGGTGTCCCAAATGTGTGGAAAACTTGTGCTACAAACCACAGCCAGTACCCTACCGTCTGTAAATATCTCTTTCCTAGAAACCTAAGAGGCCTCTATCACATGAACTTGTGAAACACATTCAAGCAGCGCACACCCTCTGTAGTTGGGGATGGTGGTAACGGAATCCCAGCAGGTAATGGTACTGCTGGTTCCTCTGCTGTAATGGGGCCCTGCCCCGTGGCCTCACTGCTCGGTGGGCTACCATCATGCTCTCTACTTAGAACCCGCGCTGATTGACTAAATGAAGACATCCCGAAAATAAACAAGCATGACATGGTTAAAAGACTATACTTGGTGAGCTGACCTGGTTTGAGATGACTAAAAAAAACTTTTTAAAACACACATGCAATCAGTGTTTTCGTGCACTGAGTCAGAAATCAGAATTCAGGGTCCTGGTGTGTGGATACATTGGCCGCCGAACCAACACTGGACTCCCTGAACTGAAATCCACAATCAGTATGCTTAACACTATTGCTTCACAGAAAATAAAAATATCAGAGTCCTAAGTACTGCTATAGACCCGAATCCTCTGATACCAATTTGTCACGACCCGTCCCCTGGGCCCCGCATCGTGACTACCCCAATCCCGCCTTCCATAGGGCAGGGGGTGGCGACTTGCACCAAAGGCGTATTTCCCTAGAACTGGGAAGACATTTTATTTATAAAACATAAACACACGCAACCAGAGAACAAGTGGAAGAAAACTCTAATTAAAGAAGTATAACAAGTTTTCTGAAAGTACAAAGGGTCCGGAAATACAATCCCAACATAAAGGTACAACTACAACTGAAAGAAAGTAAAACTGAAAAGACAAATAGGTGGAATATGGAGGCAGCTCCAGGATCGTCCCCCACGTTCTTACTTTAAGGGTAGGTATAGATATCCTCCTCATCACTCCGCATCTTTTGGTTCACTCCGTGTGCCGTCACACCGAGTGTCCACCTCTGGGTATCATCCAGTCCTCGTACACTCTTCCTTGGTCAGTGCTGTTCTTCGTTTGCATCCAACACAATGAGGTGTGGGTATAGCCCCTGTAGGGGTGAGTACAACGATACTCAGTAGGGACCCCGAGACCCTCAAGGTCTCAGAAAATCCAACAAGGATAAACCACAACGAATGATCTCAACAGATAACATTTACTTAGGTATATGCCCATACATATACCTAAGTTATCAAGTAACCTATCTCAATCACGAGGAAAAACACAAACATCATTGAATCAGCTCAAACCAGGATTTTCATTATCGAAACCACAACTGCTGGTGAACTACTCCTCTGTCGAGTACAGTTGCCATGTTGTGACTCCGAGGTGCTACTGACTAACCTTAGACTGCTGAGGTACTCCTCTTGTTGAGTACCGCGGGTCTGCTGCCAAACCGGGAGCTCCTCTGCTGTGGGTCTGCTGCTAAATTGGGTGCTCCCCCTAATAGCAGTCAGCTGTACTCCTCATATCGAGTACCACAAGTCTACTTCCAAACCAGGCACTCTGTCTGCCATGGGTCTACCACCAAACTGGGTGCTCCTTCCACTGGGCTAGTCGAATCACTCCCAGTCGAATCGGTCATGCAGTCGTTAGGTCTACATCTACTAGGTCTCCGCACTCTGTCTGCTCATCTCTAGGAGGATCCAATCCACAAGATACTGTTCGATACTACAAGTTTCACAAAGTCTTATTTAGTTGTATCACAAAGGACCACCTCATCATATGGGTCTCAACGCAATAGACTGTGCGTCATTCGGACTCCTGGTCTGTGAGTATTTAGCATTTTTGTCCCATGGGTCCGGTAGGTTTCGTGTACGAACCAACCCGAGCGCATCTCAACTGTACCCCGAAATCCCATGGGGTATACTCAAAGGAACCGTTTCTCAATGAGATTACCAACACCGCTGAAGGTTCGTCAAATGAACGTATAGTCTGAGATTTATTTGCTTTTCCATTCTAGGGGCCTGGTTGTTTTCTAAGCTAAACCAACTCGACCATACTCCAAATACATCCAAACCTCAAGTGGAGTATTCCAAAAGAACCGTCTCATCATAAGGATTCCAACGTAATTGACGGCACATCAATCAGTTGTCCAGTCCTTAATTTATAAGCGTTTCTGCCCCGAGGTCTCGGTTAGTTTTGGGTTCGATCCAAACTGGCCATTCTCAAACATTTCCAAAACCATGAGTGTAATATACTGAAACGATCGTCTCGATTCAAGGATTCCTACACAACTAAAGGTTCATCGATCGGAGGTATGTAGCTCATATTATGGGCGAATGACCGAAAACGGTCCGAAGAGGGGGTATGGGCCCGGTCCAACCCGGCCCAACCCACCCTGGGTCGGCCCGGTAGGGCATGAACTGGCCCGGATGATGGGGCCTGGCCGGCGCATGGGCGGGCCGGCCCGTGCGGCTGGCGGCCCGACTTGTGCACAGGAGGCCCAGCCCGGCGCAGGCGGCCCGACCCGACACTGGTGGCCCAGCCCGGCGGCCAGTCGCGGTTCGACCATGTGGTTGAGCGCGTTGCGCGGAGCGGGTGGTGGGGGGGGGGGGGGGGGTTAATTGAAACCAGAAGCACAATTTGGTGCCGCCCCTCTCTACCGGCCAGCCAAATCCGGCCAGTTCCGTCCGGCACGAGCAGCCCGCATGGGTGGGCCGCTGATCTCCCACGCAGCGCTAAGAGGCTCCGTGGATTCTTCCGTCCGGCCGGTTGGTGAGCCGGCCAGTTTGCCCACCGAAGTTTCCCACCCAGCACGGGCCACAGTCCTCCGCAACGTGACAACTCAAGGTGCCGCAGTCCTCTTGTCGGGACAGATTTATGCGGCCAGTTTGGTTTGTCCGAGTGGCCAGCACCGCGAGCTGTGATTTCCTTCACGCGATCGGAATGACTGTGTCGGTCCTCCTTTTCCGCGGCTCGCCTTGGCCGCGACCATCGGTCGCCATCGCCTTACAACCGTGGTCTCTTTCTCTGGTGCGGTGTGACGACACCACACACTCCTGACTCCACATCCATCGTCAAATAAACCAACAAGCAACGGAGAAACGTTTGGCCGTGTTGGTTCGGCCCGCGTCCTCCGAATTGGATGATAACATTTGGCCAATGACGAACCACAGAAATCAACGAAGAATGAGGTAATTTTATTCCACTAAAATTTATCAAAAACACCTACCTCGATTCAAGGGTGTTTTCGAAGTCATGGAAGGCGGCGTCACGGAAGTCGAAAGTCGTTCCATCAACGTTGGAGAAAAAGATGTTGTCGTTGGCGACGACGTCATCTTCTCCCTTGATGTGGAGGAAGAGGAAATATGACAGTTTTCCTTGAGTCATTGCCTTGCATTATTGCCCCGGTTGAAGAAGGTAGGAGAATACACGTCTTCGTTCTTCGGTGGAATCAGCATCCTTATTCGAAGAGGACGTTGTTCCTCGTGTTCTTCAATGGAGAAGGTGAAATCTCCTAAGCCTTTCTCCACAAAAATATTAGCCAACCCGAAAAGAAATAATAGGCTCTCTTAAAATATAATTATGCCATGAAAATTCAAAATTAATTCATGACACCACATATAATTAATTAATTGAGGAGCTCAACTCATTAATTAGAAGTGTTGGCATATTAAAAGCGATAGAGGAAGGTGGAAGGTTTAACCTTAATGAGGGGAGGTGTTAAGAAATAAACAAGGGGTTTAAGGGAGTTTGAGGGGAGTTATGGGGAGATGAAAGGTTGGGGTCATGTGGGCCCCACCTCACAAATATCCACACATTGGAAGTTATGTGGGTGTGGGCCCCTCCAATAACTTCCCCATGTAGGATTAAACTACCAATGATAAATAATATTCCTCACAACAATTTTATTTAATTTTTTTATTAAACCTCAAAAAAACATTCAACCCGCATAAAACGCAACTGCGGTAAAGGTCCCCTCAAGAGAATACCGGTGTTATGAGTTCATCGGTGTCCTGAGATTTCAATTCCGAGCACTAGTTCAAAAGATAGAAAAACCCACACGTATGTTTACTGAACGTAATCGAAAAAAACAACATAAATTGATTCCGGGCACACTGGGCCTCGGAATCAGGCGTCCTCAGAAATTGCGGACTTGTAAAATTCAAAGAATTTAAGAAAAAATTTTCATTGAAATTTCCGTGTCTTTACATAATCGTTATAGGTCTTAGTATATTAAGAATACCATTTGAAGGGTATTTATAAATTTATCTAAAGTAGTCCTACTGAATAAGTTGTAATCATCCCAACATACATCTTTCAATTTCTTTTATGATTTTTACTTGTAACTCCATAAGAATATTCATAAAATAAGAATCTCATAATCCTAATTTTAATGAATTGTTATAATTATTTTTTTACCTCCATTTCAACCCTCGACTCTATTACGTACTATGTGAAACTATCACTTATATATATGTGTGGAGTACCACCTCTTTATAGGGGTATAATTCATTTTCCATCGCTATATGTCATTTATGGTAATCTTGATGGTATTAATGATTAAATTTAAAATTATTTTTAAAATTATTTATCGTTAATTATAATATTATATTTCCCATCAAACAATGTAATCCATTTTAAAATGATAATTTCAAGTCGTTGTAAGTGTCGACCACTACCTCAATAATTTGATGTGAATAATTTTTCATCCCCACTTTATATATATGGTAATAAGTATAGATTTAGTCAATATATATGATAGATAATATATAATAATAATTCAAATTATGAAGTATTATTTACCATTATTTACTTCCATCTATCAAAAAGTGAAAATGGACCCAATGCGTACATACATCATATCGTCTACATGAATTGGTTAATTAATATTTCTATATTTACCTTTAATAAATGAATTAATATATAAATATATATAGTGAATATATATGATATTTATATCACAATTAAAATTCTGTAGATAATTTATCCATGATAAAAGTTCAACGACCTAGGTACTAAATAGTAAATCTCAGAAAAATGAATTACTTAACACCTAAAATGATGAATTTATAAAGAAATTATTATCAAATGGACGTCAATATGTAATAAGTGTACTTAATATGATGTTATGAGTACCTAACTATTTCTATTATATATTTATAATAAATTGAATTTTATTATACGCGATGTCAGTGAACATACGATATATGTCAAACTTGATGTCAGGAAGTGAGGTTACAACCTCATTGTTTGTTGGAATCATTCATGTTTATGATTCTCATGATGGAATTTTATTACCTATCACTCAGGTAGAACATTAATTTTATTATCATTTTGTATTTATATATTATTTATTTATTTCCTTTCATTTTACTCTCTTTAAAAACTCAAGAGACAAATTTTTTTATCTTATGTAAAAAGGAATTTATTTCTATAATTAGTTAAAAATACTTTCATATCCATTACATGATTTTTGAGATATATTTTCAATAACATTCTTATATTCCCCTAATATTGAAAATATTAATTTCATAAATGATGGAATTTTTTAAAAATGGTTTAATTTGGATTATATTATCATATTTTAAATGAGGATTTTTTTAATTTTTTTCTATAAATTTGAAAGAAATCATTGATTTAACGCATAACTTGAACAAAATTTTCTACCCTCATGACTTCTCAATTGTTAGAATCATCATTTATGTTATTTATTGTTCTCTTCAACTAAAATTTTTCATTATTATTTTGGAAATTTTTAAATATGAAATTATTTATTTCAAACAAAAAAATTCATTTTATTCAAAAAAAATGTTCCAATGTGCTTTGGAAGGAGTTTTTCATCTATGATAACTTATATTGATGTTAGAAATGATTTTATGGGGATATGATCTAATTATGTCGTACTATTTCTTTATTTTTATGGATTACGATGAGAATGATTAATGGTTGATTCTATGAAACCAATTTCTTTCCCGCAAGTTAATGAAGTTATGATAAATACTCTATGAAACTCATATCTTTTACATGGGTTTTTCTATAATTAGATGGCGAAATGAATATGAAATACATTTCATTAAATGAGTTGTTATATGGTGAATGTTTTATGATATTATTAATATCATATATATGATGTTCTTTATGGGAAAGGGATGCCTAAAATTATATTCCCATCCAATGTATTATCTATATATAGATATCATATGAGATAATAAGGACTAGAATGGGTAGTGAAATCGGTTTTGTAAGGGACTCTTCCCCTAATAATTACCATGGGAGCAAACCTCGACTATGAGTATAATATAATTTATTATGTAAATAATCCACCATGATTATATTAGGATAGAAAAATGTCCTCAAATTTGATGTAATTGAGATTGATCCCAATTCATAATGATAGTCTTGTCAATGTGACATGACTATGTAAATGACTTTCTATGATATGTTTATTTCATAAATATTTATCTTATACTAATGTTACACTCTCATGGGTTAGGTTACTAGATTCCATTATTATTCATTTATTACTAACTACAATGAAATATTACGGACCACTTTATTATGATATATGATATGGGGGAAATGGTTATAAAATGTTATGATCACATTCTAATACCCTTCTTCTTAGGTTATTATTGACTGGTTATTTATATATATTTTTTGTTTACCCTTACTGAGCATTTGAGATCAACATTTATTATGTTTCATTCCCCATGTAATGGAAGACGTTTTTATGTAGGTTTTTTCTAAGGAGATTACTATAGTGGATGATCCTTGTGAAGGATGTTTCATATTAATCATAAAATTAAAAAATTGTGTATATAGTCTCAAAATACTCTAAAAAATTATTGTTTAAGAATTTTACATAATTTAATATAATTAATATTCATCTATTCAGATTTAATATCTATGTTTGAATAATATGAGTTTATATAATTTGAATTACAGTATGGTTTAGATAATATTTTGGGACTATGATTGTATAACGTTAGAGAAAGCCTAGGGGATATGTGTATGAATATGATAACATCCTACTGTTTTGATAAAGAAGTGATAATTTTATTATCCTTGAAATATATACTTGTATGGATAATAATAATTGAAATAATTTTGGCATAAAATATTCTTGGGGTAATAACCCGAAATAGAGTTGGTCAAATATATAACAATTGTCATTCTTGTTCTTGGTATGTGTTCCGTTACCGGTCGCCTAGTTTGAAAATCCTAGGGGATATTCATGAGATAAATAAAAAATATTTATGATTAATTTTAATGGATTTGAATAATTAATGAACATGGATGACCAATGTTAATCCTTTGTTGCATTATATTTAAAATAAGTGGTCAATATTTCGATATAGAAAAAATTATTTTCAAAGTTATAGTTTTAGACAAACTATATAGAGATATTTGATTATCACAAAACCTTATCGGTATTAGTATGTTATTAAAGGTATCATGATTGAGTCAAGGTGGTAACATGTGTGCTAAAATATTGATGTATGCTATTTTATAATTGTTACATAAATTCATGTATATTAAGACGAGTTCCACAGAATGTTAACACATGTATTATGTGATTATATATAGAATTAGAAGTGAAAATTATGAATGGTACTATGATTATATATTATTTCTACAATTATTCCCAGATCCAGGTTTTTGAAAATTTAATTTCTCATCATATCATCATTCTCCCTCTTGTTGAATTTTATGTTATCATTTTAATATAATTTAATTTTTTAGATAAATCCAAAATCAATTTTTGAGTTACACAAGTCGCATTAGATATTTTTAATTAAAAATTGATCATAAATATATGAAAAATTCAATATAATTTATAAATAAAATTAAAATCATTATTTATTATATATTCTAATTCAAAATGGGTAATTATCTCAAAATGATAGTGAGAAACTCAAAAAAAGATGATATTATTGTTCTGTGATATTCTATTGATGTCTCTCTAATATAGTTTTGTATTATTCAACTAAATCATGTTTTTTAGGATTCAAAAGAACTCAGAAATGGTGATAAAATATTTTCAATGAATCAATATAAGAGGGTCCTGATTGAGTTGAATGAATTGAATAAGAAACTCTAAGAGAATCAATATAAGGGATTCATTTGGACAAGTGTGTCACCATGGGTTTAACCTATTTTTTTGTTATGAAAAACTGTAGAACAATGTGAATTAGAATTTTTTATCATGAATATGACTAGATAGAAATCATTAATGAGTATCCTTTACCCTATTATTATCATTTTTTCGATCAATTATTAGGTGCATAGAATTTTTCCAGAATTTATCTTAAATTTACACATTGTAAATTGTTCGTCAATTATTATGATACAACTAAGATAAAATTCCATATAAGGTATTGAAAATATGAGTTTGTGATGATTATACTTGATTTTAAAAATTCAAAAAATATCATATTGTATTTTATGAATATTTACTTTAGAGATTATCTTTATAAATTGGTTTTATTACTTATAGATAATAATTATATGTATATATAAATAATATGGAAGAACATGTAGGTTATTGTAATATTGTATTGAATACCCTAAGGTAAGTTAATTTTAATGTTCCTTTTATCAAGTTGGAAATTTGGCTATAATAATTTTCATTTATGGGTATAATAATCTCATTTGAGGATATATATATAGATCTGTTGATGATGGAAATTATTGAAAATTGCCCGATAGAAACCATTTTGAATTTAATATATAGTTTACATGGTTTTGAATGATTTTATCAATTAATTATGGTCTATTTATCATGGAAATATAATCCAATAACCATATTAACACATAATGGATGCAAGTTCCTTTAAATAGATGAATGCACGTAAAATTTAATGGAATTGGGGATTATTTTTTATTCAAATGTTCATACACTACCCTTTACAAGATAAAGAATTTTTATCTATAGTAATGAATAAAATAAGGGACTAAGATGTTTCCTCTTGAATAATGATATGTTTATATATTATGTCTCACACTAATTGAAGATTTATGAGTAAAGTCTCATATCTCAATATTTTGTTCTTAATTTTGTATTTTTCCACTTATATATTTCGGAATTATATTTCTAGTGAATATTTTGATATATATATATATTGATCATAAATGTTTAATGCAAATATTTATTCAGAAAGAGTTTAATATTTACCATTAAATATAGTTTTAGTGAATTTATATTATGAAATATCAACATATATTCATCATAGGAAAGAAAACATAGTGGAAGAGGCCCAAAGTCAAATGTATCATTATAGAATATAAAAATGAGGAAGAGAAATAATCCAAAATATTTATATTTACAATGATAGACCATGAAATCATGAATGTAGTGGGAAATCATTTCATTCATAGATTACTGTTTGTGAAACTCACCATGTTATGATTAAAAAGGTGTGGAAGAAAGATGTAGTGATCAAAAAGAAGTTGAAATTTTAATTTATTTTAACCTTCACTATGAAAAAATGACAAAATTAATGAAACATATATATTATTATTCGATACCATATTTGAATAAGTAAATCTTGGATGAAGTTCACATTTCATCACTATTTATTCATCCTGTAAGTATGAAGATGTATAGTGATCTGAAATAGTATTTGTTGGGACATAACATGAAGTGATATATAATGTAGTGTATAACTATATTATTAGTATATATCTATTTTAATAAAATGGGAAATATATCTAAGTGGATGGTACATCCAATACCCATACCATAATGAAAAATTGGAAAACACCGACATTTATTTTTTCATTAGACTGCCAATATCTATGAAATGATTTAATTCTATTTGGATTGTATTTAATCACCTTAAGAAGTAAAAAAACATCATCACTTTCAAACAATATTCCTATATTCATATTATTTATATAATACTTATTAATTATGTTATATGATTTAATTGAGTATGATATTTTGTTGTTTTTAATCGATATGTGATGTTTACCGTATTGTGTTGGTGAATTATTGAGGAAGATCTTGGTTATGATTTTTGTTTCTGTAAATATTACCATTTATGGGTAGTGGATAAGTCTGGAATAACCATTAAATCCCTAGAAGACATTATAATGTCACTTTATATGGGTTTTAATGGTTCTTGGGATCATTAACTTCATTTGTTTGAGTTTTCCTAAAACAATATCGTTCACTCTAGTATTCAGATGGATCTTTATAAATCCCTATATGGAAGGAAGTGTAAATATTTAATATATTTGGATATATTTGGATAATTATTGATATTAATATATGACCTAGAAATATAATATTTAGTGAATTATATATTTACTTAGTTCCATAATAATACATCTCAAAATAAATAGAAAAGTTATGTTGATATTCAATGATGAAATGTATAATTAAATGTTCTTGAGAAATTAGTTTTCTTAATTTCTCTAGAGAAGACATTTATGAAGTTTAAAAAAGATAAATATGATCATTTTATATGTTTCTTTCATTAAGAATCTTAGTCATGTAGGAATGGTAGCTTATCGCTTCCACCAAGAACCTCTTAAGATCCTAATGTCTTCCATGTATCCCTCATGATAATGTACATCCTAAGGAAGAAAAAACATCATTATAACATGTTATAAAAATAGTGATATTAGAAATATAGCATAAAAATTACTTTGATTAAAAACAAATATAAATTTTCAATCTTAGAGATAATGTGCTATAGAAAAATACTACACTACTAGTTAATGTTATCAAGAGGATTAGAAATGAGATGAAGCATCATGGGATCATGAGGATGTGATGAAACAAAAATAACCTCTTTTTATATCAAAGTGACCTATTTTTAGGTATAAATTCAGTTTAATGGGGATTGAATATAAAAGGAAAAAAATTTATGTACTTTACATAAAAATATATTCAATTTCCATGAGAGTTAGCAAAACATGAAACATCATGTATAAAATAACTGTAATTTAGTATACCATTATAAATTATCCATTAAATTGGTGAAAGGAATATAAATAACCAAAATCATAAATGAAATATACATAAATTATTTAGATTAAGAAAATATATTGGTAAATAATTAATCAATTTAGGTAAAAAAAATTATGCTTTAAAAACACATTTTTTTTAAAATGGTATTTTTCTTTTATTTTTGAAATTGTAATAATATTTTTTTTATTTAATAATATTTATTTGAAAAATTGAATTTAATCCTTAATAATATCATGTAATAATTATCATCGAGTAGATATTTGAAAATTTTATTAAACTTTTATTTTTCATTGAAGAATTAATAATAATTATTTTTATTGAAAACTATCTTCTTATTCAATGAATTTTCAATGTATTATTTTATATGGATTTTTTTTCAAGGATACATTGTTTTATTATTGTTATGAATAATCCCATTAAGTAAATTAAAATTAATTTTAGATGGATTCTAATGTAAAAATATTCATAAAAAAGAAAATGTTTTTTTCTAGAAAAATGTAGCACATCACATTTTTCAGGTCAATTTTAAATTTAATATCTTTCACTTATATGAATTTAATTGTATAAATTAAATTCCAAAATTGAAATAATAATGTATAAAAATTTAATGATGATAATTATTTTCTGGTCATAATTACTGTTAAAAATAGTAAAAAATTGTATGTGTTATTATTACACCCTGACCTGGTGCCACACCCCAGGTGCCCTGAGTCGGTCGGTCAGATGACCTCATGTGAACCTACCAATATGACATATGTTACCTTCTCAAAGTTAGGGAATAATATTGATCAATGGGAGACTATACCCTCTTTATTATAGTAATACCATAATAGGAATAAAATATAATTACCAAATGATATAACAATAACCAAAACAAAACATGTAATACATGATGACCAAAATAAGAATTCAACATCACATATAAATCCGTAGATACTTAATTCTTTGTAAATTTGAATAATAAAATGAATAACCAAAAGAAATAAACATGGACACTCCCAAAATGGTCCTAACACCATGTTTGGTTTCCTCATCCAAACTCTATTCTGAATAATCCATTTAACATTGGGCCTTTCCCTTGTCTTTTCCTTCAAACATTTACTCTATTCTAGTATGGATCATGAATACCAAGTAGGGTTTGAGATAAAATTTGTAGGTCACCACCAACGACGTGTAAAAAATATCCAGTCCAAAATATTGTATATACTATTATAAATAATTAAGAACAAGAAATATATTTAACAGTAAAAATTTATTTAATTAATCAATATCTGACTCTATTACACTCTGGTTCTTGAGGAAACCCTATCTCTCAATACCTGCTTCGGCCCATTCAAGAATCTGATCCATATCCCATATTCAATCTACATTTCATTATAACACATGGACATTAATTATAAATTTAATTTCAATTAATTCTATGATCAAATTAGAATCATGGTCCAATTCCAAATCATGGGAATAAAATGTAGTTTCTATGAGACATGGATATTTGGAGCCGCATTCCCTTTCCCATATTGGTATTTTCAGCAGTAGTCCATGTCCTATACTAAATTATCACTTTGTGATTTTTAACCGTTATTCCATGTCACCAAAACTAAAATCAATTTACCACAATGGTCATTGAAAGAAGTAGACTGTGTCCCATACATGAATATTACAGAATAAAATGTATCAAAATAACACATATATAACATGATTACATTTACAAATGTTAATCAATAATAATCCACTTATCACATTTCTAAATCACAACACTCTAATAATTAAGTTAGAAACTAATTAATTAAATTAAATTAGTTAGATAATCATAATAATCCCATTAATTAATTTAATAATTAAATTATCCATTCATGTCAATAACATAATCACAACCATCCCATTATTTAATTACAACATTAATTTATCTAATTTAATAAATTAAATAACCACAATAATCCCATTAATGAATTCAACAACTAATTAATCCAATTTAACAATTACATAATAAAATTATCTAATTAACCAATTAATTATATCAAATCTACAATTTCATAATCACATTATTAATATATAAATTATTTAATTCTATTACCCATTTAAATTTCCACAAATTGACCTAAATGTTTATCACATGGAAACTAAAATAAATAAATTCAATTACATTCCCAAATCATGGAAATTGAATAATTCACAATTACATATAAGTAAATCATTCATCACAATGGGATTATAATTTATACAACCTATCTCAAATCTATAATGACAAATCACCAAATGTAAAATACCCAAATTTAAATGAAATGGTCAAACCCATGATGAAGAATAATGTTTTGAATCTAATACTAGAATCATGTTAAAAAATATCATTATCTATCAAAAATAAAAATATATCTAAACCTATAGTGTAAAAAGTCCTCTCAAATAATGGGTGAAGAAATTGAATGATGGAAGACACCATCAGGATAATATTAACTTTTCAAGAGAGGTTAATATCTTTGATATGGTCTATGAATCATCATGAACGTAGGTTAAAATGGATTTTAAACAACCTAGGATCCTAAAAAATGAGAGAATGAATTTAGGGTTGAGATATGATGGTTTTGGATTTAATACATAGGGGTTCCAGTATTTTTGAATGAATTTTCATGAAAACTATGCACCATGATTGTTATATAGGGTCATACTGTTTTATGAATGATATGCCATAACCATGAAACTATTATAGGGGGAGTTTTAGGATTTTTTCTAGTAGGGAACATGGTTTTACAAATTGTTCAGCAGCTATGTGACTCCCCTATTTGTTGGTTCACACTGTTTGTTGTGCTGGAAGCATAGTATGGGGAAATTGTGATCCAATCATGCACAACCCCAATTATTTCAAATTTTCACCATTTGTAACCTAAAAAACCAAAGGAAAAACATAAAAAAAATTACTCTAAACAATTCAAAATAATGCGTGAATACAATCTCTAAAAATCACTATGAAATTTTGGGATCATACACCTATTAAGGTTAGAACCTATAAATTAGGGTTAATCCAAGAGTTAATGGTTCATTGGATAATTAAATATGAACATGTCCTTTATCTATAAATATGTTTACCTTTTTTTATCATCATAGATGATCTAACCATTTTGAATAATTTTTCATTAATATTAAATAGTTATATATTAACCTTTTATATACGTTGATGTTATTCCTCTCCCCAACATATATAAAGACCACTCCTATCAGTTATTTACAAAACACTGAGTCATATAGCTTGATCAAACCAAATACAATTATTGTTTCGACTTCACTATCAATGATGTATTGTTTCATTCCTTATTATATTACCATTCCAATGGTCATTAATATAGAATCTATTAATGGATTACCAAAGAAGAGGTAATCATCATACCCTCCCACTTCCAAATTAGTTTCCCATATATGTCCTGTAATAATGAGTTATTAATCATAAAATATTTAATTCAATATCCCAAATAAAAATTTATTATATTATGATTTTCTAACCACCATTATCCAACCAATGTTCCATCAAATGGGATGTGGAACTACTCTCAGGAATACACATGGACTACCGACACCATATAGAAATACCACTCATTTTACATCACCATCATTACTAGATGGTTACTATTATGGGATAATTAAATATACATGACAATAATGATAAAATTATTGATTTTTAATTATAATATCATATATCTATTCATTCATTCCAAACCATCTAAATAAGAAAACATCACTCATGATTACATGTGGATTACCACCTTTAATAAGTGATGAGATTCATATTCATTTTCCTTTTACATGGATCATATTAAGGATATATTTAAATAATATATATGATATATATTATATAATAATCATTTTCTAGTTTTTATGTATTATTTACCTTTATTTCAATCCATCGATCAAAAATTGAAAATATAATTCAGGCTTACAAAAGTCCAATAGTCTTTATGAATGCTGTAATTATTTTTTCAATCACTACCTTTCATGGATGAATATAAATATATATTGATATATAGAGTGATTATGTAATAAATTTATATCATTAATATCCTTCTTTTGATGATGGAACCATGATAAAAATATAAGGACTTGAACTACTGAATAAAATTTCGAATGACAAACTAAAATTGTTAACACCCAGAAATGATGATTTTAATAAAGAATTAATAATAATTGGGTGTTGAAATATTATAAGTGCATCATATATTATATTATAAATAAATAAATTATTATTCTATAGAATATTAATAAATTTTAATTTATTATACATGTTGGTAGATATCTTTCATTGAAATTAATACATGAGGTATTGGATTTATGTATAAATCTCATTATTTATCAAGATTGATTATGATTATGTTTCAGATGGTGAAAATTAATTACTTATCTATGAATAATCCCATTAGTTTTTTCTATATTTATTTCAGTTTATTATAGTTTTTCATCATTTTCATCTCATTTTATTTTTATTATAATTAATGGATGTTTTTAATGATATATGAATTTATTTTTCACATTGGATTAAAAAAATTTCTTCCTTATACATATTTATAAATTTATTTATAGGAATATTTTTAAATTATTATAGTATTTTATTAATTAAATTTTACTAATTATATAATTTTAATAAAAATTGTCTAAAAAGAATATTCATTTAATTTTATGAATAAGGTGGTATTGAAAATTAACTAAAAATGTGAAGAGAATTATTGTTTTAACATTCAAAATCATCATGAAATTTCCCACCCTCAATACCAATCTTTAATTTTAATCCTAACATATAATTTTCTAATATTTTTTTCATAGAAAATATTTCAGAAATATTATTGGGTTTCTTATATTAAAAATATTTGATTTCAAAGTCAAAAGTGGGGTTTTCACAATAATTATTCCAAAGATCATTTAATGGTATTTTTCATCTATGATAACATCCTTTAATGATACTTATTATTCAAATGGAATATGATCCAGTGAAACTATAAAATTTCATTATTTGGATGGATTATGATTGTGTTTATTTAATATTGATTCTATGAAACCCAATTTATTATCACTAGTAATTTATGATATGATGAAACCTCTCTGAAACATGTATCGCTTCTATATGTTTTTCTATGAAAAAATGTTTTTGATACCAATTTCATTTGCATGGGATATTCTATAATAAATGTTTTATAATATTTTAGCTCATATATGTATGATTTTTATTATGTGATGTGTTGTCCTATAATTATATAACCCCCCAAATCATTCTCAAAAGATAGATATCTCATGAGATAGTGAGGACCCAAATGTAGAGTGATGCATGTTCTGCATGGGACTCTATCAAATATAATATTCTTTGGAGTGAACCTTGACATAAGATATTATGGAACTCAGAGTGAACAAAATCCACTATTGTAGTCATTTTTTGAACCATGACTATATATATGATGGATTTGTGGGTGAACCCAATCCCATATGATAATCTACGAATTGGGCCTCAATAGATGAAATATTATTCTATGACTATGTGTACGATATAATATTATATTTTTAATAAAATTTTATGATATCATGTATCAGGTTCATTGAATCCTTTATGATTCATGTCTTACAAAATTCATATAATTATTTCATGACTCATTATTATGATCTATGATATGTTGGTTATGGTTTGGAAACGTTTATTTCCTGTTCACATAACCGTATTATCATGTTATCATATGTGATCTTTGATATCAATCTTGTTTACCATTGCGGAGCATCTAAGATCGCTCATTCCTATTAATTCATTCATTAAGTTATGGTAAGTGTTTTTACATAGGGAATTTATAAGAAGAATACAATGTTGGATGATTTTTGTGGCATATAGTGATGGTATTTAAATATACATGATTATTATATATCTAGTATCTAATGACACTAAACCATCACAATTATAGTATGATTCGTAATGTTATTAAATTAATCATTATATATAAATATGTAATGTCTATGCCTAAAATGAATGGGAAACTATACCCATCTTGTGTATGATTATATTGAATACCCATGTCGAACTAATATATTCATATCCTATGTGTGGGAAATATATGTAAGAGGTTTCACTATTGATAAATAAGTTAACAGATACTCACACAACCATACCAAATAATAATGGTATAACCAAGCCCCCATGAAACCCAATCATACATGAATTTTCTTAGTGTTGGATGTACCTGTCAACTTATATCTTGGATCTCTCTTGGAAAAAATATAATATGGTACTGAGAAAGGTTTAATATATCAATCCACCTATATTGATTGAACAATGTCCTATAACACATGGTAAAATCTATAACAGAGTTTCATACCAAAAACCTATCATCCTGGGTGAGGTATATTAGCAATTATTATAAAAAAAACTCTATCACCAAAAGGGTGGGTCTCATAGCAGGGCTTACAAAAACACCCTATATAAAATGTGGAATGTTCCCTACTATAAAAATATAATTTAACGTCATGTTTTTAACATCCATAATTTATATAAATGATTTTAAAACCATTAATTTCATGTTTTAGAATTATTTATATTAATATAAAAACATTTAAACAATATTTTAGAAGTGGTTTTACAGAGGTTATTTATATACTCTATTATCAAAGTAAAACTTCAAATGAAAATAATAAATATTTAAATTTATTCTCAACATTGTTTCATTTTTTAAATCCCCACTATGATTTTATTACCACATTAACCAAAATATTTTCATAACATTAAAAATATTTATATTCTCTCTCATCCAATAATTTCAACTTAGCCTTCCCCAATCAAAATCATTGTTCCACTAATTCTTCGTTCGATGACATCAATTCAGTATTTATTAGTATTCTCCCATTATTTAGTTTCTTTAATATTGTATCTCTTCCTCAATAATATTTTTGATGATTTATTTTTCTATGTTGAAGAAGACATATTATGATATTGTTAAGAATTTATATTTTCTATATGATATTTACCTACTAGACATTAAAATTACATACCAACCATCATTGTGTATGTAACCCATGTTCATTCCTCAAATGTATAAGGATTTAAAATAACAACATATTGTTTCGAATAACACCACCAAAATAAATTGAATTAAATATAATAATTATGATTATTTTTATTGTATTCATTTAATTTGTGTAATATAAAGGTCAAATGTATCATTTTTTCTTCCAAGTGACTTACTTAATCAAATTTTTTCAAAATAAACACATTGAATATCCTTTATTTTGATAGTTGATGTGGAAATAGTCTTTTCATGTTAGGTATATAAAAAAGAAAATATGAAAGTTGAGTTTTTCAATTTTTCATTGGTTATTAGAATAACTTTTGTAAAAATCTAAAAACTAGTAATTTATACAATAATTTATTTAATTGACATTTAAAATACTACATATAAAATATATTGAATCAACATCAAATAGAAAAATGATTTGTAATGTTAGTTTTTCATCTAGTTATTATACCAACCATCACACAAAAAACACGAGACACCACATGTTTAGAAACAAACTAGAATTCCATATCTCGACATATCTCATCCAAATTTCAAAAATAGGCTTATCCATGATTTGAAACATTCACTATCTATAAAATATATAGTGAAATCCCATCACAAACCAATGTTCCTTACAATTTTATTATAACTCCCACAAAAATCTAACATTATTCCTAAACATCCATGGTAGATAAGACAGTCCCCAATAACTAACCAAACTATAGATATATATAACAAATCCATAACACTAATATCTTTCTTCCTTATAATAAATTTTTCTTAGGTTTGACTCAGTTTCTGACATTGATAAACTATGAAAATAAATCCAAATGAAGTGTAAAAACAAGAATTCATGATAGACCAGGTAATAACATAAAATCATTGAATCCTGGTAAATACATTCCACCTTAAGGTTGATGGAGCTAGTTATTCTAATGATAATGATGTTATTCAATCCCTTGAACCTAGAATTGAATAACCTAAAAACCCCATAATATTTTAGAGAATTGAAATTTTGGTGGGGAAAAGAGTAATAGAATATGATAGATTAGGATTTCATGGAATAAGTATTATTAGAATATGCTAATCATAATAAATGGAAATTCGATTTAGAAGGAAATAGGGAATAGAGAGTCAGAGGGCACATAAATTGAACTATATATGGTGGGTGGTTTAAAAATTATAAGGGGAGGAAAAATGAGGGTATATACTATGTTTTATGTATTAAATTAATTAATAAAAAATTAAAAGAAATTACATGATGTATACTGTGATTTGTTTATTTAGGACACTGACCAATGGATCCTTCCATTGTTATTATGTGAAATAACCCATCACACCATGGTGAAATTACCCCTCATTCCTAGAGAACACAATACATAATTTATCCACATTATAGAATGAACTAAAAACTCACATTATAAAAATATACATTCTGTTGAAGCCACCTACTTAATGGCACAACCTTCCCTATGATTCATGAAACTTAATTAAATGTAACTACCACACCAAAAAAATTCAGAGTGTCCCCTTTACACCTCCCATATACCATAATTCCATCATAAACCATTATAAACTCCCATATTACTGATCCTCTTCCTCTACTAATTCCTTAAATATCCATAAACCATTAAAATAAATATGTTATAACTAAATTTGAATAAAAAAACTAAAACAAGAGAGGAATTTCACTAGTCCATTATATATATGATGATGTATTTACATGATCAAATTTTCATTAATAATATTCAACACAAAAACAATAACATTTTTAAAATTTTGAAATTAATAATGAAACATCAATGGAAAGTATATTTACTCATGGTAAAGATTTGGTATATCACTAAATTATCCCGCCCAATGATATTACATCTTTATACATTTAAATGGGTGGTAATTAAAGTCATTAGAGATGGAGACCTATAGAAAAAACGTCTTTTAAATCCGTAGAAATAAAAATTTATGTGTTTCGTTAATCTTAAATATCCATACATATTTCCCATAGGGTATATTTTATATTAATTTAGGCTACATATAGTACAAAAAAAATTATAATTATTTGGATTCATATGTTTTTATTTACTATTACATTTTTCAAATATTAATGTTTTGTAATTTATTAGTTAACAGAGTATATATTCATAATGTTAATCTACACAGATTGGAACATTATAATTTTTATGAATATATTTATAAAATTAAATTGGGGGTGATTGTAGAGACCCAAATCATAACGTACAAGGACATTACATTACTTTTGCGGAATAATTATTACATAACAAAAACACACACACACAAGGACCGTAATAGTTTAGTGTCTTTGGAAACACAGAACATATTCTTCTAATCATGGCGAAAGATCTTCAACATCTCCCATAAAGATCTTCCCTTTTTTTCTTACCTAAAACCTTTCTTTATATCCTGGGGAAAATAAAACATAAAAGGGTGAGCTCAAATGCTCAGTAAGGGGTAAAAAAAAATCAATCACATCATATTCATAAGAACATAACATTTTTGAAATCTTAACCTGCAAAAGAGATCATAATATCATAACATGGGATAAATCATAGTAGTGAAATGAAATACCAATAATCATAACTTAAAACATTAAATTTTGTGGCATACACACATAATCATAGAGAATAATTTCTTATTAGTCAAGACTCATTACCAAGACTATCTTAGTGGACAAAGTCCGTTTCTGAACCGAGTTCACACCTCGTTTCAGTCCTGTATCACTGAACTGGTATAACCTACCATTCTAGCCATGTCTATTTCATGAGATATAAAATATTTACCCAATGAATTGGAGAGATATATAGGTCCCACCCATCTCATAATTATACCATTCTTATGTGTGCCACAAAATCATAAACCATACATCATAGCATAACCCATGTAATAAAAATGGGATTCTTAAACAACATGACATCATAAAACTATTCATATAAGATAAAGGAATTCATAAAAATAATTCCATCACAACATAATCAAATGAATGTAATAATATGGATAGAAATAGAACCCTATATTATCATAGATGGAAAATAATTTTGATAAAACACTTGAACTCCATTCTTGAGGAAAATATCCTTTCTACTTCAAAAACACTTTTCCTTTCTAACATGTCATACAATTTTAAACTAAAAGAAGTTGATTAAAAATAAACTTTAAAACTTAAAAAGGAAGCTTCTTGGAAGTAATGTTTTAAAAATCCATTCATGCTGTATAAGTTAAAAAAAACATTCTTATCGTACTTTTGTCGGAAAAGTCAAAAAGTACCTCGTACAAAAAACGACAAAATATTCCTTTCATATCTTTTACAAAAAAAACTCACCGAAGGTTAAAATTGGATATAAACTATTGTAGAAGGATATAAATATTAACTATTGAGGAAAAATTGATGTGGATGATAAAATACACCCCAGTAAATTCCAAAGTATAAACAATCTCGGATAAAAATGAGATTGTGATATTTTCCTTACCTTAGGTCTGATTTGCTTCATAAGTGTCCGAACCTCCTCTTCTTTGAAGTGATTCTTTGAGACCTCCTTTTAGGGAACTAAAATAGGTCTTTAAAGAAGACCAAAACCTCTAGTATGTTTCTAGGGAAGTGTAGAGGAGAAATTGGCAGGGGTTGGCCAAGCTTGAAGGCTCAAAGTGGTGTGAGGAATAGGGGGAGGAGGTGCCCTTTTATAAGGGAGGAGAGGGGTACCTTTGGAATAACTAAAACTATTATTTTATTCTAAAGTCAAATTCGGTTTTAAATAGCTCCAAATTGATTTATTTCGAAGCTAAGGTGGGTATTGGTAGAAATACTCTCATCCAATAGAATTTAGACATGTTTAGGTTCCTATTTTAACCTTATCATTTAGATTTAACATTAAGTTAAATAATTTTACTTTTATCGTGTCTTCTTATGTTCTTACACTATAAGGTTAATAAACTTACTATAACAAGCCAAAAGAACCCCAAGTTGTTTATTATTAATATATATAACCTTATATAAATCATTTGGCCGAACCATATATTTTTAGCAATAAAATAACAATTAATAATATAATATTTGTTTTAAAAACTATTTTATGTCAATTCTGACACTATTTAGTAATTGATTTTTGTGAAAATTATAACAGAATGATTAGTTCTAAAAAAGTTAATTAAAGCAATAAAAACATGTCATATTAACCTATAAAATTAGTGGAATTCATAAAGAGACTCAAATTACATTTATTTGGGTATTTATAACATCAATTATGTCAATATTTCATTAATAAGATAATTACTGCATCATCTTTGTGTCATAAATAAATTAAATTATTTAATGTCTAAAAATTACAAATAAAATACCATTATGTAGGAAATCTTTTTTCATTTCTAATGAGTATTTATAGTCGAATTTATCTTATTTATAACTCTATATTAAAAATTATTTACTTATTAAACATTGATTTTAACTATTTTAACCCTTCTTTAAATAAATTAATAATAAATGTCCTAATCTAATCCAAGTGGGACTAAATGATCATATTTTATTCCTAAGGTTGTTTTTGGTCGAATTACACTTATCCAATAGAATTAGGACATGTGTTAGGGTAATAATAATAACATTTTTACCCTTAATTACCCTATTTACTTTTAACCGTGGTAAAAAAAAGTAAAAAGTTACTATTCACCAAAAATTATTTTCATCTCATTGAACCACATTTTACTTACTAACGTCAACCGTCTCTCTCGGATTTTTGAAATTTCACTCATAGAAGCGGTAAAATTAAGTTTTATGAAAAATTCATTTTTTTAATTACCACTTAGTGGTTTCACTATTCATCAAAAAATGAAAGTTTCCAGAAAAATACCAAAAATTAGGCCTAAGCTATATTTGATATTATGAACTCAAAAATGATGTCTATTTTACCAAATTCAAAACATATCAGTTACATTAACAAATTTAAAAATTAATTCCCGTCGTCAAAACAAATGGCATGTTTTTAAGAGATAATAACTATGAAAAGATTGACACTTGTTTATAATTGGTTTAAATGTGAAATTACATCTAATGACCAACATTGTATTAAATTGTAAAAATATATTCTAAATATAATTTAAAACCACTCAAATTAATAATTTATCACTGTTAATTATTTCGATTAAAAAAGTTGTTTTTAATTAAAATTTAGTAATTTTAACTATTCATCAGAATATGAAAGTTATCCGCAAAGTACCAAAATTTTACCTTAGGATAAATTTGATACTTAGAATCCAAAAATGAAGTCCATTTTGAGAGATAAAATTTCTAAAATTTTAAAAGGTTGTTATTACAATTCATAACAGCTAGTTTTAATAATATTTTAATAGCATATCATTGTTTAGTGAAACTCGGTATTGCGTACTACACACGCTATCGAGGAAGGTCGTGATTGCGTGTAATGCAAGGCATGTCAAGGATGCGTGTTGTGCAAGCTTCTTTTGGTGTAGCGTACAACACAAGACATTAATGAAATTAAAAAGAATATTTTTCATAAAATCTCGGGGTGTTACATTCTACCCCCCTCAAAATGAATTTCGCCCTCGAAATTCGTCGGGGTTATAAATGGTTTACTATTCAAAAGTTTCTTTAATAGAAACCCACATCGTAAAAAGGAATACCAAAACCAATCATTAAAAACAATAGTATGAAACGTAACGGTTACCCAAATAAACTAATCACTGGGATTCCACATAGGTGAAAATATGGATATGGAAGAGAAATCTAACCATCATGTTCTGATGGAGAGTGGTAGAGAACATGGCTATGGAAAATCCAGCAATCACAAAGCCATAAATTTGTGAAGATCTATGGTACCATCTGATTCATCAGATATAAGAGCACTAGGATAACATTTTTGGTTTTCAAGATCGTTTCCCTAAAGTTGATGAAATTAGAATTAAAAGAAATAATTTCGTGATTTTGGTATAGTCTCACCATTGGTCGTTCATTGGACAATTTTCACTTAATCTCTTAAAGAAATGAAGTTGAATTTTTCATTCGTGATGTGTTAGCAGATCTTGTGATAGAATGATGGGTCATTCCATCTGTCTCAAACAAAAGGTCTGAAAAGTTATCAAAAAATACATAAGTCCATCTATAGTGAGATTAATGATATATGGTTCCTAAAACGGACTTATACTTCATATATCATACTTCTTAATATAATATAACTAGTTTCTACTAAACAGGGACTTCCAGTAGGCCAGTGGTAGGCGATAAAGGCCAATCGCACTTCGGTTGTGGGTTCGATTCCCACGGCCTTGTCTGACGCGATGGGCTGTCGCCCGTCCTGCAGGTTTTCCTTTTTCTAAAACTATATAATATCAAAAGTTCTATCCTTAAACAATACTAACTTATTTCCAACATAATCCATTCCAATATTTAGGCTTATCTAAAATACTTCGGTCCAAGTTCATAATATAATGAAAATTATTACTTGAAATTTCTTCAACCAAGCATGTGAATACCATCATTTATCCCCCATATATCTTGTTGGTCACATTCCAATCATGTGAATACCTTAATCATGTATTCTCTTGAAAAATTAATACCCATTAAACCTTAGTGAAAACATGAATGCTGTCAAAAGTTAACTCTTTTCACACACCAAAATCCAAAAATTCTTTATACTCAATCCATTAGATAACCTTCTCCTTATATTAGTCATGATCTCATGAATACTATCAAACATTTAATTTTCTCCTTATCCCTTCATTATGCTCATATCATCTATATTCCAAAAATATCTGAATATCCATTAATGGATACTGGTACCATTAATCATTCAATTTCAAAACTCAAGTAAAGACAACAGTGTAACAATCCTTAGATGTCTCTTTATTCCATAGTACCATGAGATTACTTATACAACATTACACTTGATAAACATGTAATCATTCCACTACCTTCTTAAACCATTGATTGAGATTCAACAATTCTTTCAACTCACATATCATTTGTAGTATCTTCATCATCATCAATATAAATACTACTCATATGGCCGTACTGATTCTCTTTATGAGACTTTCCCTTAGGGAATTGGTTTTCATAATGCCCGTACATTCCACATTTAAAACATTTAACCATTGTTGATGTCGTAGCAATACCATTATCCTCATCCATAGTGTTAACTGAACCTTTTACTTTGCACTTACTGGCTTTGTGTCCTTCTTTTCCACACCCAAAGCATCTTCCAGTTCCCTTGAAATATTCTCCTCGATGCCTCTTCCCACATGATTTACATAGGGAAAATTGAACTTTATTTCCTCTATGATCATCATGAAACTCTATCTTTCTATTATTAGCTGAGTCACGAAACATACCAAATTTGAGTTTATTGATCATATTATGAGATTGCTGATTCGGCATAATAATGATGGTTGGACTTCCAAATCCCATTTCATTTGGTTTCTCATGATGAATATCATTCCACTGTCCATAATATCCTCCATTATCATGAATCATCTTGTTTCCATCCATTTTATAAAACATAAAAAGAATAGTGTTAGAGGAAAAAATCATAATAAAAGGGGAGTAACTTCAATATCTAACATCTTAGGTTAAATTATAAGATCGTTACCATAGTTCTAGGACTATATCCTATATGTATACTTATCCTTAGGAGCATCCCTAGACATACCTTAGAAATATCTCTAGGGATCTCACTAACGTTTTCACATCCTAGTTTCCAAAGGTTGACTAAACCTTTACTCTTATACCAACTGTAGAGACCTGAAGATTAATGTACAAGGACATTACATTACTTTTTCGGAATACTTATTACATAACAAAAACACACACACAAGGACTGTAATAGTTTTGTGTCTTTGGAAACTCGGAACGTAATCTTCTAATCATGGTGAGAGATCTTCAACATCTCCCATAAAGATCTTCCCTTTTTTTCTTACCTAAAACATTTCTTTATATTCTGGGGAAAAGAAAACATAAAAGGGTGAGATCAAATTCTCAATAAGGGTAAACAAAATAAAAATCAATCCGATCATATTCATAAGAACATAACATTTTGGAAATCTTAACCTGTAAAAGAGATCATAATATCATAACATGGGATAAATCATAGTAGTGAAATGAAATCCCAATAATCATAACTTAAAACATGAAATTTTGTGTCATATACACATAATCATAGAGAATCATTTCTTATTAGTCAAGACTCATTTCCAAGACTATCTTAGTGGAGAAAGTCCCATTCTGAACCGAGTTCACTCCTCGTTTCAGTCCTATTTCACTGAACCGGTATAACCTACCGTTCCAGCCATGTCTATCTCATGAGATATAAAATCTTTACCCAATGCATTGGAGGGAGATATAGGTCCCACCCATCTCATAATGATACCATTCTTATGTGTGCCACAAAATCATAAACCATACATCATAGCATAACCCATGTAATAAAAATGGGATTCTTAAACAACATGACATCATAAAACAATTCATATAAGATAAATAAATTCATAAAAATAATTCCATCACAACCTAATAAAATCAATGTAATAATAGGGATACAAAGAGAACCCTATATTATCTTAGATGGTAAATAATTTTGATAAAACACTTGAACTCCATTCTTGAGGAAAATATCCTTTCTACTTCAAAAACACTTTTCCTTTCTTAACATGTCATACAATTTTAAACTAAAAGAAGTTGATTAAAAATAAACTTGAAAACTTGAAAAGTAAGCATCTTGGAAGTAATTTTTAAAAAATACATTCATGCTGTATAAGTTAAAAAAACATTCTTCTCGTACTTTTTTTAGAAAAGTCAAAATGTACCTCGTACGAAAAACGACAAAAGATTCCTTTCATATCTCTTACAAAAAAAATTCACCGAAGGGTAAAATTGGATATAAACTATTGTAGAAGGATATAAATATTACCTATTGAGGAAACATTTATGTGGATGATAAAATACACCCCAGTAAATTCCAAAGTATAAACAATCTCGGATAAAAATGAGATTGTGATATTTCCCTTACCTTAGGTCCGATTTGCTTCGTAAGTGTCTGAACCTCCTCTTCTTTGAAGTGCTTCTTTGAGACCTCCTTTTAGGGCACTGAAATAGGTCTTTGAAGAATACCAGAACCTCTAGTATGTTTCTAGGGAAGTGGAGAGGAGAAATTGGCAGGGTTTGGCCGATCTTGAAGGCTCAAAGTGGTGTGAGGAAGAGGGGGAGGAGGTGCCCTTTTATAAGGGAGGAGAGGGGTACCTTTGGAATAACTAAAACTATTATTTTATTATAAAGTAAAATTCGGGTTTAAATAGCTCCAAATTGATTTATTAAAAAGATAAGGTGGGGATGGGTCGAAATACTCTCATCCAATATAATTTAGACAATTTTAGGTTCTTATTTTAACCTTATCATTTAGATTTAACATTAAGTTAAATAATTTTAGGTTTACCGTGTCTTCTTGTGTTCTTACACTATAAGGTTAATAAACTTACTATAACAAGCCAAAAGAACCCCAAGTTGTTTATTATTAATATATATAATCTTATCTAATTCATTTTGCAGAATCATAGATTTTTAGGAATAAAATAACAATTAATAATATAATATTTGTTTTAAAACTATTTTATGTCAATTTTGACACTATTTAGTAATTGATTTTTGTGAAAATTATAACAGAATGATTATTTCGAACAAAGTCAATTAAATCAATAATAAAATGTCATATTAACCTAGAAAATTAGTGGAATTCATAAAAAGTCTCAAATTACATTTATTTGGGTATTTATAACATCAATTATGTCAATATTTCATTAATAAGATAATTACTGCATCATATTTGTGTCTTAAATATATTAAATTATTTAATGTCTAAAAATTATAAATAAAATATAATTATGTATGAAATCTTTTTATCTTCCTAATGAGTATTTATAGTCTAATTTATCTTATATATAACCCTATATTAGAAATTATTTACTTATTAAACTTTGATTTTAACTATTTTAACCCTTCTTTAAATAAATTAATAATAAATGTCCTAATCTAATCCAAGTGGTCCTAAATGATCATATTTTATTCCTAAGGTTGTTTTTGGTCGAATTACACTTATCCAATAGAATTAGGACATGTGTTAGGGTAATAATAATAACATTTTTACCCTTAATTACCCTATTTACTTTTAACCGTGGAAAAAAAAGTAAAATGTTACTATTCACCAAAAATTATTTTCATCTCATTGAACCACATTTTACTTACTAACATCAATCATCTCTCTAGGATTTTTGAAATTCCACTCATAGAAGCGGTAAAATTAAGTTTTATGAAAAATTCATTTTTTAACTACCACTTAGTGGTTTCACTATTCATCAAAAAATGAAACTGTCCAGAAAAATACCAAAAATTAGGCCTAAGCTATATTTGATATTATGAACTCAAAAATGATGTCTATTTTACCAAATTCAAAGCATATCAGTTAAATTAACTAATTTAAAAATTAATTCCCGTCGTCAAAACAAATGGCGTGTTTTTAAGAGATAATAACTATGAAAAGATTGACACTTGTTTATAACTGGTTTAAATGTGAAATTACATCCAATGACCAACATTGTATTAAATTGTAAAAATATATTCTAAATATACTTTAAAACCACTCAAATTAATAATTTATCACTATTAATTATTTCGATTAAAAAAGTTGTTTTTAATTATAATTTAGTAATTTTCACTATTCATCAGAATATGAAAGTTATCCGAAAAGTACCAAAATTTTACCTTAGGCTAAATTCGATACTCCAAATACAAAAATGAAGTCCATTTTGAGAGATAAAATGTATAAAATTTTAAAAGGTGGTTATTACTATTCATAACGGCTGGTTTTAATAATATTTTAATAGCATATCGTTGTTTAGTGAAACTCGGTATTGCATACTACACACGCTATCGAGGAAAGTTGTGATTGCATGTAATGTAAGGCAAGTCAAGGATGTGTGTTGTGCAAGCTTCTTTTGGTGTAGCGTACAAAACAAGACATTAATGAAATTAAAAACAATATTTTTCATAAAATCTCGGGGTGTTACAGTGATAATCTACAACTACATTGTCCATAATGAATTTTTTATCATGTTTTTCCAATGTACAAATTTATTTATTTGATTTATATATTTATATATATTAATAAGTTTTCATAAAAATGATTTGATTAACTTATGGTGAAGGGAAAAAATATTTTTTGGGGGAGAAATTATATTGTTAGGTTATTTTTTGTTATGTTTTTTTTCACCACGTTTTGTTTTTATTTTCATATGTTATTATTAAATCTATGAACATATTTAATATTTAATGATTATATGATTACACTTTATAATATGAAATTATCATTTAGATAGATTTTAATTTGAAAATAAAATTTGTAAAATATTATGAATATATTTATATTCAATTATTCCAAAAATAGATATTTTCATTTTTTTCGACTATTTTATATATTTATTCCCTTAATGATATTTCAATGAAAATTATTTCACAAATTTCAATGGTTTTATAAAATCCTTTAAAAATTCATATATGTTGGTTAATTCTTGATATATATAATAAATGTATAGTGACATTAAAAACATGATGAAATATTTTTTCAAACATTATGATTATTTGATTCTTGTCATTATGACTAAAGAACTTGACATGTCCTGATGGGGTGGGTCTGTCCCGCTGGCCTGCCAGGTCCCCCAAAGGAAGATTGGTTCTCTGCATGGATAGAATGTGGTAGGCAACCACGTTCGGCTCGCTCCCTACACTGAGTCATTTGATGTTCTAGATGTCCTATAAGTAGTTGATCAACTGCAGTTTTCCTCATGGGATGCAGCGCGGTGTCACATTCAAGGTTCATTGATGCAGCCAAGTGGCCACATCCAACTGTTGCCAGCCGGTGACTCTTGCCGCACCGCCACCGTCGATTGACCGTAGCATCCTCCCAGTGTGCCATCGTGGCACACTGCCACCCACCCGTGGCCACTGATATGTACTTCAACGAACTATCGGGCCAGTTCTGGTGGTCCTTTCTTCGTACCTCTTGAGTATATGGCCTCCATGGTATCCCATCTTCACTAAAAAGGCTTCGGATCCAGCTTTCTGCCATTTCGAGGATCAGAACATGATGAACGCCCAAGTGGAGGGGCTTATGCCTTGTTCTTTTTGGCCCGTAGCCAATGCGTTAGAGGTTTAATACTAATGGAGGTTTAGATATTATTTTCTGTCAATAATAATTCATTCTTTAATTGAAGTCCTAAAAAACATCACCCTCCCTCAAGAACCTACGATCCGCGGATCATCCTACTTGCGGGTTGATCTGTGTTCATTGTTTAGAATGAAGCATGGGGGAATCTTATAACAAATAAACACCTAACAAAATCAACATTCATCATTGAAGGTCCCTCAAGGATTCAAGATCTATTGTCATTCATCACTCTTTGATCCCGTTCTTTGTAGAGACTTTTCATTTCTAGTGATCCTGTTGGCGTTCTTCATTCGTCATGGGAGTGGAATTTCTCCATAGGTCTGTCAGAGGTAATTCCACAAATTTATTTCCCCAACATGTTATTAAAATAAAAATCATTACATCGATTATAATACACTGCAACGTCGCGTCATTACTTTTTTAGTTTAAAAATTATGGTATCTGTTTTGCTCCACAAACATGATCCATTAAAGAGATTCCATTAATGCACATCTTCTCCGAACTGCATCAACATTGTCCACCTCTCAATAGTGTGAATGAAAAATAAAATATCTTTTTATGTTATTTAATTATTTTCAAAACTGTATAAAAATTATCTTTTCCGTCTGACCCATTTCAGTCAAAGATAAGTCCCTTCTAGGTGAATCCTGGAATTCTGACATCAACGAACCATCTTATTTTTTGATCCGAGCGAATCAAATTATTGAAAAACATTCTCACACATTTACTTACGTGAACAATAAAAATAAGATCAAAATTTTTGTTCCTGGCTCACTGGGACTCAGAATCACATGTCATAAAAGTGTGTGGTCTCAATATAATTCCATTTAATTTAAAAATATATATGGAAATATCCAGACGTTACATTCTCCCAACCTTATGAATTTTCATCCCTAAAATCCAAAACAAAGTCTAAAAAAAAATTTGGCTATTGAGCAAGAATCTAAGAATCCCACTCCCACCTTCTCTCCAGGAGATGAACGTTATTCCACCAAACGTGCGACAAAGGAATTGACAATGCACCAAGGACCCGCTTCAATCAATAACCTTTCTCCACTAGGAACTCTGCAAACGTCTCCAGATTGTAAATTTCTAGCTCTCACTAGTCAATAACGTTTGATTGATCATGCATGTACATCCTTAGCCAAGACAAGTGAAAGACATTAAGCACCTGATGCTTCTGTGGGGGAAGATCTAGGTGGTATGCCACCATGTCAACTCTTCTATGAATATGGAATGATCAGATGAACCTCAGAGAAAAAATTCCACCCTGGACAAATATATGAAATCCATGTCAGGATGAGTCTCGATGGAAAACACAATCTCCCTATTTAAACACAATGGTCCTCCGCCTCCTGTCAGCATATTATTTCTATCAACTCTTTGCATTCCACATATTCTCGTTGATGATCATCACCTTATCAGTGTTATCCCACACCAACTTTGTTCCCTTATGTTCCGACTCCCATGGGTCATTCCAGTATAGTGTCGATATGCATGGACACTTGAATTAGGCATCATCGGTTGAAATACAATGGTGTATTGATAGGGTTATTTGTCTGAAAAGTCCTCTAGGGGTAGGTGTTACTCCCAAGTACTTCCAAAATCAATGACACATGAATAAATCATGTTCTCCATGGTGTGTATGGTCCGATCTATCTATCCATTTGTTTGGGGGTGAGAAGCTATGCTCAAGCGTAGCTGCCTCCCAAATTCCTCCGACAACCACTTCGACAATTTGGATATATAGAATACATCACAGACTAAGATGATAGTTGAAGTCACCCCTTTAAGCCACACTATCTCTTGGATATAGAGGAATCCCAAGAACTCTACCAATATCTACTCACATATGGGTAGGAAGTGAGCTGACTTGGGGATTCATTCCATAATAACCTAGATTGAATCGTGTCCCCCGAATGTGTGAGGTATCCCTGTAATGATTTCATGGAAATACCATCCAACATCCATTCTAGTACCTAATGTGTGTGTTCGAAGCCTGATGGGGCCTAATTCTTCTCCTTCATTTGTTAACAGGTGAGGCATCATGAAACGAACTCTTCAATGAATTACATTATCCATGGACACCAGTACTGACTTCAGAGGTCGTGGTATATCTTCTCCACACCAGAATGTGCCGCCAAAGGGGATGTATGGAATTACCTGAATACCACCTCTCGTAACATCACGGGAACTACGGTGTGTCAAATGATAAAGATGATGGTGCCCAAAAAAATAAAAAATCCATTTGGAGATTGTCCTGAGCATAAATGAGAATGTTGGGCCTTGTAGTCAAAATCAACAAGATGTGCCTCCCTAACTTTTTGTAAGAGTGGGGGAGTGACATTCATCAACTAAAGGTGAGATACCCCATCATAATTCCCGAAGGATATCTGCATCACCACTAGCTACTTCATCGCCTCACTCAACACTTTTAAACCACACCTCCTTCTGAGTGCATCTTACAAAATATTCCCCTTCCATGGAGTATATACTATGTCAAATTCATAGTCCTAGAGTAACTCCAACCACCGTCGCTGCCTGCAGTTTAGGTATTTTAGTGAGAAGATATAACTGATACTCTTATGGTTGGAGTAGACAGTAAAAAATTCACCCAAAAAGTAGTACCTCCATATCTTCAAGGAAAATACCAATGTTACTAACTCTATTTCATTGGCAGTGTAGTTCTTCTCATGCTACCTAAACTACTGTGAGCCGTATGTGAGTAATTATTTCTCCTACATCAATACACAACCTTGTCTGGTCCCCGATGCATTGAAGAAAACAACATACCAGACACACTCTTACAGTAGTCTCAAAACGGAGGAACTCTTCAATCTTCGCATCAACACTTGGAAACTCTGATGGCTCTTATATGTCCATTCGCAGGGTTTTCCCATCTGTGCAAGGCTATTAATGGTGCTTCTACTATGTAAAATTCATGAAAGAACATCTAATATTTTTCATCCAACCCCAAGAAACTCTGAACCTCAGTAAATCTCTTAGGAGAGTCACATGTGGGCTCAGCCACAATCTTCACTCCATCCACTGCAACTCCATCCATTAAGATAACATGTCCTAGAACATAGATCAACCGAATCCAGAACTAGCACTTTTAGAGATTACCATAAAGATTGTTCCATCATATGTTATCTAAGACTATCCGTAGGTGTGTAGTATACTCCTACTCTAGCACTGAGTACACCAAGATGTCATCAATAAATACCAAAACAAAACGATCTAGGTGAGGATGGAATATCCTAATCATGAGCCCCAGTAACACTATTGAGTCATTGGTCATGTCGAGGGGAATCACCATGAACATGAAGTGGCCATACTGACATCTGATGCTATATTGGTTACGTCTGCATCCCATACCTGAAGCTAATGATAGCATGATATATGTTCAATATTTGACAGTCATGTCACTCCCATCAGCTGATCGTAGAGGGCTTCAATTCTCAAAAGTGGATACCTATTCTTCACAGTAACCTGATTCAGAAGCAATAAGTCCACACATAGACTAAAAATCCCATATTCATTCTTATCAAAGAACAGTGGGGATTCCGTAGGGAAACTCTAGGCCTAAAAAACCCCTTCTCCTGCATGTCCTGTAGGTTTAGCCTCAAACCGTGAATCTCCGCAAGAACTATCCAATTTTTTGTTGTGGATATCAGTTTCATCCCAGTGTACATGTTGATGTATAATTCTACCACCCTACGAGGTGTTAGTCCCAAAACATCCAAAGGAATGACATCTTCATAAACATCCACCACTATATGAAATATTTGACTCCTCTCATCCACCACACAAGGGGTGAGGCTAGACAACTAGTTAGTGATTAGCTACACCCTCCTCTGAATTTTTTTTCCTAAGCTGCAAAAGTTACCTTCTCTGCAGGGAAGGAAAACATGGTCCCATCCTCACATAAACACTTCAATTTGCAGATAAAAAGTCGATCTGAGCATGGATTGTTTATAACCATTCCATACCCAAGATGACATCGTAAATCCTTGACGAAACTATTAGGATATCTTAGCCAAAGGACTCACCCCCTAGAGTAACCTAAAACTGTCAGAACTAGTGTGGAATAATTTAATCCACTCCCATAGGAGTCTCTAATCATAAGGATCGAGCCAAAATGTACACCGGAATCTCTGATCCTTGAATGAGGTCTTTGGAATAGAAATAGTGACCAGAAACTATATCTAAAAGAACTGCAGCTAAGGTGGAGAGTAGATAGAACATAACATTAATTATCTATGGTGGGTCGTGGTCATACATTTCCATCACCTGATGATGGCCTCTCCCCTATCCACCGGCTCCCTGATCCCATGGTAGACCACTTAGGGGAGGTCGTGGTAGAACCTCAACCTATCATCCACCAGATACTGCTCAGCTTGCTCCCCTAAAATGTCTTTCACCTTGATGACCTCCTCGATTGAACCAATGCATCTACATTGGTGGGCCCTTTACCATATGCTAATATTCAATGCTGTGGGTATGGAAATGAAGAGCCCTGTCTGTCTTCCTGGGGTATGTGAAGCACATCATGGTTCCCTGCTAAGTCAATTTATTCTGGGAGACCTACAGCGCTGACTCCTAGTCCTAGGTTCATCCCCTAAAATACCTGGCATGCTTGGTCCCCCTAGTCTACTACATACTACTCAACACTGATGAATATGAAGCGTACGGTCTTCTGGTGGATCAAGCTATCAGTGGATGCTCTCCAATAAAGCTCCCCACATGATGGGATCGATATAACAATCCAGACTATGTGGGGATGCTGAGAGACATTATGGATGCCCTGATCTCTCATATGAGTCACATCTCAAAGGTCTAGGAACTAAAGAAAGGGTCCCTCACGATGTCTGTGTAGTAGTGAGAGTGGTTTTTAAACCTCGAAAAGTACATATCCACTGACATGCATCCCCACTGCATGTTAAGAAGCTCTTAAATGTGCATCGAGCTCAAGGTTTCTAGGAATAACTCTTCTGGGAAAAGCCACATGATGTTTGTCTAGGTGAGGGTGGCCACATCATTTGTCTGGATGGTAAAGCTGCACCATCTCCCAGTCGATCCCTGCATAACGTGTGCATCCTAGATCTCTATCTTGTCAAGCCTTGTCCTCACTTAGAAGAAGATCTGCGACACTACCTCCCCCCAGTCCTCAGCAACATGTGGATCTATCTCTCCCCTGAATTTGGGAGGTCTTTGTCTCTGAAACTCATGCAAGGAACTGAGTCTACGTAAGTCCTCTTCTGGTAATACCGATAGTAATGTTGATCAATGAGTTATGGAAACCCCGACGCACCACCCGTTGGGGCCATCTCTAACACCGGTCCCTAAACTAACACTCATATCTATGAGGGCTATCCACATAATAACATATTGGAAGCCTATCTAGCTGTCTATGTGGAGGGATCCTGAAATAGATCAATATATACCATAGCCTGGAGACTATACCTGGTGAGCTTACCCTTATTCTAGAAAATCATATGGAGACACTTATGCAACATTTTTCTTCATGTATAAAGCTGAAAAGTATAATTTAGGGTCCTGGTGTATGGATACATCTTCCACCTCACCAACACCGGAATCCCTTAATATGAATGAAAAAATCAAAACATTTAATACCATTTCACAAAAAAAAGACTCTCATTCTATGGGGTAGAACCGACCACCATTGATACCACATTTTCACGACTCGTCCCCCGGGGCCCGTGTCGTAACATACCCCAAGCCCGCCTCCCGAAGCCCGAGGGATGGAGTCTATTGTAGAAGGTGTCAATATGAATGTGAGAGGAATTTTCCTAAGTACCAATACTCACAGGCATGAAACCACATCCCAATGTTGGAATAGTAAACACACAATCCACTAAATAACCACTGAGTACAATTACAAATGAAAGTCAAATTTTCCAGAATACAAACCCAAAATAAGGGTAACTGGAAAACCAGAAATTAGAAAAGAAAATCTAGATGTAGCCCTTTGGAACCACCACCTAATGGGTAGGAAAATAGTAGCTACTAGAAGCTTTATAAGTACACCCTGCATTCTTGGCCTCACTGGGAACCATAGGGTCCTAGGATGCCATGTCCTCCATCAAGGTGGTTATCATATACACTAGAAAAATCACAAGGAGAGAAAGCACCTACATGAAGAGTAACAATATAATCAGTATGGACCCCAAACCACAATGGATTTACCACACATATATACACTAAAAAACCACAAAATAATACAAAAACAAACCACAAATCATGATCATAAAACATGATCATGAAGAAATAAAACTCACACTATGTATATTATAGAGATGGATAGTAGAACCATTAGTCAAAAAATTGAACACCATGGGTTGCAGGAGAACTCCTCCTCAATATGTACAGTTGGCCTTCCAGGTCCCATAGAAGACACATACCACTATCCTATGATTATTATGGTACAAATACCTGAGGAGTACTGTCGGTATGTTGGGTCACATAAATGCTACTCCCGACCAAGGGAAAGTTGGGTAACACAAAATATGCTTCGCACTGAGTCCTCTCTGGTGGTCTATTATTCAAATCATTTGTTCCTATATCCTCCAGGGTATCCCCTCTTCCCTGAAAGGCTTCAGATCCTCCTTACCACCATTTCAAGGATGTGTCCATGAAGAACTAACAAGTGGAGGGGCTCATTCCCTATTTGTGTAAGGCCGCACACTCTGTGTTAGACATTTAAAACTGGGGGAGGTTTGGTGAATATGTTCTATAAAAAATAATTGAATCCTGAATTCAAATCCAATGAAACATCACCCTCCGACAAGAACAGACGATCCATGGGTCAACTTGTTTGGGGGTTGATCGGTGTTTGATGTTTAGAATGATGAACATGGAAAACATAAAAAAAATAAACCCCAAACTCAATCGATGTTCATCGTTGAATCAGATCACCCTTGAGGATTCATGATTTATTGGAATTCGTCGCTCCCCATTCATGTTATTTATAGAGAATTGACATTTCTAGTGATCATGTCACAATTCATCAGTTTTCATAGGGGATGAATTTAATTATAGTTTCAGTATAGTAAATTTCATCAATTCATTTCCCCAATGTGTTATTAAAAGAAAACATGGGGAAAATTTTCTATTTTGTTGTGATGTTACATCATTATGTTATTTACTTTATGAAACATCTTATCTGTTATGCTCCCAAAAAACGAGTAATAAAGGATCTTCCATTAATGTTCCTCGTCGCCACACAATTGCGTCGTCGTCCTCCGGTGAACTGTGTGAAATGAAAAATAAAATAACTTTTTAAGTTATTTTATTATTTTCATAAATGTACTAAAATTAACATTTCCATATGACCATTTTTGATTGAATTTAAGACCCTTCTAGGATAATCACGCATATATGAGATCAATGGTGCCCTAAAATGTTTGATCTGAGCACCAGTTCAAGAGTCAGAAAAATCTCCTCACACATTTACATAAGAAAAATAAAAAAATAAGTTCAAAATTAAGTTTTGGGCTCACCGGGCCTCAAAATCACATGTCATCAAAGGATGAGGCCTCCAAATAATTCCATATAAATTGAAACAATTTGTGAAAATTACTAGATATTACAGGAAACACCATAAAACATGGTATTACCATAAGAAAAGGCTCATTTCACATGGATTATCATGTGTAAACCCTCATTTCATATGAATTATTAGGAGTAAACCAACATTTCACATGGTGTATCAAGATAAAAAAACATTACCCAATGTATTGGACACAATCAGAGTGCACCCTTCCTAATCATTTCAATATCAAGGTTATGTGTTCTACATAGATCATATAGTAAGTATTCATTCAACATAATCATTTATTCCATGATAATTGAATTAAGAATTAATACATGAATTTCTATAATCATTATTTATATGTTCATCTATGTTAATACCGGTGATGGAGATATGGGCATGGTGTTTAGTACATGATGGTTTTGGAATGAAAAACTGCGGTGCAATTTGCGGAGCCTAACTACGTCATATAGAAATTCATAAAATGGTTGACGAGAGAAAACATGGGTATCTCATCATATATACATGAAATGTATAGTAAATATTTCATGTAGATACATGTCTAAAAACAAGGAATTTGGAAATATAAGGCACAACATAATAATGAAACTTGAAGAGATAAGGGAAAAGGGATAACTCTTACAAAATTACGGCATGGTAACATGTGTACATGTGAGAGATTAATTAGGGTGAATGTGGTCTCCCATAATAAAAACATAATAAGGGATATGTGGGGGAGGTGTGAAAACATACCTTATCATTTTTAATTGATAATAAAATGGCGTAACAATATAAGGAAACTGGATAAAAATGGGAAAGGAAAGAGAGGATCCCTTACTTGTGTGTGTGACTTCAATAACACCAATAGGCTCTTATTGAGAGATTATGGTGCCTTGGTAGGATTATAGAGAGTGGAGTAATGAGTAGGGACATGCTCCAATGATTTTTAGTGAAGTTAAGAGGGATCTTGGGTGGGTTTATATAGGAAACGAGAAGGGAATTCATTAATATTTCATAAACTTTGGTTTTAGAATCTATATAATAAAATATTCAGAACCACAAAACATCCAATGGTTTTTACCAAGTTTTTTTGAAAATAGGAGTGGAAAAATAATTTTATAATCCAAATGGACGAACATATTAAAATATTAGCGTTGATTATATGGAGGTGAGTCACATTATTGAAGAAATGGATTTAAAACCATGAAATATATTATACATTTTGGAGGATTCAATAAGGCATTATAAAATAAGTAAAACATATCATAAATAACACAATTTTAATGGGAAACATATATTTTTCCTATAATACCCACTATAGTATTTATCATATCATTTTGTGTCATTATGATGTCACAAAACATATATTTTATTTATATGGTATTTAATTTTTAGCAAAAAATTCGACTGTCTCAGAAAATTATGAAAAATTCACTATTGGATAATTTCGACATCCTAATTCCAAAAATGAAATTTATTTTATCTAATTAATTTTAAAAATATTTTTATTTCTAAATTTAAAATTAAAACCGATATTTATTGAAAATTCATGTTTTTTTTGACAAAAACAGTTTTCAAACCATGATAAAAATTAGATTTAACTTCATAAAAAATATATAATAATTTATTATTCATAAAATTAATTATATAATAATATTTAATTAAAATATTAATTTTTTAAAAATACATTAATTACTTAAAATAAAATCATTAAAGTACACTTTATGTTTTGTCCTATAGAAAATATAAATCTTATTAAATTGATTACCTAATCATTTACAGATAAGGAACTGAAATAATATTAATTTATAAGAAAATTTTTATTATATTATTAATAAAAATATTATTTTAATATAATAATTTTTATATTTCTCAAAAGTAAATTTTTTACCTCAATAGTAAATTTATCAAATTCAACTGCATTTTTTTATGAATGACTATTCTCATAATGGAATTGATGTAATATGAATATTATTTATATAAATGGATTACAAAATATATAACTAATACCTTATTACATAACCCCTTAAAACACCAAAATAATACCAAAGGTTAAGGTGTATGATGGTGACAGACTCTTAGGGTAGCTCAGATAACATCTACCAAGTGGTAATCTCTCTTAACTTGAGCTTCTAGGGTAAAAGAATCCATTAAACCATAAAATGATGATTCTAATCATGACCATGGTCTAGAGTGAACCCAAGTGACGCTACCTCCTTTTTGAGATCCGGTAAATGATCTTTATATGCCCCGAGTCTACTGGATGAGGTCATTCTCTTCTTTTTCTGTGTTGAATTCAAATTTTTTCAGAAATATTATATTTATAGTAGTCATGTGATCACTATTAAACATCTATATTATCAATGGTAATGATAATTAACGGTCATTTAAATCCAAAAAATATTTCATGTGTTTTCTATATCCCAATGATATTTAATGAAGGGGAATTTTATTCATATATGATCGAGTCGTTACAACATTCCCCCTTATGAAATTTCACCCTTGAGATTTTCTTTTCCCAAAATAAAATATATGAGGGTAACTGTGCCTCATCACTTCCTCAAGTTCCCACATTGCTTCTTCGAACATGTGGTTTCACCACAACACCTTTATAAGGGGAATCATCCTATTTCAAAGAACCTTTTCATTACAATTTATGATCTTCACCAGATTATCTTCATAGAATTGGTCCTTATACAATGGTACCACCATTGGATTGAGTACATGGGATGGGTCATGTATGTATTTCCTCCATATTGATGCATGGAATGCATCATGTAATTGATATAGGTTTTGTGGGAGTTCTAGTTGATAGACCAATGCTCGTATGCAATCAAGGATCTCAAAAGGGACTATGTACCTTATAATAAGGATTCTGTTCTTCCAAAAGTTTAGGAATCTCTTTCATGGTGATATGTGGAGGAATACCATATCTTCAGCCTCCAACTCTAGGTCTCATCAACAGTTGTCCACATAGATTTTTTTAACTCTGAGCTTCAATAATGTCATGATGGATGGTATTATCCCTATCCACTATTTCATCAACCATTTCTATATATAGAAGTTGTTTTCCCCAACTTCATCCCACTATGTCGGTGTTCTACACCTCTTCCCATAAAGGGGTTCATAAGGATCCATTTGGATTCTTGAGTTCAATCATTTTTTGAAAGAGAAATCAACTAGAGGAAGATATTGATCCCATCCTCCATTGGAGTCCCTTGAGATAAATATAAACAACTCCTCTACTTTTTGGATAGTATGATTTGATTGGAAACTAGTTTGAGGATGAAATTCCATAATGATGTTTAGCCCAGTATTCAGAGAATGTTGGAGAATCTTTTAGAACATATATGTGAATCATGGATCACAATTACATAAATATTTTAAAATATCATTTTTTCCAAAACTCATCAATAATATACATCTTATATTTATCCAGACATTTTAAATTTACAAACATTACCACAAAAAGAAATAAAAATTTTATTTATATCAAAATATTAAAAAAATAAGTTAAGGTCTCGTTACATAGCCCCTTATAACATAAGCATAGGAACTAAGTATAAGGTGTGCTAAGGTGATAGAATCTGGGGGCAGCTCGACCAACATTTCCCGAGTGGTGATTTCTCCCACCTTGAACTTCTCCCGTAGGCAACTCCGTTCAAGCTTCACATAATGATGTCTAGCTTGGGCTTGGTCTGGAGAAAAGACCAGTGGTGCTACCTCCTTCCCAAGTTCCGTAAGATGTTCTTCGAGCAGCCCAAGTCTACTAGATGAGGCAATCAAATCTTCTTTCTGTATTAATTAACCAAGATCACTTGTATTTATAAACAATAATTGTAATGTTAATAGTTTAGTTTCAAACATTCATATTGACCAACGATCATATAAAAGTCGAAACCCAACAGTCTCATTTAATTATACTCAATTAATTAATAAAAGAATATAGTTTTGTTAATTATAAAACAAAATAACACACAAAATCAGGAAAAAAAAATATTCAAAATTTCATGTCATTACATTCTTCCCCCTTAAGAAATTTCGACCTTGAAAAATTAACTCATACCCTAAGAACAGAAATATTTTTGAGGTACTTCTGCCTCATAGACTCCTCTCATTCCCATGTGGCTTCTCTGCATTTGTCGTTCCTCCACAACACCTTGACAAGGTGGATAGTCTTGTTTCGTAGAACCTTGTCTCTACGATCCAAGATCTCCACTGGATTGTCATCATAAGAGAGGTCATGTTCCGATTGTACTACCTCTAGATTTAGTACATGTGAACGGTTAAATACGTACTTCCTCGAAAGGGATACATGGAAGACATCATGAACTTGGGCACGATTTGGAGGAAGTTCAAGCCGATAGGCCACTGCTGCTACGCGATCAAGGATTTCATAGGTTCCAATGTACCTAGGGATACGCTTCCATTTATTCCCAAACCTCATGAATCTATTCCAAGGTGAAATTACATGAAAGAAATTTTCCCCAACATCAAACTCCATGTCCCTTAGATGGTTGTATCCATAGCTCTTTTTTCGACTCTGAGCAGCCTTAATGTGTTGTTGGATGGCATGGACTTTTTATGTCATCTCTTGCAAAAGATCAGGACCAAGAAGCCTTCTCTCACTAGATTCATGCCAACACGTAGGAGTTCTACATCGCTTCCCATATAGAGCTTCATATGGTGCCATTTGAATGCTCGATTATAATCTTTTGTTGTAAGAGAAATCAACTAAAGAGAGATGTTGATCCCATCCACCTTTAAATTCCATTGAGCATGTTCTCATCATTTTCTCGAGTGTTTGAATAGTTGTTTCAAATTTTCCATCATTTTGGGGGTGATAGGTCATACAGAATATAAATTCTGTGGTTAGATCATGTTAAGTACTTCTCTAGAATTTTGATGTGAACCTTGGATCACGATCAGATATAATAGAAAGTGGAACTCAATGCAGCCTTACCACTTCTTTTACATAAATCGTGGAAAGTTTATCAAGAGTTAAATCTTCCCTAAAGGAGATAAAATGGTCAATCTTGGTGAGACGGTCCACAATAACCCATATCACATTGATTCCTTTGAAATTTCTCAGGAGACCAGTGACGAAGTCCATAGTGATATTGTCCCACTTCTATGATGGTATGGGTAGTGGCTGCAATACCCCTTTAGGAAGTTGTCTCTTTGCCTTCACATACTAATATACTAGGCACCTTGAAGTGTAGTCAGCAATATCCATTTTCATATTATACCACTAACAATGATCACAAAGGTCCCTATACATTTTTGTGCTTCTAGGATGTATAGAGAAAGAAAAACTATGGGCTTCATCCATCAACACCTTCTTTATTTCAGGAATAGATGAAACCCATAGTCTTGTATGAAATTTCAGTACAACTTCTTGATCAATATTGAACTCAAGAAACATACCATCCTTCACAGCCTCAAACTTATTTAGAAACAAAGTATCTTCTTTCAGAGACGTCTTGATCTTCCCTAGTAATGATGGTTGAGAAATCATTTGGGTTAGTGATGATGAAATCACTTCCTTTATAATTATCATGTATAACTTTACTAGGTCATTGATCGATGGATATCTTTGAATCCTCATCGTGGAAAGAAAAATAGGGTATTTCTTTCTTAATGGATTGACGACATTGTTTGATCTTCTGAGATGATAATGAATTGAACAATAAAAGTCTTTACGAAGCTCCAACCATCTCCTTTGTCTCATGTTCAATTCCTTTTGTGTGAAAATACATTTCAAACATTGATGGTCTGTGTATATATCACATTTCTCCCCATAATGATAGTGCCTCATTATCTTTAGGGAAAAAATGACCGCAGCCAGCTCCAGATCATTCATAGGATAGTTCTTCTCATGAGTCATCAACTATCGAGATGCATAAGAAATTAATTTTTTATTTTGCATGGGGACGCACCCAAGACCTTTGAGAGATGCATCACTAAAAATTACAAATCCTTCTCCACTTGAGGGAAGTGTTATCACGGGTGTAGTAACCAATCTCTTCATTAGCTATAGGAAACTTTCCTCACACTCTTTTTTCCAGATGAACATGTCCCCTTTTCAAGTTAACTTAGTTAATGGATTAGCATGTCCTGAAAAGTTTTTCACAAACCTCCAATAATATCTTTCTAATCTAAGGAAACTTTGAGTCTCAGTTATTATTGTAGGCCGAGGCCACTCCCATATAACTTCTTTCATTGTAGGGTCAATTTTTATTCTTTCATTGTTTACAATGTGCCCCTAGAAAGAAACTTTTTGTAACCAGAATTCACATTTATTGAACTTTCCAAAAATCCTCTCCTTCCTTAGAGTTTCAAAAATAACCCATAGATGTTCTTTTTGTTGCTCGTGAATTTTAGAATATATCAGCATATCATCAATAAAAACTACCAAAAAATTATCAATATATTCCTTAAATACTCTATTCATCAAATACATAAAAATAGAAGGTGTATTTTTCCGTCCGAAGGGCATAACAACAAAATCATAATTACCATATATTTATCAGAAGGCAGTTTTTGGAATATCATCTTTCTTCACCCTCAATTGATGGTAACTAGATCGAAGATCAGTCTTAGAGAATAATTGAGAAGCATGAAGTTGGTCAAATAAATCATCAATTCATGGACGAGGGTATTTTTTCATTATTGTGATCCTTTTCAGTTCTCTATAATTAATGCATGGATGCCTTGATCCATCATTCAAGTTCAAAAAGATAAGTGGTGCTCTCCAAGGAGACACACTCAGCCAGATAAACCCTTTCTCTAAAAGATCTTGGAGTTGTTTCTTTTATTCCTCCATCTCCAAATTTTCCATCCTATATGGGATATTTGATATCAGATGAGATCCTAGTACGAGTTCAATAGAGAAAAATACCTCTCTTTCTAGGGGAGGTCAGAAAACACCTCAGGAAATATGTCAACTTATTCATGGACTATGGGGACATTTTCTATCCTTAAACTCTCATCTCTTTATTCTTCTTCACCGATCAAATCTATAAATAATTATATAGGGAGTTCCTGTAGACAAAGATCAGGATGAGATATCTCTCCTCAGAAGATAACTATAGGTTTTCCATTCAAGACTACTGAGATTTCCTTACTTCTAGATTTGAACTTAGCATTATTCTTTGAGAGCTATTCTATCCCTAGTATAACATCGAATTCTAGCATGGGAATGACTACTAGATTTTTGTTTTGATTCTGCTCACTAATGTAAATAATAGAGTTTATAAACACTGATGATGCTTGGATAATCCCACCCTAAGTCTTGACTGATAGCTCTACTTTTATAAAATCATGGTTTGATTATAAATTCTTTGCAAACTTGGAGGAAATAAAGGAATGATTATAACCAGAATCAAACAAAGTAATTTCTAGCTTTGAGAGAACCACAAGAGTACTTGCCACTACAACATTTGGCACTTCAACATCAGCTGTAGTGATTTCCAAAGTATGACCTTGTTCCCTGGTTTTTTGCTGATATTAATGGTGGCTCCCCTCCACTGCCCTCGGATTTGGAAAGTGATTAGAAATGTGCCCAAGTTTTCCATACGTAAAGCACTAGACCTCGGGTATGGCTTGCACTATCTTCCCCTTGTCATTTGTATTTGGAAGTTGAGGTTTCATCTCACTATGAAAATTCCTCATAATATTTCCATCTCTTCCACACTTGTCGCATTTCCCACCCCCGAGAAGGTAGTTCCCTAAATGCTTCTTCCCACTTTTATTACACATGGGCTGTTGCACTTGCTTGCCTCCTCTTCCGTGATCAAAGGTCCTCCCTATGTTGGGCTCCATTGATCTCTTATTGTCATTTGATTTATGAGACAACTGTGTCTCAACAAACTCCAGCTTGAATTTCATCACACTCCACACGATCTCCCCTTAGCTATCATAGTCTCGGTTGCCTAGATTCTTCCACATATGAGGTCTTATTCCACCAAATAATCTATCAACATTCCGACTAGGATCCATGATGAAGCATGAGGTATATCATGAATGTTGGGTGAAGTTCATCACATAGCTTCCGATAGATTCGTTCTCCTTCTGCTTCAGCTCAAGAAACTCCTTCTCCATTCTTGTTCTCATGGAATGAGGGAAATAATTACTGAAAAAGATCCCTCTAAACTCCTCCCACTCCACAGTTTCAACCTCCAATCTTAGACTCAAGTTTTTAATTAGTTCCCACCACTGATCAGCTTCTCCCTCTAAGCTACAGGTAGCCGGGGTGACATTCTCTTTCTCTGAAAAGCGAAGCACAGAAAAGATCTTCTCTATTGAGCTGCTCCACTATTCAGTAACCAAATGGTCAGTCGATCAACTGAAGGTTAGTGGTTGTTGAATCATAAAGGATTAAAAATAATGGTGTTCCCTTAGTGGTGAGATCGGTCTCTCAACTTGATTCAAGTTATTTCTCATAACTTGAGTTTGTTGGTTCATCATTTTCACGAATTTTACCATTCCGGCTTCCATCAGAGGGTCTTCAGTGCATTGTCCATTGCGGTCACCATTTTCAAAATTCCTCCTATTTCCCACCGTTTTCTAAAAAAAATTAAAACCTTAGTGAGGAACATATTTGATTTACAAATCTTTCATATATAATGTATTTTATGTCTTAAAACATCATGCTTAAACAATTACATTTCTCTATAATTCCTTCATAATGATTCATAAAAATCATTCCATTAACCAAACTTATCCCTCGGTTGTGTCATAAACAAGAGTGCAGAAAGGCCCATTTTCGTGTACTACTTCCCGTTAGACTCTAGTTTAAAATGGTTTTTTTAGGTTTTACCCCTATATACATCTGTTCCAGAGCCACCTCTACCTTCTCGTATCCAGATGGGGGTATATTTTCTTGATAAACCACTTAATCAATACTCACCAAAATACCAAGAAGATTTACTATGTTTAAAATTATCTATAGAGTTATTCATAAAGTTTTCATATCCTAATTTCCATAAATAACTAAACTATACTTTGATACCAACTATATAATCCCACCATTTTATTACATAACTTTTCATTACATTTTTACAAATAGAGGATCTATAATTCTATTGTCTTGGAAATAAGAAACAATAAAAAATGAAAATTAAAACACCCTTTTAAATAACCTTGAAAATCATCATGAAAAGTTCTTCTTATGTACAATTATTACATCTCATAACCTGGAGACATACATTAAAAGGAAAAGGTGAGCTTAAGGCCCAATAATGAAAGCAAGGGAATCAGTTCACTTGTGATATTAATAATAACTTGATGAAAACCATAAGACACGAGCAATGGAAAAGAGGCATATCATAACAAAAAAAATTGGCATAACTTGAATATGTGGCCAAAACATTTATTTTAAACATTAATGAACATATCACAAAGGTTCATCCCCAAGGTTTCATAAAACTTACCAAGGTTATTCACTGAGGTGTCATGAAACTTCTCATCTCAAAGATTAATTCTTTACCCAATGCATTGGAGCGATATCATGGTGCACCCTTAATATGTATTTATTTTCATATGAGCCACATATATCATAATAAAAAATTTCATAAATAACCCATATAAAAATAAATAAATGGGTTTCATTTCAAAATCATGTCGTTTTAAAAGTTCATAAAAATAAGATCGTTATGTCATTTATAACACATAGAAAGGGAGTGAGGGTTACATGTATCCCAATTACAAAATAAAATAGATCATTTTTGTGTAACTATGATAACACATAGGAACTAAATAGGTATCGGTATTCACATATATAAATCAATATAATTTCGTGAGAGAAAGAGAGAGAAATTTTGAGATGAAATTTCAGCATCATTACGACTATATAACATGGTTTTAGAAAAAAAATAAAAAGAGTGTGGATAAGGGTATCCCATCCATAAATGGATAATTTTGCAGTAGTGGGACAGAATAAAAACGAATAATACCATGGTGTGGACATTTGAATGACACAAAACATGAAAAGGAAACATGAAAGGAAAGAGAAAGCACAATCTCTTTTATGAAAATTCAGCAGCCTAACGGCGTCACTTAAAAATTTAGAAAATCAGTTGATGAGAGAAGAAAGGGTATCTGATCATTTGGAAATGAAATGGATAGTGGTAAAGATATATAAGAACAGGAACCCTCATAATAAAATGGAACTATATGAAATAACATAAAAGAAGTCATTACTTAAAAGAGGAGGGTGGAAGTTTCCTTACCTTGAAGAGTAACTTCGAAAGTTTGAAGGTCGGGAACTTAGGAGGTTGAGGGAACCTTCGGTGGACTCCATGGTAGGAAAAGAGACCATATCTTCTTTGAAGATGATTTTGAAATGAAATGAATGAGGGAATCACTTGGTATTTATAGGAAAAGTGTGGGAATAAATTATTAATTTCCAAGGGACACCTCATTGGTGGTATTTGCAAAACCATGGGCATGCCCATGATATTTTCCCATGGTATTGGCCAGTTGGGACACCACCAAGCATATATATAGCTATTAATATGACTTAAAAAATTATCACATCATTATTACATCATTAATTATGTCATTAAACACCCAAAACTCAAGACTTTATTTTTACTAATCATCAAAATTTCAATTGTTTCAGAAAAATCCCAAAAAATCACCTTAGCCTAATATCTAGGCTCCGAATTCAAAAATGAACTTCATTTTTTGAAAATATTTTTCTATATTATTTTAATTTATTTTTTAAATAAAAATAGTATTCATTCGAAAAAAACAAATACTTAACTAATAATTTTTGAAACACTTATTAACTTATTTTATAGAATCAAATTACCTAATAAAGGTGCCTAAAATATATTAATTCTTTCTTAAGTGAGGTTACTATTACATTTGGTCAAATTAAAATTCATAAGAGTAAAATTACTATTCATAGTTTACTATTCACTAATAATTATGTTGATCTTATTAGTCAGTAAATTTCTTACTGAACACAACTGTAGAAGACCATTTTTGGAAAATCATTACACGTTATTAATTATTTAAGGTTCAAATAAATATTTTAAAATATACCTTTTTTTTAAAATTCATCAATAATATACATCCTATATTTATCTAGACATTTGAAATTTAAAAACTTTATCATAAAGATAAATGAAAATTTTATTTATTTCAAAGGATTACATAAAGCAGCTATGGTCTCGGTATATAACTCCTTATAAAACCATAATAGGACCTTAGTGTAAGGTGTGATAAGGTGATAGAATCTTGGGGTGGCTCATCCAACATTGCCCGAGTTGTGATTTCTATCATCTTGAACTTCTCCCGTAGGCGAATCTGTTCATGCATCACATGATGAAGTTCGACTTGGGCATGGTCCAGAGCAATGTCAAGTTACACTAACTCCTTCCCAAGTTCCATCAGATGGGCTTTGAATGGATTGAGTCTACTAGATGAGGCCTTAAAATCTTCGTTCTGTATTTATTAACAAATATCACTTGTATTTATAAACAATAATTGTAATGTTAAGAGTTTAGTTTCCAATGGTCATATTGACCAACAGTCATATAATAGTTGAAACACAATAGTCTCATTTAATTATACTCACTTCATTAATTAATGTATATAGTTTTTTGAGTATAAAATAAAATAACACACAAAATTAGGAAACAAAAAAAATATGCAGAATTTATGGTCGTTACATTAAATGAAAGGTGTAATTAAATATACCTACGAAATCCATGATTCAGACATAAATATTCATAGAATAATTATCCATAATAAACCAAATAATAAATTAAAATAAATGTTCTTTGAAAAACATCCATTCATGAGTTATTGGACATATATTCAATATATAGAATATTAGGCCATAAAATAGGAATTGATAAAAAAAGATTGAATTAAATTCCCAAACTAGTGCTACCACATTGTGTATAATCATATCGTTAAAATTCCAACCATTAGTTTCAATATGGGATAGCTCGATGATGATAAATAATTATACAATCATCATCATGGAGAAATTATGAGATTATTAGGTGTCACTAATTTAATGTGATATAATAATATGAAAATAATAATAACAATATCATACCATGAATGCAAATCAAAAATGATTTCAAAATGGACTTGGTTTTTTTTGGAAAAGTCATTCGACCAAAAACAAAACTGTGAATTATTCTCTAGATTGTTTCACCAAGAGTTGATAAGAATTTGATAAATAACCATAGAAAAATTAATCATCCTGCGGTAACTGAACTAGATAATATATATAGTTTCTTGAGTGGGATCAATATAAAAAAAACCAAAACATAAAAAATATACTCCTATATGAAAACATAAACATATTTGGAATAGTCATGGTTTTTGAATTTCCATTCGAGAATCCTTTTAGGTTATATCACTACTCGAAAATTCAAGATAAAAATTTATTTATGAAATAAATGTTTAATTCCTCATAAAAATTATCATCCATGATTTTTTTCAAAATTCCACCCGTGGGTAAAAATTTGGTTTCACAAATTACGGATTAATAATAAAATTTTTATGTTCATAGTTAAATTTACCATTTTACCATTTTAGGGACTTGATACTTAGTAGAATGAAAACAAGATAATTCCAAATTAGGTAAAACATTAGGTCACCAAATTAATTCAACCTATAAAAATTCCATCTATTATAGGAATAAATAATTATTTTTGAACAAGGTGTCTTTCAAAAAAAAACATCTCATAAAAAATTGTTACCATTACACAATATTTATCTTTCTAAGAATGTCATAATTTCCTTGTGAAACTAAAATTTGAATCCTACTTGAATAATATATTCTTACATTATTATCATTTTTATCCTTCTTCCTATAAAATCTATACTAAAAAGAGAAACTACTTGATCATTCCAAATTTAGAACAACATGGATAAATAAAAATCTCACATTATAGATATTATTCCAAGTTCTAAAAAACCATTATCATCCAAATATCGAAAATATTTATTTCCAAAAAAGAATACTATAATCCATTGATACCCACAATGAAATACCCTTAATAATGATAACATCTATGTGATTCTGATTCATCATTTTTGGTGAAATAATTATTATCATCGCATGGGGATAAATTTTTACATCAATATCATCTAATGAATATAATATAAATTATTGTTACCAAAATATATCTTATATGTTGTGTATTAGTCTCTTCAGGGTCTGAATTAGCTTCTTTTCATATTTTGTTGAAAAAGAACAAAAACTAATCTCTCCATCATTAGGGGAAAGGTCATTAAATATCCATCAAATTATTACTTTTCACACTCCAAATGGAATAAAAAACCCCAACTGAAACAATAAAAAAAATGCGTCACAAATTGAAATTTACATCATTTGGTTTCTATTGATCATTCACAAATCTGACTAAGAATAAAACCAAGAAACTATATCATCCTTAACAAACTAATCAGTAAATAAACATTGCAAATCAGTGAACCAATAAATCTGAATTTCTCTATTTATGATATTGACCCCTTATATAACCATTTATTATTGGATCTAGGACCTAAGAGAATAGCTACCATAACATTAGTGAACAAAACCACAAACATTGAAGAAAATCCATTTGATACTTAGGGAGACAAGTCACATGATTGTGAAGTTAAAATATCATTATGAAAAAACCACATGAATAATCATACATTACTAGTAATGTGACTACTCAAAAATTCTATTGAGATATATAATATGATTCTCATGGTAACCAAACAATATTAATATAAAATTTAATGATTTGATCCATACATTTGGGGAAGAAACATGATGAAAATCACCAAATATTTCTTTATTCATGAAATGTATCATGATAAATATCACAAAGATGGTCCTATATCACTCAGTGAGAATAGAGTGATAAAAACCAATGATCAATTTTAAGAGATGTATATCCCATCCATATCATATTAACTTCACTAAATATTGATATCCAAAAATCTCTAACACAAATTAACATATAATTTTATGTTAAAGGAATCCATAGCCATGTCACTGCTTCACCACCTTAATAATAATAAACATCATAACTTTTAAATTTTATAGGGAAATTACTCCTCAATTCATTATGCTGAAAATAATTTTAGAATGATATCCAATCGTCTGAAATTAACACCTTGAGAGTTTAGCATAATGTTTTTCACATTAATGAGATTCCATTACAATTCTTGATTATAAAACATGTTTCATTTCAACAAATAAAATATTAATTTATAAGGAGAATTGACCACATTGATCCATTATAATTGAAATCTTGTTATGTGTGTCCTAAAACCACAACATGGTAGTATATTACTCTATTTAGTATTACAATGTACTCATAATTACTATAATTAAACCTAATTTTTTTTTAAAATACATCTTAATTTTTAGTCATACATTGAGGGACTACTCAAAAATATACTCCTAAAAATTTCCTTTAATTAGATTATAGAAAAAATATATTGATCCACAGATACATATATGGTTAATAAATCTCTAAATTATATTTAATGGGTAATTAGAAATATCTTCATTAGGATTGTACCTATTCACTAGAGGTGAGGGTCTACAAACCATTAATGGTAGAACATGCTTAATGTAATCAACATTATTTTATGTTGGATTTAGAGATATTACCCAAAAGCAGTATATCAATAATCAATATATATTAATTAATGAATGATGGGACTCATATCTTTCATGATAGAATCATATGAAGGAATTATTTCTTTACCATCAAGAAATTCACTTCATTAGAGGGTGGTAGTGATAATGTGACCATTCCAGTTGGAATATATATTATAAAATTCATATATGGGAGTCCAATATAATATATGACTCATGATAAAATATTATATATATAAATTAATAAATGATATCATCATTACTAAGTATGAGGGTCCATGTGGAGAGTAAAAAAATCACACATGGAACAATATTTTTCATCTGATGAAACAATTCATTCATTAATTATATATATTGGAAAGTATATATATTAGTATTCCATGTTTGAAAAAACCTCTCCAGGGGTGGGTATGGGTGAAAAAGATTAATTCATACTACGACAATAGATACTTTGATACAACGACCACTCTAATCAAAATTTCCATGATATAGGATTTTATTCCTATATAATGAATGTTCTTGTTAAAAATTTTACTTCTAAGATGGATTTTTTTTCTGTGGAACCACATTTAGTATCCTTATAAACCTGATTTACCTTTACAAAAACCATGGTGTATCACTAAAATGAAACTATTTTACACCATTTCTCAATCAGGGACTGATGAATATGAATGGATATACATGATCATAACTTAAAAATAATTATTATTATATAAGGATAAGAATAAACTATTGTGAATTAAAAAATCCATCAAGTATCATTTTTAACGAGTACCTTATGAAATCTAGTATCCACTGCATTTACTCTGACATGGTAATGATATCCTTATAGTTTCTTTCTTATTATAAAAATTAATTATCTGTTTTGTATTTGGATATAACTTCACCATAAACTAGGGATCAAATCCATACAATAATAGATAATACCCATCATGTTTTTTATGAAAGTAGTTTTTATGATTTACTCCTATCGTCCTAAAGGAAGATTCAATGGTAGATTCATAATTTGATTGGTTTATTTACAAAGAATATATAACACCCGAGTAAATGAATTGAGACTATTCATTACCATGCGAGTAATATAGTTTCCAGGAATCCTAAGAAAAAACTAAAAATAGAGATTATATAGTATACTTTACCATCCAATTTCCTCACCTCAACTAGTTGGGTGATACAATTTACTTTAAATTTACGGATGCACCATTGAAAATGGGTAGATAATCCCTACATTGGTCATGGGTAAAGGGAGAATGAAAAACCTCCAATTAGGTCTCAACATCATATGCCTCATTTATGGACTTTGTATGAATGATAGGATCAAGAAAATTTATCATATCATCATAAACACGACTCTAAATATAAAGTGATTGTTTTTGGTTGGTGTCCTTTATTAGATATGTGGACCCGTTGTCACTAAAGTATATCATGGTGATCTAACACAATAAGGTTAGAAAACCTCATAACTGACCACCATATAATTCTAACACTATCATAATACTATCCAACATCTTCTGAAATCTAAATTTAAACTACTGAAATAATTATGAGAGTCCTATTAAACAGATACATCAGTTTTTTTCACAAACATTGGGTTCCCTTGTTTGAGAACTGAACTCAAGAGTTTTTAACACTATTTCTCTAAATTCTGAAAATAATAATCAGTTGAATAAAAATTAAAATCTATGTTCATATGTACATGTTGATCAGATAACACTATAATATCAAGAGAAAAACCAATTCCCTACCAAGGTCAGTGAGAAATCATGCGTACTTCCCCATGCCTCCTTCAATTATGTTAGGGATTGGTGAATATAACCATGATGTAATAATATAAATGGGTTCCTTTAGACTTTATAATCCTACACAATATATTGAACTCAAACACAAAGGATTTAACAAGAAAAACACAAAAATTATAATTAAATAATAAATATTTATTCCATATTTTTGTATGAGACATCAACTATTCATTGAAAAACCTCATGGAAAATACTTATAGATTAATAATACAATTAATATTTAATCATGAATGAAAAAATAATGAAAAACGGAACTCCACCTCATTAATGTAACTCATGTAAATATATTTTCATATCAAAAAAACTACACATATCACCAATAATACCAATGAATCATCAACTCTAAATCTACCAAAAAAACTCTATGTCAAACAATATCATTGTCAAATTGTATATTTCCTACATAGACACAAAATTCATGGGACTTTGGACAGTCTAGGGGATAGTATAAAATTACCTATTACCACACCTTGAAAACAAAATGGAATGAGGATGTAACATTTTAACAAAAAACATGTGAGTAATATAAGAATCCTAAATAAGGAATGTCACATAATCTTATATATATAGGATCTATATGGATATATAGAATTATATATAATCATAACTGATCTAAAAACACATTACATTGTTTCAAATGGTATCACACCATGTTTCTCACCAGAGATACGTAATGTAACATAGTGCATGAACAGATCATTTTTATAAATTAACTATATTTCACACGTCATTGTAAATAAAAGGTATATATGGAGACTCCAAATTAACAGAGCACATATACATAAGATTAGAATGGCATAAGAGATCCAATAATATCAAAAAAACATCATTTCCCAACAAACCAAACATCAAATTGCCCCATTATAAACTATCATAACCAATAAAGATAAAATTCACATCCTTAAATAAAAATGTATTGGTTGACAAATTTTCATCCTCTATGGGGAACTGCATACCTAAACTAAGGAAAGGACTAATTATATAACCATATGACTACACCTTGATACTCATTGGATTATATGAACTGCATCTTAATACCATCCATAACTCTCCAAAATATATCTCTTCTTAATGAATGGGACCCACTCCATCCTTTGAAATTTATACCAATCGAGGTCGTACTGAACCCAATAGAGGTCATGTAGATCATCAAATGGGGTATTTATTATTCAGTGAGATTTATTACTCCTTATGTGGAGGAATATATTCTCATTATAAAGGTGTTTTACAACTCAAATAATATTATTATGGGCTAATAACCTAGTACAAATGTCTATATAGTGGGTTACTGACCATATGCCTTCTCTGAAAAACTTCTCAACAAAATATCATTATCTCCTCTATGATAATGAAATAGATCAACAAATAATACAATAGATAAATAACCCATTAATAATGGGATATAAATATTCATATTCTATATGGAATAGTTCATCGAATGGACTATTGGTGTATCTGATTCTGACACAAGATAAAATATATATAAAGCACTAATGAATTCCCTATAAAATTCATGTAATATTATGAATTGTACAATTAATCCTAATGTTATATCATAATTTAGTATGTTTCTATCTAGCCATTTGATTTCAATAAAATATAATATTTTTAAGAGGGGTTAAAAATATGTTGGTCTTATGGGTTATCTATGAATCTATCCAAGAGAAATACAATCTCACTCTTTTGATATGCATGATGTGTTTTTAAATAGAAATCAAAATTCACCACTTGATAGTTAGTAAGTATATACCGTTTTGGAAAAATTATTATTAATGAATTCCAATATAATAGGTAAATATTCCCATATAACACATGAGAAATGTTGTCAGCTTACAGTGTACTACATTATTTCAATGGGTTTGTAGTTGGATATATGTGGTTTCTAATTCAAATTCAAACATAGTAAAATATTTAACAATGGTACATACACCATAGTAACAACTATCTAGAATAAATGGCGTGTACCACAATGTTACAAATCATGTGATATTTATAATAGCAGATAAACTCATATCATTCATCAAGGGATGTACAATGTGTGCTTTTAGATACTAAATTTAGTATAAGCCTGTGATTTCTAGAATCCTTTTTATTTTTAATATCATGAAACTATGCCTTATTTTTAAAACCATTAATGTTACGACCTGAACATTTGAATAATATTTGTTTCCTTAATTTTTCTGTTATTTTATTTTATACTCACAAAAAATATATCCTTTAATTAATGATGTGAGTATAGTGAGACCATTGAGTTTTGACTGTTATATGATCGTTGGTCAATATGATTGTTGGAAACTATACTCTTAACGTTATGATTATTGTTTCAAAATACAAGTGATCATTGTTAATTAATACAGAAAGAAGATTCGATGGCCTCATCCAGTTGACTCAGACCGTACAAAGCCCATCTGTCGGAGCTTCGGTATGAGGTAACATCACTGGGCCTTGCTCTAAGACAAGCCCAAACCGAGCTTCAACATGTGAAGCTTGAACGAAATCACCTACAAGATAAGTTTAAGGTGATAGAAATCGCCACAAGGGAAATGTTGTCCGAACCACCCCAATATTTTATTACCATAGCACACCTTACACTTAGGTCACATGCAGTTGTTATAATGGTCTATGTAACAAGGACTTAGATACTTTGTGTAATCTGTTGGTATAAATAAAATTATTATTTCATATATCATATTTTTTGAATATATTTTCTTAATAAATTATATGTTTAATTAATAAAAATTTGATAATTTTTTTTTGAATTAAAAATTGTACTTTTCAAATATTTCCCATATATAGATAATTATTATTGTAAATTAAACATCATTTTTGAATTTAAAAAATCAAAATTAACCTAAGTTGAATTTATAGAAATTTTCTATAAAGAGTCAATTTCATGAATATTGTTTTATGAATTGTCTTTATTGATAAATAGTGTGAATAGTGGTTTTTTATGAATTGTATAAAAAATTATTATTAAATAACTTTTTTTGTGAAATGATTTTCGAAAATCAGACATACATGGTTGTAAGAAGTGTGAAAATTGTGGTTCAATAAGATCAAAATTATTTTTTGTTTTTTAGTAACATTACCATTTGGAATAGTAATTTTAGTATTTGGAATGGTTATTTTACCAATTCCATAGTAACATCACCTAAGGAGGTATAAATATATTTTAGTCACCTTAACTAGTAATGTGATATAATTATATCGTAGTATAAGTAAATGCATATTTTAGAAATTATTAGTCAAGTATTAGTGTTTTGTTTAATTAATATAATTTAAAATGAAATTAATTTTCTTAAATTGGAGTTAATGTTTGAATTTAGAGCATCAATTTTTTTTAGGGTGATTTTTTGGGATTTTTCTGAAATAGTTGAATTTTCAGGGAATATTAAAAATAATTTTTGTGTTTCAGTGTATTTAATGACATCATTAATGATGTATTAATTGTGTAAAAATTCTACTAGACTTATGAATAGTGAGATGTGTTATGATGTGTCCCGGGTGTCCAATACCATGGGCATGACCATGGTTTTGGAAATACCGCCAATGAGGTGTCCCTTGGAAATTGATAAAATATTCTATCACTCATTCCATACCTATCAAGCCATTCCATCATTCATTACATTCAAAATTCATCCTCAATGATGTTATGGTATATTTACCTTCCAAGGGGTCATCCCAATGTTCCCTCAAGCCCTCGAAGGTCCTAACCTTCATTCTTTTAATGTTATACATCAAAGTAATGGAACATTTCACCCTTTTCTTTTAAGTCAGGACTTCCCTTATTTTATGTCTTCTAGTTTACATATTATTATGTTGGGTTATTTTATTCTATGTAATAATCACTATCAATTTAATTTCCAAATTATGATAGAACCTTTCCAATATCATCAAAAAAATTTCTTAATTTTAAGTGACGCCGTTAGGCTACAAAATATTTCGTAATGGAAATAACATCTTCTCTTTTCTTTGTTGTTTACTTTTCATGTGGTATTTCATTTAAATATCAATACCAAGATTTTACTTATTTTTTTACTATATCAATAATTTATTATGGTTTATTTATGAGTGGTATACTCTTGTCCCTCTCTTTTCAATATTTTCTAAAACCATGTTTTATTGTCGTTATGAGGCTTAATTTTCGTCTGAATATCTCTCTCTTTTTCTTATGAAATTCTCTTGTTTTATTTATGTAAATTACCAAATCTATTTTTATTTCTATGGATATTCATGAAGTCATAAAATTTATATATTTTATTCTAGAATTTACATACACATACCCATCACTCCTTTTCCATGGGTTATAAATGACATAACGATCTTATTTTTAACCACAGTTAAAACATCCCGATTTTGAAGTGCTTCCCATTTCTTTTACTCTTAATGGGTTATTTATGAAATGTTTGATTATGATCTATGTGCCTGAAATGAAAATAAAAACATATTAAGGGTGTTCCTTTATATCTCTCCAATGAATTGGGTAAATAATTTAATCTCAAGAGATGACAAGTTTTACGATACCTTGGTGAATAACCTTGGTAATTTTTATGACACCTTGGGGATGGACATTGATGATATATTCATGAATGTATAAACTAAATGTTGTAGCCATATATTAATGTTATGATTTAATTTATTATTTATATTAAATTCTTCTTTATCATTCATTGACTATATCCCCCATGTTCTTATTGATATCGCTTAAGATCGCATGTAAATTGTTTCACTTGCTTTCCGTACTGGGTTTTCTGCTCACCCTTTCCTTTGATGTTTGTCTCTAAGTTATGAGATGCAGTAATTGTACTTAGGATGAACCTATGATGAAAACTTACGAGTGGATTCCAATGAGGTTTAATGTTTTCATGTATTTTGTTCTTGATTTCCCTAATAATGGACTTTAAAGATCCTCTATTTCTAAAATGTAATGAAAAGTTATGCAATAAAATGGCGGGATTCCATAGTTTGTATCAAATGATAGTTTCTTTATTTTTGGAAATTAGGCTATGAAAAATTTAGGATGAACCCTATAAAAATCTAAAAAATTGAAAACTTCCTGGTATTTTGGTGAACTATTAAGTAAGTGGTTTTGAAAAAAATAAATCCCTTTCTAGATACGAACAGGTGGATGTGGCTTTGTCATAGATGTACCGAGGAGTGAAATATCTGACAAAGAGTATTATGTTTGAACTGGGGTATCCAAATACACGACAATGGGCCTTGATGCACTGCTGGTTTGACACTCTAGAGGGATATGTTTGGTTAATCACAAGCTTGTTATGAATCATTCTGAAGGATTTATGGAAAAATTTAAGGCATGAAATCATTTATTGTTAGAATATTCATAAGTGAAATAAAAATATAACTATGTTTTTAATATTTTAAAAAATGGCTGGAAATAAGAGAAACGGTGTGAATGGTGACCAAAATGGACCATACACTATCATCCCTCCAATGGAAGCCAGAATGGAAAATTTCATCAGAATAACGATCCAACTGACTCTTGTTATGGTAAATAACGTTAATCAAGATGGGAAACTGATCTCACCATGTAGAGAAAAACATTATTATTGAGTCCTTTATGTGTCAAAGACTACCATCCTTCAGTGGATCTGTCGACCCATTGATTGATGAATAGTGGATCAGCTCTATTGAGAATGTCTTTTTTGTCCTATGTTGTTCGGAACAAGAGAAGGCCACCCTGGCTATTTACCGCTTTGATGGAGAAGTTGATCAGTGGTGGGAACAGATTAAACACCTGAGTCAAAGAGTGGATGTTGAAACTACAGAGTGGTAATAGTTTATAGGGATCTTCTTCAATTTGTATTTCCCTCATTTCATGAGAACAAGAATGGAGAAAGAGTTTCTCGGGATGAAACAGAAGGAGAATGAATCTGTTGGATGGTATCAGATGAACTTCACAACACTTTCTTGTTATAACTCTATCTTGGTCATGGATCCTAGTGGAAATATTGATAGATTATTTGGGGGATTGAGACCTCATCTGTTGAATAATCTAGCCAACCAACTATGACAGTTGTGAGGAGATCGTATGAAGTGAGATGAAGGTCAAACTGGAGTTTGATGAGACACAGTGGTCTCACAAATCAAATGATAAGAAGAGATCAATGGAGCCCTGATTAGGTAGTAACTATGATCAGGGAAGAAGATGAAAGCATGTGAAACATCCCACGTGTAATGAATGTGTTAAAAAGAATTCGGGGAACTGCCTGTTCGAGAGCGGTTAGTGAAAAAAGTGTGGAAGAGATGAACATATTGTGCGGAATTTTCCTAATGAGGTGAAGACTCAAATTCCCAAAACTAATGACAAGGGGAAGATGGTGAAGGCCCTACCTGATGTCAAATTCTATAAGTGTGTACAACTTGGGAAATTTTCCAATCACTATTCAGATCTAAGGCCAGTGGAGGGGAACCACCCTCATCCTGAGCAAAGGCCAAGGGAGAATGGTCTTAATGTTTCCATCATGAAAACTGATGTTGATTCTCAAAATTATGTGGTTGAAGGTTTTATTGTTGTTCTATAAATTATATAAATACTTTTTTTTATTCTGATTCTATGAAATCTTTTATTTCATCCACATTTTCCATGAATTTAGAATCAACCCCTGGTTTTCTAAAAGTAGAGTTATCAGTCAAGACACTTGGTGAGATTATCCAAGCATCATAAGTGTTTAGAAACTCTAATATTTAAATTAGTGATTACAATATTATCGCAAATATAGTAGTCATTGCCATGCCTGAATTTTACATTATACTAGGGATGGACAAGATCTCAATGTATAATACTAATATCAAATGCGAAATCATCGAAATATTAGTAGTCTTGAATGGAAAACCTACAGATATCTTCAATAGAGTGATATCTCCACCTGTTATTTGTCTATAAGAAGTTCCTATATCTTTATTTATGGAGTTGAATGGTGAATAAGAGGAAGTAAATGAGAGTATAAAGATAGAAAATGTCCCTACCATCCAGGAATACATTGATATATTTTTTGAGCAGTTACTCAGACCTCCCACAGAAAGAGAGGTAGAGTTCTCCATTTATCTAAGACTTGGATCTCATCCTATATCAAAGACCCCATATAAGATGTAAAATGTTGAGATAGAATAATTAAAGAAGAAACTACAAGATCTATTGGATAAGGGGTTTATCAGACCAAGTGTGAATCCTCGGGGATCAAATGTTCCCTTTGTGAAGAATATGGATGGAATGATGCAGCTATGCATTGATTATAGAGAACTGAATAGGATCACTGTTAAGAAAAAATAACCTCTTCCAAGAATTGATGACTTCTTTGAAGAACTTGAGGGGGATCAACTGTTCTCTAAGATTTATATTCGTCCTAGTTATAATCAATTGAGGCTTAAGAAAGAAGATATTACAAAAACTACCTTACGATCAAGATATGGGCATTATGATTTTATTGTTATTCCCTTTAGGTTAACTAATGCACCTGAAATTTTTATGGATTTGCAGAATAGGGTGTTTAAGTACTACCTTGATATCATTGTGGTAGTTTTTATTGATGATATTCCAATATATTCCAAAAGTTGCGAGGGTCGTGAGGATCATCTAAGGGTTTTTTTTGATAACTCTAAAAAAGGAGTGGATTTTTGGAAAGTTTGGAAAATATGATTTTTGGTTATAATATGTTTCTCTCTTGGGGAACATTGTAACCGATGAACGAATCACAGTTGACCCTGCAAAGACAAAGGTTATAGAGGACTGGCTTCAGCCTACAACAATAACTGATATTCTTAGTTTACCTAGATTATCCAGATATTATAGGATTTTTGTGAAAAAAATTTCAGGACTTCGTAATCCATTAACCATGTTAACTTAAAAAGGGGTCAAGATCATCTGGTAAAAGGAGTTTGAGGAAACTTTCAAAGAGATAAAGAAGATATTGGTTAGTGAACTCGTGTAAACTCTGCCCTCATGAGGAGAAGGATTTTTTATATTTATCAATTCGTATCTAAAATGTTTAGGGTGAATCCTCATACAAAATTAATAAACCATTTATTATGAATCTAGACGATTGAAGACTCATATTAGAACTATCATACGCATGATCTGGAGCTAGAACTAGTTGTTTTTTCTCTGAAGATATGGAGGCACTATATATATTGGGAGAAATGTGATATATACATAGACCATAAATGTTTGAAGTATATTTTCACAAAAAAGTAATTGAACATGAGACAAAGGAGATGGGTGGAACTCATTAATGACTATGATTGTTTAATTCATTATCATCCGAGAAGAGAAAACAATATCGCTGATGCATTAAGTAGGAATGACCCAGTTGTTTTTTCCATGATGAGGATTCAAAGAGATCCTTTGATCAATGACCATGTAATGATTAACATCGGAATTATAATGGAAGGGACATCATCAACCCTAACCCAAATGATTTCTCAACCTTCATTACTATAGAAGATCAAGAATTATCTAAAAGATTATCCTTTGTTACAGAATAAGTTTGAGGATGTAAAGGATGGGAAGTTTCCTGGGTACAAAAATGTACAAGGACCTTTGTGATCATTATTTATGGGACAATTTGAAAAGAAAGATTGTTGACTACAATTCAAACTTCCTGATATTTCAGCAAGTGAAGGAAGAGAGACAACTTCCTAAAGGGGTATTATAACCACTTCCCAAACCAACATGAAAGTAGGACAATATCAGTATCGACTTTGTCACTGGTCTCCTGAGAACTTTCATGGGAAGAAATGTGATATCAGTTATTGTGGACCGTCTCACCAAGCCTCTCTATTTTATCTCCATTCGGGATGATTTCTCTCTAGATCAAATTTCTAGGATTTATGTGAAAGAAGTGGTAAAGTTGCATGGAGTTCCACTTTCTATCGTATTTGATCGTGATCCAAGGTTCACATCAAAATTCTGGAAATGTATTCAACATTCTCAGAGTACTGAGTTGAATTTCAATAGGGCCATTCACGCCCAAACTAATGGACAATCTAAAATAAATATTCAAACACTCGAGAAAATGCTGAGAACATGCTCAATTGATGTTAAAGGTGGAATATTTAAACATCTCCCATTAGTTGAGTTCTCATACAACATCAGCTTCCTCTCAAGTATTCAAATTTCACCTTATGAAGCTATATATGGATGGAAATGTAGAACTCCTATTTATTGGGATGAAGCATGTGATAAAAATATTCTTGGGACTAAAATTGTGCATGAGATGACAGAAAAGGTCCATACCATCCAGAAACCCATTATGGATGCTCAGAGTCGGCAAAAGAGCTATACCGATAATTGTTTAATGGACTTGGTGTCTGATGTTGGGGGCAGACTATTTCCTAGAATTTCACCTTGTAAGAGAGTCATGAGTTTTGGGAAGAAAGAAAATCTCATACCTAGAAACATTGGACCTTATAAAATACTTGATCATGTAGGAGTAGTGGCCCATTGGCTTGAACTTCATCCCAATATAGCATACGATCATGATTTCTTCCATATATTCCTTTTGAGGAAGTAAATACCTGGCCCTTAACATGTACTATATCCAGAGGTGGTAAAACTAGAACATGATCTCTCTTATGAGGAGAAAACGATGGAGATCTTGGATCGTAGAGACAAGGTTATACACAACAAGACTACCCACCTTGTTGAGGTGTTGTGGAGGAACCACAAATATGAAGAATCCACATGGGAACCCGGGGAGACTATGAGGCAGAAGTACCCACACCATTTCTCTTCAGAGGTTACGAGTCAAAATTTGGTGGAAAAAATTTCTTAAGGGGGTAGAATGTAACGACCCAAACTGTTGAATAATTTTTATTTCCTGAATTTTAGTGTTATTTTATTTTATACTCAACAAAAATATATCCTATAATTAATGAAGTGAGTGTAATGAGACCATTGGGGTACAACTATTATATGACCATTGGTCAATATGACTGGTGAAAACTATACTCTTATTGATAGGATTATTGTTTATAAATATACGTGAGCATGGTTAATTATTACATAAAGAAGATTTGATGGCCTAATCCAATAGACTCAGACCATATGAATCCCATCTTTTAGAGCTTGGGGAGGAGGTAGCATCCCTGGGTTTTGCTCTAGACAAAGCCCTGGCTGAGCATCAACATGTGAAGATTTAACGGGTTCACCTATGGTATAAGTTCAAGCTGTTAGAAATAAGCACTCATGCAATGTTGTCCGAACCACCCTAAGATTATATCACTATAGAACACCTTACACTTATCTCATATGAAGGTGTTATAATGTGATATGTAATAAGTCCATAGTTACATTATGTTATCCCTTATTATAAATAAAATTTTAATTTCATCATTCATATTTTTTTAATAGATTTTCATAATAAATTATATTTTTAATTAAGAAAAATTTTCTAAATTGATTTTGTAAGTAAAAAATTGTTGTTTTCGTGGAGTTCTAATACATATAGAATTATTATGGTAAAATAAAAATCATTTCTGAATTTATAATTTCAAAATTAACCTAGGATTAATTTTTAGAAATATTCAATGCAGTCTTAATTTTATGAATAACATTTTATGAGTAGTTTATTTTGATGAATATTATTTGATTAATATTGTTTTTTTGATGAATAGTTTAAAAAAATATTATTTAATAGCATATTGTTTGAAATGATTTTTGAAAATCGAACATACAAGGTCGTAATTAGTGTGAAAAATGTGGTTAAATAAGATCAAAATAATTTTTTAGTGAATAATAACATTACCTTTTGGAAGAATAATTTTACCCTTAGGAATTTTTAATTTTCCAATGGAATAATAACATCTCCTATGGAGGTATAAATATGTTTTAGTCACCTTAAGTGGTAATGTGATATAATTATATCATAGTATCAGTAAATAAATGTTTTAGAAATTATTAGTCAAGTATTAGTATTTTAATTATTTAATTTAATTTAAAATGAAAATAATTTTCCTAAAATTGAGTTCATTTTTGATTTTAGAGCATTCATTTTTGGATAGGGTGAATTTTTCGGATTTTTATGAAATAGTTGAATATTTAGTGAATAGTAAAAATATTGTCTTGAGTTTAAGTGTGTTTAATGAAATTATTAATGATGTATTCATGATGTAATAATTCCTATAGACTTTAGAATAGTGAGTTGTGTTATGAGTTTTCCCAAGTGTCCAATACCATGGGAAAATACCACATTCAAGCCCATGGTTTTGCAAATACCGCTGATGAGGTGTCCCTTGGAAATTAATTAAATATTCCCTCAACTTTTCTAAAAATATCAAGCCATTACATCATTAATTTCATTCCAAATTCCTCCTCAATGATGATATGGTCTTTTTACCTTCTGAGGAGACCCCCAAAGTTTCCATCAGGCTCCCCAAGGTCCTAACCTTCATCCTTTTGAAGTCACTTTTCAAGGTAAGGGAACCTTTCACCCTCCCCTTTTAAGTAATTACTTCCCTTATGTTATGTCTTCTTATTTACAAAATATTTTTTGGGGGTATATTCTTCTATTTCATCATTATTGTCTATTTTATGTCAAAATTACGAGAGACCGATTCCACCCTCATCAACTTATTTTTCTAAATTTTACGCAACACCGTTAGGCTGCCAAATTTTTCCTAAATTAAATAACGTCTTCTCTTTTCCTTCAAGTTTCCTTTTCATGTGTTATTTCATTCAAATATCCATTCTATAATATTAAATATCTTTATTATAAATCCATACTTTATTACGATTTATTTATGAGTTGGTGACCCTTGTCCCCTCTCTTTTCAATATTTTCTAAAACCATGTTGTATAGCTGTTATGCTGCAAAATTTTCTACTCAAAATATATCTCTTTTTCTCAATGAATTAGCATTTTTTATTTATGTGAATAGCCAAATATATTTTCATTTCCATGGGTTTCAATAAAGACATAAAATTAATCTATATTATTCTGGAATTGACATACATATAACCCTCACTCCCTTTCAATGGGTTATAAATGTCATAATGATATTATTTTTAATCACATTTAAAATATCATGATTTTGAAGTGAACCCCATTTAATTTACTCTCTATTGGTTATTAATGGAATGTATGATTATGATCTATGTGTATCACATTAAAATAAAACATTATTAATGGTGCACCCTGATTTCTCTCTAATGCATTGGGTAAAGAATTTAATCTATAGAGATGACACATTTTATGATACCTTGGTGAATAACCTCTGTAATGTTTATGAAACCTTGGGGATGGAACATGGTGATATATTCATGAATGTATAAATTAAATGTTTCAGGAACATTTTCATGTTATTATATAATTTATTATTTCTATTATATTTTTCTTTATCATTACTTTATGATATTCTTCATGTTTTTATTGATATCGCTCAAGATCACATGTAAACTATTTTATGTGTCTTCTTTATTTGGCATTTGGGTCACCCTTTAATTTTATGTATGTCTCTAGGTTTTGAGGTGTAGTAATTTTACATCATATGAACCTTTGATTAATACTTAAAAGTGCATTCGAATAATTTTTAATGTTTTCAGGTCTTTTGTTCTTGATTTCCATGACACTAGACTTTAAAGATCATCTGTTTGTAAAATGTAATGAAAAGTTATGTAATAAAAAAGTGGGATTCAATAATTAATTCCTACCATTGTTTTCAAAAAAAAAACAGACACCACTCACTATTGATTCCCGTCTATATTGAGTAAAATATAGTTACATGAAATCATACCCAGAATCCTTGAACACAATTTCATTTATCATATTATATAGGATAAACCACTACTACTTGTATAATTTTGTCAACATTTTTCCACTATAATTCATTTAATGTATACATTACAACAAATCAATAGACTCCATATCATCCTAGAAATCCTATGTTGAATTTTTGTCTAATATGAAGTGAATGATGATAGTCCACTCCATGAGGATAAAGACTATCATTGTCAAATTTTACATGACAATACAAACAACATAAATATTTTCTATAACACCACTATAATATAGAATGAAGAGAAAAATAGTTATCTATGAAGGTCAAAACAATTATATAATGGATATATTATATATTTCTAAGAATCAACTATAAAACATCATAGTATTATTACCTATATAAAACAATGTAACAAAATAGATTCAAATATCAATGAAAAACAAATATACATTGATATATTATAAATAATTACATTATTAATAAATTCATTATAATGAATTAGAATCCATAAACATGTTTAATGGGGCATATGTAACAGGGGTTTGGATTAGTAGTAAGCACCACATAATTCTACATTGATGGTCGGAGGTTCAAATGTCATAGGGAATAGGTACTATAACAGCACTATAGCATAACTATAGAAAGGGTACTATAATAGTGTGATAGTAGCATTGAGAAACACTATAGTTGAAATAGGTATTTTAGAGGGTATTATAGCAGGTAATGTAGAAGCTGGGGTACTATAGTAGTACTATTCACAGAATTGGCCTTTATAACACTTTGTGTCATCTTAGCCTGTAACATTGTGGGTTTTGGTGGATGGAGATGTTTGTGGGAGGCTTAGATATTGTTTTGAGAGGTTTGGTTGCTAATTTATGGATGTAGGTTCATTATAGGTTCTGTAATATGATCAAATGATGCGAAACAATGTTTTATGGATTGTCTATGAAGTTTCAAAGCCTATAATATTTTGGTGTTTAAAAACTAAAATAAATCATGTGGTAGTGTGCTTTTTTAGCCGAAACTAAAATGAGGGTACTACACATTGTGAAAGGGGATTACCCGTCATGCAATACAATGATCCAGTTTTGTTTGAAATTTTTTTTAGGCCAAACTCAAATTCATTCACCCATGTTTCATCATTCATCTCATTAATAATGAACCATATGAACCGTGAGGAGTCATTCAATATACATTCATTCCTCCTCGATCTAACAATCCTCGTTGTTATTTTTTGGTAATATGTTATTGATCCATGTTGAATTTTCTCCCCTTTCACATATGTTCCCACTTATTCTTCCCCCTTAATTCCCTAGAGTGATATCAATTAGCTCGATTAGTATGTTTGGGTAGAGTTTTTTTAATCTTCTCATTCTAAATAGGTTGATCCTATTTTCTAGTAGTGTGGTTGTAACCTGAGGGCCATATTCTTCAACCTGCGGTGCACATAAAAGTTGGAAATCTACTTTGACACATGATTCCCTCATCTGTCATTAATTATGAAACATATATGAGGGGTTGTCTTTTATCTAAATATAGCTTTTGGAGGTTCCAAATTAACTAATTATAAGAGTCATCTAAGATATATTTAAATGTTTATAGCGGTTTGTTTGAATGATTTTTACAGACTAGATATTGATTGTGATGGTTTTTATTGCATGGGATGAACAACCCACAGATAAATTTGGCCATTGGTGGGTTTTTTTTCTGATGGGTAAATCTTTTTTGGTTTTTTCAGTGAGTGACAATTGTTTGGTATCAAATTATAATAGATAACTGGTTAATTAGGTATACTCATCTAATTAATGGATGCATTAGGATTATAAACCTTCTGGGATACCACCTGAATTATCATGTGGAATTGAATTAGGGAATTTTGTAATGATTGGTTTGTGTGGTGATGTATTATTGTGCATGGCTGTCTGTTTTTTTTATGGTTCGTAAGGTATAATGGAATCAATATTTGAATGATTTATTGATTTTGAAATGGATGTGAATTGTTTCATGGAAGGGTTATGATCAGATTGTGTGAACATGTGTTGTTGAATGTGGTTATGTGTTGGTGGTACTTTAAGGGAAGTATTTGAAGAAGGATGGTGATTTTTGGTATGGGAAATTTACCTAGGGTTCGACCATGTTATATTTTTGTGTGTTGAATGTTGTTTTATATGATTAGTATTTTTTGAGATGGGAATTGAATAAATGATCAATTAATTGATTAAAAATATTTTCAACTATATTGGGTTGGGTTTGTAAAAGGATTAAATAAATTAATTGTGAATAAAACAATGGTAATTGTTTATTAAATTAGTGAAATTTTTTTCCTGGGTTGTGGATTTATGTGCAGTGTTTTTTATGTTGAGGTATCAACAAGGTTGGAAGTGTTGTGAAATTTATGTTTATTTGGAAACCCATTTTTTGGGAGTGAGTATACGACATTATATATATACATATATATATGCATATACTTGTATTTTCCTTATTATTTCAATATATACCCCACCCTAGTTGAGAAATAAGTTTTGAACACCCTCATCCTCATAGGGGAGAGTGTCTTTCAAAATATCCCATTTAGAGGATGGTAGGATGGCCAATTTCTCTTCCCTCACCCTTCTTCTATTTGTTGGTAGCCCAAGATTCATCAGGTGGGTTGTGGTTTGCGAGGCTCAAGATTGTGTGAATGGGTTTTTCTATCCCATATGTTTTAGGGATGATATGTGTTTTGAATTCCTAAGTGTTTTGAGAAAGAGTGGTATTTTGGTTTCTCGAGTGACATCGGGATAAGGTATGGTGTTTTCCCAGGTGTATTCTGGTGGGATGTGGTATGGTTCATGGCCTCGGTGATGGGACAATATATGATTTGTGCTTGAGGTTTCTAGGGGGTGATGTGTCTCATAGCCCAGGTGACGGGATGAAATGTGGTTTGTGACTTAGATTTCATTGCATGGGATGTTATGTGGATCATATCCCAAGAAAGTGGGCGATATGTGGTTTGTTTGGACTAGGTGTGTGTGAGGTGGTTATTTTGGAAGAGGTTGGAGTATGAGGATGTTTTCTATTATGGAAGTGTGGCTAACCAGTTGGATGTGGTGTCTGGTACCCTATCATATACCCTCATAATATTAAATTACTCGAATTTAATTTTTTTTTTGTGAGTGTGCATTGGAGTGGTTGGGAAGGTGATTATGTACGTTAGGTGACATATGGTACTGAAATTTTCTCATTGGTGAATTAGTATGCTTATAAAATATGTTTACGAGAGATGTTGGGTTCCCTACTGAGTATGCCGGTATGCTCAACCTATGTATATAAAGGTATTTTCAGGTTTTTTGGAGGACTTAATGGACTGTGAAAAATGTACTATCTCATAACATGACAATTTTCATGCCGATTCCTAGATTAAAATTTAGAACATACATTGGAGAAATTTTTCTATCAGTTATATTTTACACATGCAAGTGGGATGGATTTTCGTTTCATTTTATATGATTTATTGGAGTTTCATTTTGGATGATTTATCTTACATCATGATCTTGTTTTTTATAAAAGGGTAATGATTCCAATTTTGTGAAATTTATAGTCCCTTGGGATTAGACACCATCCTGGTTCCTACTAATGGTGGGACTTAGGTGGTCATTATCTTCATTTCATCATTTCCAGCCTAGGATGGGTATTTTTGGAGGGAGGGGGTTGTGAATGAATGGTATTAGATATGATAGTAGAAATATATGATAGATTTTGGAGTTTGGAACATTGAGTAATGAATGGGTTGGTAGGGAAATAGTTTATAGTGACCTTGGTGTGTTATAAAGGCCATGGAAGACCTTCTAGGACATAGGATTTAAAGGGGGCCCATGATCTAATGAAATGACACTAAGCCTATTGAACAACCATGTGAGTCTACACCATTTCTAGGGTAGAGGCCTTGGTGAGGAAAATGAATCATAATGACTTGTGTTCTTGATTTAATTGGGTTTTTTTAAATGATAAAAGGATAAAATTATTATAATAATTTAAAATTTTGCTCAATGAAATTTTTTTATTACCACGAGTTAGGAATTATTTTCTTTTTCTTTAGTTATAAATCCTGGTCCTCATACACATATGGTTTAGGAAGTGGAGGCTTGGTAGGATCAACAATTTGATTGAAGGAGGGTTCATCAAGTTGAGGAGGATGACCAGTGGAAGAAGACGTTGAATTCTATATAGTGAAAGGGTTTGGGAAAGAACGAGGGTATTGTTTTAGTCATGGAGACAGAATTCTGGCTCGAGTATCTAGATATGACATTCAGTTTGATCTTATCCCTGATAGAGTACCGTGTTTTTTGGTGGTTAGTAATATTTGAGGAGTAGCGCGTCATTGGTGGAAGCATTAACTAGGGAAGAGTAGTGAAGGTGTAATTTTTTGGGTTGTATTTGGGAAGGAATTCCAAGCATAGATCCTCTCAATGACCATGAAGGCTGAGAAGAGGTAAGTGTTACTATCCATTTAGTAAAGGAGTGAGTCTATACGGGAACTAGGGATATTTTCAAAGAAATACTTAATTTTAAATCACAAATATATCTGAATGAGGTGTCTCAAGTGAGATGTCTTGAGGTGGTGCTTCATCCTTAGACCGAGAATGTTGTTACTCCCTTTAAGATTCTGATGTACCTGGAAGTCCAGAAGAAGGTGGAGGTGATCAAACAGATGCAGTAACGAGGAGGTATATCATGAGAATGGATCCATTTGAGTTCAATTAGAGGAATGGTTTTTATCTAAAGGTCTCATGCGCTATGATCGTTGAGGATTTGACTGGCCGGGAGTCAGCCTTAGTAGTCTTCCTGCTGGCCCCTAGTTCTAGTGGTTCTCATTCACTTTCTATGGGCACATGGCCAATGTTTTTACTATGTGGAGTCGATGTAAATCATTACAATTAGTGTCCAGTGGGTGCCCATTCTCAGTTTTGTGGAAAAGGATAGGCCTAATTTCATCCCAATGAGTAGTTTCTTGTTAGATAGTTTCAGTATTAGGGGAAACCTAATTATTCCCCTCTGAGGGGAGATAGATCAGGAGGGGGCTGTCATCAGAATGATCCTCATGTTTTGGGTCAAAAACCTGAATGTGTCCAAGAATGTGTTAATCACCAGAGGTGTAAAAGAGCTGGGAGTGGTGACATTCATCTAGTAGAAGTAGTTGTTCCAGTAGGGCCATAGATCATCATGGGTATGATCATCTTATTTATTACCCTTTCATGTGCTTTGTTTGATTTAGGATCTTCACACTCCTTTGATTCACACACTAAATCCAATTCTCTAGGACAAGACATAGAGTGGATTCCCATGACCTTGGTGTTTATTATGCTAGTTTGAGGCTACAGAATTGTTTTTGATGTGGTACAAGGGTGTAGATTGATGATGGGAAAACATCAGTCCCATGGGTATCTCTTCTTTCTTTAGATGACGCCATAAAACTTTATCCTCATAATAAATTGGTTTTATTCCCTATTTCCTGTTATCGACTTATCCTAGACGTGATTTTTGTTTTCGTTCATGGATAGACAATGCATGGGTTTCAATAGCGATAAGGTTTATAAGGTGGGCAGTCGGTGTGTAGAGAATCTTCTTTCCTTGTTGTATGAGTATTTATTTGAATATATTTCCCCTAAGAATGTGGAGGATCCAAGGGTTGTTGGGGAGATACTATATTTTTTACCATTGAGGTTGTGACACTACCCCCTCAACATGATGTTGAGTTTTGGATTGACTTTCTGCTCAGTTATTCTCAGATTTTGATGTCTTCTTATTGGAGGGATCATTCAGAGTTGTGGGATTTGAGAATATAGATTGTTAATATGGTGAGGAAGGTCGTTATCTAAGCATTTCTTTCACTGTTAGGTGCCCTATTGTTGTTCATGAATAATGAATATTGTTGTATGAGGATTTTAATAGACTACCGGAGGTTGAATCGGCTGATGGTCAAGACATGTTACCCACTTCTATGAATATGTGATATTTTCGATTACTTGAGTGGGGTGCGTTGGTTATATGAGATTTATATGTGTTCTGGATATCACCAGTTGAGGATGATGGAGGGAAATATCTCAAATATTTCATTCATATGTCAGTATGGGAACTTCGAGTTTTTAGTCATTATTTTTTGTGTTACGAACACACCAGTTGTGTTTATGGGTCTTATGAAATCCTTTTTCCATGATTTTATATATTGGTTCATCATCGTACTGACTGATGATACCTTTTTCTACTTGATATTATGGGAGGAGTATGACAAGTATCTCAGAACTATCTTACTGGTACTTCGATTCCTCCAACTATTTGGAATGTTTCGCAAGTCTTTGTTTTTGACATTAGAGTTTACATTAATCAAGAATGTGGAGTATCAGTAGGGTGTAAAGGATCACCTGTCGATGGTTGAGGTGGTTGTTTCTTTGGAATCACCAAATAATGTGGCATAAGTTTATTTTTTCTTTGCACAGTCAGGATACTATTGGTGTTTTGTACAGAAATTTCACTTGAGTTTTTCTCCAATGATAGCTCTGACTATAAAGGACCAATATTTTTTTTCGGGTTAGGAATGCCATAAAGTGCTCGATTACCTTAAATAGATATTTTTTAGTGATCAAATACTCCAGATATCAGATGATGCCGTGATGTTTGAGGTGTTTTGTGATGTATTCTATATGGTTTTGGTATGCAACTTGATGCAACAACAGACAGTGATATCTTAAGGGTGTAGGTAGTTATGACCACATGTGAGTAACTTTGAAACCAATGACCTAGATATAGAATTAGATTTTCTTGTACTAATTTTTTGGTGAAATTACATCATTGTGGACTATTTTTTGTCTTCACAAATCAAATGATCTTGAGTTATAACATTTACTTCTGTGACCACAATCAACGATATTAGATATGGATGGAGTTTCTTCTGGAAAATGATTTGAAATATCCTAAACCCTGGGAAAAGAAAATTCCATGGATTATTCTTTTAGAATGAAGTCACATAGTAATGTTTTAAGGTAATCTATAGACACTTGGAAGGGGAGGGAGGAGTTCAATACTTGTAGTTTGATGCATTATTGGACAGTGGTAGTGGCTATTTGTATCAGATTTTGGTAAAATATTCTATAATCCAGTAGGTGGAGGAGTCCTAATGGGGAGACTCCGAGGTAGAAGTGATGTGTGACCATGTAGGCCATGGTGACTCTCCATAAGGATGGTCAGAGGCTGGTCAAAACAAGATGTTATTTCAGGGGAAGTTAATTTTTCTAGTTATGCTATACGAGGGATTCCTACTTGATTTTCATAGATCTCCTTTAACAGTACACCCACAAATTTATAAGATATATTGCTTCATTAGAATGAATTTTGGGTGTCCCAGAATGAATTGGGTAGTGGTAGACTTTGTGGAGACATATTTAGTTATACAGTAATGGAAGTATGGGCACCGTGTTCCCGATGGTTTATCGCAACCTTGAGATATCCCTGACTAGAAGTGGGATGACATGCCAATGGATTTAGTCATAGGGTTACCTAGGGAGTATGGTGGCTATGATACTATTTTGGTGATAATTGATAAATTGAAAAAATTAGTTCACTTATTAGTGATTACGGAGTTAAGCGTAGTGGATCCCTTGGTAGGATGTACGTAGATGAAGTGGTGCGGTTTCATGGAGTTCTGATGTCCATTGTCTCAAATCAAGATGTTTTTTTTACCTATAGAGATTGGAGGTGATTTTAGTATTATTTTTGCACAAAACTTTACCTCATCACTACTTTCCACACTTTGAAATATGAAAAAATAGAGCAGACTATTTAGAAAATGGGGGATATATTGTTGCCAAGCATCCTGGACTTTGTGGGATATTGGGTATAACAAATTTCCTTGATCGATTTTTCTTATAATAACATTTATCTCCCTTCCATTGGTATTGATCCATTTGATGATTTTTATTATAGTCCATGTCATTTTCTGTTGTTCTGGATGAAGGCTTGGGAGATATCGTTTCTTGTTCTGGATGTGGTGTAGAGAATGGCCGTGAACATTCATCTTTTTCGAGAGAGAATTAAAATAAAACATGACTGAGACAAGTCTTATGCCGATCATAGGAGGAGGCCCTTGGATTTTGAGACTAGGTAACACATTTTCTTTATGGTATCCCCTCAACATAGGCAATGGAGGTTTGGTAGAGGGAGTAACATTTCTCCCAGCTTCATTGGACACTTCGAGGTCTTGGAACAAGTTGGAAGGGTGGCATAACGTTTGGAACTATCATCATTGTTGAAGAGGATCCAATACATCATTCATGTATATTTTATCCATAAGTATCTTCATGATTACTCCCATGTCACTAACTAGGGATAGATGTATATCAATAATGATGTGACCTTTGAGGAATGATTAGTATAGATCTCGGATATTCAGGGGAAGGTGCTTCATTAGTGGAGAATTCCATTGGTTCATTTGTTGTGGAGGAATGAGGACTAGGAGGAGAGAACATGGTAGAGAAAAGTGTAGATTCATGCCCACTATATAGTGTTTTTTTGTTTTTTTCACTATTTTGAATTGTATTGTTACATTTGAACCCTATTTTATCTTAGATGAGTTATTACTTATTATGTATTGTGTGATAACATCCAAAATCTTGGTAAGGGGAGGACTTGATTTCTAATCAAGAATCATTAATTGTGAGGTGACTAAACCCTTTTGGGTGATTCAGTTCCATCCATAGATGATAATATCTTGACATTGAGTGTGTAATTTCTTGATTCAGATGATCGAGTGGTGTGTTTTTTGTGCTTGAGTGGGGCATTTTGTGGTCGTTTTTTTTGACGTGATAAGGTATTGTTTCTGATTTTCAAGTTGGTTTTCTTGGATGTGGAGGTTTCCACTATATTGTTAGAACAACATAGGGTTTTTTATTGATGAATTTTAATTATTTTTTTTGTTATTAGTGTTTCATGTGTAGCGAGATCCTTTAGATGTATCTCGTAGGGTGGTTGTTCAGACCCCTCATTCATCTGGGATTAGATTTAAATTATCGAGGATGAGAATGGTTTATGAGGTATCTAATGTAAAATTTTTGTCCTCCTAGTTTGTTAAATAATGGTTTTCTCGTTAGAGATGTTTGCAGGAGGGTCAGTGGGAGTTTGGAGAGGTTTGGTTGCTAAATGTTGGACGTAGAGGGATTTTACATCATTTAATGTGATTACAAGAGATGAAACACTATTTCATAGATTTTCTTGGTGATTTCACATTATGTATTATTTTGTGGACTAAAAAGTAAAATAAATCTAGTGGTGACACATTTCTCGGTGGAAACCGAACCCTGGGACTGCAGGATGTGAAAGAGGATTACACGTCTTGTAATACCCTGATATGGTTTTATTTAAAGTATTTACATCCAAACTATCATTCATTAGGCCGTCTTATTTAATTCCAATTATTCATGATAAACCATTTTCACCCCAATGATTCCCTAGAGAAACACCCCTCCTTGATCTATCAATCCTTGTGGTCATTCTTTGGCGATTCATGATCGATCCATGATGAGTTTTCTCCTCATTCTCATCCATTTTCTCTTACTATTCCCCCTAGGATTCGATTCTGTGAAATGTGTTTCCTTATGATGGTTTTTTGGGTAGAATGATTTTAATATTATCAAGAATCATCGTTTGATCTGCTTTTATAATTTTGTGGTTATCGCTTGCAGGAATTTTGCTTCACCCTACTATGAATGAATGAGTTGAAAAGATTCTTCGAGGAGGGATTCCATCTTTTGTATTTAATTGTGAAAATTTTTTGTGGGGATTTCTTTTTCATAAATATAAAATTTGTTTGGTCCAAATTAACCATAGATAAGTATCAGATAATCTATATTGAAAAGGATTGAGGGTTTTTTTCTCACGATTTTTTCATCCTCGATATTGATTATGAAGGCTGTGATTGAATGGGAAGAACACCTATTACAAATTATAGTCTTTAGTGGGTTTTCTTTAATTCGGTACATCCACATTGGTTTTCTCCTTGATTTATAATTTTTTGGTATCACCTTATAAATGTGAATTGGTTAATTAAGTATACTCAGCTAATGAATGGGTGCCTTAGGATTTTACAGATTCTATGATAACCAATGAACTAACAAGTGGAAATAAATAAGGAATTCATTATTAATTATTTAATTGTTTCATTGGTTTTGTGGTGATGTCGTCGCGAGCAAGGTTTTTTTATGTGGGGTGGGTTGGAAGGTGTAATGGAATATTAGGTAGATATATTTATTTATTGTTGAATTTATGAGAAGTGTTGTGCAATAAGACTGAGATCGAGTTTTGGGGTGATGTGTTTCAAGATATGGTTGTGTGTGGATGGTTTTGGGAGAGATGAATTAAAAGAAGGATGATGATTTTTGATTGGGGTAATACACCTTGAGTTGCTCCATGTTTTAATTTTATGTGCTTCATATTGTTTGTTGTGTGTCGTTTTTTTTCAAGATGGTAATGGAATAAATGAACAATTATTTTATTAATAATGTTTATAACCGGCTTGGGTTGAATTTTTTTAACAAAATGATTAGGAAAATTTTGAATAAACATTTATAATGTTTAATTAATTTTGTGGGAAATATGAAGTGGTTTGTTTCTTGATGTGGGTTGTAGTCCATATAATAGAAGTAGAAAAGTTGGTAGAGTTGTGAGATGATTGTTTTTCTAGAAAACCATAGGATGGGCTTGAGTGTTTGGAATTATATTTATATTTATATAATAGTAGGTTCCTAGTAATTTCTATAAACACCCCTCCACAATTCATATCTATGTTCCGAACACTCCCTTTGTCTAGAGTAGGGTGTCTTTCCAAGAAATCCTAGTGGGAGGATGGATGGATGGCCACCATCTCCTCTATACACATTCTAAGTTGTAATGGCCCTTGATTCATCAGGATAGATGTGGTTTGTGAGGCTACAATTTGTGTGGGTGGGTTTTTATTTCCAACATGTTTTTGTAAGGAGATGTGATGTGATTTCCAATGTGTTTTCAAAATCAAATGTGTCGTGATTTCCCAGGTTTCTTCAGTATGAGGCATGATTTTTGGCCTAGGTTCCTTCAGGTGATATGTGGTCTGGTTTGTGGCCTATGTGATGGGATGATTTGGGTTTTGATCACCAATTTCCCATGGGAAGGATATGATGTGTATCCTAACCTTGGTGATGGGATGAGATGTGGTTTGTGGGTGTGGTTTTGGTGGGTGGGATTTGGTGTGTCTTGTGGCCCAAGATATGGGTTAGATGTGGTTTGTGGGGCCCAAGTGTGTGTGGGAATGTTTTGTTGTGGTTATTTTAGAAGAGGTGGGAGCACTCTGATATTTTCCATTAGGTAATAGTGGCTATCTAGTGGGTAGTGGGGCAGGGTACCCTATTATATATGTGAATTATATTACAATACTAGACTTGCATTTTTTGGTGGGCATGACTTGGTGAGTACAGGGTGGTTAGAATGCCTATTAGGTGTTGTTTGGTTTTGTTGTTTTCTTAAAGTGGTATTGGTATTCATCTATAACATTATCACATGAGAGTTTTTTCCCTAGTGAGTATACCTATATTCTCACCCTATGTATATAAAACTAATTTTTGGATTTCAAGAGGAATTTATAGAATGTGTTAGACCTTTCTAGCATAGTTCATGATAGTTTTTTTGTCACTGCATATCTTTACATTTGGTACTAATTTAGATACTTATTATTTAGTGTAAGATCTATGTTACACAAACATGTGGGATGGAGTTTAGATTCCATTTATTTTATGTCATGGAGTGGAAGTGTGGAGGATTCTTCTTATCTCTATATCATGTTTCCAATAAAAGTTAAATGCCACTGAATTTTTGAGATTTGTATAACATTGGGTATAGTCTCCTTCATGGGGACTATTGGAGGTGGGACTCTAGGGGTCAATATATCGCTTTCTTCATTTCCATCCCATGAGGGGTATATTTGGAGGGAGGGTTGTGACATAATTGGGCCAAAATTTAGGTCCCATTGGCCATGTAATGGGGTTCATGCCCACTGGGTCTTTTGGAAACCAAAGATTATAATGTAATGAAGAATCTAGTTGCGTGGGTTATCCCTTTATAGAGGCTATGACTAACCTTTTGGCTCGGTTGAGTGGTGTGTCTGTGATTAATTTATTTTTACCACTATGATCCTAATATAATGTATAATGGGGGATATATTTCAATAACAAGACCAACCTCAAAAGACATCATTCAAATATTTAAAAATCCAACATATTTATCATTAAATATATTGATTATTGGTGATAAATTTTTATATCATTAACATCAGGAAAAATTATAAATAAATTACTAATTTTATATTACACAAATGATACATGACGGGAAGAAGAGACATTAAATCTAGTTTTACCTTGATAAAAATATTTCCCTTATTCCAACTCAATCGTTAATTCATGATCCCATAGAGTATCCACAAAAAATAAAGACCCAAATTATAGTTCGAGATTGGCTAATGTTATCTGATATCCATGGGAAAAATAACATAATGTTGAATTTATATTCCATGGTTTGTTATAATAATTAAAATATGTAATTACAAAAAGGGTATCGGTCTAGAGACTGAAAAAGTATATGATAATTACGCATCACATGATTGGTCAACGGTATATGAGAATTATTATATTCCATGGTTAGTGATAATAATTAAAATATGTAATTACAAAAAATGCATCGGTCTAGAGACTGAAAAAGTACATGAGAATTACACATCGCATGATGAAAACACGATTTCGGGCTCAACGAATATTTCTAAATTTCAAATTGTGTTTCTATTGAGGATATATTTATACTCCCACGGGTTAGATAATCATTTATTTGTTATATATAATTTAAATATCTCTCAAATACTTTATATCTTGTATTATCTCCAAAAGTTATCCTGTGGGAAAATGTAATATTTTTAGAACAATTATTTCCATATTCATATTCTAGGGTAAATTTACTACTTAAATATTGTTGGTGATGATGACCTAGAATAATAAAAAATGGCCTTTGTCCCATCAAGAAAAACATTAATGTTAATAAACCATATAATAAAATTAAATTAATATATTTTATAAATTATCTTTGTATATCACCAAAATCTATAATATAAGGAATAAGAGAAAAAAATTTAATTAAATGATGATGGAAATAGATATTAAGTGGTTTTATGTTGTTATAAGATATATAATTGATATTAAATGAAATCTAGATGATTTAAACATTATGTAATTGAATTAGTAAAAAATTTACAAACATGTAGACTGATCAAGGAACCTAACGAAAGATATTTATTTGTTAATAAATAGAGAGGTAATGTGAAATAACACTATGAGATTCCAACCTATTAACTAGTAATTTTTAATCCAATTTAATTTATATTTCTCATCATTCTCTGATGATTAGTATGTTTCATAGAAAAAAACCAAATAAATGGTTAATGAACCAACTTAGATGACTCCAAATATGCGAAACCTTACTCTTATGCAAATGGTTGTTCCCTCTAATCATAAGAGGTTATCAAAAAGTAAATAAGGATAAAAATTCATTACTAGTTGAATAGTTTCCCTTATAAAATATTATCCAAAAACTCTATTAGATATGAGACATATAATGATTAGAATAATTAATAAAAGATAAATAGCTATGTGGTTTTTTGTAATGTGAACGAATGAATATATGAAGTATTCAATACAATATTCAAGTTAAAATGGAAGAATACAAACAATATAACGTAAATTAATAATAAAATAATATATAATAACTATATGTCTGATGTCATCTATATACATTCAATGACTACTCCTCAAATCATCGGTAAGTAATATGCCCAATTATTGACTCAATTAATGAAATGATATCTATACTAAAAAAGTTAAGAAAAATATATCTACATATGTATAAAGGTGAATACCTTATAGACGGGTACATAAAACATACCTACTAGAAAATATAATAAATAGATGTTTTTAATAACTATATAATCCAAAATAATCATATTTCAAAAATAAATGATCAATTATGGAATCAAATTATATAATTTTACATATGAGAATACATATTTAAAAGGAAATGATTATAGTTAGATCCATTTCTAACATTAAATATTTTAAAAAAAATTGACCTTATAAAATATATTAATGAAATTCATGAATACTAAATATAGATAAAATCCAACAGAATGATCCTCAGTATGAGAATGTAATCTTTTTGTAAATAAGATAAGTTAATTAACAGAACAAGCATAATTCTTTAATGTGATGAATCCAATTCACCTATCTCACAATATATGTGTACAATTGTGTGAACCTACCTTGTGTGAACATATGATTATGTAATAATGATGTACAATTTATATGGTACCCTTAATAATAATCCACTATATATGTTTCTTAATAAGGAATTAATGAATTAATATTTTAGAATATTTTACTTCAGCACCAAAGTTCCTTAATAGAAAAAACCAATTCAGCATTGATAATAAATAATTTAATACTCTTATTATAGGTTAAAAAATATATTATTAAATAATAGACATGGGGTAATAAATTGATATCAAAATTACAAAAAAATATTTTTATATAACCTCTCATGAAATTTTATAAAACCATAACACATCATCCATTATTTAGTAATATAATAATAAATTTATTATAAAAACAAATGACATTATATGGAGATATATATATATATATATAACTCATATATAAATAATTTTATATCCACCATATGATAAAAAAAATAGAACATATTTTTAAAGGGAAATACGTATACCATATTCAAATAAATATATCTTTGCAATTGTACACATAGACTTGATTGAAAAGATAGATGATAAAATAAAAATTACTCATTTATTCAATAATTTATTTGAAGAACACAGTTAATATATATATTATATATTATATGGATTTTCTAATAGACCATCCAACATAAAGGGGGAAATGGAAAAAGGAAACACATGGAACCAGATATTTAATTAATGAAATACATTAAATAGAGCTTATAATCAAAAGAATAGTATTTATTATATTTTTTTTTATTTTTTCTGGTAACTATGTACTGGAAATACACCAACTAGAAGAAAAACTCTAATTGCGACATATAATACCAAAGATAAGATCCCTGTATTCATCCTAAAAAACTATAAAAAAATATCAAACTAACATTTAAGAATCAGATCCAATAAAATGTCAATTTACAAAAGAAGAGGGAACCCCATATTAGTGAGTTTTGTGTCATTTAATCATTTTATAACTGTTTAAAAACACATCATAAAATCATAATAAATGTTTTTTATAAACTTCCCTGTAAAAATTGATGTTATTTTGATACAATCGAGATTTAATAAATATGATGTGCATAAATTTTAAAAAACAACATTAGTTCATAGAAATAATAAAATGTGTAATGGTGGATGAAAATTAAATGGAAGAGGGTGGAGGGTAAATAGTTTACTTTAATGAGTTCCCCCAAAAAATAAATATGAAGATATATAGTATAAATAATCCTTGGGATAGTATCTCCCTTCTACATTCTAATATATAAAAACAATAATAGTTATAAGGGAGGACCTTCCCCAATGAATGTAAAAATATAGTAATCAAAATCATTAAAAATATATATGAATCAAGTGTTTGGATAAATTGAAAATAATGATCCCTCTAATTCCTAAAATAATAAAATGCTACCAAAAACGAGGTGGTAGGTCAAAAATCATATTCTTCATGCTATAAAATAAAAATACAACAAAATATACAAGAAAACCAATCTGTAATCACATCTCTAAAATCAAAGGTACGATTCTCTATAAGAAACCATTACATTTATCTTACTAGAAACAAAAAAAATTATAAACTAATAGAACATATTTTTTCTTTTAGATTGAATTTGTTTTCAAAAATAGAACCTAAAAATGTCAAAAAATATCACAAGATGGAAATACACATCAAAATTAATTTTTTTAGTAATATTATATATTCTAAATCATATATAGATGTTAGAAAAACAAAATAGAAAATACAAATCAGTTATGAATAATATTGAACATATTATATATTGGTGTCTTTTGAATCCAGGAATTTAAACTGGCATAGTTTTGTTAAAAATTATCTTAAAGAGATTACATATTTCATAAACCTTCATGATGTTAAGAAAAAAATACGATTTTTTATTGAAATAACAATAGTTCTGTTAGAGTTTTTTCCTTAAAAATATAAAGAATCATTTTATTTAATGACTTTAATTTTAGAAACATTATTAATATCCACATTGTCACAAATATTTTCTTTACTTTTTTTAGTCATTGTTGTACCTAGTAGATTCCTTTTACATCTATTTATTTTTCTCCACATTAATATTATAAACCATTGTGGGCCCCGAATCAACATTTTCATGTGTATCTTTATATTTAGTATCATTCACTTCTTCTTATCCACTAAAAACTAAAATTTATTTCCTTCTAGTAACAATATAATTCAGTTTTTAAATATTATTATCTTCTATGAAAATATAATAGAAAAATCCTTTACGAAAAATGTATATACCATTTTGAGAATAACTAACTTTTTATTTATTATTTACCCAATAATCTATTTATATAGTTTAAAAAAGTAATAGACCCTAATTATCTACATGAATTCCCACATAATCAATTTTAATATCAAACTTCTATAAAATATCATGAAAATATATATCTTCTATAAATCATACCCACATCATCGATCTATAGAGTGTAAAATCGTTTGAAACCTCCATCATCCCTCATATTCTTATTAGTATTACCAAACTATTTTTAAGACGATAATAAATTTATGAATGTACCTTCCTATTACATGTATCATAATGAAGGGATCATTTATAATTACTTGGATTTATCCCTATTTAATTTCGTACAGTTTAATAATTTTGGAGTTTGTAAGACACAACATAAAACTTCATCAAAACATTATCATTTTTTAGAATAATATTATTAATAACTCTGATATTTATATCATTTCATTCAATATTCAATCAATAATTCAAACAATATCAACAATTTATTTTTTATCAACTATACTAGGGATTTATAAAATAAAATCAATCTCTTATAAAATTATTTGATTCCAGTAGTATGAACATAGACACTTCATCACAAAATCTATTTAATAAATTTATTTATAATCAATATTTTTTTTGATTAATTGATTCAAATACTATATAAATAGGTTAATTTTATTAGGAGATATATAAATGAAACTTCATGAATTATTAATAAAATTCATAGAGGGGGAAATATGAAAAAACCCCTTATTAAGGAAACTGTTTTCCATCCTCCAAAAACCACAATGGGACCAAATAGTTTTTCTAAATGATGAAGTTTTGATAGATTCTATAAATAATTCACTGATAAAAATTAAATAACAAAATATATTGAAGAATAAAATCGATCATATAATAAAATCAAATCAAACATAACAATAATGACATATCTGTTTTTAAGAACCTTTCAATTGGAGGAATCAATTTTAATAGTATGGTTTGTATTATAAAATATTTAATTATCCAACATAAGGTTATATGATATTTTATAACCCCTATATATATATATGAATCATATCATCAAAATTTCACCTATTCAATCAATCAAAAATTAAAACCACATCAACCACAATAGTTTTGACATATCAATTTATTAACAACCATTAAATTTTTGGAATCAAAATTAAACATACAATTTTTATTATAAATGGCTAAATTTTAAAAACAAGTAATATGTTATTTTTGAAACCATATATTTTAATATCTCACATCATCATCCGTTCACTTATTTAAATTGCATGATTGAAGAATTTTATCAATCAAAAACTACATGAAATTATTTAAATTTACATCAACAATTATTTTGTAAATTCTTGGAAATGTATAAAAAATACACTATATCTTGTATTCTAAAAGGTAATCATTTCTATATCATCATTTTATTTTTCATAAAATAATAACTATAACAATTTTTATTACGATGATGATGAGGATGAGGATTATTATGATGATAATTAAATCAATTGTAAATATTTTAGATGTTGATTTAAAAATATTTATCTTAACATCATCCACCATATATAAGGTTGTAAATATTCATAATAATAATAATAAATAATTTTTATAAAATACTTATTAAAATTAATTAAATAAAAACTATTTAATGTAATTTAAACTCCATTTTAATGACTATTATTAGTGCATTATTAATTAAAATAAATCACCATGTTGGTGTGATGAAAAAATTTATGATTACAAAACATTAATAAATAATTAATTTTATTTATGCATAATCCCTAAACCATGAACACAATAGAGAATTTACAACTATATTATAAAATTTACTTTCATTTTAATTTTTAATGGTCATTTAAATCAACTAATCTAAAAAGAAAAAATATTTAAATTGAAAACATTTCATATAAATTTCCTATATAATTACATATTAAATTTATTTATTAATCCAAATTATTAGGATTCAACTGATATTAAAACATAGATACTGATTTAATTCATTGGTAACATGAAATAAAACTCATTTTAAAACATCAATTTATGAGGTAAAAACTCATAAAAATTATAAAAACATACACAAGTGACCTTTAGAAAATGATTTGACTATTTTAAATTTAAAATAATAAAATAAATATTCTTAAAATATATCAAAAAAATATGAATTTTATAAAATAATTAACATAGAATACAAATTATTTAGATAAAATGTTTCAAATAATTTATAGGTATATCGTTCAATAATTGATCTCTATTGTAGAACATTCCTTTTTTCAAGAAATATTTTAATCGATGCATTCTTAAATTATATGCTTAAATTAAATATTTTTAATATTGGTGTTTAGGTTGGTAGGGGTTATTTTTTTGTTTTTAGAATCATCTAGTTTGGGATATGAGTAGGTCTTATTTTGACCTTGGAAGGACATGCTAGAAGTTTTCATTTTTGGACCATAGAATTTCTAAGAGAGGGATGGTCACTCCACGAATAGGGATGGTAATGTCATGTGTCAACCCAAGTAGTAGTGGGATTCAGGGAGGTACATTACACCATGATATAGGAAGGCTATTTTTTGAATGTTATCAAGGTATTAGGACTTTTTTTCGACAATTTTATATCACTATGGTAGGGTAATATAATTAAAAGGCCTATACCGAGGGTTATTATTTTATGTGAGAGGAGAATCATGCCATAATGTGGGGAGTTCTGACTATGAAGTGACTATAGATGGAGATACAATTTTTGGGGGTGTAATATCATTCCATATCATTAAATTTTCATTCCACAACCATTTTAACATAAATTATTAATATATTCAATTTATCACATAACCCCTATCAACTTTTTACCCATTTTGGTATTCTATTCTTCCGACCTCCATGACCTTAGTGACTCATTTGTGGATTCATCCATCTTCATTATTCATTGTTGATCTACCCTTATTTTATGGATTTTTATTAATCTAAACTCCTAATTTATTTGAAATTCCTTCACTATTATCCATTTATTATCATCTCCTTGAATTTGGTCAAATTGGACATTCCTTAGATAGAAAAAATTTCAAATCCTTAGGTTAATGTTGGGATTATAATGAAATTTGGGGGGGGGGTTATAGTATTTTTGTTCTCCCTCTCTCAAATTCCATTTTATATTAATATAATTCATTGAAGATGATGTATGATTATGTAATGTTTCTCTAACTAATAAAAACATCCATTTTCTTAAATAATGTTATTGATTTTCCCATGTCTTGGTTTACTAATAATGCTCGTGATGATTTATTTTGTACTATTTAAATCGTATTCCTTTTGAATTTAGTATGTCTTGGAATAAGTAGGCCATTCAAATGTATTTCATTTAAAACTGGATGTTGGTAACAACAGGTGTTTAATGAAATTTCATAAATAGTATTTGACTTAAAACAGTATTCAAATGAGGTTTCAAAAATGGAGTTCTACATGATTGATGATTCCATCATTATAGAATTTAATTGATTATCATGTAAATGTGAATGATGATTATGATATTATATGTTGATCATGGATTTCAAATGGGAGACCTTAGGTGTGCGTTTGTATCCCGTCCCGTCCCCCGGGGCCCATGCTGTGACCCCAAGCCCACCACCTAAATTCCAGGGGTTAGAGACTAGAGTCGAATGAATCAAACAACAAGTGGGAGGAATTTTCCTGAGTACCTATACACATGAACATACAACCACATCCCATGAAAATTGGAAAAGAGAAAATGCATGCCACTAAACAAACACTGATTGTAAAGGTACAACTGAATGTAAATGGGACAGGATAAAAACCCAAACAAATAAAACTGCAACAAGAGAAAGTAAACGATCAATTGTAATCCTTCCATTGAACACCCCACCTGATGGGTTTGTACGTAGTATCTGTCAGAAGTTTTAGAAGAACTTACTTCCTTCCTGATATCACAAATCACCACCTGGTCATTGGTTACCAAGTCCTCCACCATGTTTTCGGTCATATGCACCACACACAACACGTGTGGGTGAAGACCGTGCATGGGTGATTAAAAATACACTCAGTACAGACCCCAAACAAATTAGCAATTACTACACAACAATCCACAAAGAAAACAATGAAGAAATACATCACACACCATTTATAATATTGAATAAGGAAAGTATGACCATCAATTGTAACATCAAACAAATTTGGCAGCTAGAGTACTCCTCCCCAATGAGTACCATGGGTATGCCAACTCACAGAGAGCCACTCACCACTGCAGGCCTCCCAAGTCACACGGAGCCTCTTCCCCTTTACCGTGGACTATTGTGGTACTCATCCATGATGAGTACCATTTTTATACTGGTTTACACAGATCTGATCCCCACCGTGGGCATGCCAGGTCACATAGAGTCACTTCCCATCATGACCATCATACTAAGGTACTCTTCCGGTCTAGTACCATGGGTCTAATGGGTCACACAGAGCCGCTTCACACTATGGGCCTACCAGGTTAGATAGAACCACTTCACACTGGGACATCTTAGCTGATCCACATTATGTCTCATTTATGTACTCATTATGTATCAGTTATCCATAGGATCTCAAAACGTAGTGCACTTGATTCTTGGAGGAACGATATTCATGTAAATCTTCAAATTTCAATATCCATGGAAGCCTCCTTAGAGTAAGCTCACACTGTTGGAACCAATGTGTTATCACTTAATCTCCTCCCTTATGAGTCTCTAATCATAAGGATCAAGCAAATGGATCCACCGGAATCTCTGCGCCTCAAAAGAGGTCTATGGAAAGGAAAGAGTAAATGGAACTTATGTCTATAAGAACTGCATCTAACATAGATAAGATTCAGATTATACCTCTAATCATATCCGGATCACCGTTGTTATATGCCTCCACAACATGAAGATGAGCTCTTCCATGTCTGCTGGCTCCATGTGCTCATGGTGGACACCTAGGTGGTGGGGGTGGTATCACCTCGAACCTTCATCCACCTCCTACCACTCATCATGCTCCTCTTCCATGTCTACTACCCTACTGAACTCATCAGTCGAACCACTATCTCTTCCTCGGTGGTCCCTCCACCATCTATTGATCATCTGTGCAGCGGGTCAGGCAATCATGAGCAATTTTTCCAAGCCCTCCGTATGTGAAGTATAGTCTGGATTTCTGATGACACCCTCTACTCTGGGATCCCCTCCCTATAGACCTTGATTCTAGTGGTCATCCTATGAATGATCTGACCCTCTTTGGTCCCCGCGTTAGCATCCTACAGCTCACCACTAAAGACTCTGTCGCCTGCCTCCTAGTGGTAGATTCCACCATTAGTGCCTTTTCTGCGAGGAATCTCTCTAAAAGAAGGGATCTCTCCAGCATGCCAGCCTGAGTGGGGATGTTGAGAGAAATTATCGACACCTTGATTTCCCATTAGAGTCCCTTCTTGAAGATTTGTTCCCTGAAGAAAGGGTCCCGCAACAGATCTATAGAGTAGAAGTACATGTCTGTAAACCTCATAGAGTACTCAGTCACTGACATGTTTCCCTGCTATAGGTGAATCAACTCATATATGAACACCAAGAGCATGGTCATGGGAAATAACTCCTCCCAAAAAATCCACTCAGAATCAGCCAAGGAGTGGGTCACCTAATCATGAGTCTAAATCATGAAACTCCACCATCTCCCTACAAAACCATTGAAGGAGGCTAACGGATAAGATCACCATCTGGTCGAGTGGCGTCATCACTATGTAGAAGACCCACGTCACCACCTCCATCTAGTCCTCAGAGGCCTAAGGATCTATCTTTTCTATTAACCTAGGAGGTCTCTATCTCTAGAACTTATGCAAGGCACTGATCATGCATGCATCATCTATCGGTAACATTGGTAGTTACTTCCGGTCACCGGGTGGTGGTAACACTGGTGTACTACCCAGTGGGGCAATCTCTAGCACTAGTACCTAAACTAACACCTCATCGCTAGTAATGTTGTCTTCATAGTCACCCATCAGAATCCTATTTGTTTTTCTATATGTAGGCATCCTAATACAGATCAATATGTAGGAGAACAATTTGATTATACCTTGTGAGTGGACAATAATTCAAGAATAAATGAATAAATAGACAATTTATATTTGATTCATGGAACTAGGGTTTTTATGTATAGATCCAAAAAAGAAGAATTCATGGTCCTGGTGTACGATATGTCAGCTTCTCCACCAGTAATGGACTCCTTGAATCCAAAATTTGAACTCAAATCATTTAACACTTTTTCCCAAACACAAAACAAAAGACTAAAAATCTTTAAGGTAGAACCAACCACCATTGATAGCATGTTGTCATGACCCGTCCCCTAGGGCCTGTTCCATGACTCCCCAAAGCCCATGTCTTGAAGACCATGGGTTGGTGAATAGTGTCGACAACATCAACCTATATGTGGGAGGCATTTTCCTGAGTACCTATACTCACACACACACTATCGTGTCCCATGACAACTAGAAAAGAGAACATGCATGCCACTAAAAACCCACTCAGTGTAACGGTTCAACTGAAAGTTAATGGGTAATAATAAAAACCCAACAAAGAAAAAGGAAGAAATAGCATATAAATGATTGATGGAAATCCATCCACTAAAAATCCAACCAGATGGGTAAGTATAGATTAGTAACCATAAACAAAAGAAGCCTCTCCTACCTCCTTGATATCACTTCGCACCACCTGGTACTGGGCCACCATGTCATCCGCCAAGTCATCGGTCAACTACACTAGGCTCAACATGTGCAGGTGAAGCCCATGAATGGGTGAGTAATAATATACTCAACAGGGAATGAAAACCAATAGGAAAATACCAAAAAAAAATACATAAAGATAACCACGAAGCATTCCAACTCACACAAGGTATAATATAGAGTAACAAATGTATGGCCATCAGTCGTATCATTTAACAGCTTGGGATACTAGAGTACTTCTCCACAATGATTATTATGGGTATGTCAGGTCACATAGTGATGCTCCCTTTTATGGGCCTACCATGTTACAAAGAGTTGCTTCCCCATTACCTTGGACTGCGAGGGCACTCAAACCTGATGAGTGTCATGGTGTGTAGGGTCACACAAATCTGCTACCCACCGTTGGAATGTCGGGTCACATAGGTCCACTTCCCAACTTGACATCATACTGAGGTACTCTCTCATCTTTTATCAAGGGTCTTTCAGGTCACCCAAAGCCGCTCCCTACCATTGGACTACTAGGTCACACACATCCACTTCCCTCTTGGCCATCATAGCTATTCCACACAACTTCTCTTGTTAACAATCATCAGATCTCATTCAACTATAGGATCGTGGAACTTAGTGCTCTTGATTCTGGGAGAACAGTACCTCCAACCACTCTTCTAATTTAAAATTAAATTAAATATTACATAGAGTGAACTCACATAGATCCCCCTTATCATGAGGGTTCCAACCCCACAAACGTCTCATAAATTGGACTCTAGTTTGTATATTAAAGGTTTCTTAGTAAACAAGGGTCTGTTGTGTCTTTACTCCGTCCAACCCTGGTCAGACAGACTTGACCAACCCATCCCAGAGGGCTCCACATTCCCAAGTTGATTAAAACTAACCCAAAACGACCAGGTTTGGGTCTTGGTCTTCCCAGTTCATCTTGGTAGTGGGATATGGCCATTCAGCCTTACTGGACCTTGCCTAGTTCGGTTGGGGGTCCAGCCCACCAGGTCTCCCGGAGACCCGGTGTCATCCAGGTCAAACCGATGGACATGGGTCGCACCCTACCCAGTCCACATATTATGGACTTTCTCTCTTCATCCAAACGGGTAGTTTGTTTGGGGTATTGTCATGGGGCCAGTTGAACCAGGCTTCCCAGGTTCTGCAAGCGGTTAGGGGACCACGTTCCATGCGAAGCCACGACCCACGACTGTGGCTCACTCCAACAATGCGAACGAGGAGTATTTTCCCTTCCCAAGTAGTCATCCAAGCTCGCGCCTCGTTCTGCATCACTACGACCCAAGACGACCATGGTTGATGCCTCGGGTGTTCCAGAAGCTTCTTCTGCAGTCCACCAGGTCCACTCTAGTGATCCGATCTTTTCATCTTCTATGACTCTGACGTCTATAGCGTGTTTCCATTTCTTACAAGGCCTCAAAACCTTATTTCCACAAATTCAATGGTTCCACCATGAAGAAGGCACAAGTCAAAGGGGATCCGTCAATGTTCGTGTCGACCTGTGCCCTCAACGTTAGATTTTTAGACATGGTAAGGTTTGGGATTGAGGTTCTATCAACAAAAATTAAATAATTCTAGTGCCAAACCCGAAGAAAAGTACCCTCCTGCAAGAACTACTGATCCACGGATCAAATTAGTCATTGTTTGATATGCATTCATCATTTAGAATAAAGAACATGGGAACATAAAACAAAACCAACCCCCTAAATCATTGGAATTCATCATTAAAGTGATCTATCGTTTGATATTCAAGATCATTTGGTGATGAACATTGTCCATGAGTTTGTCATTATGTGATCCTCTATGTTAAAGTTGTTGGTTCATCTTCATTAGTGGAAATCATTTTTAAATGGTAGGGGGGGTGGAATTCTTCATTATCACCCACCATAGCATCAGAGAATAACTAGTATTATTCCAACAATACTGAATTATCAACATATCCATTAAAGGCTGAAATGTGATTCAGGGTTTCAGTTACATTTCTGTTATGAAGTCGTTACGTTCTTTCATTTAATGAAACAACATATTCAGTTTTGATTTGTTGGAAAACCATTGAGCTGAAATGTGGAAATATTCTTTGAGGATGTTCTAAGACTACATCCTTGTTCTGAGGTAGACATATACATTGATTTGTACCCCAGGACGACATCTACATCCACACCATCATATTAGATGTCTCCCGATGTGCTTTTATAATTTAATGTATAGTTGGGGAAATTGCAGGAGAAGGGCTTCATGTGCCCAGGCGTTCCGCCATGGGTATCCCTAGTATTGTTGTACAAGAAGGATGATGAGAGATTGCGGCTATACATGGACTTATAGCACCTGAACCAGGTGACCATGAAGAACAAGTATCCACTTATGATGATTTCTGACCTCTTCAATCTATTGAAGGCAGTGAGTTGGTTCTCGGAGATAAACCTAAAATCAGTCTATCATCAACTTCATATATGGGATGAGGGCATACCGAAGACATTCATTGGATGCCGCTATCACAAATCTGAGTTTTTGGTGATTACTTTCGGCATAAAAAATACCCCATCAGTGTTCATGGGACTCATGAACATGATCTCCTAGCCTTAACTCGGCAATTTCATGGTTGTATTCCTTGTTGATATATTGGTGTACTCGACGTCAAATTGAGAGCATGCTACACAACTCCAGATAGTCATGGATACACTATGAGAGCACCAGCTATATGGGATTCTCTCAAAGTGAAAGTTGTGGATTTGAAATTTCCAATTTCTAAGAGGCTTCATCTTAGAGGCTGGAGTTGTAGTGAATCTGACTAATATAGAGACAATTCTTGATTGGGATACACCCAAGAGAAATACTGAGGTACAAAGTTTCTTGTGGTTTCATGGATAATACCAAATGTTTGTCCCCGATGTTTCTTGAGTATCAGTACCTTTATTAACCCTCACATGGAATGGATATCCATTTGTGTGGATGAAGAAGTTCTCGAAGAGTTTCCAGGAGCTGAGCTGGAGATTGATGAGTTCCCCTATCTTGAGACTACCAGAGGATGGTGTTGGGTACAAAGTTTTATATGAAGATTTAGGTACCAGAAAAGGATGTGTCCCGATGTTTGAGGAGGCGTTGATCACTTATGGATCATGGTAGTTGAGGGTGCATGAATAGAACTATGAGACCCATGACCTGGAGTAATCATCAGATGCTTTTAAATTGAATATGTGGCAGCACTACATGATGGGTGAATGGTTACCATATACTCTGACCACAGGTTTCTGAGTTACATCTTTTCACAGAAAGAACTGAACATGATATAGTAGAGATATCTGGAATTCATTGAGCACTATGGCTTTGAGATAGTCTATACTCTTAGGAAGGGGAATCTGGTGGTAGACGCGCTCAGCAGAAGTACTGGATTACAACTGCTGAGTGATGTGACAAAGTAGTTAGATCTGATCAAAATATCCAATGCCGATAATGATGGAGAAGACTACCTTCATTCAATAAACGTCACTCCCACACTACTAAAGATAGTTAGGGAGGCACAACTTGTGTATATTTAATGTGAGGCCCAACATTCCTAGTTTTCCTCTGGGTAGGCTCCTAATGGATTTTCAATATTCGAGGAGCAATTAAACCTTTTTAGAGGTTGAATAGTGGGGCCAATGACATTGTCGGAGTAGGTGTTGATTGAGTTCCATACATCCCCTTTTGTGGTACATCCTAGAATGGAAAAGATGTATCAGGTCCTCTGACATCAGTACTGCTAGCCAAGGATGAATAATGCGGTGGAAGTGCTCACATCACGATGCCTCACTTGTCAGCAAGTGAAGGATGAGCATTATGTTCTAGAAAGCTTGGCCTATACACTGGAGGTAACGAAGTGTAAATGGGATTATATCTTGATGGAAATCATGGTTGGATTACCATGCACATCTAGGCTATATGATTCTATATGGGTGATCATTGAATGAACCACTAATTCGGCTTACTTCCTACCCATCCCAGAGCAGGGATCGGTAGATGACATGAGAACCCTCTACATCTAGGATATAGTGCAGCTACACTAGGTGCCTTAGATGATCACCTAAGACCATGACTATCACTAAACATCGTGGTTATGGAAGGAATTGTAGGAGGCATCCGAAACTCAACTTCCCTTAAGAACAAAATATCAACCATGAACAAATGGTCAGATGGAGTGGACCATACAGACCTTGGAGGACATGCTTCGTGTTTGCATCCTTGATTTTTGTCACAGTTGAGAAGGCCACATTCCACTTTTGGAGTTTTCATAAAAAACCTGATATCACTCCACCATTAGCATATAACCATTTGAGGCCTTGTATTGGTGGCCATGAAGATCACCTCTATGCTGGATAGACCCCAGATAGTCAGTACTCATGGGTCCAGAGAAGTTATAAGCTACCACTCAGAAGGTTCAGATCATCTAGGAGTAAATTAGTACATTAAAGTCTACGAAAAAATACTATCTATATAGAAGACGGAGGCCCCTAGATTTTGAGGATGGAGACCACATGTTCCTCCAGGTCTCACCCTTATAGGGATTGTAGAGATTTGGCTGGGGTGGAAAGTTTTCTCCATGGTTAATCAAAATGTTCTAGATTCTTAGTAGAGTTGGCAAGGCGGCATACCACCTAGATAACCTCCCACAGATGCACTCGGTGCAAATAGTTTTCCATGTGTTACAGTTGAGGAGGTACACTCATGATCCATCACACATCATTGACTGGGGAGAGGTGTACATTGACAATGGGTAACCATTTGTAGAGATCCCAGTGGAGATAGAGGATCGATAAGAGTGGGTACTTTGTGGACGGTCATTTCCTCTAGTGCACATTCAATGGTAGAACGAGAATCTCCAGGATAGCACATTGGATTTGGATGCTCAGATTCATTCTTAGTACCCCCATTTTTTTATTTATCCTTGTTTTAGCTTACGAGGATTTGAAGCCCAAAAAGGGGGTGTAATGTAATATCCTGAAAATTATGTGTAATTTTATTTAATTATATTGAATTAATATGGGACCAGATGCTTTGACGACACATGATTCCGAGGACTGGTGAGCCCGGAATAGAAAATTGATCTTCTATAGTTCATTTAAATAAACGTGTGAGTGGGTTTTTATTACTTTTTAACCGGTTATCTGATCAATGATTCAAGGTAAATATTTAAATCAAAATGATATGATTCTCCTAGAATGGACCTAACCTCGAACACTACGGGTCGAGGGAAAAAGTTATTTTTCAGACGTTTTAAAGAAAAGTTAAAAATAAAATAAATTAGTTTTATTTTATTTTTCAAAATTTTCAAATGATTGTAGTGTAATGATTTTCCAACAAGGTGAAATTGAATATGATGTTTAATTAAATGAAACATCATATCAACATCGTAACAGAAACATAACATAAATTTTGATTCATGTTTCTTCCTTTAATTCCAAAGTAGACAACACATGATTGTGGGATCAATCCTGGTTCTACCCTAATGCTACAGTCATTGATGACGATGAATGCCAACCCCCCCCCCCCAAAAAAAAAATTGTTCTACACAAACAATGATCGACCAATGCCCGTCACATAGAGGATCTTGGAATGATGAATGAAATGAAACCGTCCATCACTAACTGAACAAGAATCCCCACTGACAGATCACTCCAAAAAAATCACTCCAACTATATAGGTGTTTGTTTTTGTTTTATGTTTCCACATTATTTATTCGAAATGACGAATTCAGATAAAACAAAAAATAGGTTGATCTACAGATCACTCATTGTTGAGGGTTGGAACTTTTCATGGGGGTTTGTGCATGAATTATTAAATTATTGTTGATAGAACCTCAATCATAAACCTCCCCATGTCTAAAACTCAAACACAGAGGGTGTGGGACAACACAAACAAGGCCCAAGCCCCTACACCATGCGAGTCCTTCATTGTCAAACCATCAAACATTCAAAAATATGTAATTGAGGACTTTTCTGGGATGTCAAAAACCCATAAAGGGCAAAGGTGTAGACAACGCAATGAACAGACCACCAGAGAGGACCCGATGGTCCACGGAATAACCCGCCCAAAATGGCATTTGAAAGCAGCCACATGAGGGTGGCGATGCACCATGACAGTGTGCTGGAGGCAGTATCCGTAGCCAGCTCGGGCCACTGTGAAGTGGCAGGAGTCGACAGCTGGACCGATGACAGGGGGTGATGTAGCACCTCAGCCTTGTCGGTGGAGGGCCCGCATCTGCAGGCCACATATTCACATGGAATGTGGTCCCCTAACCACATGAGGTAACATGGTAGATGGGTTCGACTGGACGAGTCACATCACCCCGAACATGCTACACACCTAGGATGAAGAGAGCTACTACACTGGAGGGAGACCAGACAGGGTGATACCCGCACCCAGTGGGCTAGATGTGGCTGGGGTGCCGGGAAACCCAGTTCAATAGACCATCAAATCGGGTCGGGTTGGCTTTGTTGAATTAACTAGGGCATGTGGGGCCCCTAGGCCAAGTTGGTCTAGTTTTTTCTAACCAGGTCAGACCCGACCCAAACACAATTAACCCCTATCTAAAAAAACACAAATAATATACAAACCATGAATCCAATTGACTATCCATTTTCTGTGTTGGAACAATCATGAATAGTAAGATAATTTTAAATACTCTATGGAGGAATTAATCGATGTTGAAATACGATGAATGGCTTGAAGAGTGGTTCTCCCTGAATCAAGCAGTCCACATGGGGAGATCATATAGTTGACTGAGACATGAAGACTACTGACAAGAGACCTTGTGTGGATCAGCTACAATGTCCCAATGCGAAGTGAATCTATGTGACCCAGAAGGCCCACATTTGGGAGGATCACTATGTGACCTGGTAGATCAACGGTACAAGATAGTACAAAAACATTAGTATGATGGAAATAGTAGGAAGTGGATCTATGTTACCCAACATGCCCATAGTGGGGAGACTCTATGTGACCCAACATACCAACGGTACTCATCATCGAGGAGTACCACAACAGATCAAGATAAAGGAAAAGAGATTATATGTGACTCGGCAGGATCACAGTGGGGAGAGGCTTTGTGTGACCCAAAATACCCATGGTACTCAATAGAGAGGAGTACTCTAACAACCCAATGTGTTCAATGATACGACTGGTGGCCATTCTTTCCTAACTCATTATTATACCTTTTGTGAGCTATATTTATTCACGGTTTTCTTTTTGGATTTATTTGTGGTATTTCATTATTGGTTTGGGGTCCCTACTGAGTATATTGTTTCTCACCCCTACACAAGATTCACCCGCACATGTTGTTCCTGGTGTAGGTGATCGACAACATGGCAGAGGACTTGGTGGCTCAGGACTAGGTGATGCTTAGTGATATAAGTTAGGTAAGACTTTCTTCTATGGCTTTCTACATCTACTTTTTACTTAACCATAACATGTTATCTTTATTGACCGACTATCCATCATTGTTTTAATTTCAATTATTGGAGTTTTCTTTTGTTGGTTTTAAATTCTAAACCATATACTTATAGTTGTAATTTACAATCATCAGTTGTTTAGTAACAAGCATGTTCTATTTTCCAGTTTTCTTAGGACATTTTTTTATGTGTGTGTGTTTAGGTACTCATAAAAATGCATCCCACATGCAGGTTGTTGACTTCGACACTAGTCGCCAACCCATGGCCTTTGGGAGGTGGGATTGTATGATCCACTACACATGTCCCTAGGGACGAGTTGTCATTGTTAAAAACTAAGAAAGGTGATTCTCTAGATATTATTATTCAATTCCTTGGAATGTTTCCCTCATTATATTGAGAGATAAAGGGATATTTTTTTAAACTAGTGTGACCATTATTTTTCTGAAATATTGAAGATCATGAATACCAGATAATTTACCAGGAATGAGTCCTAGTTACATTTTGACCCAGGTAAGAGACTCGGGATTTTTATGTCATATATGGTTGAGAAACATATATTATAAAATGAACACATTTATTTATTAGGATGTTATAATGTTTTCCCCAGGTTTCCATTAATTATTTTTTATAATATTCAGGTCCATATGTTTTTAACTCTGATTGTTATATAAAAACTATATGATTTTTTAAATTATTTGGAGTAAAAAAATTGTTTTGGACTTTTGTTCTCAAAAATGAAATAATTCTTCACAAAGATAATATTTTTATGTAGAATAATGATGGTATCATACTTGGGATTTCCATACACCCTTCATTTACACATGGGGTGTATGTAGACTTTTTTCTGTAGGAAAATTGTAATAGGAAGAATTATATTTCATTTGGTTTAAATTATTGATTTTTATTATTCATCTAAATTTTAATGATGCAGGTGACCATGGGTTACACGAGGATTCACTCAGGAGTACTATTTTGGGAACCATAAACATTGTTTATATTTAATAATAGAAGTATCTTCAAGGAAGAAAGTAAGTTTATGTTGGTTTAGAATATATACAAGACTATTAGTTACCAATTTTTTTGGAGTATTATATGATGGTATCAATTTTTTGTGTGTGTTATATTATCTTTGGTTACATCATTAATATTGAAAATATTTATTAATTTCCATGGGAATCTGATATACAGATGGAACATACCAGATTTCTATGTATAATCTATGATGTTATTTCATTTAATTTTGATATTAAAATAAATAAAAATGTTTATATTGTTTTACATTGGTTCTATTGCTTGATTTGTTGTGATAGGGAATCAGGATTGATCCTTATGGTGTGCCTTATACGTTTATTTGTTTGGTAAGCCTATAATAGTTCATTATAAAAGTGTACATAGACCTATAGTTATTGGGGGAGTAAAGGTAATATGAACATAGAACCATTACTAACTAATTTTTGGATATGGGAAATTTCATATCCAGAACATATCTATTCCAATCCTCATGTTACCATTGGTGTTTGGGAATTTTATATTTCATCTGAGCTCAAATTTGGAGTATAATGGTGTAACTACCCAACCCCAACATCTCAGAGTCTATGAATTATTTTAATACATTGGAATGATTAGAAGGAATCATGACCCTAAGGACTTATCAGTTTAGAAGTATTGGAAAATAGATTTCATACATGAACATTACATTACATAAAACACATCATCAATAATATTTCTAGATCTCCATTACTCACAAATCAAAACCCTTCATAACAATCATAATATACTTCAGGGAATCCTGGGAAATTAAATCCGATGAAAGGGTGAGTTCAAATGATCAGTATTGATAAAAAATTTAGTGGAAGAAATCATAAATAATCATAAACTTTTATGGCAAGGTATAAAATTGAAACACTATCCCTTTGACCATAACCTTCAGCATAATATTTAAATGATAAATCAAATAATATCATTTACTTATTCACATGGATATTCCAATAGTCGAATAATCCCAGGTAACACTAAAAACTAATCTCATAATGATGGAATTCATAATGTAGGACATCTTAACCAAAAACTGAAGTCCTTGTGGCAAGACCCTGAATATAAATTTTGTCAAGGCCCGATCTAAAGACACTAGTTTCTCCCATGAGACAAACTGATACATCAAGCGGCTATAGCGGGCCCACCCGTCACTTACTAAGTCCAATGCATTCCTCATATGAAAATTTTGAAATATAATATAAACAATCGTATTAAAACTAGAATAAGAAATGTCAAAAAATTAAGCATAATCAATTAATGGTATAAAAATAGCACATCCACATTCAATCATATCGTAACTCATTCAATATAATATTTAATATTGTATTATAATAAATCATCCTTAATAAAGAATAATATCTAGAAAAGGATGATGACATAGTTGAAAATGATCAGTAAAACTCTTTGAGAGAAATATCCCTTTTTGTGAATAAAATTTAAAAGTCACGCATTTATAAAGGAATTCTTTTAAAATATATTTGTGAATCATTGTGTCACATACCACTTTGAAACTTAGGAATGTAATTAATATTCAAAACAATCATGTCCATATAAATAAATCCTTAATATCATTTTTATACTATGGACATTAATTTAATAGAATTTGAAAAATAAATCATTAAAAAAATTAAAATACCAATCTTTCGAAATAGTCCCTTCCGAAAAAACCATAAAATATTCCTTTTGAAAACATTTTTCTAAAACATGGTCATGGATGAAAAATATGTCCCAGAAAATACTTACACTTAAACAATATTGGATAATAATGAGATGGGAGAATTAACCCTTAACTTGTACTTTCCTCTAGTCAAGGGTACGTTTAAAAACTGTTATAAAGATCATGGTATATTATTAAATTATTACATAACCACATATATAATTATTATATCTTATATGTTTCATTTATTACTTTGTACTACCCATTTAATAATAATTTCCATTATAAAGTAACATTTTGGGTAATAATCGCATTCTTTATCGTACATGTTTTAACTTTTCATTATTCATAGTATCACTTAGATAATTATTTACATACTTCCAGAATATAAAAAATTATTTATATATCATTTATATTTATAATATAAATATTTATAATTGATAGATATAGGAAAAGGAAACACTGTTCATACAGACGGTAGTCCGTACGTACGCATGAACGTTGTTTCCATTTTCTTATCTCACAGTATAGAAGTATGTAAAAGACATATATTTATCTACAGAAATATATATTATTTCAATAGAAATATTATTCAAATACCTCATAATTAATCAATATATATATATTATTATAATAATTCTTGATGGTTGATCATTGATAATGAATCTCATCACGTAGTGGGGACGGTAATCTGTATGTACTCAGGTGTGACAATATCATTCTATTGATGGTGAAAATGTTATTAAATAAATGTCATATTATAAATATAGAATAATTAACATGTTATATTTATTATTTACATAAATTAAACTCATTATTATACCCATCCAAATAAAGAAGTGTTGAATAAAAAACTACACCACGACTTGGAGACGTTAAGCCGTATGTATGCACATATGGAGACATTGTCATTAATATGATGGATAGAATAATGAATATAGTTGTTCCATATTTATAATAGAATCACAGTATAGAGAGGGTAATGGAGTTATTATTTTTGTATTGAAAAAACAATGAAATAGTAAGTGGAATAAGAAAAGAACTTTGAAATAGGTGATGAAATAATTACCTCTTCTTCGGGTGATTTCATTTTATTTGAACAAAAGGTCTACCTAGGTTGGATTTAGTATCAATGTCAGTAATCTAGGTTGAATATACTGTAGTTTGGAGGATTTTCGAATAGGGGTTGGTTGAGCCAAATGGCATTGGGTGTGTGAATTTAAAAGAAGGGGAAGTACCATTTTATAAGAGTGGCGAGGTGCTCTTTTGGAAACACTTGAAATATTATATTGTTATAAAATTATTTTCGGTTTCTAATAGCTCAAAATTGATTTCTTTTGATAAATAGGTGGCGATGGGTCGAAATCCTATCAACCATTTTGTTTTAAACAAGTTTAGGTCACCATATTATCATCATATTTAATATTTAACCCTGAGTTATATAGTTTAACTCTAACCATGTCTTCTTGTATTCTTCTACTATATAGTTAATAAACGTACAATAAAATGGAAAAGAACAAAAAGTGGGTCAGTAATTAAATTTATAACATTATTTATGTTCTTTGGATGAACCTTATATTTTTAGGAATATTATATAATTTCATAAAAAAATATTTGTTTTAAAAACTCATTTATGTCAATTTTGACACTATTTAGTATGTGGTTTTTGTGAAAGTCTTAAAATTAATATTTCTTTGAGAAAAATAAATTTAATTTACCCAAACATTTCATATTCTCCTTGAAAATTATTGTAGGCATACAAATATTTAATTTATATTTATATTAATATTTATAATATTAATTATTTTAATCATTCATTAATAAGGTAATTATTGTATCATCATTGTGTCATAAATAAATTTAATTATTTAATGTATAAAAATTATAAATAAAATAACATGATTTCATAAATATTCTTAGGCTTCTAATTAATATATATAGTCTAATTTATCTTATGTATAACCCTATATTAAAAATGGTTTAGTTATTAAATGTTCAATTTTATACTTTTAACTATTCTTTAAATAAAATATCATAAATGTATTAATCTAACAGAAATGAATAAAAAAAGATCTAATTTTTTTCTTAATATTTATTTTGGTTTTAAAAAACCTTATCCAATAGAATTAGGACATGTGTTTGGCTAATTTTATATTATTATATTATTATTTCTACCTTTAATTACTTTATATACTTTTAATCGCGGTAAAGTAAATTCCAAAGATACTATGCACCAAAAATTATATTCATCCAATTGAACCAAATTTTATATACTGATGTCAACTGTGTCTCTTGTATTTTTGAAATTAAATTCACAAAAGAGTTATAATTATATTTTATGAAAATTGGAAAATGTGCCTAGATGGTGGGTAAAAGAATTTAAAATTTTCAATAAAATTTTATATATTTTGTCTTATTATAAAATGAATCTAATGAATTAAATGAGACTAAACTAAGTATTATATATCTATTCTTACTTTAAAATAAATTTATATTTTGAAAATTATTTAAATTAAAAGTCGGTTTTTATGTACTATGTAGTATCTTTCACTATTCATCAAAAATTGAATGTTTTAATGAAAATACCAAAAATTCAGCCTAAGTTAATAATGATATTCTGAATTAAAAAATTAATACTATACTACCAAATTAATTTTTTATGAGTTCCAAAAATTAATTTTATTATTGTTCACAAAATTACAAAAAAAGTAGTTCTTTTAAGAATTTGTTTTCTAAATATATAACTTTTTTATCAAAAGAAATATATATATCATTACAAATATATTTCATTAATGTAAATAATTTATAAATAACATTTAAATTTTATTTTTTTCAATTCATATTTCAATATTTAATAGATAAATAAATATATTGTTTAAATAACTAAAGTGATATTTTGAGAAACTCAAACCTGTATATAACATAAGCCAAGTCAGTGTTGTGTGCAATATAAGCTATTTAAATTAAATTTAATAATACTATGAAATCATGGGGTGTTAAATTATCCAATCCTTCTATAAATTTCATCCTTACAATTTGAAATTGTTCTTCGAAAATGAAAGGTTGAAAATATAAAATACATTTTTTGAAAACCCACATTAGAAATATAGTTAATAAAATATTGTCTTAATAAGAGTGAAAGGGAAATGAAAATGTCACAACTAAATTTGGATTTTAAATAGGATAACATTGTTGGAAATTAGTGATACATAATTGGTAGAAAACAGAAATATTTATTAGGAGTGATTGAGGCCATCAATCACAAACAAGAGAAAAATAAATGGAAAATTTCCGTCCTCAAATCCATAAATCTATGATGATTTAAAATATCATCGGTTCAACAAAAAATAAGGTATTAGGAAAACACGTTTTTGGTTTTATGATATTTTACCTAATGTTTAACAACTAATTTCTTCATAGAATAAGAAAAAAATACATGACAAATAGAGTTCCATCCTTGAACTAATTTGTACCAAAAACTCATCTTTCACTCCGAATGATAAAAGAACTAAAAAATATTTTGTTTATCCTAATAGTATAGGGTTCCATAAAATGAATTTATAATTCATATGTTGGAACATTTAAAAAAACTACATTATACAAACAAAGAAATAACCTAGGCCACTAGTATGTGATGAATCCTTGTCCCCCTTCGGTTGCAGGTTCAAGTCTTACGGCCTTTTCAGACGCGATGAGTTTTCACACGACCTCCAGGTTATACTTTTTATAATAATACAAAATTAATAATAACATGTGTTTTAAACATAAAAAATTGTACCCAATTTTGAACTTAATATATTCCGTCCATTAGACTTATCCAAAATAAATCTGTCCAAACTCGGATACAAAAATTAATAAGGAAGGTCAAATAACATACATGTGAATACCTTCATCATGTATTCTCATAAGACATGGTAATAAATTGAATTATAAAAAACCATATTTAAATAGGTATGTATGCCCTTATTCCTTCTGTAAAACATCGAATACTAGATATACTCCTCAAATCTAAAAATGTTGTAATATCCATCAATTATGGAATAGAAAAACCATTAATTAGTTCCAAGGAAGTCAATAATATACCTTATAATTTATCCAGCTCAATTATCTCTTATTCTAACATCATTACCTCATCCTCATGACAATTTTTACATATTATATTTCTCTCAACCATATATTTTCAAAGACCTTTAACCTGTTATTGAGTAACTTTTCTTGGTTCCACACAATCTCAAATCCTTAATGAAATAGTACAGTAGTACAATCCTTATATACATTATAATTCATATAACTTGTACATCATGAATAAAATACTAAAATGACACAATTATATAATAACAACAAAAGAACTCCAATCATTCCTCTTCATCTGAGGAAGTATCATAACATGATTATTATCTAATAGAATCATTTTGGGTAGACTCTGATTATTGGGACATTGATTCGCATTGTGTCCCAACTCCTTGCAGATGAAGCATTGTAAATTTGAAACCTTTTTCTAACCCTTGAAATCTTGAACTTTTTGTCCTTTGTTTCCACACTTATAACAAAATCCCATTCCATTTAGGAAATTACAACGACGATTCTTTCCACTGTAATAACATGTAGGAAAATCCTCCTTTCAATTCATCACATTATCCATATTTTTCATTACCATCCTCTTTATTTCATTATTCCCTTCAAATCCATAGGAATTAAAGAATTCATTACTTATTATATTAACACATGATGCTATTTGTTTATATGATGAGACTACGTGGGAGACTTTATCCCTTATAAATATTGTCTTAAGACCATGAAAGATATGATCCTTCCCACTCTTTTGATCATACGTATTATTGGAGTCTCGTTCCTTTTACTTGATGTCACTTCTAAATGACGACATACACTATGTTAGATAATATCATAATTTATAATCCAAAAACAAGAAAACTTTTCATCATTAATTGAATATTTTCACACATATATTATCATAATCATAAAAATGGTTTAATTTCTAACATATTTACACATAAATCCTTTATAATGATTTTTAATGAATATTTTAATTATCCTAACTGTATCCCTCAGGAGTGTCACACCAGGTGCACAGTAAGGCATGTTGTCGTGTACCAGGATACCCTGGGTGAAGCCCCAAAACTCCTTGTCCTAGTTTTCACTCCTTGTTACATTTGTGCTAGAACTACGTCCACTTGTAGTATCGAGACATGGATATATTTCATATAAAACCCACATAATGTCTACATTACCAAAATTTTTGGATGTTCTTATATAATAATACACAATGTCTATCTTAGGGTAATGTTATTTAATTGGAGTTTATCTAAATCTAGTTTCCCAGGTTTTTTCTTAGAATCCACTAATACCATCTATAAGGCCCCAACACCAGAATCCTAGAGTCGATGCATAATTTAATACATTGGAATGATTATAAGGAATCAGGTCCCAAAGGACTGATCATTTTAGTTGTCTTGGAAAATAGATTATATACATGGTCATTACATTACTTAAAACACAACATCAATAATAATTTTAGAACACCAATATTCTCCTAACATAACCATGCATAACAATCATAATAAACTTCATGGTATCCTAGGAGAATAAAACAGTAGAAAGGGGTGAGCTCATATGCTGAGTAAGGATTAACAATATAGCAGATGCTATCAAAAATAATCATAAACTTTTCGGGAAAGGTTTAAAATTGAAACACAATCCCTTTAAACAAAAATTTTTGTACAATATTCCAAAGATAAATCAAATAATGAAATTTATTTATTCACAGGGATATCCTACTAGTTGATTAATCACTTGTAACATTGAAAACTAATCTCATAATGATGGAATTCATAATGTCGAACATCTTAACAACAACTTCAAGGCTTTGTGCCAAGACCCTAAATATAAATTTTGACAAGGCCATGTACCAAGACATTAGTTTGTCTCATGAGAACTACTGATTCATCAATTTGAAATAGAGGACCCCTCACGTCAGGTACTAAGTCCAATGCATTCCTTATATGAAAATTTTGAAACGTAATATACAAATTCATATTAAAACATGCATAAAAAATGTCAGTACTTTAACCATAAACCACGAATGGTATACATATAGAATATCCATAGTCAAACATATCATAAATCATTGAATTCAATATTTAATATTTTATTATAATAAATCAACCCCAATTAAGAATAATATCCAGTAAAGGATTTTGACATAGTTCAAAATGATGAGTAAAACTCTTTTAGAGAAGTATTCATTATTTTGTGAAATCATTTAAAAGTCATAAATTTATAAAGGAAGTCATTTAAAAAATATTTTTGAATCAAAGTGTAACAAAAAAACTTTGAAAATTTTGAATGTAATTAAAATTATAAAACAATCATGTCCATATAAATAAATCCTTCAAATCATTTTTAAAACATGGACATTAATTTTAATGATTTTGAAAAATAAATCATTAAAAAAAATTAAATGATGATCTTGCTAAAGAGTCCAACCTAGAAAACCTTAAAATTTTACTTTAGAAAACATTTTTATGAAACATGGAATGTATGATAAATATGACCTGATAAATAACTACACATAAACAATCTCAAATAATAATGGGATTGATGAATTAACCCTTACCTTGTACTTTCCTTTAATCAAGGGTACATTTAACCCCCTGTAAAATCACCATAGTTTCTTATTATGTTATACCAGAAATATATTAAAAATTATGATATCATATATGATTTATTTATTACATAATTCTACCGATTTAATAATAATTCTCATGTTACTGTTACAATTTGGGTAATAATCGCTTTCTTTATCGTACTTGTTTTAACTTGTTATTATTGATCATATCAAATAGATTATGATTTACATTATTAGAGAATATAAAACCTGATTTCTATATCATATATTTTCAGAATGTAAATATGTATAATATATAGATATTTGTAATGGAAACATCGTTCATGAAGATGGTAGTCTGTACAAATGCATGAATGTTGTTTCCTTTTTCTTATCATATAGTATGGAAGTAAGTAAACGACATATATTTATCAACATAAGTATATATTATTCATTTATAAATATTATTCAAATACCAACTAACAAATAAATATATATATTTTATAAAAACTCTTGAATGGTGATCTTTGATGATAAATCTCATCGCGTTGTGGTGACGGTAAGTCGTACGTGTGCAAATACGAAAATATCATTATATTGATGGAGAAAAATTATTTAATTAGATGATATATTATATATATAGAATAATTAAAATGTTATATTTATTATTTACATAAATTATAATCATCATTATACCCATCAATATAATGAGGTTTTGAATAACAAACAACAACACGAGGTGGAGACGGTAAACCCTAAGTACACACGCATGGTGATTCTTTCATTAATAGGATGTATTGAATAATGAATAAGTTTGTACCATATTTATAATGAAATAAAATTATGCATAATATAATTGAGTTTTGATTTTGGTTTGGAAACAACAATGACTGTGGAAGTGGAAGAAGAAAAGATCTTTGAAAGATGTGATGAAATAATAATCTCTTCTTCAGGTGCTTTTGTTTGATTTGAACAAAAGGTCTCCATTGGTTGGATTTGTTTATCAAAGTAAGGCCTATAAGATTATTATAGGGTAGTTGGTAGGATATTTGAGCAGGAATTGGCTGAGACAAATGGCATTGGAGGTTTGAACATAAGAGAAGGTGAAGTACCCTTTCATAAGAGAGGTGAGCGACACTTTAGAAAACAATTGAAATATTATTTTATTATAAAATCATTATCGGTATATAATAGCTCCAAATGGAGATATTTCGACGCTAATGTGGGTATGGGTCTAAATGCTCTCAAAAATTTGGTTTTATACAAGTTTAGGTCACTGTATTAATCTTATCTTTTAGATTTTACCCTTAGTTTAATTGTTTAACTCTAACCATTTCTTCTAGTATTCTTACACTATATGGTTAATAAACATACTATAAAATTCCAAGGGAACCTAAAGAGGTTCATTAATGACATATGTAACATTATTTATGTTCTTTTTCCGAACTTAAATTTTTTTTACTATTGTATTATTTAATAAAATAGTGTTTGTTTTAAAAACTCATTTATTGCGATTTTGAAACTATTTCGTATTTAGTTTTTGTGAAAGTAATAATAATCTTATTTCATTGAAAAGTATATTTTTAATTAACCCTAACATGACATATTAACTTATAAAATTGGTTTATGGTATCAAAAGTATAAATTTAAATTTATTTTAATATTTATAATATCAATTATTTTAATCGTTCATTAATAAGGTAATTACAACATAATCATTGTGTCATAAATAAATTTAATTATTTAATTTCTAGAAATTGTTAATAAAACACCAAGATGTATGAAATATTTTTTTAGTTCTAATAAATATTTATAGTCCAATTTATCTTGTGTATAAACAAATATTAAAAATGGTTTATTTATGAAACTTTATATTTAATACATTTTACTCTTCTTTAAATAAAATATAATAAATGTCCTAATCTAAACCAAATGGATCAAAAAGATCATATTTTTTTCAAAGGATTATTTTTGTCTAATAACAGTTATCCAGTATAATTTGGATTTGTGTTGGGGTAATTTTATATTATTATAGTATTATTTCATCCTTCAATTACCCTATTTACTTTTAACCGTGGTAAATAAAACTCAAAAGTTAACAATCACCAAAACATTTATTCATCCTATTGAACCAAGTTTTAAATACTGATTTCAACCATGTCTATTGGATTTTTTAAATTCAATTCATAAAAACGGTAAAACTACGTTTTATGAAAATTTTCAATGCGCATAGAATGTGGGTAAAAGACGTTAAAAAGGTCTATTAAATTTTATATATCTAATATAAATATTAACTGAATCTAATGAATTAAATTTTATTATAATATATATTATTTATCTATTTCTTATTTAATGTAAATTTAAATTAAAAAAGTTCTTTAAATATGTTTGTGTGTACTATTTTGAATTTTTTACTATTCATCAGAAATTGAATGTTTTCTAGAAAATACAAAAAAGTCATCCTAAGATAATATTGATATTCCGAATTAAAAATCGAAGTATATTTAGAAAAATTCAATTTTTAAATGTGTTTAAAATTAATTTTATTATTGTTCACAAAAGGACATATATATTAGTCCTTTTAGAAAATAGGTTTTGTAAATATATAACTATTGAAAAAAACATAAACATTTCATTATAAATATGCTTTATTGATGTGAAAAAATTATAAATAACATTTAAATTTTATTTTTTACAAATCATATTACAATATTTATTTGAAAAATAAATATATCATTTAAATAACTACTCTATTGTTTCGCAGAAACTCAATATAGCGTATAATTAATGTGCAAGTGTTGCATGGAAAATAATCTATTTACTTTATTAAAAATCGATCTATGGAATCTTAGGGTGTTAGCTGTGGTCAGAATTGTAAAGGATTATTGATTTTAGAATTATCATTATGTTTTTAAATACTATTTTATATGTTATTCGATTATCATATTTTATTTGGATTTGGATCATGGGTTGAGTGAACTTCATATTTTTTGTCTTATATATCATGATTCCCATAAATGATCCTATGATCCATAAGCAGTGATATAGATATCATACTCTATAGGATAACCCACAATATTCCATTCCATTGTCAAATTAGTAATTAGTACTATCCAATCATAGAGAAAGAAGGTTCTATAGGATCAATACAATATTGCAGATTATTATTAGAAATTAAGTAATAATAACCCACATTATAATCTAGGTTTATGAGTTCCATAAGAGACAACGTAAAATTAGATAATAATTGTAACATATTTCAATTCCTTCATACTTCTCTGAAAAATGAGGTCAGTTCCTACACATAAATTCTTTTAGTATATGATTTCATTTATGGTACTCCATTATTCTGGAAAACATGCATCTGAATCTCATATAAACTATTTTTATTTATATTTTTATTAAATGTTATATCCCGAGACATTGAGGATGGTTGAGGCCTCATAATTTGGGAATCTTGGATGGGGAATCAAATTGGTGATGGAGTATGCTACCCACATTCTATATAGGTGAGTATTTCACCCTATTTAGACATATATTATTACATTAATGTTCGTCATGTGGAGATGGGGTTGAATATAATGATCATATTTTGTAATATTATTTACTACATCACGAAATATAATAAAATAGATGACAAATTAGGGGAAGCATATAAAAATTTGTAAGTGCTAACAATTTTGAATGGGGATTATATTTCTCTAGGTTTGGTTTGTATTATTACTATATTTTCAAATAGGAATAATGAATAAGCTCATATACTTAGTGGTGGGATTTAATATCAATGAAATTATTATGAACTAATGACCTACTCATAGTATAAATTAAGGGTTTAATTTTTCTCGGTAAATCTGGCTATACTACGAAACAGTTTTAAGAAATCCCCAAAACGTTCTAATAATGATAGATATTTTACAATCGTCGTAGTTTTTGTAGAAACACTCATCAAATTAGTTAATTTTGATCTTCATATACAATATGATACTAATTATTGTCTCATATATACAATAGGTGTTATTTCACACATATAAGTGAACAGTCACTCTCAATTAGTGAATAATTCATAGAGTGGGCCCATGTATTTGTGTTTATATGTAGTTTGTGTTATGTTAAAGGATTTATATATCAAACAAGTGAACATTATATGTAAGGAAATCATTACATCATCAATGAAAAATAAGTTTTTTGATACTATTGTATCCCATTTTGTTATCATGTATATAAATTTTGATGTAATATGACTGAATTTAGATTAATTTAAATTAATAATATATGTTTCCTCTCTATTTGGAATGGAGAAAGGATAGGGATTCATGTTCCATATGTACCAACAGTTGATAGTTGATTTGGAATAAATGTTGAATTTTCTATTCATGGACAATGATAATTATGATTTTATCCTTAGAATGTATCGTATTGTCATTATCGAGTTATATATTGATGGGTACCACCAGAGAGTCTTATTGTTTCTGATGGATAGGAATACTCTCCTATTATATATTGGGTTATACTACATATCATGTATGGAAGGAAATTTTTTAAAAGATATTATGATGATCTCTTTTTAGATGTACAAATTTCTCATTAACACAACTGATCAGATTTCTGGTGGTCTACATCCAGTGGTTGTGTATAAGAACCCTAGGGCCTTTTAGATGAAATTTCATGTATTCTTTCTCTATAGGAGTAAAATTTCTATGTTCATCTAATACTTTGGTGAAACCAATTTCATTTTTATCTTATATTATGGATCATATTGATTTGATGTAAATTAATTCATAATTGAATGATCAAATGTAAAAAATGTTTTATTATACAATGTTTGTCTCTATTTGCATCACAAGTTCACATTGAACGAAACGTGGATAATATCCTCAGTCATTTTATTGACTTCTAGAATAACAACTATGTTTCCATTAAAAAATAAATATTTCTGTCAATCAATAACATCCCTATTAAACATTGATAGATAAGTGTATTTTTAATGTTATCCTGTAATTAGGATACCATTGGAATGGGTGAGGGATGTATATATTTCAAAAAAACCTTTTAAAAAGAAGGTATGGTCCCTATCGATATTTTTAATTCTATTTGGACACACAAATTAACTATATATATTCATGGTGTCCATGAATAAGATCTTTCACCATTTTCTAAAAACAATTACTGTAGTGTTTCTAATTGATATCTTATTTATTCCATGATGAAGGAGGATCATGGGGATACATTGTACTCTTTTAAGTGAACCTTAAATCGAAATGACCTATATGGTACACTATCTAAGTGCATGTTCTAAAATCTAGTGGTGTAATTACTGAGTTATGTGTTGGGTGAGATGTGTATCTTTGTGGATACTACGAATATACATGTTTTGATGTATTAGAAAAGGAGAAATAGTTTTTTTAAAATAAATAGTTATCTTGGTCATTATGGTTATTAAAGAATTTTCAACCAAAAATATCTAGTATGGGTCTCCCTTCATGCCTTTAACTCAACTGTGGGTGTGAATAGATTAGAATGATTAGCTATAGAGATCCTTCTGGAGTTGATGGATTGGTCCAAAATGACTCCATCCTTATTTTCCTTGAGTATGGTATGTATCTATATTGTATTTTAATTCCTTATGTATAGGTTTTAGTTGGGTGTTGATGCAGTTAGATAATGTTGTGTCTTATGGATCCCTCCATAAAACCCCATAAGTGAAGAAATACCCCACAAATGGTTCAGAGTTTATTTTAGATATTGATGCCTTAAATACATGTCATAAATTCTTTCTAGAAGAATCGGGTACCATATATTATGGTCATAATAGTATTGAAAATATTTTCATATAGAGAGATAAAAACTATAGATAAATATGATTAGTGGTGTATTTCTAGAATATAGAAATTAACTTAACCTATGTCATAGGTAAATTGAATGTGGGGGATGATGCTTTGACTAGTAAAATACATTCCTCGACACTAAAAAATTTGTCGATTCGTTGTAATTGATGAGTTTTTTTAATGAGCTACATCTAAGCATTGAAATGGACGATGATAATGCATATTTTGTAGTTGTAAAATCAATGCCTCCACTAGATTATTAGATGAAACATTAGTAGGGAAAAAATATTGACCATCAGCATTTAATAGAGAAATATAATTGTTGGGGAGACCTAGGTTTGTTAGTCTCAGTATTCCTATGGTTACATTAATTTATAGAGGTATATTTTCCTTCCTTTTTCATTGATGTCTGAAATTAATGTACATGGGAATATGTCTAGTTAAACTATTCTACCATAGACTACTAAGTTGTTTTATGACCTCAATAAAACATATCGATGGCCTTGGGTGAAGCCAATTATATTATTTTTCTTCATTATAATACATCACATATTAGATAGTTAATAATGATAATCCACGACCTACTGGGTTTTTTGAATCCTCTTCCAATTATGATTTTGATTCGGGGTGTAATTTCTATATACAAAAGGATCATCTTACCACAATATTTTGTGGGATGTCTGAAATAAGGTGGGATGTCAGAATATTGATGAAATCATCACAATATCTAATTAATTATTATAAAACAAAGGTGTATGATCTTAAACCCTTTAAAAAAAAGATCTTTTAGACCGTCATAGAATATATTTATACATCAAGTGAGATAATAGCTGCCTCATTATATCTAATTTCATTATATTTATGTAGATGTGTATGGTTTTATAGTTTATATTTTTATATGAAATATCATCCTTATATAAATGGTTATACCAAGAGATATGATAAAGTTTTTAAATATATGATTTAATAATATTTTATTTTTTATGGTTTTTATTCAGATATGCCTTTAATATCAACATAATTTACATATAATAAATTTTATGAAGCCTAATAAATATGGATCCCTTAGCAGACTTCAATGGATAATTCCTATTGTCCCCTATATGTTGTTTGGAATTCTGTCACAATCCAACCAAGGCCACATCAACCTAAGAACCATTTTCAGTTATTGATATGGTCTGATGGTTGTTTACAATCCTCTTGGTCTTGAAGCTAATTAAGAAAAACAAAAAATATGCTGATGGGAGGGATTTATCCCATGAAATTACTAGTTTAAAAAATTATTTCCACCCTTATATATAATATAACCATTCCATACATCATAATATCTTGTAGAATGAAAGTGAAATTTTAAAAAATAAACAAATCCAAATGTGCCTCCCGAAATTAAAATCAACACCAATAAACGTAAAATAATATAATAAGTGCACCAAATATAACCCATAAAACTATATACATTATATGACACAATATAATATGGGAATGAGTTACTATATATAAAAATCATAAAAAATAAATAATTTATAAAAAAAGGATAAATATTGATATAAATGTGAATATAGGATATCCAAGATCTCTCCTCCACCAATCTTCACCCCAAATGTTGAAGATCATCAACCACCTCCAAATAGAACTAATTATATTAATATGATATAATTTTCACGAGAATGAGTTTCTAGATGGAAACTTTGAAAAATCCTATGTATACACTATAAAAAATCATTTGTTCTATTTTTAAATACAATTATTAAATGATTTTTAAAATTTATATTCAAAAAAAGTATTCTATCATCACATTTATTATATATTCTTAGAAAGAACAAAATTCAGAACCTTTTTAGAAAAATATAATCTATGAAGAAATTAAAAATATTGATTTTATCTTTTTTTATAAGTATATGTTGAAAATAGGAAAAATGAGAAATAGACCATCACATACAAGAATAAGGATAAATAAAATGAAAACCATCATAGGAAGTTATGATGTTAGAGAATATCTACAGTAACACTCATACATAACTAGTATAACATAATACTATATAAAGATACCGTCAACACTCTCTGATACATATTAATACCGTAACTGGCCTAAATATGGTGAGACATCCTAATAAGAAAGAAATGTTTTAATTTTGTCAAATATTCAATGCATAATAGATTAATGCTTTTAGAGGCTATGTATACAATAATATAATTTGGATAATTTTCACAAACTCATCGCCCTAATATCATACCACATAGTACTCCTCTTATAGATACCCTACCTATACCCATCTTTATGTCCTGGGGAATAAAACATTTGAATGGGGTAGCTTAGATTCTCAGTAAGGGTAAATATAATAGATATCAATCAATGACATTATTAACAAATAAGATACTAAAAATGGAATGTTATAATGATAATAACTTTTGAAATTCATAAAAACTCTATCATTGATCAAAATAATGAGTAATGGAAAAATACATTATAACTTTTGAAATCACCTCTCATAATTATGATAACTCATCATAAATAATTCATTAACTATAAGGTAATTTCATAAAACCAATAATTATTGAAAAAAATCATACGTAATAGTTAACTAATAAGACCATCAACATAGTGGTTTACGATCATCACCTTATTCTTATTGTGGATTAGGACACACGTATTTCTCTTAGTGGATCACAACAGACCTGTTTCCCATAGTGGATGTGGAAAATCATTTTTAACGTAGTGGATAAGGACACATATATTTCCCATAATGGATCTAGAAAAACCTGTTTCACATAGTGGATCAATCCCTTCAACTGGTTTCAAATTTATTTCTCAAGAGATATAAATATTTATTCAATTTATTGGAGAGAGATATAGGTTCCACCAGTAACAGAATTCAAATCTGACGTATGTTTTTATATGATCAAAAAACATTCATAATATAATAACCCATGAAATGAAATGGGATTATAAAAAATATCATCATATAATAACCTAAGAATAAACTAATGGTTCTATAATCATTTCACATTTTCATCAATGGGTGATACATTCCTAATGAATTGGGTATCGTAAGAATTTTATCATGGTACAACTGATGTAAAAGAAATAGGTTTCATAAACATCATGCCTTATTAAAAATAAAACATTCATAAGATAAATATAAATGTATTCCCTTGTTCATATCTCCAGAAAAAAATATGTTTCATGAAACGATTTCATTTTAGATGGGAATTTTTTAATTATATATCAGTGGGAATTGTTATTAAGGAAAATAACTTTCCTTTGAAAATAATTTTTAGAAATAAAAATTCCAAAAATATTTAACAAATAAATTTCTATAAAAATAGCTTTGAAAATATATAATGGAATGTTTTTAAAAAATCAAGTATTTCTTGTGGGACAATATCATATCCTCGTGATAAATGATTTTCAAAACATAATTCAATTTAAAAATAATATTATTATAAAAATAGCCAAAAAACATATATTGGAAGTCAAAAAATTTATTTGAAACATTTTTGATGAATATATCTATTAACTGTTGAAAAAATTAAAAAAAGTAAATAAAAAAAATTTTAAATAGAATTTTAATAAAATAAAGAAAGAATCAATGAAAATAACAACCCGAACAAATGGAAGTTTTGTTCTTATCATAAAAAATATTCATTTAATTCATTTGGTAAAATAAAAACATGAATTGTTTTTAAAGATGAAATGATGATAAATTTAAAAAATATTAAATAATGAGTAAAACTTAATTTAATTAATCTATTAAATTAAATAAAAAATAATTAAGTCATTTTTAGAAAACATGATTTTGGAAGAAAAATTGTCTCCCACTAAAAATACTATTTTTCATAAAACTATTCAATATGGTATGTTGAGTAAATACTAAGTGTTAAATGATTGAAAAAAAATTACTATCCTTATATAAGCAATGGATGTGGAATTTTTTGAGTTTTTATATATATGGATTATTATAATATCTCATCAGAAACTTAATCATAAACAAAATAAATAAGCAATGAGATTATAACACAAAATCATTCCCAGTTTGGTAACAATGAAATGTATGTTTTATAAAGAAATATAATTAAATGAAAAATAAAATATCAATATGATAAATATATTCAGGATAATACTTTTCTAATTGAATTTATATACACATTGTATAAGAAGATAGTTTCATAAAATAATCATATTCCTCAAACAATGCAAATTGAGACATAAATTCTTTAAAGATTTATTATATTTTTAACCATAATCCCCAAGAATTGGATATCATTAAGTGGATACAAAAATAAAATAAATTTTATTTATAATAAAAATAAAATACATTAATGGCATATATATTCACCACATAAACGTAACTTTTGTCTAATATGGCATGTGCCTAAAAAAAGTGATGTGGAAAACCATTACCTTTTGTATTGACATCCATCAAACACATTCAAAACACCTGTATATAAAAAATATGTTTACTATAAATATATTAATGATCTATATTTATATATATAATACAATAAATTATTTTCCTAGGACCAATTATTACCTTTTTATTATCAATTTCATGTTGAATATACATTTAGGGCAACATCCACTTTGGGTTTTGTATTTGTTTTGAAATTTTAATTGTGGTCCACATACATTGATCATGATTCCATAATGTAAATAATTTTATAATAGGTATTAATATAATATCTATTTATTATATATTTATTTAGATTGATCCATAAAAGTTTGTGAAAGAAAATTAAACACATCTAAAATGAAGACGATAGGATATACGTAGACATGATTGTTATGTATATTATCAGTTTAGATTTTGATAAGTAAATAAAAATGATATATTATCATTATGGAATAATTTTAATTTCATATAAAAAAAATATTTGAATTAAAAAATCCTTATTACCTTCCCTCTAAATCATGAATGAATTACATCACTTTAGAAGGAGGTAGTCTACCATACACCCGAGCGACTTTGTAATATTCCCACAAAATGGAGAGTACAATGGTATGTATAATTTAAAAAATTAATGATATATAATAATATAATAAATTTGGTATATTAATATCTAATAAATTCATATAACAGTCTTTTTGAGTAGGAAATGGAATAATTTATGATATCGGTTCATGAGACGATAGTCCACAGTACACCAGAATGATGCTATTGTAACCCATTTTATGGATGTGATGAAGGTTTTATACTGTTACATTAATATAATTAAATTTTAGTATATTATATATACTTTTTAATATATTTTATATTTCAATACATAATTTAATGTGAAAAAAGAAGAATTAGAGGAAGGTTCTTAGAGAAGAAAATTACCTTCTCTTAGAAGCACCTATTTCAGATCTCTTACTAAGGACCCTAGTTTTTTTAATTTGAAAGGAACAATTGCTCTAGAACAAGAATGGGGATTTTTGGAAGGTATTTTATTCAGGGTTTTATATGGGATATATTTCATGAATGGTGTTAATCAGTGGAGGTCAGTGATGGCTATTTGTAAGTGGATGAATGAAACCAAAATGGAAACTACTAGAAATGTTTCCAAAAGAATCCTATTTTAAAAGGAAATTCAAATGAAAAAAAGTTTCCAAATTTCAAAATATTTTAAATTATAATGTATAATATCGAAATATTTCTATAAAATAGGAATTTTACAAGTGATATACTCATTTTAACCCATATCTTATTTGTTTTACCCTGAGTAAAATCAATTTTATCTTCACTGCGATAATTATTTTTAACTATTTTCACTATTCATGTGGATCAAAAATAATATATACCTATTTGTTTAATAGAAAATAATTAGATTCAAAATATGGAAATAATTTTTCTAAAATTAAATTCATTTATTTTTTTAATTTTATTTTAAAAATAATACCCCAGAAGCCAAAATAAGGATGTTTTCAAGGAGAGAATGTTAAAATGGTTGAAATGTGTTTATATACAATTAAAATATTAAATATATTCTAGTGACCTAAATTGGTATAACATATATATTATTTAATAAATTTTTCATTATTATTTTAAAATATAAATCTTCATTAAAATTAATTTAAAAGAAAATAAGTTTTTAATTAAAATTCAATATTATTCACTACTCAGAAAAATACTAACAATTTCAGAAGAATATAAATAATTCATAATAATAATAATTTTATATATTTATTTACAAATAATATATTTTAAAAAATAATATTAGAAAATATTTTAATAATTTTAATTTAATACAAAACATGCAGGCATGGCGAAGTAGAATGTTTTCAAGAAGTGGCTTTTTCAAGTGGAACAATATTTTATATTAATTGTATGTATTATAGTAGTCATTTTAAGAATATATCATAAATTTATTATATATATAATATATAAATTAAAATTAAAAAATAAAAAATTATTTATTATTTTAATAAATTATCATGGAGAAACTTGAATCACTTTAAAACTATTTTTCAGAAAAAAAGAGCATTTTCATACCTAAAAATATAATTATTCTCAAATAATTTATAAATTATATTAAGAATAAATTAAAAGGATTAAATAAAAAAATAAATGATTATAATACATTTAATGACAATTTGGAATTTAAATTTATTACTTTATAAAATATTAATTATTGTTTTATAAAAATATGTATTTTCCATAATTCAATTAAAGATCAGTATTTTATAAAAAATCCTAAATTATGAACATAAATTAGTTTCAAAATGATTATTCTAAAAATGATATTAACATAATAAATTAAATTTTGTTCAAAATATAAAAATTAATTATACTATTTTCTGGTAAAAATGAATATTAATAATTTTGTATGCATACATATGTTTTATGAATATAATTATTTTCTTTAAAAGTTGATTAATTATTTACCAAGGGCCTAAAAATAAATTCTTATTTAGTTGGATATTTTTATGTATAGTTCATTATATATTAAATAATATTTATACTTTCTTATTTAATATCTGGTATATAATGGCCATATTTAGAATAATATCATTTCATGGCTTACTAAAGCTCAGTGTAGCATACTAGGAACTCTATCAAAAAAATGAATGTTTTATGTAATCCAATATAAAATCATTGTTTCATGTAACACATTCTATTGAAAAGAGTAAATTAATTTGTTAAAAATATTTAAAAAATATCGATTTCATTCTTTTCTGATGGGTTAATAAATTTTCAATGAAACTATTATGAAAACCATTTCATCTATATAGGTTATTATATGAAAAAATGTAGACATGTATAAAATAATATTTCAATTCCACAAGTTATGTTATGTCTATATGATTAATGATTTATGATATTTTGAAAAATAATAATGTATTATTATTTCTTTATGGTTGATCCATTTAATATAATGTCTTCTAATGCATTGGGTTAATATGGATATCTCATGCGATTATTTGGTCAAGATTGGGAGGAGAACGTAGTTCAATAAGGGTAACTAGCCTCTATAATATCCATTTTGAGTGAACATTGAATATAATTGTGATAGAATGTGGAGGGTACTCAATACATTAATATAGTATTCAGAGTGAACCTTGACTATATATAAAATGGAATGAGTATTTATCCCAATAAACTATGATAGTCTTAGAAATGTTCTTTGACCACAGAAATGATTTTATAAGTCTATATGTTTTCCACAAACCAATGTTTTATGAAAATGATATTCTCAAAAGGCTCGTGTTATTTGATTCTGTTATGAAACTACTTTCATGAACTACGATTATTTATTCAATTAATATTGATTTTGATCTATAATATGTTGGGCATGGATTTCGAATATCAATCTTATATTATCATACTATTATTATCATGTTATATATTGGTGATAATTGATATCTCCCTTTTTACCCATAATGTGAATTTGAGCATGCCCTTTATTATGTCTACTTCCCTAGGTCATAAAGAATGGTTTTATGTAGGGTTTATCTAATATGTAATATATTGGAGAATTTATTTAGGGGCGATGTTGAAGATATTTCATGATATAGGATAATTGTGTATCCACATTCAATAACAATAATCCTTTATATTTCTAGAATAGATTTCAATGTTATTTTTTTAAAATATATCTAAAAAGATATAATATTCATGAATTAAATATATGAGTCATTAAAGGTGTTATTATATTTGGTTTTATTGATTATTGAGATATTTGTATTATAGAGAATGGTGAAAACCCAGGGGATATGTCTAAGAATATGATAAAAACCTAATGTCATAATAATGAAGATATCATGTGTTTTTACTAGAGATATATCCATGATTGGATCCTATAATTGTGAATGGTTTTGGTATATATGAATCTAGAGTTAAAAACTACAAAAAATAGTTTTTCAAGCATATCTTAAATAACATTTTTATGCCTGGTGATTGTTCCCTTACTGTGCACCTTGTTTGTTGCTCCCTGGGGGATATTATTTAGTGAACTCAAATTTTTGTTGTTAACTAGTCTGAATAATTTCAATAAATGATAACTAATTATGTAATAGTGTGAACCTATGGTTTCATATATTTATGAGAATTTTTAATTATTTAGAAATCATAAAAATGATTTTTCATGATTATCTGATTTCTTACTAGGATTATTATTTTTCACACTATCCTTATTTTTTTTATTCCATGGATGGATCCAGGATGATTATTGTTATTGATAATTTGTTGAACTCGGGAATTATTGTCCTCTTAAGATAAAAAATGAAATCTGAACATGAATGTGGAGCCTTGGCATTATCCCAAATATTCTATCCCATTATAAAATTAAAAACAACATAGGATTGATTTTCATTACTTCCAGTAATAGAAAATTTGAGGTTCATGGAAACAATAGAGGAAATAATATTATAATTTTGACATGTTGGGAATGTGGGAAGAAGAACTAATGGGAATTTCTCAGAGGAACAAAATGATTTCTTGTTTGTGGAAAGGAAATAAAATTATAATTCAATTTGGGATGAAAATTTTATATTATAAGTTTCAAAATAGACATGAATAATGGTTTCCGAATGGTATTATTATGAATTTATGTATTAAATGTAAAAAGTATGAGAATTATGAAAATTTATGTCCTAGGGAAAAGATAGATAAGTGTTTCCAATGGAATCTTTGAGTGAATTAGTTATGGTTTATGATGAATAGACTATGAATGGAATACTAAAATATGGAGGTATTAATGAATAAGATGAATAAGACTACTTAATTGATTAATAATGAAGTTTAATGAATGTACTGTTAATATATTGTAAATTGTGTATTTGGGGATTTCCATTTTTCTAAGAACCCCATAATAATACATAAAAATCAGGGTAAAAAATACTAGGTTTACATACTGTATTAGTGGAGAAACTATTGAAAAATTGAAACTATAGCGATGGTGGGTGACACTTTAGTAGCATAGGGTGAGTACTGTAGTGGTAGTCTTACAATTGTATTGCTGTAGTAGCAAGGTTATTATTCACAGAATGGGCCTTAGGCCAAAATTTGGGGCCTATGATCCATGTAATGGGCCTCATTCCCCAAGGCATTCGGGGCATAAATTATTTTATTTAATTAATTTGATGGTTTGGTGGGTTATCCCTTGGGGGACTATGACCTTACCTCTAGGCCGGTGATTGTGAAATGTGTGTGTGTTTAATGTAACTCTACCTCAATCACATAATATATATATATATATATTGGAATTTAGTTAGTACATTATAGATGTATGGTATTCTTTTTATTATAATCATGAAAAATCTAATAATTGGATATCAATAGTTTTTATTTAATAATTTACAAGAATATGTTGAATGATACAAATGACCAAGAAATTTGATCTAATGTTAAGGATATATTTTATAAAATAACAAAAGATCGAGTGAATGAAAACCCATAATTTGTGGCTGATTTTGATATTAAAATATTTATTTTAGATAAATAGAATATTGATATTGATAATGTATTTGAGATAGTATTTATTACCCTATAACTAATAACTAATTTTATGAAAAAGTGGATTATGTTTTATTTTATTTATTATAAATTAATTTTTAACATATTAAATATATTCTATAATTTTATGTTTTATTTAAAAATGAAGAGATATTTAATTTTTAAAATAATGAATGTTTTTGTTATGGTTTTATTATAATTATGTTTATTACAATGATTTAGTATACTATATGACCAATGAATTAACACCTTTTGTGTGTGAAAATTCAGAAACATGTTACATTGATTGGGAATTAATGTTAAGTAGAATTGGAAATTTATTGATCCTATTTCTAATCTTTCTGGATTTTGTAATTTTTAGACTTGCTTTGGAGTATTAACATGGTAAACTAATTATTGATTGGATTATGTAAAGATTTGAATTTTTTCGTTAATAACTTAATTATTAATGAATTATTTATCCATATTTGATAAATTGTGTTAAATATATTTTTTTGTAAATATTTAGAGGAAGAAGGAATGAAATATGGATTTCTGATTCATGAAATTTTAATTTTATACCATCAAATCATAAAATGGTCAACTAGAAAATCTATTTCATGGAGTGAGACATGTTTTTGATGTGGAATTTATCAAGGTGAAACCATATGATATAATTATTATTATGAAATAGAAACAAATAAAGTGATTATATTTTCACATTTTATCTATATTGATAGTAAATGAATCCCTCAAATTATAAAAAATGATTCTAACATTATAAAGTTATATATTACCATTAATTTATAATGAATTGAGGGAATATTCCCCCATCATATATTTTTGATTTCTTGGTTGTTAACATTCTAAATACCAAGTTCTCTATCAATAATTACTTCTAATTTGATATTATTTCTCCCCAATGTCAATAATTCAAGTTCCCAATAATGTTCTCCATTTATAGGATTTCAATTATGTGTTATTTTTTAAATCCTCTAGATTTCTGACTTCTCATTTTTCAAATTAAGTGATAAAATCCCTCTATACGATGTAGGTTTATTGCAATGTAATTTTAAAATATTGATCCATTTATAGAAAAAGAAAAATCTATAGGAAAATATTTATTTAAAGGGTGTGTGTAACACCTAGTAAATTTACCTCAAAAGAATAATAATTACGATAACATTATTGTTAAGAAAATTTTGATATACTCTATAATTTTTTTTATTTTCATTTTTCCATTATAACATCACTATTTTATTTTTGGGTAAGAATACTAGTAACAAAATTATGAAATATCTTTATAATGGTCCTAATAAATATAAAATAATTTTTAATTATTATGAAATAAAAATATTTTTTATAGGTAATTAATCTTTTGCTTCAAAAATATATATTCTTAAAAAATATTTTTATTTCATTTTATCAGTTGAAATTATAATAAATTTCATATACTATTTAGAAAATTCATTAAAAAAAATGAGTTTTTTAAAAAATAAGAATGTAAAATCTATAGTGTAGTGAGTTTTAAATAAACACATTAGAGGATTGATTTTTTATGAAACATGAAATACAATAATATTTATTGGAAACTACCATTTCGTTTCAATAACATAAAAATTTCAATATTATTTTAAAATGGTTAAATTAGTAAAACTAGTATATTTATATTATGAATAATCAAAATATGGTCATTAGTAAAATGTTTATTTTTTATTTTGGCATGAAATTTTTTTATAATTTATGGAACATTTTTCTAATAAAATTGTTTTTCGTCACATTATAATGGTCCAATTTAAAATCATATTCCAAAATATCTTTTAATTTTATCATGTAAAATAGTATCAATATTTTATAGAATGAGGATATAATTTTGTAAATAGTTTAATTTTTTTAAAAAAATTTTGAATCTCAACATTGGTAAATATTTTACACATCAATAAGGGTAGAATTTGTAAAACAGTGATACAACATTGGGATAAGGCCTCAAAATATCCATAATTGTTTTTAATTTGACTAGATTATTGTATATAATCTATTTAAATCCATATATAAAATATATTTCCACATGGTAAATTTTATATTTGATTATATCCTTTAAGTTATATTATGAAGATAATAAACAAAAAAATTACTCTCCTGACTTAAATTTCTCAAATTTTGTTACATAATGATAAAACGTGGATAAGTAGAGTTAAAAATGTTTTTTTTGAATGTTGAATTAATTTTTTATATTTTTATATTTTATTATATATTTAATAATTACATTATATTATTATTAAAACCCAACAAAACATTTATTAAATTTTTCAGAAAATTAAATAATTGGTTATAAAAATGTATTCTGAATTCTTTTTTGATAAATTATTGTTTTAATTTTGTTTAAAGATATATATATCATATTATAGTTGTGTTAATGTTTTATATATTAATTATATAACCATCTTGATGACATTAAATTATTGTTAAGGAATAGTTCCAACATTAATATTAATAATATTTTCAAAAAATAATTAAATAAATAATTTAAAATACATAATAATACTATATCTATCCAGGTGAATGGGAAATGGATTAATATATCACCAATATAATACATATGGGATACCTTTCTTTTTATTATAAAAATCATTACCCATATAGATAAAATGATAATGATTTTTCATTAGTTGGTAAAAAGTTTAATTAGGGGTTTAAACATGAAGATAAGGGCGAAAACATCAACTTCGCATGTGTAAATTTTATTTGATAATCTAATTTCAAAATTTAATTATACTATATTCTGAAAAAACCAATTTTGTTGATTATTTATTATAATTACTTTTTTATAATAATTAAATAATATATATAATTCCAAAAACGCCCCTCCCCTCACTAATAAAAGGGAACCTCTTCTCCTCACTCATTCACACATTATAAGACTTATATATTAAATAATAAATACCATAATACCTTAATATATTAATTCTAGATATCCTAGAGATTTTTTTATTTTATTATTACCATACTTTCAAGGAAAAAGGTCTAAGTCAATAATGATTTCCCAATGATGATGTATAACACATAACCAAGCATTCTCAAGTTCGCATCTTCTTCTAACTACTCTAAATATATGTTATTAATCATTAAATAAAAAATTTAGAATCATAAATACACTAAAAAGTTATAATGATAATATAACTACCATTATTCATGTGCTTTTCCATCAAATGGGAAGTGAAAATATTGATCAGGGGTATGTGTGGACTGTCACATTCAAATATGGATAGATATAATTTTATATCATTATCTTTGAAAATTTTTACTATTATGGGATTATGTTTTATAGATGATATTAATTATTTAATTATTATTATTTAATGTTACTATCGTATCTTTCATTTTAATATACCATCTTTTGGACAATGATAATGATTATAATACATACATGCTTACTACATCCTACATTAAGAGATGTGATTTATATATAATTTTCATTGTAAATGGATGTTAATAATGTTATAATTAATATTTATATATATATATATGTCTGTCTGTGTCTTATATATGATAAAACAGTGATTCTTGATAGCTGAATTTTCATTTACCTTTCTTTCATTAATTTTTTAAAAAGTGAAAACAACATTCATTCATATATAAGACATCCTGTCTCTATGAATGGTATTATTAATTTTCAATTATTTATCCTTTCAATATGAATATAAATAAATTTAATTTTAATAATATTATGGATCATTAATCTATGGAAAAGGACCATAACTACCAAAGAAAAATAATCCTGGAAAATGAAAATCAGGAGACCTAAAAATAATGAATTTAATAGGGAAACAATAATAATTTTTGTTTAAATTGATATAAGTGAATAAAATATCATATTTTACATATATAAATTACTTTATAATCATTTTATATTATATAAATTTTTTTTATATTTTAGGATAATATGACTTTGTAGAAAGCCATAGTTGAGGGAAGGGATTCCATTCTCACTTTATTTTTCATTGATACATTTGTTATATTAACAAATTTTTTCCATTGTATTGTGTATACAATACCCATGGGTTTCTTCTATGATGAATATAATTATATTTATTGTTATTTAAAAATATATATAATGGTATCCCTTTCATGAGGATTTTGTTTAGACATATCCAAAGCAGTAAAGGTTCTTCATCTCAATGTTGGTTCATTGAGACATGTTTATGTTATGAAACTATTTTTTATATGGTGTATACACTAAAAATTTGTAATTTTATATTATTATACCACATATTATTTCTAAATTTAATTGTACATTTGAAGGCGTTTTTGCTGGATATTATGATTCCAATGTTACAGATGTTGTAAGGGTTTTATGTTAATGTCTCATTATTTTTCCAAATTGGTTGTGATAATGTTTAAAATGATAAATTTCCATTATATACCTCTCAAAAATATCATCAATTTTACTCCCACATTACTATTCATGATATTTTCATGTAATGGTAAAATTTATCACTTTGGAAATTTATGTGATAGAGAATTTTTTTAATAAAAGTTATATAATTTCAACTTTAGTCTATTATATTTTTCTTGAATGTTTATTTTTTCATTAACTTGATATCAAGATTTATTTTAAAACTTCTCTGTTATTGTTTAAATTCAATTTTACCCATTTTCAGGCTATAAGCAAAATTATCTAAAATACATATTATTTCCATATTCTGAATGAGGTACATTTGAATTTGTTTTAAAAATAAGAGGTAAGTGATTGTTTTAACAAAAATAATATAAGAAAAATTTCAAAAATCTAAGACAGATCAATTATTTCACGTTTCCTATATAATTTTCTAAGAATATTTTCAATTAAAATTTTTACATTGATTTTTTTTGAAATTTTAATATTTTAAACAGAATATATCAACAATTAAATTAAATTTCCTCAAAATTTATATCGATAATTTATTGGCATGCTTCATTTATGATAACATCATTTGACATTACTTTTTATATAATGGTGCTATGAACTAATGGTACTATAATGTTTCACTCATTGTATGTATTATTATGATGTTGATTTATCATTGATTCTAGGAAACTCGTACCATTTTCACATGTTAATTAATCTATGATTAAACCATTATGAAGGTCCATTATTTTACATAGTTTATGGTATAATGAAATAATTAAATGATTATAAAACTAAATTATTTATGATGGGTTGTTATATTTTTACAGGTTACATGTTTTGGGATATTATGGAACACATATGTATAGATTATGAGTATGTTATTGGTAGGAATATAATTGTATATCCCTTCAATACATTAGGTATGATTTATATATCATGAGCTAATAAGGACTACAATAGAGAGTGAACCTGATTTAATATGGACTACGCCCACTAATGATAATCTACGGATTAATTATTGAATATGTACTTTAAGGAAAATTGAGTAAAATCTATCCAATAAGAAATTATTGGGAGTGAATCATTAATACTGATATGATGTATTGGGGTGTGAACCCAATCCACTAGGATAATATTATTATTGTTCTTGAAATAAGAAAATTATTTTCTATGTTTATGTGTATTACATAAAACTATGTTTTATACCATTGTGATGATTTGAAGGATCTTTTTATTTGAATAATTTTTTATTCATGTCCTATGAACTTTAATTGATTATGACATGAAATAAGATGATGATATTTTATATATATGGCATGGTTTTCAAATTTTAAACTCATGCTCTAATTAAAATTTAATTATATTATTATTAAGTGGTAATTGATATCTCTATTGTATACCCTTCATTTATATATGATATCACCCTTTCTTTTGTTTCCTTTCCCATATTATGAAGAATGGTTTTATATTGGGTATATATAAGATGTATTCTATGTTATAAGATCATTGTTGGAGATATTAAAGATCCTTCATTATATATGATAGTTGTGTATCATGTCTCTAAATAAAATATATCTTCACGGTTTGGGAATAGATTCTAATGTTATGTATTGAATATTCATCTAAAAAGTTATAATATTATGATTGAAAAGTATGTACCATTCAATTTTACACAATGTCATTTTCAATATAGTGGTGGTCACGATATGTCATGGGATAGTCTTGTTAAGACGTAACCCATGTACTGTGTGAGGTTTTCTAGAGGGTATATCACCCCATGAATTAGGGATCTCACTCTATAACTGCTATAGATATTATTCATGGGGGGCGGGGGGTCGAGGGTGTGTGTTGAATCACGTTGACAGGGATGTTGTATCATATTGACACATATACATAGGTTTGGTATTTTAGGTGGGTCTAGGTGTCTCACAATGAGTTGTAGTGGTCATGCCATAATTCAAAATTCAATAAAAGGATTTTGGATTGGGGAATGACTATCATTAATTATTTATTAAATTCTATGTCACAACCTTTCTACACAGAATTCATAAAATAATGAATTTATTAATTTTTAATTATTAGCTTTTAACCTATTTCTCTCTTCTTTTCTACCCTTTAGTGTGATTTAATTTCCCAAACTATGTATTTTAGTCTTCTAATTCTTCCACGGTCATGTTACTTTATTTTTGGATTTTTCATAAAAGGTAAACTATCTCTTTTTCTAGTATTTATCCTCCACAATCATTTTATATCCTTCTCCTTATATTTCCATTAATATTTATTCCTCTAAATCACCAAAGGGGATAAAAATAGTGATAGGAATGGGATTAAAATAAAATTTCATGGTTTCATAATTTTGTGAAGATTCCACCCTGACATTACATTTAACATTAAGGTAAGTAAATATAGTTAAATAAATAACGTTTTATACATCACTAACTAATCAATATTTCTTTTGTAAATCCTAAATTTATTAGTTTTCCATTTCTTTTAGTATAATAATAAGTATTATGGGGATTTATCGAGGAATGATTCAAGATTATTCTATGTAATTTTTGTTTCCATTCAATAAATAGGATTTTCACAAGACATTCCTTAATAAATTTGATTTTTCACACAATGGTTGTTGGATGAAATGTCTTAACGAGGGATTTTATTTATAATTGGTTAAATGGGTTGTGTTAATGAAGTTATTTCTATGTTATTAATCCTTCCCTGATTTTGTTATTTAATTCATTATCATGCAAATTTGAATATTAATGATTATATTGAATGTTGATCATGGTTTTCTTAGAGGAGACCTTGGGTATGGGTTAGTGACTAGGATGGTTTGGTACCCAAGTTTAGAAAATTCATTGGAAACAAATTGAGGTCCAAGTATATCATGAGTAATATTGAATGAAATTTGGAATGAAATTATGGATTTGGATTTCTAAATATTTCAAGGATCACATATGTTATATAGTGCATGATGTGCGATTCCTTGTTTTTTAGACCCATATTATAGTATGGGGATGAAAATGTGGTACATTTCATAGACCTAAATTCTATGATTCATATGAACTTCAATATTTGGATAATATCATGTAGGGTGTACCATGCTTCCCATTGTTATATACAATTATTTCCTATGTTATAATTTTTGTACAACAACTCTTTTATATAAACACCAAATGAATAATAACCTTTTTTTATACAATATGTTTTTAAATAATGTTTTAAAATTAAAACTGATGGTTTTATATATTATAAATATAATGTAGATTCATGGCGTTATATTTTTTCCTTCTTCTGAGAAGCTGCATATAACCATTGGGTGTATGAAGACCTAGATATGTTCGATACATGTAAGACGAAAGGGTCCACATAATTTTTTTTCAATTTAATGAAGATTATAATTATTCTTATGTATAGTGAAATAGATAACCTTCAATCACATCAAGATTGAATTGTGTGAAATGTTTTTTGGAATAGTTGTTTTTCTTTATTTTCGACTGTGGATGTATTACCCATGTTATCTTGGAAATTATATTATGTTATCATGTATACTTGGCTATTATGTGTTACAAAAATTTAGTTCATGACATGATCTATAACAATTTAATTCCATTTACTCAAACTATGATTGGTTGTTTAATTAATATTGAAACTATATATTTTTGTTTTTTTAGAATATAATATATTGATCTGCCATTCTATATTTCTTGTTAGAGTTTTTCATAAAATTTATTTTCATTCCTAGGATGAATCCCTTCCAAATATTTATATTTTGATGCATAATTCATTTTTTCTTGCCTTTGGGTGTTAGGAATACAATTTGGTATATATAGAGAACTAGATAATGTGATGTCCCATATATACTAGTTAATGTGCCTGTAATCCCAACCATAATCAATTTCGGTGACCATGATACATTAACCATGATATTTATAAAAATTTATCCAATGGATTTATTATAAAATTTTTATAAAATGACGAGGAGGAGGATAATGTGACTATTGTCTACAATTTTATAAGAACAGTATTTGCTGATGTTTATAATGATTATAATTATTGATGTTTTATTTAAAGGTTAAAATATTGTTTTCTTAATTTATTCTTTCCGTAACTATATTCTTATTAAACATGGAATTATATTTATATTTATATGAATATATTTTATCAATATAAATATAAACCTTTTTTAATTATTGTTATTTTCACATTATATATTATGTCACCAAATGACAATTCTAAATGTATAATTGTGTGTTGTTTATAGATTTTGGTTTGATAGGATCTATTGTCATATTTTGTTTTGTGTTTTGTTATGATAAACATAGAGGATTGTGTTTAATGAGATATTAAGGGTATAAATATTATTATGTACACACATTAGTGTAGTTGATTCATATTTTTTTCACTATTTTAGTAGCAAATTTATTAATATAATATATTTAATATGATACTAACTATTTTTAGGATAAACATACTATGTGTATATACAATCATTTATATATTATGTAAAATGGTTCATAATCACTAGATTCTGAATAACAATGCTTTAATATATACAATTATTTGGAAAAGATAAATCACATACATTTGATGATTGTTGTATTTTTATTTCCTTATGGAATATAATTGATATTAAGGTTTTATAATTATTGTCTTATATAATGGTAATAATTTTTTATATTAATTTATCCTTTTATTACTTTTATTTGACTTATATAATAAGTAATCATATATGGTATTGAGAGTATTTATCATAAAATTGAATTAATTCTATTTTTGAAATTCTGTAGTTGACTATATTCATCTATCCCTAAAAAATGAAACGTTTTTATGATTTCTTAGTCTCAATATCATCACATAAATAGGTTGGAGTCTAATGAGGATTAGTTTTAAAAAGAATTAATCATTTGGTTTATATTGGAATTTGGATTAAAAAAATGTTATCATTCAAATTTTTTGGTAAAGTAGTGGTATTTCAAATTTTTAGTACGATAATTTTACCATAGAATCTTGTTATGGATGAATCAAGAATCATTGATACCATGAATGGGAACTAATCATAACTAATTCTTTTCAAGTTGATATATTTATACATTTTTTGTATTGGGAGAGTAATGGTTCATTTTTCATATAATTATAATCCATGAGGTGTCTGTTCTAAATTTATTGGAAAATATTTAATTTATATTTAAGAAATTGGTTGAGTTTTTAAACATACTAATTTATAATTAAGTTAATGATTCCTCATCATAAAATATATATTAAACTAAAAATATTTGTAAAAGAGAAATCTTATTTAGGTGGTATATTCAACATAATGTATTGTTAATCCCCAAATTATGGTAGATATTCTTAAAGATGATGATACATAGAATGGGAAACTTATTATTATAAAAGTAATGTAATAAAAATCTCTTTGGAGGAGTTTCCTAAAAAATATTTATAATTCATGGACTAATATGTTATATAATGCTCAATTCTAGAAAATGACTCTCCAAGAGTTTCATGTTGATTAAAACAATTATTTATTTTTTGGAGAATTTAAAATTTATTAGGTTTAGAAATTAAATATAATTTCTATAAAAATATATATAGAGTTATAATTTTTTGATCTATGTAATGTCCAATGTGAGGGGTCAGTCTAATACATCCTTATCCTGGTTCACCACATGACCTTAGGTGTACTTTTATATGCACCAGAGCCTTCCAAATAGCTATAAGGGTCGACCATGGTTCCATTAGTTTACTATACCACCATATCACAATACTACATATGAAGAAAATAATAGAAAATCATTTAAATCAATAACCAATGTAAACATATATAAATAATCGTAACATCAATAACCAATTTAATGTAGTTATATTGACTTATGTTTCATGTGAAATTCAAGACCAATTTCCAACTAGTCTACTCAAATGAAAAATAATATGTAAAAGAAAAAATAAAAGGGCTCCTCTATACCTCCAACACATAACACATATATATTTCCCAATAAAATCTATACCATGTACCACAATGATCATGCTACACTATAATTCACCCCAAACATTACCTATTATTAGTGAGATATTCTTAGGTATCCAATTTTCTAAGCACCCTGATTTGGGTATGAGTAAAACTATGTCAGGAGCCACAAATATTTTGTTGTATATAGCTAGTATCCATTGTGTGAATTCATGTGAATTTAATAATATAATGAAACAATTGGAAAATAAATAACAAATAATCATCATCAATCCTCCTGATTTATTGAACAACCATTGATAAACTATATATATATTATCTAATTCTTTTGTATCTATGAGTAAATAAAAAAAATATTCCAACCACTACTTGGTTTGTGTCATATAGTAATCCCAATGAAAAAATATAAGGTTAACCAAACTGATATCATATGAATCCATGAAATGTGTCATATGAATTTAAAACCATTGGTAAATAGAATTGGGATATCTCTAGGGAATTCCAAAACATGTTGTTACATATTCAAGATCCCATAATGTATCATTGAGGACTCCTTCGAGTTTATCCATCAAATCCCAAACTATATCATAATTTATTCCTTGGAGACTATATTTGGAATCCAAAACATTATATCCATAGAGTTGGGGAATGTTCCCAAGGAATCCCAAACTATATCTCTCAATAGAGAAGGAGAGTGTCCAAGGTATGCCAATTTTGTTAACTGAATATTGAAAGACTCCATCCAAGTAATCTCAATCTGGATGTCTACAGATTCAAGGAACATTTAAATAAAATCCCAAATAGTATCCTTTCATATATCATATCTCAAAAAATATATTAGATTATGTCTTGGTGACCAATTATTCCCACCCATACCATTTTCTAAAATATTATATAATAAATAAATAATCTTTGGTGGCCTTCTCCCCACCCTATTAAACATAATAAAGGAATGACACTGATGTACATGGACTAACACACTCAAAACAGAAATATCAACCTGAAATCTCTCATTCGGATTCTTAGGGACACCCACAATATTCAAAACCCATTCCTCTACAAACCCACTCATCATTAATGTATCACAGGGACTCCCACCAAGCCCCCCTTAGTATTTCACTAAATGGAAACACCATAAGGGTTGCATAAAAAAATTCATCTATCTTGGGTTAACACCCATCACTTAAGGAATATTATTCATCTTCATCATTATTAATTTAATACTTCCTCATAAGACCCATAGTATAAGATATAATGGTATCACTCTAAAATGATGGTAAATGAACTATATCAATATTCAAGGTAATCTTATATCGGTTTTATCACCCAACATATCATGAATACACCAAATATAAACCCAATATGTAATCACATCTTAATGGGGGAAGAATATTCAGCCCATTCGATTATCTGAACTTGACCAATAACTCTAATGAATATTATTGTCATATTATGGCCTACATATTCCAAAAAAACACCAAATGCTCACACATTCTACGACGTATTTAGGGTACCTATGATAGGGGACCATACATATGGTTAATTTAATTTAATTTAATTTAATTGACACCCCTAGGGTTATTTGTATCATAAGGTATAAAATATTATCAAGGATGCAACCATCATTGGTCAAGATATCATGCTGGTATTAAATCTACATCATGGCCTTCTAACGTTTTCATTTACATACCTAAGCATTTAAAAATAATTAAATTATTATTGAATTTTAGATGTATAGATATCCTTAGATTTCAAGAACACATATCACACAATACATTAATATATGAATAAATACCATAGTGCAAGGAATATGGACAATCAACATTATTTTTGATTCAAATGCCATTACTTAATTGTTTGATAGCTCTGTTAAGGATCATCCACGTACAAATAGCCTCCTCAATCCAACCCGAGGCCTTATCAAAATCCTAAAAATCTAAAAAAATTAATTTAAATAATATTTAATTAACATATCTATTAAATTTAAAAATATATATTTCCTAAAAATTCAATTCCAACATATCCTAACCAAAAAGTACAGCATGCATGCCACCACTACAGGCCTAATTAACCAACCATAATCATGAACTAAGGTAATATAATTTAATCAAATACCTTTTAAAATATATGAAGTTAAATACCATCATCAAAATTAATATCTACAACACCAATAACATTCTAGGGATATACATTAGACAACAAGAGAAAAATCAACTTCATTATCGAATGATTTCACAATTATCACGTGAGATTATTAGTAAATCCATAACCAAAATATCAAAAAATGAATTTCCAACCATGGATGAAAAAATATAAAAATAAATGGAATATGATACATGATATCACCATAAATGTGATGCCACAATGACCCCTTATATGTGGTAATCAATAAAGAATTATGGGAGAGGATGTCCTTCAAGAATGCCATCCCGATGTAACATTACAACCCAAACCACCTATACAATTCAACAAATAGGAATATAGTACACTATCAAAAAATTACCAAAGGATTTAACAAACACATTTAATATAGGTTTGTAATAATAATCCATTAATTTGACCACAATTTTCAATCATGAATGTGATACTTGGAATAAATCCTTCCATGGAAATCAATGTCAAGGTATAAAGTATAGTTCACACCGTAAAATACTTGAGAAAAATATCATCCCCCCTTGAAAGCCTTATTAATGTTATGAACTGTAACATCACATTAAAGTTTAAGGAACTTTTAATGTTTCTAAGTACCTCTATTTTGGAGTAGTGACTTGGGAGAGTCTTGATAAATTTAAATGTTTTTTTGGGGAAAAGGGGAAGTCGCACGAGCGGCGCGTAGGTTGTCTAAACCGTGCGGCCAAACCATTCGCAGTTGTTCTTGGAGGCAGTAGCTTCCGCATGGGAAGCGCATGGTTTGTCTAACCATGCGGCCAAAATGTGTGAGAAGGATGGCCGAGGCAGAAGCTAACGCACGTCTAGTGCTCGTTTTGTCAAACCGTGCAAACTAACCGTGCGACCACTTAAATGAGATCCTTAAATTGTGGATCTCACTCGATTTTTCCTCTAAGTTCTTCGTTTTTCCTCCTAATCAGTTCTAACTCATGATTTGTATTCTCCTAAGGTCAGAGAAGGTTCTACCATCATTCCAGAGGCGATCCAAAGGCTCCACTTGGTGAATCGAAGACGGATTCTTGAGGTATGTGATCGTTCTTCATTGTTCGGGATCAGTTTCTTAGATCTACTTAGATCTACTTCTCCTATTCTCTCGGTTTCTTAGATGTATGATTGTTATGGTAGATCTAAGTGTGTGATACCAAATTTGATGAGATTTGGTCTTGTTATTTCTAGTAGAAGAGATCTATGGTGGGTTAGTGAAGAAGAAATCTGGTTTTCTTGAGCATTCTTGACCGTTGTGGTTTTGGTCAAAACCATCGAGGTAGGTGGTTCCATCCCGACTTTCCAAATTGAACATCATTGTATTTGCTTGATTTATTTCAATTTTCTATTTAAATTCAATTTCTCAAGTTTTTTTCAATTAAATTGAAAATAAATCAATTCTTGTGAATCAATATATTTGATATGGTTTTGGAATAGAAATTTTGAAAACCCCAATTCCATTGAATAGGGTGTGTTTATTGAAATTGGCCGATTTAAATTGTTGAATTTAAATTGTCGATTTAATGGAAATGATTTCAATTAAAATTTTGAATTTAATAGTGGGAATAAATTTGTTAATTATGGAATTGGTTTTTAATGGATTTCAAACTGGTGAAAATGGATTAAAATGATTTAATAGAAACCCATTGGGTTTATCTTGTGAAAAAGGCATGTTTTGAATAAAACCTTTTTTGGTTTTAAATGGAATGAAATTGGAACTTTTGAAATGGAAGAATGGGATTGATCATATTTTAAGCATTCTTAAAATAGTTCACCCATCATGTAAGAGCGCATGCAAGCCTTAGGTAGTTAGTGAGTTATTTGGATACACTCTACACTTTGACAACGTTCTAAAACATACTTGGGGCGTGTCACATCCCCGATCAGTTGGTGAAGAGTCTCCTTTGTCCAGTGTCATAGGGACTTGTGTATACACATGTTGCTGAGTTCACATAGAGAGTGAGGAGTCCTATAAATGGTTAATACTATCATACCTTTTGGGAGATGACCATGTTTCCCTCATGTTTATTTATATGTGAGATATAAATGAATGCCAATGCTTTTGAACTTCCTTACATGCATGCTAGATTTATATAAACTATTTTATATAAATTCTTTTCTTAAGACATTGTTTTAGAAATATTCCATCATTGTAAAGGCTTTTCTTAAATTAATTTTTCCATCATTTGAAAATGTATATCATGTTTTTGTTAAAATATGCTTTTGAATTTCCGAACCTATTTATTTGAAAATTGAATGATTTTCATTGGATAGCCTATTTTTGGAATCTTTTATGGAATCTTTGGTGGTATCATACTGGTCTTAGGCTCACACCCTACTTTTTTCCTTTGGGTGTTTGTAGACATTCTTCTTCCAGGATCGAGCAAAGGGAAGGGACCTCTTGGAGGTGGATCCAGTTGTTGATCTTTGGTCTTGGTGATATGTGTACATAAAGACCTTGGGGCTGTTTTTCCGATTTTTAGTATTTGGGTTGTAGTACTTTGGGATTTTTATTCATTTTTGTATTCAGGCACATTACTCCCAGTTTAGTTTCTTTTTGTTATGCATATTGTCTTTTTTCTTTTGCTTCCAAATTCTTGTGGAAAATAATCGTTCCCACTTCTATGTTGTACGATGCCAAGTGCTATTCGCTGACTTATGTTGATTGGGAACACCCTTAGGGATATGTCAGGGCCGGTTCGGTTATTGGGTTACTTGGGTACCCGGGCTGTTTTGTGATAAAGTGGTGTCATAGGGAGGTTAATCATCTTCCCTTGATGATAGTATGTATTTGAGTTTTCTTGTTGGGACTTAGGAAGTAGTTTTGATTGAGTGCCTGGCCAGCTCTCACCACAATTAACCTTATGTCACCAGGGTTGGTTAGGGAAACAAGACTTGTGGATTAGTTCTAGTATTTTACCTGTTTTGATTTGGATAGAGTGGAATCCAAATTTTGTTGTCCCTTCTTTTAAAAATAGATTTCCATGTTACTAGGTTTGGGTGTTAATCTATGTCTTTTTATGCTGTGTAGCATCATGCCACTGAGAATACGTGGAAATATGATCCAAAAAGAGGCTGCTGCTGAATCTCGGAAAGCGAGTCCTATTTGGGACTTGAGTCTGGTTGAGGTGATTTTTCTCACTATCCACGCTCTGGGATAAGAACCACCTCTAGTTCCTGTTCATTCTCCATCTATAGATCCACATTGTGATATTCTACGAAGTTGTTCTCAAGAATTACTACTCCAGAAGCCACCAATTTTCAAAGGCTATATTATCCCTCAATATGATGAGGAATGGTTGAGTAAGATTAAATGTCTATATGGGTTCTTCAAGACACCTAATGTGATCATGGTGAAGTGTGCCACCTTCATACAGGAGGGACCAAGTATGAGATGGTGGGACACAATGGTGACGACTGGGAAACATGAGGGTTTGGAGTGGAAAGGCTTTAGGGTTCTTTTCACTAACATGTTCTATCCAGAATCAATGGTATTGGCCAAGGATATGGAGTATTTCAAGATTTGGAAGAACAATAAAACCATGGTTGAGTACCCAAACTGCTTTTATGAGCTAGTACGGTTTTCTCCTGAGATTGTATATAATGAGAGGATGAAGGCTCAATGATTCGAGTTGGGAATTCATTCAGATATCTGTTCTTAGGTTTTCTTACTAATGCTACCCACTTATATTGATGTGCTGGATAGGGTGATGATGGTTGAGATGGAATTGGTAGGAAAGTCAGGGTTGAAGGAGGTTCGTTTCCCTCCTAGTGGCAGTGTGGGTTCCATTAATGGAAAACGGAAGCTTGACGTTTCTCATGGTAGTTCTGGACAGCAGAGTTATCCCAGACCTCTGGTAGCACTAGGAGGGGCTTTTTTGACTTTCTGTTAGTGTGGGAATCCAGAACATTCTATGAGGGTTTGCACTAAGGAACCCAAGAACTATAGCTCATGTGGATGTTTAGGGAACTTACAGAGATTCTTCCATTACGTCTCTACTATACATAGTGGAACAGGATCATCAGTACCTCTAGAAATTGCGGGGCAATCAAATACATCACATAAAAAAGGGTTCCATCCACAAGCATCTGGAACGAAGCTTCTTCATGCAGTGGAAGAGTCGCCAGAGGTAGCTGATACAGGTCCTACAATGCTGAGAGGTACCATTACTATAGCTTCATCTTTAGTGACAGCTCATTTTTTATACTGGTGCATCTCACTAGTTTATTTCAACCCATCTTGTTAATCTGCTTAATCTATCTATGGAACTTTTATCTTGTGAGAAGGATATTACTACACCCCTTGGTACAATGGGAGAGAAGGGTATCTGTAGTCATACTCGTGTCTTCTCTCTATCAGATGTTCATCATTCTTGGAGTTTCTTGGTTCTTGACATCAAATATTTTGTCATCATATTTGGGATGGATTGGATCATTTCCAATAAATCTGAGATCGATTTTTATCTTCGACAGGTCTATATTACTACACCCAGTGTTTTTCCTCTTGTTTTTCAAGGAGAATGGGACCCAAGGTCAAGCAGAGATGGACCCTCTTATCCAGAGATGGTTAAAGTTATATCAGTGTTTTCTTTTGATCTAGAGAGAGATTCAATGTGTGGTGATCTGCCTCCAATCATCGCTGAATTTCCCGATGTGTTTCCTTATGACCTCTCTAGTTTGCCACCAGTAATGGAGGTTTATTTCTTGATTGACTTAATTCCTGGTACTCAACCAGTTTCTATTCCCTCATATCGAATGGATCCATCTGAACTCAAAGAGATGAAGTCTCAGTTAGATTATAATGACCCATACTTTACATACATTGTTAATACTTCAAAATTGAAGCACACTTATTACAACATATGACAAAACCACAAAGGACCGTATAGGTATAGTGTCTTCAGAAACTGGGAAACATAAACAACTGGTTCATAAATCTTCTACAGTGTCTTCCATTTATTTCATCATATCTATGGTCCCTTTTAGCATATTCTACTTAATATCCATCTTCCTGACCTGGGGAAAAGAAAACATACAAAAAAGGGTGAGCTCGAATTCTCAGTAAGGGAAAATAAAGGAAATAAAAATCATATCATATCTTTTTGAAAATCATAACCTGCAAAAGAGATCATACTATCTTAACATGGAATAAATCATAGAAGTGAAAATGAGATCCCCATAATAATAACATAAAACTTGAAACTTTGTGTCATGCACACATAATCATGGAAAATAATTTCTTGTTAGTCATGACTCATTTCCAAGACTATCTTAGCGGACAAAGTCCATTTCTGAACCGAGTTCACTCCTCGTTTCAGTCCTGTATCACGGAACCAAAATAACCTTTCATTCCAGCCATGTCTATCTCATGAGATATAAATATTTACCCAATGCATTGGAGGGAGATATAGGTCCCATCCATCTTATAATGAATCCTTTCTTATGTGTGCTACATAATCATAAACCATACATCATCGCATAACTCATGTAACAAAAATGGGATTCTTGAAAAATCATGACATCATAAAAAAAATCATAAAAGGTAAATGACTTCATAAAAATAATTCCCTCAAAACATAATAAAATAAATGTAATAATAGGGATAAAAACAGAACCCTTTATTATCCTAGATGGAAAATAATTTTTGATAAAACACATGAACTCCATTCTTGAGAAAAATATCCTTTCTTCTTCAAAATTTTTTTTCCTTTCTTAACATGTCATACAACTTTAAACTAAAAGAATTTGATTAAAAATAAACTTGAAAACTTGTAAAGGATGCTTCTTGGAAATAATGTTTTAAAAATCCATTCATTCCGTATAAGTTTAAAAAAACATTCTTCTTACTATTGTCGGAAAAGTCAAAAAAGTACCTCGTACGAAAAAAACGACAAAAGATTCCTTTCAAATTATTTACTAAAAACTCACCGAAGGATAAAATTTGATTTAAACTATTGTAAGTGGATGGAAACAATATTACATATTGAGGTAACATGGATGTGGATGATAAAATACATCCCAGTAAATACTTACGAATAAACAATCTCGGATAAAAATGAGATTGTGATATTTCTCTTACCTTAGGTCCGACTTGATTTGTAAGTGTCCGAACCTCCTGTATAATTATTTAAATAATGTTATTGACTTATTCCAGAATCATAATTATTTTTATGATATCATATATGGTCATATTCTTATCTTCTTATTAGTAATATTTCATTGCTATTTGTTATTCGGGTGTTTATAACTTTTCGTTTTTATGCGTGTTTTGTCAAATAAATTAATATTCTTCTCTTTAGGTTATAGATACCTCGTTTACAGAATGGCATTAGTGTAATATATATCATATTCATTAATTCAATTCATTTATATAATCATTATGAAATGATGATCATGTAGAACGAGTCGCATCACATCGTGGAGACGGTATTCCGTACGTACGCACGAGTGATGATATCGTTCCTATGATCGTGGAATTATATTAGAGTATATGAATACTATTTCAGTATCAATATAACTTTATAATAATCATATATAGTTACTCATTACACCATTATACCCATCCTTGTAAGGTGATGGTGGAAAATAGATTACACCACAGCGTGGAGACGGTATTCCGTATGTACGCACGCGCTGTGATTTCATTTTTCTGTAGGATGGATAGAAGGTGAATTAGGGTTGTTTCATATTTATAATAACATATCAGTATGTAAGTAATACTAATGTTATTACTTTATCATGAAAAAACTAAAGAAGAAGATGTTGAAGAAGAAAGAAATTGAAAAGATCGGTAATGGACATTACCTCTTCTTTGAAGTTCTTCTTTGAGACCTCCTTTTAGGGCACTAAAATGGGTCTTTAAAGAAGAACAGAACCTCTAGTATGTTTCTAGGGAAGTGGAGAGGAGGAATTGGCAGGGTTTGGCCGAGCTAGAAGGCTCAAAGTGGTGTGAGGAAGAGGGGGAGGAGGTGTCCTTTTATAAGGGAGGAGAGGGGCACCTTTGGAATAACTAAAACTATTATTTTATTATAAAGTCATGTTCGGTTTTAAATAGCTCCAAATTGATATATTTACAAGCTAAGTTGGTGATGGGTCGAAATCCTCTCATCCAATAGAATTTAGACAAGTTTAGGTTCCTATTTTAACCTTATCATTTAGATTTAACATTAAGTTAAATAATTTTACTTTTACCATGTCTTCTTGTGTTCTTATACTATAATGTTAATAAACTTACTATAAGCAGCCAAACGAATCCCAAGTTGTTTATTATTAATATATATAACCTTATCTAAGTCACTTGCCCGAACATTAGATTTTTAGAAATAAAATAACAATTACCAATATAATATTTGTTTTAAAAACATTATTATGTCAATTTTGACACTATTTGATATATGATTTTTGTGAAAGTCATAACAGAATTATATGTTCGAAAAAAGTTGATTAAATCAACACAAATATATCATATTAAACAAGAAAATTAGTGGAATTCAGAAAAAGTCTCAAATTACATTTATTTGAGCATTTATAACATCAATTATGTTAACATTTCCTTAAAAGGGTAATTACTGCATCATCGTTGTGTCATAAATAAATTAATTTATTTAAAGTATGAAAATTAAAAATAAAATATAATTATGTAGTAAATAGTTTTAGCTTTCTAATGAATATTTATAGTCGAATTTATCTTATGTATAACCCCATATCAAAAATGTTTTAGTTATTAAACTTTGATTTTAACTATTTTAACTATTCATTAAATAAAATAATATTAAATGTCATAATCTAATCCAAGTGGGCCTAAATGGTCATATTATATTCATAAAGTTGTTTTTGGTCGAATTACACTTATCCAATAGAATTAGGACATGTGTTAGGGTAATAGTAATATCATATTTACCCTTAGTTACCCTATTTACTATTAACCGCGGTAAAAAAAGTGAAAAGTTACTATTCACCAAAAAATTATTTTTATCTCATTAAACCACATTTTACTTACTAATATCAACCGTGTCTGTCGGATTTTTGAAATTCCATTCACAGAAGTGGTAAAATTAAGTTTTATGCAAAATTCAGTTTTTAACCTACCACTTAGTGGTTTCACTATTCATCAAAAATTGAATGTTTTCAGAAAAATACCAAAATATCACCCTAGGCTAATTTCGGTATTCCGAATCCAAGAATGAAGTCCATTTTGAAAGATAAAATTTCAAAAAGTGGTTATTACGATTCATAACGGCTATTTTAAATAATATTTTAATAGCATATCGCCGTTTAGTGAAACTCGGTATTGCGTATAACGCAAGCTATCGAGGAAGGTCGCGATTACGTGTAAAGCAAGCCAAGCAAGTGTTGTGTATAAAAAGATTCCTTTGATGATTTATATAACATAAAAGTCTCGGGTGTTACATTCTACCCCCCTTAAAATGAATTTCGCCCTCGAAATTCGTCACTTTGTAACAAACAGATGAGGATACCTCTCCATCATCATATCCTCAAGCTCCCATGTAGCTTCTTTAAGTTGGTGGTTCCTCCATAAAACTTTCACCAATCGAGTGGTCTTGTTTCGTAGGAATTTTTCGCTACGATCCAGAATCTCTATCAGCTATTCTTCATAAGAAAGATCTTGCTCCAGCGGTACAACTTCTGAGCTGAGTACATGTGAAGGATCAGGTATGTACTTTCTCAGGAGAGATACATGGAACACATCGTGAACTTGAGAGAGATTCGGTGGAAGCACCAATCGGTAAGCTACCTTTCCAACACGTTCCGGTATTTCTAAAGGACCGATATATCTAGGGCTCAACTTCCCCTTCTTTCCAAATCTCATAACCCTCTTCCAGGGAGATATTCGTAAGAACACTTTATCACCCACTTCAAACTCTAGGTCTTTTCTTCCGCTGTCGGCATAACTTTTCTGTCGACTCTGAGCTGCTCTTATGTGTTGTTGAATAGATCTGACCTTTTCTGCCATTTCATCAACGAGATCAGGTCCTAATAGCTTTCTTTCCCCAACTTCATCCCAGCAAGTTGGAGTCCTTCATTTCTTTCCATAGAGAGCTTCATAAGGAGCCATCTGAATACTGGAGTGAAAGCTATTATTATAAGAAAATTCCACCAAAGGTAGGTGTTGATCCCAACCTCCTTTGAGATCCATAGAGCAAGCTCTCAACATATCTTCTAGGGTTTGAATTGTTCTTTCAGACTGACCGTCTATCTGAGGATGATAAGCAGTGCTGAAACTCAACTCTATATCCAGAGTATGCTGAAGACTTCACCAGAACGTCGAGGTAAATCTCGGATCCCGATCAGATATAATAGAAAGTGGTACTCCATGAAATCTTACCACTTCCTTTACATATATCCTGGCATGCTGATCCAGAGAGAAATCCTCTCTAATAGCAATGAAGTGTGCAGACTTTGTAAGACGATCAACTATGACCCAGATAGCATTATTACCTTTGGATGTTTTAGGAAGACCTGTGACAAAGTCCATAGTGATGTTTTCCCATTTCCATTCGGGTATGGGTAATAGTTGTAACATCCCCTTAGACTTCTGTCTCTCAACATTAACTTGTTGACAAACCAAGCATCGAGAGACATATTCAGAAACATCTCTTTTCATGCCATCCCACCAGAAGTACTCTTTCAGGTCCCTATACATCTTCATGCTTCCAGGATGAATAGAGAATGAAGAACTATGAGCCTCATCCAGCAGCTCCTTCTTTAATTCGGGGATGGGAGGAACACAAACCCAATTCCTGAACTTTATTATCCCAACACAATCAAGGTTGAATTATGGAACATTTCTCACCTTCTTTTGTAACTCGACATCTTCTTTCTGTGCCTCTTTAATCTTCATATTTATAGATGGTTGAACATTCATTTGAGAAAGATAAGATTTTTCCCCTTCCATTATAATTCCAAGATCCATCCATTGTAAATCCATAAATATTGGATCTTTTGTGATCCTCATCATGGATAAACTAGCATGGTCTTGTCGACTTAATGCATCTTCCACCTTGTTTGCTTTCCCAGGGTGGTAATGGATTGAGCAGTCATAATCCTTAATCAGCTCCAACCATCTTCTTTGACGCATATTCATCTCCTTTTGTGTGAAAATATACTTTCAACTTTTATGATCAGTATAAATATCACACCTTTCACCATAAAGGTAATGCCTCCAAATCTTTAATTCAAAGATTACCGTAGCTAACTCCAAATCATGTGTTGGGTAATTTTGCTCATGGATTTTCAACTGTCGTGAGGCATAAGCTATCACCATATCATTTTGCATAAGAACACACCCCAATCCCTTCTTGGATGCATCACTGTAGATCACAAACCTTTCTCCACTACAAGGCAGTGTGAGCACAGGTGCACGGGATAACCTTCTTTTCAACTCCTTGAAATTCTCTTCACATTCCTCTGTCCAAACAAACTTAACTCCTTTCCGAGTCAACTTGGTGAGTGGATTAGATAATCGTGAAAAATCTTTCACAAAACGTCGATAATATCCAGCCAAACCAAGAAAACTTCGGATCTCAGTTACTGTTGTTGGTCTCGACCATCTTTTGATAACCTCTGTTTTTGCTGGATCCATGGATATCCCCTCTTTTGAGATTATGTGACCCAAAAATGCAACTTTTTGAATCCAAAATTCACACTTGGTAAATTTTTCATAAAGCTTCTCCTTTCTCAGGGTCTTCAATATAATTCTCAAGTGATCTTCATGTTCTTCCTTGCTCTTTGAATAGACAAGAATATCGTCTATAAAGACTACCACAAATTGATCAAGATAGTCTCTAAAGACTCTATTCATCAGATCCATGAAGATAGCAGGGGCATTAGTAAGACCAAATGGCATCACTATAAATTCATAGTGTCCATACCTTGTACGGAAAGCCGTCTTTGGTATATCCTCCCTTTTGACCCTTAATTGATGATACCCTGAACGAAGATCAATCTTGAAAAAGTATTGAGCTCCGTGTATTTGGTCAAATAAGTCATCAATGCATGGGAGATGATATTTGTTCTTGATAGTGATCTTGTTAAGTTCTCGATAATCAATGCAGAGTCTCATTGATCCATCTTTCTTCTTAACAAATAGAACAGGTGCTCCCCAAGGTGACGCACTAGGGCATATGAATCCCTTATCATGATTCTCTTGGAGTTGCTTCTTCAATTCCTGCAACTCAATTGGGGCCATTCTATAAGGTGTATTTGAAATAGGCAAAGCACCCGGTACGAGTTCTATTGAAAACTCAACTTCACGATTTGGTGGAAGACCCGGTAATTCCTCCGGAAAGACATCATCAAACTCCCGTACGATGGGCATATTCGTAATTGCGAGTTTCTCACCAACCATTTGAGATAAATAACCTTCATTTAGTGGAATCAATACCCATAAAATGGAAGAAATTTACACTGGATGGTTATGTTCATCTTTGCATTGATAGAAGATCATAGATTGATCTGGAATATGAAATGTGACTTCCCTTCTTTGGCAATTGATATGAGCTCCGAATAAAGAAAGCCAGTCCATGCCAAGAATCACATCAAATTCCACTATAGGAAGGATCACAAGATTTGCAGGAAGCACTTTCCCACAAACTTCGATCGGAGAAGAATTATAAACTTTTGATGCGACTGTTGTGCCATTAGGTGTTGTCCCAGCTAACTCAACATCTAATTGTTGAGGTAATACAGTGATACCCTTAGAAAATTCTTCAGAAATAAAAGAGTGGGAGGATCCAGAATCAAATAAAACATTTTCTACATTAGAGTGGATGGTAAGTGTACCTTTCACCACTTCGTTATCGTACTCCACATCGCTGATAGAAATTGCATGTGACTTTCCTTTGTCTTTAGCCTTAAGAGTTTGTTGACGTCGACCATCATCATCAACCCTTGGATTTGGGCATTGATTGGTATAATGCCCCATCTCCTTGCACTTGAAACATTGAAGTGTAGTAGGTTCATTCTGTGTATCCCTTCCTTTGTTTGCATCATTAGACATATTCTTCCCATTATCGCGGCATTCAAATGCCCGATGACCTTCCTTTCCACATTTGAAACATTTACTTGTCCCTTTAAGACAACTCCCTCCATGTTTCTTTCCACACTTTGAGCATAAGGGAAAGCTCATCTTCTTTTCAGTGTGCTCTTTAGATTTTCCTTTGAATTCCATTTTCCTCTTCTTATCAAACCCATATGATTGATGGGTTACTCCAATCTCTATCTCGACTTTGAGAGGACATCGAACGATTTCCTCGTAGCTATTGAAGTCCCTTATGGCTAATGCCCTTCGAAGACTTGGTTTTAATCCACTAAAGAATCAATCGATCTTACTCTCAGTTTGGATAATAATACCAGAAGCGTACCTTGAAAGTCTTGTAAAATTTACTTCATAGGTACCAACAGATTCATCATCCCTTTGCTTCAGTTCAAGAAACTTTTTCTCCATCTTTTTTCGAAGAATACGAGGGAAGTACTTATTGAAAAATAAGTTCTTGAACTCGTTCCATTCCATGGAATCAATTTCATCCCTTTGCCTCATATTCTTAATAAGATTCCACCGTTGATCAGCATCACCTTCCAAATGATACACTGCTAAGATGACTTTATCATGTTCAGAACATTGAAGAACTGAAAATATCTTTTCAGTTGTACTAATCCATTGTTCAGCAACTAATGGATCAGTAGACCCACTGAAAGAAGGTGGACACTGTCTCATGAAGGATTCAACAGAATGTTTCTCCTTCCTTTGCTTGTTTGGAAGTCCTGCATGATTCATAGCTTGAGAAAGTTGTGTGAGCATGGCTACAAGATTTTGCATTCCAGCTCCCATAACGTTTGGTTGCTCAGGGGGACAATCATTGCATTGCCCGTCGCATTCCGCATTAACACGATTCCTTCGGGTTCCAGCCATTGACTAAAACCAAGAAGAATAGTGTGAGAAACACTAATTATAATAGGAAAACCACACAATCAAGAATAAAATTTCACACTTAAGGTCTTATCCTAGGTTATTCATGGCCATTTCTAAAACACTAAGATTGTGTTCTATGCTTAGACTTATCCTTAGGGTTCTTACTAAGGATTTCACATCCTAGTTTCCAAAGGATGACTATACCTTTCCTCTGTTACCAACTATAACGACCCATACTTTACATAAATTGTTAATACTTCAAAATTGAAGCACACTTATTACAACATATGACAAAACCACAAAGGACCGTATAGGTATAGTGTCTTTAGAAACTGGGAAACATAAACAACTGGTTCATAAATCTTCTACAGTGTCTCCCATTTATTTCATCATATCTAGGGTCTCTTTTAGCATATTCTACTTAATATCCATCTTCCTGACCTGGGGAAAAGAAAACATACAAAAAAGGGTGAGCTCAAATGCTCAGCAAGGGAAAATAAAGGAAATAAAAATCATATCATATCTTTTTGAAAATCATAACCTGCAAAAGAGATCATAATATCTTAACATGGAATAAATCATAGAAGTGAAAATTAAATCCCCATAATCATAAAATAAAACTTGAAACATTGTGGCATGTACACATAATCATGGAAAATCATTTCTTGTTAGTCATGACTCATTTCCAAGACTATCTTAGCGGAAAAAGTCCATTTCTGAACCAAGTTCACACCTCGTTTCAGTCATGTATCACTGAACCGAAATAACCTTCCGTTCCAGCCATGTCTATCTCATGTAATATAAATCTTTACCCAATGCATTGGAGGGAGATATAGGTCCCACCCATCTTATAATGAATCCTTTCTTATGTGTGCCACATAATCATAAATCATACATCATCACATAACACATGTAACAAAAATGGGATTCTTGAAACATCACGACATCATAAAACAAATCATATAAGGTAAATGACTTCATAAAAATAATTCCCTCAAAACATAATCAAATCAATGTAATAATAGGGATAAAAACATAACCCTTTATTATCTTAGATGGAAAATAATTTTTGATAAAACACTTGAACTCCATTCTTGAGGAAAATATCCTTTCTTCTTCAAAATTTTTTTTCCTTTATTAACACGTCATACAACTTTAAACTAAAAGAAGTTGATTAAAAATAAACTTGAAAACTTGTAAAGGAATCTTCTTGGAAATAATGTTTTAAAAATCCATTCATTCCGTATAAGTTAAAAAAACATTCTTCTTACTTTTGTCAGAAAAGTCAAAAAAGTACCTCGTACGAAAAAAACGACAAAAGATTCCTTTCATATTCATTACTAAAAACTCACCGAAGGCTAAAATTGGATTTAAACTATTTTAAGTGGATGGAAACAATATTACATATTGAGGGAACATGGATGTGGATGATAAAATACACCCCAGTAAATACTTACGAATAAACAATCTCGGATAAAAATGAGATTGTGATATTTCCCTTACCTTAGGTCCGACTTGATTTGTAAGTATCTGAACCTCCTGTATAATGATTTAAATAATTTTATTGACTTATTACAGAATCATACTTATTTTTATGATATCATATATGGTCATATTCTTAGCTTCTTAGTAGTAATATTTCATTGCTACTTGTTATTCGGGTGTTTATAACTTTTTGTTTTTATGCGTGTTTTGTCGAATAAATTCATATTCTTCTCTTTAGGTTATAGATACCTCATTTAAAGAATGGTATTAGTGTAATATATTTCATATTCATTCATTCAATTCATTTATATAATCATTATGAAATGAAGATCATGTAGAACGAGTCGCATCACATCGTGGAGACGGTATTCCGTACGTACGCACGTGTGATGATATCGTTCCTATGATCGTGGAATTGTATTGAAGTATATGAATACTATTTCAGTATCAATATCAATTTATAATAATCATATATAGTTACTCATTACACCATTATACCCATCCTTGTAAGGTGATGGTGGAAAATAGATTACACCACGGCGTGGAGACGGTATTCCGTACGTACGAATGCGCGGTGATATCATTTTTCCGTAGGATGGATAGAAGGTGAATTAGGGTTGTTTCATATTTATAATAACACATCAGTATGTAAGTAATACTGATGTTATTACTTTGTCATGAAACAACTAAAGAAGAAGAAGTTGAAGAAGAAAGAAATTGAAAAGATCGGTAATGGACATTACCTCTTCTTTGAAGTGCTTCTTTGAGACCTCCTTTTAGGGCAATAAATGGGTCTTTGAAGAAGACCAGAACCTCTAGGATGTTTCTAGGGAAGTGGAGAGGAGGAATTGGCAGGGGTTGGCCGAGCTAGAAGGCTCAAAGTGGTGTGAGGAAGAGGGGGAGGAGGTGTCCTTTTATAAGGGAGGAGAGGGGCACCTTTGGAATAACAAAAACTATTAATTTATTATAAAGTCAAGTTCGGTTTTAAATAGATCCAAATTGATATATTTAGAAGCTAAGGTGGGGATGGGTCGAAATCCTCTCATCCAATAGAATTTAGACAAGTTTAGGTTCCTATTTTAACCTTATCATTTAGATATAACATTAAGTTAAATAATTTTACTTTTACCATGTCTTCTTGTGTTCTTATACTATAAGGTTAATAAACATACTATAAGCAGCCAAACGAACCCCAAGTTGTTTATTATTAATATATATAACCTTATCTAAGTCACTTGGCCGAACATTAGATTTTTAGGAATAAAATAACAATTACAAATATAATATTTGTTTTAAAAACTATTTTATGTCAATTTTGACACTATTTGATATATGATTTTTGTGAAAGTCATAACAGAATTATATGTTCGAAAAACGTTTATTAAATAAACAAAAATATATCATAGTAACCTAGAAAATTAGTTTAATTCATAAAAAGTCTCAAATTACATTTATTTGAGCATTTATAACATCAATTATGTTAACATTTCCTTAAAAGGGTAATTACTGCATCATCGTTGTGTCATAAATAAATTAATTTATATAAAGTCTAAAAATTATAAATAAAATATCATTATGTAGGAAATATTTTTATATTTCTAATGAATATTTATAGTCGAATTTATCTTATGTATAACCCCATATTAAAATTTTTTAGTTATTAAACTTTGATTTTTACTATTTTAACTGGTCATTAAATAAAATAATATTAAATGTCATAATCTAATCCAAGTGGACCTAAATGGTCATATTATATTCATAAGGTTGTTTTTGGTCTAATTACACTTATACAATAGAAATAGGACATGTGTTAGGGTAATAGTAATATCATATTTACCCTTAGTTACCCTATTTACTATTAACCGCGGTAAAAAAAGTGAAAAGTTACTATTCACCAAAAAATTATTTTTATCTCATTGAACCACATTTTACTTACTGATATCAACCGTGTCTGTCGGATTTTTGAAATTCCATTCACAGAAGCGGTAAAATTATGTTTTATGCAAAATTCAGTTTTTAACCTACCACTTAGTGGTTTCACTATTCATCAAAAATTGAAAGTTTTCAGAAAAATTCCAAAATTTCACCCTAGGCTAATTTCGGTATTCCAAATCCAAGAATGAAGTCCATTTTGAAAGATAAAATTTCAAAAGGTGGTTATTACTATTCATAACAGCTATTTTAAATAATATTTTAATAGCATATCGTCGTTTAGTGAAACTCGGTATTGCGTACAACGCAAGCTATCGAGGAAGGTCGTGATTGCGTGTAAAGCAAGCCAAGCAAGTGTTGTGTATAAAAACATTACTTTGATGATTTATATAACATAAAAGTCTCGGGTGTTACATAGATGATCTTCTTGTGAATGGTTTTATACGCCCGAGTGTGTCACCTTGGGTAGCACCTGTCCTCTTCTCCAAGAAGGCAGATGGTTCTCTTCGCTTATGTGTTTATTATCGAAAACTCAATCGAGTTATGATAAAGAAAAAATATCCTTTACCACAAATTGATGATTTTTTTGATAAATTGAATGGGACTAAGTGGTTTTCAAAAATTTATCTTCGATCTGGTTACCATCAGTTGAGGATAAAAGAATCTGAAATTCATAAGACCGCTTTTCGGAGTAGGTATGGTTGTTGTGAGTAACTTGTTATTCCCTTAGGCCTAAAAAATTCTCCTGCAGTTTTCATGGAATTGATGAAAAAAAAATTCCGTGAGTATCTAGATACTTTTGTGATAGTATTTTTGGATTAAATTCTTCTCTACTCAAGGTCTGAGGAGGATCTTGTGCATCATCTGAGAATAGTTATGAGTCTTCTAAGGAATCACCAACTTTATTCCAAGCTTTCAAAGTGCAATTTCGGGATTCAGGAGGTGAAATTACTGGGACATGTCGTGTTAGAACAAGGAATATCAATTGATCTGAGAGGGTGAAGGATGTTATGACTTGGGAACAACCACAGTTTTTTTTGGAGATTTGGAGTTTCTTGGGCATAACAGGATATTATCGTCGATTTGTTAAAGACAATTCAGAGTTAGCTTCTCTAATGACTGCTCTGACTCGAAAGGGAGTGAAGTTTTCCTGGAATGATAAATTTCAGAGTTCTTTTGTTTAGATGAAGCGTCTTTTGACTACTATGCTGGTTTTAACTCTTCTTAAAGCTGGGATAGGTTACGTGGTCTTCTGTGATGCATCGGGTTCAGGTTTGGGATGTGTCCTTATACAAGGTAATCATTTTTTTCCTATGGATCTCGTCAGCTTAAGCCTCATGAGAAGAACTATTCTACCCATGACCATGAACATGCAGTTGTAATGCATGAAATTAAGTGTTGGAGACATTAACTTTATGGGGAAAGGTTTACTGGGTATCCATACCACAAGAGTTTGAGTTATATCTTCTCTCAAAAATATTTGAATCTCCGCCAAAGGCGTTGGGTGGAGTACCTGCAATCTTTCAACATTGACATTACCTATACCCCAGGAATAGGGAATGTAGTTGCAGATGCGTTTAGCAGGAAAGTTCCATCACAGGCTTGAAAGAATCTTCAGAAGAGTGGAGGTTGATGGATCTTTTTTCTCAGTTGCATATTGGAGTTTAGTGGAAGGGGAATGATGTTTCTTTAGCCAGTGTTCAATTGCATTATGCAATCCTCGAGTTAATTCTTCAGTAACAACAATGGGATGATTAATTCCATATCATTAGGGACTATCTTTATGGTGGGGAGACCTCCACCCAGTGGTCGTTCTTTAAAAAGGGTGTTGTGTGTTATCAAAACCGTTACGTTGTTCCATTAGCAGCAAATAAGGATGTGATGGGGGGGTTTCCATAACTCTCAGTGGGCTATACACCCGGGAACTAAGAATATGTTCTATGATATGCGGTGACAGTTATGGTGGCCAGGTATGAGACGTGACATTTGGTGAGTTTGTATCTTGTTGCTATACAAGCTATAAGGTGAAACCCAATCACCAGAAACCTTCGGGTTTGCATCAACCACTTCTAGTCCCTACATGGATGTGCGATGAAATCTATATGGACTTTGTGGTTGGGTTACCTCAAACCCAGAGGAAGAAGAACACGATATGGGTTGTGATCGACAGACTAACCAAGTCGGCTCACTTTATACCTATTCGATATATAACCAAATTTGAGGGGTTGGGAAATATCTATTTGAAAGAATTTGTTCGTTTGAATAGATTTCCGTCTTCTATAGTCTCTGATAGGGATACTTGGTTTACTTCTCGATTTTGGAGAGGCCTTCAGGACGCACTGGGATCTTAGGTCCGTTTGTGCACGGCCTACCATCCACAGTCAGATGGCCAGACAAAGAGAGCTATTCAGATCCTTCAGGGTATGCTCCAAAATTGTGTTCTCGACATTGGTGGTTCTTGGGATGATCATCGGGTGCTAGTTGAGTTTTCTTATATTAACAGTTTTTAGGTTGCGATCAAAATGGCTCCTTTTGAGGCTTTGTATGTATTTCCTTGTAAATATCATTTATGTTGGTCAGAGATTGGTGAATGTTCTTTGGTAGGACCAAGTTTGGTCCAAGTGACAAAAGCTAAGATCCAGTTAATTCATCAGAGAATGTTGACAGCACAGAGTAGGTACAAGTCTTATGCTTATCGTCTCCATAAAACATTAGAGTTCTCAGTTGGTGACCATGTGTTCATGAAAGTTTCACCCTGATTAGGTCATCGATTTCTTGGGAGGCAAGGGAAGCTTGCTCCTCATTTTGTGGGAACTTTTGTGGTTGTTGGACTTGTAGGGAAAGTTGCTTACTATCTAGCTCTACCACCACAGCTGACATCAACACTTAATGTGTTTCATGTATAGCAGCCACGAAAGTATCTCTCTGATCCATATCATGTGGTGAGCTAGAGTGATCTTGAGATTGAACCAGATTTATCTATTACTGAACGACCAGTTAGGGTTTTTGATTCTAAGACCAAGGTACTTTGTGAGAGAACGATAACTCTGGTCTGTGTACTTTTGCAGAATGGTTCTGAGTCTCATGATATGTGGGAAAGGGAGGCACTAATGAGAGAGCAGTGGTTTCATCTTTTTGACGTGGAGTTTTCTTTAAAGGATTTCTTGGGACAGAATGATCTTATGGTGGGGAGGTTATAACATCACGTTACGTGTTCATGTACTTTGTATGTTTTGAAGTACATTTGTTTTGGTGTTGTGACTTGGGAGAGTCGGGAAATCGTTAAATGTTGATTTGGGGCAAAGGCGAAGTCGCACGGGCGGCGCACAGGTTGTTTAAACCATGCAACCAAACTGTGCACAGTTGGTCTTGGAGGCAATAGCTTCCGCACAGGAAGCACACAGTTTGTCTAACGGTGCGGCCAAACCGTGCAAGAAGGATAGATGAGGTAGAAGCTAACGCTTGACTAGTGCACAATTTGTCAAACCATGAGAACTAACCATGCGGCCACTTAAATGAAATCCTTAAATTGTGGATCTCACTCGGTTTTGCCTCTAATTGCCTTGTTTGTACTTCTAAGTGGCTCTAACTCAGGATTTTTCTTCCCATAAGGTCAGACAAGGTTCTATCATCATTTTGGAGGAAATCCAAAGGCTCATCTTGGTGAATAATAACTAGATTCTTGAGGTATGTGATAGTTCTTCATCGTTCAGGATCAGTTTCTTGGATCTACTTAGGTCTACTTCTCCTCTTCTCTCTGTTTCTTAGATCTATGCCCGTTATGGGTATATCTAAGTGCGTGGTACCAAATTTGATGAGGTTTGGTATTCATCATTCTAGGAGAATAGATATAAGGCGGGTTCTTGAAGAAGAAACCCGGTTTTCCTGAGCATTCTCAACCGTTGTGGGTTTGGTCAAAACCTTCGAGGTAGGTGGTTCCGTCCCGACTTGACAAATTGATTATCATTGTATTTTCTTGATTTATTTCAATTATTGATTTAAATTCAATTGATAAAGTCTTATTTCAATTAAATTGACAAAAAATCGATTCCTGTGAGTTGAGATATTTGAAATGTATTTGGCATGGAAATTTGGAAAACCCCAATTCCATTGAATTGGGTGTGTTTATAGAAATTGGCCAATTTAAATTTTTGAATTTAAATTGAGGATTGATGGAAATCATTTCAATTAAATTGTTGAGTTTAATTGTGGGAATAAATTTTGTAATGGTGGTATTTGTTTTGAATGGGTTTCAAATAGGTGAAAATGTCTTAAAATGATTTGACAGAAACCCATTGGTTTTATCTTGGGAAAAAGGCATGTTTTGAATGAAACCTGTTTTGGGTTTAAATGGAATGAAATTGGAAGTTTTGAAATGGAAGAATGGGATTGATCATATTTTAATCATTTTTAATATAGTTCTCCCATCATGTAAGAGAGCATGAAATATTTAGGTAGTTAGTGAGTTATTTGGATACACTCTACGCTATGACAAACTTATAAAACATAGTTGCGGCGGGTCACATCCTCGATGGGTTGGTGATGAGTCTCCTTTAACTAGTGTCATAGGGACATGTGTATACACATTTTGTGAGCTCACATAGAGAGTGTGGAATCCTATAACTGGTTAATACTATCATACCTTTTGGAAGATGACCATGTTGCTCACTTGTTTATTTATATGTGAGAAATAAATCTATGTCAATACTATAGTACATATTCTATTCATATATTCTATTATAAGAGGGGTGAGTCTCCATTATCTTAACATAAAAACCTAATACACCAACTTTTCATAAAAATCATTATCTAAACCTAGTAATGTATACATCATATCTACTATGATTAACTAAACATAGTTTCCAACCCACCTCATCCTTTTATATGATAAAATTCATGTCACCAAAACAATTCCCAACATCAATAAAAAATGATCAAAATTAAACATTGAAAAACTATAAGACAAACTAATAATGAATCCTTAAATACTAATGGTATCCAATGAACATCCAGAAATGATCAATGAAGTCCAATCATAACACCTCGTGTGATTCTGAGGTAAAATTCCCATCAAACCAAGACAACCATTTTAACATATTGAAGGAACCAATATATATTTGATACAAATCATTATATAATCTAATCATGATCAACTAAAAACCAAAAAAAATCCAATATCAATCCATCATCGCACTTGAATTCATATATGGAATTCACATTGAAATGATCAAATTTACATTAACACTAATTTGAAAATTCCATCACTACATACCACAAAGAGGTTTCACTACTATAACGACTCTTCAAAATTGTGGTCCATTGACACGTGGGAAAAATGAAATTCCCTTACATTTTAGTGTCTTTATAAATAATAAATTAAATAAAAAAATATTTAGTGACCATGGTACTTTTATTCCATCATGTAATGATTTAGTTTTTCTATTTTTGTCTTACCTGAGAACAAGCATGGACCATCCAACACAATCTACACATCCCTCAAATTAATTCAACAAATTTAAACATAAAAAATTCCTTAAATATCATGGGCCACAACCTCCAATAGACAATGGTTTACTCCTATTTTTTTTTCCGTATATAACATATCAATCCAAAACTCAATAGGTATAATCCTCATAAGTTTTCCACTACTCCTATGCCACACACATCCATTATCTTCTCTATGATCCAGACTATTCATAATGTAAATTTCATAAATAATGATACATTATTAATCCTTATCTTGTTATATAGGCCCCCATCAAAGGAAGAGAATTATTTAATACATATGTAATCAACTTTCACATTAACACATTGATCCAAAATTCAATTTGAAATACACGTCACCATACCCACTATCTCGATACCATCTAATCATTATTGGAGTTCTCTAATATACCGCCAGATTATAAAACCCTACACCCTTTCAATTTATTGACACATCATCCAATATAAGCTAAAATGCCTAAAAAATTATATGGCCATTCAACCCAGTATGTCAGTTCCATCTAACAGAAGAACCCACAAAACTCCACACTAAAATCAAGAACTTCACCAATTCCATGTTAAATCACTAGATCATATTATAACACAAATATATATAAATTTCGTAGTGTACATCCCTGATCTCATAGAACTACTAGAAGCACATCAATGATCAATAAGGTCTGGTACTCAATTGACCCTACCCACAAAAACCAGCCACAATAACAAATTCATTATCATTAGAGGTTCATTTCTAATAAAAAACAATATCATCACTATACCAATAGCATATACATAGTAGAACCTCACATGTTTTCATATGATATCCAAGTAATCTACCCATGCCTTTCATTTATAAGTCACTCACATTATGGTTCTATCCAATCCCTTAAGTCAACCTAACACATTAAAAATCACAGAAACACTATAATATTTCATCCCATAAAAGGGTCACTAAGTTATCCCACGTAGCACATAAACTATGTCTCCAGTATGTCAAAATTACTAATATGTTATCCATGTTCCCATAATGAAAATAGATTGAAAATTCATATTCCAATACACATCCCAATGTTTTTCGGAATATACATCACTAATATATCATTCTAAACCACCATCCCACATTATCGAACTAATAGTATATAAGAATATATATATATATATATATATATTAGAATAACCCACAAAAAATAAGAAACCCATCATAATGCTCCCAGGACATCAGCATAACAGAGTAATCCCTTTGAGTATCATGTTATCATCTGATAATTTATATATATACAATCACAACATCCTAAATGATTTGTGTCATATATACCATAGTTAGTTGGTTTGGATGATTATAATTCCACAACACGTTATTTGGTAAAATATAATATACGTTGTGACTAACACATTAAATATTATACTTTATATTCATATAAATACTAATATAATGGAAAAAAATTATAAACATAACAATCACGGGTCAATAAAAATTTCATTCATGGAGGGACTATATAACCATCAGCATAGATAATCTCATAGAAATATCCCTAGGTCATTATTTGAATTTAAATATATCAAGATATAATTGTTTAGAATGGAAGAAATATCTTATATTGCAGAATGTTGTATATGTTGTTGTTGGATCCTAATGTAGTTGAACCATTCCATTATTGACATAAATCACAACATCACAAAAATTTCATTTGAATCCTATGTTCCAAATATGATATTAGAGACACAACATTCTTCTATTTTCCAAGAGCTAAAACCTATAATAAATCATAAATACTAAGAACATATTATTGTTGTATTAATGAATGAATCGTTCTATCAAAAAATATAATATGAATAATTATAATCCCAAATCCCTAATAACTTATACATTCTATCAGAAATTTTTTCAAAGGTGAACAAGCTTGATATCAATCACATGATCTAATTCATTAAAATGGTACATCTCTAATATCTCTATAATAGAATAATAATTTAAAACATATTGATTCAACATTATAATGTACCATATCAGAGGAAACATTTCTAGTTCCCCTATATGGTATGCGATGTAACCTCAAGAGAACACCCTCATATTCGAGTGATTGTTTTCTAGTATTGTGGGTCTAGGGTATTTTCAGGAAGAATATACCACCTATACTAGAGTGAACAATAAATACGTGATCAAATAATATAACATTACAAATATCAACAATTATATTATGTAAAAAAAAGTCAATCATAAAATGTGTAACCAACCGAATACATTCATAGAGAATATTTACATACCAATATAAAAGACTATACATACACTAGGATGATAATATTAAATATTAATAAAATAAATAATAGAGGGACTCAATTGTATCTTTAGTCCATAACCCATACAGTGTCACATTACCTTAAGATCCACCTCACTCATCAAACATGTTACACTAGAACTGTACCCACATTTTACACACGATCAGTGAGATCTTCTTAGCAAACAATGATTCAAGAACAACTGATTAGGGTGTGATTAAATGTTGATACCCGAAGTTTAACGTACATGGACATTACATTACTTTTGCGGAATACATAGTACATAACAAAAACACACACACAAGGACCATAATATTTTAGTGTCTTTGGAAACTCGGAATATAATCTTCTAATCGTGGTGAATGATCTTCAACATCTCCCATAAAGATATTCCCTTTTTTACCTAAAACATTTCTTTATATCCTGGGGAAAATAAAACATAAAAGGGTGAGCTCAAATGCTCAGTAAGGGTAAACAAAATAAATATCAATCACATCATATTCATAAGAACATAACATTTTTGGAAATATTAACCTGCAAAAGAGATCATAATATCATAACATGGGATAAATCATAGTAGTGAAATGTAATCCCAATAATCATAACTTAAAAAATGAAACTTTTTGGCATACACACATAATCATAGAGAATCATTTCTTATTAGTCAAGACTCATTGCCAAGACTATCTTAGTGGACAAAGTCCATTTCGGAACCTAGTTCACTCCTCGTTTCAGTCTTGTTTCACGGAACCGGTTTAACCTATCGTTCCAGCCATGTCTAGCTCATGAGATATAAAATCTTTACCCAATGCATTGGAGGGAGATATAGGTCCCACCCATCTCATAGTGATACCATTCTTATGTGTGCCACAAAATCATAAACCATACATCATAGCATAACCCGTGTAATAAAAACGGGATTCTTAAACATCGTGACATCATAAAACAACTCATATAAGATAAAGGAATTCATAAAAATAACTCCATAACAACATAATAAAATCAACGTAATAATAGGGATAGGAAGAGAACCCTATATTATCTTAGATGGAAAATAATTTTTATAAAACACATGAACTCCATTCTTGAGGAAAATATCCTTTCTACTTCAAAAAACCTTTTCCTTTCTTAACATGTCATACAATTTTAAACTAAAATAAGTTGTTTAAAAATAAACATGAAAACTTGTAACGGAATATTCTTGTAAATAATGTTTTAAAAATCCATTCATTCCGTATAAGTTAAAAAAACATTCTTCCCGTACTTTTTTCGGAAAAGTCAAAAAGTACCTCGTATGAAAAATGAAAAAAGATTCCTTTAATATCTTTTACTAAAAACTCACCGAAGGGTAAAATTGGATTTAAAAATTTTTAGGTGGATGGAAATAATATTACATATTTAGGAAACATGGATGTGGATGATAAAATACACCCCAGTAAATACCAAAGTATAAACAATCTCGGATAAAAATGAGATTGTGATATTTTCCTTACCTTAGGTCCGATTTGCTTCGTAAGTGTCAAAACCTCCTTTATAATGATTTAAATAATGTCATTGACTTATTCCAGAATTATATTAATTGTTATGATATCATATATGGTTCACTTATGACTTTATTTTACCCGTTCTTTTGTAAATTCCATGTTAAAGAGCGTTTTGGGTAAAATCGTTTCATTTGTTGTCTGTGTTTTGACTTGTAATTATTCATATGATTACTTAAATCATGATTACTTAATTACATAATATAAAACATTATTTATATATAATATATATTCAGAATATAAATATATATAATAGATCAGTAAATGTAAATAAATAAATCGTTCATCGAGACGGTAGGTCGTACGTAGGCATGAACGCTGTTTTCGTTTCCTTATAGAGTTGAATGGAATTAAGTAGATGAAATACATATATATAAACATAAATCCAGTATCATTATTATTTCATATATTTCATTATTACTTATTATATATACTTTAAAATCATTCATGAATGGTTAACGTGGAGAATGAATCTCATCGCGTCGTGGAGACGGTAGTCCGTACGTACGCACGAGCGATGATATCGTTCTCATGATCGTGGAATTGTATTTGAGTGTATGTATACTATTTTATAATCAATATCACTTTACAATAATCATATATAGTTATTATGTACACCATTATATCCATCCAAGTAAGGTGGTGGTGGAAAATAGATTACACCACGGCGTGGAGACGGTATTCCGTACGTACGCACGCTCGGTGATTTCGTTTTCCGTAGGATGGATAAATGGTGAAATATGGTTGTTTCATACTTATAATAACATATAAGTATATGATTGATACTTATGTTATTACTTCATAATGAAACAACCTAAGAAGAAGAAGTGTAAGAAGAAATAAAGTTGAAAGAATCGGTAACAGACATTACCTCTTCTTTGAAGCGCCTCTTTGAGTCCTCCTCTTAGGGCACTAAAATTGGTCTTTAAAGAAGACCAGGACCTCTAGGATGTTTCTAGGAAAGTTCAGAAGAGAATTTTGTAGGGTTTGGACGAGATTGAAGGCTCAATGTGGTGTGAGGAAGAGAGGGAGGAGGTTCCCTTTTATAAGGGAGGAGAGGGTCACCTTTGGAATAACAAAACATATTATTTTATTATAAAGTCATATTCGGTTTTTAATAGCTCCAAATTGAGTTATTTAGAAGCTAGGGTGGGTATGGGTCTAAATCTTCTAATCTACTAGAATTTAGACAAGTTTAGGTCATTATATTAACCTTATCTTTTAATTTTAACTCTTAGTTAATTAGAATGACATTTACCATGTTACTTTGTATTTTTATATTATATAGTTAATAAACCTACCATATACATCCAAGAGACCCCCAAGTGGCACATTAATGATACACATATCATGATATAATTATCTTGGCCGAAAATTAGATTTTTAGGAATAAAATAACAATCAATAATATAATATTTGTTTTAAACAATATTTGATGTCAATTTTGACACTATTCAATAGTTGATTTTTTTGAAACTCATAACAGAATGATTACTTCGACCAAAGTTAATTAAATCAATCCTAACATGTCATATTTACCTATAAAATTAGTGTAATTAATAAAAAGTCTCAAATTATATTTATTTGGGTATTTATATTATCAATTATTCTAATTTTTCACTATTATGGTAATTACTGCATCATCATTGTGTCATAAATAAATTAAATTATTTAATGTCTAAAAATTATAAATAAAATATCATTATGTGGGAAATATTATTATATTTATAATTAATATTTACAATTGAATTTATCTTATGTATAACCCTATATTAAAAATGTTTTAGTAAATAAACTTTGATTTTAACTCTTTTAACTCTTCTTTGAATTAAATATTAATAAATGTCCTAATCTAATCCATGTGGGACTAAATGGTCATATTTTATTCCTAAGGTTGTTTTTGGTGGATTTACACTTATCCAATAGAATTAGGATATGTGTTAAGGTAATAATAATATCATTTTTACCCTTAATTACCCTATTTACATTTAACCATGGTAAAAAAAAAGTAAAAATTTACTATTCAGAAAAAAATATTTTCATCTCATTGAACCACATTTTATTTACTGACATAAACCATGTGTCTTGGATTTTTGAAATTTCACTCACAGAAGTGGTAAAATTAAGTTTTATGAAAGATTCATTTTTTTTAACTACCACTTAGTGGTTTCACTATTCATCATAAAATGAAAGTTTCCAGAAAAAATACAAAAAATTAGGCCTAAGCTATATTTGATATTATGAACTAAAAAATGATGTCTATTTTACCAAATTGAAAACATATCAGTTGCATTAATTAATTTAAAAATTAATTCTCGTTGCCAAAACAAATAGTGTTTTCTTAAGAGATAATAACTATCAAAAGATTGACACTTATTTATGTCTGGTTTAAATGTGAAATTACATCTAATGACCAAAATTGTATTAAATTTTAAAAATATATTCTAAATATACTTTAAAAACACAAAAATTAATAATTTATCACTATTAATTATTTCGATTAAAAAGGTTGCTTTTAATAAAAATTTAGTAATTTTCACTATTAATCAGAAAATGAAAGTTATCCGAAAAGTACCAAAATTTCACCCTAATCTAATTTATATATTTCGAATCCAAAAATGAAGTCCATTTTGGAAAATAAAATTTACAAAATTTCAAAAATTGGTTATTACTATTCATAACGGCTAGTTCATAATAATATTATAATAATATCTCGTTTAGTGAAACTCGGTATTGTGTACTACACACGCTATCGAGGAAGATCGTGATTGCGTGTAATGAAAGGCAATCCAGGGATGCGTGTTGTGAAAACTCCTTTTGTTGTAGCATAAACACAAGACATTAATTAAATTAAAAAGTATATTTTTCATAAAATCTCGGGGTGTTACATTCTACCCCCCTTAAAATGAATTTCGCCCTCGAAATTCGTCGGGGTTATAAATGGTTTACTACTCGAAAGTTTCTTTAATAGAGACCCACATCGTAAAAGGGAATACCAAAACCAATCTTTAAAAACAAAAGTATGAAACGTAACGGTTACCCAAATAAAATAATCACTGGGTTTCCACCTAGGTGAAAATATGGATATGGAAGAGAAATCTATCCATCATGTTCCGATGGAGAGTGGTGGAGAACATGGCTATAGATAAGCCAGCAATCAAAAAGCCATAGATTTGTGATGATCTAAGGTACCATCTGATTCATCAGATATAAGAGCACTAGGACAACATTTATGGTTTTCAAGATCATTTCCCTAAAGTTGATGAAATTGGAATTAGAAGAAATACTTTTGTGATTTTGGTATAGTCTCACCATTGGTAGTTCTTTGGAAAATTTCCACTTCATCTATTAAAGAAATGAATTTGGATTTGTCATTCATGATGTGTTAGCAGATCATGTGATATAATGATGGGTCATTTCATCTGTCTCAAACAAAAGTTTAGAAAAGTTATCAAAAAACACATAAGTCCATCTATAGTGAGATTAATCATATATGGTTCCTAAAATGGACTTATACTTCATATATCATACTATATAATATAATAAAACTAGTTTCTACTAAACAGGGACTTCCTGTAGTCCAATGGTAGGCGATAAAGGCCAGTCGCACTTTGGTTGTGGGTTCGATTCCCACAGCCTTGTCTGACGCGATGGGTTGTCGCCCATCCTGCAGGTTGTCCTTTTTCTAAAGCTATATTACTATAACATCCAATCAATAATATAGAAAAAAAAGTTATATCCTTAAAAAATACTAACTTATGTACAACCTAATCTATTCCAATATTTAGGCTTATCTAAAATACTTCGGTCCATGCTCATAGTATAAAGGAAATGGTTACTTGAAATGTCACATAACAATCACGTGAATGCCATCATTTATCCCCAATATATCAGAAGATATATCTTGTTGGTAAAATTACAAACATGTGAATACCTTAATCATGTGTTCTCATGAAGAATGAATACCCAATGAACCTTATTGAAAACATGAATGCTGTTAAAAGTTAACTCTTTCCACATACCAAAATCCTCAAAATTCTGTATACTCAAACCATGATGTCACTTAGTCCTTATATCAACCATGAGCTCATGAATACAATCAAACATCTCATTATCTTCTTATCCCTTCATTATTCGCATATCATCTACGTTCCAAAAAATATTTCAATCACCTTTTCATGGTTACCAGTACCATATAATTATTGAAAACAAATACATAGATATTCCAAAATTCCAAAATACCATACATGAGATTCCATGATACTATTTTTAAATCCCATTACATAAACACTTAATCACTACACAACATCATTTTTATACTCAACATCACAAATAGTGATTGCATGAGACTTCCCTTTATCCTTTTCCTTAAGAGGATGCTCACGTTGATCATCATTAACCCATGGATTAGGGCATTTATTAGCATAATGCCCCATTTCCTTGCACATGAAGAATTGACGTGTTGGTGGAGAGTTCTCTGTAGTCTTTTCTTTATTCTCGTCATTAGAAACCCTTTTCCCATTACTTCGACACTCAGTTGCTCGATGACCTTCTTTTCCACACTTAAAACATTTTCTAGTCCCTTTAAGACAATCTCCACCATTCTTCTTTCCACACTTTGAGCATAAGGAAACATTCATCTTCTTTTCACCATTATTATGAGATTTCTCCTTGAACTCCATCTTTCTTTTCTTGTCAAAACTATGAGATGGATAAGTAACACCAACTTCCATTTCTACCTTAATAGCACAACGCACAATTTCTTCATAGCTTCTGAAGTCTCTTATAGCTAATTCCCTTCGAAGATTTGGTTTTAGGCCACTGAAGAATCGATCAACTTTACTTTCAGTTTGGATGATAATGCCAGATGCATACCTTTCAATCCTTGTAAAATTCGCTTCAATATACCAACAGATTCATCATCCTTTTGCTTTAGTTCAAGAAACTCTTTCTCCATCATTTTTCAAATAATACGAGGGAAGTACTTATTGAAAAATAAGTTCTTTAACTCGTCCCATTCCATGGACTCAATTTCATCTCTTGGCCTCCTATTCTTGGTAAGATTCCACCATTGATCAGCTTCACCTTCCAAACGATACACTACTAAGTTGACTTTATCATGTTCATAACATTGAAGAAATGAAAATATCTTTTCAGTGGTACTGATCCATTGTTCAGCAACAAGTGGATCAGAAGACCCACTAAAAGAAGGTGGACGTTGCCTCATGAAGGACTCAATAGAAAATTGTTCCCTTCTCTGCTCATTTGGAAGTCGAGAATGATTCATAGATTGTGTAAGTATAGAAATAAGATTTTTCACTCCATCTCCCATAACATTTGTTTTTTCAGGAGGACAATCATTGCATTGTCCATTGCATTGATCAACACAGTTCTTTCGGGTTCCATCCATCGCCTAAAACCCAAAAAGAATAGTGTGAGAGGCAAAAATAATGATAGGGAAAACAACATAATAAAGGGGGAGTACCTTCAATATCTAACATCTTGGGTTACCGTAATTTTAGTACTATAACCTATACTTATACTTAACCTTAGAGACATCCCTAGACATACCTTAGAAATGTCTCTACGGATCTCACTAAAGTTCTCGCATCCTAGTTTCCAAAGGATGATTAAAACTTTCCTCTGATACCAAATGTAGAGACCCGAGGCTTGACATACATGGAAATTACATTACATTTGCGGAATACTTAGTACATAACAAAAACACACAAACAAGGACCATAATAGTTTAGTGTCTTTGGAAACTCGGAATATAATCTTCTAATCGTGGTGAAAGATCTTCAACATCTCGCATAAAGATCTTCCTTTTTTTTACCTAAAACTTTTCTTTATATCCTGGGGAAAAGAAAACATAAAAGGGTGAGCTCAAATGCTCAGTAAGGGTAAACAAAAGAAATATCAGTCACATCATATTCATAAGAACATAACATTTTTGGAAATCTTAACCTGCAAAAGAGATCATAAAATCATAACATGGGATAAATCATAATAGTGAAATGTAATCCCAATAATCATAACATAAAACATGAAACTTTTTGGCATACACACATAATCATAGAGAATCATATCTTATTAGTCAAGACTCATTTCCAAGACTATCTTAGTCGACAAAGTCCATTTCTGAACCGAGTTCACTCCTCGTTTCAGTCCTGTTTCACTGAACCGGTTTAACCTGCCATTCCAGCCATCTATATCTCATGAGATATAAAATCTTTACCCAATTAATTGGAGGGAGATATAAGTCCCACCCATCTCATAATGATACCATTCTTATGTGTGCCAAAAAATCATAAACCATACATCATAGAATAACCCATGTAATAAAAATGGGAATCTTAAACATCGTGACATCATAAAACAACTCATATAAGATAAAGGAATTCATAAAAAAAATTCCATCACAACATAATCAAATAATTGTAATAATAGGGATAGAAACAGAACCCTATATTATCTTAGATGGAAAATAATTTTGATAAAACACTTGAACTCCATTCCTGAGAAAAATATCCTTTCTACTTCCAAAAAACTTTTTCTTTCTTAACATGTCATACAATTTTAAACTAAAAGAAGTTGTTTAAAAATAAACTTGAAAACTTTTAAAGGAATCTTCTTGGATATAATGTTTTAAAAATCCATTAATACCGTATAAGTTTAAAAAAACATTCTTCCCGTACTTTTGTCAGAAAAGTCAAAAAGTACCTCGTACGAAAAACGACAAAAGATTCCTTTCATATCTTTTACTAAAAACTCACAGAAGGGTAAAATTGGATTTAAAAAATTATAGGTGGATGGAAATAATATTACATATTTAGGAAACATGGAGGTGGATGATAAAATACACCCCAGTAAATACCAAAGTATAAACAATCTCAGATAAAAATGAGATTGTGATATTTCCCTTATCTTAGATCCGATTTGCTTCGGAAGTGTCTGAACCTCCTGTATAATGATTTAAATAATTTCATTGACTTATTAATGAATCATACTCATTGTTATGATATCATATATGGTTCACTTATGACCTTATTTTACCCGTTCTTTTGTAAATTCCATGTTAAAGAGCGTTTTGGGTAAAATCGTTTCGTTTGTCGTCCGTGTTTTGACTTGTAATAATTCATATGATTACTTAGATCATGATTAATTAATTACAGAATATAAAACATTATTTATATATAATATATATTCAGAATATACATATATATAATAGATCAGTAAATGTGATGAAATACACCGTTCATGGAGACGGTAGGTCGTACGTATGCATGAACGCTGTTTTCGTTTCCTTATTGAGTTGAATTGAATTAAGTAGATGACATAAATATATATACAAATAAATATAGTATCATTATTATTTCATATATTTCATGATTAATTATTATATATACTTTATAATCATTCATGAATGGTTAACGTGGAGAATGAATCTCATCGCGTCGTGGAGACGGTAGTCCGTACGTACGCATGAGCGACGATATCATTCTCATGATCGTGGAATTGTATTGGAGTGTATGTATACTATTTCATAATCAATATCAATTTACAATAATCATATATAGTTATTATGTACACCAGTATATCCATCCAAGTAAGGTGGTTGTGGAAAATAGATTACACCACGGCGTGGAGACAGTATTCCGTACGTACGCACGCGCGGTGATTTCGTTTTCCGTAGGATGGATAGATGGTGAAATATGGTTGTTTCATACTTATAATAACATATAAGTATATGAGTGATACTGATGTTATTACTTCATAATGAAACAACCTAATAAGAAGAAGTGGAAGAAAAAATAAAGTTGAAAGAATCGGTAACGGACATTACCTCTTCTTTGAAGCGCCTCTTTGAGTCCTCCTCTTAGGGCACTAAAATTGGTCTTTGAAGAAGACCCAGACATCTAGGATGTTTCTAGGGAAGTGGAGAAGAGAATTTTTCAGGGGTTGGCCGAGCTTGAAGGCTCAAAGTGGTGTGAGGAAGAGAGGGAGGAGGTGCCCTTTTATAAGGGAGGAGAGGGGCACCTTTGGAATAACAAAACATATTATGTTATTATAAAGTCATATTCGGTTTTTAATAGCTCCAAATTGAGTTATTTCGAAGCTAGGTTGGGGATGGGTTGAAATACTCTCATCCAATATAATTTAGACAAGTTTAGGTCATTATATTTACCTTATCTTTTAGTTTTAATTCTTAGCTAATTAGATTGACATTTACCATGTTACTTTGTATTTTTATATTATATAGTTAATAAACATACCATATACATCCAAGAGACCCCCAAGTGGTCCATTAATGATACACCTATCATGATATAATTATCTTAGACGAACCTTAGATTTTTAGGAATAAAATAATAATCAATAATATAATATTTGTTTAAAAACTATTTTATATCAATTTTGACACTATTCAATAGTTGATTTTTGTGAAACTCATACCAGAATGATTACTTAGACCAAAGTTAATTAAATCAATACTAACATGTCATATTAAACTAGAAAATTAGTGTAATTGATAAAAAGTCTCAAATTATATTTATTTGGGTATTTATAATATCAATTATTCGAATTTTCTCTATTATGGTAATTACTGCATTATAATTATGTCATAAATAAATTAAATTATTTAATGTCTAAAAATTATAAATAAAATATCATTATGTAAGACATCTTATTATATTTCTATTGAATATTCAAAATCTAATTTATCTTATGTATAAGCCTATATTAAAAATGTTTTAGTAAATAAACATTGATTTCAACTCTTTTAACTCTTCTTTGAATTAAATAATAATAAATGTCATAATCTAATCCAAGTGGGCATAAATGGTCATATTTTATCCCTAAGGTTGTTTATGGTCGAGTTACACTTATCCAATAGAATTAATACATGTGTTAGGGTAATAATAATATCATTTTTACCCTTAATTATCCTATTTACTTTTAACCATGGTAAAAAAAGTAAAAAGTTACTATTCACCAAAAATTATTTTCATCTCATTGAACCACATTTTACTTACTGACATCAACCGTGTCATTCGGATTTTTTAAATTCCACTCAAAGAAGCGGTAAAATTAAGTTTTATGAAAGATTCATTTTTTTAACTACCATTTAGTGGTTTCACTATTCATCAAAAAATGAAAGTTTCCAGAAAAATACCAAAAATTAGGCCTAATGTATATTTGATATAATGAACTCAAAAATGATATCTATTTTACCAAATTCAAAACATATCAGTTGCATTAATTAATTTAAAAAATAAACCCCGTTGTCAAAACAAATAGCGTTTTCTTAAGAGATAATAACTATCAAAAGATTGACACTTGTTTATGTCGGGTTTAAATGTGAAATTACATCTAATGACCAACACTGTATTAAATTGTGAAAATATATTCTAAATATACTTTAAAACCACTAAAATTAATAATTTATCACTATTAATTATTTTTATTAAAAAGGTTGTTTTTAATTAAAATTTAGCAATTTTAACTATTCATCAGAAAACGAAAGTTATCTGAAAAGTACCAAAATTTCACCCTAAGCTAATTTAGATATTCCGAATCCAAAAATGAAGTCCATTTTGAAAAATAAAATTTAAAAAATTTCAAAAAGTGGTTATTACTGTTCATAACGGCTAGTTCATAAAAATATTATAATCATATCTCGTTTAGTGAAACTCGGTATTGTGTACTACACACGCTATCGAGGAAGATCGCGATTGCGTGTAATGAAATGTAAGCCAGGGATGTGTGTTGTGCAAGATCCTTTTGGTGTATCATACAACACAAGGCATTAATGAAATTAAAAAGAATATTTTTCATAAAATCTTAGGGTGTTACAGTAAAAATTCAAAGGGATCCAAAAATAGGATCCTTTACATAGATAGTAAATATACTATATGTGCATGGGATATGATCATAATATTCACTAATCTATGGATCAAATGTTAAATAAGCACTGTTTAACATTATTTTATAATGTTCCACCATGGATTGACTATACAAATGTCATACATTTCTAGGGTGTCTCTAAAAATGTCACTCAACTATTCCAACAATTACTATAATCAGGGCCAAACCTAATACAAAGAAAAAATTCTATATAAATATAAATATCTATAATACATATCATGGGAAGATATCCAAAGAAATATGAACTGTATTATAATAGATGTGGGGCATCCTCAATACATCTCAAACTGTGTATTAATATATTTTTAATTCCAAGTTTCTTATTAACAAACACTTTGGAGCATATCAAATGTATAAAAAACCACATTATAAGAGATTTTTTAGTGCCTAAACATTGAATACCAAACTATAGCATTATAAATTTGGGGAAAATTTCCATGGATTACCAAACTATATCAATCTAAATCAATCTATACTATAAAAGTAATCCCTTATTTAATATATCTTCATATCTACTGATCATATCCAATGAATCATTATATATATCTCTATGGATCCTAGTAAAATGTGCATGGAATCCATATATTTTTCATCCTAGATCCTGTATACCAAATGAGAACATTCTAGTGGGATATGGTTCTTACCCAATATATTTTTTAAAATCATAATTTATAAATAACTAATCAATGGTGTTCACTAAAACAACCAACAAAAAAAATTCAATGTTAACCTCTCATGAGAATGACCCATTATAGTAACCAAACTCAACATGCATATCATCGCTAACTAAGGGTATAAGTTGATAACTTAATTCATCACCACCTATTCCCACAGACACCTAATCTTGGTCAATTTATAACTATTAGAATCACCAAAGTCCATTAAGTATAATCATAACATACACAAACCATGTTTGTTCTATCATCCCATTATAATCTCTAATGTAAAATCACATATCTAAATGCGTAAAACATCCATAATCATCATCAAAATTATAATTGGAACACATAAGAATCCAAAGGTATGGAAAATTAGAATCACTCTATAGAGGTGGTGTATGCCTCAAATAAATTCCCCTAGTCATATAAGGATAGTGTACTCGAAAAACATATCAATAATATACAAAATATATCTCAACCTTGGTAATAACATCTTACATGGGGAGGATCACCCAACGAATTCTCTAATTATAAAATTCCAAAATATACTAATTCATATCAAGGTAATATAATTGATTTGAAATACACATATTCATGTCCAATACCCACCCTTACTAATAGGTATCATGGGTATATATAATTAAGGCTCACCACCGAAATTAAGAATATATTTTTTAATTTAATTAATACCCCTGTAGGTCAATGAATAATTAGGAATATTATTAAAATAGATGCATTAGACACAAGAAATTGAGGGATCATTGCAGACCATATGTTCTATCATAGACATGAATTATTATTCAATCTGTACATAGGAATTTTATATTAATTTACTAAATTACATTATTTATACTTTCCAATCATTCTAGGCGGTGATACTGCATATTTCACATTGTATAAATACATTCATAAATACAATACAGTAATTCATATAGACCAGATACCTCAATTGAATATCCAATTACATTAATTCAAAAATTTATAACCCTACGAAGGGATATGCTAGTCCAACTGGTCATCACCAACTCAAATAAGGCCATGAAATAATAAAACAAATCCCAAAAATTAATTGTTGAATCATATAATTTATTATGAAATTAAATTTAGAATATAAATAATTGCAAAAAAAATCACTATGAAACAACCTCTCATTGAAAATTGAACTATAATATATGGACCACTCTCATCACACCACAAATCATATGATAGACTAAATCACCAGTTAAACAACATGATTAATTTCAAAAATAAAAATAATTTTCTCTGAACATAATACAATTCTATCAAGTTATATACCATCACCAAACATGATAAGTGACATATTTAAAAGTAAATAATGGTAATTTCACTACCCATGAATCGAATACAGTCTCATTTCTTATATTATTTCACAATGATCTTGTTAAATCATAATTTAATCCCTAATTAATGTCAAATAAATTAAATTTCCAACATTGGGAGAAAAAAAACTATGGAATAAACAGATGATTTTAATTGGTATTTTCACCAAATTAAACCAAAATATACACTCAATGTGTGCGATCTAGAGAGGGAACATCCCAGATCTAAAAATATCCCCAATAACCCATCTACAACCTGAATATAGGTTCAATTTATGAATCACTTTATTTTAACCCCATTTAAAACTGTGAATGGGATTCTTGGAATGGATCCTTATACTATAACCATGAACATAGTGTAAACCATAGTTCATTACATGAAATCATTTTTCATAAACTATAACACCTAATACATTCAAATTCATGACATGGACTTTTTTGTTCATGATATTAATAGATTATATAGATGAAATGTTATCAATTTTACCTCTGAACCCTTCTGTAACACTAACCGAAGAACTAGTACCACCAATCAGGTGTTGAACCACATCCAAAATACATCTCAAAAATTTTTTAAAGCCTAATAATTATAATTTTATCCCTAATTAAAAGAAATTACATCTCAATTTTATTTTTTTTTAAATTACATATATGTATGAAAACCAATAAAACCAATGGTCAATGCTATATTTTTCACTGATATTTATTTTTTATAAATATTAAATTACATTTTTTGTAGATTTTATTAATATTTTTTCAATGTGAAACAAATGATTATGTGTTTTCTTATCATTTCTTCAATTTTGGGGGTTTTTATCTAAGACTTTTTGAAAGTTATTAGTTGATTATTATAAAATTTTATTCTACATTGAGGATAAATATTTACTACTAAAATGTTTTTCAATATTTTAAATCATTCAATGAAATTGGGTGGAAAAAATTAATTTAATGTAATATTATGGAAGTCGTTTATTATAATAGTTTTTATAGTAAATAATTTTTAAAGAAAATAAATTAATAAATGTCCTAATTAAATAATTTATAAGAGAAAATAAATTTGTAACATTTGTAACACTTCCATATATAACATTATTTTTATTAAATTATAATATTTATAATCATTAACATCTTTGTTTCATAGGTTTTTTTGAATGATATTTTTCATTTCTATAATGAACCCACATTATAGATACATGTACAATTAATGAACACATTTAAAAAATTTAATAAATATTAATATATAATAATTTTCAAACATTCAATCATTTATATTATATAAATTAATATTTAATAGAATGATTTTTAAAATAAAATTAGTTATGTATGGTCATTTAGGATAAATAAGCTATCAGTAATAGTTATATTTCCCTAATGTGCTTAGCTATGAAATTTTTATTATTGTTAAACAATTTTTTGTGTGAGTCTCTTATTGATGAAATATATCAATTTATGTTATGGGAAAAAATGTAGAGAAGAAATTTCTATTTAATTATATTGAAATAAAATATTAATGGTGTTTAATAAGAAAATTTTTGTGAGGGAAGTTTTTTTAATAAAGTTTTATATCTATTAGTGAGGGTGATTTATTTCAATTTTAACATAAATTTGTTCAATTTATTTTTTTGAAAATTTTATTTAGAATATTTTTGTTTTATATTTATCAATTTATCCACTTTTCGATGTCTTGAAATATTCAAATGATAATTTTTCATTTTATTACATGTGATAATTCATATTTTATTAATGGTTATACAAATCATGTATAAATTTTCGAAATTCAAATGGATATAGTGTTAATAAAACACTAGGGCTTGATATAATGTATGAAGTTTAGTGTTCAAAGTTGTGATTTACCATTGATGGTTAATTTATCTTCTATATATGCTAATAATTTTATAACATTATCTTATAAAATTGTTGTTTTTATCATGACAAGAGTTTAACGACTTTATATGTGGTAATTTACGTTAGGTAATCATTCTATAGTTGTTTTTTTTGTCATTGGAAGAGAAATATTTATTATAGAACTCATATTATATTTTATATGGAAAATATCTAGATTCCATACTATTGCATTTAGAATCTGACATATTTAGTTAGAGAATATATTGTGAAAACTATGGTGATTTCAAATTTATATATGGAACATTGGGTTTTTATAAAAATAAATTTATTCATTACCAATTATATATAGACCCTTATAATGAACAATAATAATATAAATATATCCATTATTTTTTTTGTGAATTATAAAATTTTTTATCAATATTTTAATGTATTGGTCTTGTCTAAGCAATTTGGTATATTTTTAAATTTATATATATATTTAATTAATTATTCAGTAGTTAAATCCATAAATCCATGTTTTTAAAAACGAGTATGTGGTTGGAATTCATATATTAGTGGGTTTTTCTACTATTAAAAATTGAAATAATTAATTATGTAGTGATTTTATTTTGTGTTCTAGGGGGTAGGGAGTAGCACTATACCATAATGAATATAGAATTGTATTAATGTATATTGATTGTGGTTTCAATTAGGCAACATGTTTTATAGGAAAGGTGAAATATATTTCTTTGTGTATAATTTATTTTCTATTATTTTGATGTATTAAGGTTTACATTAACTCATTTTATTCATTTATTAAGAACTTTTATTTATTTTGAATCTCAATGGTGTGGTTTTATTGTTCATGTGTGTTATCATAATGAAACAACACATGGTATATATGTTTTTATTAGTTCTTGATCAAGATAAATATTTTATATTCCATTTTGGGGGTTTTAAAAGACCAAATTTTTTATAAGGGTCATTCTATGTTTCAATTAAAATTGGAAATAAGTATCCTCTATATTTTTTCTACCATGGTTATGATTCAGTGTTGTGGGAAACTATTTAACTTGTATTTCAATTGTTTTAAATTGGGAATTTTTTCTTATTTAAATGTGAATGGATTTTTATTATGAGGAAATAATAATGGGTTGAATTAAATACTGTTATAAATTATTCATTGTGTATAATACATGTTAAAATAATGTTTTGTGTTCCATAATATTGTTTTATTTTTTTCATTCATAAAAATAATGGAAATTTTATTTAATGATATTCTGAGAGTAAATATTTTTATATCCTTTTAGTTATAGTATCATTGGTCAATTAATTATAATTGATTATCATTTTTTCACAAAATATTATTTTCCTCATTATGATACATAATATGACTCATTTAATTTGATACTGAAATGTTTATCACATCCATAACACATCATATGGAGAATTTGGATCACCATTCTATACATTAATATGACATATTTATTTTCATTTTTTGTGAATTTTTTATGGAATCATGGAATAATGAAACAATGTTTTTGAAATTATATTTTTAAAGAGGAATAACTTGCCATTATTTTTGGTTGTTTTCATGTATTCATTTAAATAAATTGTGTACAATAATTTTGGAAATAAAATTTTAAAAATTCTTATTTATGGATATTTTACTTTGATATTGATTTTTTATTTTTCATCACAATATTATTTAATGTAATATTGTTTATATATAACTAAAATGTCTCTACCATAGAGGTTTTGATAATAAATTACTTTTTTTTTAATTTATTCTACCAATTAGAAACCATTAATTTTAAAGGATGTAATATTAATTTTTTTGGCCACCATTTTATTTAAAAATATGTTCTTTACACTTGGATATTAATTTTTTCCTAAATTGAGATTGTATAATTTCAAATATTTTAATTATTTGAAAATAGTATATATATATTTCGTGTATTTACAATTATCTTGAGTAGAAAATATTTTTTATAACATGATAAAAAAATTATTATATAGTTGACAGATATATTTGATAAATATTTTTTCCTTATGATTATTGAATAGATAATGAATGAAATTATAAACAATGCTTGAAGAAACATTAAATGGTAAAGGACAATTATTATATACCATCATAAATTTATATCTAGAATTTTTTTTACGGTAACACAAATTTTATTTTTAAATTAAAGAGACATTTTTTAAAATTACAATTTACATTATTGGATAATTTGATATATTTTAGGGATTTAATGGGGTTCACGAGAGGCTCAGTTTATGGTAAAAGGGTAACCCCTCAAAAATATTTTACAATGGGATACTAGGTAATAGATGGATGTTAATCAAGTATGTGGTTGTATCAGGTAAAAATTAGAAGATAATTAGGTATAAGGTGGACTATGATGTAGACCAACAGTTACTGGACATCTAATAGTTGGCTATCGGGGGTGAATTGGTTAGTCAACAGATTATTAGGAACCCATTTATTACTAAACTAGAACACATTGGGTTCAGGTTGACTATTTTTCAAAGGTATTATAATCTAATTCCCTATAAACCACTTTTATCTTTCATTAACCTAAATAAAACCATATTCATTTCTTTATCTATTTTGAGTTCCTCCTAAACATTCTAGGCTCGTCTTCCCTTTTTTGACAATCATTTGATCCAGTGATTTTCCCTAGGCATGTCTAAAATTTTCAATTCCCTTGTTTATCCCTTCACTCGCTATTTTCCTCTTATCCATGTTAAATTTACAATTAAATGTTTTTGAGTCTAATTATAGAGATTCATTGGTGTAGTATTGAATTTTAAGGCATTAAATTGAGAGTGGGATCCCTTATGCATTAAGTAGATATTAAATTCTATCTTACAATGTTTATATACATTTTAATGGAATTTTCCGCATATGGTTGGGAAAGTTTTCATGAATTTTTTCTTCATTTCATATTGAAATGAACCATAATGTTCAAATTTATGTAATTAAACCCATAGTATAATTTTGTGGGTAAAACATCTAGTGTATGTTGAAACCTATCAATGTTCCATTGTTTGAGGTAAGGCTATCTACATAGGTAAATTAAGAAAAAATTTAGTATTTATATCATTATTAAGGATGTAGTGACGTTTTTGATTGGCATAGGGAATTTATGATGAAATATTTTTAATGGGTATGTGTTTTTATGTTCACGATCCTTATATATGTAACTAATAAAGGGTGGAGAGGTTGTACTATAATGGTTCCCCTTATGGTATCATTGAGTTTGGATGTTATATTGGGCTAGTTTTTTACCATTGATAAGCATTATTTTTTAATTTCAGAAATGTGTTATAACATGAGTCAATACAATTGATTTATTAGAAATTTCTTGTGTGAGTGGATTTTATTATTATTAGTTAGTTGATTTAAATTATCTTTTTTGGGTTTACTCTTTTAGAGAGGGTTATGAACAAATATGTGGATATGTGTCCTCACCTATATTAGTGGGCGTGGTGTGGAAATTGATATTGAGAATGATGTTAATCCATCCTTGAGTGAGAGGTTTTCATATGGGAGATAGTATTGGAATAGATTAGAGGTCTTCCCCAATTTTAGAGGGTCATTTCTTAGAGATGATGTTAGACATGATATATTATTTGTGTGAGAACATATCATATGTGAGGAAGAAAAAACCATGTTCTAAGAATTTCTTTTCAAAATATGACTTTTATTTTAGAATGGAGAAAAATAGGGTTTTTCTAGTGTTTGTATTTGATGAGTTAGTGTATGATAGTTTAATAATAATTTATCCTTATATCTTACTAATTCATACACATGCATACACTCTCATGTATTAGTATCGTTTATACTATTTTTGTGTTGGTGATGTATTGTTTGGATTTATTACTCACACACAAAAAAATAATATCTATAAACTTCTATATTATATTATCCAAAATCTATCCAAATGAAGATGACAAATATATAAATTACAGGTAAGTGAATATAGTTAGTGATGAAGGTGATTCGAAGATGCACTCTATGATCTTTTACTATTTTGTCTCTATTTGTTTCTTTTTTCTATATATACTGATCGAATAATTGTGGGGATCCTTTTGAAATATATATTACTTATTATATCTTATTATTATATATCATTTGTTGATATTGGTGATCTCACAACGATTCACTATTTCATTTTCACCCTTACACAACTGTGATAAACTTGTTTTATATTGAAAATTATAAAAATAATATCAAATTTAAGTCCATGTTTTAATCATTTAGTTTTGTGTTTATCACCATAAATAAAGGAATTGTTACTTGATTTGATGAATCCATTGTAGGAGGAGATGATTTGGAGGGCCCATGATGATGTCCATGAAAAATGGTCTAAACTGCAGAGGATCCATTTACACCAGTAGACTCATCTGCATAGTACTACTGAATCGTGCATACAAATGGGAAAACATTTTGTTGGAATCTCCAATATTCATTAGGCTACATTTCATCTGATTAAACTCAAGACTCATTTTTCTATCTGGTGGCCCAACCGACCTGATCTGTCTAGCACACCGAATCTGCATGAAGTCAAAAGTGGTGTGATGTGATCTGTCAATATGTCAGGATATAATTATCCAAATTGTTCCTAACATTCGGTGGAGATAGTGAATAGGCGGGGATACAACTTTTTTATTTTTTCCAAAGAGTGATAAGGTCTTCTGGAGGTCTATAACCATGTGACAAGTGGTTCTGAGAAATCAGTGTGCTCCAAACCAACTTCCCATTTTTCTATAAAATGGAACCTTGGGATCCCCATTTTAAAGTTCTTCCATGGAGTGAAGTGCTGCCAATTTGTAGTTCCATAAGAGTACTCTCCTCGTCCTAGATGTTCTGGAGGACCCTATCCTCATAGGTGTGTCAAGGATGAAGAAGGGGTTCCACCCGAGCTTCCTCCTCCTCCCAATGACGAGCTAAACGGTGGATGATCATTTCGAGGGAGCTACCCATACTTTGGAGGAAGTTCCGACACATGATATTCTACAGGTTTTTTGTAATTTTTTGTGATAAGTATTTCAATTATTATCATCTTTGATTAAATTTTCCTCTGAAAACATTTCATTCATTATAATTACGTGAAACACTTTTTATCTCAAAACTGATTGGGTTGAGATTTCAAGTGGGAATCTTGTATTATTCAGATTAGACAAGACACGAGTCATATTAATCTCTCATATAAATAATATTTCTTTTTGATTTGGTATCATTTATTTTCAATGTTTTATACCCAAACCTTGACAACATGATTGTTGTGTCAAGGGGTGGTACTTCGATCATCATTTTAAGAGGCAAGAGGAAAGTCTTGATCTAGACAACCCTCAACCAATGGGTTCCATTAAACCATGTGTATTTTTCATAATGATGAACTAACCAAGATGTGTAGTGAAATTTAAATTATTTCCGTATCTCATCATTATAAACCAAAAACTTTATTTATAACTATTAATGTCTTTAAGTTATGTTAATTTCTTAAAACTGTTTTCAAAATCACCCCCTCTATTACTAAATGTATTCCAAATACTCACTATAAGAAACCAAATCTCAGAGAGATACGACCTAGGGTCTTCTATATACTAAAAATTCTTTTTTAAATGACAATCAGTTTTACGTGTTATGACAGAGAGGTAAAATTTTGGCACTGTTTCTGGGGAGCGCTTTGGTTTTTAGTGCACGTTTTTACAAGATTTTTTAAAATTTTTGTGAATATTTATCTATTTTATATTATACATATACCTATCTTGTTGTATTGAGATATATTTTTTGTGTAGGTTTAGTGCATGAAACATTCTAATCTGAGAGATTTGCATCCTTTTGAACCCAAACCAGAGAGGATCTTACATCAGCAACCCCGAGACGCACAAGAGTACTATTTGATGGAGGAAACACGAGAGAAGAACACTCTTCATGATCCTTCATCTTATTCTTCTAGAACCAACATTAAAACTAAAATAAACATCCATAAAATTTCATAAAATTATAGGAAATTAATATAACTAACCGCACCTGATGTATATTTCCAACCCACTTACATTCAAATGCAATACGAGTGTCCCAATTTTGAACTAAAATCCTGTCTAATTCAGTTATTACCAAGATTCCATGGACTTCCTGAATAATATACACAAAAGCATCATAAATTATTTCATACCGTGTTTTTTACTTTAAATCGTACTAATTTAGATGAAGGAAAATTTAATCTTAGAGCATTTACTTTATCATTAGAAGATAATGAAAAAATTTCGCATTACTATATTAACTCACCAATAAGAGGTATGGCAGACATGACATGAATTTTTCTTAAATAATATCTCCTATCCTCTCAAAATGCAACAATAAGGAATGAAATATGGGGCATAATAAAATCTCAAGGGGAAACACATAATGAATGTTGGACAATATTTAAAATATTATGTTCAAGTTGTTAATACCATCAAATAAGTTATAAAATTTTAATAAATTATTTTTATGAAAGTTTAATTTGAATTGATCATAACATGATTGATGCTACTACAGGTGGTTCCCTAGAAGATAAAACCCCAATCTCTGCATAAATCCTGATTGATATCATTGTGAAGAATACTAAAAAATTAGGTTCAAGGTATAGTGTACCCATTCAAGGATTCCACATGGTAAAAAGTACAGAATTCTATAAGAAGGTGGACAAAAATTTCGAAGTGTTATGTACCCTCCTTTGACAACTTTCTTTTTTTCAAGGGAAATCCAAATATCCTCCTCCCATCCATTGTGGAATCAACACTTATGACACCCATTATTCATATCAATTCTCCCAATTGACAGAAACTTTGGAGAGTTGTGAGGCAATCTTTCTAGGACTCCCCTATAACAAACCCTTTATGCAAGAACCTTACTATCCATCCATCCCAATGTGGAAAGAAAACCAAGAATATTGGAAAGGTGGTTATTCAAACTAGCCTCATCAACCATGAAACCAACATGTGTAGAGTATTCATCCACCACCACCACTCAGAATTCCTTAACCACAACAAAGTCCATACAAATAAACCCCTCCAAAACCCGAGCCTAGCATAGAATACATGATAAAACAAATGGCTTCCAGCAATCTCCAATTCCAAAAAAAACCACCCAAGCAGCCATACTAGAAATAAAAATCCAATTATTTTATCCTTCCAACTTGGTGGGGGAAATCCAGAGTCATGGGTTAGGTAAACTACCGTCACAACCCTTCCCCTGGGGCTCGTGCCGTAACTACCCCAAGACTGCCTTCCATAGGCCAGGGGATGGTGACTAGCACTGGAAAGGCATATCCCTATAACGGGAATGCATTTACTTTAACCTTTTATAAACACAGAGTGAAATATCACAACATGAAGAAACCATGATGTAAACTGCTATAGTAAAATTTCTGTTGAATAAAAAAGGGGAGAAAATACAAGGCAAACTAGAAAGTATAAGTACAACTGAAAATAGAAAACAGATCCCAGATCATCCTCCAAGGATACTCTCTGAAGGGTAGGTAAAACTCATGATTAGTATTCCTCAGTCACGTCGCATCAAAAGTTACACCTCTGAGCACTGTCTTTTCCTAGATCCCTTATCCTTGATAAACGTTGTATGTCATCTGCACCTAACACAAGAGGGTGAGGGCGAAGCCTGTGGAGGGGTGAGTATTACAAAACAAATCCGGGAACCCATGTCCCCCGACGGTATCCCAGAGTTACACAAAGGAAAACCCTAAAAGAAAGATCTCAACCACAAATCATGATGTAGTCAACAACTCTACTTAGTTATATGCCCATACATATACCTAATTTATCAATATGTACTCTTCAAATACATGAGGGAAGAATACCACAAAAGTAACACCATTAAGTTAAAAGTACCACACAGGTAACACCATGAAGCTAACACAATGAAGGTAAAAGTAACACACAGGATCTGATCCACTTGGGATAGATAGGTACTTACCCCCACTAATCCAAATACAGTCTGACCCACATAGGATATATATGTAATAACCCCCACTGACCAAAACAGGACTAGACCCACACATGATCGATATGCTCTGACCCACACAGGATTGCTGAGCATTGAACCACATAGGATCTGAACCACAATGGATCGGTATGCATTGACCCACATAGGAAATCTGAGCGCTCACCCACACTGGATTGGTGCTGACCCACACAGGATCGCTCGGTACTAACCTCAGTATGATCTTTCTCCAACCTCCACCTCACTTACATCCACTAGATTCCCGCTCATAGCACGTTTGTAAGAACCTTTCCTCAATCCATCGACCATAACTCAACTGCCACGAGGTTCCATGAAAATGTATCCCAACAGACCACCATGATGTAAGGTTTCCAACGCGACAGACAATGCATCAATCATCCAACCGTTCTATGACTTATAAGAGTTTAGTTCTGATGGACCGATTGGATTTGGGTTCAATCAAACCTGTCTGCACTCCAACTTTCACCAAAACACAATTGGAGTATACCAACAGGTCTCCCTCATTCTCGGGGTTTTGGCACCATAGACAGTTCATCAAATGGATGTATGATCTACAAGTTACCCCCCCTTTTTGAGAAACGGGGGTGAACACAGCTTGGTCCGGACGAGCTTGGTCGGGCCCACCGAAATATGACAAAGAGACCACTTCCCAAAAGGGATCTGAATTCCACTGGCAACGTGTTGAACGGACACACGGTTCGTCAGTTAAGGGTGTTTCTTTATTCAATGATCGGTTGTGTCTGAGCTAGGTCCAAATCCGTCTGGTCGGCCCGACGTAACAGGTCCAAGGTTCTTCCTGACCCCACTTAGATCCACATCACTATTGGTCAGCCCGGTTTACTGGGTCCGAACCGTCGGGGTTGTCCTAGATCGGGTAGTGTGGTCGGGCCATAGTTGGCCTGGCCAGTCTGGTGGGGATCGACCCACCCGTGTTTTCTCTCTATCCTAAGGGTTCGGTCCGACCCACTGGTGGGTCAAGCCTGCATCCGACCGAAGAAAAACTAGTCTTCCCATCTGGCCCTGCAGGTGCAGGGCCATTTCGGCCAGCCGATGGGGCAATGCCCCACCACTTAATTGTTAGCCGCTTTGGCCAACTAGTGGTTAGCCAACCTGGCACGGGGCGAGGGCTGCACCGCTCTCCACCAACCGGGCCACCTGCGGGCCCTGCCTTCTATCCCGTGGGGTTGACGTGGGATGGAAACTTCTGTCCTCCACAACATGCCTCTAGCACCACCCTCCACCACCCGCAGTTGGTTTCCATAGGTCTCCTCTGTCCGCCGCTGGCTTGGTGCGGTATCGATTCGGTAGTTTCTTCCTTGCTGCCATCATCTTCTTGATGTTGTCACCCTAAGTAAAACTTCCCCAAAGAACGCAACATAATAGGAGTAGTGGGGGGGGGGGTATGGGCCTCGTTCGTTTGGGCAGAACACTCCATGTTAATATGATAATGAATGGAAGAAAGAAAAAGATCTATGAAAAACGTTGAACAAACCCCCTACCTCAGGATCATTGGAGAACTCCCACGATTTAGGAAGAGTCTATGTTTGTCATCCCCACAACAAGCCGCCAATGATTCTACTCAAGCATCATCCATCAGTTCGTGATTCGGTGTCACTAGGCACTGCCTATTGGAACTGGCTCTGTCCTCAACGTGAATGGAGGTGCGACACATTATCTGAAATTCGTTTCTTGGTGAAGTCATTCCAATACCTCTCCTCATGCTCCTTATAAATAGTAGAGTGGGAGGGTGAGTAACACCAATGGAATTAATGGAGGTTCATTTAATAGGAACTATCCTAATTCCATCAACGTTGTTACAAAGGATTTTAGGAGTCAATACATTTAATGGATTGACACGTTGTTGGTCCCTCCTCTTCTGCTTGTCCATTGGAGGAAGATGAAAGCGAGAAATAAAATAATATTGTTATTTTATTATTCTCATAAAAGTCCAAAAATCTAACTTTTTCTCCAAAATTACTACGTTCGAAGTTAATCCACCATTAAGTGAATCCTGAAACTATAGATTCATCGGATCCCTCATATATTTTATATGAACACCGATTCAAGAGATATAAAACTTTGCTCATGTGTTTAATGAACATGTCTTAAAAAAAGTACACCAATTCATTCTGGGCACATCAGGCCTCGGAATCATGCACTCTCATTTTTTTCAGACCCCTAATAATTCTATATAATTATAAAAATTACAAGGAAAAATTCAGGTCTTTACATTATCTACACCTTAGGACTTTTCATCTGTGAATGTCACAACATATACTAAGAAAACAAATGGGGGGTACTATGAATGAATCTGACCCCCCCCCCCCCCCCCCACTCCCATGTGCTCTCCTAGATGTTCTTCTGATGCCAGAAAACACGCACCTAAGGTTTCTATTTTCAATGAAGGACCCACTGATTTCGATCCTCAATCTCCATTGGATGCTCTGTACATGTCACCGCATCATCAAAGTCCAGCTCGTCGTGGTTGATGACATGAGATGGGTCATGCACGTATCTCCTCAGCTGGGATATGGTGAAGAAATATGGAACCTTCCCCAACTTTGGTGGTAGTTCCATGTAGTATTACACCTCTCCAATCCTCCAAATTATCAGAAATGGTATGATAAACCTCGGGGATAACTTACCACCCCGGTCAAATATCTACAAACCTCGTCATGAAGAGACCCGTAAGAAGACATGGTCTCCCTCCTCGAACTCTAAAGGTCTCATTATCTTGTCATTATAAGACTTTTATTTACTCTATGTAGTCGTCATTCTTTCCTGGATGATCTTCACCTTCTCAGTGATAGTCCGTACCATCTCTGGACCCATAAGTGCAGACTCCCTTGTACTTGTCCAACATATAGCATATCAGCAACGTTGACAGTATAAGGCCTCGAATGGTTCCATACTGATGGTGCAGTGATAGTTGTTTTTTATGCGAACTCCACCAAGAGAAATTGATCCTCCCCACTGTAGCCAAAATCTATGACACAATCCCTTAGAATGTCTTATAATGTCTGTATGGTCTACTCTGACCATCCATCTTTGGATGAATGGGGGAGTTGAAATGTAGCTGAGTCCTAAACTCCTCCTGTAATCCCTTGCATGACCAGGATGTAAAACATGTGTCATGGTTAGATATGATCGTCGATGGCACCCCATGAAGCCACACAATCTCCTATACGTAGATGCATCCCAAGCCCTCTACTGATCACTACTCTCGGATGGGTAAGAAGTGGGGCGACTTGGTGGGTCAGTCAATGATCACCCAGATGAGATCATGTCCCCTAGACGTACGTGGAACATATGTCACAATGTCCATGGGTATACCATCCCACTTCCACTCAGGTACCTCTAGAAGGTGCACTAAGCCTACTGGAACCTGATGCTCGACCTTCAATTGATGAAAAGTGAGAAATCCTGAACTAAAATCTTCTAGTACCTTCTTAATCCATGGACACCAGTACTGATTCCTGAGATCCTAGTACATCTTCGCTAATCCAATATGTACCGCTAAAGGAGAAATATGGAACTCCCTCAACACATCCTCTTGTAGTGCCACTGAAACCATGGTGTGTCCACTGAATAGGATGACATGATCCACACCTTTAGAAAATCGATAAATTTCATGTCTTGTAGATATCCAAGCACTTCATACCTTGAATTCATTGTCCCCATGTTGTGCCTCTCGAACTTGGTGAAGAAGTTGGGGAGTGACTGTCTGGAGGTAAGCTTCTCCTTCTCTATCCACAATGGATATCTGGAACACAGATAACTTCTATGTCACCTCACTCAACAATTGTAAACTTGACCTCCTACTAAATGTGTATTCCACTACATTCCCCTTCCCAGGAGTATAAACTATATCAATGTTATAGTCATGTAGGAACTCAAGACAATGTTGCTAGCTCAGGTTCAGGTCCATCTGCGAGAATATATACCTGATACTCTTGTGATCACAGTAGAATGTAAACCCTTCACCCGTCAAGTTGTGTCACACCATCTTCAAGGAAAAGACCATTGTTTCTAACTCTAGGTCTTGGGTAGCATAGTTTTTCTCATGCTGTCTCAGCTGTCGTGAACCATAAGCGATCACTTCTCGCTCCTGCATAAGGAAACACCCATGTATGGTCCCTGATGCTTCGTAATAGACTACATACCCAACACCCTCTATTGGTAGCCTAGTGATGGGGGAACTCATCAGTCTATGCCTCAGCTCCTAAAAACTATGGTGGAAACTCTATGTACACACGATGGGATATACCTTCTTCGTAAATGCTAACATGGGTGATGCATCTCTGGAAATGTCATGCATGAATCTCCGGTAGTACCCAGCCAACTCCACGAAATTACGCAAAACAATCATAGTATTGGGTGGTTCTGAAGCCAACACATCCTCTATCTTCAACGGATCCACTTCAACTCCAGGATCCTTGATAACATGTCCTAGAATGTGGACCTCTTGAATCCAGAACTAGTAGTTCGAGACCTTACCACAAGGTCGGTGATCTAGGAGTGTATCCATAACTATCTACATATGATAAGAATGCTCCTCCTCCATTGCTGATTATAACAGGATGTAGTCAATGAAGACCATAATGAAGCGATCAAGGTATGGATGGAAGATCATGTTCATGAGTCCCATGAACACTGCTGGGGAATTGGTCCGGCCGAATGGCATAACCAAGAACTCATAGTGGCCATACCGACATCTGAAGGTCATCTTCTACACATCCTCATCTCTTAACCTGAGATGATGACAGCCTGATCTGAGGTAAATCTTCGAAAACCAATGATCTCCCTTCAGCTGATCAAAAATATCATCAATCCTCGGATGTGGATACTTGTTCTTCACAGTCACCTAGTTCAGGAGACGATAATCTACACAGAGTCTCAAACTCGAATATACCATCTTGGAGAACAAAATCGAGGCTTCCAATGGAGACACAATGGGACTTCTGAACCCCATCTTCTATAAGTCCCCTAACTATACTTGTAACTCATGAAGCTACACAAGAGCCATCCAATAAGCTGGCATAGATATCAGTTCCACCCTAGGAAACATGTCGATGTAAAAGTCTACCTATCTATGTGGAGGTAGTCCCAGAATATCTTCAGGAAAGACGTCAGCCTATAGGCCCACAACTACATGATAGCTCAGACTCTCCGCCTCATCGTCCACGAGGGTAAGGCTAGGAAACTGATGTGTGATTGGCTGCACCCTCCTCCACAAACGTCCATCATGTGCCACAAAGTTTCACTCCTCACCGTTGAGGGAAACCCTAGTCCTATACTCACAAAACACCCCACATTTCTCCTAATACAGTCAATCTGAGCATATCATGTGGATAACCAATCCATTAACAAGAAGACGTCATAAGACCTCAATGCCCATACTAAAAGATCTAAGCTGAATCTCATGCCTCCTAGAGTAATCTTACACTTCTAGAACCAGTGTGTAATCGTCGACTCCGCTACCATAGGAGTCTCAAATAGCAAGGATCAATCCAACAGCTTCGTTGGAATCTAAGAGTTCTGAACTAGTATCACAGAAATCAAAGAGCGACTATTGCATGTTTCTATAAGTACTGTAGCTAGGGTAAAAAAGACACAGATTGTACCACAATTCATCCCTAGAGCGTCGTGGTCATAGGCCTCAGCTGTTTGGAGCTGAGCTCTCCCCTATCCCCCAGATCCCTATTGTCGGGGTGAACCACCTAGAGGTGGTGGGGGAAGAACATCGAATCACCACCCATAACCTACTGCAGACCTAGCTACTCTGCTATGTCCTCCACCTTGTGGACCACCTCGCTCAAACCTCTACCTTTTCCTTGGCAATCCCTCGACCGTCAACTGGTCGTCTGTATGGCGGGTCAGGCAGAAGCGAGCCATGTGACCCTGCCCACCGCACGAGTAGCACTACCTTATCCTCAACTGTCCTCCTCTATGCCGTGAGCCCCTCACCGTCACCCTAGTATCTTGAGGTCATCCAACCGAAGGTTTGGAACACTTGGGCCCCTACATAATCCATCTACTACCTGCAACGGATAAATCCACTTCCTGATGTACGGTGGTGGCTCTCGCTATCAGATCATGTTCAGCTAGGAATCTCCCCACCAAAAGCACTCGTTCTACCACCCCATCTTGCATCAGAATGCTGACTGATATCATCGATGCTATGATCTCCTGTCAATGACCCTGCTCGAAGGTCTGAGCCCTTGAGAAAGGGTCATGTACCATGTTAGTGTAGTAGTGGGAGATATCAGTGAACCCCACCATGTACTGGGCCACGGTCATGTTGCACTACTGTAAGTGCAGCAGCTCTTGTATACGCATTGATCATAGCATTTCTGGAAAAAACTATGCCCTGAAAGGCCCTCGAAGTCCACCTTGGTGAGGTTTACCTCATCTTGTAACTGGAGTGTCAGACTCCACTATCTCCCAGCTTCTCCCTAGAAGTGACTGGCACCTTGGATCACCATCAGATCAGCTGGTGTCCCAGCTAAATGAAATTCTATGTCCACAACCTCCATCCAGTCCTCAGCCACCGACTGATACTTCTTGCCTCAGAACATCAGAGCTCACTGGTGCTGAAACTCATTCAATGCGCTCATTCGGTGTGAAAACTATACTACTGGGGCAGGTAGCATCGGTTTCCCAATAGATGGTGGTTCTACTGGTGCACCACTAGATAGTAATATCACCATAATTGGGCCCTGCACCGAAGCCTCGTAGCTCGGTGGGACGTCATCGTGTACTCTATCGTGAATCTTGGTTGGTTGTCTACTTGGAGGAATCCTGAAAGAAAATAGGTGTGCCATAGTCAATATGTTATACCTGGTTAGATGACTCAAACTAAATAAATAAAAAACTTTTCAAAACACACGCAATCACTATTTTTGTGAACTGAACCAAAAATCAGAATTCTCGGTCCTGGTGTATGGATATGTTGGTTGTCCCACTAGCAGTGGATTCAACAAACTGAAAACTACACTCATTACACTTAACACTATTTCTACATTGAAATGATCAGAGTCCTAGTTCTTTGGTAAGGCCAAATCCTCTGATACCACTTTGTCACAACTCGTCCCCCAGGGCCCTGGATGTAACTACCCAAATCCATCCTTCTATTGGCCATGGGCTGGTGACTAGCACTGAAAAGGAATATCTCTATCATGAGAACTCATTTCCTTTAAACTTGTATGAACACAAAATAAAAGAACATAAAAAGAATCAACCACGAAGTAAAACTGGTGTAGTAAAAAGTGTTCTGAAAAAAAGGTCCCGGAATAAAGCCCAACTGGAAAGTACAAGTACAACTAAAAAGAGGAAAAAACTATAGGATCTTCCTCCAAGGATCCTACCTGAAGGGTAGGTACCGCTCACAATCAGTAGTCCTACGTCATGTCGCATAAAATGGTCCACCTCTGAGCACCATCCTCTCTTGGCCCCCTCAGCCTCAATCAACGCTGTCTGTCATCTGCATAAGACACAACATGGTTCAAGAGAAGCCCACGCACAGTTGAGTATAACAATACTCAGTAGGGACCCCATGATCCCCAAAGGTATCCTAGAGTTCCACAAAAGAAAACCCAGCAAGCACGATCTCAACCACAAAGCACGAAGTAGTCAACAACTATACTTAGGTATATTTCCTTAAAAATACCTAAGTTATCAAGATATACATGTCTCATACAAGAGGGAAGAATACTACAAAGGTAACACCATGATGGTAAAAGTGCCACACAGGTAAAACCAAAAATAAATAAAAATAATGATAAAAGTACCACAAATGATATCATCAGCCTAGGATCGATAGGTACTAACCTCCACTGACCCAACCAGGATCTGACCCACACATGATAGATATGTAACAACCCCTTTTGACCCACACATGATCTAACCCACACTGGATTGATATGAGCTGACCCACAGAGGACCGCTGAGTGCAAACCCACACATGATCTAACCCACACAGAATTAGTATGCACTGATCCAAAATGGATTTCAGAGCACTGAACCCAACAGGATTGTTGAGAACTGACCCACATAGGATCTAGCCCACACAATATCGGTGCTGACCCACATAGGAGTGCTTAGTAAAAACATTTGTATGATCCTTCTCCAACCTCCACCTCACTGCTAGCCATTATATTTCCACTCATAGAACATTTGGTAGAATTTTCCCTCAATACATAGGTTGTACCTCAACCTCCATGAAGATCTACGATGATGTATCCCAAAGGACCTCCATGTCATAAGGGTTCCAACGCGACAGAGGGCACGTCAATCAGATGCCCGGTCTATGAATTATAAGTATTTTAGTTCAGAAGGCCTGGTTGGATTGAGGTTAGATCCAACCTAGACACACACCAACATTCCCAAAAACTCAAGTGGATTATACCAAAAGGATCTCCTTATCATAATGGTTTATAAATCGCAGACGATTCATTAAATGGATGCCATGTCTGCTAGTTACACCCATTTTTGTTAAACGGGGGTGATCACACCTTGGTCTGACCCAACTCGGTCGGGACCACCAGAATATTCCAAAGGGGCCGCTTCCCAAAAGGGATCTCAAATCCACTTATGGCGTGTTGAACGGACCCTTGGATTGTCAGTTGCAGGCATTTCGTTATTCGGGGACTGGTTGGGGCTGGACGCGGTCCGACTCGGTCAGGCTGGCCCAAAATAATGGGTCTTGGGATCTAACTGACCATGGTTGGGTCTGAAATGCTATGATTCAGCCTGGTTTACTGGGTCTGGACAATTTGGGTGGGCACAATTTGGTTTGCAGGCCTGTTCCATGGTTGGCCCGGCCCATCGGGTGGAGCTCGGCGCATCCACATTGGCCCACCAGGCCGCGGGTTCAGTCTAGCCCACTGGGCCACGGGTCTGGTCCCCTGGGCAGGTCCTACATGATCATCTGGCCCACGTCCGTCCTGGTCCACCAAAAGGGGGACTGTTCATCCATGTTTCCCATGTGGGTGCAAGGCCATTTCTGCCAGCTGGTGGGGCACTGCCCCACCGCATAACAGTTGGCTGCTTTGGCCAACTGGGGGTCCTCCAACCCAATGCGGCATGAGGTTCGCGCCGCTCTCTAACATCTGTGGACCACTGGATATGGCTGTTTCCATTGGAGGTTCCTATGGGCACCACCCCTTGTCTCACGCGGTCGGCTCGGGCCAGCCGCCTCCTACCTCTACGGTGCCTCGACACGCACCTCCCTCCCCCAAGCCTGACTAGTTTCCTCGGGTCTCCTCTAGCCACAGCCGGCCGCTGCCGACTTAGCGCACCAGCGGTTCCGGGGTTTCTTTCATGCAGCTGTCGTATTCCCATTGTGGTCACCCTTATGAAAAAATCCCTGAAGAACGCATCATAAATGGAGCACCGGGAAGTCTGGGCCTTGATCGTTTGGCTCAAACCCTCTGTGTTAATATGATAACGAATGGAAGAAAGTAAAATATCAATGATGAACTTTATATAAACCCCCTACCTCAAGTTCGTTTAAGAAGACCGACGATTGAGGAAGAGCAGGTGTTTGTCTTCCCTGCAACCAGCCGCCAACATTGCAGCTCAAACATTGTCCTTCAGTTCGTGATTCAGTGTCGCTCGGCGCCAACCGCTAGAACCGGCTCCGTCCTTCAAGTTATTGGCATCATGAAACATTATCAAAACATCGTCTCTTTGTGAAGACATTCCAATACCTCTCCCCAAGCTCCATATAAAATGGAGAGGTATAGGGTGAGTAATTCCTGTGGAATTAATGGATGTTCATTTAATAGGAACCTTCCTAATTACAACAACACTGTTATAAAGGTTCTGAGGATTCAATCCATTTAATGGATTGAAAAGTCATTGGTCCCTACACTACCGATTGTTTGTTGGATGAAAAATAAAGGGAGAAATAAAATAATATTGTTATTTTATTATTCTCTTAAAAGCCCCAAAATCAATATTTCTCTCCACACATACTACGATCAAAGTGAAGCCTCCTTTAACAAAATCCCGACAATGCGGATTCAACGGTTCCCTCAGTTTTTTAATCCAAGCACCGGTTGAAAATATAGAAAATTTCGGCCGCACGTTTACTGAATATACCTTAAAAAATGTTACGAAACTCATTCTTGACACACCAGGCCTCAGAATTAGGTGCCGTAAATTTTTTGTAGACTCTTAAAAATTCCATATAATTAGAAACAATTACATGGAAAAAACAGGGTCTTTAATAATACCATGTCAACCAGTAGTTAACCCTAGGGATAAGGGAAATGTTAGTTCCACCACCCTTCGGAGTGGAACAAAACATAAAAGAAAAATGACCCCTCCACTAGATTCATCATCTCCTAAGGAAACCACCATCCCAATGACTATAAATAATTCAAAATGAAGTAGAACCTTGTCCTAAGATAATCCCTTCCAAAGGGAAGAGTGTGTCTTTTGATGGGTCACCATGCCCAACCATTCTTCTTCCATTTCCCCAAATTTCAACCCAACCTGGAAAAAAAGGAAATTGAACATGATATGGAAATAATGGAAACTTGAAAAAAAAGTGCAGGTTAACATCCCATTGATTGATACCTTGGTGAAAATTCCACGATACACCATGTTTCTATAGGAAATGTGTTCACACCGAAGGCAACATTGAGGTGATGAGATGGTGAGCTTGGGGAGGAATGTTTAAGAATTAATAGATCCATCACCTCAAATCATGTTCAATGATCTTGGAACATTATAAATTCCATGCACCATAGGGGAGTATTATTTTTCAAATGCAATGATTGATTTAGGTGCTTCTCAAAATGTGATGACTCACTCTATTTACTCTTCTTGATAGGTCAGTGATCTAATACACACAATAATAGTAATTCAGATAGAAAATTTGAGTATAGAACACCCAACTGGTGTGTTAGAGGATGTCCTTATGAGGGCTCAAAATTAAAATTTTCCTACTGATTTTTATGTACTAAAAATGGACGATAAGAGGATGAATGGACATGCCCCAATTATATCAGCGAGTCCTTTCTTGAAAACCACCAAAATAATAATTAATGTCCATAATGGTACATTATATATGGAATTTGGTGGTGACATAGTCCATTTCAACATCTTTGATGCCATGAAGAACCCCTTAGAAGAACATTACTCTCTCTATATTAATTCTATATATATACTCCCTTCCCTTGAAAAACATCATTTCATTCCCCTGATCCCCTAAATGAGTTTTAATTTTTTATTGAAATTATAGGAGATGATTCATGCATTGATTTTTGTAGTGGTATAGAGAAATGAAATTCTTGATTTTTGACTGATGTTTTCTTGAACACAGAGGACCCTCTAACCATTGATGATACTGTTATGTTTGTAAAAGCTTATTCCTCATCTGAGGATGATACCATTGAACAGTTAGATGTGATTAGTGACCTCTCACAGACACAAACACTCCCATAAATCAAAAATGCACCTGAATTGGAACTAAAATGACTACCTCAACATTAAAATTATTCCTATCTGTGGAATGGAAACAAGCTTCATGTCATCATTTCTAGTTCACTCCCTCCTGGGGATGAATTGAGACTACTTGAACTAATGATGGAGTATAAGCATGCATTGGGATGGACGCATTTACAAATTCATTTTATATGACCCTCAATTTTTAAAAATCATTTTTTTGTTAAATGATGAGGCTAAACCAGTGAGGATGTCACAAAGGCGGCTGAAACCAAACCACCAAGATGCTTTGAAAAAAGGAGGTAACAAAATTATTGGGCATTGCAATCATTTAACCCATATCTGACAACCAATGGGTTAGTCTCATTCAATTCGTTCCTAAAACAACTAACCTTATAGAAATAAAAAATAAAAATAATGAATTGGTTCCAAATTGTGTGTAGAATAGTTTGTTTGTTAGCATAGACTATCGCTGACTAAACCAACACACTAGGAAAGGGAATTTCCATTATCCATTCATTGACCAAATGCATGAGAGGCTCGAGGGAAATTCCCAATACTGTTTCCTTGATGGGTGTCCTGGATACTTACATGTCCATAATTCCCCTGAGGATCAGGAAAATACAATCTTCACTTGACCCTTTGGCGCATTTTCATATAACAGGATGCCATTTTGGCTGTGCAATGCTCCTGGTACTTTCCAGCGATGTATGGTTAGTATTATTCTAGAATACCAATAGAATTTCATGGATGTTTCATGGATAATCTCACTATTTATAGATCCTATTTTGATGAATGATTGATTATACTTTCGTTATTCTTAAATCACTTCATTGAAAAGAATATTGAATTAATTTTTGAGAAATTGTATTTCATGGTGAGACAAGGTATAGTTTTGGGAAATGTCATTTATGGGGATGGTATCCAAGTAGATAAATCAAAATTGGATTTTATTTCTTCCCTAACCTTCCCCAAAAATATATTGTATGTGAGGTATTTCCTAGGTCATGCTGGATTTTACCATCATTTCATTCGTGAATTTAGTAAAGTTACACTACTCCCCTCCCGGTTTCTCTGAAAATAAGAATAATTTTTTTTGATAAAGAATATAATGAATATTTTAATAAATTAAAATATAGGCTCACGTCACCCCCGGTAATCCAACCACCTCGGTGGGATTTTCCATTGGATCTCGTGTTTGACGGCTCTAACTATGAAGTTAGGGAAGTCTTATAAAAAGGGTCGATCGAGGTCCACATGTCATTGTATATGCCTCACATACTTTGGACCCTGCCCATGAAAACTAAATCACAACAGAAAAATAATTCCTTCCCATTGGGTTTTCCTTCTAAAAATTCTGTTCATAACATTTGGGGTCCAAATTTATTGTGATCTCAGACTATGAATCCCTCTAGTATCTCATTAAGAAACTGGAAGCCAAACCATATCTCATTCTCTAGATGCTCCTCCTTCCAGAATTCAATTTATAAATTAGATATAAAATAGGAGTAGGGAATGTGGTGGATAACCATATCTGTAGGATCCACCAATCCTCAGACATTGACTCATCCCCCCATATTCCATTAAATGATATGTTTACGGATGAGCAACCTTACTATGTTCATGGTGTGATTCCTTGGTATTCTGAAATATTAAATTATTTTGTATCATATTTCATTCCTACTAATTTATACAATAACCAGGACAACCCTCTAAAAAATGAGTCCCATTATGACCCCTACCTTCAGTGCACATGAAGTGATCATGTCCCCATGCATTGTGTTCCCGATAGTGAGTTTCAGTCCGTCCTTAGGTTCTGCCCCACTCTTTCTTATGAGGGCTACTTTGGTCCCCATTGGACTGCACACAAGGTCCTCGATTCTAGTCTCTTTTGGAAAAAATGGTTTTGGGATTCCCATTAATTCATTAAATCATGTCCTCACTGTCAAAGAATTGTTAATGTATCTAAAAGAATTTATATTCCAAAAAAACTGTAATCTTCCATGAAATTTTTTATGTTTAGGGAATTGAATTTTTGGGGTCATTTCATAAATCATTTGGTAACCTATACATTCTCTTGGCAATGTATTATGTTTCAAAATGGGTAGACGCACAAGCTACAAGGACAGATTATTCTAAGGTAGTTGTCCAATTTTTTAGAACCCAAATTTTCATTAAGTTTGGATTACCTAGGTTCATCATCAGTGACCAGGGTTATCATTTCTGTTACCAAACAATGAAGTATCTTTTGCATCAGTATGTGGTCTGGCATCGAGTGTATATTACTTATCACCCACAGACCAATGGTCATGTCAAGGTGTCTAATAGAGAAGTAAAATAGATTTTTGAAAAAATGGTTCAACCCATTACAAAAGATTCGAGTCTTACCCTCGACGATTCATTATGGTCGTACCTTAATTATTTCAAAAAACGCATTGGCATTTCACTATATCAGTTTGTGTTTGGAAATATTTGTCACCTCCCTATTGAGATTGAGCACTGGGCCAACTAGGCTATTAATCAATGCAATTCATTTCTTTCTGGTGCAGGTTCTCAAAGGAAGATATAGATTCAGGGGCTAGAGGAAATTCATAGAGATGCATATGAGAACCCCAGGATTTATAACGAGAAAACCAAGGCTACCCCCGACCGTCTCATCCTTCATCGTGTGATCCACATTTGGTAGTAGGTATTCCGTTACAATGCTAGGCTAAAGTTGAATCCATTTAATCTTTGTTCCCACTATTTTGGACCATAAACGTTTACTAATGTCTTTATATTTAGTGTTGTCCATGTTCAAACTGAAGAAACCATGAAAACCTTCACTGTGAATGGGCAGTAGTTAAAGAACTTCCATGAATCCACTCTAGAGTCCCTGATGGAGGAACTCAAAGTTTAAGAGAAATTCTTTGAATTACACTTACCATGTTGTATCCTTCCTTCCCACATTATATTTTAATATAGTCATGAAACTGCACACTTTATGTGTGGGGGGAGGGTATATTACTAAGTTAGTTAGTAATTTTCTTCATCTTTATTCTTTTTCTCTTTTTAGCTTGCGGAATTGTATTGTCACTTTTTTCCATTTTCCTCCCACTCACCTTTTTGCTGGAATGTTACATTTTTTGTTCTCACTTTATAATGGAAAATGATTCTCATTTATCAATGGATGTTATTGAAAATGCATGTGGAATTTCCATATTTCATGTTGTTTTAGCATTCCAAAAAAATTTGGATGCAATGTTCATTTCAGAAAAAACTCAATATTGTGGGGTGAATTTCTTTTGAAATTTAGTTCATTGTCCATGATATAAATGGTAGTATAATTTTGAAACCTTTTTGAAGAATGAATCCCATTTTGTGAATAGTTTAAGGGAAAATATTTCACTTAATTTCTCCACAAGAATTTTCACCCAACCATAAAGTGTGAAAATTTCTACGTAATATAATGTAAATAGAAGTTAGTTTTATTTTTATATACTTTCCTTAATCATTTTCCATAAGTTTATTCCTTATCCTATCAATTTCATTACTGCCCTAGATAGACCTTTGTAGGCCCTAAAAAAGGTGGTTGTATATTGGGCAGGTCAAAAACCACCCTTCCTCAACCTTTGATCATTTTATAACTATTAAAATTATTCTCGTGGGAAGAACAAACAAGGGTTCTGAGAAGACGGTGAGATATTTTCCAAGTAAATTTTTTGAAAAATTACTAAATGAGGGGACTGATCAAAGGTACAACATATGGGGATATCTAGGTTGGGAGATTATGGTTTGACTTTTGGGATTTCTTAATTGAGTGGGTCTTGAAATTTTATTGCAAAGGATATGGGGAATGTTCAATTTAAATGATCATGAATGTAGAAAATTATAAAAATAACTTATATTTACTTGATAAAAAGTGGAAATAATAACATGAAATGTTTGACACACAAACATGTGGAGAATTAGTGACATTATTAACTTTTGAATTATTTTCTTTGATTGGTATCATGCATCTCTTAGAATTTCATTTCGATACATTTTTTGAGGTGTCTTTTTCCATGATCATTGATATTAGCTCCTCGGTGTGATTTTGTGCTTTGATCACATTTATATTAGGAGTTAAATTTTCATTGAATGGTAAATATTTATAATTTTGGAAATATCTACATTCATAATTTTTAGAATTATGAATTTTCCTAGGAGTGAAAATGATTAGGTGTGGGGTTGTGATCACACTGTGATTCACTGTTTCATTTTCACCCTTAAACCAATGTGATAACCATATTTTATATTGAAAATTATAAACAAAAATAACAAATTTAATTCCATGTTTGAATCATTTATTTTTTGTTTATCACTATTAAAAGGTGAAATGTTACTTGTTTTCTTGATTCCAGATTTGGAGGGCCCATGATGATGTTTATCAAAAATGGGGAAAACTGTGCAGGATCCATGAACACCAGTAGAATCATCTCCACACTGCAATAGAATTGTGCATCCCAGTGGGATAAGATTTTGTGTGATGTCCAAATATTCATTGAGATAAATTTAATATTAATAAATCCAAGAAACATTCATCTATATGGAGGCCCAACCGACCAGATCTGTCTAGCACACCAAATTTGCACGAATTCAAAAGTTGTGTGTGGTGATATGTCAATATATCATGCTCTACATAACCAAATGGTTCCCAAAATTTGGTTGAGACAGTCAAGTGGTGGGGATACCTCCTTTTTATTTTCTCTAAAGCGAGATAAGGATATCTAGAGGTCGAAAACCACGTGACAAGTGGTTTTTAGAAATCTGTGTGCTCAAAACCAGCTTCCCATTTTCCTACAAAATGGAACATTGGGCTTCCCATTTGTATGTTAGGCCAAGGAGTGATGTGAGTCCAATTTGGAGTTCCATAGGAGTCCTCTCATCATCCTATAATTTATGTAGGCCCCTATCCTAATAAGGGAGATCAAGGATGAATAATGAGTTCTACATGATCTTTCTCCTCCTCCCGATGTCGAGCTAAATGGTGGGTGATCAATTTGAGAGACCTAAAAATACTTGGGAAGGAGTTCCAACACATGATATTCTACTGGTGTTCATTTATTTTTTTGATAAAAATTTCACTAATTTTTAAATTTTATGCACTTCCCATCTTAATAAATTTCATTCATTATAATTAAGAGATCCACTTTTTATATCAACACCTAATGAGTTGAGAATTCAAGTGGAAATATTGTATTATCCAGATTAGACAAGACAATAGTCCATTTTATCTGACACATACACAATATCTCAATATGATTTTGTAGAATTTCTTTTCTATGTTTGATACCCAAATCTTGACTACACGATTATTGGGTCAACGGGTTTTACTTTGAGAATCATTTTAAGGGGAAGGAGGAAATTCGAGATCTCGACAACCCTCAACCAAAGGGTTCCATTAAAACATGTGTATTTTTCAGAATGATGGACTCACCAAGATGTTTATTGAAATTTAAATGATATCCTTATCTCATAATTCTAAAACACCATCTTTATTTATCAACTATTAAAGACGTTATGTTAAGTTATTTTCTTAAAACTATTTTCAAATTCACCCACTATTTTAGTGATCTTTATTAAAAATAAACACTATAAGCTACCAACGCTCTTTGTGTGATAACCTAGGGTATTCTCTATACTAAAAAATCTATTTTAAATAACTATCAATTTTACGTGTCACAAATAAGATTTCAATTGGTTAATAGGATTACCATAATTTATTTATTAATCTTATTTTTTTGTAGCTATTAATGGAATCAAATACGTAGTGTCATTATCCTCATTGTATTACTTAGTCCATCTCCATTAGTCGATGGACACATTCATATTGGGTGTAATTCAAAAAAACTTGTCCAAATCCAACATAGACCTAATGATATATATTATTGAACTAAAAAATGTTATTAGAGATCCCTCTTCTATGGATTCATTATTTAGGGTCTTGGTAGAATGTTTATATGATTATTGGAACCCATGTGTCATGCTATATTTGTGTCCAGAAAAATATATAGTTTATTCTTGACTCTCTAGAGTAATTTCTTTTCATTTATTACACATTCTATTGTGGTCTCATGTTTTCTTTCATGTATTTTTTGTAGTTCTGGTTTATTATATGTTTTCCCCCTTTCATAGGGTGATGAGAGTTTGGGAGTTACGGAATAATGATTTCTCCTGAAGCATAAGAAGTTGTACTCTTCATTACCTATGATTGATATTGGATTTAAATTATGTCAACTTTGAAAATTATACATCTGATGTTTTCGATTCAATATTATTGATGGAATATAATTAAATTTATCATATTAATTTTTTTATTTTTATATATATGATTTTTACTAAAATGAAAATACAAATGGAATAGTCATAGTCCATGGGTGTGTAGTGGTTAGGATGTATTTTCTCTTTTTTAAAGACATTTTGAGCAGGTCTTAAAATGTTTTTTGACATATGTTATTTTTGTAGGATTTTTTTATGTTTTAGCTTCTTAAATGGGTTTCATTATATGTTTTCTCATTTCAAAAAATGTTTCATCTGTGAAATATCATGGTGAAAATTGGTTATTATATTGATCTTTTATAGGGTTAATAATTTTCCCAATGTGCGTCAATATGTTCAGGTGGGTGGGATTTAGAATGATCTTGAGGCTGCTCCATCGGGTCATGTAGTTGAGAAACACCAGCTTTGTGTTACATATTTAACCAATGGGAGGTAAATGTGCACATCAAGGTCGACCTACCATGTTTTTTATAGGGGGTTTATTTATTAAATTCCCTTAAAATTTATTGGTTCCTTTGCATTATCACATTTTTAATAAAAATATCAATGTTATAGAGGTTTTAGTCAGGGTAATAGATTCCTGGCATATCTATGGTGTGTTTTGGTAATGATATTATGGAATCAATCCTCATTTGGGGTATCCATTAAATATCAAATCATTGAAATTTTTTACCTATTATATTAATTGTTGAAATCATGTAGGACATCATAGATAAAAAATAAGGGATGATTTTTGGGATAGATCATTCTACCTGGTATACTAAGCTATTTCAATTTTCCCCTTTACAGGATAGAAACGTGACCTATAAGGCCTTTAAAATTTAGATTGAACAATTTCTAATGAAATACACCATTTAGAAATTTTTAACACATTATCTCCCTCAAATTTTGTTTTCAAATATCTTAATGTTCTATAGGGCCTATTGGATGATACTATTGTAATCTTTCATCATATATGCAACTAGCATGGTGGTGGACATTCAAGAGGAGTTGGTGGTGCCTCTTCTATCAGTATGAAGAGTAGGTCTGATGATATACACTAGGTAGGATGGAGATAGTTTGGGAAGTATGGTATTTTTTTGTCTCTTACATATGAGGATTTGATATTACATACAATTTGTGTGTTCTTAAAAGGAAACATTATATTATATTTATGATTCATTGAATGTAGTTCCATATATATGAATGGATGGGTAAATTATATATTTTTTCTCAAGGATATATCAGTTTGGTTTTGTGGGAGCTGTAGGATATACACCGATATCAGATTCCTGGTCTAAGGGATCTTAGATTGATAATATTTCCTTGTATTGGTGGTTGGTTAATTTCTTATTCACTTTATAATAGGGGTGAAAGCCTCTAAAGACAACCTAGGATACAATACCATAAGAGATATTGGGATAATGGTGTCAAGTAAGATGATTACAGATATGAAAGGTTAATTATTTAGAATATCATCCAACTAATAGATATTATTTTCATTATACATTTATAGGTATGGTTTTAATTATATATATTCCTTATGATGTTCAATTTAATACAGTGGTGTCACTTTCTATTATTTTTCCTGGGTAATTTCTCCTTTAGTGTCTTTCCTAGAGTTCTCCCTTGTATTTTTTTCTCTTTATACAGTTCTTAGGATGATACATGATAATATTCAATGGTTTATAGAATGTTCATAGTGGTTTTAGATTCCAACCATTTTTGGATATATATATATATATATATATATGTTTTTGACATATGGATATTCAATATAATATTTCTGATTTATTGGTCGACACACTTCTAATCTCACATCAACTACTACCCTACACATATATTTGTTACATACCCTACTAGATACAAGTATATTCACCTATCGTAATTGTTGATGGAGGCATATAGAGAGAGTACTTACCTCTCTCATATAAGAGATATTATTTCAAAGGTGGTGAGTATGGCTCTTTCACCTGATCGGGTTATTGTTCCATATATATTTCCTCAATATTATATAATTTTTCTATTATGATACAAAAATAAGACTCAGGGGTTACCCTTGAGCATGATATCAAATACATGATTTATTTCATTCAAGGTTCAATAGTAATATAGATACATTGTTAACATATAGAACCAGAGGACGTGAGAGAGATGATGTTGTAACATTAATACATTGAGATAATGGAAATTATTCATCAGAGTTTATCTTCATGGGGAGTTCTTACATTATTATCCAATAAGTTGAATATTATAAATAGTGTATTATTATTTTTACTAAATGATAAATCATGTTTTAATAAGGGACATGTATACATTTCCCAATATAGTAGATATGTTTAACCAGTTAAGGGGAAATCTGTAGTACATTAAGATTATACAATGTCCAGGTAATCATCTTTTGTGGGTAATAGTAGATGATATAAAAATGAAAATTCATAGGAGTGATTATGGGATATTTTAGTAACTTATCATTCTTGTGTATCATATGAATACACGAACATTATTAAATCCCACCATGAATTAGATTTTTAATTCCATCCAAGATAACATCGTTTTAGTGTTTTTTGATGAAATATTTTTATACATGAAGACATAAGAGTAAAATTATGAGAACCTAGAGATTTTATTGAGTATTATTTTTTCACATTAAGTTTATGTAATGTAATGAATGTGAAAATTCATGAGTTTTGAAGTGTTGTCACATAAGATTGTGATTTTCATCAAAAGTCACTCTATTAACATATGGGAAGAAGAGGGTTTGATGTTCTTAGAGAAACCTAGGAATTTATTTTGATAATATTAATTTCTTTTCTCTGGTTGGGTATTATAGGTGATTATTTATGGATTTATCCCATTTTTATGTTGAAATAGAAATGTATTCAAAGAAAAGATTGATGATTTGGTGGAAGTCATAATGTGATGATGCATTCCAGGTGTTGAATGTGAGGTTTAAGTTATCTCTTATTCTATTTATAATGGATCAGGGGTAGGGTTATGTCGATTATTTATTCTTATATAGTAAGTCATGGGGATATTTAGATATAAGGAGAACAAGTACCCAATTATGTGATTCATCAACTATGACCACATGAGTGTAGCTAACAAATTATAGACTAGAAGATGAGTATTGTGGTTTCAAAATTTATGTGATTGTGTCTCTATCTATTTTGTGAAATATCTTTTTCCTAAAACGTCTATAAGATATTACAATAAATATTATCATAGTGAGAATTCATCTTATAGAAGTGGTGTGGTATTTAATACAAAATAACTTTTATTTTAAGATTGTGCCTTGTGTATGAATGGATAATATCATTGTAATACTATAATTTCAAAAATTATATTTTCCTTTCAAACCTAATTTGTTCAATATATTGTTTCACATGCAACACCAAAACAAAATGAACTATTGAGTGGTACACAATATTTAGAATATATCCACATAATTGTGGGTAAAAATTGATCTTAACAATTAAATAAATATAAATAGATTAAAAAATTCATGTCATTATTAATACTAATACATTCGTAAAAATATTAATTAGCAAAGATAAACAACTAATAAGTCATATTTATGATTTAAAATGTAACTAATTGAAAAATCATCATTTTAGATTCATTATTATAATAAAATAAATATATTATGAATCAAATATATCCACGATATACAATATATGATTAGGGTAATTTCATTAGTAATTTATATGAAATAAATTTAGGAATGTTCAATATTTTTAAAATATTGTTTTCTTATAAAAACATTTTTCATTATTTTTTTTATTTTTTATTTATGTTTGCAAAGACCTGTAAATTTCAAGGAAATTTTTTTCTTAATTTTTTTTGGAATTTTACAAGAACGCATTTTCTGACGGCACCTCATTCCGAGGCCTAGTGTGCCCGAAATCATTTTCCGAAGTTTGGGCTCGGGTACGTTCAGTGAACGAACGAGCGGGTTTTTTTCAAACTTTTTAACCGGTGCTCGGAATCAAATTCTGAGGGCACCAATGGAATCGGAGTGCCAGTAATTTCTTAGAAACAACTTTTTCGGTGTTGCGTTTGCTTGGGTGTGGTTTTTAAATTTTTGGGCTTTATGTTAAGAAATAAAATAATGTGGTACGACAAAATTTATTTTATTTCACTTAAAGCCGCTTAAAGCCACTTAAAGCTTCTTAAGCTAAGTTGAAGCGGATAGGGTGCAATTAAAAATATCATACCCACTTGGTAGGATATTTGTGAGGTGGGGCCCGCACGAGCCCCACCGTTTCTTTTCCCCTAAGTAACGCACCCGCAACCCCCCTCTTAAATGAAAGTCAACTGGGGCGTTTCCTTAAACTCTTAAATGCTCCTATTAATTGGGCGGTTAGTTCGTTGTAATTAATTCTATGAATTAATTGTTCGTTACTTATCTTAGTTTTTCAAATTCTTCAGTTGATAATAAAATAAGATGAGGACTTATTTTATTATCTTATTGTTGTGTTAGACCTTTGGAGAATCTCTAAATATCTTCATCCTCCTACGTGAAGAACGCAAAGAACGCGAAGAACGCCAGCCTCCGACGAAGGGCAACGAAGAATGCCGGACCCCTGGAGATTGACCCAGACGATTCTCCCTCCGCAACACTTCTTCCGCGATGATCCAACCCCGCGACAATCTTCGATCGACAACGACAAGGTAGGGGATTGCAGTCCTCTTAATTCTTTGTGGATTATAACATCAAAATGGATTTAATTGTGATAATTAAATCTGTATGTTCTTGATCCTCGGAGTTTGTCTATGCGACACCGAGTACCGCACGACAGCGAAACCCTTCCGCAACGCGACGATCCCTTCCTTCCGTGACGGTCAATTCCGCGACGAACTCACGTCCGACGACGACGTTGAGGTAGGGGTTGTTTTTAAAATGATAATACTCCATGTTTGTTTCCCTTCAAGGAATGAACGCGGACCAACTAATTAACAGGTTGGTCTGTGGATTATTATTTCGGTTCGGGGTTTATCAAATTGATGGAAAATATTATGGTGTTGTTTCAAACCGCTAACGCGGTGGGTGCAGACCAACAAACAAGTACGAACCACCAAATTATTTCTTGTTCATAGATTTCGGAATGGAAGATGATGACAAACGGGTCCGCAAAGGCGATTTGAGGGCCTTGCAGTGAAGGTCGGGTCCGGGGAGGACCACTGGCGAAGACCGTACGTAAAACGGACCACCGGAGCGCGTCCGGTGGTCCACGGAATCCCACACCGGCACACCACGCCGACACGACGGCACCCAGCGCACCGCCGGCCAAAACCCGCCGCGGCGGCGAGGCGGTTCTGGGGCCGCGCGGAACTAGGAGGCTGGACGTGGCCGGTATGCCGCGTCCGGGTGCTACGGAGCGGCCCCCGCGCGGGGGTCGCGGTTCCTTCGCACGGCCGCTCGGCCGAGCCAAGCCGAGCCGACCCGCCGGGCAGGGCCGGGTCGCACCAAACCTGGATGGACCCGGTCCCGGTTCGTGTTGACCCGGATCGGGCCGACCCAGGGGGGGTCGGGCCGGGTCGGTCCGGGCCCCGACCCCCTGTTTTCGGACTCTTTTGGTTTTTTGCCCATATCCTGGGCTACGGACCTCCATTTTACGTTCCGTCCGTGGTGATGCGATCCTTGGATCGAGGCGGTCGTTTCGGTATATTACACTCAAGGTTTCGGAATAATTTGGGTTCGGACGGGTTGGTTCGTACACAAAACCAACCGGGCCCTCGGAGTGGAAACACTCATATCTTTAGCATCGGACATCTGATTGACGTGCCGTTGACTTTGTTAATTCCTCTAAGTGAGACAGATCTTTTGGAATACTTCGCCCGAGGTTTGGACGCAGGTGGAGTACGGTCGGGTTGCTTTTGCCTTAAAAACCAACCGGGCCACTGGGAAGAAAAAGCCAATAACTCTCAGACCGGGCGTCCGACTGACGCGCCGTCTGCGACGTTGAGTTCCTGTTGACGATACAGAACTTTTGGATACATAAAATCTGGAATATGTGTCAGTTGATGTATCAGCCCCTCGGCTCATGGAGAGGACCCTCCCGAACGAGCTTGCTGTGTGCGGAAAGCCTAGAGCTGGCTGCGTTTGCGACAATGAAGACTGCTGGTCTTGTATCCTATGTGGCTCCAAGCATAGATGATTCAGTGCTGGTCTTGTATCCTATGTGGGTCCCAGCATAGATGAATCAATGAAGACTGCTGGTCTTGTATCCTATGTGGGTCCCAGCTTAGATGATTCAGTGCTGGTCTTGTATCCTATGTGGGTCCCAGCGTAGATGAATCAATGAAGATTGCTGGTCTTGTATCCTATGTGGGTCCCAGCTTAGATGATTCAGTGCTGGTCTTGTATCCTATGTGGGTCCCAGCATAGATGAATCATTGAAGACTACTGGTCTTGTATCCTATGTGGGTCCCAGCTTAGATGATTCAGTGCTGGTCTTGTATCCTATGTGGGTCCCAGCATAGATGAATCAATGAAGACTGCTGGTCTTGTAACCTCTGTGGGACCCAGCTTAGATGATTCAGTGCTGGTCTTGTATCCTATGTGGGTCCCAACATAAATGAATCAATGAAGACTGCTGGTCTTGTATCCTATGTGGGTCCCAGCTTAGATGATTCAGTATCTATATCTGATCATCTCTTTCACCTCTTTGATGATGTATTCCTGTGTGAGTAGAGTCTTGACTTTCAACCCTTATCATCAAGATGATTGGGTTGTGCTTTCCTGTGTGGACTGAGTTGTGATTTCCTGTGTGGACTAAGTTGTGCTTTCCTTTGTGGACTGGTTATGTTTTTCCTGTGTGGACTGGGTTGCACTTCGGCTCGGATGTTGGATCTGATTTGGGATTGATAACTTAGGTATATGTATGGGCATATACCTAAGTAGTGTTGGATGTTATTTCGTGATTGTATCTTTCCTTTGTGGGTTATCCTTTGTGGATTTTGGGAGACCCTCGGGGGTCTCGGGGTCCCTACTGAATAGATTATACTCACCCTTGCACGGGCTATGCCCGCAATACGTTGTGTTGGTTGCAGACGACAGACATCGCTGATCGTGGTCAAGGTTTGCGGAGCAGGTTGGTACCTGGAGGTGGACCACTGGGCGGGGTGTACTCGGAGCAGATGGCTAGACCGAGGAGCTGTGGAGGATATTTGTACTCACCCTTCAGGTGGGACTTCCAGAGGACAGCTCAACGCTGCGGCTTTTTCTTTCAGTTTCTGTTTTTCCCCTTTTAGTTGTACTTTACAGTTGGGGTCGTATTTCCAGCCCCCTTTACTTTCCGCACTTACTGTTGTACCCAGTTTTCTTCTAGTGTTTACTTCTTCTGCTTGCTTGCTCTATGGTGTATGTTTACATTACAAAGTCAATGCCTTCCCTATTTACAGGTATTTATGCCTTGGTGCTATTCTCCAGCCCTTGGCCTATGGAAGGCGGGTTTGGGGTAGTCACGGCACGGGCCCCGAGGACGGGTCGTGACAAATTGGTATTAGAGGAGTTCGGTTCGACCGCAGAACTCAGGACTCTGATATTTTTCTATGTAAAGCAATAGTGTTAAGCATATTGAGTGTGGTTATCAGTCAAGGGAGCCCAGTGTTGGTGCGGAGACCGACATATCCGTACACCAGGACCATGACTTCTGATTTCCGACTTAATGCACGAAAACATTGATTGCATGTGTGTGTTTCAAGTTTTCTTTGTGATTACTTTGTGTCAGTTCACCAGGTATACTATTCTGACCATGGCGCACCTATTTCCTTTTCAGGATGGCCCCACGACGGCAGCCAGCTAGGGTTCCGAGAGTTGAGCGTGATGACAGCCCGCTGAGCGACGAGGCCTCGTTGCAGGGCCCTTTAACAGCTGACGCACCGACAATACCTTTACCCGCCGAGCCACCGATGCTTCCAGCCGCTGACGATGCACGTCGCCTTAGTGCACTGCATGAGTTCCAGCGCCAGCGACCACCCAGGTTCCATGGGGAGACAGACCCCCAGGCAGCCGATGACTGGCTGGAGGCAGTAGTCCGAGTTTTTAGATTTGTGAGGACACCAGCAGACCTCATGGTGATCTTCGCAGCGAGCCTCCTGCACGCGACAGCAGGAAGATGGTGGAGCTTGATGCTCCAGGTGCACAAAGAGACATCTCTCCTCTGAACGGACTTTGAGAGCATCTTCCGCTCTAAGATCGTCCCAGCCACCCTCCGTGCGGTGCACATCCAAGAGCTGCTATAGCTACGGAAGGGCAGCATGACAGTGGCACAATACTCGGCGAGATTTACTGATCTCTCGTGCTACTCCACAGATATGGTACGTGACCCATTGTTCCGGGCCCGGACATTCAAGCAAGGACTGAGGCATGTGATCAGGGCTTTGATGATCTCCCTCAACATTCCGACGCAAGCAGAGGTGTTGGAGAGAGCCCTTCTAGTGGAGAGTTTTCTCACCGAGCAGGCTCTAGTGACAGGGCCCTCCGCAGGACGGCCCGTAGCAGGGTCTTCTGCAGCTTGCCGTAGATAGGTGACGCAGAGGTCCAAACGGGCTAGACCATCAGATGGGAAGTCTCAGGATGAAGATTCGGTTGTGCGGGGCACACGAAGGAGAGCCAGCTACACGAGGGGCAGACATTGCTACACATGCGGCGGGCAAGGTCACATGGCTCGAGACTGCCCGACTCATCTTACAGATGAGCCGCAGGTGGTAGAGGGACCTCCCAGACAGAGGTTCGACCATGGCGGTCCGCATGGTGTAGGTGGGCGAGGCAGAAGAGCTGTCCAAGCAACAGGTGGTGGACGACGCTTCGAGGTGTTGCCACCACCACCACCAGGAGGTCCACCCCGACCGTAGGGAGTTGGAGGACATGGGAGAGCTCAGCTTCAGGCAGCTGAGGCCTTCGATCATGGAGCTCTGGGAGTAGATGGACAGGAGCGGAACTAGTGGATACGTCTTTTGTACTTCTAGTTCCTTGTTGCTGTTGTGTAGTGTCTTTGTATTATGAGCTGAAATAATAAAAGACGCATACCTTTGTGATGTTTTCATTCCTGTCCTCTTTTGTGTTGTTACTAAGAGGTTACAGTTTAGACTGTTGACTTGACCCTCACTTGTGAGACATCTACTGGAGGAGACCCAGTTACCACACACTGATGCCGACAGTGTGACTCAACCCTTGGAGGTGAGAGTAACGGTTGGATCTCTTGGTAGTAGCGTCGAGGCCTTACGACATCATCCTTGGTATGGATTAGTATCATCCATGTCGTGATTGACTGTATTAGGAAAAAAAGTTGTTCATTCAGGGGATGTGACCAGATTCCTCATATCGGAAAAGAAGAAATCTTAGCAGCTCTTGTGGGACCAGAGATGGTCCAGGCCACGACAGAGAAGGTCCAGGTCATCCAGGAGCAGATGAGGACATCTCAGAACTGGTAGAAGTCTTATTATGACAGGAGGAGGAGGCCGCTGGGGTTCGAGGATGGCGACAACGTTTCCCTACGGGTCTTACCTCGACATGAGTTACAGAGATTTGGCCGAGTCGGCAAGTTGTCTCCATGCTTCAGCGGACCATTACAGGTCCTCAGTAGGATTGGTTAGGTGGCTTATCGCCTGGCTCTATCACCTCAGTTTCACCAGGTGCATGACGTCTTCCACGTATCTCAGCTGAGGAAGTACGTGCACGACCCGACACATATCTTTGACCATGGGGAGCTGGGCGTTGATGATGGGGTGACTTTTACGGAGGTCCCAAGGGAGATCGAGGATCGATGAGATTAGGTCCTACATGGACGGACGATTCCTCTTGTGCGCATCAAATGGTAGCACGAGAACCTCCAGAAGAGCACTTGGGAGCGGGAGGCTCAGATGCATGCTCAGTACCCACATTTGTTTCCCTATCTTATGATGTATCTTTACGGGGATGTAAATCTCTTAGGTGGGAGTGATGTAAAGACCCGTAAATTTCAAGGAATTTTTTTTCTTTATTTTCTTTGGAATTTTACAAGAACGTAGTTTCGGACGGCACCTGATTCCGAGGCCCGGTGTGCCCGGAATCATTTTCCGAAGTTTGGGTTCGGGTACGTTCAGTGAACGAACGAGCGGGTTTTTTTTCTAACTTTTGAACCGGTGCTCAGAATCAAATTCCGAGGGCACCGATGGAATCGCATCGCCGATAATTGCTTAGAAACGCCTCTTCCGGAGTTGCGTTTTCTCGGGTGTGGTTTTTAATTTTTTGGGCTTTATGTTAAGAAATAAAATAATGTGGTACGACAAACATTATTTTATTTCACTTAAATATTCATAAAGCCACTTAAAGCTGCTTAAGTTGAGTTGAAGCGGATAAGGTGCAATTCAAAATATCCGACCCTCTTGGTAGGATATTTGTTAGGTGGGGCCCGCACGAGCCCCACCGTTTCTTTTCCCCTAAGTATCGCACCCGCAACCCCCCCTCTTAAATGAAAGTCAACTGGGGCGTTTCCTTAAACTCTTAAATGATCCTATTAATTGGGCGGTTAGTTCGTTGCAATTAATTCTATGAATTAATTGTTCGTTACTTATCTTAGTTTTTCAAATTCTTCAATTGATAATAAAATAAGATGAGGACTTATTTTATTATCTTCTTGTTGTGTTAGACCTTTGGAGAGTCACTAAAGATCTTCATCCTCCTACGCGAAGAACGCGAAGAATGCGAAGAACGCAAAGAACACAAAGAACGCCATCCTCCGACGAAGGGCGACGTAGAATGCCGGACCCCTGGAGATTGACGCCGACGATTCTTCCTCCGCAACGCTTCTTCCGCGACGATCCAACCCCGCGACAATCTTCGATCGACAACGACAAGGTAGGGGATTGCGGTCCATTTAATTCTTTGTGGATTATAACGTCAACATGGATTTAATTGTCATAATGAAATCTGTATGTTCTTGATCCTCAGAGTTTGTCTGCGTGACGCTGAGTACCGCGCGACAACGACGCCCTTCTGTGACGCGACGATCCCTTCCTTCCGCAACGGTCAATTCCGAGACGAACTCGCGTCCGACAACGACGTTGAGGTAGGGGTTGTTTTGAAAATGATAATACTCCATGTTTGTTTCCCTTCAAGGCATGAACGCGGACCAACTAACTAACAAGTTTGTCCGTGGATTATTATTGTGGTTCGGGGTTTATCAAATTGATGGAAAATATTATGGTGTTGTTTCAAACCGCTAATGTGGTGGGTGCGGACCAATGAACAAGTCCGAACCACCGCATTCTTTCTCGTTCTTAGTGTACGGAACGGCGGACGACGACAAACAGGGCCACAAGGGTGATTTGAGGGCCTTGTAGTGAAGTTCGGGTCCCGGGAGGACAACTGGCGAAGACCGCACGTAAAACGGACCACCGGAGCGCGTCCGGTAATCTGCGGAATCCCATGCCAGTGCGGCGGCGCTGGCGGCCGGAGGCGGCGGTGGCCCCCGCTGAGCCGCCGGCAAAAACCCGCCGCGGCTAAAGCCGCGGTGGTGAGGCTGTTCCACGGCCGAGTGAAACCGGGAGGCGGGACGCGGCCGACATGCCGCGTCCGGGTGCTGCGGAGTGGCCCCCGCGCGGGGGTCGCGATTCCTTCGCTCGGCCGTTCGGCAGAGCCGAGTCGAGCCGAGCCGACACGCCGGGCCGGGTCGCGCCCAGGCCAGGCCGGGCCGCCCAGGCCGGGCCAACCAGGCCGGGCTGCCCAGGAGGGCCGGGTCACACCAAACCGGGTCGGACCGAGACCCGAGTTGGGTCGACCCGGTTCGGGGCGACCCAGGGGGGTCGGGCCGGGTCAGTCCGGGCCCAGACCCCCGTTTTCGGACTCTTTTGGTTTTTCATCCATATCTTGGGCTACGGACCTCCGTTTGACGTACCGTCAGTAGCGATGAGATCCTTGGATCGAGACGGTCGTTTCACTATATTACACTCAAGGTTTCGGAATAATTTGGGTTAGTCCGGGTTGGTTCGTACATGAAACCAACCGGGCCCTCGGAACGGAAACACTCATATCTTGAGCTTCGGACGTCCGATTGACGTGCCGTCAACTTTGTTGAATTCCTCTAAGTGAGACAGATAATTTGGCACACTCCACCTGAGGTTTGGACGCATGTGGAGTACATTTGGGTTGGTGTTTCCTTAAAAACCAACCGGGCCCCTAGGACAAAAAAACCAATAACTCCCAGACAGGGCGTCCGATTGACGCGCCGTCTGCGACGTTGAGTTCCTGTTGACGATACAGAACTTTTGGATACATCAACTCTAGACTATGTGTCAGTTGATGTATCAGTTCCTCAGCTCGTGGAGCGGACCCTCCTGAATGAGCTTGTTGTGTGTAGAAACCCTAGATCTGGCTGCGTTTGCGACAATGAAGACTGCTGGTCTTGTATCCTATGTGGGTCCCAGCTTAGATGATTCAGTGCTGGTCTTCTACCCTATGTGGGTCCCAGCATAGATGAATCAATGAAGACTGCTGGTCTTGTATCCTATGTGGGTCCCAACATAGATGATTCAGTGCTGGTCTTGCATCCTATGTGGGTCCCAGCATAGATGAATCAATGAAGACTGTTGGTCTTGTATCCTATGTGGGTCCCAGCTTAGATGATTCAGTGCTGGTCTTGTATCCTATGTGGGTCCCAGCATAGATGAATCAATGAAGGCTGCTGGTCTTGTATCCTATGTGGGTCCCAGCTTAGATGATTTAGTGCTGGTCTTGTATCCTATGTGGGTCCCAGCATAGATGAATCAATGAAGACTGCTGGTCTTGTATCCTATGTGGGTCCCAACTTAGATGATTCATTATCTATATCTGATCATCTCTTTCACCTTTTCGATGATGTATTCCGGTGTGAGTTGACTCTTGACTTTCAACCCTTATCATCAAGATGATTGGGTTGTGCTTTCCTGTGTGGACTGAGTTGTGATTTCCTGTGTGAACTAAGTTGTGCTTTCCTTTGTGGACTGGGTATGTTTTTCCTGTGTGGACTGTGTTGCACTTGGGCTCAGATGTGGGAGCTGATCTAGGATTGATAACTTAGGTATATGTATGGGAATATACTTAAGTAGTGTTGGATGTTATTTCGTGATTGTATCTTTCCTTTGTTGGTTATCCGTTGTGGATTCTGGGAGACCTTCGGGGGTCTCGGGGTCCCTACTGAGTAGCTTATACTCACCCCTACACGGGGTATGCCCACACTATGTTGTGTTGGTTGAAGACGACAGACAGCGCTGATCGTGGTCGAGGTTTGCAGAGCAGGACGGTACCAAGAGGTGGCCCATTGGGCGGGGTGTACTTGGAGCAGACGGCTGGACCGAGGAGCTGTGGAGGCTATTTGTACTCACCCTTCAGGTGGGACTTCCAGAGGATGCCTCGACGCTGCGGCTTTTTCTTTCAGTTGCTGTTTTTCCCCTTTCAGTTGTACTTTACAGTAGGGCTTGTATTTCTGGCCCCCTTTACTTTCCGCACTTACTGTTGTACCTAGTTTTCTTCTAGTGTTTACTTCTTCTGCTTGCTTACTCTATGGTGTATGTTTACTTTACAAAGGAAATGCCTTCCCTGTTTACCGGGATTTACCCCTTGATGCTAGTCGCCAACCCCTGGCCTCTGGAAGGAGGGTGGGGGTAGTCACGGCACGGGCCCCGAGGACGGGTCGTGACAATTTGTTAATTAAAAAATTTTATAATTATCATGGAAAAAAATATCTTCATTTTTCTACCTAGAATAGAAATATTATCTTATAATATACTTTTTTTATTTTTATTATATAAATTATTTCTAGTTCACTAGTGAATATTTCATGTTGAAAAAAACCTTACATTCTACAAAATGAAAATTAAATAAATATGTACTAAAAGCCATAAAAAAATTAATTGGGTAATGATTTGTTTCAAAATTAAATCTATAAATTTTCAAAAAAAACGTTACTTAATTTTTAGAGTATATGATTAACATTTTAAAGATATATGAATTTTTTTCCAAAGAATCGTTTATAATGTTATCATTTAAATATTTTTTTCTTTAAAATCAATTTTTATAATTCATTGAATGAAAAATAAAATTATATTGCTTTATGATTATAAAATAAATTTATAATTTTACACTAAACATTAATTTTAATCTTAAAAAACAACCTTTCAATAAAAATTGGTTTTCACACATTATATATGGTAATGTTAAATTTATTTTATTAATCATGGAAATTATATCGTAGTAAAATAAATTCAAATATGGAATAATTATTTCAATACTTTATCATATGAGATATTCAATTTTAATGAATTAATCATAATTTTTTAGTGAAAAATCAGTTACCACTGTTAAACCAAAAATCATAAAAGTTAAAATTCTATGTGATGTAGACTAAAAACAGGTTTAACACAAATCTAATAATTACTTTTTGATATAAATGTTACCTTATCTAATATTACAATCCATCATTCCATTTTTTAGTAATCTTGAATTGGGAATAACGTTTTCTCTTTATATTAAGTTGATTTGTATACAATTACACCATGAACACCACATATATAAGGGCCCTCTCACTAGCTCTTCTAGAAAAACCTAAAAAGTTTAATTTCTCCATAAACACATACCTCTTTCCATATAATATAATCATATTTCTTTTCATTGATCCTCTAGAAAAAATAAATTATCATATGGCTTCCATTTCCGTGGTGTCCTCCTTGGGAATTCACATGTCATCAATGTGATTAATTTTTTACTAATATCATTTCATTTCAATAAATCGTTCCCTTAGATAATTATATGATTAAAATATAATAAAATTATTATTCATTTGATACATAATTTTATTATTATAATATAATAACTATAAAAACCATAACCACATTCTATTAAAAAAACAAAAAATGTCATTAATGATTTCTGTGGACTATCCCCTCCACGAAGAGAAAACTGTTACTTTTTTCCACCACAAAAAAATCTTAGTTATAAGGAAAAAATTGAATAATAAATGTTATATATATAATATTTTTTATGAATAGTAAAATTATAATACATCTTCTTTCATTCTAATTCGTGGAGTAGCAAAAATATTAATAATGTGTTGTGTGGGTTATTTCCTCCATGAAATAATATATCTAATTTTTAATCTACATTGATTAATAATTATTAATGTTTATTAATATATAAATAATCATCATAATGTTACATTTATGATATTACATGGTTCTATTATAGTGATACCATTCCCTAATAAACAACTTTCTTAATCAAAATCAACCTTTCATTATGGTATGTTAATTTTTAGTCAGCCTAACCACCAACATGAAAAATAAATATATAGTAATATCATTAATGATTATGGGACATAATTAGTATTAATATATTATCGAATAATTTAATAAATATGTTAATTTTTTTATTAATAGTAATATTATTAATAAACTCATTATTTGTGATACTGAAATATATTTCCTAAAAAACCTTGAAACATATTTATCACAAATTTTATTTTTTTGGACCATAATAAATAATGAAAAATAATGAAATTATATCATTATTAATAATTAAAAAACACTAATTAAATTATATTTTGTTTATTTTTTTAGAAATATATATTTCTATATTAATGGATAATTTCATTTTTTAGAGAAAACAAGTTCAAAATGATCAGGTTTACTCAAACCCGGTATAGAAAATTTGATAATAACTAACTAATATAAATTTATAAAACAATTATAAATGATTTTTTAAAATCTAATGTTTATGATAAAACAATTCAAAATATCTTATTAAAATATTTTTTGTTTTTATATATGAGATTAGAGTCAATTATACAATGTATGGAAGCATGGTCAAGGTTTTATTTTCCTAAATTTGAATCCATTGATCCATAATTCTTATAAAAGACATGTTTTTTTTGGAATGGTGTATCTATTAGACCATTTATTTATTTTTATAATTATCCTATATTTATTCATGGAATTTATTTTTTCATTTGAAATCGTATAGTTCAATTTCATTCTAATAAATGTTTCTAATATTAAAAGTTGTTCAGTGACTCAAATTTCAATTTATTATGTTATATTATTTATTAAAAGAATGAACATTTAATATAATTATATGATCCTTAAATTCTACTAATTTATGTGTAATTTTTTCATTTTATTGAGGGATATTATTTATCATCATCAATATCAACTTCATAGTTAAAAAAGTTTCAAAATAAAACCATAAAATTTTAATAAAAATATCATATTCCTACTAATGGATCAATTTCATCAATATCTATATTTTTCTATTGAAATTATTTTCATTAATGAATTTCAAATATTAGTTACGTTTGACACTCTAAAATTTTCCATCAATTCTTTTATTAATTCATTATCTTTCAACATTTATGTAATGTAATTTATTATTTTAAAAATACTAAAAAAATATTTATTGCACTACATTTAGTAATTTTCTATTCTATATTGAATAACTTGTTTTTATTATTTATTTTCAAGGATACTTTATTTAGATTTCCTTATATTAAGGTTTTAAAAATTATTCTCCATCCCTTTAATTTTTTTTCAATGTATTTTTCACACCATCATTTATAAAAATGATTAAATTTTTTTGTCATAACATTTTTATAATAAATTTTATTTTTCATCCAAGTTTTATCCCACATAATTTGATGTTTTCATAAAACTATATAATATATTATTAATTCCATTTTCCTACAAAATGGTATTTTCTATATTCTATAATATCTTATATTTCTTATATGTGATGTTTTACTAATATTTGAAAAATCCTATTAATTTTCCCATGGGTTCTTTAATATATGATGATCATGAAGGTAGTGTTCCTATGTCTCCCATCATATAATTTTTTAAAATATTATATCTCATTATATATTTCTGTGTGAAAATAATGAGTTTTTTCATATGGTTTTGGGTATAATTAGTATTATCAGATTTCTAAGAGTAGATAAATTCATTCTATTTACATAGTACAATTTTCCTGAATTGGGTACCGTACACCAATGCCCTAATCTTGTTACCCACATGAACTCAAACATGCATCCCCATACACTACAGGATTAAGACTAGTACCGAGTGTCTAATATCAATCATGGAGAGACTATACCCTCTTTTTATTAGAGTAAAACATCCATGGGAATAATAAAAAATAACAACTGAATAACCAAATGATATAATAACAATACATTACTAGTATCACAAGATACCTGACACAATAAATATAATGATAATACTAAATAGTAGATATTCCATGCTAAAAACATGACTAGTGTTTTGATTCAAAATAAAAATAAATAATCTAATGAAAACCATGTGGGTCCTAAACCATTTCTAGTTCCCCCATCAATGATCTATCCCCTAATAAGCCTTTTAACATTGGGAATTTTCCTTAAATCTATCATACAACAATAATTTCAATTTAGGATCTGATCAGGTAACCAAAGTAGGGTGTGAGTAAAACTCAATAGCACACCATCAACAACATCTAAAATAATTTATACTAAACACAAGGAATGTAGTTGTACAATGAAACAAGTACAATAAAAAACTAAAAAGATATCACATTATAAAATTAATCTTTAGTTAATCAAATAATCTCCTCATGTTCTTCAGTACACTAGAACCCCAATTCCTACTTCCATCCACACTATATTCTACACTATACCCAATGGATTTTATATCATAGAATTCCCAAATTACCATTCTATATCTCATTTGAATCTAAGAATTCCATTGTTACCATTATAGATATAAATTCTAATATGAAATACATTGTTAAAAATAATCATCTGATTAATTAAATAATCAATTAATTAATCATCATTGTCTCATTATCAATCTCAACATTTAATTATTATTCTCAATCTCATTAATTTACTAAAAAAGTAAATATTCATCTCATATTAATTAATCATCTCAATAGATAAGTAATCTTCCCAATCTCATTAATTTACATGACACATAATTATTAAATTCATTCTCAATAATTAACTCAACAATTAATTAATAATATCTAATCTATTATTTAACATAATAAATAATTAATCATATTATTATCATTAATTGACACACAAATAAATTAATCATCTCTATCCTATTAATTAAATAAAAAGTACAGTAATCATCTCATTCTAATTAATCATCTCAATAATTAATTAATATACTTGATCTCATTAATGAACTGAATAATTAAATAATCATCTATACATTGTTAATTAACACAATAATTAATTAATCGTATCAATATTTTTACTAACACAATAATTAGTTCAACTCATCAATACAATAAATTAGCCATTAAATTAATTAATCAAAATATACCATCTAAATAATCAAATAATTAATTCATCAAATAATTTTTAAATTGACATGAAAATTATATTGTTATTTTTTAAACACATTTATGGGAAATGTGAGAACCCATGAAAGTACCAAATACAATACACCAACAACCATAAAAAATGGATGAACCATTAATGTTTAATTTGATTCTATTTGACACATTATCCTTCTATAATTTCCATTAATGATTGTTTGACACTCTAGCCATGTCATCATTGATATGACATTTGAAGCAATAATCCAGCATTACCCATGTTTGAATTTACTCCTAAATTATTTATTTTCATCCATTGAAACTTATTATGAGAATAATGTCCATCCTTTTTGATCCACTCTTCATTCTCTTTATTTGATCCGATGAGTAGCAGTCACTCAATCAACTTATTCATATCCTCTTGTGAGGAATTAATAAAAAAAATTCCCTCCAATATTTACTTATAAGTGTGTAAAATTATCTCCCATAGGTTTATACTATTTTGAACCACCATGAAATCCTCCCAATTATGGTCATTAGGTGCACCCCTAATGATATCAATTTGATAGGTGGGTTTCCCATCCACCACCCATGAGGATTCTTGATTCTATCTTTGATTTCTCATCACTCTACCAGCTTCTTGTCCAATGTTGTTGGTCAATTGGGTTCGACATTGAATGACAGACCCATGTAAACCCACATTTTTGGAATGATCTTCCATCGATGAGTCTCCCAAAAATAGTGGAGATGCAGTCCAACTCCATGGGACTCTGCTTCAAGACTGATCTTATCTCCATGGTCTTAGGAAGGTAATAATAATTCTTTCACCATTATGATTTAAACATCTTGACTAGGATGAAGCTCCCTGAGTCTCTAATTCCCTTCTGCCCCTTCTATAACCCCGTCCAGTGAATCCTCTCTTCTTTCCATACCTCTTCATGTTTTTCAGAACTACGAACACCAAAAATTGAATCTCCAAATTTCCCTTTCCCCTCATTTAATATATCATCCAACACATAATCACTTTTATCCATAACCGAATCTTCATTACCCAGGAAAAAAACATATTACACATGTTTATGAAAGACATGTTTCCTTATATACCATATCCCTACAAAGAAAAAATCCAACCATCATTTCATTGCACTATTTTTTTTTCATTCCATACAAACCCTTGAATATCCTTCAATTATCATTTGAATCTACACATCAAGATTATTTCCACTTACTGATCAAACATCCCCTGCATGGGATCTAATGCAAGGGATTGGTCATACAACACTAGGAACATTACTTTCTCTACTCCCAGTAACTCCGAAGGACCATTTTATATTGGATTGGGATTGGAAATATCATTCGTCAAATGTTTTTAATTTTTCTCCACCTTCATATTAACATTATTGTGGCTTTGGTCTTTCTTAGTGGCATAGGCCAAAATTTGACTGCCATTATCCACCTTGTTCAATGTTTAAGTAGAAACCTTCTTAGTTATAGTCAACTATTAAGTCAGAAAAATAGGTACAACAAGACACTTTTTATTGAAATGGAGAAATTTTGAAACATTATGTCCAAATATCTTACAAAACAAACAGTAATCCTCCCATGATTCAAAAACAACATCATGTTTACAAAAAAATTTCTCCCCAACATCGATCTAAATCAACTACACTGGAGGATTAGATACATCATTTTCAACACATATATTGGGGAATTTGATAACATAATAAATTAATTATTCAATAAAAATAATCAAACTGACCTACCATGTTTCCTAAAATATTAATAATTGAGGTGTTTTTAACGGGAAACTAATTTTTAGTAAAACATACCTGTAAATCTGTAGAATTCACATCCAGTTTCATTTGAAATTTATAAGAAAATTAGATAAAAAAATATGTGAATCAAATTAAGATTCATAGATCATCAGAACATTCTTGAGTAAGGACCTCTGATAAAATAAAACATATTATAAAATTCCACTTTTCAACAACACTTACAATCTTACAACCCTAAAAACCCTATAAATCAAAGAAAAATATTTTAAATGTGGAAACAAAGGGATGTTGTGACAAAAAATGATACACAACTATCATGAACCAAATCTTCAAGCCATCTACAAATTTGGAGGTCAAATGTGAAATTTGAGGTGATCCCTCAAATATTATATGAACCATTGAGAAACCCAAAATTTGCGAAAAAGATGACAAGGGAATGGGGAGATCCTCATTAGAAGGCATAAGAAAACCTACCCAACCCTTCAATTATGGAGGAAGATCGTGGTTGCCTCCATTATTGATAGGTTGTCACCAAGTGAGAGAGGAGAGGTTAATTAAATCCCAAATTTTAATTAATTATTCAGTTCACAATGTCAATATCTTGTGATTATTTCAGAAATTAATTATTCCAAATTACCATCTCAATATCCTATAATTAATTCATAATTTAATTTTTCCAAATCAGATTCTCAATATCCTATAATTGACTCATCAATAATTTTATCCAAATCATAATCATAATATCCCCTAATTAATTCAATAATTAATTATAAAAATCTACAATTTTAATATCCCCAAAATCATATCTTTCTTATTTAATTATATCCCCAAATTAATTAATTTAATCATGAACTCAATTTCTAATAATTAAGTAGAAATTCTATATGTACATACAAATAGTAAAAATCTAGGCTCTGGAATTTTAAATAAATACCACCTACAAAAATTCATTGATGAATGTTAACCCACTGAAAATCCCCAATATTTTATTGTCACAATGACTTAGAATGAGATCAAGATTTAAAACCATAAATAAAATAGAAACAATAATGATCCATCAAATCAAGATCTAATTCCAAAACCTAGAACTAGATATAATCAAAATAGAAAGAATAACCCACCCATAGACTCTGAGATGCATGGGTGAGATACAGAAACCATGTGAGATATGATTTACTTACCGAGAGGGTTAATGATCTTTGATTCGAGATTTGAATCATTAATAAAGGAGGTTGTAGGGACTTAGAATCCGTCCAAGAGGCTATGTAATTGAAAGAAATTGAGTTTCTCAATGTTATATACGTATATGATGAGTTAAGAGGGATCATAGAATTTAAAATCTAATTAATAACAGATTTAATTCTGCTGTACATGGTTTCCTTATAGGGGTGAATGTTTTCCCCTAATAGGGTGACTTAAATGGGTTCTATTTCTAGGGGTTCATGATTTATTCTACAAGGGTGCATGAATTTAAAAACTATGCGCTAAAAATGAAAACCTCTTTATCTAGGGTTGCATGGTTTTTTGGCATAGGGTGCACAGTTTGGCAAAACATTGCATCAATTATGCAATTCCTTTTTTCCTTAAAAAATTATCAAAATTCATCAAAGCACACACCATGATAAAGCCCAAACAAAAATTATATAAAACTAATGAAATGAGTAACTGAAAAAATCAAAAGATATATCCAAAAATGGTTTGGTTCACACAATCTCCCATCCCATTGATCCCTCATCTCCACTTTACATTCCCATGATTCCTCTAGAACTTGACAACGTTTCCATTATAAATAATAAATTGGATCAGACATTCCTCACAACCCTTTCTCACTGCGATCCAAAACACATACCAGATGCACTTGAAATGATTCCTCTATTTCTAGCTCAACATCATCCATATAGATTTCTTGAGAAGGGATGGGTGATACCTCTGTAATTATGACATGTGAAAAATTGCTTGCATGGAACATTATTTTTTTGTAATAGGTAGTCTGTAAACCATTAGCCTAATTCTATCGAATACCTAAAACAATGAAATTAACATGGCTTCTAGATTTCCATGTGTTCAAATACATTGGTGACCATCCTTGGAACATCTTGAAGGAATGAATGATCATCTGTAGAAAACCATTGGGTTTATCGATGTCTATTAGCATAGAAATTCGGTTTAATCTGAGCTGTAGTCATCCTCTTCCAAATTAGGTGAAACTTCTTTGACATTTCCTACATGAGACATGGTCCCATCAACTATGACTCACATTCCTCTATCCAAAATATTGGTGACCTTCATGGAATACCATAAAGATCCCCATATGGTAATATATATATTGTATCTTTATAAATGTTATTATATGGTAACTACAAAAAATATAATTTATTTTCCTAATACCCAACAATGTCAAGAAAATAGTTCCAATTATATCCCCAGAAAATTGTATAGTACAATCCAACATCTCGTCTGGATATGGGTCAAAATCTGTACTCACAAAAACCTATGAAGCTAGATCATTTTTTAATCCATACCAGATGTTAAAAAAAAATGGGTCTCAGTATAATTTTTTTTCCAAGGAACCTTATATGGATGGACTATCCCCTAAACATTAAATTCTCCAAAATACTCTAAAAAAATAGTCTCTCATATTGATAACAAATGATATACCTTTTTTGGTCAATCTATAAAAACCAAATAGCATCATTCTTCTCATGTTCATTTGGAGACCCACTACAATTTCTATGGTAACTGTGTCATAGTTCCACCTCGGAAGGAGAAATGATTTCTGAAAATATCCACACTGTTAATGCTCATTCTTCACCTACTGAAAGGTATATAATCATGTCATGAAAAATTCTATATACATTATCATGTTGGGACACCAAATCAATCATCAATGTTTATTATACATTTTATTCAAACCTAGATGTACAACCTACATAACGACATGAAATTCCAACAGTAGATCTTCCTACATACTCCTAGGACTGCTAACCCGACTCCTGAAATACTTGCTCTCATCATCATTTATGGTCCAATATGATGGTATATATACAACCTTAAGGTTTCCCTTCGTTGTTAAAGATTCCAAATCATCATACTCTTAGTCTGTTATATATCTCAAAAGTGTATACTCCAATGAAATTGACACAACCATCATCTGGTCCTAGATATATTGGATCACAAAATTAGTCTTAGAAAATAATCACATTATCTTCAACTCAACACTAGACTCCTAAAAATCTTGAGTCTGAGTTTTCTAGTACAAAACATCAGCCATGTTGTTTCCCTTCTCAGGCGTATATGCTTGTTCATAATCAAAATACTGCATATAATCAACCCATATCTTTTTCCATTGATTTGAATCTCATTGTGAAAATATATTATTCAAGATGTTATGATCCATATACAAGGTAAACCTTTCACCCAATGAATAACTTCTCCAAAACTACAATTGATAATTCACATATACAAACATAAGGTTAAAAACAGGATAGTTCCATTCCTCTGGCCTTACCTACGGAGAACTATATGCCACAACTAAATCTCCCAGCATCAACACTACTCATTGTAAAATCCTAGAGACATCACAAAAAAATATTTACTCCTCACCTTGATCGGTAAGGTTCAATATCGAAGTCAGTTTCAAGCGCTTCTTCAATACCTATAAATCATTCTCACATGCATTAGACCATTTACACATTTTCCTCTTCTTGGTAAATCCCGGAAGCTGCACTTCCTATCTGTAAATTTCCTGAATAAATCTCTAATAATATCTAGATAAACAATTAAAACATTGGATATTAAACCCATTCATTGGTTTCACTGAATAATGTTTAGCATGAACATTATCTAGATCCATAGACACACCTTCCTTCGATATTATGTCTCCCAAAAAGTGTATCTAACTAATATAAAACTAACACATATATATCATGGAGTATATATTATAACACCTCAGGGAACTATGGTTGATTTCTATATATTGGGAATCATCATCATGAGTATTGGAGTACATCTAGATGTCACCCACAAACTAATCATCATATATATGGAAGATTCTTTTCATTGGGGAAATAAACACTACTGGTGCATTATTCAACCTAATAAATATTACGAAAAACTCATATAAGACATAAATGATCATGAAAGTAGTACTTGTTATATCAGAAGTCCAAAATCTCAATAGATGATACCCTAATCTCAATTCAATCTTTTAAAACACACAACCTCCTCTCAACTAGTCCAAAAGATTTTCAATACATGGAATATGATAATGGTTCTTCATAGTCGTCTGGTTAAACATTAGGTAGTCCATACACATACATTAACGTTCATCACACATCTTAGAAAAACATAGGGGATCCAGAAGGTGATATACATTTATGAATATACCCATTAACCATGAACTCATCCAGAAGAGTCATGAGCTCTTGAATCTTTATCAGTGCCATTATTTATGGCGGAATAAAAATAATTCATCTCCAAACATAAGATCAATATTAATATCCATACATCTATTAGGTGGATACCAAGATAAGTATTTTGGAATGCCATCATGAAACCTATCCAAAAGGGTAGAAAGACATCATGTTTTACATCTCTACCATCTAGAAGCAAACTAGAAACCTCGTATATGTGATCTTCAAGTTTCTGAGTAATCCACCCTACTCGGCCTACCTAGATATCCGAATCTCCATGGTGAATATAGTGTTCATGGTTATGAGATGTTAAAGTCATTATTCCTTTGTAATAATCAATATGGGATCAGTATGCTACTAAAAAGTACATACTGGTTATTAGTATTAAGGATGACTTGTCAAGGATATAGATATCCCACAGAAAATGGTAATCCATAACATTTAGATAACATCATTTTCACTAGAATATGACTCTCTACTATACTACCAATGTTGTATTTATCATCATTACTTTTCTCACAAACTTCACCTCCAAGCTCAAACCATTTACATGTTTCAAAAAAAAAATTAGCGAGAGGTTATATTTTCTAATAAAGAACTAGATAATGTAGAAGATACAGGTATAGTGTCTCTCACTTTAAATATTCCAACCACACTATCCAACATTATATGTTGAACTACATAAAACTGTCATTCCCCCTCTTCATTGTGATGGCGTCTAACTCCCCTAAGATGCCCCACTTTGCTGATATGAGCACTACTTCCCAAAATCATTTTTTCCACTACATCTAACTCCACGTCCAATAGAACTCAAACTGCAATCTTGATAATGTGTACAAGATCCCCTTCCTACAAGATATTTTTTTCAAGATTCCACATCATTAATTTCCCTTGGTGGGTTCCTGTAAAACATTTATAGATGTCCTATCATGCTACATGAATGTCACTACACTTGTTGTCAGTTATAGTGTCTTTGATAGTGTAATAAAATTCCTAACAGGTGGTGAATCACTAGAGAGAAGACATATGTAACAAAAATTTCCTCCCAAACACTCTATTTCCCACTTCTCTAGCCAATGTTTTGAAAATGGAGCTCTCAACACTCAGAAGATGTACCTCATGATTTTCTAGCAGCAACTATCTATTCTACACTAGAATCCACATTCCAATTCTCCTTATCTATGAGAGCCTAATTCACCACTTTTAAAACCATATTTATCCTGAATATGTTCACCAAGGATTTAAATCACTCATATTTACTTCCTGATATCATCTATATGATGTATCCTTTATTATTTTCAATACTGAAGAATAGAACTTGAAATCTATAAAGCATTTTGAATATTCCATCACACACACACTCCCCCCATATCAAAATCAAGAAAGATGTTACTCTCTCATACATTAGTTTTTCTGTATAGAAGTTCTCTTGGAACCTCTCAGTGAATTACTTCCATAACATACCATCAGCCATTCTGGCCAATAGATGAACATGCCACCAGTGCTTCACTGATCATCATAGCATATACGCGGCTATATTGACCCTATTATTAAGAAGAGTATACATGTGGTCATGTATAGTATAGATAGAATAATTCTAGAACTCATCTTCTCCAATTACACCCCCTCTAGAAAAAGATAGTTGGTGATACTACTGAAACTCCATCATCAAATCAAACATGATCTTCAAAACCAGGGTTGGGAATCATTACATGAATTACATGAATAGAAAAATGTTATCCCAGAACTACATTCCAACTTCCTCAACAAATAATATTGGTGCCTCAGGTTCCCCTAATGGAGGATCATCCCTAGCTATGCCTTTCAGTTTCCCTATCAACAAGCATTGTTGTGGATGTATAAATCTAACATCCAAATCAAAAAGTTAGGTAACATTTCTCACACATTTTATATTTACATGAATGTACATAAGGCATAACATGTTTTTTCCCAAACCCCATCACAAACTCAAAACTAAGGGCCTAACACTTCGCATAACCATCTTACATCTAGGTCATGGCTAACAAAGGGTAACTCACTTTCATCATTCTTGTTTCTCTTTTATACACAGGATTATTCTATTCATAACTCATTTTACAATATATCTCAATTTAATTTTAGAATCCATTTTCTATTCAATTTCACATTCAAAGATCAAAAGATCATGTTTGACAACATACACATGGAATTGTTTCCCATACGTACCAAAAATGATGCTGGTTACAATACTCCTATGTTCAAAAAATGATTCATGCATACTCAACTCGTATTCAATACCATGCCTCATGTCAATTCTCTAAAAACTAAAAGAAAATTCACAACATACCACATTTTCATCACCCATGGTGATCTAATATTCAACTGTAACAACAAACAAAAATAACAACAATCCCACCTTAAGTACATAAGTTCTCCAAATACATGGTATAGATATTCCCAGGAACAATATCATAACCAATCCCCAACTCTTCTATTCTCCATTCATTCCATCACAAATATTAAGAACAAAATGAAATGAAGGCTCTAATAAATCTTTGTAACATACTGACCAGGGTTCCATAGACTGGTTCCTGAGCCAATTAGTCAAAGAACTTATTCACACCTCTCTGTATAGAAGATGTTTAAGACTAGTAGCGAGGTTCTAATTTCAGTCATTTGGAGTTAATACACATTATTATCAGACTAAAACACCAGTGGACATAATAAACAATAACAACTTAACAACTAAATTATATCATAAATGGAAAATACTTGGATCACAATATAACAAAAAATGGAAATAAAATATCAATAATAAATAGTAGATCTGAATTCAAAAAACATATTTCTGTTGTCAACATCTAAACTCAAAATAAATATTTTAATGACACCCAAATGGTTCTTGAACAACACTTGGCTCCCTCATCCATTTTCTATCCCAAAATCATCCATCTAACATAGGGAATATTTTACTTAACATGTCTAGTAATAATAAGGTCTATTCTATTACTGATCAAGAAGCCTAGGTAGGGAGTCAGTAAAACACAGTAAGTGGCCACCAATGATGTCTAAAACAACATCCAGTCAGAAGTGAGTTTTCAATAGTATAAATAAATAAGTACAATTCATAAATCAACATTTGTTACATTATCAATAGAAATTTTATTTAACAACATAAACTCTTTGGGTTCCTAAGGACACAAAAACCTCAATACCAACTTTGATGAATGGAAGATTCTACACTATCCCCAAGAGATATTATGGAAATTAACCCCAATATTACCATTCTATATGTCATGTAAATATCATAATTACATGGTTACCCTTCAAGATCTCAATTATGATATAACTTCTATTTTTTCCATTCATCTTTGAATTAATTAATTCAATAATTAATTTATTATCTCTATCTCATTAATGAACTAAAAAATATATTAATCTTTTCAGTCTCATTTATAAAAATAATAATTAATCACCTCATTATCATTAATTAATAGAAAAATTGTTTACTATTCTCAATATCATTAATTAAGTCAACAATAATTTAATCTTCTCAATATCATTAATTAAGTCAACAACTAACAAAAAATATCTATAATAATAATTATGTCAATAATTAAATAATCATCTCATTCACATTAATTAACTAAAATAATAATAAATCATATTTTTTAAATTAAACAACTCACTAATTAAGTAATCATCTTATTCTAAATAATCAACTAAAAAATTAATTAATCTACACAATCTCATTAATTAAGAAAACAATTAACTAATCATCTCTATTCAACTAATTGACACAAAAATTAATTAATCATCTCAATCCAATTATTAATTAAACAATTAATACAATAAATAAATCCCTTTAATTAATCTTCTAATTAATTAATAAAAATATACCATCCTAATAATCACATTATTAAGTCAAAAATAAATTATTGAATTCTCAATATGAACACTTTATAATTAATTTACCAATTAATTATTCTGAATTACCATTTTGATATCCTATTATTGAGTCCTTAGTTAAATATTCCATATCATAATAACAATATCGTATAATTGATTCATCAATTAATAAATCCATATCAAAATCTAAATAACCCCTAATTTATTTTAAAATATATACAATTTCATTATCGCCAATATCACATCTTCATTAATTAAATAATTCACAAAATAAATTAATTTAGTAAACAACTAAATTGATAAAAATTATAGAGAAATAATATAATATCATTCACTAAATCTCAATCATGACTATGGAATTTGAATTATATAGCACTTACCTAAATTAATTGATAAAAAATCATCCAATAGAAATCCACAAAATATGTGTGATACAACGACGTCAATCGAGATACGGATCTAAAACACAATATAAAAATTTAACAAATCAGGATCCTTCATACTTATATATAGATCCAAAATCAGACTTATGGATATAATCAAAATAATAAGTATAACCCACCAAAACATTGGGAGATTCATGGGTGAGATATGAAAACCAAGGGGGATAGGGTTGAATTATAGGGAGGGGTGTGAATATCTGAGAGAGGATTTAAATAATGAATAACATATTTAATATTTCATTGGAAACCATGCAAGAGTCTTTAGAATTAATTTAAATTGAGTTTTTATATGTAAAGGTAAAATAGGGTGAATTCAAGGGGTTCAGGTAATTTAAAATCTAATTTTCAGGGTAATTAATTCCCCTATTCATGGTTTCCAACTCGAGGAACCTAATTTCCCATAATCATGTGCTTCAACCATGTTCTAGTTCAATGGTGTTCATGTTTTCTCTTAAGAGGGTGCATGATCTGAAAAACATTGTGATAACCTTTAAAACCCGTAAGTCCAGTTTTTCACAGCTTGTTGGGCCCAGGAACATAGTAAGGGAATACCAAAATTCGACCATGAACTACCCTATTTCCTTCCAAAATTTCACAATTTCCAACAAACAAACCCAAAGATGAAACCCAAAAGAAAATTATTCAACAATTATCAAATGAGTACCTTATTAAATACTGAATGTTCTCTAGAAAAGGTGGTATCCTACATGTATGCATATGAATAATGAGTTTACTCACAATGGTTTTTGATGATATTATTATTACATGTTTTTAAGACTCTTTAAGAATAGTTTCATAGATATTTTATACATTTGTAAATATTCCAAAGGCAATGTTACCTTCTCATTAAGTATAGTTTTTACCATATTTCTTAACACTCCTTGAATTCATGTATTATATTATTCCATGAATTAATTCCTTATTATTAATGTTTTTTCTATTATTTATTGAATATAACTTTTTTATGTATCCTGATTATACCAAAATTCTCATCTTTTCCTCACTTATGGTCTTTTATTATTTTATATTTTTATTACTCTAACAATGTATGTGAGTTTACATATTTATTATTTTTAAATTTCCTAGGGTATGAAAAAAATTTATATGTATGTTGGGTCATGAGGATTATCATGTATGTATAATTTTTGGGATGATTTGGATGACTTTTTATCGATTAATATGTTTCATATATATTGTATGAAATTTTTGTTAATTTGAAAATTAATGTTTTTTATAATATTTTCCAATAATTCTCTTAAATAACTAATTTGAAAAATCAAAGGAATTTAGTAAATTGAAATTTTTTATTAATGTAATGTAATTGATATGGTCATGTTTGTGGGGAGAGATATTTTATTTCATAAAATGGTTTCAAAAAAATAGAGGTTATCATGTTATTTGAGGAAAATTTAATATGTTTTATGTTAAAGGTGGTCATGATTTCAAGGGTCCAGATAACACATTAGGTTATTTGATTTAACATTTAACATTTTACATATTAGAATACATGAAATATAGTTAAAACCCTAGGATATGTGTATGGTACATGTCAAGGAATGGGATAACATTATGATGATTTGTTCGTGGATATTTTTTTGTTCTCCTAGAAATTACATCCCTGTCTACATACTAATAAAGGTATTATTACGTGGATTTGATTCACCATAATGGAAACTCCCTAAAAGGATTGTTACATATCAAATAAATTATCTCTCAATTTCAGGTTTAGTAGGAATGGTAATGAACACCTCAAAATGATATTCCAAGTGAAATACATTGGTTAAGCATATGTTCTTTATGTAGCACAATGTTGGAATTAATGAAGGTCTTAGGTTATGAAATATTTGAATAAAATACATACTGTAACTATGGATGAACCAAGATATGTATCACATAAACAATGTTTGACATATTATCATAAGTTGAAATGAAGGTATCATTTCTCCAGACATCATAGAATTTTTAGGACCGATATGTATTTGTTTTGTTAGTGAAATAAATAAGTATTTCATAGTTTTGTATTTTATATTTATATAAATATCTAGAGAAAAACTTATGCATATATATAATTTTATATATTCAGATGTGATTATATAAATTCTATTAGATCGAGATGATTGTATGGAGATTATAACCAATATTTTATCTATTTAAACTCATAATTATGTCAGATAGATATAAATGGAATGAAGTGACTAGACTGAAATTATCAAAATTAGTTTACTTGAGAAACATAATCATGTGATTCTTTTCTATAAAATATAGATCAAAACATAATTTTAGTAAAAATATATTCATGATTATCAGTAATCTATGAGGAAGGAAGAAGTTGGTGGAACTATGGTTCCAAAAAAAATATAAGTGTTGTGTAATTTTAGCATAAAATATATATTTGATATAATTATGTTAAAAGGTATATGATAAAACATTTATATGTTAATTGGATTGAAGGATTATTTTAAGTACACTAGATTTTGTTTTTTATAAATTGATCAAAGCATGAGGAATCTAATGAATACAGCAGATGGATTATTTCAAATCCATGAGACAGTGGTGTCTGAGAGGAGACATCATATAGATTTCTCTAAGGGGAACCCTCATATTAAATTTTCTATGTGAATTAGTCAGATTTAATTATTGGAGAATGAAACTCAAAGAACATAAATATTGTAAAATCAATGTCATTTAAAAGATTTTTTAAAAATTCATTCCGGAAAAGATACTAAATATCATTATAAAAAAAAATTATAAAGGGACATAAAATGTAGGGTTCCAAGTCATTAAAAATACATTAATAAATTCCAAAAATTTTATAATGATGGGAGGGATTTTCAATGCATCAATATTCATAATTGATGTAGAATTATTCTAACCCAATTTTTTTTGGTGAACATTAATAATGTGTACTAAGGAATTTCATTACGGTGATTATTGACTCTTAATTACTAAGGTGGATGATGGTGGTCAACTAAAGAAAGACTTGAGTGGGATATTAAATGTTTTAGTAGGAAAATTAAATTTAATACTCACACTACTCCATATCATATTTCCAATCAACATATTATATAATAGTGAGAAGGGGGATAGATAATGTTGTTTAATCCACATGAGTAGTTAATGAAATGAGGTTATGCATGATGTTTTTGAGAAATGTTTTATTGAAGAATACAAAAATTTAGGAAAAGAAGTAGAGGGTGGATAGATGATATTGGAAAGTATGATATCAGATAGTGGATATCTGACATAGGGTATCATTAGACGTACATTTAAAATAGGTGGAATGGATTGATTATATTATAAAGTGTATTCCTTAAGAAATACTATAGGACAAAGATGTAGTTTCATGTAATTTTGATTGAAATTGAATTGGATGAAGAATAACATTAAAGACGTCATGTTGTAACAATGTAAAAAGTATAGTTAAATCATATTGAGGAATATTCATAATTGTAAATTTTTATTGAATTTTTTTTCATAATAACTATGTTATGAGAATGTAATTTTTCGATGTAATTTAGGAATATATAAGTAATTTAATTTCCCTACATGTATTTATACACCAAAGAAATTTTTTCTAATGGTTGTTTGGTTTTTTATTATATCAAAAAATGCTAAGGATTACCTAATCTTATTGAGATGTGAACCATGTGGTTTTGGTTTTTTTTCAATAGTGTAAATTCTCAAATATCAGATCTGATGTTTATTTCAATATAAGAAAACATAATATGATAGGATCATTGATCCAGTCCCTATTAATGATCACATATATCCTGAATGTCATTTTTAAATTGTATCAATTAGAAATTTCGTTTATTGACTCATTGATGTGTAAGGATTGAAGAAAATAAAATATTCTACATATGTGGATCACTTTACTAATATTATGTAGAATCCAATAATATTAGGAATGTACAGTCATATATGGATAGAAATAATGATACCTTATATTTTATTTGTTGGATATGGAGTTCAAAATTAATCTACAGAACTTTTATCTCCCCAAATTGCGGGTTTTATACAAACTTTTATAGATAAGAAATATCTGGAGAATTATATGTGAGCAAGAAATATTTTACTTTCATCACCCATTAATAATGAATTTTAGAGGGTTAAAAGAATGGAAACAGCTAATGGAATATTGGAAAATATTATCAATATTTTTTAAGAAAACATAATGTTAGATAAGGAAAGTTTATAGATTTGGAGATTTTTTATGAAATCAACATGTAAGATAATGAATCTATTTATGACAACTTTATAAGGGTTAATATCATATTAAGAAACAAATAATGATTTGGGGAGATATTAGAATATTTATCTATCCTTTAAAATATTTTATGAATTCATTTTGGAAAAAATTGATGCTCTGGATACAAATTTATAAGATATTTGTTAGGATCCAATATATTTGTATGATATGTATGGAATTCACATAACATATAAAATGGGATGGAAAAAAACAATCATGTAAAAGTGAGGGGTTGATCATGAAATCCCATGGAAATATTCTTGAGGAATTTATAAAACATTTCTCATTGAAGAATTCATTAACTCTATCATAGAATATTCAGAATGGAATTCTTTTTTGGTATCATGTCATATTTTCATAATAATATTGAAATAATTATGAGGAAGTAGAAAAAAAATATTATCATTGTAGTAATTTACTTATGCGGCAACAGTAAACTAATATTAAACTACGAATAACTAAAATAATATATATTGTGAAAAATATCATGATATTTCATATAGAACAATATAGAATAAGGTGGGAAAATAAATTTTATGTTTAAAACAAAAGTATTTGATGTTATAAAAAATAAAAAAATAAAAAAATTGGTCCATGATTTAGGAATATGTTGATTTTGATGTAAAATCAGAAAACTATAGTGATGATGAGGATGAGATATTACTCATTGAGAATATAAATATTTGGAGTTTTCATTATGATAAAATAAGAAAATCTAAATAATAATAATATGAATTTTATATGGAGTTTAAGAATAAAAGTGAATTTGATGATTTTATTTCAAGTAATTATAAACTTGAGAAAAAGAATAAGAAATTTGTGAAGGATTTTCTTTCAATAAATAATAGGAATCTGTTCTCGAACAAAAATCCTTGTTGGAAAATGACATCGATATTCCGAATAGGTTACTTAATAATTTTCAAAACCTCAAAAGGAACGTTGTATAATAGATAATGGGGAAGGTAAAATAATCATACCTTTTTCAATATAAACTTGTGGACATTGTGAAATGAATAATAAACATTGGAAACATAGTTTCAGAATTTAGTAAATGTGTTAAGAATAATACACCTAAAAAATTCCAAATAAAAAATCATCCTCACAGGATATAAACAAGGATAAATATGTTAAGAAGAAGAATAAATTTAATAGGTTCAAGTATGAATATAAAACAACCAGTGTCATATATTCTGAAATTTCTGGGAAATAAATGATGAAACCAGGAAGACTTATAATAATAGACTCAATAAATGCTTGGAATATGAATAAGCTAAAAAATATATCAGGAGGATAACCAAAAAATGGTACAAAATAAGGATTCAAGGAATATTATTTTCAATATGTGTGGAAATATGAACACATTAGTATACAATAAGTAGGTTATAGAGGAATAATCGATTTCTATGGATTTTAATGGAACAATAGAGTCTTTTTCCATAATGTGAAAATTAAATATGCTAATCATCAATAATATATTGAAATTAAGAGTAACTATACATGGATTCTAATGGTGAGTAATCCCCCTAAAATATGATATCTTAAAATATAACATCTTTGTATTAACGTACATAGAAGTGACATTATTTTGATGTATTAATTAATACATTACACAAATAGACATCTAAAGACCATATTATTTTAATTTAATTAGTAGCATGAAATTATAAAAATTTGTAAAGAAGTTACATAAATTTTCTCCCATTAGGTTTTCCAGGACTACCATCCCTCTAAGACACATCATACATAAAATATACCTTAGTAACATGGGAAGGAAACATAAGAAATTGGTGAGATCAGATGGTCAATAATGGTAAACAAGGGATATATCCATGAAAAAAAATAGAATAAGGGTCTTAAAACGTGATCATAAAAACATATGATCATAACATGAATATCTTAATCATTAATCATTCTATAATGTTTAGGACATCATAATTCGTTGATCAAGGTGAAATCACGGGAATAATCCAAGAATGAATAAAAATAAAAAATACATGGAATTATAGAATGGACATAAACATAGAAAATATTATTTGAAGGCTACTGCCAAGACCATAAAAACTTGTTATACTTCTGTTAAAACACTTTTACCTACATTGGGATTGTGAAAAAACCTATGTAAACAACTATTTTTGGGAATACACTATAATACAGGTCCCCTATTACATTCAGGCTTGGGATACATCTCTTGTACCATATTATTTTCGAGCTTGGGCTACAACTTGTGTACCTTTTGAGATTATATGCCAGTTATCATTACTCTATACATTGGAGGTAGATATTTCTCCCACTCATATCATAATTAAATCAAAAATACATGTGCCACAAAATCATAAACAATAAAATCTATACCCTTGAAATTAAATGGCTATCATAAACATAATATCATCATCCTTAAAATAAATTGGTATAATTAAAACTCAATCATATCAAAAATTATGTAAAATATATAGGTTTTATATTCATTTCATCATATATTATCCCATAAAAGGAAATGGGTTTCAAAAGCATTTATCATGGTATAACCCATTTATAAGAAACAAGTTTAATTAAAATATAACCCATTTATGAGAAATTAGTTTCATAAAAATTTGGCCCATGAAAGGATAATGGGTTTTAATAATCATAATGCCATCAAAACAAAAACCATTCAGAGAAAGAATTTGAATTGAACCATTTTATCATCTTCCTAAAAGTCATGAGTATTATTGATAAATTTTCTCTTAGATTTAATATCAATTTGAAATAACTTTTAAACTTTTTTCATACGGAATGTAACTTTCCTTCATTGGAAAGTTCTATTTTAATCATAAAATATAATGAAATCTATTTTCATGAAAATATACATGAAAACCAATAAATAAATCATTAAAAAAATTTAGGAATATTTTTTCAATGAAAATATATATGGAGAGCTTGAAAAAATATTGAAAACCAATTTCCTTGATAATTTATAGAAAAATCATGAAAATGTTTTGAAATTCCTTTTCCATGATAAATCACAAAAGAATAATAAAAATGTTTGGAAACCAATTTCTTTGATAATACATTGAAATCATATATAGAAAGCATGAAAACTATGAAAATAAAATTTGTAAACATTATTTTTTTGAAATACATTTTCAATGAGTGTAAACTTAAAAAATAATTTCCATAATATTTTTATATTTTCTTACTTTTAAATAAACATGAAAATATACAATAAAATATTCATGGAAATGTCAGTCAGGACGGTTGGTATGTCCATTCATGCAGAAAATTATTTTTCTCCATAACAGTTCAGATAATTCTATTAATCCAGAAGGAAGAATAATATTTCTTAAAACCCTTTTTAAATGGTACATAATGTTTAAAATTTTCTTTTTACAAAATATGATAATATAGAATATTTTGTGAAAACATTTTTATAAATCATGGTTTCGCAAGAACACATATTTCTGACCAAAAGGAGAAATAAAGTTGGACATTCATAAAAACATTCTCTTATTAATCATAAGTAAAAAATATTTTAAATTTGTACAAATTCATCAATATTTCATTTAAAACAGTAATATAATATAATTTAATAGTTTTCTTTATATTGGGATCATAATTTTTCAATATAGAAACATAATCATAAACAATCTCGAAAATCTATGAGATTGCATCAATAAACTATTCTCACTTGGTAAAATTGAACAAAACTCCCCATGTAAGAAAATAAAATTACATGAATCATAAAATTTAATTAAAATAAAAAAATAATCTTGATATAAAATTTCAAATGTATGTATATACACCTCAAAAAATAATATTGGTACAAAACATGGAATATGTCTCAAAGAAGGAATGTTGATATATAAATAGTTTACTTATTATGTTTTTTGGAAACATAATACCCATGAAAGGAACATCATAATATGGATATTTCAATTCCCATAAATTTAATTCTAATAAGAATATAGTACATACATGGGATCAATACACACAACATATTGGAAATAGGAGGTAAACATGGATTATGTCTCACAGAAATTGAAAGTGAGATTAGAAAACCATTACTACTTGAGTAACATTAGATTTGTGATTTCCATGAAATAATAAAGTTAATTAAATATTTTTTACCATTAAATAATTCAAATTATTTATATAACATGTCATAGGGTAGTATAAACACCACAAAGAATCATCGAGTTATTATTATGGATTGTATCTCACGAAAATAAAACATAAGATGGAATACCATTACCTTATGTATTTACTCTCTTCACACAAATACATACATATTGTATAATAAATAAATTTTTTATACATAAATTAATGAACCTTATTATTATATATAATACCATAAATTATATTATTATTACCTTTTATTACACACTTATTAACAATTCTATGTTACATTTTAGGTTCAGGTAAAATAACATTGTTCTTCCAATATGTCCTGAGTTATAAATCCTGATCATATTACGTAGATAATAATTTACATACTTAATTAATGTAAAAAACTATTCAATAAACATATATATTCATTATATATATCATTATAATAATCTATAAAATATAGAAAAATTAAATTGGATACACTATTTGTGGAGATGGTAGGTCATACGTACGCATGAACAATGTTTATGTTTTGTTGTCGTATAGAATGAAAGTAAGTAAATGACATATATTTATATATGTATATAAATTCATCAAACTGGAATTATTATGTTCTATATATATTATATTTTGATTAAAATCATCCTTAATAAATTCCATGTCAAGAGTGAATAAATCTCATCGCTTTGAGGAGGTGGTTTTCCAGAAGTCCACAAACAATTTTACAGTATTTAATTAATATTTAATGTATAATTTAAAGACCCAGAATTTCCATGGAAAATTTTTTCATAAACAAATTAGAATTTTACAAGACCTCAAAAACTAACGGAACATGATTCCATGGCCCAGAATCAATTTCTGAAGTTCTGTTCGGGTACGTTCATTAAACGTACGAGCCAGTTTTTTTATAACTTTTGAACTGGTTTTAGGAATAAATATATGAGGGCACCATTGAACTCGCAGCACTGATATTCCCTAAAGAATAATTTGTCCTCGACAGTAGTTGGTCGAGAATGAAAGTTATTTTTTTTTGGGTTTTTATGAGTAAATTTAACAAAAATAAAGTTGTGGCTTTATTTTTATTCTTGTTGGTTAAAACCTCCAAGAGGAGGTTAGAGGTGGCGGCCACCACACCTTAACCTCCAATGAGAGGTTATGGTGGTGGGCCCACCCGAGGTCTAAAACCCCTCTTCATGTGAAGTTAATGCAGTGGGGACCACCCAAGACCACTTAAACTCTAGAATTCCCCTCATTAATGAGGGGGAGCCTCTTGATCTTCTCTACACATAATGGTGCCAACCCACCCCATTTAATTAATTAAATCACATCAATTAATTAAATTCCTATTTTTGAATTTCTTTCTAACGAAGTAATAGATATTATAATATATTATTTGAATGTCTTTTCACTTTGGTATTTTGGTGAGGAGAGCTTGGGAGAAGAAGAACAATCCAATGAAGAATGACCATCGAAGAACAATGAACGCTTCATCTGCCAATGATAGACACCTTCTTCCTTCTTCAACTGGAACAAGGGAGGAAGCTCCATCCTTGAAGAACGCCGAAGACGTTGACATCCAATACATCTTCTTTTTATTATCCAACGACAACGAATCCGTGGTAGGAGTGTGTTTGGATTTGAGAAAATTTGAATCTTCCTTCCATGATTGTTTCTCTTGACCCGCTTGCTACCAAACTAAAGCGGAAGGACCGGGCCAAATGAACATGATAGATCCCTCCGCCGATCTTGTGAATGATTGCTGTGTTCTTCGAATTTTTCTTGGGTGATGAACAATGGATCATTGTGAGACTATTGAGCGACAAAAAGATCCCAAATTGAAGACCCAACATCACAATGACCTAGCGGAGGTGCGACGATGATAGTGGGAGATGGATCAGATCGGAACTGGAAGGACCATTCCTCGACTGTTCTTCGATCCGGGGAATCAAGTCTTGTTTTTGGATCCGATCGAAGGCCCGAAAACACCGAAGAAGACTACAGGACATCGCGGTGACCTAGTGTATGATGGTTTGTGATGAACAGACTGTTAGAATGAAGATTGGACTTCACCAGGTGCGCGCTGGCCGGAGGCGCCATTTTTGGAAAATTCCAGAATACACGGCGTGTACTTCTAATGATCACACAGTGTAGTACCAGTGTTCTGCGGCTTGAGATTCTGTAATTAGACAAGTAACACATGGTTTTTGACCCCAGTCACACAGTGTGTATTCTCTACACAGAACGAAAGAGGCGGCTTCATGAGACATGGCGTGTAATCTGGGAGATATACAGTCACATGCAATATTACATGACCAAGAGGCACGACGTGTACTCTATACGCAAATTGAAAGAAGAAACATTGCGAGACTCTGCATGTATGTCAGGTGTACACGGACACGGGGTAGAGTACTTGAGAATGTACTCCACCACACGGCCGGGCATGGCCAGTGGAACCGGCTACCCTGTGTACCAGTTACACGGGTCGGAGAACACGAGTTAAGGCTATATACCAGTACATGGATAGCATACATGGAGTCGACCCCAGTTTCTTGGACACGACTTGTAACCATACCACATGCCGTGTAATTTCTTTTCTACACGATCAGACTTTCAACATGGAATTTTGCACACGGGAGGTACTCACGGTCTGAAGACATGGCGTGTGGCTTATTCCAACACACCGTGTACTATTTTGGAAAACTTCTTGGTTACCTCGTCCCAGTTTCTTGGACACGTATTGTGTCGATTTTCCACCTATGACATGGAAGACCTTTGAGACACTTGTCATGAAGAGAGGACCCTCCCGGAGTCAAGCGTTCTTTGTGGAAACCTTGTGGCTGGTTGTGCACTGACGACTATTCCTGGATCATGTGTTGGTATGATAGTTTTAACTTCTATTCTTGGATCATGTGTTGGTCCAATAGAATAGCTAGTCCTGAATCATGTGTTGGTCCAATAGCTCAAACACCTATTCCTGGATCATGTGTTGGTCTGATAGTTATGAATCTTGTTCCTGGATCATGTGTTGGTCTGACAAAATAGGTGGTCTTGGATCATGTGTTGGTCTGACAGCTTAGATGATTCAGTGGCTCTATCTGATCATCTCTATCTCTCTACATCAGTTGTATACCTATGTGAACTGAGTCAGTAACTTGTGTTTTCCTCATGATTGAGATGGAGTACTAGATAATGTAGGTATATGTATGGTCATATAGATAAGTGGGGTTATATGTTGATTTCATACATTGTGTTTTATCCTTGTTGGATTTTATGAGACCTTGAGGGTCTTGGGGTCCCTACTGAGTATCGTTATACTCTCCCCTGCACGGGCTATGCCCGTACCTCGTTGTGTTGGTTGCAAATGACGGACAATGCAGACTAAGGCCGAGTAGTAGGACTAGATAGTACCTGGAGATAGACTTTACACGAGTCGGTACATGGAGGAGACTGACAGACGTGGAGTGCTGAGGAGGAAATATGTACCTACCCTTCAGGTTGGAACCTCAGAGGATGATCCAGTAGCTACTTTTCTTTTTCAGTTGTATTTGTACATTCCATTTGGTCTTGTATTTCCGGCCCCTTTACTTGTCAAAACACTTTTTTATATAGGTTTACATAGCAATTACTCTCAGCTCGTACTCTGTTAGGTGTGTGTGTTTTCATTTTATAAAAGGAAATTCCTTCCATGTTTTAGGGATTTATGCCTTTGGTGCTAGTCACCAGTTTCTAGCCTATGGAATGCAGTCTTGGGGTAGTTAGGACATGGGCCCCAGGTGACGGGTCATGACAAATTGGTATCAGAGGTGTCGGTTCAACCATAGAACATAGGGCTCTGATCTTTCTTTTCTATGAAGCAATAGCATTTAGTGCACTGAGTGTGGTTTTCAGTCCAAGGAGTCCAGTGTTGGTGCGGCGGCCGACGTATCCGTATACCAGGACCATGAATTATGATTTCAGACTCAGTGCACGAAAACGCTAATTGATTGTATGTTTCAAGAGTTTTCTTTCTGATCTCATTAAGTCATCTCACCAGGTATAACATATTGACAATTGCGCACCTATTTCATTTCAGGACGACCCCACGTAGATAGCCGGCTAGGGGTCCGAGAGTTGTACAAGATGACAACCCACTGAGCGATGAGGCCTCAGTGCATCGCCCTATTGCAGCAGAGGAACCTGCGGTACCGCTACACATTGGTCCACTAATACCACTAGCCCTAGAAGCATAGAGTGCAAACCTCTTGAGCGCATTTCACGAGTTCTAGCACTAGAGGCTGCCCATGTTCAGTGGTGAGATGGGCCCGCAGGAAGCTAAGGACTTGCTGGAGGCTGTGGTGAGAGTCTTCAGACTAGTAGGGACACCAGCTGATCTTATGGTGATCTTTTCCGCGAGTCTCTTTTAGGAAGTAGCAGGAAGATGGTGGAGGCCGATGCTCTAGGTTTATGATGAGGTGACACTACTCTGGGCTGATTTCATGATCCTACTTTGGGCACAGTTTGTTCCAGCCACCCTACATGCGGTACAGATACAGGAGCTACTGCATCTACATCCGTGTAGCATGACGGTGGCGCAATACTCAATGAGGTTCATCGACCTCTCTCATTACTCTACAAATATGGTACGAGACTCATTATTCATGTCCCGGACCTTCGAGCAGGGACAATGATAGAGATCATAGTGTCGATGATCTCACTCAGTATCCCGACGCAAGCAGGGGTGTTAGAGAGAGCCCTCCTAGTGGATAGTTTTCTTGTTGAGCAGTCACTAGCAGCGAGACCCACCACCGAACATCACATAGCAGAGTCTTCTGCAGCTGGAAGCAGACATATGTTGTAGAGGGACAAGGGTACCAGGCCATCCTATAGATGACCTTAAGAAACAGGTTCAGTTGTGCGGGGCAAAAGAGACAAAGCCAGTCATACCAGGAGCGGGCAATGTTACTCTTACAGAAGGTAGGGTCACATGGCTCGTGACTATCCGACCAGCTGTACTAATGATCAGAAGATAGTAGAGGGACCTCCCATGCAGTGTAAGAGGATCAATCGAGGTGAACCGCAGAGAGCAGGTGGACGTGGAAGAGGAGCTTCCCGTACAACTGGTGGTGGACGACGATTCGAGGTGTTACCGCCACCACCACCAAGAGGTCCACCCCGACCGCAAGGATCAGGTGGACAAGGGAGAGCTCAGCTCCAGGTAGCTGAGGCATATGACCATGGCGCTCTGAAAATGTTTTGAGGTATAATAAATGTCTACTCCACCTTAGCTGTAGATCATATAGACACTGGTTCCATTCAATCTTTCATTACCACTACCTTCGTTTGGATCTCGGAGATTCCGACGGAGCCGTTAGCTTGATCCCAATGGCAAGAGACTCCTACGGGAGCTGATTCGACGATTAAAAACTGGTTCCGGCAGTGCGAGCCTACTCTAGGAGGCTGGAGATTTGTCAGAGATCTCCTAGTAGCAGGGTCAAGGGCTTACGACATCATCTTGGGTATAGACTGGTTATCTATAGTCCATTCTCATATCGATTGTATTAGGCACAAGGTGCGGTGTGTCTGCATGGATGGGACTATGTTCACCATTACTGATGATAAGGGAGCCTTTGTAACACATGACAGACATACTCGGAGGAGGGTGCAGCTGATCACTCATCAGTTAGACTTCCTTACCCTCAGAGCAGTTGATGTGGAGAGTCTGAGCTAACCTGTAGTGGTGGACCAGTATGCATATGTTTTCTTAATAATGTCCCTGGTCTACCTCCTCACAGAGAGGTGGACTTCTAAATTGACTTGTACACCAGGACGACACCAATATCTACACCAGCGTATCATATGGCTCCCATAGAGCTTCACGAGCTGTGGGTATAGCTAGAGGACTTGTAGGGGAGGGGATTCATCCGACCCAGTGTTTCTCCCTCGACAGCCCTGATTCTGTTTGCCAAGAAGTCGGACAGGAGCTTGAGGCTTTGTGTTGACTACCATCGCCTGAATCAGGTGACCGTGAAGAACAAGTACCCACTCCAAAGGATTGACGACCTCTTTGATCGGTTGAAGGTAGCGCGGTGGTTCTCGAAGATAGACCTCAGATCAGTCTATCACTAGCTCAGAGTTTGAGATGAGGATGTGCAGCAGACGACCTTCAGGTGTCGGTATAGCCAATATGTGTAATTGGTTAGGCCCTTCCAGATAACCAATCCTCTATCAGGGTTAATGGTACTCATGAACAGGATCTTCCAGCCATACCTCGATTGATTTGTCGTATTTTTCATCCCAGACATTCTGATCTACTTGACTACTGAGGTGGAGCATTCCTACCATTTGTGGGTAGTACTGGACACAATCCGAGAGCACCATCGTTATGGTAAGATCTCGAAGTTCCAGTTATGGATCTGAGAGGTTCACTTTTTGGGACATGTCATCTCTGAGGCTGGAGTTGCAGTGGATATAGCGATGATTGAGGTGGTACTTTCTTGGGAGACACCCAAGAGTGTGACAGAGGTATGGAGTTTCCTGGGTTTGGCTGGATATTACCGAAAGTTCGTGCCAGACATTTCCAGAGTTGTAGAGCCACTATCAGCCTTGATGAAGAAGGGATGACCCTTCAGGTTGTCAGAGAGATGCCAACAGATCTTTCATGAGCTGAGGCATAGGCTGACTAGTTCCCCCATATTGAGGCTTCCATAGGAAGGCGTAGGGTACATAGTCTACTACAACTTATCAGGGACCGGACTCGGGTGTGTCATGATGCAGGTGCAAGAAGTGATCGCATATAGTTCTCAAAAGTTGTGAAAACATGAGAAAAACTGTGCTACCCATGACCTGGAGTTAGCAGCACTGGTCTTCGCCTTGAATATGTGCTGACACTATCTGATGGGCGAATGTTTTACTGTGTAATCTGATCACAAGAGTCTATGTAATATCTTCTCTCAGAAGGACATGAATCTAAGACACCTCTGAAGGCTTGAGTTACTTCCGAACTACAACTTCGAGATAGTATATAATCAGGGTAAGGGGAACGTTATTGCCTATGCACTCAGTAGGAGGTCTAGTATACAGCTACTAGGAGTGGCGACACAACATATTGCTACCTTACAGATGTCTTTTGTGGATAGAGATGGAGAAGCCTCTCTACAATCTCTTATAGTCACTCCCACACTCCTTTAGCGAGTCAGAGAAGCATAACATGGGGATGCTGACTTTGAGGAACGACGTGATCAGATATACACAGGGTAGGCACTTGATGGATTATCTAAAGGCGGGGAGCACGTCATCCTCTTCAGAGGATGTACTATGGTACCAGTGTCACTTCAGGAGGAAGTGTTGAGGGAGTTACACACTTCTCATCTAGCAGTACATGCAGGAGTGGCGAATATGTACTAGTACCTTCAAAGACAGTACTGGTGGCCAGGTATGAAGAATGGAGTAGCATAGTATGTCTCTCGATGCCTCACTTGTCATTAAGTGAAGGCGGAGCAGTAGGTACCAGCAGGCTTGGTTCATCCATTAGAGGTCCCAGAGTGGATTTGGGATGGAATATCCATGGACTTCTTGAAAAGTCTTCCACGTATATCCAGTGGTCACAACTTGATTTGAGTGATCATCGACCAACTCACCATGTCGGCCCAATTCCTACTGATCAGAGAGCAGGGTTCGGTAGAGAGCTTGGGATGCCTCTACATCTAGGAGATTGTGTTGCTACATGGAGTACTTTATTCTGTTGTCTCTGATCATGATGTGTATTTTACATCCCAGCTATGGAAGGGGGTGCATGAGGCTTTTATGATGCAACTTCATCTGAGCACTGCCTTCCATCCTCAGATAGCTGGTCAGACTGAGTGGACCATTCAGACCCTTGAGGACATGCTCCGTGCATGTTTCCTCTACATCGGTCATAGCTGGGAGGATCACTTACGATTGGTGGAGTTTGAATAAAACAACAACTTTCACTCCACCTTAGGGATGGAACCTTTTGAGGCATTGTTTTGTCGACCTTGAAAATTTCCACTATGTTGGGCAGACCCAGGAGATTCAGAACTAGGGGGACCAGAGATGGTAAGGGCTACTACAGAGAAGGTTCAAATCATCTGGTAATGGATGAAGACTGCACAGAGAAGGTAGAAGTCTTTTGCTGATAAGAGAAAGTGACATCTGGAGTTCAAGGATGGTGACCACGTCTTTCTACGGGTCTCACCTCGATGAGCGCTACCGAGATTTGGCCCAGGAAACAAGTTATCTCTAAGATTTATCAGACCTTTCCATGTCCTCAGTAGATTAGGCGAGGTGGATTACCTCTTGTCTCTTCCACCTCAGTTGAATTGGGTTCACAACATCTTCCATGTATCCCAGCTGAGGGATACGGGCACAACTCTTATGACATCATCGAGCATGGAGAGGTGGACATCGATGATGGGGAGACTTTTACGAAGGTTCCAGTGGAGATTGAGGATCGACAAGAGCGGGTCCTACTTTGATGTTTGATACCTCTAGTGCTCGTTCACTGGCAGCATGGGAACCTCCAAGAGAGAACATGGGAGTGGGAGGCTCAGATGTGTGCTCAGTACCCCCACTTTTTATTTTAGTTCGAGTTATATCTTACGGGGATGAAAATCCCGGATGTGGGGAGAATGTAATGTCCCAGAATTTCCATGGAAATGTTTTTCTTAAATACATGGGAATTTAATGAGACTGCAAAAATTGACGGCACATGATTTCAAGGACCGATGTGCGTAGACTTAATTTCTGAAGTTTTGTTCGGGTACGTTTAGTAAACATACAAGCGGATTTTTTATAGAATTTGAACCGGTGCTCAGAATTGAAATCTAAGGGCACCATTGAACTCGTAGCACTAGTATTCGCTTAAGAAGACTTTCACCTTGACAAAACCTTGTTGATAATGAATGTTATTTTTTTGGATTTTATGACCATATTAAATAAAAATAATGTGGTGGCTTTGTTTTTATTCTTTTTGGTTAAAACTTCTAAGAGGAGGTTGGAGGTGGGGTCCACCACACCTTAACCTCGCAAGAGATTTTATAGTGGTGGGGCCCACCCAAGGTCTAAAAACCCTCTTCATGTGGAGTTAATGCGACGAGGACCACCCGAGACCACTTAAACTCTAGAACTCCACTCATTAATGAGGCGGTGCCTCTTGATCTCCTCTACACCTAATGGTTCCAACCCACCCCATTTAATTAATTAAGCCACATCAATTAATTAAATGTCTCTTTTTTAATTTATTGTGAATGAAATAATAGGTATTATAATCTATTATTTGTCACATCTTTTCACTTTGGTATTATGGAGAGGAGAGCTTGGGAGAAGAAGAACCCTCCAATGAAGAACGACCATCAAAAAATGAAGAACGCTCCATCCGCCAATGACAGACACCTTCTTCCTTCTTCAATCGGAATAAGGGAGGAAGCTTCGTCCTTGAAGAATGCCAAAGATTTTGTCCTCGAATACTTCTTATTTTTCATTTCCAACGTCAATGAATCTAAGGTAGGGGTGTGATTTGATTTGACAAATGTTGAATATTCCTTCCATGATTGTTTCTCTTGACCCGCTTTCTACCAAACTAAAGTGGACGGACAAGGCCAAATGAACACGGTCGATCCCTTCGTCGATCTTGTGAATGTTCGCTGTGTTCTTTGAGTTCTTCATGGGTGAAAAACAACAGATCTTTGAGAGAGAGTTGTGCAACGCAATGACCCAAATTAATGACCCAACATCACAACGACCTAGCGGAGGTGCAATGATGATAGAGGGAGACAGATAGGATCAGAATGGGAAGGACCATTCCTCGACCGTTCTTCGATCAGGGGAATCAATTCGTATTTTCGGAGCCGATCGGAGGCTCAGAAACACTGGAGATTACTACGGGACATCGGTGTGATCTAGTGTCTGATGTTTCGTGATGAATATACCATCAGAACGAGGATCAGAATTCATGGGACGCGCGCTGGCCGAAGGCGCCATCTCAAGAAAATTCCAAAATACACAGTGTGTACTTCTAACGAACATGCCATGTAGTATGGGCATTCTACGACATGAGATTCAGACATTAGTCAAGTAATAGAATGCGTGTGACCCCGGTCAACGAAGTGTATTCTCTACACAGAATGAAAGAATAAAATTTGTGAGACATGGCGTGTAATCAGGGAAATACACAGACACATGAAGAATTACATGGCCAAGAGGCACGACATGTACTCTCTACGCAGATTGGAAGAAGCGGATTCGTTAGACTCGACATGTATCTTGGGGGTACACGGACATGGGGTGGGGTAAACGGGTAAGTACTCCATCACACGGCTAGGCATGGCTAGTGGCACGGGATACCTCATGTACCAGTTACACGGGTTAGAGAACACTCGTTGAGGCCGTGTAAGGGTACATTACCTGTGTACACGGATCTGAACCCATTTTCTTGGACACAACATGTAACCATACCACACGCCATGTACTTTATTTTCTACATGATCAGACTTTCGACACGGGTCGTTGCACACGAGCAGTACCTGGGGTATGAAGACACGATGTGTGCCTTATTCCAACATGCCGTGTACTTATTTGGAAAATGGATTGGTTATCTCGACTCTGTGTATTAGACACATATTTCTTGGATTTTCCCCCTATAATGTGTAATATCGTTGAAACACTTGTTTTGAGGATCAGACCCTCTCAGAATCAAGCGTCCTTTGTGGAAACCCTGTGGCTGGCTGTGCACTGACGACTGTTCCTAGATCATGTGTTGGTCTGACAGTTCAAAATTCTATACCTGAATCATGTGTTGGTCCAACAGAATAGCTGGTCATTGATCATGTGTTGGTTCGACAGCTCTAAGAACTGTTTCTGGATCATGTGTTGGTCCAAGTGTTCTGATTTCTGTTCTTGGATCATTTGTTTGTCTGACAGAATAGCTGGTCCTGGATCATGTGTTGGTCCGACAACATAGTTGATTCCGTGTCTATATATGATCATATATATCTCTCTACATAAGTTTTATACCCGTGTGAGATGAGTCAGTAACTTGTTTTTTCCTCATGATTGAGATGGGATTACTAGATAACTTCAGTATATGTACAGGAATATACCTAAGTGGGGTTATCTATTGATTTCATTTTAGTTGTGGTTTATCCTTATTGGATTTTGTGAGACCTTTATTGTCTCAGGGAACCTATTGAGTATCGTTATACTCACCCCTACAGTGGTTATACCTGCACCTCATTGTGTTGGCTGCAGACGACGGACAACGCTGACTGAGGTTGAGTAGAAAAACTGGACAATACCCATAGGTAGACTTTACGACGAGTCCGTACACAGAGGAGACTGAAGGACGTGGAGTTCTGAGGAGGCCATCTGTACCTACCCTTCAGGTTGGAACCCCGGAGGAAGACCTAGTAGCTTTTTTTCTTTTCCAGTTGTACTAGCACTTTCCAATTGGGCTTTATTTCTGGCCCCTTTACTTTTCCACACTCTTTAGAAAACAGATTTACTTAGCGTTTACTTTAAGCTCGTACCCTATTGTGTGTGTGTGTGTGTTCAGTTTATAAAGGAAATTATTGCTATGTTTTATTGATTTATGCCTTTGGTGCTACTCGCTAGACCCTAGCCTATGTAAGGAGGGCTTGGGGTAGTCCCGACACAGTCCCTGGGGGACGGGTCGTGACATAAAAAAGTATGTATTATAAACAAGTTACAGAAGAAATAAATAAATAATTAAAATAATTTATATCAAATATAAAAATTGGGTCCATCATAATTTCCAACCATGAATGGTGGTAAATGGAGAAATGAACAATCATCGTTTCATGAGGTTATAGTTCATTGTAATCACAAACTATGTGTTTTTTACCCATTGGATGGAAGTGTGTGTAAGTGTAGGTATTTCCCTGAAAATAATAACATATCAGTACATTTAGGATATTTTTAATATTTTATATGTATGGAATAAGGATATTTTAGGTGGAGTAGAGTGGAAATAAAACTAAAGATCTTGAGGAAATATGTAATATATTATTTGGGTAACCCATATTAGTTTGTAATAAAATGCTTCCTTAGATGGTTTTTCCCAAATGAGAGGCCACTAAAATGAGGTGATGGATTTCAATGACATATTTTGGGAATATAATGGATAACCCCAAGTTTCTTTAGAGGATTGAGGATGTGGGATGATAGAAGTCTATTTTATTGTGGAGGAGAAGAACTCCTCTAAATCATGGAAAAGTGAATTCCACACACGTTTTTCCATATAAATTTGATCTAATATTAAAACAAAACAATAAAAGTTATTATATGGAATAAATATAGCCATCCAATGGATTTTAGAATCTTAATATGTCATTTGGGCACTTAATATTTAGGTTTAGTCACTTGATAATAATAATTTTTCTTTAATTGTTGCAATTAATTTTAATTATATTCACTAATATTTTTGTTCAAAAAATAATTTCATGTTATTATAATTTATATATTATTATGAATCCAAATATGGAATCTATTTTTCAAAATTTAAATCATAATAGTCATAGAAATAAATTAAAATTTATTTCATCAAATTGAACGACGATGCATTTTTTTAATGAAAAAATGCCTAAAGATTTCAATGTTTTTATTCGTAATTATAAATTAATATTGATATCAATAAAAAATATTGATATTATATAAATATTATTGATATAATTTGAAATTGAAAAAATTAAATAAATATTTCTCAACATAAATAAATTATAAGAAAAATATGTTTTGAATTAAAATTCAGTATATCTAACTATTCATCATAAAATGAAAACTCACAAAAAATACCATAAATTCACCAGATCTTAATTTTTATGATTATATATAAAATATTAATTAAATTTTGATATATGTAATCTATAAAAGTCCCTAAATTTTTTATAATATTGGTTCTCCAATAGAAGGTGTTAAATATGGAATTGTAAACACATCAATCTTTATGAGAAATATTTGTTTTTTTCTTATCTTATTCCTAACAAATCCATTTGACAAATATCAAAAAAAAATTATTGAATATAGTATATATATGTTAATTTAATATCACTCACTCTTTATAATTAATTTTATTTACTAGGATAAAACAATATTGTGAGAAAAACAATAATAATATATTCTTTTATATTCTATAGGTTTGAATATTAATTAATAATTAATTTGTAACAAATTAATATGTAATATATTAGTGTAAATCATAGATATTCAAAATATTGGTATTAAAATTTATATCCTTTAATTTAATGGCTATTTTATGTCTTATTATACTAGATAATAATACTTTACGAATATGTTAGTGTGTTGTAAAAATCACCCTTCCATGTTACGCAAGCCATCTTGAAAATCATTATTGAATTAAATAAAAGCTATACACATTGTTTCTTGTAGTGAAATATTACCATGGGGTTCCATATAAAAATATAATGACTTGTTTCTTTAATATATATATATATAATCTATTTCTATATTTTCATGAAAAGATAAATATAAAAATGTTAAACTAATTCAAAAAAATAATTCAGGAAATCTCTGACTATAACATTATACCCCTAAAAATTAGATTCTTGAATGAAATAAATCTGGGTTAGAAATGTATTAATAAATTAATATTCCTTTTATAGAAACCCACATCATAAAAATAAATACTTTATCATTATTTAAAAAAGAAATGTGGAACTATAACTATTATCCAAACTAACTGAAAACAATCATACCATAGAGGATTACATGGGTAGAAGTAAAATTATGGACATGGAAGATAAATGTAACAAAAACATTATTTATGGAGAGTCATAGAGAAAAATGATAGAATAAAAAAATTCACAATGCTGTAAATATATAATGACCAAATTGAACATCTAACTCTTCAGAAATTAAGGTACCCGAAGAAAAGTTGTGTTTTCCAGATCATTTTTCATATTGTAAAATAATATTTATAAAATGATATATATGAATGATATTAGGACTACATAACCCTTAGTTTTCCTTTGATCCAATAAAATTATTTCTCCAGAAAAGTGATGAATTTTTCATTCTTTAAGTACTAATAGATCATGTCATCGATGATATGGAATCCCATTTATAATCAGTTATCATCAATAACAAGTTTCTAGAACATGATATCCAATATTCATAAATCCTAATGTGGTGAGTAAACACTCTAATTTTACTGAATTTATCTTATGATTTTTGTAATCAATAAATAGAATGATTAACCACATAACCCTTCGGAAATATGATAATAGAAAACATATTAAAGAAGGTCACAAAATCAGCTTAATATTGATCCCCCATATATCACAATATATCACTTGGTTGACACATTCAATGTAACGACCCAATATTTTTTTAAAGGAAATTACATTCTTATAAATATTTCATAATCACATTAACTACTAAGTGCTATGGGACCCTTAAAACATAATTTTGTCACTTCTGTGATTTTAATTTCAACAATCTGACATACATGGTCACGATCAGTGAGTTATTTAGAGTCCTATATTTTAGTATAAGTTAATGAATGTTTTAAAACATGTTTTTGATAATAAATTATGATTTTAATTGAATATAAAATCAATAATATTTAGGAAATTATTTTTGAAAAATGGACTTCATTTTTAGATTCTACAAGTCGAAAAATGGTTGTGGTAAAATTTTGGGATTTTTCTGAAATACATGATTTTTTTATGAATAGTGACATACCATAAATTGAAAAATTAAGATAAATACAGTAATTATAGAGTCATGTGTTATGTTCTACTGATTTAAGACCACTTGGTTCGAGATAACATGATAAAATTACTATTCATGGTCATGGAATACTCACTATTCCGTGTCTTAAGGAGAAATAATAAATTAATGAGTTTTATATTAAGAAATCCCATCTCTCCTCCACTATAAAACCCCCCTCTCACCCCCTCTCCCATTCACTCCTCTCAAGCCTTGTGCCTTCACCAAATTCTGTCCAAATACCGTCCCAACCTCCTCTCCCACGCCCAACAAGATTTGGTCTCATTAAAAGACCAAAACCTCTCCCTTAAGGAGGTTCTCAAGGATGTTTGGTTCAAGAGGTAAATTCCTCTTTTCAATTCTTTGTCTTTCCTTTCAAGTTCATTTGTTTTCTTTTTCTACTAACTATATTTATCCAAATTTTTTGGTGACTCCATTAAATTATATGTACTGGAACTCTATCATGATAGTGGAATAAGTTTTCATCATCTCCCCCTTTTTACCTTCTTTTATACTTGTAGCAAGAACACCATCCGAGATGTGTCAATTTTACAAATTCAAGGATGATGGACTTTAGATTTCATTTATCATTCTAAATTCTGGTCATAAAACCATTATTGGTATGTTTTAACCAGATTATTATATATAATATAAACTTTTTAATATTCTGTAATCCCTTTGTTCAAATGGTGTTAGGTTATAAATAAAAATGAGTTCGTTGTAATCAAAACACACAAATTAACCGAAACAATTATCATTAAGGTTCTATATGATAATTCTCATTGTCACATGTAACCAAGTTATATAAATGAACAATAACACCTATTTATGTTCATAAATAATATATAATTTCAATTCTGGAGATTTACATCCATTCCACTTCATTACTTAAAAACAAGTGAACCGAATATGAAAATAAGAGAAACGAACACTCTAGAACGAAGAAATTCAATAAAATAACTTGTCAATAAATACATAAATGAATTAACCATAATTATGGTAAAATAAATACATGTCTAATAGGTTCTGAAATAAGTTCTTAACATTTATAATTTCATATTCCAGGAGCTTAAGTACAAGAGCAGAAGATGTTTGGAGATAAGGTAAGGGTTTTTCACCCGAACTTCCATTTTCATTCGGGTTACTTTTATTGTCTAATTTACTCAATGAAATTCTTATGTATTGTTTTGTAATCCTCCTAAATTCTGTGTGATTATTCTATATATGTACACCAACTAGACTCCTTCCCTATTTTTTGGATAGTTACATGTTTTAAAATAAGCCCTCAAAACTGTTTCCAAAATACGAGCCCGATATCAGGGAATTTCTAAAATTCATATCTATTTTGAAGGGAAAGCAATAATCTTTTTTTGGAAACCATTATCCATCTAAAAATATTAATTTCATCATGAAATAACATCTTACTTTACTTCTGGTTTTATAGAAATATTTTTTCCAAAAGAACTATTCTTTTCAAAAATAAAGAGTATTTATCAGAAGAATTGCTTAATGATTTTAGAAGAATATTCTCATTTGATTCAACACACTTGTTGATTATTATGTATTGTTGGGGTTAATCATTTCTGATGTCATATACCTTATTTTATTTAATGGCTTCTGAATAACTTTATTGGGGATGATCTATCCTAAAACCATTCACCGTATTATTCTAAATGGTTAGTGTTTTATGTTTAATGATTTGGGAAAGTTAGTTACATTTCATATGATAGTTTCAATAAGAATGTATATGTTTTTTATGTTGATCCCCGCTCCTATTAAAAATGAATTTGACTTATTATGTGACGGTTGGGGACCTCTATAGCCCCTCAATGCATCGGTAGGTCTCATGAGACAACTAGAGAGGGAATTGGACGAGGCCTTTCCCAGTGTGATATGGATTTTGGACGAGGCCATAATCATTAGACGTCTTGATGGAGTCCTTGAAAAAATGTATCATAATGTCTTGAATTATTCATTCCATCATTTTGAGTTCAGTTATTGATATTCCATGTGGTTATTCGTTGTGTAGAATACCCATGATTATGTTTTATTATGGAATTATTTACTCATCTTATTTTCCTTCCATAATGTGTTCATGTTTATTATTAAAGGCATGCGTTTTCAATTATTCACCATGTCTTATGTTTGTACTATCTTCCGCTGTATTTCATACTCTTACTGAGCATTTGACCTCACCCCTTTCTTATGTATCATTTTTTTCAATACATGAATAAGTTTATTATGAATTACATGCTGAAAGATCCTAGGAGTTATGGGTGTTGTCTAAGGAGTTTCCACATTGTATTTCTCTTCAAGATGTAATATTGAACTTATGTATGTATCTTGTTTCCAATAATACAAAACTACTCGGTCCTTTGGGATTCTTATTCCTTGTATGTATGCCAACGTAATCAAACAAGGCACTGACTTTGGGCAACTGTGGTCGGGTCTTTACAGATGGTATCAGAGAAAGTTTAGTAGAATACTTGGAAACTAGATTTAGGAAACATAAAATTCGGTAAGAGTCCATAAGTTATTATTGGAGGATATACATACAATTACATCATGTTATTTTGGTATGTAATAGATTATGTGGATATTTTAATCAATACATCCCGGTCTGGATATGAGCATGTAGAGGAAGCTCTGGAACAGATGTATCTAGGGGTAAAACCCGAAAACACCACTTTGAGCTAGATTTGAACAAGAACTGGCGCACGACAACAGGCCCTACTGCACTCTTGTCTTCAACACTCCCGGGGGATATGCTTGGGATAATTCACATTTTCTTTATATCCATTATGAAGGATTGAAATTTAAAATATTCGTCAAAGAAACCATATTTGTGAATATGGGATTAGCCATTCCTAGGATCTCAATTTTTTTCTAAGTATTTTTTTATGTTAAGATTATAAATTATGATTCATAACCTAATCTAGTGTATGCCATTATCTAGAGATGGAGCCATGTGGAAGGAATGGAAACCGCATGAACACACGTGTACCTTGTAGGGATTTTCCTCCAATGCAATATAATGATGTTGGCTCTGGTGCTGTGACTGGTGCTGAGGAACTCATAACTATTTTGGGAAAACTTACTCAAGTTATGAATAATAACCTTACTCTTATGGAGCATCCGGATCCACCACGTGGAGGAGCTATGGTAGATCACTTTATGCGACAACAGCCTCCATTGTTCAATGGGACTACAAACCCTTTTGTAGCAGAGTAGTGGATATTTTCCCTCGAGAAGATATTTCTCTCTTTGGGATGTAATGAAAGAGAGAAGGCTTTCATGGAAGTATATCGTCTATCGGGAGATGTGGATCAATGGTGGTCATTAATCCAAAACACAAAGGATGAAGAAGAAATAGAAGAGATGGAATGGAGGTATTTTAAGGAAATATTCTTAGAAAGATATTTCCCTCGTGAACAAAGAGAAGATATGGAGAAGAAATTATTGAATCCGAGGAAAAAGGGGGATAAAGATGTTTCCAAGTATGAATCCAACATTACAAAGCTGGCAAGACATGTTGTGGACTACATACGAAATCCAAATAGCAAAATTGATCGATTCTTTGTTGGCCTAAAGCCATTCCTCTGGCAGGAACTGGTCTCCCAAAAAAGTTTCATCATATGAGGACATAGTTTCATGTGCTATAAAGTCTGTAAAAGAATTCTCTAAGTACTATGAATTTATGGGAAAGCATGAAAATGAGAGGGATACTGAAAACCCTGGGAAAGGAAATATAGAAATAGGGAACAAGGGAGGAGTTGAATTTCTACCATGTGACAATTGTGGAAGGAAACACCCTGGTGCGTGCTTAAAAGGAAAAGGAGTATGCTACAAATCTGGTCAGAAAGGCCATCTTGCTGGTGATTGAAAAGGAAATAAGGATGCTAATGATGTTCGATGCTATAATTTTCAGGAGATGGGGCACTATGAAAATGATTTTTCAAAATGTCCAGGAAATATGTAATATAAGAGGCCAACGGAGCAAGGACAAGCATATGCGATCACAACTGCCGAGGTTGAACTTCCACCTGATGTGGTGGAAGGTACTTTGATCATTTCCTCAAGCTTATCCAATGCTTTATTTGATTCTGGATCATTACATTGTTTCATATATTCCTAGTTTTCTAATAAAATTAGATATTTCCAATTTGATTTAATAAGGTAGTTGTCATTCAAAACTCTTAAGTGATGTATCATTGCTTCAAAGTTATGTGAATCAGTTCCCATTAAGGCATACAAATATTTTTTATCCGCTGATATCATTGTGATACCCATGATTGAATTCGATATAATCCTCAGTATACATTGACTTTCGGACCATGATGCTAAAATTTATTGTAAGAAGAAGGAGGTTGTGATTTTTGATGATGATGATAAAGAACACCTTATCTTTAGAGTAGAATCGTCACCACCTGAATATTATCAAGATCCACCCCCACTAGTTCAACTAAATTCAATTATTGGGGAAGAAGATAATGAAATAACTGTGGGTGAGGAATGTAATGTTCAAATAGAGTAGGTTACTATTGTGATAGAATATGTTGATGTGTTTCTAGAAGATTTACTTGGACATCCTCCAAAACGAGAAATTGAGTTTTCCATTGATTTAATGCCTGTTTCAAGGCCCATATCGAAGACCCCTTATAGAATGGCCACTGTGGAATTACTGGAACTAAAGAAACAACTAGAGGAATTGAGTAATAATGGATTTATCCACCCTAGTGTTTCTCCATGGGGAGCCCCTGTCCTATTTATTAAGTAGAAAGATGGATCTATGAGGTTATGTATCGACTATAGGGAGATCAATGTTATAACAATAAAGTACATGTATCCCCTACCTCGCATTAATGATTTATTTGACCAACTGCCCGGAGATCAATACTTTTCAAAGATTGACCTTTTATTTGGATATCATCAGTTGAGTGTGAAGAAGGAAGACAATCCAAAAACAACATTTCAAACTAGGTGTGGGCATTACGAGTTTACAGTAATGCCTTTTGGATTGACTAATGCACCCTCTGTCTTCATGGATCTAATGAACAGAGTTTTCAAGGAATATCTCAATGATTTTGTAGTGGTATTTATTAATGATATCTTGGTATACTCCAAAAGCTACAATGATCATGAAAATCACTTGCGCATTATCCTAAAGACTCTTAAAAGTCATGAAGTATATGTGAAGTTTATCAAGTGTGAATTTTGGCTTCAAGAGATTTCATTTCTTGGCCATATTGTCTCTAAGGATGGAATCCTAGTTGATCCTTCAAAGAATAAGGCAATCCAAGATTGGCCGATGCCAACAAACATAACTGAGGTACACAGTTTTATTGGCTTAACAGGTTATTATCGGTGTTTCATACATAATTTTTCCCGATTGGCTAACCCGCTAATGAAGCTCACACATAAAGAGGTTAAATTTTTTTGGACAAAATATTGTGAAGAATATTTCTAAGAACTGAAGAGAAGATTATTTGATGCTCCTATATTAACTCTACCATCATAGAATGATGGGTTTGTTATCTATAGTGATGCATCAAATAAAGGACTTGGTTGTGTCCTTATGCAGAATGATCGAGTGACTGCCTACGCATCTAGGAAACTAAAAATTCATGAAAAAAACTATCCAACCCATGATCTTGTGTTAGCAGCGGTAATATTTTCTCTGAATATTTGGAGACATTACCTCTATGGAGAAAAATGTGAGATATTTACAGATCATAAGAGTTTGAATTACATATTCTCGCAGAAAGAACACAAAATGAGACAAAGGAGGTGGATTGAGCTACTCAAAGATTACGATTGCACAATACACTACCACCCAGGGAAAGAAAATAAGGTTGAAGATGCATTGAGTAGAAAAGACAATGGAATTATGAACAAGATGAGAGTTAAAAGGGATCCTATGTTTATGGATCTAGTAAAGATGGATATTGGAATTATTAAGGAAGGTAGCACATCAATAATTTTTCAAATGGTTGCCCAACCTTCTTTACTAGAGAGGATAAAAAGTTCATAGGCTGATGATGAAGAGTTTAAAAATAAAATTAAATAAATAAATGATGGGAAGGTGACTGCCTTCTCATATGAAGATGGCATTTTGAAATTCGGGATGTGGATTTGTGTTCCCGTTGTTCCTGAGCTAAAGAGAGAAATGTGGGATGATGATCATAACTCTAATTTCTCTATACATCCTGGTTGTAAAAAGATGCATCGAGATATCTAAGAAAACTTTTGGTGGGACAATATGAAAAGGGGGATTTATGAATATTCGTCAATGTGCCTTGTATGTCAACAAGTGAAGGCTGAGTGGAAAAAGTCTAAGGGGATGATGCAACCACTACCCATACCATCATGGAATTTGGAGAACATTACCATAGACTTTCTCACTAGACTCCCAATGACATATAGATGAAACAATGCTATATGTGTCATTGTGGATAATCTTAAAAATACATCTTACTTCATAGTGATTCGAGAGGACTTCTAATTTGATCAAATTGCACGGATTAACATCAAAGAAGTGGTAAGGCTGCATGGTTTTCCACTCTCTATTGTATCCGACCGTGATCCTAGATTCACCTCGAAGTTCTGGAGAAGTCTCCAACATTCATTAAGCACTGAACTGAACTTCAGTAAGGCCTATCATCCTCAAACTGATGGCCAATCTGAGCGGACTATTCAGACACTGGAAGAAATGTCGAGGGCATGTTTTATGGAATTCAAAAGAGAATGGTACCAACATCTTCCACTATTTTAATTCTTCTACAACAATTGTTTCCACTCGAGCATCTGTATAGAACCATATGAAGACCTTTATGGGTAAAGGTGTAGAACACCTACGTGTTGAGATGAAGTCGGTGAGTGAAAGGTGCTAGGACCTGAATTGGTTGAGGAAATGGCGGAGAAGGTAAAAACCATTCAGCAGCATATCAAGGCAGCCCAAAGTCAACAGAAGAGTTATGTGTATAACCGTCGACGAGACCTAGATTTCATAGTAGTAGACCAGGTATTTCTATGTATATCTCCATGGAAGAAAGTCATGCGGTTTGGGAAGAAAGGATGGCTAAGTCCCAGGTATATCAGACCCTTCGATATTCTTTATTGAGTCGAAGCTATGGAATATCGACTGGAACTTCCACCAACCTTGTCAAAGGAACATGATATCTTTCATGTATCCCTCTTAAAAAAGTACATACTAGACCCTTCACAGGTACTCTCCTCAAGGGTGGTACAGTTGGAGGATGATCTTTCCTATGAGGAGCTGCCAGTGAAAATTTTGGATCGTAGAGACAAAGTTCTATGCAACAAGACTACTAATCTTGTCAAGGTACTATGGAGAAACCATATGTACGGAGAGGCAACTTGGGAACTGGAGGAATCAATGATGGAGAAGTACCCCCACATGTTCTTGGCCTAGATTGTAAATGAAATCTCGAGGGAGATATTTTTGTAAGGAGGGGAGAATGTAACAACCCAATATTCTTTTAAAGGAAATTACATTCTTATAAATATTTCATAATCACATTAACTAATAAGTGCTATGGGACCCTTAGTACATATGTTTGTCACTACTGTGATGTGAATTTCAAAAATCCGACATACACAGTCGCGATCAGTGAGTTATTTAGAGTCCAATATGAAAAACATAATTTTTGGTGAATAGTAACCTCCCCTTGTGAATAGTAACATACCATTATGAATAGTTATATACCTTAATGAATAGTAACGTTATCTATGATAATGTATAAATAATATTCATGTTGAAAGTACAATATACCTATATTTTATAATAAGTTAATGAATGTTTTAGAACTGGTTTTTGATAATAAATTATAATTTTAATTAAATATTAAATTAATAATATTTAGAAAATTATTTTTGAAAAATGGACTTCATTTTTTGATTCTACACATCGAAGAATTGTTTGGGTAAAATTTTGGTATTTTTTTGAAATACTTGAATTTTCGATGAATAGTGACATACCATAAATTGCAAAATTAAGATAAATAAACTAATTATAGAGTCATGTGTGATGTTCTACTGATGTAATCCCACTTGGTTCAGGATGACATGAAAAAATTACTATTCTTGGTCATTGAATATTCACTATTTCTTGTCTTAAGGAGAAATAATAAATTAATGAGTTTTATATTAAGAAATCCCCTCTCTCCTCCACTATAAAAACCCCCTCTCACCCCTCTCCCATTAACTCCTCTCAAGCCTTGTTCTTTCTCCAAATTCTAGCCAATGACCCTCCCAACCTCCTCTCCCACGTCCAGAAAGCATTGGTCTCATTAAAAGAGAAAAACATCTCCCTTAAGGAGGTTCTCAAGGAAGTTTGGTTCAAGAGGTAAATTCCTCTTTTCAATTCTTTATCTTTTCTTTCAAGTTCATTTGTTTTATTTATCTACTACCTATCTTTATCCAAATTTTGTATTGTATCTAGTTCCTTATATGTACTATAATTTTTTCATGATATTGGAATAAGTTATCATCTTCTCCCCCTTTTTATCTTCTTTTATACTAGTAGGAAATACACTATCCGAGATGTGTCAATTTTACACATTCAAGGATGATTGAATTTCGATTTCTTTTATCATTAAAAATTCTGGCCATAAAACCATTCTTTTTATGTTTTAACCAGATTATTATATATAATATATCCTATTTAAGAATCTTTAATCCCTTTTTTCATATGGTGTTAGGTTATAAATAAAAATGAGTTTGTTGAAATAAAAACCCACAAATTAACTGAAACAATTATCTTTAATTTTCTATATGATAATTCATCCTCATTCCCTGTAACCAAGTTATATAAATGAAAAATAACTCCTATTTATGTTCATAAGTAATATATAATTTCAATTATGGTGATTTACATCCATTCCACTTCATTACTTAAAAACAAGTGAACCGAATATGAAAATAAGAGAAACGAACACTCCCGAACGACGAAATTCAATACAATAACTTGTCAATAAAGACATAAATGAACTAAAAAAATTATTTTAAACTAAATAAATATCTAATAGGTTCTGAAATAAGTTATTAAAAAGTATAATATCTTATTCCATGAGCTTAAGTACAAGAGCGGAACACATTTGGAGTTAAGTTAAGGGTTTTTCACCCAAACTTCCATTTTCGTTGGGGTTACTTTTATTGTCTAATTTCCTCAATGAAATTCTTATGTAATGTTATTTACTCCTCATAAATTCTGTTTGAGTATTATATATATGTACACCAACCATATTCCTTCCCTACTTTCTTGATAGTGACATGTTTTAACGGAAGCTCTCAAAACTATTTCCAAAATACGAGCCCGATATAAGGGGATTTCTCAAATTCATATCTATTTTCAAGGGCAAGATATAATCTATTTTTGGAAACCATTATCCATGTAAAAATAATAATTTTATCATGAAATAATCTCTTAAATTACTTCTGGTTTTATACATATATTTTTTCCAAAAGAACTCTTCTTTTTAAAATAAAAGAATATTTATCACAAGAATTGCTTAATGATTTTAGAAGAATATTCTCATTTGATTCAAAACTCTTGTTGATTCTTATGTATTGCTTGGGTTAATCATTTATGATGTCATATAACATATTTTATTGAATAGTTTATGACTAAATTTATTGTGGATGATCTATCCTAAAACCATTCACCATATTATTCTAAATGGTTAGTGTTTTATGTTTAATGATTTGGAAAAGATAGTTACATTTCATATGATAGTTTCAATAAGAATGTATATGTTGTTTATGTTGATCCCTGCTCATATGAGGAATGAATTGGACTTATTATGAGACAGGTGGGGCCCTCTATAGCCCCTCGATGCATCAGTATGTCTCATGAGACAACTAGAAAGGGAATTGTCCGAGGCCTTTCCCAATGTGATATGGATTTTGGCCGAGGCCTTGAAATAGTGTTTCAGAATGTCCTTCATTATGCATTCCATCATTATGAGTTCAGTTATTTATATTCCATGTGGTTATTCATTGAGTCGAATACCCATGATTATGTTTTATTATGAAATTATTTACTCATCTTATTTTCCTACCATAATGTGTTCAAGTTTATTATTAAAGACATGTGTTTTCCATTATGCACCATTTCTTATGTTTATACTATCTTCCGCTGTATTGCTTACTCTTTCTGAGAATTTGAGATCACCCCTTTCTTATGTATCATTTATTAGGACATGAATAATTTTATTATGAATGACATGCTGAAATAACCTTGGAGTTATGGGAGCAATATAAGGAGATTCCACATTGTATTTCTCTTCAAGATGTTGTATTAAACTTATCTAGGTATCTTGTTTCCAATAATACTAGAATACTTGGTCCTTTGGGATTCATATTCCTTGTATATATTCCAAATTAATCAAATAAGGCACTGGCTCCGGGTAACTGGGGTCGGGTCCTTACATTCAAAACATGTGAGTATCCTCAATGAATATTTTCTTCAAACATGGTAATATCACGAATATTAATAAATTGTTCTAGAAGACATGAATTCATTAATTTTACAAAGGTTATTGTATATATACCTTGAATCCAAGAACTTTTAATCTTCATCCAATATTACATAGACTACCTTTTCAACAAATTAATAATCATATCCAAGGGAATCATTACAATTAAAATTATATTATCCATAAAAATAATCATTTTATCCAAGATAAACACAATTTTCTCTATATCATGACTAGATTATGGGTTTCCTTCCCAAAATCAAAATATCTCCCTTCTGTTAAATCTATTTTAATTTTCATCTAATCAATTTCACATATCCTTTCAAAAACACAATAAAAACATACACTGAAAATACACACACACACACACACATATATATATATATTTCATTATTCATATAAAAAATCAATTAGTTTTGAAACCTAAATACATCATTCATCAAAATATTTCTTTAAACAATGATATAGGAATAAATTTTTTTTCCTTTATATCTCTTTCATAAATTATGAAATATGAATCATTTTTTAAGGATCCTCAGCCTTAGTATATTCATTATTCTCTTGTTTAATGTAAAAAATATTTAATGAACATCAGATACCTTTCACGAGTTTTTTTCTATCTCTTTATCATATGAAGTAAAAAAAATCCTCCTACCAAATTATTTATTTTATTTATGAGATTTAGACATGAAAAATATATTTTGATAATGCCTATACTTTCTTCATCTGAAACATTAATGGTTAATAATTTTCTTTATTTTACTCAATGTTGACTAAAACAATAAATCATAGGGTTAGAAACACATATCATATAAGAAAACAACATAATCATGAAAAATTAAATTTATGGTGTCTAAATTACGACACCTTCTTTAATCGATGACCCTATAATTTTTTCAGGATTGTTCATAGCCAAAATCCATTTAAATCCTTCATAATGGATCCTGATGTGTTTATGAATTTCCAAAGATATCCCCCGAGAGTTTCAATCTAGGTCCATAGTAAGGCCGGTTTTTGTGTACTAGGTTATGCTATTTCAATCCCAATACACGATATCGGAGTGGTTACTCCTAGGTAAATATATTCCAGAACAATATCTAATCATAGTATCTTGACAAAGACGTATTTCTAGGAAACCACTAACTCTTTATTTTACCAAAGTTACAGTTCATGTTCATAAATGTTAAATCATACCTATATATATCCTTATAATCATTTATAGACACATACTTAGAAATATATATAATGATCTAAATTTTTTTATCATCCTAGATTACAATGTTTGACTATGTTTTAATATAATAGAAAATATAAGAACTCATCCTTTACATACATTAACAGTACATCATTTTTAAGGAATACTTGATACATTATACAATCAAATTCTGAAATACTGTATTAGTTTAGTGGATTTAGAAACATGAAAATGTGAACATTGGTACATTATTGAGCTACATTATCACCCATTAAGGTTTTCAAAAATCACACTCTTATCATTAATATCACACATAAAACATACCTTTGTAATCTGGGGACGGAAATGTTAAAAAGTTGGTGAGATCTGATGATCACTATGGGTAAGAAAGGGATATATATAAGCATATACATGAGGATAGGGTTATAAGAATGTGATCATTACATTAAAATATCATATCATTCATATCATTAACATTAATCATGGAATAAATGATAGGAGTTCATAAGGGATGAGTCATAAAAAAAATATAGAGCATGAAGTATGAAATCATAACAATGGAATAAAACATGTAACTGTTGAATACAAAGAAACGTAAAAAATCTTATGTGTGGGTCCCTACCAATAGGTTTATAATATGGTAGTCTCGGGATACAACCTGTGTACCATTATACTTTTAGGCTTAGTCTACAACCCATGTACCTTAATGTTTTTGGTCTTTGGATAAATCCCATATACCCTTTCAGATCATATACCATTTGTCATTCCCAATAAATTGTAAGGAGATATTGGCCCCATAAATATCTTAATGAAATCATACATACATGGTCTATAGTATCATAAACAATCATATATGAACCCTTGAAATTAAATGATTGTTGTATACATAATTTCATAACCCATAAAATGAACATAGTTTCATAAACAACATATCATTACTTATGAAAACAAATGGGTATCATAAACATTTAATCATATCATAACCTATGGAAAATATATAGGTTTTATAATCATTTAACATGGTATAACCCATTGTGTTGAAATGTGTTTCATGATAATATAACCCATGGAAGAGAAACATGTTTGATAAATATATAACCCATGAAATATGAATGGGATCTCATAAAACAAAATCCATCAAAACATAAACCATTCAAGGAATGAATATTAATGGAACATTTATATCATTTCCATGATGATAAAAAGTAACATCAATTGGTTCAATTATAGATGCATAATAATTTTGAAATACATTTAAAAAAATTCATTGAGTAAATTTTCATTTATTTATTGGAAATGATCTTTAAAATATAAAATCTTTTAAAACATATTTTTAGGATAATTAATTTTTAAAAAATATATATCATACATTGAAATCATTTAGGAAACATTTTTTTTAAAAAATGCTAAGAGATCTTGAAAATGATTCAAAAGTCATCTTCCAGGAAAAAAATTAAAATAATCTTGATGAAATTTTGAAAACTACTTTCATTGAATAGTTATAAATTAATATTTATTTATTTTAAAATGTTATATCTTAAAATACGTTGAAAACATATAATAAAATCTTGAAATGGTTATAATTTTTTTTAAAATAATGAAACATTTTTTGAAAAACATTTTCATTAAAAACAAATGTAAACACAATTAATGACCAGAATATTATTTAAATATTTTCCCTTAACAATAAAAATATAAACATACTATATTAGCTTCATGGAAATGATAATCATGATACGGACTATGTCAATACATGGATAACATTCATTTGTTTACCATAAATGTTCCGAAAATGGTCTTGATTGGAAAATAAAAAGAATAATCCTTATAAAACCATTTTTAAAAGTAAAATCATTGTTGATAATAATAATTAAAATAATAACATAATAATAAATCATTTTTTGAAAACAATTTTTGAAATCATGGTTTTTCAAGAAGATCGATTACTGAACGAAAAGAGAAATAAAATATGACTTTCATAGAAAAAATTTCTTATATATATTAAGTACCAAAGAGTTTAAAATGGTTTTAGTAAATTATGATATCATTTAAAACCGTAGGATGGATAAATATTTATTTTTCTTGATATTTTTTTCATATGGTTTCAACATAGTAAGCATAATCCAAAACAATCTTGAAAAGCGATGAGATTGTCTCAACAATATCATATCAGTTGGTATCCTTGAACCAAAATTTCCATGTATGAAAAGTAAATTACATAAAGGATAAAATATAATTAAAATAAGGATATTCATGATTCAAAATGTGAAATGGATGTATATACACCTTTAAATAGAATGTAGGTTCATAACATGACATGTGTCCCAAGAAGGAAAGTTGAGACAATAATACATTTTTGCTTATGTAACTTTTGAAACACAAAACTCATGAATGATATATCAATATATGGATAAATAAATTACCATAAATGTTATTACATTAATAATATAATACATCCATGGGTAGTATATATACCATATGTATGGAATTATAACTTAACTTGGATTCTGTCTCATTTAAAATAAAACTATGGAAAAAAATTCATAATTACATTAGTAAGATTAGAATTGTAATTCAAATGAAATTATAATGTGAATTAATGACTTTTAAAATCATTAAATAAATTAAATTAATGATATGAAAATTTATAGGGATGTATATACACAACAAAAATTAATTGAGATGTGATTTTGGTGTATATCTCACTAAAATAAAAAGTCAAATGAAGTCCCCATAAATTTAATCATGAATCTATTTATACTTGATCAAAACAAATGTATATTAAATATACAGTTATTAAAATTATATTAAAGAACAATATTATTTTTTTAACCCCATATATTATTTTATAATTACATTTTAATACAAACTTATTAACAATTATATGTTAAGGTTTTAGTTCAGGTAATATTCGCTTTGTTCTTCGTAGATATTTTGATTTGTTATTCTCGATCTTATAACTGAGAAAATTATATACATACATAAAGATTGAATAAAATTATATAAACATAATATATATATTAATTATATAATAATTTATAACAATATACAAAATAAATATAGATGAAATGAAATACATCATCCATGGAGACATTAGGCCATCTGTAGGCATGGACGATGTTTTGGTTTTATTGCCATATTGAATGAAATTAAAAAAATGTAAAATATTTATATATGTATAAAATATCATTATTGTAGACTTATTATGTTATATATATCCTATATTTTCACTAAAAAATACTTAATACATTCCATGTAATGTTTGAATGAATCACATCATTTTGAGGAGGTGGTGGTCCACTTGTCCATAAACGATGCTATCATATTTACATGAGATTGAAACTATAAAGGTAAATGTTATAATTTAATTAATGAATAATAATGACATAATAAATATAATATATGTCACATATAAACATTGTTTCTATCAAATTGGTTACCACAAAAGGTGGTAATGAAAAAATAAACATCATTATTTTGGGAGGCGGCAGTTCACCGAACACATAATCATTTTGATCATTACACTTTAGAATAATGGTTGTGTATGTTTAGGTAGAAAAATTATTATAAAAATATATATTTTTATTTAGGATAAATTTTTTCTTATAATCATTAAATAGGTAGAGTTGATGGGATGAATAATGGAAATAAAACTAATTATCTTGAGGAAAGATGTTACCTCTTATTTTGGTAACTTGTTTTCGTTTGAACCAAATTGATTCCATGGATGGATTTATGAAATAGCGGAGGATAATAGAATTATTTGAGGGTTGATTAAGAGAAATTTTCTCAGAACTTTTTCACGAATTTTTTTCTTGATATGTATTATGAAGGGGTGGAGATGAGGCGTTTTATATTAGGGGAGTGAAACTAATTTAAATCAATAAAAAGGGAATTACAACCATGTTTTTTTGGAAATAATGTGCCACAAATAATGGACCAATTTTGAGAAAATGGGGTATAGGTCGTACATATGGAAATAAAATGTATTTTATGCTAGTATATAAGTCATTTTAGGCCTAAAATGTAAGAATTAGTCCCTCGTTAAGCTTAATTTTTCCATGAACATTGTAATTATTTATAAATACATTAACTATTATTTATTGTAAAAAATCTAAGATTAAGGTATCATAAATAATAAATTATAGTTATTGGATATATTGAATCCATTTTTCCAAATTATAATAAAAAAGTGGCAGAAATTATTATAAATTTAACATCATAGATGGGACGATAATCTGGGGTTTTAAAGAGAAAATGTCCATAAGTTTTCTATGTTTTTATACATGATTTCAAATTGAAATTTTTACAAATTACCTATATTGGATTGATTTAAAATTTAATGATATATTCTGTTTTTAAAAAATAATTAAAATACAATTTAATACTATAAATAAATTAGAATAAAGAGTAATTTTGAATTAAAATGACATCTTTTTTACTGTTCATAAAAAAATAAAACCTCATAGAAAAGTCCCAAAAACAAACCCTAACATAGTTTATACATTTAAATTTTTAATATGATGTTTATTATTAAATATATAATCTAATATAGTTCCAAAATTGTATTTAAAATTGGATCTCCATTACAAGGTGATAAATCTTCCTTTACAAAATATGGATTTTTATACAAAATATTGGGTTTCTTCTTATCTTATGAATAAAAAATATATTGGACGAATATAAATTAAGTTTTATTAAATATATATTATATATATTAAATTAATATCAGTCAATAATTTAAAATAATTTAATTTATTTGGATAAGAATGTTTTTTGAAAAAATAATATCTTCCATTATATTAAATTGTTTTTCATAATCATATCTATATAATTTTTAACAAATGAATTCATTATATGTTTTTTTAATCATGTGATTTAATAAGTTTATTAATACTATTTATGACCCCTTATTTATTGTCTAGTTTAATACTTATTATATTAAGTAAAAATATTATAATAATTTTTTATTTTGTGGTAGAACTCGGTCTTTCGTGTTACGAATGTCATTGAAGAAAGAAATTTTTTAGTGTAATGAATGCTAACCATGGTTTTCCTTATAGGAAAAGATTAAATTGGTAAAAATTATTATTAATGTTTGAAATAGTAATTTAATATATATATAAAATATTTCTTGTGATTTATAAAACTCTAAATATCAGAATGATGAAATTAAATCAAAAAAAAATAATTCATAAAATCACGAGGTGTTACATGAAATATAATGTCTTCAAAATAAAAATTGATTTCAACCAATATAATATATTGTTAAAATATGTAATATTCAGGTATATATTTTTAAATAATATCTTTAAATTCAACTAGTTATACAATGTCTAAATAAGAAAACTCAAAAACATCGTTTCATGATGGAAAATATAAAAGATAGGGCCTTAGTTGTTTAAACAACTCTCAAGGACACAAAACGATAATGACCATAGAAATTGGATTGATAGTCTTCCTCACATATAACTATAGAATATATATTTTTGATAAATGTAAAATATATAATAAAAGAACATTTAAATTTTGGAATTATAATTCACTGAAAATAAATGTCATTATATTTAATATCATTGGAGTAAAGGATTTGAATACAGAAGATACTTTTTTATTGATAAAATGAAACATAATTTTCAGAGTAATTTTTTATCTTGAGATAAAGGAAATATTTTCTGATGATATTGATATATTATTAAAATGCTTTAATATATGAATTATTTATTTATAGGATAATGATCCAAGAGAACCTTATTGCAAGATAGAGATGTATAACGATCACACTATCTGAGCACAATGGAAGAAAGTTCTTTATATATTGAAAGTCTTTAACGTATATTTTTAGTGAATTTTATAATTTTATCCATTTTATAATGTATTAATAATATTCCTAACATGAAAATATCATGGTAATATTATGGTTTGATATGAAATATGGGAAAAGTATGATTTTTTACAAAAGAAATTTTAGATACATTCACCTCATCCCTTGGAGACCATTCCTTCTGATATATGTAGGATTATGAGAATGGAATCATTAACAGAGATAAATAAATAATTTTTTTTTTCAATTTTACACAATGTAAATATATTATAAATATATTTTAAAAATTTATATTCTATAAAAAATTAAGACATTAAGGGGTAATGATAAAAAGTAATGTTGTAATATTTTAAATAAGAATCAAACATAAAATTAAGATGAATAAGAAAGTTGGATGTTAAAATAATATCTTAAAAATAGTAGAATTCATCTTGAATTTAATTGAACATACACAACACAATAAAATGGTGATTCAAAAAGAAACAAAATGATGTTTGGTTGAGATGGATCAAACTTTTCTAATTAAACATGATACCTATCAATAATATTGGGGACAATCTATTGGAGAATCATAACAAATGTAGAATCACTTGATCTATAGGAAAAACAATAATATGACTCCATATTATATATAATACAATGAAAGCCATGGTTTGACATACCTAATTTTGTTTGGATATACCAACTTTAACAATGTAAAATATTAGAATCTGGTGATGTTTGGTCAAATATGCGTGAATGGTATTTTACTAGATGAACCACCTCATAGTATAGGATAAATGTGTTATAAAAAGTATGTTTTAAATATTTTTGGCTCCATAGGTGTGAAAATTATGGATAATACGGATACAATGTTTTCAAAACAAACAATAGATATAGTTGGAAATAAAAATGATATTTTTGGTGTCAAAAATATTGAAAAACGTTCTAATAGAAGTGATGACATACATGATGTTTATAATAATATATTTCTTTATCTATTTCATGTGTTGAATTATAGGTGAAATTATTACATATAATATTGACTATTAAAGTGGAGGTAAAGAATATCATTCTATTTTAAGGATGACATGTTTAAAACATATTAACATAATTGCTATTTTTACACACCTTATTGTTTTCACATGTTCAAAAAATAGATTTAGAAGATGTTTTTGAATATAATGAATTTTTTGATTTGATGATGAATAATTGGATCAAACTGTGATGAAGGAGATATGTGAACTTGAACCGATAAAATATAAAAATAATTTTATAGGAAAAAGGGGTTTTGAAAAAAGAAAGATGAATTAAAGTGGTGATGTGGTATGAAATATGGGAAGCTTGGTTCATAAAGGTTACATTTAGTGTGAAGTAATTTATTTTAATTAGTATTTGATCCATTATCTAGACATGAAACCATATAAATAATTATTAATATTTCTACACACATTATATATAATAATTTTACAATTTATGTCAATATTTCTTTTCTCAAAATAATACCTAGAAGAAGAATTTTATATCGGAAAACCTTATTTCCTAATTCCTAGTAAATTTGAATGTTATGTTCTCATGATGATGAACACTTCATATAGACTGATGAAATACCAGAGAACATGTTATTCAAAATTGGATACATTAATGAAGAATTTGAAAATCATAAATGTAATAGTTGATAGAAACCTCTACTAAATGAAAATCAATATTTTCCGTCATTGTGATTATTTATGTGGATTATATCATAATCACATAGAAAGGTGTAGAAATTTGTTAATATATTTATTTGGAGAAGAAAATGATATTTCAAATTTCTATTTAGGTGAAATAAAAAATATATTTTCATAAAAATCAATAATAATAGTATGTTTTCTATTTCAAGGAGAAGAATGATAATGTAAGAACCCAATTTTTAAATTAGGTTTGGGTCCTTCAGGATTTTGTAAAAAACATTAATTTAGTTATAATTTGGATTCATAATGAGTTTGTAATGGTTTTGAGGGAGTATGGGGCTTGTTTGGAGCCTGAAACCCATATTTTTGAGAAAACATAATTTGAGAATAGTTTATAGGAAATCATGCTGGATTTCAGAATGGTTTTCTAAACTATTCAAATGGTGTTTTTTTGGATAGTGAAACCTTGCATGATTGGTGAATATTCATCCAGCGTAACCATGTGAGCACCCCTTTTTTCCGGTACCCATGGATGATTTGTGCATAGTTTGATCAATCATTGTGGATGATGTGATTTTAGTCAGAACCGTTCCGCACAGTTTGCATAATGTTTGACAAACCGTACTGAACAAATGTGTATAGGATAAAAACATGTTTGAAATGTCTAAAATTCCCTTTTTGGTCTATTAATCCACTCATTCTACCCTAATCCAAGGACTTTCGGTTTTTTCCACCTATTTCACCCAATTGGATCTTTTTGAAGGCCAAGTCTAGGGATCAAGATATCTCCTTCGTCCAGTATCTGATTGAGCTTCTGTTTATCACGTTGGATGTGAAATGGTAAGTACTCAAGTCCTCTATTGTTTTTATTCTTCTCTTTCTCTATAGAATTAGTTATATTTGTGTAAAAATTTAAAAAATTTTCTTAGATCTAATCTTTTCTGAGTAATATCAATCGTAGATACCGTAGGAGGAGGATAATAGAACTCTATGTTTGGTGGTCTATAACTCATACCTAATGTTCATTGTTTTGGAATATTCATGTGGGGACCCCCAGTTTTGTTGGAAACCATTTTTTAAAATAACATGTCATGATTCTATGTGTTATAATCATATGATTAGGCTCTTTCTAATTATATGATTAGTTGTTAGTGGTTAAACCCAGAACTCAATCCGCCTCATGTCGAAGAATATGCCATAATTGGGTTTTTAGTGTTTCGACATCTTTGAACCACCATTCCAGTGTGCCTTTTCTTTAAATTTGTAAGGGTGACTCTTATTTATAGAAATGACTTGTTATTGCTGAGAACTATATAATGTCATGTACCATGTATGCTCACCACTTCACCCACCTAAGGTAAGTGCATCCAAATTGTTATTATAATTGAAAAGTGAAATGTGAAATTACATGTATACTATGTATATAACAAGGCCTTATTAAAAGAGATTGAATAGAGGATACAAGTCCATAGTGCCCCGTTTCATGTTGATGGAAGGTAGAAGAGTGATCCTCAATAATTGATTACGCATTAATGAATAAATAAGACTTTATTAAATAGTTGCAACGCTACATCTCCTATCCACGCTAATGGAAGACAAGGATTGGACCAATAAATAAATGGTTTCAAATCGACATGACATATCCATACTAATGTAAGGTATGACATGAACCAAATGAATTATTAAATTATTACAATATCAAATTAGTATGGACTAACATGATATCACACGAGATTCTAAGAGGAGAATACCTTGGGTCTCATGAAGACCATCTAGATTCAAGGATATAGTTTTCCTAGGTTGATACCCACCTGGACTCTAATTCTTGTCTACTAATTGGATGTATGGTACAATACAGTTGGGTCCCTTCCATTATTAAAGGATACCTTGGATATACTCCTTAGATAAATCATTGACTAATAGGTGCCAGGGTGGAAGCCCATAGGGCCCTATCTTTTCTTATCCTCGTTTTACCTTTGACAATCACCTTGGACTCCATAGGTGAAATATTGTGTAATTCCTCGGATTATCTACCTTGGATTACACTATTACCCCTTATCGAGACTTAGATACTACAATGTTTGAATTGTTTGAGTATACGATACCTTGGTTATTAACCTGGAACTCCCTCACTGGATATCATTATCAGGTTTCTTTGTTACATATTTGGACCTTCACTACTTATACTATCACAATCTCATATCGGTGTTGGCTATGCCTCACATTACCTATTATCATTAAATGGTAATTACATAATCAATTAACTTATTACATGTTTAGATGCCATCCACGGGTTAAAGTAGGTACTCATGTATTTTTTTATATTGTACTGTTTTATTTTCTTTATATATGCATGCATGCACACTGTTATATTCCATTACACAGGACTGATGTTTTAGACTCCATTGGTGGTGGCCTAATGAGATTTTTCTCACACCCTCTCCAAGAGTCGTTTGGTACCCTATGTAGATTACATGGTTGTAGGTTTTGACAATGGGAATCATACGGCTTCCAACATTTGATTGCTTTCTTATTAGGATGGAGCTTGATAGAATATGACCAAGTTGGATCTTGGGATTCTTGGTGTAGCCTTTGTTTTCCATACTTGGTGGAACATGTTTTTCCTATTTCATTACATCCATGATGTCTAGTTTTCTAGTGACATGACATTACATCATAATTGTTCACCTAATATAATTTGTGTTATTCTCATTTATCAATTGCATCTCTTTGTTTCTTTTATTTATTATGTTGTCTATTTTGATTCCTCAATATATTATTATTTTATGGTCCTTCCGTTCTGCTACACACTAGTAATAAATGAATAATATTCCCACAGACACACCCTAGGCCCTCCCTACTAGTCGGAATCCTTCAGAATTTGGGAAGATGCGTTTGAGGCCATGTGGCTTACCAGGCTCGGGGCCCCGTTAAGTGGCATCTGGGTCTGAGTCATCAAAAAGTTTTGTCAGAGGTGGTTTCATTTTTTATATACTATTTGGTGATAATATATTAGAGAATAGGAATGCCTGGACTTGGTCATAAGCCATGCTTGGGCATCACGAACCCGTGTTCAGGGTAAAAGCCAAGTTACCCAAAATGCAATTGTTGGTCTATTTTTCTTATTATAGATGATATTATTTCATTGTTGGGAGACGCACATGATATGTGGTGTTGTTGATTATAACTCTGTTTGAGAATGTATTTCATCATTAACTCAATGATATAAGGTAAATGATCATTGATACATGCATCATTTTAGGCACCTAGAATTCCCATGTCATTCATATAGCCAAGAAATATAAGTGCATTTAACTACATTGCATTGCTTGATATTCATATAATTGTTGAGTGATGATGTGATAATTTCTTGTACTTGTATTACATTGGATTCTATTGAGTGATTTCGTATCTCAATTGGTGATGTGTATAGGCCCTCATCGGTTGGGATGAGTAATTTACTGAATCGATCCATTATACTATAATTAAATGGGAGTCGTTTCTGGTGATTGGTGTATGGGAACAGATTGATCAGAAATGGATATCCATTATAAAATGAATCGTGAAAACTAAAATGAATTGGTTGCACATCCATATCCTACCTTGTCATGTTTATGAAAGGTAAAAGAGTGAACCTAGAAACTATCATCAAAATGACTTGAAACTTATACTTGAGCACTTACTGATACATGGTCATCTAAGAGGGTAGTTTGGGGTAGTATTCCATGGGTATTGAGTTTTATAATGTTCATCTTCTATTGTTGCTGCAATCTTTTGATCCTGTACTTGTTCAGAGGCTTGTTCTTTGAATTTTTATACCAATTCTTCCACGATGACATTGTGTTGTTCGCCAGGAAGGTGGTGACGACCACACTCAAGACATATTAGACCATGAGCGGTCAATATTACTTCTAGGAGATACACTTGAGGAACAACCTATTATACTTAATTTGGCCACTAATTCCTAAGTCCATGATAGTTTCCAACATCTGATGTAGTCCAAGTAAGGTGATCCATGGGTTTCACCTACAATGGATGATCTAAACCACGAGTTTTAGCAAGAGCATCTTCTTACATTTTTAGGGGATGGAGAATCTTAGGAAGCCGATTCATGTCTAGAAGACACGATATCTATCTTTAGACATTTGGAAATTCCTCTAGAGTGGAGAGACAAAATTTCTACATACATTCTTCACGATTCGGCCAAGAGTTGGTGTGATGTCATTACCCAAGCCAGACATCATCAAAAAATGGTAAGGGTTGACTTCCTAACTGCCTTTATGATCAGTTTTTTCCTCGGTCCCTGAGACTAGATATAGATAGAGAGTTCAAGAATCTCGAGTAGGGTTCTATGTTAGTTATGGAATATTCCGTATGTTTCACAGATTTGCAGCGCATTACTTTTTTTCTAGCTAGTGATGAGCTTTCACAGTCTAGTTGTTTTGAGGATAGGCTAAAGTATTCCATCCAAACTAAGGTGAATTTTTTTCATCTTCCAACATCCTCTGCAATATTTGATAAGGCCCTTATCACTAAGCAAAACATGAGGGATGAAGAAAGTAAAAGGTTTAAAGGATCAGTGTCACCTCAGGCCAGTCGTTCTTCTTGTGGCGTGAAATGTACACTTGAGGTTTTTCGTTAGGGTAGTGGCAACCAGAGTATCCAGTTTGATAGCTCAATAGTGTGTCATTATTGTGGAATACCAAGGAATAATAATCCCCAATGTGATAAAGAACCTATGGAGTGTTGGGCTTGTGGACGTATGGGTTACCTTCAACACTGTTGCAGGACCTTTCCACTAGATTTTAGTGGGAAATGATCATATTTAGATACACCTTCAAGAGAGAGTTCTTTTACGCCACGTCAGGTACAGAGTTGTGGTAACACCGGCAGGACTAGACAAGGAGGAGGTCATGGTCATGGCAGTATGATCCCTGATCACCAGTAGGGCCCGTAGGGTAGTCATGCTCGTGGTAGTCCATCTGTTGCAGAGGGCCATGTATCAGGTCAGTTTCATGTCTTACAGCCAATACCCAGGGATCAGGCTGCAGGACCATCTATAGTACAATGTACTATTCTCGTAGCCTCTAATATGGTATCTACATTGTTTTATACATGTACTTGAAACTCAAATATTTTTGTATCTATTTTGGAATGTCTCAGACTAGAGATACAATATCACTATGGTGTAATGACCCTCGATACACCATTGGGAATACGAATGGAGGTCATACGCATGTGCAAGGACTGTCCCTTGAGGTAGTAAGTTACCAATTCTTTTGGAATCTCATTTTTCTATAGATGAGGGGATTTTATGTCATTCTTGGGATGGAATGGTTAGTCCATTATCATTCCTTTTTAGAATGTTGATGATGAAGGGTTTCTTTTACGTCACCAGAACGAAGAATTTATCTTTTCAAAGGAGGGTGGGATGTCTAGGCTGGGAGAGCTGTAAAAATGAATCATGGTATAGGTGGAGTGACCATACAAATTCCAAATCATTTCGTGGAGGATTTGGGTTTACATCAAACTGATTTACCTCCTATAGTTGAATGATTGATGGAAGTATTCCCTGGTTAATTTTCAGGCTTACCTCATGAGAGATAGGTAGAGTTTACAATAGATCTTATTCCAGGAGCAGATCCAGTGTCCATTACTCCATATAGGATGGAGAATAATAAGCATCAGGAGGTCAAGTGGAAGATAGAGAACATAGAGGCGCAAGGATTTATATGGGCTAGTACATCCTCTTGGGGTTCACCCATGAATTTTTCTAAAAAGGAAGATGTAAATCATCACTTATGCATTGATTTTAAATGGTTGAACCAGCTTATGGTCAACAATCAGTATACACTTCCTTTAATAGATGATCTATTTTAAAATCATTGAGGAGAAAAGGATTTATCTACCATCGAAATGAGATCCGGTTATCACCAAGTGCACGTTAGACCATCAGACATACCTCGTAAAGAATTCTATTGAAGGTATGGTCTTAATGTGTATCTGGTTATGCCATTTGGTCATTCAAATGCGGCTTCTGTTTTCATGGATTTTATGAATAAGGTTTTCCACCGTTATTTGGACTCTTTTTTGTGGTCTTTATGGATGACATCTTGGCGTATTTGCGCACTCGTAACGACTATTACTAACATTTTAAGATTGTTCGGAGTACACCGAGAGTGCATCAAGTTTATTCCATGCATGGTACGTGTGACTTCAGGATTGAAAATGTCAAATTTATAGAAAATATTAGTTCAGAATCAAGAGTATCTGTTGACCCTGAAATGGTTACTTCTGTAGTTTCCTGGGAGCATCCCAAGACCATGTTTGACATAAAAAGTTTTTTGGGGTTGGTTTGAAATTATAATAGTTTTATAAAGGACTTATCACAAAATTCTTCACCTCTTACTAGAACTAAAAATAATTTTGTTATGTTCATGTGGTCAGAAGAATTAAAGAAAGGGTTTCAGGAGATAAAAGGGAGGCTTGTCATGACACCGATTTGAATTGTACCAGAACCTAGAAATGTTTATATCATCTTCCATGATTCATCATTAATTAGACAAGGAGTAGTTTTGATGTAGGAATAAAAAGTCATTTCTTATAGATCGTTTTAGGTGAGGCCTCACCAAAGAAATTAGATGATTCATGACCTCGAGCGAGGAGAAGTTTCCCATGCCTTACATTCCTCATGACATTATATTTTGGGTGGGTGCTTTTTGTGGTACACAGATCACAAGAACCTCAAGTATGTATTTTCTCTGTGTCAAATTAACCTTAGACAATGGAGATGGGTCGTATATCTACTACCATTCTATTTTGATCATTCCTATATGCTTGTAAAGGGAAATGTGGTTGTAGATGCACTGAGTCGGAGAAATCAAATGCGAGCCTTACAGGAAGCCAGTGATGGATGGATGTTAATGAACCTCCTTTCTAAACATCATCTTGAGTTTCACAATAGTCACATGAATTCTTACCTCATATACATAACAGTTTCCTCTTACTTACATGATAAGTTAATGAGTAGGATGTTTTCATATTATAATGGTTTGGTTCTCCGTTAGAGTATATCAGGACATAACCCACCTCCGGATTGGTCTGTGGACAGAGAAAACATTCGGCGTATGCATGGATGTATCTGGGTTCTGATAGATATGGGAGAGGAGTTGATGAAAGTGTCCCATGATTTTGAGTGGGAAGATTATCTGGGAATCTCAAATATGTATAGAGATATGTGATTCCAGTATTGGTGGCCCCAGATGAAACGTCAAATTGCAGGCTTCATCACTAGGTGTTCCACATGTTAGTAGGTGAGGATGGAGAACCAGAGACCTCTAGGCTAGTTAGAGTCACATTCAGTCCCAAAATGGAAGTGAGATGATGTTGTTATGGATTTTGTAGTCAGATTACCTAAGTCATCGAGGGGTAGAGATGCTATCAGGGTAGTCATCGACCGAATAGAGATATCACCCCACTTCATTCCTCTTCGAGAAACTTTATATGTTGATGAGTTGGTAACACTGTAAGTCCTTGAGATAATATGACTACATGGGGTTCCACACACTATCATTTTAGATAGGATCTTTTGTTTCACTTCACAGTTCTAGAAGGGTTTGCAGATAGCTATGGGGACTCAGGTGCTTCTAAGCCTAGATTTTCACCCTCAGACCGATGGACAATTGGAATGGAAAATACAGGTTCTATAGGATATTCTCTGGGAATCTATAATTGATTTCAGAGGTTCTTGGGAGAATCATATCCCTCTAATTGAGTTTTCATAAAATAAAAGTTTTTAGGAGACAATTTAGAGAGCACCATTTGAGGACTTATATGGTAGGACATGTCATTCACCATTGTACTGGCTAGAGGCAGGTGAGGTAGCCCTACTAGGTCCTCATCTTGGTCTGGAGACTTCAGAACCGGTCCAACTGATCAGGAAGCATATGAATACTACTTAGTATAGAATGAAATCTTATGCAGATCACCATCAATGACCTCTTGAGTTCATGGTTGGGGATCATGTTTTTCTTTTGGGTATCATCCAGGAGTGGGTATAGATGGTTACTGAACCAGGGAAAGATATTGCCCCATTACATCCGGCTAGTTGAAATTCTAGAGATTGTCGGATTAGTAGCCTATCTGTTGCTACTACCTCAGAGATACCATACCATGCATGACATATTTCATGTCTCACTGCTTCACCAATAACATACTGTCCCATATCATACCTTTGATCTCAATGAATTTGAGTATGATGTTGATGCTACCTTTGAGGAATATCTAGTACACATTGTTGACCGAGGCATGAAGGCTCTTCGAGGTAAGTCTATCCCTCTAAAATTGTTTCTATGGTAGAACAGCCATGTACATTATGTGACATGGTATAGGGAAGCCTATGTATGTGATTAGTGTCTAGCTTGTTCTCAGAAAATGTTTCTTTACCCTTGTAAGGAGAACACAAGGGCGAGTCTTTTTAAGGGGGGACTATTGTATGAACCCATTTTTTCACTCAGGTATGGATCCTTTAATTTTTTGTCTAAATATATAATTTATATATAATTTGGATTCCTAATGAATTATTAAGGGTTCCATGGGTGTTTGGGATTTTTTGGTGCCATGTACCCACCCTTTTTGAAAAAAGATTGTGTGCACGGTTTAGAGTAAACCGTGCGGAAGGTGTTTTTTCAAACAGTGGCACCTCGCACAGTTGGCGCATGGTTGTGAAGCCTAACCAAGCCCACGCCCCATTTCCCAAGGCACCCATGCCTGACTTGAACATGGTTTGATCATACCATTAGGTGGATGTGATTTTCGGTAGAACTGTTCTACACGGTTAGCGCACGGTATGAAAAAATATGTAGAAAAACCATGTATAGGGTAAAATACTCTATAAAATGTCCAAAATTCCCTTAATGATTTATTAATCCCCTCCTTCCTCCCTAATCCATGGAAATATAGGATTTTCCACTATTTTAAACCATTTGGAACATTTTTAATGCCAAATATATTGATCAAGAGATCTCCTTCATCCAACATCCGATCGAGCCTCCATTCATCATGTTGGATTCACAATGCTATGTACTCAAGTCCTCTTTAGACATTCTTATTCACTTTTTCACTCAACATTGTTATGTCTATGTAAACATTTTATGCATTTTCTTAGATCTACTTCATTATGAGAAAAAGCATGGGCCGATACCGGTGGAGGGGGATCGTACAACCATAAGGTTTGTGGTCTATTACACATTAATAAAGATAGGGTTTTTTGAAATATTCATGGGGGGGACTAGTTTTGTTAGAAACTGCATCTTAATTTAAAATTTCATGATTATACATCTTAGAATAATATGATTATGCTCGTTCAAATTATATGACATGTTGTTAGTGGTTACACTCGCATCTCAATCCACCTCAAGTCAATGGTTATTCCATAATTGAGGTTTTTAGTCTTTCGGCATGTTTGAGCAACCATTCAGGTGTGCCTTTCCATGAAATTTTTTTGGCGAGTCTTCTTATCATAAAAGAATTTTTATCCCTGGGAACTACATAATGGCATATACCATGTATCCTCACCACTTGGCCCACCTATGGTAAGTTCTTCAAAATGGTTATTAAAATTTCAATGTGAAATGTGAAATGGAAAGAATCCTAAATATATATCATGGCCTTATTAAGTGAGATTGAATAAATGTTACATGTCCATAACACCCCATTCCATGTTTATGGAAGGTAGGGGAGTTAACCTCAATAGTTTATTATTCCTTTAATGGCTATATAAGACATGATTTAATGGTTGCAATGATACTTTCCCCATCTAAACTAATTGAAGACCAGGAATAGACCAATAAATAAATGGTTGTAACTATACCTGACCTATCCAAACTAATGGAAGGAAAGAATTAAACGAAATGAATTATTACATGATCACAATATCAAATATGAATGTGCCGACTCAATCTCATATTAGATTTTGAGAGGAGAATACCTTATGTCCTGGGAACCCCATTCTGATTCAAGGATGCATTTTTCTTATGTTGATACCTGCCTAGACTATTGTTCTTGTCCATTCCATGGATTCTTTGTATACTATCTTTGGGTCCCTTTCATTAATAATGGATACCTCAGATACACTCCTTGGATCCTGTATTGACTAGTAGTTTCCATGATGGAAGGCCATAGGGACCTATATTTTTGTAGACCAATGTTACCTTGGTCGATCACCTTCGAATCAGTAGGAGCATTATTGTGGAATTACATGGATTACACAACTTGGATTGCATTATTACCCCTTACCTAGACTCAAATACTTCTGAGTTATCATTCCACGAGGTTACGCTACGTTGGCTATTACACTAGAACTCCCTCACTAGATATCATTATCATGTTTTCCTATTACATCTTATATCCTTCACTACTTATAATATCACAACATGATGTCAGTGTTGGCTATTACGTCAGTGTCCTATTAACATTAAATGGTAATTATATAATTAGTGAACTGGTCACATGTTCATACATCAGCCAAGGGCTAAAGCATGTTCTTGGGTATTCATTTTTATTTTATGGTTTTCCTAACTTTGTATAATCATCCTTGCACATTGTTATATTCCATTACATGGGGAAAAGGTTATATACACCATTGGTGGTGGCCCACTGAGATTTATCTCACACCATCTCTAGGTTCTGTTTGGTACCCAGAGTTGATTACATGGATTCATGTATTGACTAAGGGAAGCATTACGACTACCAGCAGTTAATTTCTTCCAGATTAGGATGAGATTGATAACATATGATTGAGTTGGAAATTGGGATTCATGAAGAATCCTTTGCATACATTACTTTGTGGATCTTGTTTATCCTATTTCTTTGTATCATTGTTATCCAGTTTTCTTGTGACATGACATTAAATAATCATTTTTCAGTTGATATTGTTATTGATATTATCGTTTATCAATTGCATCATTTTTTCCACTATTTATTATTTTTTTTATATTTCCTCCACTGTCTAAAAATACATTATAGTCTTTCCATAGTAATACACTCTGCTAATGAGGAAATAGTCTTCCCATAGACACACCCATGACCCTCACTACTAGTCAGAAACAACTGGAATTTGAGAAGGTGCACTTGAGGCCATGTGTCCCACTAGGATCCAGGCACTATTAAGTAGAATATGGGTCTGGGTCATCACAATGTGGTATCAGAGGTGGTATCCTTTATTAATTTACTATTTGGATCAATATATTGGAGAATAGGAATACATGGGACTTTTTCATAAGCCATGCATGGGTGACGAGAACCCATGTTTAGGGTAAAATCCATGTTACCCAAAATTAATTAATTTTTTCTAATTTTCCTATTAATGTTGATATTATTTCACCGTTGGGTGACAAAAATTTTGTGTGGTGTTGTTGATTATTACTCGGTTTGGGAATGTATTTCATCTTTAACATGATGATATGACGGAAAGGATCATTCAAACATGCATCATTATAGGAACCTAGAATTCACATGTCATTCATATTTCCATGACATATAGGTGCATGTCATTGATTTACATTGCTTGATATGCCAGTAATTGCTATGTGATATTTGGATAGTTAATTGAGCTTGTATTACATTGACAAGGAATGAGTGACTTCCTATCTCAATTGATTAGGTGTATGATCCCTCATGGGTTGGGATGAGTAATTTACCGAATCGATCCATTATACTATAATTTAATGGGAATAGTTTCTAGTGATATGTGTATGGGAACTAATTAATCGAAAATGGATATCCATTATAAAATGAATCCTGAAAACTAAAATGAATTTGTTTCACATCCTTATCCTTACTTGTCATGTTTATGAAAGTTAAAGGTGTGAACCTCGAAACTATCTACAAATGAAATGAAACTTACTATTGAGAACTTACTGATACGGTGTCTAATAAGAAGGTAGTTTGGGGTAGTATTCATTGGGTAGTGATTTTTCTTACTTTCAGCTTCAGTTAGTGATTCTAAATTTTTCTATTGTACATGTTCGGAGACATGTTATTGGCATTTGTAGACCAATGCCACCATGATGACCCTGTGTCATTCTACAGAACGGTGGTGAAGACCACGCTCTCAATATGGTAGGCCCTAAGCCTCTAATATTACTTTTAATAGTGCTACATGAGGCACCTGATGTTGTACCCAATCTGGGCACTAATTCCCAAGTCCGTGATAGTTTCCTACATCTGATGTAGTCAATGCAAGGTTCTCCATGAGTTGCACCTATGATGCCTGATTTGACCTGTGAGTTCTAGTAGCAGCATCCTCCAACTTTTTCGAGGGAGGTATGATCCCAGGATATTGAGTCTTGGCTAGAGTCCATGCAATATATCTTTGAACATTTGGAAATGCCTCCATAGTAGAGATTAAAGAATTCTAGAAACATGCTTCATGATTTGGCCAAGCATTGGTTGGATGTCATTACCTTGGCAGAATGTCATTTGGGCATGTTATGGGTTGAGTTCCAAACTACCTTCTATGATCAGTGCTGTGTTCATTCACTAAGAGATGATAGACCCAGAGTGTTCATGCATCTTGAGTAGGGTTCTATGTTATTTATGGAATATTCATCATGTTTCCTAGATTTACAGCACTTTTCACAACTTCCAGCCGGTGATGAGCTTTCATGTTCTAGAAATTTTGAGTATGGGCTCCAGTACACCATCCAAACTCACGTGAATGTATTTCATCTTCCTAAATTCATTGTAATAGTTTATCATACCCTTATCACTGATCATAACATGAGGGAAAAAGTGAGAATCGGGTTTAAAGCATCAATGTCGGGTCAGGATAATAGTTCTTCTGGTGGAACAAAACGTTCCTTTATGGTTTTTCGTCAGGTCAGGGGCAGCCATAGTATCGATTTTGATAGATCTATAGCATTTCATCATTATAGAATACCATGGCATAAGAATCCCCAGTGTTATAAATACCCTATTGAGTTTTTGTATTGTGGACTTATGGGTCACCTTCACCACTTTTTCATGACTATTCCACCAGCATCGAGTGGAAAAGGATCAGCTCCAGCTCCAAAATTAAGTGTGAGTTCATATGTGTCATGTCACATGGGGAGTTGTGGTAGCACAAGAAGGTCATGATGATAAGGAGGTCGCGACCGTGGTAGTACGATACTTGATCACCAGCAGTGCCAGCAAAGCAGTCATGATCGCAGTGGTCAATATATAGCATAGGGTCGTGGATCAGGTCAGATGCATTCCTTAAAACTGATACCCAAGGATTAGGCTATAGGACCATCTATAGTACATGGTATTATTCTAGTAGCATCTAATATTGTCTCTTCATTGTTTGCTAAAGGTTATTCAAACTATTTTATTTCTGTATCTATTGTGGAATATCTCAGACTATAGATATAATATCACTATGGTGTAATGACCCTTGATACAATGTTGGGAATACGGACTGGGGGCACACACTAGGGTAGGGACATCCCCCTTGAGGTGGGCAGTTACCCATTTTTTTTGGAATATCTTGTTTATCTATATGAAGGGCTTCGATGTCATTATCGAGATGCACTGGTTAGTCCACTATTATGATTTTGTAGCCTGTTATCGCCGAAGGGTTTCTTTTACATCTCTAGAAGAATGATTTTATCTTTTAAAATTAGAGTTACATGTTCAGGCTAGGAGATCTAGAACAAAGCATCATGGGATAGGTGGAGTGATCACTTAGATTGAAATTATTTTCATAGAGGATCCCCGTTTTCATCAAACTAATTTCCATCCTACAGTTGTTCATTTAAGGGAAGTCTTCCAATACAAATTTTTTGGTTTACCTCCATAGAGAGAGGTAGAGATTACATTAGAGCTTCTTTCAGGAGAAGCATCAGTGTCCATTCGTACATACAAGATATCACTTGATGCGATATAGGATCTCAATCGGTAGATTAAGGACTTAGATGCCAAAGGATTTATATGTCCTAGTACATCATCATGGGGTTGACCCATTGTTTTTGCTAAAAAAAATTATGGAACTCTTTGATTATGCGTGGATTAAAAAAGGTTGAACCAGCATACAACCAATAATCGTTAACCACATCCTCTAATAAACGATATATTTAACCACCTCTGAGGAGTAAAGGATTTCTCTAAGAACTACCTGATATTAGGTAGTCATCAGGTGTGTGTTCGATCATCAGAAATTCTTAATATAGCTTTCCATAGCTGGTATGGTCTGTATGAGTATCTGGTTATGTCGTTCAGTCATACGAATGCTCTTTTTGTTTTCACGGCTTTTATAAATAGTGTTTCCACCCTTATTCAGACTCTTTTATTGTGGTCTTTGTGGATGACATCTCAGTGTCTCTGTGCACATGTAAGTACCAAGCCAAACATCTTGATATCATTATGAGTACACTGAGAGAGCATCATCATTTTGCTGAGCTTGCTAAGTGTGACTTCTGGATTGTCAAGGCCCACATTGTGGGTAATATTATATCATAATCAAGAGTATCTGTTGACCATAAAAATGTTAGTGTTGTAGTTTCCTGAGAGATTCCCAATAACGTTTTTGACATAAAATGTTTCATGGGGATGTCTTGATATTATATAAATTGTATACAAAAAATCTTATGTCTGGTTTCACCTCTTACTATACATACAAGGAAGGGTGTTATGTTCCGGTGGTTTGAAGCTTGTGAGAAAGACATTCAGGATCTGAAAGGGAGGCTAGTCTCGGTTCCGATTCTGATTCTCCCTAGACAATAAAAAAATTATATCTTTTTCTATGATGAATTAGGAATTATCCTAGTTTCAGTTTTGATTGAGGAAGATGAAGAATTTTTTTACGGATCTCGGTAGTTGAGGCATCATGAGAGAAATTACCCAAAGCAGGACTTCGAGGTAGAATCATTTGTCTATGCCTTACATTTCCAGAGACATTATCTCTTGGGTGAGAAAATTGTGGTGTATATAGATCACAAGATCCACAAGTATATCTTATCTTAGCGTTAATTTTACCTCGGACAAAGTATATTGGTTTAATATCTACAATCTATTGATTTTGAGCTTGCCTATGTGTCTGGAAATGGAAATGTGGTTGCAGATGCACTGAATCCAATAACTCAAACACATGCAGTACAGGAAGATAGTGATGAATTTATGTTAATGGACCTATTTTGTAAACATCATATAGAGTTTCACGATAGTCACAAGTAGTCTTACATCTCAGCTTTAATAGTTACATTTTCCCTCTAAGAGAAGGTGATGAGTAAGTAGTCTATAGATCTAGATGGTTTGGTTATCCTTTAGAGCATATCAGGAGATAACCCACCTCTACAATGGTCTATGGATATGGACAACGTCCTGTATCTACATGGATGTATATGAGTTCCGGAAGATGTTGGAGATGAGTTGATTAAAGAGTCCCATGCTTCCCATTATCCAGTTCATCTAGGAATCTCAAAGATGTATCATGATAAGTGATTCTAGTACTGGTGTCCTAGTATGAAACATCAAATTGCAGGCTTCATCAGTAGGTGTTCCACCTGCTAGTAGGTGAAGGCGGAGCACCCGAGACCTACAGGCTTGTTACAACAACATCCAGTCTCAAAATGAAGATGGAAAAATGTTTCTATAGACATTGTAGTCATAATACCTAGGTCTCCAATGGGAAGTGATGCTATCTGGGTAGTCATCGAGCGACTGATGAAATCATCCCACCATATTCTTATTCGAGAAATATTCTTAGTTGATGGGTTGGGAATACTGTATGTCTGTGTGATCAAATGACTACTTGGGGTTCCATGCACTATCATTTCAAATATGGACTCCAATTCACTTCCAGTTCTGGAGGGGTTTGTAGAATGTTATGGGTAATCATGTGATTTTAATCACCTCTTTTCAACCTTAGAATGATAGACAATTGGAACTGAAAATACATGTTCTAGAGGATATTCTCTGTGCACGAGTCATTGGTTTCTGTTGGTCTTAGGAGAAGCATATCCATCTCATCATGTTTCCATGTAATAATAGTTTTTCGGAAACAATTTAGATACCTCTTTTAGAGTCCTTATATGGTAGGACATATTTTTCACCCTTGTTATGGCTAGAAGTAGATGTGGCATCCTTAATAGGTCGTCATATTGTTCAGGAGACTTGAGAACATGTCCAACTGATCAGGAAGTGTATGACTACAACTCATTCCAGACAGAAATCTTATGTTGATGGTTGTCAATGATCTCTTGAGTTTGAGGTTTGGGAATGGTTTTTCTCTTTGGGTATCACCTAGTATTGGGAATAAATAGCTACATAAGTAGGGAAGGATTTCTCACCGTTACGTTGGGCCATTTGAAATTCATGAGAGAGTCATGCTAATAGAGTATTGGTTGCTACTACCTTAAAGGTACCATCCCATGAATGATGTATTTCAAGTCTCACATCTTCTCCAATATAATGTCGACCCATCTCATACCTTTGATCCTGAGTGAGTTGAGTTAGATGTCGATTCTACCATTGAGGAATATCCATTATACATCATTGATTGAAGCACGAAGGCTCTTCAAGGCAAGTATATCTCTCTCGTATGGGTTATATTGCAGCATGGACAAGTACAGGATGAGAATTGAGAGAGGGTAGCTGATGTACATGCTAATTGGCCAAAGTTGTTCTCAGACAGTGTCTCCTTTCACATGGAATGAGAACTCATGGGCGAGTTCTTTTGAGGGGGAAGACTGTAAGAACCTGACATTTCACATTGTTATGGATCCTTTAATTTTCAGTCTAAATCATTACATTAGACCAAATTTGGATGCATAAGGATTTAGTAAAGGTTACATGGGTGTATTGGGCTTGTTTGAAGCTCAGAACCCACCTTTTTGGAGAAAGAAGACTTTGTGAACAGTTTAGAGTAAACCGTGCTGGATTTCCGCATGGTTTTATAAACCATATAGATGGTGCTTTTTCGGATAGTGGTATGTAACACAGTTGGTTCATGGCTGTGTAGCCTTACCATGCGAGCACCCCATTTTCCCATGTACCTGTGCATGACAGGTCCACAATTTGATCAAACCATGCAGATGATGTGATTTTGGGTAGAACCATTCTGTACCATTTTGAACGGTTTGAAAAACCATGTAGTCAAACCATGCGTAGGATAAATCCCGTGTAAAATTTCTAAAATAACCTTAATGATCTATTAATCCTCTCCATCCTCCCTAATCCAAGGTCCGTATGGATTTACCTATTTTTCACCGATTTTTGATCCTTTTGAGGGCCAAAGCAAGGAATAAAGATATCTCCATCATCCAACATCTGATCGAGTTTCCATTCATCACATTGGATGTGGAACTGTAAGTACTCAAGTCCTATTTATACATTCTTCTTATCTTTTTGTATCATCCTAGTTATCTCTTTGTAAACATTTTACAATTTATTTTTGGATTCTACTCTATTCATAGAAAATTCAATGGATGATGTTGGAGGAGGATTATAATACAAACCTATGGTGGGTGGTCTATAACTCATCCATAAAATTATTTGTTTGTGGAATATTCCTATGGGGCCCAACGATTTTGTTTGAAACTATTTCATAAATTTAAATGTCACGATTATACTTTTTTGAATTCTATGATTATGCTCTTTCCAATTATAGGACTAGTTGTTAGTGGTTACACCCACAACACAATCTGCCTCATGTGGAAGGTTAGGCCATAATGGGGTTTTTAGTGATTCAGCATCATTGAGAAACCATTTGGGTGTGCCTTTCCTTGACCTTTGTAAAAGTGATTCTTCTTATCATAAATGACTTGTTATCACTGAGAATTTCATAATGGAATGTACCATGTTTACTCACCACTTGACCCGCCTAAGGAAAGTGCATCTAAATTGTTATTAAATGTGAAAAGTGAAAAGTGAAATTGAAAGTAAACTAAGTATATATCATGGACATATTAAAAGGAATTTAATAAAGGTTACATGTCTGTAGCACCCCTTTCCAGGTTGATTGAAGGTAGAGGAATGAAAATCAATAATTAAATATGCCTTAATGGCTAAATATGACTTGATTAAATGGATTCAATGCTACTTGTCCTATCCACACTAATGGAAGACAAGGCTTGGACTAATAAAAAATGGCGTCAACTCTACTTGACCTATCCACACTAATGGCATGAAATAATTGAACCAAATGAATTATTACATGATTAAAATATCAATTAGGAATTGAGTGACTCGATCTCACCATGGATTTTGAGAGGAGAATACCATGGCTCTTGGGAAACCCATTCCTATTCAAGGATACATTTTTCTTAAGTTGACACCAACCTAGAATTTGGTTCTTGTCTATTCCATGGATGGCCAAAATAATACAGTTGGGTACCTTTCTTTTTTTACAAGATACCTTGGATACACTCCATGGATCCATCATTGACTAGTATGTACCATGGTGGAAGCCCATAGGGACCAATATTTTCTTAGCCCTATTTAACCTTGGTCGATCACCTTGGACTCGGTAGGTTCCTTATTGTGTAATGTCTTTGATTACAACCCTTGGATTACTCTCTTACCCCTTTGCTAGACTCAGATACAGTTGATTTAGTGTTCCGTGAGTCTACGTTACCTTGGTCATTAACCTAGAAATCCCTCACTATATTTCATTATCTTGTTACCTTGTTACATCTTGCGACTTTCAAAAAATATATTATCATTAGGTGATGTTAGTGTTGGCTCTGCCACATATGAACTATTAACATTAAATGGTAATTACATAGTCAATTAATTGGTTACATGTTCAGACAGCAGCCTAGGGCTAAAGCTGTTACCAGGGTATTTAGTTACATTTAACTATTTTTTTACATTATATATGCATGCCTGCACATTGTTATATTCCATTACATGGTCCAGATGATATACACACCATTGGTGGTGGCCAAATGAGATTTTTCACACACCCTCTTTGGGTGCTGTTTGGTTGTAGGAGTAGATTTCCTGGTTGAAGGTATTGAAAAAGGGAAGCATACACATTCCATCACTTGATTTCTTGCTGACTAGGATAGAGCATGATAGAATATGACCAAGTTGGAATGTGGGATTCTTGTAGTAGCATTTGTTTCCTTTACTTTGTATAACATGTTTTGCATATTTCTTTATATCCCTATTTTCCAGTTTTCTATTGACATGAAATTACATCATCGTTGTTCAGTTGGTATTGTTGTTGTTATTCTCTTTTATCAATTGAATCACTTTGTTTACACTTTTTATTATGTTTTCTATATTTCTTCCCTTGTTTACTATTAATTTACATTCCTCCCATTGTGATACACTCTGCTAATGAGGGAATTGTATTCCATAGACACACCCCATTCCCTCACTGCTAATTGGCAGCCTCTGGAATTCCGGAAGATGTGCTTGAGGCCATGTGGCCCACCGGGCTCGGGGCACCATTATGTTGCATCCGGGTCCAGGTCGTCACATATCAATATAACCTACCAAATTTTTTAGTGGAATAATCAGATCATGTTTCTAAAACAATATATTATGAATGATGTTATGTAATGATTATAATATTAATGAGGTTATTAGTAAGGATTTTAATAAGTTAATTATAATAATGTCTCATCTAACATATTTAAGGCCATATATATTGTATGATTTTAGATATTATTCAGGGTTTCAAAGTTCACCAAAGGATTCTAATAAAATATTTAGAAAAATAATTTTATGTTATATTAAAGGAAGAATTGAATTTAGAAAGAAATATGATAAAACTGGAATGAATGTTCTATTTTTTAGACAGATGATGATTTAGTAGGTTCTGACGATTATTAGAGATACACATCTTATGGAGTTTTCATTTCAAGGGAAATAAGTGAGATTAAACTTCAAAATAATCAAAATTTATTTACTATCATCCCCAAAGAGGCTGATAATTTTTCTATGAGTCAAGATGCATCAAAACTAATAAGGATGAGGTTAATGGTTGAATGGTTTGTGTAGTTTTAAGGGACCCATTATCTATAAATTTTATTATCAGACTAATATAAATATCAGTATGAAATATATACAACATTATATATCTGAGGACATTGATATTAATTATCAATTCGTCAAAGACCATATAGAAAGATATAAACTTTAACTATATTTATTTTCAAAAATATTTAATTTTTCATATATCTCCCATAAATCATTCCCTAAAAAAATGTAACATATGTTGAGGTTGACTATGGGTATAAAACCTCACTCTCTTCAATGATATGGTACATGGAATTTATCACCTCTATAATATTATATATATATATATATGAATGGGGGATAAACATGCCCATATCCATTGATATTTTATTGACTTTTTTTAAGGGAAAACATGTTTTAGGTTAATATTTTAAATGGGGTAAACAGTGATGTCATATTTTTAAACATTTGTAATAGTTTCTTTTAATATGGTTGTGGGAAATATTTGAAATTGGATGAAGTGAGTTTCTATGATGACGATATGGGAATTTATGAATATTGGAAGTGATTTTGAATCACCACTTTATGGAAAATTTGGTTTTTATATTCAATTATTATAATTTCCAGCACCATGTTCACTTAAAGTGGCATGGAATTATTAGATATTAATACAATTCTTGAGAATTAGATATGAATATATATTTTTCCATTTTTGAGAATGAAAAATAAATGGGGAGATTATTTAGGTTAATAGGTGTTGGATTGTACATGAGAAATAAAGACATATTTCATTGATTTTTATTTTGATCCAATTATATAAATCATGTGACAATGTATAAGCATTCACTACAAAGGTGAATAGATGAAATTAAATGAAAAGAGTCTAATGGATCAAGGTTTTATGAAGGAGATTAGAATCAATATTTTTTTACAATAATAATAGTTATATTGGATAGAGGGAAACATACTAAGGTTAATGGACAGAGTCTATTCAAATATGATTTCTAGATAAAAAAGTATTCATATACTTCTTTATCATCAATGGTTAAAAAAATTTGTTTGTAAAACTATTTTTAAAATTTTAGCTAATATTGGTTTAAGGATGAAGTATTTGGAAATATGGATCCCCTAAATACATTATTTTTTAGATGTTGTGGATGATATATTATTAGTTGGAAAGATCTATGAAGCTAGATGATATTTTTCAAATATTTTTTCTATAAGAAAATTTTTCTATATTAATAGGGGGTACCATTCTGATATATCTCACAAAATGAGGTTTCATATGAATACATCATATTAGGGAATTAAATTAAATTAGAATGATTTTTCTAATTTCATTTCTAAGAGAAAATAATAATAAAAAGTAATAGTATTTCAATATATGACGATAATACAATTTCATCAAACAATGTTTTGAAAATTCCATCATATAGGGAATATCAATGTAAACTAATGGATATTTGCGATGGTGTATCAGTTAATGGCCTGTATATCATTACCAATAATTTTTTAATGTCCTATATTTGTAAAGTTTTGATATTTTCATTGAAAACATCAATAATCATGAATAAATTATCATGATTTTACGCAATATTTGAAGAAGGTTTGATTATCATTGATGTTGATATTTTCAAATGCATTTAAAAATACTATTTAATCTTAATTGAAAAAAGGTATAATAAATGAAAACAAGATTATGATTCAATTAAGAAATTATATTTTTGAGCATGAAAATTTAATTTAATTTTCGCACAACTCCCTATTTTTCTGTTATAAATTAATATAGAAATGGTAGAAGGTCCAAATATAATTATTTTGTTGTGATAAATGTTGTTTAACATATTTGGTGCTGATTGAAGTGATTCATAAATCAATTTTTAGCATAATATGGAATAGAAATAGGCAACTAAATTGGATAGAGTGGATTGGATAGAATATTTTCAAAGGAAGGATTCCAAATAGAGGGTATTGGGAGATGGGTATTCGACAATGCAGGACCAGACATAGTGTACCTGATAGAGTTTACTGGAATGGATTATAGCAGATGTATAAGTCCTTTCACTATGTTATAAATGAATGTGAAAATAAGGAAGAAGAACTTTGAATATGGAATTTATGTAGAATTAAAACATCATAGTGGAAAAAATAATTATGAATATTAGTGAATTATTTTTTTTTCTTATTTAAAAAAATTTCTTATCATAAGATTTATGTCAAGAGAATATTCAATGTTGAAGGATTATTTTTTTCTGAATGTGATAGATATTGCATGATTTCTAAAAACCACCAAAGAATTTTTTTTCTAATGGTTTTGTGGTCTTGGATTATTTAATAACCAATCCAAATACTAGATATAAATGATGATTCCTTAAAATAATGTCTATTTTTTATAGTATAAAAAGACATGAACAATAAATCTAAAACAAAAACTAAATATTATTACATAAATGTAACCATTATAACCTAGAAATTAATTTATAATCTTATAAATATGAATAAATGATTTATTAAATTAATATAAACCTCACAATGAGTTTATATTATTTAGTTAGAGTTTATTATAGAATCACACTATTTTTAGAGAAGTCATTTTATTCTTGAGGAACACATTTTAATCAAAAATGAGTTTTTATTCAAGTTAAAGGTGAATATTAAAATTAATTTATAAATTTTTTAAAAAATATATTTCAATAAATTAACATTGTTTTTAAAATAATCATATCACAATTATTCTATCATTAAATTTTGAGAATTTTATAAATAAGTTAATTTTTTGTTGAATATTAAAAAGAAACATATTTTTTGAAATATGGTATCTCTTATAATATCATCATATCATAAATAAGGTATAAAAATTTATTAATCCGATTTAGAGATGTATGTTTGATAATATATTAAAAATATAAAAAAACTTAATGAAGAAAATATTTTATATAAATTACATCATGATAAATATGGAAATCTTTTTCCGTGCTTACGTAGAACATGCACAACACTTGAAAAGTAAAATTCAATTCATTATTGATAGTAATTGTGAGTTAACTAGTTTGTAAATGATAATTTTTCTAAAAAAACCGAGGGATTATAACTTTTTTCTAATAGTCTATAATTTTTGAGCTATAAAAAAATAATCTTATACAAATTATTGTTCAATGATTGTGCAATTCTAGAAATGTGAAGTTAAAAAATTAAATAAGTTTTCTTTAACATGATATGTGTTATATTAAATAATAAATTAATATAAAATAATATAATGAGTATAATTAATTCATATTTGTGATATAAATTAATATTTTTTTATACATGAAATAATTATTTTATATGTTCCTGTAACATTGACATAGTTCTTGTACAGGATGAAAAAAAACCAATAAAATTTGTTATAAAAAGTAAATAATTAAAATGGAAAGAATTGATTAATGACATAAATAATTCAATCAATATTATTTTATTATTATATATCAACCATAATCATCCATGGGTATAATTAATGACCAAATGGAGCCATGTGTATGAGATTATGATCTTTACTGTATTTTCAATAATGTAAATTCAAACTTTTCACACCCTTATTTTAAACAAGTGTAATATTTTATTCTCATATTATCAATATGATATGTTAAATATTAAATAATATAATAAAAGGTATAATATTTTTCTACATCATTGTAATTTACTTTTATATTTTAGTCATGAAATAATAAAGTAAAATTTTTACACAATGTTGATGCAGTAATTATTAAATTAAGGGAATAGTCAAATAAATGATATTAAAAATGTTAAATGTAACATAATATAACATATTTAGGTCCATAAATTAATTATATATAATAATAATATATATTAAAGAGATATTAATAACATTATTTACAATTATAGTTGTTTTCTAGATGATGTTAGTGTCAACATAATTATTAATATCAAAATTTTCCATAATAATAATTTAAGGGATTGTTATTTTACTAAATTATTTAAAAATAATGATAATATTAAATAATAAATAATATGATTAAATATGGTCTAAAAAATCTCCATCCATGAATTTATATCCCATTGTGAAGCCTTCAGATCTAGAATAGTGTTATGATATCTTAATATTTTGAGAAGTTCCAAAACTGTCCCCTCTCCAAAAATATAATAGGGAATCCCTTCACATACTTACTTACACAACATTTATCCATATTTAATTACTACCCTCTACCCTTTTTTATTCTTAACATCCATTATTATGTTATGTTGATTATATGCCTTCCAAAAATTTACCCAAGGCCACATAAGAGAATGTATAAAGGAACTCCTTCATAGGAAAGGTAATATTCTTTACCGGCTCATTCAAATTTAATTCTTCTTCTAGTTGTTATTAATGTGGTATAAACATCATAAACCAATAAATCTATTATACACAATATTATAATATGTTATAATGATTATGAGAGAATAATATTCCACCTTTAATATATCATGTGAAATATGAATGCAACATGCGTGTGTTTGTACGACATAGATTCTCAACATAGTGACATAACTAGTTTTTTGTCACCACATTTTTGGATATTAATAATGTTGAATATAATTGGTTTACATTATAATAATAAAATATATTGTTATCATTACTCATGCATATGTATGACCTGTTATCTCCACGAAGCGATATGAATCCTTTCCCTCATAAAACATTCAAAAACGGTTATAAAAATGTATTAGATAAATAAAAATTATAATTATATAATTAATAAAATTCTGGAAATTATGAATCTATATCCCAGGAACATGAACAATATTCTAGATTCCAAAATGTTAATGTTGGAAAATGAAGTAGTAACCACTCGAATGAATGGTAAAAATGATATATTCTTAATGAACAATTGCTATGTGGTTATATAAGGAAAATATATTATAATGATAATATGAATATATTTATAGTATAAAAAACAAACTATCATTAAACCATTTTATAAGAGGATAAATAACATTAAACTAATCGAAATTTTAATGTAAGGGATCTATCTTAACCTTCATATTTTAGTTGTGTTATGATTTCTCTCACTGCCTATGTTTATCTCTTCATGTCACGACCTGTTCCCTGGGGCATGTGCCGTGATTATCCCATGCCCGCCTTCCATATGCTAGGGGATAGCGACTAGCACCAAAGGAGTATTCGCAAAAACTGGGAAGGCATTTCCTTTAGAACCTATAACACAAAAACCCAAGCACACAATAACATTAGAACTCAAGTAAACTGAATAGTAAACAGAGTGAGTACAGTAAGTAAGAGGGGCCAGAATATAAGCCCAACTAGAAATTACAAGGAAAACTCAAAAGTATAAGACGACTGATACGTGAAAACCAGCTCCTGGATCGTCCACCACGATTCCTACCTGAAGGATAGGTACAACTCATGAATGACCATATCGACGGTTCGCCTCATCTAACATCCACATTCGAACTACCTCTAGTCCTGGTATCCTCATCCTCAGTCAGCGTTGTCCCTCGTTGGCATCCAATACAACAAGTTGCAGGCATAGCTCGTGCAGGGGTGAGTATTAAGATACTTGATAGCGACTTCGAGACCCTTAAAGTCTCACAAAATCAACCAAGGATAAATTAGAATGTATGAAAATAAAAGATAACCTTACTTAGGTATATGCCCATACATATACCTAAGTTATCAAGTAATCCATCTCAATCATGAGGAAACACACAAGTACCGACTTAGCTCAAACCAGTTATAACATAAATATAGTAGTAGAGAAGATTAGATGTAACTACTGAATAATCTTACTCTTTAAAGAGGCTCTACTTCTAACACACACAAGATCACTCTAGGTGCTAACCCACACATGATCGCTCTGTGTGCTGACCCACACATGATCGCTCTAGGTACTGACCCACAAAACATCACTCTATGCATACTCACACAGGATCGATCTTGGAGCTGACCCACATAGGATCTATCTATTTGCTGACCCACAGAGGATCACTATAGGTGTTGAACCACAAAAGATCGATCAAAGTGATTACCCACACATGATCTCTCTTGGTGTGACCCACACAAGATCTCCCTATGTTGACCCACACAAGATCTCTCTATGTGCTGACCCACATAGGATCGCTCTACGTGATGACCCACACAGGATCACTCTACGGGATGACCCACACACGATCGTACTACTTGATGACCCACATAGGGTCTCTCTAGTTGTTGACCCACACCGGATTGCTCTATACTGACACACACAATATCGCTCTACATGCTTCACGTCACAGCTAGCTACATGGTTCTCGTACTATGATTTCTCATTCCAGGAGGGTCCGCTCCTCAAGTCATTAGTCGATACTAAAACTACCATGATGTCCCATGAATAATAATCTCAAAGGACAACCATGATATAGTGGTCTCTATGCAATAGACGGCATGTCAATCAGATGCTCAGTCTGTGAGTTATTAGTCTTTTAGTTCTGAGGGCCTTGTTGGATTCGTGCTCGATCCAACCTGACCATTTCCCAACATTATCCAAATCTCTAGTGAGGTATACCAAAGAGACCGGCTTTCTCCAAGGTTTCCAGTTCCACTGAAGGTTCGTCAAACAGATGTCTGGTGATAATGTTATGGTCCAAGTAATGTATAGAGTTGTATCTGGTCCATGTTCGGTCCGACTCAGTCAGGCCAGCCTGGCCTGGGTCCACCCTGTTCGGGTCGACCTGGCCTGACTTGCTGGGTTCGGCCCGGCCAGCTGGGTGGCCCTGCAGGCCACGAGGTCCGTGATTGGCCATGGAGGGCCATGGGTTGTTGTGAGGCTGTGGGGGTGCCGTGAGTGTGTGAGGTGGCTTGACTGCGGGGGGTTCCGTGAAGGCGCGGGGTGGCTCGGCTGTGGGGGGTGCCGTGAGGGCACAATGCCTTGGGGAGACTCTGATGGGGCTGCTCACCTAGGAGGGAAGAGGTCACGGGGTGGCTCTACCGGGAGGGCAGAGGCCGAAGGGGGGGGGGGGGGGTGGGGCTCGACCAGGAGGGTAGAATCCGTGCGACGGCTCGGCGAGGGCAGCTCGGCTGGGAGGGCAGAGGCCATGGGGCCACTCAGCCCTGGTGGCTCGGCCTGGTGGGCAGAGGCCACAGATGCCGCGAGGCGGCGCAGTGAGGCTGCGGTGCCTGGAGGCCACGGGCGGCGAAAGGACGTTGCATTCACCGCCTTCGTCAGGGTTCTCAAGTTTCCCTGGTGCCAGCTGCCTGAAACGGTCACCAATTTCTTCTATTACGAGGAACACAAAAAACCTCAAGAAAAATTGCAGAGTGGTCGGGCCATGTTTTTTTGGCCCGCACCCTCCGTATTAGGGCGGTAGAAAGCATCTTTAACAAAAATCAGGATTCAAGAATGACAATATCTTCAATTTCATACGATTCGTGGATCAACTCATTTTGGTTAATCCATGTTCGTAATGATTTCCCAGAATGAGGAATTTAATCTATAAAATTACATTAATTCAATAACAACACCCTACCCTGTTTTATTGTTGACGTCTAATATAGATGTCGAAGTTGTCTATGTTCATTGCGCCCGTCACACTCCATTGATCCCGAGCTCGTTCATCAGATAAATGCTCATCGATGGAGGTGGTTCATCGTTGTTGAAGTTTTCCACTGTTGGAGGATGTCTCGATGAAGAAGTTGAAGTCGGCATTCATCACAGAAGAATTTTTTCATGGAATATGTTCATCATTGGAGATGTATAATCCTCCCAATAGTTCATCTCTCCCAAATTCCACCCAAAATGAAATGTATAAAATTATATTGTGTTTCCCCAATTTAATTGTTGGAACAAATTTCAAAATTGGCTTAATTATTTACATTGAGTAGGTATAATTAATTAAGGGGGTGGACCAAATTAAGTGGGGGAGTTCATGTGGTTTATCCCCATTAAGAGGGGAGTTCAAGGGGGTTTAAGACTTGGGTGGTCCCCACTACCATAACCTCTAATGGGAGGTTAGGCTCGATGGTCCCCACCTTCATAACCTCTCATGGGAGGTTTTTAGTTCATGTAGTCCCCACCTATGAAATATACACATGGGAGTTTCAAAATAAAATAAAAATAAAATGTTACACCTTTTATTTTATTTTAGTCCTTCACTAAAAACCCAAATTCTATATTTCACCCTATAGCCACTGATATTGAGGTTAAGGTATCTTTAATCAAATATCGGCACTGTGAGTTCAATTGTGTCCTTGGATTTCAATTCTGAGCACCTGTTCAAATGGTAGAAAATCCCGCTCACACGTTTACTAAACATACCCGAACAAAAGATCATAAAATAATTTTGAGAACTTCGGGCCTCGGAATCACACGCTGTCAATTTTTGCAGACTAGTAAAATTACCATTTATTAAAAAAAATTACATGGAAATTCCGAGTTTTAAATTCTCCCCACATCATGTCTTTTCATCCCCATAATCCAAAACTCAAAACTAGGAAAACAAGTGGGGGTACTGAGCATGTATATAAGCCTCCCACTGCCATGAGCTCTCCTGGATGTTCCAGTACTACCAATGAATGTGCACCAGAGGTATCGACCACCCATAAAGGACCCACTCCTGTTGATCCTCAATCACAACTAGAACCTCCATAAAACTCACCACATCATTGACGTCCAACTCATTGTGGTCAATGACGTGATAACGGTCATGCATGTACCTCCTCAGTGAGGATACGTGGAAGACGTCATACACCTGGTGCAACTGAGGTGGAAGAGATAAGCGGTATTCCACCTCGCAACTCTACTGAGGACCTGAAAAGGTCTAATGAATCTCAGAGATATCTTGCAGCATCGGCCAAATCTCTGTAAACCATGTCGGGGTGAGACCAGTAGAAAGACCTGGTCACCATACACAAACTCCATAGGTCTCTGTCTACTGTAGGTATATGAATGATACCTACTCTGTACATTCTTCATTTACTCTTGGATGATCTCCACCTTCTTTGTGGTAGCCCGTACCCTCTATGGTCCCACTAGTGCTGACTCTCCTAGGCCAGTCCAGCACAAAGGTGATCTACAAGGTTGCCCATACAACGCCTCAAAAGGATCCATATACATGGTGGAGTGATAACTGTTGTTCTATGAAAACTATGCCAATGGAAAGTGATCCTCCAAGATCTGACCAAAGTTGAGGATACAAGCACACAACATGTCCTTGAGAGTCTGAATGGTCTACTCAGTCTGACCATCCGTCTGAGGATGGAAGGCAGTGCTCAAACGAAGTTGCTTCCCGAAAGCCTCCTGCAATCCCTTCCATAGCTAGAAAGTAAAACATGCATCACAATCAGATACAATCGTTGAGGTTACTCTTTGTAACCACACAATCTCCTGCACATAGAGGCATCCCAAGCACTCTACTGAACCCTACTCTCTGATCGGTGGGAAGTTGGCTGACATGGTGAGTTAGTCGATGATCACCCATATAGATTTATGGCCTCTGGATGTACGTGGAACTCCTGTCACGAAGTCCATGGACATCCCATCCTACTTCCACTATGGGACATCTAAAGGCTGAACCAAGCTTGCTAGTACCTAATGCTCCGCCTTCACTTGCTGAAAAGTGAGGCACCGAGAGGCAAACTCTGCTGCTGATTTCTTCATTCCCGACCACCAGTACTGTCATCAGAGGTCCTGGTACATCTTCACCACTCGTGGATGTACCGCTAGAGGGGATGGGTGGAACTCCCTCATCACTTCCTCACGAAGCGACACCGGTACCATGGTACGTTCTATGAAGAGGATGAAATGATCCCCACCTTTAGAAAATCCATGAGGTTCTTGTCCTGTGGATATCTGAGAGAATCATGTCTCGTAGTCAGTGTCCCCACACTACGCCTCACTGATTCGCTAAAGAAGTGGTGGAGTGACTGTATATGGCTGATGAAAATCTTGTCCATCCTAATCCACAAAGGATATCTGGAAGGAAACTAGCTACTCCATTGCCTCACCAAGATTATCTATACCAGATCTCCTGCAATGTGCATCTGCTACAACATTCCCCTTCATAAGAGTATAGACTATCTCGAAGTCATAGTTCTAGAGGAACTCATGCCAACACTTCTATCTAATGTTCAGGTTCTTCTGAGAGAAGATTTACATGAGAATCTTGTATTCTGAGTAGACTGTAAACCCGTTAGATAGTGTCACCACATATTCAAGGAGAAGACCATAGATGCTAACTCCAGGTCATTGGAAGCATATATATTTTCATTCTGTCTTAGCTATCGTGAACCATATGTGATCATCGCTCGATCCTGCATCAGGACACATCCAATCCCAGTCCTTGATGCGTCGCCGTAGACTACGTACCCTATGCCCTCCTCCGGTAGCCTCAATATGGGGCACTAGTCATACTCATCCTCATCTCTTGAAAACTCTGTTGGAATAACTCCAACCACATGAAGGGTGTCCCCTTCTTCATCAACGCTGATAGTGGTGCTGCAACACTGGATAAATATTATAATGACCCATACATTACATAAATTGTTATTACTTCATAATTGAATCAAACTTATTACAACATATAAAAAAACCCTGATAGGACCATATAGGAATAGTGTCTTTAAAAACTTGGAAACATAAACAACTGGTTCATAAAGCATCTATATTGTTACCCATTTATTTCATCATATCTAGAGTCCCTTTTGCCATATTTTACTTAATACCCTTATTACTGGCCTGGGGAAAAGAAAACATACAAAAGGGTGAGCTCAAATTCTCATTAAAGGTAAATAAAGGAAATATCAATCATATCATATTCATAATAACATAGTATTTGTAAAATATTAACCTGCAGATGAGATCATAATATCATAACATGGGATAAATTATAGTAGTGAAATGTAATCCTAATAATCATAACATAAAACATAAAACTTTGTGTCATACACACATAATCATAGAAAATCATTTCTTATTAGTCAAGACTAATTTCCAAGACTATCATAGTGGACAAAGTCCATTTCGGAACTGAGTCAACTCCTCATTCCAGTCCTGTATCACGGAACCAAATTAACTTCCCATTCCTACCATGCCTATCTCATGAGATATCAATCATTACCCAAGGCATTGGTGTGAGATATAGGTCCCACCCATCTCACAATTAACCCATTATTATGTGTGCCACAAAATCATAAATCATAGCATAACCCATGTAATTAAAATGGGATCCTTAATCCTCATGCCATAATAATATAAACCATATAAGATAAAAGGACTTCATAAAAATAATTCAATCATAACATAATCAAATAAATGTACAAATAGGGATAGCAAAATAACCCTAATTTATCCTAGATGGAATTTTTTTTTGATAAAACACTTGAACTCCATTCTTGAGGAAAATTTCTTTTCTAGTTCAAAAACAATTTTCTTTCTTAACATGTCATACAATTTTAAACTAAAATAAGTTAATTAAAAATAAGCTTGAAAACATTTAAAAGAAGATTCATGGAAATAATGTTCTATGAAATAAAAAAAATCCGTCATGACATATAAGTTAAGAAAACATTCATCTCGTAGTTTGGCTGGAAAAGTCAAAAATTATCTCGTACTGAAAACGACAAAAGATTCCATTCATATCATTTACTAAAAATTATCCAATAGGTAAAATTGGATTTAAAAAATTGTAAGAGGATATAAATAATATTACATTTTTATGAAACATGGATGTGGATGATAAACATTCCTCAGTAAATTCTGAAGTATAAACAATCTCAGAAAAAAATTATCTTGTGAGATTTTCCATTACCTTAGGTCTGATATGCTTCGTATGTATCTGAAAATCCTTTATAAATATTTATATAATGTCATTGACTTATTAAAGGATCATATTCATTGTTATGATATCATATATGTTCATATTCTTATATTCTTATTAGTAATATTTCATTGCTACTTGTTATTCAGGTGTTCATTGCTTTATGTTCTAATGCATGTTTTGTCGAATAAATTCTTATTCCTATTTTTAGGTTATAGATACCTCATTTACAGAATTTTATTTTTGTAATATATATCATATTTATTAGTTCAATTAATTTATACAATCATTATTCAATTAATATCATGTAGAACGTGTCACATCACATCGTGGAGACGGTAGGCCGTACGTACGCATGAGCGATGATATCATTACCATGATTGTGGAATTGTATTGAAGTGTATGGTGTATAATATTTCAGAATCAATATCATATTAAAATAATCATATATAGTTATTTATTCCATTATATACCCATCCAAGTATGTTAGTGACGAAATAAAAGTTTACACCACGGCGTGGAGACGGTAGGCCGTACGTACGCTTGCGTGGTGATTTCGTCTTTTTCATACGATGGATAGAAAATAGAACATGGTTGTTTCATATTAATAATAAAATATCAGTATAAAATTGATATTGGATTTATTACAAAATAATTAAACAACTCATATAGAGTAAGTAGAAGAAGAAATAAGTTTGAAAGAATCGGTAAAGGATATTACCTCTTCTTCGACACGCCTCTTCTTAACATCCTCTTAAGGAAATAAAGATGGTCTTTGAAGAATAACAGGACCAATAGTATGTTTCTATGGAATTGGATAAGATATATTGGTAGGATTTGGCCGAGCATGAAGGCTCAAAATGGTGTGAGGAGGAGAGGGAGGAGTTTCCTTTTATAAGGGAGGAGAGGGGCACCTTTGGAAACATAAGAAATATTAATTTATAATAAATTCAACCCCCACTTAATAACCTCCAAAAATGACTTCAATACGAATATTAGATGAGTTAGGGTTGTAATATCATCATCCAATAAAATTTAGACATGTTGGGAATTTATTTTAAACCCTATCAACCTGAATTATCCTTATTTAATCTATTTAATTTTATTTGGGGTAATAATATTCTAAAATTTAAATTGTTATAAATAATTACTTATGTGGTGTGAATTTTCCATAATTGGATAAATTGTGACATTTTAGAACATATAAATTTAAATTTATAAATTTTAAATATTTTTTTTATTTTTAAACCATTTAATAATATGTTATTTTTATAAAATAACAATAGTGTCAATTTTGACAGTATTCATTTATTTGAATTTAAATAAAAAACACACAGAAGATATGTTAGAACCAAAATATTTAATAGATTTATAGCATTTAATATTTAACTATAAAATTAATTGATCACATTAATTAGTGTATATAATATTTATTTTGATATTTTTAAAACCATTTATTTGATATTTCAATCAACAAGATAATTTCTACATCACTATTGTGTCATCATTAATGATAATTATTTTATCCCTAAAAATTATAAATAAATTCTCATGATGTAGATAATTTTATTAGATTTATGGAGACTATTTATATTCTAATTTTTATGAAGTTTATCTCTAAATTAAAATTATTACACTTATAAGATATAAGAGAATGACATGTTGTCACTTTCTTTGGTTTTAATAATAATTATTTCATTTTCATGGTCAAAAGTCCATGAAATGAATATATTCCGACCCTTAGGTGATATGGTTATACTTTAATTCATCCAATAAAATTTTTTCATGTGTTAGGGTAATTTTATAATCTTAGGTTTACCCTTAATTATCCGATTTATATTTTAACTGTAGTAAATTAAAAAATTTCCGTATTTACTATGAATAATATAAAAAAAATAAAATTAAACTATTAACATAATTTTGACCCACTGAATCCAAATATGGAATCCTTTTTTCAAAATTTAAAACACTCATGTTTCAGTAATTATATTAAAATTTATCCCGTTGTTATGAAAATGGGTTTTAAAAGTAAAAACATTTCCAAAGATTGAATTGTTTTCACCTATGAATTTAATGTAAAATTAATGGTAATGACATACATTATATTAAATGGTAAAAATATATTTTTATATACTTTAAAACCATTCAATATTATAATTTAACTATACAAATTATCCTGATGAAAAAAGTTGTTTTTAATTAAAATTTAGCGAATTTTTACTATTCACCAAAATAAGAAACTTATCAGAAAAATACAAAAAATTTATCCAATGTAAATTTTAATATCATGATTGAACAGAAGATGTTTATTTTGTAAAATTGAAATTATAAACTTTTCAAAAATTATATTTATAAAGGCTGCACCATCAAAAGGCGGTAAAACTGAATTTTTTTTAAAAATATTTCTTTGATCCAAAAAATTGATTTTGTTTTTATAATTCATTCTTGAAAATATGTAAGATGAATTATAATGTTATAAAATTAAAAATTTAGTTAATATTATTCATAACAGGTAGTTCATAATATAATAATAATATATCATTGTTTTGTGAAACTCACCATTGCGTGCAATACAAGCTATCGATGAAGGTTGCTCTTGCGTGTAATGCAAGCCAAGTCGGTGTTGTGTGTAGTGAAAGATTCTCTTGGTGTTGCGTATAACATAAGACATAAAAAATATTTATCATACAATCTCAGGGTGTTACATTCTATGCCCCTTAAAATGAATTTCGCCCTCGAAATTCATCATTTCGTAACAAACAGATGAGGATACCTCTCCCTCATCATATCCTCAAGTTCCCATGTAGCTTCTTCTAATTGGTGGTTCCTCCATGAATCTTTAGCCAAGCGAGTGGTATTATTTCATAGAACTTTTTCACTATGATCTTGAATCTCTATCAGTTGTTCTTCATAAGAAAGATCTTTCTCCAGCGGTACAAATTCCTAGCTTAGTACATGTGAAGGATTAGGTATGTACTTTCTTAGGAGAGATACATGGAACACATCATGAACTTTAGAGAGATTCGGTGGAAGCACCAATTGGTAGGCTGCCTTCCCAACATGATCCGGTATCTCAAAAGGACCAATATACCTAGGGATCAACTTCCCCTTATTTTGAAATCTCATTACTCTCTTCCAAGGAGATATTCTTAAGAACACTTCATCACCCACTTCAAACTCAAGTCTTTTCATCGGTTGTCGGCATAACTTTTTTGTCAATTGTGAGCTACTCCTATGTGTTATTGAATAGATATTTTCTTTTCTTCCATCTCATCAACAAGATCAGGTCCTAATTTCGTTTTCCCCAACTTCATCCTAGCAAGTTGGAGTTCTGCATTTCATTCCATATAGAGCTTCATAAGGAGAAATCTGAATACTGTAGTGAAAGCTATTATCATATGAAAATTACACCAAAGGTAGGTGTTTATCCCAACCACCTTTGTAATATATAGAGAAAGCTCTCAACATGTCGTCTAGAGTTTGAATTTTCCTCTCAGACTAAACATCGGTCTTAGGATTATAAACAGTGCTGAAACTCAACTCTATATCTAGAGTATGATAAAGACTTTGCCAAAACATCAAGGTATACCTTGGATCCCGATCAGATATAATGGAAAGTGGTACTCCATGAAATCTTACCACTTCTTTCACATATATCTTGGCAAGCTAATCAAGAGAGAAATCTTATCTAATAGAAATGAAGTGTGCCGACTTCATAAGATGATCAACTATAACCTAGATAACATTATTGCCTTTGGATGTTTTAGTAAGTCCAGTGACAAAGTCCATAGTGATGTTTTCCCATTTCAATTCTAGAATGGGTAATTGTTGTAACATCCCATTAGACTTTTGTCTTTCAACATTATCTTGCTGACAAACCAAGCATCGGGAGATATATTTAGTAAAATATCTTTTCATGCCATCCCACCAGAAGTACTCCTTCAGGTCCCTATAAATCTTCATGCTTCCAGGGTGAATAGAGAATGAATAACTATGAGCTTCATCCAATATTTCATTCTTTAATTTCGTGATGGGAGGAAGACAGAACTGATTTCTGAACCTTATTATTTCATCACAATAAATGTGGAATTCAAGAACATTTCTCACATTTTTTTGTAACTCTACATCTTCTTTCTGTGCCTGTTTAATCTTATCATGTATAGATGGTTGAACATTCATTTGAGAAAGATAAGAATTTCCCCCTTACATTATAATTCCAAGATCCATCCTTTGTAAATCCATAAATATTGAATCTTTTTTGATCCTCAACATAGATAAGCTAACATGGTCTTGTTGACTTAATGCATCTGCCACCTTGTTTGCTTTCCCAGGGTGGTAATGAATTGAGCAGTCGTAATCCTTAATCAACTCCAACCATCTTCTTTGGCGCATATACAGCTCCTCTTGTGTGAAAATATACGATAAACTTTTATGATCAATATAAATATCACACCATTCACCATAAAGATAATGCCTCCAAATATTTAATGCAATGATTAACTAAGTTAATTCCAAATAATGAGTTGGGTAATTTTTCTCATGGATTTTCAACTTTCGTGAGGCATAATCTATCACCATATCGTTTTGCATGAGAACACACCCCAATCCCTTGTTGGATGCATCAATGTATATCACAAACCTTTCTCCACTACAAGGTAGTGTGAGCACAGGTGCACTAGATAAACTTATTTTTAAATCCTTGAAATTCTCTTCACACTCCTCCGTCCACGCGAACTTAACTCCTTTTCGAGTCAAACTGGTGAGTGTATTAGATAATCATGAAAAATAATTGACAAAACATCATTAATATCCATTCAAACCAGAAATATTTGGATCTCAGTTACTGTTGTTGGTCTTCACCATCTTTCGATAACCTATGTTTTTGCTAGATCCATATATATCCCCTTTTTTGAGATTATGTGACCCAAAAAATGAATCTTTTTGAAGCCAAAATTTACACTTGGTAAATTTGGAATAAAGCTTCTCATTTATGAGGGTCTTCAATACAATTCTCAAGTGATCTTCATGTTCTTCCTTGGTCTTTGAATAGACAAGAATATACTCTATATATACTACAAAAAACTGATCAAGATAGTCTCTAAAGACTCTATTCATTAGATCCATGAAGATAGCAGGGCCATTAGTAAGACCAAATGGCATCACTATAAACTCATAGTGTCCATACCTTGTACGAAAAGTCTTATTTGGTATATCCTACCCTTTTACCCTTAATTGATGATAACCTGAATGAAGATCAATCTTGGAAAAGTATTGAGCTCTTCATAGTTGGTCAAATAAGTCATCAATGTGTGGGAGAGGATGTTTTCTCTTGATAGTGATCTTGTTAAGTTCTTGATAATCAATGGAGAGTCTCATTGATCCATATTTCATCTTAACAAACAGAAAAGGTGATCCCCAATGTGATGCACTAGGTCATATGAATTCGTTATCAAGATTATCTTGGAGTTGCTTCTTCAATTCCTGCAACTCAGTTGGGGGCATTCTATAAGGTGTATTTGAAATGGGAATAGCACCCGATATGAGTTCTATTAAAAACTCAACTTCCCGATTTGGTGGAAGACCTGGAAATTCCTCTAGAAAGACATCATCAAACTCTAGTATAATGGGAATATTCTTAATCATGAGTTTCTCTCCAACCATTTGAGATTAAGAACATTCATCTATTGGAATCAAGTCCCATAATATGGTATAAATTTCTACTGAAAGGTTATATTCATCCTTGCATCGATATATGATCATAGATTGATCCGAAATATGAAATGTGACTTCCATTCTTTGGAAATCGATATGAGCTCATTATAAGGAATGCCAATCGATGCCTAGAATCACATCAAATTCCACTATAGGACGGATCACAATTTTTTCAGGAAGAACTCACCCAAAAATGTCAATTAATGAAGAATTAAAAAACTTTTGATGCGACCGTTGTGCCATTAGAAGTTTTCACAGCTAAATCAATAGATAATTGTTGAGTTAGTACGGCGATACCCATGGAAAATTCTTTTGAAATAAAAGAGTGGGTGGATCCAATATCAAATAAAAAAATTGCTACTTTAGAGTCGATGGTAAGTGTACCTTTCCCCACTTTGTTATCGTACTCCACATCAATGATAGAAATTTCTTGTGACTTTCCTTTTTCTTTGGCCTTAAGAGTTTCTTGATGTCAATTATCATCAACAACCCATGGATTAGGGAATTGATTATCATAATGCCCCATTTCTTTGCACTTGTAACATTGAACTATAGGAGGTGCATTCTGTGTAGCCTTTTCCTTGTTCACATCACTAAACATATTTTTCCCATCATTGCGGTATTCAAATTCCCAATGACCTTCTTTTCCACATTTGAAACATTTACATGTCCCTTTAAGACAATTCCCTCCATGTTTCTTTCCACACTTTGAGCATAAGGGAAAAATCATATTCTTTTCAATGTGGTCTTTAGATTTTCCTTTGAATTCCATTTTCTTTTTCTTATCAAACCCATATAGTGATGGGTTACTCCAATCTCCATCTCAACCTTGAGAGCACATCAAACAATTTCCTTGTAGCTATTGAAGTTCCTTATAGATAACACCCTTCAAAGACTTGGTTTTAAGCCACTAAATAATCGATTGATTTTACTCTCAGGTTGGATAATAATTCTGGAGGCATACCTTTCATGTATTGTAAAATTTTCTTCATAGGTACAAACAGATTCATCATCCTTTTGCTTTAGTTCAAGAAACTCCATCTCCATCTTTGGTCGAAGAATACGAGGGAAGTACTTATTGAAAAATATGTTCTTGAACTCGTCCCATTACATGGACTCAATTTCATCCATTTGCCTCATATTCTTGATAAGATTCCACCATTGATCAGCTTCACCTTCCAAACGATATACTGCTAAGATGACTTTATCATGTTAAAAACATTGCAGAATTGAAAATATCTTTTCAGTGGTACTAATCCATTTTTCAGCCACTAATGGATCATTAGACCCGCTGAATGAGGGAGGATGCTGCCTCCTAAAGGATTCAGCAGAATTTTGCTCCTCCCTTTACTTGTCTGGGAGTCCTGCATGATTCATATATTGAGAAAGTTGTGTGAGAATGGGTATAAGATTTTGCATTCCAGCTCCCATAACGTTTGGTTGCTCAAGGGGACAATCATTGTATTTGCCGCCACATTCAGCATTAACACGGGTCCTTTGGGTTTGAGCCATTCACTAAAACCAATAATCATAGTGCGAGAAACACTAATAATAGTTGGAAAACCACATAATCCGGAATAACAATTCACACTTAAGGTCTTATCATAGGTTATTCATGGAAATTTATAAAACACTAATATTGTGTTCTATGGTTAGACATATCCTTAGGGTTCTTACTAAGGCTTTCACATCCTTCTTTCCATAGGTCGACTATACCTTTCCTCTGATACCAACTATAACGAACAATACATTACATACATTGTTATTACTTCAGAATTAAAGCATACTTATTACCACATATCAAAAAACCAATATTGGACTGTATAGGTATAGTGTTTTAGAAACTAGTAAACATAAACAACAGGTTCATAAAGAATCTACATTGTCTCCTGTTTATTTCATTATATCTAGAGTCCCTTTTGGAATATCCTACTTAATACCATTCTTCCTAGATTGGGAAAAATAAAACATAGAAAAGGGTGAGCTCAAATGCTCAGTAAGGGTAAACAAAGAAAATATCCGTCATATCATATTCACAAGAACAGAACATTTTGAAAATCTAAACATGAAAAAGAGATCATAATATCATAACATGTGACAAATCATAGTAGTAAAATGTAATCCCAATAATCATAACATAAAACATGAAACTTTTTTTCATACACACATAATCATTGAAAATCATTTCTTATTAGTCAAGAGTCATTTCCATGACTATCATAGTGGACAAAGTTCATTTCTGAACCGAGTTCACTCCTCGTTCCAGTCCTGTATCACTGAACTGGATTAACTTGTCATTCCATCCATTCCTATCTCATGAGATATAAATCGTTACCCAATGCATTGGAGGGAGATTTATGTCCCACCCATCTCATAATGAAACCATTCTTATGTGTTCCACAAAATCATAAATCATAGCAAAACCCATGTAATAAAAATGGGATTCTTAATCATCATGCCATAATAACAGAAACCATATAAGATAAAAGGAATTCATAAAAATAATTCCATCATAACATAATCAAATCAATGTAAAAATATGGATGTAAAAATAGGGATAGAAACAAAACCCTAATTTACCCTAGATGGAAAATAATTTTGATAAAACACTTGAAGTCCATTCTTGAAGAAAATATCCTTTCTACTTCAAAACAATTTTTTCCTTTCTTAACATGTCATAAAATTTTAAAATAAAAGAAGTTAATTAAAAATAAACTTGAAAACATGTAATGGAATCTTCATGGAAATAATATTCTATGAAATCATAAAAATAAATTCATGCCGTATAAGTCAAAAAACATTCTTCTCGTACTTTGGCCGTAAAAGTCAAAAAGAATCTCGTACTGAAAACGACCAAAGATTCCTTTCATATATTTTACTAAAAATTCAAAAATAGGTAAAATTGGATTTAAACAATTTTAGGAGGATATAAATAATATTACATATTCAGGAAACATGGATGTGGATGATAAACATGCCTCAGTAAATTCTAAAGTCTAAACAATCTCGGATAAAAAAATGAGATTGTGAGATTTTCCCTTACCTTAGGTCTGATATGCTTTGTACGTATCCGAACATCCTGTATAATGATTTAATTAATTTCATTGACTTATTAAAGAATTATATTCATTTTTATGTTATCATATGTGGTCATATTTCTATATTCTTATTAGAAATATTTCATTGCTACTTGTTATTCAGGTGTTCATTGTTTTATGTTCTTATGCATGTTTTGTCAAATAAATTTTTATTCCTCTTTTTAGGTAATAAATACCTCATTTAAAAAATGGTATTTGTGTAAATATATGTCATATTTATTCAGTAATTTCATTTATATAATCATCATTGAAGGATGACCATGTATAATGAGTCACATCACATCATGGACACGGTAGGCCGTACGTACGCACATGCGATGATATCATTTCCATGATTGTGAAATTGTATTGAAGTGTATGGAGTATAATATTTAAGAATCAATATTACTTTACAATAATCATATATAGTTATTTCTTACATCATATACCCATCCAAGTATGTTAGTGGTGAAATAAAAGATTACACCACAGCGTGGAGACGGTAGGTCGTACGTACGCACGCGTGGTGATTTTGTTTTTTTCATAGGATTGATAGAAGATAGAACATGGTTGTTTCTTATTCATAATAACATATAGTATTAAATTTATACTGGAGGTATTACTTAATAATGAAACAACTCATATAGAGTAAGTAGAAGAAGAAATATCTTTGACAGAATCGGTAAAGGATATTACCTCTTCTTCGATGCGCCTCTTCTTAACCTCCTCTTAGGGAACTAAAGACGTTATTTGAAGAAGTCCAAGACCTATAGTTTGTTTCTAGGGAAGTGTAGAATTGAAATTGGAAGGTTTTTTTCCAATCATGAAGGCTCAAAATGGTGTGAGGAAGAGAGGGAGGAGGTTCCTTTTTATAAGAGATGAGAGGGTCACCTTTGGAAACATAAGAAATATTTTTTTATAATAAATTCAAAACCAACATAAAAACCTCCAAAAATGACTTAAATCTAAATATGGGATTAGATAGGGTTGTAATCTCATTATAAAATAAAATTTAGACATGTTTGGAATTTATTTTAAACCACATCAACTCTATTTATCCTTATTTAATCTATTTAATTTTATTTGTGGTAACAATATTGTAAATTTTAAATTTTTATAAATAATTACTTATATTTTTTGAATTTTTCTTATTTGGATAAATTATGACTTTTTAGACCATATAAATTTCAATTTATTATTTTTAAATATTTGTGTTATTTTTAAACCATTTGATAATATGTAATTTCTATAAAATAAAAATACTGTCAATTTTGACACTATTCATTTATTTGAATTTAAATAAAATCCACATAAGAGATATGTTCGAACCAAAATATTTAATAGATTACTAACATGTCATATTTATCTATGAAATTATAGGAGAACATTAATTAGTTCATATAATATTTATTTTAATATTTATAAAACCATATATTTGATATTTCAATCAATAAGATAATTTCTACATCACTATTTTTTCATCATTATAGATAATTATTTTATCCCTAAAAATTATAAATAAATTATGATGATTTAGATAATTTTATTATATTTATGGAGAATATTTATATTCGATGTTTTATGACATTTATCAATAAATTAAAATTATTACACTTTTAAGATATAAGAGATTGACATGTTGTCACTTTATTTGGTTTTAATAATACTTATTCCATTTTCATGGACAAAAGTCCATGAAACAAATATATTCCTACACTTAGGTTCTATGGGTCGACCTTTATTTGTCAAATATAATTTTTTTCATGTGTTAGGGTAATTTTATAAGCTTAGGTTTACCCTTAATTATCCGATTTATCTTTTAATTATAGTAAATATACAAATTACCGTAGTTACTAATCATAATATCCAAAAAATAATATTAAACTATAAACATAATTTGGACCCACTAGATACAAATATGGAATTCATTTTTCAAAATTCAATACATAGAAGTTGCAGTAATTAAATTAATATTTATCCAGTTGTTAAGAAAACGGGTTTTAAAAGTTAAAAAATTGCCAAAGATTGAAATGTTTTTACCAATGAATTTAATGTAAAATTAATGATAATTACATAAATTATATTAAATTTGAAAAATATATTATTTTATTACTTTAAAAAAATTCAATATTATAATTCAACCAAATAAATTATCTTGATGAAAAAAGTTGTTTTTAATTAAAATTTAGCGTATTATTACTATTCATCAAAATAAGAAACTTATAAGAAAAATACTAAAATTTCTCCAATGTAAATTTTTATATCATGATTCAAGAGAAGAAGTTCATTTTGTAAAATTGAACTTATAAACATGTCAAAAATTATATTTATAAAGGGTGCGCCATCAAAAGGCGGAAAAACTTCATTTTTTTTGAAAAATACTTCTTTTATCTGAAAAATTGATTTTGATTTCATACCACATTCTTGAAAATATTTAAGATGAATTATAATGTTAGTAAATTCAAAATTAATTTAACAATATTAATAACGGATTGTTCATAATATTATAATAATATATCATTGATTAGTGAAACTTGGCATTGCGTGCAACGCAAGCTATCGAGGAAGGTTGCTCTTGCGTGTAACGCAAGTCAAGTCGATGTTTTGTTTAGTGAAAGATTCTATGGGTGTTGTGTATAAAAGAAGACATTTAAAAAATATTTCTCATAAAATCGCAGGGTGTTACCAATCTAGCACAAACATCTAGTAGTATCCAGCCAAACGCTAGAAACTTTGTACCTCCATCACACTCCGGGGTGGCTCCCAAGAAAGTACCACCTCAATCATCACTGGATCCACTGCAATTATAGCCTCCGATATGAAATTTCCCAGAAAGTGAATCCCTCGAATCCCGAACTAGCACTTTGAGAGCTTACCATAAAGCTTGTGCTCACAGAGTGTGTCCAGAACAACCTGCAAATGATATGCATGCTGCTCCTCAGTAGTCTAGTTGATCATAATGTCGTCGATGAAGACTACTACAAACCGATCAAGGTATGGATTGAATATTATGTTCATGAGTCCCATGAACACAAATGGAGCGTTGGTCATGCCGAATGGAATAACCAAGTACTTGTAATGGTCATACTGACATCTGAAGACCATCTTCTGCACATTCTCTTCTAGCACTCTAAGCTGGTGATATCCTGATCTGAAATCTATCTTCAAGAACAACTGTGACCCCTTCAACTCATCAAAGAGGTATTCAATTCTCTGGAGTAGGTACTTGTTCTTCACAGTCATCTGATCCAGGCACCGATAGTCAACACAATATCTCAATCTCCCATCCGCCTTCTTGGTGAACATAATCGGGTATGCCTAAGGAGAAACAATGGGCCGAATGAATCCCTTCCCCTGCAAGTCCTATAACTATACACGTAACTCACGAAGCACCACGGGATCCATCCGATATGCTGGTGTAGATATCAGTATCATCCTAGGGTACAATTCAATGTAAAATTCCACTTCTATGCGAGGAGGTAGACCCGGAACATCATCAGGGAAAACATCCGCGTACTGGTCCACCACTATAGGATAGCTCAGACTCTCTACATCAACCAGTTTGAGGGTAAGGCTATCCAACTAATGAGTTATTGGTTACACTCTACTTCGGGTATGTCTATCATGTGATGCATAGGTTCGCTTCTCGCTGGTGAAGGTAAACATAGTCACATCTGTGCGGACACACCGCACATTGTGCCTAATTCAGTCAATCTAATCATGGACTATAGATAACCATTCAATACACAAGATGAGGTCGTAAGGAATTAGTTCCACAACTAGGAGATCCCAGCCAAAGCTCTCACCCCCTAGAGTAAGCTCACACTGCTAGAACAAATGCGTATCTTCAAATCCGCTCCTGTAGAAGTCTCTAGCCGTAAGGATCGACCCAACGGCTCCATCGGAATTTTTGAGATCCGAATGAGGTTAGTTGAAATAAATGAAAGACTAGCACCTGTGTCTATAAATACTGCAACTAAAGTGGATTAGACACAGATCGTTACTTGTATCATCTCCGGAGCCCCATGATCGTAGGCCTCCACTGCCTGGAGCTGAGCTGTCCCCTGTCCTCCTGCTCCCTGTGGTCGAGGTGGACCACTTGGTGGTGGTGGTGGTAACATCTCGAATTGTCACCCACCGCCAGCTGCATGACCAACTACTCTACCTCATTCGCATCCTCCCTGCGGACCTCCTTGGTAAAATATATGTCTCTACCTGGGTGGTACTTTGACCGTATGCTGATCATCTATATGGTGGGTTGGAAAGTCATGAGACATCTGACCGTGAATGTCGCATGTGAAGAAATGCCCACTCCTCATATGAATGGCTCTGCCTCGGGTGCCCTGTACAACCAACTCTGAATCTTACAGTCGTCCACCAGTATGTCTGGTCCTCTTGGACCTCTCTGACATCAGTCCACTGCCATCTACAGAATACTCCGCTACGTGACGACTGGCGGTGGGTCTCAATACTGGCGACTGCTCAGTAAGGAAACTCTCTCCTAATAGGGATCTCTCTAACACCCCCTCCTGCGTCAGGAAGCTGAGTGAAATCATTGAAGCCTTGATCTCCCACCCGAGTACCCGATCGAAGGATCAGGCCCTAATGAATGGGTCACGCACCATATCTGTGGAGTAGAATGAGAGGTTAGTGAACCTCCTTAAGTACTGATCTATATTCATGCTTCCCTGATAGAGATGAATTATCTCTTTTATGTGTTCTGCATAAAGACTCTTTGGGACAAAATCTACCCAAAACAGGCTCTCGAAGTCTTCCCAAAGAAGAATCACCTCGTCGTGAACCTAGAGCATCAAGCTCCACCATCTACCTACTGCTTATTGTAGAAGATTGGCGTCAAGGATCACCATTGGATCATCTTGTGTCCCTACTAGTATGAAGAATCCCAATACATCCTCCAACCAATCCTCAGTTGCTTGTGGGTCCGTCTCTCCCCTGAACCTGGGTGGCCTCTGGCACTTGAACTCGTGCAACACGCACAAGTGGTGTGCACCATCTGTTGTTGGGGATATTGGAATCGGTGGACCAATGGGTAATGGTATTGTTGAATCCTCCACTGGTGCCTTTATTGGGAAAATGACCTACACCAAGGTCTCGTCGCTCGGTGGGTTATCAGTGCATACAACTCTCAGAACCCTTGCTGGATGTCTATGTGGAGGCATCCTGAAAATAAACTGGTGCGCCATGGTCAATATGTTATAAAAGGTGAGATGAATCAAGAGATCACAAAGAAAACTCTTGGAAACACACATTCAATCAGTGTTTTCTTGTACTCAGTTAGAAATCAGATGTCAGGGTCCTGGTGTATGGATACGTCGGCCACTGCAGCAACACTGGATTCTCTAAAATGACAACCACACTCACTACACTAAACACTATTACTGTTAAAAATAATGATTGGATTCCTATGTTTTTTGGTAGAACTGACTCCTTTGATACCAATTTTTCATGACCCATCCCCCGGGGTCCATGTCGTGGCTACCCCAAGCCTGTCTTGTATAGGCCAGGGGCTCGCGATAAGCACCGATGGCGTATCCCCTATAACAAGGAAGGAATTGCCTTTATAACCTTTTACACTCATAACCAATCTCACATAAATATTATAACTCAAGTAAAATGAATAGTAAACATAATGAGTGTAGTAAGTAAAAGGGGATAGAATACAATCCCAACTATAAAGTACAAGGAAAACTGGAAAGTACAAGACGAATTATAGGTGAAAAGCAGCTCTTAGATTGTCCACCAAGATTCCAACATAAAGGGTAGGTACAAATCACGAACGAACGTCTCTATGGTTCACCTCGTCTAATGTCCTCCTCTATGAAACCTCCAATCCTGGTACCCTCATCCTCAGTCAGTGCTGTTCGTCATCTGCATCCAACACAACAAGGTGCCGACATAACATGTGCAGGGGTGAGTATAACGATACTCAGTTAGGACCCTGAGACCCTATGTCTCACAAAACCCACCATAGGTAAACCACCAAGTATGAAAACAACAGATAACCCTAATTAGGTATATGCCCATACATATTCCTATGTTATCAAGTAATCCATCTCAATCATGTGGAAGCATAGAGGTACTGACTCACCTCACACCCGATATAACTTAAATAATGTAGTAGAGATGATTATATGTAACTACTAAATCTTATTACTATGTCAAGAGGCTCTGCTACTAACCCACACATGATCGCTCTAGGTGATCACCCACATATGATCTCTCTACATACTGACCGACACATGATTGCTCTAGGTGCTGACCCATACATGATCGATCTATGTTGACCCACACCAGATCGCTCTTGGTGCTGAACCACAGAGGATCAATCTATGCTAACCCACACATGATCTCGCTTGGTGCTGACCCAAACAAGATCACTCTAAGTGCTGACCCACACAAGATTGCTCTTGGGGATGACCCACACAGGATCACTCTAAGTTCTGACCCACACATGATCGTGCTAGGTGATAACCCTAATAGGATCACTCTATGCTGACCCACACAGAATCACTCGAGGTACTGACCCACACAGGATCTCTCTAGGTGAGGACACACACAAGATCGATCTATACTGACCCACACATGATCGCTCTACATGCTTCACGTCATAGCCAGCAACAGGGTTCCGACACTATACTTTCTCGTCTCCTATACAGTCCTCTCCTCAAGACACTATTCAATACACCAACTACCATGAAGTACCAAAAGAAGTATCTCAAAGGAATTCCATATCATACAGGTCTCTATAAAATAGACGATGCATCAAACCGATGCTCGATTTTTGAGTTATTAGCCTTTTAGTACTGAGGGATTGGTTGGATTCGTGCTTGATACATCTTGACCATTTCCCACATTTAACCAGATCTCTAGTGGGGTATACCAAAAGGACCTTCTCACGCCATGGTTTCTAGCACCACTGAAGGTTCATCCAATGGACATCTTGTGCCAAAATTATGGCCCATGTAAAGTATATGGTCGTATGTGGTCCAGGTCTGGTCTGAATCTGTTGGACCGACCCCATCCAACCCAGCCTGGGTCTGGGCCAGTAGGCCGTGAAGACCGTGAGGGGCCTTGGAGGGCCACCGGTTGCCACGAGTCTATGGGGGTTCAATGAGGGAGCGGGGTGGATCGTCCTCGGGGGGTGCCGTGAGGGCGTGGGATGACTCGACCACGGGGGGTAACGCAAGGGAGCGAGGTCGTAGGGCGGCTCGGCCAGGGAGGCTTGGACAGGAGGGTGGAGGTCGTGGGGTGGCGCAACTAGGAGGGTGGAGGCCGCAGGACAACTCAACCGAGGGGGCGCGACTGGGAGGGCGGAGGCCATAGGGCAGCTAGACCTGGGCGACTCGGCTGCGAGTGCAGTGGCCTCGGGGCAGCTCGGCCGGGGCAACTCGGCCGGGGCAGCTCTGTCGGGAGTGTGGTGTCCACAGATGCTACAATGTGGCCTGACGAGGCCATGGGGTGAGGAGGCCATAGGTGGTGGAGTACTGTTGCCTTCTTCACCTTTTTCACCTTCATTGCAGTTCTCATGTTCCACTAGTACCAACTTTCGACATCGGTTTCCGATTTCTTCCATTTCGAGGAACACCGCAATCCTCAAGAAAAACTGAGGTGGGGTCGGGTCATGTTTTTTTGGCCCGCACCCTCCACGTTAGGCTAGAAGAAATGAGATTTAACAAAAATCAGGATTCAAGAATGATAATCTCTTCAAATTAATATGGATCATGGATTAACTCATTACGGTTGATCCACATTTGTCATGCATTCCATGAACAAGGAATTTAATAGAGAAAATTACATGAATTCAATAACAACCCCCTAACTATTTGATTATTGATGTCGAAGAGAGTATTCAATGTTATCAACGTTCGTTGTACCCATCACACACCTCCAATCACGAGATCATTCGTCAGATAAACGCTCTTTAATGGAGGTGTTTCTTCATTGTTGTTGATGTTCACCATTGGAGGATGTCTCGAGGACGAAGTTGAAGTTGGCGTTTATCGCTGAAGAAGTTCTTCATGGAAGAAGTTCTTCGTTGGAGAAGAATAATCCTCCCAATAGTTCCTCTTTCCCCAATTCCACCAAAAATGCAAAGTTTCCAATTAATATGTGTTTCCCCAATTTAATATTTTGCACAAATTTCAAATTGGATTAATAAATTATATTGAGTTGGTATAATTAATTAAGGGGGTGGCCCAAATTAAGTGGAGGAGTTAAAAAGGTTTTTCCCCATTAAGAGGGGAGTTTTACGGGGTTTAAGACTTGGGTGGTCCCCACTACCATAACCTCTCATGGGAGATTAGGCTCGGTGGTCCCCACCTCCATAACATCTCATGGGAGGTTTTTAGTTCAGGTGGTCCCCACCGGTGAAATATCCATATGGGAGTTTCAAAATAAAATAGAAATAAAATGTTACACTTTTTTTATTTTATTCCTTCACAAAAACCCAAATTCTATCTTTCACCCTCGACCCACTACGGTCGAAGTTAGATTCTCCTTAGGTGAATAATGGTATTGCGAGTTCAATGGTTTCCTTGGATTTCAATTCCGAGCATTGGTACAAATGTTAGAAAAACCAGCTCACACGTTTATTGAACATACCCGAAAAAATGTACTGAAAATCATTCCCGGCACTCCAGGCCTTGGAATCACGCGCTGTAAATTTTATCAGACTCCTAAAATTCCCATATAATAAAAACAATTACATGGAAATTTTGGGACTTGACACTTCATTATTCTTATATAATTATATTATATTAAATATATATATATTATAAATATGTTTGTCTCTAAAATAACCATTATAGGGATAAAATATTTTTTTAACGTTCCCCTCTCAATTCCTCTTGATAAAGATACACGATTAAAGGGATCTTATATATTTCTCGCTAAATTTCATGTATTCCCTAAAAGAAAAATTAATCAGCAAATAATATTCTAAAATTACTATATTTATCATGAATATTGTATTGTTAATTTCATGATTTATTGAATTAAAAATACCATTATCCACATTGAATACTATATATTCATTTCCCTTATACAATGCTTATGTAGAGCATTTTTAATGTCACATAACCCCACTTTTTCATTTTTAACACTAGTTTATCATCATTATTATTTATCAATTTTAATATTTCCTTTTTAATATCCTAGAACAATTTAAATCCCTTATTTACTGGATAAAACTGTTATACACCCTATGGTGTTTCTTTATGATATGAGTACAATGACCATTTTTTCCTTGGGTTAACCTTCTGTTTATTCGTTATCTTTGATTTGAATGTGTGGCACAGATATGCAGGTACATTATTACACCCCCGAGATTTTATAGACCATTTTTTAATAAATTAAATTAAATTTTATATTTTTCAATGCACTACGTCATTAATTACATTCATAAACAAACTTATACCTGTCGTATGATACATTCAATAATGTGTTGGTTTTTTTATATACTCAAAACTGAGTTGGCATATGATACATGAAAAGGTGAGTAATATGAAACATCTCTTTTTTAAATGAGATAATTATAATATAGTCTGTAAACATACTTATATGAATAGTAATAACTAATTTTAAATATTTTTCTAATTTCTTTATATAAATTAAACCAACTAGTAATAAAATATATGCTTTTTGGTAATGTCCTTCTTTGTTTATAAATACAATTTTCTTGAATGAAACATTGTTAATGTCTTTCTATAAAAAATAAAAAAAATTAATTTTATAGAAATTTATAAATTAAATTTGATAAAATAGTATTAATTTTTGAATTTATAATATCATGATTAGAATAGGGGGAATTTTTGGATTTTTTTTTGAGAAAAATAATTTTTGGATGAATAATGAAAAATATTAGATTTTAATTCGAAATTTCATATTAATTTAATTTATTTATTAGGATAAATCATATTTTAAATTATTTTAAAAGTTTAATTTGACAATATTTTTAACATGTAATCCAATTTTGGCCATTATAACCTATTTTACATTGGTATTGGATAGAAAAACCAAGCAAAGTATGGATAATTTTTTCATTAAAATGCCGCATTGTTGACCCAACTGGGTGATTATTTTTAAACTGATTACTCCCACTTTTGTGATTATAATTTGGAAAAAAGATTTCATAAATGGGTAAATAATACATTATAATTTATAATAATTTCAATATTTTTTTGAACAAAAATATTATTGAATGTTATTAAAATTAATTACATTGGATAAGAGAAATATTAGGTTAATAAAGTATTAAACCATAAATATAAGACCCAAAAAAACAAAGATAGTGGTCCAAAAACAATTTTATTACCATTATTCATCCATTTAAATTCAATTATTCAGTTCTTTTGGTTTAGAATGTCTTATTTTATGTAATACGTGGGTAAACCAAACTTATTTTCAAAATGCCTAGCGTGTCCTTTCCATCCCTATAAAAGGCCACCACCTCTACCAACTTCCTCACACAAATCAATCCCATTGGATCGCCCAAACACTACTCAATTATTTTTCAAAATTTCAAACCTTAATCATAGATTAAATACATTAGGAACAAGAAATATCATGTATTCCTTTTGGAACAAACCAAATGGAGTTACCCGATTAAGAGGGGACATATTCTCTAAAGTCCTTTCTTATATTTTCTGTATTCACCCCTAATATATCATTATTACATTACTTTGTAACAAAATCAGTACAAATAAAATTATAGTATTTATTAATGAAATGTTTTCTATATACACATAATCACACCTCCAACTAATTGGTAACAAATATACAGTTTCTATGTACGACGAACTACTTCATCAAAAAATGATGACTGTTCAATTTTCCATCACAACCTATCATAGTTGGAATTATGGAGGAAAATAAATTTATATATTCCATATAATATATTAGTTATTTATTAAATATTATTTATTTATTTTGTCATTTCATATCATTTTATTATCAATTTTGGGTTAATATGATTATCTCATTTGAGGAAGTGTGGACTACTTCCCCATCAAAGTGACTGATTCATTCACACACCGCATGTAATGTTTTAATGAAGTGTTTGTTTAAATTATATGATATAATAATTATACATGGATAATTTTATTTATATATACATACATATTTTTACATATTTTTTTACATACTTTCATTCAATCAGACAATAAAAATGAAATTGTGTTAATGCGTATGTACGACATACCATCTCCACAAACGGAGTATTCCACTTCATAAATAATTATTATATAGATTATTATAATACAAATATACATGATATAAATTATTATTATAACAATATTTATATTCTAGATTCATTATATATTTATAACTACCAATGATATAAAAAATTATGTCACATGCGAATAACAAAGTGAATATTATCCAATGTGAAAACATAACATTGGATTGTTAGGAATGATTTAATATATAACCATAATCATACTATATGTGATTTTATATATAAGAATATTATTATTTAAATGATGTTAAATAAACATTCATTATTATAAAGGATGTTTTTACGAGTACGAATAAAGTCAAGACACAAGGTAAGGGGATTTTATCTCATTTTTAATTTTTTTGAGATACATATTATATTCACTATTCTAACCTTTTTTGTGGTGTATATACTTCCCATGGTTGTATTATATTTATTTTATAATTTTGTTTATGGGTATTCACATTACCATTTTATGATTCTACATTCATGGGGTTTTTGTTTAAATTGTTTCCAAATCGGTAAAATTGTTTTGTTTCAATTTTCCTTCATTCCAAATCATGTTTTGTTATGGACTTAAAATCTCTTTCGAGGTGTATAGACTTCCAATTTAAATGTTATATCTTGAATATCCTTATTTTCATGATATTATAAAATTCATGTATTTTTTATTTTCATTCATGGATAGTATGACCCCATGCCACCATTTTATATGATTTTATTGAGACAATCTCATGGATTTTAGAGATTTTTTATGTTATTGATTACATTCAAGAAATATTACAATAAATATCTCATGAACAGTCATGAGTATCCTTATCCTATATTTAATCATGAAATCCTAACATGTGATTACCATTTTACACTCTTTGGTAGTTAGGATAATGTTTTTAAGTAAAATCGGACCGTCTCTTCCTTCAGTCTGAAATCTATTGTATTAAAAAAATGTTTCCATAAATGTTTTCCTAATTGATTTAAAAATATACATGAATATAATTTAAATGAAAAATTATTTTAAAAATATTTCATTCCTTTCATATAATTATTTATATGTTTTCATAGATATATTCAATAGAAATTATTTCAAAAGGTATTATGTTATCAAAAACATTTTACAAATATGAATGAATTTTTTCATCAAGAAATATTTTAAAAGTCCATTCAAATTTATTTCACAAATAGGATAACAACCACTGGTTTTATTTATTTCATTATGGGTAAACTAATCAATGTTTCCATTCATTTTCTTTCCATGAATAGATTATATTTTGATGACATGATGTTTATGAATCTTGAGTCTCTTACATGGGTTATATGATTTGAAAGATTATTTCTTTCATAGGGTATGGTTATGATGAAATTATTATGAAACCTTTATCTTTCCATATGTTATTATATGATTACCTATTTATGATACCCATTTCATTTCATGGGTTATGATATGAAAATTTATTATCGTGTTTGAAGTGTACGAATGATTTCACTATGGGATATGTGGTACCTATATCTCACTACAATGAATTGGGTAAAGGTTTATATCTCATGAAATAGAATAATATGGTCTTGGGAGTGAACATTGACTACTAATATGACCATGGGAGTGAACCTTGACTACCAATATGGTATGGGGAGTGGACTCCTGCTACTAATATGGAAATGGGATTGAACCATGGAAACCAATCTGGTATGTGGAGTGAACCCCTATAACCAAGACGGTCTTATCAGTAATTATTTATCTACTATAGAAATCATAATATATATTCTTATGTGTCTACCCCAATTCAATGTTTTACTCCTATGTTAGTATTCCATGTATTATTCTCATTATTTAATTATGATTCATGTATTATTAACTTCCCATCATTATTGAATGATTCCTATTATGATCATTGATAGAAAGGGTATGATCATATATTTTCATGATCACATTCTCAATAACTTATTATGATGATTATTTTTACAGTTATCCCATGTTTACCCTTACTGAGCACCTGAGCTCACCCATTTTATGTGTTCTTTCGTAATGATGATATGTATTTTGTTTGAGGTATCTATGATGTGTTCTAGTCATGAAGAACCAAATGGGAGATGATGATACTCATTTCTGTACCAGTGTTTGTATTTCCATGTTTCTAAAGGAACTATCCCTATTAATGTCTTTGGAAATATATTTGTATAATGTTTATGTATTTTAAAAATGTTATTTATTGATAATATTTGAAAATAGAGTGTCCCTATAGTTGGTATCATATAAAAGGTATATTTAACCATTGGATAATAGGATGATAAAAACATACTGATAACCATAAGGGCATGTCTATGGATAAGTCTAAGGATAAGGAAAAGTATATTAAATTGTCATGGAATTTTGGTGATGGATATAGTGAGTGGTTTCATATAAATACATCCATCTCTGAATAGTACAAGTGGATGTGGCTTTGGAATATATTTATCTAGGGTTAATAACTATGACAAGATGTTTCAAGCCTGAATCGGGGTAATCTAGCTCACGACAATGGGTCATGCTACACACATGGTTTGAAAATATTGGGGGATATTCTCTTTGAATTAAAAAACTATTCACAAACTAGTCTGAACGATTTAAATATATGTTTTGTACAAATTACGTAGGATAAACCTAATGAGTGATAGATTTAGAAATGTGTCCTATGATGTACATACATCAAGTGAATTTTCAATACCATGTCGTTCCTCATTATGATAAATATTTCATTCTATATGTTTTTGGTTTTAGTCAATGGTTTGAACCCAATGAAAATTTGTTAATGGTGATTATGATAGACAATGAGACTATTTTCATCCTTAGAAATATAATGAGATGAGATATGAATTGAAAAAACCTCATTTTTAATCTCTCACAACATTATCATGTTATGAATCATGGTGGAATACAAAATGCGGGAATGCGTGAAAACCAATATATTGATTCATTCATGAGGTAAAACCCATATTCTTACAGAGGGTATTCTGTTTCATGTTTTGTTGGACAATGGATCATTAATACTGAAATGATATTCTCTATTCTTCAGTTGTCAGATCATTATAATTTCTTTCTAAAAGTTTATAAGATTGAACGTTAAGCATATGAGTGGAGGTGTCTTGTTAATAATTTGAGGTAGGAAGATGATATTGAATCCATGGTTTGACAGGTTTATGAACTAATTTCTCAATAATAAATTTCCTATAATTTTTGGTACCAAGTTGGAAAAAATAGTTCATTGAGTTAAAGCAAAGGGATGATGATTCTGTTGGAACCTACGGGGATAATTTCTTATGACAAAAATGGAATGCTTCAGGAATTATTATCCAACATGAATGCAAAGATGATAAGTTCTTCAGTGGAATAATTCCATGTATGAGAAGTGCATTTTCCATAAGAGACTCAGTAGATATGAAGATATTGGGAATTATGTAATTATGGATTAAAAGGATGTGAGAGTAATGTATGAATCTCATGGTTTTGAAAATAATAGTAATATAGAGTTTAAATTAAAATTTATAAACCATGAAGAGAAGAATATAAGGTTTCATTTATGCTACACATGTGGGAATAATCATAGAGGAAATTTCCATAAGTGGACTAATAATTGTTTTAAGTGTGGAAAGGATGGTCACTGGGGAATTGATTTTTGAAATGATGGGAAGATGTTTTCTAAAAATGCTAATGGATAAAACCCCACACAGAATGCACCTCCCATGATTCACTGATTCGTGTATATGGAGAATCAACATTATTCTCACCTGTTCAAAAATCTGAGGACTAGTTATGATTATGGACATCAACAACCTCTTATGTCAATGGATAATGGAAAATATCATCAAATAGCTATTTCATATATGGGGTGGGACCACAACATGATGATAGGTACACATAAAATCCACTGTAGATCATTTCATGTATTATTTGATTCTGGATCTACCCAATCATTCACATATAAATCATTTCATAATGGGGTTAATAATCAACCTGAACTATTCGATAGTGAATTATTAGTTCAAACCCATAATTGTATGATGATTTCATCTCATGTCTATAATTCCTCTCCGGTTGATTTATGTGGGAATGTGCATCATAAAAATATTGTTATTCTTCCATTAGTTGAATTTGATTTCATATTAGGCATGGATTGTCTCTATCTACATAAATCCCACATCAATTTTGATGGAATGATAGTTACATTTCTTTTTTCAAACACTCATATGACCATCCATAATTTTGAAGATATGTGTGAACGTCATGTGGATATTTCACCAAGTGTTGGGGCCAGAACTCCAATTAAAAGGGTTGTTTACCTAAAATGGTTTGGGGGAAGATAATCATCAATGATATTCCAATTGTTACATATTTTTTGGATGTATTTCCAGAAAATATTAATAGCCTTACACCAAAATGTGATGTTTATTTCTCAATAGAGATCATACCAAGTTCCACAACAATTTTAAAGACTCCATATAGAATGGCCTTGATGGAGTTGCAAGAATTGAAGAAGAAACTCAATGATAATAAGGAAAATGGATTCATTCATCCATGTGTGTCTCCTTGGGGTGCACACGTACTTTTTTTGAAAAAGAAAGATTGATCATTTTGAATCTTCCCTGATTATAGGGACTTGAACAAGGTCAAAATAAATTATAAGAATCATATTACACATATTGTTGACTTGTTGGATCAAATACATAGATATCAACACATTTCAAGGACTGGCCTTCGATGTGGATATCATCAATTGAGGTTCAAGAATTAGGATATACCCAATACAACAATCTGTTCACGTTATGGTCACTATGAATATATAGTGATTCCTTTTTCTGTTACTAATTCCCCTAATATATTCATGGATTTATTGAATACAATGTTTATATAGTACCTCAATATGATTGTGGTAGTCTTTAAAAATGATATTATTATCTATTGATAGAGAACGGAAGATCGTGTATAACACATCATATTTTTAATGAAGACCCTATGGAAGGAGAAGTTATTTTCAAATTTTGTAAAGTACTCAATTTTTTCTACAAAATGATTCATTTTTTGGCCACATAATCTTAGGAGAAGGTATAACAGTAGATCCATCATATATGGAGGCTATTTAATGATGGGCCGGACCAACAACAATAACTATGTCATGTAGCTTAGATGGTTTATCTAGATATTATCGAGGGATTGTGTATAATTTTTCACTACTATCAGATAATCTAACCATGATAACATGAAAGGGTGTAAAGTGCCTCTAGATAGAAGAATGTATGTAAAATTTGAAGGTACTAATGAAAATGTTGGTCAGTTCACCTGTTAATACCTTAATAAATAGGGTAGAGGGTTGTGTCATCTATAGTGATGCATCGAAGAAGGTATTTTGAGGTGTTATTTTGTATAATAATATGGTTATCACTTATTACTTAGGACAGTTGGAAATTCATAGAAAAATTACCCAACTCATGATTAGGAGTTGGCACCAGTTATTTTTTTATTAATTATATAGATGCATTATATTTATGGATAAAAGTGTGATATATATATGGATCATAAAATTATAAAATATATATTCACAATAACGAAGTTAAACATGTTCTATAGATAATTTTTAGAGGTGATAAAGGATTATGATTGCTCAATACATTACCACCTTGGGAAAGAGAACACAACGGCCCATGATTTGAGTCGAAAGGATCAGAACATCTTAACCATTTTGGCGATCAAAGAATAGACATTATTTAATGATTCCAAATGGATGAATCTAACACTTTTGAATGGTAAAAATTTTACCTTTAACAAATGAATATTAAACCCTTTATCCAACTGATGATTAAGGATGCATGAAGGAAAATGAAGAGCTGAAAAATAAGGTAAAAAATGTTCTTGAGTTTATCCTTGATCAGGATGGAATGATAAGGCTTAGTAATTGTGTATTTGTTCAATCAATAGTAGACTTTAAGAAGTATTTGTTAGAGGATGGACCTATTTCTTCATTATCTATTCATATAGGAAGTAAGAAGAAGTATAAGAACTGGAAATAATTATTCTGAATGGATGGAATGAAGAGATATGTCACTAAGTTTGTATCTTGTTGTTTAGTATTCCTATATGTTGATGATGAAGGAAAAAATTATTATGGGATTTTTCATCCATTACACATTCAGAATGGAAATGTGAGAACATGACTATAGATTTTGTCACTGGACTTCCAAAAACCTCTAAATAGTTTAATGATATATGGGTGGTAGTTGATCAACGTACTAAGTCAGCAAACTTAGTTACATTAATAGTTGATTTCTCTCTGGATCAACTTTCCATGTTTTATTTTAATGATGTGGTATTGTTTCATGGATTACAACATTATATTGTATCTAATCAGGATCTATGGTTAACCTCAATGACATGGAGAAGTCTTCATTGAGAAAATGATATAGAATTGAGTATCAAAAATGCTTATAATCCATAGATTTATGATCTGTTTGAATGAATAATTTAAACCCTATAAGATATTTGGTCATCTTGTTCATTATATTTCAATAGAAGTTGGTAGAAACACCTTCCTCTAATCCAATTTTCCTATAATAATGGATTTCACAAAATCATTCATATGGCTATGTATGATGTCATCTATGGAAAGGAAATGTATATCTCCAATGTGTTGGGATGAGGTTGGAGAAAATTTTCTATTGGGACCAAATATTGCTAAAGAAATAGTCTAGAAGGTTAGAAACATTCAAAAACATATCAAGAAAACTCAAATTTATTATAAACGCTATGTTGATAACTATAGACATGTTCTAGAATTTGATGTTGGTGAAATGGAGTTTCTAGGACTATCGCCCTAGAATAATGTTATGAGATTTTAGAATAAATGTAAACTATACCCAAGGTATATTGGTCCCATTGAGATTCATGATCATATCGGGATAGTTACCTATCAGCTTGAACCTACTCAAAATAATACTCTTGTATATGATGTGTTTAGTGTATCTCTCATAAGGAAGTACAAAGTTGACAATTCAAATGAAGTGAACTCATTTATCATATCACTGAAGCATGATATTTCTTAGGAGGAACAACTTATTGAAATCTAGCACCGATCATTGATCATTCTATGAAACATTACCACTCATGTAGTAAGAGTATTTTGGATAAATCATGAGTTATAGGAAGATAAATGGAAACATGATGATATGATGATGCGTAATAATCCTCATTTTCATTACACGAGAAATGAATTTTTAGGGTGAGATGCATTTCACAGCGGTATAATGAATCAACCTGAGTTTTTATGGACCATTTTTCGAATAAAATATATTTTATTTTAAATCATGAAATGGAAGAAGTCAAAAAAAATCATATTAAACAATAAGTTGGAACATGATACATGAAACACTAGAATGGTTTATGATATATGCATAACTAAGTCAGCGTATGATACTTGAAACACTTAGTTTTACAAAACATCTCTTTTTTTAAATTACATAATTACAACCAAGTATTAAAAATTATTACATGATAAGTAATGATTAATTTTCAAATATTATCTATAATTTTTTGTATAAATTAAACATATTCATTGTTATAGATTTGATTTTTTGTTAACTGCTTACATGTTTTTAAAATTCATTTTCTCAAATGAAAAATTTTATTGTGCTCTTTGTAAAATATTAAAAATGAATTTCATACACATTTAAAAATTGAATTTCATAAAATAAACATCATTTTTTAATTTAGAATATTTAATACATCTTAGGGGGAATTTTTGGATTTTTCTGAGAAACATCATTTTTTTGATGTACAATGAAAAATACCATATTTCTATTAAAAAGGACATTTAATAAAATTTATTTAAAAGGATAAATTTTATTATATTTTTCATAAAGACTAATTATATTTTATTTTAAAAAATTAATCCAATTTTGTCCATTGGAACCAATTTCACATTGGAATTGGATATAAAAACATAGCAAACTATTGATCATTTCAAATTTAAAACCCCGCATTGTAGACCTAACTAGGGGACTAAATATTAATTATTTACTACATGTAATGTGATTAGAATTTGGGAAATGGATTACTTATATGGAATAAAAATAATTTATTGTTTATAATATGTTGAACTTTGTTCTTGACCAAAAAATTGTGATTTTGAATAAAATCCATTACATTTGTTAAGACAAAAATAAGGATAATAATGTACTAAAACATAGATGTAGTGACAAAAAAGTATTATAAACAAGTAAGAAACCCATTATGTTTCCATTATTCTTCCATGAACCTTACATTCATGAGTATGGTTTGTTCGTAATGGCTTCTTTAGGTACAAACGTTGGTACACATAACTTGTTTTCAAACATTCCATGTATTTCGTTTTCATTCCCTATAAAAGGCCATCACCTGTACCCACTTCCTCACACCTCTAAAACCCATTGGATCACACAAAAACAAATCAAATAAGCTAAAAAATTCCCTCCCATCATCCTATAATCTTTCCCATTTTTTGATGGAAAATCAAGGAATAATTTTATAAAAAACCAAATGGAGTTATCCAATTTAGAGGTAACGTCTTTTCTGAAATCCTTTTTTATTTTCTTTCTCCACCAAATCCACTGTCTTTATTCCATTATATTGTAAATACACCAGTTCTTTCAACATACTAGGATGTTTGTATTATAGAGTTTCTACCTAAACATACTGACACCTCCATCTAGTGGGTTATGAACATATGGTTTCGGTGTACAGCGAACTACTTCCCCACGAAACAATGATTATTAATTTTTCCTTTCCAACCTATCATAGAGGCCATTATGGTGGAAAATATATTTATATATGTAATATATTATAAATATTATTTATTTAATATTTTTTATTCCTTTTTTCAATACATACCAATTTACTTTCCATTTTTTGTTAATACAATTATCTAGTTTCATGAAGTGTGAACTATTTCACCCTCAAAGCGAAGAGATTTGTTCACACCCCACGTGGAATGTTTTAATGATGGGTTTAGATAAATTAATTTAAATAATACTGTTAATATAATATTTATATATATACATATTTCTACATATTTCATTTACATAATGTCATTCAATCTAACAAAAAAATAGAAACAATATTCATGCATATGTATGGCTTATTATATCGAGGAACTGTGTATCCCACATCATAAATCATTATGCTATAGATTATTATTATATAAATATATATGGTAATAATATCATTATATATATTCTGTAATCATGATATATGTAAAAGGACCAAAGATCTACCAAATTAGGACACATGAGAAGAACAAAACAAATATTACCCGAAGTGAAACATTAATATATGATCATTAATAAGCATGTAATATAGGGTCAAAATAAAACCATGTAAGATATTAAAATTAAGAATATTATCCTATTAAATATGAATAATGAACTAATATTTATTATACAGTAATATTTTACTAGTATCATGAAAGTTAAGACACAAGGTTAGGGGACTTCTTCTCACATTTATTTTCCACGACATTCATGTTATGTTCACCACTCTTACCTTTTGTGTGGTGTATTTACTTCCCATTATTTTGTTATATGAATATTATAAATAAATTTATGGTTAGTAACATGTGAATTTTATAATCCTTCATTCATGGGGTTTTATTTTCAAATGATACATATTTGATAAAATAGTTTTTTCTCCATTTACCTTGTTTGAAACTCATGTTTTTTATGCACATAAAATATTTTTTCAGGGTTTTTATAAACCTAATTTAGATGTTATATCACAAATCTCCTAAATTTAATTATATTTAAATCTTCATATCATTTTCATTTTATTACATGTGGTGTATAACCCCATGATACATTGTTATAAGAGTTTATAGTGAATATCTCATCTCTTTTCATGGCTTTTTATGTCTATGATTCCTTTAATGAAATATTGTGATATATCTCTCATGAGCTCTCAATTGTTTCTTTATCCTATTTTTTCATGATATTATCATCTGTGAGTACTATTTTTACACTCCCTGGTACATAATATAATGTTTTAAGTAAAATATGAACGACTTTCTCTTCAGTTGGAAATATATTGTTTTCAAAAACCTGGTTTTCCAAAAAGTTTTTATAAATGATTTCAAAATTTCGTTGAAGATAATTTCAAAATAAAAAGGATTTTATAAATTATTTATTTTCTTTAATTAATTATATATTTTTTAAAATCTATTTTCATTTGAATATAATTTCAATATGTTTTATTTTTAAAATAAAATTTTAAAATAAGGAATTACCTTTTCCTCAATAAAAGTTTTAAAAGATATTTCAAAATTACATCCCCTCTATGATAACATCCATTGGTGTTACGATTTCATTTACGGGGAAATTATTCAACATTTCCATTTATATTATTTTACTTAAGGTATTATTTTTTTATGACATGATTCTTATAAAGACCATTTCTCTTTCATGGGTTATATGCATATGAATTCCGCTTATTTTCAAAGGTTATACTTATTATAAAATGATAATGAAGCATATCTATTTCCACATGTTGAGATACGTTTACATGTTTATTTTACCCATTTAATTTCATGTTTTATTTTGATAAATGTTTATAATCTTGTGTAATATGTATTAATGATTCCACTATAATATGGTTGGGACCTATAACTCCCTATAATGAATTGTGTAAGGATTTATATATCATAATATAGAGACAAATTGCCATGGGTGTGATCCTTGATTGCTAATATGGCTAGGGGAGTGAACCATGACTACCCAGACAATATAAAGAGTTATGTAAAGCTACTAAGATGGCCATTGGAGTGACCAATGACTACTAAGATGGTCTTGGATGTGATTCATTTGATTTTTACGGAAATTAAATTATATATCCTTATGTCTCTACCTCAATTCCATGTATTGTTCATATATTATGATTTCATGGATTATTCTATTTATTTCATTATGGTTATTGTCTAATGAACTTCCAATATTTAATCCATGATTATGATTAATATTTTTGATATGTTGGGTATGATCTTTTATATTAATGATCACATTCTCATACACTAATTCTAATTATTTTCCTTACATGTATCCCTTGTTTAACCTTACTTATCATCTGAGATCAACCATTTTTTTCCTTTATCCTTTGTTATTATGATATTTATTTTGTTTGAGGTATCTAGAAAGGGTTATAGATAAGAAGAACTTAGTGGGAGATGATATAGATCTTTTATATATGTGTGGTTATGTTTCCATTTTTCCAAAGTCAGTAGACCAATTACAGTCCCTAGGAATCAATTTTCATAATGTTTACGTATTCCAAAAATGTTATGTAATGTTAATGACTGAAAATAAAGGGTCATTATATACATGATGTTATGGGAAAACCTATGTAGAGTGCTAATTCATTCTGTAATGTTTTTGTCTCATGAGATGTTATGTATGAGATTAGAGAGTAAACCTAATCTATAATGGGGCTTCATACACCATGTGATATTTACTTAGATATTATCCACGAATAAAATTTATATCATGACATAAGATACTAACACAATTCTAATTTTCCATCATCATATTATTCCATGATCAACAAGAAATTCCACCATGTGGTTATTTATCATTTATTCCATTAATTTTATGATGTTATTTATTATGAATCGTGTGTTATGCTTCATTTCCATGTTTATTACCTTATAGGGTTTTCTACCTCACCCAATTTTCCAATGTATTCTAATGGTAATCCTATGTAGTTGTAGGAGCTCATTATAGAAATTAAGAAAAATATTTGTTATTATAGTTTCATAATTTTTATTTTTGTACCTCGTCTTTCAAATACTCTAGTATTTTTGATCCATAATTTTTATTTAATGGATAATAAATAAATAATAATATAACTATATGTGTAAAAGTTTTGGGTCATTATAGTTTTTATTAAATCACACCATAGATATTTTTTGTTGTATTAGGGATATAAGTTATTAGTTATAATGTTATTGGTAATTCTATCACCATTTATAACCCATATTCAAACATATATTATCAAAAGATAGGATATATTTTTTATTTATATATTTATGCTACTATGTTTATAATTTTATTTTTCTATGATCATTTGTTATTTATTCATGACCCTCCTAATTCTATATTTTTCCATTTCATTTAATGGATATAAATAGGATAACCCATGCTAGAAAAATTAGGTTGGCAATGTAATGATTTTAATAATGAGACGCCAAAACAGATGGGAATAAGGGATCAGAAAAACATGATAACATTAGATCAACTGGATCATGTTTTTAATAAAAACTGGAATCATGTGGAATGTCCTCCATAAGCTATGAAATATCATATTTTTGTTGTGTAATTTCTATTAAAAGGACTCCTAACATTAGTTTGTCTTATTTACCTCTTGTTGTAGAATAATTGATTAATTCTATTGAGTGGATGTTAACAATACTCCAATGGATAGAAGAGGAGAGAGTTAGTCCGATGGTCGTCAATTTTTTGTTGTTCCCATAAGGATTAGATGGAAGTTTCATACTATCATCCTTCTCATAGTATCTATGATTTAATGATTAGAATGTGTTTTAATATGGGATGATCAAAAAATAATCCCATAGAGGAAAGAAAACCAAACATCATACATGTAAAAAGTGTGGGAAGAATCATCCTAGGAACTATCAGAAGACTACCAAGACATGGTTCAAATGAGGAAAAGAGGAGCATCGTGATAATGTTTTTTGAAAGGATGTTAATAAGGACATTAATGTAGTGGATGAAATTATGGTTTAGACCAACAATAAACTTGTAGTAAATTGTTTCAACTACATAGACCATGTGAATTATATGAGCCAATGACCTTATACAAGGTTTTTTAGGACATTCAATTATAACAACCTCCATGGTAGTAAGGAATGAAATATTTCATCAATACTAATTAGATGGATCGTAAAAATAGAGTGGTGTTATTTATGAGGGATATACATTAATGAAAAAAAGTAATTGTTATTAATATTATTATGAATTCATTTATATCTTGTAAAATTAGTATAACTTTTCAAACACCTCTACAAAATATGGATGTTGAGTTATAAATGATAAAAAAATGGGGATGTTATTTCATATAATATATATAAATCCTCCCCTATCAAGTATTGAGGATTAATGCCTCCAATAAATCTTATTCTAACTTATTTTGGTGGTCTTTGATGCTGTGATTGCCATGTATTTTCTATCATTAAACAATTATGACATTAACTATACGAAGAGGGAGATCAATCATTACATCCTGAGGATTGCTTTAATTTTTTAAAAGTGTAGAGAGGAGGATGAATCTCTTTTATAATACTCAACATATGTTTGGATATTATTATCTTATGAAAAGAATATAGAACTCAAATCATTTAGGAAAATGGTAGAATTATTCTTGAAGACATGCCCATTATGAGAGACTACACCAATGTGTTCAATAAATAATTTCCCAAACTTCCTCCTAAACAAAATGTTGAGTTCTCAATGGAGATTATACCTGGATCTCTTACCATATCAAATAACCCATATTGTATGGATACCATTATGATATATGAATTTAATAAAAAGTTACAAGATAATTTGGAAAAGGGTTTAATAAGGTCGAGTTCTTCAATATGGGGTTCGTCATTACGGTTCTTCATGAAGAGGTATGGAAAAATATATTATTCATTGATTATTATGTTATCAACAAAATAACACTAATGAAAAATTATCCCCTTACACTGATAGATTATTTTTCAAATAATTATGTGGGGATAAAAATTTCTCAACGGCGGACCTTCTATCCCAATATCACCAATTAACGTTGAAGATGGAAAATCAGGCAATTAATTCCTTCCAAAAAATGTATCGAGACAATGTGTTCTTAGTGATTCCCTTTAGACTCACTAATACACTAGAAATTTTCATGGACATAATTAATATTTACATTTGATAATACTTTAACAAATTTTGGTTTGTCTTTATATATTATATTTTGATATACTCCATGAGTTCTGAGGAACATGACAAGAATTTTAATAATTTTATAATGATTTATTGTAAGTAGAAAATATATTACTCATATAATAAATGTTATTTTTGGCGAGAAGAAGTATCATTCTTAGAGAATTCTTTCACTATAAAATGAATTTAGATAATACCTTTAAGGAAATTTTAATTGAAGAATAACCCTAAAAATAATCATTATTAGATATATATAGTGTACATGGTCTATCTGAATTTTACTGATGCTATGTGAGATTATTCTCATGATTATAAAACCCATTAACCATGCTCACTCAGAGGGATGTAATGTTTCTCAAGACTAGTGAATGTGAATACTTCTTCAAAGAATTGAAAAAGTTGATTGACACTAATGTAGTACATACACTACAGAAAAATAGGCAACTCATTATGGTATACAATGATTCATAAAATAAGGGTATATTATATGTACTAATTAAAATATATAATATAATATCATATACCTCAAGACACCTGGATGTTCATAAGAAAAAAAACATGAATGATATTGAGTTGGAAGATATGATCTTTGAGTTGAAAATCTAGCTCCATTTTATCAAAGAGGAGAAGTATGAGATATATACTGATCAAAAGAGCCTAAAATATATATTTACACATAAAATGAATAAAATGAATTTGTGAATATGGATAGATAATATCATCGATTATGAATGGTCAATCGACTATCATCCGATTAATGAAAATGATGTGGTAGGTGCTCTATCTAGATAGGATAATGAAAATTTATCAATTATGGTAATTGGTAATGATTCAATCATTATTGACATAATTAATAGGAACATGTGAATCCATTGTGAAGGAAAATAATCGTCCCATTCTCATATTTTTTCACAATTATCCCTTGTGTATAATATTATTGTATCACTATGAAATGATGTAAAAATTCATATGAAGGAGAAATCTATAAAAATTGTAAAACCCTTGATGCTAAAAATTAATGATGAAGGAGTCGTAGGATTTTTATCACTACTATTTTAATTATTAAATCTGGAGATAATTATGGAGATTTTGAATAATTAACATATCTCAACTTCTCCAACCACAGAAGGATCCCAACGATGTATCAAGATCTCTGGGAGTACTGTTGTTTGGAACATACGAAAAAGGAGATTGCAGATTATAAATAAAAGTCCATAATATGTAATAAAAATAAGGATTACAGGTTAAAATATAAGGTTATAATACAACCATTAACTATACATAATCATAAATTTGAAAACCTCAACATGGAAATAGTCTGTGGACTTCTGATGAATATAATGGAAATAATGTTCTGTTGCTTATTTTTGATCAACACACAATGGAATCTCACTCTTTTCCAATTAGAGATAAATTATCACTCAATCAGCTTTCATAGATATATATCAGTTATGTGGTGAGGTTTCATGGATTACCAATATCAAATATATTTGATCATGATCTGAGAATTATTTCTATGTTCTAGGAAAGGCTCAAACTTTCTATAAAAGCATAGTTAAAAATTAGTACATCTTATGACCATCAAAATTATTTCTAGCATAAATGAATTTTTCTGACATGAGAAGTCATGTTGAGTTTTTGATCAATGGAATTAAATTGAGGATGATATTATGATCATCCACTGGTAGAGTTATTTTACAACAATATATTCCCTTTATGAATAATAATGAATCCATATTAATCCATTTATGGAAAGTGATGTATAATACATTCTTGATGTGATGAAGTCAGAGAAAATTATCTTATGATACCAAATATGGTTTTGGAAATTGTTGAAATGGAAAGTACAATTATACAACACATTTGGTCTAACCAAAGATGATACAAGAGCAATGAAAACAATCATCGACGGGACTTAGAGTTTGATGTCAGAGATATGGTATTCCTAAACATATCTTCATGGAAGAGAGACATGAGATTTTGGAAGAAAGAAAAGCTATATACTAGATATATAGAGAACATTGAGATTCTTGATCACATTAGATCTATAGAATAGTAACTAATACATCCACTAATCATGTCTCAGGGGAAGGTTTCGGGCATAGAAGAAGTGTGCAATGGTTCGTTAAAAACTTTTAATTTTTTGACAATTGATAATAAATCAGAGATTTAAATGAAAATTATTTTCATAATCATAATAATTTATTAAAATAAAATAAAAAAATTAACATAACAATGATACCAATTCCATGATCATGAAATAATATATATATATATATGTTATATGATTTCTATGAATTACCGTGCATGATTTTTTTTCTTATTTCATGGATCTGACAATAGATGTATATTGTACCACCAATACATTGTATAAATATTGATCAAATTCCCACTAGATATGATCCACACATATTCCAAAAATCATAGAACATCACTATAGGCATATACGGGTTCTAAAAAAGTAGATCCAATCACTTATGTCGTTTTATTTTGATCTCCATGACAATTACATACAAAGCATTAACCATTATCACACTAGAATCAATAGTAGTTGGTTGAATAATATATCTGTCCATTCATTGGAGATTTTTTGTAGAGTGATCTCTCTAGGTATTTAGAGGATTCTCTCAGGCTATCATTGTGCAGGACTAAAAATGAAGTGGCTATCATAGAAAAATAATATAATTGGGTTTAAATAACACAAGGGTTTTGAAAATATTATTTTCAAAAGATCCCATTAATGATTTCTTTACCCTTATAGAACCTTGTGTGTTAAAAAATATAAAAAATTTATGTCCTTGACATGTGATTAACATGTGAATTAAATAAAATATTATTTTATATGGTAATATTAAATATATATTATTTGTCACCAGACTAAAAAATCGATCCCCAATTCCTATAAAATAATTATGAGGGCTTCAATAATGACTAATTATTTAATATATAAATATCACTAAATTTTAATCTTATAAATATTGAATATTATATTCACAAAATTGGAAATAAATATTTATTAAATATTCAGATTACATTTTAATCTACCTAAAAACTGGTGATGGAATATATGGGTTCAATAAAAAATGAATAATTATTAAACCAAATATTGGAATAGTATTTATTTTACTTGTTAAATAATATATATATATATATTATTTAACTGAGATTATGGATACACTTACAATGTTAACCTCTAGGCCTATTTCTTGGTGGAATTTTGTGATGTAGACTAAAGTTTACGGATAGTACCTAACAACATGATAAGGCACCCATAGAGAATGGATTTATTTTCTCAAAAAACAAATACCTCATACAAATGCTTACAATGAAATATAATCCGTTTATCATTATATCTCTAATCAAGCAGGTTGCGCATTGCTTTCCTCAACCTATGAGATGGATCACTAATTTATTGATTTTTTGGAAATCAAACCTTCCAATAGAAAACCATGGCCATTGATTGATTTAGGATATATCATTTCCATCAATTTTATTTAGATATTAACTTTTGTTGAAGAATAGAAAGGAATACTCCTTTTTCATGATGTTCATTAATGACATATTAATCATGACGCCCCCAATGTCTCATGCCTCACCACGAACATATTTTATCATAGTTTTCATTAATACCTAAAATTATGTGACTTAAAATGTTTATTAATAACAATATTGAGGTATAAAGATCAATACAAAAATTTGTAGAGAGTAAAATCCAAAGACACATATGAATGTGTATGCAATACCATCAGGTCTCGTTTTCATAAAATCCTACACCAGATATTACAAAGGGAATACACCATGATAAGTTTCCTAAATGTCATTTTAGTCTCCACCCTTGATATTCGGTATAATATTCCTCTAAAATTGTATCATCAATCTATAGAACATATATTTATGAATATAATTGTATAACATCTAGGTTCTATAAATAGTGGGTAATTGTTGTGACCTTTTATTGAGACATTGAATATTAGGACATTATCACATACTATGTTATGTAGAAGAACAATCAATTTGTGAATAAGAGTTTATTAATACTCACAACTATGAATACATGTTGTCATAATGTACAAAACATTTGGTTGAATGGAACCAACTTTAATAGATTCCCACTTGCACTGGAACCAATTGATTACAACAATAAATCTGGTATCTCTCACATGACACTCATACTTCTATTATGATATGAACATAGCCTAGGTGTCATCCATGATCTCTTTCAGTGGTACTCGGGATACATAACATCACTCCATTGATAAAAATACCTCAAGAGGAGATACATTCATAGTATATTCTATTTCCATGGGTGTGACCTTTTCTCTTTTCCAAGAGTCACTATTGTAGTATTGTCACAATAAAATATGATATGGTATTTACTACAAGCTAACACATCAATATCCCTAAAATAATTTTTTATCCTAACATCTACAATGGTTTATTCATAATCCATTATATACTCAAATGCATATTTATAATCAGTAAAAAAAATTCTTTCTAGTCTTCTCGATCACAGCTCCCCGATTCAGATTGAAAACATATCCTAACTAATACTTAAGGTCAAACTAATCTATTTTAAAATAATCATAAGTATGACCCCTTTATGACCATCTCCTCATCAAATTATATATTCCATATAAAAGGATCATATCCTTTTTTCATTTAAGATACATTAATATACCCTTAAATGTTGACAAATTTTGTTCTCCTGTATCTTATTGACATCTACCTACCGTTCTAAATACCTAAGAAATGTCAATTATAATACAAACCATCCTATATATTATTGATACTATTTATTATGTGTATGAGATCTTACTCATTCAATCATTCTCTCATTGTGTCTAATGAAATATTTTCATTGAAATATATAATCCATGTGATACTTGAACCAATCCCCTCTTGGATTATTTGATACTAGATATCATTAGAATCTTGTCATTTTATGTAGTTGTATGTAATCATATTATCCCCATGGATCTATCACAAATGATCTTGATCTCATGAATATTGATTTTCTAACACAATTCCTCCATGGAGGAAAAATTGTTTTACCATTCCATAACAGACTAAAAGACTAGTATATTATTTCCAATAAGAAATATTTCATCCACATATACTACTAGGATAATGACATAATTCACACTAAACCTCTTGTAATCACATGGATCACAGTAGTTCTTAATAAAATGAAATTATTTTATATCTTCATCGACTCTAATTTTCACTGACTTGTATGAATTTACAAATTGATAAATGGATCTCTATAACAAGGAAACACTTTTGACATAACTAAGAGTCAAAAGCCCCTCTGTATGTGCCATATAGACATCTTCCTAATGTTTCCCATTAAGAATTGTAGTTTTTATATCCATCATCAAAATTTTATATATATCGTATGATTTTTTACCATGTAGAATTTTAATGGGTTTACAAATATTAACTAGTGAAAAGGACTCGACATAACAGATTACTTGATGTTGTTTGAGCCCTTTAGCCACTGGAATTTCTATATTGGTATTTACATTAACATTCATGTAAAAGTTTTTCTTGGATATCCATTTTTACCATATAGGATATACATCAACTAGCCCATCAACCAAAACCCAAACATGGTTCTGATACATTGAATCCAATTTAGAATTCATGGATTCTTTCTATATTTTATCTTATAATATCTCTAATACCACTTTTTTTATATACACTCATCATTTTCAACCCATTGGGAGTTGTCATTCTCAGTGACTATATGTTTATATCTCTATGATCTTCTTACCTATCATTTTTTTATACACATAACTTGTGTTTCAAGAACTACATCTTCCACATGGACTTATGGGATATCTTCATATACCAACTCATATGTATCATACGTATAAACTAAATTGAAATAAATATTTTTCCCACTAATAATGTTAATGTTGTTCTACCTCTAAAGAAATATTTCATGTCTTTTGATAGTCACATTCTTTCTTGAGGTATTTTATAAGTATTATCCATTTTATTCCTTGGGATACCATGTAAAGATTATATTTTTCCCCATGAGTGCTTGTTTGTTTCCTAATAATGTCTTAACAAATCCCTCACAACCCCATAAACCGTTATATGAAAAAAAAGGTATCTTTCCACACTATAATTCATAAGGAATGTAATTTTCCCTTTTAGTTAGTACTTAGTTTTGATTTTATTCTACCGTTTTTTAATATCCCAAAAAGTATAATAGAAGAACTTTATGACTCATTCTCAACCATACCATGTATAAAAATATATTGTTCCACCTTTCAATAACACTATTATACTTAATTGTATAAGGTGAGTGGGTTGAGATGTAATCACAAATTCCCATTGAATTTTGATGAACTATTGCTTAAGATATTCACCAACTAAATCTGAGTGGATATTCTTTGTCTTGTAGCCATGTGGAATCACTACTTTATTATGGGATTAAAAGAATTTCAGAAAGGGCTCAAAATTATAACTCATCATTTGGACATTACCTGATCAACGAAAAACATCAATAAATGCTATGAAATATGAATACCCACATCTAACTTGTACTGGAAATGGTCCACACATATTAGTGTGTAAATGTTATAGAAGCATTGTGTCCCTTTCACCATGTCCATCGACATACTATTTGGTCATTTTTTCTTCTTAAAAATCATGAAATTTTTAAGTCATTTTAGATTATAATAATATAAATAGTCATCTTGATAAATATTTTTGAAGATCTTCTAATTTATACATCAAAAAAGTTAAATCAATGGATAGGTGTTACACTCGTAATGTGAACATGATTTGTTATCAATTTTTAATACATGGATTTTATATTTTAATCCCTAAAGTACATTATTTAAGTGTTACGTACCAAAACATTTGTTTTCCTTATAAAATTATCATCATTTCTTTTCAAACGTAAAAATAATACCATATGAATCCATGCATGATACAATAATTATGTTCATGGTAAAACTTGTTAAATAAAAATAATCCTTTCAATCCAATTTCATTCTTGTTGGAATGAAAGGTGATAGACACCAATGGCTAGAGCAGCCAGACTTATTAAATTGGAAGCTCCCAACTCCTCCCATCCTCTAATAAAATTTCATAAAATAATTGGTTCTTTCATTTGGATACAAATGTGAGAATAACAGGATATATCAAATAACTAATGTCTAGATATTTAATTATTACACTTGATAATTTTTTGACCATTAGATTATCCTTTATACTTCCAGTGGCCATTCATGACACATGAAAAACATACATCCATACATTCAATGATCATCATTTTGATCATTCTATTTTTAGAAGGATGGTGATTAGGATACCTAGACTCATTGTGAGTCTTGGGCCCCATTTCATTCTCCGTCCTTTCCTCGTACACCATAAGGAATGCGGGTTTGTAACACCCCATGTCCTTAAATAAATAGAGAATTGATGTAAGAATTTCTGAAAATATCTTCTCATTATTTATCATATTATACATAGCAATAAAACAAGAGAATATTTTTGGTAGTGATTAAATTATGAGATCTCTATGAAACACATCTGGGAATATAATCCCTAATATGAAAAAGTGTTTTATTTAGCCAACATGCTTGACTGCATGCACCCAAATTCCAGAGAATCTCCAACCATATTTTTTATCGAAGCATTGGTGATCTTGTATTTCTCTTTTCCCTCATATTGATTATGATCCTAAAGGCGATACATCATGCGATATGCCTCCTGGTCCTCACGTTGCATGAAAATATCATAGGTCAAGGATGATATCATGAAATACTAAACTAATATAGCATAATTTAGATGTTTCTCTTAGATATATAACTATTAAACACAATCATCATTACCAGGTGCATTATGAAAATGGACATCCATACCATACAACTTCCATTAATGGACACGAATAACGCGTAAGCTCCATTTCCACCCTTGGAAATTTTTTCACAGTGAGAATATTGTCCTTATCGGCTATGGATTAATGTGGCGTGGTTAATGAAATTTTTATTTTTTATTCTACAATTATGTTCATCGTAGATTTATTACATTATCCTATAACATTTAAAGAAGTATATATATATATAATATTTATTAATCTACCACTATTTTATCAAAACATAATATCCCTCAACATTTGATTAATAAAATCATGTTTCAGGGACAATATAGTTTCATGGATTTAAATTCCCCATATAATTACAGCTACATTGGTTGGTTAAGTAACTTGAATAGTGTTAAGTAGGAATTCAAAATTCCAAATACATTAAATTAGATTTATTTGATTGGTTGAGTGGACTATAAAATCAAGAAATCCTTAAATTTTAATTCCTCAACCCTTTTATCTTAGTTACACCAAGTATATAGATGCTTGTCAACCCTCTGGGTGATAAATGTTATGTAAACCCAAAAAATTGTTTTATATTTCCCTGAAAAATGATAAAATCCCAACATTGGAATGTTATGAACTTTGAACTACGATTCGATTTTGGATGATGTAGTGCTAGGCTGTACCAACTTAATATATGATTGAGGGATTTTATCTTTTATACATAAATTGAAAATTATTATCATCATCAAATTAATGTTAATATTAAGTGGATTTACTAATGTTATTAACCATTTCTTAGATAATATTTATTCATAATTCAATTTATTTTCTTTATATCATTCATTCATGTTAATTTATTAACTCATGTGATTTTCTAAGCAATAAAAAACTAAGAAAACATGAAACATTATAGAAATAAAATTATAATGCTGTGTAGTCATGATGTTTTACTAATGGTTATTTTATTCATAGAGTGATAAATTAAATATTGACCTTGGGGGAAAAAACCTTGAACCAATTAACGTTTATGTTATTGAATTAAACCTATACACCTATGTATCTTTCTTGTATTGGGTTTTCATCGACTCCAAACACGAATCCACTCAACTAACATGGGAGATCCATCTATTACATATGATCTTACACAGACATAGGTTGGGGAAGTGTTTATATAAAATAAACAATGGGAACACATTCCGATATATAATGAGATGAAATATGACACACATGGAAAAAATTTAATTTAATATTAAATTAAATAAATCCTATCAAATTTAATTATATGTTTTGTTCTCATTCTCAAAAACATGTATCCAAAAGATTATGAATTAAATAAAAATATAATTAAATTATTAAATTTTATTATTTATTATAAATCATATTTTAATCAATTAGTTATATTTTTAGATTAATCAATAATGTTATCACAAATCCCATCCAAATTTCAATGATATTGTCATCCCTCACAATTTAAAAATAAAATAATATAATTTTATTGAAAAATAACTATGCAGATAAATGTACCATGTAGGAAAAATGGTGAAAACCCATTATAATCTATCAAATATGTATTATACTTGTATTATGTTGACACTTATGACATATAAAATAAATTACATGCCATGTAAATTGATGATGTGTAATATCAACATAATGATCACTTAAATTACATGATTTTTCATTCAAATTTTTTTCTTTAGGGAACATAGAGTTAGAACTATAATACGACTAAATCATGATATTCAGATATTAAAATTACATAATAATTAATTACACATATATATGTATATTAATCCTTATCGTAAGACATGTCCTATCAATAAAATGACTACACTAAATTACATGTCTATAATTTGTACACAGTTTAATAAATTAATTTAATTTTCGTGAACGTTTTTATATGTACATGAAGTTTACAAGAATGAAACACTGTGTGTATGTGTCTCACTATATATCTGAGGAATACACCTAGGATATTAATGTGAAAATCATTCCTAAAAAAAATTGGGTAAAGTGAATGTACAAGGGTTACATGGTTTGTTTCCTTCATGTTACATGGTCCCTATTTTAGTAGGGCGTGTATGAAAATATTTGGTCCATCTGTGAATTTAAGGATCACACAACACATATTTGGACTACTCGGTGTGTACTATGTCTGATTATGTACTTGGTCGAAATGTTCAACATGTGGTGTAAAATATTTAACGCACCACATTTCTTCAATGCACACAGTTTGGATTAATACAAAATTAATTCGTATTTCATTAAAGACTTGTAAATTGTGTGTAACTATGGTTTAAAGTTTTGTATTCTTGTGTTATTTGGAAATATTCCTCAGTACCTATAGATGAGATCATCTACTATATTTCATCATAAAACTAATTGATTTGATTTGATCTATAAGATATGAAATAGGAAGATGAAGATATCAAAATTTGTATTAAATTTATAATTAAACATGAATTGATAAGTAAATGAAAATTGAATAAATAAATCAACATTCCTTAAATAATTATAATACATTAGGTGACCTATATGATTCCACTTGATGGTTTCTAGTACATAGGAAGTCTAGGATGGGTCATGTTGAGAAATGATGTTTTTTCATGATCAGTGATCAAAGAGAGATTTAAATGACTATGAATATAGTAATCAATGGAACTTAATCCAATAAAAGAGAAAAGGTATATAACACTAGAACCAATCGTATGATCATCACATATTATTTATAATTAATTTAGTTAATTATTTAATTACCAATTTGAATTATTTATTCAATGATGGATCTATCAATAGATCTGTGTTGTACCATTATTGAATTTTAGTAATCAGTAGAACATTGCCTCTAGTCGTGATCCTCCTTTCTAACACATATATCAAAACATCGTATTTGTTATCTCCATGAGACATCTAGAAAGAACATATCCCTTTTTTCTATTCATTTTTGATTTCTATGAGAATAACATCAATTGTGTTCTCCATGATCTCCTTAGAATCGAGAGTCGATGGTGGAGGAAGGTCACCCCCATTATTGAGAGTGTTATTATAGTGGGGATTCTGTAGGTCTTGATGGGATTATCTTCTTCTATAGTTGTGAAAACCCAACATGAATTGGATCACTTTTAAAAATAATAGAATTTTTATTAAATGACTCTAGGGTTTAAAAATAAATATTTTATCATGTGAGATTTAATATATATGTAATATTTTGTGGAACCCCATATCTAAAATAATAATGTTGTTATTTCATTGACATGCTCTGAACTTGAGAATTAAATTAAATATGATTTAATTAAATAATATTAAATATATATTATTTCACGTCAAACCTAGAAACATAGTCCTCTATTCCTTTACAACATTTATTAGGACTTCAATAATGACTATTTATTTAATAAATAAATGTCATTGCATTGTTCCCCCAAAAAATAAAAATTTTATACTAACTAAGTTTTAAAAAATATTTATTAAATATTCTTCTAAATATTATATTCTCCCAAATAACAAGTGAGAGAATATATGTGATCATGAAAACATGAATAATTATTAAACCCCATGTTGGAATAAAATTTATTAAACTTTTAAATATTAACTCATAATATATATTATTTAACATAGATTTTGGATACGCATAGTGTGTGGCCCCCTAGGCCTCTTTCTAAGTGTCATTAGGGAAAACAACATAAAGTCCATGTTTATTATATAGTTACATGCCAGGGCACCCATATATAATGATGTTAACACTAAAATGAAATAATACTACATAAATATTCTTATTGTGTAATATAATACCTTTTCATGATATCTTTAGTCAAGAAAATTAAACACCGGTTCCATTAACCTATATGCTTGATGTCCTATTCATTGTGTTTTATAAAATAATTCATGACTTTTATAAAACCATGGAATTTGATATATTTATTTTATATCATTTCTATCGAGGGTCCTAGATATCACCTTCCGATAAATAATATAAGGAAAAAATAATTTCTTTCATTATTTATTTATGTAATATTACTCATGACATAACCGATGTACCCTACCTTTCCACAAACAAATGTCATCATAGATTCATCCAAACATAAAATTATGTTACCTGTAATATTTATTAATAGTGATATTAATGTCTATGGATAAATACACATGAACATAGATAGGAAAATCCAATGACACATATAAATTAGAATTTCAGACTCAATGGCCTCATTCTTATAAAATCCAACATTGAATATTACAATGGGTGTGAACCATAAGAAGTAACCCCAATATTCGTTGTTTCTCTATCCTTAATATCCTAAATCAATTGACTAACTCAAGTTATATAATCTTTCCATTTAACATATATTAAAAAATATTGTCACAGAACTTTCAATTTCTCTTCATAGTAGGAAATTATTATGACCATAGAGTGAAAAATATACTTTGAGGACATTATCACATAATATGTTATGCACATGTAAAATAATGATGTGATAAATATTTTTATTAATATTGAAAACATTGAATAAACGTTATCATAAAATATATAGAATTTGGTTCTGGGGAAGGTACTCTAACGTCATGTATAGGATGTATTTCACGTGTCTCTCCTGGGGAATAATAATAATGTTATCTCACATGTATAGAATTTAGTTGTGATATATATGGAAAATTATCTCTCATATAAGGATAATATTGAGAAGATCATTGATTATAGAGGGAAATTTATATCCTACATGACCACTCACCTAGTTAAATGACTATAGAGTAACCACGAATACAATAAGGTGACACAGGAACTTGATAAAGCAATATTGGAGAAGTAACCTCACATTTTTTCACCATTGTATGTAAATTGAGATTACAATGGATAAATTTCGTATGGGGAGAATTATTGAATGTCGTATGATTTTAAAATTAATTACTAAGTTTTATAGTGTACAAATTAAGAAAATCCTAGACCAAAAAAATATATTATTATTTAAATTTTACAATTGTAAACTAGGAACTAAATTTTAGGGTATGAAAAGGAATAATAAATTCATGAAATAAATATATAGTTTACACACAATATTTATATATTAATAAATTCCTTGATAAAAATAGCACTCTTTTTCAGTAAATACATTATATTTTTCAGGAATATGATTTCAATAAAAATGAGTTAGCGTTCCGTAAATGTTTGGAAATTTCAATTATTTTTTTTATGTTTTTGAAAATTTATTTAATAAAATTAACTTAATTTTTGAAATAATCATATCAAAAATTGTATATATTTATATTTTGAGATTTTTATTCCTTATATAAATTTAGAGGGAAAAATCATATAATATGAAATACGGTATCTTTTGTTATATCATCAAAACATAACTATAATATAAAAAGATAATTGTCATAGGGAATGTCTCAAGTGTAATTATATAATAAAATTATCATAAAAAATAATTCATAACATGTAAATTAAAAATTAAATCATTATAAATATGAAAATCAATTACACTGTTTTACAGAGTTCTTTCACAGTAATAAATATGTCAAATTGTTTGTCTCATTGATAATAAATGAGAAGTCCAAAGACAATTAACAACCATTTTATTAATCTTCATATATTTAAATGATGATTTTGAACACTAATTTCAAAATATTGGAATTTTATTTCCGGAATCTTTTCGAAATTACTGTGTAATAACTAGGAGACGATAGAAAAAGAAAATTAACATATTAAATATGTTGTCTTGACACTGATAAGTTTAATTATAAATTATAATCAAATATAAAGGATTATATTGACCATAATTGAAATATATTTATGAGATTAAACTAATTTTAATTTTTATATACGAAATGATTACCTTATATTGTTATGAAACATCAACAAAGTTCATGTGTAAGCGGAAGAAAAATGAATAAAAATATTTTTAGAAACTCAGAATCTAAAATTACAAGAGCTATTACATGATATAAACACTTGTATAGATATTACTATTTGAGTATATCTTGACCATAATCATCCACGTGTTGAATTCATGTCTATTTATAGGAAAATGTATGTGATTATGAATTTTATAGTATTTTATTAAATGAAAAGTGAATCATGTCACAGAATTGTTTCAAATAAGTGTAATTTTTGTAAATTATGTTATCGAGATTATATTTTAAACTATAAATATAATATTGAGTATAAAATACTTATCAAAAAATGGTAACTAATTTTATGTTTGGATGAAGAAATAATAAACATTAATTTTTACACAACATTAATGCAATAATTATTTATGTAATGGAATAATAGAAAAGATGAAATTAAAAATATTAAATGTAAAATAATTAGACATATATGGGGCGGTAAAAGATCTATATAAATAATTAACTTATCAGGATATAAGAAGATATTTTTTTGTATTTACTTTTTTATTGGTGTATTTAATGTGGATGTAATGAATAATATCAAAATTTAAAAGAATGATATTTTATGTGATTAATACTCTATTAAAATATTAAAAATAAAAATATTTAATATTTAATAATGGGATAATATATGGTCTATAACGTCAGTATATATATATTTATAGGTCATTTTTATGAATTATCATCTAGAATAGTCAAATTATATTTTTAAATTTCGAGAAATTACAAAAGTGCCTATGAAGTCATTTATAAAGGGGTACCCATTCCATGACTTCGTTACACCACATTGAGACAATTTATGTGATAAAAAATCTTATTTATGTTATTGTGGTTATGTAACTTCCAAAAAAATTACCTTATGTATTTTAAGATAATTTATAAAGGTAATCCTTCGTAAAAGAGGGAATCGTCTTTTCTGAATCCTTCAAATTGAATTCTTATTCTACCACTTATTTATATTATATTCCTGTAATAAAATAATAAATCCAATATAATATATCAAATAATATGTTATTATTATTATAAATAAACCATATTCCACCTTTTATCTATCAATACATAAAATAAAGCATCATGAGTGTGTTTTTACTGCTTACCATATCCACATAGTAGTTTAATTCTTTTTTAATCACCATACACCTTGTATAGATATGATAAGGAAAATAATGGATATATATTGTATTGTATTTTCTGAATCCTTCAAATTTAATTCTTATTCTACCACTTATTTATATGATATTCCCATAATTAAATAATAAATGTAATATAATATATCAAATAATATGTTATTATTATTATAAATAAACCATATTCCACCTTTTATCTATCGATTCATAAAAAAGCAACATGGGTGTGTTTTTCCTACTTACAATATCCACCTAGTAGTTTAATTATTTTTTAATCACCACACACCTTGTATGGATATAATAAGGAAAATAATGGACATATATTTTATGTATAATATGATATTGATTATTTTAAATTAAAATATCAACCATTTCCCTACCCATTCACCATTTAGGTGATAATACTTTCGCTCGCGTTTATGTTTTACCTACCATCGGTAAGAGGTGATGCGACTCATTTACTACATCCTAACTTCAATAATGGTTACAAAATTTTATTAAATAATTATATATGATATATCTAACATTAAAATTATTTTCTAGATGATTAATATATATCCTATACACATGAATTGGATCTAACCTGAAAAACATGCATGGAAAAAATGAAGTAGAAAACACCCAAAATCAATGGTAAAAATGAAAAATTATTATAAATATGAATATATGTGTTTATATAAAGATTTTATATGTTATAATTAATATAAATATTATTATAGTGATAATTAATAATATGATTAAAAATATTATATAAGATTTTATTTTATAGTCAACTAAAGGAAGGTGCAATGTAAGGGATCTCTCTAAACCTCCATATTCCATTTGGGTTATTATCTCTCTATATCCCTTTGTCTTAATATATCTATTCATTCATCATATATAATTTCACATATTAAGTTTATTTATTATAGAAATAAGTATGTTTTTTAATTTATCATTTTTAGATATGATGTGGGTAGATGTGTTGTTGGATGTTTGGATCCTTTGGGTTTGTTGGTTCATGGAAAATGCATTGTTTTGGTGGCCCATACTATACCACATGTATATTGTTATCTTTGTGTTCATTTCTATTTTCATTAATAAAATTTTAGGATCAAGAAAGATCGAGTCTATAACATTACTAATTTTTATGTTGAAAAAAAAATTATTGTGATTAATAATATGAACACATTAATAATGATTTAATTTTTGTAGCTAAATAAAAACTATGTAATATTATTGATTTAAAATGAAACCATTTATTAAATATGATTTTTATGATTTAATTTAATAAACTAAATATATTTTTGATTCAAAAAAAATGAATATATTAATAAGGTATTAATATCGATTTGATTATCAATTATGGGAAATAAAAGTAATAGTGGTTCAAATTTTATTATTTTTATTTTATTTTCCAAATAGTTTTTATTTTATTTTTATGCTTTTATATAAAAGTTAAATTCCCAAATTTTATAATTATCCTTTAACAAGCATAACATTACATCTTTATTCAAATGGACTATATTATCTTTTTATTTATTTTAAATATTTTCCATAACTAATTGATTTTTCGACAAATAGTGAAAATACTATATTGATGGGAAGATAATGTTTTGAAATTTTTATTATATATGACAGATTTATAACATTATAAAAACTTTTAACTAGTCAGTTCCTTATTTAAAAACTAAAAATTTAAATTAAAAAATGATGAATTTTGAAAACATATGGTTAAAATATGAGGGAAAAAAGTATTTTTTTCCAATAAAAAATGTTTTAAATCATTCATTTTAAATAAATATTATTTTGAAAAAATTATATTTTGGATTAAATTAAAATTAACAAAATTATTATTTGTTTAATCAAAATAATTTAAAATAATGATTTTATACTGCACATTAATTAATGTTTAGAATCAAATGTTTCATAAATATGGGGTTTACCCATCACATTAATTACGGTTTAAATTAATTTTTCTTAATAATGGAAATTTAATCAAATAAAATATATTATAGATTGGTTATCTATTAGTTATAATTATATGATTAGTGATTTTGTTTATTTTATAGATTGAAAATTATTTTTTAAGAAAAAACTAGTTATTGTAGTAAAAAATTAGTAAAACACAAAATTTGATGTGTAATAAAATTATATCATTTTTAAAAACCGTTTAATAAAATTTATGAGGGATTATTTACATTATCTTGTACCCCACTACATTATAGACCATTTTTAGTTTTCATGGAATGGGAATCATGTGATCTTTTTTTTAATTTTATGTATTTGAAAAATGTCATTCTCACAGATTAAGAAAGTGGCAACTCACAATCCCTATGGCACCAAAATTATATCGATTTTCCATTTGAATAAATAATTTTTCTCTTCGCCTAGAAATATATTCATTTTCTTATAGCATGAGTTACTTATTTAGAGAATTTTATTATACAAATTAATTAAAAATAAACCACTATTGCAATTTTCTATTAAGGAAAACAAAAAATGACATTATTTCTTTTTATATAAAACTACATTCGTGAAGTGAAAAAATCCATTTTGAACCCCTGTATTATGTCACAAGATTCAAAAATGAAAAGGAACAAAGAAATTAAATATATAAAACAATTATGAATATATATTGGAAAATTGTAATGCACCTTCTTTCCCTCTCATTATTCAGGAAATGAAAACATTAACATTGTGTTATGCACACTAACTCTTCATTTATGAAACATATCATGTTTTTTAATATTGATTCATTATTATACTATAAAATCTACTAAAATACAATTATTTAATATAAAATAATATAAATAATATCATTTTATTCAGTAATAATTAAATAATTCAAAAAATACCCAACTTTCGTATTCAAAATCATCCAATAATTACAATATGTTCATGTTTAGGTCGATCTAACCGACTATTTAAAAAATTCTATAAAAAAAAATTTGTATGATTTTGAGAAATAAATTAAGGTTAATATAGTATATAAATATTTAATGAAATTATTTTATTTTGGTTCTATAGTGCAATTATTAATATTAAACCTAGTAATTAAGATACCATTGTCTTCTCATATAAAATCCCATAAACACACTCATGATTGATAACAAATTTATCGATCTTAATGAATAATCCAATTAATTAAAATTATAACACTATAAATAATTATTAGAAATAAATTAAAATACATTTTATGATTTTTTTGATAATGAATTTAATGAGTAGAATGAAGAACAACATTGCTAATACGATTGTAGTTCCTAATGATAATCATTTCACACACATGATATGTAAAATAGATCATAAGTAATTAATATTTTTGTAGATAATAAATCTATATTTTGTTTGAAATGGTTATATACATGAAAAAGGATTTTAGATGGATTATTATGATATTTATTATAGTTATACAGTGTCCTAAATTGCGTTAGACTAACTGGGTAAACAAGGGAGGTGTTTCATGTCTCCATTTTCAATCCCTTGAGATATAAATCTTAATATATGTCATGTTTTATTTAGAATTTTGAATTTAATATCCCTTTACGATTTTCTACCCCGATCAAATAATTATTCATGATATATAATTTGTCATTTTAAAAAATTTCATTTACTTGGGTTTCAATAAAACATTTTCAACAAATTTATTATTTTATTGACTCAATTTCTCATTGATTGGGTCATATCCACTATTACATGAATATAATTTTTCATGATTTATTGGATCATTCCATTACACTATGTTATATGGTATTACCTATAGTTCTATGAGTAAATTAATTTTCAGCATTAGTAACAACTTATTTTATAAAATATTTTGGGAAATAAATGTATAGAATTGGTAAAAATAACCACAATTTATTCAAATAGATCTTTTTATTCAATGATGATGTTTTACTGTTAAAATTCCATTCCTTAATGAAATCCAACTATTTTTTTACTTGATAATTTAAATGTTTTCTATAACATAACTTACAAATTGAATGAGTTTCAAAATTTCGTGGATGTGGTTGTTTATTTATGAAGGCCTAAAATTATAACAAAGTCATTAAATTTAATTATTTATCACTAGATATTTACTATATTTTTAATCACATGAATAATTTATTTCAACAAATTTGTAATATTGTTTTCAAAAGTAATGTTTTTCAATATTAATAAATTTTTTTGAATGTAGATTAAATTTAAATTTTACAACAATGTTTATCTTTTTTGGGAATACATTGTTTCCTTAAATTTTATTTTTATCCATGGTTTATATCTTTTGAAGTGAGGTTTTTTTCACAATATATATTTTTACTTATTAAAATTTTGGTTTTTAATTTTCTAATATTTCAATTGTTCTTGTTATGTGATTTTAAAAAAATATTTAGAAACCTATTCTTTTACACAGGGTTTGGTATTTATTATGATTAATGATTTTATGTGTAGAAATATATATAGATATTGATGAGTGTTATCATATATCTCCATAAAATTAATTGTTATATGTCTATATATGAATAGATATTAATTTGTTGATATAATGAGTATGTTTATATAGGCGTTCTTATATTGGGTTTTCACATAATTACAAGTCTGGAATTAATGAGTTTTTTCACATAGGTGTGGGAATGATTAGATTCAACAAAAAATCAATTGTTATGGTTATTAAAGACATCCATGTTGATTATAAAGTTATTCAAAATTTTGATTATTTATTTCATTTTCAAATTTTGAAATTATTTTATGATATTTACTATTAATAAATTATTCCACACTCTTATATATTGATCGCATGTATTGTAATTATTGAGATTTACTTTGAGACAATTCATAACTTTTATTCTTCCTCAATGATATATTTAATGATATTATTTCTCTATATATTTTTTATGATTTTTATCTATAGTATCATGATCATTTAATAAGATAATTATCCATCCCTTATAGAACATATATGATCTCCCCTTTCATATGATTCCATTTTGATGGTTATGAAGAATATTACCTTATGTGATATGTCTTGAAAAGGTTCTAGAGGGAACAAATCATAGATCAATAATTACATGTTCTATATAATAAAACATTTAAATTGAAAATTTCCCTGAAAATAAACCTTTTAGTCATTAGACTTTTCATCTATTTATGAGGTTTATTATTGGAATCATCAAATGAAAGTATTATTTATGTTTTCTTAGCTTGGGAATCATTAATCATGGATGATTATCATAGTAGGTGGACTCATGAGAAAGTGTCCCAACCATCAAATAAGTAGTGGTAATTGATGATATTCATAGACCACTACAATATTGAGGTGATATAGGTAAATGGGGCTATTAAAAATCCCTTATCTGTCATTTAATCTTCTATGAAAAACCAGGTAAAGGCTACCCAAGAACCCAAGTAAATATTTTTTGTGTGTAAATGTATAACAAAAGATGCACTAATCCAATAATTGTATCATGATATGTATGAGGTTCTCTACATCCGTATAATTGGGGTGTTCATGACATCCTTCATAAAATAGAAAATAAAAGACTCTATTCCCAAATATTGGTTGGTGCATCTACAGTTAACCCTGATGAATTATTAAATTAAGTATTATTTGTAGTGGATAATAATTTGGAGATTTAATATTTTTTTTTATTCTCAAAAATATACATATTAGAGGCTAAGGGTAGAACATCGTCAACCAAGTGTGTTACTACATCCCCTTGAAGTGAAATTATGGATGTGGAATGAGGTGAAAATAAATTTTTTCACTGGACTACTGATGACACTATGGTTTTATGATGTTGTATGGGTGGTAGTGTAATAGATAATTAAGGTTATATAATTATTTTCCATTCTAGAGACTCATTTAGTATATGAGCTAGAAATTTTTTACATTTAAGTGATATTTTGTCTACACATGGTACCTACAATAATATTACAAAATCTAGATGCATGTTTAATGTTTTGATTTAGTACAGACTATAGAAGTCCATGTCCTCCCAAACTGATATTGAGTACCATTTACAAATTGTGTCATGAACTAAACCGGGTTTTCATCTGAACCGGCACCCAAACCGGTCCATCACATGCCCCGAAAGGCATTTATGATCCCCACTGGAATGAACAAGTTCTTATGTATCATAAAAAATCATGTGAATTATTTATCCAAATTTAAAATCATAAAACAAACATAAAAAATAGTAAACCATATATAAAAATCTAACTACACAAGGCTTATCCATTTTTTCATAATTGAGATATATAGATTAACCCAACACCCAAAAGGGTTACAACAAAAAGGAGTATAATGCTTATCTCAAAACCAAAACATTGAAAAGTGGAATCTCCCTCATTCCACCTCAATAACACCCCACCACGAAATCAGCTAACAACCCGAAATTACATCTCCAAATGAATTGTCCTTACCCATGTCAAATATTACAAATTCTACATACCCTCAATGGTCTAATTAGGGAGTGATTTTGAGAACAATAGGATGAAAACCGAGAAAAGATTCCATGCAGTATGAAATATAAGTTAAATAACTTTACAGATTTTATACCATGGAAATTCTAATAATAAATTTATGAAAATTAGTTTCAAATGAAAGAAAATTATAATGAGAACTATTTTAAAGAGAATGCACTTGATTCTGAAAATTTACAACCAAATAGTATGGTATGCTGATAGTTGGTGCAAGATAGAAAATGACAATAAATCACATTCACTAACCCTAGGAACGAGCTATATTGGGACCGTAGGTATCTTATATCACAGTGAAATGTGGTACATGAACCAAAAAAATATCCTTCTCATGCATGATCTACTAGAGGTGAGAAACTCCCAAAGATCTTGTGGTCTCCTGTTATTTTCCATGTATAGTTTCTGTTTTCAATAAAAAATTCACTAAGTGAAACCAGGATGTATCCACTTATGAATCACTATAAACTAGTCCTAGTCTATGAACATTGATACTCGGGAATCCATTTAGTGATCAAATAGTTTCACGTTACACATAACACAACTTGAACAACCAAAATCCATTTTTAAAATCATAAACACCCCAAAAAATTTCCCAATACTGATTCTCACAACTTTCACAACTCAATAAAACATTTACACATTTTATAAATGTAATGCCCTGGGAAATGAATTGTAATGAGTTTTCCAAAAACTCAGTTCCATAAAATGGTTCCACTGAAATGGTGGCACCGATCATGGTCTCATGCCAAAACAGTGACACTGCTTACGGTGGCCCTACACACGGTGGCACCGTGAAGGTGGAACCATCACGGTCGCACCATCACGTTCTCACTCCGAAGTGGTGGAACCACTGATGGTGGCACCGTGACTGTGGAATCGCTTACGGAGTCTCACCCAATGGTGTCCCACCCTTGTTTTTTTCCCAATTCCACCCCAAAAACATATCTTTTGATGTGAAAGTGTTTTAATAACCCTTTAAAATCCATATAAAGTCAATAAATGATATCTCAAATCCCCAATGAGTAGGGTGACCCTTGACATTACTACACATGAGGCTTTTCCTTAGACTCAAAACTTTTCCCTTACTTTCCAGTTCTTCCCCTGTCACGCATGTTTCCACTTGTTAATGGAAGTCCTTTAACTCACAACTGTTATGGACACCTCTCCGATGAATATTGTTAAATGAAAATTAATTTCATCATGTGTAACCATCTTAATTCATAGTGATACCATGATCTTCCTTTAAAGTCGTTTAATATTTTGATATAATATAACTCCAGGATCTCCCTTTTTTATCGCATTGGAATTATTTCTTCATTGGGGCTGGTCTCTTTTCCTTCTTCTCCATTGTGACATTAGATCCCCCCACCCCTTCCCGAGGGAAGTGGTGCCCCTATGCTGGAACCCCTCCTGCCAACTCTTGAGCCCCTGGAGTTCCTTCTTTGCATGTCATGCATCCCTAATTCTTAGTGCCTGGAGAGAAGCATTGATTGTTGATCATCCAAGTAGGGTTATTCCTTCATATCCCTTTATTGTGTATCATGCGGGGTGGGTATGCTAATTTTTAGATGAGTAATGATGAAAAAAATCCTTAATGATGATAATAAATGAACTTTTAATGATTGAAGGGGTGAGTTTGATAAATATGTTTTACACTTTTACCCTTTCTTATATGTTGTGAATTGTATGGACTTTTACCCACTGAAAATCATGGTCATTGGTTCAATTTCCTTACTCACTAATGGATCACTATCTTATGTGATTTTTGAATGGATGTAACATGGGAATTGGTTAATCAAGTAAATTTGGTTGATTAAATGAATGTCCAGTGAACAAGAATCAATGTGTGATCACCCTGGCTAACCAAATGAAAATAAGAAACTCAACGAATGGTGTGATAGATTCTGGAAACCCTCTTGCTCTGTATTGGTAACATGTGTGGATGATCTTCTTGACACTTGTGGGGTGACATGGTTGGGGATGAGATCCCCGGCTGTGGTGCAGTTGGTGGTTTGTAGAACTAAGGTCGTGTGGGTCCATATGGTGGGGATTGGTTTGGCTCTAGTTAATTGAGGGAACTTAAAGATCAATTTTTTTTGTGAAATTACATGATAACAGGGTGTGAATGATTAAAATTCTTCTTGTATTTTTTCCTTGGCATATGGATAGGTCTATTTTTTTCTTGGTAGTGTAGAATTAAATAAACAAAATCACTTGAATATGAAAAAAAGAATCGGTTCAATGGGGAATAGTTTTCTGGGAATGAGGTGTGACTTGGACATGGGTGTTATTTTTTTATTAATTAATAGTAATGACTGTTTTTGTTTATAGGATGTTGTTGGAACCCATATGTTGGTATGAGTTCTTGTTGACCTATATGTATAACTTAATTATGATGTTTTTTATTCTCACCCCACCCAAGTTGTGCACATCATGCCAAATCCCCCCATTTTAATGGGGGAGGGTGCATTTCACAACACTCCTATGAGTGGCTGGTTATTAAATCCTTTTCTTCTCCCTTTCCTGGGAAGCTGAAGACTCTTCGGGCAGGCTATGATGGCCTCAGGTCCATTATCGACCGTGATTCGTTGGGCATGGTATGTTGTGGTGGTTAGCCGAGGTGCATGCGGGCAAATTGTTTCTCAAGTGTCTTCAGGATGAGGCCAGGGTGTCTTCGGCCATGGTGGTAGTTTTTCTTGTCTAGGTGTCTTTTGGCATGGCAGTAGTTGTTTTGGTCAATGTGTCTATGGGTGTGGTTATGGGTGACTATGCCCAAGGTGTTTGTGGGTGAGATGTGAGGTTGTGTTGGCCCAGGAGTGTGCGAGCGGGGTATGGAAGTGGGATTGTGGTGAGAATGGGGGGAGAGTTTTGATTCACAATATGTATTCAATAACCTACGGGAATGTCATGCGGGGTATCCAAACATTGATGTGTTATTACTATTACATTACTTGAATTGTGTTGTTTGGGTAGTGTGCCTTGGTGAGGTTTTGGTATATAGTTTCCTTATTAGGTTCTTAGTTATCTCTTTTTCTCACATAGAATTATAATGCCTACCCACTTGTGCACAAGAGATTTTGGTTTTCCCTACTGAGTATACATGTATACTCACCCTATGTATATAAAATAGCTTTCAGGTTTTTAGGAGGACTTCGAGGAACATGCGGGACCGTACTAGTTCGGAAGTAGGTACAATTGAAATTTTTGTTGTTTTATTTTCTTTCTTATTTACCTCTGGAGTTTTATTTTATTGTAGCACTCATTATTGAGACATGCATATTGTAAAGGTTTGATTGGGATTTAATTTTACTTCTAGTTTTGGTGTTGTTTGGGACTTATTATCTATCTTCTGATCCTACTAAATAAAAATGGAAATTCCTTCCACTTTGCATGTGATTCTATAACCATGGTGATAGAATCCACTCTGAGACATATTTAAGGTGGGTATTGTGTGTCATTATCTCTCCTTCAACTTGAATAAGGAAGGGTCAGGAAAACTGTTGTCCCTTCCCTCATCCTGGTGAAGGTGGGTCCTGAATAATTGGTATCAAAGGCATGGGGTTGAGGGATAGGATGCAGCTCGAGGTTAGGCATAGTGAGTATTTAATGGGATGATAGGGAAATAGTGTTAGTAAATCTTGGTGTGTGAAATATTCCTAGAATGACTGGTTAGGACACTGGATTTTATGGTCCCCCGTGATCTGATGTAAGGAATCTCGGCTTACCGAACGACCAAGTGAGGCTACAGTGATCGCAGGATATAGAACACATGAAAGATACATGCATCATAATGACTTGTGTCCTTGTGTGTCTTGGGTAATTTGGTGATTTAGAATGAATAAGAAGTATAAGAAGAAAATTGAAAAACTATCTTCTACACTACTCGGGCATATGAATTCCTTATTTACCTACCATCTATGGATCCTGGATGAAGACCATTAGTATTTTGGATGATCAAGGCCCAATAGGATGATATGGATAATCAACAGAGGGCTGACCAAGAGGGGGAGGACGATTAGTGCCAGAGGAAGATTCATTCCTTTCAGCAGAAAACCCTAATGGATTATGAGGGCCGCATCTCAGATATGGAGATAGAGAGCTGGATTGAGGAGCTGGTGATACCATTAAGCTTGATTCAGGCTCCCAAGGAGTATTTGGTTCCTCTGGTTGTAAGAGAGATGTGGGGAGCAGTGCGTCCGTGGGGGATACTCTACCTTGGGGAGAAGAGGGAGGCTGAGGTCTCATGAACTGACATTGAGAATGAGTTTTGGGTGGAATTCCATTCTTCCAAAATGAAGGATGAGAATATGTAGAAGCTAATTTCCCTACAGTATTGGGAATGTTAGTGAGAGAGTTGGAGGTCAAGTTCAAGGATCTCCTATGCCTTTCTCCGGACCACTTTCTAGATGAGGAGTCTTAGGTGAGACGTTTATAGGAGGCACTATCTCTTCAGAATGTTGTTACTCCCTTAACACTACCAATGTACATGGAGGTCCAGAATAAGTCTAAAGTTGTACAGAGGATGAAAAGGCTAGGAGGTGTACCGTGATAGAAGGGCTAGTTAGTCTTGTCAAAGGGAAAGGCTGTCAGCAGTAGGCCTCCAGTGCTAGGTCCTTCTAGGTTTCGACCTGTGAGGAGAAGGACCCAACATTTATAGTTTTATTATCCTTCTCCTCACCCTTTACTTTTGGGCCCAAGTCCAAGATGCATCATTTGTGTAAGCCATGGAAAATTTTATTATCAATTCCTGGAACGAGTGCAGTATATTGCCAGTGGGACGGTGCAACACCCACCTTAGCAATAGGAGTTTCCAGCTAGGCCATTTCAGAAGCAGCAGCAGGGACAATGAGCTCCCGCCCCTCTGAGAGCAGATGTTGAGGGAGGAGGCTGACAGTAGGTTGCTCCTGAGGGACCTCAACCAGGTGTTGGTAGGGGAGGCGGCCGCATGCCGAAGGGGTAGAGGAGTTGGGCGTGGGTAGTTACACGCCACAGAGGCAGTAGTTCCACCAGGTACGAAAGTTGTTCGTGGTAATATCATCTTGTTTAATACTCGTGTTTATGCCTTGTTTGATTCAGGAGCTTCACACTCCTTTTTTTCAACCATTCTAGCCCATGCTTTGGGTCTAGATGCAGAGAGACATCCCGTAACCCTAGTTTTGAGTATGCCAGTAGAAGGTCAGACAAGCTTGTATCATGTTTTCCGTGGATGTAGAATGATGTTAGGACCACATCCGTAAAGTGGGGCCCTTCTTTTTCTGCAGATTCATCCATTTAGTGTCATTCAAGGCATCGAATAGGTGTTATCCATGTGTACCGTTATCAACTACTTCCAAACATGGATCTTTTTTTTAGATGTGGGCATACAACGTGTGACCTTCGTCGGTGGGCAGAATTACCAGCAAGACAACCGGCGAGTGGAGACCCGTATTTCCTTGTTAGATGAGCTATCAGTAGAGACAAAGATACATAGATGGTGGATGCCATGGGAATTTTCAGTAAGTTCATGGATGTATTCCCTGAGGAGGTGGTGTCTCTACCCACTCGAGGTTACATTGAGTTCGGGATAGACTTGCAACCTGGTGCCTGTCCGATTTCGATGTCTCCCTATCAGATGGTGCTTTCTGAGTTGAGGGAGTTACAGATTCATATTGATGATATGATAAAGAAGGGGTTTGTTTGACCTTGTGCGTCACCATGGGTGACTCTATTCTAGTTCGCAATGAAGGTAGATGGTGGTCTCAACCTGTGCATAAACTAGGAAGACTGGATTATGAAATGATCAAGAACAGTTACCCTCTTCTGAGGATAGAGGACCATATTGACCAATTAAATGGGGCATAATGTTTCTCCAAGATTGACCAGTGGTCAGGATATCACCAATTGAGGGTGAAGGAGGGTGACATCTCTAAGACTACCTTCATGTGCAGATATGGACACTTTGAGTTCATAGTCATGTTGTTTGGCATTAAGAAACCACCAGCCGTGTTCGTGGAGATCATGAACTACATTTTTTAGGAATATCTGGGCCGGTTAATAGTTGTGTTTATTGACAACATCCTGATATAATCAACAATAGAGAAGGATCACACTGAGCATCTGAGAACGCTTTTAGAGGTCCTCTGATAGCACCATCTCTATGGAAAATTTTCCAAGTGCATGTTCCAGACATGAGAAGTTCACTTCCTTGGACAAATGGTGTCCTAGTAGGAGATATAAGTGGACATGATGAAGGTTGAAGCAGATTTTTCTTGGGTAGAACTCAAGAACGTGGAATAAGTTTATAGTTTCCTAGGTCTAGCAGGTTATTATCAGAGATTTGTGCCCAAATTCTCTCATGTTGCAGCACCTCTGACAGCCTTGATCAAGAAGGACCAGGTTTTCATATGGAGTGAGAAATGACATGAAGTATTCAATTATCTGATGGGGGAATCCGGTTAGTGCCCCAATACAGTGTTTTCTATTAGAAGGGGTGACAATTGAGATGTTCTATGATGCTTTAGGGAAAGGATTGGGGAGTGTGCTGATGGAACAGTATGGGTGATCTTTTATGAGTCTAGGAAGTTACATACCCATGAGAATAACTATGCCACCCACAGATCAGATCTCATAGAGGTTGTGTTCGCACTAAATTTTTGGTTGCACTACCTCCCCGGGGAGTACTTTTTGGTCTTCAAGGATCACAAGAGTGTCAGTTATATCTTCTCCCAGTGGGTTCTGAACTTGTGAGAGTGGAGGTGGATGGAGTTTCTTTAGGAATACGACTTAAAAAACTCTTACATGGATGATAAGGGGAACGTGATTGCTGATGAATTAGGGAGGAAGTCATGGATGGATGTGGTTCGAGAGTCGGCAGATTCTTGGATGGAGATCGAGGAGTTGGCTACCCTACACCTGGATGAAAGGGTGGATGGTGGTAGAGGTTTTCTGTTTCAGATGACAGTGCGGTACTCTTTTTTGTGGTAGGTGGAAGAGTCTCCGTTGGGAGACTCAGAGATTGAAGTGATGCACGATTGGGTTAACTAAGGCAATGCTCCGGAAGGGTGGTTAGAGGATGGTCAGAATTAGATTCTTTTCAAATGGAAGTTGTTTGTTCCAGAGAAGATATGCGGGATAGTTCTTGGTGAGTTCCAAAACTCACCCCTAGTGGTATATCAAGGAGTTTCCAAGAAGTTACAGGGCTTGATGGGTTAGTTTTGGTGTCCTAGGGTGAAGAGGGAAGTGGCAAAGTTTGTGGAAAAGTGCCTCGTGTGTTAGTAGGTGAAGGCTGAACACTGAATCCTAGGAGGTCTATTACACCCCTTGGATATCTCCAAGTGGAAGTGGGACGAAATCTTGATGGATTTCATCATGAGACTACCGAGAGTTCAAGGGGGTTGTGATGCTATCTGAGTGGTGGTGGACCGGTAGAAAAAATCATCCCACATCACTTCATTCAAGGAGTTAAATGCAGTGGATACCTTAGAACAGATATACGTGGACAAGGTGGTGCAGTTGAATTGAGTTCCGAGGTCCATAGTCTCTGATCAGGATACCCGGTTTTCCTCACGGTCTGGGAAAGGATTGAAACATGCTTTTGGTACCCAGCTATGCCTCAGCACTGCTTTCCACCCCAAAAATGATGGGCAGACAGAGTGCACCATCCATACATTTGAGGATATGATATTGGCATGTGTTTTAGACTTTGGGGGATCGTGGGTGACACACATGCCTCTGGTAAATTTTTCCTAGAATTGTAGCTATCACTCTACCATTAGTATGGATCCGTTCGATTATTTGTACGGGAGGCTGTGTCACTAACTCGTGTGCCAGACAGAGGTTGGGGAAGCAACTGTTCTTATCCTAGTGGTGGTGAAAAACACGACTGAGAATGTTCAGCTTATACGGGAGTGGATGAATGCTGATCATGACCGGTAGAAGTCATATGCTAATAGTACGAGGATACCCTTGGAGTTCGAGTTTGAAGACCACGTGTTCTTGATGGTATCGCCTCGGTGTGGACAACGGAGGTTCAGCAGGGTATTAAGCTTTCTCCCATGTTCGTCGGACCCTTTGAGGTGTTGTAGCGGGTCGGCGAAGTGGCTTCTCAGCAAGCATAACCACCGCCACAACGGAGAGTGCACACCATATTCCATGTCTCTCACCTCTATCGGTATCTACATGATGGTTCACACATCCTCTACTGGGGAAAGGTGGATATCGAGGATGATGGGAGGTTCGTAGAGCAACTAGTGATGATCGAAGGTCGTGAAGAGAATGTGCTTCATGGACGAACCATTCCCTCAGTTCGTGTGTTATGGAGTCATGGTGGCCATGATGAGAGTACCAGGGAACAAGAGGCACAAATGTGCACCCAGTACCCAGAGATATTTTGATTTTTATTATGTTTTGTTTTGTACCTTTTTTTGATGTAGTGCATAACCATGTTAACTGTGAAATGTGTCGCTTTCCTTGTTTTATGAATGTGGGTGAAGGGTCCGGACTATGGGTAAGGGAGGACCCAATCACTAATAAAGACGCATTTAGGGGGATGTGATTGATACCGTGCGGGTGAGTCAGTGCCGCCCAATGCATATAGTACCTTGAATTTGGGGAAATGACTCCTTATTCCATATGTCAGGACAATGACACCTTTATATGTGATGTGGTTACTTTAGGGAGAGGTGTTCAAAGATGTCAAGGAGGTTTTCCACTATGATATATCTTTTTAGGTCGTTGTTCAGACCCCTCTATTCTCTTTGTGACTATTTTTATTCTCAAGGGTGAGAATAATTTGAGAGTAAGTTGATGCAATGGTCTAGGAAAAGACTAGTTAAGGTGTTTGAAAAAAAAATCGATTCCATCAAATGGTTACACAAAAATGGTGGAACTATTCCTGGTCTCACACTAAAATGGTGCACCACTTACGGTGTCCTTTATTACAGTGGAACCATGATAGTGGCACAATGAGGGTGGCAGTGTGATGGTGGGACCATTACGGTGGCACTGTAACGGTTGCACAGTCACGGCCGCACACAGAAGAGGTGGAACCCCTGACGGTGGAACTGTAATGGTCACACCATCAAGGTCATAGACTGAAACGGTGGCACCATGATGGGGGCACCATGATCATGCAATCGCTTATGGTGTCTCACTAAATGGTGTCCCACTCTAGTTTCTTTCCACATTCCCGCCCCCGAAATGTATATTTTTACATAAAAGTGTTTTAATACCCCACTCAAAGCCTTTTAAACCCCATAAATGATATCTAAAATCCCCCATGAGGTGGGTGACCCATGAAATTCCAAAACATGCGGCTTTCCTTGGTGTCTCAGTTTTTCCAATAATTTCCAGTTCGGCCCCTATCACCCATGTTTCCTCTGGTTAATGGATGCCCTTTAATTTGTAGCCATTATGGCCACCTCTCCGATGAGAATTTTTAAATGAAAATTAATCCCATCATGTGTAACCACCCAACCGCTTGGTGAACCCACGATCTGACTTTAAAGCCATTCAAGATTTTGATATAATTTAACTCTAGGATCTCACCGTTTTATTGCATAAGAATTATTTCTTCTTCGGGTTTGGAATCTTTTCCTTTTTCTCCTTGGTGCGTTTGGAGCCACCCCTTCTTGAGGAAAGTGGTGTGCATGTGCTCATGCACTTCCTTCCAACTCTGGGAGACCCCAAAGTTCCTCCATTCCAAGTAACACATCCCCAATTCATAGAACGTGGATAGAATATTTGATCGTTTATCATCTATGTATGGTTATTCCTTCATCTCCATTTACTGTGTGTCATGAGGGGTAGGTATAATAATGATTATATGAGGATGGATGAATCCAATCCTTTATAAAGAAGAAAAACAGACTTTTAAAGAATGAAAGGGTGTGTTTGATGATTCTTTTGTACACCATTACCCTTTTATACATGTTGTGAATTTTATGGGATATGGTCTATTTAAATCATGGTCATTGGTGGTCTTTCCTTGCACACCAATGGACCCTTATTCTATTTGATTATTGAATGGAAGTAACAATGGAATCAGTTAATCATGTAAACATGGTTGATTAAATGAATGTCCATGGAACAAGAATCCTTTTGTGATCACTTAGGCTACCCAAACGAAAAGAAAGAAACTCAAATAATTGTGTGATAGAATATGTAAACCCCCTTGATCTGTCTTGGTATCATGTTTGGTTGATCTGATTGATGCTTGTGGGAAAATATGTGTGGGGATAGGATCGTCTGTTGTGGTGCAGTTGTTGGTTTGTGAATATAAGTCCATGTGGGGTCGTATGGTGGGGCTTGGTTTGGTTCTAGAACTTTTAGAGATCTCACAGATCCCTTTTGTTGTTGTGACTTTATAAGAGAATTGGGTGTGTATGCATAAATTGTTGCATGATAGTTTTTTCTTAGCTTATGGCTATGCCTGTTAGTGGCCTAGTAGTGAATAATTACAATAACGAAATCCCTTGAATATGAAAAAAAGAATTTGTTCATTGGGGAATTGTATTCAGGAAATGAGTTCTGACTTGGTTGTGGGTGTTGCGATTTTTATGAATGAATAGTAAGAAGGTTTTTAGTGTATAGGCTAGTTTTAGAACCCCTAGGTTGGGATGAGTGCTTGTTTACCAATATGTATAATGTAGTTCTTATTTTTCTTATTTTCACCCCGCCCAAGTTGAGCACATCGTGAAAAACACCCCCATTTCAATGTGGGAAGGTGTTTTTCCCAACAATCTTATGAGTGGCTGGTTATTATCTCCTTTTTGGATCCCTATCCCAGGTATCCCCAGACTCTTCGAGAAGGCTGTGACGGCCTGAGCTCCATTATAGCCCAAGATTCATTGTGCATTTTATGTTGTGGTGGTTAGCCCCAGTGTGTGCGGGCAGGTTGGTTCCCATGTGTATTCTAGATGAGGCCCAGTTTTCTTTGGGAGTGGTTGTAGTTGTTTTGGGCTAGGTGTCTTTGAGCGTGGTAGTAGTTGTTGTAAACTAGGTGTCTGTTGGGTGTGTTTATGGGTGGATATGGACTAGGTGTTTGCGGGCATGATGTGAGGTTGTAGTATCCCAGGTATGTGCGGGCGGGGTACGACAGTGGGACTATGATGAGAATTTCCGGAGAGGTCTGATGTGTAGGATGTATTCAATAACCAGTGGAAAAGTGGTGTGGGGTACCCAAACATAGATGTGTTATTACTATAACATTACATGACATGCTTTGATTGGGGAGAGTGCCTTGGTGAGGTTTGGGTGGATAGTTTCTTTATTAGGTGCTTGGTTATCTCCTTTTCTCACAGGGAATTAGAATTCCTCCCCACTTGTGCACAAGTGCTTTTGGTTTTGCCAATTGAGAATACCTATATACTCACACTATGTATATAAAACTGCTACTAGGTTTCCAAGAGGACTTCAAGGACCATGCAAGACCGTACTAGTTCAGATGTTCGGACAGTTGATTTTTCTGTTTTTTTCATTTCATTCGTATTTACCTCTGGAGTTTTCTTGTATGATTACACCCATTATTGAGACATGATTATGGGAATGTATTGATTGGGATTTACTTTTACTTCTAATTTGGGTGTTTTTGGGACATTCTATCTATCTCGCGATCCTACTAAATAAAAAGGGTAATGCCTTCCATTTTGCATGTGATTCTATACTCTTTGTGCTAGACGCCACTTAGGGACCAATTAATGGTGGGTCTCCGGGGTCATTATCTCTCCTTCAACTTTAAGAAGGTAGGTTATGACAAACTGTTGTCCCTTACCTCATCATAGTGAAGGCATATTGTGATAATAAAATGGTTTTTAAGACCCCCTAATTCCTTTTCTACCAAAAATGTCCCAAATTCCTCTTTTAAAATCAACCGCAAAAGAACATCATAAGAAAATATGATTTACATCAAAAATATAATATAATAATAAATTGAATAATTTATAAAACAAATCCATGTGACAAAATAAGATTTAAGGAAATAAAAAAACCAAATTTCATGTAAAATTGCCACTTTAAAATCAAACACACACTTAATACTCTTTATTACAACTTTCAAAAAACATAAAATGAACAAAAAACATGTTAAATTGAACAATGAAGAATAATTAATTCACCAAATATTTTTTAAACACAAAACCACATATATTTAATGTCAAAAACCCCAAAAAATTTTGTGAATATTCAACCACCCTTAAACCACATCCTACTCAAGAAACAATGTAACCCAAGTAAAGAGATCAAACCCATAACATGGTGATTAATTCCTTGGGATAAAACACTTGTTTCTGGAAAAATATAACATGAAGAATGATAGATGAAACCAAATAGGGAAGGAAGAAATATAGGGAGATCAGAATATTTAATTATTCTTATATTTTCAACCACAAAAAACCCTTCACAAATGGGTTCCAATGGAGATTGAGCAGGCTTGGAGGACTTATATGAATGGAAATTTCAAGTGGGGAAGAAAATGTGGAGAGTATGGATTAAAAATGAAAAAGGAAAACATGGAATAAAATGTTTTTTTATTTTTTCTGATGAGTGCACATTTATTACACACAGTTTAATGAAGTGTGTGACAATTGTGCATTTTCTTTGTTGAAAGAACATGATTACATGGATTGAGGTTCTTTTCTGTGCAGTACTCGAGCGGTTAATTCTACCTTCTACTGCATGGTTACCTGGGTTAGGTGCACGGTTTAATTTAACCATGTTCCAACTATGCACCTGTGTATTCCCACTAAAAACCACTATTTTGCCTCTAAAATTAAAATGAAACATAGTGGAAAAGATAAATAAAAAATAAAAAATCGATAATACAGAAAAATAAACACACAGATGAAACAAATCTACCCATAATGAAACATTTCCTCTAATGGAAATTCAACACGAAACATGATAGGAAAATATGAAAATATACTCTTGGTCATCCCACAACATTCACTCCCATATGTCATGCACATCACATCCATGATTCCAATGGACATAGACCTGCATGATAAAATTATAATGAATCACCTTTTTATAGGAATCCATGATCTTCACCGGTCAATGAAACAACAATAAATATTTCTATATCTCCATCTCTTCCCAATTTAGCACATAGGACGTGTCAAGGTAATACTTACTCAATTTATATACTTGAAAAATTCCATGGATAGATTTCTTCTGAGAAATATAATCTAACATACATTCTCCTTTCCAATCCTCTTTGTGATTTCAAAATGGCAGACAAACCTCAGTGTTAGCATTCCCTATATCCCCAACTGGTGATGACCCATGGAAGGGTCTGCTTCATGAATACTCGGTCAAACATGAAATACATAATATATCGATGAATCAAGTCAAAATACAATTTTTGGAATCCCTAAGCTATCAATAGCCACTGCCTGATCAACATGACTTTCTAAGATGTCGCTTGCATAAGGGATGATCCTAAATGTGGGGTCTCACCCACCTATTCCCAAAATCGAGGAGACTGACAAGGCTAAACATAAATTTCTTCTAATAGATCCATTCAAATCAAATATTTCTAAATTTTATTAGATTAAAATTCAGATAATCTCAAATGGCTATACCATGATCCTTGAAAATAGAAAACACATGCACGATGTATGTCCTAAAAAATATGATTTCCCCCTTCTGGCTGGTCATCCATTTGAGGATGGTATGTCGTACTCATCATAATCGGTGACCCTAATTCTTTTTAAAGGCTGTCATAGAATTGAGTGATTAAATGGGGATCTCTATAGGTAACAACTACTGATGAAACACCATGAATCCTTATGAACTTTCTAATATACAATAGGCCCATATCATCCAATTTAGCTATATCTATAAGTATAAAAATGTCAGCTAATTTGGTTAGATGATCAATCACCACCAAAATGGGTTTTATTACCTAATGATTACTAGGAAATCCAGCAATTAAATCCATGGAAACCTAATCCCACATCTATGTATGAATGGGTAATGGTTGAAGTAAATAAGAGGGACATTGATTCTCTTCCATTACCTGAAGATATGCATAACAACTCGATATGAAGTCGGGAATGTCATGCCTCATGTCTGGCCACCAAACCTAGTGATGAACATCGTATTACATCTTGGTCACCTTCGGATGAATGGTCCACTAGGATTGGTGGGTATCCTGCATCACTGCCATCCTTGTGGACAATGGAACCACTGAACGGGACATAAATCAAATTCCACCCTCGAGATATTAAGACCAATCATAAGATGTCTCCCCATCATGATGTAACAAAAAAGTATACTAACATAGCTCATCATAGGGTTTTCCCCACTGAATCAACTCTATAATGGGAGGATTCAACTAAACTGTCTCCAAGAACAAATCCGCATTGTTCTCTTTTGCCTGTAGGTTCATCTAGTAAAAGAGCCCCATCAGAGTCCATTCCTCAATGGTTGTCCTGTAATACTGCACTAGGAACAATTCCTCTCAAGATGTTGGCCACCACATTATCTGTCTTGTTGTATATATAATAATAATTTTGAATGCCTACAAATACTCAATCTATTGGTGCTTCCTCATGTTCATGTATTTTATGGAGAAAATATAGGATTAACATTTATGGAATGAGTAGACAAATAATTAATCCCCAAAATGATAATAGATCCAATTATTCAGGTCATGGATATCCACTACCAATTCCATTTCATGGGTCTTGTAATTATGTTCATGTGGTTTATGATGGTGAGATTCTTACGCCCCCATGTGATCACACTACATACGTACCAACCCGAGATCCATAGATGAAGTTCCTCAATAACCTATGTATCTCCCCCTAGACTCTGGAAAGATCAATATAGGTGAAGTAGTCAACTACCAATTCATCTCTTCAAAGCATGTATGACACGCTGGGCTCCACTCAATGTTAAACTGTTTCAGAGTGAGTGCGGTAATGGATCAGCAAGGAAGAGATAAATAATGAACAAAACGTCTATAATAACACGTCACACTAAGAGAAATTCTAAATTCAAACACATTCTTTGGCATCTCCCATGTCATAACTGCGCTGATCATCACGGGGTCCATAGAATCCCTCTGCTACAAAATCACATGACCCAGTAACATCACCTCTAAGATCTAAAAGGTGCACATCAAAATTTTCTCATGTATTTGGCGATCCCACATATTTCGCAAAACGATCCTCCAGATATTCACATTATCCACCATAGATCTAGAATAAATAATGATGTAATCCACAAATACCATGATGAAACAATCTAGTTACATGTGGAACACCTTATTAATGGGTTCCAAATAAAACATATAGAGCATTGGATAACTCGAAAGGCATTACCAAATACTCAAAACTGTCATACCAGCTTCAGAATTCCATCTATGGGATATTCACCACTTTCACCTTGACTTGTTGATGCCCTGAATGAAAATTTATATTGGAAAACAAATTTCCCACTTTAGTTGATAAAAAAGTCATCAATTTTGGGAAAATGGTATTAATTCTTAATCACTACATTATTCAGCTTCTGGTAATCAATGTATAACTGAAGGGATCTATCAGCCTTCTTCATGAACAACACTGATGTGGTCCAAGGATAGATGATAAGGTGAAAGAATCCTTTGGATTCCAAGTCATCCAGTTGTATATTCAATTCACCCAATTTTTTTGGGGACATATTATATGAGGTAGGAGACATCAGCTATACTTCTAGTGCTAAATAAAATGAGAACTCCACATCCCACTCTATGGGTAAGAAAGAAAATTCATCCGGAAATGCCTCGGAAAATTCATCCACTACTCGAGGAAGTCCAACCTCATGAGTACCGCCATTATCCTCTAACACGAGAAATGATAACAAAAATATAATATTTACCCATTCTAGGAGTGGCGGTCCCACATGATGAGACTGAGGATCCCATTCCCGAAGAAATACACGAGGACTCCCTTCATGTTTTATGAAACTCACCCACTGCTTATAAAAATTGATATATTCTTGGATGTGGACCAGCTAATCCATACCAATTGTTTACATAAAATAGTTACATGTTTAGGACTAAGAAATCCCACTCATTTTCGCCCCTAACATAGAGAGAACACAAGATTGACACTTAAGACCTTGTTCCTTCTTTTTACCCAATGTTGTTACCAAAACTATTGAAAAATATGCCATCTATATTGTAATGTAAAAAATATACACAATATTAGAAGAGATAAAATAAATATATGTATAAGTATTAAATAAAAAATTAGCTATAGTAGATGCAAGCACAATGGTAACTCGAACTATCATGGGGCCAGTATCATGACCCATTGGTGCCTGATCCACAACCTTAGAATTCTTGGCATCTAAATGAGAACAACCACTCTCATTCGGCACATTCCCTAATTGGATTTTCCCTAATGACAAATTTGTCTGACCACCATGTCCAGTAAACACAGGGCCCACCATCGAGGTCACCGTTGACTGAATAGACACTCCATTGGAATCTATAGATCCTACCCTACCATAATATAATATCATCACCATGAATACAGTCTAAAGTTTTCCAATTATTCCACACTAATGAGAATTACTACTAGGACATGTCCAACAAGAACATATGTGACCTTCCATCCCATAATTATGTTATAAAAAATATCTTGCATTAGAAGCTTCTGAAAAAATATTTCTAGACGGTTGGCCAGAAAAACCACCACCCTTATTTTCTTCCGCATCCCACTTCTTCTTTCATTTGAGGAACATCCATGACCCATAGATGAAACCCCTCTGGATAACCCATAAATTCATTTCTGATCCATCTTGACCATGAAATCATGATCAAATACATCAACATAGGTCCCCATCATTATAAATAATAGTTGAAGGTAAACATCATGTCACATCCCCTTCTCAAACTTTCGATTAGTCATATATTGATTAGAAAAAATATCAGGTGCGTACTACACAGGATCAGCAAAATGGTCTGCATATTCAATAACCAACTAATCTCCTTGGGAGAGATCCCAGAACTCCAAGGATCTGGTGTAGGTCATGACCTCATGAAAATACTTCTCATTCTAGCTATTATTGAAATCCATCCATCTCATCTGCTCATACTTCCACGAATGATGAACTGATTCCCACAACATTATATTGGGATACTGTAGCAATAAATAATAACATTTCACCTTGAAATCCTTAGGGGTGTCAAGAAACGCAAATATCCTATTGATCTTCTTGATCCTTTACTCAGATTCCTACTGGACCAGCATTTCCCGGAATGGCAGGATGACTATTCATTGAAATTTCATGAGTTATATACTTCCTTGGACTAGACGCATCCTCTCTATATAAAGAGGGAGCATAATACACTCCTTGTCCTAGAGGTTGAACAACATATAATACAGCTTCTACCAACCTCTAATCATTTGATGTGGGAGAAATCTCTCATGCATCCTCCTATGGGAGAAAGGGAGAACTCTGGGGAGGCATTTTGCTACAAAAAGCAACAGTCACAAGTTAAAACCTTTCTATAACCGTTCTGAATATTTTACCAATAGAATAAAATATAAATAAATTAATCTTTCCCCAATGACAAAATGAACCAACCACTTCACTCCCACCCAGTGTCTATGTGATGTCTATAGACTACATTTCCAACCATCAAGAGAAGACAAATTAAATTCCCAACATCCCATGCTGGCTCATTGGTATTTCACGAGGTGTGCTGGTCAGGAAACCTACTAATGGCTAGAACTCTGATCCCCAATTGTCATGACTCTTTTCTAACCTGAAACATACTATATAAAATGAACCAAAGAGATAAAAAAATCAAATACCATTTTTTCAAGGACATATCTGAGTCTTTATTTAAACCAGCGACCATCTCGGTCCATGGCATGGCCATAATGGTGTTCCCAATCCCTATAGGCTAGAACAAGTGTCCGAGTATAACAAACAATACCTAATACTAGTAGAAATAATCAAATATGGGGAATCACCCACAAGCCTAAAAGGTTCACAACCAAAAGGAGTTTAAATTTTATCTCAAAAACCACATCCTGGAAATGGGAATCACCCACAATTCATCTCTACAACACCACACCATGAAAATAGCTATCAACCCAAACTACCAAAACCAAAAACCTTTCCATTACTTGTGTCAAACATTTCCAAGTCTACTTACACCCAAAGGTGTATGTAGTGTGTCAGCCTATGACTAGTAGTATTCCACCCAAGCAAATATGCAATGCATTATGAATTATAATGTAAAAACAAGCATGATTTTATACAAGGGAGATTCTAGTAACAATTATAAGGAAAAAAGATTTAAATGAAAGACAGTTTTAATGAGAACAATTTTAAATAGATCACATATGATTTTGAAAATTTACCAAAAAACACTATTGTATGCCGCTTGTAGATTCACTATAGAAAATTAGAAGTAATCACATTAACTACCCTTGTCACTATCAAGTAGTGGGGCCCTATGTACCATGTAACTCAATGAAATGTGTTATAGGAACCAGGACCAAAAAATTTCTCACGTACGAGACACTAGAAATGAGATATGTGAAATGTTCTATTGGTCTCAAGTCATTGTCCATATATATTTAGTGTTTTAATCATCAATACCATTGTGTGAAACGAGGCCCTATCCACTTATGAATCACTAGCATCTTTTTCTTGTTCTCCCACCAAGATACCCAGATATCCCATTAATTCCCAAACATGTTTCACATAACACATAACACCACTTTCATATCCCAAATTTGACTTTAAAATCCTACACAGAGTAAATCATTACCCAAACAGGATTTGAAACACATATACAACTAATTAAACCTTTTATACAATTTATAAAAAAATTATGAATAACTGAAGGCTTTTCTACCCGAAAAATGCTCCCAATGTCCAGTTTTAAAATTAACCACACTTAACGTCTTAAAAATATATGATTTTCAGGCATCACATAATATAATAAAATAATTTAATAATTTATAAAATCATGCCACATAACGCAATAAGAGGTCACAGTAGAAAAACACTAAATTTCATGTAATAGTGACAATTTCAAATCAAACACAAATATAATTCTCATTAAAATAACTTTTTCTCCGCACACAATGATCATGCATCCTACTAAATTATACATGAAAGAACAATAAATTCACCAGACAATGTTTACACATGGAACCACCAACATTTGATGTATAAAACCCTAATAATTGGTGTGAATCATCACCCTCACATCAATTAAACCCCAAGTAAGAAAAAATGAACCCTAAACAAAGAGATTTATCGCAAACACCAATGATTAAAACCTAGGATAAAATCCATATATTCTGGAAAAATATAACTTTAAGAAAGAGGGAAGAAACTCTGATGGGAAGGGTGAAATAAAGGGGAAATCCACTTACGTGATGATTATTGAAGTTTACCCAACCAAAACCTATTAAATAAAAGGTTCCACGGGAGATTAAGGTATCTTGGAGGCCTTATATGTCTAAAAATCTCAAGTGGGTAAGAAAATAAGAAGCAGGGGGGATAAATTTGAAAATGGAAAAATTGGAATAAAAACAGTTTTACTTTTCTAGATTGAGTGCATAGTTTAATAGCATGTTTTCCAAACATGTACATGTTTTCATGAGTGTTTAAAATAACTAGGTCTAAGGAGCATGACTGTGTAGTAGTTGCGAATTGGGTTCTTCCTTATACCTCATAATTACCTAGTATGGGTTGTGGTTTACACTAACCATGTTCCAATCACCCACCTAGTTCTGCCCAACCAAAAAATTACTTTTTTCTCAAAAATTAAATGGAATCCTAGGTGGATAAGGTAGACCTAAAATAAAAATATAAAATACCTAAAAATAAATACATGAATTTTGAAAATTAGATAGAGATGGGAAGACTTCATGTATAATATATACAATACAATAAATGGTAATGGTGTGTGTGGTTAAAATTAGTGGAGTTTGGGATTCCCATATTCCCTTAGAAAAGTTTTTATGTTATAATTTATTCATTGAGTCAATAAAAATAACCCAATTTAAGGATATTTATGGATGACGATCCATTTAACATTTTTTTGTGTCGATGTGGGTGTGTTGGTGTTGTCTTGTTATTATTGGTGTATGATAACATTTAGTAGGCGTAGTTGATCATGAAGACGTTGGTTACCTCATAGAATGGGTGTTACTCATATATCAACTAGAGGAGTAGAACATTACAACCCACTATGACTGAGTTGTTATTCTAGTGGGAATCACATCGATTAGGGAATTACTATATGGGGAAGCAAGGAAGGATCATTGTTTTTTTACTTCACATAAAATATTACAGAATGGGTTGGTGATATCACATATGAATTATCTCTTCCTACATGATATTGAGGAATACAATATGTGTTTCAAATTCAATTACCCCAAATGTATGATTCATAACTAGTTCTTCTGATCCATTCTGAAAACATTGAGCTAGGGGGTTTTAATCAAATGATTTCATGATGTGTATAGTTTATTAATGTGGTAATGTTATTTTAGGGAATATAGTACATGTTGTATATCTTTTTTGGTAGTATTTGAATATCCAAGAGTTGACCAGAGAGAAATAATTATTTTTACAAGCGATGTGGTCAGGGGAATTTAGAAAATAACCCATGGTAATCTTTTTTAAAATGATAATCCCTTATTGGTGAATTTTATAAAATCCCAAGAATTAAAATAATGGTTTCAATTGTTATATTTTTTTATAGTCATTATTCGAAAATATTTGACTTGTTATGGGGTTAGTGGGGAATAAATCTGATTCATAGTAGGGTATTTGGATCACCAATATATAATTATAAATAGAGTGGTAATTTTATGATTATAGTATAAATAGTGTTTTTAGTGTCCTATGAATAAGATTTTCTGTGAATTAATTCTTACGAATTGGCTGGTGGAGGTTACACCGAGTGGTTGGTCGAGAATTAGGTACTCAATATTGGATGATATTATAGTAGATGGATGTTGGGTGAATTTGTATGGGTAGTTTTGGAAATTACCAAATGAACACTTTTTTAACATCCTCCCCCCATTCATCAACTACCACATTATCATGGTTTTATTTGGAAGACCTATACGACTATCTATGTACCATTAATCTACCCTCTTCCATGTTTAAGGACTCATTGGTTCTAGTGATATTCCTATTGTATGTCTTACATCATATTGTCCCTAGTTGATCAAATCTCTCTCTATTTAACTATTTTCCTTCACAAATCAATATTTACTCAATTTTGGGAATTATTTTATGGATTCTGTTGTTGAGTATTTAATTATATGTCATATCATGGAGATTATTATCCTTTATTATTAAGGATTTAATAAAAAAACATGATTCATAGTTTAATTTGTGTTATGTAGTATATCAAGAATACAAGTGTATGTGTCATCCAAATATTGCTATTGTTTTGGAATCAGCGTGACATGGTGGTTTTGAGTTTATTTAACTAACCTCGTTCTTTATTGATATGGATAAAATGTATTTGGTGTGTTATCTTCTATACTTATTCAATTTATTGTTGTATAGTTGTACACATATGTATATTAGGCCTAATATGTGTTGGTTGGGATTGGTTAAGGCTTGCGTGAACTTATTTACTTGATTATGGGATTGCGTGATTGAATAAGTCAATTATGACGGTGGTTTGTAATTTAATGTGGATTTTGAGAGTAACATAGAGGGTTTGGGATTGTAGTATCTTAGGGGATAGTATTTTTGTAATATCCTAACCATTAAAAATATTTATTTAATTTTATTATAGTATTCATTACACTCTTTAGATCAATACATGAATGGTTTTTCCATTTATGTTTTTAGGTTAATTTGTAGAATTTTGGATGCACATGGGTTATACACATTAAACACGTGCTTAGGGAAAGCTGTGTAGTTATCCCTAAGAATCCATGCACCATATTTTGAGGCACTTGAAGGGGGTGTTTAGTTTGACAAAACCAAGTTTCCACCACAACTCCAAAACCATGCCCCCACATGCAGAGGGTGGTTTCCTGGTTATTGAAAAATTTCCTAAATCATTCAACAATAAATGAATAATTGTTCACCCCATAATGTATGGATTCTTTATTAGGATTCGTGGTTTCTTAAAGTTTGTGTCCCTCTTATGAAACTAAGAACATTAGACTTTAATCACCTTCTATTTTAATTTAGTATTCCAAATCCAACTGTTTATGTACCTAATCCCCCTATTTGACATAACATGATTTCCTTCTCTCTGTGACACTCCCAAGATGATTCCCAGCATCCATGATCCACTATCAATGTGAATCAATGATCTGGTGTTGGAAATCAAACCCTCTAGAGTATTTAATTTCATCCACATTTAGATTCATATATATCCCTTATATCTTCTTAATTAGAGAGGGACAAATTCATATATTTTTTATGGTTTAGATCTAGGATTTAATGTCTCATATTTCTTTGGAACCTAAGAATATGTTTTTGATCCTAGATCCCCTCACCCATTGTGATTTTGATCATTATACAAAAAAGTAAGGGCTATGGGTTTGCAAGAATTCATCTACAATCCTATGGTCAGTGGTCTAGTATATAATTCACATAGTCATTATCATGATCTACAGATTGTAGTGATATCGTTGCATTTCCACATTGGTATATTTCATTTTATATTGGAAATAACAAATTAATTCCCATGTGATTGTAAGACCATTCATGAATCCCATTGCGCATGTTAGGATAATGAGACTAATTTGATGGAAACCCATGAGGTATTAAAATACAAACGATATCATGATTTCTGAATTATGAAAAAAGATAATTTTATTTATGAAATTGATCTAAATCCTTATTGCATGATTAATAATTAGACTTAACGGATCGTGTGGCACAACATATAAGGATTATTTAGTTTTGAAATAAATAATGATAACTTTATTAGTGGGTAATTTTTTTAAATTTTTCCCTCATGATGAAAGTGAAGAACAATGGTTCTATTTTAGGAATTAATTAGTGAACCATGTTGAGAATAGTTGATAAATGATTTAGAAATTTGCAACCACAAAATGTGTATATTAAAGTGAACAATGAGGTTTCCATTAGGGACCGATGCTCCAAATAACCTCAGGGCTCCAGAATGAGGCCCTAAGCCACCAATGTGTGTATATATATATATATGTGTGTGTGTGTTTATGAATGTGAACAATGGGGTGAGGGTAAGGTAATGGTTCTCCAAATTCCAATGGGATTTCAGAATGAGATTCTAGGCCCTTGATATATGTGTTTTACTGTGTGTCTGTGTGTGTTTGTTAATGTGAAAATGAGGTGTTGGTCATAGACTAATGCTATACATAACCATGATTCCTGACTGATACTCTTGGACCATGGTGTAGGATTGCAAAATGGAATGTAATAAAATTGAATAATTAGATCCATTTAAACAACAAATTTTGAAATCGATATGATGTTTGGTTAAGACTTCAGCATCTTCTAATGAAGGGTTGGTTGGTTTAGGTGTCATCATGAACCTAGAGATAATGTGGTTGGATAAATTATAATAAATGAGAGACCATAATACCTTATTTTTTTATCATTGTTTTTTATACAACATAAAAAATTATTATAAACAATATCTTTTAGAAACTATTGGTATATGACTACTGAAATTTAATCTCACCCTATATGAGCCGCCTGATTGGTAAATGAATAAAAATCATGAATGTAGGATAATATTTATGAAATATCTATATGTTAGATGGATGGATTTGGATTCAGGATCGGGCATGGATGATAGAACTAGGCATGATGGCTGGATCTTCATGGGAGTTTTAATCTATGTTTATTTTGGGTTTTCATTAGACACATGACACGTGTGTGCATTGAAAAATTTACTACTTTAGTATATAATCATTTCACTTATTTTGGATTTATTCATATGATGTTTTATATTATTTATTATCATTTATTATTATTTTGATGCTGTTTAATTATTTATTCCGTGGCCTCACATTTATAAATAGGTTATAGTCTCCCCATGTAACATGATATACACTCACAGCCAGCTGGTAGCATATAACATCAGGGGAGGTGCGCATGATTCTATGTGTAGAACCATCTTGGGGTACTAGTACGTGGTACCTTAGTCAAGTGGTTACAATGTTGTATCATAGGAGGACTTTACATCATTTTTTATTGTCATAACATTTTTTAATGAAAGACATGATATTATAATAAGACGATCCTTTTTCATGATCTCACACAGGGGAGTAGTTAAATATTTTTTGGAGGAAAAACAATGTTTCCAAGGCTTGATTATTGTTCATGATGTTTTCTATTAAAGTTAATTTTTATTTCACCTTCATTAATGCACCTATTGTCTGATTTTATTTATTCTTAGGATCTTACTCTATTAAAAGTATGGATTTCAAGTTAACTATAAAAGATTTTTTCTAGGAAACGATTATTTTATGCAATAGGACTATTTTAGTCACAAACAGCAACGAAATAAATAAGGATTTTTTAGGAAATGCAATTTAATTTCCGTGTTTTATGTATTTAAAATAATTTATTCCTATAAATAAAATTATAATGGTTAAGAGAAGTTAAATGTTCTAATTTTAAATCCTTAAAATAGGTGTTGAATGTGAAAACTACAAATGTGAAATGTAGTTTACACATTTTTATCCAAGGCCTTGGTTAGGGATAGTTGACGGGAGGGATATTTCCATGGTATCGACTTAGGGGAAGTGTATGGAAGATGAAATGTTATTAATTTTTTGGAACTTCTCTTGGTTAGTTTTTAAGGATCTATTATGTGTCCTAGGATGTGTTCATGGATTTTTAGAGGAATAACTCTATGATAATGACATTTAGTATTATGACAGGAAGAAATTTCTAGAAATTTTTCTCCAGTAGTGGAAGTAGGCCCCCCAATATTTCTAGTTTATGATCTAGGAGACTAGTTATTTTATAAATTTTCTCTCTTTATGTAGTTAATGGAATGATACTGATTGAAGGATATTTGAAATATGTCTTATTTTACCCAATATTTCATGTTACATAACCCTCGTACCTATACTAGATATGGTAGGAACGGGGAAGATGGTTTGATTATTCCATCCAAAATATCCTAGATCATTTAGAAAATCCTATAGAAAATTGAGTAAAATTAGAAACATATATGGTGCCTGGTTCATTAATGTGCTACTAGGATTTCTAATCTCACAATTGGTATTTATAAGAAATGGTATTGAGTGATTCTCTAGATATGTTCTTGGAACACATTTACATATACCAGCACAAGTATGTGGTGGTAGTTGATTTATTGGGGACAACCCAGGGAAGCATTTCAGTGATATAAAATAGTGTTTTCTTTAATGACTTGAAGAACATTGATCCAGTGCTGGAAGGAGATGAGGTAGGTACAAAGGGATATATTTAGGACATAAATAAATGTGAGAATAATTCATTACTTATAATATTCCATTTAAATAAGTCTTCTAGTATGGTCAATAAATATATCATATTTGTGGGGAACCTGAAGGAGAAATCTAGTGCACTGTTCGGGTGCATGGTTATTCAGACAGTTTAAGCTTCCCATTATAGTGTTCCTGGGATATTTTTATCCACTAATTTTTTTAATAAATATTTCCAAACAACTATTTTATAACCCTAATCACTCATATTTGACATAACATTACATAAATCACTATTAGAGTCTCCATGGAGGTTTCGTATGCTCCTTGAACCTCATCTAGTGAAAATTGATTATTTATTGGAAGAAATTTAATACTCCATGGTGTGTAAATTAATCCTTATTTATATTATTCTCTCTCTTTCCTATATTCCACTTTTGAGAGAATATAATTCCCCAATTTTTAATGTTTTATATCATTGTTTTAATAGATATTGATATAATGTTTTGATTTTAGATATCCTTCACCACTGTGAATTTGATCATTCTACACTGAATTAAGGGCCACATGTTTCAAATAATTTTTCAATGATCTTGATGTAGGTTATCTAATTTGTAAATCTCATTGTTCTGATCATTATATCATTCATGTATTAGTAAAATTTCATTTACTCATTGTGAAATTTTATTTTAAATAGGAAATTACAAATTGACACCCTTGAGATTATGAGACTCATCATGGATCCCTTTGGACACATTGGTATTTCGAGAAGAGGCTTTACATAAACACATTGGGTATGAAAATAAATGTGATATGGTGATGTATGGATTGAATGAAATGGAAATATGGCTATATAAAATTGAACTAAATCCTTTGTGTCTATTTAATAATGGTATTTAAAGGGATGTTTTTCTTAACCATGAATGGTTTTCTATATTTGAAATAAATGATGATAAATGGATTAATGAGAATTTTGTTCATAATTATAATGATGACAAAAGTAAATAACCATGGTTGTGTTTTATATTTTAATCAGTAAACTATATTGAGAATGGTTTTTAAATTATTTATGAATGTGGAACCATGATATGTGTATATGCATGTAAAAATTGAGGTGTAGGTTAGGGAATAATTCTTTAAATACTCATAAGGTCTCATACTGATGCTATAGGCCCCTGATATACATGTATATATATTTTTCAATGTGAAAAATTAGTTTTCGGTTATGGATTGGTTCTCAAAATACCCATGGGGTTCCACACTGATACTACATGGCCAAGAAATATATATATATATATATATATATATATATACCTGTGTGTGTGAGAGAGAGAGAGAGAGGGAGTGTGTGTGTGTTAATGTGAGCATTTAGGGGTAGGTGAGGGACTAATTATCCAAATACCCATGGGGTTCTAGGCTGATACTCTAATCCCCAAATGTGTTATTGTTAAATGTAATGGAATTAAATAGAATAATAAAATCCCCAAAAATAGTAAATTTTGAAGTCACAGTAATGTATCTTTTATACTTCCTCACATTCTGATGTAGGTATGATTGGTTTATTTGTAATAATGAACCCAAAGATAATTTTTCTCTATAAATAATAATAAATGAGTAACATATTTACATTATTATTTTTTTCATTATTTTCTATAAAATTGAATACATTGTTTTGGAGGGAATATTTATTCGAGAACATTGGTGGTGGCCTTCTACATTTTACTTCACAACCTAACTAGGCTACCTAGTTAGTACCAAAATAGAATTCATATTTACATGATTGGATAAGGGAAGGATCCCCTTGTTTGATGGATAAGTTCATATTCATGATAGAGCATGGATGAGGGAACCTAGAATCATTTCAGTACCATTTTGGGAGTTTCTCGTGCTTCTTTATATTGGGGTTTCAATAGGCACATGACACATTTTTTGCATGACCTATGAACTACATTGGTTAATAGTAATTTCACAAATTTTATATTTATTCACATGATGTTTGAAATTATTTATTACCATTGCTTATTATTTGGATATTATTTATTTATTTCATCTATGTTCACTGTATCATAAATATGTTATAGTCTCTTCACATTAATTATTGCGCAGACACTACTAATAAGTAGCCTCTAGCATACAGGTAGGTTCACCTGAGGTCATGTGGTGAATTGTCTTTAGGAACTAGTATGTGGCACATGTTTTGGGGTGTTACATCTATGGTATAATTGAGTTGTGATGTTCTATTGAGATAGTGGAAAAAAATTTACATTTCATGCTTATATATTTTCTATGATGTTTTATAATATGTATTGAGACTAAATATTATTTTAATCATGTACTAAGTGAGACTATAGAGGATTGTGACATAATGGTATTGGAATATGTGTAATTTAGATGACTTGTTTGAGGGGTGTGGGAACTGAGATATTGATGTGTTTTAAATACCAATAACATAGTATCCCAATGATGGTACTTACATTGTTACATTGGAATAATACATAAGGAATCACATCCCAAATGATCTAATATTTTTGTATATTAGGTAAACTATAATCATACATGAAATTCACATTACAATTTAACATAAAAAACTCAAAGTAATTTCTTTAATAGATCAGTATATTTTATTTTCTTATCCGTGTATATAGGTAGAAAAACACTAGGGTATCATAGAAAAAATAACACATAATTATGGGGGGATCTCATATGCTTTGTATGGGTAAGTTTACATCGAAATATATCATTAATAAACATGTAATAATCAATATCAAAAGGTATAAAACTGAAGAAAATTCTATTTGATAAACAAATGTGCATAATATGGAAGGAATAAATATGATAAAATATTTCCATATATATAATCACACAATCTTGAAACATTTAAATGGATATTATAACTAATCGATTAATCACAAGGAACATCAATAAATTGTCTTATAATGAATGAATGCATAATTTTGGACATTATTACTATACTATGACAACCATGTTCCAAAATATCATACATGAATGGCAACAGTCTCTTCCAAAAACCCAAGCTAGTTTGTCAAATGTGACCTAAAGATTCATTGTGGGGATATGAGAGCAATCCCTCATCAATAATTAAGTCAAATTCACTCCCCAGAAGAAATGGGTGAAATATAATAATCATAATAATTCATACTTAAAAACTAGCATATGAAATTTTTATAATTAACAAAATAAATAATTATTATAATTAACTAAAAAAATAATTATAAATGGGATCAAACTGATATAACCCATATCAAACTGATTATAATACATTTTGAAAAATAATATGGAATATATAATTCAACAATTTCCCTTATAGTCAAGATGTACAACATATTCATTTTTTTGTTGAAGAATATAAATACAGTAAAAATTTCATAAAAAATATACTAGTGGAAAATAAACATTCAAAATACTGATTTAATCATTAATACATTTAGTGATCTTGATTTTGGGAAATTCAATACATGTTGTACATGTTAAAATAATTTTCCCATTCTCATTTATGTTAAATTTTAAAAATGATGTGTTTATAAAATGACATGATGATTCCTATTTAAAAATTTCAAAAAATTAAAAAATGAGAATAATGTATATAATAAATAATTTTGAGATGGTTAAAAACATTTTTGAAAACATTTTTAGAAATAATGTTTTCCAATGAAAAAATATATCTTACCTATTATATATATAACATAAAATTATCAAAATAAATTTCTAAATAACAATAAGTTAAAAATAGAGGAATAATGGGAAAATTAAATGAAATGATCATGAATATATAGAGAACCAAATATATTATTGTAAACATATAAATATCAAAAATCTACCCAACATGATACTTAAAAAATAATCGAATACTGATGAGATTTTAAATCATTCCCTAACCACTTTTAATACATTTGAATTATAATATCCTTCAAATGAACAACATAAACTGAAACATTAAATTGATTATGTCAAATAAGATCACAATATAAAATTTAAAAAGCGGAAATTTATACACAATAAAAATGAACCAGGTTGTAAATATGACACAAACCTTATGGATGTAACATTTAGAGGATAAACCATTATATTAGTTTCAACTGCATTTATATGTATCAGAAATTCATTTCTATCAAAAATATTTGAATTTTAAAAATATTAAATAACCATAATCATATATATCATTTCAAATATGTTTCTATTATAACATTATACCACATGTCTGTTAATAATATTTAATTAATTTCATTTTTTCACATGTCAATTGCATTTTACTCACAGGTGTGTCGGTTAATGAAATATAATGTTATTGTGAATATGATATATTTCAATAATCTATTGGATTATATTAATTTTATAAATATTTTTTTGATTAACTATATAAATACTTATAACCATTAATTAATATTTTACCTATAAAATGAATCGTGTCACTTCGTAGAGAAGTTTATCCATACATACATAATTGGATGATATCATTCTTGTTAAGTGTGAAAGTGTAAGGAATATACGATATAATAACTTTGAAATTGATATCATATAATATATATCACATATATTCATTATGATAATATTTATTACTTTCACATTAAAGTGTTAGTGAAAAAAGAATCGCAACTCCTCGCAAGGTTGTAGTCTTCCATACACACGAGAAATGTTATCATATTTTAAATAAAATCAAAATTGAGAAGTTATGTGTTAAATTAATACTCTAATTTAATTATTAATATATATATATATATGAATTAAATCTATTATTATATCTGTCTATGAGATTGTTTGATGGAAAATGAGTAACATATACTGGAAATGTGGTCGTCTATTATACACATGATTGAAAATTTCATCTCTCATTTGAGGGAAGTGGAGACACATAAAAATTATAACATTAAAATAATAACAGCCGACCATACATTAAATACATGTTTTTGTTAAAAATAATATTTTAATATGTAGTTATTGATTTAAATGAATAAAGAAAAACAATTAAATTTGAGAATACCTTAAATTATCATAGATAAACCTCCATTTGATCACTTCATAAGTCTCTAGGGTTGGATATTTGAAAATAATAATGTCTCAATAGTTGAAAAGTATTTTGGGGAGGTTTTTTAAGGTTTGGTTGATCCCAATGTGTTGAGAGGTTTCAATAAGTGAGGGGAGTCAGTTCCCTTTAACAAATTAGGAGGTGTGTCATCATTTTTATGTAATAAAAATAATTTAATAATGTAATATATCTCATGTAACCACCATTGAAATTACCCAATAAAAATATTTTTTTAGTAAACATACTTTCATCGATATATTGGGATGAATGCAACACTGAGTTTCAATAATGAACAATTCTATAATTAAATATTCTTTTAACATATCGATTATAAAAGAGCCATTAAATTAGAGGGTATTAATAGAACTAAATAAATTATCAAAAATAAATATTTTATACATGTAAATATTATTTTTATTTATTTCAAATAAAAATATGTATTCTGCTGAAGAAAATGAAATATTTTTAAATACTCTATATTTTCTAAAAGCTGGTTTAGTCACACATTTCACAGATAATTTAAAATTAGTTTTAACCATTTTAAAAAAATTGTTATAATATTCATCACATTTTAAACCAACATATCTAAATTATCTTATGATGATTTTTTTTGTTTTTTTAATATATCATTTTTCAATGAATAATGGAAAATAGTGAATTTTATTTGAAAAATATCATTTCAGTTAAATTTGTTATGAATATGAATTATCTTTTAAATTGGTTTTATATTAAAAAGGGTCAATAATATATAAATTAATAAAATTATTGTCATTGTAATAATTTTAATATTTAATATTTTCATAAAACATTTTTAAACGTTTGAACATTTTCAATTTGAAACCAATCAATCTTGTCGTGTCTATGGGATTAATTTTAAATTAAAATTTCCATTTATACGGATGTAAATTGTTAAAATTTATTTCCAATTTTAAATAATCATAATTTAAATTATCTATAAAGGATAACAAAATTCATCCCAAGAAGAACTGAAAAAAAGTAAAAATTCATTACCACACTTAAGGTGAAATTGGCTTTATTGGGGGTCAATTAAGAAAATACAGATTAAAATGTCTTAAACACTTTTCTAAAATTTATATTATATAAATATTTCTATCCAATAATGAATAATTATATTTAAATCACCATTTTGGAAACATTTTTCTTGTGGAAAATGTGGGTAAATATTTTTTTATCAAAAAATGACTTGTGTGCCACTCACCTTACTAATAAAAGGGAACCCCCTCTTTTCATTTCTAAGATATATAATCCATTTTGGCTCTGAAAATAAGTACCCAAATTACTTCCCACATCCCATAACCTAATATTATATTCCCTTTGTGGGTCATAAATAATTTCTCGAAATAATTTAGGAATATTCCTAAAGAGGTGGTTTGGGAAGAGATAAAATTCCAAAATATGGGTTTTTTCTTCCTACACCTCCTTTAACAATTATTAATAAATGATAAGAAAAAACACCTCAGCATAATACATATAATTATATTTTCTTATGTTAAAGTAATTATGTACAACCATACCCACTTCCATTAAATTGTTTACTAAATCATCATTTGTGTGTCCTGTAAACTACCACATCATGAACCAATGTCATTTGTTTTATCATTACCCCCACTCGTGGATATGTATGGTGATAAATATGATGTATATATATGATATTTATTCCATAATTATTCATTTTGAGTCATTATATCATATATTAATTTTTATTTTCCTCTACATATGTAATATGATATCGTCTCTCATGTGTATGAAATACTTCCGCATCAAGAAGTAATGGGGTTCATCATTCACTAATGATTTCCATAGAAGGTGATAATGATAGAGATATTTATTATATGTGATATAAGTTAAATAATTATTATATTCATGATGTATTTATTTTCATTAAACAACCCATTAAAGAGCATGATCCACAACTACCCCAGCTCAACCCCATAGGCCTTGGATGGAGAGAATAACCGAATGTTCAACTAACATGAGGAGTCCTTTGACAAAGTTCATGTACACATGCACGTAAATAACTCAATGAAAAAGTGTTATGGAAATAAATAAAATAATAACAAATACTACAAAAAAGTAAAACAAGGATGGAAATCTAAACAGATTGAAGTATATTACTATATACCAAAATGTAAAATTGAGATAAATACTTGACTAACCGAAAAAGATGTACCATCATTACAGAAAACTAGAAAAATTAAATCTATATTAGATCATAGCTCTTGAATCGTAATCTATGACAATTGTACGTGGTCCAAGAACCACTTATCCCTGTGCTCCTTTTAAATCACAATTTACATTCCCATCATCTCCACAAGACATGACATGTTTTGGGAAAATCCAAAGCTATAGTAAGTATATACATATCCTGTATAACACACCTAAAATGGTGAAGGGGGAGTAGTAAGAGATACAAATGAAGTGGAAAGATGTATATGGATTATTTTCCAGTAAAAGAGTACAATTTAACCCCAATAGAGAGGGAAAGTAAATACATACAAACACAAGGAGATTGAAATGGTGAGAAGATGAACATATCTTCTGGTTTTCTCTATATATAGTAAGAGATTAGACTCGTCAAACCATGAGAAGATAGAAATAGAAGTACCATGGAATACCAAAGATTTATTCACCTTTCCTAGAAGGGGAGTAACCAGAACCGACATAATGGTTACCAAATAAATAAAAATACACACACACACACACATATATATGGGCTCTATCAAAGAAACCCTTATAAGAATATGGTTGATATCCATTTCATAAATTTTCCCAAGAATATGAGTAACAAAAAGACCCAAGTGTAATCCATCTATGATGACCAACATTCCACATATCTATCATGAACACCGAAGTCAAAGGGACGCACTCACCAAACCATTATATTGTCCTCTTTTGGTGGCACAAACTTGGCCGCCTGGTTTTCAGTTGTATCACAAAAATTCATCATGGTGGGGAAAGTGTCTCTCTTCCTCGTGATTATAGAGATACACAAAACCAAATCTCATCACTCCGAATCACATTCTATGATTTTTAATTACCATTTAGAGGACTGATGCCTTATACCAATAGGGGGATTCAACTTTGTGTCTTTATAATAATTGTGAAGGACCCACACCCTAGTGCAATAGGGGAGTATCGTCTCTATGAATATTGGACCGACACCATGGTGTCACCATATAATTTCATCTATATATATATATAACTAGTAAGGATGAATGAATCTGTAATTTAATAGGGGCGTATCATCTGCATGGATAGAGGACCCCTAGTATTGTGTGATAGGGGAGTTCCATATCTATCTATAAAACCAGTATGGAGGACCCACACTCTAATATAATAGTTGAGAAACACCCCCATCTATTGAGGGCACACACACTGATACAGAAGTGGAGTACCCTCTCTAACTCTATATGAAATGTGGAGGACCCTCATTCTAATACAATAATGGATTGCAATCATTAAGGATAGATGACCTAAACATTTTTACGATAGCAATGTACTATCTCTTTCTAAACTCTATCATGATCCAACCCAATCACTGCCATCATCAAGTGAAACCTAATGAATCTTCATGCGCGAAGCATCTCACATCATATCTACAATTTTAATTCCAAGGTCACCATCACGTTCTACATAAAAAACACTCACATAGGCAACTCATATGCCAAATTTCGTGTTGAAGTGAAGGAGATATATAACTATAAAATTTCCTCAAAAGCGGTACAAAACCTCTTTGGGGACCCACATGGTGCATGGTCCTACTCTACTATATATCTATTCCATTTCCAGAACATAATTTTTTTCCTTGTAGAATAACATGGAATGTAATGGTACTACATGATATTTCTCTTCCACAATCCCGATGAACACACGAGGCTCATCATGTAGGATCCCAAGTGTTTATAGAATAATAAATTTTCATTTAATTTTATATTTCTGAATATGATATTTGTATTTAATTATAGGGTATTATTTGTCTGATAACGTACTCAACACACAAAAATGAGTTTCTTTGAAATCTCTCGTTTCACAAAACATTGAGTTATACCGAAAAATAAGATATTATTATTATTATCCTAAATGGTAGTTAAGGCATATCCATAGTATATTTAGGAATAAGAAGAGTTAACTATATTATTGTGTTACATATTTTTTAATTGTTTTTAAATTTATCAAAAAATTATTATAGGCTTAAAATAAGAATGATCCCGATTGTAATCATGAAATAATCTAATATTTTTAAAAGTATGATTTACCACCTTTTGATTGGGAACCCATTTTAAATATTTGTTTCTTTAAAATTTATATGTTTTATTTGGAAAAATAAAATTCTTCTATATATGTGGGACATTAAAATAATCGTTGGTTAAATTTTTGGTAATTTTATGATAATGTTTATTTTTAACGAATATTGAAAATATGACATTTTCTATCAAAACTGCCTTTTCATCTAATTTGTTTATATAATTAAATTGTACATTTAATTTCTTTTGATGTGTAACTAGAATATATTTTCATCATTTAATCCAATTTAGGTAATTACAATTAATTTAACTTTTAAATTGGACATAAACAAATGTCGATCTTTTGATAGTTATTACATTTTATAAACCCACATTTTAGTTTTGACAAGGTGAATTAATTTTAAACTATTTACTAAAAATTATATGTATTGAATTTTGAAAAATTGACTCTATATTTGGAATTATAAGTTCTGAATTGTGAAAAGGGTAGCTTTTCTTTTTTGACATTATTAATAGTAACGTATATAAATATTTTTATTTAACATGGTTTAAGTGTATATCTATGAAATAAGGGAAAATAAATAATATTATAATAATATTATAATACCTCCTCACATGTCACAATAATATTGGATTAGATATTTCTGGCCATTGACATCATTGGGTCAATCTATTTACCCTGTGGATCTAGTGGGTATGATAATGACATTTTATATTAATTATTTTGTAGTAATGATAAAAATAACAGAAAATGTATCTCTTTAATAAAAATAATTTAAAATGGGGTCATATAATTGATCAATTATAGTATAAAAAGTAATTATAAATTTAATAATGTTTACAACCTCGTGGTGTTTTATTTTTAATTGGTAGACATTAAATAAATAAATTTTATTATGACAAAATGACGATTGATTGATTTCTTCATTAATTAATTATTTAAATAAATGATATTATAAATATTAAAATAAATGTAATTTCATGAATTATATTCCATCCAGTAATTTTATTTATTATATGGACATATTAAATTTGTGTTAATGACTTTTTTATAAGGATCCGGGTTTTTATGACTGTAACCAAAATGAATAACTTAATAGTATCCAAATTGACATAAATGAGTTTTTAAAACAGTTAAAATTTTATTAAATGATATAATAATGATAAAATCAAAAATTTATCCAACTGACTTATATAATATTTATAATTTCATTCAGGATCATCTTATTGATCTCTTGGAGTTTTATTTTATCTATAGTTACAATATATTATGAAAATTTATAAAGACCGGGTAATACATAATGTTTTTTACTAAGGGTAAATGCTAAAGAATGAGGTTAATTTTGTGACCTAAACTTGTGTAAAAAAATTTTTTTGACAGTTTTTTAACCCAAAATCATCTTATATTTTAAATAATTCAATTTGGGATCAATTGAAACTGAAAATAAATTTATAATAAAATTACATTTCAATATCTTCTTAATGTGCCGGTCTCCCCTCTTTTTAAAGGACATCACTTATACCCACTTACTCACACCTATAAGGCCTAGTGTATTGCCTATATTCTTCTAAAATAAGCTCCAAAAATCCCTAACTTCCTCCTATAAGTCTTACAATGTAAAGAAGAATATTAAATAAATTGTTGTGGATCAAATCAAAAGAAGTTACCCGATTTAGAGGTATTGTCTTATCTCAACTTTCATTCCGTTATTTTACTTATCCACTACCTATTCTCTTCATATTATATAATTATATAGCTACACCAGTATCATAAATATATGTGGATTTTTTATGATAAGGTTTTGGACTAAACATACAAAAAACGCCTTCTAATGGATACGAACATACTGTTTTAGCGTACGGAGAACTGCTGCCTCCTGAAACGATGATTTTTCAATTTTTACCTATTACCTCTCATGGTGTTAATTATTATGATAATATATTTATATATTATATTTATTATAATTATATTGTCTCTAATATTATTTATTTTTCATTTACATCATATCTTTATGTTATCCTTAATGTGTAAATATGATAATTTCATTTGAGGGAGAGCAAACTACCACCCTCTTAAAGTGACATGTCATGTTCATGACATACGTGGAATGCATAATTGATTTTGTTAATGAACATGTGTAACATTTATAGAAAATTATATTATACTGGAATTATAATATATCAATGAGTCATTTAGTTTTCATTCCTTTAAATATGAAAAAAAATTAATGTATCGTTCATACGTAAATACGACATAACATCTCCATTCACGGTGAATTTCAATTCTCATATCCAAATGTTATGTATGATTATAAATAAATATAAATAATAGATATATATTATATTTGAATGTTGAATACTATTTGAGTGATAACGGTATATTGACCGCATATAAAATTTGTAACTATATCATGTTCATTTTTGACTGATGTAGCGAACACAAAAAAATGACCATTATGAACATGAGTAATTATATGATTTCCATAGAAAGGTAATAAGTGATATAAAAGGAATATTAAACATGAATAATATTATGAAGAAATTCAAAATTAACATATTTTTTATTATTCATGAATATAAAGAACGAACGAGGCAATTCGGACTCAAGGTAAGTGACTTCTTCTCAATCTTCATTAATCGATGCATCCTTTGGTTTATATGTGACCTTATTTTATATAGTTTATAATTATACCATTTTCGTATAATTTAATTAATTTTTTTTTCAAAAATCATATTTTTCTAAAAAAAAATTTACTAAATGAAAAAAGGATTTTATCATTTTAACGTACGTAGAAATAATAACCTTTATACCACCATGGCTATTATTTGATATTTGGATCCCATAAAATCCTTAATGGTTTTAAAATTAAAATAAATTCCATATATTCATTTAATGTATTTTTTTATTTAAAATGGTTTTGAGAGAGCATTGATTATATCTTGAAATAATATATTCTGAATCCAATGTTGAAATGTTTTGTTTCAATTATTCAATTTTTATATGTTGTGATTTTGTTATGGTTCATGGAAATTGTTTACATATATAGGTGGTTCTGTGATAATCCAAGGGCGGGTGAGCATTATATAAATCTCTAATTCGTTGGGTAATGTGACAGATGTAAATGATAATTGTTCTCCTAATAGATTTACTGAATGTTCTGTTATTTTTATTCCAAATGTAACTCCCTATGAATATGTGAATGCTGCAATGTACGTATGTTCTAAATGAAACAATTTTATTTTATGATTTCTATGTGTTATAAATAAATATTAGTATTTCATGAGGTTTGTTAAAGTTCTTATGTTTTATGATTGATCTTATGTGTAATGATTGAAAAGTATTATTTCATTGATTTGTAAGTATTCATAGACTAGTGCTTTATTTCCTTATATTATATCCCTGGAAGAGTTTTCTATGCACGTCCCATGTATTTGAAATGTTTTTCATATGGTATATAGAAATGTTATAGAAAGGAATTTTTCCAGAAGATTTTTAACTTCGAAATAATTTTTGTTTTATTTAGTTATTTTTATTGTAGTGAAAAAATTGGTTAGAGTAGAAGAGTCTAATTTGTAATATTTGAGATGTAATGTAATAGTTATCACCTAATTATCTAAAAATATAAACTAGAAAATATTAAAAATGTTTAATTCCTAGATTAACTCATGATTATGTAATGATTAAAGATAGGGCTATAAATTTGGTATCAGTAGTTCGTTTAAATCACTTTAGGAGTTAGGTTATTGTTAATGAAAATATATTTATTCAATTTAATGTATGGTAATATTAAAATGATATAGAATTTAAATATTACCATGTTTATTCCTCTAGTTTATGTTTCCGTTAATAATGGGATTCCATAGAGGTATCTTATAAACTATTATCGGACAATATCAGGAGAAAAACAACCTTCCAAATCAGCAACCAGAAATAATCAGAATTGGAATTGAACTTATTATTGCAGTGGTGGCCCAGTTGACTCGGGATATTACTGGGGGTGGTATCCATGAATGATATCATCCAAATCAATGAAAATGGAACTTGTTATTAGTGGATCATTTCATGATGTAACATCCCCCATCAGTCATAGGATCATATGCATATGTTCTAGATGATGGGTGGATTAATGCACTGGAAAATATTTCCGATGTCATTGGGTGTTCAGAAAATCATTTGGTTAGTCTCATTGTTTACCATTTTGAAGGTGAAACGGATCATTGTTGGTACATTGATAACAATATATGGGATAATGAGGATATTTAATATACTCATTGGGAATAATTCAATGGTATATTCCTTGAGAAATTACTTCTCAAGGAGGTTTGACGTAGGATGGAAGAAAAATTCATGGAATTAAGTCTAGATGATGACTCAATGGATACTAATGATGAAAAATTCACTATATTGGAAAGTTATTCTCCAAATTTCATATGGGATCTTGATCATAAAATATATCATTTTACTCAAGATTAAAGGCAATGTATCGATGTTCATTAGCTTCTCATGAGGTACAAATTTATAAAAAAACATGTTCAATGTGTGGAGAAGGTGGTATAAAACTTATGTTTACAGTTTGTGAAAATATTTGGTAAAACTCACACTATGGAATGCCTTTTGAATTATGTTAAGTTATTTTGATCTTGTAAAATGGGACATAAGGCTTGTAATTTCACTGGAAAAGATCTGGGTAGTGGTAACACAAAATCTGATTTACAATCTGTAAAGTGTTTTATATGTAATAAAATGGGTAATTAAAAAAATGAATTTCCGACAATGTACTGAAATGATGGAAAGTATATGGACTAAAAGAATAAAGGGGCGTTGAAATCTTTTGCAACTGCCTCAGCATTTGTTAGCCCATCAAATGAATATTATCAGGTACGCTATTTATTTAATTAGATTATTCCAATGTGTTGTATGATTACAGGTCTAGACATTTTTTCATTTCTTATAGTTTTTTTAGTAAATATGGAATTAAATGTCATGATATGAATATTGATCTTGAGTTAAAAACACCTAGAAGAAATGATGAGACATATATAAATTATATGATCCTTCCTGTCCTTGTTTGTGGAATGAATCTACCTGAAAACCATATTGTTTTGTCTCTAGTAGAGCTTGAAGTTATTTTGGGGATGGATTGGATTTCTAGTAATCACTATAAGATTGACTGCAGAGCTATATAGGTTCATCTTCCAAAAAAACTCTATTTTTGTACTATAATGAACACTTAATTTTGATTACATATCTGGAAGATGTAAAACTAGTAAAATATGGAAATGAATGTAACCTTGAAAATATTGTTGAGAACAAAGGAACTATTCCGGTTAATCATGTTCCTGTATTCAATGAGTATCTTAATGTTTTTCTAGATGAGTTTCTTATTATAATACCATATTGTGAAGTTGAGTTTACTATGGAATTTGTTTCTGATGCTAAGATAATTTCAAAACACCCTATCAAATGGAACAAATTAAACTTTGAGAGTTAAAGTATAAATTGCAGTCATTATTAGATAAAGGTTTCATTCTACCAAGCACATCTCCAAGGGATTCTCTAGTCTTGTTTGTTAAAAAAATATGGTTCAATGAAACTTTTCATTGATTATAGAGCCTTGAATAATATCACTATTAAGAACAAGTATCATTTTCCTCACATCGATAATTAGTTTTATCGTCTCTATGGAGATCCGTATTTTTCAAAGATTGACACGAGGTTGGGGTACCATCAGTTGAAAGTAAAGGAATCTGACATTCTCAAGACTGGGTTTCGTACTAGATAAGGCCATTATGAATTTTAAGTTATTCCTTTATGGTTAACCAATGCACCTGCAGTATTCATGGATCTTATGAATATAATTTTCATTGAGTTATTGGATGTATTTTCAGTTTTATTTAATTATGATATTTTTGTATATTATAAAAGTAAATAGGATCATTAAAGTCATTTAAGGGTTGTCGTAAAAACCATAAATGAAAAGAAACTATACGGGAAATTCAGTAAGTGCGAGTTTTGGTTAAAGAAAAATATCATTCCTTGTTCAAAGTGTTTGTAATGATTTCATTACTATTGATCATGATAAAAAATGTTTTTGAAGAATTTACAAGAACGAAAAATATAACTGAGATGCACAGTTTTATTGGTTTAGCAGGTTGTTACTATAGTTTTATTTAATATTTTTCATGGTTATCTATTCCACTGATGTTGTTATCTCAAAATGGTTTTAAGTTCATCTAAAAAAATAATGTTATGAATGATTTCAGTAATTTAAAGTATATTATTGATTGCTACAGTATTGTCACTACGATATAGAAATGATTAATTTGTTATCTATAGTGATTCTTCGTTGAAAGGGCTTGTCCATGTCCTAATAAAAAATGATTAGGTAATTTATTATGGTTCAAATCAGTAGAAAACTCATGATTTGAATTACCCTATACATGATTTGGACATAGATGCTATTAATTTTGATTTAAAAATTAGGAGGCATCATCTGTATGGAGTAATGTTTGGAATGTATACAAATCAAAAATGTATGAAGCATATGTTCATTCAGAAAGAATAAAACATGAGAAAGAGGAGATATCCAGAATTATCAAGGTTTATGATTGCACGATTCATTTACATACAGGAAAATAAAATATAGTGGATGATGATCTGAGTTGGAATGGTAATTCTACATTAACCATGCTACGTTTGTAATGAGATATTTGGTCTTTTACTTGAAATAATTTGGAATGGATGTTGTTGGTGCAGGGAATTACTCTATTTTGTTATAGGAGGAAAAAAAATCATATCTTTCAGACAGAATTAATAAATTACAGAATGAAGATAGTGAGTTGCAGAAAAAAGGAATATTTTTTTAAAAATGTTAAGTTACCTACATTTAACATTGATAAAGACTGCATTGTGAAGATTGGGAAGAGATTATGGGCGCCTAGAAATTCTCAGTTGACAAAAGAGTTATTATGTGAAGCACATAGTTATCCATTTTTAGTTCATCACTGCAGTACTAAGATTTACAGAGTTCTTCGTGAGTATTACTGGTGGAATGGAATTAAAAGAGATACTGCTGACATTACCCTGAGATGATTGATTTTTCAACAGGATAATGTAGAGCGGTAGTTACATAAAGGGTTTCATTATCAATTGTCTCTTACAAAGTGGAAATGGGGAAATATACCCATGTATTTCATAGTGGTAATACCAAACAATTCTCGTGGTAACAAATAAAATCTGGGTTATTATTGATCGATTGACTAAATCTACTCTTTTTATTTATGTTGGAGATACTATTTCTCAAGATCAATATTCCCAATTTTATATTAAATAAATATTCAGAATATATAAATTTTCCTGCTCTATTATATCTGATCGTGAACCTAGGTTCAATTATAACTTTGGAAGGGCATTTTTAAGTCATTGGGTGCTGAATTTAATTTTAGTACATCATTTTATCCGAAAACTGAAAGACAATCAGAATGAACACTTCAGATATTAGATGATACACTATATTCTTGTTCAATGGATTACAAGGAACATTAAGACCACCATCTTTCTTTGGTTAAGATTTCATATAATAATATTTTTCAATCTATAATTTAGATGTCACCATTTGAATCATTATATTGAAGGAGGTGTCAATCTAGACCTATTTGGAATGAAGATACTAAAAGGAAGTTGACTGGACTACAATTTGTAAAAGAGATGGTAGAAAAAGATCAGTTCATTCAGAAAAATAATAGAATATCTCAGAGCAGGAAGAAAAGTTATGCGGATAATTAGAGGATGGGTCTTTATTTCAAGGAAGTTGATCATGTCTTTCTCAATGATTTTCAATGGAAAAGAGTGATGCATTCTGGTAAGAAGATAAAGGTGAATCCAAGATTAATTGGACCCTATGAAATCATGGAGAAAGTTGGATTAGTTTCCTATCGAGTGGCTTTACCTCTATGTTTATCATTAGTACATAATTCTTTTCATGTTTCAATGTTGAGAATTTATATGCAATATCCATCTCATGTTTTTAGTCCACAGGTAGTCCAGTTGGAAGAGAATATTTATTATGAGGAACCACCCATCCATATTCTTGACCATATAGAGAAAGTGTTATAAAATTAGGTAATTCATTGGGTAATGGTTATGTGGCAAAACCATATAGTTGATGATGCATCATGGGAATCTTAAAATGCTATTTGGGGTAAATAACACCACTTATTTGATAAGTAAATTTAATTTCAAGGAAAAAATTTCTTAAAGGATGGAATGATGTAGGTTCCCTGGTATTTATAGAATAATAGCATTTAATTTCTATTAATATTTTTGAATGAGATATTTTTTAAATTAATGAGTATTCCATGCGTAATAGCATACTAAACGTGCATCAACGGGTTTCTTTGACATCATATGTTTCACAAAACATTAAGTTATACTAAAAAATAAGACAATAATTTTATTATTTTAAATAGTAGTTAATTCCAAGTCATTGTATAGGTTGGAATAAACAGAATTAACAATATTTTGATTTTATATATTTTTTAAATTTTTTACTTTTATTTAATGAATATTAGCGGCTTTATTTAAGAATTAATTCGATTTTAAGCATGAAATAGTATAATATTTAGAAAAGGATGATTTACTACCTTTTGATGGAGAACCATATTTAAATATATTTATTATCATATTTATAAGTTATATTTGAAAAAATATACATCTTCTATAGATGAGGTACATTAAAATTTACTTTGGATAATTATTTGTTAATTTTATGATAAATTTCAATCTTTAATGAATGGGTAAAAATACCGCATTTTATGTCAAAATTGCCTTTTCATTTAATTAATTTATATAATTTGTTTGTACTTTTAATTAGTTTCAAAGTTTAATTGGATTATATTTTTATAATTTCATCCAATTTTTTTTATTGGAAGTAATTTTACTTAGAAATTGGAAATAAACACATGTTAATGTATGGATAGTTATTACTCCTTAAAAAAAAATTTGGTTTTGATAACATGAATTAATTTTTAATTATTTTGTAGAAATTTTGTGATTTCAATTTTTAAAAATTGATACCATATTTGGAATCATATGGGTAAAATTGTATGAATATTTACATTTTATTTTTAAAAATTATGAATAATAACTTCAGAAATGTTTTTTATTCACAATGGTAAAAGGTAAAATATGTGTAATTAGGGTAATTTTTTTATTATAACAGTATTATACTACCCATAAACTTGTACTAATCCTATTTTATTTGATATTTCCTACCATTATAATCCGTTGGTCGATTTTGGGAACCCACAGATTCACATGGGATTGATAATGAAATTTTATAATAATTAATTTTATGTAAAGGGAAAAATAACATAAACATGTATATTTTTTCTAAAAAACTTTTATATGGGGGTATATAAGAAATATTTTCAAATATAAATTTTTATTAGAAATATAATTATATTTCCTACATCATGGTAGTTTATTTATAATTTTAATCCATTAAATAAATTAATTTTATATTGGCACAATGATGATGTAGTGATTGCTTCATTAATGAATGGTTCAAATAAATGATATTATTAATATTAAAATAAATGTATTTTGATTGTTTTTATTCCATAATCTAATTTTATCGATGATATTTCCATATTATATTTGTTTTAATTTATTTTTTTAATGAAACGTGTTTTTATGACTTTAACAAAAATCAATTACTTAATAGTGTCAAAATTGACATAAATGAGTTTTTAAAACAAATAATATTTTATTAAGTGATATAATAATGAAAAAAATAAAATATTAGTCAAATGAAATATATAATGTTATGAATGTCATCAATTATCCAATTATAGTTCTCTTGGAATTTTATATTAACTATATTAACCATATATTATGAAAATTCAAGAAGACATTGTAAGAGTTAATGTTTTTAACTAAAGGATAATGCTAAAGGATAAGGTTACTTTTTTTACCTAAACATGTCTTAAACCTATTGTATGAGTTGTTTTAGTATCAAAATAATATTATCCTTAAAATAAATGAGTTTGAGACTATTTGAAAGTGAAAATACATTTATTAAAAATAATATTACAATACCTTCCTAAAGTGACCCTCCACACTCTTATAAAAGGACATGAACTCTATCATTTTAATCATACATTCCAAGACTCATGACTCATCAAAAATCTTATTAAGTAATCTCTCAACATTCCTAACTAACTCTAATAAGCCTTAACTAGGGTATAATGCAATTCAGGAAATCCTTTTGGCTCGAATCAAAAGAAGTTATATGATTTTGAAGTAACGTTTTCTCTCATGTTCCTTCCCATTATTTTCTTTCTCCAATACCTATGACCTTATTATTCTTTGATTATATAGAAAAACCATTATCCTCAATATTCTATCATGTTATAATGATATGGATTCAAATTACAATTACACACACCTCCATCTATTGGATACAAACATACCATTTCTGTGTGTGGTGAACTACTGCCTCTCGAAATGATGATGGTTCAATTTTACAGTACCTCCATTAATGGTGGAAATTATGAGGGAAATTTATTTATATATGATATATATATATTATATATAAATTTATTCTCAATGCTTATTTATTTTTCATTTACATCATACCATTATGCTTTCCATAATGTGTATATACGATAATTTCATTTGAGGAAGTGCGGACTACCGCCCCCTCAATGTGATATGACTCGTTCATACCATACATGGAATGTTTAAAGGATTTAATTAATGAACTTAAGTAACATATATAAAATATTAAATTATACTAAAATTATAATAAACATATTCATCATTTAGTTATCATTCCACTAAATATGAAAAAGAAATGAATGTATCGTTCATGCGTACGTACGGCTTACCGTATCCATGAACGGCACATTTAATTTATTATCTCTAAATGTTATTCACTATTATAAATAAATATATATACTATATATATATATTATATTTAATGTAATGACCTGAATCCGTAGCCCTTCCACTGGAGCCACGTACCCGGTTCTCCACATAACCTTAGGTGAATTTCCCCAAACGCCAGAGGCTTCCGACTAGCAGTGAGGGCCTTAGTAAGTTATTGGGGAAACTATGCCCACATTTGGTAAGGTATACAAGAAAAGAAACAACTGTCAATGGAAGAAGTAGTAAACAACATAAAAACACTGTAACTAAATAGAGGAAGCAATGAACATATAATAATGATGATAATGATGCAGTAGGTACAAGTTTCTAAGGAAAGCAGTAAACACAACAACGTGCTGAAATAAAACTGAAAACAAAGTTCAAAAGTAACAACAACTCCCGCAGCATAACAAGCCTAAGATCGGTCTTATTCTCTCCAGCTCTAACTAGGAATCACGTACCTGAAGTAGAAGGGCCACTATCCCTATCCACACCTCCAACCATATAACCTGTTTGGGCCACAAAGCAGGACCCATAAAGGGTGTGAGACTAATCCCAGTAAGCAATCACCACGAGATCCGTACCCTTCTCTCAGTGAGTAATATAGTAGAAGCAAAGGAAATAAATGTAGCAGAGAAGCAGAAATACACTAATGTAAACAATCCTACCAATCTCCATTCACATTTATTTAATAGTTAAATACAATCATTTAGATGTCATCCAAGGAACCTAGAAACAACTCTATACTCCCAAGGCATGCAAGTAATCACAACAGGTAACTCAGCAGTCCACCTAAACAGTAATCAGTACAAACCCAAGATTGTTCTTTGTCTTGGTGGAATCATCACAACCAACCAACAAATAAAGCACTGACTCTCTAGGTGGCTCCTACTAGAAAACCCCTCTAGTCATGTAAACGTACAAAGTCACAGACACTCTGGGAAGCTCTCACCGTCAATTCCCCTGTGGCCTTTCAACGAAAGATATAGACTCTATGAGGAAGCACATACGTCTAATTCCCCCAATAGTCTCGCTACGTAACTAAGGACACTCTGAGGAAGCACAAATCACCATTCCCATAGGTCCTGTGATCGATACTAATTATAACAGACTCTCTAGGGAATCCCTAATCGTCAATTCCGCCTTTAGTCTACCACACCAGGTTCACTCAGCCCTGAGCAGTTCAGTCGTATGTAATAGATTGTTAGGAGCCTACGTAAGTTCAACAACTACTTGGATAATAGCTACAAATGCATGCACAAGCATATAAATAGCAGGAAATACATGGAATCAAGTCAACATGCATACTAGGAATGTGCAAAAAGGCTTTCCTCGTAGGTAAACCGTGCCAAATGTCACTCAACAGCCAAATCAAGGGAAACACCCATGGGGTGATCCTCAAACATTCTTACATGAAATTATTAATCATCTAATAACCTCAAGAATACAAGCAATCTAAGGCAGATATCAAAACATGGTCAAAACCCTAACCCGAGATACCCGATACATGGGTATCCGACACTTTTACACCAAAAACTCAAAGACAATCAAGGTAGGGAAACAAACCACCTACCTCAATCCTAGGAGATTGATATTCATAAACCTCGTCCTTTGAATCGGACTAGAACATAGTAAATTTGAAAAAACGTCTAAAATTTTCAACCTCAGATAAATCTCACAAGAGTTGGAATCATGAAACATGGCCAAAGAAAAACCGAGAACTCCTGCTGCGATTCTACTGCACCCGACGACGTTCTATTCGGACAACCGGTGATGAATCGGAGGCTCGGAGAATAATCAGCACTCTAGGTCACTCTGGACATAATTAGGCAGAGAAGAAGATAAAAATGGGGATTAGGCACGACCCCAGTCCGATTAATGAAATAAAATGAAATGTACACGGCGTGTGCTTCTTGAGTACACATCATATAGTCTCCTTTTCCGTACGCCGTATTAATTGGGCTCCACCTCATCACTACACCTCGTGTGACTGGCCCAGACACGGCCAACACACAGCCTCGAGCAGAAGAAAATTACATGGTGTGTCTTAGTAAAGTACACGATGTGTACATACAGAATTTCCAGATTCTCCTCTTTTTCTAAAAAACAACCAAAAAAGGAAATCATACCAGAAAAGAAGGTCCGGGTTCTTACAATCTTCCCTCCTTAAAAAAATTTGCCCCCGAATTTCCCTAGAAAGGTGATGAAGAAGAATCCTCGAACAACTCTGGCCTCTGTGATCGCATATCGGCCTCTCTATCCCAAGTCTCATCCTTCACACGGCCGTGCAGCCATAGCACCCATACCGGAGGAAAAGACTGGCCACAGATTACTTTTGTGCTACGATCAACAATCCTGATAGGATGCTCCTCGAACGATGCATCTTTCTCCAGCTCAAACTCCTTGGGTCGAAAAACATGTGACTTGTCTGAGAAATAGTGTCGAAGCTGAGAAACATGGAAGACATCATGCATAGCCTGATATCTCTGAGGTAACTGCAACCTATAAGCAACCAGCCCGACTCTCTCCAGAACCTCAAATTGCCCGACATATCTCGATGAAAGCATACCCTGTCTCCGGATCCTCTTGTGTTCCAACCTTGAGGAAACACGTAGGAAAACCTGGTCCCCGACCCCGAACTACAGAGGTCGCCTCTGCTGATGAGCATAAGATTTATGACAAGACTGTGCAGTAGCCATCCTCTTCCGAATCAGCTCTATCTGCTCTAAAGTCTCTTGAACAAATGAGGTCCCAGCAAAGCTGCCTCTCTTGCCTCCAGCCAGCATAAAGGTGATCGGCATGGCCGACCGTATAAATCATCGAATGGAAACATTTGAATGGTCGCTTGGAAACTGTTGTTGTAGGCGAAATCCACCAGAGGAATATGCTTCTCCAAAGAACCGCCAAAGTCTAGGATGCAAGCTCGGAGCATATCCTCAAGCACATATATCGTGCACTAGGACTGGCCATAAGTCTGGGGATGGTATACTGTACTCAAAAGTACCTCTGTACCCAAGTCCTTCTGGAGTCCCTACCAGAACCGAGAGGTAAAGCGCGCATCCCTGTCTGAAACAATGGAGTGTGGAACTCCATTCAGATGAACGATCTCCCGGATGTAAAGTCATCCCAGATCCTCGACACTGAAGGTCTCCTTGATTGGAAAGAAGTGAAAAACCTTTGTAAGCCTATCGATGACGACCCACACCGCATCGTTTCCTCTCGATGATCTCAGCAAACTAGTCACGAAGTCCATCGCGACGTCGTTCCACTTTCACTCTGGAATGGGTAACTGATGCAAAAGCCCCGCTGGTCTCTGATGCTCTGATTTCACCTATTGAAAAGTAGAACATCTCATGACGAAACCAACAACATCCTTCTTCATACCAGGCCACCAGTACTGGCGATGAAGATCTCGATACATCTTGGTGATTCCAGGATGAACTTCCCAAACTGAGGAATGGATGTCTCACATCATATCCTCCCATATATCTACTGGCACCCACACACATCCCTGTAAACACAAGATCTCATCCTCACCAACGGTCAACCTGGGAAGGGGTCATCTATTGACAAGCTTTACCGTAGGACTAGCCCTTCTGAATCTTCCAGCTGCCTCATTCGAACTCGGTACAGAAGTATAGAGGTAACCGCCATATAAGATAGGAAAGTCTGCGCGTTCCTATCATGCACCTCCAAATGCATCTTTGGGAAAAGAGCCATCAGTTGCCACTCACTACTGGCCTTCTGAACTGCCTGTATCTGAGTGCTCCTGCTCAGTGCATCAGCCAATGCGTTGCCCTTCCAAGGAGTATAGGCAAGCTCAAAATTGAATGACTAGAGATACTCAACCCACCTCCACTTTCTTAGATTCAGGTCACCCTGCGTGAAGATGTACTTGAGGCTTTTGTGGTTAGTGTATACCACAAAATGCTCTCCCAGAAGGTAATGTCTCCAGCAACGTAAACCATGAACAAATGCAACCAAATCCAGGTCATGCATAGGATAATTCCTCTCATGTGGCCTCAACTGCCGAGAACCATACTCAACCACTCGATCCTCCTACATAAGCATTGCTCCAAGTCCGATGCCAGATGCATCATATAAAATAGTATAGCTCTTGCCTGGCTCTGGAAAAACTAGGATCGGTGTTGAAGACAATCTCCCCTTCAGCTCCTGGAAGGCTGAGTCACATGATTCTGACCAAACAAACTTCACCCCCTTCTTAGTAAAGCCCATCAACAGTGCTGCTAGGCGTGAGAAGTCCTGTATAAACCACGTGTAGTAACCAACCATACCCAAGAAGCTACGTACCTCAAAGACATTCTTCGGTTTCTCACAGGTAACTATTTCTCTCACTTTCTCTAGGTCTACTGATACTCCTATCATAGAGATGAAATGACCTAGGAAGTGAATCTCGTCCATCCAAAAGTGGCACTTCGAGAGTTTAGCATAAAGCTGATGCTCCCTTAGTGTACTCAAAACGATCTCAAGATGGGTTTCATGGCCATGTCGAGTTTGAGAGTACACAAAGATATCGTCCACGAAGACCACGACGAAGGAATACAACTAAGGATGGAACACTTGGTTCATCAGTGACATGAAAACTGCTGGCTCATTCGTAAGACCGAACGACATAACCGTATACTCGTAGAGGCCATACCTGCTCTTGAAGGCTGTCAGAGGTATATCTGAAGGTCTAACGCACAACTGATGATAACCGGACCTCAAATCAATCTTCAAGAACACCCGAGTTCTTTGAAGCCGATCGATGAGATCATCAATCCTCGGCAAGGGATATCAGTTCTTGACCGTCAACTGGTTCAACTTCTGATAATCCACGCAAAGCCAAAGGGGATTGTCTGCCTTCCTCTCGCACAGGACAGGCGAACCCCAACGAGATGTACTGGGTTGGATGAAACCCTATGCCTGCAACTCCTCCAACAGCTTCTTGAGCTCCTTCAACTCAGGTGTAGCCATCCTATAAGGAGGAATGGACACCGGTGCCGCTCCTGGCACGAGATCAATCGAGAAGTCTACCTCATGATCTGGAGGCAACCCTGAAAAGTCTTCTAGAAAGACATCTGGGAAGCGATCAACCACTAGAGGAAATTCTAACTGATAAGTCCCCTGGTCATCCAGATAAAGACTAGAAATCTGGGTCGTAACTCCTCCTAGACCATGATGCTCGAGTCTGGATCAACTCTCCTAAACATCCCACTCGCCTTTATGAAGGAAAGATTCACCCTCTGGTGATACGAAACTCACCCTACGACGATAGCAATCGACGACTTCCTAGAAGGAAACCAACCAATCCTTACCGAGAATGAAGTCATATCTCATCATCTCTAGGACATAGAGGAACCACAAGAAACAATACCATGCAACCTCGAGAGGGCACCCCTTTCACTAACGTACGCTATGATTTCCTCGTTCCCAAGGGCGTTTCGGGAGTCAACATGTCAACAGACGAAATAACACAGAGCTCAAGACTTTCCAAGACAGCAACAGAAATAAAGCTATGTGAAGCACCAATATCAAAAAGGGCTGAAGATAAAACTGAGGCTACTAATAGCGTACCTCGAACTGTAGAGGGTCTAGGATCCTGAACCTGATGAATCTTCTCTACATCAAAAGTCTGCCCTGTACCCCAGCCCTGTATAGCAGCCTAAAAACCCTAAGTTGCTCCTCCCTGAGCCTGACCACTGCGTCCAAAACCTCTACCCAGAACTAAACGTCCTTCAGAACTCCATCCCCCATTCTAATGCGGAGCGAGTAATCCTGCTCCTGAACGTGGGGTCGAAACCGATCCTCCTTCACCAGCCGCTGGAAGGGGAACCTTGCAAAAATGCTGCAAATGAACCTTCTTTCCATAGGATTAGCACTCCACTGGGTACATCAGGCACTTGGGCCTCTTATTACAACTCCTCCCAAACTGATAACAGATCACTTGGGTTCCGTAAGAGAGATCTTTTCTACTAGAAGTATTACCTTGCTTCCTTGGGTCGCCTCGGGTAGACTCTCGGTGGCGCTTCCTACTGTCTACCTGGAGGGAATCAACCTCGGAGGCTGAACCACCCTGGTCCACAGCACCAGTCTCCCTCAAGTTCCTCTTTGTGATGAGTACCTGGTTGACTATCAGAGTAATAGAAGTCAACTGACGACATTCACCTGGGATCTGATCTCTGGTCTGAGGCCTTCCTCAAACATCCTCGCTAGAAACAGCTCGTCATACCCCAGGATGGGAGTGAATCACTCCAACTCAGTGAAGAGAGAGTAATACTCCATAACTGAGAGAGTACCCTGCTATAGTCTCATGAAATCCCTGGCTCTGTCAGCCCTTAGCGTCGTTGGGTAGAAGTAGTCATAAAACGTACGCTGAAACTCATCCCAAGCCATAGCCTGCTGGTGCCCCGTCTGAGAGACTACGTCCCACCATCTCTTGGTGGAATCTCATAGTATATACATCGCAAGCTTCATCATCCTCTCTTGAGGAATCTCCAGATGCTCGAAGATGGACAGAATATCTTCTAGCCATGAATCTGCAGCATGAGGTCCTCCATCCCCTGTGAAAGTGGGAGGATAATGCTGCTGGAAGACCCGCGTCAGCTCTGCCATAGTCGGGGCAGGATGCTGAACTCCCTAGAAGGTCTGCATGAATCTCATGAAACCCTCTCTGAACTGAGCATCGACACTAGTGTCTGAAATAACTGTAGGTGCCATATCTGGAACGATGGGAGGAACTACTGGCAGTCCTTGATCGGTCATATCAGGCATACGATGGCTACCTGGATGCTGGCATGCAACAGGAGGACGTCTCGGGGCCATTGCTCTGAAAGACCAAAACACACCTTCATTAATGACAAAAACAGTTACAACATAGTAGAGTAAAATGGAACATGAGGGGAAAACCCTTTAAAAGTTGAAAAAACATGACTACACGGCGTGTAGTACAACTACACGACCTGTTTCTTAAAAGTTAACCCAGGGCGTGTACATTTTCCATACATGGATGTGTAAACTACCAGGATACACGACGTTTTCCTTAAACTACACATCCTATCCTTACCCTTTTCTCCCTGCCCGGTTACTCCTACCCGACTAAGTCACACAGACTGTCCCAGCCAAAGACTGCAAGGCGTACTTTGAGGCAGACACAGTGTGTGCTAGACATGCCTTACCTGGCCCGTGTTGTTAGCGACATGGCCTGACACACGGTCGACACTACACGGAATGTTCTTTCGAGACATGATGTGAACTTGAAGAGAAACCTCAACCCATGTTGTTCGTGACACGACCGGGTACTCGGGTGATCCATACATGGTGTGTTCCAAACAAACACGGCGTGTATAAGAGAAGATAACATCGACCCATGTTTTTCTAGACACGGTCGGGTACATGGGAATAGTTACATGGCGTGTGCATACCAAAAACAGCGTGTACTAAACATGAATTGACTGGCATGTGTTATTAGTTACACGGCCGGGCTCCTTGTTAACCTCTACACGGCATGTACCTACCGTACACGGCGTGTTCCTAAAAACCATTTACAGCTCTGTGTCCATGTCCACACGGCCAGTGACAAGACCAAAAACTACACGGCATATGTATATAAAGTACATGCCATGTATTCTGGATTTTTCTAGACAGTAGCCTTAGAACTGCACCGGAGCCCAGAAAAAACAGAAAAACAGGGGTTAAGGTGCCAAATTCCGATCTGTGGGGGCCCATACTCCCCACGAATCAAAGCTTGGCATCCTACCAATGCATATAACAGGAAAACAGTTCAAGAACTCACAAACCACCAAATTCTGATCCTCGAGGGCCCATGACACCTCTAATATAAATGTTTGTCAACCGTGATAAGAAAACTTCAAAACAAAGATACCCAATCAATATAGCAGGTATTCTATCACAGCAGCTATCACAACAGCATGTATTGTCCATCACAAATCCTATCACAACAGCATGCAATCTCTAATGAATCCTATATGGCATGGGAAGATTCCTGGAATGTGATCTTCAAACCTATGCCTATATGATGTAGGAGATGGCATACCCTCATCTAATCGGTTTGCAACAAAATAGAACTGCAATCATATAAACAGTAACAACACAAAACAAGTGCATCACCCAATGGTAAAATCAATTAAACTGTAACATTCCAAAACAAAAAACTCGAAATAATCTAGGTAATATGGATTTTTCCCTGTACACGGGTTCTAGAATGCTCGGGAAAAAGTATTTACCATTTACCTATTCTGTCCTATCCCAGTCTAATGTCGCTAAACAGTAAGTCAATAGAAAAGGAAAGAACTGCTCTAATACCACTTTGTAACGACCCAAATCTAGAGCCCTTACACTGGATCCCCATACCCGATTAACCACATAACCTCAGGCGCATTTCCCCAAATGCCAGAGGCTGCCGACTAGTAGCGGGGGCCTTGGTATGTTATTGGGGAAACTATTCCCTCATTTGGTAAGGTATACAAGGCAAGAAACAATTGTCAATGGAAGAAGCCGTAAACAGCATACAAACACTGGAACTGAACAGCGGAAGCAATGAGCATATAATAATGATGATAATGATCCAGCATGTACAAGTATCTAAGGAATGCAGCAAACACAACAACGTGCTGAAATACAACTAAAAACAATGTACGAAATTAACAACAACTCTAGCAGCATCGCAAGCCTAAGCTGGGTCCTATACTCTCCAACTCCAACCAGCAATCACATACCCGAAGTAGAAGGGACACAATCCCTATCCACACCTGCAACCATATAACATGTTTGGTCCAAAAATCCAGACCCAAACAGGGTGTGAGACTAATCCCAGTGGGAAATCACCACGAGATCTGTTCCCTACTGTCAGTGAGTAATATAGCAAAAGAAAAGGAAATAAATTCAGCTGAGAAGTAGAAATACACTAATGTAAACAATCCTACCAATCTCCATTCACATTTATTTAAAATTTCAGTACAATCATTTAGCTATCAACCAAGGAACCTAGCAACAACTCTATACTCCCAAGCCAAGCAATAAATCAGAACATATAACTCAGCAGTCTACCTAAACATCAAGCAGTACAAATCCAAGCTTATTCTTTGGCTTGGTGGACTCGTCACAACCAACCAACAAACAAAGCACTGACCCTCTGGGTGGCTTCTACTAGAAAACCCCTCAATCAAAGTAAATTTACAAAGGCACATACACTCTGGGAGGCTCTCACCATCAATTCCCCTGTGGTCTTGCAACGAATGATATAGACCCTCTGAGGAAGAACTTACGTCTAATTCCCCCTATAGTCTCTCTACGTAACTAAGAACAATCAGAGGAAGCACAATGTCCCATTCCTATAGGTCCTGCGATCGATACTAATTATAACAGACTCTCTAGGGAAGCCCTAATCATCAATTCCCCCTTTAGTCTACCACACCAAGTTCACTCAGCCCTGAGCAGTTTAGTTGTGCATAATTGACTGTTAGCAGCCTAAGTAATTTCTGAAACTACTTGGCTAATAGCTACAAATGCTTCCACATGCATATAAACAGTAGGAAATACATACAGTCAAGTCAACATGCATACTAGCAATGTGCAAAAAGGGTTGCCTCTTAGGGAAATAGTGCCAAACGACACTCAATAGCCAAAATAAGGGAAAAACCCGTGGGTTGATCCTCAAACATGCTAACAAGAAATTGTTAATCACTTAATAACCTCAAGCATATATGAAATCTAAGGAATATAACAAAACATGATCAAAACCCTAACCCGAGATACCCGATACATGGGTAGCCGACACTTTTGCACCAAAAACTCAAAGAAAATCAATGTAGGGAAACAAACCACCTACCTTAATCCTAAGAGATTGATATTCTTGAACCTCGGCCTGTGAATCGGCCTAGAACAGAGTAAATCTTCAAAAAAGTCTAAAAATTTCAACCTCATATAACTCTCACAAGAGGAGGAATCAGAAAACATGACCAAAGAAGAACTGATAACTCACTGTTGCGATTCCATTGCACCTGACGATGTTTGATTCGGAAAACCGGTGAAGAATAGGTGGCTTGGAGAATAATCGACTCTCTAGGTTGCTATGGACATAATTAGGCGGATGATAAGATAAAAACGGGGATTAGGCATGACCCCGGCCCGATTAATGAAATAAAAATAAAAGTACACTACATGTACTTCTTGAGTACACGACGTGTAGTCTCCTTTTCTGTACTCCGTATTAATCGGGATCCACCTCATCGCTACACCCCGTGTGATTGGCCCAGACACGACCAGCACACAACGTCGAGTGGAAGAAAAGTAAATGGTGTGTATTTGTAAAGTACACGGGCTCTACTTAAAAAATTTCCAGATTCTCCTCTTTTTCTAAAAAATAGCTAGAAAAAGGAAAACATACCTGTAAAGAATGTCCGGGTTCTTACATTTAAATGATGAATACTATTCTGAAGATAATTTAATTTTCACCACATGGATAGTGTGTAATTATAACAAGTTCATTTTTTATTGTAGTACCGATCATTGACAATGAAACCAATATGAACATGAATAATTATATGATTTTTATAACAAGGTAATAAGTGATATAACATGAATAAAAAAAATTGAAAAGTTTTCTGAATAAATTATAAATTACCTTATGATTATTAATAAATAATAAAAAGAAATAATGAGACAAGTTAGACTCAAGGTAAGGGACTTCATCTCAAACTCCTTTAATTGAAGAATATTTTGGGTTATTCACGACCTTCGTTTACATGGATTATAATTATAGCAGTTTTCTCTTAATTTAATTCAATGGTTTTAAAATAGAATAATTATCTATGAAGAGTTTTACTAAATGATTAAAGTAATGTTTTGTTTTAATGTACGTAGTAACAATGACCTTTTCACCACCACAATTATTATTTGATATTTGGCTTCCTAATCTTGCTGTAATGTTTTTAAAAGAAAATTAAATACCATTTACCATTTTTATGTAATTTTTTATTGAAAATGGATTTGAGAGAGAATTGTTAATATCATTAAATGATATATTATGATTGAAATTTGGAAGTGTTATCTTTCCTTTATGATGGATTTATAAGTTATGATTATGTTATGGTTCATGGTAACTTTTTTACGTATATGGGTGGTTACATGATAATACAAGGAAGGGTGAGCTAGAGATATCTCTCCAATGGATTAGGTATCATGACAGAGGTAAAAATTAATGTTTCTCCTAAGAGATTTAGGGAATATACTATGATGGGTATTCTAAACGTAACTGTCAATATACCTCTGAAAGCAACAATGTAGGTATGTTATGGATTCCACATAATACCTTTCTGATTTATGATTTATATGTGTTATTCATAAATCTTATGATTTGATGAATTATTTTAAAGTTATTACTTTTTTTGATTGAGCATATATTTTATGATTGAAAATTTTGATTTCTTGGATTTTTATGTATTTTGGGACTAATGTTTTACTTTTCTTGTTTTGTATCCCTTGCAGAGATCTTTATGCTCATCCCTTGTTTTTGAAATGTTTTTCACAGGGTATAAGGAACACTATGAGAAAGGAAAAATTTGTGAATATTTTTATCAAGAAAACAATTGTTTTTTTATTTAATTAGTTCTATTTTTGTGAAAAAATTTGTTAGAGTAAAAGTGTATACTTTTTAATATTTGAGATGTAATGTAATAGTTATGGCCTAATTATCTAATAATCTAAACCTAGAAAGATCATTAATGTCGAATTCATTAATTAAGTAATGTTTATGTACTGTTAAAGGAATGGGGCTTACATATCTCTTGTTTAAGACAAAAATTGTAATTTCACTAAAATGACTCTTCAAATTGACCCAGATGGCCAAATGGATCACGTCGTTCGGATCGAATTGGAAAAATTCATTGTATAATATATTAAAATGCCTCAATTAGAAAACCATTGAAAAATTAAAATTTCTACACATCATGCACAAATGATGCTTCATGGGCCCAATCCACAAATCCAAATTAATTTTCGGAAATAGGTCTTCAAACATCCACCTTCATTTCAGGGTCACAACATCATAGACGGTTCATAATTATAATACCATATGAGGGTGATATATTAAATACACGGTCCCTCATTAATAGTTATCTTATTATTATTGGATTTTTCATTGACCCGAGACATGAGTAAAAAAGTTTATCCTATATCGGTCTTAAAACGACTATCTCCATTTCAGGATCACATTGGGGAAGATGGTTAAACAATTTGATTCCGTATGAATATGTTGTAGGAATATTTAGGGGTTGAAAACCAATAATAATATTACTATTTTATTAAACCCCATTTTTTAATCTAGGGACACACTCAATGTGTTTTTCCTACATTAATTTGTTAGAGGTGGTTATGTCATCACCAGCATCACATATCTTCATGATATAATATCATTGTAATAATCATATATTATGTAATAAAAGGAGTTAATGGAAATTCATTTTCCCCAATAGACACATAGGAACCATCCACCCTCTTTATGCATGGAATCTACATTTAATTTAATTTAATTTAATGAATTTTTTTGAAATAATTTACCTATTCAAATCCTTTTCATTTATATTACTCAAAAACCATCTATCTCATATCATCATATTATTATCAAAAATAATTATTATAATTAAACATAACTCCCACTCAAATTTAATTTAATTAACCACAAATATTTTATGACACCGTTATTATTATTTAATTTAATAATAGTAATACATAATTAATTTTAACAACATGACACCATTACTATTATTTTTATTATTAACGTATGTCACGTTGACCACATTCGTCCACCTCATTAGAGATATGAGTATGTTCATCATCACGACCTCACTAAAAGTCTTCACCAAGATATCCCTCCCATGGCATCCACTAAAAACCAACCCTTTCACACTGCATGTCATAGTCGCACACCAATTGTGAAAATGAGGGATATCAACCCAGTTCCAAACCACCTACAATCACAAACACAAAATTGCTATGGTGATCTAATTCTTTCACCGAACTCAATACCCCTATTTTATTAATTCATAACAAAACTGTTGATTTGCATGTCATTTTTTCCCCTACAATGAATCCATGGGTTCGATCACACTTGATCCTTCCACATAAAAGTTGAATAATGTCTTTGTTGTCCAACAATGAAGAACGTGAAGACCGATGGAGGAAGAGAAGTAACAGAAAATATTTAGAGATCAATGACACGTGTTCTTGGATTGTCGATCAGGAACAGGGATCCCAGGATTAGAAAACAATTGAAAATAAATTAATTTCACTATGTTGACAATAGAAAAGGCTGTAGTGTGGGACCCAGATTGAGTAATGAATATCAATCTACTCAAAAATATAATCCATAGTTGTAAAACACCAAAATATGATTCCTACCTATCTTTTGGATCGATCATTAGTGAATAATGTTCAAATGAAATGATCATATGAAGATTATTTGGTCATCATGCATTGATTCTCCATGATCAATAGGTTTATTGTCATCGTCGAAGGGATTCTTCAAATGGAGGATGATTAGATCTTCATTGATGATTGTATAATTGTGAGCCAAACCTATGAATTATCCCTATAGAATTATTTATTGAAAATTATTAGGTAAATAAAATAATTTAACTAACTAACTAATCAATTAATTCCCTTAAACGCACTACCAATGAGAGATGGGTCCGAACATCCCACATTGTCTCATTTTATGTTATTCCAAGGGTAAACACTACATTCTAGAAAATACCATGGTATAAAATTAGATATCTAATAATCATTCTAAGAATTATACAATTTTCATTAATTAACCCCATTCACACAATGAAATATATATTTAATATTTTCATAAAATTAAATCTGGGCACACTAGGCCTCAGAATCACACACCTTCTTAGCGCATAACTCTGGAAATATATTTAAAAATATTTTAAAGACTTTAAAGGAATAAATGTGTCTCTATATCATTCCCTCCTTCAATATTGTTTGACTCTAAGAAGAAAAACTAGGAAAATAAATGTATATACTTGGCCTTCAATTGGATTTCTTGCTGCTATGAACACTTCTACACATTTTCTTGCTACCACAGTAGGTGAACCAAATGTATCATCTTTCCATTCATGGTCTGCTCATGTCATTCCTTGAACTCCATCTGGTTCTCTACAATGGTAGTTCCATCCTTCCTATCTAGCTATCCCCAACTGATGTAATGCTATATTGTAGGCACGTATCTCCTCAGTGTCATCTTGTGAAAGATGTAGTGCACCTATCTAGTTTTGGGGGTTGGGAAATGCGGTAGGGTTAATGACCAAAGATTTGGGGAATTTTTTTATAATTTATCATTTTGATATTTTCACTTCACAGAAACACTTAATATATATTTTATATTATGTAATAGCACTACATTTTGGATTATGTTATATGAAACACTAAGGGAATCTATCACTACATGAAACACTAACATGACTTGAGTTACATAGAACACCTAGTTTATGTGAAACATCACTTTAGTATTAATTATTTAAATAAAATATTTATAATGTATCAATTAATAATTTTTATATGAATAGTAACAACTATATTTTATATATTTGTTATAATTGTTTTTATAATGAAAAATTCAATTTTTTGTAAAGACAATGTATGTTTAAAACTACTATTTTATTAAAAGAACTAATTTTTGTCCTTTTGTGGAAAATAAAAAAATTAATTTTATACTATCATAGGAATTTATTTATTAATAATAGACCTCACTTTTGAATCCATTATATCAAAATTATATTAGGGGGGAATTTGGTGAATTTTTATGAAAAGATTAAATTTTTGGATAATTGTTAAAAGTCCCGCATAGTAGTTAAAACCCAACTTTTTAATTTAAATAATTATTATATTATATATTTATATAAAAGTAAAAATAGATTAATAATACATATATTAACCAAATTTACATATTTGGAAACATTTTTGTAATATAATTATGTATAAATATTAATTGATCTTTTGAAAGTCCCTTATAAACACATCCTAGCCACATTTGTAAAATTACCCATAAAAGTAATTTTACCACTTCTGTGAATTGAATTTAAAAAAATGGACAAACATAGATGTAATCAATATGAAAAAATTTGTCTCATTGGATCAAAATAATTTTTTTTAATAGTAACTTTGGAATTTTATTTACCATGGTTAAAGGTAAATATGTATTTTAAGGAAAAAATAATATTATCATAATATAAAATTACCCTAACACTTGTCCTAATTTTATTGGATAAGTTTTTTTATTCATAAATCTACCATAGGTCAAAAATATGACCCTACTAGATCCATAATTGATATATTAATACATTTATTATATATTATTTAATGTAGAGTAACAAGAGTCATATTCAAAATTTAATAAATAAATCATTTTTTATATAGGATTATACATAATATAAATTAATGAATAATTATTCATTTGAAATATATGATATATATATTTATTAACATAATTTATTTTATATTTATAGTGAAAAATAACTGAATTAAATTCTGGTAAAATAATGATGCAGTAATTGTTTCATTAATTTAGATATTAAATAAATGATATTTCAAATGTGAAACTAAATATAATTAGACATAATAAATGAAATTAAAAACTTTTATAAATAACATATACATGATATTGAAATATTAGAAGTATTGGTTTGATGTTATCATGTTGGTAATATTTTTTAAAAAAAAAATATTGAATAATATCAAGATTGAAATAAATGATACTTAAAAATAAATAATATTTTATTAAATGATATAAAACCCGCCAAAATATATGGTTCCTAAAAATAACTTTTATTATGTAAAATATTTCATATATAATCTAATTGGGTTTATTTTATCCTTTTGTTGTATATATAATAACCCTATAGTGTAAAAAGACAAGTTGTCGCGGTAAGAGGTAAATTTTTATCCTAAGGTTAAAGGAAATTGAAAATGTTAATTCTATGATCTAAAAAAGTATAAAATTGATTGGTTGTGGGGATTTAGACCCATCGTCATATAAATTTATAAATTACTCACTATGGAAATATTATAAATCAAAATTCAATTTTTAATAAATTAATTGTCTTGGAGTATTATAATGCACCCCTCCTCTCCCATAAAAAACGGAACATCTCCTTTATTTTAATTCACACATAAAAGACCTTTAGCTAAGAAACACCCCAACCTATTCATCTCCAAAAATTCCTAACTACGTCCTAGAGGCCATATTTTAGAAAAAATCAATCCTAGGGAGTCCTTTTGTGCAAATCAAAAAGAGATATCTGAAAAAGAGGTAATTGATTTATCATATCTTTCATAGTTATTTTCTTAGTCTAACTATAATTTCATTTTGTTTTCATACCAATGTAATAACTCGAGCATATAATAAATGATGATAGGTTTTTATGACTATGGTAAAACCATATCCTTCCTTTTAACCTTCTTATGAAAAAATATCACCAAGCGTGCGTACATACGGATTACCATCTCCCGACCATGGTATAAACCACTATTCATGTATACATTATACATATTTGAATGTAAATGAATATAAATGATTTAAATAATAAATATGAAATAATAATGTTTCACTATCATTAATATTCCATCTAATTCCAAATTATTTACCAATAAGGAATTATATCTTCACTCTTGAGTGCGTATAACTTACCATCTCCACGATGAAATGAGATTCATCTTCCACATTCACCATTCAAGGATGATTAAACATATACATATTAAAAATAATTTTGAAATTTATGATTTAATAATGAAATAGGAGTAATTATATATATATATATATAAATATTTCATTTACATACATTATTTCAATGTGACAATTAAATACAGAAATAACATTCATGTGTATGTACTACTTACCATCTCCAAAAACGGTGTATTCTATTTGATACTACATTACGATATAAATTAATGTAATATACATATACATGATATATATTATATCTATAACATTATTTATATTTTGGAATCATGATATCTGTATAAGGTCCAATGATATAATTGAGTATGACACAAGCGAAGAACAATGTGAATAATACCTGAAGTGAAACCTTAACATAAGATCATTAACAATCAGGTAATATAGGGTTATAATAAAAAAAATGGTGTTTATAGATATAATAATATGATTTTATAAAATATTTATAATTAATTTATATTTATTATATAGGATTCTTGTTCATGTATGGAGAGATTCAGGTAACATGGTAAGGGGATTTTTGTCTCAATTTTAATTTCCATGTGATATGTGTTATGGTCACATTTATATCCTTTGGTGTGGTATTTAAAAGACCTATGATTTTATTATATGTATCTTATATCTAAATATATACGTGTTTACCCATACAGTTTATGATCATTCTTTAATGGGTTTTAATATTCAAAATTTACCAATTTGTTAAGATGTTTTGTCTCAAATTTCTTTATGAAAGACTCATGTTTTGTTATAAACCTAAACAATTTGTTTAAGTGAATATATTTTATTTAATAAATTTTAAATCATTAATATTAATATTTTTATGATATTATATTCTTCATTTAATTTAATTTCTTATATGATGAGTGGGATCCCACTATAAAATGCAATTAGTGTTTATTGAGATAATCTCATTATTTTGTTTCTTGAGATTCATTATGCTTATGATTACATTGGTGAAATATTATGTTCTATATCTCAAGGATATTCATGAATTTTATTATCATGTTGTTATTCCTTATATACTAATTTATTGGTACCATATTTCATCCTTGTGGTATATACAAAAGTTTTTGTAAGAAATATATACTTTACCCTCCCCTCTGTCAGAAATCTATGTTTTCTAAAAAGGGGTTCCAAGAATATTATACAATTATCCTATATTATTTACATGAAATTTTTACTGTTTTTCCTTTTACCAGTATATTCAAGGGAATATTCATGTCTCTTTCAGAATAAGATTCTTTTTGAACCATTTTACAATAAAAAGGATTTTTTTGACCTCATATGATATGTAAAGATTTTCCCATCTCCATTTCATCGAAGCTCCCTTCATATTTATAATTTATTAATATTTAAAATTTATTTAATGTAATTTCAAGGAAAATAGTTTTAAAGATGATTTCATTTCTTCTTTATATGTTTTCGAGGATATTTTCTATGAAAACTATTTGTAAATAGATATGTGGTTTAAAAATACTTTCAAAGAAGAAAGAATATATTCCTCAAGAAATTTTTTGAAAGTTATTTCAAAATTATTTCCTATAAAAGATGAATTATATTGATATTACTCATTCCCTTCTTGGAAAAGTTCTAATGGTTCCGTTTATATTGTTTCTATCAGTGGGTTATTCTTAATGTAATGATCAATATGAAATCCGTTTTTTTGCACATGTTATATGATTTTGAAACCTGCTTCTTTTTCGTGGGTTATGCTTCAATTAAATTATAATGAAACCTATCTATTTTCCATAGTTTATTATGTGATGAAATTTTATTGAATCTCATTTTAATTAATCAGGTTTATGATTTGATGTTTATATCACCTATATTATTTCATGGGTCATGATATGAAGAGTATTTTGTGGAACATGCATGAATTATTTCATTATGTGATGGGAGGGACATATATCTCCATCCAATAAATTAGATAATGATAAATATTCTATGAGCTCAATGGGAACAATACAAAACGTACCAATCCTGAATCAATAGGTAATACGGGAGAAAATGCCAATCCTTAACCAAGTGGGTAAACGATATGACAGCCCAATCCCGAAAGAAGTTCGTATATGAGAGAACATCTTAATCTTGAAGCAAGAGGGTACATAGGAGGAAATACCTAGTATGATGTGTGTACATGGGTGATTAACCCAAGAATGACATGTTACAAAGGTATTGGTAGGCCTCATATACATAGGGTTTTTATGTGACTATATATTTTCACAATTCTATTTTTTATTCATATGTCATGTTCCCATGGCTCATATTCATTATTTCATTATGATTGATGTCTTATAAAATTCTAATCATTATTAATATAACTGATGTGGAGGTATGATATTTAAATGTTAGGCTCATGTTTCATACCCTCTTGTTCATGTTTTTCTTTTGAATTTTATTATTTACCCTTACAGAGCATTTGAGTTCAACCATTTCATATGTTTCATTTATTAATATTTTGATTAATGGTTTTTGGCCATAGTACTAAAGATTATGGTATTTCAAGAAGATGTAGAAGATATTTCAATAAGGTAGATGGATTTTCTTCATTCGTCCAAAGACAATAAACTATTATAGACATCTTTCATTTATTATTGCATGGTATAGAATATTCATAAATAATGGTGTAATACCCTTGTCTGTTGAGCCTAGGTCACTATAGTTGTTATCAAAGGAAAGGCTTAGTGATTTGTTGTAAACAAGGATCATAAATCCTTTTTTAAATACCTATGTTTATTTCTAAGTATAATTATATGGATAGATCTTAGGATAAGTATAAGTATGAGTCAACATTTATTTAGTAGGATATTTCCAGGGATGTCTCTAAGGATATGTATAATGATGAGTCAATTATTTGGAAAATATACTATAATTTTGGTAAAGGATAGAGTGAGTGGGTTCCTAGAAATAATTATATGTTTAGATACTTTAAGTGGATGTGGATCTAGAATAGATTTATCAAGGAGTAACATCTCTAACAAGATGTTTCAGGCTTGACTTGGGTAATATGGTACATGACAACGATCATTGTTGCACCACTGGATTGACACTCTTGAGGTATATGCTTTGGGAATTCCGAAATTCATCACAAACCATCATAAAAAATTTGACAAGAAGTTTGCTATTTGTAACCTAGGAAATCCTATGGTTTCATAGATTAATGAAGGATTTAAAAATTATACATCATATATGTGACTTTTCAAGATTTTGTGGTTCCTCATTATGATAATTGTTTATTACTCTATGCTATTAGTTTATACCAATAGATAGAACTCGAAGGGACCACATTAATGGTCATTTAAATGGATAATGAAAATATTTTCCTCCCAATGACCCAAATTTTGGGGGGTATGGAATAAAAAACCTTGTTTTTATACTTTCATATCTATCCCAAGCTATTAATCATGACGTTTTTCCAAAAAAGCATAGGAGGGCACAATGTTCTATTTAGTCCTTCAAGAGGCACTGTCCACCTTCATTCAGTGGGTCAACTGCGTGAAATGTTTCTAAAAACTGGACCATTACAATTGAAAATACATTATCCTTTCTCAAGAGTTTGGATAATGAGAAAGTAATTCTGGATATTTATCAGTTAGAAGGTGAAGTAGACAAGAGTTGGACTCTATTCAATAATACGAGGAAACAAGATAAATTTGAATCAATGGATTGGGAAGAGTTCATGAAATTATTATTAAATAAATAATTTCTTGGTGTACTACGAACGAAGAAGGAAAAGGTGTTCCTTATGTTGAAGCAAAAGGATGATGAATCTTTTGGTAAAAAAAGATTCTAATTTCACAAGGCTTTTGAGGTACCCTTATCGTATTTTCATTCAATCCAAAAGCAAAATTGATAGGTTCATTAGTGTATTAAAGAAAATTCATAGAAGGGAATTGTCCATAATAAGAATTAGTAGCTATAAAGAGATTTTGGGTCTGACATTAAATGTTCAAATGGAGGTCAGAGTTACTTACTAATCATTTCAACAAGAAAAAGAAGGAGGAGTTCAATGGAAAATCTAAAAACCACGGAGACAAGGAAATGGGCCTTCTGATATGCACAAATAGTGGGATGAAATATGGATGGAATCGTCTAAAGGGGACTACTAAATGTTTTATTTGTGGGAGGGAATTTCATTGAGTGGTTGAATGTTTAACTCATGGGAGGATGTTAGATAATTAGGAAAATAATTTTTAAATCCCCACATAACATTCCTTCCACACTTTAGTGTATCAGTTTCATGGTGTTTGGCCATTATGATGAAATTTTACCCCATCCAAGGACTAATGTGAATGATAAGCTACATAAACCTATGAAGGAAAAGTACAAAGAGAATGTTTATGTGATAGTAAGTGAATAATTTAACCAAGATAATTTATAAGTACATATATTTCCTTTGATGGGAATTTTATGTTTGATTTTGTATGAATAATACAATTGAAAGACTTATTGTTCACCTTCAGTGATATTTCATGTTATTATCCTTCCATACATGGATTGTGGAATAATAAAATCCTATTTAATGTCCTCTTGGTAAAATGATAAACCCAAGTATCTAATAATGATGTTTTTACCATATTATAGGAAGAATGGGTGAATTATATTTTGGATGGGTTATGAGGTAAACCATTTATGATTTTCTTAAAAATTTATCATTTTTTGAGATTAATGTATTATCTCACAAGATGAGATTTATTCATATTTCATAGTCTATTTAACATACATTTTTTATGATAACTAATGATAAATGGGATGGAATATCATAGATCTCATTATCTATTAGTACATTAGTAATGAAAAAGTCTCATTACTTATTACCATAAGGGGTTATGTAGATCAACAACCAAAAAATGATGACATTGTTCTAAAATCAAGATAGTATGACATTTCATAAAAATTATTAAACTTTTGGAAAAAGTATCTTTAGGAAAAAAATGTTGTTCTAGTAACTTTGTTTCCAAGGAATCATATGGTCCTTTAGATCATCAAAGAATTTATAAATTTTTATTGTTATATATTTTATAACCATGTTATATATCACTCTCATTCATAATTAGAAAGTTATATTTCTCTTGCATATCTATGTTTTCAATTCCCACCAAATGTACTCCTATGTGGAAACCAATTGATGAGTTAATTTAGGTAACTATTATGTTTCTATGATTCATTTTTTAAAACAATGTTTTTAGTGTTCCATTTTATGATGTGGGTTTTTATGAATGTTACATTCATGTATTAAACCTTTTATAACCCAAATGAATGTCGATGGTGGAGTTAATTTAAAGTAGGTAGAATGTTACACATTGAAATTTGGATTTTTTTACAATTTAATTTATCATTTTGATATTATCACTTCACATAACCCAAAATATTGTATTTTTTATTATACAATAGCACTATTTTTTGGATTATGTTATACGTTACACCATGAGAATATTTCCCAACATGCAATACTGACTTGACCTGTGTTACACGCAACACCAAGTTTCAATGAGACAACACATTATTATTAATTATTTAAATAAGATATATATAACATTGAAATTAATAAAAGTTAATTGAATAGTAATTACTAATTTTTAGACATTTGTTATAATGGTTTTTAGAATGAAAAATACCAGTTTTCATAATGTCTTTATATGTTTTACACTTCTTTTTTCATAAAAGAACCATTTTTTTACTTTTGTGAAAAATAAAAAATATATTTTATGCAGTCAGAGAAATTGAATTTTGTAAAATGGAAAAAAAATTTAAATTCATAATATCATAATTATATTACTGTGAATTTATGGCATTTTTTATGAAATGTTTCAATATTTGATAAATAGTGAAAAATACTACAAAGTATTTAAAAACATACTTTTTCTTTAAATAATTAATCTATTTTTAATTTATTTAAAAGTAAAAATATATTAATATTTCATATATTAATCCAATTTAGTTATTTGGAATCATTTTTGTAATATAATTAGATATAAAAAATTATTGAACTTTTGACCATCTATTTTTTCCAACCTTCTAGCCACATTTGTTGAATTGGTATTTAATGTAATTTTACTACTTTTGGGAATAGATTGATGAAAACAGATATACAAGGTTGCAATCAATATTAAAAATGTTATCTCATGGGATCAAAATAATTTTTGGTGGATAATAACTTTTAAATTTTATTTGCAATGTTTAAATATTAATATGGTAATTAAAGGTAAAAAATAATATTGTAATAATATAAAATTACACAAATTGTTTTCTAATTTCATTGGATAAGTGATTTTATAACCAAATAATCTTGATGTTAAAAATCTGACCCTTTTAGGCCACTTCTTTTCAATGGAGATATTTATTACAATTTATATAATGAAGAGTTAAAAGTGACATATTCAAAATTTAATAATTATATAATTTTATATACATGGTTATACATAAGATAAATTAGACTATTATTTTTTATTTGAAAGTCTATAATTTTTTTAAATTATTATAATTTGTTTTATTTTTTATAGAAGAAGTTACAAAATTAATGTCTTGTACAATAATGTTGCAATAATTGTTTAATTAATATATATATCAAATAAAAGATAATAAAAATAATAATATAAATTTGAATATACTTAATTAAAGACATACAAGAATTTGATAGTTATTTTATACATGTGAGTGACATGTTGGAATTATTTGATAAATTTTATCATGTAGGAATGATATTTTTATAAATGAAAATATTGAACAGAATCAAAATTGACAAAAATGAGACTTTAAAAAAATTAATAACTTATTAACTGATATAAAAGTTATAATAATATAAAAATAATCTATATTACATTGATAATGTCATATATGTCATAAATGATTTAATTTTGGTTACCTTATCATCTTATAGTGTCAATATTAACTCTATAGGGGAAAATGTCATGTTGTGACCATAATAGAATAATTGTTTAACAAGAGGTTATAGCCAAACTATAATATTAATGCTATGACCTAAACATGTCTAAAATTTATTGGATGATTGGATTTAAACACATACGCATATAAAATTATAAATAACTCACTTTTCAACAGATTGAAACTTAAAATCAATTTATAATAAATTAATAGTTTTCGATTTTCCTAAAGTGCCCCTGCTCCGGATTGTATAAGAGCACTTCTCGTTCTATATAATTAACACCCCCATAGACTGTTATCTCAGAAAACACCTACCCTCATCACCTCAAAAATTCAATGAAAAAATCTTATAGGATATACTATTGGAATAAAGACATCATATGGTTTCCTATTATGAAAATCAATAGGAGATATCCTAAAAAAATGTAATTGTTTTACCACATTTTTTAAACTTATTTTATTCTTATTCATCATAATTCTATGTTTTTACATTCCAAAGTAATATATCAAGAATATAATATATTATGATATGTTTTCATGATTTTTGGAAAACCATATTTCTCTTTTTACCCATTATATGAAAAAAATAACACCATACGTGTGTATGTACAACTTATTGTCTTCAAGCCGTGGTGCATACATTTTTTCCATTATATTTTATTTATATTGATATGATTGTGAATATAAATTATGTAAATAATAAATAAAATATAATATTGGTTTTTTATAATTCATATTACAGCCTATTCCATACCCTTTACCAATACATAATGATATCATCCCTCAATCGTATGTATGACTTACCATCTCCATGAAGCGATGAGATTCATCTTCCACATTCACCATTCAAAGATTGTTATAAAAATATATATTATTAACATGTATGAAATATTGTAAATAATCATTCAAAATGATTAATTATATATTTATATACCTCCCTATATATATATATATATATCATTTACATACTTTCTTCCAACATGGAAATTAAAAATTGAAACAATGTTTATGCTTACATTCGGCTTTCCGTCTCCACTAACGGTGTATTCCATTTCATACATATTTGTGATATAGATTATTATTATATAAATATATTGAATATAAATTATATTTAAATATTTATTTATATTCTGGAGACATTATATAGTCATAAATACTAGTTCTATTACAAATTAAGACACATGCAAATAACAAAGAAAATGTTAACCAAAGTCAAACCTTAAAATAAGATCATTAAAAATTGGGTAATATAATTTCATAATAAAATCATATGTGGTATTATAAAATATAATATTATTCTATAAAATATTTATAATATTCATATATTTATTATAAATAATGATTTTTCGAGTATAATTACATTCAAGATATAAGGTAAGTTTATTTTTGTATCGATTTTAATTTCCATGAGATATTTGTTATGTTCAGCATTCTTTCATTTATTTTTTATGATCTATGTAATGCCCATGAATTTATTATATGTTTCTTAAACATAAATTAATGGGTATTATCATTTCATTTTTATTATCCAATTTTCATTTTTTTTAAGATTCGACAGATTTCAAATAGGTAAAATGTTTTGTCTCAAATAGACTTTTTTGGGAGTCATGTTATGTTATGTACCTAAAATCTTTTTTCAAAGTGCTTATATTTATATTTTACATGATATATCATGAATAAAAATATTTTCATGATATTCTATAATTCTTGTAATGTAATTTCTTACATGAATTGTATGACCTAATGTTACCACGTTGTAAGCGTTTATTCAGGCAATGTTATAGTTTTTTGATTGTTTAGATTTATTATTACATTGAACAAATATTATGATCCATATCTAAAGTAAATTGAGGAATTTTATTATCCACTAGTTATTCAGGAAATTTTCTTGTACATTACCATATTTCTACTCCTGGGTACATACGAAAGTATTTTTATGAAATCCCTACAGTACCCTCCCTTCAGTTAGAAATATATGTTTTCAAAAAACAGATTTACAAGAATATTATATATTATCCTCTATGGTTTGAAATAAACTTTACCCATTCTTCGTTTACCAATCACTTCAAGGGAACATTCTTTTCACTTTATGAATGTGTAACTTATGGGAAAAATTTACCGTGTAAAAGGAATGTTCTTTTAACCTTATACAAATTGTATGTATTTACCCACTGCCATTTATTAGAGTCTCCCATTACATTTTTAAAATGTAAATATTTAAGAGATTTTTTAAATTTAATTAAATTAAATTATTTTTCAAAATTATTTCATGTCTTTTTTATATGTTATAAATGATATTTTCTATGAAAATAATTTTCAAATTGTTTTATGAATTAAGAATACTTTTTCCAAATAGAAAGGATATTTTCTTCAAGTAATGTTTTTGAAATATTTTTCAAAATTATTTTTCCATGTATGATGGAATTTATTGGTGTCACTCACGAGCTTCTAGGAAATTTTCTAATGTTTCTATTCAAATAGGTTTTGTGAATGGGTTATTTTTAGAGTCTTGATCTTATGAAATCTTTATATTTTCCAAAGGTCATATTTTTTTTAAACACATTTTATTTTCATTGGGTATGATTTAATTAAATGATGAAGAAACCTATCTCTTTTCCATAGGTTTTTATGTGATGAAATGTTATTGATTCACATTTCATTTTTTTTGGAAATTATTTGATTTTAATACATACCATATCTTTTCATGGGTCTTGATATGATGAATGTTACGTAGAACATGACTTTATTATTTCATTATGTGACAAGTGAGACCCACAACTCCATCCAATGAATTTGGTAATAATAAATCCTATGTCAACTCAACGGGAAATGGGGAGAAATTCCCCATCCTAAAAAAAGAGGGAATGGTGGATAACATCCCCATATCAAACCATGGGGCTCACTGGAAGACATACCAATCCTGAAAGAAGTCGGTACATGGGAGGACATAAAAATCAATAATAAAGATGGTACACGAGAAGGAATACCGATCCCGAAGAATGGTCATAGGTGATTAACCCAATCCTAACATGTTACAAAGGACTTGGTAGGACCCCTTAAAAGAGGGTTTTTATGTTCTTATGTGTTTTTTATAATTCCATGTTTTATTCCAATGTTATACTATCAGGGATCATGTTAATTATTTTCATTTGATTCATGTCTTATAAACTGACAATCTTTATGTTGATATCCAATTTGTATGGTATGACATTTAGATGCTATGATCATGTTTGATACCCTTTTGTTCATGTCGTGCTTATGCATTTCCATATTTTCCCTCACTAAGAATATAAGATCACCCCTTTCATAAGTATCCTTCCTCCAGGTCATGAAGAATGTTTTTAGGTAGAATTACAAAAGATGTATATATTTATTAGAGATGTTGAAGATTTTTCTCTATGATAAATTATTTTGTTTCAATGTTTCCAAAGACAATAAAATATAACATTCATATTTCATGTGTTAATATAATGTATAGAATATTCATCTAAATTGATGTAATATCCACGCATGTTTGACCTCATTCACTACAGTAGGAAACATCACCAACACTATTCAAGATATCGAATGTCCCAATGATCCTCAAGGACAAATTTACTCCCTAAATGAATAACCACATTCCTCATTGTGGGGATACTTTCAAGAAAACATCTTTCACTAATTTAACTCCATGGGTTTATGATAGAGATCTATGTGGGATTTCTATCTTCTCAGGACATTCTCGTAGAATCACAAATAAGCTGTACTTTCTCCATTGTATAATGCACTAACTCTTGTCCCATGAGAGATATCTCACTGATCTATGCCCAGATTAAGGGTGACCTGAAAGGTCCCCTATATAGGTCCTAAAATGGATTCATGAGAGTGGTAGAGTGGTATTTTTTGTTCTACGTAAATGCTACCAAAGGTAGTTGATCATATCACATCATGACTGGAACCATTATTCTAACATGGAACATGATGAAAAGATTCCATCATTTAAAAATACTTTTTGTGTAACTCATATGGATATCTAATCATGTAAGACCTCACAATAGATGTATCCCAACTAAGACTCTCTTACACTCTTGAGGAGTGTAGGTGTCAAAACCATTGACTGAAAAGAAATCTGCACCCACGTGCTCCATAAGGGTCTACCACATGGTGGCTAATTGCTACAAAGATTCTACACTAGGAGGTCACAAGGCATCAAACTAAGCGAATCTGCAAAAATGTTTCCCTGGCCTAGATTAATAGTTATATCAAAATCGTAGTTATTCGATGACTCCAACCTGTGTTGTTGTCTCATATTCATGTCTCACTGTGAAGGCCCTCCACAAAATTACATGCTCGAATATAGTCTTCCATGATCATGGAAAGGGATTAGAACAAGAGGTTTTTGAACCTCACATCATACTCAACCAACATCATCCCTCCCTACTCAAGATACAAATGTTTTTGGATATGGACTGAGCATGAGATGTACGATTAACAGTCCTTATAGAACAACTACTTAAAGTTATCCCGTGAGAGTGTTGACTCTTTTTGCATATCTACGACCAGTTCCACCGAGGCTCAGTCGCTCCAAGGAAATGGATAGCTTCCTTATCTCCCATTTTGTCTTTTGGGGTCCAAATAAGTCTGATGATATGTACTAATGAATCTAGAAAATCCTCTACTTCCTGATGATCTAGATCGTTATAGAACCTCAGTGGACTATGATGCTAGAACATTTGAAGTGTGGTAAGTCTGCAGACATACTCTTCAAGGTCTGCTAGGATGATCTACTACTCATTTGGTGGTGTAGATTATACCTACCCACCAGGAGGAAGGGGATCATAGGATGGTACATAAACTAAGGCCTCATCAGTCACATGATTTTTATCATGAATAGAAGCCAGTATCTGGGCTCACTTTCATCGCAGAGGAATCCATAAAGATATCATGGATTACCATTTTAAGATTATAATATATATATATATCCATGGAAATTGGGAGATAACTTAATAAGTATATTCAAGACTCAATCCTATATAACACATATACAATTAATCCCCACAATAAAGGTATCAACATGCCATGTCAATAAGTAGGTAGTTAGGGTCCTAGTGAATGGATAAATTTTCCACTAACACAATAACTCTTCTCCCTAAATTAAGACCCACACTCAGGACGCATTGATTCTATTTTCCAAATCCCACCTAATCCAATTAAGAGAAAACATTTGAAAAAAATTTACCGGAAGGAACATGCTCTGATAGAAATCTCTCATGACCCAACCCATAGGGCTCTAGCTTCAACTACCCCATAGTTGTCTTCATAGGCCATTGGGTGGAGACAACCACCAACATCGCAACTAACTTCAGGAGGCCTCTTCATACATTCTTGTACACATGAAATCCACAAACACAATGAAAAAGTGAAGATATAAAGGATTTAATGAAGAAAAACTACTATAAATAAACAAAACATGCATGGACCTTTAAATAGTAAGATGTACGATAGTGTATAAGAAAAATAAAAAAGTGTAAAACACATTACCAACTTATAAATATGTCCTAACCTAATAGTGAATTTGAAAATTAAAAAAAACATGAGGAGACATATTCCTAAACCCCATGTTACGACCACCATACACTGTATAAGCACCCAATATCCCTATTCTCATATAAAGTCGCGATCAACATATCTATCATGTATAAAATACATGAGATGTGTTGGGTGATGCCCATGCATGGGTGAGAATATAAATACATCGTATAATTTCTATAGAAGAGTGAAGGGGAAGAAATAATAGATACCAACAAATAAGATATTAGTAATTGTATTAAGGTACAGTGAAAGAATACTCCTCAATAATAGAATAGAGTGAAACTAAACTCATCCAAACATAATGAGTTAAAAATAGTGATAAGATAAATTTATAATAGAGTCTTTAGTACATATAGCAGGTGAGTGAACTTATCCATCCATTAGAATCTAGAAATCTACATCTCATGGATGACCCCGCCAAGATTCATCCCTCCTAGATAGAGAATAACCGAATCCCAAGGAAGGGGTATTGAAGAAGAATATATATATATATATATAAATATATATATATTCTCAGTCATTGAATCCCAAACTAGATAGTAGAGGATCTTCAAATCACATATTAGACAAAGAATAAGATTAACCAACAGTTCCAAGAGAATTCCATATATAATTCCCACTATCTCATGCTTTTTCCATAAACACCCAAGTCAAAGGGACACAATCTCCACACCATGAAACCATCCATTTTAGGCGTCACTGACTCACTCACATGATTTTAGTCTCTGACAAAAAATTCTATATTTGGGGGAATGCATCCCACTTCCTCATGTGTCGATAGATACACCAAACCATGTCAGGTCATTGTTCTTCACAATCCCGGGGGGTTTACTTCCAATTAGAGGACCGACACCCTATTCTGATAGGGGGATTCCATTGTGTCTATAAAAAAAGTATAGAGGACCTTCACCCTAACTTGATATAGTATACCATCTTCCTTAATAGAGGACATGTGCCCTTGTTTTATAGGGGAGTATTGTCTCTATCTATAGAACCATTTTGGAGTACCTACATCTAGATATGATAGTGGATTACCATTTACAGAGATAAAGGACATGCTCCCTAGTCTAACTAGGGAGTACAATATCAATATGTTAAAAGAGTATAGAGGACCCATAACCTAATGTGACACGGGAGTACTGGCTCTATAGATAGAGAACATGAACCCTGATACAACAAAAGAGTATCATCTCTACCTCGATAACAAATTTGGAGGACATGCATGCTTATATGATATTGGAGTACTATTTCCATAGATAGAGGTATCAAACAAGAACATGATAAGAGAGTAATATCTCTATCTGGACACTATGATGATCCTTTACATTCACTACAATCATCAAGAACCACCTAAAGAATCATCATACTCAAAATATCTCACATCCTATCTCAAAATCCCCTTCTATCATCACCATCACATTATTTGTGAAAAAACACCCATGATAGGATACTCACAATCCAAAATATGATTTAAAAAAGAAGATATAGAACATTGAGGTTTCCTCAATAAGAGAAACATTTAATGTTTGGGAACAACGTGGCATGTGGTTGTACTCTATTTCCTAGTCGTTTCCATTCCATCATATGATTTCTTGTACATTTAGCACAACATGGCGTGTATGGGTGCTACACGGCGTGTCTCACCCAGAATCCTCGGGATATAATATTCACTTATATCAATAGTAAAACCCGTGAAAAGGGTTCAGTTCACCACATCACTCATGAATGGTTCTTCATGGGACTGAACCACGAGTCCAAATTAAATATCCATCATTTGTCATGAAATGTCCAACTTAATTTTAGGGTCACAACATTGAATATGGTTCATCATTCTGACACCATTTTAGGTAGATGTTTCATATACAAGATCCCATAATAATAGAAATTTTATAATTAGTGGGTGATTCATTGGCATGAGGAACGAGTCTAAATAAATTATCCAACTTCTGTCTTGAAAGGGCCTTTTAAATTCAGGGATCCCACTGTAACTAACAGTTCATCAATACGACACCATATGAAGATGTTGTTCAAGGATTTATGGTGTGACAAACAAAAATAATAAAAATATCATTAGATTATAATTATTTATTTAATAGCCATTTTTTACTTTAATGGCCAAACTAAAGGTATTTTTCCTCATATTATTTGTTTTATGTTGCTAGGGCCTCACCACCACCACATCTCTTTAGGATAAACTAACATTATTATATAATATATAAAGGGATAAAAGGACTGAATGGGAATTCCTATTTCCACATTGGACATGTAGGAACCTTCCCCCCCATTCATGCATGGATTCACCATTTTATATCATAAAATCAAATGACAAAATAAAATTTTATTTAATTTAAATATTCAACACCTTTTCATTTATATCAATCAAAAACTATATCTCTCATATGAACTTATTATTTTCAGTTATAATTTTGATAATTAGTCATAACTCCCACTCCATATTAATTTAATTAACCACAAAACTTTTATGACACCATTATTATTATTATTGAATATAATAATAATAACAAACCTCATTTACTTTTAAAAAAACGACACCATTATTATTATTACTACTTATTATTGTTAACGCATGACACATTTACAAAATCTGACATCCTGATCAGAGATCAGAGTCCATTCATGATCACATCCCTAAAAAATAGTATCCACCACGACATCTCATGCATGGCCTCTGCTCGAAATTAACCCTGTCACACTACATGTCATCGCCACGTTCAAACCGGGAAAATGGGGGTTCTCGACCAGATACTGAACCTCCTATGATCACAGAAATGCACCCGTAGTACTGATCCAATATGATATAGTATACCACTCTTTTTTAAATCTATCGCAAAACCATTGTTCATTTTGTGGTTCATAGAACTACAATGAATCTGAGGGGTTTCTCCCACTAAAACATGCCCTAACAATGTCAAACGCTGACATCATGGTTTGATGGAGAAGAAAATAATGAACAATGGGGGAAAATAACTAAAAATAATGTCTTATGGATTTAGGGAAATAATTCTTGTCCTCTCAATCAAGAAAAAGGTTCCCAGGGTTAGAAAAAGATTTTTAATAAACTAATTTCAGTATGTTGGCACCTGAAAATGATGCATGCGGGGGAACACATTGACGAAAAAATATCAATCTACTAAAAACTATAATCTGTATGCATAAAACTGAAAAATATGACTCTTATCTTTATTTTGGATTGATTATTGCAGAAGAACGTTCTCACACAATGATCAGAAGAAGCTAATACGTTCACCGTGGTTCTATTCACCTTAATCCAGAGGTTTTTTTGTCATTGATGAGAGGATTCATCAAATGGAGAAGGAGTAGAGCATCATCGGTTTTGGGGGAATTATGAACCAACACTATTAATTTTCCCTAAATACTTATTTATAGAAATTTATTATTTTGAAAGGGTTAAGTTAATTTAATTAATTAATTAATTTTCTTAAACACACATCCAATGAATGAGGGGTCCGAACATCCAATTCCAAATCTTTTTTTTGTTTCTCGTAGGGTAAAAACCATGTTCAAAACCCAACCAATGTCTCAAATTTCTGATCTGATCAACATTAAAAATTTTATCTTATTTTCATTAATTACCCATATGTGAGAGATATAAAATATAGTTAATGTTTTTATAAAATTAAATTCTCAAACACCTGTCCTCATAATTGCACATTGTCTCATAAAATACATTTGGAAATATAATTACAAATATTTAAATGTATTACAAGCAAAAATATGTGTTATACATTTATCATCTTAAAATATATAATATAAATTTTCTTATATACCCTTTCACTCACTAAAAAATGATAACATCATTTGTTTACATGTGGATTACCGCCTTCATGAAGTGATGTGACATTATTTTTATCACCAAACCTCTTGGATGAGATATACAGGTATTTTTAATGAAAAAATATGGTATTTATGATATTATGATAATTATTGAATGATATAATATTAAATCCCACCTTTCCATAATGATTCTTGAAAAATGAAAATGTTACTCATGTATATGTTCAGAATCCTGTCTCCTTGATCGTAATCTGAATCATTTCTCATAACCATCATTATTGAATTGTTTTAAATCTATAATTTATGTATAAATAAGAAAACTATTTCATGATTTTTATTCTAGATATTTTTAAATAATTACTTCTCTTCATAGATTCAACCTACCAAATTCATTTTTGACACAGAATACAAATATCATCGAAACATTTGAAATAAAAAAAATTGTCTATGTTATCATATATAAGACTGAAATAGTTTAATTTAAAGGAATAATAATCATGAAAAAAATTTCTTATAAAAGAAAATAAATAAAATATGTCTATTATTTAGGATGAAAATGGACATACATTAAAATTCAGACTCAATTTATGGGACTTCAACTCAATTTACCTTAATTGAGTATTATTTTATTACTTTGGTCCCAAATTTTTTATATGGTGTATATATGTACACCATGACATTTAATAATATGATTCATTAATACTTCAAGGTATTTTATGATTCAATATTATCTATTCCATCCCATTGTTTTTAACATGACAATTTCCAAGTATTTAATGTTATTGTACAGTCTCACTTTATTTTGTGATTGTTAATATTCTCTTTAAACAATCACTGTCTTATGATCATTTTTAATTATACTTTACAATACTACTAAAAATAAATATTCATGTAATTTAGATAAAATTATTTCAAAAATTGTATGACATTTTTACATAGAGTGTAATAATCCGGTATAATTTGATTAATTTTAGTAATTTTGATTAAATTGTATCCTTTTCGTAGAATGGATATTTGTTGATCAAGAAGATTATTAATGGATTAAATATATTATTTATTAATGAATAATTAATTGAAAATGCATTGATGGGGGGGGGTACAAAATTATTTTTCTCCTTGATGCATTGGGAATTCTCATGTGACAAATGAGTTGTCCAAGTTAAATTAGTTTCTATATGTAGTTTTATGTTCTGTTGTGAAAGATAATGGTAGTACATGTATAATGATTTCTGGTAAAATAAAATCCCTTAATTATTCATTTAATTATATTAATATTTTTTTATTTTTATTATCAATGATATTTTTATAATGATATTATATATTGATGAATTTAAATGACAAATTATTGATTAAATGGATTATGTGTTCAGTTATTTACCTTTTTATATTGATTATTCAATAACATTTCAAGATAGTATTCTTATTTAAATTTAATTTCTGTTCAATTATTTACCATTATTGGTTTCTTATTGTTTTGAATTCATTATGTCATATTTTTTTCTTAACCCATTATATACATTAATTTTCACCCTTATTTTGTTCCCTTTACCCATGATAAAGTTAAGAAATCATGGTATTAGTTGTATGATGAAAAATGTTTTTCATTTCTATGATCTGAATGTTATATCCCTATGGAAAATTAATCTCACATATATATATATGATTCTTTAAAAATACCAAACTGATATATCGGGATTAGACCCTTTGTATATACTCCAACGTAATAACGTTGGTGTAAACTCTTGGTTACGCGAGTAGTGGTCGTTATAGTTGATGTCAGTGGAAATGTTTAAAGAAACATGGAATATAGATTATGGAAAGCATATATTAGGAATGATAACCCTATGATAGAGTTTGAGGATATGAATATAATAACATCCTAGTGTTTTTTTAATTTTATGTTTTTTCTTAACAATACATCTCAATATAGATACTAAACGTTGATGTGGTTCTAGCACTTAGGTACTTAAGAGATAATAATTTTGAAAATTGTGCATCAGAAATTACTCAATAATCACCCGGTGATTGAAAACTATCCTTACATTTTTACTACTTTTTAAATTCTAACGAGATAATGTTAAGATAATTCTCATTCCCCTTGTAAAATTTTGGGAATTATTTGATAATAAATATATCCTAAATGAATTATAGAATATGATTCTTTGATTAATGATGCATATATTTTTATTTATGATAAGTGTTTTACCTTATTTAAAATTATACATTGTGATTTATAATTTATAAATTTACGATATGATCTAGTATATGAAATTTTTGGACATTACACTAGGATGGAAGAAGGGTATCAATACATGTTACTAATGTAAATATATACATACTTTGGAAGATAATACATCTTGTATCAAAACTCATAAAGTTTTGTCTATATTTGGGAAACATAATCCGGTGATGTCAAATATCAATACCTATATCGGAAAACCTATACCACAGTGAAATTCTATTACATTGGATAGCTTTAACCAACATATTCTCCCATCATTTGGTTGGATAGTTAATATAATGGAAGTTGAGTAACAAATTATGTATCTAGAGTGTATATTAATTGTTTTTCAATATATTGAAAAGGAAAATGTTATTCTAGAAGTGTATTTTATCATTATTGATAATGAAAAATAGTGTTCATTGATCAAAATACTATGGAGGAAGGGGAAATAGAACTCATGTAATAGAGTGATTATAAGGATACATTCATTAAAAAATATTTCCTTGAATGAAAAAAAGAAGAAATGAAGATAAATTTCATTAGCATAATGAAAAATTAATAATAAAGTATTTTGGATTCTGAATATACCTTTTCATGGTTCACTATGTATCTTATACACAAGTACACATAATTGAGTGTAAGATTTGGCTGTTTCATTGAATTGATTATTCCATGTCCTTTAAGGGTATTGTTCTCCCAATTTTTTTGTAATATGATGAAATAGTTTTATGTTACATAAAAATGGATATGTAATTATCTAGATCATATATATACAAGGTGAATAAATGGAATAATAAGTTATCTATGATCTAAGAGAGACGATATGTCTCAGAGAATAAGAGGAGGATATAGGAATGTCCATCTAGATAAAATTGTAGAACAAAAAATCATTATAATAGATTCAGGAGAATTGTATTTTTTTACAATTCTGATGATAAGTGGAATATATCTCATCAATGAAAGGGGAAGAAACAAATAATTTTTGTTAGATGATTGATCTGTAAATTAAATGGGTATTTTTCACCCAAATGGTCCAAGAATTAATGGAATATACCAAAAAATAAGCTAATGGGATAAGGCTAATCTTATATTATCAGTACAACTTGGGAGGAAGTAGGAATTGAGTATTAGATGATACTTTAATCATATATTCAAAATAATCTAATGCATTAATTGATTCAATATCATCACACTATTTTATATCATCCCATTTTCCATTGAAATTAGTAATTTTCTATTTGTTTTACGAGGGTAATTTATATTTAAAACACCTAGGGGAAGTCCCACTACATCGTGGATATGTTAGGTAGTCCCCATTATGACACATTAATGTACATTATTTGTAGAACATATTGTAATAACTATGGTTTAATTTGATATAATACTTACTATTGAATTTATATTAAAATCTCAAATCAGAAATAATTATATGAAAAGGGAAATTACAGTTTGTGATGAAGAAATAGAATTTCAAATCTATAGAGCATAGAATTTAACATCTGATTCATATATTCATTAATCCATAGTAGCTCTATAGAATGAGACTCTAGGGAAGGAAGACAAAAAAATATAGGAATGGATAATGTAATCATTAAATTGATGATGTAGCGATTTTATAGGAATATTTTATGTTACTTTTAGAGGAATTACATGTATATCCCCCAAAGTATGAAGATGTGTTTTTCATTTATTTAAACCATGATGAAATACAAATATGAAAGAGTACCTATAGAATAGTCACTATTTAATTAGTGTATTTGATGAAATAATGAGAGGATTTTGGGGATATGGGAATTATTTATCATAGTGTTTCAATATGGGGATCACCTATTCTCTTCGTTATGCAAGAAGTTGGATCAATATGAATATACATTGATAATAGGGAAATAAATTCTATTATGCTAATGACCACATATAAAATAACTCTAATTATTGGATTATTCAATCAACATTATTGAGATAAATATTTTTTATATATTAACCTTCATCCATGTATCATCAATAGTGAGTAATGAATAAATACATTCATAATACAACATTAAAAAGGAGGTATGGACTATATGAGTTTACAATAATTTTATTTGGATCAGATAATTTAGCCTAATTTTTTATAGATATATTGAAAAAAGTATTTATGTAATGTATTGATGATTTATTTTGGTATTAATTAGTGATAATTGCGTGTATTATAAAATTTACATTGACCAAGTGAATTATTTTCATATCATTATTGAGATTCTTATAAGGAAATAACTAAATTTTGAATTTGGTATGTTTGATTTCTATGTTCAATAAGATTATCAAGGGTCACCATTATGGAATCTATAAATTATTTCCCTTTAGTAGAAATGGTAGAGTAATTGTGATGTAATCTAGAAGACATATATGTAATGGAAAGAAACATATGTTAGATAGGTGAAAAAAACTAGTCAAAAGAGAGACATAAAATCTATCAGCTTCATGTTCATTGAATTATCAATCCAGGTGACTAATGATCACATAACGGAATTGTGAATCAAATGGATCATGAAGATACAATGGAGCACATAATATCAGATAATTTCATAAAACTTCCAGACCCTTCATCAAACATAGTATTACATGGAGTTAACATGGTCAGAAGATTCATATTATAGTCCATTAGTCATACATATGAGCCCAAAGGTAATGGATAACCTAGAAAGTCAACAGTGAAAGCCTATAGAAAAGGTTCTTTCAATTTACATGGATCTATTCATAGTTGGTCTAGATAAAATTATAGAAAAAGAAAATATTGTGAATTAGAGCCAGTTGAATGATTTTGTACATAGATCATGTGAACGAATCTAATGGGATGTTGTTAGGAAAAGTTCATGATGCATAGGCGGATCACTACAGAAAAGAGTGTTTGGTTGCTGATAAATGAACTCCATACACGCCTCTATTTATATAGAAGCACATGAAATATAAAACACTTACTGGAAGCCATATTGATTCCTAAGCCACTTTTTAATGATAACATCATAGCATTTGGTGATCATTCCCTTTCCTTATAACTGAGCCCATTTCCAAACAAATTTCACTACATGGGGGGAATATTCCTTATAAATGAGAATTGAAAAATTAAAAAAGTTTAAATACCACAGTAATGGTACTATATTCCTCATAATGAAAAGGAGGATAATGTGGACTGTATTTGGTGATCACGTAAGCCTCCAAAAGACACACAATCAGGAGACCTTCATATGGCCATGAGACAAAGTCATGCACATAACATAAACTACTAAGAAATCACACCAATCTCATTAAAAATATGTATCCTAATTCTTGTGAATAAATCCTATAAAATCACTGGTCATTTGTCGGCTACCAAGATTATGTTAAAGGGTTTATGTATTTTTGGACAATTGAATGTGACAAATATTTTGATAAAGTTAATGGGAGATTGGTGAATGATTTTATTTTAAATCTACCATAGATAAATGAAGGGGTTGATATATATTATTATCCATCCACAATGTTACTTTGTTTTTTCCTAATGAAAAATGAAAAAAGTTATGTCATTTTTAGGATGGAATTGAGGACACAAAAATAAACCAATCCAATCCATGATCATGAGTTTATAGTTGTAATATTTTCTTTGAAAATATAAAGACATTATATCTATGGATAACAATGTGAGATATACATAAATAATAAGACCATATGAGACATATTTTTATTTAGGGAGATAAATATTTGAAAAAGTTGTTGGCTCTAGCTATTCATAGATAATGAATTCAAAATACCTTACCACCCAGAAAAAGAAAATATTGTTTTTGAAGAATTGAGTTAGAAAGATCATGAAATTATGACCCAAATGTAGATTGAGAGGGATACAATATACATTGATCTAGTAAATATTTAAATAGGAATTGTTATGGAATGGAAGACACCGCTCATTTTTCAATGTTTTAATAAACCATATTTATTTTAAATGATATGAATTTATCAAATCAGTGGTAAGATGTTTTTGAAAAAAAAGTGACGTTATAAATGATGTGAAATAATTTGAAATTTTTTTGTAGTTGGTTGTATGATATTTTGAATGATATAATGTGTTTCATCTATACCTAATCTAAAAATGGAATTATTTATGATTCTAAAAGATCAAAATTCCCTGTTACACCCTGGTCTAAATAATATATATACTGAATTGAGAGAACATTGTTTTGATAACATGGAGCATTAAATTGTAGAAAATTAGTTCATATGTTTTTTTAAACTAAATTTTATGAGATAGTATCCCTGATTATTAATGCACCCTCTTCCAATTCCTATGTTAATATGGGGGAACACAACTATAGATTTTAATAAAGGACTTCCACAGAACCCTAGAATGAAAGATTCAATATGGGTTACCATTAATCACGTAACCAAATATGCACATTTACAAACTATATAGAAATAAATATCTCTTGATAAGCTAAAGTTTCACTATATTAATTAATTTTTAAGTCCTAAAAGAACATATCATTCAATTATTTCTTATCAAGATCCCAATTTACTTCAGAAATATGGAATGGACTTCAGAAGTTTCGAAATACTGAGCATCATTTGAATAATACCTACTGTGCTCAAACTAATGGATATTGAAAAAAGACTATTTAAAAATGGGGGATTTTTATTTCATTATCAATTACATTCATGGTATTTGGGATTAATATTTACCTTTCATAGATTGTTCATATAACAACAGTTTCAATTCAATTATTCAAATAACATCATATTAAAATTAAATGGATATAGTGGTCTTACTCAAACTTGTTTGGATGAATTTAGTGAAAGTCGGTTGATAGTACCAAAACATGTTAATGATAAAAAATAAATTCAAATAATATTTAGGCTCCAATTAATCCATCTCAATGTAAGAAATGTTTTTATTGAGATAATCAGAGGAATAATTTTGAATTAAAAATGGGAGATCATGTTTTATAGAGAGTATCTCCATTAATTAATATTATATGTTTTGATATGAAATGTAAACTGAGCCCTAGTTATATAATGTCCTTTGAAAATTTTTATGAATATTTATTTTCTGTTATCTTTTTTAAATCCCACTAAATCTATCATCAATATATGATGTTTTCCATATATCATTGTCAATTTAGTACATTCCAGAACCAACATTTTTGTACACCTATGATAAAATAGAATTGAAACATGATATATCATTCTATGAAGAACCCAAATATATTCTTTATACTAGATATAAAGTATTACAAAATTGGACAACTCGAATGGTTATGGTACTTCAGAGAAATCAGAAAATGGGGGAATCAACTAAGGAACTAGAGGATTTTATGGAGAATAAAAAAAATAATTTTATAGTGTAATATACTAAAAATTTAGACGTTGAAATTTTAGTAGGAGGGAAGAGTGTAACACCACTAGAAATTACAAAATATTTCTATTAGAATAAATTTAATATTGTTGATATCTTGTGAGGCACGAAACACTGAGTTTAACTAAAATGTGATACTCTATAAATTTGTATTTTTATATTATAATGTTAACCTATATATTAAATTAGCGGGTAAAAAGAGAACAAAAAAATATGATAGTATATCGAATAGAATATAATTCTGAATATTAATTGAAAAAATAACTATCATTAAATTTTAATATAATGATAAATAATATTTACTTTCAGATTGATATTACGCATAGTTCTATTATATATCAATTATTAAAATATATTTCATTGTAACCATTTTAAAATTGAATTTTAATATAAAAATTTAGTAAGCTTTTGATCATTTTCTCTTTCAAAGCCCACTTTCTTATCATATCTAGGGGATTAATTTAAAATTAAAAATTCCACTTATGTGAATTTAATTTTTTAAATTAGATTAACAATTTATAATAAGATTAATTTAGATTACCTATAAAATAAAATATATTTTTTACTATAATGATAGTAAAAACTATTAAAAACAATTACTCTTGTTAAGGTAAGAATTGGTTTACTACAGGTGAAACTAAAAATACTAGAGTTCAAATGAAAAATCAAATTCTATAAATTATATTTTATTTACATATATTTTCTATGAAATGTATAATCATCATGAAAAATGAATTTTTGTTACGTTGTGACATGATAAAAACATGGGTACACATTTTTCTTAAAAAATCTGCAACTGTGCCACTCACATCACTTATAAATGGTCACCTGCACTCCACTCATCAAAACTCCATTAAAAATTGTTGGTTAATCAATTTCATACCCCAATCACATAAAAATATATCCCCTCATCCTAGATTTAATTTTTTTTTTCAAAATTACATTTTATGAATAATTTATGTTTAATCCTAAAGAGGTGATCCGAGAAGAGTTAAACTTTCAATCATTTTTTTATATCAACCTATATATCATCAAATTCTTATAAAACTACAAAAATATAATATCCTCAGTATTTTACAGATATAAATATGTTTTTCTATTATTTTGGAGACCTAAAACCATTCTCACGACCAACAAATGTGTCAGGAAATTATACGAATTTCAATATATTTTATATACTAAAAATTATTTGATTAATGGAGGTTAGATTGATAAATATATTTTATATGAAAAATAAATATATTTATTGATAATTAATATTACTAATGAATTAAATATATTATTATATTAATGAGGATTTTTTAGAAATTAAGAGATGGGTGGGGGCGAAATTATATTCTTCCTCAATGAATCAATATGTATCATGATACAAATTAGTTATCCAAAGCAAATAGGTTTCAAGTAGTTGGTCCAAACACCCTTGTGAATGGTCTTGGTGGTAGAGGTATAATTATGTATGAGATCATTATTTCCAATGATTCGTTATTTCCTTCATTTATAATTGCATTATATTTACGATATATGATATTTTTCAATTAATTTATCTATGGATTTCATATATTTTATGATTGTTGATTAAAAGGGAATTGTGTTAAATTATTTACCTTTCTATATAGAAAAAATATCACATTGCCTTGATAGTCTTACTATTTAAATGGAATGAATAATTAAATATTATCCACTCCGTGATTATTATTCATATCTATTAATGAAAACATTCTTTTTTACTTAACCCTCGCTGAGAATTTGAGTCAACTCTTAATTTTCTCCTTTCCCAAAGTTATGATGAATAATTCTTTAAATGAGTTCATGGTTTCAAAATTTCATCCATTTATATTCTTTTCATTTTATATCTGAATGTAAATGGGTATCATGATTGCATATAGTTATCCTGAACTACAAAACTGAACGATCCTTTAGGATTTGTCCCTTTGTATCTATGTTAATGTAATAAATAATGCACCAGCTCGGGTTTACTAGAGTCAGGATTGTTTCTCCAATAATCACATAGGCCTAAAAAATTGTTAAATAATGGATGAAAAGGATTGATTGTTTGATCTACATATGAAATAATAAATATTCATTTTTAATATGTTATTTAATTTCCTTTTTTATACAATTGTTCTATTATAGTACTCATTATGAAAACATGTATTTTTAACCATGGAAATTTATCCATTAATTAAAAAATATAATTTTATGTATTATAAATTTTTACAATTTGATAATAACTATTATATCCAATTTATAATATAAAATTTAATGTATTTGGGAAATTATTTTTAACATAGACACATATAATGTGAAAAACAATGGTTTATGAATAACCATGTTAATTAATTTATATTTACTTTTACCAAATATTACAAAAAAAATTATTTGTAACATACTACCTATATTAATTATTATAGTTAAAAATATGGAAGACATTTTATAATATACATCTCACAAAATTGGGAAATTTCAATTTAAAATTATTCCCACTATTGAATAAAAATTAGGCTTTAAAAAAATTAGAAACATCAAAATGATTTAATATCCTAATTCAACAAGAAATTATTTAAAATGACCTAAATTAATTTCATAATTATATAATATGAATAATATTAATAGAAAACCGAATTAATATATAATTTAACATTTTAAATAATTTTAGAGAAAAGAAATTTATAATAAAAATCACTACTTTTCATTATAAATGAAAAAGTAAAACATTTTAGAAAAATAAAAAAAAATTCTCAAAGATAATAATGACATATAGATTTGAAAAATCAATAATATTTTTTCAAATAAATTTTATAATAGTGGTAATAATTAATTTAAATTTCTATGTTAAATGCATGACTAAACCACATTTTAGAAAAATATAGTTTTTAGAACAAATTTCTTTCACATTAAAATAGTTGTTATTTAATTTATAATCAATATATTCCTATTTAATTGAATTTATTGATATATAAGCTATAAAATTATAATAATTTTCTTATTCTAATTGAAAAAATCAATCTTTACGGGATATCTTATAATGTTTCATATTTAAAAAATAATATTTTATTAGATTATTGAGTTTCATTTAGACTGGATATTTTTTGCATCCTAAGATACAAATGTGATTGAATTTATTTTAAAATATATATATTAATTCATAGGTGCATTAAAAACAATTGTATTCTTTTTTTCTAATCATATATAACATCGAATGTGATTTTTCAAAATTAAAATCATCAGTAATTATATTCTACCCCTATAAAAAATTGAATTCTTGAAATTTAATCATGATCTTAGAAAATATGGGTTTGACATTTGATAATACATTTATTATAAATCCACATCATAAATTGGGTTACTAAAAATCCAAATAATGAATGGGAAATAGACATATAAAGGTCATCTATAAAAATACATAACTATTATTCCATGTAGGATAACATTGGTGAGGTGTACTGACATTGACATATATGATAAGAAAATATAATTTTAGAGAGTGATGGAGATCGTTGATCACAAGACAGAAAATTCTTAATGGAAAATTTGTGAAATCCAAAAAATAAATATGTGCTGATTTAATAAAAAATTTGATTCATAAAATATGAATATAATATGATATCATTTCTCTTCCAAAATCCTTTTCCTAATGTTTTATATTCTCGTCATAACATTCATAATTATTTTACTATTTAAGAATACAAGAAAATATATATAAATTTTATATGTCTATTTCAAAAAAATATTCATCCATTATATTTTTTTAAAAAAATATCCAACTAGTATCTTACTCCAGGAGTTTAATTTTTTCGAAATTAATTTTTTATGCATCAACCAAAAAAATTTACTTTTAAAAGATCATAATTTCAAAAATATAATGACATATAATTTATATTATCTTCACTAAAACTATAATTTTTTTCACAAGTTCCCCAATATAATATATTAATCTGTAATACTATATCGTAACACCTAATTCTCAACATAGTCGATTTCATAAATAATTATCCTTTATAATTTTACAACATATGATTGACCAAATTCAAAATCAAAAACAAAAGATTGAATTTCAATAAATAAACTTTATATTTCCCACACAATATAAATTTTCACATAATTTTAATTTAAATATATGTGAATACCATGATACAATAAAACCTTATTGAAAAAATTAATGCTTCAAAAAATTATTTCACCACTTAATCCATGAATAAAATATCAAATTGTCAAATTTATTCCATAATACCAAAAATATTTTGAACTCTAATAGAGATAACATAATCCATAAAATGTCTAACCAACATTATTTCCACAAATACTATTCCATAACTGTATATGTTTCATTATTCTCTAAACATAGGTAATGTATAATATGTTATCTTACCTAAATCAAATGTTTTAAAAATATATCATATTTCAACTCAAAAGAATTTCTTGCCATCCCTACCATTAAACATATTTCTTCAAATCCTTATAGAGAAATAGATGCATTATAAAGCATAAAAAATACTATAAATAAAAATATTATTCTATAAAAAAATTATTGAATCCAAATAAAAAAGTAATTTGATCATTCCACATAGGTTATAATAATAGCGTAATCATGACACTGAACCATTTACGAATTCTAGGGTACAATTTGTTGATTCTTGTGGAATTTGATAGAATTTTACACTATCTCATTCATAATAGATTATTTTCAAAATGTAAGGAAACCAAAATATTTCCCTAAGTAGTGTCAAAATTAGTGAGTAGAAACGAATTATTTTTTGTACTTGGTATCACACATTTCAATCTAAATATACCCTATTGGCCTTATTACCTCGTATGTATATCTATTCTAGAACCACATCCCCTAATAGTATCCATACAGAGATGTATTTATAGTATAACCGATAAATTTATACCTTACCAAAATATTAGGTTGTTCTTATATAATTGTCCTCAATGTATACCATAGGTTTATTTTACTTAATATATTTTATCATTAATCTAGATTCCATGGTTTCAACTAAACATACTCATATAAATACTAGAAAGCCTCGTACCCTTGAAACCTAGAGTTAGTGGTTACTTCATTTCATTATAAGAAGATATATGGAATCAAATACTGAGATTAAAAATACTATAGTAGTCTTGAAAAACAAGATACAAAATTTTAATTCGTAATTAAAATTTAAAATTAAAAATACCAAAAATTTTATTTTTGAGATAAATGTATTTCCTCTTTTCATATCGTTTAATATAAATTAAGAAACACTTCCTTGTCTCCTATGTAAAATAAAAAATAATAATGGGGAGATACCATATAATCAGTAGGGGTAAGCATATATATGATTATATAATATCTAAATAAGTCATAATTAATATAGACAGGTTAATTATTTTAATGAATTACATTTAATCAATAACATAATAATAATCTCGTAGGAATTAAAAATGATCATATAATTCCATATACGTAATCACATGAGCAGGATAATTTTCAAAATATATTTTATCAAATTGAATAATCGCAATGAAATTAAATAAAGAATCATGTAATGATGGAATTAATATTTTTGGACATCATGACAATACTTTCCAGGCCTCATGCTGAGACATCATACATAAATGCGTAAGGCATTGGCAAAAAAACCATTTTAGTTTGTCTCATTCGACCTACCAATTCATAGAGGGGCTTTAAAGGGCCCCACCCCTAACATTTTATGTTCAATTTAATATCATCTGAAAGGGAAGAAACATAGTCACCTTACATAATTGTATTACAAAACTATATATGAAATGTTAGTAATTATCACAATCAATCAACATAATCATTCACCATCTATAGAAATATGAATGGTATAAAAATTGTTACATCCCCATTCAGACATATCGTAATCCTACTAAATATTTAATAAATATGGTATCATTATAACATATACATAGTGGGAAATATGTAAAGTACTATTTTTCAATCCTTGATTTATAAAAATATCATAAACACTTCACTAAAACAATCTTTAATAAATTTCCATTTTTATTTTTGAAAAAAATGAAAAACTGAAAGTTCAGAAAATGTTTTGAAAAACATTTTCTTTTAAAATAACTTCTAAATTATTTAATGAATTCTTTAAAACATTTAGTGGTCACGAGGAATGAAATTCTATATATTATGTATTAATTACAAAAAATATTCCTTCTATATTTTTTTTATAATCAAAACATAACAAGTTTTTGTAATAACATGAACATTCCCCTCAAGAAATAGTAAATCGAATGACATTGGTAAATATATTTTTTAAATTCATTTTTATAATGTTGAATGAATTTTTGAAAACATTTTTAGAAAATCATGTTATAGTAGGAAATATTTCCAACTAAAGAGAGAAATAAATTTGATCTTTCATAGAACTATTTTCTCAATCACATTAAGTAGAAAAACTATAAAAAAATGTAAAATTCCTTGATGATTTCATTAGTAAATAGAGAATAATTATATTAAGTTTATGATATAAATATAAATTAGTTAACCCATGTAAGACACCTGTTTAATCAATCACGAACAATGATGAGATTATGAAATATACCATTACTGCATTGTAAATTCATGAATAATAATCCATATAAAAGTAATAATCTCAAATGAAACATCTAATACCATGAATATGATTAAAATCATTACGTGACATTTAAAAACTATGACTATATACACCGAATAAAATAACTAAGTGATGAATGTTGTATATGTCTCACAGATGTAAATTAGAGAAGAAAACCCCATAAAATAGGTTAGACTCCATTTATATGTGTCCAGAACTCATGTTTCATAAACCTATTTTTTATAAATGAAATTATAGAACCATTCTCTTATATATCATTTTATATCTTGTCATATTATAACATTATTCCATGATTTTTGTTATAATATTACAATATTTTCAATTTTCATGTGTAATTTTCTTGTCTTCTCATTCATGTTTTTTCATGAAAGTTCATTTTATTCTATATTGTATATATTTTCATCATATCCTGAATGAAATTGATTTTAAAAAAGTGTTTTTTTATTTTTTATACATCAATAGATCAATTTTTTTAAATTATAAATAGAAAAAAATAACATCACATCGTGGAGAAAGTATGAGATACTTCCGCCTGAGGGATGATGTCATTCATTAAAGTGTGAAATGGTATGGATTTTTATGATATATTAAATTTAAATTATATATATTTTCATTATATCAAATATTTTCGTTAAACTTATCAATTTTAATTTCAATGTAATTGGTTAGTAAAAAATCACATCATTTTGTGAGACAGTTGTCCCCCTTACACACAATGGACGTAAACATATTTCAAATGGAATGAAAAGTAATAAGATATATATGATATTTTTAGTCATAGAGTATAATTATAAAATTAAAAATATATATATAATTATATTTTATATCCAATATTATATCCAATCGTCAGATGTGTTTGTGGAAAATCATTAAATTAGTTCTTGAGGAGGTGATCTACCATACACAGGATTGATGATTTCAATTCACATTTGATGGAATTTGAGGTAGGTAAATATTATTCCAAAAATTTATTAAACTATTAATATATGCTGGATACTGGTTTTTTACAATAGATTTCAAAAAACATAATTTATGACTTTAATAGATGAATGAAAAAGTATGACCATATTAATGAAAATTAATTTCTCTTAGAGAAACATTTTTTGGATTACTTCATAAAGAACCTAGTGTAGCAATTTTTTGATGCCCAAAAGAATAATAACATTTCAAATGGTTTTCTAGAGGGATTTTTAATGGTTTGTTTAATCTAAATATATAACTAGTTTGGAATAAGTGAGTAGAGTGAGTGACCATTTTTAATCAAGGAGGTGTGACATTTTTGTAAGTACCCAAAACTATTCAATAATGTGAAGTCACAGTCAACCTAAGAAACTAAAAAATTTATAAATAATGGAGGATATGGATTATATAGTCATTCCAAACCTCCAAAAAAAAGACACATTTCTTTTATATCTTATTCATAAACCTTTTATTTTTAGTTAATCTTCCTATTTTAGTTTCCAATATGGTTACTATACATTTAAATGTAAGTAATTAATCCATTAACCCTAAAATAAATTGATCATTAATCAGTTATTTGGAGCCAAATATACTAAATATTAATTTCAATTTATCGAATTAATACCATATTTCTGTGTAAAAGTATGTTATAGTCAAGAACACGTAATGCAAAAAACCACATTTAAACATTAAACTCTTAAATTTAATTATTATTTATTTTACTAATTAATTATTTTTAAAATAAACTAGCTTATTAATATATATTATTAATTATTACTAAAAAATGGTGTAAATTTTATCAAAACTGGTTCAATGAAATGGAAAATATTATTTAAAAATTAATTATTTAGACTCGATGAAAAAACTAGTTTTCCATTAAAAAACCTTCAAAATATTAAAAAGTTATCATTTCCTAATTCAAAATGAAATTTATTTCATTGAACGAAATTAGTGAAAAGTTAATTTATATGAAATAATTATACATTAAAATAAGGAAATATATTATTTAACTTATTAAATAATTTAAAACAAAGGTTGGTTTTAATAAAAAGCAGTAATATTTACTATTTATCAAAATAATATTATTTCCAGATAAATCTCTAAAAAAATCCAAAAGATAATTTTTACTAGTATATTGAAAAATTTAATAATTTTTCATCATATAGTTTTTCTAATATTGGTAAAATTTAATTTTATAGTCTGCCTGAAATACGGGGCTTAACCACTATTATAATGAATACAGATTTTGAAATACTATTCATTTTATTTCAAATAGTAATTCATTTATTTAAAATATATATATAACCTTTTAATTTATTTTATAAATTGGTACAATATATAATATTATTAATTTTTTATTCATATTCATACCCTCCAACCTAATGGTTTGGTAATAATAGTCATTATTAAATAATAATATCATAATAGTGTATCAAATTTTCGTTAAGCCATGAATTTCATGAATCACTGGATATGAAAGATATTGAATTAATTTAATATATATATAAATTACATTTTAATTGTGTAACATTAACTTATATTCTTGGTGTTTCGTGTTATATATTTTATCAATGATGTTTTTCCTCTTTTAATATATCGAGGTGATATATGTGAGGCCTGACATGAGTGGGAGGTTCTAGTCTTATTGGTAATGTGTGACATGATGTGTGATCTCCACTGAGTCAAATAGTGTGTTATTTAACTTCATATGATACAATATATCCAACCTCCCTTGATTGAGACGATGTGGTCTCAGAGTTGTTGTGAGAGACAATGTTGGATTGATCAGGGAGTATAGACTGACTTAGAAGGTACCATTAAACTTATGAGGATATCATAGAATAAGATGACTTCTCCTGTAACATTGATAAAAAGTGTGGATTATTAGGGGTTTTCAATGAATTTTAATTTAATGATTCCCTAAAAGGGATGCATTCCATCTTGATATTTATTTATCTTTGTTTATAAACGCTATTTTATTTTTCACATATTTTTTTGGATATATTCATGTGGTTCTACTAGATTTTATTACTCAGACCATATTCATGGATCTCAGTGCATGTGTATAAAATATTTTTAGTGATCTAGAAATTGTTAATGGATATATGTTGAGATACCGAGTCAATGGAGATAAATTGGGATAATGTCGATGTTAAGACACACTATAGGATCAGTTTATAGTGTGATTTTATTTTCATCTATTTTATTACTAACATATGTATTGATCCCCCCAAATTATGGATACTTTTGACATGGATGTATGATTGGTTATGTTTCATTTTGATATTCCATGTGATGATGATAAATTTTATCTTATATATATATATATTCTTATCATTTAATAGTAATTATTTTTATTGGGTAATAATAAAGAGGTAATATTATCCCCATTGGGAAACTATAGATATCTGTTCTAGGTTAATGTCTCCAGAGTAGGGAGAGATATATATGAGGCCTAGTGATCCTCTAGCCTGAACTCAATGATTCCAAATGTGGAGATATAATTTGAGTCAATCAATTTTTCAAAATAAACTAAAATAGATAGATATTAAATTTTGTATTATCAAAACATGTTATTACATGTGGAAGTGACCTGTAGAATGAATGCTGATATGTTGTTAGAAACAACTATTTACATATTTTTTATTATTAGTGAAATGTTGTTTAATTATTCAATGTAAATTGATTTCATAGGATGGGATGTACAATATATATTTTATTGAAATTTATTACCAATATATGGGGATAAACATAAATATTATATGCCTTAATTTAAATATTACACATTGAATATTTCCAGTTTTTGATAAATAAGGGAGAAATTTATTATATAGATTAATTATGTCGATTATTGTGAATGAGAATAATAAAATGTTATACTAAATAAATTATGTAAAAAAACTGGTTAAGTGATTTTAGGAGATGATTATTGGTTATGATACATATATTATATTGGAACACTCTTTCAATGATACTATTTAGTTATGCCTCTTCATTAATTCATCAAGAGATAAACATTCTGTAATGGGATAAGAATGTGAACCGTTAAAAAATAAGTCATTATTGAGGTTGTGTTTTTTGACTTTATTTTATCCTCTTGTTTATTTTTATATACAAAATATTATAATTATTCATGATGAATATATAACTTAAATTTTATTGGATGGATAATGAATATGAAAATTTGGATGTACAACACATATATAGAGAAAATATTAAATTGTGATAAAAGTTTATTATGGTTTTATTTTTACTAAATATTTTTTATAATATATATTATTGAAAAGATGACATTTTATCATGGTAGAATAATGGAATAGAATTTTTAACATTATAATATCATAATTAATAAATATTACAAATATTATATGACAAACTTCATGCTTGATAATGTTGGCATAGTGGTGGAATATTAGATAAAGTGTAAAGAAAACATTAAGGAATGTGTCAGTATAACATTTTGATGTTTTTAAGAGTTGTTATTATAATAGGTTTTTAATTATTGAAATATGATAAATAGTAATATATAACAATATGTGTCCATTAATTATATTTAAGGACATTAATTTATAGTTTATATTATAATATTTAAAGCATTGTGGATGTTTGAATGTATTTTCTAGATTAATAATATTTTGGATGCAATATAGTATCCTGGGAAATTATTAGTATAGCTTATTTTGGTTGGATATAAAGCTTCAACATATAATTATAAAGACTAGAGGCCATGGTCTAGTGGAAATGGTTTTAGAAAATATTACGGGGAGAATTTATTGTTTGTATCATACAAAAAAATAATACAATATAAAAGTAAAAACCCATTATAGTTATTATTATCATAATTTTTTGGAATATTTGTCTGAGGATAAAATTAAAAATAATATCACACCATGAAATAATAATTATAACCACACTATGACAAATGATTTATATATAAAAGTGACCACGTGTTATTTTGATTATATATTTACCATAATAAAAAAGATATATAAAATTTATATGAAATCACTCCACATCTTGGGATTTATATTCGAAAAATCACCACATACCTATTTAGCATCTATATCATTCATACATATGAAAATTCCTTTTTAGGAATTTCTTTTTCATCATATGTTTTGAATCCTCATGGAGGACTACATGTAGGATGTGAGAAAAAATCACAGTTGGAAATCATAAATAGGGCCCTAATATAATAAAGTATATATCTACATTAATATATATTTTTAAAGGAACTAGTAAATGATCACATGTATAACACCAATCGTACGATCACGAACATGATAATATTCAGTTTTGGTCAATTCCTACTAACATTATATTTTTGTAGTATGTTTTGATTGATATTCACATTTATTGATCAAATCTAATTATAGAAAATAAATTTATTATTTATTCCACTATGTGGGATCATAGTTTTATATGGAGTTTCAACCTTCCAATTCATGGTGGTATATCCAATATAATTGTAATATTTTGAGAATACTTTTAATGATATGTTATAACATAATATTCAAAAAAATATTTATAATAATAATTAAAATATTATGTTATTTCTTCACCATTATGTGATCGATCCAATAATATTATTGGATCAAATATAGTCTTAATCCCATTACAATATTTTTTGTGATAAAATTATTGTTTATACATCATAATTTCCTTGTTTCCTTATAAAACATTATATTTTGAAGTATACTCAGAAATTTACATAAATTTTTTGAAACCTCCTCAAGATAAGAACACCAAATATATTAATATCTTTATGAAGTGACTATTTTATCATATTTAGATATAATGATTTTGTTAAATCATAGTAATAAGAAAAAAATATCCCAACACATACCCATGGATTGTATCAACACTTTCATATAATATGTTTCCTGAAAACATATACACATGATGTGGCTCACCCATTTGATCATATACTAACTCTATAAAAATCAGACCACATGTGATACAGTCCAAGAAAACATACCCATTAAATTATAAAATTAGTGTTCTTTAAATACATTTATCATATAACTACATACATGAACTTCAACCCATAGTAGAACAATAAAGGTGTCTCTAGACATCCACTATCATTAATATTCCCCAAAACCCACATCACATTTCACCTTGTAGAAGTTGACTTAGCATATACTATTCCATATAATTTATTATCAAACATAATTCCAGGTTATCATAATAAATAATGTAAAATTCATTATTTTACCCTTTATTAATGTGTTATTATGAATGTAATATTCCTCAAAATACCAAAAAAATTATTCTCAATTCAAATTACATAGTAACCCCTCATGTTGAACCCACCTCTTTAAGGGATGTTTTGGAGATCTATTTTTTTAACCACAATGTAGTCTATTAATCTAAATAGATAATTAAATATTATAACCCAATACCTCACAAGGACACATGAGAAATTATTAAATGAAACCAACATTAAATGATATCACTCACAATTCACTATATCATCATCCCTTAACTTTACTAAACAAATTATTTTATTGGATAATTTATGTGGTATCACCACCATAGACATAAGTTATTATTCATATCTCCACATAATAACCAAATCCCCATCATCTTCCACTATGTGTAGTGACACCCACTTAATCCCCTAATTGTATATCACATAATAATTTAAAATCTACCTAAATATGGTAAAACATCATACCACCTCCCTTATTCATTATGTTATGACCTTAACATCATTTCAATTCCATGTTTCCCATTTTTCACAAACTATCAATGTTTTCTTGATTACTTATCTCATTGATGTTATTGAATAACATAATCATTAATTGTTTATAGTAAATTTCATTAGATATCCATAATCTAATTATTTGAGGCATATCCTCATAAAACTCACTAAATAGTATAAACTCAATGAAATTTTTTTTGTTAATGGAAAAGGGTTCAATGAAATATATATATCAATATATGAGAAAATATATAATTTTATATCATATTTATTTATTAAATTTATTATCATGATGATTAAATAAAATCAATAATAAAATAGACAACCATAAATTTAAAATTAAGGTGACAAACCACATGCTCCGATTACTTCGAAGCCTACTCTAGATATAAAATATCATTTACTCATATCTAAACCATCATAAAACCATATTATAGATGAATCAGATTATATTCGATAATTTCGTTGTGAAAAAATTGTCTGAATCAAATAATGGAGCTAATAAGAAGAAAAAATTTCTCATAAAACAACCTATATGGTGAATCCAACTTAACATAATAAGATTGAAGTGAATATTATTGCAAGAAGAATCATTAGATGACTACATTTTCCATCATGTTAAGAACTAAAGGTGACACATATTGATGTATGTTTTTATAAGAAATCCTATGACAACTACTTTTCCAAATCATAAAAAATAGACTTATTCCCTATGTCATACCCAGTTTCATTCATCCTCAACACATTACCTCACCAGTTTATAAATTATATGAAGCCAAATAGATAACTCATGGGAACACCCTGACCCCACAAGTTTTTAAACTAGATATTCCCTTTGGGAATATTCCTCCCATGACCACCCTATAAAATATTTATTTAAACATTCTAAACTATGGTAATAAATATCCTACTGAATTTTAAATTTAAAAATAATATTCAGTATAACTCAAATTCCATAGGATTATTTATCTAACAATGTTCCATAAAAAACATATTGTTAGAGTTATTATAAAATCCTTAATATATAATTTTAGATTAATTTTAAGAATATTTTTGTAACCCTAAATCGGAATTAGTTGTGATTTAATGTATTTTGCTAATATATAGATATTGTAATTTTTTGTTTGTTCCATCTTCATATTAAAACCATTAGACATTATATATCTCATAAAATATACATGATATAATCCATAATTCTAATTTTTCATTTGTGAAATACAAAAACAAATTAGTTACATGATATTACCAATATTCACCTATGAAAGGAAACATCTAATACCCTTTTGTGACTACTACGTCTTGAAACATGGTAACATGTTAGCAGTGAAACCATCAAAGGTTATGAAATCAAAAAAGATATCCCAAAACATATGAAATTACTATAATAATTAATTTTTGGTGTCATACTTCCAAATATATGCCACTAGTTAACACAACAAAGTTATTTACAAGATTTTTCACTAAAGTGCCTCAAAATAATTCTTTTCTTCGAAATAACAATTTTTTTACTTAAACCAATATCCAATTCTAGTATCATCACTCGAGTTCATATGTTTTTAAATTACACCAATATTATTTAAAAGGAAATATATCTATCATTATTTTATATAAACAATGATTTTCTAGATCCACTAATTTCATAACATAACGACTAAATCATCACAATAAAAAATAATTCCAAAATTATTGTATTTTCACGAAACTAAAAAAATCATACCCACAGGAACTCAATAATCAAAAAATTCATCCATAAAAAATATTCATTATTTTCATTACACATCATCATTTTTGTTCAACTATATTATCTCAAAACACAATTAATACAGTGAACCCTTTAATTAAATGATATCCACTACTAAATTTACCATATCGTTCTTTTATAAAAATCTACCAACTCATAGTCCATCTCTACAAAAAAATCATGCCCCATGAGACACAATAATTTAAACATGAATGCAATTTTCTATTAACCTATATATTATGTGTATTAATATTATAGTTCTATAAGATACTATAGTAAAACTATCAATGGTGATTTTTCTCTCAAACATATGTCTTCTAAAAAGTATATATAATAATTATAGATAACACTTACTGCCATAAGAGAAATTGATTATAATCGAATATAGACTATATAATGAATGATATGAAAAAATTGAAATTTAAAAAGAGGCTAAATCACAAAAAATGATTGACTATTTAGGGTCAATAATTATTGAGATTAATCATTCAATGTGGTTGCATTAAATGATTTTAAACTATCATCTCAAAAACCATAAAATCCTATGGATATCTTATCTCATCATTGATCAATCTTGAGCCATCGTAAATTAAAATTCATTGTAAAATATATTAATTTAATTCAATTCCAAACCAAAAAAATGAAAATAGGTAATATAGTATAATTACATGGTCTATGTGATAGGGAATATTAAATCCCAATTAATATTTTATAACAAATTTTTAAATTGACATTGTTGTTTTAAAGATAAAAATTGAAATATAAAATTAATTATACTAAAATAAATTAGTCACTTAATGAATTGACAATGAGTGAAGATAAAAAGAGAGGGGAATTTCACCACATGTAAAATTGGGTGGTTTTATCACTCTATAAGATTCTAGAGGCTGGGGGTTATATTTATTCTCATTTTCTATCTAGATTGTAATAAGATTCTTGAAACTAAATTGTACACATTACTAGGATATGAAACATGGTTATAGATTGTCCTAGTTCTACTACATGATGGATAATGAGACCCGTTGAATTTTATACCCTTATTGGTGTGGGGATATGTATGTGTTTTTATGATGTGTCATGGGGGTAAATGGTTTTCTATAAAAAACAAAAAAAAAAGCAAATCACTTTCCAAGGATAGGATTTATTAAAATAATAATTTATTTTCATTAATAAAGTTAAATGAATTCATATATAAATTATTATAAATGTAATCTATATATATTCAACCTATTTCCCTAAATATTACTATGTGATCTTAAATCATAATATTTTTTAAAATAAATATTACACATATTTATAATGGATGAGAAAATATATAATAAAATGTAATTCTTATGAATTTAGTATCACAACCCTATTGGGGTTTCAATATTATTATACATGGATAGAAAATTATTTAATGAAAAATATGATGGGTCATTTTTTTAATATAATTATTTGAATATTTTCATAAAATGATAGTAATTTTGATTACTTGTTTAACACCAATAACTATGCTTCTAGGGAACCGTGATATGTTAAAAAAATATTATTATTTATATACGACTATTATAATATTGTTATTAAATTGGTGAGAAAAAACAAGAGTAGAAAATATTGAAATAAATTAATAATGGTCCTAAATAAATTATATAATAATGGTTAGGAAATAAAAACTTTAATTTTAATGTCATTTAATGATTCAGAAATACATTCTAATCAAATGTGATTATTTTGAATTTTTTTACAAATATTCTATTTAATATCTATAAATTTTATTATTAGTAATTTATTAAATGGCCATAATATTAGAAATTATCAAATCAAAATTAAAAATGGTGTGAAGTAATTATATTATTTTAAATGATTTATTTTTTTAGGGAATATTGAAATATACTGATTTTTCAAATACTATAATTTCTTTTTTAAAATCAAGTAATTTAAATGTACAATTATTTATTAGATTTTCCCATAAATATAAATATGATCTATTATTTATTTAATAATATTATTAAATCCATTTTAAATATTAATATTCATATTTTGGATGTATTTGAATTTTTATTCTTAAAAAATGTATTTTCTAAAAATGGGTTTTATTTTATTTTATAAATTTATATTCCTATTTATCCATTCTCCTCTTTAGATATTTAATATTGGAAAATCGATTGAACATTTTTAATCATAATTTCCAAATTTGGTAATTTTTTTCCTTTCATTTTTTCATTATGAATAGAACTCATGTAAATATTTATCACCTAGATAAATGTAAAATGGTTAAATAGGGGTTAAAACAAAGATATAATGTATTAAAATGACCTTTAATGTTTCCATTTCTTAATTTTATAGTATAAACCTAACCATATCCATGCGAGATTCTAATATGTTCTATTTTGGATCCTTTTTCCCTTGATAATGGTATTTATATTTTTTAGTTAATTAAAAAAAATGATACCCTCAATATTCTAATAAATCTTATATGTCAACATTGGTATAAGAATATGTTATAAATGAATTTTAAAGATTAATTATTTGAAAATTTTAATTTATTTTATGATGTTAATTTATTTTTTTATTTCAAATTGTTTAATAATTATGTTATGTTCTTACGAAACTTTGATATAATGCTTGTCCAAGTAGTAGAAAATTAAATACACATTATTTTAGAAAGAATAAAATTAATTTTTCATGGATGAAATATGTTATAACATTAATTTTATAGTTAAAAATAATCTATAATTTATGATTAATGGTTTCATAGTCTAATTTATTAATTATCGTGATGTCTATAAAGCTAAATTAAATTAATTGTGTATAAAGGGAATTAATGATTGTTTTTGAAAATTAAAATATTATTTAAAGATTATATAGAAAAAATGGAAAAATTTATATTATAAATGAAAATCAATTTCATATATTTTATATTAATGGTCCAATTTTTTCCTTATATTTAACATTATGGCCCTTTATAATTGAAAAAATAATCAGTATGATTATGGTTAAAATTGGTAAATAATGGGATTAAAAAAATATTAGGATTAAAATGATATCAAAACATGTATGAATTTTAATTATTTATTATATTAAGATCATATAATCCTTATAATTTAATCATTGTTATTTTAGATATATATTACAATATTTAAGAACATATAATATTATAATACATCATAAACATCCACAATTTCCAAATCATTCACTTATAAAAGAACACACACCATTAAAATCCTTTCACATCATTGAGATAACTATATTTAATAAAAAAAATCAAAATTACCAAATAATATTCCATATACATGATTTATGTGTTCCCAGATTCTAAAAACACCACTCCAATGGTCCTTAATACAGGATCTAAAGGAGGCCCACTATATAAGAGGTAATCAAACTACCTGAACTCTTTCATTTTATTTCATGTTATACCTCTCATAAATCAATAGTATTCATAATTAAATAATAAATTACATATTCAAAATATAAATAATTTTTATTAGGATTTTTAACCCCCATTATCCACCCTTTATACATCAAATGGTAAACAGAATATATCACATGTGCGTAAGAGTACACTACAGCCTCCACATAGTGATATAATTAATTATCCATCACAATCTTCCATGAATGGTTACTATGATGGGTTTAAAATTTATATATGAATTTTATTAAATAATAATTATGCTAGAATAATAATCTCATTTATATATTTCTACCTTCTAATCTATTGAAAGATAATAATTTCACTCATGCATTGGTCTATAATACCACGTATATGAAGCAATGTGACTATTTTTTGATTCATTCTCAACATTATTTGTAATAAGAGGAGACATAATTTTTATATATTTAATTTTTGGTATCAATATTTTTATAGAATGATAAAATAAATCTAATGAAAGAACCCAAGACACCGTTCAAACCAATCCCCGAACTGGTCCTCACATACACTGGGACTATAGATCATCCCAACTGGATGGACAATAAGAACCAACTATATTTCATATAACCATTGGCATTGATATCATAAACAACAATATGAAAAAACAAAACATCCAAAAAAATAACAGATATAAGAAGTCATATACCAAAAAAGAATATCAAATAAATAAACATCCAGTACATCATTTTTTACTACAATAGAAGCTAAATTAAAATAAAATAAAAAATCAATAAAAAACAATCAACTCCATCTAACTAGATATATAAATTGAAAGTACAATATATATCCATATTTTAATATATTAACCACCACAAAATCAAAATATTCCATATCCTAATGAATATGGTACAATGGGCATCCTGATAGTGAGGACCAGAATCAACCCGTACATGACATGTTGACTACATACCCACTAACATGAACATATATAGAATGAGACAATGATAAAAATATACCCCCATGATTCCATTTATAATGCATTATATATCAAATAAATTACTCATTTTTTGAAATTAATAATGGGTAAATAGTTTTTAATTTTCAATTTTTAAGAATAGGATCCAAATAAAATTAATACAATAACATCCTCAAAGATCCTCTTAGAAATATAGCTTCATGAAATTGGTGTTCTGGAAAATAGAAATTCAATATTAATGGATACCAAACCTTTTTTAAAGCAATATAAACTTTAAAATAAATCTTTCTAAGACATTAAATATTTGAAAAAACACATTTTAAACCAACAATTCCATTTCATAACTTTTTCTCACTTTTTCTTTTTAAATATTTAAAACTCCAAAATCTATGAAAATAATGAATAAAATGAAACAATATATTTACCAATAACTAAACAATCCAATGAAAAGTGTTGAAATTTGAGGAAAAATACAATTAAACAATAATAAAAATACATAAAAGATCACACCTCAAACAAGTATATCAATAAAGTAATGTATACACATAATAAAATATATTGTTGAAAAAATGGAATAAGGTAATTAAATAGCCTGATAAAATTCAATAATTAATTACATGACCAAAAAAATACACTAAAAAGTGTAACTTTCTACATGTAGGGTATTTGCAGCACATCCGTCCACCAAATCTATATAATAAGTATCCTATGAGAAGACTCATAATTCCCACAATTACATACCACAATGGGAGATATGGTTAGTGAAAGGAAACAATATTCCAAGAAATATCCCACTAATTACCACATACCATCCTCAGTCTTCTTATGGAAAAATAATGGAGGTGGACTATAAACTAAAACATCTTCAAATGAGAATAAAAAACTCATAGGGTTATCATAATAATATCATCCTTGCCACATCCAGTGCTAACCTTAATGGGAAACACAACACACAGAAAAAACAGGAATCACAAAACCAAGAATCCATCACATGGATAATCACAACTTCAAAAGAACAAAATGTCCTCAATAATGGAAAAATCAACAATAAACACATCATACGGTTTCATAAAGTCCTTCACATTAATACATATAACATATACATTTGGGAATCCAGTTTTGAAAACAAAAACTAATTCTAAAATAATTACAAAAGGAGAAAAAATCATTAACAAGTAAAACCACACAATTAAATGGAAAAAATAGTCAATTTATAAAAAAAATTAAAACATAAAATACCAAATTAAAATAAAATTTAATCCCACATTGGAAACATAATTTATTATAAACCTCAAAAACTTTATGCTCATATAAGAAAAGAACATTGTAATTTTATAAAAATACACAATAATGTGAGCAGTACTATGGATCAAAACCATTACTAAATAGAATCCTCGAAACCTATCCACCATAACTATAAAAATCATTTCAAAATGAAAATTAGTGTTAGATGAACATTTTGAAGTAGGAATAAGACAAAATGATAAGAGAAGAGCAGTGTATACCTATTGATCCAAATGAACAACAACATTAGATTAATCCCATATTATATAGGGAAAATTAGATGTATTGGAGAAGGGAATAATCTTGTTATAGAAATAAGTGGGTTGAATGGGGAACCTTTCATTGGATTCCCTAATTAAAAGTATTTATAAAGGAAAAAAATACACCCTTTATGCGAAAAAATCTAATGATTTCCTGCATAGTTTTCCATATCATGTGGAAAAAATTTTTATCCCCACTTTATAGTTGTAAAGGATATACACACATGGGATGCACTATTAAATAAAAATTTCCCTTATTAATTCTCTCCAAAGAGAACCATTTAATGTGGAACACGGGTTACACTAGGTGTCATTCATGTATTTAAAAAACGAGCACCTTAATTGTTCACACCAAGAGAATCCTCCAAAACTCAATGTTTCTTTCCTAAACACTTCTAATATGAAGAGAAACGTAAAAAAATATTACTACTGAGAATATGATACCATTGGTTTTTAGAATAATAATTATTCATCATTTAATCCAATAATTATACAATGAAAAAAATAATTCATCCGTACATATGGGTTATCATGTCTATGAATGTTGTAAATCATTTAAAAATATATAATGTTAATGGATAATTATAAATTTGAACCTATTGATTATATATTATATTTATTTCATTATTAAAATTACATATATTATGTAATCATTATTAATGTATGAGGTCTAAAACATCCAAACAGACATATCCACAGAACAAATAGTTATTAACTAAAAATGAGAAAAGAAATTATTAAAAAAAATTATAGAAATATTATAATTAGATAATTTATGATTTCATATCTATATAAATGGTTATGTATGTAAATTATGATAAAATTAAATTTATTATATTGGTGGTTCGAAATCATTCAATGAATTCCAAAAAAAAGTATGTGGTTCTCATCAAACTTTTTTTTAAGTGAGACATATACCATACTCAAAACTTTCCAACAATGTGTGGTGTATATAATAACCATGAAATTATTCTATGATGTTTTTAATAAAAAATTATTCGTATTTAAATGTTCTTATTAGGTTATATATTTTATGTGATTTTGATTTAGAGATTACAAAAGTTGTAATTGTTATTTATCTCAAATTTGTTTTTCTAAGATATATTCAATTTCATGCACCATTTTTTGATTATGAGTTTTATATAATGTGAATTTGATATTATATATCATGAATATCCTTGTGTTCATCATACATTATGTTTTATTAAATGTTTTTCCTTCAGGTTTCTATGATTTAAAATTTAAAAAAATGGTATGTGATTTATGTTTCAACACCATTTTGATCAAGAATTTCAATAAATTAATTTTAATCAATGAAATTTTAATCCTTATCTTATAAATACATTAATGTTTCTTATGATGAAAATATTTTTCATATATTTCAATATTATAATTAAAATGATTTTAAGAATATATTAATACTATACTATTATAGTTTAAATTCATTTTTACACATGTAAGAATTTTTATAGAAATGTTTAAAAATAATCTTCTCATAATTAACCTAATGAGTTAGTTTTGACATTATACTAAAAATGATAAAATAATCCTTGTATAAAAGTACTCGATATAAATGGAATTTTACACAGTCATAATCACTGATTTTTTTAAAGAATCATTTATTGGTTTATATAGTCCTTTTTGTAGAGAGTTTTCGAAATAATTTTTTTGGAAATATTCATATTTATAAATATTATTCCGAAATTTAAAGGATTTTTTCTGCATGAGAAATTCCAATAATATTTTAAAATAAATTTTCATATATGATAACATCATTTGAATTATATTATTCCTTACTATGGATATTAAACAATGATACCATTCTTATTGTTTCACTAGGTGATTTATTTTTATTATAATTAGATTTTTAGAAACCATGTATTTTCATTGGTTTATGATGTGGCGACATTATGAAATGTTTAATAAATTAATTTCATTACAATGTGTTATGATCTTTGGTAAGATGAATATTTTATGTTTTTATAGAAAAAATATGTATTGTGTTCATTTTTTTATAGGTGGGACTATAATTATATATACCTACAATGAATTTGTAAAGCCTTATATATCATAACATAATTAGGGGAAATTATTTGATGTGTTTAATCCACTCTGGGTAAAAGGTATGGGTGTCCGATCTATTATGGAAAATAGGTAGGTATGAATGATACACAATCGGAAACATGACTTCATTGTTTTTACATAATGATATGGGGAATATATGTTGATGTTTCGTCCTATATGATTTAATGTTCTCAGTTTTTACCCATATCATATGAAATGTCTTCTATGACTATAATGATAATAAACTTTTAAGACATGTTTTTATCCCTTTATTTGAACATATAGTTGATGACTAATTTACAATGATTTTTCAATTTTTTATTCATGTATACTAAAATGCTAATGTTTTATTCCATCAATATGAATAATTAACCTTGATATTTTGGTAATTAATATTATAATTTTTTATAATGAACTCGTACAATTATTCATATTTTGTTTTTTCATAGGATCATAGATTGATACCTCCCATGTTTACACTTACAGATTATATAGGCATGAACTATTTTATGATTCATTTCTTTTGGTTCTGAATAATGTTTTATGGAGGGTATGTTGAAAAAGGTAGATGGTGAGAAGAAATTAATGAGATATATTTATGAATTCACTCTCTGAACACACAATGTCGTTAATGTTTTAGTGTAGATTATAATGTTTTTATTGGATAATAATATCAAATTCTATTATATTTATGTATGGGAAAATAGATCATAATATTTTGTATAAGTGAAATATAATATTACTTTTTGAGACATGGATGTGAAAAACTAGTTAGAAACCCTATGATAATCTAATGTATAAGAGAATTTTGAATGTTATGACAAATATGGGATTGAGTTTTTCCCAGAAAAAACAACCCTATAATGATACAAGCAAGTGGATGTAGTTTTTGAGTAGAAGAACCATGGGGTAATAAATCTCAATGTGGTCCACTATGTATTTACATGATTGTTACTAGTGCATAAAGTGTGGTCCTAATAAGGGACACATATTCTTACACAATTGGGGAGTATTTATGGGTTAATCCACATTTTATTCGTGAATAATTATGAATTACTTGAATATATTATAACCAATATAAACATGGGTTATGAATAATGATTATTAGATTTAAAATAAAGTTTCAATATTTATAAATCATATGAAGTTTTATCATGGTTAATCACCATAAATTTTTAGAATATGTGTTCAATTTTTAAATAATGGATATAACTATGAATAATTATTCTAGAAAAAAATGTGTTTATAAACAGAATGATTTTTCTTATGAGGAACAAACTGAAATAAGAACTATAATGTAAAATCATGTGATAAGGAATACTCAGTAAAATCATGATATGATTAAAAAATCCATCATTTAACATATCAAATAGGACAACAATTTTATTTTGTGAATTTTCATATGTTAATGAGTAGAGAGGAAATGAAGTTCAATTTTATTCATTTCATGAATGTGGGTAGATGATCATGGTTCAATGTATCTTATGAATTGGATGATGTTTTATATATTGAAATTATATCCATAGGGCTTCAAATAACTATGTATATTGAAGGGTTTATTAGTGGGATATAATTTTAATCTTAGGGTTCAATTTATAGTTCAATGTATTATGTGTGGGTAATATAGCCATCATCTGTTTCAATTCCCTAATTCATGTTTTATCTCCTAGAAGAAGGAAGGGTCTACTATATTTTAATAAATGATGTGAAATGATAAATTTATTTATGTATTGGGATTCAAGATTAATTTTTTATATGTGTTTTATCATTGATATTATTGACTTAATTATCATGATATTGATATGGACTTTTTATAGTTTCTTTTCATTAAGGATTTGAAATAATATTTAAAATGGTACTGAAAACTGAGAAAAGTTATTTAATGGTATGGTCATATTTTTTAAGAACACGTGATTATGAGATATAAATCCATTAATAATATCTCGATTATGGTAATTTAATATTTCTAGTGTATAATGATTTTATTAAAATTTATAAATTAAATTCCAGTATATTTCTAACTAAGGAATTTATTATTGATTTGATTAAAAAAAAATTTATGTTATATTTTGTAATTTGTATTACATTAATATATATTTTATTTTATTTTTTCTCATGGTTCACATTAAAATAGTTATTTATGAGAATATTTGATCAAGGAATTCACATATATAGTATATGAAAATATGAGTTACATTATTTTGTTTGGGGATATATTTAAATTATGATCATGGTAAAAATATGTGATCAAATATTTCATATTCATGGGTTTTTAATTGGATCCACCATATTTTAGAAGATCTTTATGATATATTATTTTTGGAATGGATTGTGATGATCATTGGTTGTTATTATTGATTTTTATATGTTTATTCAATATATTTACCTATGTTTGATAGATTTTTTATCCATGTTTTTTTGTAATAATTTAGAGAAAGAAATAATTTCTTGAATTTTATCGACATTATTATCCCTTGAATGTTAATTTTAGTGATTCAGGATTTATAAATCCATGATGAAATTATTATCTTGATGAAATAAAATTTACAAGTTTATCTAAGCATAAAAAATATATATAATTATGTTTAAGATATTGAATAAAATAAAGTAAATATTTTTACCAGTGTTCTCAATTTTGATAGTAAATGATTCCATCAACAAGTTTAAAAGGATCATAAAATAAAAATTATGATTATTTTAACTTCATTTAAAATTATAATATGGTTTCTTAATCCATCGTGGATTTTGAGATTTGTGATTATTTACATTCCCATGATCATATTCTGTATCACTCTCTATTAGTCCTTGATCACTATATATATCATCCATGTCTATATTTTTACTGCCAGAAAATTTTCTCTTTAAATGGAAAACATATTATGTTTTATTCAAGGTATCCATTTTTTACAAAATTTAAAATTTAAATGAAGATTTATAATCTATTGTAATGACGTGGTTTTGAAACAGAGTGTTTTAAATTATCGAACAATTGATGTGTATCAAACCTGGTATTTATAGAATAATATTTTTTTACATTTTTATTGTACTTTATGAATAAGATAATAATTTTACATTAAAGGTTATTCTTTTTTTGATAGTGTACACAACACCCAACAAGGGGTTTCTTGGAAATATAACATTGCACACAACATTGATTTATACGAAAAATTATTATAATAACATCATTATATTAAAGGGTAGTTAATGCCTAGTCATTGTTTTGAAGGAAATGATAAGAAATAACTACATTATTATTACACATTTTTGTTACATATATTTACATTTGTTCAATAAATTTTAGAGGCTCAAATTAATAGTGAATCCGATTTTATGTATGAAATATTCTAATATTTTTAAAAGGTCCTTTTACCGCCTATTGATGGTGAAACCTTTTTATATCTATTATTATCACCATTATATTTTATATTTGAATAAAACAACTTCATATTTATAATAGGAACATAATTTTTTTTTGGGATATTTTTTTGTAATTTTCTAATAAAGTGCATTTTAATAAATAGTGAAAAATACATAATTTTATGTGAAAATAGAATTTTCATCAAATTTATTTATAAAGTTATAATTAAATTTTAATTGGTTTTAAATAGTTTATGGAATATATTTTCATCATTTATTCCAATTATAGTAATGGGACGCAATTTCACTTTTAAATTGTAAATGAATACATGTCATTTTTTGATAGTTATTACTTATTAAAAACATATTTTTTGGTTTTGACAAGAGGAATTAATTTTAAATTAAATAATGAAACTTATGTGTTTTTAATTTGGAAATATGGATATCATATTTGGAATCCGGAGTTACATGTTTTGTAAGTATATAACATTTATTTATAGATATTATGTGCTGTAACTTGAGTAATTATTTTATTTACCACGGTTAAAGGGTATATCTGGTAAATAATGTAAAAAATAATATACTAATAAATTTAAAATACCCTAATACATGTCCCAATAATATTTTATGTGATATTTCCAAACATTGTAATCCTTGGGTAGATTTGGGGATCCCATGTTTTCACATGGATGTGAAAATGACATTTAAAAGTAATTAATTTAATGATACATAAAATATAACATAAAATGTATCTTTTATTAAAACACTTTTTATATGGGGTTATATAAGTGATATATTCAACAATAAATATTAATTATAAATCTAAAAATATGACCTATATTATTATATTTTATTTATAATTTTTAGTCATTAAATAATTAATTTAATTGAGACACAATAATGATAGAGTGACTGATTCATTAATAAACGATTCAAATAAATGATATTATAAATTTTAAAATAATTTATTAAATGATAGAAAATAAAAAAATTCTAATATTTGATTCAATTTTTTTGATATGTATAAATTTTTATTACTGACTCATTAATTGGATATTTTCCATGTTTTGGTAACTATTTGATTATCTTAATGTGTAAAATGCCTGATATAATCGTAAGAGTAAAAAGGGTTAAATAAAATATATAAGAATTAAAAAATATCTAAAACCTATCAAATTTTTATTGGATGATATTATTTTTACTTATTTTAATCCATTAGCAGATCTGAAATATGTTGGATTGTTTTTTAATTGATTTATAATTTATAATAAATTAAAAATCTAGTCTTTCTTAAAGATCCCCTCTTCTATCTTATAAAAGGACACCACCTATACCCATTTATTCAAACCTCTAATGCCACATGGATCATCCAAAATATTTCCAAATAATCTCAAAACATCCCTCCCATCCTCCAAGAAGGCTTACCTTGCGAACAAGGTAGTTCATGAAATCATTTTGGTTCAAATCAAAGTGAGTTACACATTTTAATATGTAGCGTCTTATGTAAAGTTTCTTTCAATTATATTACTTTTTCACTCCCTATTCAATTCTTATTCTCTGATTTCTTAATAAAACCAGAATAACCAATATAAAAGGATGATTTTAAGATATGTATTAGAACTACTCTTATACACACCTCCATCTAATTGGGATGAACATACTATTTATGTGGACGGTGAACAACTACCTCACAAAATAATGATTGTTCAATTTACCCTACCACCTCTCATGGTGGCAATTAAGATGGAATTGTATTTATAATTTATATATATTATAGTTATATTGCCTTCATTATTCTGTATTTTTCATTAACATCATACCTTTATGCCTTTCATAATGTTTAAATACAATAATTTCATTTGAGGAAATGTGTGAAATACAGCCCCCTCAAAGTGATATGACTCGTTCATTCTATACATGGAATATATAAAGGATAAATTTAATGAACATATGTAACCTATAGAACATATGATATCATAATTTAATTAAAATATACCTATGTATCATTTATTTTTCATTTCATTAATATGGAAAATAAATGAAAGTAGCGTTCATTTGTATGTAAGGCCTACCGTCTCCACGAACGGTGCATTTCATTTATTATCTCTAAATGTTGTGTAATATTATAAATACATATATATACTAGATATATATGTTATTTAATTCATGAATACTATTATGGATATATTTTACATTTGACCACATGGATAGTTTGTAATTATATCAAGTTCATTTGTGACTCATGTGTCGAATATTGGTAAAATGAACGAAATTAACTTAAATAATTATGTAATTTTTATAAGTATTATGTAATGAAAAAAACTTTAACAAGGTTTTGATTCAAGTATAAGGTAACCTTAATTTATCATTCATTAATATAATGAAGGAACGAGACATTTCAAACTCAAGGTGGGGAAACCTTTCACCCTCTCCTTTTAGTCAAAGACTTCCTTTATGTTATGTTTTTTAGTTTCCATTTTGTTAAGATGGGGTATGTTATTCATTATACTTATTTATGTCCATTTTATATCCAAATTACAAGAGACCCTTTTTTCATTCATCAACTCAATTTCTGAATTTTTAAGTGACACTGTTAGGATCCTGAATTTTCAAAATGAAATATCTAATCTCAATCTCATCTCATTGGGTTTTAAGCATAATTAATTGATTATATTATTCCAACATTATGTGTGTAATCACTGTTTATTTATTAATTTTATCATTTCCACTTCCCTTTGTGTGGATATTTTATTTCAACACGTATTCACCCCATTAATTAATTCTTACATAATTTATACGAACCTTGAAAAGTGCTTCGTCTCAATATCCTTTCATTGAGGCATATTTTATTTTATACATGACCATATTTTATATGGTGTATAAATATAGCATTTTACATGAAATTTCATTAAATTTTACTAAAAGGAATCATTTGTTTCATGATGAGTTTTTCTAAATTCCAAGTGGAATGTTTCATTTTAATGTATGCGGTGACAATGACATTTCCTCCGCCACGAGCATTATTTGATATTTGGCTTCCATCAAAATAAGTAATGTTTTTAATAGTAAATTAAGTACCACATATATTTTTATATATTTTTGTATTTAAAATGGTTTTAATAAAGCATTATTTTGTCTATATATTGAAATTATATATTTTGATTGCAATGTGGAAATGTTTAACATTGTTTTAGTCTTATTTTATGCGTTATGAATATGTTATGGTTTTTGGGATTTTTTTACGTATACATAGTGGTTCCATGATAATCCTTGGGTGGTTGAGCCTGAGATAGATCACTAATTCATTGGGAAACATGGTGGAGGTAAACGCTATGGTTTCCCCAATGTTATTTTGGGAATATACTGTGGTGGGTATTCTAAATGTTACTCCCTATGTATCTATGAATGCTAAAATGTATGTAGGTTAAGGATTCCATAAGTTACCTTTATGTTTTTTGATTTCTATGTGTTATTCACAAATCATATGTTTTAATGAGGTATATTAATGATATTATAATTTATGATTGAAAAGTATGGTTTCATTTATTTTTATGTGTTGCTGGACTATTGTTTTTTTTCATTATTTTATATTCCATACTGAGATTCAATGGTCATCCCATGTTTTTGAAATGTTTTTCACAATGTATAATGAAGTGTAAGAGAAAGGATGAATTTATGAATATTTATATCAAGAAAAGAAATCTTGTTTTATTTATGGAGTTTTATTTTTATGGAAGAAATTGGATAGAGAATAAGTGACTACATTATAATTTTTGAGATGTAATGTAATAGTTATGGATTAATTCTCCAAAACACTAAACATGAAAGGATATTCAATGTTAATTAGTTACATAACTAATAAGTGTAAAATGATAAAGGTTGTAGCCTTATAATTGGTATCATAGGTCTGTTTATATAACTTCAGTGGTTAGGGTGATATTTAATCATAAGTGACACATTTTATATAATCATAGCAGTAACCATATTAGAAAGATTAATAGTTATTTTAGATAAATTGAATGAGTTTAAGTTAACATGAATAATTATGTCTTGTTTTCTACCCTCCTCATAATATATTATATGATGATTTTACTGGTATACTCACAGGGACATTTTTTGTTGTTTTTGTAAAGGGATTGATCTAGTAGGCACCAATGTACCAATTGATGTGAAGGAAACCGTGGTGGTTTTCTTAATATGTAACTGAATGAATTGGGAGCTAAAATTTGAACTCTTGTGGTTATTCTTAACCAACTATTTGAAATCATGATTGAACACTTGATCCATGGTGATTTTTTAAGTCATCATATACGTGAGAAACAAATCCCTATGAAATTTCTTGTAAAAATAATAAAGTTAACTTTATTAAAAAACCTATGTGTGATGGATGTTGAAAGAATCCCCTAAGAAAATGATTCAAAGGGACATAATGATTTTTTATATTTTTTAATGAGGTCATAAAAAAATAACCTATCATGGAAAAAGAAAGCATTCAGTTGAATCATGGAAAGGGAAAGAAGTTCATTCTGAAGGATCAATTGAATGTTTTAAATGTGGTGTTCCTGGAAATTATTAAAAAGATTTCGCATGAAGAAGGTTAAGGTATGGGATAAGAATTAACATATAAATATATGTTTTTCAATACCTAATACCATTACAATTGAGGATGAGGAAACTAACAATGACCTATGAAAGGTACATATTGTTTCTTAGATTCTGTTTTCACTATTGAATAATAGGATATGATTCATGATTTTTTTAGCATAGAAGTATTAAAAAATAAGTTGGAAATTTATTTAGGGATCATGAATAATGATGTATTTTTAAGATGTGTACATTTTAGAAAATTCCATGTTATGTTAGATATCTGGTTGCTGGAATTTATAATCCAATTAATGCTCATTTGAATATGGAATTACTTTGGAAGATTTTTCTCTTGTATGTGTAACCATAAAATTTGTTATGTTAAAATTAAATTTTAGGAAGAACCATGTTTTCTTTTTTGAATATAGTTAAAATTAATTATTTTGTCATGACCCATCCCCCGGGGCCCGTACCATGGCTACCCCAAGCCCACCTTCCATAGGCCATGGGCTGGCGACTAGCACCAAAAGGTGTATTCCCTAAAACATGGAAAGCATTTCCTTATAACCTGTAAGCTCACACAACCATGCACAAAAAAAGATACGAGCATGAGTAAACTGAAAAGTAAAACGAGTGTTCACAGTAATAAAAAGGGTCCAGAATACAAGACCAACTGGAAAGTACAAGAAAACAAGAAAGTACAAGTAAGATGAACAGCTCCGATGAACACTTGCCAAGGATCCTACCTGAAGGGAGGGTACAGATATCGAATGGTCGTCTCTATAGTGACCTTGTCTAATTTCCACCTACTTGATACCACCAGTCATGGAACCCTCATCCTCAGTTAGTGATGTTCGTCATCTGCAATAAACACAACAAGGTGCTGGCATAACCCGTGTAGGGGGGAGTATAACAATACTCAATAGGGACCCCGATACCCTCAAGGCCTTACAAAATCCACAGAGGATAAACCAAAGATCATGTAAACCACTGACAACCCTACCAATGTAAATTCCCATACATATAATTAAGTTATCAAGTATAACCATCTCATTCAAGAGGAAACTCAATTGCCAAATCCTTAGCCAAAGTACAATTGTTTCACGAAGGAAATAATACCATGAAGGCAACACCACAAAGGTAGTTACCACATAGGCAATTCCACACAAAAGAATACCACAAAGGTGTTAACATGAATGTAAGTACTACACAGGAACACCACAGAGAAAAATACCGTAAAGGTATCACCACGAAGGTAAGTATCACACAGGTACACCACACAAAAGAATACCACAAAGGTATCAACACAAAGGTAAGTACCACACAGGTACACCACATATAAGAATACCACAATGGTATCACCATGATGGTAAGTACCACACAGGTACTCCACACAGAAGAATACCACAAAGGTATCACCACAAAGGTAAGTACCACAAAGGTACGCCACATAGAAGATTACCACAAAGGTAAAGACTCATCTCACACCAAAAATAAGTTAGTAATGGTAGTAAAGATGACTAGATGTAACTACTGAATCATATTACTTTGTTAGGAGGTATACCCACGAAGGATCCTAAATCATCAGACACAAGATGTATCCAAATTCATCATACCCACAAAGGATCCCAAAGCACAGACCAACATAGGATCCCTAAGTACAAACCCACATAGGATCCTAGTATTGCAGACCCATGATGGATCCTGGAGTAGTCTCTTGTGGATTCCTAGAGAAGATCCTTATGAGACTCTCGAACATAGACCCATAAAGGATCCCATAGCGCTGACCCACAGTGGATCCCTATCTCATGTCACAGCCTGCTACAGGGTTCCCACACTAAGCTTGCTTGTCTATGGGAGGGATCACTCCTCAAGCTACATGACAATACTCCAACTGCCATGAAGTCCAATGAATAAGTATCCCAAAGTACTTCTACATAATATGGGACTCAATGAAATAGATGGTGCGTCTATCGAACGCCTGTTCTATAAGTTATTGGCCTTTTAGACCCAAAGGCCCGGTTGGATTCATGCTCGATCCATCCCGACTATACACCATCATTATTCAAATCTCAAGTGGGTTATACAAAATGAACCATCTCGATCCATGGTTTCTGACAACATATAAATTTCTTCAAATGGATACTTGTAGCTCATGATATAGAAAAAAGAGCGAAAAGGGTCGTAGTTGGTCCGGGTCCAGTCCGACCAGGTCGGATCGACCCGGCATGGCCCGACCCGACTCGGTTTGGGCAGACACAACCCACTAGGTCCTGCATGGACCACTGACCTGACCTGGACCACTGTGTGGCCTATGGTGCGGTAGCCCATGGTGGCTCAGGGTGCCACGGCTGGCCGGCCGGCCAGCCTTCCTCCGCGTTGGGAGGGAACGCGATGCGCCTTCTCTAGTGGCTGGAAACGAGCTGGCCGCCCTTCCCTCGTAGCTATGGCTTAAGGGCGTACCTCTTAACTTCCGATCTGCATGGATGCGTGCTGCCACCCCTTGACATGGCTGGCCGTCACCGGCCATTTCCTTTGCTCCGTCGTGGCCCTTCTCGGGCAGCACCGTCATGCCTCCCCCTTCGTCACGGTCGGCCGGAGTGTCGGCCGCCATTCCCGAGACCCACCAGTGACATTATACAGCATCGATCACCATCTTCATTCATATCTAAGTACACACACAAATACCACAAGGATTTGAGGAATGATCGGGCCATGTTCGTTTGTCCCACACACTCCGCATTAGAGCGACAACAAGCGACTCGTAGGCATTCTTAATTCAAGAAGGATGTCAAAAACGGGGAAAAGGTATTGAAAATAACAGACCCTACATAATGTTCATTGTATAGCATCCACTTTTGAGGATGTTTCATCAGTCGTCGTCCCCAAAAAAATCCTCCAACAACACCGGTCAATTGTCGTTCTTCAGTTCATGGTTCGGGGTCACTCATCCCCGCCCGTCGGAACCTACTTTGTCCTCCAAGTGTTGGGTGTCACAGAACATCACCAGAGCATCATTACTTGGTGACCCCATGCCAATTCCTCCTCCCTAGATCCATATAAATAAGAGAGGGTGAAGGTATGTAACCATCGTGGAATTTATGATGGTTCGTTTAATAGTAACCTTCTTAAATTACAACGATGTTGTTACATAGTTTTTGAAAGGTCAAGCCATTTAATATACGTTGGCACAATTAATTGCGGAATTCTATGGGTATTCCCCCACTTTAAGGAAGGTTTCAGGTGGTCCCCACTATTTCATTCAAATTGGGAGGATTAAAGATCTTGTGGTTCCCACCTCCATAAATCAAAAGGAGTTTAAATGAAAAAAAAATTAAATATTTTTGATTTTCTATTCTTTCAAGAAAATGACGAAAACTGTTTTTCACCGTCGCCTAACTGCGGTCAAGGTAAATTTATCCTTAAGTCAATACCAGCAATATGAGTTCAATGGTGTCATTGGATTTCAATTCTATTCCCTGGTTAAAAAGTTACAAAACCCCATTTGCATGTTTACTAAACGTACCTGAAAAAAGTTCATAAATTAATTCCTAGAACACAGCGCCTCGAAATCTTGTGCCATCAATTTTTCAGGACTTATAATATTCCCATATAATTTAAAAAAAATTACATGGAAATTCCTGGGTATTTACATTCTCCCCACCTCGGGGCTTTGCTTCCCCGAAAGCCATACCACAAAAACTAGGAAAAAATTTTGGGGTACTGAGCACAAATCTGATCCTCCCACTCGCATGAGCTCTGATGGAGGTTCCCATGCTGTTAGAGAATGTGAACCAGAGGTATCAACCTCCTATGATGGACCCACCCCAATCGATCTTCAATCTCTATTGGAACCTCCATAAATGTCTCCCCATCATCGATGTCCAGCTCACCCCTGTCAATGATGTGAGATGGGTCGTGCACATTTCTCCTCAGCTGGGATACATGGAAGACATCGTGCACCAGGTGGATCTAAGGTGGAAGATCTTAGAGGTAAGCCACCATTCCAACTCTACTGAGGACCAGAAAAGGTCTGATGAACATCATAGATAACTTGACGCCCCTGCCAAATCATCACAAACTTCATCGCGGTGAGACCTGTAGAAATACATGGTCACCATCCTTTAACTATAAATGTCTCAGTATCCTATTGGAATAAGACTTATACTTGCTCTATCCAGTCTTCATCCACTCCTGGATGATCTGTACATTCTCTGTGGTAACACGTACCACATCTGGTCCCATGAGTGGTGACTCCCCTAGGTCAGTCCAGCTCAAAGGTTATCTACAAGGTCAGTGGTAAACGCCACGAATGGTGCCATCCCAATGGTGGAGTGATATCTATTGTAGTATGAAAACCACACCAAGGGAATGTGATCCTCCCAACTACAACCAAAGATGAGGACTCAAGCATGCATCATGTCCTCGAGGGTCTAAATGGTCCGCTCACTCTGGCCATCCGTTTGAGGATGGAAGGCGTTGCTCAAACGAAGCTGCACCCCAAAAGACTCCTGCAACCCCTTCCATAGATGGGAAGTGAAACATGAATCATGATCAGATACATTATTCAAGGGTACTCCATGTAGCCGCACAATCTCATAGGCACATAGAGGCGTCCTAGGCTTTCTACTAAACCCTTCTCTCTTATCAGTACTAAGTTGGCCGACTTTGTGAGTCATTCGACGATCACCCAAATAGAATCATGATATCTGGATGAATGTGGAATTCCTATAATGAAGTCTAGGGATATCCCATCCCAATACCTCTTTGGGACCATTAAAGGCTGATCTAAGCCTGCTGGTACTTGATTCTCCGCCTTCACTTGCTGACAAGTGAGGCACCGAGAGACAAAATCTGCTATTGATTTCTTCATTCCCGTCCACCAGTGCTATCGTCGAAGGACCTTGTACATCTTCTCCACTCCCAGATGTACCTCTAGAGGGGTTTTGGGGAACTCTCTCAATACTTCCTCTCAAAGGGAAACTGGTACCACGATACGTCCTCTGAAGGTGATGATGTGATCCCCACCATCAGAAAATCCAACAGGTGAATGTCATGTGGATATCATAGCACGTAGAGCCCCATTGTCAGTTTCCCCAGGATGCACCTCCATGAATCGCTAAAGATGTGGGGGACTGATTGTAATAGACTGAAGAAAATATCTCCATCTAATTCCACAAAGGATATCTGTAAAGCGGCTAGCTGCTCTGTTACCTCCCCTAGCAGCTGTATACCGGATCTCCTACTGAGTGCATCTACTACAACATTCCCCTTTCCATGAGTATAGACTATCTCTAATTCATATTGTTGTAGGAACTCAAGCCAATGTTACTATCTCAGATTCAGGTCCTTCTTAGAGAATATATACATGAGACTCTTGTAATAAGTGTAGTCTATAAAAAATTCTTCCAGAAATTAATTTCACCGCATCTTCATAGTGAAGACCACAACAACTAACTCCAGGTCATGGGTAGTGTTTTTCTACTCATGTTGTCTCAGTTGTCAAGAAACATATAAGATAACTGCTCTCTCTTGTATCCAGACACTTCTGAGTCTGATCCAAGATGTGTCACAGTATACTATGTACCCAACACCCTCCTCTAGATGTTTCTAGATGGGGGAACTAGTCAGATTTTTCCTTAGCTCTTGAAAACTCTGGTGGCCAGTCTTCAACCACACAAAGGTTTTCCCCTTCTTCGTCAATGCTGATAAAGGTTCTGAAACTCTAGAGAAATCTGTCATAAATCTCTTATAGTATTCAGCCAATCCCAGGAAACTCTATACCTCCGCCACACTCTGAGGTGGCTCCCAAGAATATACAGCCTCAATATTCACAAGATCCACTGCAACTTCATCCTCCGAGATGAAATTTTCTAGAAAGTGGGCCTCTCGAATCCATAACTAGTACATCAAGATCTTACAAAAATGTTGGTGCTTGTGGAGTGTGTCCAGAACTATATACTAAAAATAAGCATGATCCTCCTAAGTATCCGAGTAGATCAGGATGTCATCAATGAAGAACACCATAAAAAGATCAGGATATGGCAAGAATATCCTTTTCATGAGTCCCATGACCATAGGTGGAGCATTGGTCATGCTGAATGGCATATCAATGAACTCTTAATGGCCGTACCAACATCTGAATGTCGTCTTCTGCACATCCTCTTCTCGTACTCTGAGCTGGTGATAGCGAAACCTGAGGTATATCTTCGAGAACCACCGTTCTACCTTTAGATAATAAAATAGGTCATCAATCCTCGGGGTTGGGTACTTGTTATTCACGGTCTCCTAGTTCAGGCACCAATAGTCAACCTAATGTCTCAAAATTTCATCCACCTTCTTGGTGAACAAAATTGGGGCTACCCCAGGAGAAATAATGGGCAGAATGAATCCCTTCCCATGTAAGTCCTCTAGCTGCACCCGTAGCTCACAATGCTCCGTGGGAGCCATCTGATACATTGGTTTAGATACTGGTGTCATCTCGGGGTACAAGTAAATGTAAAATTCCACCTCTATGTGAAGAGATAGGACCAAAACATTTGCTGAGAAGACATATGTGTATTGGTTCACCACTATAGGATAACTCGTACTCTCCACATCAACTGCTCTGAGGGTAAGGAAAGCCAAATGATGATTGATCAGCGACACTCACCTCTGAGTAAGTCCATCCTATGTTAAAAAGGCTCCCTTCTCACCGATGAAGGTAAAACTAGTCCCATCTGTGCGGACACACTGCACATTATTCCTAATATAGTCAATCTGAGCATGGACTGTAGATAACCATTCCATCCAAAAGATTATGTCGTAAGGCCTCGATGCTGCAACTAGGAGATCCCAGCTGAACCTCTCGCCTCTTATAGTAATCTCACACTACCAGAACCAGTGTGTAATCATTGAATCCTCTCCCGTAGGAGTCTCTAGTCGTAAGGATTGATCGAACGTCTCCCTTAGAATCATCGATCTCTGAACGAGGGTTTTGGAAATAAAAAAATGACAGGAACCTGTGTCTATAAGTATTGCAGATAAGGTTGAGTAATGAAAAATCATAACTCGTATCATCTCCGGGGCACCATGGTCGTAGGCCTCAGCTACTTGGAGCTGAGATCACCCTAGTCCACCCAGTCCCTGTGGTTGTGGTGGACAACCTAGTGGTGGTTGCGGTAACATCTTGAATTATTTCCCACCGCCAGCTACATGGCTAGCTCCTCTCCCACGTCTGCCTGCTCCTTGTGGACCTCCTCATTCAAAACTATGTCTCTTACTGGGTGATCCTTATACCGTCTTATAATCCTCCGTATGGCTGGTCGGACTATCACGAGACATGTGACTCTGCCTTTCGCATGTGTAACACTGCCTACTCATCGCATGACTGGCTCTGTATCTGGTGCCCTACACTACCAACCTTGAATCCGGCGGTCATCCTCCTATAGGTCTGTTCCTCTTAGAACTCCGTGACATTTGTCTTCTACCAACTGTAGAAGACTGTACTACGTGACACTCGGTGGCGGGTCTTTCTACCGGTGACTGGTCAACAAGAAAACTCTCCACTAATAAGGATCTCTCTAACACCCCCCCCCCCCCCCCGCGTCGGGATGCTAAAAGAAATCATCGATGCCCTGATCTCTCGCCTGAGTCCCTTATTAAAGGTCTAGGCCATCAAGAATGGGTCATGAACCATATCCTTGGAATTGAGTGAGTGGTCGGTGAACCTCGCTGAGTACTGATACATAGTAATGCTGCCCTTCTAGAGATGAAGAAGCTCTTGTATGCGCACTGTGCGATGGGTCGCTGGAACAAAGTCTACCTGAAAGTGGCTCTCAAAGTCTTCCCAGAGAAGTTTCACCTCGTCGTGAACCTGGACCATATAGCTCCACCATCTACATGCAGCTACCTATAGAATATTTAAAGAACGGATCACCATAAGATCAGCTTCTGTCCCTACCAATCGGATGACTCTCACCATGGCCAACAGCCAATCCTCAACCTCCTGTGGGTCAGTCTGTCCCCTAAACCAGGGTGGCCTCTAGTGCTGGAACTCATGAAACATGCTCAAGTGGCATACACCCTCTACTTCTGGGGATGGTGGAATCATTGGCCCAATGGGTAATGTTATTAATAATGCCTCTGCTGGTTCCTCTATTGAAAGAGGGCCCTACACCGAGGCCTTGTCGCTCGGTGGGCTATCATCTCATACTACACCTAGAACCCTAGAAAGCTATCAGTGTGAAGGAATCCTGAAAAGGAATAGGTGTGCCATGAAAATAAATTATACCTGGTGATCTGACACAAAGAGTTCACAAAGAATTTTTTTAAACACACACACAATCAGTGTTTTCATGCACCGAGTCAGAAATCAGAAGACATGGTCCTGGTGTATGGATACGCCGGCCACCACACCAACACTATATTCCCTAAACTAATAAAAATACTCATAACACTTACCACTATTGTTGTTAGAAGATTAGTATCCAATGTTCTATGGTATAACTGACTCTTCTAATACCAATTTTTCATGACCCATCCCTCGGGGCCCGTGTCATGACTACCCCAAACCCGCCTTCCATAGTCTAGGGGTTGGAGACTAGCACCGAAAGGTTTATTCCCTAATACTATGAAGGCATTTCCTTATAAACTCTAAGCTGATGCAACCAATAACACAACATGATACGATTACAAGTAAACTAAATATTAAAAATAGTGTGTATAGAATGAAAAAGGGGAAAGAATACAAGCCCAACTAGAAAGTACAAGAAAACTCGGAAGTACTTGTAAGCTGAACAGATCCGGTGAACACCCGCCCAGGATCCTACCTGAAGGGTTGGTACAACTCTCGAACGGTCGACATTATAGTACACCTTGTCTAAGGTCCACCTGTGACCTACCTCCAGTCCTAGTACCCTCTTCCTCAATCAGCATTGTCCATCATCTACACCAAACACAATAAGGTGTGGGCATTTCCAGTGCATGGGTGTGTATAAAAATACTCAATAAGGATCTCGAGACCCTCAAAAACTCAAAAAATACACAATGGATAAACACAAAGCATGTAAAACTGTGAAAAAACTACTTATGTATATGCCCATACATATACCTTAGTTATCTAGTATACCTATCTCATTCGTGAGGAAACTCAAGGCACAAGTCCTTAGGCAAACTACAACCATTCCATGAAGAAAAGAATACCACGAAGGTAACACCACAAAGGTAGTTACCACATAGGTAAAACCACACATAAGAATACCAAAAAGGTATCACCATGAAGGTAAGTACCACATAGGAATGCAACACAGAAGAATACCACAAAGGTATCACCACGAAGGTTAGTACCACATAGGTTCACCATACAGAAGAATACCCCAAAGGTATCACCATGAAGGTATCTACCACACAGGCATGCCAGCGAGAAGATTACCAAAAAGGTATCACCATGAAGGTAAGTATCACACATGTATGCCACACAGAATAATACCACAAAGGTATTACCATGAAGGTATGTACAACAAAGGCACGCCACACAGAAGATTACCACAAAGGTAAAGACTCAGATCGCACCAGGTATAAATTAGGTATTTTGGTAAAGATGATTTGATGTAACTACTGAATCATCTTACATTGTTAATAGGTAGAGACACAAAGGATCCTAAATCATCAACCCCGTGTAGGATCCTAATTCATCATACCCACAAAGGATCCCAAAGAACAGACCCACAAAAGATCCCAAAGTACAGACCCACATAGGATCCTAGTATAGAAGACTCGTGTATGATCCTGGAGTAGTCTCACGTGGATTCCTAGAGCGGATCCAAGTGAGACTCTCAAACATAGACACACAAAGGATCCCAAAGCATAGACCCACCGAGGATCCCTTTCTCATGTCACAACCAGCTACAGGGTTCCCGCACTAAGCTTGCTTGTCTCCGGGAGGGTCCGCTACACAAGTTACTCGTCAATACTCTAACTCCCACGATGTCCCTTGAAGAATTATCCCAATGTAATGCCATGTAATAGGGGTCTCAATGCAATATACAATGCATTAACCGGATGCTTGGTATGTATGTTATTGGCCTTTTAGTACCGAGTTCCCAGTTAGATTCGTGCTCGATCCAACCCAACCATATCCTAGCATTATAAAAATCTCAAGTGGGGTAAAAAATTATTTATTTGATCCGAGGTGTCTAACACTAGAGACGGTTCGTCCAACATACACCCGAAGCTCACGATATGGCCAAAGGAGCGAAAAGGGTCAAAGTAGGTCGGGGACTGGTCTGACCCGATCAGACCGACGCGACCCGACACAGCCTGGGCCGACCCAACCCGATTCGGGTACCCCAGTCCACTAGGTCCCGTCCGGCCCACCAGTGTGACACGACCCATGATACAGCCTCCATTGGGTGTCCCGGCCTGCGGTGCGGCGGCCCGCGGTGGCTCGCGGTGCCGCGGCTGGCCGGTCGGCCAGCCTTCCTCCGCATGGCTTGGTCGCATGCCACTCTTTTGGCTGTGGATGATAGTGATCTAGTCACCCTTCGCTCATCTCTATGGAAAAATTCCATGACTCTTAACAGCTGGGCGGTGCAGACGCGCGCCGCTGCCCCTTCGCACGGTTGGCCGTTTCCAGCCACCGCCTTTGCTCCGCCACCTTTATTGTGGCCGGCTGGAGTTCCAGCCGCCGTTCCTAAGCCCCGCTGGTGACATTCATCGGAACCGTTACCCATATTCCTCCATCATTAAGAACACAAAAAAAACCACAATATTTGCATTGTGGTCGGGCCATGTTCGTTTGGCCCTCACCATCCGCGTTTTTGTGGTAACAAGGGACTCATCAGTATTCTTAATTCAAAAAGGATGTCAAGAACAGGGTAAAGGTAGTCAAAATAACAAAACCTAATTCATGTACATTGTAGATCATCCATTTTTGAGGAAGTTTCGACATTCTTCCTCCCCTCAACAACCCTCCAACGATGTCTCTCGATCATCATTATTCGGTTTCTGGTTCGTGGAATATCGTCACCGACCGCCAGAACCTTCTCTGTCTTCCAAGTGTTGGGTGTCATCGCAATTTTCTAGAGCTTCTCCACATGGTGAATCCATCCCAATTCCTCCCCCCCAAGCTCCATATAAATAGGATATGGGAAGGTAAGTAAAGATCGTGGAATTTATAAAGGTTCATTTAAAAGGAACCTTCCTAAATTACAACGATGATGATACTTTGTTTTTAAAACGTCAAGCCATTTAATTTATGTTGGCACAGTTAATTGGGGAATTTTATGTGTCTTCCCCCATATTAATAAAGGGTTAAGGTGGTCCCCACAATTGAATTCAAGTTGGTAGGATTAAAACCCTTGTGGTCCCCACCTCCATAAATGAAATAGAGGTTACAAGAAAAATAAAAATGTTCAATATTTTTAAAATTCTATTTTTCGATGAAAGAGACAAAAACTATCTTTCAACCTAGACCAAATACGGTCGAGGTGAAGGTCTCTTAAAGTGAATACTGGTTCTGTGAGTTCAACAGTGTCCTCAGATTTCAAATCTGACTTCCGATTGAAATGTTAAAAAACCATGCTCGCACATTTACTGAACGTACCTAGAAAAAAGTTCAGAAATTAATTCCAGGCACAGTGGGCCTCGGAATCAGGCATCATCAATTTTTGTAGACTCATACTATTCCCATATAATTTTAAAACAATTATAGGGAACTGCTTGGGTCTTTACAGATTTGGGTCCATATGATCATTGAATTTTGAGGAAATGGCATGTTATTATTTTCTAGGATACAAATTTGTGGTATAAGATAACATTTGAAGTTAAAATATGTTTTGGTTATTTTTTATGAATTTATATCATTTTTGGAATGTTATAAAATTATATTTTTTTAGAAAAAGGGAAACCCAAAAGATGGGGGATAACTCGTTGAGTTTGGGAAAGCTGCATGAATCGAACCAATAACTGAAGGGTGACAATGGAAAATGCCCTACCATTATCCTATGAGAAGTTCCTTGTTAGTATGAATTATTCTTTTTAGTTAAATGATTTTATTGATGAAGATTAAGTTTATTTGGGAACTTATGTTTTATCAAATTATATCAATAGTATAAAAAATAGTTTTTGTGAATAGGTGTCAATGGTAACTTTGGAAGATTTTTTCTCTTTTGGGAACACTTTATATTGAAGGATAATAGAATACAATTTTATTTACATTGAAATGTAAGGGTTGAATTTTATTTTGTATGAATATATGTTTTTTATGGAAAATTTTCAATTAGTGTATTCTATGAAAATGAATAATCTGTCATAGAGATCATGTGAATGGGTTAATAACTATTAAGTATGATACATTAAGAGTATTCGATGTTTTTTTAATATAAAATTCATCATTGAAGACTATGTAATCATATCCTTAAAAATGTTTTTTTTAATTTTTTGTTTTATTCATTTTGATGAATTTTATGTAAAATTTTATATTGAATAGTTTTTTTGTACACTGGGTATTTTTCATTGAATTTTGGATATTAAGAGTAGTAATTATTTTCTATAAAAGAATATCATTTTTTGGGATAATATAATCTTGTACTAACCATTTTGGTTTTAGTTAATGTCTAAAGATAGTGTAAATATATAGGTTATATTTTTTAAATTATGTTATTCTCTAGAATTTGATTCTAGTGATTCATGTTTGACAAAGTCATCTTGAGTATACATCGTTTAGAGAAAATATGTGTTTTTGGAAGAAATTTATTAATGGATGAAACTCTACTTGAAAATTAAGTATATTTCCTTCTATTCATAGTCAATATCAGAAATAAATTCCATAAAATTATGAAAAGAAACCTAAACCAAAAACATTGTCTGTTTTCTTTCGTACTGGGAAATAAAATACATTTTAACCAAACACAAGTTTATGGTTTTATAGTAGTTAAATTTCTCTTGATCATGATTTCTATCACGATCCATCAGAACATGACACATAGTTTCTATTTCATATACATTTTTTCCTTCATTGAATCCTTTTATCAGTTATATCAGGTGACATTTTTTCTTCTCTATCATTATTTTCAAGTGGTAGTTTTGTTGACTCTTTTCTTGATGTTAGCCTTTCAATGAATTTTCTGAGAAAAATTTTAAAATTGCGAGGATTCATTTTTTAAAATGGGAGAAGGATGTAACGACATAGGTATTTATAGAGTAATATTTTATTATTTCTATTAATATTTGTGAGTAATATATTATTTTTACATTAGAGGGGATGATTTTTACGATATCATACTCAACACACAACAACAGGTTTCTCTTAAATCTTATGTTGCAAATAACCTTGAGTTATACCGGAAAATAGTATAATAATATTATTATTTTAAAAGGAATATAATGTCTAGTTGTTTTATTGAAAAAATGAACATAAGTAATAAAAATAGCATGACACATATTTGTTAATTATCTTTACATTTATCTAAAAAAATAGACGCTTGAAATAAGTGAGAATCCTATTTTATGCATGAAATACTCTAATACTTTTAAAATGACTTTTTACTGCATTTTGATGAAGATCCCTTTTTAAATCTAGTTTTCTCACCATTATATTTTCTATTTGAAATAAATATATATTCTTATTTAGAATCGTAACATGGAAATTTAATTTTGATATGTTTTTGGTAATATTATTATAAAGTTCATTTTTTAATGAATAGTGAAATTATAACATTTCATGTCGAAACTTCCTTTTCATCTGATTTATTTATATAGTTATATTGTAATATTAATTGTATTTAATGTGTAACTAGATTATATTTCTTTCATTTAATCCAATTATTTTAATTGGATTTACTTTTACTTTTAAATTTTACATAAACAAATGTCAATCAATTGATAGTTATTACTTCATTAAAACCCACTTTTGGGTTTTGACAATAGGAATTAATTTTAAATTAATCATTAAATCCTCTGTGTTTTGAATATTGAATGATTTATTCCATATTTGGTATCATGAGTTCCAAATTCTGTAAATAGATACCTTTTAGTTTAAGACGATATGAATAATTACATGAATAATTATTTTATTTACCATGGTTAATGTTTAATTTTGGTATGTTAGGGTAAAAAATAATATTATAATAATATTAAACTACACTTATAAGTGTCTTAATCGTATTAGATGAGTTATGTCCAACCTTATGCATCCTTGGGTCTATTTTTAACCCCATGGAGGCACATGGATGTGAAAATGACATTTTATAAGAATTAATTTAATTTCATAAAAAATATAACATAAACATGCATCATTTATTACAAACATTTTGATGGGGTTATATAAGAGACCTCTTAAACTATAAATAGTCAATATAAAAATAAAAAATAATTCCTATATCATGATTTTTTATTTATAAATTGCAGACATGATATAAATATATTTAATTATAACACAATGATGATGCGGTGATTGTTTCATTAGCAAAGGATTCAAATAAATGATATTAAAAATGAAAAACTAAATTTAATATTGTAATATTGATATCATACAAGAATTTTTATATAATATTGAAATATTAGTTTTGCGTTATCCATTTGGATTGACGTAATATTGTAGTTAATATTTTTTTAAAATGTCAAGTATAAATATTGTCCGTAATTGTCATTATTCATAAAAAAAAATATAAAACAATTTATTAAATGATATTAAATTCAAAAAATAAATGATTAAAAAAATTGGTTTTAAAAAGTATAAATTTTCTTAATGACTCTTTCAGTGGATATTTTTCAAATTTTTGTAACTATTTTGTTTCTCGAAGTGTTAAATTCTTTATAAACCCGTAAGAGTAAAAAATATTAAATAAAAAAGAAAAGGAATAAAAAATGATCTAAAACCTTTATATTTATTAAAGGATGGTTTTATTTAGACTTATATTCATCTCTTCTTCTAACTACATTAATTTGGAGTGATTTTTAATCAAAATAGAATATATAATAAATTAATAATTCGATACTTTCCTAAAGTTCCCCTCCTCCCTCTTATAAAAGGCGACCACCAAAACCCATTTAATAACACCTCTCAAGCCCCTTGGCTGGTCCAAATTCTACAAACATAATCTTCCACCATACCTAACATCCCCCTAGATTCCATACCTTGTGTATAAGGCCTTTCAAGAAATCATTTGGCCTCAAATCAAATGGAGTTACACGTTTTAATAGGTATCGCCTTCTCTAAAGCTCCTATCCATTATTTTATGTCTTCACCCCCTATTATATTCATAATAATTTATTACATTAAAAAAATAGTATCCTCAATATACTAGAATATTGTTATGAGAATTATTAAAACCACACTTAAACACACCTCTATCTAATGGATATGAACATACTATTTCTGGGGATGGCGAACTACTGCCTCGTGAAATGATTTGTGTTCAATTTTACCCCACCACCTCTCATTGATGCCATTATTATGGAACTGTATTTATTTTTGATATATATTATAGTTATATTGTCTCTATGTTTTGGTATTTTCAATTATATCATATGTTAATGCTTTCCATAATGTGTAGATACGATAATTTTATTTTGTGAAGTGCGGACTACCGCCCCCTCAAAGAGATATGACTCATCCATTCCATAAATAGAATGTATAAATGACAGGGTTAATGAAATAAAGTATCATATAAAACATATTATACTATAATGGAATTAAAATATACGTATTTATCATTTAGTTTTCATTTCGTTAATATGACAAGTAAATGAAAGTAGCATTCATGTGTACGTACGACATGTAATCTATATCATTCACAGCAACATAGGTAGTTATATTTTAAAAGAACATGAAATTATTCATACCCATCAATACTGAGATCATATAACATGAAACACATAGAAAAAGGATTTAAAAAATGAACGATTCACCAAAATCAATAATCACAATCCACTCGATTTCAATATTATTCAAGGTAATCACCATAATCTTTTATAAATCATTAATAGTAACTATTGGTATATTTGAAACACTATCAATATATCAATATTGAAAAGGGAAAATAAAATATGGTTGAATTACATCTCCAGAGTACCCAAAGAATTAGTAGGATATAACTGACCCACCAATCCTTGGATTTTCAGAGAACCCCCCCACCCTTGTACTATCATGGAACCATCTTTCCTTGGATAATAATGTAACCACACATGAATGGTTTATAGTAGATCCACCAATCCTTAGTTTATAATGTGACCACCTTTCATTATAAAAAAATTTCCAGGAATCATTTTATGAATAATAAACATATATTATTCATTTCATCATAAAATAATTGAAACAACCATTTTTATTTTTAGAAAGTTATTAACCATGTAAAAGAAATATGTTACATAAAAATATCTATAGAAAATTAATAACCAATTCAAGAGAAATAAGTATCATGAATATATCATTGAATAATGAAAAACTTGTGGAAATGAAACTATATACATAATAATAAATTTGAAATAATATTCCTCCTGGCAGAGAAAATAAGCTCCATAATAATTTGTTCGAAACAATATAATTCCACGTAGAGAAAAAATGAGAATTATATCAATAAAAATTATCCCTAGTATTGGATATGTATGAATAATGGCTGTTGACACAATGAATTTAAAATAATAATATAAGATATGTGTGTCACATAATTAATAGTTCAACCACTCATACTTGGTTATAACATAACCATTATCCTTGGTTATAACATAACCAACATTCGTGGTTATAACGTAACTATTGTACATGGTAATAATGGATCCACTAATTAAATAATGAAAAATATATATGCGTGATACATGATAATAAAAGAATCCCTATATCATGAAATCATTACCTATGAAAATAAAATGGGTTTCATAAATATTTCATAATTGTATAATCTATGGAAAAAAATATTTTTCATAATAATTACATCAATTTACCATAACATAACCCATTGATATAAATGGGTTTCATAAAAATAAAATGGTTATAGTCATATAAATAAATCATATATAGAAAATATAAGGATTTTAAAATTGGATCACATCCCCATTAAAATATTAGAATCATCAAAGGATGTCATCTATGTGGAAAAATGATTTTGAAAGATTACTTGGAAGATTTCATCAGGAAAATAGAATTCACACATTGAAAATATATTTTCAAAGTACAAAAAATTTAATATTTATTAGTAAATTCTTTTTAAATTAAATGGAATATTTTTAATTGAGATTTAAATTATTTATTAGGAATGGCGGCGGTAAATTTCGTTTATTCCATACAAGTCAAAACAATGATTCAATTTAAATTATTAGTTAAAATTAAAATTTACCTCATTCATAAATTGACAAAAATATTAATTTAAAACCATTTCCTTAATATTCCTAAAAGATAAAATTCCTCAAAATGGGATATTTAATTCTATCAATAATTTTCTAATACAAAAAACATATATTAAATATATTTTTAGTATACATACACATGCATGGAAAATGTTCCTCAACCATAGAGAGAAATAAATATGACTGTACATAAAATAATATTTTCACACGCATAAGTACATAAGATTAAGAATGTGAGAATGATACATTTTTTTGGAAAAATAATCATATTATAATAAAAATCACATGTTTTTGAATAATAGATCACAATATTTCTTCTTTAGGATCATAATAATTAACACTGAGACTATAATGAAAAACCATTATCACATTAGTAATAATTTACTTATAAGAACCATGAAATAAATAATTTTATATGGATATGTAATTACACATAAATTTATGAATAATAATCAGAAAATAAATCCTGAAATTTTTACACTGCATATGTAATAAACAATCACTAAATATGTAATGTGTATCAAAAAATTAAAATTTAGAAAAAATAAATTATAACTTCAGTAGAATTTCAATCGAAAGAAAAACTGAAAAATAAAATTAAAATAAATGTTAAATATCATATAAAAAATTATATTAATGATTTTACATTTCAGAGGGGATGTATATACACCACACAAAATAAATGAATAGTGAATATGGAATATTTCTCAATGAAATAAAAGTGAGGATATAAACCCCTTAACACCAGTCTTCAATTCCATAATACATGTTCAAAAATATGTTATGGTAAATATAGGTTTATTATAAAAATATTGATTAACCATTTTAATATATATCATACTATATATGATTTACTCATTTCATTTTACATCTCGTTTAATAACAATTTTTCAATAAATGACTATTCTAGACGCTAAATACATTTTTTCCTTATTTGTATTGTTGAGTTATTTTTATTCCTTTCACTTTGATATTGGTTTAAATGTATCAGAAATTTTAAAACTAGTATAAATATCATATATATTCACTAATATTCATCTATAAATTTTTATATAGAAATACAGATGACAATGTTTATGGAGATTGTGGGCCATATGGATGTATACATGTTGTTTCAATTTTTACAATTGATGAAATGAAATAATGGTATATAATAATTGAAATTTCTATTTTAATTAATGTTTCATATATATATATATATATGTCGTATATTTAATAATTTCATCATTATTTTAATCCATGTAAATCATATTTTAAAATGAATCACATCACTTCGTTGGGAGGCATTTCACGGTACACACGAGTGATGTTTCATATTTATTCCTAAATGAAATGTAAGAACCTATATGAAATATTATAATTACATAATTTATTTTATCAATTAATTTAAATATATATAATTTAAATTTATAATTATATAAATATGAGAGAGGAGGTGATGGAAAATGAAATGCATTGGTTCGTGTGGTGGTAGTCTTTCATTCACACTATAGACAGTTTTGTTTACCATTTATTGGAAAACGATATTGATATAGGTTATGATATAACCATAATAATACATCAATATATGGTATATACAATTTATAAAATATTATAATTATATCAACATGAATGAAGGTTTCAAGAGAAGTAGAATAAAAGAAAGATCATAGGGAAGAAAATTACCTTCGCTTAATGAAACCACCGTTGGATCTATTATTATGCTACCTAGGGTTAATATTTTGGTAATAAAATAATCCATAGAAGGTTATTAATGATTTTTATTTGTATCATTTCATGTTTTTGTAATGATAAATTGCATATGAGGTGTGAATAATTGAGGGGTAGAAGATCCCTTTTTATAATTAAGGAGTGAAATTTTTTTAAATACCCAAAAAAATCAATAATGGAAAAATACTGTTACCTCATTTCCCTAAAAAATTGATAAATTATTTAATGTAGTCAGAATATGGTCAATAAAAACGTCCACAATGAAAAAATCATTTTTTAATTATTTTATTCATTAGCCTTTAAAATTACTTATTTTTTAATATTTTATTTTTCCGCATGATAAATGAGTTTTTTATTTATTCAACTATGTAATTTATCCATTACTAAGACAAATAAATGAACAAAAAAGATAATAATTACCAAAAAATTATAAATATAAATTCAATATTTCAAAAAAATCATTTTTCAGTTGAAAATTAATTATAACAGAAGAACATGTAACTTGCACAATGCTATTTTTTCTCCATAAAAGTGATAATTAATTGTATACTCACAATAATACACATTATGAGTATAAATTATCTTGAAATAATATAATAATATTATTTATAATAATTATAAATATAGAATAGATTTTTTTAGATTCAATTATCAGATGTGGATGAACGTAATTTTATAGTAAACTTGTGTGAGCGATAAAAAATTTATTACGAATGAAAGGGTTTTATTAATTATAAAAACTACTTTATCGAAATTCAACATGAAATTTATTAAAATGAAATATATTTTATAAATAATAGAATAATTGATCTAGCTTTAATTTTTAAAGAATTTTTTAAAAAATTGATCATTCTAAATGCGTTAAAAAAGATACATTTTTATTAAAAATAGTAATTTTTCACCATTCGTAAAGAAATTAAAATTATCATAAAATTATAACAAATTAACTAAAACATAACATCGAAATGTTTATTGAATAAATTATGATCATTTTTTAAAAAATATTATAAATTGGATGAATTTACTTTCCCAAAATATGTTTTCAAAACACAATCAAACTACTTTTTTGAAAAAAAAAATCAATTTTTAAGCATAAAATAAGTTTTATTCATATCCAACTCCTAGAAAAAATTATTTGAGGGCTGATAAATAATATGATTGAATATAATATATATAAATTTCCATAAAATCATTATCTAATAGTGAATAATTAAAATATTGTAAGAAAAACATACAACATGAAGAAAGAATAGTTTTTCCAAAATACATTTCCATTTTTCAAATGCTTTTTCAGTTCTCTTCTAATCGATTAATAACAAATGATTTTATTATATATATATATGTAAAGAATATAATTTAAAAAAAATTATCCCAATTTATAACCACTAATCAAAGATCTATATGATAACTATCATATCAAATAATAATATTTTAATAGCATATCATCATTTCATTAAACTAGGTGTCACTTATAGCATAATATATCAATTAAAATAAAATTATTTTAATAAAAATTAGTATAATATTGTGGTGTAACATTATACACATATTGAATAAATTTTTTCCTCTTAATATTAACATGATCTGGGCAGTCAAGGGGTTTATAATAAAAAATTTCATGGCCAAAAACAAACATCACAAAAGGGTTAAAATACATCCTCTTGAAAAAGACAAAAATTTTAATATAAATTCTGTATGAAATACATAAAAATATCATTCCAAATTGGAAAAAAATTATGGGAAGTGAAAATATTGCAATGTAAGAGAATAATAACTCTCAAGGATTAATAGAGATTAATATATAACATGTTCATGATAAAATTGACCACTAAAATATGTAAATATGTGATGATTTAAAATACCATTGATTCAATAGAAATTATTTAAAAATGAAATATATTTCTTTTCGAGATCATTTTGGTAAATATGATGAAAATTTTAATTATGAGGTGGAGAACATGATAGAAAATACTTAATTAATTTCATTCTATTTCATAAGCACAATCACCTATTTTTTTTGTTCATTGATCGATTCCCTCATCATCTTCTAATATATTAACTGTAGAGGAATATTTCAAACATGAATCACTATTAAATCACATGATCTATAAAATAATGATAATTCATTCTTATATCTCCATTTTTAATAAAAAACCAATTTGTAAGGAAATTTTATCCATCATGTATTAGTCATCATATGATTTTGTAATAAAGTAATCTCAAAAACCTCATCCCATGTTCTTCTAGAATCCTTAAACAAATGATCAATCTTATTCCAATAAAGAATTAACATGTTATATGGATGATCACTAAATTATCAAAATAACATTAACATTAATCCCCAAAATATAATAATTTATTTCTTACATGTCACATACTAAATATGTAAAAACCATTGTCATATATTATATTAAATCTTTATAATTACAAGAATTACCACAAATATCAATAAAATCATACATTTTTCCTTATTACTTAAATAAAACCAATTATTTTTTAATATATTCCATAAATCCAAAAAGGTTATAAACTCCATCATTTATAAAACAAACCACTTTTTCCCCAAATCATTAATTTATTCCATGTTCATAAACACAATACAATTAACCTACTATTTCAATCATATGTTTATACAATATAAACTCCATTATCTCAATATGAAGAACACAATAAGTGTTATATGTACCCTAAAATTTATTTTACATAAAATAAATCATTTCCAATTAATATCATTTCAAGTAAATTATTCCAATTTAATATAATCTTCTAAATATTTAATTAAATAATTCTACAAAAAAATACATAGATATTTAATTATTCATAATTATAGAATCCAATACTTAATCACTTCAATAACTCCACTCCATTATTAAATCATTAATTGAGATTTTACATTTTATTATATAACACCACATTCCTTTCATATGTCATATGCAATATATTCATCATCGACTAAAAAACCATTATTCTTATAACCATGTTGATCCTCTTCTTAAGCTTTGCCCCTAGGCAATAGATCCTCATAATTCCTTTAAATTCCACATATAAACAATTCAACCATTTATTATTCCGTATGGAAACCATTATTCTCGTTCACTTAATAAATATTAATTTTCATCTTCTATTATAAATTAATTACTCTATCCCCTTCTCCATCATATATAAAAAGTCTAATATTTATTTTTAGAAACCACATTGAGTTCTTATTCCCAGAATAACAACATATATATAAATAAATCTTCATTCCTCTATGGTCTCCAACACCCAATCTCTTTGAAAATTCAATCATTATATTTTTTAGTTATCCCAATATTTGGTCAATGGGAATGTTATTTATAATATAACAAATCTTTTTAAGATATGTTTTCATTTATGTTTTGGTTTTACCTCTTATTTTTTCTAAATAGGTCTTTCCCAAGTTCATGTGGGGGCTCAGGGGTGCCCCAGGGGATCGAGGCATAATGATAAGAGCAATCAGGCCATGTGGTGCATGGCGCAAGGGCTGTGCAGGGTGTGGGGAAACCATGTGGGTAAATCGTTTGGACCAACCTTCTTCGAATAGTAGCTTTCACATGGTATGATAATGGTTAGGGAAAACTATGTGGGATCCCAAGAAACCAGGTGAGATGGTTGTTTCCGGAAAGCGGATCATGCACGGTTTGGAAAACCTTGTGGGTAAACCGTGCGTCCCAAAAAATATTAAAAAAACTAAAAAAATTTCCACTTTGTGGTTTTTATGTTCACTCGGGATTTTCCTCCATTTCATCCCCTACAACCCTAGTGATGAACCATTCCGACCCAGGCATCCATGTGGTGGTTCTGCTTTGATTCATGGCCATTAGGAGCATCGTTGGTTGGGTATCGAATCTTTGGGTAAGTCTAATCCTCTACGCCCCTCTCTTCTTTGGATTAGGGATTGTGGTTTCTACCATATTCATCTGAATTTATAAAGCCCTTTTTTATAGTGGTACATTGGTTGGAGTTTTAATTGGTGCTTGAATCCGGATCCAAGGCTATGATTAAGATTGTGTTCATTACAAAATTTGAGGTAGGTGGTCTACAAGTTATATCCCTGAGTTTTATAGAGATTTCTGAATGAAGTGTTTTCATTCTTACCCTCTTGTAAAGAGTTTGTTGTTCCCTTATGGTTTTGTGGTGTTTAAGAAGTCTAAAAAACCTAATTGATCCATTTTTATCCCTGTGGGATGCATGGAAGATGATGTGTCCTATGTTAGAGCCACCCATGGGGTGTTCCCACATTCCCAAAAATAGAGTTTAGCTATGTAAATATAGGGTTGTTGTGTGAGAACATAGATCCCTAGGTGAATATGATATTCAGTGTGAAAGATGTAAATGGGAGTCCTAGTAACACACATGGGTTGAGCGGTGACCACTTTTGGTGTTGGTGGGATTAAAATGGGCTAAGTGAGATAAAGGGAAAAGCTAAGGGATATGATTTATAAATGATTATGATTAGTGAGATAACCATGAGAAATTATAATTGGGGATGAAATGTGGAATTGGTGAATACACGAGAATCATGTGGTGCACCAAAATGATTGAATGTAATAAAAGGATTGTGTTATGTGATATGAGATTTTTTTGGAAAGCAGAAGTGGGTAAGTTCTTGTGAAATGATAAATGGGATAAATGTGTTAATAAATGGTCAATTATGAATTTGGATAAGGAAAAATGGGTTGTCGAATATACCTAATGGGTAAAGGCACAAAAATGGGAATTTGGATTGATAGATATGAATTTTCATACGAAATTGTGTTAAGGAGTTATTATGTAGAAATTACTATAGGAAAATATAGAGTGCATTATAAGAATTCTAATGAATCCTAGTGAGTTATGCATAATGAATGATGCCTAGTGAGATAGGCATAATAAATTAATACTTGGTGAGATAAGCGTGATAAAAAAGGGAACTCGAGTAAATGGATAAATGATGTTAAACGTGATAAATGATTTAGTGGTTTGTCGCATGGTATTAATTTCCATGTTGTTTTAATTCTTTGTGAATGTTGATTCCCAATGTAATTGGTTATGTTATGTTGTGTTATGCAGTGTGATATCCAATGGAATTGAATATACTTGGTTGTGTTATGGTATGGTTGTGGTGATTTGATAAATAGGAACGTGCATGTGGCTTGGTATTATGGGGTATTGAATGACATTCTACACCCATAGGTCGAGTTGGAATGATACTCTAAACTCAACTGATATTGTCCTGGTTAGGGATGAGGACTAATGATCTATTCCCCCAACGGTTTCATTCCACCTGGAATGAGGCTCCAAGGTGTGGTTATTGTATTGACGTCATTCCACCTAGAATGTGCCTACATGTTTAGGCTATTGTATTGGCGTCATTCCACCTAGACTGAGTCTCCATAGTGAGGTTATTTTATTGACATCATTCCTCATGGAATGAGGCTCTAGAGTGAGGTTATTTAATTGATGTCATTCCACACGGACTGAGGCTTCGATGTGAGGAAAATGTGATGATGTGATATGTGGATACCTAGTGAGATATGGCTTGCTTTTTTCTCTATAAATTATGTAGTTGATATTTATGCCTAACCCTAGAATCATGTGATCAATGTGTCTTATGTAATGAAAATGGCATAAGAAATAGAATTGGGATAATTTCAAGTAATGAATTAAATATATGCTATTAAATAATGGCAATCAAACGTTACCCTGTTAACTTTATATTTAATTTTTACATATAAGCATTATCTATTAGACATGATATTTTGTAGGCACTCTTGTTGGTGGCCTACTGAATTTTGTACTCACACCATGCTCGGGCCACCATTGGGTACCCAAGAAGATCTATTAGTTGAATGTCATGACAATGGTAGAGGCCCTACATTGAGATGTTGAGATGGGATCGGGATGTACATGTAGAAGGACCCGGACATGGAGTTGAGACTCATTTGGAGTTTTGTCCATTTGTTTTATTTTGGGATTTTCCCACTTTGCACTACTAGTATGGCATTCCATGGTTGTATTTGATTTCTGGTTTGTACCATATTTGGGAAATGCTTGGTTAATCATGTTTAATTGGTATTTCGTTTTATTTATATTATTTATATTGTGTTCTATTGTGGCCTACTCTTGTAAGGAGTGTATTGTCTCCCCATGTGACCCATTAGATCATCGTAGCTAGTCGGAAACCTCTAGCATATGGGGAGGCGTGCATGAGGTCATGTGAATACCCGACTCGAAGCACCAGGTTGGTGGCTTCTAGAACGGGGATGTTAAAAGGAGGTATTATAGAATTTATTTTCACTTTCATACTATTTGGGGATGGAGGACAAGATATTAGGATAGTATCAGGCCATGGTAATAAACTCATTCCATCGAGTCACTATTCCATGTATGGGAAAAACCCAAGTCACCCTGGGTGGGAATTTTTGTTGTTGATGTGTGTTGTTATAGTTGAATGATATTTCACTGTTGGGTGATGCACATGTTCAGTGATTTTATTGATTTTTGATATGTCTCCCATTACTGGAATGGAATTTATATGTGCATTTATACATCATTTTAGAAACCTAAGGATGTAGGTGGCATGCATACTTATAGTTACACACACGGGATGGGTGTGCAGGGCATTGGGAGTGAAATTTGTTTTTTTACATCCATGATAAATATGAAGATAATGATTCTTAATAATTGTAATAAGAGTTGACGAATGATAATAATGAAGTTTTATAGTTAATGAATATCATTTATAATTAATTTTGTGACCATGTTAATGATTTATGTTTTTCTAATTTTCAGTGTTGTTTCCGAGTACAAATGAAAGAGGGGTTGTATAATGATGGTAAACTTGTTAAAGAATTTTTTATAAGAGGAAAGGGTCATGTAGTGCAGGATGAATTTTTTTGAAGATGTGTTGATGAATGACTTGTGTTTGAGTAATTTGGTTAACCCATATTCACCTTGACCACCGTAGGTATGGTAGGGGGTGGTGCTCTATGTGTGATGAAGACCATTGGGGTAATGTATCAATAATGGGATATTTAAGGTTGATCGTGTGGGATCTTTCCATCTATGGATAAATTATATCAGCCATTCTTCAATGTTTCAAGGGAATGATAGGTTTCGAATGTGAATGTTTTGGTGAAAAGGTGGGTATCCTTGGTGTTGTCATTTTGACCCTTGTAATCGTGGGTTTTGGCAGTGAGAGTTCCCTCATGGAGATTTGGGGCTTGGATTTGTGAGGCCTTTGTGATAATGATGTTGTCTATGTGATGTGTTTAGGGAACCCTTTGTAGGGATGTTTTATTTTCATTATGAGGTGTTGTTTGGTAATGTGAATGAGGAAACATTCATGTTCTATGACCGTATAGAGTGCATGTTGGACCCTAAGGATGGTTCCTGGGTAATAGTGACCTTGTGAGTGGAGACCTTGGGAGTTGTGACTTGATTTTAGGGAGGTTTATTTTTCGTAGTACCGATGAATGTGTACACCATTTTGTTGGATCCTATATAAGTGGGTTTTTTTATATGAAAAGCACAGTGTGTTTCAGAATGAGAGTGAGAGTTCAATTCACACACTTTCCTTGTTCGGGTCCTAATAAGTGTGGTCTGGAGAGATGGCCAATGGCTTATCATCATTGTGACTCCAGTCAAGGGATTTGGTATTGTTCACCCATCAAGGTGACATATGAGAGAGTCCAGACAAGTAATCTTGTGATTTTGGGTGTGTGTAACACCTGTGGATATTTTTGACTTTGAAAGTGGGACATAGAGTGCTTCTTTGTGTAGTTTTATGCTGTAAGGATAAGTGGGAAGGATGATGGTCTAGTTGTGTCTAGTTCTTTTTTAAGGGAACCCTAGTTTTTGTAATAAGAGTTAAGGTTTTTTTTGAATGGTTTTATCGCTTTAATGCCCGACTCACTATTTTGACTGAGGATTAATGGAGGTCTGGAAGTTGTTTGAGCAGAAATGATGGGGCAGGATAATGTGTGGTTATATAATTTCGCTTGATGGTAACAACCGAGGTAAGAGTTGTAATGTGGTTGAACTTGTTTCTATGAATGGTATGGCTATGGATAGATGGTTGAACCCAGTTGGAAATCACACATGAGTGGTGATGGTTAAGTATTGATGTGGCACGTTTGGTAGGGTATCTCGAGATCCCTGGAAGGTTATGGTGCGGCATAGCTAGACATCATAAATCGATAAATTGGTGGTGGTTTTCCTCGAAGTCTTCGTAGCGTACCTTATCTATTGATAATAATTCCAAACATCTTGACATCGTCCGAGGTAGGTTAAGAAGCTCTGGATCATGCTAAGAGACAGGAAGGTGTTCGGTTGGATGAGGGACATCAAGGATTTTATGTGCAAGGAATCAGTATGCTGGGAGTTTGATGATGTGATATACACCCTCTATGGTTCGTGGTTAGAACATTGGAATGGACAGAATGTCAACAAATTCTATGGGTTCCATTCCCAAAAGATGAGAATGGGCACTGGGTGACGTTTCTTCTCTTGTTTTGGAAAATATGATGGATTTCCATATCTATGTTTGGTGTTCTGTTTGTGATCGGTTTTATGATGTGATGGTTTTAATCGCTCATGTTGAGAAAATGTAATGAAATTCTTTAGGTGAGGAGGGATAAATCATCCATGGATGTAAGACTGAGAAAATTGAGAGGATGTAGTGGCACCAAGGTAGAAATGAGGAACCAGTGAGGTGTGTTTCAGGTTCCTTGAAGAGGCATATGTGGCATGGATGTGGTGATAAATGAGCCAAGTGTTGACTTGAGCTCAGTGTGGATCCATGTGAAGCTTGTGAGACCTATGATAGGTCTTAAGAGGATGTGTTTGTATATGATAACAATTTGTGGTAGGAGAAATTTGGGTCTTATAATTCCAACAGAGATTGGGGTTAGACTCAAGTCAATTTTCAAACAAACACACACACATATATGTTATTCAATATAATTTATGCATTAAATATATTTTATAATAGTCTATTAATATTGGGTACCTGCCAAAAATATAATATACTGTAAATAATATGGACATCAAATCTCTCCTTTGTGTTAACCTTCAATCTATAGTCATATCCTAACTGGTCTTATACTAATGTGACACTAGTTGCAGATCCATTTCATTGACATATGAAAAAAATAAGATCTGTATATCGATAAAGGTGAATATATAGGTTATGTGTATGAAACGCAATAGGATGTCACCAATGGGGACCTAAATACAGAGTACCATATATGATTATATGTGGATAGTGTGAAAGGATTTTATAAATGTTCATATGAAAAAAAATGGATGTACCATAATTTTCATATGTAATAACATTGAGTGGAAATCCAAAATACTATAAATTATTTCACTATCATTAACTGATTATTTACATTGGTCTATTATATAAAAAGTTTGTTCCTCTATGCATATTATGGCCTTACTAAGCCATATAATGATTCTAATATGGGGTGAAAAGTTTTTTTAATAAAAAATGATAATATTCTTTCGAGTATAACACTTTTCAACCTGACCCTGGGAGCAGGGACATCATATATGATGTAAAGCTTATGAATAAACTATATATACATTTAAATAATTTATTTTACCCATATCAACTATTAAAATAAACTATATTAATGGTTTTTAAGGTTCCCCATCCCAAAAGATCCCTTATTATAGTAGTTACAAATGTATAAATAGTAAAATTCCCAATACTATAGTCAAATAATAATTTTTATAAGTCTATTAATAGATAGAATTCCAATAGAGATTAATAATATATAATAAGATCAATAATAGTCTCATTATATTTAATAACATTATCATAATAGTTATTTTTGACATGATAAAAAATCCAAGAAGTATATGATTTAATACAATGACACATGAAATTATAGATAAATTTATATCTTAGAAAAATCTAAAAAAATATTCTCGTTCTCAATATCAACTCACATGTAGAAAATTATTCAGGAAGACTGAATCACTCAAAATGTATTGGCTATCCCAGTCCAGCCAAACAATCTATGATAAGATTAAATACTATTTAACATAACCCATAAGACACAAATTTAAGTTTCTTGAAATGTATATCCCCACTTCATACATATAGAGAACCCTACCATTAGTAGATCACTATTGTTCATTCTAGTAAACATATTATTAATTTTGATCAACTAACAATGCATTAGTAAATTATCATTTAATATAATCCATAAACAATACGCTTGGACTATTCAATCACTCCATTCTAATGTAGAATAATATATAATTTCAATCTATTAATTTTTCCCTCAATAATAATCCTCCACCAATTACATTTGGTGTCAAAAGACAACACTCATTTGATTCATTTCAATTTGAATTTCTCCAATCATAATATAACTAGTTCCATGATGGAATCATGAGTTATTCCTTTTCTCATCATATTCAATGTTTACTAATTAATATGATGAATCTCACATCTATACTCATTATCTAACATGGTCACTCAAGAGATAACCCATGTTTAGACACCCTATAAAGTTTACCCCATTATTAAACGAATGATTATAACATTAAGAAAATTATTTAGGAATTCAATTACTATTTATAGGATCATCATTATATCCCTAATAAGTCATTAATATATAATTAAACCCATCAAGAACCCATTGGACCATACTTAGTTTATTCACACCAAATTTACTAAAATATCAAATTATATGATGAATAATTCCATATATGTTTTATAAAATTTCAGACCATCATAATTAATTATGTGGTTATCCCCATAACATTATCATTATTATTAATGATCTAAAATTTTACAAACTATTACTAATACACCATAACATCAATATCATTAAATATCTCAATTAAATTAATTATTGAACATGTATAAATTTATATTTTAATTTACCAATTATTAATTTTTGATGTCCAATTTTAATAATATGATTCAGGTTTTGTATCCACTCCATAACAACATGTATTATGAAGTATATAAATCAATGAAAATTCTTGGTCAATTTATATGAAAATTATAAAAATTATTATAACAATTCATAGTCATTTTAATGCCAAATTTATTGGATTAGATTACTAATAAATTTAATAACATATAATTATTTAAATAGTGGTAAATTAAATGTATTCATCACTATCAATACTCCTTCATCAATATAATTTGAAATACCCATTGACATAACAATATTCCCCCATGATCAATTAGAATAAAAATCTATTTACTAATTTGGTCATCATTAAATAAGATGAAATAGAAAATGGATAACAATGGAAGTAGAATGGGATGAATCTTACAAAGAAGATATAGATAAATAAACCTAACATACAAATATTCTAAGAGTATGTAAGGGAAAATAATTCTAGGGTATACTAGTCTATCCTTTATACATCCTATCTAAAAGAGGTAACCCTCTGTGGGTGTTTTTATAAAATCCGCTAAATACCCATTTTCCATTATTTTAAATATAGATTTTGGCTCTACTAAGTTCCTAGTGGCCCTACCATAACCACCTGGTGACCAATAGGTTACCTCGTGGTATGTAACTTGAAACCTAATTTCTATCATATAGGGATATCCCCGAAATTAATACAATTATGTACAATGTAGTATTTCACCATGTACTCAATGGTTCTCGTAACCATCATCAAAATTATGATCAAATAAAAAATAACCTAAAATTCAATACATGTAATTATTTTATATCTATCATAAAATAATATATCATTTTACACATTTTATTCACATAATAAATGTCACTAGCATGAAAAAAAATTAAAAAAAAATCAAAATTTAACATTGCTTGTTCTATTGGATTCAATATATTCATCCGGTTCATTAATTATTAAAGGTAAGGGTAAAATTAAATGAATTTCCCAGTGGTGTATCGATGTTTGAATCATATAATTCTATTTCTATAATTCATTGACTCATATATATAAATATATAACTTATGGTGAAATCACCTTGTTATAACATTCAATGTGGTTTCAGTCATAGTTTCATGAGGGATATATCTTTTATTGGATTTTCTTTTGATGGAGTTAATTCCTTTATGTACGGATCATGTTTGTATGACGAAGAACCATTATATTTAATAATATAATGAAAAAATATGTATTCAGGTAATATAGGTTTAATTTAGAAATATCATCATATGGTGCTAATTAAGATTGTGCCTATATATATTTTAGTATATATATCATTCCACAATATGGTTCTACTTTTTATTACATCATTTAATAACATAACAACCTAACCCACAACATGAATCTTCTCTTAAGACTCGTCAACATCATTGATATGTTTTATTATATTTTTAGAGGTTATGAAAAAGATTTTCTTCAAAATTAATGATGAATATTTTAACATCCCACATTTCACCATTGTATTAATAAATGGTGGAAACATAACTACACCTTCGATGAAATCCCCAAGAAATCAAAGGATGGAAATAAATGAAAATGTATCATTAATAGTAGGGGTGATTTTCCAAATGAAAATAAAACAACCAAACCATGATCAAAATTACCAAGAACCAACTATATGATTCGTCTGTATAATTTAATACATTGATGTAAATAGAAATCCAAGACAAAATACATCCGAGTACAAGGAGGAAACCAATAAAAAAATCAGAGTACAAAGGTCAAACCAAAACCAACAACAAAAAGAATCCAAATAAACCAACATAGAAACTCCCATCATGATCTAATATCCAAATACAGTAACCATTCCCAAGGTACAATGATGCATCACTAAATAATTGAGATACCTTCACATTACCATGGTCTCAAAAAATAAAATCTTCAAATTCTCCATGGTTCCAATTTAGGGTATTAGTTTAAAATGCAGTAGGATGTCGACAACTGACATCACAACTCTCACTAATAGGATAGAACATGTCATCACATATATATGAAAAAAATATATGAAAAAATATAAGACAATTAACCGCAAAACAAAACCATTTATATGAAACACAATTTTAAATTAACGGAAACCAAATAATTCATTAATACCATTTCTCAAATCCATTTGTCATAATTCATTCCAATCCACATATTAATACGTCAACCCATGGATGACCGGGTGATAGTTCTATACTCTTGAGCGGTATCTTGTACATCTACAAAATCATCATAAGGTAACCATATACCAAGTAACTCAATGGGACACACCCCTTCCATAGGGTCAAAACAATTAACATGAACACACGACAACCAATTATTACAAATCCCCCACAAAACCAAAAAAAATTAAATCATTATAAAAGGAAATATTTTTATTGATAAAATTTCTACAAGTCATTTATGTGAACCAAAAAAAATTCTTATTTCAAAATTAAAACTTTAAAAGCATGAAACAAATCAAATTACACAACAACCCATATTCCACAGTTTCAAAAACAATCACTAAATTGGATTTCTCTCCGGATTTGAACATAATTTTCACAATTAAAATAATGAAATTCTATAAATATGAATCCAATGAATTATATTATAATAATAGGAGTCCAGAGTGAATAAACCAACCTCACAATATAGGCACGAACTATGACCCACAGAAATTCTTCAATACCATGGCTTAAAAAACCAAAAAACATCCTAAGATCTTCTTCCATATAATCAGAAGATCCATAACTAATAAATATTGGAATCATAAAACATAGACCCATCACAAATGGATTATATCCCTAAATCATAGAGAGGGAAGTGGAAGAAAACTAATGTAAACCATCAATAACAAGAACATTCCATGTAATTCGGGCCACTAAGACATAAATATTCGCCAATAGATTGTACCCAGATCTTGTGGAATGGGTACACGACATTTTATAAGAGAATAATTTGATTTATGGTGGGATTATGTATCCAAATATGTGTTAGGGAGGTAAAACATATTATATTCACAAAAAACTAATTTAAAATTTAACAGTGCATAGTTTTGTTTCACAGTTAGGTAATTAAATGAAATCATTGCACTATCCTTTTCTTCCTAACACCCCACACATAGTTTTATTTCATTATTAGAAAACCCATTTCAAAAACATGTTCAATCCTTCATTTCAAAATTTCATAGTTTCACCTGTGTGGCTGCATGGTTTGGCCAAATTATTCCCCAACCATGCTCTTACTTATTGACTCTTGATTCACTTTTCACGATTTCATGGAGGTGTCATACAGTTTCTGATTATAATGATCAAATATTTCATCCCCATAATATCCCCAATATTATTTGAAACCACATCTGCACAATCCATAAACAAAACCCAATTACATTATATACTCAGATTACATAAATAATGGGTTAGTTATGCAAAACTATGGGTGCTAAATTATCCCCACCATTTTCCTTTCTGTAATAATAATAAAGAATAATACCATTGGCTAGAAATTTTTCATTCCATTTCTTGACCAATACATTCTTACACTCACATATATCTTCATTATTCCAACTATTTTTTCAAAAACCATGCACTAACCTATTGATTTTACCATAAAAGACTTTCTCCTTCCCATCTACAATATGAACTAACACATGAACCAATAAATAATATGACTCTTAATCAATGGAATCCCATAAAATCACAAGGATAGTATTAGGTTGATAATTCTTTAACTAAGAAATGAGAAACTCTTTATGTAGATAATTGAACCATGGTGTAAAATTGAACCAAAATTCCACCCCACCAAACTGTTGAAGTATCTAAAAAGTGACTATGTATCAAAGAGATAACATTCCATTCTATGAAAAATGTATTTTACCATTAAATGGAGTTATTATAAATAATATATTTTCACAAAAATATAATGGAAATGGATGTCTATGATGAGAAGAATATGATTTATGATGAATCTGAATCATCTCTATCAATTTCCAGATCAACTAAATGTTCCCCATTTTCACTTTCACAAGACATGTTCTAACTTGTGAATGCCAAACTATTTCAACCCAACAATGAGGATAACGACAATTACACCCATGAAATGATTCAAAAATTCCATATGTTTAACTTCCTTGAAACAGGAGCTACAAAATCAGTTCCCTGAGCTGGGTCTCAACATGACCTTAGTTGCGCCTCCTATTACTCCGTATTTTTCCCACTAGGAACAAGGTTCTAATTTGTAGAATTGGGAGAAAATAAACTATTTTTCATATTAATACATAGCTTATAACATAATAAGTAACGAGAAAAAAACAAATAAAATAAATTTATTATTAATAATTTCACCAAAATGATACAAACCACAATCAGTCAATAAATAGGTCATGCAAATCTAATAATTCTAAGTGATTGAAAATCTAAAATAAATTGAAACTACTGAATCCAACAAACATTCCCATACTCAATGTCTAGGACAACATTAATAAAAATCCAATGAATTCCTCAACTCTCTAGTATAGTGCTTTTCCCTTATCCTGAACTGAATCCATGAAATTATCATCGGTTCTCAATGAAATCTCGAGTAGGGTTTGAGTACAAATCTGTAGGCAACCACCAACAATGTATATAATATAAAAATTCTAAATAGATATCACAAACATGAATTTTATAAATGAAAATTTAAAAAAGATATCATGGATTCCATTAATTTATAATATTCACTTACTATGTTTCCATTATAATTTCTATATACATTAGTTTTAAAATCATTACTAAAAAAAGTATTTTTGTTACATTTTCTATGGGTTAGGAATTTACATTATTTACACAAAAGTATATTCCAGTAAATTATAATGCTTTAAATAAATAAATCATGTTCCCAATTTCTCTAGGGTTTACATTTCATAATAAAAACATTACACATAGAATGGAGCCTCAGTCAAGGTTGTTACATCATATGCATCTGTTATAGGTATAGATCTATAGTTTCCTTGGCTAACCCATGCATTATAGATCAGAGTTTAGAGCCCCAGTCTAACATAACTGATGGTCCCAGATCCTCATTTCCAATAGCTCACAACAACTAATCCACAAGTGCATTCTTATTTAACCATTTACCACAAACACCCTATCAAAAACCTTAAAAAATCTAAAACACATCATAATCACATTTCTGTTTTTATTTAATCCATATATCACCCGTATGTCATAACTCATTATCAATATTTCCTTTTACATATCATATCCCATTTATCTCATTTACCATTTCCTACCATAAACCATTTATAATATTCAACAATTTCTATACACTAACCCATTTCACATTTTTCATCATCTTCCATGAATTATCCCCATTAACAATGTTATCATTTAATACGTGTTACCCCATTAATTCATTTCTATTACAAATTCCACATCCAATTGAAAAATTCAAAATATTGCATTTATCCATTTTACATATTTTTACAAAAACTCCCCTTCTTTCATTGATTTTTTTTTTAATCAACGAAAATTAGTGTCTCTATATTATTTAACCTAACATTCCAAAAGGTTATTCATGGTCTCTACTTTCACACATTGGAATTTCATGTTTAATAATATCATATTCCTTGTTTTGAAATGTCGGCGCACCCCATGGGTGGCATAAAACTGATCTAGTCAATATCAATGCATCCTGAGGGGATCTTAAGCGGTCTAAACCATCATTCATTCAACTATTTAACTAAATATTACCTAAGGCAACATATAAAAATAAAAAGGGAAGAAATATCCCAAAATAACATGCACTAATATAAAATTAAACAATGGGATATAACTTGTAGACATCCTACCATGAATCCAAAGATGAATAAAACCTCATCATTAGGCATAGATATAGATTTATGTACCCATTGAAACCATAGACTATGATCTTCTCCAAAATAGGGTTGTGGTGTTTCACAAGAAGAATAATTATACCACAAGTCCTACTCCAGAAATGTGAACAAAGGGAAGGATAAGACCCACATGGAATGTCAATCCACAATAAACAGTGCTCCAACTGACCTAGAATACAATTTTGTTGATCCCTGGGTGGTCTTGAGGATTTAGGTCGATCACTAGAGCATGAGGTTGGTGAAATGGGAGGAAAATAGGGTTTGGTACATATACCATTTTCAGGGAATATGGTAATATCTTACTTTTTAATGGGGTGCATTTTTTGAAGGCGTGGTTTTCCAAAACATGCACCAAACATACTCAAGCCTCTATCCAAGAGGGTTTGAGATGCACATTCACCTAGGGATGCTCGTGGAATTTGAAATAGTATGATCCAATCATTGGGAATGCCTCCATCTTGGCCCACACAGTTAGGATCTACACCTTTCATAGTTTCATGAACTATTCACCCTTCCAATTGGATTGAATAGTTTTAGTGCATGGTTATACCTAAAATTGTGCTAAGAATGAAAAATGAACTGGACGGAAAACTCACTTTCCTTCATATCCAAATCCCCTAGAACACCCATGAAACTTCACCTAAATCTGGTAAACATTTCATTTGGAAATATTAATAGACTTTATAAAAATTTAAACAAGTACCTACCTCCATGATGTTTTGGATCTTACAAACTCCCCACTTTATAATGCCTCATCCATGATCCATGCATCTAATCATCACTATTCATGTGAAGAAAATTGATTGAGACACTGGACCAACATATATGACTCCCATTCTTATGTTTCATTATGAATATTTCATTGATTCTATAAAACTATAACCAAAGGAAACTTATTCCCCCCAATTCCTTCTCAATATGACCCACCACATGAAACAGATGATCCTAAAATGATGCATCTACCTTAATATCAACACCCTCAATATCAATCACATGAAATGGGTCAGGGTGAAACTATTGAAGATGTCATACAAGAAAAAATTGTGATTGAGACTATAGTGATGTGGAATAAAAAATTAGTGTGCTATTAGTCTTATCCTATCCAATATCTCAAATTTCCCCACATATTGGAGCACCAACATTCCATGTTTATGGTTTTGATTATTTTCCAACCTTGGAGACTCACGAATAAACACATGATCACCCATAAAAACTCAATAGTCATATAATACCGATCTATATATGACTTCTACCTATTTTGATTAGTTTCCATATTCTTTTAAATTAACTGAATTATATATATTTTCTCCTACATGAGACTCAGTCCCAAAAAATCTAATTCCCCAGCTTCAATCAAAAAAAACATAGATCTACAAATTCTACCATAGAGAACCTAAAATAGTTCCATATAAATCATATTTTAGTAACTCTTATTGTAAGAAATATCAACAAGAAACAAGTGATTTTCCCATTATCCACCAAAATATGGGACAAAGGAACTCAAAATGACCTATAGTACTTGAATGGTATGCTATGACTTCACATACATCTGCATGTGAAAAAACATACTCAAAATGACCTGGGTACCATGTTCCATCTGTAATACGTCCCTGAATTTTGACGTGAAGCCCAAATCATGATCTAAAACTATCATCTATGACACAACATGCAACAATACTATTTACCAAACATAATAATCTCCCCAAATTTCCATTGTGAAGGTCTCTCAGATGAGTAAAAAGTGACCCACCTCAGTTAACTAATCAAAAATTACTAAAATTGTATCCTTATTCCTTGTATTACATGGAAAACCCACAAGAAAATCCATCTTCATATCATCCCATATCCATTTAGGAATTGGATATGGATGAAACAAACCACATAGCCTCTATTGATCTTATTTATCTTGGTAGTATGTAATGAATCGTGCTAAAAATCATAAATCCTATTTCTCCATTCCATGCCGCCAATACATCCTATGAATATCCTGATATATTTTTTCAAAGTAGGGTGAATAACCCACTTTGACGCATGAATCTCAGACATAGGATCTTCTTGAAATCACGTTCGAACAACCACATAGACACTAATTTAAATGATATCATTATCTCCAATGGTCCAATCAGAATGTAAGACCACACCTATAAAACATTCCCTCAACTCCACACATTCAATATATTCATACTTCCCTCAATAAAACCGTTTCAGATTTGTGGACTCAACTGCCATGGAGTCATGTGACATCATCCTTTGGCTATAAAAAATAGAAATAAACATATTATCAAACAATTCCATCATCTAACATTCTGGACATGATTCCGGGTTATCCTGATTTTGATTCATCCAACTCAAAGCCTCTATAAAATTATTTCACTTTCCTTGGGAGAAAACCTGCTCAATGTAAAAAACATTTCATGTATTCAACCAATCTCTTGTAATGGAGATTCAAATCACACTAATAGAAATATAATCAGGTCTTTAATGATTGGTATACTCCAAAACCTATTCCCCCAATAAATAATGTCACAAATATTTTTTAGCATATACCACTGAATCCAATTCCAAATCATTTGTAGGGCAGTACCATTCATGAGGTCTCAACCATCATGACCATTAACCACAACTCAATCATCCTCTATCAATAATTCCCCAATCCTAACATGAGAGGAATCATAAAACAAGGTATATTTCATACCCAGCTCATATAAGATCAAAATCTACATGGATGTCAACATCCACTTAAAATCATGGAATTCATTATCATAGGATTTATCCCATTAAAACATTATGCACAACTGGCTCAAACAAAATAGTGGAGATTCCAAACTAAAAAAGTCCTTAAAAACCTTGGGTAGTAGCTATCAAAATTGAGATAACTTTGTAAAACATGAACATTCATAGGCTTCTCCAATGATACAGCTGTCTACATATTCTATGGATCCACATACACACCTTACAATGAGTTAATGTGCCATATGAAATTCATCTCTTCAATCTACAAATGAAATTTTAATACATTAGAATATTTATTATTTCCACTTAATGTTATCAAGATGATTTCTAGGTGTTTTCATGATCATCTTGGTTCATAAAATATTCCATGATGTCATCAATAAATGACTAAAAATTAATCTTGTTAAGGGAGAGTGATTCATTTCTTTTGGTCCATAATCATAGCTAGCACATTGGTCATCCCGAATGACATCACAACACACTCATGAAATCGATTCCTTATCCTAAAAGAATCATGTTCAATATTAGATGTTATTACCCTCAGCTAATGATTTTTTGACCCTAGATCTATTTTATAAAACATTTTACCACCACTACGACCGTCAAAAAGGACATTTATATGAGGGAGATGGAATCAGTTCTTAATGTTCATCTGATTCAGCATCCTATTATCAACACATAGTCATAATGAACTATCATATTCGATGGAAAGAACCATATGTGATCCCTATTTTGACATACTATAATTGACAAAACCTTTATTCTTCAACTCCTCCAAATGCGTCATAAGATCTTGGAGTTCTACGGGTTCCATTCTATATAGAGGAATGGAAAAATGGTTCTACCCATGGTAGAAATTTTATTATGAACTCTATATCCCTATTGGGAAGTATCCCCATGAAATCCTCTAGAAATACATGAAAAAAATGTTATAACACCGGAGGAAATATATAATTCTATACTCCACCACAACCAATCATAATAAACCCCACTTAGGTTGTGAGTTCACAAAAATGATGACAAACATTCCCAATATGGTATACCCAAACATCCAATTCTCCATAATGGACATAAATGTCTCCCTCAAGAGACACAAAGATTAACCTATGGTGATAAAAGTAAATATTTTATTTTTATAACACTATCCACTCCTAACCCAAAATCAAATCAAGTCTCAACATCTCAAGAACAAACTGGATCCATAAGAAATGATTCCCACCAAACTCGAGAACAGACCAAATACATTGTTTGATGTTATCTTCTTGGACCCATAATGGTGAGACAATAAATATAAACAAAATGTAAATTCAACTGTTAGACCAAATACATCTACAAATTGAAAATATCTAAAATAATGGGAGGCACCAGCATTGAATAAACACTACCTTTCTTTTAATCTACATGGATCGTACCACAAACAGTCGATGGTCCAGCATCGCCATCACTAGGTGTAGACTGAACTACATGAAGTTGACCCATTACTATATAATTATATCCATTATCAATTAAATTTACCACACTACAATGATGGATGTTATTCTGTCACCTTTATGTAACACATCTTCAACCTCTGCTTGTATTTCTAGAAGATCTCCAGCTGCATACATGATATGGGGAAACTAACTACATGAATGCACTCATAACAAGCCTTTTTCCTCTATTTCTTCTAGTCTATCGAGTGTTCCTTCTGATCCTCTATGTTTTCCAAAGAGGTAGATTTCCAAAATGATTATTCCATCACTAATGATATTCTCAACTAGTTCATGCATCTAGATCCACAAAACCTCTACTAAAATCCTTTTATATATTGCCTTCCTATATAATAGAATTATCCACCACATATGCAAACATAATTAAAAATAAGTGGTTCACATGAGACTTGATCTCATATATAAGACCATCCTATAAATGTCACATCATCAAAACCTCTTAAACTACAAACAATAGAATGAAACATTTCAAGTCCATGAAACTTCCTTCATAATCCATCATTGGCATCTTTTCCTAGTTAAACTCATCAAATCTTTTCCCCACTCATAAATCAAAGAATCCATGTAGAAGTGAACTAGAATCATTTCTTATAATTCCTTACATAGCATACCATATTATTACTAGGATTAAACCAAGATTTCCCTAATGCACTTTGTCAGTCCCCACAACATATATTCTTTTAACATGACACTATTCACTCTAGATGTCTCTATGCGATCCAAAAATCACCTTGATGGACTCTATCCAAAACATTGTAGCCTCAGGTCTACCATCTCCAACAAACATTGTAGAGTGTTTCAACGAAAACTCCAATGTTTGATCAAACATACTTGAATCTGTTTAGCATGGGTCCTATTTCTCAAACTGAATAAGTCATGTGAGTTTTTCATGTAACATTACCTCTCATTGATTACCCTAAACTACAATATTTTCCATCCACATTTCTAGAGGAGAATGCTCGGTGACACCCTAAGTCACCCAACTGACACCAATCGACATAGTTGCATCTTTCTAAAATTCCATGAATGAGTCTTAGAACGTGTAATGTAATGCTACCACAATTTATAAACAATGGAGTAACATTACTATACATAACACCTCATCATTCACTCATTATCCCAACAAAATTCATCACAACTAGAATTCTATCTTCAACCATCCTTACCATCAGACATAGAAAATGTGGGGGGGCAACATACATAGTCACGATTCATTCATTAGGGACCATTCTAATACTATACCCTCACAAAAAATGTCTATCCTTCCTCTTATGTACAGTTCTAATTTCAAAATTTGTAACAATAACATTTCTAACTCATTAAAAATCCTACATTAAGAACACTTCTCTAACCATTAATTAGAATTATTAATTTAACCAATTTTCATCACCTTAATTAGAAAAAAATTTCTTTAACTTTATAATGAAGTAAAATTCATTCCACCTTTAAGTTCCCACACACACATCCCATGTGTGCCTATCATGAGGCATTCCACCTACATCACTAGGTTCCCACAATGATGAATTTTTACACAACCACTTTATTTCTTGTACATGAGGAAAATATCATTAAATAGTTACACAACACCACAAGTGTATCACCCAATGGATAGACATCATTCAACTGTAATAACACACATCATGAGCAACAATTCCCACCATAGATCCTTGGGATTTCTCTCATAAATGTTATAGCTACTCCCAAACATGGGCTCATTACTAAGGCTTGAGACGTCCTTCCCTCTTTTCTACCATCCCAATTAATAATACCACTAAAAAGGGTCACTCTGATACCACTTTGTAATTTCCCCAAACAACAATATACTAGACTAGTTCCTCAACTTGGGTCAACACATGACCCTGGGTATGCCTACAGATACACCAGAGGATTTAGAATAGAAGTAAGGTTCTATAATGTATCACATGAAGATTATAAACTCATTTTATAATTAAGACACAAAATATAACATAATATGTTATGGAAAAATTAACAAATAAATCAAAAACATGATATAGTTAGAATTACCCTAAAGAGGGGACGACCCACAATCAATCTATAAATATTTCATGTCATGCTAACAATGTTGAAGTGAGAGAAAACACAAATTAAATAAAAATAGATCAATCCCCAAAATGGGTCTTGAATCCAAGTATATATCCTTGACCATTCACATCCCAATACTAACACATCTCTATTTCATAAGGCATTTTCTTTTTTCTTGAATTGAAGCTATCAAATCTACTCGAGTACCCAATGTTGTCCCAAATAGGATGTGACTACAACATACTAGGCCACCACCAACGGTGTATACAAAATATCAATTCTATGAAGATGGAGAATTAAATTAATAGTTAAATGGAATGGTAAACAAAATAATGCTAGGGTACCATTAGGTATGGAAATTTATATAGTCTATTTCCATTATTTTTTCGATTACCATTAGTTATACCATCCTCTCTGCTAAAATCATTTATGTCACATGTTATATGTGTAATGAGTTTACATTATTTATACAATGTCGTAATATGGTAAATTATCTTACACTATGGTACTAAATCAAGATCCATATCTAACTAGGGTAATGATTTCATAATCAAATACATTATAGTTACAATGGATCCTTGATCCAGGTAGTTTCATCAAATTTATCTTTTAGAGGTATATATCCTTCATCCACTTCTATAACATTTTCATTATTGGTTGAGGGTTTCAAACCCCTTTCTATCCCAACACATTTCCATATATCTTTATGTCCAATACCTCAAAAAAACCAATCCATGTGCACCTAATTGTTTATCCATTTATCATTGATATAATATCACAAACTAAACATAATCCAAAACACCGTACAATCACATTTCACATTTCATTTAACACAAAAATCACCCTTATTCATTAACTCATTAACAAAATATCCATTTACAAGGCATTGACCATATAACCCATTTCCCTTTTCATTACTTATCCCATTTTCAATATTTCACATATTCTAAACATTTTCCCATTTCAAATGGTTCATCAATTTACATGCATTATCCCCTTTAACATGCTTTTCATTTCATTTCCTTAATCATTTAATTTGTTTCCATCAAAAATTACACATACAGTTGACATATTCAGAATATTCCATTTGGAATTTTTCCACATTATTCCACACAATACCTTGTTTCATTGAAACTATTTATACATAACAACTATTAGTGCCTCAAAATGATTTAGCCTTACATTATAATAGTTTATTCATAGTCTCTATATTCACACAATTCAAATTGATTCATAACAATATCACATTCCATGTTCGTGAATTTTGGAAAACCCCATGGTGGACCTATATCATTCTAGTAACTATCAATGTATCCTAAGGGGATCATGAGGACTCTAAATCATCATTCATCTGGCCACTATACCAAATGCTAAGAAAGTTATGTATGAAACTCACCCAGTGTGTGAATCCACAACCAATGTGGCTTTCAACATCCTAGAATCGATCGAGATTGATTGTTGGGATGTCATGAGGGTTTAGGTTCTAACTTGGGAATAGAGGATGAAGAAATGGGAACAAAATAGGGTGATATAGTTGATATCCCAAGGGGGAAATGATAATTTTCACTTTTTAATGTGGTGCACATTTTGGCTACATGGTATTCCAACCCATTTTATATCCATGAACCAACCTCTATATGAGAGGTATTGAGCCACATGGTTACCTATAAGGGCCCACATTGTTTGAAAAACCATGTTTTAGCAATGAAGAATTCCTCTATCGAGGACTTCATGGGTTTTCACCCCCCCCCCCCATCAAGGTTTTCATAAATGTACATCCCTTCTCTTGTAAAAAATAGTACGAGACACGGTTATACCTAACAATGTGACAACCATGTAGCGAGTATTTATTGGAACAAATCCCCATTCATTCATTTCATAAACACCTAGAGAACCCTTTAAATTACACATACATTTAGTAACCATTATATTTACCAAAATTAAGAGACTTGAACCAAATTTAAACAAGGAACATCCTCCTTGTAGTCTAGGATATTACAATATATGTCGATGTCTAATAAGTTTTTTTATAAGTGAACTCCACTAATAGTATGCTCTCCACCACTGTGAAACCAAAATATATTACACATTTTAGAATCAAGTATTCAAAATGTTGTATATTCCTGCTTGAATGTTCATTCAACTAAGGATGATACCAAATAATCATTGTTAACTGAGTCACAAGAGACTACTCTACGGATTTCCAAAAAAATTACATAAACAATTGTTAGTGATATGATATTATCAAAATATATATCCCATGATTATTTACCACTTCTCATATTGAGATTTATGATATGTCCTCCATTGTATGATATTCTCAAAGAGGGATCAAATAAAAGGAACTTGTGAGTCGATCCATATCACCCATATGGTATCATGTTTAAAAACCATTCTAAGGAGAACTATCAAAAAATACATTGATATCTTTTATAGACATAGTTTTTTACATGTACAACTTTGAAAAATTATTAAATATATTTACAGTGTTAGATGCTGAGATAGTGTGATATTTTGGATCTCGGTGTACCTAAATATAGTTATTCAAAATAATTAAATATATTTTATATTTTGCCCTCAATGTTAAATAAGTAAAAAGTAATAACTCATAAATGGTATATCAGGTTGGAAATAAGATAAAATGGTTGGGTCAAAATCATTGTGTCTTCCTTAGGAACGACATAAAATGAGTCCGAGTGGGATTTTAGGACCCCCCCCCCCCCACCACATCAGTGGTGAGTTTATGTGAATTTATTTATTAATTAATAATTTTCCTTCTAACCTAAAAAATGAATTATATAGGTTTTTTGGGGAATTTGTTCACGTTTGGATCATATTCCACCATTCTCAGCTGATACCTCTCTCTTCCACCGATATTGGTGAAGAATGATAATCCATCTGATTCAATGTAGATCAAAGCTCAAAAAACAAAGCGGCTTTTCCTGAATTTCATTGGGTAGCATATTCTTCGCTTATGATTGATCCAAAAATATGTAGGACTCATATATGGTGACATTTATGCCCTATATTAAAACTTTATGTATATTTTAAATCATTTTCGTGATCAATACCCTCCCTAAACTGTTTTTTTATCCCAAATAACTGATATTGGATCATATCTTTTTCTTAATCAATTTTTTAAAACTATGTATCATGTTTTTCATCATTAGACAACAGTGATTTAGCAATGATATTTAAAACCCCATTGCATAGTATGTTTCTTCCCACGTTAACAACATTCTTCACCAATAAAACCCCAATGTTCGTTTCTCGATTGTTTCTGGGTGACCCGAGTAGGATTGGGTGCCTGAATATGAGGTGTATATACGAAACATCATGGAAACATTGTGAGAACCAGAAATTCAGAATTTAAACAATGAATGGATTGTAAACAAAAATGTTTTAATATATATCATCATGTATCATGGGTTCATTTGCATGAATAACATCCAATGAAACCCCCATTGATGACTGTATCCATTTTTCATGATAATGATGGACAAAAATAATGATTAATGGAAATATCAAAATATTTTGAGAAGAATCCTTGTGAAATATGATGCTTTTTTACCAAATTCAAATCATGGATGAAGAACGGAGAAAGTATGAATATTGTAGGATAATCCATACTACACACCATGTATTGTGAAGAACACATAGTATTCAGACAACTTTAGCATCCTTGTTAGGGTTTTGGAAAAGATAAGGATGAGATGATGTGTATTCCTCCCTCACACATCGTGTATCCAGTCTTTGGTTGGACATTCCATGTGATGGGTATCGTGGGCGTGGACTCTGTTTAAGGTAACAAAGACCCAAGTTGACATCACAGACAAAATTATTTCTAAACCATCACATTGTGTACCAATGTACACAGACACAAGGTCTCTGTACAAAGACATGGGAAGTAGATGTGGCCCGACCCCCATATAGGCGGGACACAACATTTATTCCACCTACATGGAGTGTACCCCTACACGGATGGTACATGTATACTAACTAGAGACGCGAACATGTTGTAATGTGGGACCACATGTTGTATTGGTCCCCTCACATGCCATGTACATATTGATACCTTTTTAGTGATCTTAAAATATCCATATCTTCTTCATTTGAAAACTAATTTTGGCTCTTAATATTCATATGAAGATTGTTTTTTTGTGGAGAATGTGATGGTTCCCTCTGAAGCATCATTCAAGAGATGATGTGAATATTTCTAGTTTTTAACTTGTTGAGGCAACATATGAGGATGAAAGTGATTATAAAAAATCACCAGAGTAGTACCGGGATTACCCTAAACATTTGATGGGTAGTGGAATTCCCTAATGGCAGTTTTCGGATTACCCTCCAGTTGAGCTGGTTAGTGGAATTCTTTGATAATATTTCTGAGTAACCCTCTAGTAGGACTGGGTAGTAGAGTGCCTTAATGTTCTGGAAATATCCACTAATAGGCCTAGGAATTGGCATTCCCTGATGAAATATTCTAAGGGTAACCCTCCATTAGGACTGGGTAGTGGTGTTTCCCTAATGACTCACTAGGATCACCCTACACTAGGATGTGGTAGTGGCATTCCCTAGTAACCTTCCTCACTAGTACACTGATGTAGGACTAGATAGAGGAATTCTTATGTTACTACTACAGTAGTACCCTCCTGATGTACTAGAGAACGTGATCCTTTCATAAAACTCGTAACCCCATAACTATGCGCCATAATGGTGAAATTGTTTTGACATTCCTTTTGGATCATGAGAAAGAGGGTTGTTTTACCGACTAAGACACATTCTTGCTCTACAACCTAAAAATATTATAGTGAGTTAGTGCAGACCATAGTGGATAATATCAAGGTTGGGTGATTGAGTCCCTTATAATTGAGTGTCCTGGGAAGACACGTAAGGTTTTGGACATCACACATGGACATACCATTTAACTAGTGAAGACTAATATTATTGGGATGAGATTTGATATGGTGATCTCCTTACTCTATAATTTTTGATTCATTGATTGAGCATATATATATCATGTTTCTGTAACCAATAATTGGGTTTTTGTTACTCTCCTTCCATGAGAGGTGAAGATACATGGGGTATGCCTTGTTAATTCTATGTCTAGCTTCGGTTGAGTGGTACTATTTCACTATACAATGTTCTATATACTTCCTTAATCTTCAGTTGTATCTATTACTACTCCCCCTTATTTCATTTGAGGTTGTTCTACTGGGTATCTACATACTAACCTCAACATGGGCTATTCCAAACATGTGTCATGTATTTTTCAAATGGAAGACATGACGATCATGAATTTTGTGGAGTATAGGGATATATAATTCATGGATCACGCACATTGGTCATAGATAGGGATACATGATATTTCTTTTCAGTTGTTTACTCTTATCCAATTTTGTCAGGATGGGACATATTTCTAGGTTTGAATTTAAATTTCCCTTTTCTTTTTAGTTTTCACTACCGTACTTCGTACTATTTATAGGTTCATACATATTTATTTTATTTATATAACTATTTCATTTTTTATTTCATTCCCTATAAATTTTTGTTTTGAGTTGGATATTTTGTGCATATAGGTACTTTGTTAAATGAATCCCCATTTTTATTAGTTCCTTCACCACTTGTCACTACCTCCTGACATATATAGGCGGACATGGGGTAGTTGTGGCTTTAGCCCCGACATGGATCAAGTTGTGAAATATTGGTATCAATACAAGTTCATTCCATAGTATGTTTTTTGGGAATTTCCTCAAATGAATATTGGTTGGTTTTATGGAGATAGTGACATATTGTCTCAAGTGTGTCTCTCAGGCCATGGATTATAGTGATGGTGTGAGTGGAGGATGTATCCAATCACCAAGACCTTGATTACCCTCTTGTCAACTCGAAACCCTAAGACATTTTTGTAGGGAACAATGGTACATGAAACATAAAGGATTGTGTCATTGAGAGTCCTTCTTGAGACTTATCTTGGATTTTTTTTGATATATTTATATATATTCATATTTTAACGTGGTACACAATGATTATTTTGAAAATTCCTCTATGTAGATAGCTATCCTGGATACATGATCTGGTTCATGAAGATGATCCTATAAGTGAAGAGGCCTTAGTCCAAGGCCCATTATGTGATCCCCTTCCTTTAGGTGTGTACGTATAATTCCTATCACATATTTAGTAAAAGGTCATCCCATCAAAGAATAATGAGTACTTTCATAGGATCAGCAATCTCTATGAGTTCAAGCATTATCGATCGATAAGGTACTAATGTGAGGATAGTTTTTATGTAGTAGTGGATTGTCCAGAGTCGGTGGTCCACATCTTTTGGATTGTCTGGGCATCGATGGATTTTTTGGGGTATTTGGTTGGTAGTTTTTTCTATGGAGATATTGAGAATTGGTGGAGATTAGTTTCCATGAAGCACGATGATTCTACAATCTCATCGGATGAATTCTAGAAGTTATTTAAGGAGGATTACTACCCCTCCTACTTATAATTAGTCTGGATTGCCGATAATCTAGATATTCAGTTTGGAGGGATCAAATTAAAAGAGTACGTGACTACTCTCAAAGACCATACATGCTACTATTTCAGCATGATTAGACATGGCTACTTTTGAGCATGGATATTTGAGCAGGGATCCCGCAGATATATCTGATCCACCAAAGTACCCTTCTGCAATCCCTCATATTCCGATGATCTAGAGAAGAGGATTTTACAAATATATTTATGTTAGGTGGATTATATATAGCTATAGATGGTAGTGGGATACATAGGGATGAGTCTTCTATAGTAGTAGTTTGGAACTATAGGTTTCGGAACAGGGTTCCCTTCCCTGAGAAGGCTTAGGGATTTTATAATATAGTATATGGGAAGTTCAAAGCACCATGATGGACTAGTTAGGGGAGGTTATATTATTATGATGGGAGAGGACAAATTCTATGTTACTACTTGAGTAGACACAATGATCATCCCTTGAATATAGCAGATGGACCACCATGATGGAGGCAACACCATGATCATGGATCTTCCAAGCGTGGATATTGTGGTCACCAAGAGGTGGTTCTATAAGAGATGCATGATGATATACAGGTGGGGGAAAATATGAGGATCTTCCACCAACACCACTTGGTAGTCAACATTAGATTAAGAGAGCTGGTGGTCCGGTCCTTTTACAGCTGGAAGATTTTTTAATTATATGATCCTATAGTTCATGAGATGATTCGAAGTATGATCTGTATTTATTATACTCTTATTTCAGTGTTAGTTGAAATAGTTTCCACTCATTATTTTATATCTATAATCTAGGAATGGTATGTTGAGATACTAATAGAGGTTCTAGCACAACAGATTTGTCTTAGGGTTCCAACATGGAACACTTCTTCCATGTGTTTCTTCTACCAGTACTGTGTTCTATCAATTGGTTGAGGGTGGTTAAAGTTCATTCTATTAGTCATCACTATGGAAACCTATTATTCCATCATGGTTATGGATTGTCTCTCCATGGTTTGAGCCCAAATTTATTGTCAATACAAAATAGTGGGAGGCTTACTTGATGATGGGGAGTGGTTATACTTTCATGGAAAGAGATACCACATAGATAGAAAATATATTTCTGTAAGAAAGTTTCTACATCCAATTACCCATCAGTAAGTGATAATAACTATTGGTACAAAAGACTATTCAGGAATCTAGGATCCTTCATTTTTGGAGGACTATATGGTTTTCTTCCTCAAAAAAGTTTTAAGACTACCATTGAGGTGAGAGATGACGTTTTAAATATAATTTCATTATGGGATTGCCGCAATATCTTCTACAGAATATCATATTTCACCTACCAAGCTCCGATATATACAATAGAATATAAAGAATCTTTGGGATAAATTTATCCGCAAACTAGGTGTGTCCACCTAAGCAGACCTAGTTTTATTTGTAAAGATGTAATTTGGGATCTTGTGGATTTTCAGGGATTATCAACACCTGAACAAAGAAATGATAAAGATATAATACCTCTTTCCAATTATTGATGAAATCTTTTATTAGTTCTGAAGTGTGTGATGGTTCTCCAAAATTTATCTCAGGTTTACCTACCACCTGTTGTTGGTTCTTGATGCCAATATTCCATTGTTTTCATTCTGATGTCTCTATAGAGACTATAGGTTCATAGTTATGGTATTTGGTTTGAAAAACTCCCCCGAAGATTTTATGGATTTGATGAATGAGGTTTTCTAGACATACATAAAATATTTGGGTTTTGTATTCATCAATGAACTAATCATCTATTCTACAACAAGGGAGGAGCATTCAGAGAACTTGAGGATGATCCTTGATTTCCTTCAAGAGTTCCAGTTTTATGGAATGTTCTCGAAATGCATGTTCTAGATATAGGAGTTTCACTTTATAGGGAATTTCATTTCTAAAAAATGGTTTTCTAGAACAAAAAAAGATTTAAGTAGTTTTTTATTAGGATCCCCACAATATTTGTGTCCTAGGTGTGGATCTTTCTTGGGTTTTAGGCATACTATAATTGATTTTTGGTAAAATTATATAGAATTTTGGCCCCTATAAAAACATTCATGTAAATGGGATAACTGTATAATTGGCATGATCAATTCCAGAAAACCTTCGAGGAGTTGAATTATAGTCTGATGGAGGATCCATTTTTTAGACTAACAGAGGGTGGTGTTATGTTTTTGCTGTATTGGTATGCCTTTGGAGGTTGGTTCTATTGTGTGTTGATGCAATGACATAAACTCATCACATATAGGATTTGGCCCTTCAGACCCCATGAGAAATACTATGTTACTCCTAACCTAGAGTTATGAGTGGTAGTATTCTTATTGAGGATGGTGAGGAACTACCTTCTGGGAGAGCTCATTGTGGTTTACTCAATCCAACAGAGTATCAGGTATGTCTTCACATAGAGAGACATGAACCTATGAGAGAAATTCTGTTTGGAATTCATCTTGGAAAACAACTTCCAGATAAATAATATTCCATAAATGGTCATCATTTTCAAATATTCCCTTAGAAATAAGTCTCATTAACTATTAGTGTAGGAATATCCCGGAAAGATAGTCTAACTATAGAGATCCCTTGTAAAGTAGAAGGGTACACCTTTTCTTCAATCAATGTTATTGACTCCTTCTCTCCTCGAGCATGTGAAAGTGCCCCGACTAGGAGATATTTTTATTAACATTCATGTTAATAAAATTTCCAGATGTGGTAAACCAGATGTATATTCTAAAGGAGGGAATCATAGGATCATGATTCAGATGGAAATAGTGGTTCCAGTCATGGTGCGGGAGGAGGTAATGAGGGAGTTCAACACTTCCCTCTTAGATAAAACTCCCAATGTGGGGAAAAATCCAGTGATTATTAGTGGATGTTTTGGTCGTATCAGATTATATGAAAGGTATATTATTTCTTCTATTGGTGCCACACCTACTAATATGTCAAAGCTGAGCACTGATTTTAGGTGGGTTTTTTGGAGTCTCGTGAGATCATGAAGTTGAAATGGTGTGAAATATTCACGAACTTTGTCCCAGGGATTCCACAAAAACAGAATGGTCATGATTCCATATGTGTGATAGAACAATGGATCCTGAAGTCAAAAAACATCCTTTGTATCTAGTAGAAGTGGCTTTTGGAGATTTTTTGGGTTGTAGTACCTAGGTAGATCATTCGCCTTGACGGAGTACCCGAGATAATTGACTCCGATTATGATGTGTGGTTTGTATCCCTATTTTTAAGGGCATGAAGGAGGCATTTATGGCCAAATTGTAGATGAGTACAACAATTCACCCCTATAACGATAGAGATATCAATCACAACATATAATTTCTAGAAGATATGTAAAGGTATTGCATGTTGGATTTCATCCATATCTGAGAGGATCACCTTAACATGGAAGAGTTTCCATACAACAATAACTTCCACTCTACAATCACAATGAATCCATTTTAATCCACATATAAAATACCATGTAGGTCACCCTTTTTATGTATGGATTATGGAGAGTAATCTCTTATGGAACTAGAATGGGTCAGGTGGCAGTAGAGAATGTTTAGGTCATCTATGAGTGGACAAATATTTCCCAGATTTGATAGAAATACTATGTTGATCTCCATCATAGGACCTTGGAGTTTGAGAAGAGAGAAAATGTATTCTTTGGAGTCTCTCCAAGATGAGGAATGTGGATGTTTTCCTGAGGAGGAATTATATGTTGGAGGTTCGACAAGCAATTCAATAACATTCCATGGACTTTCAAGGTTGCATACCGCCTTTCCTTACCTCCACAGTTGGACCAGGAGCACAATGTCCTCAACGTGTTGCAACTATGGAGGAACATGAATGATCCTACACATTTAATTGATCAAGGAAATCTAGATAGTGATGATGAAACAACAGTTGTAGATAAATCAGTAGAGATCAAGGGCTGATAAGAGTATACCTTATGAGGATAGTCCATCTCCTTGGTTTGGGTGTTGTGGGAGGAAAGAAACATGCATGAGAGTTTCTCAGAGTGGGAGAAACATATGTGTGATAAGTATCCAAATGTGTTTCCTTATTTTTTTAGGGATGAAAATATTGAAGGAGGGAAAAATTTTGAAACCCTTTTATTCGATGTAAATATTAAAATATTTGAAAATATATTTCATGGTCTAGGTGCAGATACGCGGTGCAATTGTGAGGCCCGGTGTTCCCAAAAATAATTTTTTAAAAGTATTAAATATATTTTATAATATAAACGTGCAGTTAATTATTAAAAATGGTGTAACTATATAATAGTTATTCAGATTAGAAATCAATGACCATAGTTTTTTCAAGAATGTGGTGTTTTCTCTAGGTGTGAGATAAAATGAGCTTATGCTGGATATTCTAACCCCTAGTTTTTTGGTGATCCATTTAGGTGAATTAATTAATTAATTAATTAATTGTCATTTTAATTTGATAATGTCAATGAATAAGACCTTTTTGTGTTTTTCCTAGGTGGGATCATACTATACCACTCTCTTGTGAGATATCTCACTTCATCCTCCAGTAGTGAAAATTGACAAACCTCAAATTCACGGTAAATTGAAGTGTAATGAACAAAACATCTTCTCTCAAATTTATTTTCGAGAAATTTATTCACCAATGATCAATACAAAAAATTAATGACTCATATTTTGTAAATTTTACACATTAGATTAAAATTTTGAGTGTGTTATTAATTAATTAATTAATTTTTGACCATCCATACAACCTTAGTTTATCCCAAAGAACTGAAACTGGATCATCAATTTTTCTAAATAAATTATTTATAACCATTGATGATGTTCATGATAAATTTTCTATTAAATCAGGGACAAATATCATCATAGTATTTGTTCTTGGATAATTTAATCCCCCATTATACATGTTATTCACAATTGGAACCACACGGTTCCTAACGCGATAGTTTTCGGTGGACCAGATCTCGATCGGGGGCTCAGATTTGTGGAGGATCGAAAAAACAACAATGATTCATGGAGTGACACATAGATCTATGATCGTTATGATTAATGGATTTGAAAATAAAAATGTTTTAGGCTTTATCATCAAGTATAAGAGGTGTATTGGCATCATAAACATCTGTAAAAACCCTCATTTATGAGTAGATCCGTTTTTCTTGCGAACAGAGGCCGAAAATCATGATTCAATGATACATACGAATATTTAGAGAATAATCACAGTGAAATGTAATGTGGTTTGACCAGATTCAGAGCATGGGAGAAGATCCAGTAAAATCTAAATTGTCTAGAAAAATCCCAACTACCCATCATCTAGTATGAAGAACACATGGCGTGTAGTCACCCTCAGTGGAGGTTCTAGGGTTTGGGAATGGATAAAGTTGGCATGGTGTGTATTCCTCCCTCACATGTCTTATATCCCATCCCCAGTTGAATAATCTATGTGATGGATCACAAAGGATGGGACACCATCTAAGAGAACATTGTCACGGGTTGACCACACCTGTGACATTACGTGTGAACCAACACATCATGTACCAATGTACACAGACACATGGTTAGAGTACATATACCCAACCTGTATACTTGAACTGGTCCCTAGATATGTGGGACATGCCATGTAGTTAACCTACATTGCATGTACCCCTACCCAACGGGGACCCATGTACTGACCAGAGACACGACCATGCTATGAAGTGGAAACACAATCTATCTGAGTCACCTCTTACAGCGTGGAATACATGATCTCTTCTGAGTGATCATTGAATGTATGTATATCATTCATTAAAACTTTTATTTTAGACTGTAAGATGTATATGCTAACTGTTTTTCATGTATAATGTTTTGGTGACCTTGGAAGCATCTTTCTTGATATGATGTGAATGTTCTAGGATTGGTACAAGTTGAGGTGAAAACCAATGATGATTGTGATCATATATAATCAATAATGTAGAAAAATGATTACCCAATAAATGGAGTGGGGCGAATCTTTCCCCAATAGACGATTTAGGAATACCCTCAACCTGGGTGGGGTAGTGGACTTCCCTGTAAACATTATGAGTTACCCTCCAATAGGATTGGGTAGTGGATTTCCTTGATGTTATAGTCTTATACTCTAGCTAGGATAGGATTTAGAATTCCCCTGATGATATCATCCAAGTGTAACCCTCCAGTAGGGCTAGTTAGGGACATTTCCCTAAAGAATCACCGATCTCACCCTTTAGTAGGACTAGGTAGTTGTGTCCCCCCCCCAGTGATCTTCTTTAGTGTTTCCCTCCAATACGAAAATGTAGTGTAATTCAACAATAAAATCCATAGTAATACCCTACTGACGTACGTGGTCATGATACCCATTCTTAAAACTGGTAAACCCATGACTGTGCGACAATGTGATGAGTCGTGGTATTACGTACCAATGCGGTCATGAGAAAGATAAAATCCATCCTCACCTAGACATGTCCTTGGGAATCACCCTAAAAACATGTGGGTGAGTCATTACCTCCCAATGAAAATATTATCAAGGTTTTGTGATTAAGACCCTAATAAATGCATGTACTGGAAAGATGCATGAGGTTTTCGGCATCGTAGATGGCCATAGTATGGAACTATTCATTACTGTTCATCTAGGGATGAGCTATGAGATTTATATACCCTTATTCCCTATTTTGGGATTCTTTTATTGAGTATAAATATATATATATATATATATATATCCAATTTCAGTACCCACTCTATGGGTTTTTGTTACTCTCATTCTAAGAGAGTTGAAGATGTGCGGGTTATGCAACGTGCCTTCTATATCTAGCTTCTCAGGGATTGATGAGTCTACTATTTTTCTATATGTATCTAAGACTCAATGGCCATTTCATATAATCACCATTTAGATATCCTTGTGTTTGGATGAGGTTATATTCACTCTCGTGTTGGGTTGAGCAATACTCTTTTACCATATTTTGTTCGATATATTTATTTTCTCTTCGGTTGTATCTCTTACTACACCCTATTATCCTTTAAGAGAGTGGTCTACTATGTATGTATATACTCACCCTTTCATGGGATGTTCCCATCATGTTTTTTGTCATTTGAAGATGGAGGGTAGGTTGATCATTTTATTAGAGGTTTGTTGGGATACATGTTTCTTGTAAATCGTATGATGCTCATAGCTTGGGATACCGGAGCATGGATCTCAATTGTTTACATGTTTCTTTTTTTTATGTTGGGACATATTTCTAGGTGTGTGTTTATTTTTAGGATTTTCATTTCATTTTATACTATCACACTTATTTCTTTTTAGTGGTTGTCGCATAGTTGGTATATTTATAGCTTTGTTGAATTTTTAATTATTTCACTCTCAACTTTTTCGTTGAGATGGTAGTGTGTGTGCATACATATACAGAGGAAAATGCCTCCCTAAATTTTATTTCCCCATAAATTCATGTCTCTACCCCTATCCTATAGAGGTGGGGTTTTGGTATTTTTGTCTTGAGACCTGGCATTGTTTTGGTCATGGAAATTATTCTCCCTTTCCCAAACAAAATTAGGTAAATACTACATCACACCATCTTGTTACTAGTGTTTTTACATAACATGATGAATCGTTCAAGGATCTCATAATAGACCCTTCCACATTTTTTTCATGACATCCCATTAAAATTCTATTTTCAGATAATTATACATTGTTTTTATTTTTAGTTTGAATAGACCTTCTCGGATGGTGGTTAGCATGAAGAAGTAGTTTCTAATAACCCATTGATATGACCATATGATCTTGAAAACAAACTATTAAACTCTCATCCATATTTCATCACACAATGGTCTATCCATCATTCAATTTCGACCTCCATTAAATACATTCCCAATCATATGTCTATTCTGCTTTAACCATATAATCCAAATTTGTAACAAAACTAACAGGAATGAAAATTATAATACAACCTCGGTCGTCAAATTCCATGTGAATTTTGGCTAACACAAAAATAACCCTCTATGGATATGACGCCTCTATTTAAAACTAACTATACTACATTCTATTTATTTAACATGACACAAGAATTTCATTTTCCTAATGTATACATATACTCAACTCCAAAAATTTAGAGATACATCATCCATCATATATTTCTCAGATTCAAATATTCCTGCGAGAAAATGTGTTTCATGATCTTTTGATCCATAAAAACAATAAATTTCACACCAAATAGGTAATGATTAAATGTCATAAAATCATGGTCTATAGAATATGTCTCCAACTCATATTTTTGGTAGTTATTAAATTGAAAATATATCTTATGTGATCCACAATAAATGTAATCATCTCCTTGCATAAGGATACATCCCACACCCAATATTGAAGAATCCCAATACACCACGTACCCTTGTCATGATTCAAAACAAATCATGATATGACTTATTTTAAGAATATCATTGATGTCTAATAAATAATTCTTAACTTTACAATTCCATTTAAATTGAATGATCTTCCCTACCAAAGCATTAATTAGTGAATCAATACTTGAGAATACATGAACTAAATGTTTATAATGAAAAGTTAGGCCAAAGAAACAATGTATCTCTCAAAAATTAATTGGAGGTTGATAAGATGTTATAGTCTTTATCCTATCTGGATCCACAGAAACACCACCTTCAGAGATTACATGGCTGTGGAAATTTATCTTTCTATCCAAAAATTAGAAATTGAATGTTTTTAATTAAAAATGAGACACTAAATAATACACAACATTATCACTAATTTTTTTCTTATACTCAACCCTTTTCATTGAATACATCAATATATCATCCAAAATGACCCACAAGATGAAATCCATATAATAATAAATCATCTGATACAATAATTACATAAATACCACAGGTTCATTTGTAATACCAAAAGGAATTACCAAATACTCATAATTATCATATATACTACTAAATGATTTCATTGTAATACGATCCTTCTAAGCCATCTATTTGTCATATACAGATTTAATGTAATTTTTTTAGGACAACTAGGCTTGACTTTTCTTTTTGGTGGAAATGCAAAGAAATTAACAATAAAATTCTGACAAAACATATCAAAATCATTTATAAACCCACTATTCACAATCTTATTCAATGATTCTATGGTCAAATATGAAATCATGTGCTAGATAGTTCTAACTTATAGTTCCAAAAATCCTTCACCCCCCACCATTACATTTTGTTCTCCACTAAAAAGTTGTCTGATTCCATAATAATTCATAAAAATAACTCTTCATGTATAACAATCGATGTGACCCTTGAATATTGGTAACCAATCCATACCCTACATTATTGCATAGACATTTATCTCAAGTGAAGAAAAATCTGAGATGAACTCATCTTTGCCAGTTTTTATAGAACATGTTTGGTATATAAAGGTTAAACATATTAATTTTCCATGTGGAGTTTCAAGATGAAAAATAAAATGATCCATATCATCATGTAATACCATACGATCAACATCAAGATAATTGATAAATGATTGGGATTCACCCATATGAAACAAATATTTCATAAGGTTATAATTTAAATGAAAAATATATCTAACCATCAGGGGTCATTATTGATCATCCTCATTCACATTCCTATATCCATACTACTTCTTACACATTGTACTTTGTTATTTATTTCCCTATTAAAATAAACATAGAAGAGGAGTAATTTTATTCAAGGAGTATCAATGGAAAACGTGGTTCTGTTGATGCGAACTAGTATGCTTCTCTAATACTTTTGTAGAATATATCATCAATGAAACATGAGATGTGTCTCAAGAACCTGGCCTTGGAGTACATCTATAATAGTGGTAAAGATTCCCAATTTTTCTTTCAATTTTGTAATTCTCTAGGTTAAGTCGTACAATGTCATTTCATGTGAAAATAGTCCACACTGAGAACATCCTTATTTACTCATGTGTTTTGGATAAATATTCATGATCTAGATGAATAATTGTGAGTCAACCAACTAAATAGGAATATGATTCCCTTTTCCTCTTACTCCTAAAATTATAGTTCCTACTGTTTCCCATAGATATCAACATGCATCCTACACACATTGTTCCTGAGATATTTCATTCTTTTATAGTTCCTCTATTGACCATAAATATATAATCCATTATATAAATCATGAAAATAAAATATTCAATTTTAGGTCTCTACCCAGATTCAATAATGTATTCCATCATAGAAACACTTGAAACAATATCTGGTGAATTATTTACAAAATATAGCAATATTTTTGTGCACTCTTTCACTGAATGATTCTCCCACTTCAATCTAAAATTGTTTTTTATTCTTTCAATCATGAATGTGTGAGGACATAACTATTTGTTGATAAATTATTCAAAATCATCCCATCCTATTCCATGTCCTAATTTTTCCTTAAATACTAAATCCCAACTATAGCATGACAGACACTCAATCACGTACATTTTAAACAGCACTCCTAGATCAATTGGTGTATATAGAAAATCCATTATTTGATCCATCCTATTTTTATAATCCACTAATTTTTATAGTTCCAAATATCCCTAAATTATTGGTTGATATTAAATCTAGAAATTATTGGAATGATCCACATTCTTGGTTAATCATTTATGTTCCCTCTATCCACAGCATGAAATTCCCAGACCATACTCTGAACAAGCTATTAGTTCAATAATGGCTCAATGTAGCCACATTTTCAGAAACTTCTCCCTGCTATCTTTTACTACACCTAAAAGGTTTTATAATTTGTAACCAAATAATAATAATTTTGTCTCTCACTACTGACTGAGGTCTTAATAATTTCAAATTTATCATTATAGATATAACACAATAATAGTTATCAAATTTTAATGCTTACTATTTTCAAACCATTTTTGAAATTTCCACCATAATCTTTGAAAATACATCAATTTTAGAAAAATTTTAATACCATGACTTTTAAAAAATTATACATTTTAAAACATATTCAATGATTCTCAAAAATCAATAATTTTTTATAAACTCATAAATCATTGATAAAAAAATGTATGGTCTCCTTGTGGGAATTGAATTTTATCAATGGATGTGATGATATTCTCATCAGATAAATCAATGATGATAAGGATTGATCTCTTATAAGTGTCTTAAAACAGTATTGGGACCAACTCTCTAGTCAGTAGATGTTTATCCTAAGTAGGTTATCTACTCATTTTTATGATATACATTTCATGTCCTCACAATCCTACTCCTTAATACCTTCCCAATTCGTGGATTAATCATGAATGTGTTTCAAACACCAATACTGAAAATCCAATACATTTTTTACAAAAGGTAGAATGGAATTACCAAGAATGATAACATTTGTAACATACATCCCCACACCATTTTATTGAGCATAGGAAGAGACAATACATTTCCATAGGTGATATCCCCATGAAACAAAAAGATAGAAATAAATTCAAAGGGAATATTAAGTGTTGGGGGTTGATTTTCCATTTGATTATAAAAGAAAAAAACCAAGATAAACATAATCATAAAAAAACTATACGATGAATGAGTATAATGTAATAATATTAAAGGCATATAAAAAATTATTATAGAACAATGTGGGAAACAAGACTAATATTTGTGTACAAAGAAGAGACCAAAACCAAAAACTCAAAGATTCCAAAAACACCATCCCAACAACTCCCAATGTGATCCATGTTCCATCTCCACATTACATTCCCAATTAATGATGACTTATCACTAAATAAATGATATACCTAACATCTAAATATTTCCTAATAAAAAATAAATGAAAAGGAACAAATGATCTCATAAAGGGAGTAAGTATAACATTTAGAAGGATTTACCAAAATTACTCAACAACTCATGCAACTCTTACAGAACATCATAACACATTTATAAAATCAACTTTTATAAAAAAATAAATATTTTATCTCATAATATAAAAATATATATATAAATAAGTTATCTATAGAACTATACAAAACCATTCTTAAAAAAATTCTCAAATCCAATTATTCTAAATCATTCCCCAATGGAAAATTCCCTTCAATAGGTTAATGTGAATAAAAATTAAAACACAACAACTATTTGTTCCAAATACAATGGTAACCCTACCATTTCAATCCGTTAAAATAAAAATATTTTGTTGTTAAAATAATGATATCAATCCTTCTCCATGATTCAAAAAAAAATCAAAATTTTAAAGCCGTCAATTTAATATCATGAAACAAAACACATTTCACATCAACTAATTTTCCACATGTTCACAAACCATCACTAAAGAGGGTTTTTATGAATCCTTTCAAACTAATTTCCCAATTAAAATCAAGAAATTTAATCAATTTGAAATAAAACCATCACGTTCTAATAATATGAGTTGTTATTGAAGCCACATACCTTATAATATAGGTGAAAATGAATAGAAGAATAAATTCATCAACAAACAGGGCTTGAAACACAAGAATCCATCAATAGATATTGTTCAATATCTTCAATATAGTCATATCTAATCATTATTTCTATCATACAACATGTATCATTATCCAAACGATTATATTAATGAATCCATGTGTGTTAAAAATATGAAAACAAAGGAATCCCCTCCACCCATTAATACACAGAGAAAAGAATCTGGGCCTCCAATGCAGAAATACTCACAAACATATCACTCTCTGATCATGATGAAGGGTATCACTTGACATTGGGATGAGAGGAATTTAAATTTGGGTTGGATTAAGGGGGGGGAATATGGGTTTAAGGGGATAAACCTATTATGACCCAAATAATTTGGATCTAAAATTTAACATTTCATGGTTTTGGTGCTTGGTTGGAAAAAACATGCACATGCCATGTTCCATCAACTGCCACCAAACAATGCTCTCATTGTTGGATCCCATTGTTAGAAATGCATTATTCCAACTATGCTCAGTATCCTAGATCCCATTTTCAATTTTTCACCTAGGTGGCCCCATTTTTTGGATAAACCATGTGCCAACCAGAAGCATAAATAGTGAACAATGATTCCCTTTTCACAATTTCTTATTGGTGTTGTGTGATTTATACAATCAATTCTTAAACTGTTCACCCCCATTGATGACTTGAGAATAATCTAAAACTCCTCCAAAAATTCCCAAACATAACCCAATTACATTATATGCTTAAAATTTATAAATTATGTGTTATGACATGAAACTAGAGAATCTATTTTTTTCATATTACTAGGGTTAATAGAATAAAATATATCATTTCAAAAAGTTCATACAAATATAAAATTCTATTTTTTTATCGAGTGAATTAAATGTTATTTCATGAAGATTATACTGCAATTTTATTATCTATTTTAGATACCATTTTATTATAATAATAGTGATAGGATTTATATAGTTAAGATTTTTTTTATTTGTATATGATTGTCTCTCTATACAATTTATTATTGGAAAAAAAAATTGATTAGTAGCTTATTTTGAATATATTATTAAATGATATCCATAGGTATATGTTATTATAAAAATGTTAGTCATATTTCTTTTCTTAATGTATTCATCGTATATTTTAAATAATTATATTCAATTTAATATAAATATTGTAATAATTGTATATAAAAATTGGATAAATATTTGGTTCCATAATGCTCTGTGTGTTGGTGATTAGGTAGGGTGATCAGTTACTATATTTTTTTTGTGATAACACATACGTTCTTGATATCCATAAATGGATGGCCTTTTTTGTTATCAAGGATGTTAAATGATATTATAGTAGCTATTAATATTATTTACATTGTTGTTTTATCATTATACCCCTAAATTATTTATTTTTTAGATGTACAACATTACATATATGGATAGAATTTTTATATCCATATAAAAAATATTATGTTGTTGTTTTAGTATTATTTTAAAAGTAGAGACTAATTTTTCAGGTATGAATATAAAATTATTATGTATATTGTTCTAAGAAACACCAAAATTAAGTTTTATTTTTTATTTTGATATCTTATATCAGTTGAAGTCTGTGATTTATTATTTTTTAACAATAGTTTTGATGACATTCCGTGGACTGGTTTAGAAAAATTTCTTATCAATTTAATTTAGTGATGAATTAATATTCTCTATCGACATAACAAATTGAAGATAAATAAAGGTAATTTACTGGATCTCACTATACACATTCCAGTAATATAATCATTTTTTATTGGTTCCTCAATGTATATCAGATAAGGTGTAGGGTGACTGTATCATTGGAAGACTAATATATCAGTTCTATTGTTTTTTAAATTAAAAAAATTATTTATTGTACTGTATTTTACCATATATATTCATGGTTCATAGTCCGGGGTGATTTGACACATTTAAATAATAAATTAAAAAACTAAAAAAATAATCTTTTCTTATTTTTATAGTGGTTTAATCAAAACATCATACTCTACACATCAATGTATTTATATAATTTCACGATATTTGGATCACACAAGATATAAAAACAATTATAATGGTGTTGAGACCCTTTAAAATTACATTTAATAAATGAGAAATATTAATTTTATTGTAAATTTTTTTAAGGTAGAAAAATAGTTAAATACAAATGCTTTATAATAGAGTATTCAATTACAAAATAATAAATTTTTAAGTTAATTTCATAAATTATTTATATATTAAGTAAAAAAGAATATATAATAAACAATTAAAACATAATGATAATCTATAAATAAAACACCAACACATGATATTCGGTCAACCGTTCCATACATGTTATCACAATAGAAAACTGATCAGTAAAAATTTCAAAAATATGTGAGTTTCTTGATAAAAATTAGTTATATTCTGTCCTTAAATTATCTATATTTTATAAATATATTACATCAATGAATATATTATGTTTTATCCAATTCATAATGTTATTAAATAATAACCCTTTCTAATCATCTTATGGTTTTCTAATTTTATAATATATTTACTATGTTTATTATAAATTTATTCCCATGTCCATGTTTAGTAATGTATATAGTACGTGACAGTATATTGAGACAAAACAAAATAAATAATTAGACGAGTTTTGTCACTTTATAGAAATATAATATTATTAATTTTAAATAACACTACTGTCATTGATTTATAATAGTGATTTTACATTCCTTCCAAAAATAGGGGGGATTTATTATATTATGGTTTAATCATTGTCTTCATTAGTGGTGTCATTGTATTATAATCTGAGTAATGTTGTCTTGAATTTTTTAAATATCATTTTATCTCATTAAAATTGTATTATCATAATAATAAAAAAGTATTTGTGGTTAGATGTTTTTTTAAATTATATTTCTAGTACATAAATATCAATCACATTGTTTATATTCTTTCATAATGTTTTCGTAGCTTTCTCATAACACATTATCTAAAAACAAGTATAAATAAATAAAAACAAATACAAGAATTTTTACACTATTATTTTCCATGAAAAAATATCAATTCATCAAAACTGTTATGCTAACATTATATCATGGATATTAATCTAATCCATTGATTCCAAATTAGAAAAAATCCTACACGGTTTCATTAAATATTCAATCTATCAATAGATAAGAAAATCATAAGGAAGTATTATATATTCATCTAGTAATGGTTTGGAAAATAATAATAATAGAATGTGTATGTTAGCCCATGAAAAACCAAAATGTGTGTGGATATAAAGGTTGCAAACGCATGTGATGTTATATAGAGTTTTGGATGGCTTGTACATGATATGATTCAACCTTATGTTATAGTATATATGTAATTATTTGTTTTGTTTAAAACATAAAATTAAAGAAAACTAAAAGGTCACAATATAAATAGTGATATTTTTTATATCAAAATAAATATTAATCATATTTCAAATCCATTAAAAATTTAATTTATTGGGTTTTTTAATAATTTATTTTATTTTAATAAAATTTCTAAACGTTTTCTAACTTTACATGGATATATAATATTGTATTACATTTATTATATATGGTATTTTTTATCATTAAATTTTGTAATTCCTTAATTATGAATAACAATACCCATCACAATTTTCTAAAATGAATCCATATCCACCGTGTTCTTGGAGATTAAATATTTTCCATGTAACTAAATGAGGAGTTTTATAGATATGTTATAATATGGAAATGTATTAATCCTTTAATATTAAAATTCTATATTTTTTAGATGATCCTAATTTTAATTTTTTTTCTATCAAAAACTATTATGTCTTCCAATATAGTAATATGTATAAATGAATTATCAATTCTTATGAATATATTTTGTTCTACACATGCACTCTAAAGGGATTATTTCTTTATTATCAGTATATTATTCCTTAATGAAGCATATTGCATAAAAAATAAGTTAAAATTTAAAATTACGTTCATAAATGATTACATAAATATGAATACAACATTAAATAAGGGAGACATTCTCCCCATGATAATTAATTTGATTTTCTAAAAGTATACTGACATTTAAAAATTAGGTCATATCATTGATGAATTTTCACCTTATATAAATGATTAATATTTAAGTGATCTTAAATATATCTTCATTAAAGTGTTATTTATACATGTAAATTTATATAGTAGTCGAGGGAAATGTTTGAAATCCCTCCAATTAATTATTTACTATTTATTATCTATAAATATTATGAACACATAATTAATTATACATTATGGGGAATCCATATAACCTTATGAAATTTTGTTGTAAAAACATGATTGGGTTTCTTTTCATTATAATTCAATGGACCGCATGTTATTTTTATGTCTACAATTCATAAATTATAATTAAAATAATTCTTATTAGTTGTAGTTTTGATTTATTCATGATATATCATAAATAAGCAATGATTTATTATATAACAACCCATGATATTCTACCATGATGATATGATAACCTAATTATTATTTTTAGAAAAAAACATTTATTTTAATCTAAAATCAACAATAAAATAGAATATTTTCAGTCGAATAAGTATTAGAGATTATTGATACATCTAGACGAATATTTATATTATATATTTATATTATTTTTCTATACATTAAAATCATGGGTTTTAAGGATACATATGTTTTTATGCATGAAATTGGTTAATTTTGTTTATATTCATGCAAGGAATGAATAAAGTATTATTAAAACAAAAAATACTGAATTTTGGTTCTTGCGTATCCTTGTGTGTATGAATGATTATTTTAGTTACCTTATTTAATTCATAGAGAAAACTATGGATCATAAACCATTTGTTTAGGTAATTAGTATAAATATTTCTTGTCCAAACCTATTGGGTTAATAGTTTAATTATGTATATATTTTTCATATTATTACCATTCAATTATTTATTTTTTTAAACATCTATTATAGAATAATAGATTTTATTTTTTGTAGCTAATGTATTTTCAAAGGTACCATGATTTACTAATTATAAATTCAATATGATCGATCATTTTAATGGTTATTTTCCAAATATATTTCTATAAACCATATCATATTAAAATTTTACATATTATATATATATATATAAATCAATAAAATAAATTTTCATTATCAATAGAGATTAAATAAAATTTTCAATTCGTTCATATATATTTCAATGCAACTAAATTAATTTATTATTAAAAAACGATTTTATTTTTATACACTATTAAATCATCATATTTAATGCAGATACATTACAATCAATGAAACTGTACAAAAATAACAAAATTATCATGATTCATCTTATAAATCAATATTCATATCCCACCCATTTAGTAAATTTTCAAAAAATGGCTCATAATATTCCTAAAATGGATTATTCAAATCAATCGCCTTTAATTTTGTTAATGGTTTTTGGTATTACGTATCTAGAAAAACCATAGATATATTATTTCATAATTATATATCTGTTGACATATTGTGCATTAATTTAAGAATAAATAGTTTAAATTACTCAAATATTAATATTTTAGATGAATTTGAAAAACCAGTTTTACTATTATATTATTATATATTATTCCAACATAAAAAATAATTTACTATAATTGTATTTTCCTTTACAAAAAACTGAAATATTATTATTCCATTTTAATTTATATATGAATTTATATTTTGAAAACATATATATATATATATATAATAAATATCTTCTTAAACAAGATTTAATATGACTTGGAGTAAAAATTGTCATTAATACTATTTTTTCATATATATGATACCCTAAAATTGATTTTTAAGATCATTGATATATTATTAAATTAGAAATAATTCACTTAAATTATTATATAATTGAAAAATAAATTATGTATAATTTTTTTTATTGAACAAAATGGATACAAATACACATCATGGGTCCAATATATACATGATAGAATATATCAATTGCGAATTGAATGATATAAAAAATCTATCCAGATACTATTTGAGGGTGAATTTTCTATAACCATTACAACTGGGCCACCAATGGATACTATAAGAAATATAGTAGAACATATAGCGGTTTTGTGTCCCCCATTTTCCATATTATAGTTATCATAATAATTTTATTTATTATGATGTTCTATAAAACGGTTGATCATATGCTGTTTGAAATATGGTTATAATGTCCCCGATATTGATAATCAAAACAATACATGATCTTGGATCATACCTAAACACATTTTCACATACTCATACACCAATGGATTGAAAATAATAACTAAATATCATTAATAACTAATAACTTATAAAAACTATTGCAATTAATTATAAAATAATATAAAATTTCCTTCTTTAATATCGAAACATGATATGGAAAATACCAATATAATCCTATATAAAGGCATATCATGTGAGACTACAAAATATAAATAATATTTAAATTTTATACTTGTTATATAACATATTATGGATGTCCCAAAGGATTCCTGATTACATGTATTTAGAAATAAAATAAAATAATGTAGTAATAAAAAAACCCAAGTCTATGCCATTGATCAATCTACTCCCTTTACCCCAACTCAAAATCAGTAGTAGATACCTCGAACATTGAGCCATATCTCATACATTCTTTAAAAACTATAAATTCATTACACCTTCCAAGGTGAACATGTAGTGAATCATCAATGTACATAGTTTTCATTTATACATACGTCCTCATGATAAATATAGTATACATAGGTGCATGATAAGATTAATCCGGAAGTAAAAAACAGTCATGACATATAACTTCTATATAATGTAGTGAAACAAATCAATATGGTTAGTGAATTGACCTATTTAAATAGAATCTAATGTTGAGTATAAATATATAACATAGTAATACGTTATGATGATGAATCATTCACCAAGATTAATTTAATATAGTAACTCACAAATTATTCTTAGCATTTTACCCAATCATCTTAAAAAAATGTGGTGTCGCATTGTATTCATTCTATCAAACACCATGTAGTTAGGTATATTCATATATTCAGTGGGTATAATACATAACTTATCACCAATACATAGGGAGTTATTTTTAATCACACCCATTACCCCTCCAAAAATTGGAGTCTATGTTTCAAATTTTCTAATATTCCCTACATTAACTAACCGGGGATGACACATATCCCAAACCATTCTAATTCCCAGTCATATGGTCCAAGAAATATTTTGTTATATTTAATATAATGTGAATCGATTCTCACCCATTTGTTAAAAAACATTAATTTTCAGTTAAAACTAACTTAATTACATAAAATCATATAACTCATAATTTGGACATTTTATGCATACCGATGTAATTATTAAGTAAGCCTAAAGGTTCAATCACAATGTCCCTTAAATCAAGTGATAAATAATCACAACCACTATTGGTTCAAATTTCAAGGATTGACCATACATTCTTCTAGAATCATAGCCATTATTATCCATTTGATTACTATATAAAGATAATACCACCACCCCTATGCTGGAAAAACTCTTCTTGTAAATCAAGTCACTAACTTCCATTATCTCTACAACAATTAGTTTAATAAAATTATCAACACTCTCAAAATTAAATCACCACCTACCTCATACTAAACTAGTTGGTATCTAGAATTACTGTAACTGTGGTTCCTATTCTGAGTAGTCACTGGCTAAATCATTGATAAATAAATACCCATTGAATTCTCTTTTACATGCCTCATTAAAATCAAATATGGATCTGTCCACCCAAACTATTATAGAAAATATTGTAATTACTCTATATTTAGCCCCATATTTCTTTCATCAGAATAAACACAAGAAAAAAATTTCATATGAGAACAATGATAATAAAATATGAATCTCCTAATATAAAATAAAATCCTAGACATAATACAATGAAATTACCAATGAAACTGAAATTAAGATTTCTTTTTACCTATCATCGGGAGGATGGTAGATCTAATGGGTTTAAACTATGGGCCTAAAGTCCACTGAATCCCTTAGGAAATCCTAGAATTTAATATCACAATGTATTTATGTTTGATAATAATTATAAAACCATAAAAACAATCCATAAAAAACATGTATAACCTACATAACTCATCAATATACTATATCAGAATAAATTATAAAAAATATTAAAATATTTAATATCTAATAAATGATTACTTACATAGTATAACATCCACAAGGATACATTCAAAGTATTTTCATGAAATATTTAGTCACCATATCACATTTCCATATATAAAATGGAAATTGTTGATATAGATAGTTAGCCTATGATTGTTGGACTTAACATGTCTGTATGTATAGAATTTTTAAAGATAGACTTCAATTTAAATAGGAAAAAATGTATGTTAGAAGGAATATTTATATTTTATATTTAGCCTGAGGTGATCTAGGAATTATTAGTATTTATAATCAAACATAATCTCGTTTTATATACTCATCAGGGCTTGAAAAAATCATTAGATATATAATAAATAATCATCGACCAGAGACCCATCTAGGGATGAATATTTATTGTATATATAATCCCTTATAACTAATAATTTATTTTTTGATATCTAAATCCCTTCCATGATATCCCTCATCAATTTGGTAATTCTATGAGATGGTAATGTAACACCCTTTACTACTACTACACATCCATATATATCTCATAAAATATGCCCATAAATTTCTTACATAACTAGTTTCATGAAATACATATTTTTGTGTCCTTATACTAAATTTATTTTCCATAATTCTTCATATCCTAGTGGTTTATACCATCACAATGTCTAATAACTATAAGTAATTAATCCACCACCTTAGATAATGGCATGGGATATACTTAGAAAATATGTACATATTAATTTTATAGTTTATGTTGAAAATTAATCTCTAACAAATGAAATAATGGTTCCAATAATCTTGTATTTGAATAAATTCTGCATACTCTAGAACAATATTTGGTGAGTTCTTCTTATTGTTACCATACCCTTTTACATAATACATTACATGATTTGAAGAAAAATATAAATTAGAGTAAATTCCAGGGATCGTGAAGTCTATTGCCTTTGAAGACTAGGTACATAAAACATAAAACATTAGACTAAAAAACAAAATTATTTAATCTTAATAGATGGCTCATAAATTCCATTTTGCTCATACATCTTCTTATTGTATCTAGTGTATAATTTGAAAAATGCGATGTGCTAAAATATCATTTGGGAATAACCATAAGAACAATGAATGAGCATATGAGATAGAAGGAATGACATGATGATATAAAAAACATGTAGAATATGGAATCATAACATATAAACATGGAATCATTGAAATTTGGGAGAAACATAAAACATGAATTTAGTATGAGTCAAGACTGACCTCGAAGACCGTTACCCTTAGTATAAAAAGCCATTGATAACCACCAAGACCGTCGCACATAGTAGCAGAAGCCGAGGCTAGTTTCTAAGACCAGTACACATAACATCTCATAAAATTCAACATTACCTAATGAATTGGAGCACTATCTGGGAGAGCTCATCATAAATTTTCCTGAATATTTTTTTCAAATAAATAATCATACATAATAAATCTAATGATGTCATAAGGGTTACCCATGGAATGAGTTGGGTACCACAATCATGTTACTAAACATAAAAAATGGTCGTATTAGAAAATTTACCATGAAATAATATAAGTAAAATATAAATTTACATTCATAAGTATAAATTGTCATGTTTCCAGGAATGTGATGTCACGTTGAAGTGACAACATGAAATAAATATATTTAAGGAATTATATCATTAAATTGTTTTTTTTATTTTAAGAAAAATACTATAGAGCCTATAAAATAGGAAAAGAAAAAATCATTTATATAAAACTATAAGAGATCCCAAAAGATTTTAATAATAAAAATAATGATTTTATAACGAAAATTGTATCTTAAAATAGAATATAGAGTGAATATGAATTCGGGTAAGAATTTGGGAAGCTCCCCCAAAATAGTATAGCTTTTCAAGAAGTATTGAAGAGGGAATCAGTTAAAACATTCATATCCCTATGAAAATAATGTGTCACGACACATCCTCGTGGCTCATGTCCTAACAACCCCCTGCCCGCCTTCTATAGGCCAGGGGCTGGAGACTTTCCCTAAAGGCATAAATCCCAATAAAAGAGAAGGAATTGGCTTTATAAAAGTAAACAACACAATAGAGTACGCAACAGAAGTAAGAACAAAGTAATACTAAATAATGAAGTAAGTGCCGAAAGGTAAATGGGCCAGAATACAAACCTAACTGAAAAGTATAGTAAAACTGAAAAACTAGTACAAAAGTAAAACAACCACCACCAAGTTGTCCTCCGGGAATCCCACATGAATGGCGAGTACATATGGTCTTCTCAGCACCTCGGATCTGTTCGTCTACTCTATGTACGTCCTGCCGAGTGGTCCACCTTCAGGTACCGTCCCGCTTCACAAGCCTCTTCCACGATCAGCACTGTACGTCTTCTAGATCCAACACAATGTAGTGCGGGAATTTCTCGGGTAGAGTTAGTATAATGATACTCAGTAGGGGCCTCGAGACCCCCTAAGGTCTCCCATAATCCACAAAGGATAAACCACAAATAAAAGATACAATCACGAAGTATCAACCTACTCTACCTAGGTATATTCCCATACATATACCTAATTCATCAATCCCAGTTCAGCTCCAACTCTTGAGCCCAAGTACAACCCAGTCCACATAGGAAAGAAGTCAATCACATCGATGGTAATGATTGGAAGTCAAGACTCAGCTCACACGGGTAAACACAACATAAAGAGAGTAAGATATGATTAGATGTATCCACTGAATAATCATTCACTAACAAATGGAAGATACCCAAAGAGACCTAAAACAGAAGTACATCATTTCTGTTGAACCCGAGGAGAAATTAGTCTAGTCTCATTGCTGTTGAATCCACGGTGGATTCAGTCCAGCCACATTTCTGTGAGACCCATGGTGGATTTAGTCCATTCTCGTTGCTGTTGAAACCATGAAGGATTCAGTCCAATATTGTTGTCGCTGCCGAACCCACGGAGGATTCCAGTACAGTGTTCATCACTACCGAACGAATGGAGTATTCTAGTACAGTTGTCATTGCTACTGAACCCATAGAGGATTCGAGTACAGTTGTCGTCGATGCTGAACCCACCGAGGATTCCAGTACAGTTATCGTCAATGCAGAACCCACGAAGGATTCCAGTACAGTTGTCATCACTGTCGAACCTAGGGGGGATTCTAGTATAGTTTTTTTCATAGTCGAACCCATGATGGATTCCAGTACAGTTTTAATCACTGCCAAACCCACGGAGGATTCCAGTACAGTTGTCGTCGCTACCGAACCCACAGAGGATTTGAGTATAGTTGTCGTCGCTGCCAAACCCATGGAGGATTCCAGTACAGTTATCGTCGCTGCCAAACCCATAGAGGATTCTAGTACACTTTTCGTCACTGCCGAAGCCACGTAGGATTCTTGTAGAGTAGTCGTCGCGACCAAACCACGAAGGATTCCAGTATAGTTTTTGTCACTGTCGTAGCCAACTCTTGGGTTCCCGCACACAACATGCTCGATTCAGGTAGGGCCCTCTCCTCGAGCCAAGGGGTTGATACATCACCTATCACATAGTCTACAGTTGATGTATCCTGAAGTTCGGTCTCGTCAAAAGAAACCCAATGAGACTGACGGCGCGTCAATCAAACAACCGGTCTGAGAGTTATTAGTTTTTCCGTTCCAGGGGCCCGGTTGGTTTTGGGTTCGACCCAACCCGGCCATACCCAAACTTCTCTGAAACCTTGAGTGTAATATATAGAAATGATTGTATCTTTTCTAGGATTCCAACTCACTAAATGGTGCATTGATCAGACATTCATATCCTAAGATGTGGGTGTTTGAACGAATCTGGTTCGAAAGAAGGGGGTCTGGGCCCGGTTCGACTCAGCCCAACCCACCCTGGGCGGCCTGAACCAGGTCGACCCGACTGGGGTCCGGGTCCGGCCCAACTGGGCGCGTCCCAGCCCGGCTAGCACGGCCTAGCCGGCGGCTCGCGTGGCCCGCCCCGGCCCGGCCAGTGGGGCGCTGGCTCAACCAGCTGGCGCGACATTAAGCCGCACCTCTTTATTTCCGGAACGGCTGAGCCGTTATGGTTCAACCCACTGCCTCGGCTCAGCCACATCATCCTGCTCTGGCGGCGCGTAGCTGCCGCCTTCCGCGGACCACCAGACACTCTCCGGTGGTCTGTTTCTCCCACCGTCTGCGCCTATGATCATCTTGGGACCCGAACTCCAATGCGAAAGCTCCAAATAGCCACTGCAGTCTCATTTTGTAGTCGCCCTTCAATCTGTGCACAGACGAACAACCAGTGGAGTATTCAGGGTTGTTCATCAGCATAAGACCTCCACGTTAGATGTTTTCAATCAATATTTAAGTATTCAATCTAAAACCAAACCCGAACATAACCCTACATCGGATTTGAATCCCAACCTGCATGAATGTGTGATCCGTGGATCAACAGGGTAGAGGTTGGTCCATGATTTTCATTATTTCCTCAAAAATGAAAGGAGTAATTCAATACAATTCCCATACATCACAATTGATTTCACACGTCATTGAGTCGCGGAAGATGAGGTTCACGGTAGATGGCATCACGGAGAACGGCATCGCCGATAACGAACGTCGATTCTGTAGACGTCATGGTGTGTCTGAAGAGGAAGTGGCGTCTCCTCTCTTGTTGCGAAGAAATGAAAGGAAGTCACATCGTCGTTCATCATGGAAATGCAATTATTTATTGAAAAGGGTGTCATTCTTCGTGGAAGGATGAAGCTCTTTTTTAATTCCAACGGTTCCACCAAAATATTTTTCCAAGCCAGTATTAAAATGAGGTTTTACACTATTTTAATATACTTGTCATGCCATTTCAAAAAGATTCAAATCCACCGACAATAATTTATTCGCTGAGTTTTCATATTAATGACCATGTAGAAGGTGGAGGGTTTATCAATTAAAGGAGGGTTTTCAAGAATTAAACAAGGGGTTTATGGGAGTTGAAGAGAGTTATAGGGAGATGAAAGGTTGGGGCTTGTGTGGCCCCCACCTCGCAAATATCCACACATGTGAAGTTATTTGGGTGTGGCCCCACCAATAACTTTCCAATTGGAAGAAATAACCAACTCTCATAATAAGAATGTGTACCACACAATTTTATTTAATTTAATATTAAACTCCAAAAATTAACTTTCAACCCGCATGAAACGCAATGGCAGTAAAGGTCCCCATAAGCGAATACTGGCACTATGAGTTAATCAGTGTCCTCGGATTTCAATTCCAAGCACCGGTTCAAATGATAGAAAAACCTGCACGTACGTTTACTGAACGTACCTAAACAATACTACGGAAATTGATTTCGGGGACACCAGGCTTCGAAATAAATTTCCCTAAAAAACTGCAGACTCGTAAAATTGCAAAGTATTTAAGAAAAAAATTTCCTTGAAATTTTTGCGACTTTACATTAATCCCCCCTCAGGGATTTACGTCCTCGTAAAGCTACAACACACACTAGGGAAACAAATGGGGTTACAGAGCACGCATCTGAGCCTCCCGCTCCCAAGTGCTCTGTTGGAGGTTCCCGTGCTTCCAGTGAATGTGCACCAGAGGTATCGACCTTCCAAATAGGACCCGCTCATGTTGTTCCTCGATCTCCACAAGGACCTCCATAAACGTCACCCCACCATCGATGTCTAGCTCCCCGTGATTGATGATGTGGGTCGAGTTGTGCACATATATCATCAGTTGTGAGATGTGGAGGACGTCATGCACTTGGTGCATCTAAGGTGGAAGGGCCAGGCGGTAAGCCACCTCGCCTACTTTGCTGAAGACCTGGAAAGGTCTAATGAAACGCAGAGATAACTTTCCGCCCCGGCCAAATCTCCACAGGCCTCATCGAGGTGAGACCCGTAAGAAAATGTGGTTGCTATCCTTGAACTCCAGTGGTCTCCATCTCCTATCAGCAATGGACTTCTGTCCGCTTTGTGCAGTCTTCATCCACTCCTGGATGATTTGCACCTTGTCCGTCATAGCCTGAACCATCTCTAGTTTTACATGTTCTAACTCCCCAGGGTTAGTCTAGCACAGTGGTGATCTGCAAGTTCGGTCGTACAATGCCTCATATGGTTCCATCCCGATGGTGGAGTGGTAATTATTGTTGTATGCAAACTCCACCAAGGGTAAGTGATCCTCCCTGCAGAGACCAAAGTCAAGGACACATGCACCGAGCAGGTCCTCAAGAGTCTAAATGGTCCTCTCAGTCTGGTCGTCCGTTTGAGGATGGAAGGCAGTGCTCAGAAGTAGCTGCGTCCCAAAAGCCTACTGTAACCCCTTCCAAAGCCGGGAAGTGAATCGAGCATCACGATCGGAAACGATAGTCGATGGAACACTATGAGCCTGTATGATCTAATGAATGTAGAGGCGTCCCAAGCACTCTACTGAGCCCTGCTCTCTGATCTGTAGGAATTGGGCCGACATGGTGAGTCGGCCGACAATCACCCAGATAGATTCGTTCCCTCTGGATGTACGTGGAAGCCCAATCATGAAATCTAGGGATATCCCATCATAGTTCCACTATGGGGCCTCTAAGGGATGTACCAAGCCTTCTGGTACCCAGAGTTCCGCCTTCACTTGCTGAAAAGTGATGTACCGTGAAACAAACTCTGATACAGCGTTCCAATTCCCAGGAGAATAGACTATATCAAGGTCATAGTTCTGGAGGAACTCTAGCCAATGTCACCATCTCAGGTCCCAGTCCTTCTACGAGAAGACACACCTGAGACTTTGATATTAGATTAAACCGTAAACCATTCACTCAATGAACTATGGGTTTGACTGGCCAATTTTAAGAACTCAAATTCACCCTTATTCACCTACGATTTGCAAGAGATTCTATGATTTCTCCTCTACCGAAAATGGAAATCTGGTCTCATTCCCTAGATGAACCACATCCTTTTCCTAATACAGTCAATCCTGACATGAACGGTACAAGTTCATGTCATGGATGACGTCGTAAGGCCTCGATGCTATTACCATGAGATCCAACAATTACTCTTGCCTCTAAGAGTTGAGTCACACTGTCGGCATCAGTGTGTGGTCACTGGGTCTCCTCAAGTAAGAAACTCGAATGTGAGGGTCAATTCAATGGTCTTAACTAGAACCTCTTAGTATTTACCACACAAAAGGACAGAGAAGAAATGATACAATGACAAGTGTTTTTTATTATTGCAACTCAAAGTACAAAGATAGAAATCATCCACAAAAAATGTCATCAATGATGCTAGAAGCATCATAAACAAAGGCCTCCATGTATAGATCTAGTCCCTCTTCTGTCCACATACTTCCGGAGATCGAGTTGAATCGTCTAAGTGTGGTGGTAGTAGTGCTCGATGACTCTGACCACCATCTGCTGAAGGACCTGCTCCACTGCCTCGTCCACTACTCGGATGATGATCAAACTTCTACCACTACCTCTGTCTCTGTGGCTCCTCAACTGCCTGCTGATCGTCTGCAGTATGGGTTGGGCAGTCTTGAGCCATGTGAAAATGCTCGTTGCATGCATATCACCACCTGCTCCTCGTATGGCTGGCTCTAGCTCATGTGCCTCGCACAACCATAAATATACCCTGGGGTCGCCCACATGTTGGACTAGTCCACTTGGACTTCTATGTCATATTCCTACCACCGACTGCAGTAGACTCTACTACGATCAAGAAACCCTATGGTAAGAACATTAGCTACTGAGCTCGCACAGAGCGTAGAGTCACTGGTAAAAACTCGGCCCTGAAAAGATCCTCAAAGGCTTCCCAGGTGAGGGTCTCCTCATCGTAAAACTGAAGCATCGGGCTCTACCACCTATCTGAAGCACCCTGAAAGAGACTAACAGATAGGTACAGCATCATGTTAGCGGGTGCCCCAACTGTGTGGAAAACTCGTTCTACAATCTCCAGCCAGAACCTGACCATCTGAAAATCTATCTCGCCTCGAAACCATAGAGGCATACATCGCAGGAACCCATGAAACGTGATAAAGCGGTGAGCACCCTCTACTGTTGGGGCTGGTGGAAACGGTATCCCAATGATTAGTGGTACCACTGGTGTCTCCGCTGTGATGGGGCCCTAAACTGTGTCCCCACTACTCGATGGGCTACCATCACGCTCGCCACTCAGAATCCGCACTGACTGACTAATTGATGTCATCCTGAAAATAAACAGGTCTTCCACGATCAAATGTATACCTAGTGAGCTGACACAAAGTAATCATGATGAAAAATATTCAAAAGGAAACACAGACACAATCAGTGTTTTCATGCACCGAGTCGGAAATCAGAGGTCAGGGTCCTAGTGTACGCATACGTCTACCACCGCACAAACACTGGACTACCTGGTCTAAAAAACACACCCAATACTCTTAACTCTATTGCTTCACAAAAAATAATGGTCAGAGTCCTGAGTTCTGCGGTAGAACCAACTCCTTTGATACCAATTTTTCACGACCCATCCTCGAGACCCGTGTCGTGACTACTCCAAGTATGCCTTCCATAGGCTAAGGGATGGAGACTAGCACCAAAGGAGAAAATCCCAATAAAATGGAAGGAATTGCCATTATAAAAGTAAAAAACACAACATAGTATGCAATATAAGTAAGCACAAAGTAATACTAAATACAGAAGTAAGTGATGAAAGGTAAATGGGCCAGAATACAAACACAACTGAAAAGTACAGTACAACTGAAAACTATTACAAAAGTAAAACAGAAACCACCGAGTCATTCTCCGGGAATCCCACCTGAAGGGTGGGTATAGATGGTCTCCTCAGCACCTCGGATCCATCTGTCCGCTCTGTGTACATCCCGCCAAGTGGTCCACCTCCGGGTACCGTCCCACTCCACAAGAATCTACCACGATCAACGATGTCCGTCGTCTTCATCCAACACAACGTAGTGCGGGCATTGCCCGTGCAGGGGTGAGTATAAAGATACTCAGTAGGGACCACGAGACCCCTAACGGTCTCCCATAATCCATAAAGGATAAACCACAAAGAAAATATACAATCACGATGTATCAACCTACTCAACCTTGGTATATTCCCATACATATACCTAAGTCATCAATCCCTTTTTGGATCCAACTCTCGAGCCCAAGTATAACCTACTCCACACAGGAAAAATTCAATCACACCAACGGTAATGATTGAAATTCAAGACTTAGCTCACACAGGTATGAACAACATAGAGAGAGTAAGATATGATCAGTTGCAGCCACTCAATAATCTTTCACTAATGAATGGAAGATACCCGCAGAGACCTAAAACAGTAGTACGTCGTTGTTGTTGAACCCAGGAAGAAATTAGTCCAGTCTCATTACTGTCAAACCCATAGAGGATTTAGTCTAGCCTCATTGATGTCGAACCCATGGAGGATTCAGTCCAGTCTTATTGCTGTTGAACCCACAGAAGATTCAGTCCAGTCTTGTTGTCACTGCCAAACCTATGGAGAATTCCAGTATAGTTGTCATCGCTTCCAAACCCATAGAAGATTCGAATACCTTTTATGTTGCTACTGAACCCACGGAGGATTCTAGTATAGTTGTCCTCACTGCCGAACCCATGGAGAATTCTAGTACAATTGTCGTCGCTGCCAAACCCATATAGGATTCCAGTACAGTTGTCATCACGGCTGAACCCACGTAGGATTCTAGTACAGTTGTCGTCGCTACCGAACCCACCGAGGATTCCAGTACAGTTGTCATCGCAGCTGAACCCATGGAGGATTCCAGTACAGTTGTCATCCCTGCCGAACCCACGGAGGATTCCAGTACAGTTGTCATCATTCCCAAACCCACAGAATATTCTAGTATAGTTGTCATCGCTACCTAACACACGGAGGATTCGAGTATAGTTGTCTTCACTGCTGAACCCACAGACGATTCCAATACAGTTGCCGCCGCTGCCGATCCCACGGAGGATTCGAGTACAGTTGTCGTCACTACCGAACCCATGGAGGATTCCCGTATAGTTGTCGTTTCTTCCAAACCCACAGATTATTCCAGTACAGTTGACGTCGCTGCCGAATCCACAGAGGATTCCCGTACAGATATCATCGCTGCCGCAGCCAACTCTAGGGTTCCCGCACACAACATAGTCGATTCCGGGAGGGTTCTCTCTTTGAGCCAAGGGGTAGATAAATCAACTATATCATAGTCCATAGATGATGTATCCCAATGTTCCGTCTCGTTAAAAGAAACTCAACGCGACTGACAGCTTGTCAATCAGACGCCCGGTCTGAGAGTTATTAGCAGTTACGTTCCAGGGGCCCGGTTGGATTTCGGGTTCAATCCAACCTGGCCATACTAAAATCTCATCCAAATCCCTGTGTATAATTTCAAAAGGAACTTCTCGTAAAAATTAATCCAATGTAGTTGACCGCATGTCAATCGGACGTTCGTTCCTTAAGTTATAATCGTTTCTACTCTGAGGGCCCGGTTGGTTTTGGGTCCGAACCAACCTAGCCATACACAAAATCCGCCGAAACCTTGAGTGTAATTAACTGAAACAACCTTCTCGTTTCAATGATTCCAACTCAACTAATTTTGCGTCAATCGTAGGTCTGTATCCCAGGATATGGGTGTTTGAACGAATATGGTCCGAAAGTAGGGGGTTTGGGCCCGGTCCGCCCGGGCCAACCCAACCCGGGTCAGCCCTTACTGGGTGCGGCCCGATAGGGCACGACTCGCGAGGCCCGCCCTGACCCAGCCAAGGGGGGGTGCGTTAGCTCGTCCAGCTAGCGTGGCATTAAGCCGCGACAGCCTACTCCGGCGGTGCGCCACCATGCCGGCGTGGGGCGCTGCCGCCGCCTTCCGCGGACTACCAAACACGCTCCGGTGGTCCGTTTTTTCCACCGTCTGCGCCTATGATCATCTCGGGACCCGAACTCCACCGTGAAATCTCCAAATCACCTTTCCTATTCTGTTTCATCATCTCCCATCAATCCGTGCATAAAAAATCAACCAGCGGAGGGTTCATACTTGTTCTTCATCCTGAGCCCTCCACGCCATAAGTTTTCAATCAAAATTTAAGTATTCAAACTATAACCACACCCGAACATAACCCCACATCATATTTGAATCCCAACCCACATGAACGATTGATCCGAGGATCAACCAGGTAGAGGTTGGTCCACGCTCATCATTCATTCCTCAAAAAGGAAAGGAGAAATTCAATTCAATTCCCCTTCATTGAAATTGACATCGCACGTCGTCGAGTCGCAGAAGATGAGCGTCATGGTAGATGGAAACACAGAGAATGGCGTTGCGGAGAACATACGTCTATTCTTTCGACTTCATGGTCTGTTTTATGAGGAAGTGGTTTCACCACTCATTTCGCGGAGAAAAGAAAGGAAGGCACATCATCGTTCTTCATGGAAATGGCATTCTTCATTGAAGAGGGCATCATTCTTCATGAAAGGATGGAGATCTCTTCTAATTCCAATGGATCCACCAAAATATTTTCCAAGCCAATATTAAAATGAGGCTTTCCCCTATTTTAATCATTTTCCATGCCATTTCAAAAAGATTTAAATCCACCGAAAATAATTAATTCACTGAGTTGTCATATTAATGACCATGTGGAAGGTGGTGATTTTAACAATTAAAGAGATGTTGTCAAGAATTAATCATGGTGTTTAAGGGAGTTTAAGAGCATTATGGGGAGATGAATGGTTGGGGTTCGTGTGGGCCCCACCTAACAAATATCCACACATGGGAAGTTATTTGGGTGTGGTACCCACAAATACCTTCCCCATGGGAGGAAATAACCAACTCTCAAAATAAAATTGTGCACAACTAAATTTTATTTAAATTATGATTAAACCCCAAAAATAACTTTCAACCTGCTTGAAACGCAACTGTGGTAATGGTCCCCTTAAGTGAATACCGGTGCTTCGAGTTCATTGGTGTCCTCAGATTTTAATTCCGAGAACTGATTCAAAAGATAGAAAAACCATCACGTATGTTTACTGAATGTACCCGAACGAAACTACGGAAATTGAATCTAGTCACACCGGGCCTCGGAATCATGTGCTGTCAGAAACCGCAAACTCGTAAAATTCCAAAGTATTTAGGAAAACATTTTCCTTGAAATTTCCGGGCCTTTAAATAATGATTAATAGATCATGATACATGAGTTTGTAACATTAAAATTCCATTTAGAATATAAATATAAGAAAAATAGGTATCCTCATTTAGGTAAAAATAACTATAAAGTATCCTAATGGAATATAGGAGATTCGGGTAGAATTCCTTAAGGATTATTGACATGGTATCAGGTGTACATTAGAGTTCTTAATAAGAAAAAAAAGGTTTATCATCACTTATAAATAATTAGGGAAGTATGGTGAGGTTCTAAATCATACCCTATAATTACTTATTACACATAAAATGGAATATCATAGAGGACATTTTTGAATAACAGTGAAATGGTGAGGATTTTTTACCTTAAATATGATGGTGATAATTGCACGAAGTTAATGACCTGAATAACAAAATTATGTTCATTAATTAATAATTATAGAACCTATTATATATATATATATAATATTTAGTAAAAACTTTTTATGTTAATTTATAACTATTTTTATTTGATATGTGTTATAATTTCATTGTTCGAGTCCGATTGTTTGCTTGGTTTTAATGAGCAGTTCCTGTTTAGATAAACTTGTATGATGAAGGATGTTCCCCAGAATTGATATTATATATTATTATTGGAAATATATAAGGTTACAAGATTGAAAATTTAATTTGGTCACTTGTAGGTAAGTTGAATCATTATATGAAATAGCAGTGATAACCATTTGGGTTAATTGGTGGGCTTTGACAACAAAGTACACATTTTGTTTTATAAACCAAAAAGATGTGTAAAAAAGATTAAAGAACCATATATATGGTATAATACATATATAATGGTATTTTTCATACATTAAAATGGTTTCATGACCATAATTGAAGATGATAATGGAAATTCAGAACCCATCGTCCTTAAATGTGGTTAATTAACACATCTCATATGGTCTCTTTACTAATAAAATAAAAGATGAGTTAAAGATATATGAAAATTAATTATTCCATTAACATAACAAATTTATAGTACATGTATGGTACTGGATTTTTCAAAACATTTAGAGGAGGATATGTAAAAATAGAAAATCAAACAAATGAACTTGAAAATAAAAAAATGAAAATAAAAAGAGGAATTTATCTCTTGATTCAATATTCCATGAGATCCTAGTAAGGGGAGGGGATTTGGATTTTTTAAAATGCAAAGGGATCTTGGACAAGAGAGTGGATCTTGAGGATAGATTTGGGTAAAATATAGGAAACTGACAAGGCTTGATAGGATTGAAGAGAAGAAGGTGGAAGATGTAGTAATTATAGTGGAGGGGAGGATGCTTTTTATAATATTTAACTTATTAGTTTACTATTTTCCCAAAAGACCCAAAATAGTGATGATACCATGAAAAAAATAGTAATATGTGTATTTATGTTCGATAAAATTGAGCTTGCATTAGTAGAACATCATAATTACTCAATAAATCAATTATTTTTCATTTATCGTAAATTATCGTATTTTACTATTCATAAAAAAGTCTAGGATATTTGAAAAATACCAAAAATTCTCCCTAACCAGTTATTGATGAGTAGAATAAATAAATTAAATCCATTTTTCAAAAATTAATTTTTAAATAATAATATTTTAACATTTAATTAAAATCATAATTTAGTATAAAAACTACTTTCCAAACATTTATTTACTTATTCCAAAGTAAAGGTACATCCTACTTTCACATAAATATTATTTTTATACTATCATAAGTGAGGTTAATATTCATTAGGTTATATCAGTATTCATAAGGGTAACATTAATATTCATAAGGGTATGTTATTATTCATAAAAAATTATGTTTTTCTTTTCTCACTCCAAACATCTTACTGATCACAACTGTGAATGGTTGATTATCGTAATTCAAAACACAGAAGTTTCAAAATGATGTTTAATGATCATATAGTTTTTAAATGTTCATTGTGATGAGATTTCATGTGACCTTAGGAAATAATTCGAAGAATAAAATTTCCATTTAAAACATTAGTTTGTTACATTCTTCCCCCCTATCAAAATTTCTCCCTCTAAATTTTGTCTTTACATTATAGGACATTAACTGGTGTTGGTACTTTTCCTTCATTTCTTCCTCAATTTCCCATGATACATCATCATTCATGTGGTTCCTCTATAGTAATTTGACTAGGTGAGTGTTCATGTTATATATATCATTATCCTTATGATCCAAGATCTTCACTGGCTACTCCTTGTAAGAAAGATCATTCTTAAAATGCACCACCTTTGGATAGAGTATATGTGAAGAGTCTTGTATTTACATCCATATGATGGATACATGAAAGACATCCTATACTTTGGTCATAGTAGGTGGAAGTTCTGGTCGATATTCCACAACCTCAAAAATGATAAAGAATGTCAAAGGGGATGATGTACCTCATACATAACATCCCTTTCTTTCCAAACCACATGACCTTCTTCCATGGAGATATAAAAATAAATACCATGTTGTTTCCCTCTAGAATGGTGGGGGATCTCATTGATTTAAGATTCAAACATTCCAACTGGGTTCTAATGGGTTTTTTCGTAGAACCAGAAACATCCAATGATTCTATATCCATTTGAACCTACATTTCAAAGGTAGGCGCTCATTAGTTGTGGAATGATGAGGCTTAAGAATTTTCATTGGTCGAGATGACGGGAGTTCGAACTCATCACACCATTTTGAGGGGAATTATTGTCTACTTCGGGACTCTCTTTATAGATTTATGTTATGTTCGTGAATCCTTGTTACATTACCAAGTAAAAAAAATGAGATTTCCTTTAGATCTGACAATCAATGATTGATATGTAGGAAATTTAGAGAATGTTTTATATGTATTCGAGGTTATTAATTGATAGAGAATCATCTATATTTTTTAGAGATTATTATTCAATGGTATCCTTTGATACATAAAAGTATCTTGGTCATTATGATGACCATACTGGTTTTAAAGCCACTCAGTGGGGCACTTGAAGTTTAATGTCATTCAGGAAGACATCGATTATTTCAAAGTTGGGATCGTACCCGCAGATGGGCTACTTACGTATCCTATGTTTTTGGAAAATTAATCATAACCCACGTAGTTTGAGTAAGGGAATACGATGTTTATGCATGATTGATGGATCAAAGAAAGTTTTCATGATTACTTTTACACTCTAAGCTCACGTGAGTCATGCTCAGTGTGAGAAACAAGAGGTAATGGTGAAATCAGAAAATTGTACCACGAAAGATGCAATGATGTGGGGCTTATGTGTGTATGACTGCCCAAATAAGTGAGGATTAAGATTTAATTCAGAGAATAAATCTAAGAATAGGGTCCATAAAGTTATATGTGCTTCAAAGAGATTTGGATACTCTAATCTTGTGTCTTACTCCTAAGGAAGATTCCCAAGTTAGGAGGGGACTTATTATTGGGTTTTACTTCTGAGAAGGAAGCCTAGATCAAAATGAAATTATGACTGGTTATGAGAGATTAAGGCTGGGGCTTACTACTGAGAAGAAGGCCCAGGTTAAGGGACTTGAAAAATTAAGGGACATGAACAATTAAGAGACATGGGACTTACTTCTGAAGAGGATGCCCATATTTTACACTAGGTATTACTCATGAAATGGAAGCCGAGGTTAAGAGAATTATGTTTGGGTCTTAATCTTAAGGAGGATTCCCATATTTGGGAATTTTAATATTGGGGCTTACTCTTGAAAAGGATGCCCAGATTAGGGGACTTGGGGCTTACTCCTAAGGAGGATGCCCAAAATTAATGGGAATTATGACTGGGACTTACTCCTAAAAAGGAGGCCCTTGTTAAAGATTCTCTCATCTTTAAAGGATGAGGTTGAATGAATGAACTCTCAATATTTAGTGACATAATGATGTGTAAATAAATAGGTTTTGAGAGATGTTCCATAGAGTTCCTTTTAGATAAAGAATTAAAATCAAGAAATCATGCCATAAATGGATTTGAAGAGTGTCTTGAAGACTGAATCTTGAATAAGAGAGGTGGAATGTCATATGAGGGGTGAAATGGGCAGGAAAGGCAGCCAAAAAGATAGGGGTGTGCAAGTCCTGGCAGGCGCGTAGGTACTGCATGGGCACGCAAGTCCCTGGCTGCACAGGTATACCTACGTGGCACATGGGTACTTCCGTGACTGTTAACCAGTAGGGTAATACTTGTACAATCCTTGACCAAAGCCTTTAGAATTATCCTGAGGTACTTCCAAAAGAGGGGCGGGCAAGTTTTAATGAAGAAGTTGGGCGGCACACAAGTGTGTTCATTTCCCTTAAGGTTAAAACACGTAGGCGTGAAAGTGTTAGTGAATTATAACACTTAGACCTTACTCCTATTGTTTAGACCTTCCATTCTAGGTAATGAATTACCTTATAAGTGTTTGGAAGACCTGAAGAAAAGACTTGGGCGTTCAGAGCTCTATATCTGAATTCTCAAAAAATTCATCTTCTAAATGGGGGGCCCACCTGGGGTATTTATAGGCTCGAGAAGACCCCGGGCAGTTATCACTTAGGGCGAGAAAGTCACTTGCGCGACCATTAGGCGGCGTGCAAGGATACGTGCACGATAGTAAGGGAACTTGCACGACCCTAGGTCCTTTGACTCATTTTTCATTCCTTTGTAGATTTTTGATGTTTTCTTCAAAGGATGAACACATTGTGCTAAGTCATTTCCCTTTCCATTCTTTTAGACAATGTGATGAAAATGAGGGTCAACAAAAGTCCCCCCATCAGAGTTGGATCTGAAAGAATAATGATGTGACTCTGAGGAAAAGAACAAAATCAATGGGAAAGAGGCGCGCAAGTGCGAGTCACGCAGGGCTGTAGCACGCTGGCTGTAGGTGCGCAGGTGGCTGGCCTAGCGTATATATATTCGCTCATTTGTCACGCATCGCACCAAACTTCCGATTTTTGAGCTCTCGCCGCACAAGTCATCTCTGTCGCGCAAGTTTCTCTATTTTCTGCTTTTCCATTGTTGTCACGCTGCAGTCAAGGTATCTGGACCTGCGTGGTGATAATTGCGTGCCAAATACTTGCACGACACATTATATTTGCGTGACACATCCACACTTGCGTGCCTTAATGCCTTTTCCATTTTTTCGGAATTCCTTCACAAATTTTATGAAAATTAAACCCATTAAAAAGTTAATTTATTCAACCTTTGTGCAGATTCATTGGCTCCCAAGAGAATTGGTATAGCTGATGAATTCGAAAGCAAGCGACTTGATGATATGATGAGTATCATTGTCCATGATTATTATACCGTCTGCGACAGCACTCTCTCAGATTTGGATAAGTATTTGAAGAATTATCATCGCGACTTCCCCCAAAGAATCTACATGCCTCTGTATGGTCATGGTCATCTACAAGGAGTCAATGTTCTAGATACAAAGAACTATAAGCATGAGATGCAGCTGCACTGCTACTCCTCTATTTCAGTTATGATGTGCATTATGAGCAACAACAATGGTGTGAACTTTCAAATATTTCCTCCATGTCATTTCCTTGAAGATATGAAAATGGTAAACGCATGGGCTGAAATGTTTTCCGGTGTCGGTTGGTGGAGAGAAGACAACCATGACATTAGAACAATATCTGAATAGAGCAATATCTCCAAATGGCTCTTTACTTCCAATGCTTCATTCTCAAATCCATGTATCCATCTTCCAAGTCTCTTGGATAGAAACAGAGTCACTATTTGATCAGTAGAAAATTTTCTCAAACCGCTCTCAAGAACATCCTTTTACAATTGTTCCAAGAAGAGATGGTATCACTGCATCTCTTATTGTATCAAGTTGAATGAATGAATTCCAGGTGGTTTCTGATGAAGATCGGGATGCCGTAAGTAAAATAAAGACTTATGTTGATAGTCTTATGTAATTTATTGAAAAAGAGAAGAGGCTCCAATCTATGTATGTCCCTCTAATTCTTGTGCATAAAATGGAAAGAATGCTTTCATCTTCAATCACTTGTTCACGTATTTTCCTGCTACCTGCTTTAAATTTTACCTAAGCCAATGGGCCTAGTAAGAATAGTTTGATTTTTACTAGGATTATTATAAATAACTCTACAAACATTGAATATTTTAATTTCTCAATATTACCTAAATCATTAAAAATGTATGTTTAGTGATCTGGAACTTGACTTTTATTCACAGTTCCCTTGTCTTTTGGGGGAAGTTTAAAGTCATGCACATTGGACATAAAGAGGCTAACGTTTAAGGTCAAAATAGATTAAAACTAACTCAATTCATTGAAAATTTATCTGAAAACATATTATCATACTCAAGTATGAGGGAAAATATGTAAACTATAACTTAAGGAAATTTGAATCTCAAGAATGATATGAAAAAGAGATAAAAATCATTAGAAGAAGTAGTTCCCAAGAATGAAGTTACCATTATTTAACAAACCCATTAGGGGGTTGAATTATGTAGGGCCACCTAAGGGCATTGGCTGCATAGTCAAATAAATAGCATCTTTTTGCTGATAGGTCCGTTATATAGACTAATTATGCAAGGCCACCTAAGGGCACGTGCTACATCGTCAGGCAAAAGAACTCTCTGAAATTTACTTTCCTAGTGATAAATAGCCAGTGAATGTTTATGAAGATTCAATTTTTCCAAAGTATAGTGTTTTCTGTATGGAAAGGGTACTTGAATATGGAGAAGATATTTCCAAACAAGATTATTGAATAAATAGATGGATATCACTCCTACAAAGGTCTGAACCAAACATAGGGAAGGAGAATATAAACTATAGACTTGAACACTTTCAGATCATGAAAATCTATATGGGACAAATATGTTAAGGATGGCTATTTTTTGCGGATCTCTAAATATTATCAAGAAAAATAAAGAGAAAAGAGGTTTTCCTCCTAAGAATGAAGTTACCACTATTTAACTAACCCGTTAAGGGGTTGAATTATGTAGGGCCACCTAAGGGCATTGACTGCATAGTCAACTAATAGCATCCTTTGGCTGACAGGTCCATTATGTAGACTGTTTATGCAAGGCCGCCTAAGGGCACGTGCTGCATGGTCAGGCAAAAGAACTCTCAGAATTTCAGGCCTTTTGTGATTAGAAGTTAAGAAAATGGTTATGAAGATCTGAAAATATTTAAGGTTAGGATTATGACACATAAAGATGGGTATTTTCCAATGTATGTAGAGATACATAGATCAATGCTAACCATAATCATGTTGTGACTGGGTCCTGAATGGAAATGTTGGACTTTACTACATATCCCATAAGGATGGGAATCAATCCATAAGAAGTTCCTGAACTATAGTTTAACGTCCTATGGGACAAAAGGATTGGAGATATCAGTTTTGGGTCATAGAGCTTGGACCATTATAAGATATACACAGTGTGTGTTTTTATGGAGACTTTTCAGCCAGGGGACTGAAAGAGGAATTTGGGGTTAGGCCCAAAGGACTTGGGGATGGATTTGAGGGACAATCGAATGCTCCTACGTATCCCATAAGGATGTGAATCAATCAGATGTAGTTCTAGAACTATCCTCAGTACAAATTAGGTTCGTACATGTGAAGGGTGAAAGGGTATTTTAGTGCAATTATGGTTTAACACAAGATAAAAGGTTCGGGTAATGCCATGTTTCCACCTAGTATTTGAAATGAAACATGATTGAAAATTAATGTAAATAATGATTCCCTATCAGGAGAGGGTATCAAAGAATATTGTAGTTTATTGTCATACTGAACAAAAAAGTGTTGTACAGTTTAACATCGTATAGCTTGGATGAAAGTGAACCAATGTAAAGATATTTATTCTAGGGGCGGTTTCACGAATCAACATCGTATGAGATGGAGATGAACCGATGTGAAGAGATTGGTTTTGGGATTGAACCTTGGGAGGTTTCCTACGTACCCATCCTAGAAGGAAAGGATCAAAGTCCACGTAGTTCAATTAAATAATGAATTAGTGGTCAAGTTGTCCTTGGGGACAACGACCTAAAAATAGTGTTGGAACTTACACATGGTTAGTAGCCCAGAGAGAGTGTTATGGTTGAAGTTTTCTCTAAGCTCACGTGATTCATACTCAGTGTGAGAAACAAAAGGTAGGAATTGCCCTAACAGTGCACAATTTAATGTCATGTATGACATATGAAGAGACTATGCAGTTTAAAGTCTTGCAATTAAGACTAAAGAGTACACCATTTAACGTCATGTTGGACGTATTAGGGACTTTTTCACAGTTTAACGTCATGTTGGACGAAAAAGGGATGATACAGTTTAGCGTCATGTTGGACGTAAGTGCCAATAGTTTAAGGTCGTATGCATGGACCATTGATTATACAGTTTAACATCTTGTTGGACGTAAGGGACTTCTATATAGTTTAACATCATATAGAAAGGACGATGAAGGGGGCACAATTTAATGTCATGTTGGACGAAAGTGCGAATAGTTTAAGGTCATATGCATTGACCCTGGACGGTGTAGTTTAACATCATGCTAGACATGAGAGAAATTCAAATAGTTTAAGGTCGTATGCATAGACCTTAGCAATATTTTGTGTTCATACAATATATTTCTTCAGAAATCTAGCATTGGTTGGAGTAGTTATGAGTTATACATCCATTGAGATTAATGAATAAGCTCCATTGGAGTAGACCTTATGTATTGATTAAGGTCCTTCCCATTTTGGCTCATGCATGGGAGGTTTATTTCTTGGTATCATTGGAGTTCTAAGAACTAATACCAATTATACCTGAGTGAATGAATGAAGATGAAATTTTTTGTTGAAAGCTCGTGCTATTCGATTCTGATAGACTTCCAAGTGGTGCAAAGTGAACAATCTTTTCTCATCTAACCGTTCAAATTCATTCAATGACTTTTGATATTGTTCATCTGTAGATGACTGATCACCAATGGCTACTCTGAGCGAGGGTAGTTGACCTTAAATGGGCATGACGGCTTCCATTTCATATACCAGTGAATATGGAGTTGATCGTGTTGTAGTGCGGGTGGTTGTCTGATAATCCCATAAAGAATGAAAGTGTTAATCAGGCCATGATTTATTATCATTATCCACCATATTTTGCAGTATATTTGAAAGAGTCTTATTGAAGGGTTCTATCTGGCCATTGGCCGCTGCATGATATCGAGATTAATGGTTGGATTTGATGTTGTATTCTTGATGAAACTTCTTAACCTTGGATGAATAGAAGATGGTTCCATTGTCCATGAATATGGTATGAGGGACACCAAATCTGTTTATATTGTTAGTCTTGATGAGGCTAACAATTAATTTAGAACTTATTTCCTTGAGAGGTTCTGCCTCTGCCCATTTGGAAATGAAATCAGTAATAGTAAGAATATACTTAAACTTCTTGGCCGTAGCTGAAGGGTAAGGTCCCACCACATCCATTCCCCATGTGGAATATGGCCATGAGTATTTAGCTATATGAAGAAACTCTGGAGGTTGATGAATGAAGTTGGAATTTACTTGGCATGAATGATACTTCATTGTGAAATCAACACAATCTTGTATCATTGAATGTCAAACGTATCCAAGCCTTCGAATCTGATCAGACAGTCTATGTCTAGACTGGTGGGCACCACAGACTCCTGCATGCACTTCTTTCATGACAGCCACTGTCTCTTCACCATCAATGCATCTGAAAAGAACTCCATCAAAACCACATTTGTAGATAATTTTCTCTAGGTGACCCGGGCTATCATAAACAGTAAAATTGACAACACGTCGCTAGATTTGTTCTTTCTCGGCTCTATCAGGTGGAAGTGTTCCATTTTGAAGGTATTCCCTGATAGGTGACATCCACCCTGTAGTTTGAACATACGGTTCTGTAATGGGACTAATTTCATTAATTTCCTCTGTTTTGATTCGAACATAAGGTGAAATTGCATGATGGTTGGAAATACTGATGGTTGTCTCGTCCTGATTTGGATCTTCCAGAGCTGTGGCTATATTAGCCAGTGCATCGGCATGAGCATTTTGTAATCGCTGGACATAAGAAAATGTTGGTTCTGAAGGAAATTATGCCCTTAACTCTCTGACGTTATCATACAAAGGGATTAGTTCTTCTTTTCTGATGGCATAATCCACAGTGACTTGTTTGATTTCCAGGTCTAAATCACCTTTCACCTTTAAGTGATTCACTTGTGCTTGAACAGCAAATTCCAAGCCTGCGATGAGAGCTTGGTATTCTGCTTCATTATTGGTACCACCTTCCCACAATAATAAGGAATAAGGTAACACGACCTTTTCTAGAGAAATGATCACAATTCCTAAGCCAACATTGTTGAATTTATGATTTTCCATTTTCCTCCCTGTTGGACTTCTGGAAGCTCCATCAAAATAAATTTCCCATAACTGAGGACTTTCTTGAATAGAGAAGACTTCTTCATCAGGGTGTTCAATATCTGAATATGTGTCTTCCACTGAACGGTGTTCAGCCAGGAAATCAACTAGATCATGGCCCTATATTGCCTTTTGAGACACATACTGAATGTAAAATTACTGCACAATAACTGCCCACCTTGCCAGATGTCCTGTAAGCATTGGATGACTAAGGATGAATTTGAGTGGATTATTGCGAGATACCAATTGGACATATTGATGTTGCAGGTAGTGTCTCAACTTCTGAACTGCAAAGATTAATGCCAGGCAGCACTTCTCAATACTTTAATACCAGGTTTCTACTTCATGCATAGTCCGACTGAGGTAGTAAAGGCTGTTTTCATTCCCAGCATCATTCTTCTGAGAAGGAAAGGAACCCAATGATCACTCTAAAGCTGTCACATAGAGGATAAGTGGACTTCCTTCAATAGGTGGAATTAGTACCGGTGGACTCAAGACGTATTTCTTGAGAATATCAAATGATTCTTTACATTCTTAGGTCGACTAGTAAGTGACTCCCTTCTTCATCAATTTGGTGAAGGGTAAAATTTTTCCTACCAAATTGGAGATGAAACGCAGAATGTAGGCTAAGTGTCCTTGAATTCCTCTTAATTATTTCAAATTTTGAGGAGGTGACATACCCAGGATTGAATTTTTCTTCTCCGGATCGACTTCAATACCATGATGGCATACAACAAAGCCGAGAAATTTTCCTGAGGTTACCCCAAAACCACATTTTAAGGGGTTCATCTTCAAATTATGTTGTCGAAGCTTGAAAAATATGACATCCAAATCAGACAAGTGATTAGAAAGTTGTTTGGATTTTACCACCAAATCTTCCACATATCATTCAACAAACTTCCCTAAAAAGGGTTTGATGATACGATGCATTGCACTCTGATATGTTGCACCTGCATTCTTTAAGACAAAGGGAATTACCTGGTATCAAAACACACCCTGAGGGGCTCTGAAGGCTGTGGATTCCTCATCTTCTGGGGCCATTCGTATTTTATTATATCTGGACAATCCATCCATGAAGGAAAGTGCTTCATATCCAGCTGTTGCATCAATTAAAAGTTTTGTAATCGGAACTGGGAAATCATACTTAGGACAATGCCGATTAAGATATCTGAAATCGATGAAAACTCTAATTTTTCCATTCTCCTTCATCACAGGGAAAATATTATCCAACCACTTGGGATATTGAACTTATCTGATGAAGTTAGCTTTGATAACCTTATCCACTTTAGATTCAATTTTGGAAGCATAAGTTGGGTGTGTTCTTCTCAAAATTTTCTTAAATACTCGATGTTCTTCTGGTAAACCCAAATAATGAGTAGCAACATCAGGTTCAATCCCGGGCATCTCTGTATAATTCCAAGAAAATATGTCTCGATTTTTCTTTAAAAAGGAAATATACATCCATTTTTCTTCAAGAGTCATTGCCACACTGATTAAAGTGGGGCGTTGATCTTCTTTTTTACCCAGATTTATTTCCCTGAGTTCATCCACGGTGGTAGAGATACCCTCTTCAAATGATGGAGGAGCATCTCTGAGATCATTCTCTTCTTCTTCAACATGTGTTATTTCTTCCGTTTTGAATTGCATAGTAGATGATAAAGAAGAATTTCAATGATAAGAAGAGATGTTAAAATTTGAACATCTTGAAGAAGAAGCTTCCATTTCTGACTCGATTGATGATGAAGGGTCTTCCTTGGGAAATAAAGAGGAGTTGATAGATTGAGAATCAACATCATTATTCACCTCCTATGTTTCTATAACTTCTTCTGGCCTGATTGGAAAAGTATAGACTTTTTGGATTTCAGTAGATGAAATAAAGACGTCACCATTTGGTCTCTAATCACTTCTTGATGGGTTACCAATTTCTCCCATGTTATCTGGCTCAATTTCCATAATTGAAATTATGGATCTTTGCATAGGTGTATTTTTATTTGGGTCTATCTTGTCAAATTGACTAATAGGAAACACATAATTTGTACTCGCATGTGTAAATGGATTTACTAGAATCTTCTCCAAACCATATGGAGCATTACCTTTGGTAATATCCTTGGTTGTCGATTTATCCTTTCCCTTCATGTGATAGAATTCCGCCTTAATGTATTGAGACTCACATGTCTTGAACGGGGCCTTATCACCATAAAGTGTCCCAACATGGCCATCGAAACAATACTTGAGACATTGATGGTATGATGAAGGGTTAGCCGCATGTTGATGTAGTCAGGGTCGTCCAAGCAAGATGTTGAAGGCTGAGTCTTGACCAACAACCATGAAATCTAAATTGGATACAAGATCTCCAAACAGAGTTCTGAGTGTATCTTCGCCCAGTGTTTCTTGTCCATTTTTATCATATCATTGTAACATAATACTAGAAGGAGATAAATCAGATTTCGTGAGGCCCAATCGATGAAGAGTATGAATGTTCATGAGGTTGACTCATGAACCATTATCAATGAAAGCTCTTCAGACGTCTACGCCATTGACCTTGCCAGATAAGTACAAAGGTCTAATAAGTCCATGAACGACATAATTTTCATCTTTATCAATAAAAGATATTACTGCATGGCATTCTGCGAGAATATTCTCTATGTGATAGACTTCAGCTACAGTAATTTCAGTTTTAAACTCCTGAGGACTTTAAAAAGCCTCAACGAGTGCTTCCTGAAGATCCTTTGATAAATTCAAGGCATCCATAATTGATAACATGGTTGGTACATGGGCTAGGTGTTTCAATATATCATACTTTTATATCTAAAGGTCTGCGATTCCCAACAGGAACATGTGGTTTAGCAGGTGCCTTAGATGTTGATGTTTTGGAAGTTGATGCATCTTGTATCAGGATAGGAGTTGGAAATATTCATGGCATTGGAATATTAGACTGATTAGATCCATTTACTTGCTAAGAGGAAGAAGATAGAAACTTCAACCAATCTTCCAGAATAACTGTTTCAGGACTGAATTTGCTATTGGTGGAAGAACTTTCTTGTTCTTGTTAAGCTCGCTGAAGGGCTCTACCACGAGTTTCTGCTATATACACAGTTCTAGTAGGGGTAGAATTTAAATAGTGGCTTCTGAAAGATCCACGTCTTCCCCTATATCCTGATCCTCTGGAACATCCTCTAATTCTTGTATTTGATATAGGTAATTCGGGCTCATCTGAATCGAAACTGCAACTAGCATATGGATATTTTAATTGAATCATATTAATAGAACCAAAAATCAACTCTTTATCCGATGAAGACTCTTCCTGATTAGCCTTTTTAGGATGTTCCATTTGGTGGGACGGTGCCCATAGCTTTGAAGTAGATGGCATGATATATTCCAGAGTCAGAGATAGCTTAGGCTTTGACACATACTTGTCTTATTCTGATTTCTCCTTCTTGGAATTGTGTCATTTCTTTGAGGATTTTCCCTCTGATGAAGAGGGTTTTGCGGTGGCATTCATGGAAGAAGGCACAATTGGTTTCCTCAATTGTGTTCTCAAAATAGCATGAGTTCGGATTATTGTCTTTCTGACCATCCAATCATCATGTTTTTGTGCATTTTTTCTTTTGACTTCGTGCCACTCACCTTCCTCCTCTGCATCTGTAGCAGCAACACATGCTACCTGGGCTGAAGAGCCTTTTAGTTTGACCTATCCCAAGTTGACAACTTTTGCAGGAGGTCCTTGAAAAAAAATTCCTCAATGGGATGCCCCATCATCTGATGAAACATGAAATAGTTGGGAAGATATTCATGTCCTTCATTGTTTGGCCTCTTGTGCCTTGGTAATTGAACCAAATTATTTTTGCAGAACCGAAATGAAATAACCAGGAACTTGTTCATTTCAGAATGAGTAAACTTTTCTTTTCAAATCCGCAAATATTTTTCGTCTTTGATCTCTTTGATCATCTTGACGAAACGGCCTCTGTTGCTGATGCTCAAGAGGTGGAGCCCTTCAGGAAGATGAAGGTTTTGAAGTTGAAGCAGGTACATGTACTTGCTTAAGCATAACTGTAGCAGTCTCTGCTTTACCTATTCTCCTTCCTAGAGCTGATGGAATTACACGAGATTTAGCCTTAGTCTGTATAAGAGAATCTTGAATCTCTTGAGCGATTGAAGTAAGGTCTTGAAACCCTCCTGTGTATTTCACAGGGATCATCGGTGTGCGTAATTAGTCACGCAGAATTGCCACACATATTGGCAACAGTTCCACTTGAGGGAGTGTTAAACTCATGGAATATGTTAATCCCTTCCAGCAAGCAATGAAATCAGAGACTATTTCATTATCCCTTTCCTTACAGTTTGTATGATCGAAAACAGTTTTCTTTGGAAAATTTGATCGGAATTGAAGAAGAAATCATTGACGGAGATATTCCCATATAGTAATTGACTGGGATTTCAACCTTGTGTACCAGACAAAGGCTGGACCTTTCAGGGTTTGCACGAAGCATCTGAGTTTCACTGCATCCTGCTGCTCCGGATTTCCCATCATAGGATCACAATAAGACACGTAATGCATCAAATTCTTTTCAGGATCACCTGGTCCATTGAAAATAGAGAATACAGGGTTTCAAAAATTTGATGGGGGAGGGATTGCATATACCCATTCAGGGTAAGCTCTCTTTTCTGGTTGAACCTGAGCACGCTTTACCTCCATAGCTTCCAATCGAGCTGTTAATGACTCAATAGTAGTTATTATCTTTTGAGAAACACCTGGTTGAGCTTGAACTTGAACAGGTGCACTAACTGGAGTTTGGACATGTAGGGAAGCTGGTACTGCAACTAATGGTAGAACAGCCAATTGTTGTTGCACTTGACCCATAGGATTAGACCTGTGAGGGTGTACTGATAAAGGAGGATATTGTTGATCCATCTCAATAGCTGAAACAAACACTATTGGCTGACTGACTCCAACATGCTTAGGAGGAAGACTACCTTGAAGTAGTTCTGCGTTCAACCTCCTCAATTATTTCATTTCTTCCTCTTGTTGCACAAATCTTTTCTCTAGTGAGAGCGATTGTCCTTCTCCAGAAGAAGGATATGTAACCAAATTCATTCCCTTACCCTTTTTTGATCCCTTTTGGAGAGGGGGAAGTGGGTTATTTGAAAAAAAACTTAGATTTTGGGTAAACCTTTGATTTCATGTACGCACACCTTCTTCATTTGTGTCTGTGTGTACAACTTCTTGAACATGAACCTCTTCATCTGATCCCTCTGAGGGAGACTCATCTGGTGGATCAGCGACAAAAGAATTGATGACATTAATTGAATCATAATGCATTGCATCTCTTCCATCAGCGTTTCTGTGATATTGTCTTCTGACATGCCCCTAACGAGACATTGTCTTTTGTTGGTTTGATCCCTCAGGAACTTCTTGTCGAACCGTAATTTGGAGAGAATATCCTAATAATTTGGCTCTTCGTTCCTCTTGAGGATTCTTCCCCAATCGAGAAAAGACTGACTTTCTATGAGGAGGGCGTTGATGATTGGAAAAAGTTCCCTGTCCGGTGGACTGGGGCTATTCCTGCTATCTTTGCTCAACTCCTCAAATCATATTTGTTGATTCCGAGGGTTGTTTTAAAAGAGTCCCCAATCTGGAAAGCTGGGGTGGCTCTTGACATGATATGTCTGAGACTTTCTTAAAATTTCTCCTAATGTTACGGACATTAGTCCGGAAATTAGCTGGATGCATCAATATACATCCACTTTTATCACCTGGCTTGAAAGACCGTTGGATGATTTCCGACACTTCTGTCACATGATGATGTTCTTGCTCCATACGAGAGGACTGTTAAATATTCTTGTTTGCTTTATGCATGAGTAATTCAACAACTTGTTCTATGTATTCTTGATTTTGAGAGGAAATAGTTTTAGCATGTTCTTGGGAAATCCTTTGATTACAAACAAAGCCAGTTGATTGTGGCCGGCCACGGGCAATAACTTTTCATGAGACCATTTTCGGTGGGCACTACTGACTAGAGAGAACAGTGAAATGTAGTTCTCCATGAACACCCTATCCTCTGACATGAATACCATATGGGGCATTGGAAAATAACTAGCTAAATCTTCTTAGTGCACCAAGGCATGAATGCTGAAGGGCTCTCTACTCCTTTTCAGCCTTCGGATATCGAGAAACTGATAGAGATTCCAAATCAATCTGACATTATAACCCTTATATTATCTTAACATTATTTTCATATTCATCATAATATAATACAATATTTTTAACTAAGAAATAGTTTTCCATATGTTGAGACAAATATCATGAATTTTATCTTCCGTTAACATCTCTGGAATGACATAATGAGAGTCATCCAGAGGCCAAAACATGACTGGAAATTCACCTTTCGCCAGTTGTTTTCTCATGTTCAGCATTTCCTCCTTATCTTTCAATAAATATTATTCTACATGAATTGACTAGATATGGTGCTTCCTTGTTGCTTTATCGGATTCAACAAGATTGGTAGAGAAATAACTGATCAAACTAGAAGATGCATGACTTTGGGTGGTTCGGAGACTAACCTACACCCTAGGTTATCTTATGATTGAGAAAGTATTTCACCTGCTAGCGATGAAGCATCAGACATGACTGGTTTCGCATTTTCAAGTTCCTCATGATAAGAGGGCTTTCTCAGCACTACATTGTCTACTAGAGAATTTTCTGGGCAATGTGCATCACTACTGCGGAGAGGACTTTCGCAACGAAATTCATCATCATGGGGAGGACCACCATGGTGGGTTACAACAAAAGATGATATTTCTTGCTCCTTGGACTTCTAAACACACAGAAGGTTCATGTTTCTCTCATTTGAAGATGAATCTTCGAGATCGACCGAATTGTCATGAAGTAAGCCTTCATGAGGAAGTTTCTGTTGAAGACCTTCGGAATTTCTGTTCCCACTATTGGGAAATGAGGGAGTAAAATCTTGAATCCCAATAGATAACTGTCTAAGGGCTTCAAGAACTCCAGCATCGAGCAAGGCCTTGTTACAGATTGGTTCTTGATCTCTTGACTGTGCTGGGCGGGTCTTCTTCTTAGAAGATTTCTTACTCGCCTTGGAAACCACTTGTTAATAAAAGTGGCTGCTCATAGCATGTGTATGTTCCTGATCAGGAGAGTTGGCCAGGTTAGGCTGGCGATCTCTACTCAAATCAGGTGTATGTGCCAGACTTGGTTGTCTCTATGATATGAGGGAGTATTACCCAAAACCCTCTTGGACTAAAATTGATGTGTGTGTCTGTTCTGGAGTGAATTATTGATGTGTCACTCCATTGGTAGGGATAGATTAATGTGTCTTTCCATAAGATGTTGCTGAAACTGTTATAATATCATGGAAAGTATCCAGAATATGAGCAGGGATTTTCTTCTTCTCTTTCACCATTGATAAAATATGCTTGGTGATTCAGATGTCGGAACGGGGATATACGTCCATTCTGTTATTGGAATAGGCATATGTGGCTGCTCATGTCCTCCTTTTCCTATCAGTGAATCCTGACATTACTCAAGTGTGGGGGAAGAAAGTTGAGTCTTCCCCCTATTTGTCACCGGAGCTTTCCAACTGACGTCTCTGTGTGCTACCAAGAGAGACTGTTTGTAAGCTTGATCAATACTAGCAGTTGTATGTTCCTGCTGATTGCACTTCACCAAACGTGGTTGACGAGCTCCATCACATGTAGTCAAACGAGCCTGCTGACTAGCTGATGATGTATAAACAGGTGTATGTTCCTGCCTATATTACTCCACCAGAATTGTCTAGCGGGAATGGCGTGATGCTACCAGACGAGTATGCTGGACAGCGGAATTAAAACGACCAGGTGTGTGTGCCCGATCGTTGTTTTCCACCAGGATAGGTTGGTGGACTTTTTCGGAGATGGTAGAGATGAGAACATACTCACTGTTAACTGGATTTCCCCTCTGGCGATTCATCTTTCCTGCTCGGGTTCGAAGAACCTGAGCCGAATGCCTGGAGTCGGTACCCTCATCATGTTGATAGCGCACTGCCGCACGAGTCTGGCGGTGATTGTTGATAGGATACCTTGGGGAAAAAACTTTTCTTCTTGAATTAAGGCCCTGAGGGACCTGCTCATTCACCACCCCAGAATAACGGAGCGAATGGTGATTCCATTTCGGGTATAACGACCCGAAACGGTTGGAGATGGTGGTTAGCACTGCCTGCGTCTTGATCACTGGTCGTCGCTGTCCGGATGACCAGGGTGATTTTTTCGCTTGGAGGGCCTGTCGTGCAGCCTCTAGAGTTGGGATGGTACCATGTTGACGGTAATCCTTAACTAGTCTGATTCATACCCAACGTTGAAGGCGCTGAGTAGGTGATTTCATCCTCAGAGCGGATGACGATCCAGTAGGAGTAGCAGTAGTGGAATTCGCAGCAACGGTATTCACAGGTGTGAACATGAGAGCAGCCATTTCTTAGAAAGGAGAAAATCTTGGAAAAGAGTGCATGTTTGATATAAAAGACGTACACAAGATAAATTCAGCCACTACATCTTTTGGATGAGCACATATGTCAATGATTGTTTTTTTGGCCCTCTCATTGAGTTTTAAATAGGGGCCTAACAAATAATTAAAACATCATATTAAATTGGTTAAGGATTCACGTCGGGTTCACCAATTTTTTCCCTCTAGAATGGGGGACGAACTCATTGATTTAAGATTCAAACATTCCAAGCGTTTTCTAACGGGTTTGTTCGTAGAACCGGAAACATCCAATGATTCCATATCCACTTGAACCTACTTTCTAAAGGTACGCACTCATTAGTTGTAGACTGATGAGGCTTAGGAATTTTCATTGGTTGAGAGGATGGGAGGTCCGACTCATCATACCTTTTTGAGGGGAATTATTGTCTACTCCAGGACTCTCTTTATAGTTTTAAGTCATGTTCGTGAATCCTTGTTACATTACCAAGTAAAAAAAATGAGATTTCCTTTAGATAAGACAATAAAGGATTGATATGTTGGAAATTTATAGAGTCTTTTATATGTATTTGAGTTTAGTCATTGATAGAGAATCATCTGAATTTGTTAGAGATTCTTAGTCAATGGTATCCTTTGATACATAAAAGTCTCTTGGTCATTATGATGAACATACTGGTTTTAAAGCCACTCAGTGGCGAACTTGAAGTTTATTGTCATTCAGGAGGACATGGATTATTTCAAAGTTGGGATTGTACCCGCAGATGGGATACCTACGTATCCTTTGTTTTTGGAAAAGGAATCTGAACCCACATAGTTCGAGTAAGGGAGTATGATGTTTATGCATGATTGGAGGCTCAAAGAAAGATGTCATGATTCCTTGTACACTCTAAGCTCACGTGGGTCATGATCGGTGTGAGAAACAAGAGGTATTGGTGAAATCAGACAATTGTTCCACGATAGATGCAATGATGTGGAGATTATGTGTGTATGACTGCCCAAATAGATGAGGATTAAGATTTACTTTAGAGAAGAAATATAGGAATAGGGTCCATAAAGGTATATGTGCTTCATGGAGATTTGGATACTCTATTCTTGGGGGTTACTACTAAGGAAGATTCCCAAGTTAGGATGGGACTTATGATTGGGTTTTACTCTTGAGAAGGAAGCCCATATCAAAAGGAAATTAAGACCGGTTAAGAGAGATTAAGGCTCGGGCTTACTCATGAGAAGAAGGCCCAGGATAAGGGACTTGAAAAATTATAGGACTTGGGGATTACTCCTGAATAGGATGCCCATATTTGAGAATGTTTCTTACTTTTGAAAAGGAAGCCTAGGTTAAGATAATTATGGTTGGGCTTACTCCAAAGGAGGATGCCCATATTTGGGAATTTTAAGATTGGGGCTTACTCCTGAAAAGGATGCCCAGATTAGGGGACTTGGGGCTTACACCTAAGGAGGATGCCCAAAATTAATGGGAATTATGACTGGGACTTACTCCTGAAAAGGAGGCCCATGTTAAATATTATCTCATCTCAAAGGATGAGGTTGAATGAATGAACCCTCAATCTTTAGTGGCATAAAGATGTGTAAATCACTAGGTTTTGAGAGATGTTCCACAGAGTTCCTTTCAGATAAGGATTTCAAATCAAGAAATCATTCCATAAATGGATGTGAAGAGTGTCTTCAAGACTGAATCTTGATTAGGAGAGGTGGAATGGCATAAGAGGGGTGAAATGGGTGGGAATGGAACCCAAAAAGATAGGGGCGCTCAAGTCCTGGCAGGCACGCAGGTACTGTGTGGGCGCGCAAGTCCCTGGCCGAGCAGGTATACATGCATGACACATGGGTACTTGCACGATTGTTAACCAGTAGGGTTATACTTGGGCGATCCATGACCAAATCCTTTAGAGTTATCCTGAGGTACTTCCAGAAGACAGAAGCGCAAGTTTTAATGAAGAAGTAGGGCGGCGCACAAGTGTGTTCATTTCCCTTAAGGGTAAAACACTTAGGTGAGAAAGTGTTAGTTAATTCTAACACTCAGACCTTACTCCTCTTGTTTAGACCTTCCATTATAGGTAATGAATTACCTTAGAAGTGTTCGGAAGACCTGAATAAGAGACTTGGGCGTTCGGAGCTCCATATCTGATTTCTGGAAAAATTCCTCTTCTAAATAGGGGGCACAGTGGGGATATTTATAGGTTGGAGAAGACCCAGGGCGGTTATCACTTAGGGCGTGCAATTCACTTGTGCGACCATTAGGTGCCACACAAGTATACATTCGCGATATTAAGGGAACTTGTGCGACCCTTGATCCTTTGACTCTTTTTTCATTCCTTTGTCAATTTTTGATTTTGTTCTTCAAAGGATGAATCAGATTGTGCTAAGACATTTCCCTTTCCATTATTTTAGGAAATGTGACGAAAAGGAGCGTCAACACATGTCTCCAACATTAAAATAAAGGTCGTGTGGATGATTGTCTACATAAATCTTCTATAAACATTGGCCTAAATTAATGTTTTGCTGAATGGTCTTCACCATCTCCACCATTTCTTTTACCATTTTATTTCCTAACTACATACGACAACTGACTTCATCCCAACATGCTAGTGTTCTTCACCTTTTACCATAAAGGGATTAATATGGTTCAATTTAGATCCTTGAGTAGAAACTATTTTTGTAGGATAATTCAACTAGTGGAAGATGGTGGTCCCATCCTCCTACGAATTCCATTGAACTTTCTCTGCACTTGTCTTCCAGTGTCTGAATAGTCTCCTCAGATTGGGCATCAGTTAGAGGATGATAGGTCGTACTGATGTTCACATCAATTCATAGACCATGTTGGACACTTTTACCGAACATCGAGGTGAATCTTGGATCACAATCGAATACAACACATAGTGGTACTCAATGGAGCCTTACCACATCATTGATATATATCCATTCATGTTGATCTAATGAGAAGTCCATTAGAATCATGATAAATTGAGTTTTCCTTGTAAGAAAATCCTCAATGACTGATATAGCAATGTTTCCTTTAGATGTCCTTGGATTTCTAGTGACAAAGTCCATGGTAATTTTCTCCCACATCCATGTTGGTATTAATTGTGGTTACATAATCCCTATAGACACATGTCTTTAATTATTCACTTGTTGAAAAACCAGGAGCACTGATGTATACATAGCAAATCTACTTCATCATATTGTCCCACACAAATATTCTCAGAGATCTCGATACATATTTCTGCTACCTGGGTGAATAGAGAAGGTCAAGCTATGTTCATCATTCAAAATCACAATCCTTATCTTAGGATAGGATGGTACAAAAAATTGTGACACAAATATTATAACTCCTTCCTCATATATTTTGATCGTTATATATTTTCCATAATTAACAACTTCCACCCTTTTTAAAATTTCAACATCTTTTCATTGAGAATCATTTATTTTCTCCATGATGGATGGTTGAGCAATAATTTGAGAAGGATTTAAGATGTTCCTCCCATAATTATTCCCATTTTCATCCTCAGAATATCTATTAATAACTGATCCATTTCAATTCTCATCATTCAAAATTATGCATTATTTGTTTTACTTAGAGCATCTTCCACCGTATTGGCCTTACCGAGATAGTATTTGATTGAAAATCATAATCCTTGATGATTTCTGTCCTTCATCAGTGTTTCATATTAATCTCTTTTTGTTTGAATATATTTTTCATACTCTTGTGGTCAGAATATATCTAACACTTCTTTTCATATAGATAATGCCGCCATATTTTTACTGTGAAGATCACTACTACCAACTCTAGATCATGCGTAGGATAGTTCTTCTCATGTAATTTCATATTCTATGAGGAATAATCAATCACATTATTATTTTTCATCACACAAAACCTAAGCTCTTTTTATGCCTGACTTTACACCACAAAGAGTTCTCCATTTGTTGGCAGTGTGAGTAATGGTGCAATGATAATATATTTTTTCAACTCCTTGAAACAATCTCCACATTCATGTTCCTAGATAAACATTACACCCTTTCGTGTTATCTTTTTCATTGGGATTGAAAATAATGAAAAGTTCTTCACAAATTGTCAATAATACACAAATAGACCCTGAATGTTACAGATCTTAATTATATATTTTTGCAGGGTAACCAATTCAATATTTTTTCATAGAAGGGTCCATAGATATCCCTTTTCTAGTGATAACATGCACCATGAATTTTACTTACTCCATATATAACTCACATTTAATATATTGTGCATACATATTCCACATTTAGAATGTTTTTAACACAATATTCAAAATGCACCTCATGTTCCACATTACACATGGAGAATATCAAAATATCATCAATAAAGACTACCAAAAATTGGTTGATGTAATATATAAAGACTCTATTAATTAAATCCATGATATTTTTGGAGCTTTACTGAGTTTGAAGTTAATAAATATGAACTCCTAGTGTCCATACCTTGTTCTAAAGGATGTCTTGGGAATATCTTCATTCCTCACCTTTAATTGGTTATATCTCGAACGAAGGTCAACCTTGGAGAAATAAATATCCCCTCAATGATAATCAAAATATTAACTAATCCACGGAAACATATAATTTTAATTTATCGTGATTTTATTGAGCTCATGATAATATATTCAGAGGGGCATTGAACCATCCCACTTCTTGACAAAGAGGATAGGCGCACCCCCACTATGAAGCACTCGAGCCTAAAAAACCCTTCTCTAGATTCTCCATTAGTTTCTTCTTTAGATCTTCCAGTTATACAGTGCCATTCTATAAGGTGTATTTGATATAGGCATATATCCAAGAATAAGTTCAATTGATAACTCAACCTCTCGGTGAGGAATAATGCCAAGCAACTCTTCAGGGAAACAGAAGTGTAATCCCTCAGGATGGGGATGTCTTCAAGCGTGATTCTCTCCTTTTCCCCAATAATTTTATATAGAAATTATTTCCCATAAGAATGTATTATCCACACTTGAGACACTGGTTCTAATGAAGAATCATCTTCCTCCTTATAGTTGTAATGAATTTGAGGATGCTTCGAGATGTTAAAATTGATCTATCTTTCCTAAAAATTGTGGTTGGACTTGTATAAATAATGCCATTCTATTCCAAAGATAGAGTTGAACTCCACTACAGGAAGCATTAAGAATTTTTTTGGGAGGTTCAGTCCCCAAACATTAACAAGGGATGATTTATTAATAATGAATGCAATAATTTCCCCATTATTTGTTCTCATGATTAACTTATCCTCCATGTTTTGAGGTTCTATATAAATAGTTCTACTAAAAATGAAAGATATGAAAGAATGTATTGAACTACAATCTAATATTATGTTTTATATTCAGGAATGAAAAACATGCATACCAATCACCACATCATTTTTTGGATCCACCTTAGCATTAGTGATAACATTATCCCTTATTTGTTTCATTGGAGGTTGTTTTTTATTTCCTTAGCCAACCCATGGATTAGGGAATTTTTTTATAAGGACCCTACTCCTTGAAGTTGTAACACTACACCAAATGATAACCATTGATCTAAACCTATATTTCTTCTTCCACATTAATTAGATTTTTCATATCCATTCCAAAATTCATGGCCACATTTCCCAACTTTCAACATTTGAAATAATTCATGGTTCCCTTTATATAGTTCGGGGTATTCTTCTTCCAACAAATTCTCCATGTAGGATGTTCGGGCTTCTTTACATCATTAGATTTGTTTGTTTAACCCCCCATGTTGTTCTCCATTTTTCGCTTCTTATCAACAGGCCCACGAGACAACTACAAATCTCCAATCTCCATTTCAACCTTGAGGGAATAACAAACACTCTTCTCATAACATTCAATGTCTCGGATTTCCAATGATCCTCATAGACTCAGCTTTACTCCGCTAAGGAAGTGATCCACCTTATATTTAGTTTTCATGAACAATCGAGAGGGGTACCTTTCTAGCCTTGTAATTTTTTATTCATATACCCTGGTGGACTCATCTTCCATCTACTTGAGACCGAGGAAGTCTTTGTCCATCTTGGGAGAAAGGGTTCAGGGAAAATATTTTTTGAAAAACATTCTCTTGAATTCTTCCCAATTAATGTAATAAATTTACTCTTGGGTCATTGTAATATTTATTAGTGTCCACCACTTATCATATTCCACATAATAATGATAGAGTTCCTATAATAAAATCCCTTTTCTTGGAACTGGAGGATGAATAATATCATTTCAATGTAGTTGATCCACTGTTCTGGGAGGTGGGGATCAAAATATCTGCTAAACATTGGAGGCCTTTTACGCATGAAGTATTATGAAGAAAAATTATCTTTCCATGAAGGATAAGGGGGTTCAACATGATTAAAGTTATGATTAATAACATGATCTTTCTGAGCAAGTACTGTCATTATTTTTTGAGAACCCATTCCCATCATATCAGGAATATCATTAGGGACATATTCACATTGTCCATCACATTGGTTGTTGGACGGTGTTCTTCTATAATCATTCACTAACTAAGTAAAATAATGTACAATTATAGGGTTTGAAAACATAATAATTTAACATGAAAAGGAAACCTTTTAACATAAGTGATAAACTTTTAACCAAGAAGTATATCATAAATTGCGATTCCTTAGTTTTCAATCTAGTTTATCATTGATATATTTCATAACTTTTATTCTTATCGGATTTTTTTATTATTAATGGTTTGAACTAAGCTCATGAATTTTCCAAACAATATCCTCTGAGAGTGTCAAACTATGAGTTCAACAATGCTCGTTGTTGTGTACTAAGATACCCCAGGTGAGGCCTGAAACTCCTTGTCGATGTTTTCTCTCATAGTTACATCTGTTCCAGAGCTTCCTATATATGTTTGTATCCAGACAGGGATACATTTTTTTGAAAAACTACAAACTCTATACTTAACCAAATTTAGGGATGTTTTATAATACATAGTATCACACATAATGTTCTCAATATGGTGCTCTATTCATAATATCCAAAAATAATTAGACCATCCTCTGATACCAACTATAGTGACCAGATCCATTTACATAAGACATTACATGATTTTAAGTATAACATGCATCAGAGTACAAGAAAAAGATCATGATTTCTAGTGTCTTTTAAGTATTATTATATAAAAAATAAAACATGGGTCTAAAAAACTTATTTATTTTATTTTCGTAGAGGGATATTAACATAAATTATTCTCATACATCTTCATAGCGTAACCAGGGGACAAATTGAACAAATTTATGATATAAAATCCCAATAATAGAATAACCATACGAACAACGCATTTGAACATGGGATATGAGGCATGACATGATTATATAAAAAACATTTAACATATAGAATAATAACATATAAACATGAAATCATATAATCATTTTATCATTGAAATGAAGAATAATTATAAAACATTAATTTAGTGAAATTAAAGGCTAACTGTCAATACCATTTCCCATAGTATTGCAATCCAAGGCTAACTACCAAGACTGTTGAACATAATAGCACAAGCCGAGGCTATCCTTCATGACCGTCACACATAACATCTCACAAGACTCAGCATTACCCAAATAATTGGAGAAAAATCTGGGTGAACCCATCTTAACATTTCAGGAATATTTTTTCCACATAATGAATTATAAATAATCAATCTTACATAATCATAAGGGTTACCCATGGAATGAGTTGGGTAACCTAATCATGTAACAAAACATAACAGAAGGGTGTATTATAAATGTTTCCATGAATTAAATGAACTAAATTATTCATGGAAATTTATAAGGGAAAATAAGCATGATTCATGGTATTTTATGTCAAGTATAAGTGACAACATGCAAGAAAATTATTTTATTAATTTTAGCATTAAAAAAATTTATGCGATTTTAATGAAAATAATACAGAGCCTTTAAATTTAAAAAAGAAAAAATACATTATATAAATCTAGATGTTAACCAACATGGTTTTCCTAATAAAAATTGTGTCTTAAAATAGAAATTATATTTCATTTTAAATCGGGTAAGAAATTTGAAATCTCCTTCAAAACATGTTTTATTATCGGAACACATTGAGGAGGGAAACAATTAAACACATTTATATCCCTGAAAGATAATTATGAAATGAACATGAAACTATAGTTTTTAACCTTAAAGTATAATTTAGAATATAATTTTTTTTAATACATAACCTCATTTGGGTAAAAATAATGATAAAGAATCCCAATGGAATAAAGGAGGTTCGGGTAGAATTCCTTGGGGATTATCAGCATTATATGAAGTATACATAAAGGGGATTCATGAGAGAGAAAGGGGATTCATTTCACTTATACCTCATGAGGGATGTATGGGTGAGGTGATCAATAATACCCCATCATTAGGGATTACACATAAAATTTCATATAATATTGGACATTCTTGAATAAAAGTGAAATAGAGAGGATCCCTTACCGTAAATCTAATAGTGATCTTTGCTTGAACATAATGACCTGAAAAATAAAGTTTGGATCATTAATTAAAAACTTATACAACTTCATATATATATATAATATTTATTATAACCATTTTATGTTCACTTATGATCATTTTTATTGGTTAATATGTTCAATTTCATTGTTCGGGTCCATTTACTTGCTCGGTTTTGTTGATCGGTTCATGTTTGGATAAACATGTGTTATGAAGGTGGCTATCCAGAATTGATGTTATATATTATTATTGAACATCCAGATGGAAAATTTTTATACAATTTAATTTGGTTACTTTCAGTGAATATAAATCATTAGATAAAACATTATTGACAACCTTTTGTTTCTATTGCCAATGTTTTAACCACAAAGAACATGTTCTGTTTTGTAAACCAAAACCACGTGTACAAAAGAATTCCATAACCATATATGTTTATAATACATATATTACGGTATGTTTCAGCTATGAAATTTTTTTAATCACTATAATTAAATATGGTAACAAATATTGAAACTGATAATCCTTGAATGTGGAAAATTAACACATCTCGGATGGTGTCTTTACTACTAAATTACAATTAGAGAACATGAGATTTTATAATTAATTATTACAATAACATAAAAAAATTATTATCAATGTATGGTGATGTAGTTTTTATAACATTTGGATAAGGATTGGAAAGTATTAAAAAAAACAGATGAACTACAAAATAAATAGAAAGAAATAAAGATATGAATTTACCTCTTGATTCAATATTACTTGAGAGCCTCTTAAGGGGAGGTTATTTGTTCATTTGAGGAGAAAAAAGTATTATGGAAGTAGGGGGAATATTAAGGATAGAATTGGGATGAATATATTCAAGGCACATAGATTTAGTGGAGTGAAGAGAAGAGGGTGGAAGAGGTGGTATTTATAGTGGAGTGGAGGAGAGTTTTCATAATATTTATCTCTTTAGATTATTATTTTTCCTCAAGTCCAAAAATAGTGATTAAACCATGACCAAAAACAGTAATATGTGAATGTGAGTTTGAAAAAATTGGTCTTAAATTATATGAACATCACTAATGACTCAATAAATCAATAATTTATCGTTTATTATAAATTATCGTATTTTACTATTCATAAAAAATTCATGTATTTTAGAAAATCCCAAAATTTTACGATATTCATTTTTTACATTTTGAATAAAAAATGAAATCCATTTATAAAAAATAATTTTTTAAATATTATTAATTTAATATTTAATTAAAATCATATTTTTTTCTAAAAACCAGTTTTAAAATATTTATTTACTTATTCCAAAATATAGGTATATCATACATTCACATAAATCATATTTATATAATATCATAGGTGAGGTTACTATTCATTAGGTTATATCACTATTCATAAAGGGTAACTTTACTATTCATATGGGTATGTTACTATACACCAAAAATTATGTTTGTCTTATAGGACTACAAACATCTTAGTGATCACAACCATGAATATTATATTTTTGAAATTCAAAATATAGAAGTGGAAAAATTAAGTTTAAATATCACATAGTACTTAGTAGTTCATTTTGTTGTTATTTCATGTGATCAGATGACATAATCATAAGAAGGAAATTTTCATTGAAATACATTGTGTCATTACAATTCCCTTTAGAACCCAACTATATTGACTCATATGAAACCATAATACTATCATGAATAATGAAAACAACATTCTTAAATCTAGATGAATCATTATTTACATGATTGAAATTGTATCCAATAAATCATATAACTCTGATAAAGACCTATAACACTTATTATACTTCATCAACCTTTATTCCATCATGAATAGTGCCACCATTTACACTATTAATCTGGATATCTATTGAATGAATATCCCATAATACCATTCTATTCCTTCTATTGTGTAAATATTGATTAAAATATCATTACATATTCATTAATCCACATCATCATTATTCTTAGGTTATACTATCACATCATACATTAAATAATCCATATAAAGTGTGCCAACCATTTCTATAATTGACCCTCTGAGGGCCATACAAAAAGCTGATTCACTCTCATGGTACATAGTATAATATATATATTTCATCCATGACCCCCATATATGGAGTAGTATATTATTATTTAATTTACATAGAGAAAATTAATGGAGTAATATTATTGGAGGACTAATGAGATAATCCATACAAAAAATCTTCCTAATGTTTCCATAAGAATAAATTTCATCCTATGGAAATCATACATCAAATACATATATCTAAAATTGGAACATAAAATTTTAACTATCCTCACCCATTTTTTTGAAATACTGCATTCGAATTGATCATAATGAACCATTTGGCTACATGTTGTAGTGACCCTAGTATTTCTTATATAGATATTACATTTTTTATGATGAATATTAGCTAAAAAACCACAAGTTTTTTTTTCAATTTTGGAAAATCCCTTGAATAAAAGTTAAAGACGTTCTAAAATTGTAATGTCTAAATGAATTCACCCTAAAATAGACACAACTTGAAGGTGGTTGGGAACCCAAACTAGAAATTAAAAAGTACTGATCCTCATTGGTCTCCCAATAATGGAAAAAATATTCAACTATATTCCCCACATGACATGTATGAGTAATTTCCACCTATATATGTGGATGTTTTTTGGTCTTCTAGATGAGGTAAGTGATATCCCATGAAATTTGGTTCTTCTTCTAAAACACTCCATGGATTACTATCGAATATGTCTTCACTGATTCTATAATGAGATTTTTCCCATCTAATAGCCCATTAACTTTCAAAATCACACTAGACTCCTCTATAAGGGATTCTCCCTCCCCCATGCTACATCTAAAATCCATAATATCCGCCCTTGATTGTACCAAACCACTCCCCCACCCCATGCATAATACCAGAGGAACATGATCCATCAACATTGAGTTTAAGGCCAGTACATGGGGGAATACACCTCACACACATTCTCTGATTACCAAGAGTCTAAGTTATATACCCTGTTAATTTAATCTCATAATAATCATGCACGAATAAGAGAATTCACAACATTTGATAAGCAGACCCAAATCCACCGTATGGATTTTTTATTTGACAATAAAAAGAAAATGTGAATCGGAGATGCTCAAGTGATGATATTAGTTCATCATAGTCAAAATCATCTATTAACCTACTATATCAAGGACCACCCTCACCTTCCTTTCCAGTGAATATTCATCGATCCATAAAAAATATGTGTGAGGAAAAGATCCTGTTGAGAAACCTCTCTTTCCCAGCCCGATGGCCTCACCCAGTGGATCGCAGATTGCATATTCCCACACTCCTAAAATGTATAGATGATATAGATATCATTATTTGGAGTTACTAAACAATAAAATTTTTGATAACAAGGTGATTTCTTCATTAGTAACAATTTCATCTATGGTAATATCATGTTTAATAATCCTACATACTAGAAACATTTCTATGGAGGAGACTTTATTTAAGCATAGAACATTACTTCGTACCACCAGATCACCCACAACCTGGTTTGCAAGGTGGTACTCCCATACAATGAAGGTACATGATGACGAACCCATAAAAAATAGCTTGGATGGTTCCTCGTTAATGCTAATGTTGTTGAAGAGCTTTAGTTGATGTTGTTTATGGATTACCCATATAAAGGTCACATACATGTGGGCTTGGGATAATGTAATTATTAGAGTAGGGTATCCTTAGAAGCTGATCACCAAAAAATCCTAATTACAATTCCAAATGAAAAAAATTCTCCCAATGATAATCCACTTAGAATGAATCTATTGCATAGGTAAGAGTAATGAAAGATGGTACATAAGCATAACATGAGTAAGTGTAATACATGGAGATATGTAAAATAACAAGATACATAAATATAAAATGACCATAAGGTTATGATAATACAATAATAACATATGATAAATCATATCCAATATAAAAAATATCCTAAACATGATTGATGTAATAAATATTGGAAGCTCAAAAGGTAGGAACCATAATGGAATCAAGGAACATTAACCATAAGAGAATAATGTTTCCCTTAGACATAGAATTGTTGAACGAAAATAGGCATTGAAAATCCTATCAATACCAGTTAGGGATCATTGAGAATGACATTATAGTGGAATGGTTTCACATCCCAAACTATCATAGCATTCAATGTTCACTCCCCAGGCTATCAATTTGGATAATGTCCCTTACTGAACTGGGTTCTCTCAACATTCTATTCATATTTATCTCTTGTGAAATCAATAGTTACCCAATGAATGGAAGGTAGATATAAGTCCCACCTGTCACATAATAATATATATATATTTATATATATGTAAAAAATTATCAAAATATTATGATATTAAAATAAATGATAATAAATTGGTTTCATAATCATTTTATTATAGCATATCTGGTGGGAAAATAATGTTTTATAATCATTTCAGAATTTAAACATAGCATAAAACTAGGAAAATGAGAATGTTTCATAACTATATTTTCATCATAATGAAAACCCATTCAATGAAATAATAGTAATGGTATACTTGGATCATATCTCTAGTAGAACAAAATTATATCCAAATTTGTTTTTTTGCTGAAAATAAGTACCATAAAAAGATCTTTAAAACATTATTGAGGAATATAGCTTTCCACATTGAAAATAAATTTTTGTAGGGTTGAAAAAATTATTTATTTGAATATCACATAGGATAATTATAAATAATACATTAAATTATTTATTTTTAATGATAGTGGAAAATTCTGTTTAATTTTTACGCAAAAAAAATAATCTTTTCACATTATTAGTAAAATATCAACTCAACATTACTTTAAAATGATAAGAATGCTCCTATTCAACCATTTTTCCAAAATTCAATCATTTGAAAAATATCATCAATAAATCAGTAGATAATTTTAAAAAATTTCTTTTAAATATTTTCATAAAACAATTACGTAGAAGAATGAGGATGTTTAATGGAATAGTGAAATATTTTTAAAAGAACATTATTTCAGCCACATGAGTACTTAAAGACAATAAATTTAAAGGTATACATTTATTATACTTAATTATAAATAGGATAATAAAATTCAACATTTTTGTGAGAGATTTATCATAATACTTCATATTTATGAAGGTTGTCATAAACAATCCCAATAAAAATTAAAATGCAATATTAAACCATTACCACTTTTGTAACATTTGAATAATAATAACCATCAAATAAATTACCATATATGTATATTTATATCCAATAATATTAATTATATCAATCCATATATATATATATGTGCATTATATACACCATAGAAAAGAAAAAAGGGGTGGATATTGCATATGTCACATTGAATTAAATGCGAGATAAAAATCCATTACCACTTTGCTAACATCGAGTAATATCGAAAATTAAAATGTTCAATAAAATAAAACAGTAAATATAATTAAAATAATAATTTACATGATATAACTTGTCAAATGGGTAGTATATAATGTACACATAAAAACGAGTGGTGAATATGACATAAGTCTCTTAGAAACTAAAATGATACTATAAATATCTTACCTCAACTATAAACATTAATCATACCAATTTGAACCTCATATATAAAATATAGAGGGTTTTATAAATCTAAAAGCGAACCATAATAATATATATCAGACCATATATAATATAGATATAATTCTTTTCAGCCGTTTATTCTCAATTTTTTGTAAACATTATTGTTTGCTGTAATTCCTATATCGTTTTTCATTTATGCTTATGTATGGTGGTTTTGGTCCTTGTAAATTTATTAGGATTATTTCATATCCAAGATGTTAAAAAAAATTTAAATATAATATATGATATTTATAAATATATTAATATTTATCCATAAATGATAGAGATAATAAAATTCAATACTTTATTCCTTGAGATAGTAGGTCGTACATATATATAAACAATTTTTTTAATATTTCATTGCATGGAATAAAACAAATTAAAGTATTAATTCCACATTATTTAATCATTTTAATTTAATATATATCATATATAGTAATTAAATCATTCCTTTTTACCATCCACAAAATAATAAAATGATAAAGGTATCATATCGCTTCATTGAGGTGGTAGTCCACAAATAAGAACAAGTGACAACATAGTTTTCCAACATAATTGAAGATAGGAATATATATGTGATATTATAACATTAGGTAAATAAATATTTTATAATTATAGTATATATATATATACCTTTAATGAGTCATTATATATATTATTGAGTTGTGGTTAGGGAAAATAAGTTACATCGGGTAGGAAGGTAGTAGTTCTCTGTGCACCTGATCGATGGTTTTGTTTCAAATTTAATAGAAGACGAGAATGGTATAGGTTATTAAAAAAATTAAAACATATTAGTTTATGATTGATACTTATATTATTATTTCAATATACATGGAAATTTAGGAAGGATTCAAAATAATAAATAAAATAAAATTGTATGGTTAAGAAAGATACCTCTTCTTCAGAAAACCTCCTTATGATATAAATTAATTAAATCATAATAGTGACCTCTAAAAAAATAAGGCCTATAAAATGGGTTGATGGATGCATGTATTTTATTTGGTCTAGGACTTCAAAAAATTGTATTTTTACATGAAAATATGAGTGGACATGGAATGTCCTTTTATATGTGGGGGGGACAGTTGAATGTTTTGAGAAGTAAACACCATAGCAACATTATAGAAGCCGAAAATTGATCGAAAAAGGTTTATTAGAGAGTATTATAGAGTATAAGTTTGACATATGGAAATAAAATAGGAATTTTAATTGTATTTAGGTTCTTTTAATCCCTATCTATTTATATTAACCCATTGTTAATCCTATTTTATCCTTAAACACTCTAATTAATTTATGATATTTTTACAATTAATTATGACCAAAACATATGTAAAAATTATTACATGATATTAACTATGATGATTTCAAATATGGAAACCATTTTTCCAAATTCACTTTATATAAATAGTTCAATTTAATTTAATATAAAAAAAATTGACATGATGCAAATGATGTTTTATAAAAGAATAATATTTCATTCGAGTAAGATGTTTTTATGTCAAAATTATACATAAAATCGATTCCAATTACCTAAATTTGATTAATTATAACATAAATGAAATATTTTAATCTTAAAACCATTTTCAAATTTAATGTAACCTTTTAAATACTTTCTAAAAAAATTATGTTTTCTAAAAAAATCAATATATTTACCCATTCATTATAAAAATAATATTTTTAGAATATTTTAAAAAATTCACAATAAGAAAATTAAGAAATTATGATTTAATAAATTAAGTTCATTCTCAAAAATATATTTTTTTAAAATACTCAAAAAATAATTTTATAATTTTATCACAATAAGCATATGACACTATTGTTGGGAGAAAAAATGTATATTCAAATTATATAATGAATTTTAAAAAATCAATATATTTTAATTACCTAAAAAATATAACCATAATTTCTAAAATATTTATTTATTCATATTCATACAATTAATTTTAATGGATAATTATACCTCTAATTTTTAAATAATAATTTTAATAGTATATTGTGTTTCATTAAAACATGATTTTGCGTACAAAAATACATATTGATGAAATTAACATTTCATAAAAAATTAATTGATAAAATATAAAGGTGTTAAATTATAACTCCTCATAAAATTATTTCACCAATGAAATTACATTACTCAGATATAAGAAACTTAGGATACCTAAGTATCATCATATCCATTGTTTCCAAAATAGATTCCCCAAAATGGTAGTTTGTTATCAAAACATTGACCATGTGAGTTGTATTATTTTATAGAAAATCCTATCAATGATCCAAAATCTTCAATGGATGATCCTAACAAATGAGATCCTCCTCTAGTGGTAGGACTTCTATGTTTAGTACAAGTTAAGGATCAGGTAATTATTTTCTCAGGAGTGATACATGGAACACATTGTGAACTTGAGAGTGGTTTGTAGAATCACCAAGAGATAAGATACCATCCCTCATCGATTAAGAAAAAAAAGGTTGAATATACATATTCATCAATATATCATTATTTTTAAATTTGTTAAAATTATTATATGGCGAAATTTTCAAAAAACCATCTAATTAATATCAAATTCTAGTACACAGTAATGATTATCATTATATTTTATTCGACTTTGTGTTAGCTGAATGAGTTCATTAATAGATCTTACCTTCTCTACCCATTAATCAACTAACTAATGTATAAATATATTTATATTTCCATTTCCATTCTATCTCAATGTAGCTCTACAAAAATTTTCATATAGGGCTTCACAAGGATACATCTGAATTCAAGAGTAAAAGATTATGTTATAAGATAAAAAAACTAGAGGAATTTGTTGATACCAACCACCATTAGGGTCCATATAATAATATAGTAGTATATAATCTATTATTTGAACCATTATCATAGACTGACCATATTTATAACGACGATACGAAATGCTAAAACCCAACTCTATATCAAGAGTCTGTTTAATAATTCACATGAGCTTTGATGTAGACCTTTTATCTGATTAAAATATATAATAATATGGTACTCCAATCAACCATAACACTTCGTTAATATTGTTATTATAAAGATAAACTATATTAAAATTTTACTAAAATAAGTGTTCTATCTTTGTAATTAGATCTAATAAAAAATACATTTAATTATTCCCATTAGAAAATTTGGGGAGTCTGATAACAAAATCATTACTGTTTTTTCCAGCTTTCCAATTTTTGTATCGGAGATAATTGTAACCCCCCTAGACATTTTTCATTCATCCATAATATGCATAAATGACAATACTGATGAGAAAAACATAGAAGCATCTATCTTCATTCTATATGATCATAAATAACTATTCAAATATCTATACATATATGTACATATATTATGAATAATGAATGAAGAATAATGAGGTTATACTAAGGGATAAATCATCAAATCTATTATGGATGGAACACATAAATGTTTCTTGAAACATATAATTCCATTATAATTAGTGTTAAACACAATAACATTTATATACATCATCTAAAACTATATATATTCATTATTTGCCACATTAATCTTCAAATGGGTAGTTGGTTGAAAATTCATTTAAGAAATATAATATTTATCCACTTCCTTTAATAGTTCAAGATTAATACTTTTCAAATCAATAAATATTGTTTGTTTTATCATCCTAATCATAAATATTGTAGTTTATTCATTGTGAATCAACGAATTATATACCCTGTTCACTTTTCTAGTGTGGTAATAAATTGATCTCTCATAGCCATTAATTTATTCCATCCTTTTTCTCTTGAACATATTCATCTCATTATATGTGAATATATTATTAAATATTTTAAAATATATATATATATATCACACCATTTCCTTTAAAAATAATTCCTCCAAATCATTAATGAAAAAAATTACAAAAACTAACTACAAATCATGAGATGGATAATCTTTCTCATAAACATTCAATTGGAATTAAGCATAAGATATAACCATATAAATCTTCATTAGAACTCTTACCAATGTATTAATGGATTCAAAACTATATATTAAAAACAATTTTCCACTAAAGGGTGTTATAAGAATCGTGGTGATGACTATCATTATGTTAATTAATTGAAAATTTCTCCAAAATTCTTTTATCCAAAGGAAACATAATCATTTCCGACATAACATGTTGAGTGGATTTTATTATTGTAACAAATTTTACCCAAATAATCAATAATATCTATCCAATGAAAAAAACATAAAATCTCAGTCATAGTGGTTAGTCTGGTCAAACGTTCAATATCCTCTCTCAATTCAAGATCAATATATGTTCCATTGATTTTGAATATATCGTTGAACAATGAATCATTTTATAGCCAAAATTCACCCATCATAATTTTGTTAAAACTTATCCATCCATAGGGTATGTAGTACCATCCTCAAGTACTATTCATTTTATTCTATACTCACTGTATATATAATAATATCATCAATAAAGACTACCAAAAATAGTTAAAGTTAATTTCTAAAGACTCTATTTATTAAATACATTAAGTGTGGGTATTAGTAATACCAAATGAAATCACGATACAATCATAGTATCTATAACATGCATGTAATATTTTTTGTTTGTATCCTCATGTTTGACCCACAATTGATTATACCTATAACTAAAATCAACCATTTAAAAGTATTGAAATCCACAGAGTTGATCAAACATGTATTCAATTAGTGGCAGAGGACACATTCTAAATGAATATAAAAATTTTATTTCAAAAAAACTATTGAGGAAAAGTGTGAGACCAAAAATACCACACAATTAAACAACTATAATAAGAGTTCATTGAGCCATCAAATATGAGTCTAAGTATGTTATAGACAACTAACCTAAATAACCCCCACAATGGGTTAGTTAACAAGATATATGGGTAAAATTTGAGATAAAATCCAATTAGATCTTCAATTATATTCAATGTTTTAATGTATTCCTCCAAATTGATCTTCTCTACATTGAATCCTCCCATAAAAATGAGATCATGTTTTTGAATCCACTCCATTTGTTCCTCATTAATGGAGACTTGATTTGTTATCTCATACATCCTTTTCACTACCTCTTCTAAAGCGTCAATATTGTAACACCCCTCGATTTAATGAGATATATTATTTTTTCATATCTTCTATTGTACGCTACACCAAGATTAATTTTCTCTATACGCAACACCGTATTAGCTTACAGTAAACGCAATACTATTCTTGGATCGTGTTACACACAATTTCAAGTTCATTTTATAGTAGTTATTCTACGCAACATGGAGTGTATATATATATATATTCAATTTATAAATAAAATATGGTTGGATTTTGTTATACTCAACAGCAAAGGAGTCTTTCACTACACGCAACCATAACATGGATTGCATTGCATGCAATCCCGACTTCCTCGATAGCGTGTGTTGTACGCTATACCGGGTTTCACTAAACAATGATATATTGTTATAATATAGTTATGGACTAGCCGTTATGAATAGTGTTAACTACATTTGGAATTTTATAACATTATTATTCATCTTACATATTTTATTGAACATGGTATGAGAACAAAATAAATTTTTCAGGTAAAATTAGTAGTTTTCAAAAAATGCAGTTTTGCCACTTTTTGATGGCGCACCCATTTTAAATCTAGTTTTTAAAATTTTTATAAGTTCAATTTGACAAAATTAAATTATTAAATTGAATTAGGATATAAAAATTTAATTTTTAGAAACTTTTCATATTATTATGATAACTTTCATATTTTAATGAAAAGTATAAACACGCTATATTTTAATTAAAAACAACTTTTTCATCGCAATAATTTTAATGGATAGATTATCTTTATAATTGGTTTTAAATATTAATTAGAATATATTTTTGGCATTTAATCTAATATTGGTCATTGTAATTAATATCACTTTGAAATTGGACAAAAACAAGTGTCTATCTTTTGATAGTTATTGTTTCTTAAAAAAAACGCTTTTTGTTTTAACAACGGGAATTAATTTTAAATTAATTTTTTCCACTTATGTGTTTTGAATTTGGAAAAATTTATTCCATATTTGGAATCAAGATTTCCAAATTGTGTAAATAGGTAACTTTTATTTTTATACATTTTGAATAATTAGTTCGGTAAATATTTTATTTACCATGGTTAAAGGGTAAATCTGGACAATAAGGGTAAAAAATAATATTATAATAATAATAAATTATCCTAAAACGTGTCTTAACCTTATTGAATGAGTATTTTCCGACCATGGGCATACTTGAGTCGATTTTGGGACCCCTTTGAGCCACATGGTAGTGATAATGACAATTTGGATTAATTAATTTTATATAAAGACAAAATTGACATTAACAAAAATCATTTAGTAATTAATTTTTATAAGGGGTTATATAAATTATCTTTTAGAATATAAATATTAATTGGAAAGATAAAAATATTTAATATGTTATGGTATTTGTTTTATAATTTTTAGTCCTCAATTAAATTAAATTATTTATTACACAATAATGATGCTGTATTTACCTCATTAATAAATTATTTAAATAAATAAGATTATAATGATTAAAATATTATCCAAAACATGTCAAATTCTTATTGGATGATTTTATTTAGACCATGATTCATATTATCTTCATCTTTAATTATTTTTTTACCTTTTGAAACCGAAGATAAATTTATAATAAAATAACATTTTCACACTTTCCAAAAGAGCCCCTCCTCACCCTTATAAAAATTGACCATTTCAATCCAATTCCTCACACCTCTCAAGTCATTTGGCTCGTCCATCCTCTACCCAATTAAGCTACCTACATCCCTATCCTCTCCCTAGAAGACTTAACTTAGGCATAAGGCACTCCAAGAAGTCCTTTTGGTTCAATCCAAAGGAAGTTACCCAAATTAAAGGTAACATTTTATCTTAAATTTTTTTCTTTTATTCTACTTCTCCAACCCCAAAACTCCTTTCAATACTTTATTTTGTAACAACACCAGTATCCTCAATACACTAGTATGTTGTAATAATAATTATTTGAACTACACTAACACACACCTCCATCTAATGGATGGAGAACATAATGTTTATGTGGATGGATAACTAATGCATCACGAAATGATGATTGTTCGATTTTCTCCAACCGTCTCTCATGGTAAAACCTATGATGGAAATGTATTTATATATGATATATATTACGTTTATTATTTCATTATGATTATTTAATTCCCAATTATATCAATCCTTTATGGTTTCCATAGTGTGTAAATACGATATTCTCATTTGAGGAAGTGCGGACTACCGCCCCCTCAAAGTGATGTGATTCGTTAATGACTTATATGGGATGTATAAAGGATGGAGTTAATGATATTATATATGATATTATACAGGAATTTTAATATACATGTTTATCATTCTATTTTACTTCCATTAAAAAAAGAAATAGAAATGAAAGCAGCGTTCATGCGTACGTACGACTTACCGTCTCCATGAACGGTGCATTTCATTTCTTACCCCCATGTGTTATGTACTATTATAAATGCATGTATATTCTGGATATATATTATATATGTGATGTATAAATCATGAATATATTTCTGGATATAATGAACCTTTGACCACATGAACAACATGTAATTATAAGAAGTCCATATTTGACTCTATTACCTAATATCGACAAAACAAATGTTATTAACTTAAATGGTTACATAATGTTTATAACATGGTAATAAGTTATATAAAAATAATAATAAACTTTAAAAGGTTCTTAGGAAAGTATAAATTAACTTTGGTCTATTATTCAGGAGATTAATGAATGATCGAGTCAAGTCGGACACGAGGTAAGGGAACTTGTTAACCCAATTTTCGTTATTTGGGTTGATCTTCTCTTTCTTGTTTATGTCATTCTTTGATTATATGAGAAACGAATTTTAATATATTATCATGTATTTATACTTCTATTATCTGACCTTATAGTGAATACACATAATTGATCTATTTTATTTACAAAAATATCATTGTAAGGCATAACTTTTCCAATCTCATTTTTATCCGAGATTGTATATTCATAAGTATTTACTGGGGTTATATTTATGGTCCATGTACCTGTTTTCTAAAAATATTTTCATGTATGTTTAAAGACTTTTTGACCCATTTTTTTACTTTTACTACATGTTATGAAAGGAATATTTCTTTGATTTACCATACGAGGTACTTTTTGACTTTTACGAAAAAAGTACAAGAAAAATGTTTTTTTAACTTATACGGCATGAACAGATTTTTACGGTTTCATAAAGCATTATTTTCATGAAGATTCCTCCACAATATTTCATGATTATTTTCAAAACAATCATTTTCTTTTAAAATTTCTTGTAATTTTATGAAAAGAAAATGATTTTGAAGAAGAAAGTTTATTTTCCTCAAGAATTCATTTCAAGTGTATTGTCAAAAATATTTTCCATCATAGATGACATTATTTTGTATGATTATGTTTTAAGTAAAATGTCTCTATGATTTACATGGTTTCAATTTTTTTATTATGAAATGAAATCCATTTGTTTTATATGGATTATGTTATGATGATATAATTTTTATGAAACCCATTTTATTCGTTGGGTTTTGATGAATGATTTATTTTTATTTTGTGGCACATGTAAGAATGATTTCATTATGAGATGGGTGGAACCTATATACCCCTCCAATTCATTGTGTACAGATTTATATCTCATGAGATATACATTTCTAGAACGGTAAGTTAATCCGGTTCAGTGATACAGGACTGGAATGAGAAGTGAACTCGATTCAGAAAGGGACTTTGTCCACTAAGATGGTCTTGGTAGTAATGCCTTGGATACTATGGAAATCATAACATGTTCTTAATGGTTTCCACAATTACATGTTTAATTATTATGATATTTTATCATTATTAATGTTTTATTATGATCTAGGCCTTACATACTTCCATATTTTATGTCATTGACCAAGATTTTGATGTTTAAACATTATATTCATGTTTTTTGGTCAAATGTATATGATATGTTTTATTTTCTCCATGTTTACCCTTACTGAGCATTTGTGATCACCCTTTATATTTTTTATTTTCCTCAGGATATAAAGAAAGGTTTTAGGTAAGAAAACAAAAGGGGAAGATCTTTATGGGAGATATTGAAGATCTTTCACCATGATTAGAAGATTATGTTCCGAGTTTCCAAAGACACTAAACCATTAGGATCCTTGTGTGTTGTTTTTTGTTATGTATTAGGTATTTCACAAAAGTAAAGTAATGTCTATGTATGTCAATATTCAGGTCTCTACAGTTGGTACCAGAGGAAAGGTTTAGTCAATCATCGGAAACTAGGATGAGAAAACATTAGTGAAATCCCTTGAGATATTTCTAAGGTATGTCTAGGGATGTCTCTAAGTTAATTATAAGTATAGGATATAGTTATAGAATTAAGGTAACAATCTTAGATATTTAAGGTACTCCCACTTTATTATGTTGTTTTCCTACCATGATTTTTTCCTCTCACACTATTCTTTTTGGGTTTTAGACGATGTCTAGAACACGAAAGAACCGTGCTGATCAATGTAATGGGTAATGCAATGATTGTCCTCCTGAACAAACCAATTTTCTGGGAGATAGAGTGAAAAAGTTTATTGTTATACTTACATAAGCTATGAATCATTCTGGACTTCTTAATGAGTATAACAGAGAACAATATTCTATTGAGTCCTTAATGAGGCAACATACACCTTCTTTCAATGGGTCTTATGATCCACTTATTGCTGAACAATGGATCAATAAAATTGAAAAGATATTTTCTATAATTTTATGTTCAGAACAAGATAATTTCATTCTAGCTATTTACCATTTAGAAGGTGAATCAGACTACGGGTGGACTCTAATTAAGAATAAAAGGCCCCATGATGAAATTGAATCCATAGAATGGGGCGAGTTCAATAACTTATTTTTCAGTAAGTACTTCCCTCGTATTCTTCGAACAAAGGAGGAAAAGGAGTTTCTTGAGCTTAATCAAAAGGATGATGAATCTGTTTGTATATAAAAAGAAAATTTTACAAGGCTTGCAAGGTATGAATTTGGCTTTATCATCCAACCTGAAAGTAAAGTTGATCGATTCTTCAGTGGATTAAAACCAAGTCTTCAAAGGGAATTAGCTATAAGAGACTTTAGTAGCTATGAAGAAATTGGGTGTTGTGCTATAAAGGTATAAATGGAAGTTGGTGTTACATATCCATCTCATGGTTTGGACAAGAAACAAATGATGGAGTTCAAGGAGAAATCTCAAAACAATGGTGAAATAAAGATGAATATTTATTTATGCTCAAAGTGTGGAAAGAAGTATGGTGTAGATTGTCTTAAAGGGACTAGAAAATTTTTTAAGAGTGGAAAAGAAGGTCATCAAACAACTGAGTGTCAAAGTAATGGAAAAAGGGTTGCTAATGATGTGAATAAAGAAAAGACTGTAGAGAATGCACCACCAACACTTCAATGCATCATGTACAATGAAATGGGGCATTATTCTAATCAATGCCCTAATCCAAGTGTTAAAGATGATCTACATGAGAATCCACTTAAGGCAAATGACAAAGGGAAGTCACATGCGATCACTATTGGCGATGATGAATATGACAACGATGTGGGGGAATGATTAAGTGTTTATGTAATGGGATTCAAAAATATTGTTGTATATAGTATCGTAGAATATTGGAATATTTATGTATTGGTCTATTGTGGTTTTCAATAATTTTATGGTACCGGTAACCATGGAAAGTGATTGAGATATTTTTGGAAAAAAGATGATATGCGCATAATGAATGGATAAGGATAAAATGAAAAGTTTGACAGTATTCATAATCCCATGACTGATATAAGTAAAAATTTATATCATGGTTTGAGAATATAGGATTTTTGGATTTTGGTATATGGAAAAAGATAACTTTTGACAACATTCATGTTTTCACTAAGATTCAATGGGTATTCATTTTTCAAGAGAATACAATATTATGGTATTCACATGTTTGGAATACGATCAACAAGATATATCTTTTTATATATGAGCGATAAATGATGGTATTCACGTGCTTTTTATATGACCTTTGTTGTAATCGTTTTCTTTATACTATGAGCTTGGAGAGAAGTAATTTGGATAAGCATAAAGATTGGAATGGGTTATGTTGGACATAAGTTAGTATTGTTTAATACAAGAAAATTTTTTGATATTATTGATGGAATGTTATAATAATGTAGTTTTAGAAAAAGGACAACCTGTAGGATGGGAAACAACCCGTCGCGTCGGACAGGGCTGTGGGAATCGAACCCACAACCAAAGTGCGATAGGCCTTTAACGCCTACCACTATCATACAAGTAGTCCCTGGTTAGTAGAAACTAGTTTATTTTATTAAGAAGGATGATAGATGAAGTATAACCCCATTTTGGAACCATATCCGATTAATCTCACCATAGATGGCCTTATGTATATAACTTTTTCTAACTTATGTTTGAGACAGATGGAATGACCTATCATTCTATCGCATGGTCTTCAAAAACTTCGTGAAAGACAAATTCAACTTCATTTCTTTAAGAGATGAAGTGGAAATTTTTCGAGGCATGAGAAACATTGATATTGTACCAAAATCAAGTAAGTATTTCTTTTAATTAAAAAATTCTTCAACACTTGGGAAATGATTTTGAAAACAAAAAATGTTGTCCTAGTGCTCTCATATCTGATGAATCAGACGGTACTTTAAATCATCACAATTTTATGACTTTGTGACAGTTGGATTTTTCATAGCCCTGTTCTCTACCACTCTCCATCAGAACATGACAGTTAGATCTCTCTTCCATATCCATATTTTCACCTATGATCTCTTCTGTGGGAACCCAAGTGATGAGTTACTTTGGGTATCCATTTTGTTTCTAACATTCATTTTTAAAAGTAAGTTTTATTATTCCTTTTTACGATGTGGTTTTTTAATGAAATAAACTCTCATGTAATAAACCATTTATAACCCCGACGAATTTCGAGGGCGAAATTCCTTTTAAGTGGGGTAGAATGTAACACCCCATGATTTTATGAGATATATTATTTTTTTCATATCTTCTATTGTACTCTACACCAAGATTACCTTGAGCTATACGCAACACCGTATTAGCTTAAAGTATACGCAATACTTTTATTGAATCGTGTTACACAAAATTTCAAGTTCATTTTATAGTAGTTATTCTACGCAACATTGAATGTATATATATATATATATGTATATATATATATACTCAATGTATAAATGAAATATGGTTGGATTCTATTATACGCAACAACAAAGGCGTCTTTCACTACACGCAACCCCGACTTGGATTGCATTGCACGCAATCACGACCTTCCTCGATAATGTGTGTTTTACGCAATATCGGGTTTCACTAAACAAAGATATATTGTTATAATATTAATATAGAGTAACCGTTATGAATATTATTAACTACATTTTTAATTTTATTACATTATTATTCATCTTACATATTTTCTAGAACATGATATGTGAACAAAATAAATTTTTCATGTAAAATAAGTATTTTTCAAAAAATGTAGTTTTGCCGCCTTTTAATGGCGCACCCATTTTAAATCTAGTTTTTGACATTTTTATAAGTTAAATTTTTAAAAATTAAATCCTTCCTTGGAATCATGATATAAAAATTTAATTTGGATAAATTTTTCATATTATTCTAATAACTTTCATATTTTAATAAATAGTAAAAACACGCTATATTTTAATTAAAAACAACTTTTTCATCGCAATAATTTATTTGGTTAGATTATTTTATTAATTGGTTTTAAAGTGTAATTAAAATATGTGTTTACCATTTAATCCAATTTTGGTCATTTTAATTAATTTCACTTTGACATTGGACATGAAAAAGTGTCGATCTTTTGATAGTTATTGTTTCATAAAAACACGATATTTGTTTTAACAATGAGAATTAATTTTAAATTAATTTCTGCCACTTATGTGTTTTGAATTAGGAAAAATGGATTCCATATTTGTAATCAGTATATCCAAATTTTGTAAATATGTAATTTTTTTTAGACATTATGAATAATTACTTCGGTAAATATTTTATTTACCATGGTTAAAGGGTAAATCCGGTAAATTAGGGTAAAAAATAATATTATAATAATAATAAATTACCCTAAAACGTTTCCTAACCTTATTGGATGAGTATTTTCCGACCATGGTAATCCTTGAGTCGATTTTGGGCCCCCTTTGAGCCACTTGGTAGTGATAATGACAATTTTGATTAGTTAATTTAATGTAAAGACAAAATTGACATTATCAAAAATCTTTTAGTAATTAATTTATATAAGATGTTATATAAATTATCATTTAGACTTAAAATGTTTATTGGAAAGCTAAAAATATTTCCTACATGATGGTTGTTGTTTTATAATTTTTAGACATCAAATAAATTAAATTATTTATGACACAATAATGATGTAGTATTTACCTCATTAATAAACGATTTAAATAAATAAGATTATAATGATTAATATATTATCCAAAACATGTCCAATTCTGATCGGATGATTTTATCTAGACCATGAGTCATCTTATATTCATATTTAATTATTTTTGGACCTTTTGAAACCGAATATATGTTTATAATAAAATAATATTTTCACACTTTCCAAAAGAGCCCCTCCTCCCCCTTATAAAATGAGACCATTTCTATCCAATTCCTCACACCTCTCAAGCCATTTGGCTCGTCAAAACTCCAAAAAATTAAGCTCCCTACATACCTATCCTTCCCCTAGAAGCCTTAACTTTGTGAGAAGGCACTCCAAGATGTTCTTTCGGTTCAAACCAAAGGATGTTACCCAAATTAAAGGTAACAATTTCTCTTAAATTGTTTTCTTTTATTCTACTTCTCCAACCCCTAAACACTTTTTAATACATTATTTTGTAACAACACCAGTATCCTCAATATACTAGTATGTTTTTATGATATGGATTAGAACTACACTTACACACACCTCCATATAATTGATGAAGAACATAATGTTTCTGTGGATGGAAAACCAACATCTCACGAAACGATGATTGCTCAATTTTCACCTACCACCTCTCATGGTGGACATTATGATGGAATTGTTTTTATATATGATATATGTTATGTTTATTATTTCCTTATTCTTCTTTAATTAAAAATTATATCAATCCTTTAAGGTTTCCATAGTGGGTAAATACGGTAATCTCATTTGAGGAAGTGCGGACCACCGCCCACTCAAAGTGATGTGATTCGTTAATGACTTATGTGGGATGCATAAAGGATGGAGTTATTGATATTATATATGACATGATACTGTAATTGTAATATACCTATGTATAATTCTGTTTCACTTCCTTTAAAATAAGAAATAGAAATGAAAGTAGCGTTCATGCGTACGTACGGCTTACCGTCTCCATGAACGGTGCATTTCATTTCTTACCTCCATGTGTTATGTACTATTATAAATACATGTATATGCTGGATATATATGATATATATGATGTATAAATCATGAATATCGTTCTATATAAAATTAAACGATGACCACAAGAACAACATGTAATTATAAGAAGACCATTTTTGACTCAAGTACCGAATATCGACAAAACGAATGTTATTAACATAAATGGTTACATAATGTTTATAACATGGTAATAAGTTATATAAAAGGAATAATAAACATGAAAAGGTTCTTAATCAAGTATAAATTAACTTTGGTTTATTATTCAGGAGATTAAAGAACGATCGAGTCAAGTCAGACACGAGGTAAGGGAACTTCTTAACCCAATTTCCGTTCTTTGGGTCGATCTTCTCTTTCTTGTTTATGTCATTATTTGATTATGTGAGAAATGAATTTTTATATCCTATCACGTATTTATACATTCTTTATGTGACCTTATAGTGAATACAAATAATTGATCTATTTTATTTACAAAAAGATTTTTTTGAGGGATAAATTTTCTAATCTCATTTTTATTCGAAATTGTTTATTCATAAGTATTTGTGGGGTTATATTTATCGTTAATGTCACTATTTCCTAAAAATGATTTCATGAATGTTTAAAGTCCTTTTTACCGATTTTTTTACTTTTAATACATATTATTAAAGGAATCTTTCTTTGATTTACCATACGAGGTACTTTTTTACTTTTTCGACAAAAGTACGAGGAAAATGTTTTTTTAAACTTCTACGGCATGAATGCCTTTTTACAGTTTCATAAAGGCTTATTTTCATGAAGCTTACTCCACAATATTTCATGATTATTTTCAACAAAATTCCTTTATTTTAAAATTTCATGGAATTTTGTGGAAAGAAAATGATTTTTAAGAATAAAGGACATTTTCCTCAAGTGTAACGCCCCGACCCCAGCTACCCAGAGTCGGTGCATTACTTCGTAACATTGGCATGATCACAAAAGATCAAGTCTCGAAAGACCGATTAGTTTAGTAGCCTTGGAAACACTAGATACATTCGTAAACGTTACATTACAACATAAAGTGAAAAACTACAATAACAAAGTCTCCATAGTCCACACTCATATCCTCTTCCGACTATCCCTGCAGGTCATTCATAAAATACTTCTTCACATCCTGGAAAATATTAAAACATTGAAAGGGGTGAGCTCAGATGCTCAGTAAGGATAACAATAATGCGGAAGCTTTCATAAATAAACATTAACATTTAAGGCAATGTATAACTAAAACAAAAGCCTCTTAAACATGAACTTCAACATAATATGGCAAAAGTAAAATGAGATAATGCCCTTTACTTCTTCACATGGATATTCGACTGGTCGAATAATCACATGAAATATCAATAACCACTTTCATAATGAGGGAATGTATAATGCCGGACATTCTGAAACATTTTGTCAAGGCCTCGGCCAAGACATCTAAAATGATTAAGGCCTCGGCCAAAACCATAAATCAAATTGGGAAAGGGCCTCGGCCAATTCCACGTCTAGTTGTCTCATGAGACCTACCGATTCATTTTTTTTAGAAGATACTTACATTTAAAATTGCTCAAATATACTCCAGTGTTTTTATGAAAACATTAAGCAAGCTTCTGAAAACAAAATAACTAATTCTGAGACTGCTCAACTAATTACAGGCCATGATGGGTCCACGCCCAATCCCTTCCTGTCTACCACACTCGAGAGTCGGGTTTTCTGAAAACATTTTTAAGCTTGCGTTAAATACGTATACATTTGCACTGGATTTTCATATATTGGAGAGAAATATCACTTTTTTGAAATCATTTAAAAAACACATAATTATAAAAGAAAACCTTTTGAATAAACGTAAAAGTCAAAGGGGTTTATACACCGTATAAAAGAAAGTTGTGTATAAAACGAAATATGCCTCAATGAAAGGAGATTGAGACGAAGTCCTTACAAAGATCATTTTTAAAATAAAATAGATCTATTATGTGTATTCACTATAAGTACACATAAATATAGTAAAATTACAAGATAGGACATAATAATATCACGACATAATTTGAAATTATGAGATTAACCCAAAGAATAGAAATTGGGTTAAGAAGTTCCCTTACAAAGATCATTTTTAAAATAAAATATATATATAATGTGTATTCACTATAGGTACACATAAATAATGTACAAATACAATATAGGATATAATAATATCATGACATAATTTGAAAGTAGGAGATTAACCCAAAGAATGGAAGTTGGGTTAAGAAATTCCCTTACAAGATCATTTATAAATAAAATAGATCTATTATGTGTACTAACTATAAGTACACATAAAGAAAGTACAAATACAAGATAATACATAACAATATCATGACAGAATTTGAAAGTAGGAGATTAACCCAAAGAACAGAAATTGGGTTAAGAATTTCCCTTACCTCGTGTCTGACTTGACTCAACCGTTCTTTAACCTCCTGAATAATAAACTAGAGTTAATATATACCTTATTAAGAACCATTTTCAACTTCATTATCCTTATTATATCACTTATTACAATGATATGAACATTATGTAATTATTTAAGTTAATAACGGTCGTTTTGTCGATCTTTGGTACTTGAGTCAACAATAAGCTTCTTATAATTACAAGTTGTTTATGTGGTGAAATATCCATTATATCCAGAATTATATTCATGATTTATATGTCATATATATCTTATATATCCAGTATATACATTCATTTATAATATTACGTAACATTTAGAGGTAAGAAATGAAATGCACCGTTCATGGAGACGGTAAGCCGTACGTACGCATGAACGCTACTTTCATTTCAATTTCATATTTAATGGAACTAAATCATAATGATATAAATGTATAATATAATTCCAGTATAATATAGTGTATAATACCATTTACTCCATCCTTTATACATCCCACATATGGCATTAACGATTCAAATCACTTTGAGGGGGCGGTAGTCCGCACTTCCTAAAATGAAATTATCGCGTTTTACCCATAATGGAAATCATAAAGTATGCCATAAATGAGAAATACAGAAGCATAAGTAAAACAAAAACATATTATATATCATATATAGAAATAGTGACATCTTAATGGCCACCTTTGAAGGTGTTATATGAGTGTTGAACAATCATCGCTTCGTGAGGCAGAAATTCGCCATCCACAGAAACCGTATGTTCTTTAACCATTAGATGTAGGTGTGTGTAAGTGTAGCTCGAATCCTTCTTATAACAACATCCTAGTATATTGAGGATACTGGTGTTGTTACAAAAGAAATGAATAAAAAGAGTTTAGGGGGTTGGAGAAGAAAAATAAAACAAAACAACATTAGAAAAGACATTACCTCAAAATCGGGTAACTCTTTTTGATTTGAGCTAAAGGCTTCCTTGGGAAGAGTTCTGCCCAAAGTGAGGTTTCTAGGAGTAAGGAAGGAATGTTGGGAGAGTATTTGGGCAGAGGTTGGCCGAGCCAAATGGCTTGATGGTGTGAATAAGGTGGGAGAGGTGGGGGCCTTTTATAAGTGGAGAGGAGGGGCACTTTTGGAATGTAATGAAATGTTACATTATTTCAAAATGCTTTTCGGATTCTAAAGGTCCCACATCTATATAATTCGAGGCTAAGGTGATAAGGTTTCGAAATATCTTCATCCAATAGGCTTTGGACAAGTGTAAGCCTCGGATTTTGCATTATCTTCTCATTTTATTTAAATCGTCAAATAATGATGTCATCGCTGCATCATTATTATGTCATAAATACTTTAATTTATTTAATGTCTAAAAATTATAAAACAAATACTATGATGTAGGAAATCTTTTTAGCTTTCCAATGACTATTTATAATCAAAATTAGGACTTGTATAACCCCAATTAAAAATTGTTTTAGTAGAACAATTTATGTTAGTGTCATTTTCACTTTAACATTAAATAAAAAGTAATTTATGTTATTTCCCAACAAAAGTGGATCCATGGGGTCCCCAAGTTAGGCCATGGCTTGTCTTGGTCGGCCATGACTCAACCAATGAGGTTGGGACATGTGTCTAGGTCATTTCATATTATTAATGTATTATTTATACCTTAAACTACACTAATTACCACTAATCGCGATTAAGAACTTAAAAGTTACTATTCACCAAAAATTATTTTGATCTCATTGAACCACATTTTACTTCTTAATGACAACCATGTATGTCGGATTTTTGAAAATCAAATCACAGAAGTTGTAATATTTCATTTAAACGAAAAATCAGTTATTTAACTACCACTTAGTGGTTTCACTATTCATCAAAAATTGAAGTTTTTCAGAATAAGGCCAAAATTTCACCCTAAGCTATAATTGATATTCCGAATTCAAAAATGATGTCTATTTTACAAAATTCCAAACATATAAGTTGTATTAATTAATTTCATAATTAATTCCCGCTGTTACAACAAATAGCGTGTTTTTAAGAAACAATTTATATCAAAAGTTTGGCAATTGTTTATGTCCAATTTCAATGTTAAATTAATTCTAATGACCACCATTGGATAAAATGGTAAAAATATTTTCTAATTATACCTTAAAACCACTAAATAGTATAATTTATCTGTATAAATTATTTTGATTAAAAAAGTTGTTTTTATGTATATTTCACTATTCATAAAAAATTAGAAGTTCTCAGAAAAATACCAAAAATTCAACATAGGCTAATTTCGATATTACGAATACAAAAATGAAGTCCATTTTGAAATATAAAATTTCTATAATTTTAAAAAGTGGTTATTACTATTCATAACGGCTATTTTGATTAGTTGCGGTGTGTTAGAACTCGAACTTGCGTACAATGCAAGCTATTGCATTATTGAATGAGAAGCGTATCGTGGAAGCTCGGGGTGTTACATTCTCCCCTCCTTCAATAAATTGCGTCCTCGCAATTTGAAATTTTTCTTTGATAATAAAAGGCTGAAAATAGAAAATACCTTTGTGGAAAACCCACATCGGAAATAAGGTTAATAAATATATAACATTAAAAGAAAGCAGGATAAGTACAAAGGTCACCCGATATAGCCCATTCTAGGATTCTATGAAAATATGGATATGGAGGAGAAACAAACCATCAAGGTCTGATGGAGAGTTATAGAAAACAGGATTAGGAGAATGTTTAACCACAAGAAAATCACAAACTTGTGATTGGTTAAACGGTCATTGAATCCCCAGTTGGAAAAGTTAACCGACAACATTTTTGTTTCAAGTTACCTTTTATAATGTTGAGGAATTTATTTATGAGATTTACTAAGAACGTAGGGGAATATACATACTTGTTATGTATACTTTCATTCGTTAATAAATTTTTACCACAAACCCAACTTTTACTCCAAATGGTAACGGAACTCAAAAATATTCTATTTATCCTAATTGTATAAGGTTCCAAATGTTAACACATACCATTTAGATTAGTAAAACGATTTTGTAATAACCAGGGACTTCCTGTAGGCTAGTGGTAGGAAATAAAGGCCTGTCGCACTTTGATTGTGGGTTCGATTCCTACAGCTTTGTCCGACGCGACGGTTTATGCCCCACCCTGCAGGTTGTCCTTTTCCTAAAACTATAGTATTATAATACTCCAAAAATAATCTTCATAAATTTTTTAACCTTAAACCATACTATCCAAAAATCAACTTAATCCACTCCAACCTTTATAGTTATCCAAAATACCTCTGTCCAGACTTTCTCTAAAAGGTCTCTTAATTCCAAAATCAATTTATCAGATTCCCCAAACAAAGAAATGTTTCTCTTATTGTCACATACCAAAAATATGATTACCTTAATCATATTAAAACCTTACTGAAATCAAAAAGTAATGTAGTACAATCCATATATATATATTACATTATTCTTATAACCAGAATATAATCCTTGAGTCCAAAAGAACCAATACATTAGTTATTCTGCTTCAACTGTAGTAATAGCATAAGATTGTCCTTGATCCCTTGTCCTTTTCTGAGGTAAGTTTCCTTGACGCTTAGGACATTCATTTGCATAATGACCCATTTCTCTACAATTGTAGCATTCAACTTTGACAGCCTCTTTCTTTCCCTTGCAATCACGTGCCTGGTGACCTTTTTCTCCACATTTATAACAGACTCCCATTCCTTTTAGGCAAGTACCAGGGTGATTCTTCCCACAATTATCACATAATGGAAAATCCTTCTTTCCCTTTTTCCCTTTATCTGTCTCTTGTTCCACCGTTCTCTTCTTCTCTTGCTTTACTTTGTTGTCATAAGACTTAGAGAATTCCTTTTCTGTCTTGATAGCACATGAGACTATATCTTCGTATGATGAGAAGGATTGTGATACTAAAGCTCGTCGGAGAAATGGTCTTAACCCATCAAAGAAACGATCAATCTTACTCCTTGGGTTACGTATATAATCGGCAGCATGCCTCGCTAACCTTGTAAAGTTAGCCTCATACTTTGCGACATTATCATCCTCCTTCTGCCTCAGACTCAGAAATTGCCTTTCCATATCTGCTCGATGGTCACGAGGAAAGTATTTTTCTAAGAAAAGCTCTTTGAACTCCCTCCATTCCATATTCGATACGTCATCATCTTCCTTTGTGTTTTGAATCAGTGACCACCACTGATCGGCATCTCCAGTGAGGCGGTAAACTGCCATGACAACCTTCTCCCTTTCACTACTCCCCAAGGCATGGAATATTTTCTCTAAGGAATTTATCCATTGCTCAGCTACTGTAGGATTTGTACTCCCATTGAAGGTTGGCGGTTGTTGCCTCATGAAACGATCTAGCATTGATCCTCCACGTTGCGAATCAGGGTGCTCCATACGAGTAAGGTTGTTATTCATAACCTGCGTGAGTTGTCCCAGTATGGTAATAAGTTGATCAGCACCAGTTGTATCTCCAGGTCCACAATAATTATCTTGAGCAGGAGGGCAATCCCTACACGGAGTTCGTGCATTGATACAGTTTCCATTCCTTCTACTAGGCGCCATTTCTAAACAATGGCATAATCCAGATTAGTTTATGAATCAAAATACATAATTCCATACTTGTATAATACTTAACATAAATTGAACTATTTATGGATATAATCCATAATCATAAAAAGAAATGTTTCCTTTGAGGAAGTATGTACTCATAAACCTTACATAATGGTTTGTAAAGAAAATGAGAATTATCCTAAGCATATCCCCCGGGAGTGTCGTAACCAAGAGTGCAGCAAGGCCCGTTGTCGTGCACCAGTTCCCGTTCGAGTCTAGCTCAAAGCGGTGTTTTCGGGTTTTACCCCTAGGTACATCTGTGCCAGAGCCGCCTCTACCTGCTCGTATCCAGACAGGGATGCATTGCTCGGAAAACTCACAAAATCTCTACAATAACAAAATTATAGGAAGTTCTTCTATACTAATCCTCAAAGTCTATCTTTGGGCTATGTGCTCTAATCAGAGTTTATCTAAATCTAGCTTCCAAGGTTAGTACTAAACTGCCTCTGATACCAACTGTAACGCCCCGACCCCAGCTACCCAGAGTCGGTGCATTACTTCGTAACATTGGCATGATCACAAAAGATCAAGTCTCGAAAGACCGATTAGTTTAGTAGCCTTGGAAACACTAGATACATTCGTAAACGTTACATTACAACATAAAGTGAAAAACTACAATAACAAAGTCTCCATAGTCCACACTCATATCCTCTTCCGACTATCCCTGCAGGTCATTCATAAAATACTTCTTCACATCCTGGAAAATATTAAAACATTGAAAGGGGTGAGCTCAGATGCTCAGTAAGGATAACAATAATGCGGAAGCTTTCATAAATAAACATTAACATTTAAGGCAATGTATAACTAAAACAAAAGCCTCTTAAACATGAACTTCAACATAATATGGAAAAAGTAAAATGAGATAATGCCCTTTACTTCTTCACATGGATATTCTACTGGTCGAATAATCACATGAAATATCAATAACCACTTTCATAATGAGGGAATGTATAATGCCGGACATTCTGAAACATTTTGTCAAGGCCTCGGCCAAGACATCTAAAATGATTAAGGCCTCGGCCAAAACCATAAATCAAATTGGGAAAGGGCCTCGGCCAATTCCACGTCTAGTTGTCTCATGAGACCTACCGATTCATTTTTTTTAGAAGATACTTACATTTAAAATTGCTCAAATATACTCCAGTGTTTTTATGAAAACATTAAGCAAGCTTCTGAAAACAAAATAACTAATTCTGAGACTGCTCAACTAATTACAGGCCATGATGGGTCCACGCCCAATCCCTTCCTGTCTACCACACTCGAGAGTCGGGTTTTCTGAAAACTTTTTTAAGCTTGCGTTAAATACGTATACATTTGCACTGGATTTTCATATATTGGAGAGAAATATCACTTTTTTGAAATCATTTAAAAAACACATAATTATAAAAAAAAACCTTTTGAATAAACGTAAAAGTCAAAGGGGTTTATACACCGTATAAAAGAAAGTTGTGTATAAAACGAAATATGCCTCAATGAAAGGAGATTGAGACGAAGTCCTTACAAAGATCATTTTTAAAATAAAATAGATCTATTATGTGTATTCACTATAAGTACACATAAATATAGTAAAATTACAAGATAGGACATAATAATATCACGACATAATTTGAAATTATGAGATTAACCCAAAGAATAGAAATTGGGTTAAGAAGTTCCCTTACAAAGATCATTTTTAAAATAAAATATATATATAATGTGTATTCACTATAGGTACACATAAATAATGTACAAATACAATATAGGATATAATAATATCATGACATAATTTGAAAGTAGGAGATTAACCCAAAGAATGGAAGTTGGGTTAAGAAATTCCCTTACAAGATCATTTATAAATAAAATAGATCTATTATGTGTACTAACTATAAGTACACATAAAGAAAGTACAAATACAAGATAATACATAACAATATCATGACAGAATTTGAAAGTAGGAGATTAACCCAAAGAACAGAAATTGGGTTAAGAATTTCCCTTACCTCGTGTCTGACTTGACTCAACCGTTCTTTAACCTCCTGAATAATAAACTAGAGTTAATATATACCTTATTAAGAACCATTTTCAACTTCATTATCCTTATTATATCACTTATTACAATGATATGAACATTATGTAATTATTTAAGTTAATAACGGTCGTTTTGTCGATCTTTGGTACTTGAGTCAACAATAAGCTTCTTATAATTACAAGTTGTTTATGTGGTGAAATATCCATTATATCCAGAATTATATTCATGATTTATATGTCATATATATCTTATATATCCAGTATATACATTCATTTATAATATTACGTAACATTTAGAGGTAAGAAATGAAATGCACCGTTCATGGAGACGGTAAGCCGTACGTACGCATGAACGCTACTTTCATTTCAATTTCATATTTAATGGAACTAAATCATAATGATATAAATGTATAATATAATTCCAGTATAATATAGTGTATAATACCATTTACTCCATCCTTTATACATCCCACATATGGCATTAACGATTCAAATCACTTTGAGGGGGCGGTAGTCCGCACTTCCTAAAATGAAATTATCGCGTTTTACCCATAATGGAAATCATAAAGTATGCCATAAATGAGAAATACAGAAGCATAAGTAAAACAAAAACATATTATATATCATATATAGAAATAGTGACATCTTAATGGCCACCTTTGAAGGTGTTATATGAGTGTTGAACAATCATCGCTTCGTGAGGCAGAAATTCGCCATCCACAGAAACCGTATGTTCTTTAACCATTAGATGTAGGTGTGTGTAAGTGTAGCTCGAATCCTTCTTATAACAACATCCTAGTATATTGAGGATACTGGTGTTGTTACAAAAGAAATGAATAAAAAGAGTTTAGGGGGTTGGAGAAGAAAAATAAAACAAAACAACATTAGAAAAGACATTACCTCAAAATCGGGTAACTCTTTTTGATTTGAGCTAAAGGCTTCCTTGGGAAGAGTTCTGCCCAAAGTGAGGTTTCTAGGAGTAAGGAAGGAATGTTGGGAGAGTATTTGGGCAGAGGTTGGCCAAGCCAAATGGCTTGATGGTGTGAATAAGGTGGGAGAGGTGGGGGCCTTTTATAAGTGGAGAGGAGGGGCACTTTTGGAAAGTAATGAAATGTTACATTATTTCAAAATGCTTTTCGGATTCTAAAGGTCCCACATCTATATAATTCGAGGCTAAGGTGATAAGGTTTCGAAATATCTTCATCCAATAGGCTTTGGACAAGTGTAAGCCTCGGATTTTGCATTATCTTCTCATTTTATTTAAATCGTCAAATAATGATGTCATCGCTGCATCATTATTATGTCATAAATACTTTAATTTATTTAATGTCTAAAAATTATAAAACAAATACTATGATGTAGGAAATCTTTTTAGCTTTCCAATGACTATTTATAATCAAAATTAGGACTTGTATAACCCCAATTAAAAATTGTTTTAGTAGAACAATTTATGTTAGTGTCATTTTCACTTTAACATTAAATAAAAAGTAATTTATGTTATTTCCCAACAAAAGTGGATCCATGGGGTCCCCAAGTTAGGCCATGGCTTGTCTTGGTCGGCCATGACTCAACCAATGAGGTTGGGACATGTGTCTAGGTCATTTCATATTATTAATGTATTATTTATACCTTAAACTACACTAATTACCACTAATCGCGATTAAGAACTTAAAAGTTACTATTCACCAAAAATTATTTTGATCTCATTGAACCACATTTTACTTCTTAATGACAACCATGTATGTCGGATTTTTGAAAATCAAATCACAGAAGTTGTAATATTTCATTTAAACGAAAAATCAGTTATTTAACTACCACTTAGTGGTTTCACTATTCATCAAAAATTGAAGTTTTTCAGAATAAGGCCAAAATTTCACCCTAAGCTATAATTGATATTCCGAATTCAAAAATGATGTCTATTTTACAAAATTCCAAACATATAAGTTGTATTAATTAATTTCATAATTAATTCCCGCTGTTACAACAAATAGCGTGTTTTTAAGAAACAATTTATATCAAAAGTTTGGCAATTGTTTATGTCCAATTTCAATGTTAAATTAATTCTAATGACCACCATTGGATAAAATGGTAAAAATATTTTCTAATTATACCTTAAAACCACTAAATAGTATAATTTATCTGTATAAATTATTTTGATTAAAAAAGTTGTTTTTATGTATATTTCACTATTCATAAAAAATTAGAAGTTCTCAGAAAAATACCAAAAATTCAACATAGGCTAATTTCGATATTACGAATACAAAAATGAAGTCCATTTTGAAATATAAAATTTCTATAATTTTAAAAAGTGGTTATTACTATTCATAACGGCTATTTTGATTAGTTGCGGTGTGTTAGAACTCGAACTTGCGTACAATGCAAGCTATTGCATTATTGAATGAGAAGCGTATCGTGGAAGCTCGGGGTGTTACATCAAGAATTCATTTCAAGTGTTTTATCAAAACTATTTTCCATATAAGATGAAATTATTTAGTATGATTATGTTTCAAGTACAATTTCTCTATGATTTACATTGTTTCAATTTTTTATGATGAAATGAAATCCATTTGTTTTATGTGGATTATTTTATTATGATATGACTTCTATGAAACCCATTTTATTATTTGGGTTATGATGAATGATTTAGGTTTATTTTGTGGCACAAGTAAGAATGATTTCATTATGAGATGGGTGGGACCTATATCTCCATCAAATAAATTGAATAAAGATTTATATCTCATTATATAGACATGTCTAGAACATTAAGTTAATCTGGTTCCGTGATATAGGACTGGAACGAGGAGTGAACTCGATTCAGAAAGGGACTTTGTCCACTAAGATGGTCTTGGCTGAAATGCCTTGGATACTATGGAAATAATAACATGTGATTAATGGTTTCCACAAGTACATGTTTTATTCCCATGCTATTTTATCACTATTAATGTTTCATTATGATCTATGCCTTACGTACTGCCATGTTTTATGTCATTGCTCAAGATTTTGATGTTTATTCATTATGTTCATGTTTTTTGTTCAAATGTATATTATTTGTTTTATTTTCTCCAAGTTTACCCTTACTGATCATTTGAGATCACCCTTTATATGTTTTATTTTCCCCAGGATATAAATAATGTTTTTAGAGGGGAAGATCATTATGGGAGATGTTGAAGATCTTTCAACCTGATTAGAAGATTTTGTTTCAAGTTTCCAAAGACACTAAACTATTACGGTCCTAGTGTGTGGTTTTTGTTATGTATTATGTATTCTAAAAAATTAATGTAATTTCTATGTATGTCAAGATTCGGGTCTCTAAAAATATTGAGAAATTGTTATAAAATTTCATCCCTGAAATTGATAAAAATATGAAAATATTTTTTGATCTCCAATTAGATTTATCCTCCCACCCTTTTTGACCTTTCATCGATCATGGTACATTCCTACACCTTATCTCCATCATCCTAGGATTTTCTACCCTTAGTCATAATGTTATTTATTATCTTCCCTGAATCCAACATCACATATTAAATATATAACAATTCTATTGATTTAACTTATGTACATTTAATTCGTTTCATTACTATAGATTTAATGATTACTGTTTTTGGGGTGTTTGATTAATCATTGTGTGATCTAGGTTTTTCCAGATTTTGACCAGAAAATTTCGGCTTCACATTTTTCCTTGATCCCCTTTTGATATGCCAGTTCCAAACAAGGAGTCCTTCTCATTTTCCAATTTTTTTGTGAACCATCCTCTTTATCATGTGGTTCAAGCTATTTTAAATTCATTGCTTCTGCCAATTTTCTATTTCATCTTTGTATAATTTTTTTCCATACATCAGGTTCAATGTTTTGTTTTTAGAAATTATTCAGATTCAATAACTTAGTTTCAATTTTGAGTGATTTTTTCGCATTTCACTAAGTAGGCGACCCATTACACTTGGGCACTACCACATTCATATCATATATTTTTTGTATCTCATAAATAAACATTACATCACATAGGATGCCTTGATGACTATGGGTTGAATTTAAGCCTAACTCTTACCATTTCACCACACCTCTAGTCTTTTCTTTATTTACATAGCAGGGGATAATCCTGGAGGCAGGTGATCCTGAGGAAAGATCTACCATCATATGAGCATCCAAATCCTTTAACAAACCTAAATATATATCATCAAGTTTAATATCATTCTTTATATTTTTTTCCTTAACTATGGGATGATCCAATATTGAAATATTTTTAATATAAATTGTTAAAATTAGATGATTAATAATATCTGGATTATTTTGATGTGTAGAAGTAGACACCACCTGGGTACCTCTGCACCACCATCCGAAAAATGAATAATTGTGGCCCCAAATCTGGAAATATCCTAAAAAGATTGTCTACTATTAAAAAAATTCTACTTTCACCAAAATTATTTTCCAACAGATATCCAAACCCAACCAACCAGTGATTTTGAAACATAAATCTTGATGAATAACTTGGTAAAACCGGATGTATAAATGATTTTGTTCTCCTACCTGTTCAAAAAAATCAACTGACCATGTTCCCTAAAAGATTTATAATTTATGAGTTCTTAAAAGGGAGGAGACATTCTGGAATACATACCCATATTTACATCATCATATCATCATGCTTCATATTAATGTCATAGGACTGTATGAAGTGGAAGAAATGTGATCCCTTGGAGAATCGAGGTTCTTTAGGCCACACCAATATAAGATCAACCTCTAAAGAAATATGAAACATAATATGATGCTTTTCATAAAGAATAACAATAATTGAATCATGAAATCCATGTGAGATGGAATAAAATATAATGAGAAAATCCATCAATTGTCTATGGTGAGTGAAACTCTTGACGAATTTCAACTTAAGAAGGGTCGAGGGCTCCATGAATACCTCCATTGAAATAAGAAGCTGAGGATAACTGTTTAAGAGGGGGATGAGTTTAGGTAATATATCAGTATCTATAAATTCAGTTCCCAAATTTGGGATGAGAAATGAGGTTAAATATAGTATATGGGTATCTTTAGAAGTTTAAGGGAGTTCCCACCTCAGATGGGGGAGGGACCTCGATGAATGAAATCAATGGTTAGGGATTCTGGAGCACCAAAGGGTGGAGACGAATAGTGATAGAGGATACTTTTTTAATGGTTGGTAAGTTTTTATATTATTGATAATCAATACAGAGTCAAATTCATCAATAATTATTCATAACAAAAAAATAGTTGCCCCTCATAGTGACGTACTTGGATGAATAAATCTGTTTTCCATGATCTCATGGAGTTGTTTCTTGAATTCTTGTAACTCAATTAGGGAAATTCTATTGAAACTCATTTAAATATGGGAAGAAATAGGTATGAGTGGTATTGATAACTAAATTTTTTGATTCAGTGGAATGTATGCAACTATTCTTGAGAGGAATTAATAAACTCCCACATATTTGACATATCATTGATATTTTGTTTGGCTAATGACCCATGGTTTTTAAATGATAATTGTTTCATAAATAAATTTGTATTATATTATATTATATATGGATTATATTATTAGATTACAACGATATATTAACAACATATAAATTCTTTAATAAATATAATTACAATTTTCAAATACGAAACCATTGAATACACAATACATTATATTTTGACAAAAAATATTAAATAGAAAATCTAAAAATGAAAAATATGAATCTCCATAATCGTCTAAAAACATCTCCCCCACAACTAACACTACAATCAAAAAAATAATGTTACTAAATAAATCCACATTATTGAAAATGAAATTTTATAACCTTGTGGGAAAAGTTAGTCTATATTGAGTGAAATAATGATGAAGTAATTATAAGAGCTAATGTGACTATTGGTATAGTGACATGACTTTTGGATATAGTAACCTGGAAATTGGGAAGAGTAACAAGATCATTGGAATTTTAATTCATCCTCAAAAAAATATATTATTACATAAAAAATATTTATCATGATAAATTTATATATATATAATATTATAATTCTAAAAAAATATCAAGATTAGAAAAATTAATGAAGATATAACTTATTTTTAATGAACTGTATTTTAATGTATTTTATAACAATAATAAATTTTATATTAAAAATTAAAATTACCTATGATAGAAATTCATCCTTATAAAATTAATATAATTTTGAAACAATCACTTCAAGATTTTCCAAGGGAAGTATTTTTTGTTAATTTTCTAAAATACATCTATTTTTTGGTGAATAGTGTAAATATCATATTTCACGTTATCTGTTAATCATACATTAAATTATTTATTATATAATAATTACCTAATAATTTAAAAACATGAGGTTGAGTCAAAACATAGGTAATTCATAAATGAATCACTAAAATTACATAAATTTAATTGGGAATCCAATTTCCTTCAAAGTCATATACTCTAATGTGTTCCCTTAAATAACAATATTTCATTATTTCAGTGTTCCTTTTTAATAAAAAAGAGAATTATAATTATAAACTTATTTGAAGATATAAAAGATTTTTATTATTTTTAAATATAAATAATATTTTAAAATATTCTCTATTAGAAGTCTTACCTTCGATATATTATTTTATTCAATATTTTATTCATCAAATTCCTCTCTCATATAGTTTAAATAACTATTCTCCCTCCCCTTGGGAAACAAATAATCTCTAAATTAGAAACCTTATGTTTTACCCAAATCCAATCTCTTATGGAATTAGAAACCTTTGGTATTTGCTCGAGTAATCCATCACAATTCATCAATGTTTTCTTGTTGTGTAGAAGAGACACCACACATAAGAATGAGTAAGTTGTTTTCAAACCCATCCCTTGATTTATTATTTTACTATCTCTTTTACCAATTTCATTAAAATAAAATATTTTAAGATTTTATTAAGACATTTTTTTCATTATAGTAATGATTTTATCATATGATAAAAAATATATTTTTTGGGGAATTTATATTTTATACCTCTATTTCTATAGTTATGAACTTTGTTTAAATTAATGAATGCCTAATTAAAATCAAGGATTTTCATTATATATTCCTTTTCCCAAAGATGTAAAAAATTTGTGAAAACATCATTGGAATTATGGTAATGGGACATGGAATTTCTTCAACTGTGATAGAGAATGCCACCAAGCCCATGAATGTCAAAGAGACATGATGAAGTTGGCCATCATTATGGAGCAAATGAAGACACCTCTTAATTCACCACCCTTGGTTCAACGCTTATACTGCTGGGGAAAGTGAACTATGAGAGATAGTGCACTAAACCACATTTCCATGAGGGTAATCAGCATCAAACAACACCAATGTCAAATGATAAATGTAAAGCTTATTCCATCAATACTTTTAATGTGGTGTGTGAGAATGATTTTTTACATGGTGTACATATTATTCACTAAAGAATGGAAATTTTTTTATTTAATTATGGTTCAACATATTCTTTTATATCCAAAAATATTTTTTGAGATATTGAATGAAATATTTGAAACCGTGAAGTAGATAAATCTATAATGAGATCTAGTAGTGTTATCATTTCAACCTAAGTGTTGAGCAATAATATTTTTAGAGTATGTGGGAATATTCATCCAATTAATTAAATAAATGTTCCCTCGGTAGAATTTGATGCAATATTGTACATGGATTGGCGCTCATCAAATTGAGTACACATAAATTATTAGGATAAGGCAATCATTGTTCATATTTTTTTTCATCTCATACTCCTCTACAAATTCATGTAAGGCCATGAATCTTCGATGGAAAATATATCAATAGTGTTTGTTTTCAAACAATGTAATGATGAATACCTTAAAAAATAGTTAATTTGAAGTAAGGTATCAAACATTATAAAATTCCCATTATATGGTAACACACTGATGTATTTCTTAAAGAGGTATTTGAAATTCCCCAAGATCATGAATAAGATATCACAATAGAACATACACTATGACCCACTCCTATCTCTAAATTCCCCTAAAATTTGGCACCAACAGAACTAGAAGTGTTAAAGATGTATATAGAAGGGAATTTGAATAATGGGTACATACACCATGGTGTATTACCTATGGTTTCACCTAGTTTATTTCTCAAGAATAAGTATGGATTTATGCAGATGTGTATCAATTGTTGAGGGCTCCCAAAAATCACTATAAATAACAGGTATCCTCTACCAAGGATCGATCACATATTTGATCAACTATGAAGACATCTGTACTTCTCAAAGGTGGATCTTCATTCATAATATAATCAGTTTAAGGTGAAGAATTAATATATTCATAAGATGAAATTCCATATAAGGTATGGGTTTTATGTGTTAATAATGATTCCCATATAACATACTATTTCCCATGAAATATATATAGATTTCATTAACAGATTATTTAGAGACTACCTAAAAAAATTTCTTGTTAATTTTATTGATGATATTTTCACTTGATCCAAGAGTTATATGGAATGTTAAGATTATCAAAGGATTCTACATGAAACATTACGGAAAGGAAAAGTATTCTTTGTTAAAAAATTATGACTTTTGGTTGTAGAATGTACCATTAATGTGGAACATGATAATATGGGAGGGAATTTTTATGGACCCTTAAAATGTAATAGAAACTATATAATGGATTATCCCCACTAGTGTCATAGTAATCCATAGTTCTCTTTGCTTAGCAGGGTACTTTTGATGTTTTTTGAGGAAAAAATAGCTATGATATGAACCATCAATGAGACATGGAGTAAAAACATTAGATATGCAATGAACCATCAATGATACCTGGAGATTATTGTTTTTTTAAAATTTCTATTGAATATCACCATTGATGCAATTCAATTAGTTTTTAATAAAAAGGAATTATGACCCTAGGTACATAAAACCCTTTGGGATTCTTGATTTCCTATGAGAATTTTTCTATTGTATTTCACTCCCACCAAATATGGATTATTATGTTGAAATGTTCCAAATATCTCTCATGTGTAATTACATACAATACCCATCATAAATGATGAATCTATACTTGATATAAATTAAGAATAACCTCTCTTATGAGGTGGAGTCTGTGATGATCTTAGACCGTAGACATAGAGTTCTAACTAAACAAGAAAATTCACCTTTTCAAAGTTCATTGAAAGAACCACATGCATGAAAAGGGTTTGTTAGAACTAAATGAATAAATGAAACATAAGTGACTCCAAAAAATTCACAACCCTGAATTTTATTTGAAACTTCAGGGACCAAATTTCAAAAGAGGAATAGATTTAATGACCAATACTTTTTATTTGATTATTATTTCATAAATTAATCTGTGTCATATTTTAGTATATATGTATTATATCCATAGATCCCATAGAAAACCAAATAAGACACTATTTCATTAATAAGCTTCATTATATTAGTTCTCTTCCAAACCAAAAAATCAGCACATTTTAAATAGACAAAAAAATATAAAATAGAAAAGAAAAAAATGAATTAATGGATCTCCCCAATCAGCTAGAATCTTCACCCCCATGACCAACACTATAGAAATAAATTATAATATTTGTAAGAAAATCAACATATTTTAAAATGAAAATATATAGCCTTGACTGTAATTTTATTTAAAATTGATTGAAATAATGAATAGATACCCATAAGAGGTAATTAAACCAATGGAATTGTTACATTACCATTGGGAATATTTTCTGAAAACATTAGTATACTAAGTTGGAAGTTAAATTATTAATTTACCCTCAAAATACATTTTTTTATATAAATAATATTTATAATCATTAATTAAATTTAATATAAATATTAAAATTCTAAAATACTAATATCATGATTAAAAAAACTCGATGAAAATATAAGTAAATTTTTAATAAAATATAATATAATGTATTTTATAAAATAATAATATTTTTCATAATAATTAAATTACACATGAAATATAATAATTTTCATTAAATTGAGTCATTTTTTAAATCATTATCCCAAAATTATACAAGGGTGATTTCTCTGTAAATTTTTAAAATACATTAATTTTTTAGTGAATAGTAAAAGTATAGTTTTTCTTGTAAAAATTGTATATTAAATTAAATAATTAATGATGTAATGATGAAATGATAAATAATTGAAAATTATGTTTTTGGAAACATATTTAATATAATATAATATCCACTAATATCCAATATACAAAATTTCCAGTCCTAAAATCCTTGTTTCAAATCCTAACGTAAAAAGTGATCATCTAAATGAAAATTTCTTCATCTTTTCCACAATCATTTTTAATAAACTAAGTGAATTAGAATAATAATGGTATTCCAAGTGTAAAAACCATTATATTATATTTATATGTGATTTTTTTTGTAATAAATTAACTATTACAATTATTACTATGGATATAGTGATTTGTTAAATATTATATTAAAAAACAACCCATCTACTCAACTATTAATAACCTTTATCCTCTCTATAGAAATCACTCATCTTTCTCTTTTCAATGATAATATTATACTCAAATCCTATATCATTATACCTTAGGAACTATATGGATGTAAAAGTTTAATGTAACTATTCTGATCACAAAATTCTATTATACTAGAAAATTGGAAACACTAAGTAATGGTATGATTGATTAAACTATTCTCTCATTTTTTCTACTTCTGATAAAATTTCCAATTGCATTTACTATAAAATCATCAAAAATATAATCAGTAAAAAAATTAATATTATATTAAAAATGTTATCCTATTATGAAAAAAATTATATTCTTGATGTATTTATATTTGATACATTTTTTATTCATATTTGGGAAATGTTCTTGTTAAAGGTAAGTTAACCACCAACATGGGTATTACAAAATTGATTCCCTACCACCCAAATTATGGATTATTAAATTAAATTATTTATAATATAAATTTTTTTAAAATAATATGTATTTAAATCCCATGAAATTTAATCTACTTATGTATAAATTTATTTTAAAAAAATAGAAAATTTAATAACAAATGTGAAACAATAGTGGAAAACAGGATATAAAAACCCTTAAATCTCATTAATGAAAATTATGAAATTTAAGAAAATGATTATAATTGATAAAATAGGTCAAAAATTAAATTAATTGACATCTAATTTACGGTTTAAATAGTTTAATTTTATTATTAATGAGAAAAGGGATGAAATGAATATGGAATTAAGGTAAGGGTATTCTCGATCCCAACACCCTTTCTTTGGATTATGCCATATTCAAAGAATTCTCTATATGGATATTCCCATATTGTTATATAAATATAATTTTCATATTATCCCATTCCTTTTCTAGGATATACATTTTTCTACCTTGATTTAGAAGACAAATACAACATTTTTTTTTAAAAATAGTTTTCTTGAAAAACACATCTTTTACCCCTATTGAGTTGTTTCTTATTTAACCATGTATAATGATTTTTTTGAATTATTTTTACATCTTTCCATTTTCTTCACCAAGATTATTCATGACTTCATTGTTATTTAAATCCCTCTGAATCCAATTTAATATTAGGGGTTTTTATGACTATGATTGTGATACATTCTATATGGTATGCATGATTATGTACATATTATGATGTAAAGGGTGGTCCTGGAATTATATAGCCCTCCAATGTACTGGGTAATGTGACATATCTCATGATATAATGTATTTATGCCTAAACATTATGCTATATATGTTCATAATTATGATGTTATGATTAATAACAAATGTTATCCCAGAATGTGATTCTATCTTTGTTCACAAATATATGATGTATTTTACAAATATGACATGATGTTCCATTATTATACGAAATCAAATTCAATTAATTCATCTAATATTTCCCTCATTATTTTGGTTATGATACTATTATTAATATATATTGATGATGATTATCCCCTCCCTTGATAAATTTATTCAAGTCCCTTATTCAACATCATACGAGGATTTTATCTCACCCCTTTCATCAATGTATATAATTGGGTGAGTTATATTAATAAGGAAAACAATAATGATCTTAATTTGATAATGAAAAAGGATTTCAATAATGATTACAATTTATTATCAATAATTTATGTATGATCATAATTTTTTTACAATATATAAATCTTTTCAATACTTGAATGTATAACTATTTTTTTTGTTTGTCATTAAAATTCTATAACTGACATGACTTAATGTGTAGGGTTGCTATAGTTTCTCGCTAGACATATCAGATAAAAAAGAATTTTAATAAATGAATAAATACCCATATAATGGATCTAATATAAATTATAAGTTCAAATTTAATATCACACTGGTAGACGATCATATGTTTTTATGGAATATAAAATTTGAAATAACATCAATGAAAATAGTTGTGGGGTTTATCTATAGATTTTCAATCCTTTACAATGATAACAAAAAAGTCAACCACACATAGAATAATGAGATTTATATGAATAAAATTCCCACCAACCTAAACTATATATAATTCATATATATGAGAATTGGTCATCATACCGTTTGGGGTTTTTACTTTTAATACAATTTTAAACATTGGGGTTACATTGTAATACCATTATCATAACCTATATGGTTTAAATATCCATCGGTATTTATGTATTACTGTGTTCAATAATGAAAAATCCTTCATAATATATAAAAAAATTAAAACTTTATTTTCATTCAATGATTCCATATAATCAACCAATGTCATCAAGGATATTTATTTATAAAATCCATCATGTTGGTTTTAAAAGAATATTAGAATAAACAAAATAATATAACCCGGGAGTGGAAAACTGGGTTTACTATTAGGGCATAATGAATAGGTACCATAATGAAGGTCAAGGTACACTTGACCAAAAAAATTTAGGGGTGCATACAATGGATGCATCTATGCCAAAACCAAATACACTTATTACATCTAGATATGGATTTATTTTTTTGAAAACAATATACTATCTCCTTTAAAAAAATGTTATTATATAATCCTATACACAATATTATAATATGGTTTATTTACTAATTTTTTTACATTCTAGTATCCAACGGTTATGAAATCATATCCTATTATATCAATTATAGATAACATATCATTTCATACATAGATATTACATATTATTTGATGAATAATCATTTCATTTCACAAAATCATTCTTATGTATCATAAATGCTCAGTGTCTTCGGAAACATGCATACATAAATAACTGATTTATATGTAAATTATATCATCATCATTGTGTTCCTCATAATGACCGCCAATAATAGAATATGCCACATAATACCATTTTTTATAACCTGGGGAATGAAAACATAATTATTTGTGAGCATATATGTCCATTAAGGGAATAATGGGTATAAGTAAACATAACATGAGCATAAGTATATGAAAATATGATCACAGAATATAAAAAACCATACCCAACATATCATATATCAAAATCATGAGGTGTGGAATAAATATTGGTAGTTAATTTGACATAAATGAAAATATAATCAAAGCACGTGATCCATGAGAGCATAACATTCCTATAAGACATGTAATTCTAGTATATAGAGAAGCATATAAAATCATTTTTCTAGTAGTGATGGAAAATTTCAAAGGATTTTATAGATTAATGTTTTAAATACCCAAAATATCATTATTTTAAAGGGTTACAACCAATAAATTCATGTTTGAAAAATTCACATATTGATGTGGGTTCACTCCAAATTCCATTCATGTTAATCTCATAATATGTAAATCTTAACACAATTATTTTGAAGGAGATAATGTCCCAACCATCATTCATTAAAATCATACATATTTGTACCACAATACGAGAAAAAATTCATCATTCTAGAACCCATGAAATGAAATGGATTTCATAATCATTTCATCATAGAATAATGCACGGAAAATAAATAGGTTTAATTAATATTTCATAACTTCATCATAGAACAACTTGGGGTAAAGGAACATATTTTTGAATCGTCATGTCATCATAACAATAAGACATGGAAATAAACAATTATAATTGTAGGCAAGGATCATATCCTTATTAGACCATATGTATAATCAATGATTTTTATCATTGAGGAATAGTAATACCATTAAAATATCATTAAAAAAATCATGAGAAAAATATTATTTTCAAATTAGAAATAAATATTTACAAATTCAGAACATATTATAAAAATAATTTTCAATGAAAATGACCTTATTATCGTAAAAATAAACACTAGTTTTTTTGTCAGTCTTGATGGTAGAAAATTCTATGCATTCTGTACACAAGAAGGTAATGATTCCTTTTGTATTTTCATATAAAAATAATATGATAGATGTTATGAAGCATAATGAAATATCCTTTTAAAATAATTTAAAAAAATAAAACATCAGTAAAAATTTATCTAATAATTAATTATAGAGTAATAAAAAAATTATTGAACATTTAATGAAGAAATGGGCAATGAAGAAAATGTATTATCGACCGAGTAGGAAAATAATCTTGAAAATAATATTCAGTCAGTCATTTAATTTCATAGAGAGAATAAAATAAAAGGAAAACATGTATTCTCTAGGAATAATAATTTTATATGATAATTTATGTATGTATTGAGTGATATATTCTAATATGAAATCTTTAATAACACAATCTCAAGAAATACGAATAAACAATGAGGTAGTGACATAAAACCATTATGATTTTGCTAACTTTTGAATTAAAATACACATGAAATAATAAACCTTTTTTAGAAAATTTTATCTAATAATTTTAATATGAATAATAATAAAATAATTTTATTGTAATTATATACACCATATAAAATAAACCAGTGGTGATTATGAAAGGCGTCTCACTGAAATAATATTGAGATTAAAATCCCTTACCACTTTAGTAACATTTAAATCATAAGCCACATGATTGAGATAAATCAAGAGAAACCATAATTATGATGAAAATAATGTGATTCATGATATAATATATTTCATGTGTTTTATATACAGCACAAAATATAAACATGTGGTGAATATGGAAAAAGTCTCCCAAAAGATAAAATGAGACTAGGAATTTGTTACCTCAAGTGTCATTATTCTTAACAAACATTTTAACATCTTATATAGTAAATAATGGTTAATTATACTTATATAATTAATCCACACTCATATATATTGTACCATATATGATTTACTTATAACCTATTATGACTGATTTGTTGGCAATTCTTCCATAAAAACATTTTTTAGTTAATAGCTTCTTTGTTATTAATGCATATTTTAGCATGGTTGTTTCAATCCATACACATATATCATGGTTCAATTATATCCATAATTTTAAACAAAATATTAATATAATATATATTAATTATATAAATATATAGATTCAAAAAAAAATTATAGAAACAAAAAAATTTATTATACAATTCACAGAGATAGTCGGTCATATGTATATGTGAACACTGTTTTCATTTCTTGACCACAGTAACAGAAGAAAATAAATATCACAATAATTTATAGAATGGTTATTATTACACAAATATCTAATATATTATATAAATGTATCTGTACAACTATCTATGTAAAATTTATATCAAAAGCACATCACATTAGGTTCTGAGGATGTTTTCCGCCGTATAAATATGCAATGTTATTATTACCCAATGTTTTGGAAGATAATAATATATATGTCATTATATAATTGTAGAATTATATTTATGTATTAAGTAAAACATATGTAATTTGAATCCATAATTATATAAATTCTTGAGATGCACTAACAGAAAATGAATTACATAAATGCATGAGGTAGTGGTCTACTATATACACGATCTGAAGTTTCATTTCCCATTTGATAGATGTGGATAAGGATAGAGTTTATGAAATAGACATAATAACTTATAAAAATATTTTTTATATTGGTTATATTATTTCATATTGTTTGGTGGATATTATATGGATATGAACTAAGAAATAACATAAAAACACTTGGTTAAGAACTATATGGCTATTAAAATGATTATATTATTTCATAATATGATCTAAGGAATATATTTGGCTATTAAATAAAAATAATACATGTTTTTACATAATTTCATCACTACTTTTTTGTTTATTATATTAAATCCTTAATACTGGTAATTAATTTTTATTTCTTTTAATACACATTATTACCAAAAATAAGTTTAAATTATTATATAATATAGATTTTTGATTACAAATATGGAATAAATTTTTCATAATTTAATTCATATAGGTGTATTTATTTAATATTGAAATAAACCTGTCAAAGTGATAAAAAAAGTATTTTTCAAAAACAAAAAATTTTCTTAAAAAAAAAATTATATCAAAATTCAAGATGAAATAGATTCAATTGATATAAACTGTATCAATAATAATATAATTTAACTATTAAAACATTAAAAACTATTATAAAATATATTTCATTTATGCAAATACATTAAATAAAAAGATATTTTTCAATAAAAAGATATTTTTCAATAAAAATAAATATTTTTCAATAGTCATGGTCAAGTTAATGTTTTTAGAAACTTATATGAAATTAACCTAAAATTTTTAGACAGATTTTTTCAAAAAGGAATTACATTTTTTCAAAAAAAATTGCATATGAGAAAATATTTGTTTTCTAATTTTCTAAAAAAATAAATAAAAATAATTTTGTGGAGACAAAATAAATTTTAAGTCATTTTAAATAATCTACAAAAATTAATAAATTTCCATTATCAAAAACCTTCTAACAAAAAAGTTAAAAATTTTATTATTACTATTCATATTTCACATTATAATGTATATTTTCTAATTTTCATGTTTAAATACAAATTTTAATAGTATATTTTTGTCTGTTATTAATAAATTTTCCGTGTAACAGAAGATATCAAAGAAGTTATCATTGCTGAATTTTTTTTTATCTAAAGGTGTAAAAAAAGATATTCCAATTGTCCACCAATAAAAGGAATTGGTTATTGATAAATGATTGTAACATGTCTCAATAACTATTAATCCTTACAAAAATATATTCAATAATTGGATTTCAAGGAAGACAAAAAAAACCACCCCATAGTGATTTGATTGGGAATATAATCCCCTTTGTCTCAATGTCCCCTAGAAAAATATTTTTCTCTCTCCACCTAGATAGAAATATCATATATATTGGTATGGAAATAGCCCCCATAATATAAATTATTTTATTCATTAACGAAAATTCCCACTAAAATGGTAATATCATGATGTCCTCTAACATGGAATAATTATAAAGATATTTAATAAGTGGAAGTAAAAGATATATCATCAATAATATTCCATATTAAATCTCATTATATCAACAATTTCTATAAAGAAAAAAATATAATACACTAACAATAAAATAATTTTAGTTATACACGTCCTTGGTTGTAATTTTTGTGAGATATATAATAATTCATCCCATCTTTATTGAGAATAATATCCAATATCCTCATATCAATTAATTTATCATTTTATTGATTTTTATGACCACTAACATGTTTGATTGATCCTGGTAATCTTCAAAAACATTTGGATCTCATTCCTAAAGTTATTTTAATTATCAGTAACACCATTGAACCCCCTATAATTATACATTGATAAATAACAATCTATAAAGATTGAAAATAGTGCATCATACCTAAGTCAAATAACAATAGTTCCATGGATAATTACACTATGAATATACATTGAAATTTCCATGTCCCTTATCCACAACCGTGTGAATTATGTGTATTGTATAATTTTATATTTAAATTTTACTAATACCCTATAAACCTATTAAATTTTACCCGAAAGTTGTATATCCATCTTTTCAAAACAATGGAAGTCCCTTTGAAAAACATCCACTGGCATAGTTTAATTTCCATACAGAACCCCATATAGAAAAATATATAACATCATTGACCATGACCCAAATACCTAGAAAAACCCATATCCTCAATTATATCCTTATAGAGAAACACTCTTAATACCGCGTAATATATACCCTATATTACCTAAAAATTACACCTACCTAGAAGTTGGTGAAATATTGATAATATGTGAAATCTTTTGTTACAGAGGTAACACTCTAGAGTACTCTATGATCATAGGAGAATAGATAATACTTGGCTGTAAAAACCCTGTCTTTTAACACACATAGAAAATAATTCTAATATTTAAATAATAATAATATATTCTAAACTACCCACCCCCTTAAAATAAATATATCATCCTAGATCTAAACTATATATTAGTTTTTCCTTCCAAAGATAGCCTGGTTCATGATCTCTGAAAAACAATGGAATGAAAATAATCTCCAAAATTGATATAATGTATCTCATACTTTCATTAAATCTTTAATCCCTATTAGTACTTTCAACATCCCTTAGTTTTTTAATTTATAATGATTTAGATAATTAATAGCATAATCAATCACGTTCCTTTAATACTAAAAATGCAAAATAAACTCTTAGAATTCTTCTAAAAATGGGATCTAATAGAAAAAAACTGAATATATATATTTATATATAAAAAAATTATATTCAATCCCATATTGTTGAATATCAAGGACTTACAATATCACTGTCTTCTTTCACCAAGAGGAGGGAATGAACATCAAACTATCATACCTTCCTTCATGAAGAAAAAGGATAGATAATGACCCTGATCCCCGCCTTCAATAAGCCCCATAGTGGTGACTAGAAGAAACGGTGTATAATCTCACAAAAAAATAGAAGCAGTTACCATTTTATAGGACAAGATCAGTAGACAAGGCAGTAAATCCCAAACAACTCCAATTAGTAATAGTAAATGTGAATTAGAAATATATCCCACATGCATATTCAAATGTAAAGATGATACAATGTAAAATGAAACTACAATGTTAATGTTCCAAAATAAATGAACTTAGAAGCAATAAAAAAAATTCCAAATGACCGAGATAGTAATTTCCCGCATGGTCATCAAAGTCCTCCTAGAGACCTGAAAATAGTTTAATATACATAGGGTGAGTACAAAAGTATAATCACTAGGGAAACTAAATCTACCTATATATAAGTGGGGGAACATACTAATTACCCTTTGATAAAATAGTAGATCATGAAGTCACATACTATGGAATACTAACCAGATCATCCTCACCAAGGCACACTCACCAAATAATGAAAACCATGTAAAGTAGTAGGTTAATAACATCAACATTTGGGTACCCTGAACCACCTTCCCGCCGGAAAAATTCTCATACCTAATAGCTAACGGCTAAATGATACCACTCTTCCAAAATTCAGTCCAACTATAAGAACCTGTCTGCACTGACTTAGTCCCCTAACCACACAGAACACGACCCGTAGACACCTGGGCCACAACTACCACACCTCTTGCCCAAAGACACATGGGCCTCATCCCGAAGACACATGGGAAAACAATCATAACCCGAAGAGATCTATACCTCTAATCTATATCAAACCCTTGATTGAATGATCATGGAAAATTTCAATCCTAATGCCTTTATAGCCTAGTCAGATACAATTGAGTGGCAAGAACCTGGAAGACGGTGCAAGAAGAAAGACAGTAACCGGCCATCCATCCTCCCACTGGGGTGTTGGGAAAGACACCCTCCCTCAATAAATGGATGTTTTCAGCAGATATTTCACAAAAATGGTTGGGTGTTAATTGAAATCACAAGGAACTAAAATTAATATATATATATATATATATAGGTAAGTAATCACTTGAACCCAACCTACGGATCCCCTGAACATCTAACCAACCCTTACAAAACAACAATGTTGATAACCCAATAAGCACAAACACAAAACAACCACTACCAAGGCATAACCTAACCCCTTTTCATTCAACCAACAACTACTTATTAACTATGGGAGTCACTTTGATTATTCCAACACTACTGGAAAACTACCAATCCACACTATATCAAATCAAAATGAAAATGTAGACATGCAGTCACACTACACACTCCCATTAAACCAATGCCAACTATCATTCTAAAAATAAATATCACACAATATTTCTCTCAGACCCCATACACACTACCCAAAAAATATCCCAATGTTTCCCCACAACAAAATATGTTCATAACCACACTGTATTACCAACTACCATAATTCCCTCCGCAACCAAAACACAAACAAAGGTAGTGTAGCTACCTACAAGTTCATCCATCCCACAATCAATATTTCTCTAAGACTGGGAAGCCATATCACCATCTGTACCTCACCATACAAAAACCTCATAGTAACTACCCTTAACCACATCCATACTGCACACTCATACAACACCCTTCTCACTGAACCAACTCCTCTATCTAACCTTCTACCAAAAACCATGCTCCCAAATGCAGCACCCCAGAACTCACACTAAGTCACAAAACTCGACAGAAGACAGAACTTAGCCACACCTGTCAATAGGATGTGTATATATATTTATATTTAACGTGTATAGGTTCTTTAATTCCACATAATTATAACTGAGGTGATTACACAATATGTTTGATCCTGGGGAATCTATTTACTTAACCATGTATATATGTTTTAACAATTTTTCATCTTATGAAAATTTATCAAAACATCATAACAAAATAGAATATAAATACTAAACAAGAAAATTACACCAATGGTCATGATTTTAAAGAGCCATACAGTCACAATAATCTAATAATGTATCCAATATATCAAATTAAATGGGAGATCAACATCAAACCACTCCCTACCAGTTATCATATTTACCCCATTATCTTTTGATCTTATTTATTTATTTTTTACATACCTTTGAATGAAATGTTTTCAGCCATTCCTCATAATTAATCATTATTTCACCCACCTCAAATGATAAAATATTAATGATAGATAGATGAAATACCAACCAGATGATCAAAGGATCGATGTTCCACCTTGCGTCAAGAACATGGGTCATGCAAACATCTGGTAAGGGCTCCATGGAAACTGAGAAGGAGGCATCTAGAACATGCACACAAATCATCGATGGAGTAAGCATCTAGGTACACAAAAGGGAAATATAAAACACACAAGGAAAGAAAGATCCCATCATTGATGATTTAGATCATTTTTTAAAGGAAGCACAATATTTAAATGACATTACCATGGGATTGTTGTAAATATCACGTCATTTGGGTATCTCAAATCACACGGGATGCTATGATATTTAATGATATAATTAAAAAACATTGAAACTCCATAATAACTCTTGAATAAGAATTTAAACATGGTTTACATCAAATATGTCATAAATGTGGTGAAATTGGAAAACCAGAAAAAATTAGGAAAGCTACAGATGGGTCACCGATTGTTGAGTTACTGACAAGGAGCCACCTACGGGTAACTACCGACATGCCATACCATTACTAATCCAACATTGGTGAGCTATTACCTCTAGGCTACTGATGCTGAGCTACTGACGTTGAGCTACCGACACTGAGCTATAGACACTTAGATACTGACACATCGACCTACCAACGCAGTGATCAACTGAGGCAACGAACTACCTACTACATCACCTATAGGCACCCTGACTCACTGACATTGATTCCCTTGACTCACTGACATTGATGTCCCCAACTCTCTAATTCAAAATGACATTGAATCACTAATCCACTATCATGATGACTCACTAACATGCCGATGCACTATCATGCTGACACAATGACATTATAGACACTAAAATTATGAGGCACTGACATGTCGATGGACATACAAACTGATGAAAAGTAATGAATTTTAAAAACTATGGAAATGCACCACTGTTACCTCCCAAAACACACTAAAATATGGGTTTTCACAAAGGAAAGGCTTGATATGTCTAGGTCATTAAATAAGGAAGGTCATAGAAAAATGGTATCAAAGAGGTTGTTTGAAAGCTTGAGAGGTATGATGGATTTTGGAGTTAGGAACAGTGACGATTTCAGGGGATGGTAAGGAAACATTGTTCGGAAATCCTGGTTTGTGTGGTAGGACATGGAATCCTTAATATGCATAACTCTGATCTCTATCCTTTCTCGCAAACTCCCAAACCACCCCTTTGATACCATTTTTTCATGACCCTCCTATTGTAAGGATACATATTTCTCAAGTATTTCCATTGTGAAAAAACATTATTTATGGTGTTCTGGGAAAAAAGGTCTCATTTCCAGATTTTTCTAATTTTACAGTTTTCCATCAGCATGATAGTGTTCTAGCATAATAGTTAGTATGTGAGTCAAAGGCAATGGCATCAGTGAGTTTAGGGCATTGGTTTCAGTGAGTCGACATCATCAATGTCAGTGAGAAATAGTGTCGGTAAATTAGGGAACCAGTAAGTCATTGAATTAGTAGGTTGTTTCCTCGATAGATCTGTGCTAGTAGAATTATGTCGGTGGACCATCATCAGTAACTCGCATCGGTTGATCACCTATTGGTGGCTCAGCGTTGGTAACTCAGCCATCGGTGACTCATCCATCAGTGACTAATCTTCAACTTTCCCAGTTTTTCCCAGTATTCCAGTTTCACCCCTCTTATGTATTATTTGTTGTAAACTGAGTTTAATGACAAATTATAGCCTTTTTAATTGAGTTTCAAAGTGTATTAATTATATCATTAAATATCCTAATGTCTCAGGTGTTTGGAGATACAAAACCTGTGTGATCTTGACCATGATCCCATGTTAATGTCTTTTAAAAACTGGTCTTCCTTTAAAATAGGGTCGGACTCTTCAAAATAGGGATCTCCCATTTCATGAGTATTTTTTGTTTCCCTTTGGTTCACCAAGATCCATCCAACACATATATTTCTTTCACAAGTTATATAGCTCCCATACTAAGCTTCCTTGGAGTATTTACTTGTTGTTTTCTTGACCCATGTTCTAGATGCATGGATGAACTTTGATACTTTGATCTTATAGTAGGTATTTATTCTATCTCTATACAATATCAATTATATGGGGTGGATGTACTAATGATTCCTTGTGAGTAATGGATGAATAATTTTCTTAAAATGATATGTAAACAACAATTAAATATGATCAGAAGATAACGTGGGTAAATTAATTAACTAGTTGGGAGTGGTTTGATTTGATTTCCAGTTTATTTTTTAAAATTTTATTTTTTTATGGATTTTTGTGATAGTATGCCTATTGAAAATCTTAACCATTAGTGGTATTTTCATGTGTACTAGTTATGTTTTGTTTTGTTACATTGCTTTGATAATTGGAGGTAACATGAAAAAATGTTAATCCACGTATACATGGTTACGTAAATGGATTCCATATGGTCAAACCTATTATGTGATTACACCGGTCATAATAATTTGAAATTAAAGAACCTATTCTGGTTAAATCTGAATATATACAAACATATTTTTTATATTTTTTTATGAGTTTTGTGTTATGATGATTTTTTGGACTTAGGGTGAGTTTTGTGGTGCTTCTATGGGGAGAACAGTTGTGGGTACAAGGTTGGAAAGATGAGTTGGTTCCATGTGAATGGTGTGGTATGAATGTGAAATGGGGATGTGGATAACGGTAGTCAAAATGGGATTCGTAAGTGGGGTTGTACAAGTGGTAAGTTGGATTCCCAGTCTGAGTGGACGATTGATTGGGGAATGGATGAACTCATAGGCAAGTAAACTTACATTGTTTGTGTTGTGGTCCTGGAGCGACGTTGGGTAGTAGGAATGTGATGTGAGCATTAACATGTTGTACAATGGGACTGCATTGGGATATTATTTTGGTATTTGGGATGTGGGGTTGGGTTGTGAGAGAAGGAATTTTTTTATTTTTTTGAAAACATTTATAGATGGTAGTGGATGAAAATGTGATTGTAGTGAGACTACAAGACTGTTTTTTCATGTTATTTTGATATAGTGGTGGTTGGTAGTTTCCTAGTAGTTCTTGAATAATTAAAGTGATTCCCGTAATATATAAGTGGAAATTGGTTGAATTAAATAGTTGATTGGTTATGCATTCATAATGGTTGTCGTGTGGTTGTGCATATATGTGTAGAAAAAATGTGGTTATGTATGGGTTAGTTATATTTTTTTGGGGTCTGTAGTTTGGTACCTAGTGTTTTATTACCTATATATATATAAATTATAGTTCCTTGGGATTTCATTCACACCCCACCCTTGTTGATCACTATGTACTGAAGACATCAATTTCTTGGCAGAAGGTGTCTTTCCCAACATCCTAGTGGGAGGATGGATTTATTTTATTGAAATTATTCCTCACACCCTTTTTGGAGTCCATGACGGTCGATCATATAATAGGACACTGTAATAGATTGAGGATTACCTTATTCCATGATTCTTCTAGAAATGGTTTTTTGTAGATGACTGGCCTCGGTGTCTAGAGGTTAGTATTGATTTACCAAATGTCTTTGAGATGAGGCCCAGGTGTCTTCGTGCGAGTGGTGTGGTTTTTGTGTCCAAGGTGTTTATGGGTGGGGTTATGTGTGGATTGGAGAACTAGTGTGTGATGTAAGGCTATGACAATGGAACTTCATATGAGAAGTGCGGTAGGTTTAAGACATCATCCATTAGGGATGATTGGTTAGCTATCTAGAAGGTGGTGTGGGGTACCCAAATATTGATGTGCTTATCCTACTACTTTACATAGTTTATGTTATTTGGTTAGCGTGCCTTGGTGAAGCTGGGCATGTTAGTATTACATGGTAGGTTCCTTGCGGTTATATTGATTTCTCAGAGAATCATTAGTATATTCCCCCCACTTGTTCCAGCGTAGCATAATTTCTATACTGAGTACACTTGTGTACTCACCCTATGTATATAAAATAATTATCATGTTTCCATGAGGACATTGAGGATTGTACTGAGCATTACTATCTAGAAGGGTCACGATTAGTTTCTATTGTACTGTAGTTATTTTATTTTGGATCATTACATTTTTTGTTTCGTTTCACATTATATCAGCTTTTCTATTGAACATGCATGTGGGGATGAATTTCATATTTACTTTTATAATAAATTTTTGGAGTAGTTTGGGATTTTCCATGTTATATCACAATATTGTTTTATTGAAAGGGTAATTACTTAACTTTTTTTGGTGATATTCTATACCTTTGGTGCTAGTCACCACTTCATGGCCTATCGAAGGTGGGACTCAGGGGGTCATTATCTCTTGTTCATCATGAAGAAGGAAGGGTCTGGATGTTTTCTAATCTCTACCCTCATCAAAGAGAAGGAGGTTCAATACATAGAGACCCAATTAAAACTTTTCATATCATTCAATAACATAAATATTTATCTTCTCCCTCTATTTCGGCAGGTTCACAATATAGTCAATGATACTATGTAGTCACTCTCTCCCGAACAACACACCATTGAAAAAACTCATACCCAGAAAGGGGAGAGTATTTATTATCGAAAACACTATTATTATGCATATAATGTGAATATGGAACCTTGGATCTCCATTGAAGATCAACTACTTAAATTATATAATGGTTACTATGATTTATCAATCCCAAATAGGTTTCACCACCACTACCATGGGAACATGGCCATATCTTCCATCCAAGAAATAAAATGAATTCCATTCTTATATTGTATAAGTAAAGGTTTAAATATATGGATCAGTATATATCAATAAATATTTACATGTATTATTTAATGGAGAGTATTGAGATTTAATCAATCCTAAAACATTATATAAACCCCGATAACATGGGAATTCGTAAAATAAATCTAGCATTGGATTATATCACTAGTATCTTAGGGTAATTTTCCAAACATTCATGTGGTTCAATAATTGGTATCCATATTTCAATCTCTATAAAATTCAAGATATATATTTTTTTAAAATTACACTTACAATAATAATTTTTATATTAAATCATCATAAAAATTAATTTCAATACATTAAATAACCAAACATATTTCATAATCTAGGAAAATAAATCATGCCTCTTGGGAAACATTCATATTGAAAATAATATATGAACTCAACCCCTCTATCCAACTCAGGAAAATACTAAATTAATAAATACAAAATCACATTCCGCTTTCATGGAATTAAAATAATTAATAAGAATTAATAACAAATAATTTTATTACCCTCCCTATAATTCAAGACATCCCAACATATCCATTACCTATAAACATGGATATTTTTTATCAAAAGATCCAACTTGTCATATAAATATTTATAATATAAAAAATTTAATGTAAATATAATAATGAACATGTTGCTACTTTACAATCTCCCTGTCCACGTTAATAAAAACTATTCTTGATTTCAAACTCTATATAACATTATGTGTGCATACCAATATACATGTCGACATTAAATTTTGGTTAATTTATATCATTTTAATCGGAAGATCATACCCCTATCAATGTTCTCAAAATAATGATGAAATAATAAAAATTTTCTTATACTAAAAATAATTTTATAACATATAAATTATATTCATAATCCAACCTTTTTATCATTTCACATGCTACAACATTATACGGAATATATAAATATAATACAATTAATAAAGCGTATAAAACATTAACTAATGGAAAAATAATATAAATAATAGATTAAAATGAATATATAAATTAAGAAATAAATAAAATTGGGTATAAGGCCTCACACAATCCAATTTACCAACCTCTTCCAACAAGATCAAAAACATTGCTCAAACATCCTGACATTTCTGTTACCTTCATTACATTCAAAAAATTATATATTCCCATTACTGTTTATAAGACTAGTTTAAGAAATATACTTATTTGGACACACCAAATAGTGTAAAAAATAGAATTTTCATATACTGGTGAATGAATAAGATGATATGGGGAGCTCTCATGGTCTGCCCCTAGCCCGAAGCCATATCATAGGGGAGCTATCATAGTCTACCCCTAGCCCGAAGCTTAATCATTTAATTATCATAGGTTATAAGGAATACACTTCTTATAACATTCATAACAATAAAACATGGAATTTCCATCTCACAATATCACATAATCACATTTCAAGCAAACATGCATTTAAAATAATAAAAGGGGTTTATGCTAACTCATCCTAGCCAAGCCCTAACCAAACCCTCCCTTTTTCCTCACAGGGAAAACGGATTTCAAGACACATCCATAAGGAAAATGGAAACATTTTTATGGTATAATACTTATGGAATTACCTCATAAGCATTCAAAGAATCATCCCACATACACACAAGCGAACACACTCACGTTCATACTTAAGGAAACCCATCTTAAGGGATATGTTTATCATTCTTTATCCCTTTGATACCTTCTAGAAGAAACATGTCATATGGTCTTAAGTCATCCCACTATGGTTATCATCATACTCAATTTTCCTAAACATTGCAAATTGACCCTAACTCAATAATCATGGCCATATCAATCAATTTGTCCCAATAAGGAAAATTCACATACAAGGCATCAAAGAGGCACCACAACAATCCATCCATGAAGCATAAAAAGTCTATCACTACTTTTATCATGAAGACAACGCACCTCTGATTGAGGGGTTTTATTATTAAATCGCGAGTTTAGTTACCACGAAACCTCTTTTATCTTATTCCTGCAATTCACACAGTTTGCATAGAAGCATCTAATCGAAACTAAACGTGCATAATTAAAATACTAAGGCAGTGCAATATTAAATTCACTTTGACTTTAATTAAAAAGGAAAGGAGAGGGACCCAACCTCAAGGTGGATCAATCAGTCCACTTCAGCTCTTGGAACTTTCTAACTAAGAGTCACAGGCGAGTCGCCTAGTCTTCGGCGAATCGAAACCACGCCAAAACCTCGAACATGTAGGATCGAAATAATGATGTAGATGCTCAATATATAAGACAGGGGTGAATTGTATACTTTAAAAATTCCTTTGGAACCTTTAAAGTTAGTTATGAATAACTATGTTTTCCTTAAACAAAGGAAAGGGATAAGTTTAACAAAGTTAAACTAATCAAATTCACAACACCTCTAACACCAAATGAAAACTTGGAAAGAGATTCCGAAAGTAGGTTCCGGAAATATGGTTCCGGAAATTGAATCTTAACAAAAGATTACAATATGAGATTCTACCTTAAAGCGTATAGAATCTAAATGAAACAGAGTACGAGTAAGGAAGTATAAGAAAGTTATACTTTCCTTATAATACAAAATGCAGCGGAACCAAACAAGTAGTGAAACTACAAGTAACAAGATATAAGTATTTTAACCCAAAGAGAAGGGTATCCAACAACCTTGGATAAAGGTCCCTTGATTTATAATTTCAAGCAATTCTGTCTTACCCACACTAGGGTAAGCCCTCGATATGAAGATCAGAGTCTCTGTCTTGCTATCCCCACAAGCCCTCAACTTCAAGGTAGTTGGAAACCTCTGTCTTCCTCAGCAAGGAAGCCCTCAACTTCAAGGTGTTGGAAACCTCTATCTTCCTATCCCCGTAAGTCCTCGAATGTAATCACCAACATTCGGAGTCGCACGAAGCAAAAAACTGAACGAGGAGTTCAGTACGCACAAGGCATGAAAATCTTTCTCTCTCTAGAAATCACCTTAGCAGCGTGTGGTCTCTAGATTGATCAACTTATCTATTTCCTTGAGCTCTTTCAAATGAGCTCCTATTTATAGGCAAGGTCGGCCTCCTTTCCAACGGTCATATTTTCCATAAAAATTGGAGGGACCTGTACACGTGTAACTTAACCAATGGTTAGCTTATAACAGAATAGACGACATCGTTTTATAACAAAACAAGTGTAACAGAATGTACGACATCGTTTTAAGTCTAGCTTAAAAAAGTTTGGAGTGAAGATTCAGAGTGAATGTTTGGAGTGTAAGAAAAATAATAAAGAGTAGACAAATTATAAAAGCATAAGAAAAATGAAAGTTTGGAGTCTAACCAAAAGATAATATTCTGAGTCTAAATAAATTCTGAGTCTATAAAACAAAGATGATCAGATTCTGTTTAATAGGTGAATTCGGAATGAGATTCAGAATGAGAATTCTTCATCAGAATTCGTAATGAGAATTCGTCATCCGAAATCGTAATGAGAATTATTCATCAGTATTCATAATGAGAATTCATATCCAGAATTAAGAGTAGAACTTCATTACAGTTCTTATCCAGATTTCGGAGCCTTAAACAAAATTCTTCATATTAAGGTTTCCAACGATTCCGAGAATATGGAAATGAATCCGAATTGTATACTTAAGAAATATATGAATGAAAATATGATAAGGATAATTTTTCTTACAAAAGCGATCTTCCTAATAAAAGCGATTTTCCTTATAAAATGGATTTTTCTTATATAATAAATTTTCCTTATCATAGGGATTTTCCTTATAAAAGTAATTTTCCTTAAAGTAAGGTGTTTGTGATTTTCAAAACAAGAAGGAATGGAAAAGTCCTAAGGAAAACCTTATTGACTCAACATAACACACTATAAACAATGTGCTAGGAACTCATAAACATAAAAAGCCCCAAAATAAACATGTGAGAAACAAAGAAAGAGGTGAAAACCTTACCCTGAAACCAACCTGACAATCTGAAACCACCCGAACCACTTCACCTTAGGCGGCAGTTTTCGGAACGCGCACCAAGGAGTCCCAATGGACCTTACGCATAACCTGGAACCAAAATAAAACTGGAATTTAGATTACCCCAAAGCCCTAGGCTTCGGCCGCACCACAATGGGCACCGATTAGGTCGAAACAAGGCTGGAAGAAAGGAGGAGAAGTGAGAGGGAAGCTTACCATGGAGATTCGACAAAGAAACAGCCAGAAATCGGAGGAGGAACCTTGACTGAGAGGAGGCCAGGAGGGGAGTGTCGCATGTGGCTCAAGGGAGAGCCCCTCCATGTGTGTCATGTCGTTTGAGTGAGGGTGAGGGAGAGATTAGATTAGGTTTTTATTTATTTCATTTTCTTTTATTTTAGTTTTAAACAAAAACATAAACTCATCCATGGGCACGGTTTGACCCGCACAGTTTTCCAACCAGTGTGAAAACAGTGCGGAGTCCCCTACCTCCAAGACATCAGGTACACGGTCTAGGCTCACAGTTTGGAAAAACATGCACAACTCGTGCGCGAGCCATTGCTTCCTTCAATAAGGTCGCACGGTTTGGGATGCACAGTTAGCCAAACTGTGTGCCAACCGTGTGCCCTCTGCAGCTCTTTTAAAAACAATGGTTCGACGCTTCCGAAACCTCTCGGGCCACCCGAGAAACTTAACGGGCCTTCTCCCATGACCAAAAACATTAAAAGGAAGGGTTCAACCCTTCGTAACCTTGTACCGAAGCCCGGTCTTCAAAATGACCGGTTCAGCAAACGAAAAGATCAAATTCCCTTGCATTTTAATCCGGTTCAAAACACGGGTCCTTACAACCTTCCCACCTTAGAACTTCTCGTCCCCGAGAAGACATTGGGAACAACGTACACATCACCCAACCTTAAGAGGTCTTGATTCTTCGTTCAAACAATCACGTTGCATTCAAAAATGTCAAACATGCCTTTAATCATCCATTAAACCATACGGCACTTAAGCCACCAAAACTCGAGCCAACTCTCATTTCCCAACCAAACACCGAGATGGATCTTCCCAAACCCATATACCCAGAGACATGAACCCGTCGTCGTCTCGCCAAGTTTCCAGCCACATGCACATCCCACCTTATATTTTTAACGTTAAGAAACCAACTCCAAACTACGGTTCGGACCACCATTGGAATTATATTTCAAAGCACGCCCCATGTGTTCCCACGACGTTCCTAGCATGATTTGAAATAGATCAAATGGTCGTTTCCCCATCGACCTCAAGGCCCAATTCGAGATGGTTGTTCATATTAGGCACGGGCCGACACAAACCTCACTCACATATACCTGATGACGTTCTAGAGAATGGTATGTCACCGACCACAGATATTAAACAAGAACCCCCAGTCAAGCCATCTCTGGCTGACTATTTATGAGAACGCTCGGCCTAAACGACCAACATATTTCAAACAGAACCACAATGCCTTTCTCCAAGGCACCATACGTCTAGCACAAACACGTTCACTGAAGCCAACCCCTGAATTACGATGATATTTTAAAGATCAACCCATACAAGAAACCACACATCCCGCGTGCAACGCTGAAAGAGAACCATCCGGTCAAGCCCAACGGCTTAAAAGAATTAGCGCAGATGAGACCAACACTCTCTTAGTGCATCTTGGATGAGGAAAAGATAGGGGACATGCTCGTCGCTAAATAGAATACACTAAGAGGATTGAAATGGATTCTAGTTAATCAAACCAGACTACTGGAAGGAAGAACAGTCGAACCTCAATTGGTCGACTTCATGGAGGGAACTCATCTTCACCTGCTGACACATCCACACATTGTAAACTCGCATGCCTCACATGCATTCAAACATGATCAACCCATTTCTAGAAGGAATTCCTGGCATTGTCTCTTCTACATGGAAGGACACATTTACCATATTTGACGCAAAGCGCTCCCAACCTTAGGAGTGTCTAAGTTTCCAAAGGGAAAGAAGATACACTAGCTGACCACAAACGCACTAGTACACAAACACCGTAAAGAAAGTCAAAACCAAACAACCACCCATCCGAACAAGGGTGTCTTCAGAAAAACAAGAGTCCAACAAGGGACAAAGGAACCTGAACGGCACCTCGAGTCAGAAAACTCACGGTACAAGCAAGGCATAAAACGCTAAGGGTGCTACCAACCACGGTCTAGCCCCTTACGAAGATCAAAGATCAACCCCAACATCAGGTCCCGTGAAACAAGGTCGCTAGGCTCAAAATCCAATCATCAAAACATCACTAGGAAGACAACGCATACGGAAAACACCTCTGGTTCCATTCCAAGGCAAATCAATGATAATTTCAAAACTACCCCCTTACACTACGGTCTCAACACACAACCACGAGTTCCATTACCAAACCCTTCACATTTTACCTCGTTTAAACTTTAACAATTTAAAAGGTTTCAACTACACATCAAGAAAACATGAAAGTTTCACAAAAAAACATTCTTTTAAGAACATTAAACATTCATCAAGCATCTCACCACTATTAAGAAACTGAGAAAAACAAAACCATTTAACCAAATGGTGACCTATGAGGGTCTTATTTTTAACCATCTCGGGTTCTTCAAAAAGAAACCCCAAAGAAATTAGTCAGTTCCTTTTAAAATTTCAAACAACCCCTTCTGGGTATCTTATACAACACTTTTCAACTGACCTACTTTGGTCCATTTTCACTTACACATTCTCCAATTCATTTCAAATTAAAGACACAAAATTCATACATTTAAAACCATTTCAAGACACCTCATGGTCATTTCATTTAACATGGGTTGTCATTTACCAATTCATGAAGCTCCCATACACTTCATGGATTGAAAATTGACTCCCCTTTTTATCAAAACCAGATTCTAATTTATAAGTTAACATGCTCACATACAACAACCCAAGTATATGGGTGGAAATCTATCAACCTATAAAGTTCCCAAAAACATTATAAATTGGAATATGGCTCCCCTTTTTAATCAAAACTATCTCACTTAGAATTTTGAAATTTTAAAATCCCTTTTCAAAAGTCTGATTACACGGGTTACCTTTTCCCAGCTATAAGGTGACCATACACGTTACAACTAAAAACGGTATCCTGTCATAATCGCAACCAATATATTTTATCCCGTGAAAATATTTACATATTAAAACTTAACTAGCATGTTCTCATAAGAAGTAAACACAGAAACATGCTATATCACATAAATATGCTATAACACATAAGCATGGCATGTAATCACTTAAGAATATTATAAAGGAAGGATAAGATGTAACTACATGGAATGGAACTATTAATGACATGTCAATCCTAATGTGCCTATAATGATGCATGGAATGCAGTTTCTTTTCCATATCTGGCCAAGGGAAAAATTCTAGAAATTTTCTTAAACCATAAGAAGCATAAATTTCAACAATCAATCAAGGTGAAATCAAATCAAATGTAATAACGAACATCAATCACAACAATTCCCAGCCCTGCCCACATGGTCATTTCCCATACGTGAGGTGATCAGTCCCAAGCATGGCTATTAGCCAAGCACCGACACTTTCCAAATCTCATGACTACCACCCCAGAATAGTAGGTAAAAAGAAAAGAAACAACCTCTCTAATACCACATTGTAACATCTTGGCCCGGTTCACCATCCAACCGGTAGCCGGACCGGTGGGTCACATGGCCTCAAGCGCGTCTCCCCATACGCCAGAGGCTACCTACTAGCAGTGAGGGTCTCATGAGGTGATTGTGGGGAGACTATACCCTCATATCAGAGTAACACAGCGGTATTATCAACGTAAATATCATTCAGTAGCGGAAGTAGTAAGCAAATTAAATACAGCAATGAAAGATAGAATAATATCCACTTTATAAAATGTGGCTAACGCCATTTTACAATGCATACATGTATATATGATGATACATTTCTAAAATCAGACAACAATAAAGCATGCTTTACAAACAATACAAAAATAAAAGACAGTAGATCCCAATGAAGAATCTCTTGAGCATCCCAAGCTCCCACTTGGTCCTTTGCTCTTAACTCCTCAGGTACAAACAACACCGCACACAACCTAGGTCCTGCAAGCAAGGAGGTCTACTCGGGTACCCCAGTGCAATGGCGGATTGAGTAGGTTGTGAGATATAAATCTCAGTAGGCCAACACCAATGGTTTCAAACCTAATCAAGAAAGTGTAAAATAATTAAACAGTGAGCAGGTATGGAGAACTAGTAAACAGAAGTACCTAAGTAAATAACACCCATCCTGGTTTCCAAGGGACACCTGACAGCTATACCATCTTTGGCTCGCTGCTAGTAATGTAACCTGATCATGTCACCATATATATATATATAAGCATTTATATCATAGATGGCATGGGGTAAGCATGACGACCACCCATTTGTAGGAAAAAGTGGGCATGAGGTCACAGTCTACCCTTTTCCCGAAGCCGTAAAATAGGGGACCTCTCACAGTATACACTTGGCCCGAGGCAATATCATTTAATTAGGGGAGATCTCACGGTCTTTCCTTAGCATGAAGCCGAATCATTGGTGAGATCTCACGGTCTACCCCTGGCCCGAATATTAATCATTTAATTAGGGGAGATCTCATGGACTGCCCCTTGCCTGAAGTCGTATCATAGGGGAGCTCTCACAGTCTACCCCTAGCCCGAAGCGTAATAATTTAATTAGGGGAGCTCTCATGGTCTTCCCCTAGACCAATGTTGTATCATAGGGGAGCTCTCACAGTCTACCCCTGGACCAAAGATTATTCATTTAATTCGGGGAGCTCTCACGGTCTGCCCCTAGCCTGAAGTCGTATCATAGGGGAGCTCTCACAGTCTACCCCTGGCCCGAAGCTTAGTCATTTAATTTAGGGAGCTCTCACAGTCTGTACCTTTCCCTAAGCCGTATCATAGTGGAGCTCTCACAATCAACCGCTAGCTCGAAGCATAGTCATTTAATTATGGGATCTCTCACGGTCTTCCCCTAGCCCGAATCCGTATAATAGGGGAGCTCTCACAGTCTACCCCTAGCCCGAAACATAATCATTTAATTAGAATAGGTTAAAAGGCATACACTTCTTATAACATTCATAACAATAAAATATGGCATTTCAATCTCACAATATCACGTAATCACATTTGAAGAAAACATGCATTTAAAATAATAAAAGGGTGTCTGGATAACTCATCCTATCCATGCCCTTACCAAACCTTCCCATTTGCTTCACATAGAAAATGGCTTTCAAGACACATCCATAAGGAAAATGGAAACATGTATATGGTATACTACTTATGGAATTACCTCATAAGCATTCAAAGAAACATCCCACATACACACAAGCAAACACACCCACGTTCATACTTAAGGCAACCCATCTTAAGGGATATGTTTATAATTATTTAACCCTTTCATACCTTCTAGAGGAAACATGTCATATGGTCTTATGTCATCCCACTATGGTTATCATCATACTCAATTTTCCTAAACATGGAAAATTGATCACAACTCAAGTATCATGGCCATATCATTCTTTTTTTCCCAACAAGGCAAATTCACATACAAGGCATCAAAGAGGCACCACAACAATCCAGCAGGCAAGCATAAAAATTCTATCACTACTTTTTATCATGAAGACAACGCACCTCTGATTGAGGGGTTTTATTATTAAATTGTGAGTTTAGTTACCAAGGAACCACTTTTATCTTATTCCTTCAATTCACACAGTTTTCACAGAAGCATATAATCGAAACTAAACTTGCATAATTAAAATACTAAGGCAGTGCAATATTAAATTCACATTCACATTAATTAAAAAGGAATTGAGGGGGACCCTACCACAAGTTGGATCCATCTGTCCACTCCATCTCTTGGCGCTTTCTAACTAGGATTCGTAGGCGATTCGCCTAGTCTTTGGCAACTCGAAATCCCGCCAAAACCTCGAACACACAATAAACAACGTCCTATGAACTCATAAACACCAAAATACCCAAAATCAACAAATGTGAAACAAAGAAAGAGGGGAAAACCTTACTTCGAAACCAACCAGACAATCGGAAACAACCCGAACCGCTTCGCCTTCGATGGCGGTTGCCGGAACGCGCACCAAGGAGTCCCAACGGATGTTCCGTATAACCTAGAACCAAAAGAAAACTAAAATTCGGATCACCCCAAATCCCTAGGGTTTGGCCGCACCTCATCAGGCGCCGATTAGGTCAAAACATGGATGGAAGAAAGGAGGTGAAGTGAGAGGGAAGCTAATAATGGAGATTCGATGAAGAAACAACCAGAAATCGGAGGAGGAACCTTGACTGAGAGGAGGCCGGAATGGGGGTGTCGCGCGTGGCTCAAGGGATAACCCCTCCCTGTGTGTCGGGCGGTTTGAGTTAGGGTGAGAGATAGGATATATTATGTTTTTTATTTATTTCATTTTCATTTATTTTAATTTAAAATAAAATCCTAAACTCACCCGCACACAGGTTCGACCCGCACGGTTTTCCAAACCGTGCGCAAACCGTGCAGAGTCCTATGCCTCCAAGAAATCCGCTGCACAAGATAGGCGGATGGTTTGGAAAACCATGCTTAGACCATTCCTGAGACACTACCTTGTTTAATAAGGTCACACGGTTTGGGCTGCATGGTTAGCCAACCCGTGCACCAACTATACGCCCTCTACAGCTCTTTTAAAAACAAGGTTCTAGCGTTTCTGAAACCTCTCAGGCCACCTAAGAAAGTTAACGGTCCTTCACCCACGCCCAAAAACATTAAAAGTAAGGTTTCCAACATTCAGAACCTTGATCCAAGGTCTTCAAAAAGACCGGTTCAGCAAACAAAATGTTCAAATTCCCTTGCTTTTTAATCGAGTTCAAAACACAGGTCCTTACACCAACACCTTTCTTTGGTTTAATATATGTATAATATGAGTTTTCATTCTAGTATATAGATGGATCCATTTGAGGAATTATATGGGAAGAGGTGTCAAACTCATGCTTTTTGGGATTAAGTAGCTGAAAATAAGTTGATTAGACAAGAATTGGTAGAAGAGAAGGTATAAAAAATCTAGTGGATTCAGAAACTCATGATAACTACTCAGAGTAGGAAGAAAACATTTTCAGATTACTAGAGGAAGGATATTTATTTTGAGGTAGGTGATCATGTCTTCCTCAATGTTTCTCCATTTAAATGTGTGATGTTTTTTGGTAAGAAGGGAAAGTTGAGTTTGAGGTTCATTGGACCTTATAAAATCCTAGAGAAAGTTGGATATGTTGTGTACAGAGTGGAATTACCTCTAAGTATATCAAAGGTAAAAATTATTTTCTATGATTCAATGTTGAGAAAGTATATGTCGGATCCATCTCATGTTTTGAGCCCATAGGTAGTTTAGTTGGAAGAGAATTAGTCTTTTGAGGAATAACCAGTCCTGATTATTGACCAAAGAGAGAAATTGTTGTGGAATAATGTAATTAATCAGGTAATGGTTTTTTGGAAAATCCATATGGATGAAGAGGAAAAGTGGGAATCGAAAAATTATATAAGGGATAAATTCCCCCACTTATTTGATAAGTTAATAAACATTGTGAGGGTGTAATTTCGAAAATTGTGAAGGATGTAACATCCCATGCAGGTAAAGAATAATACATTTTAATAATTTTAAAAGTTTGTGAATTAAATAATTAATTTTACTTTAATGTGGATTATATGTTCGATGGCGTACCAAATACACAACAATGGTTTTTTTTTGAAATCTTGGGTTGCACACAATGCTAAGTCATACTGGAAAATAATAATATAATGTTATTTTAAATAGTAGTTAATTCCTAGTAGTTGTATTGATGGGAATGAATATAACCAACTAAAATATTATTATACATGTTTGTTAAACATTTTTACATTTATCCAATAAAATTTAGAGGTGTCAAAAGCTAATGAATCAAATTTTAAGCACAAATTGTCTAATATTATTTAAAAGGCCTATTTACCATCTTTTGATTGAGAACCCTTTTTAAATCTAGTTTAAGTCACTTTTATATGTTCTATTTCCATAAATTAAATTCTTTATTAGAATTTGTACATCAAAATTTACTTTGGGGAATTTTTTTGTGTGTTTATGATAAAATTCATTTTTAATGAATAGTGAGATATACTCTATGTTAATTAAATTTTTTTTTAATAAATTTTATTTATATGGATAGATTAGATTTTTAATTGGTTTTAATGTTTATTTATATTCTATTTTTACCATTTAATAAAATTTCCATCATTTGAAGTAATTTTACTTTGAAATTGGATATAAACAAGTGTCAATCTTTCGATAGTGATTATTTCTTAAAAACATGTTTTTTGTTTTGAAAATGGGAATTAATTTTAAATTAATTAATGAAACTTCAATGTCTTGAATTTGTTAAAATAGACATAATTTTTCAATTTGGAGTATCAAATATATCTTAGGCTGAATTTTTGGTATTTTTATGAAAACCATCAATTTTGGATGAATAGTTTAAACACTAAGTAGTAGTTAAAAAGTAGAATTTTTCATTTAAATGAAATTTTACCGCTTATGTGAATTGCATTTAGAAAATCTGACATACATAGTTTTTATTAGTAAGTAAAATTTTGTTTAATTTGATGAAAATAATTTTTCTGTGAATAGTAACTTTTAACTTTTATTTTTTGCAGTTAAAGGTAAATAGTGTAATTCAAGGTAAAAATAATATTATAATAATATTAAATTAAACTAACTTGTTTCCTAATTTTATTGGTTGATAAATTTCTGACCATTGACTTATTTTCGTTGATTTTGTTATCCCATTAAACCACTTAAGAGTGATAATGAAACTTTATATTAATTTATTTAATGTAATGATAAAAAATGACATGAACACTAATCTTTTAGTAAATCAATTTTTACATGGGGTTATAAAATTTATCTATTCCACTATAAATATCCATTTAAAATATAATATTATTTCCTACATCATGATATTTTTTTATAATTTGTAGACATCAAATATAGAAAATTATTTATTACACAATAATGATACAATTTACCTCATTAATGAATGATTTAAATAAATACAATTATTATGATTAAAAAAATATTAAAACCTTACTAATTATTACTGTATGATTTTATTTCGAAAAAGAGTCATGTTATCTTTGACTTTCATATGTTTTTGACATAGATAAACCTAAAATCATTATGAAATAAAATAATATTTTGAAACATTCCTAAAGAGCCACCCCTCCCCCTTATAAAAATCCGTCACCACTAACCCATACTCATATCTCTAAAGCCCATTGGATCATCTAAACACTATGAAAATATTCTCTCAAGATCCCTATCTTTCACCTTGAAGCCTCACATTAGGCAGAAGGCACTTCAAGAAATCATTTTGGTTCAAACCAAAAGGAGTTACCCGATTTAAAGGTAAGGTATTCTCTTAAGTTATTTTCATTTATTTTACTTCTCCAACTCCCTAAACTGTCGTTATTATATTATTTTATAAAAAATAGTATAATAAGTATACTATTTTTTTTATAATAAGTGTTCTAACTACACATACACACACCTATGTCTAATGGGTAATGAACATATTGTTTTTGTGGATGGAGAACTATTGCCTCACGAAATGACGGTTGTTCAATTTAATCCTACCAACTCTGATGGTGGCCATTAAGAAGGAAATATATTTATATGTGATATATAATATATTTATTTTTTCTTTATACTTCTGTATTTTTTATTTATAGCATCCCTTTATGGTTTCCATAGTAGGTAAATACGATAATTTCATTTGATGAAGTGCGGACTACCGCCCCCTAAAAGTGATATGACTCGTTCATGCCATACTTGGATCATATAAAGGATCATGTTAATGAAATTATGTAATATATTATATAGTAATTATAATATTTCTATGTATCATTATGTTTTCATTCCATTAAATTATGAAATTGAAATGAAAGTAGCGTTTACGCATAAGTATGTCTTATCGTCTCCTTGAACACTGCATTTCATTTCTTATATCAAAATGTTATTTAATATTATAAATACATATATATACAGGATATATTTGATAAAAATGATATCTAAATCATAAATATCATTCTATAGATAATGGTATTTTTACCACATGAACAAAATGTAATTATAAGAAGTTTATTTTTGAATCATGTACCAAATATCGACATAATTACAATTATTAACATAAATGATTATGTAATGTTTCTAACGTGGTAATAAATGATATAAAAATAATATTAATATTGAAAAATGTTATTAATAATGTATGAATTAACTTTATTTTATTATTCAGGAGATAAAAGAACGAACGGGTCGAGTCGGACATGAGGTAAGTGGATTTCATCTCACATTTTATTCCCGTGATATTCATGCTATCATTGGAACTATTTCTTTTTGTCTAGTGTATGTACATCCCATGATTGTATTATTTTTGTAATATATTTTAATTTATGGGTATTTACATCTTATTTGTATGATCCTTCTATCATGGGTTGTATGTTTCGTATGTTACCAAATCGGTAAGGGAACCTTTCACCGTACTCTTTTAATCAAATAATTCTATTAGGTAATGTATTTTAATTTCCATTTTCTTATGTTGGTATATGTCATTATAAATCCATATTACAGTAAAATTTTATTTCCATGTTATGAGAGACAATTTTCTCTCTCATCAACTCATTTTTTGAATTTTAGAGCAATGTCGTTAGGCTGTCAGATTTCTGTTAGAGAAATTCTTAACCCAATTTCAATTTTTTGGGTTAAACTTATACTTCATGATTATGTCATTCTATGAATATGTGTGAATTAACTCTGATTTTTTTACACTTAATATCCACTTATATTGGGTGTATTATTATTTATCAAATGTAATTATATCATTAATTTGTCTCTAATATAAGGATATGACCTTAACAAGGAACTTTATCACAATTTACATTCCATTGAGACTTATTTGTAGTTATACACCAATTCACTTTTATATAGGGTATATACAACCCTTTTAAATATTATATCCTGAACCCTTTTATTCTCATGATATTATAAGATTTGATTAATGTTATTCTTCAATTATATGTATTCAAGCATCTCTCATTTGGTGAGGAACTATTTGACAAAAATTTGGTTTTATACGATTTAAAGTATTATTCTTATAAATATTGCATATTATTGTTCATGAATTAGACATGTACTTAAGGATTTATTTATATGTACATGAATTTTTAGAAATTTAAATTTCATTCAAAGTCTTCAATGTCGTACGGGACATTTTGATTCAAAAATCACTTTATTAAAAGTTTTAAATGGTTTTGAAAATGGTTTGATAATGCATTGATTATATCAATATCCTGAAATGATATTTTGTAATTGAAATTTGGAAATTTTATCTTTCATATATGCTTGTAATATGTGTCATGAATATGTTATGGTTATTGTGATTTTTTCACAAATACAGGTGGTTCCATGATAAACATTGGGTGGGTGATCGTGAGATAGCTCACTAATGCATTCTGTAACATGACAGAGATAAATGTGAATGTCTATCTTAAGGGATTTAGGTAATGTAGTATTATGGGTATTCAAATTGTAACTCCCTACGTGGATGTGAACGTTGAAATTTAATTATGTAATCGATGACCCAAGTTACCAATACGATTTATGATTTCTTTGTGTTATTAATAAATCTTATTATTTCATGATGTATATTAAGAAGCTTATGTTTCGATGGAATAATGTTTTCATTCATTATTTTATAACCATTACCGAGCTTCTTATTCTCATCCCATGTTTTTAAATGTTTTTCACAGGACTTAAATATGAATAGGGTCAAGGATTGTATCATTGATGTATAAAACATGGAACTAGATATAAATATTTTTTTCAAGAGATTTTATTTTATGAAAAAAATGAAATCTGAATAGAAGTGTCTACTTTGTAATATTTGATATTTAATTTAATTGTTTTTTCCAAATTATCTAAAACCCTAAACATTAAAATATCCTCAATCTGAATTATACATTTTATTCAAGATTATGTAATGTTTTAGGGCTGGGTCCATATACTGGGTAAAAAGAAAACCTCATTCTGCTCGCAAATATGATTCCAATTAATCCTTTATCAAATATTGAAGTACATAAATTATTGAATCTTGGATGTCCGATGAGAGACTAAATGAACATCTTATCAGTTTTCAAATTTATGCAAATAACATGGACAATTCTATTCGATCAATGTCAGTCATCATGATTATCATCTTCAAACTCACAATAAACCTCTAAACCATGTACTACTATTCTCTTTTCTATGAAATATCAATTCCATAACCATCACACAACATTATTATGTTGGAAAAATGCGGCTGGAAACCGTGAAATTTCCAATTTTCAAACACTTATCATTATTCCTTATCAATTATAGATCATATTCAACCTCATAATAATGGTATTAATGGTTATTTTAATATATATACAAGTATATATATATATATATAATATAGTGTTATCACGTATCAAAACTGGATCTTCATGAATTTTTCCTGGACTCATTCAAGAAATTTTGATGGTACCTTGTTGGAAGTGGACATTATCCTATTATAATAATAATATATATATACTCAACATGAACACTAATTCTTTTTTATAAACATCTGATCTTTCACTGCAATTCTATAGGAACTCTAACTCCTCAAAGATTTCTATATTGAATTTTGTAAAATATTCCATGGATATAATCCTAATGAAATCAATGGAAGCTATATTTTTTTGAACATCATTATAATGATACTTTTTTCAAATACCATTTTTTTGGATTAGGAATCATCCTTTAACATTTTAATTTAAATGAAAAATAAATTTGTGGCTCTATAAGAATTTTTTAACATTGGTTTACTCACTCTCTACATAATTTATTAAAAACTAAATGTCATTACCGTTTGGGGTGTGTAAATAAAAGAGAGAGGGACTATGGTAGTTTTCGTCCATTAAGATGTTTTTATTCTATAAAATATTATGTTATGGGAATATAATTTATTTAATCATGCCCTATTTTTTAATATTTATTCTATAATGAAATGAAATATCTTTAAAAAACCTATTTATTTTCCAAAAGTCCTTATTGTAATGGAAATATTTCCTTAAAAACAAAATTATATTTTAAAAAATTCATACTGTAAGGGAATTAATTTTAGTTAAATTTCAATTTTATTCCAAACCCATATTGTAAGGAGATAAAATAGATAATATTGAATAATTTATTTATTTTTAGAAAAAATCTCATTTAATAATAATATATTTTTAAATTCCTATTTTATATTTTTAAATACTCTATTTTATTATATAAAACATTATTTATAGGAAATAAATGTTTAATTCAAATTGAAACTTTTTTTCAAGAAGGGTATATTTCCGGATTTTAATTTACAAGATTTCAAGTGGGTGATATTGTGTTAAAATTTTTAATTTAATGCACAAACATCTCTGAAAAATTAATGTATGATGTTCATGATTAATGTTACTTTCATGAAAATTAGTTATCCTTGAAATTACATTAATTTTTATAAAATCATTTGTTTAGTTTAATATTCAAGAATTGTTATTAATTGGTTCCAATAAATTTAAATATTTGCTATACAAATATTTATTCTCGCTAATCCAAATAATTTAAATGTTTATTCATATTTCATTTTAAAGATAAATTATATGATATATTTTTAAATGTTTTTTAATATATTTATAACGAGAAAGAAATCATTTGAAAAAAAAATTATTTAAAATTTTGCAACATTCATATTGGTTATGATGATGAGGAGTGATGTGTGAAAAAACGACATCAAAGTGGAATTTATTAATGATTAATCATTAATATCGTTAGTTGGTCCTTAGGTATCTGAAAAATTTTCCAAGTATTTTTATACTCTATAAAAAGATTATATTATCAAAATTAATGTTTTCATTATTTCAATGGGAAATTTGGTTTGGAATTAATCGATTTTGTGGTTTCAGAACGGTATTATGTTTTCAAAATAATATATTTGTTTCATGTTTATAAAGGAATTTCTCATTTAGATTTTCCTGAAAATATAAAATTATAATTACGGATGAATTATTTATAAATGTTTCATGAATTCTTTTCCAATAATATTTTTTTTGTATTATAAAAGATAAAGGTATTTCCCTTCATTTCATTGAACCCCATACTGTGTAAATTTGGTCTCACCATATGATTAGAAATTATTATCAATAATTAGTGTGGTGTAATGAATAAATGTAATATATTACTGAATATATTACAAAATTCAGCAAAACAAGATTGTTTTTTTATAATTTTCAACAACAATGTTTGTTGTGTGGTTTTACAATTTTTCCAAATCGTGAAGTGAAAACAACATCAGGTCCATTTATTTTTCTGCTAACAATTTCATAAAAAAATATTGAATTTTCTTATCAGTAGATGATATTGTTCTAGAATGGGGTTCTTATAAATGGTATTATATTTCCCTGATCCACTGTGGTCCATTAATTTGTCATAATCTATTGTTTATGGTGTTCTAGAGGATACAATAGCTCAGAAAGTGAGTTTTCCAGTTCATCCAGTTTTTTCCAAGGCGAGTCAAGGCATTGGTGTCTGTGACATAGGACGTCGATGTCAGGGAGACAAGGCGTTACTGTCGGTGATTTAGTGGGTCAGTTGTAGTTACTCAGGTCATCGGTTTTGGTGTGTTAGGGGGCTGATGTCGGGTACTCAGGGCGTCGATGTTAGTGAGTCAGGGAATTGTACCGATGACTCTGGGAATAGATTCCATTTAGTCAGGGAATGAAAGAGTCAGGTAATCAGTTAGTCAAGCATCATTAGGTTGTATTAGTGTCTTAGAATATGTGGCTCAACATTAGTGACTCATTTTCATTGTCGGTAGCTTTGTGTTGGAGACTCACCAGTCAGTGACTCACAAATGTTGTCGGTGGCTCACCCATCAGTGACACATTTTCATTTTTTCTAATTTATCCCCTAGTATGTTTTAGTTGTCATAAATCGAGTTCAATGCCTTGATTAGACATTTATAAATGATTTTAAAAGGATATTAATTTTATCTTTAAAATCCTTATGCTCCAGAGACATTGAGATATTCAGTCCATGCAATTTTGACAAGATCCCACATTAATGAATTTTTGAAATAGTTTCCCATTCCGTTGATATAGAATATTGATTTTTCTTAAAACTGAGGTCCTCTACTATATTTTATATCGGTTCTCCTATAAGCTTCCCTTCCCGTGGAGTCTCTTGTTCTGCTATACCCATCGATCTAGTTTTACTTAGATTTTGTCCTTGGAGTTTTCATGATACTCATGCAAGGATGAGTTTTGGCCGCTTGTTATTCCTTAGTGGGATTTAATTTATCTCTCTTCTATTTTCATTTCATTCACGGTGGGGTAACAATATTCTTTTGTGAAAATTATATTATCCAAGTTTTAACAAAGATAAATACCAATACGACCGTTATAATTTAATCAGAGTGGATTGATGTTGATCGCCTGCTTTATTTTTTATCATTGTTGATGATGTGATATGGTGTGGTTGTTTGGCTCTTGATGATAATGGTTCTTCATTGTATTTGTTTACTCATGGGAGATACATCATAAAATTTGTTTCCCATTCATTATTTGGTTTAATTATCTATATGATAAATCACATACACAATGTTTTATAAATGGATTCACCGTGATGAAAACCCTTGATTGATCACCCCTACTTATGAATTTGGAAATTTGAGAAAAATGATGGAAAAATTTGAATTCACCATATTTGATAGGTGTAGATGTGTGCTATATTCTATTTTATTTTCTGCCTTGTGTGGGTTTGGTAGTATGGTGCTATAGATGGGGATTTTACTATGTGTATGCAGTGATGCTAGTGGGGTGATGGTATCTTAGTTTGAGAGATTGATTGATTTTGGAATGGATAGACTTGATATGAATTGGGAAATAATATGGGAATTGGTTTGGTATAATGGTTGTATGACTGGGGTTTTTTATTTTTATGTTATGGGTGTGATGAGTGCTGTGTTGTGAAATAGGATACTGAGAGTGGTTTTAATGTGGTATGATGGAGGTTTCAAGTCGAGAAGAAGTAAATTTATACATAAATTTAATGAATGATGTTGGTATTACAATAATAAAAATGGGTGTTAAATGGGGATATTGAATGAAGTGGATTTTTTTTAATGTGTTTTGTTATGTGGTGTGATTAGTGGATTTTATGCTATTGAAAACTATTGCAGATATTGTGCTTGTTAGTTTCTTGGGTAGGGACAGAATAAATAAATTAATTAATTGATAAATTATGAATGAAAATTTGTTAAATGAATTGTATTGGGGTATTCATTGACTTATAGAAATGATAGTTATCTGTGGTGATACGTTCATTTATAGGTGGTAGTAAGGTTTTCTTTGGGTGGGATGGTATTTTTTTGAAAACCCAATGGTCGGGCTGAGTGTTTGGTACCTATATATATATACCATTAGTTCCTTGTATTTTCTATACACACCCCACCCATGTTGAACACTATTTATCAAACACCCCATTCACTATGGTGGAGGGTTTCTTTCACAACATCCCCAGGGTAGGATGTATCGATGGTTGTTGGGTCTTCTCTGCTCCCTCATATTAGAATTTACTACCCAAGATTCCTTGGGTAGGCTATAATGTTTGGATTTTTGATACCATATCTATGGTAATAGTTTTATAAATGGTTTTTCGTTTCCCATGTTTATTCAAGATTAGGACCATGTGTTTTTGTCTAGGGTGTGGTATGTGTCATGCTTAGGTTTTGGTGGGTATGATTACAATATAGAAGTTACCCATGTGTCTGCATGTACGATTGCAGTGTTTGAGGATCATGTGTTTGCGAGCAGGATTGTGGTGTTGTAGTGGACCATGTGCCTACAGGCAGGACTGTGGTGTGTGATGCTTAGGTATCTGTACGTAGGATTGCGGTGTGGTTTGTGTCACATGTCTATGCGGGAAGGTTGTGATAGTTACGCTTGGGGAAAAGGTATATTTTTCAGGATGTTAAAGTTAATGAGTGGGAAGTGGTGTAGGGTTACCAAATATCGATATTCTTATTATATTACATTACTTTTATTATGTTACGTGAAGAGTGTTCCTAGGTGAGGCTGGGTGGTTAGTATTCCTTTTTTTGGAGATATTGGTTTCTGATGTTTTCTCACAGGGGAATTAGTATACTTCTACCACTTATGCATGAGTGAATTTGGTTTTTCCCTACTAAGTATACCTGTATTCTCACCCTATATATATAAAACTTCTTTCAGTTTTTCATCAGGATTACACATACTGTGATAAACCTTACTACCCCAGACATTGGTTATAGTTTTTTTATTGCACGTTATATTTATTTTGTTACATACCTTGGTGTTTTCTTGTATTTTCAGCAGTTTTACATTAAACATTCATGTGTTACGGATTTGGTTTATATATATATATATATATCTTGGCATTGTTAGCGGTTGATACATATTATATCCCGATAATTGTTACTATAAAAAGGGTAATGCCTCCCCTTTTTCCTTGTGAGATTTCAATACCCTTGGTGATGGTTTCCACCCAGGGGCCTATAAGAGGTGGGAATTTGTGATCATTATCTCTCCTTCATCTTGAGGAATGAAGTACTCAACATCTTTTTATCTCTTCCCTCATATTGATGAAGGTATTTCGTGATACAATTTTATCAATGGGGGATGGATGAGAGATAAGATGAAGTTTGGAGTTAGACAATGTGTGGATTACATGGGTCGGTAGGGAAATAGTGTTTGATGATCTTTCTATGTGATATGGGCTAGGGAAGATTGGTTAGGACATGATATTTTAGGGCCCCCATTTTCAGATGCAAGGACTCTGTGCCTATCGAACAACCAAGTGACGCTACACCATTTTCAGGGTACAGACCCTATGAATGGAACAATCATCATGATGACTGGTGGTCTTGTTATTTTGGTTCATTTTTGGGAAATTAAAATAAATTAAGAGTTAAATGAATCTTAAGGAAACATTATATACTACTAGGGATTAGGGGTAACTTATTTTCCTTTCATATATGGATCCCATATGATTACCATGCGTGGTACAAGTAATGGAGGGTCAGTAGGCGGATCTAGTTGAATAACAGAGGGTCAACGTAGTAGATGGGGATGATTAGTGTGATATGATTATTCTTGATTTCCAACGAAAGGCTATCGGAATATATGAGTGATGTTTTTTGGACATGTAAACATAGTGTATGCTCAAGTAACTTCTGATCACTTTCATCTTGACCTAAGATCCAACTAAGTGCAAGGTTCCCCTTGTAGTGAGCTAGATAAGGGGAGCATTGCGTCAGTGGTTGATGCTTTACCTTAGGGAGAAAAAATAGGCAACAGATCCCTAGATTGTCTTTGAGAAAGAGATCTAGGCATAATTTCTTATCTCCATGATGAAAGATGAGAATTGGAAAGAGCTACTCCCCCTCTAGTAAGAAAGTCCATTTATTATGGAGTTGGAGATAATGTTATATTATCTCCTAGGTTTTTCTCTAAATCACATTACAGATGAGGAGTATTGGTCCATATGCGTTGAGGAGGCACTCTATCATCCTCTTTAGTAAAAAAGTTACTCCGTTCACCCTAACGACATACTAATAGGATTAGTAGAAGTTTCATGTAGTGGAAAGGATGAAATTACGAGGAGTTGTACCATGAGGGGGAGTAAGTCGAGATCTTCAAATGGTATGGGCATCATCAACATTTCTCTGTCGTAATGTCCTTCCAGGATTCGGCTAGTGGGGAGATGACCCATGAAATTTTAGTTCTGACCCTCTAGTCCTCCCAATTATCACAAAAGCCTAGGGTTGAGGTGTTTTTTCTATGAAGTTAGTGGGTCTCTCTAGTGATATTTCCAGACTCAATCACTATATGGTGGGGGGGGGGGGGGTTCACCACCCACCTCAATATTAGTTTTCAGCCAGACCATTGCAACAGCATGGATAGTAGGCCCTTGTTCAACTAAGGTCATACGATGCAGGAGGAGGTAGACCTCATGGTGATCCCCTAGGACCTTGACTAGGTAATTTTTAGGGAAGAGGCTGACAGCTAAGGTGAAGATGATTTGGGCGTGTGTGGTTTCAAAAATAAGAGGAATCAATTCTAGAAAGGATAGATATTATTTGATGTATGATAAATTTGATTAGTAATATTTCTTGCACCTTTTTTTATTCATGTGCATCACACTCCATTGTTTCACCCAGTCTATCACATGCTATTGGACAATACATAGATAGAAATTATGTGACTCTGCTTTTTATTATAGTATTAGGAGTCCATACTATCTTTTTTGATGTTTTACAAGGATATAGTATGATGTTGGGGTTTCATCATTCCAATAGGGATCAATTACTGTTATATATTCATCTATACAGTGCAATCCTTTGCAGCTACTGGTTTTACTCTAGGAATCCTATTATCAACTACATCCATACAATAGTATTTTTTGTAGATATTGGTGGAAAACATGTGGATTTTATTGGTCAGCAGGGTTGTCAGATATGCAACCATCATGTGGATCCTCTACATTCATTATTAGTCGAGCTATTAGTGGGATCAATGGATGCTGAGATGGTGGAGGTTCCAAGAGTTTTTCGATATTTTCTCAATGTTTTCCCATATTTAGATTTTTATTATACCCCCTAAATGTAACATTGAGTTCAGGATAGTCTTACAATCTGATGATCATATGATTTTGATGCCTCCTTATCATATGTAACCATCAAAGTTATGGGAGTTGCAGATTCAGATTGATGGTCTGATGAAAAATACTTTCATCTGACCAACGGTTTCATCGTGAGGTTCTCCAGTATTGTTTGAGAAGAATGAATATAATGGTCTGATTCTCTGCATAGACTCCAAGAAACTGAATCAGGTAACGATAAATAAATGTTACCCTATTTTGAGAATAAATGATCTTTTTGGACAGGTTAGGGGAGACGACTGGTTCTATATGATCAATTTATGGTCTATGCATCACTAGTTACGGGTGTTAGAGGGTTACATTCTTAAGACTTGTTCTAGATGTAGGTATGGGAACTTCATGTTTTTTGTTTTTTGTTCAATGTTAAAAACACACTAATCATGTTCATGGGGCTTATAAACTCCATATTTTATGAGTTCATTGATCGTCTCATTTTTGTATTCATCAATGAAATTATAATTTAGTCAAAGTCGGAGGAGGAGCATACTGAGCATATCATGACTTTCATAAAGGTCGTTAGGCAACATATGCTCTATGGAAACTTATCAAATAGAATTTTTTGGAAAAGGGGGGTATACTTACTTGGACATCTGGTGTCTCATGAGGGTGTAACATTGTACCTATCGAAGGTAGAGGAATGTTTTTCTTTTGAAGAACCCATGAATGTGGAAATGATTCATAGTCTTCTTAGTATCACATGCCACTACTAGATATTCATATTTAATTTATATTGGGGATAAGCTAAGTTTATGGCTCAGACCAGAAAATGAATTATTTTGTGTGGAACGAGAAATTCAAGGTAGTGTTTGGTTATTTGAATGGGACGTTGGTCAGAGCTTATGCTTCCAATATAATGGGTGATGTTCAAGGAGTTTTTCAACACATCCCATCTAGGATTTGGGTGTGTGTTGAGGCAGTAATGAGGTGCAGTCTCTTATGGGTCTATGAAATTACATACCCTTAAACGAAACTATAAAACCCATGATTTAGGGATATCAGTAGTAATGTTTTTGCTAATGCTATGGAAACACTACCTAACAAAGGAGTGCACTGTTTTATTCAATGATCAATTGATCCTGAGGTACATCTTCTCCCATGGAGATATAAACATTCCACAGGGGTGGAGGATGTAGTTTCTACTGGATTAGAATTTTGGGGTCTCCTACACCTCATGAAAGGGAAGTTTCATGGCTAATATCTGAGAATGAACTCACAGAATGAGGTAGTTCGGGAATCAACATATGACTGGACATAAATAAAGGAATTGGAATAATTACACTTTGATGTTGGGGTGGATTACGATAGAGTCTACCAATTTAAATTAAAAATATAGTCATCTCTATGGAAGAAAGAAAAGTAGTCTACATGGAGAGACTCATAGGCGAAAGTGATGCACGATCTATTTTACCAGGATGACGCTCTTGATGGATGGTCAGAGGACGGTCAGAATTGTATGTAGTTTTATGGGAATTAATTTATTTTTGAGGCATAATGTGAGGAATATCATTGGGATTTTTATATATTACCCCTAGCGGTACATGCAAGAGTTTCCAAGACATACTGAGGCCTGAGGGAATAGTTCTGGTGGCCCAGGATGAAGCAGGAAGTGGAAGAGTTTGTGGCAATGTGGTTGGGGTGCTTGCAAGTGAAGTATGAGCACCATGATCCTGATCGTTTATTGTATCCCCTATATTTACAATAGTGGAAGTGGGGTGACATATCAATGGATTTAATCATAGGATAACCCTTGCTTTATAAAAGATGTGATGCTATTTTGGTAGTATTTGATAGATTGATGAAATCGGCTCACATCATAGCGATCAAGTAGTTAATCTAGTGGATACTTTTGAACATAGGTATATGGATGAGGCTTTGTGGACACATGGGGTTAGGATATTTTTCATATCTTATCAGGATGTAAATTTTATTTCGTGAGTCATGAGGTGATTGAATCATTCCTATGTCATCCAGTTAAGCCTCATCCATGCTTTCCACCTTCATACGGATGAAATAAAAGAGTGGACCATCCAGAAATTGGATGTTATAATAATGGAATGTGTTCTAGAATTCAATGGGGCCTGGATATTTCATTTTCCAATGGAATTGATTTCTTACAATAATAATAATCACTCTTCCATTGGTATGACTGTTTTCGAATCACTATACGATTGGACGTGTTGATCACTCTTGTGTAAGATGGAAGTTGGTGAGGAAGCTGTTCTTGGTCCATATATGGTTCAGATTGCAATAGAGGAGGTAAAGGTTTTCCATTAAAGGATGAAGGTAGTATAGGATTGGGACCATTCATATGATGATTGCAGGAGATGTCCATTTGTGTTTGACGTTGGGTAATATGTATTCATGATGTTTTTTCCTCGACATGGGTGGCGAAGGCTCGAAAGATTGACTAAACTTTCTCTTAGGTTCATTGGTCCCATTGAGGTGTTGGACCATGTTTTAAAGGAGGAATATCAGCTGGTGACTCCACTATAGTTTGGGAGTATCCAAGAAAACTTTCATATATTCCATCTTTGTCTGTATCATTTGGATGACACCCATGGAATTTATTCGGAATAATTCGTCATCAAGGATGATGCAACACTAGTGGAGCGACTAGTAGAGATCTAGGATCATAGGTAGATGGTGTTCTATGGATGGACCATTCCACAGGTTTGCGTGTTGTGGACGCATGGGGTTCTGAAAGAGAGTACTTGGAGTAAGAGACTTAGATCTGTGCCAAGTATCTGAGGTTGTTTGGAATTTCTCTCATGCATTTTTATTTTTGATGTAATGCCCAAACCTTGTTTTCTATGAATTTCATTCTTTCCTTGTTACATTTCAAATCATAAATTCCGCACATATGAGGAGGGTGGACCTGTTCCCTAATCAAGACACATAAATTCAAATATAATTAAACCATGCGTGCGATTCAATGCTAGCAAAAGAAGATATTATCTTGACATGGGGTGAGGAATTCAATGATTCATATGTTCAGGTGGAATTAATTTCACTGGTTGTGTGGAATTTATTTTGGGTGTTTGGATTAGAAAATGGGGGAGGAGGTGTTCTTGGATTTTGAGGATTTGATCCTACAACATCAAGTGGTTCTTCCTGGAGAGGTATCTTAGGAGGTGATTTTTTCAGATCCCTCATTCTCATGGATTTCATTATAAATTCATAAGGTAAATAATTGTTTGATATGTATAGGATTTAATGTCCTAGAAATTCATGGTCCACTACATTGTCAAAATCCAGTGTTTGGGGTGTTCTTGGATGAAACAATAGCTCATTTCAAGAGTTTTCTAGTTTTCCAATCAGTAAGTCAGGGTGCCGGTGTTAGTGACTCATGTTGTCTGTGCTGCTGAGTCAGGGCATCAGTGTTAGTGAGTTAGGGTATCAACGTTGTTGAATCAGGGTGTCTGTGTTATTGAGTCAGGGTGTCGGTGTCGGTATCTCAAGGCATTAGTGTTGGTGATTTTGGATGTTGGTTTTGGTGACTAAAGTTGTTGGTGTCGATGAGTCTAGGAATCGGTGAGTCAGGGAATCATTGAGTTAGGCATTATTAGGATGCATCGATGACTGAATTTCAGTGACTCACTGTCAGTGTCTATGGATTTTTTTTTGGTGACTCACTCATCAGTGATTCATTTCTAGTTTATCCATTTTCCCCTCTTATATTATATTTGATGTAAATCGAGTATAAATACTTGTTTAATCATTTATAAAGGCGCTTCAATGGTTGTTAATTATATCATTGATATCTTAGTGCTTTATAGACTTTGAGATATTAAAAACCTATAATCTTGACCACTAGCCCATTCTAATGAGTTTTGAAAATGTTTCCCATTCCATTGATATTGGAACTGGCCTTTTCCTAAATATGGGGTCCACTAATATCTTTTCTCTAGGGTTTATTAAGGCCTTCCCTTTCTATGGAGTCTCATGTTGTGTTGTAGCAATCGTTTGAGTTTCCCATTGAGTTTTTCCTTGTCGTTTTATTAATACTCATGCAAGGAGTAGATTTGCTCCCATGTTTTTTGAAGTAAGGATTTACTCTATCTCTATTATATTATTATATCATGTGGTGTTGGTGTAAACACAATATTCTGTGAAATCATTAGAATCCAACTTTTAAAAAAGATAAATTCTAATATGAAACTGATAAAGGGCTAGGATTGGTTTTATGTTGATCACTTGTTTTATTTTTTATCTTTGTTGATGATGTGATCTATTGTGATTGGGTGCCTTATTAAAATCTTGGTCATTAGCGGTATTTACCTGAACATGTTTGATAATATATAACTACTTATTCTCTATAATTATTACGTGTAATTATCAATATGATAAATCAAGTACACTTGGTTTAATATATGGTTTCCATAGGATAAAAACCCTTGTGTGATCACCACTGCTTATCAATGAGGAAATTAAAGAATGGTGTTTCCCAAATCTGAATTCAACCTATTTGATAGGCGTGGTCATGGGTTTTTTTGTTGATTGTGTGATTTTTGGTAGTATGGTGTTATGGATGGGGGTTTGATGGTGTGTACTGGGTGGTACTATAAGGGTGATGGAATCTCAGTTAGAGAGATTAATTGTTTGTGGAATGCATGGACTTATCATGAAGCAGGACTACATCATGGTAGTGGATGGGTAGTGAGGCTGCAGGACTGGGTTGTGTCATGTTCATGGTATGGGTGTGATGTGTGTGGTATATTGTAGTTGGAGGACTGAGTTGTGTCATTTTCATGGTACAGGTGTGATGTGTGTGGTATTTTGTAGTGGGGATTCTGAGTGTAGTTATAATGTTTATTATTGGGGATTTACCTATTGAGAGAAAGTACATTGTTTCATAGATTTTAAAAATGATGTTGGTAGTGTCAAAATACAAATCAGTGTTAAATAGGTAGGATGAATGATGTGGGTTGTTTTCTTTGTGTTCTGTTAAGGGTTGTGTTTATTATATAATACCTTCAAAAAATGGTTGTTGATGTTTTTAATTTTAGCTTCCTTAGTAGGTATGGAATACATAAATGAAAAAATTGATAAATATTGAATATTTTCTGGTTAAATGAATTGAATGGGGTATACCATTACTTACATACATGACTGTCATCTAGGGTGATGCGTGAATATAGAGCTTGAATTAATGGTTGTTTTGTGTGGGATGGTAGTTTGATTTGAAATCCCATAGGTTGGGTCGAGTTATTGTTACCAATATATATAATTATATTTCACTATTTTTTCTATATACATCGCACCAGTGTTGAGCACAATGTGTCAAACTATCCAATTTCTAGGGGGGAATATCTCAATCCCAACATCCTGGTGCGAGAATGGATGGCTAGTTATTAGATCATTACTGCACCATCTTCTAGGAATATACCACCCGAGACTCATTGGGAAGGCTGTAATTCCATGAGGTTTTTTACAAGATCTACAATACTAGTTGTGTGAGAGGTGATCTATTTTCCCATGTGTCATTAGATTGATGCCTATGTGTTTTAGGCAGAGTTTTTTCTATGTGAGGCCTAGGTGTCTGTGGGCATGATTACAGTGTAGTAGTGGCCTAGGTGTCTACGGGAAGGATTTCAGTGTGTGAAGTCGAGGTTTCTTCCAGTATGATTGCGGTGTGGAAGTGGAACATGCGTCATCAGGAAGGATTGTGGTGTGTGAGGAATTTGTGTCTACAGGCAGGACTACCATGTGGTCTGTGGCCCAGGTGTGTGCTGGCATGTATTGATAATGGGTCCTTTGTATGAGTTAGATGCGCCTGGATATTCCAGTTAACTTTTGGGATGTGGTGTATAGTGGAAAAATAGAGAATATATTATAATATTACATTAATTGTTTTGAATTACATGGTGATTGTACCATGGTGATGCTGGGTTTTCAGTATTACTCGGTATGTGTTGTTGTTTTCTGTTGTATTATCATCAGGGAATTAGTATGCTTCTCCCACTTTTTCACGAGTAAATTTTTCCCCTATTGAGCAAACCAATATGTTCATCCTACATATATAAAACTATTTTTCTGATTCTAGGGGATCACATGGACCATGATGTACCTTACTAGTCTGGATGTGGGGGACTGTTGTTGTGTCACAACAATGTTTAATTTTGGTACTTACAATGGATCTTTCATGTATTTTCAGCTGTTTTACATCAAACATCCATGTGTTATGGATTTGGATTAATTATATATATATAATAATATTTGTGTTTATTGAGGTTGATACAACTTATCGCTTGATCATGGTTACAAGAAAAATGGCAATGCATCCCATTTTTCCTTTTGATATTTCTATACACTTGGTTCTGGTTGCCACCCCAGGGCCTATTGAAGGCAGTGCTCGGGGGTCATTATCTCCCCTACATCTTGAATATGGAAGGTCTTGGCATCTTTCTTTCACATCCCTCATTATGAAGAAGCTGGGTAGTGACATGTATCTTTGGATTTTTTTAGATAACATAAGATATTAGAATTAGATCGTTAATGTATAATCTATTCATTAAGGGTTTTCATTTTTTATTTAGGTTAAGAACATATCATATTGTCAAAGAATTCCTAATTCTAAAAATTGAAATTTAAAATTTATTTTTTATTTGAAATGAATAGTGAGGATAAAATTTCTTTTAGGGGATATACTGTGACATCCCACAAATTAAACTCTTTTTTGAAATAAATGGTGAAGAAAATGTGTATTTCATAATTAAAAAAACTGTGAAATGTTAAAAAAGTGAATCCATGGTAAAATGAAATTATTTTCATTAATAAATAAACCATTATGATATAAGATAAATTAATATAGTCAAATTATAAAGACATACTACATTGGAATAATTTTATAGGATGTTATATTTTTATTGATGAAATTAAAAATATTCTCCTAAATTATTATATATATATATATAATATGTTTTTTGATTAATTAGATAGATTTTAATCATTTTTATACCTCATGAAATGTAATTTTAGATGTCTCTATAGATAATGAAAAACATGAAACAAATTTAAAATTTTATTAATATAATTAGATGATAACAATATATTTGTAAGAATATTGAAATAAATAAAATTGTATAATTTGTATATACATAATATCAATTTATGTTTGATGTTCTATTTAAACATAAAAAAACATAATATCAATAAATGGCATGCCACACAAGCTAGTCAGGGAAGAAAAACCATGCATTGTAGGTGGATGAGGAACAACATACATGTTCTAGTATATCCACACCAAATCGTGGTGGAATAATATACCAGTCTACCACAAAAAGCGTATATGGTGCTCGTAATTGAGAGTGATAAATATGAGTATGTGGGCCCAATCCAGTTGGTGAATCCCATGTATGACCATAGGTGAAATGTGGGAATAGTATTAGACATCTTACTAAACACAATTATGCTACAAATAAATAGTTATAATATAAAAAAAGTCGCAACTAGTTTAATCTCTTAAGTGGGATGATTGAAAACATGAACAACAAAACCGCTTAAAAATGCCTTCAAATAAAATGATCTATACAGTATGTTCAACATTGGTCATTTGGTCAACTCATGTATTTCAATAACCACAAACTATACCAATTTACATTATTCTCTTCATCTCTATCCCATGAAATATAACTTCCATCGCTATCGACAAACTTGTTCGATGCCACCTTACCAGGGTTGACCGTAATTAATTCACCACCTTATGAACCCATTTCATCATTCCTTCTCCACGGTAGGTCATTTGCAACCTCTTTTTAAAAAAATTTACTAGTTATTGGAGAATATATACTTAAGTATATATACATATATTCTTCATGTTTATTTCATATCGAATCAATTGGATCATTAGAGAATCATCCTAGACTCATTCATGAAACGTTTATTGTACTATGTAGGTTATCAGGTTTTTTATGTTGTAATGGATATATATATATATATTCTACATCAATATTAAAGATATTTTATCCACATATCCAAATTTAAGGGTAGGATAACATAAACTCTAACTACTTCAAGCATATTATTTGGGATTTCATAGAAAATTAAATTAATGAAATCCTAACATTGTTCTTGAAAATTATATTTTATGTAAACATCATTGTAAATAAAAATTCATGAAATATAAGTTTTATCTATATTAGGAATTTTACATTCATGATCATATTATATAAATACCCACGATCAATGAATAATGAGATATAATGAGTTTTTACATTGCTTTACTCACTCTCAAAATACCTTTTGAGAAAATAAATATAATTCCTATTTAGGGTGAGTGATGTAATGTGGTATTTTCTATTGTATGTTTCTTCCTTCAGAAAAATATATTCAACTAAATTTTATGGAAAGGAAAACTATATTCTTTTTATCAAGCCTCCTTTTTTCTAAACTTTTCATTATGTAAAAGTACTTGTTTAAAAAACATCTATTCATTTTTATCAAATCATATTGCAACATAAATATTATATTAAACTCAAAATTATTTTTTTTAAATTCATTCTACATGTGAAAATGTTTAATTTAAATTTTATATATTTTGAAAAATTCAATTTTACGGGAAGAAATGATTTTTATTTAGACTTATATTTCCATTGAAAACTATTTTTTTATAAGGGTGGTTTATTTATAAATTGATATTCTATAGGTTACATAACCCTTGTTTCTAGGTAGAAAAATGTTTTCTATAAAATTTCCACTTATATGAAAGGAATTTAAATTATATTTATATTTTTTTTCAAAACCCTAACTTTTTGAAATAGATGTTTTGTAAAATTTTCAATTCCTTCTTCAGGTAGAGTTTATTTCAATAAAATTATTTTCATAACTTCATGTACATTTTAATGTTTTAAAATTTTGATTTTATGTATGAAATTTTTATTAAAATTGATGAATTTGTTCTTTATTTTATTAATTTATAAACATTATAGTTATGATTGAAATTTTATTCATATTTTTAAATTAATTTGTTTTCATTAAATAACTGAGATATTTTATGAAATGTTTCCAAGGAATTTGTTTATTTCAAAACAAATTATTGAATCTCTTTAAAGAAATTAATGTTAATGTTTATTAATTTAAAATTTTGAATATAAATTACATGAGATAATTGTAAATTGTTGTTTTAATGGATATATAATGGGAAAATATGGCCTTTAAAAATATTTTATTTAAAAAATATACACTAAGATAATTTTAATGATGATGAGGAATTGGTTGTGAAATCACATCCAAAAGGGAAATTATTCCTAAATATGGATATTTATATCTTTATAGGCCTAATGGTTTTCTTAATTTTTTTACAAATTTAGTTATCTTACGTAAATAAATGATACTTTTAAATAAAAATATCTTAAAATTTTATGGTTAAATTTTTTTTCTGGTAAAAGGATTTTGGGATTTCCAAAAGTTAATTTGGATTCAAAAATAATATTTTTTTAACTATTTTTAAATCCATCTATTTTATTTATTTTGATGAAAATACATAATTTCCTTTTATGGAAGTGGTACTTATCAATTGATTTATGAAATTATTTAGAAAATTATTTGATACTATTATTAAAGAGAAAATTATTTCACCTATTGTTTTAAAATCCGTTATTGTGAAATTTTTTGTTAACCATATATTTAAATGATATTTTAATAGTTTTTTGAGGAGTAATGGATAAATGGATAACATGAATTTATATAGTTCAATCATGAGTGATTAAAAATAGTAGAATATTTGACAAATATGATTTTTTGTATAGTGTTGGTAATTATCCAATATATAAATAGAAAAGATATTAAGTCTGTATAATTTTCTATTGAAAATTTTATAAAAAAAATATATAGCTTGTTTTTTGGAACATGTCTCGTAGTGCAGGTTTGGGGTTCATGTAATGATGGTCTCCAAACATTTCATTAGAAATTGATGTGGGGATGCAGACAAATTTTTGAGATGGTCATTATCATGTGGGGGTATATGACACAGATTTAATATGTTCTCCCGAATCCCCTCCCATTTCAATCTTCATTTTGATATTGGTTAATAATATTTCATGATTTCATTTTAGGGTGAAAAAAATATAGTCATAGAGGAATAAAAATATATAGTGTCACCTAAAAGAAAATTTTGCGTATATCATCTAGGGGTTTGGTGTCTTCCTTTTTGTGGAGTCATTAGGGTATCACATGTTCATGCTATGCTGTAGAAATTGTTGAGAGGAAATAGTAATTTCTATACAAGGGTATAAATATATCCCATTATAATAACATAATTCCTCATATTCTCTTCATATATAGAAGGATAATATCATATTATCTTCAACTAAGGTGACAGATGAACGACTATATTTACATTATATTATCTTCTAATTTGTGTCACAAACTGCTTCTTAGGATCCTCACATGTCTAAAATAATAGTAAGATCGTCAGCATAAGAAGGGAGTATGTAATCATATGATGACCACATATTCTTCTTATTCTCTCCACATTATTTATCTCATTCTCGTAACAAGACATCTCTTAGGATCAACACATTTCTCTTCATGGGGCATTAAATTGTAATAGGGTCCATGAAATCACCTCTGGATCTCCACTAATGGAAGTTTTGAAATGTCCCATACTCATCTTATAGGTTATTAAGATCATTATATAATACATACAAATTTCATACTCATGCAAGGTAAGAGGTGATTATTATATAGTTTTTTATGGATACAACAGGATCAAAACATAGTTCCTAAATACACTATAAAAAAATCACATAAGGGAAATAATATTTTCATTGTCTATTGGGGATAATGAATCTTATTTTTATCTTCAAGAAATTGTGTTTACATAATTCTTTTCTACTATGGATTATTAATCCATTTATCTTTATCATTTAATGTTGGATACATTTTTAGCATCCATTGTGGATGATGAGAAGATTTTTATTCACTCTGAATTTGATCAGGATTGGGAAGAATGTCATCCATGATTGGTGGTGATTTATTGGGGTATTAGGATTCACCATAGGATAATGAAATAATAAATATCATTTTTATTTTATAAGACAAATTATTATTATTTTTAATTATTATGGTCTATCCTACATTTTAAAACATAAAAAAGAGGTTCCTTTTGAAATATTTGAAAACAACAACCCCATTACACAAAAAAGATATAAAACATCCTTGAAAAGGACCCATTCCCATTACATTGTCCAAAATTCACAATACGAAACATAGATAATAATGAGTACCAACCGGAAGTCCCATCTCCCCCATCAGATAATTTAGTATGGACTCATATCTATGATTTTGCATTTCCCCTATCATAATTTTTCAATCTTGGAGACACAACATGTAATTTCACTCCTTAATCACCCATTAACATGTCAGAGGAGGACAAGATGATATGTTTTGGCTGACATATCTCTCTCTCGAGTAGTCCATTAGATGGTACTTGAGGGGAACTAACTACATCTTAGCCTTTTCAAATCAGTATATTTGGATAATTGGGATTGAGAAAAAAACATAACATGGAATATCCATCTACAGTTGGAATATAATACCATATAGTTTTATGTCAACAATTTAAGTCTATTTTATATGACCAAACCATGAAATATAATTTTATGATATAATGATGAATGACTATTCAAAAGGGGGACAATAAGGCATAGATTAGAAATTAAAAATTTATCATCTAATATCACACTCATGAGGAGTAAGGATACATATAAGATTATGTACATTCAGCCTGGATCCGGTTAGGGAAAAATAATGATATGTAGTCAGGATTACATATCCAATTCCATACGATATTTTAAATGGCAGGATTCTAGTGAGGTTACATCCCATATCTAGTTTATCACAGTCTTAATATGATTTTCTAATATATATTTTTTGTGAAAAAAATACTATAGTTGTTCGTACTGAGTTCACATGAAAAGGTTATTAGCGTGATTAACTAGAAATAGGATCCTATGATTGGATACAGATTGTGTCAATGGGACATTATAGATCCATAAACATTCATTAATGTGGTTTTTATTTAAGGAGGTACAATATTGGTTCAAATAACTTTTATCCACAAAAGTTTCCTATGTCAAGTAAATTATTTTTTGTAACATAGGGAAGACATTTGTGAACACTTATTATTTATGGAGGGTTAGGGAAATTCATTTTAATGTGAAAAATAAAACATTAATATAAATCTTAGATATGTTTAAAAAAATGCCACTAATTAGATTCCATGATTTTTTGTTGAGGTTTTGTGAGTAATGGAAGTTATTTTTTTTGAATTGGGAGCTTCAATAACTAATTTCCTGAGTCTACATTATAAAATTGATAAGATATAAGTATTTATTGGATTTCAGATCATATTATGTCATTGTTGATTTCAATATATTTTATGAATACAACTTCAGAAATATATAGTGCCTCTCGTTCTAGAAAATTAAAATCTTGAGTTTCATGAAACTCAATCCTTTGTTTCAGACATTACTTTTTAAGTATTATATCCACTAAATACACTCCAGATTTTATTATTTGATTAATATATATGTAATAAAATAACTAAAAGTAAATTTAATATATATTAATTGATTCTTAATACAATAATTTGTGATAATAAAACCCCAATCATAATTGGGTCTAATGACGGATTAGAAAGATCACATTCAAAAGAGAATTATATAATACTACAAATGAGAAAAAAAATAAGTATGAATCAATCAGGTAAATTATATAATATCATATGATTCATGATTATTTTTATAATTAAGAGATAATATTAAATGTGTGATACATCATTAGATTATATAATAGAGAAAATGGGTTATGGTCAGTATGTTTCATTGACTGTTAGATGTTATCATACGAAATTAGTTAACTAGAATGGTGAAATTACCTGTCTTTTCATGTCAATAAGAAATATATGAAAGGGTTTTACACAAGGGGTTTTAGAATCACACATGAGTAATGTGATGTGAGAGTGTATAAATTATGAATCGGATCTTTTGAAATGAGGTGTCAATGGAAGAAATGATGGGGTGAACATTGACTGAGTTCAAAATGTGGGACCGATTAGTGCAATGTTATCAGTGGTGAATCCATTGGGAGGTGTTCCCATGTTGGGAGGTAGCCAAATAGTAATTTTTATATAATCATAAAACTAGGGAGTTCATTTTTAATGAAATGTGAATAATCTAGTGCATAGACATCAGAGTAGAGGTGAAATTAAATAGCTATAGATATATCATTCGTAGATTGAGGGGAGCCCATTTAGAGAAAGGTAATAGATGTTAATTCAATGTCCACGTACACAAAATGTTGTGGTCATGAATATAGATTATTATGAGTAGTTCATGAAATATTATGTTTACATCATTATACTTTGATACTATTAATAAGGAATTCGAAAACAAATTTACTGTGTGCAGTCAAATGCAATTTTGGGACAATCCTAAAATCTAGTTAGTTGAGAGACATAAGAAAAAATCTCAATCCTATTATATGTAAAGGTATAATGGGATCCCGATGGTTTAATATTACTGGTTTATATTTATTTTTAAAAAAAAATTGTTTGATATAAAACAGCCTTCACTGAATGGGAATGGAAATTTACGGTTACATAGCTTAGATCACATGGGCGATTCCCAGTTAAAGGACATAGATCAAGGTTAATTCAGGTAGAATAAGTTTTAAGGTATCCCCAAATAAAGAAAATTATAGGTTCGTAGATTTTGGAAACATACCATAATACTCTAAAAGGGTTATTGATGCTATAAAAGGTAGAATGGTTGATGAAAATGATGATATTATTTAAGGATGGGGTTCCAATTTAGAATTATGCCAAGATGAATAAAATATGTATAATGTCCGAGGATATGGAACATATTCCTTTTTTGATGATCATATGATTTTGATTCCTCCTTATCAGATGTAACCATAAAAGTTATAGGAGTTGCAGATTCTGATTAATGGTCTGATGAAGAATACTTTCATCCGACCAACAGTGTCATCGTGAGGTTCTCCAGTATTGTTTGAGAAGAATGAATATAATGGTCTGATGCTCTGCATAGACTCCTAGAAGCTGAATCAGGTAACGATAAATAAATGTTACCCTATTTCAAGAATAAATGATCTTTTTGGCCAGTTGAGGGGAGACGACTGGTTCTATATGGTCGATTTATGGTCTAGGTGTCACTAGTTACGGGTGTAGGAGGGTTACATTATTAAGACTAGTTCCAGATGCAGGTAGGGGATTTCATGTTTTTTGTTTGTTGTTCAATGTTAAAAACACACTGATCATGTTCATGGGGCTTATAAATTCCATATTTTGTGAGTTCCTTGATCATCTCATTTTTGTATTCATCAATGAAATTATAATCTACTCAAAGTCAGAGGTGCAGCATACTGAGCATATCAGGACTTTTATAAAGGTCGTTAGGAAACACAAGCTCTATGGAAACTTATCAATTATAGTTTTTCGGAAAAGGGGGGTACACTTACATGGACATCTGGTGTCTCATCAGGGTGTAGTATTGGACCTATCGTAGGTGGAGGAAAGATTTTCATTCGAAGAACCCATGAATGTGGAAATGATTCATAGTATTCTTAGTATCACATTCCACTACAAGATATTCATATTTAATTTATATTGGGGATAAGCTCAGTTGACGGCTCAGACCAGAAAAGGAATTATTTTGTGTGGAACGAGTAATGAAAGGTAGTGTTTGGTTATCTTAAGGGGACGTTGGTCAGTGCATATGCTTCCATGATAATGGGTGATGTTCAAGGAGTTTTGCAACACATCCCATCTAGGATTTGGGTGTGTGTTGAGGCAGTAATGAGGTATAGTCTCTTATGGTTCTATGAAATTACGTACCCTTAAACGAAACTATGAAACCCATGATTTAGGGATATCAGTGGTCATGTTTTTTCTAATGCTATGGAAACCCTAACTAACATGGGAGTGCACTGTTTTCTTCAAGGATCAAATGATATTGAGGTACATCTTTTCCCACGGAGATATAAACATTCCACAGAGGAGGAGGATGCAGTTTCTACTGGATTACAATTTTGGGGTCTCCTACACCTCATGAAAGAGAAGTTTCATGGATAATTTCTGAGAATGAACTCATAAAAGGAGGTAGTTCGGGAATCAACATATTCCTGGACATAAATAAAGTAATTGGAATAATTACAATTTGATGTAGGGGTGAATTACGATAGAATCTACCAATTTAAAATAACAATATAGTCATCTCTATGGAATAAGGCAGAGTAGTCTATGTGGAGAGACTCATAGTCGAAGCTGATGCACGATCTATTTTAACAGGATGATGCTCTTGATGGATGGTCAGAGGATGGTCAGAATCGTATGTAGTTCTATGGTAATTACTTTATTTTAGAGGCATAATGTGAGGAATATCATTGGGATATTTATATATTACCCCTAGCGGTACATGCAAGAGTTTCCATTATCCTATTCATATTAATTTAACATATGATGAATCATTATATTGTACATGGAACATTCCTTATTCATCAAAAACTATAAGAAGTTGGGTCTATTCTCCATTGAGAATGGTACGTGGTATCTCGAACTAATGAATGATATAGAATTTCATAAATGTAGTCATCTATTTAGTCTTCAACACATTATGGTGAATGGATTCATCCCATTTCAAGAAAAAGATAGTTGTAGTAAATATCATATTGTTCTACAACTCTATCATCATAGTGTACAGGTGTATAGAAAATATTATTATGACCAAATGATTTCATGTAATTGGTTTTCTAAAAAAATAATTTTCAACCTCAAATAGTGTCTATTATATTAATAAAGTTTTAGATATGAAGGTTATGCCATTGAACATCTCTTATAGAACCTATTGGATGTGTATTTATTTAGATATCATATTTGGGGTGTTTTGATGGATGTTGTAGAAGGTTTGTGTAGAAATTGGATAAAATTTCAGCATTTCTAGATCATAGATCTTTGAATATGGATAGTCACACCATAATGGTTTTAAATATATTGAATAGTCCCTTATCTAGGGATTCATGCCAAAATCCTTGAGGTCCTTATAAAAATGACGCCTATATTATAGGAATACCTCTATCTATAAAGGTGAAATTCCCTAAAATGGGTGAGGAAAAGGAGTCCATGTCCATATTCAATGAGGGCCTCAAGAAGAATCTATTCTTGTTGGTTAGTCCAACTTTGACCTAGCGGGAAACATTGTAACTATTTAAGGTGAAGGATAATCATGTTGTAACATCCTATGATTTCACCCAACTAGGATGTCTGGTGACTATTTTGTGTATGATAGGTAATATACCAGTTATAAGATCCCAAATATTCTTTTCAGGTTTTCGTTTTTTTGTAAGTATTTGGAAGAAAGAGGAGTTTCTGGAGATTTTAGGATAACACGTTGTGTACTTATAATTAAAAATTATGTAACCGTTTGCCACAGAGGACCGTGTGGAGGCTGTGAAATAGACGAGGACATGGTCGTGTGTGGTGACCTAGAGACCGCCTAATTCAGAGGTCAAAAAAGGCAAGTACACACAGTGAAAATTTAAAGAACATGTCGTGTACTTTTTTTTATTTCATAAAATGGACCAGGGTCACATCTGATGGACAAAACCATCTTCTTCTCGACCTATCTTTTCCGGGAGAGAATGAGAACATTGAATCGTTGCCAAGCCCCCCGACTGGCCATTTGTTCTCTGATCTGAACTCTATCAGTTGCATTGAAATCGCATCGATGAGTTCTTCCTTATTCTAATACTCATTTCCTATTTTCTCTTTTTCATGAGTTATCCTCAGTTTAACATTTTTAATGTTTTTTTAGATCTACATCGTTCTAGGGTGATTTGATGCTTGAGGTTCACGTATATCGATCTCACGATGCTAAGGTATCTGGTTTATGCCTTTCCGTTGATAGTCATTTAATTTAATGTGAAAACATTCCCAATAACCAAGAATAGGGTAGTGTGTGTTACCAATTTTTACCACTATTATTGCATTCAAGGCCTTGTTGTTTGGATAGAAGTTAATTTATGTGAATATGGGTAAATTTTCCATGATATGGATGTTTTTCCCATGTTTGCTTATTTTGACCATTTGGCATATTTTTCTCGGTAGCAAGATTTCCCTTCCATGCCTATTTTTGTTAGGGTGGATTGATTATTATCTTCCATGCTATGATATTCTGTAGATTGTTTATCCATGTAGTTATTGAGTTTTACATCGTCTTCTATGTAACTTTTGTGCATGATTAACTTACACAGGTTCGTGATAACCTTGTGTATTAGACCATAGGAAGAATGGACGTTGAGGGCTTCTCCATAGTGTCTATTTACTATTACGTTGTGAGACCATCGGTGGGTTGGACATTGTGCTCCCTCAGAGTGTCTGTTGTTTCCTCGATATGGGACACAAGGGGAATTGGGAGTTGAGTGCTTCCTCAGAGTTCCTATTAGTTATGAATACAAGACTACAGGGGGAATTGACAGTGAGTGCGTCCTCATAGATTCTTTTCTAAAGTTAACCCCGAGGGGATAGAGTGTGAGTACATCCTAGGGGGTTACGTGTGTTGTTTGGTTGAACCAGTGCGGTTAGGCTATGATTACTTCCTAGAGGGTTACCTGGTTTTGATTAGCTACATACTTGTTATATGAAAATGAAAGCAATTGAAATTGTAGGATTTTTACAATGTGAAATTCTTTCTTTACAACATAATCTTGTCTATTTCCTACCATATATATTCACGGACTATTAGGAAAAGATAATTGGATGGATTCCTACTGGTATTCATCTCACACCCTGTTTGGGTCACGATTTTGGGTCCAAACAGATTATATTGTTCCAGTTATAGATATTGGAAAGCACCCTTCTACTTTAGGTATCTGATTTCTTTAGAGCTGGAGAGAATGGGACCAAGTTGAGTCTTGTGATTCTGTAGGAGTTTATCTGTTTTCTTTTGTACTTTGGTTTATTATGGTATTCCAACATTTTGACTTGTCTGGATGATTTCCTAGACATATGTATCATGAAAAATTTGTATATGTTCTCCAGTTGTTTAAAACTTTATTTATTTTGTTTTTTACTGTTGTATGGTATTATTATTACTTCCCCTATTGTAATTATTATTTTTTCGATGTGTTACTATGCCAATGTGGGTATAGTTTCTCCATTATCACACCCTAGGACATCACTTCTAGTTAGCATCCTCTAGCATTCAGGAACATTTTTGATGACATGCTTGTAGCATGCATCCTAAACCTTGGATGTTCTTGGGAGAAACACATACCTCTTGTAGAGTTTTCCTACCCAATAATTTTTTTCGAGAATCTATTCAGATGGAACCTCATGAGGCCTTGTATGGTAGGCCATTCTGATCATCCTTATACTAGACGGAGGTAGGAGATGCAGCTATGATGGGTCATCATCTTTTCCAGGAGACCACAAACCAGATAGAGTTGATTCGGAAGATGATGGCTACTGCAGAGTCATGACATAAGTCTTATGATATTTGACGGATATGACCTCTAGAGTTTGAGGTCGAATTTCATGTTTTTATAACTGTCACACTGAGGCATGGAGACATGTGTATTAGGAGATATGGTAAGCTTTCACCGAGATACTTCGGGCCTTTTGAGATGTTGGGGAGAGTCGGGATGGTTGCCTATCGGTTGTAGTTACATCAGAGGTACCGGGATATTCATGATGGATTCTACGATTCTTAGCTTCGACGTTACTTCTCATACACATCTTAGGTTTTCTAACCCAAGGAGGTTGAGCTCGAGGTGGATGCCTCATTCGAGGAGAATCCTCTTCTTATTATTGATCGAGGTGAGAAGTTTTTCCATTGCCAGTCTCATCCTTTAGTACGAGTGATATGGCAGCACATGCGAGTACAGGATGAGACCACTGAGAGGGTAGATGATGTACAATCGTAGGGGCCAGATCTATTTGAGGTTTCTTATTCTCTGTCACGTTGCTATAGAATTTTGGAAAATAATTTATTTAAGGGGGATTATTGTAAGAACCCAAATCTTCTTTTCAGATATGTCGTTCTTATCTGTTTGTCTTTGTGAGAAAGAGGAGTTTCTTGAAATTTAAGGAGTACACGCCGTGTACATATAGGTACACGATGTGTACATAGTTTCTACAGGTGACTGTGTACTAGCCATGTAATGGCCGAGCACATGGCCATGTGTGGTGACCTGGAGACCGCCTAAAGTAGAGGCCCGAAAAGGCAAGTACATGTTGTGTACTTTAAAAGAACATGATGTGTACATTTTTTTCATTTCATTAAACGGATCAGGGTCACTTTTTATGGACAGAAAAATATTCTAATTGACCAATCGCGTTCGAGAGTGAATCAGAAAGCCGAATCTTCACTGATCCCTCAACATGGTATCCCTTCTCTGATCTGAACTCTATCAGTTAGGTTGGAACCGCATCAGTGAGTTCTTTCTTCTTCTAGAACCTTGTTTCCTATTTTCTACTCTTTCACGAGTTATCCTCAGTTGAAATTTTTTAATTTTATTGTAGATCTAAGGATTTATAGGGAGATTCAAGGCCTGAGGATTCCATATTTCAATCTCACGATGCCATGGTAGGTGGTTTGTTCCTTCTCTAGATAGTCATTGAATCGTATGCGGAAAAGTGACTAATACCCAAGAACGAGGTATTTCGTGTTTATGATTTTTAGCCCTCTTATTTTTTGTAATGCCTTGTTGTTTGGATAGAGGTTAATTGTTGTGAGTAGGGTAAACTTTTCTATGATATGAATGTTTTTCCCATGGTTTCTGGTTTTGACCGTTTGGCCTAGATTTCCTGTTAGGTTTCTTTTCCCTCTATGCCTTTTATTGTTAGGGTGGAGTGACTGTTATCTTACATGCTAAGATATTCCATAGATTATTTTTCCAAGTAGCTATTTAGTTTTACTTTAAATGTGATGTATTGTTTGTGAATTATGGACTTACACATGTCCATGAGAAACGGGTGTAGTAGACCATATGGAGAATGTACGTTGTGGGCTACTATAGAGTGTATGTTTACTGCTACATTGTTCGACCATTAGGGGGATGTAATTTGTTCTCCCTCAGAGTGTCTTTAGATTCCTCGATACAATCCACATGGGGAAATGTATGTTTAGTGCTTACTTAGAGTGCATATTAGTTACCGATTCAAGACCACAATTGGAATTGACAGTGAGTGCTTCCTCAGAGGGTCTTTCCAAAAGCTAAACCAGTTGGGTTAAACATTGAGTACATCCCAGGGGGTTGCGTGTGTTTTTTGGTTGAACCTGAGGGGTTAGGATTTGATTAATTCCTAGAGGGGTACCTGATTTTTATTGGATACTAACTTCATATATGAAAATGAATGAAATTTAAATTGTAGGATTATTACTATGTGTACTTTCATGTTTACTGCTTCATTTGTTTATTTCCTAGCATATATATTCACTGACTATTAGTAACAGATCATTGGGTGGTTACCTATTATGACACTTCTCACACACTATTTTGGTAATGATTTTGGTCCCAAAAAGATTATATTGTTGTAGGTCTTGATAAGGTCAAGAACCCTTCTACTTTAGGTAGTTGATTTTTGTGGAGATGGAGAGAGTGGGACCAATATGAGGATTTCAATGCTACTGGAGTCTATCTGTTTTATTTTATAATTTGGTTTATTATGGTATTCCAACATTGTGAAATGTTTGGATGATTTCCTAGAAATATTTATCACACATCATTTATATATGTTCTCTAGTTTTTTATTACTTTTAGGCTTTTGTTATTTACTGTTATATGGTATTATTATTACTTCTGCAGTTGTTATATATTTTGTTCCACTGTGTTACTCTACCAATGAGGGCATTGTTTCCCCACTATCACACCCAAGTCCCTTGTTTCTAGTTGGAAGCCTCTGGAGTTTGGAAAAATTCACTGGAGTCCTTGTGACCAACCGTGTACGGGGAACCTATAGGCAACTTCCGGAATCGAGACGTTACACCAGTTATCCCCCCTTCAATTTTTTGCATGAGAGAGGTGATAAAACAAGGTTTTATTTATTGGTCCTTATCATCACCTGACTTCATTCATACTTTTACAGAATGGGGTTCTCTCAGAGTGTTCTTGATATAGATTTATTGTACATTTATCCTCTATATCCTTGGAATCTTGTGTCTCCAAGATATCCTATAATTTATTGTGATTGTGGAATGGAATGTCGTAACAATTTCAATATATCATGATGAAATATTCTCATGATGATGGATGTTTTTCTCAATATGGATATGAATTCTCCTATGAAGATAATTTCAACTTATTATTTGATCATATTATTTTGATGCCTCCTTATCAGATGTAACCTACAAAGTTATGGGAGTTGCGGATTCAGATTGATGGTCTGATGAAGAATAGTTTCATCCGACCAACGGTATCATCATGAGGTTCTCCAGTATTGTTTGAGAAGAATGAATATAATGGACTGATGCTCTGTATAGACTTCTAGTAACTGAATCAGGTAATGATAAATAAATGTTACCCTATTTCAAGAATAAATGATCTTTTTGGCCAGTTGAGGGGAGACGACTGGTTCTATATGATCGATTTATGGTCTAGGTGTCACAAGTTATGGGTGTAGGAGGCTTACATTCTTAAGAATGGTTCCAGATGCAGGTATGGGAAATTCATGTTTTTTGTTTGTTGTTCAATGTTAAAAACACACTGATCATGTTCACGGGGCTTATAAACTCCATATTTTGTGAGTTCCTTGATCGTCTCATTTTTGTATTCATCAATGAAATTATAATCTACTCAAAGTCAGAGGAGGAGAATACTGAGCATATCAATACTTTCATAAGGGTCGTTAGGTAACACAAGCTCTATGGAAACTTATCAAATAAAATTTTTTGGAAAAGGGGGGTACACTTACTTGGACATCTGGTGTCTCATCAGGGTGTAGCATTTGACCTATCAAAGGTGGAGGAAGGTTTTTCTTTCGAAGAACCCATGAATGTGGAAATGATTCATAGTCTTCTTAGTATCACATTCCACTACTAGATATTCATATTTAATTTATATTGGGGATATGTTCAGTTGACGACTCAGACTAGAAAAGGAATTATTTTGTGTGGAACGAGCAATGCAAGGTAGTGTTTGGGTATTTCAAGGGGACGTTGGTCAGTGCTTATGCTGCCAAGATAATGGGTGATGTTCAAGGAGTTTTGCAACACATCCCATCTAGGATTTGGTTGTTTGTTGAGGAAGTAATGAGGTGATGTCTCTTACGGGTCTATGATATTACGTACCCTTAAATGAAACTATGAAACCCATGATTTAGGGATATCAGTGGTCATGTTTTTGCTAATTCTATGGAAACACTACCTAACATGGGAGTGCACTATTTTATTCAAGGATAAAATGATCCTGAGGTACATATTTTCCCATGGAGATATAAACATTCTAGAGAGGAGGAGGATGTAGTTTCTACCGGATTACAATTTTGCGGTCTTCTACACCACATGAAAGGGAAGTTTCATGGATAATTTTTGAGAATGAACTCATAGAAAGAGGTAGTTCGGGAATCAAAAAATGCCTGGACAGAAATAAAGGAATTGGATTAATTACACTTTTATATAGGTGGGGATTATGATAGAGTCTACCAATTTAAAATAACAATATAGTATCTCTATGGAAGAAGGAAGAGTAGTCTACGTGGAGAGTCTCATAGGCGAAAGTGATGCACGATCTCTTTTACCAGGATGATGCTCTTGATGGATGGTCAGAGGACAGTCAGAATTGAATGTAGTTCTATGGGAATTACTTTATTTTGGAGGCATAATGTGAGGAATATCATTGGTATTTTTATATATTACCCCTAGCGGTACATGCAAGAGTTTCTGAGAAATATTGAGGCCTAAGGGAATAGTTCTGGTGGCCCAGGATGAAGCAAGAAGTGGCAGAGTTTGTGGCAATGTGCTTGGGGTGCTTGGAAGTGAAGTCTGAGCACCATGATCCTGATCGTTTATTGTATCCCCTATATTTACAATAGTGGAATTGGGGTGACATCTTGATGGATTTATTCATAGGATAACCCTTTATTTATGAATGATGTGATGCTATTTTGGTAGTAGTTGATAGATTGATGAAATCGGCTCACATCATAGCGATCATGTAGTAAATCTAGTGGATTCATTCGAACAGAGGTATGTGGATGAGGATTTTTGGATGCATGGGGTTAGGATATCCATCATATCTTATCAGGATGTACATTTTATGTCGTGAGTCATGAGGTGATTGAATCATTCCTTTGTCATCTAGGTAAGCCTCATCCATGCTTTCCACCTTCATACAGATGAAAGAAAAGAGTGGACCATCCATACATTGGATTTTATAATAAGGGAATGTGTTGTAGAATTTAATGGGGTCTGGATGTTTCATTTTCCAATGGAATAGATTTATTACAATAATAATAATCACTCTTCCATTGGTATGACTATTTTCGAATCACTATACCAGTGGACGTGTTGTTCACCCTTGAGAAAGAAGGAAGTTGGGGAGGAAGCTGTTTTTGGTCCGAATATGGTTTAGATTGAAATAGAGGAGGTAAAGGTTTTCCGTTAGAGGATGAAGGTAGTATAGGATTGGGAAAATTCATATGATGATTGCAAGAGACATCCATTGGGTTTTGAGGTTTCGTACTATGTATTCATGATGGTTTTTCCTCGACATGGGTGGAGAAGGCTCGAAAGATTGACTAAACTTTCTCTTAGGTTCATTGGTCCCATTGAGGTGTTGGAACACATTTTAAAGGTGGAATATTATCTGGTGATTCCATTATAGTTTGGGAGTATCCAAGAAAACTTTCATATATCCCATCGTTGTCGGTATCATTTGGATGACTCCCAAGCCATTTATTCTGAATAATTCATCATCAAGGATGATGCAGCACTTGTAGAGCGACTAGTAGAGATCCAGGATCATAGGTAGATAGTGTTGTGTGTATGGACCATTCCACAGGTTTTCGTGTTGTGGAGGCATGGTGTTCTGAAAGAGAGTCCTTGGAGTAAGAGACTTAGATCTGTCCCAAGTATCCGAGGTGGTTTTGAATTTCCCTCTTTCATTTTTATTTTTGATGTAATGCCCAAACATTGTTTTCTATGAATTTCATTCTTTCCTTGTTAATTTCATATCATAAATTCCTCACATATGAGGAGGGTGGACTTGTTCCCTAATCAAAACATATAAATTCAAATATAATTAAACCATGCGTGAGATTCAATGCTAGCCAAAGTAGATAGTATCTTGACATGGGGTGAGGAATTCCATGATTCATATGTTCAGGAGGAATCAATTTCACTGGTTGTGTGGTATGTAATTTGGGTGTTTGGGTTAGAAAGTGTGGGAGGATGTGTTATTGGATGTTGAGGATTTAATCCCGCAACATAAAGTGGTTCTTCCTGGAGAGTTATCTTATGAGATGATTTTTCAGATCCCTCTTTCTCATGGGTTTCATTATAAATTTATATGGTAAATAATTGTTTGATATATATATGATTTAATGTCCTAGAAATTCATGGTCCAATACATTGTAAAAATCCTGTGTTTGGGGTGTTCTTGGATGATACAATATCTCATTTCAAGAGTTTTCTAGTTTTCCAATCAGTAAGTTAGGGTGCCGATGTTAGTGACTAAGTTTGTCTGTGCTGGTGAGTTAGGGCATCAGTGTTAGTGAGTTAGGGTTTCGACGTTGTTTAATTAGGGTGTCTGTGTTAGTGAGTCAGGGTGTCGGTGTCGGTATCTCAAGGCATCAATGTTGGTGATTTTGGATGTTGGTTTTGGTGACTATAGGTGTTGGTGTCTATGAGTCTAGGAATCAGTGAGTCAGGGCATCATTGAGCTAGGCATTATTAGGATGCATCGGTGACTGAATGTCAGTGACTCACTGTCAGTGTCTATGTATTTTTATTCGGTGACTCACCGATCAGTGATTCATTTCTAGATTATCCATTTTCCGCTCTTATATTTTATTTTATGTAAATCGAGTTTAAATACTTGTTTAATCATTTATAAAGGTTCTTCAATGGTTGTTAATTATATCATTGATATCTTAGTTCTTTATAGAATTTGAGATATTAAAACCCTATAATCTTGACCACTATCCCATTCTATTGAGTTTTGAAAATGTTTCCCATTCCATTGATATTGGATCTGGACTTTTCCTAAATATGGGGTCCACTAATATCTTTTCTCTAGGTTTTATTAAGGCCTTCCCTTCCTATGGAGTCTCATGTTGTGTTGTAGCAATCGTTCGAGTTTCCCATTGATTTTTTCCTTGTTGTTTTCCTAATACTCACGCAAGGAGTAGATTTTCTCCCATGTTTTTTTGAGGTATGGATTTAATCTATCTCTATTATATTATTTCATCATGTGGTGTGGGTTTAAACACAATATTCTGTGAAAAACATCGAATCCAAATTTTAAAAAAGATAAATTCTAATATGAAACTGACAAAGGGCTAGGATTGGTTTGATGTTGATCACTTGTTTTATTTTTTATCTTTTTTGATGATGTGATCTATTATGATCGGGTGCCTTATTAAAATCTTGGTCATTGGTGGTATTTACCTGAACATGTTTGATACTATATATCTAATTTTTCTCTATAATTATTACGTGAAATTATCATTACAATAAATCAAGTACAATTGGTTAAATAAATGGATTCCATAGGATAAAAACCCTCGTGTGATCACCACTACTTATCAATGAGGAAATTAAAGAATGGTGTTTCCCAAATCTGAATTCACCATGTTTGATAGGTGTGGTCGTGGGTTTTTTTTGTTGATTGTGTGATTTTTGGTAGTATGGTGTTATGGATAGGGGTTTGATGGTGTGTACAGGGTGGTACTATAAGGGTGATTGAATCTCAGTTTGAGATATTAATTTTTTGTGGAATGCATGGACTTATCATGAAGTGGGACTGCATCATGGTAGTGGATGGGTAGCGAGGCTGCAGGACTGGGTTGTGTCATGTTCATGGTATGGGTGTGTTGTGTGTGTTATTTTTTAGTGGGAGGACCGGGTTGTGTCATGTTCATGGTATGGGTGTGATGTGCGTGGTATTTTCTAGTGGGGATTCCGAGTGTATTTATAATGTTTATTGACGAGGATTTACCTATTGAGAGAAAGTACATCATTTCATAGATTTGAAGAATGATGTTGGTAGTGTCAAAATACAAATCATTCTTAAATAGGCAGGATGAATGATGTGGGTTGTTTTCTTTGTGTTCTGTTAAGGGTTGTGTTTATTATATACAACCTTCTAAAAATGGTTGTTGATGTTTTTAATTTTAGCTTCCTCAGAAGGTATGGAATACATAAATGAAAAAATTGACAAATATTGAATATTTTCTGGTTAAATGAATTGGATGGGGTATACCATTACTTACATACGTGGTTGTCATCTGGGGTGATGCGTGAATTTAGAGCTTGAATTAATGGTAGTTTTGTGTGGGATGGTAGTTTTATTTGAAATCCCATAGGTTGGGTCGAGTTTTTGTTACCAATATATATAATTATATTTCATTATTTTTTCTATACACATCGCACCAGTGTTGAGCACAATGTGTCAAACAATCCCATTTCTAGGGGGAATATTTAATTCCCAACATCCTGGTGCGAGAATGGATGGATGGTTATTAGATCATTACTCCACCACCTTCTAGGAATATACAACCCCAGACTCTTTGGGAAGGTTGTAATGCCATGAGGTTTTTTACAAGATCTACAATACTAGTTGTGTGAGAGGTGATCTATTTTCCCATGTGTTTTTAGGATTATGCCTATGTGTTTTCAGGCAGGTTTTCTTCTATGTGAGGCCTAGGTGTCCGTGTGCATGATTATAGTGTGGTAGTGGCCTAGGTGTCTATGGGAAGGATTGCAGTGTGTGATGTCGAGGTGTTTGCCAGTAGGATTGCGGTGTGGAAGTGGCACAAGCGTCATCAGGAAGGATTGTGGTGTGTGAGGACTATGTACCTACAGGCAGGACTACCATGTGGTCTGTGGCCCAGGTGTGTGCTGACATGTTGTGATAATGTGCCTTGTGTATGAGTTAGATGCATCTGGATATTCCAGTTAACTTGTGGTATGTGGTGTATGGTGAAAAAATATATAATATCTTATAATATTGCATTAATTGTTTTGAATTACATGGTGATTATACTATGGTGATGCTGGGTAGTTAGTATTACTTGGTATGTGCTGTTGGTTTCTATTGTATTATCATCAGGGAATTAGTATGCTTCTCCCACTTTTTCATGAGTAAAATTTTTCCCCTATTGAGAAAACCAATATGTTCACCCTACGTATATAAAACAATTTTTATGATTCTAGGGGATCACGCGGACCATGATGGAGCTTACTAGCCTAGATGTGGGGGACCGTTGTTGTGTCACAACAAAGTTTAATTTTGGTACTTACAATGGAGATTTCATGTATTTTCATCTTTTTTACTTCAAACATCCCAGTGTGATGGATTTGGATAAATTATATATATATATATAACTATATTTGCATTTATTGAGGTTGATACAACTTATCTCTTGATCATGGTTACAAAAAAAATTGTAATGCATCCCATTTTGCCTTTTGAAATTTCTATACCCTTGGTTCTGGTTGCCACCCCAGGGCCTATTGGAGGCAGTTCTTGGGGGTCATTATCTCCCCTACATCTTGAAGATGGAAGGTCTTGGCATCTTTCTTTCACATCCCTTATTATGAAGAAGTTGGGTAGTGACATGTATCTTTGGATTTTTTTAGATAACATTAGATATTATAATTAGATCGTCAATGTATAATCTATGCATTAAGGGTTTTAATTTTTTATTCAGGTTAAGAACATATCTTATTGTCAAAGAATTCCTAATTCTAAAAATTGAAATTTAAAATTTAATTTGTATTTGAAATGAATAGTGAGGATAAAATTCCTTTTAGGGGATAGACTGTGAAATCCCACAAATTAAACTCTTTTTTGAAATAAATGGTGAAGAAAATGTGTATTTCATAATTAAAAAAACTGTGAAATGTTAAAAAAAAGTGAATCCTTTGTAAAATGAAATTATTTTCATTAATCAATAAACCTTTATGATATAAGATAACACAAAATAGTCAAATTATAAAAACATACTACATTGGAATAATTTTATAGGATTTTATATTTTTATTGATGAAATTAAAAATATTCTCCTAAATATATATATATATATATATATAATATGATTTTTGATTAATTAGATATATTTTAATCATTTTTATCCCTCATGAAATGTAATTTTAGATGTCTCTATAGATAATGAACAACATGAACCAAATTTAAAATTTTATTAATATAATTAGATGATAACAATATATTTTTAAGAATATTGAAATAAATATAATTGTATAATTTGTATATACATAATATCAATTTATGTTTGATGTTCTATTTAAACATAAAAAAATATAAATAAATGGAATACCGCACAAGCTAGGCAGGGAAGAAAACCCATGCATTTTAGGTGGATGATGAACAACAGACATGTTCTAGTATATCCACACCAAATCGTAGTGGTATAATATAGCAGTCTACCACAAAAAGCGTATAGGGTGATCGTAATTGAGAGTGATAAATATGAGTATGTGGGCCCAATCCAGTTGGTGAATCCCATGAATGACCATAGCTGAAATGTGGGAATAGTATTAGACCTCTTACTAAACACAATTATGCTACTAATTAAATAGTTATAATATATAAAAGGTCACAACTAGTTGAATATCTTAAGTGGGATGATTGAAAACATGGACAACAAAACCGCATAAAAATGCCTTCAAATAAAATGATCTATACAGTATGATCAACAATGGTCATTTTGTCAACTCATGTATTTCAATAACCACAAACTATACGAATTACATTATTCTCTTCATCTCCATCTAATGAAATATAACTTCCATCGCTATCGAAAAACATGTTCGATGCCACCTTACCAAGGTTGACCGCAATTAATTCACCACCTTATGAACCCATTTCATCATTCCTTCTCCACGGTAGGTCATATTCAACCTCTTTTTAAAAACAATTACTAGTTATTGGAGAATATATACTTAAGTATATATACATATATTCTTTATTTTTATTTCATATCAAATCAATTGGATCATTACAGAATCGTCCTAGACTCATTCATGAAACGTTTATTGTACTATGTAGGTTATCAGGTTTCTTATGTTGTAATGGATATATATATATATATATATATATATATATTCTACATCAATATTAAAGATATTTTATCCACATAGACACATTTAAGGGTAGGATAAAATGAACTCTATCTCCTTCAAGCATATTATTTGGGATTTCATAAAAAATTAAATTAATGAAATCCTAACACTGTTCTTGAAAATTATATTTTAGGTAAACATCATTGTAAATAAAAATTCATGAAATATATGTTTTATCTAGATTAGGAATTTTACATTCATGATCATATTATATAAATACCCACGATCAGTGAATAATGAGATATAATTAGGTTTTTACATTGCTTTACTCACTCTCAAAATACCTTTTATGAAACTAAATATAATTTCTATTTAGGGTGAGTGAAGTAATGTGGGATTTTCTATTGTATGATTCTTCCTTCAGAAAAATATATTTAACTAAACTTCATGGAAAGGGAAACTATATTCTTTTTATCAAGCCTCCTTTTTTCTAAACTTTTCATTATGTAAAAGTACTTGTATAAAAAACATCTATTCATTTTTATCAAATCATATTGCAACATAAATATTGTATTAAACTCAAAATTATTATTTTTAATTCATTCTACACGTGAAAATGATTAATTAAAATTTTCTATATTTTGAAAAATTCTATTTTAAGTGAAGAAATGATTTTTATTTAGACTTATATTTCCATTGAGAAGTATTTTTTTAAGGGTGGTTTATTTCTAAATTCTTATTTTATAGGTTACATAACCCTTGTTTATAGGTAGAAAAATGTTTTCTATAAAATTTCCACTTATATGAAAGGAATGTAAATTATATTTATATTTTTTTTAAAACCCTAATTTTTTGAAATATATGTTTTGTAAAATTTTCAATTCCTTCTTCAGGTAGAGTTTATTTCAATAAAATTATTTTCATAATTTCACATACATTTTAATGTTTTAAAATTATTATTTTATGTATGAAATTTCATTAAAATTGATGAATTTTTTCTTTAATGTAGTAATTTATATACATTATAGTTATGATTGAAATTTTATTCAAAATTTAAAATTAATTTGTTTATATTAAATAACTGAGATATTTTATGAAATATTTCCAAGGAATTTATTTTTTTCAAAACAAATTATGGAATCTCCTTAAAGAAATTAATGTTAATGTTTATTAATTTAAAATTCAGAATATAAATTACATGAGATAATGGTAAATAATTGTTTTAATGGGTATATAATGGGAAATGATGGCCTTATTAATATTTTATTTAAAAAATATGCACTTGGATAATTTTAAGGATGATGAGGAATGGGTTCTGAAATCACAACCAAAAGGGAAATTATTCCCATATAGGGATATTTATATCTTTATAGGCCTAATGGTTTTCTTAAATTTTTTACAAATTTAGTTATCTTACATAAATAAATGATACTTTTAAATAAAAATATCTTAAAATTTTATGGATAAAGTTTTTTCTGGTAAAAGGATTTCGGGATTTCCAAAAGTTAATTAGGATTCAAAAATAATATATTTTTAACTGTTTTTAAATGCATCTATTTTATTTATTTTGATGAAAATACATAATTTACTTTTATGGAAGTGGTACTTATCAATTGATTTATGAAATTATTTATAAAATTATTTGATACTATTATTAAAGTGAACATTATTTAACCTATTGTTTTAAAATCCGTTACTGTGAAATTTTTTGTTAACCTTATATTTAAATGATATTTTAATAGTTTTTTGAGGAGTAATGGATAAATGGATAACATTAATTTATATAGTTCAATCATGAGTGAGTAAAAAAATTAGAATATTTGACAAATATGATTTTCTGTAAAGTGTTGGTAATTATCCAATACATAAATAGAAAAGATATTAATTCTGTATAATTTTCTATTGAAAATTTTATAAAAAAATATATATCATTTTTTTGGAACATGTCTGGTAGTGTAGGTTTGGGGTTCATGTAGTGATGGTCTCCAAACATTTTATTAGAAATTGATGTGAGGATGCAGATAAATTTTTGAGATGGTCATTATCAAGTGGGTGTATATGACATATATTTAATATGTTCTCCTGAATCCCCTCCAAATTCAATCTTCATTTGGATATTGGTTAATAATATTTCATTATTTCATTTTAGGGTGAAAAAAACATAGTCACAGAGGAATAAAAATATATATTGTAACCTAAAATAAAATGTTGGGTATATCATCTAGGGGTTTGGTGTCTTCCTTTTTGTTGAGTCATTAGGGTATCACATGTTCATGCTATGCAGTAGAAATTATTGCGAGTAAATAGTAATTTCTATAAAAGGGTATAATGATATCCCATTATATTAACATAATTCATCATATTCTCTTCATATATGGAAGGATCAGATCATATTCTCTTCAACTAAGGTGACAGATGAATGAATATAGTTACATTATATTCTCTTCTAATTTGTGTCACAAACTGCTTCTTAGGATCATCACATGGCTAAAATAATAGTAAGATCGTCAGCATAAGAAGGGAGTATGTAATCATATGAAGAACACATATTCTTCTTATTCTCTCCACATTATTCATCTCATTCTCGTAACAAGATGTCTCTTAGGATCAGCACATTGCTGTTAATGGGGCATTAAATTTTAATAGGGTCCTTGAAATCACCTCTGGATCTCCACTAATGGAAGTTTTGAAATTTCCCATACTCATCATATAGGTTCTTAAGATCATTATATAATACATAGAAATTTCATACTCATGCGAAGTAAGTGGTGATTATGTATAGTTTTCTATGGATCAAACAGGATCAAAACATAGTGCCTAAATTCACTATAAAAAATAACATAAGGGAAATAATATTTTCATTGTCTATTGGGGATAATTAATTTTATTTTTATCTTAAAGAAATTCTGTTTACATAATTATTTTCTACTATGAATTATTAATCCATTTATCTTATTAATTTAATGTTAGATACATTTTTTGCATCCATTGTGGATGATGAGGAGATTTTTATTCACTCAGAAGTTGATCAGGATTGGGAAGAATATCGTCCATGATTGGTGGTGATTTATTGGGGTATTAGGAGTCACCATAGGATAATCAAATAATTAAAATCATGCTAATTTTATAAGACATATTATTATTCTTTTAAATTATTAGGGTCTATCCAACATTTTAAAACATAAAAAAGATTGTCCTTTTGAAATACTTGAAAATAGCAAACCCATTACACAAAAAAGATGTAAAAAATCCTTAAAAAGGACCCAAGCCCATTAAATTGTCCTAAATTCACAATATGAAACATAGATAATAATTTGTACCAACCGAAAGTCCCATCACCCCCATCAGATAATTTAGTATGGAATCATATCTATGATTTTGCATTTCCCCTGTCATAATTTTTCAATCTTGGAGACACAACACGTCATTTCACTCCTTAATCCCCCATTAACATGTCAGAGGAGGACAAGATGATATGTTTTAGCTGACATATCTCTCTCTCGAGTAGTCCATTAGATGGTACGTGAGGGGAACTAACTACATCTTAGTCTTTTCAAATCAGTATATTTGGATAATTGGGAATGAGAAAAAAATCATAACATGGAATATCCATCTATAGTTGGAATATAAACCATATAGTTATATGTCAACAATTTTCCTTGTCAATATAAAATATATGAAATGGTTTTACACAAGGGGTTTTAGAATCACACATGAGTAATGTGATGTGAGAGTGTATAAATTATTAATCAAATTTTTTGAAATGAGGTGTCAGTGGAGGCAATGATGGGGTGAACATTGACTGAGTTGAAAATGTGGGACCCATTATTGCAATGTTATTAGTGGTGAATCCATTGGGAGGTGTACCCATTATGGGAGGTATCCAAATAGGAATTTTTATATAATCATAAAACCAGGGAGTTTATTTTTAATGAAATGTGAATAATCTAGTGCATAGACATCAGAGTAGAGGTGAAATTAAATAGCTATAGTTATATCATTCGTAGATTGAAGGGAGCCCATTTAGAGCAAGGTAATAGATTTTAATTCAATGTCCAAGTAAAAAAAATGTTGTGGTAATGAATATAGATTATTTTGATTATTTCATGAAATCTTATGTTTACAACATTATACTTTGATACTTTTAATAAGGAATTCAAAAACAAATTCACTGCGTGCAGTCAAATGCAATTTTGGGACAATCCTAAAATCTAGTTAGTTGAGAGACATTTGAAAAAATCTCAATCCTATTATATGTAAAGGTATAATGGGATCCTGATGGTTTAATATTAATTTTTTATATTTATTTTAAAAACAATTTGTTTGATATAAAACAAACTACATTGAATGGGAAATGAAATTTACGGTTACACATCTTAGATCACATGGGTGATTCCTAGTTAAAGGACATAGAGTAGGTTCCATTCAGGTAGAATATGTTTGAAGGTATCCCCACATAATGAAAATTATCGGTTCTTAGATTTTTGAAACATAACATAATACTCTGAGTGGGTTATTGATGGTATACAAGGTAGAATGGTTGATGAAAATGATGATATTATTTAAGGATGGGGTTTCAATTTAGAATTCTGCCAAGATGAATAAAATATTTATAAAGTCCTAGGATATGGACCATATTACTTTTTTTGTTTTCAGTCACATATCATTACCGTAGATGTGGTTAATAATTTATTTTCAAATTTCTTAGACTGAAGGGGGAAGCATATGATTTTCAATAAGTGATGCGAAATTTCCCAATCAGAGTAATATGTCACCCATAGGGGGAGGGGTTGAATCAGATATTATTTTTCTTTTATGTTTCCTTTCAATTGAAAAAACCTTCACCTTCTATTAGATATTTCAATTACCTGCTAAAAACAAACCAAACATACATCCACATGAACACAATGATTTAAAGGTTCACTATTCAATAAGAATAACTATATCCATGGTATGGTTTGGAAATGATCCAATAACATACAATCCACTAGGAAAAAATCTACTGGGATTAGAATGAGTAGGAAATAATCTTACACACATGTAGAACTGTGAAACAATATCTCTAGTGCATGGGAACACTCTTTGCATAATACGGTAATACAATTCGTTTTGTAACAAATCATGTTACCTGTGCTTCTTTTCAATTCATCAAATGGAATCAAATTGTAATAAAATTCATCATTTACTTACCCAGAAGAAAGGTAAGAACCACCAGGACATTGTTATGAAGAAATGAGTTTGATCTTCTATAAATATGATTCATTCCTAAAAATCTCCCATTCTGATTCTTTCAATACAAAGCTTACATTATGATTATTTCAATACAAAGCTTCCATTCTGATTATATGATAAAACACAATAGAGTGTAATCATAACCACATAAATTCCCGAATACAATTGTTGAGCCGAATAGAATATGAATTAATTGGTACCACCCAAAACATTTTTCAATTCGATCGTAATTGATCTATTATTCTATCAAGAATGATATAACTTCTCTCTCTTCTTCTAGTCACACAAGTACAATTTACATCACACCTTTTATAGGATACCCAAAAAAATTATATGAGAATCTAAAAACACTTTCCAGTTCACGTAAATTCAACAAAACAAGAATTTCTCCTGAAATATATGATAATGCATTAATTTGTGAAGCTTATCTATTCTTCTTCAATCTTTTATAATCTTAATCTGTTATTTTTCAGACACCCTTTCAATTATCAATAAAAATATAATTGATGAGAAATACATGAGTTCAAATCCTATTCTCTCAAAATTATTTCAACAAAAAAATTCTTGATATTTATCCAATTGAATGTGTTGGAATAAATAAAATTCCCCAATTGATATACAATCACTCTTTTAAAAGAAATTACACATTTGACAATTCATTATTCAGTCTCTTTCTTTGTTCTTTTATCTTTATCTACATGAGAAAACACACTCCATTCACCAAAATGAACTTGTATAACTACCTTAATGACACTGAAATCATCTAGGATCTGCTTTAGCATCATCTGAATTCACTTGCAAAGTATTGTAACATTCCATCAATTCCTGGTTTATTCTTTTCATCTCTACCCAAGAAATATATTTTTGAAATAAAAATTATATGGATATAATAGTATTGAATACGATCATATCTATTCAATATCATTCGGGGTAAGATACAAACCAATATTAATTTGATTCATTCTCAATTGGAACCATTTCATCAATCGACACCACTTTCTATCAGTACCGCTTCGTTCATTCTACAACCTAGTTATGATACATCTAGATATGATCAATTGCCAATCAGTATCATCTCTTACTCTTCATTTGACATCACTTTTTCAGTTGGAACCCCCTGATTTAGTGAAATCTTAACCACACTACTATAGTGAAATCATTACCACATTTTACACTGGAATAATAACCCTCTTTTTCATTGAAATTGAAACAAACATTTACACTGAAATCGTGACCAGCTTTTACACTGAAATTGTAACCAGCTTTTACACTGAAATCATAACAAACTTTTACACTAAAATTGTATCCAGCTTTTAAACTGAAATTGTAACTATCTTTTACACTAATTTCATAACCATCGTTTACACTAATATCGTAACCAACTTTTACCCTAAAATTGTAACCAGTTTAAGGGAAAATAGAACCACTTCTTTTACAACCACTGGGAATCCAATTGTTTTGAAAAACAATCTGAATATAATTCCTCTTTAATTGGAAGCAACTATTTGACTGTCAATTTATTCTTTAAATATTTCTTCAAAAGATCTAAATACGACTCATTATTTATTTGAAATAAAAACTATCAAATAATCGTCACAATTGAAACATCGTAGTCACACTTACTCCGATTATTTGAAATAATTATTCATTATCATAGTATTCAGAGTAAATATAATTACCATTATCTTCTCGAAATATGTTTTCAATTATCAATATATCCTGAGGTGAGTATTCTTAGAAACACTTCATTCCATTACAATAGACATTCACTATGAGTCTGATTCTCTTAAAAACAAAGAACTGATTTTTAAAAAAAACTCACATTGGACATTTAATGTGAGTCTGATTCTCTTAAAAACATGGATCTGATTCATTAGAAAACATGATTCTGATTGTTTTGAAAACATGGATCTGATTCTTTTCAAAACAATCCTTAATACGATTGTTTTGAAACCATTACAATTTTTTCTGAAATCAAAATGAATCATAATACCTTTCTTATTTTTTCAATCCCTTTCAATTCTGAATTCCCATTAATAATCTTTATCAATATCCATCCATTCTTCATCATATTGATCAATTGACAACCAAAACAAAACTTCATCCTCACATGAAGATGGGTTATCAGAGAAAAAACTGTAACCCTAACACCAATTTGTAATATGGGGTGAATTTTTAGCTGATTACGGTCTAGTTTATATGAACATCACTTCATTTCAAATGAAATGGGAATAATGACACTAACTATTTGAGGATGTGGTGTGGTAGATAATCTACATTACCAAGGGTCATGATGAGAAACCAGTACTAAAAATGAATGGTTGTACACTAAAAAACACCCATGCATTGTGTAGTTTAACATAATGTCATTTGTATATTTTCATGAAATATAATATTATAAAACAAATATTTAGATTCTTAGAATTTAATTGGAAATATTTTCAATTATGATACTCAGAACAAACATTAAATAAATGTATTCCCATGTGAGGGATTTTCAATATGGGAAAAAATGTGTAACAAGAGATTTTTCATGATCCGTGAGAGAACAAGAAAGAGGTGGATATGTGTTTTGGTCATAATACTACATCAAACAATCTAAAGGGACCTCCAAAGATGGGTAGTTGGTTGGGAATCATTGACTAAATGAACCATATTACTAGAAATTCATGGTTGAAAAACGTAATAACATAGATGTCATTAGAACTCCACTTGAATGTGGTTTTTCTAATTTATAATTTAAATCAAGACTTATAATGATTTATCCAATGAATACTGTAATAGGATAAAGATAACCATGGAATACATTTTAAAAAAGGTTTCCACTACCGTACTAATAGAAATATAGATTGAAAAATAGTAGTATGGCTATTGAATATATTCAAAACATGTGTTCCATAATAATATCACAAAAACCTTATCAATATGTACATTGGATGAGTGTATAGACAATATACAGATGATTCACCCACTATAGACTGATGAGTGTCCATATTTATATAATATAATTAATTAGGCTCACACATTGAATACAAATTAAGTGTTTATAAAAGGTGGGTTTTTATTAAATAGTGTTCTATCATTAAATGTGTATTTGAATCCATGAAAAAATAATGTAGATAGGGAATGATATTAAATGTGGAGGTCTTTTGGACTAGTATGTTTTAACAAAAATATTAATTCCATAAGAGGAACATGAATGTTATATGTTCATCTATTAAATAAGAAATGGTATTTTATGGTTTCAAATCAAGGTCATAGATTAGATCGATAGTCTTTCCGTATAGACATGTAAAACCGTATGTTAATTGAATACCCTTTTCTAGTATGGATTACTCAAGGGTGGTTTCATTTTTTTTGGGCCTCATTATCATATAAAATGTAGTTTCTCTTATGATTTTGTATTTAGTACTAGTACATGATATTGAATTCCAAAGTTGTATTATGTCAATGTAATCTATAAGTAAATATGATAAATATGTTAATATAGGAATCTACTCTGTAATTTTTGTATTGTGATTGGTCATGATGATTATACTAGCTGGGTGGTACCATTTATAGTTTTGCAATCTGAACTGATGTTATTCCTTTTATGGTCATGTAGTTAGGATAAATGGGAGATTATTCATTGTGGGTCATATAAAAAAAATTCATAAATTTTTATAAACATATAAAATTGATTTTTTTGTCATACTATATAATGACATGTTACTACAACATTTATAAAATTGTTTAACATAATATGGTGAGGAAACCACTGTGTAGTTTAACATCATGAAGGTAGGACATTGATAATTAATTTTAACATCATTCAATAGGGATGATATGTTTCATAATATTAAATTAAGAATCCAAGGAAATGGGGGAACAAAATTTAGAGTTTGGATTCTTGGACAATGTGAGGGATTAGTATTTTAATTCATAGATCCAAGACCCATATATGGGGCAATGACCATTTACCTTTCCATTTGAGAAATATTTTAACAGATGATAATTGTTTTGTTGATTCTGTTGAAAATAATTTCATGATAAATTGCACAGAGTTTATGTTTATGAATTATTATCCCAGAGGCTTGGGAAATTACGTTCTTATAGACTTGACAATATAGATATAGGGAGAGTATATAAATCACTTGGTGTATTTGAAAACTAGATTTTAATTAAAAGTATTATGCTATTATAGACAGTCAATAAGTATAAAAGAACATAGTTTATATTCCTAATGTGTGGGATAAATTTTGATTCCTTTTAGTCACATAACATTTCCCTGTAAAGTTAGCTTAGTTCATATCCTATTGCTGAACAAATGGGGGAAGGCATACCTAAGGAAAAAACATCACACTCTAGGTGAGGGACACAAGGAGAAATTTTTTTGAATTATCTCAGATGTTATGTTCATATTTTACTATATATCAATTTTGTGGGAATTATTCCATATATAGTATTTTAAAATAGCACATTATATTTTATATGGTTGGAAATAAGAAGTGGAAAATATAGGATATGACAAATTAGAAATTTCCTCTCAGTAAAAGAAAAAAGCTGTGTAGTGTAACCTTATGAATCATGGATGTTGAAAATGTAGTTCATCATAATTGTTTGTTAGGATGATGATTATGATGTTTAGAAACATATATCAAGAACATAGTGGAAACAACATTGTATAAGGGAATTCATAAAAATCAATATGTGTGAGGATCATCAACCACTGGAACAGAGTGGGGTATGAGTTTATCCCGAGGTTCAAGAAAGGTGATCCTGATGTCATTATGTATCTAATGAAAAAGAAATTAAGGAACACATATTTAATGATAATTAGTGAAATTGAATCACAACCATACAAAAAAAGGATTATACTCTCATGTGAGTAACATGAATATATAGTTTAACATAATACTATATATATTATAATGGTATCTTGTTTTAGAGAAATAAACAACCCAATCATTTCAACCTAAATAATTCATAAAAATCCTTGAGTATCACATAGTAAAATCATGGTGTGAGAAATAATGGAAAATAATATATTTCTCAGATTACAAAATAGGGAAAACATTACATATGGGTTGAGGTTGGAGCATTAAATCTAACACTATACGAGGGACTCGAAATGATGTGGGGACCATTGGGGACATGACATGAAATGATTTTTCATTACAAAAGTCATGTAATTCACATTTGGTGGTTCTAATACTGGTTAAACCCTTATTCATGAAATGGGGATGAATATACGATATATTGTGTCCATGATCCTTAAAATATAAAATGAATGTGGACATGGAAAATTGATGAATTATGGTTGATAATTTGAAAATCATGTTCTACTATAGTACTTTTAATAATAGAAGGGGAATATGTTGGAATAGTCACTACTAGAATTAGACACAAATATCCCATCATACTATTTTCATTCCTATTGGACTTTACATAATATTAGTGGTCGACCAATACATAATTTTTTTTAATAAATAATAAAATAAAGGGAGTCTGTTCATATGTTTATGATTAATGTGGTTTCTAAACATTTATGGAACAACATTGGTTCATAGAGGGAGAGGCTCAAATATTTTTAGATCACATTGATGTTATCCATAGTACAGTGATTATATTCGTAAGATTAATAAATATAAATTGAGAGAACCAACATGTGTCCAATGATCTTTTGAGTTTATGGTTATATAACCTAGAAAAAAGGGGATCACATATTCTATTTATAGTTATAGGAATTGGTCACTACAATTTATGTTCATGGAATATTGTCCATTATTTGTAAAGTTTATGGATGAAAAAATTTCACCGGCTAAGAAGTCAATAAACCTAAGAGATAGTGAATGGATAGAACAAACATGAATAGATGCTCAAAACTAGGGTAAACTATCTTATAGATTCTTTTTAGACATTTTATGTTCATAGGGAAAGTAAAATGGTTCATAAATCATCTTCATGACAAATAGGAAATGGATTTCATAAAGGAAGATGTTAAGAATCTAAAATAAGTGGTGTGAATAGAATGGTTATGTATGTTCTAGAAATGTAGTTCCATACAACAATACACATCATGTTTATAAAAAATTCAGAGACAAGATTTTCAAGAATTTCATATATAAAATTAGGAATCATCATAGAGTATATACATTGATAAAACACATCATGAATGAATTGTAATCAAAAAAAATTATTTAGACAAAGAAAAATAGGTTAAATAAACACAATATAACATGTCTAGATGAAATCATGTCATACATAGTTCTTAGGAATTGTTTTTTAGGATACAAATTACAACTACGTGAGTTCATCCTCTTCATTTAGGATATATGTCATGGAGTTTAATGTCATCTGGTTAAGAGAAATACATTGCTGTGAAAATTTATTTTACTTAGGGTTATATTCAAGTAGTATAAGGTCATTTGGGACTGAAAAAGTCCATATATTTTTGGATATTGTCAAATAGTTAGGTTTATTATTCATTTTATAATTAAGAATCTATGATGTTGAAAAGGTACTTAAATATCATAATGTAAGGAAAATGAACATTATTTTTAACATCATATGGATTGGATGTAGGTGAACCCAACATGAGGATACATAATGTATATCTTATAGAACCTCAAATTGGTGGGTGGTGAAATATATTCCCAATGAAAGTGGACTAATGAGTACCCCCAATTAGAGTAATCCTTCTAAATGGTGAAGGGCCCTTAAATTTTTTATTTTATCTTCAGTGGTTTTGATTATGGAATCATGGGAATTATTAGTGCCAATGCTAAGTCACTGTAATGTAAATTGTATAAGTAAATATTTTTGTTTAATGCATTGTCCACTCTGTTATCATTATTGACATGGTTTTATAGGGGTTGGATCTTATATAAAATAAGGTCTTCTATCATATACATATGGACTTGAAATTTCATATCAGATGTGAACTAGTTTGAAATGACTATCTAGATTTATGATAGTTTTACATCAATTGGTAAAACTACCATTTATATATACAAAAGGTAATATAGAGTCACCTAGTTTAGGGCCCACTAAACCATATGTTTGGTAAGGGTGAATCAAGGGTAATATTGACTTAAATTTTTCATTACATTGGATCCATATAGGTCATAAGTATATTCATCAATTGTTAAAGGAACATGTTCAATATTTCATTCTCTTAGGTCCCCCACCCTATATAATAACAAAATTACATTATTTTATGGATGGTAACCAAGGGATTTTACTTTGTTATCGACTAAGGGATAACAAAAAGTTTATATACATGATATTTTATTATTCTAAAAAATGTATTATTACTCAAGAATATATGTTACATAAGATTTCGGTAATGTTTTGTACCATTCCCGGGGAACTCCATCATAAATTCTACATTGTAACATCATGATGTCACATCGAGGATATTTTATTTACTTTATTTTTCATCATAAATAGTTTAATTAAATTATGATATTCATCAATAGGAATATGTTTCTAAGAAAATATATTAATTATTCATCTAAATGGATTCCATATTATGCTCTTATTTTATAAATTTCCCTTTTTCATTTCTATATGTGATCAAAACCTCATTGTAAGGGTTGAATTATTGTCCACCAAAACATCATTGCAACACCAAATCCTTCTTCATGTTGAGGATAATTCATATAATAAATTAATATTTAGTATTTTTAATACTTCAATATTCTTCATTTTTCTTTCTACGAGTATTTCTATGAGTGTGCCATTGATGTTTGTTGATGCAACATTATTTTTTCTCCATGATTTTGACCTAAAATATTAAAAAAATTAACTCATTTAATATGATTTATTCTACGTTAAAACCTATACTTATATGTCATAGGAATATAAATTTTTATTATGGTTTATATTTTTTTTCATCGCACTATAATTCTTTTCGAAAAATCATTGGAAATTACAAATAACACAATTCATATAAAATTCATACCTTGTATTATTTTTCCATTGTTTTGATAAAATTATAGCATTTCTTATTTCAGAATATTCTAGATGGGTTTATAGATATAAAAATAATGGTGTATCTCTTTCTTCAATAATAATATTTTTTCCACCAATAGCCTTTTATTTTATATTTTTTAGAAAACTATTATTTTACCTTCATCTATAACAATTGTCTTTTAATTATTCTTAGATTTTAAATTTTGTATTTCATTCTTCCACTTATTATGAATTATATAGAATGGGTATTTTTTATTCAATAAGGACTTGATCCCCTCTTTATGCTATTATTTTTCTCATCCAGCACCATTAATTATTCTTTTTTATTATGTAAATTTTTCCCTCTCTCTATTTTATCCCGGCTCCTCTATTGAAGATGTTTCATGAGGGGAAGTTTATTATTTGTAAATATCTTCTCTACAATAATATATATTAATATTTCATATTATAAGTCAACAAGAATCAAAATTTGGTAATTCTATATTCCTCCTATCTTTTTCATGTCATAATTTATGGCCACCTCAACTATATTTATCCTATTATTATCAATGAATATGTTTTAAATGATGGAATAAATAACTTATTTCTGAATTTCCCAATGATACTCTATTTCATGTATATATTAGAACTCTTTTTCACTCCTGGATGAAAATTATTTGCATTGATGTTTGTTAATATTTTCCTTTCCATAATTTAGATCCATAAGTCCTTTAATGTATATATAGAATAGTAAATTCCAAAACTACCAAAAATCTTAAAAAATATTACAATAATTCGATATATCATTATATTTTCAATTTAAATACTTAATTTGAGTTATTTAATTCCCATGATTCATTTTCGTATTCTTTTTATTATTTTATTTTAACATAAGGAAGTGTTCCATAGTTTTGGAGGATGGTACCTTTTTCTCATTTTCATAAATTTTTTCCAAATAAATAATCTATATGGTATTTCATATATCAATGGAAATGTAACAATGAATGAATTCATTTTGAACAATGAAATAAATTGCTCATTCCTAGATAGTATCAATCATAGAATCAAAATTAATCTCGTATACATTTCCAAATTAGTATCTATATTAATATATTAAATCTTAGAATGAAATATTATCCCTTAGACCTCTTCTTGATGTTGTCAATACCTCGATGTTTGGGTCAAGTCAATGTCTTATAAATTTCATTGCACCAGTAACTCTTTCATTTATGTGAGGATATTTATGAACTATAATTGATCATTAATGTACTTAATATTACTAAAGATTTATATTAAGGGAATTCTCTAACATCATATTCATAATATGGGTATAGAAATATTCTCAGTATCTTTTCTTACCTTCTAATATTCAGATATGCTTTATTTTTCAATCCCACTCTCATTCTACAGTATTTCATGAAGAAGATTTATATAATTTCAACTATCAAGTCCATGATATTTAGGATTAGATTTAATTTCCATCATAAAATCCTTCATGAATATAATTAGGGTATCATATAAATTTATGTGGCTATTATGTGTTCGTTAATATGAATTACTCCTCTCAATTCCATTCTAAATTTTCTATATTTAATTTCAATCCAAAACTCCCATGTACTAGAAATATTATTTCCATAGTATGGTCTCTCCATATACTTTTCGTATTAAACATCATTTGATTTGTCACAATTTATCACCCTCAACAATGACTCAGACTCCTTTTGTTCAAAAAATCCATTTTTTCCACATCAAAATAACCTCATTAACCACACAAAATCATTTTGTTATCTCATATATATTTTTAGAAAATCATAAATTGTCAAAAAATGGTATAATTATATATGTAAATGAGTATTATAATCACATTAAACATTAATTTATTAATTTTTCTAAAAAATAACAACCACCACTGCATATTTAATACATTATTGAATGGACGTTATTTCAAATTGAATGGATTATTTATCATCAATAACTATATGGAACCACAAATTCATCATGTAATTGATCTAGTTAGTCTTAAGTACACACATTATCCTATATCACCATACATATATCATAATAATACACTCATAATATTTAATCATACAAATCTATATTAAATCGAAAAAAATCTCTCCATCACTTTGTTATAACCACCTATATTATGGTGTATAATATTATACAAATTAAATCATGATTTCAGTCATGATATCATACATAAAATTGTTTCTATTTATTATTCCATATATCATATATCTACTTATTCTTTATTTCCATTCATTTTCATTGGATCAATATTAGTGAAACTAAAAAATTGGAAATCAATCAGAAACGTCACTATTTTCACACTAAAGCAACATTGGGATCTAGATTTTAGAATTTCATATATATCAAAATAATTTAATGTAAATTATATAATATGTATTGTGGTAAATGTGATACAATTTATTCTACCATAAGGGCATGTTCTTCCATGAGGATACTTCTAATGATCATTAAAAGATGTAAAACATCACAAAGTACTTCATCTATTATTTAAAAAATGCCTCCAAAATATCCAATGTGTATTTTTTTTAAACACTATATTTTAAAATTATTTTTTGAACAAAAAAATTTAATTTCTTCAATATCTTATGTTACATGAAACACATAGTTTTATCAAATCATAATATACTATAAATTTTTTTATTTCAACAGTAACATTATAAAATATACATCAAATATGGTTGCATGAAAAGTAATAACCCCATTTTAAAAATAATTATAAAAGATTTATATATTGATAATATACAAATAAATAAATTCTTCATTTTTATAAAAGACATTATATTCTTCAAAAATAATTTTTTTCATAAAAAATGAGTTTTATTGAAATTTATAACTAAAAAATAATATTATCCAACATTGATAAAATTAATTTTAAAATATTATTCTAATTTTTTTTAAAAAAATCTCAATATTATCTTAGATAAGAAATTTTAATTTTTCTTAAAATATTATTTTCTGATGAAAAGTGATGAATTCTAATTTTAATTTAAAAATTCATTATTTATTAGAAGAATTTCCCAGCCCCATTTATTAAATGTATTATTGAAATAAAAAATAGATAAATTATATTACTATTTTTATAATTTATATAATTTTAATGAATTATATATAATTTTAATATATTAATTTTTTACTCTTAGGAAATTTTATTCGTTAGAAACCCAGTTGATTGTCTCATTTCTAGGTCTAATATTCAAATAAATTCTCCCAATTCTATGATTATAATTCAATAAAATGGATTCTATAATTTATGACATCATAATTAATAATATTTATTAATTTCATCTTAATTTACGGTAATAATAAATAATATGGATAATAAAAAAATTAAAAAGGCTAAGTTTATAACACGTTTTTTCAAGTTAAATGTTTTTTGATAAAACTTATTTTCAAAATGCATAGGATTTTCATTTGATAAACTAAATTTACTTCATATAATCATGGGGTTGAAATTATTTATTATTATTATTTTATTATTAGTCTTAAATGACAAATTACATAGACAAAAAAATAGAAGTTAATGTGGTGAAAATTAAAATTGTAAGAGCGATTAAACTTAGTGGACAATAAAAAATGTTTTGAAAAACTTTATTTTTGTGTTGTTGGTTTTGATAGAACTGATTTCTTATCCACTCAATTATTTATCAATTTCATAGGCACATGGGTTGTGGGTGACTTCCTGTTATTGAATGGTTTGTGGGTATTTACGTAAATTTACCTACAAAATAATGCAAGGGAACATACTCCCTAAACTTATTATAACTGATTAAAAAAAATTTATCCACCAAAAAATTTTAAAATAACTCCCCATAATACATATCTCCATTCTATAGATTCATTTATTTAAAAAATACCACCCCTACAGACCTTAATAAGAGATCCAAAAGAGGATTTTTATGTGAAGGTAATCATCTTTAATATGCACGTTGTTTTCACTTCTCCTCATACAACAATAAATTAATCATTAATAATTCCATTATAATAACCCAAGTATCTATATTTCACAATGATGTTATTATTTTTATTTAATAACCTACATGCATCTACTAATCTGTATAATGATAAATGAAAATGTTGATCAAATGTAAGGGGGAATACATCCCCACAGGCCTATGTAAATTGTCACATACATGACTTATTTTAAAGTTAAATTTCATTTAATTTCCATTTATTATTTGTTTTTGGGGGTTTTCCAGCTTTAATGGTGTAATGGGTGAGTTTTCATGAATTGGGCCAAACTGTGATCCCAATTCCAAATTTAAAAATAAAATTCGTTTCTTTTATATTTTTTTCATTTTTTAATATTTTTCACCCATTCTAATTCCTAAATGGTCTCCCATGACATATTAACACCACCATTTTAGTTTAGATCCTCTATAAATCTATAACCAAGGTGTATATGGGTTTATATTTATGGGATTGGGCCTGCCCGAAAGCCCAATTTCATTTTAAAAATCAAATTTGATTAATTAATAACATATTAAATTTTAAGGATTTTTTGGTGATTCTAAGACTCACATAGGCCCACTGAACCCTGACATTCCCAACCTCTCTCTCCCCTCATTGGATCTCTTCTTCATCATGAGTGAGTGCTGAACTTCATAGGGTTTCTAAAATTAGGAAGATTTGAGGAGGTAAGTTCTTCCCAACATAACTCTCTCAATTATTACTCTTTTCCCTCCATTACAATTCCTAAATTACATATTCCTCCTTATTTAAACAACCATTGATGTTTTGACTGTTTCAAATCTCATCTAATGGTGTGTTAGGGGAGATTATTCAAGATCCTTCAAGTAAGTTACTCTCTTCCATTCCTCTTTCAAATTGCTTAGGGTTTCATTCTATTTTCTTTGGGTTTATTCAATTTTCATTGAAGAACCAAATTACCAGGAGGTAGGATTTATATCCTAGGGTTTAACCTTGAGTTTTATTGGTCCAATTTTTTGGTTTTATGTTTGTTCAACGTCCCTCTTGGTGTGGTGGTGGTGTGACATGATTTTCGCACGTTGATTCAAGGGTTCTCATTACTTTGGAAGGTGATTCCACTTTTTATGAAATCCTTGTGACATAGATACTATGTCTATTATATTTTCGTGTTTAACCAATTTATTTGGTGCTTCAAAAATTGGTTTTAGTGGTGTTTGTAATGCATGTGAATTTTAAGGGAAATTTTCAAGTGAAATTTGTACATGTTTAAATAAATATTTTATTGGTTGATTAAGGGATTTTTTTAATTATTTAGATGACCTTATTTAACTTTATTAGGGTTGAAAATAATGTTTTAAATTTTATTATTCTTTTTTTGTTGCTGTGTAATTGGTTTTGGGTGACGTTTGTTAAGAAAATGGGTTTTGAGTACCAATTTGGTGTTGAATTGGGTGTTTTAGATGATATTTTTATGTGATTATTATTGGGATTGTTTTATAAATAATGTAATGAGTTTAAAAAAAAAATTTGGTGTGTTGGATTCTATTTTTAAAAATATGAGTATGAATATGGTGTTCAAGTGGGGGTTTCAAAGAGTTTTGGGTGCAAAACAAAGAAAGATTTGGAGAAGTTGTTTTATTGAAACTCAAGGTGTTATGTTGTGTGTTTTAAAAGGAATAAAATGTGTGTAGCTACTGTAATGATTGTATGTGACCAGTAGTGGTGTTTTAAATGAAAATGGATATATGTATCATTCTGAAATTGTTTGAGCACAATGGGGGATGCCCGGGTACCTAGGTGGGGCAGATGTGTACTAGTACATCTGGTGGACCGGATGGGTTTTGTCCCTGTTTCACCTAGAATTTGGATAACTACAACTCTAAATAAACTATGTGGATTATGATTGGGAACCACTATTTTATGGCTATCTTCCATAATAGTTTATCATGCACGAGAACATATTTTACTATGGATACTTTACACCGAGGTAAGAGGTACATGGGGCCCGAGACTATCTAGTGCCTAGGAGTGTTCCCGATTTTGTTGCTCATTGTGTTTCTGGTATTTTCCATGTATTGGGGTGTTTTTTGAAGTAATTTATAGTAGATAACATGTCTATTTAAATGTTTGAACATTCTGAAAACTTTAGCTTGAAAAATGTTTTCAATTGAAAGTTGCATTTCATGGATTTTATCACTACTTTTCTTTGCGTATTAAAACTGCATTCTTTTTCACATTGCATTGCATGCTATTTGGAATAATTTTGTGGTATCATATTGGGATTAGGCTCACACCCTACTTACACCCATTGGGTGTATGTATACTTGGTTATGATTGACTCAGGTAATGGAAAGGCTAATGGTGATGGCGGTTCAGGGTGTCAGTCCCCATCCGTGGGGTAGAGTTGTGAAGACGACTTGGGGGTGATGACCCCCTTATAATTTGATGTCCATGGGGATGTTTTGTTGCTGTTTAATTGTGTATTTGGACCTTTTGTATTGAATTTAAACATATGTATTCTGTTCTGATGTTTTGTATAAACCTTGTTGGTATGAATTTTTTCAGATTCATTTTATCAAATATTTTTGGTATTTTATGTATACATATTCGGGTAAATCATTCCCAAACCATGAAAAATGATACAAGGGCACTTATACCAGCCCATGGGGATAGGGATCACCCTTCGGGATTTTCACAGGCTGGGTTTGGTGCCAGTTTTGGATGCGACCATATTCGGTTGGTGACAAAATGGTATCAAAAGAGGTTCTCTCTCTTTGGGTCACGGTATTTAGGGAACTGTCAGGATAGTATTGTGTTAAGATTGTTAGGACTTGGAATTTTAGTTATGAGTAATGTGTCTGATTACCACACCTCATGATGGGATTCAAGCCTCTAGGGGATGTCCGGATTTATATGAGTCCTTTGGATTTCTTGGATTGATGATGATTAGGGGAAATGAAATGAGAGTTGGGTTACTTCTCTCGGTGAGTTCGCAAGGTCTGGCAAGACATGTGGAGCTAGGTATATTTACCTAGAACACTCTCTGTGATGGTGAAGTGATTGTAATATGTCTTCCAACCATATGTCCAAGTAACCCACTGAAACAAGTTTCCTCTCCCATTGTCTTGTATAATTTAGTTTTGAAATCTTGGATCTTGGGTTTTAAAGTGAATTGGTTTTAAAAAGTGTAATGTGTTGGTGAAATGATTTTCTAATAAATAGGTAATGGTAAGATTTTTGAGAATGGAGAACTGAATTTTTATAATTTTATTGGACTGTAAAATAGTGTGTTTGCACCTCTTTTGAAAGCATGAACTATGTCAATGTTGGTTTAGAAGAATTGTTTCCAATATAATTTTGTAAACAATTGAAAGGTTTTTAATGAGATAAGATATTTTGAAATTGATGTGTATGAATTGAAAGTGAGTTGTTCTTTCAATGATTGTTCCATTCTTAAAATCTTGTTAAGATGTAATTTGTGTTTGATTTCGTTGTTAGTGGTTTTGAGGAAAAGGAGGTATTGGTTTATTGTTTTGGTTTCGAAAAGTGGAAAGAATTTTTTATTTTAACCTTTGGAATTTCTAGGAGCGACCACATGCATGGGATTATATGGAATGATGGATGGTTAATGGCATGGCTGAATGAGTTCTGGGATGTATTTGCAGAGGGTTCCCATTATGGCACAGAAACATGCATGTGTAAGGCCCATGGGGTACCATTGGTGGATATGCTAATCGTTGAATCGTTTATTTTCAAAAAGATGATTTTAAATGAGAAACTTGATGTATTTATGACTAGTTTGGGATGGTGTGTATTATGTGTTTTTTTAAATCCTGATTTTGTTGTATTTTTTATGTCTGTGAACCCCTCCTGTTATTATTGTGTTTTGGGTTTTGTTTGGTCAGTAAGCTGTGTGGAGGGGCCGATTAGTGGTCTCTTCTGAGAAACTTTTTGGGATGCTTTTACGGTGTTTCCTTTCGTGTGGTTGGATATGGATTGTGGTATATATTGACCAATGGAACATGTTGGTTGGGTCATTAGGTATAATCATTGGATAAGGTATGACCCATTAAGGGTTAGTGCACAGCTGAAGTGCACCCCAGATTGTTTCTCCATTTGAAGACACTTAGGTTGATCAATATAAGGGATCTTTTTCCTGAGATTTTTAGATTGAGTCTACACCATTTCCTTTCTTGGTTTTTTTTATCCTATTGTAGTGGGAGGGTGATCATGGAAGGTTAAAAGAGACCTTATACTCTTAAGTTTCCTGATTTTCTGAAGGTGGAAGTGGTCTATGGTTGTTTGCATGGATGGATATCTAGACAGTGTCTTAGAGGTCCTCTTTGTCCTTCGTAGACTCTTCGAATAAGGAGTTCACAATAAACTACTAGTGTGGGAAATCTTGTCATGAGAGGATATTGTAGCTACTTTCTAGAATTGTGTGTTGTTCGAGGATGTTTTATAAGGTCCCACTCCATGCATTGTTTATGTCAATCGCAATGGTCATGTTCAGTGAAGCATTGTGATTTTGTGCACTCGATTGACATTAAAGGTGAATGTCATGCAATCCTATGAGAGTCTCTTTATGTTGAGATAATTTATACCTTGGAAAAAAGTAAAAATCTTCTATTTTAAAGTAAGGTGATTATAGGTGTTATTTACTTGTATAGTTTCTCAATCGAAGAAACAATGTGTGATATGTGTTCTTTTTTTAAGCTATTTTTTTCAGTGAAATATCATTTTAGGGTAAAGCGAGTTTGGAATTCGTTATGTCTTGGGAATCTTATCGGGGATTTCAGTATAGTTGTTGGTGGAACCAAAATAAGAATTCTCATTTAGGGGGGTTCCAAATCCTAACTGCGAGGTCGAAGATGCATGAATCATTTGAGCTCCATCCATAGGTCTTAGAGAGAATCTAACTTGTAGTCAGGGGAATTACCAGGGTTCTTTAAACCCATGTACAATGTCTTATCCTAAGTATGAAAGATATTAAGATTTTAAACCACTAGTGTTATCATATTTCTTCCGTTGTTCCCATTCAGTGGAAATAGGTTGAGTACCATCTACCCTTGTCATCACCTAATGTCATTCCCTCCCCCTTTGGATTCCATCGAGTCATTAGAGAATGGATGGAAATTTGGATAGACGTGCTGAGTACAAAGTTTGTGTATAATTAATAGTGGCCATGATCCAGGAATCCATGGGAAAAAAATGATATGCAAAGTTAGTGCAGAATTTCCCAAACCGTGCAGACTGACCCTACGCCCTTACCAAATAAAATAATGGGTCTTTCTGTGTCGGCCCATGCTGGTCGATTAAGATTGTTGGTTCTTATGGTGTGGAGACCCACTATGAATCTCATGTTCATTCCTTCATAAACTGTGAATGGAATTCTACACTTTGTACCAGGATGTTCATTCAGGCCTCCCCCTGTTAGTGTCTTGATTCTATCTCGTAAAATAATATAGGTTGCCTCTTATGGTGGGGTTCCTATTTGTGTCCCCCCATACTAATAGATCAGATTTATAAATGGTATTGGCATGGTGGTAGTTATTCTCATTTGAAAAAACCTATATACCAACATATTCCTTGAAAAAATTTTGGGATTGGAGAGCTCCCAATGTTTTAGTTAATGTACGGTAAGTGTAACCTTGTTCGAAGTTGTTGTTCGTTTGGGCGAATTGCTTGAGTCTTGTTCGGATAGTGTTTGAGGAGTTTTATTTTGTAATAAATTATTATTGTGATTGATCATTTAATGAAAGTGGTTTATGATTGGGTTGTGAGATTAATAATTCTTTAATTGATCATTGGAGGTGTTTTGGTCATTGGGGGTGAAGCTTGGCAATGTAGTACAACTTGGTTTATTAGTTGGGTTTGGTTTTGGTATCTGGCCTTGCTGTAGCCTTTCAGGGATACAAAGTTATCATGGTGGGGAGAATTTCCATATACATGACTTATTTTAAAGTTAAATTTCATTTATTTTCCATTTATTCTTTGTTTTTTGGGGGTTTTCAAGATTTTATGTTGGAATGGATGAGTTTTCGTGAATTGGTCCAAACCATGATCCCAATTCTAGATTTAAAAATAAATTTTGTTTCTTTTATAACATTTTCAATTTTTAATATTTTTCACCCATTACAATTTCTAAATGGTCTCCCCTGACATATTAACACCACCATTGTAGTTTGCAGCCTTTATTAATCCATAACCAAGGTGTATATGGGTTTTTATTTAAGGGATTTGGCCTGCCCAAAAGCCCAATTCCAGTTTTAAAAATAAAAATTGATTAACAAATAACATATTCAATTTTTAGGATTTTTCGGGGATTCTATGCCTAACACACGCCCATTGAAACCAGCCGCGCACCCAACCTATGTGTACCCTTTATGGAGCTCTTCTTCATTACGATTGAGTGATTAACTTCTTAGGGTTTCTAAAATCGGGCATATTTGAGGAGGTAAGTACTTTCCATCATAACTCTCTCAATTATTACTCTTTTCTCTCAATTCCAATTCCTAAATTACCTCCTCATCCTTATTAGAACTACCCTTGACGTTTTGACTATTATAAATCTCAACTACTGGTGTATTAGGGGCGATTCTTCAAGGTCCCTCAAGTTAGAGAGTCTCTTTCATTCATCTTTCAAATTACTTAGGGATTCATTCTATTTTCTTGGGGTTTCATCACTTTTATTGAAGTAAAAAATGAGATTGAGGTAGGGTTAAGAACCTAGGGTTTATCCTTGTGTTTTCTTACTCAAATTTTCTGTTTTTAGGTTTGTTCTATGTCCCTCTTGGTGCGGTGGTGGCGCGACTGGATTTTCACACGTTGATTCAAGGGTTTTCATTACTTTGGTAGGTGATTCCACATTTTATGAAATACTTGTGACATAGATACTGTGTTTATTATATTTTCATGTTTAAACAATTTATTTGGTTTTGAAAAAAAAAATTTAGTGGTGTTTGTAATGCAAGTGAATTTTAAGGTCCAATTTCATGTGAAATTTGTGTTTTTTATATAAATCTTTTATTGGTTGATTAAGGGATTCCTTTTAAATATTTAGCTGACCTTATTGAACTGTATTAGAGCTGAAAATAATGTTTTAAATTTTATTATTCTTTTTTTGTTTATACAAAATTTGTTTTGGGTGACTTTTGTTATGAAAATGGATATTGAGTACCAATTTGGTGTTGAATTGGGTTTTTACATGAGTATTCAATGCGATGCTTATTGGGATTGTTTTATAAATCTTGTAATGAGTTTAAAGAAATGTTTAGGGTGTGTTGGATTCTTTTCTAAAAAATATGAGTATGAATATAGTGTTTAAGTGGGGTTTTCAAAGAGTTTTTGGTGCAAAACAATGAAATATTTGGAGAAGTTGTTTTATTGAAACTCAAGGTGTTATGTTGTGTGTTTTAAATGGAATAAAATGTGTGTAGCTACTATAGTGATTTTATGTGACCAGTAGTGGTGTTTTATATGAAAATTGATATATGTATCATTCTGAAATTATTTGAGCACAAAGGGGGATGCCTGGGTACCTAGGTGGGGCGAATGTGTACTAGTACAACTAGTGGACCGGATGAGTTTTGTCACTGTTTCATCTAGAATTTGGATAAAGACAACTCTAACTAAACTATGTGGATTATGATTGGTAACCACTAGGTTTTTTTTATGTTTTATACTAGTGTATCGTGCATGAGAACTGATTTTACTATGGTTACTTTACACCGAGTTATGAGGTACATGGGCCCCGAGACTATCTAGTGCCTAGGGGGGCTTCTGATTTTGTTTCCCATTGTGTTTCTGGTATTTTCCCATATATTGGGGTGTTTTTGGAAGTACTTTACAGTATCTAACATGTCTATTTAAATGTGTGAACATTCTAAAAAATTTATCTTGAAAAATGTTTTCTATTTAAAGTTGCATTTCATGGATTTTATCAGTAATTTTCTTTGTGTATTAAAACTGCTTGATTTTTCACATTTTATTGAATGCTATTTGGAATCATTGGGTGGTATCCTATTGGTCTTATTCTCACACCCTAGTTATACCCCTTGGGTGTAAGTAGACTTGGTTATGTTTGACTTAGGTAATGTAAAGGCTAAGGGTGAGGGAAGTTCAGGGTGTTAGTCCCCATCCTTGGTGCGAAGTTGTGGAGACGACTTGGTGGTGATGACCCCCTTGTCATGTGGAGTCCAAGGGTCGGTTTTGATTCTGTTTAATTGTGTATTTGGACCTTTTGTATTGAATTTAAACAAAAGTATTAAGTTCTATATTTTTTTATAAACCTTGTTGGTATGATTTTTTCAGATTCATTTAATAAAATATTTTTGGTATTTTATGTATACTTATTTGGGTAAATCATTCCCAAACCAAGATAGATGATACCCGCGAACTTTTTCAAGCCCGTGGGGATAGGGAACGCCCTTCGGGCCTGGTCACAGGCTAGGTTTGGTGCCAGTTTTGGCGGTGACCGAATTCGCTTCGTGGCATAAGTCAATTTACTTAAATACCTCACATTTCTTATGATAATTATATAATTAAAGTATGTATATAATATTTAATTGTTAGTTATCATTCTATAATTATAATATCACTTATACATTCTTATATTCTATTCTTTTGTAATATGAAATGGTCTCTCATATGTACGAAGTGATGCCTCCTCATGTAGCGATTTGATTCGTTTTCACGAACACATTGCATGATGTTAAAAATGATATATTTAGTAAATATATGTGATATTTGTAAAATAATATTGAGTCTAAAATGGTGAATTATAATTTCCCTTTATTTTATACCATCGTTAAATGAATTTTAGATAGTGTTCACGTATACATATGACCTACCATAACCATGAATGATATAATGCATTTATCAATCATTATATTTATTAAGGAAACTAAATATGTATATAATTAATATATATGACATTGGTATAAAGGTTAAAATTAATAATATGAGGAATCAATGTTTTGTTAAGTGGGACTAAAAGTATCGAACAAAAATGATCAAGGAAAACAAAGTAGTTATCACCAAAAAATAATTTTTTTAATAAAGATCTTTTAAAATGGGTGATAAAAAGATATAATTAAATCATATAAATAAATATATATATGATTATGTTTTTTGAATTTTTTTATAATAAAAAAATATTTATTATACATGAGGTTTTCATGTATATTAATAATATTGGGACATGTGGCAAGGGAATTACAATCTCACTTTTATTTTGAGGAGAATAATATTATATGAACCACTCAAATATTTTGTGTGGTATTCATATTACCAAAATTGAACATTTGTATAATAAATATAATTATTTTATTGTTATTTTATTGATCATTTAATCTTATTATTTAATGGGGAATTTGATTAAAAAGTTACCAAAGTGGTAAGGTATTTTCATCTAACTTTTATATCTTCGGGACAGATTCCATATTCACGACTTATTTATTTTATGAGGATAATATATTACCCAAGATTCACTTGTACGATTATTCAATTTAATTTATTGGATATAAATATATATAAGGTTCATTCATTCATGGGTATTATGATTCAAAAGATTGCCATGTGGAAAGGGTTTACATTAGAATCACATTCTTAGTGACCATTGATTTTTTTAAAATTTTGAGTATTAAATCATACAATATATCTCAAAGTAAATACATATAATTTACAGTCCTAAAGTTATTTCTTGACAACACATGTTTTCCATTCATTTTTCAATATTAATATTCTCAATAAACAAAAAAAATGGAAAACAACATTACTTCTCTCTTTGGTCAAAAAACCATTTTCTCCCATGTCGATGATTTCTAAAAAACATAAAATAATGTTTTTTGTATTATCAAAATATTATATAGAGTAATTTTTAACCATGACATAGTTTTTATGAAATGGTTCAAAATGGATAATCTTTTCATTTCCTAAAATCATTTATTTTTTACATTTCCTAAAAATGTGAAAGGAATCATTACGTTAAATGTGCACGACTATTAAAAAAATTTCCACCACCATAAACAATAATTTTTTAAAGATTAAAATATATGATACCAAGGATATTTTAAATTATATTTTTTATAATAAAATATTTTATTTTTAGTTTTAAAATAATATTTTCAAACAGGGAGGTATATGTTCCTATATATTTATTTAATGATATTTTAATGGTATTTCTGTTAATTAATGAAAAAAACCTTTGGTGATTGTTTTGTTTAATTGATGATATGATCTAATGGTATCATCCTTGTTCTCTATCTAAATGGGTTATGTTTATAAAAATGTTAATTATATGTTTATGAAACAGATTTATTTTCATGGTTTACACTATACTACCATAATTTAATTATTGTGATACTTTTTTTATTGCACGGGTTATGTTGTGATAAATAATTGAATATTTTATGATATTTTGATACAAATTAATATTTTTTTATTTATATAATTTATTGTATGGTAATAAACTATCGATATGTGGTTTCATTAAAAACCATGTATGTGTGGGAATGTTAGTAATCCCATATGAATTGGGTAAACATGGATAACTGATGAGTCAATTAGGACATGTGTAAACCTAATTTAATTTTGAAAATATTATGTGTGGACCCAGTTTCATGTTGATAAGATTTTATGTCGACATATTTCTATGTATATAAAGTTATGTTTGGTCCAGGAATCATGACTATTATTATATTCAAGTTCATAATCTCATGTAATTTACTATATGAATGACTATGTTTTTTTTCTATACATGAAACATAAATTTTCAAATTATATTTTTCTATATTCCTCTCTCTATATTATTCTGTAATGATTTCTTTTCATTTATCTTTTTTATGGATTATTTCTGATGAATACCCTCTCTATATACCATAACATTGGATTATAATCTATGTTTTCATGTAATTGTTTAAAAATATTATTCATTTGTTCTCATACCCTTATGGTCATGTTATTTTTATGTTATTATTGATTTCACCCTTTCATTCCCTTACTGAGTTTTTAGTCTCTAACTGTAATACGTAACAATTCCCAACATCTTGATGTATTCATTAATTTCAGGTATGTATAGTAAGACGATATTTGTGGGAGAATTTGTTGATATTTAATGAAAGATGGATATTGTGTATCTATTCTACAATGTCACTAAACCTTTAGGGTCCCAAAGAATTTATTTGTAAAATGAATTGAATATTCATTTAAAAATATATATTATAATTAAATATGAACATCCTAGATCACTATGTTTGGTATTAGAAGAGTATTTTAGTTAACCATTTGAGATTAGGATTATAGATATTTGGTGAAAACTTGTAGGATAAGACTATGTATTGGATAAAAGATAGATGTTTTGGTAAGTAATACAATAAGTGGTTTCCTTGAAATATATCATATCAAGATACTGTAATTATACATGGTTTTGGACTATATACATTTAAGGGATACAACCCTAGAAAGTGTTGGTCATTTATTTCCCAAACATCAATCTGATTCATGGTGAGTGTTCCCATACAAAACATGTCCTTTGATAATATTACGGTATATGATTCGGTTAATCCACATTTATATAAAAAAATTATAAATCATTTTAGTTTATTCCAATCATGGATTACCTAGTTTAAACCTAATTATCCATAGATTTAATATCAGTTTTCATGATTTCGACATCCTTCAAATGATTATTATTATAGTTTCTCACAACATGATTTCTAGTTTTCATTAATGTATAGAGCCCAATATATTATGTGAATAATGAATGTTATTGAAAACACGATCAACATAATCATAAATAACTAACTAGAATATAATCTGAGAGGTAATGTTTTGTTACTATTATCACTCAGCTCTCTCAAGATATAAGTGGTAACATAAGTCATATTGAAATTTTGAATTTATCAATGATGGAGAAATATTCTATTGAATCCTTTATGAGAAAATATCTAAAATCAATCTATGGGACTTCTAATCAACTGGTTTCTAAGTAATTGAATTATTTGATGGAAATTTTATTTTATATTCATTATTTCATGGAAAATAAAATAATTTCCCTAGTGGTTTATTATATAGAGGGTATAACAGATCAATGGTGGAATCCAATTATGAATATGATAAAATGGGATGTAATTTAGTGCATGGAATGGGATTAGTTTAAGAAGTTATTTTTTTAAGTGTATCCCATGTATTTTATAAAAATAATTGAGAAGGAATTACATAGTATAAAATGAAGAATGACGAATCCATTGGTAATTAGAAGGCATATTTTACAAGAAATTATAGGTATTATTCTTCCCTAGTCATCATCTGTAAAAGAAAAATTATTGATTCTTTATTTGATTAAAACCAAGTAATTAAAGGAAATTATCTATATGGGATTTTGAAATATATGAATAAATAATTTTAGGTGAACATAGGGTGGAAATGGAAAATAGAAACCCTCATTGTATTGTGGTAATGAAAAGATGATTTAGTTTCCTTGAACCTCTAGTGGGATAACACATTTAGGGAAGAAAAAATTTCAACCTCCTACTCACCAAAAACTGTGGAATTAATACTCATGTAATATATTTAAAGGAACATGAAGATGTTTCTTGTGTGTTAAACATGGCCATTGATACAATTATAGTTCAAGTAATGTTGGGAATAAAGAGAGGGCTCAATATAATACACCACCCACACATTATTGATATATATAAGAAATTTTTTGACACTATGAATCAATGAATTAATCTAATGGATAATGAGGATAATAAGACACAATAACATCTAAAGGTAAACAGGAAAGGGAAAATTATGAAATAATAAAACTGTAGTGATTCATTATAATTCAGTCACTATTATCCAACGCTCTGAATATTGTATTTTAATGATTGATTTTGTATGAATATGTCCTATAAAAGAATGTTATTGTTCCTTCTTATTAAAATTTTGTGTTATTCCAAGAATTGACTATCTCCCTCTATATATATTATCTAATGATAAAGTCACATTTTATACTCTAAATCAACCAAGGATCATATATTGGTTAAAGGATGAACCCAATATTTCAGTGGAAGTTTTTTTTCTATCTAATATTGGATATTATTTTAATAATAAAGGTTAGATTTTATTTTTCAGTCATATTTTATCTTATTGTGACATTTTTTGGAGAATTATTAGGGTATAATAATTTGGGTAATATAGATTGTGAGTCGTTTTAATTATTATAATATAATTGTTATGTTGATTATGGAAGCATGGGAGAACAAATCATTTCAATTTTTGGGATTCAATTTTGGTCATTAATGTTAATGAGGATCCATATAGATGGCTATTTGTGGAAAGGGTTTACGCCAACATTTGGATGAGGTTTATAGGTTAATGTATTATTACATCATTTGGATATTATTCCATATTATATAACTTATTCTAATGATTTTTTAATGATAGAATGATATAGGTAATGAATTATAATTATATTATTGATATTTTGATCTGTTAGTGCTTCATGATTAAAAATTTAGTATTCATTTATTATAGAAGATATGAAGTGGAAATTAACGAAAGCCAAACCAATAGATGAGACATTTCTGATGATGTGGAAAGAAATAAAGTAAGACTATTTTCCAATTTTGTCAATAATGATTGTAAAATTTCCATCAAAAATAGAAAGTCTATACTGAGAAAAAAATTACATCCTATTAATTTTTATTTCTAATGATTCAATGGTATTTTTACACATAAAAAATTATCTGGTATTTGTGGGTTAACTTTCTCCTTTACATGTTCTATATCACTCTCTATTAATCCTTTGGTGTGGGTATTATCATCCACATTCATATTTTCACACCCCAATAATATTATCCTTCTTGAAAACATATTATTTTTATTTTATATGACCTTCTTATTTATCTTCCTCTATTTTCAATAGAATTGGATTTTTACCCTTTTTATGATATCAGTTTCAACAAAGCAATATTCAAAGTTCAAACACATGATTACTCGGGATAATTTCAAATTATGATGATGTAATTTATTTAAGGTCATTAGAATGCAACGCCCATATATATTATAAATTTTTTTGACAAAAAAATTTAATTCCATCTGTATCTTATGTTGGACGCAGCACTGAGTTTTGAAAAATTATAATATAGTATTAATATTACATGTAACACCCCAAGATTTCATGGTAAGTTTCCCTTTGAATAATGCAATGACGTGCATTGTACACAACTTCGAGATTCTAACAAACCACAACCAATCAAACTAGCCGTTATGAATATTAATACCTAATTTTTGAAATTTTATAAATTTTATCTTTTGAAGTGGACTTCATTTTTGGAATTCGTAATGTCGAAATTAGCTTGGGTGAAATTTTGGTACTTTTCAGATAACTTTCATATTTTGATGAATAGTGAAATTTACTAAATTCTAATTAAAAACCACTTTTTTAATCGAAATAATTAATAGTGATAAATTATTAATTTGAGTGGTTTCAAAGTATATTTAGAATATAGTTTTACAATTTAATACAATGTTGGTCATTGGATTTAATTTAACATTTAAACCAGACATAAACAAGTGTCAATCTTTTGATAGTTATTATCTCTTAAAAACACACTATTTGTTTTGATGGCGGAAATTAATTTTTAAATTAACTAATGCAACTAATATGTTTTGAATTTGGTAAAATATACATCATTTTTGAATTCATAATGTCAAATATAGCTTAGGCCTAGTTTTTGGTATCTTTCTAGAAACTTTCATTTTTTGATATATAGTGAAACCACTAAGTGGTAGTTAAAAAACTGAATTTTTCATAAAACATAATTTTACCACTTCTGTGAATGGAATTTCAAAAATCTGAGAGACACGGTTAATATCAAGGAGTAAAATGTGGTTCAATGAGATGAAAATAATTTCTGGTGAATAGTAACTTTTTACTTTTATTTACCACGGTTAAAAGTAAATAGGGTAATTAAGGAAAAAATGATATTAATATTACCCTAACACATGTCCTAATTCTATTAGACAAGTGTATCTAGACCGAAAACAACATTAGGAGTAAAATATTATCATTTAGCTCCACTTGTATTAGATTAGGACATTTATTATTATTTAATTCAAAGAAGAGTTGAAAGAGTTAATATCAAAGTTTATTTAGTAAAATATTTTTAATATAGGGTTATGCATAAGATAAACTCGATTGTAAATATTCATTAGAAATATAAAAAGACTTCCTACATAATGATATTTTATTTATAATTTTTAGACATTAAATAATTTAATTTATTTATGACACAATGGTGATGCAATAATTACCTAATTAATGAAATATTAAAATAATTGATATTATAAATATAAAAATAAATGTAATTTGATACTTTTTATGAATTACACTAATTTTATAGGTTAATATGACATATTAGGATTGCTTATATAAATTTTTTTCGAAGTAATAATTCTGTTATGAATTTATCAAAAACAAAATACCAAATAGTTTCAAAATTGACATAAAAGAGTTTTTAAAATAAATATTATATTATTAATTTATATTCAATTCCTAAAAATCTAAGGTTCGGACATGAGACTTATATAATGATATTTTTTTCATTAATAGACCACTTGAGGGTCTCTTGGATTTATATAGTATGTTTATTAACCATATAATATAACAATACAAAGAGACATTGTAAAAGTGAAACTAAATAACTAAGAGTTAATACTTAAATATAAGGTTAATATAATTACCCAAACCTATCCAAATTCTATTGGTTGACTGGTTTTCGACCCATCCCTACCTTAAACATTAAATAATCAACTTTTGAGCCATTAGAAACCGAATATGAATTTATTATAAAATAATATTTTTTGTTTTTCCAAAGGTGCCCCTCACCCCTCTAATAAAAGGGAACTCCCCCTTCTCACTAATTCAAACCTTCAAATCCATTCGGCTCAGCCAAACCCTGCCCAAATACTCTCTCAACTTACCTCACTAAAACATAGAGGCCATTTTTTGATCATAAATCCAACCAATGGAGCCCTTTTGATCAAATCAAAAGGAAGAACCCGAAGAAGAGGTAATGTTTTCACCACCCTCTTTCAAGTTCCTTTCTTCTTCAACTTATTCTTTCTTTGTTATTTCTATTCTAAAATAATAACTCCAGTATCTTCTATACACTGTGATGTTATTATGAATATGGTACAACCATATTAAGTATTATATCCATCCTTTGAATGGCATGTCGCCATATGTGCGTACGCACGGCTTACCGTCTCCACGTCGTGGTGTAATTGTCATTCAATAAATTATTATTTAGATGGGTATAATAATGATGTGTAATTCATGTAAATAATAAATATAACATGATAATTATTATTTCAATATGATATACCATCTAATTATATATTATTTTAACATCAAAATAATGATATTGTCGCTCGTGCGTACGTACGGACTACCGTCTCCACGAACGCGATAAGATTCATTCTCCATCGTATCCATTCAAGTATAATTCTCATTTGATGATTAAAAATAATGTTCAAGTACTTGATATAATTCTTGATATGAATAAGATACAACCCATCCATAACAAACACGGTTTACGTAACAATGAATATAAAGGAAAACGAGTAAGTTAACACCTGAAATGATGATAATACAATGATATTATTAACAAATCAATGATAAAAGATCATATATGATATCATATTAATGTAAATTATTATTAGATAATTCAATAAAAATTATTTGACCATTATACAGTAGGTTAACCTACCTTCGACCAAGGAAAAAGTACAAAGTAAGGGGTTTCTTATCTCACTTTTAATTCTGTAAGAATTCCATTGTTCACCACTTATTTATTACATTTGGTGTGTGTACCGCCCATGTTTGTATTCATTGTTTAATATAAATTAATTCATGTATATTTAAATCATCCTTGTATGATCCTTCTTTCATGAGTGTGTGTTTTTTCTGTTACCAAATCAATAAGGTAATTTGAAATTTCAATTTCCACTCATTCGGCTTTACGCATACTTCATTGATTATTTTACTCCAAGATTATGTGTAGAATCACTATTAATTTGATTATGTCTCAAATTCCACTCCCCTTTCTGTGGATATACTTTTTATACACATAATCACTCTATTGATAAATTATCTGGTCATCGGTATGAACTTGATATGAGTAATTTTTAATCAATCTCGATTTGTTGAGTTAAACATCTGATTCATTGGTTTTGTTTTTACAAGAATATGTGTGAATGTCCTTTGATTGTTTTACACCGAATATCCAATAATAATGAGTGTATTTATATTTTTCACTCATAATTATGTCGTTGTTTTATCCTTAACCTAAGGATACGGCCTTTATGAGATATTTCATCTCAATTTACAATTCATTGAGACTCCTTTATTGTTATACACCAAATAACTTTTATATGGTGTATATAATGTACTTTGAAATAATATATCATGAATCCCTTTATTCTCATGATATTACAATGCTTTTATTGTCTCAATTATTTTTATTCAAGTGTCTCTGTTTTGGTTAGGAACTCTAACTAAAATGACATTTTAAAATGTTTTAAAGATTGATTATTCTAAATCTTTCTCATTAATGTCCATGTTTTAAAAATGGTTTTAAGGATTTATTTATATAGACATTAATGTTTTAAAATTAAAATTACATTTAAATGTTTCAAAGTGGTATGGAACACTTTGATTCAAAAATATATTTCTAAATAGCTTCTTGAAAAATATTGTGACTTTTAAATGATTTCAAGAAAAGGGGGATATTTGTCTCTAATAGTTTTGACGATTATTTTCATCTATGTCAATATCCTTCATTATTCTTGATTGAGATTAATATGATACAATAAAATCTTCTATATTGTATCGAATGAGTTATGTTTGAATGTGGATGTGATATTTTTATACCATTCATGGTTTGCCAATTATGTATTGACATTTTATATGCTAGTTTAATATGAATGTTTTTGTCATATTTCAATCTTTTCATATGAGGAATTAATTGGACTTAGTAAGTGAAAGGTGGAGCCCGCTATAGCTCCTCGATGCATCGGTAGGTCTCATGAGAGAAACTAGTGTCTTGGAACAAGGCCTTGATAAAATCATATTTGTAGTCTTGGCACGAGGCCTTGACTACGTGGTTATGATAATCCAACATTATGCATTCCGTCATTAGGGAATGTGGTTATTAATATTTTCATGTGATTATTCAACTAGTAAAATATCCATGTGAATAAGTAAATGGAATTATTTCATTTTATCCTTTCCATATTATGCTGAAGTTCAAGTTTAAAAGGCTTTTGTTTTAGTTATACATTGCTTTAAATTTTTATGTTTATTTATGAAAGTAACCGCTATATTGTTATCCTTACTGAGCATCTGAGCTCACCCCCTTCAATGTTTTATCTTTCCCAGGATGTGAAGAAGTATTTTATGAATGACCTGCAGGGATAGTATGAGGGGATATAATGACAATATGTTGTTGTAGTTTTTCACTTATTGAAGTAATGTAAACATTATGAATATATCTAGTGTTTCCAAGGATACTAAACTAATCGGTCTTTCGAGACATGATCTTTCTTGTGATCATGCCAATTTTATGAAATAATGCACCGACTCTGGGTATCTAGGGTCGAGACATTACAGTTGGTATCAGAGAAAGTTTAGTACAAACCATGGAAGCTAGATTTAGATAAACTCAGATTAGAGCACATAGACCTAAGATGAACTTTGAGGATTAGTATAGAAGAACTTCCTATAATTTTAGTATTATAGAAATTTTGTGAGTTTTCCGAGCAATACATCCCTGTCTGGATACGAGCAGGTAGAGGCGGCTCTGGCATAGATGTACCTAGGGGTAAAACCTGAAAACACCGCTTTGAACTAGACTCGAATTGGAACTAGTGCACGACAACGTGCCTTGCTGCAATCTTGGTCACGACACTCGCGGGGGATATTCTTAGGATAATTTACATTTTCGTTACAAACCGATTTGAAGTATTATATATATAAGATGAGAGTAAATGACCTTGGTTAATCCTAATGTGTTTCAAATTGAGAATATAGTGACATGTTTATCTCTAAATGATTTTATGAATACTGTTACTCACACAATGGTTTCTGGTTTTAGTCAATGGCTGGATTCTATGGAAGTCATAGTGACTTTGAGAATGATGTACAAGGTGGGAACGGTGGTAGAAATGAGCAACAAAATGGAATTTTTATAGGCGTAAATGATATCGTCTTTATGCCAAATCAATTTTCCAAAAGTATGATCAACAATATATATATTAACTAATTCCTGTACTCAACAAAGAAGAGAAAGGGGATGAATGATAAGAGCTCTAGTAGTGGAGACCATGGAGAAAGGAATCCTCAATTTCCATCATGCAGGAAATGTGGAAGGAGACACCCAGGAAAGTGTCTCAACGGGACAAAGAAATGCTTTACGTGCGGGAAGGAAGGACAAAAAGTGAAGAATTGCTGAAGAAAAATGAAGAGTACTATGGAAGAATATAAACATGGTCCCAAGAATTCATTTACAGTCATTTGCCATAAATTTAGGGGAACTGTCCATTACTCATGTGAATGCCCTATTCTATAGGATATTTTCTAGGTCAAAGAAGAAGCTATGTGGGAATAAATGGTTGGAGAAATGTTTAAAAAGTATTAGTGCTTCGTGTTGATGGGTTTACTTTGGAATAATTTTCTCTTGTATTTTTAACCCAGTAGTTTTGCATGTGAGAATGATATTTGAGGAAGAATTATATTTTCTCTTGTGGATATAGTTATAAATAACCTTTTGGTTTTATATGATTGTTGGGTTTGAGGAAATTATAATTTATTATAATTTAGGATGAAAATGAAAGGTATGAGATAAGATTTGTGGTTAAATTATGTTATGGTTATTTTGAGGAATTTATCTCATTTTGGTAATGTTATAAAATACAGTTTTTGAAAAAGGAAAACATGAAGACCGTGTGACAACCCGTCGCGTCGGACAATGCTGTGGGAATTGAACCCACAACCAAAGTGCAATTGGGATTTATCACCTACCACTGGACTACATGAAGTCCCTGGTTAGTGTGACTATTATTTTTAGTTAAATGATTTTATTGATCAATAATAATTTTATTTGGGATGTTATGTCTTATCAAATGAATACCCTTAGTATAGGAAAATAATTTTGTGATTATGTTATAAATGTTATTTTGGAAGTTGTTCTATTTTTTGTGAACACTATATAACCAAGGAAAATAGAATAGTATGGGATTTCATTTGAGGAGTAATGGTGGATTTTTGTCTATGTTTTTATTGTGTATTTATAGTGATTTGGGTTATTTATGGAAATGATTAGGTTAATTAATTTTATGTATGTGAACTTGTGAGTAATTAATGTCCTTTGGAGATACAATTTAACATGGAAGACTACATTCATATAATTTTTGGGTTTCAATATTATCTTGGATTATATTTAAGGATTTTAAGGGAAATTTATTATTGAATGATATTGATTTAACTTTTGGGTATTTATGGTTTAATTTTAGAAATTAATATTAGTGTTTTTTCCTCTAATGGAATATCCATTTGGGGGATCATCAAATATTATACTAACCATTTTGGTTTTGATTAATCTCTAAAGACAAGGTAAAAATATAGTTTATCATACGTGGATCATGTATTTCTATAGAAGTTTATTCTAGCTCTTCCATTGTGACCAAGTCTTCTTGAATACTCATTGTTCAAAAAAATGAGTTAGTGGTAAAAATTTATTAAAGAATGAAACTCTACTAAAAATGTAAGTACATCTCTTTATGTTCTAAGTCAATAACATAAATGAATTCCTCATCCTTATGTAATGTAACTTAAAAAAATGTTGTCTTTTACTTTTCCTACTGGGAGACTAATGACCGTTTGTACCAACACAAGTTTGTGATTTTCTTATTGTTAACTATATCTTGATCGTGTTTTATATCCCTCTCCATCAGAACTTAACACTTAGTTTATCGTCCATATCCATGTTTTCCTACATGGAATCCTAATAAGGGTTATCTTGGGTGACCTTTATACCTTTATTCCTTTCTTTTAAAGTGACAGTTTTATTGACTCTTTTTCCGATGTGGGACTTTCCATTATATTATCAAGCCCAATTTGAAAAAAAATTCGAGGACGCAATTTATTGAAGGAGGGGAGAATGTAACACCCCAAGCTTCCACCGTATGTTTCCCTTTGAATAATGCAATGGCGTGCATTGTACGCAACTTCGATATTCTAACAAACCACAACCAATCAAACTAGCCGTTGTGAATAGTAATACCTACTTTTTGAAATTTTATAAATTTTATCATTCGAAATGGACTTCATTTTTGAATTCGTAATATCGAAATTATCCTAGGTTGAAATTTTGGTACTTTTCGAATAAGTTTCATATTTTGATGAATAGTGAAAATTACTAAATTTTAATTAAAAACAACTTTATTAATCGAAATAATTAATAGTGATAAATTATTAATTTGAGTGGTTTTAACGCATATTTAGAATATAGTTTTACCATTTAATACAATGTTGGTCATTGGATATAATTTCACATTTAAACCAAACATAAACATGTGTCAATCTTTTGATAGTTATTATCTCTTAAAAACACGCTATTTGTTTTGACGACGGGAATTGATTTTGAAATTAATTAATGCAACTGATATGTTTTGAGTTTGTTAAAATAGACATAATTTTTGAATTCATAATATCAAATATATCTTAGGCATAATTGTTTTGTATTTTTCTGGAAACATTCATTTTTTGATGAATAGTGAAAACACTAAGTGGTAGTTAAAAAACAAAATTTTTCATTAAACATAATTTTCCGCTTCTGTGAGTGGAATTTAAAAAATCCAAGAGACATAGTTAATATCAAGGAGTAAAATGTGGTTCAATGAGATGAATTTTTTGGTGAATAGTAACTTGTTACTTTTATTTACCACGGTAAAAAGTAAATAGGGTAATTAAGGTTAAAAATGATATTAATATTATCCTAACACATATCCTAATTCTATTGGACAAGTTTATCTCGACCAAAAATAACCTTAGGAGTAATATATTATCATTTAGGTCCACTTGTATTAGATTAGGACATTTATCATTATTTAATTCAAAGAATAGTTAAAAGAGTTAAAATCAAAGTTTATTAACTAAAACATTATTAATATAGGGTTATACATAAGATAAATTCGATTGTAAATATTCATTAGAAAGATAAAACGATTTAATACTTTATGGTATTTTATTTATTATTTTTAGCCAATAAATAATTTAATTTATTTATGACACAATGGTGATGCAGTAATTACCTAATTAATGAAATATTAAAATAATTGATATTATAAATATCCAAATAAATGTCATTTGAGACTTTTTATGAATTGCACTAATTTTATAGGTTAATATGACATATGAGTATTGATTATATAAATTGTTTTTTAAGTAATAATGCTTTTATGAATTTATCAGAAACAAAATACCCAATAGTGTCATAATTGACATAAAGGAGTTTATAAAACAAATACTATATTATTAATTTATATTAAATTCCAAAAAATCTAAGGATCGTCCAAGAGACTAATATCATGATATGTGTATCATTAATGTACCACTTGGGGGTCTCTTGGATGTATATAGTAAGTTTATTAACCATATAATATAAAAATACAAAGAGACATTGTAACAGTGAAACTAATTAACTAAGAGTTAATACTTAACGATAAGGTTAATATAATGACCCAAACCTGTCTAAATTATATTGGTTTAATGTTTTTATACCCATACACACCGTAAAATTTAAATAATCTTCTTTGGAGCCATTATAAACCGAATATGAATTTATTATAAAATAATATTTTTAACTTTTCCAAAGGTGCCCCTCACCCCTCTTATAAAAGGGCACTCCCCCTTCTCACTAATTCACACTTTCAAAGCCTTATGTCTCGCCCAAACCCTGCCCAAATACTCTCTCAACTTCCATCACTACAACCTAGAGGAATTAGTTTGATCATAAAGCCAACCAATGGAGCCCTTTTGATCAAATCAAAAGGAAGAACCCGAAGAAGAGGTAACGTTTTCACCACCCTCTTTCAAGTTCCTTTCGTCTTCAACTTCTTCATTCCTTGTTATTTCTATTATAAAATAATAACTCCCATATCATATAAATATTGTGATGTTATTATAAATATGGTACAACCATATTCAGTATTCTATCCATCCTTTGAAAGGCATGTCACCATACGTGCATACGTACGGCTTACTGTCTCCACGTCGTGGTGTAATTGTCATTCAATAAGTTATTATTTGGATGGGTATAATAAGGATGTGAAATTCATGTAAATAATAAATATAACATGATAATTATTCTGTCTATATGATATACCATCCAATTATATATTATTTTAACATCAAATGAATGATATTGTCACTCGTGCATACATATGGACTATCGTCTCCACGAACGCGATGAGATTCATTTTCCATAGTATCCATTCAAGTATAATACTCATTTGATGATTAAAAATAATGTTTAAGGACATTATATAATTATGGATATTAATAAGATACAAACTATCCATAAAAACACGGCTTACGTAACAAATAATATAAAGGAAAATGAGTAAGTTAACACCCGAAATGATGATAATACTATGATATTATTAACAAATCAATGTTAAAATATCATATATGATATAATATTAATGTAAATGATTATTGTATAATTAAATAACTATTATTTGACCATTATACAGGAGGTTAAACTACCATCGACCAAGGAAAAAGTAAAAAGTAAGGGGTTTCTTATCTAACTTTTAATTCCGTGAGAATTCCATTATTCACCACTTATTTATTACATGTGGTGTGTGTACTGCCCCTGTTTGTATTCATTGTGTCATATACATTAATTCATTTATATTTACATCATCATTGTATGATCCTTCTTTCATGGGTTTATGTTTTGTATGTTTCCAAATCAATAAGGGAATTTGAAATTTCCATTTCCACTCATTCGGATTTATGCATACTTCATTGATTATTTTACTCCAAGTTTATGTGTAGAATCACTGTTCATTTGATTATGTCATAAAATCCACTCCCCTTTCTATGGATATAATTTTGATACACATAAACACTCCATTGATAAATTATCAGATCATCGGTATGAACTTGATAAGAGTAATTTTTACTCAATCTCGATTTGTTGAGTTAATCATCCAATTCATTCGTGTTGTTTTTACAAGAATATGTGTGAATGTCCTTTGATTGTTTTACACTGAATATCCAATGATATTGAGTGTATTTATATTTTTCACTCATATTTATGTCTTAGATTTATCCTTAACCTAAGGATACGGCCTTTATGATATATTTCATCTCTATTTATTTTTCATTGAGACTCCGTAATTTTTATACACCAAATCCCTTTTATATGGTGTATATATTGTACTTTGACATAATATATCATGAATCCCTTTATTCTCATGATAGTAAAAAGTTTTTATTTCCTCAATTATTTGTATTCGAGTGTCTCTCTTTTGGTTAGGAACTCTAACTAAAATGACATTTTAAAAAGTTTTAAAATTGATTATTCTAAATCTTTCTCATTAATGTCCATGTTTTAAAAATGGTTTTAAGGATTTATTTATATGGAAATTAAAGTTTTAAAATTAAAATTACTTTTAAAATTTACAATCTGGTATGGGACACTTTGATTCAAAAATCTATTTTTAAATGGCGTCTTGACAAATAGTGTGACATTTAAATGATTTCAAGAAAAAGGGGGTTATTTCTCTCTAATAGTTTTAATGATAATTTTCATCTATGTCAATAAGCTTCATTATTTTTGATTGAGATTAATCTGATACAATAAAATCTTCCATATTGTATCGAATGAGTTATGTTTTACTGTGGATGTGCTATTTTTATACCATTCATGGTTTGTCGATTTTGTATTGACATTTCGTATGCTAGATTAATACGAAGGTTTATGTCATATTTCAAACTTTTCATATGAGGAATGCATTAGAATTTGTAAGTGACGAGTGGAGCCCGCTATAGCTCCTTGATGCATCGGTAGGTCTCATGAGACAAACTAGTGTCTTGGCACGAGGCATTAACAAAATCTTATTTTTATTCTTGGCATGAGGCCTTGGCTACGTTGTTATGATAGTTTGGCATTATGAATTCCGTCCTTCTGAAAGTGGTTATTAATATTTTCATGTGATTAGTAGACTAGTAGAATATCCATGTGAATAATTAAATGGAATTATTTCATTTTATCCATGCCATATTATGATGAAGTTCACGTTTAAAAGGCTTTTGTTTTAGTTATACATTGCCATAAATTTTTATATTTATTTATGAAAGTTTCTACTATATTATTATCTTTATTGAGCATCTGAGATCACCCCTTTCAATGTTTTATTTTTCCCAGGATGTGAAGAAGTATTTTATGAATGACCTATAGGGATAGTATGAGGGTATATGAAGGCAATATGTTGTTGTAGTTTTTCACTTATTGATGTAATGTAAGCATTATGAATATATCTAGTGTTTCCAAGGCTACTAAACTAATCGGTCTTTCGAGACATGATCTTTCTTGTGATCATTCCAATGTTATGTAATAATGCACCGACTCTGGATATCTAGGGCTGGGGCATTACATTACAATTTAAAAATGACTATTATAACCTACCCATTAAACATGGTTGTATGAAAATTAATAAACAAATCTAAGAAATTAAGTGTTAAAGTTTTGTATAATTAAAAATATCAGATAAATAAATACTATTTGTTAACAAATACTTTATACTCATCAAAACTAGATTTCCACCAAAAAATGAATTTTATTGTTCTTTGTTGGATAATAGTAAAAATAAATTATCACACTTTTATTAAAATATTTTTTAAAAAATACGGATCTTTTTTAAAATCCATAGTTATGAATTATCCTATATTTTATTTTTTCTAATCTTATGAAAATATTAATTTTCTGATGAAGAGTGAAAATAAAAATTATTATTAGAATTTATTTTCATTTAAATCAATTACAAGTACAATTTATTAAAAAAAATATTTTTAATTTTTTAATTTTAATTGTTTTTAATCCAATTTAGATGATTTTATGCAATTATATGTTAATTTTTATTTGAATAATATTCACACAAATGAAATCATTTTCGTTGGAAAAAGACATTTACATCACATCTATGAGTATAATTTTGAAATAAATTTATCAAAATCTATAAAAATAATTTCATAAACATTATTTAATAATAAATAAATTAATATATAATATTACTTAATAATATGAACTTAATTTTTTTCCTAATGAATAGTTAATGCGGTAATAATTAACAAATTTTGTTATGGTTAAAATAGACTTTTTCACAATACAAGTGATTGTGTAAAAATTAATTTCCCATGAATGTATTTTTTCTATTGAAAATTATTTATTTGGAATTTATAATCATTGGATCCACATTATCTAATTATTATCAATTTAGTTTTTGAGTTATTGTATATCTTACCTCCGAAAATAAAAAAAGCATGTTACTATGGTGAAAACTAAAATGGTAAAAGTGAGTAACCAAAATGTATAAGGGAATAAATTATTTAAATCATGTTTATTTTCATATTGGGGATTTTAAAAAATATTATATTCCCTAAACTATTTTATTTATAAATTTTTAGGTAGATTGGTTGAGGGGAACCTCATATTATTCAATGTATTTGGGTATTTAAAAAAACACTACTGTTTATGAATTATAAAAGGGAACCTACTCATTTCAATTATTAAATAATATTAATACATTATTTTTAAAAAATTGAAAAAAATTATACATCCCAAGAATTATTATATAATTTCTATTGTGGATTTTATTCCTATAAATCCACCCCTAGGGTCATTAATACGAGATCCAAGGGAGGATTTTCTAAGTTAACGTAATCATCTACACTATGTTATTATTTGTCCTTTCACTAATTATCTTAAAACCTTAAATTATTCTATAATAATTACAATATAATAATTAGAGCATATAAAACATTCTGATATGCTATTATGTTTTTACAATAACCTTTATCCATCTCCTCTTTTGGGAAATGTGAATTAAAACAGTTGATTGTGTGTATGGAGGACTACCTACTCACAAAACGATGTAATTTTTTCTATCAATGCCTCCAATGTATTAATATAATTATGGAATTTAATTATATATATATATATATGAATTTTTTTAAAAAATTATAAATATATAATAGTAATATCCAATATAACTTCATACTTTCCATTTCGTTGGAATATGATTAGGATACTCATGTGTAAGGCGGACTACAACATCATGAAGTTATGTGATTCATTTTCCATTACATTTTACATGTAGTTAAATAAGTGTAAAATTAATTAATATATCTGATATTTAAAAAATAATATTGATTCTAGAAATATATATAAACATTTACCTTTTATCATACCATCTATTGAACAAATATAAATAGCGTTCATGCGTACATACGACCTACCATCTCAATGAGTGTTGTAATCAAATTTTCTATTTCTAAATATATGGATGAATATAAACATGTATATAATAAATATATGTGATATTTATATAATTTTTAACATTCTGAAGATGGCGTAACCATGTTCAATGTATAGGGACTAAAAGAACTGAATGAAAACATGCATGTAAAATGAAGCGGTTATCACCCAGAATATTGATGTCAATAATGAATTGTTAATAAATGGGTAATAAAAGGTAACGGGTAAAACATTTATTGTATAATATCTATGATTATTTTTAAATAATTTGTGTTTACCAAATAAATATTTATTTGAAAGGAGATTACAAATTATATGATGAAATTTGAGACTTTCGAAAAAGGATATCATGTAACACTTTTATTTTTTTGAGACATATATGTTATATTGCCCCACTCATCTATTGATTGTGGTGCACATACATCCCCATTGAAATTTTACATTTTTAATATCTTTTTTTTCATTCTCATTAATTTTTTTGTCCTATTCATTATTTGGTCTTACAATTTAAATGTTATCAAAGATTTAAGGTGTTTTCATCTCACTTTTATTTCCATGGGACACGTGCTATGTTAACACCTAATTTCTTTTTCTATCATGTATATAATACCGAGGAAGTATTATTAATAATTTTATCATTAAAAATATTAGATTTAATTATCAACATATTTTTACTTCTTTAATGTATATTATGATTAAAACGTTACCAATGTGGTAAGGATGAATGTTTTATTCTCTTCATTTTTTAGGATTATTTTTATTAAGATTTATATTATGGAATATTATGATCTATCTTTCAAGAAACTAAATAATTTATTTCTAATCTAGTTATTTCTTGACATATAATTTTATCATGTCATTTTAATCTCTTTATGGACTCAATAGACTGAAACAATTTTTTTAAGGAAAACTGACAATATTTTTCTCTTCGGTAGAAATATTTCTTCATCCAAATAGATCTTATCTAAAAAAAGATTGATTTTAATATATTACCATGATTGTTTAATGTATTTTTTATTTAATATATTGTTTTAAATAATTTTTTTATATTCCACATATGTTTCTTTTCTAGTTTAACAAAACCATCGAAAGGAATATTCATTTTAAATTAGTACGACAGAACAAGGTTTTCAACTCTCATGGCCAATAATTTCATTTAAATGAACAATATCTGTTTCCTTGGTTATTTTCATGAAAAATGTATTCCAAAATATTTTATTATATTTTTAGATTTAGATATGTATTTGCAATATAGATTGCAAATTTTCAATAAGAATGTTTTATTGAACTTTTAATGGAATTACTATTTATCAAAGATAAAAACCATTAGAGTTATTTATATTATAATTTGTATATGATCTAATGGTACAATTTTGGTTGAATTTATATGTGTTTTCTGTTTTTGATTATGAATAGGAGATTTTTAAGAAACTTATTTATTTTTATGGGTAATTCTATAATGACTTGGGGAAATTTTTATGAAACTCAATTAATTTTCACATGTTATTTTGTAATTATACGATTATTGTATTTTGATAATATGTAACACATATATATAGATTTAATTATGTGATGGTTGGTTGTTTTATTACCCATGGATATAGTGTTTCATTATATGCTAAGCATAATTGATCATGTTATTTCTCCCCAATGCTTTGGGTAAACATGGATAACTTATTAGATAATTTTGATATATGTGGACCTGATTTTATATTTAAAAAGTTATGTGTCGTCCCAGTTTCAAGTACATAAGGTTATGTTTTGACCTGGATTCATTTCTATAAGTTTATATGTGGACCTTTTTTGATGTCCATTAGTTGTTATGAGGGCCTAGTTAAATATCCTTAACCTAATGAGTGATATTTAATATATGTATACATGTTCAAAATGTTATAATATTATTTTTCTTCCACATTAATAATCCTTTTTTTAACCAAGATGGCTTGTATTCAATAATTAATTAATTATTAACGGCTAATATTTATCTCATGTCTTGGGATTATGATCTATGTTTTATAGGATATTCTTTTCAAATGTTATGATCATTTATCAAATACTTATGCTCGTTATATTTTTAAGGTATTATTTACAACTCCCTTCCATACTTATATAGTTAATATATTCCCACCCATTCTTATATTTATTTTTCCAAGATCATAGAGAAATGTTTTATGTATGTTATGAATAAGAAGAGGATATTTATGGGGGTTCATAAAGATCATTCATGAAATAATAATATCATGTATCGAGTGTCCAAAGAAAAAAAACCATTATGGTTATTAGGCATGTATTCGTAAAACGTATGAAATATTCATCTATGAATATGTAATATTTATATATGAAAATCCTGGGTCAATATAAATTTCCACACCAAATCATCAGTGATCATCCAATATTTCAACTATTTTCAAAATAATCTTCTATTATCAATAAATAGAATACAATAGTTTGTTGGATGAAAAATTATCTCAATGTATATTTTATTGAATTTTATACCATTACTCGTCCATCTCTTTTTTCTCTATGATATACATGAATAAATTTATGGTTTAACTTAAAATCCTTCTTCTCTTTCTCAAAAATAATAATGGGTGTCCAGATATTGATAAATCATTGATTTCTCCCCCGTATTGAGTTTCTCATGATTTTCCATCATTTCCCACATTCCATTTATTTTTTGAACCCCATGTGGGGGAATCTATAATTATTTAGTCCCCCTTGTTCAATAAATCACAATACACTGAAATGTCAATAATTTTAATTAATTTTTTTGTAATAGATATGATTGATGTTTTAAAAATATTGATATATATATAATTATACATAAAATAATATCCTAGATATATTAAAAAACTATCTGTTGATTTCAAAAAATATATATGTTATGTGAACTATTTTAAATTAATCTTCAAAAATATTGGGTTATAATTTATTTTTATAATAGCTCCAAAAAATTATTCTCTTTGCCTATTTTTAATTTGTTTTCCCTAAAACACTAAATGGTTGATCCGTTGGATAATTATATACTTATTTGTTCAATACGATGATATATTTATTTTATAAAATTATTGTTCCATATTATTATATTTAGACATCAGATCTTCTATTGAACTATAATTTAATTAATGATTTTTTTAAATTGGTAAAATTTACATTTTTCATTTAAATCAACAATAAATCCCATATACCAATTATATTGGTGGTAAGTGTTATCAATAATAGTATTATTACAAAACCAGAACTATCCATGTCACTCACCTACATTATATATATTCTACAGGATTTATCAACATACACTCCATACCTATTTGTCATATCATCATATCATATCAATCGCAATAATTGTAAAAAAGAATAAATTATTAATAATGTAAATTATAAAAGATATACGACAAAAATAATTCAATTTATACAACTCATTTCTAATAAACTAATGATACTTATTAATTTTTATGATGATAAATCATCCATAGAAAAATCTTTTTTAGATTAGGATAAACAATCATTGAGTACTAATAACCTCCTCGCCCCCATGCATTTCATCATATCTTGACACCATATCTTTAAATTTATGATTATACCAAAACATTAAATAGTATTAATGATGGGGAATTTTCCATTTTTTAATTTAATTTATTATCTAACACTTCTTGGTATCATAAAAAATGAATTTAGAAATAAATTTTAGAAATTAAACAAATAAAAATTAAAGAATAATATTTTCTACTTCTTTTTCATAATCACCCTTCTTCTCCAATGTGTCCTAATAATAGTAATTGTTATTCGATGTAATTTTTACACCCCTAAATCATTTACATATTCCTTTTACCCCACTGAATGTATATATATTTCTCTGTAAAATATTCTCTTCATTCTTGTATGAAACATCAGATATAACATTAAATAATATTTTTTGTTTTACACTACTAGATTCTGTGTAAGATATGGGCCTTAAAACCATCGTGTATTTTAGTATAAGATTGGTACCAATTATGAGTTGAAAAATATTATCTCTTCCTATAATATATCTCTCATTTTATCATAAAACATATGTTCTATTCATTTATATAATACCCCACGGATCATTTCTATCATGTTTTCTTCCAAATTTCAAATAAATATTAGAGAGAAATAATTATATGGGTATAGGGTAACTATAATATCTTTATATTGATTGAATTATAGGGTATTGGTAGAAATTAAATTCAACTCTAGGCATCCTCCATGACATTCTAGTAGATTTTTCTTTCAATACAACTTATATAGACATCACCATAAATATTGTCTCTATGATACTTAATCATTTGTTGCTCATGATCCTACTGAAAAATTAGTCTAAACACACTTATATATGTCTCCACCAATTTTGAATTCCAGTAGTATCATTTTTCAAGATTCCTCTCTCAATAGAGGTCTTTTCCACAAATGATCACATCTTTAAATTTTTTATGATTTGAGAAATAACTAAGGAAAGTTTTATTTTTTCCATGTTTAGTAGGAATAAGAATCACTTAATACTTTTTTCTAATGGGAATAATTCAATAATAAAATTTCTAATATTCGTATGTCTAGAATGATCTATTTCAAACATTTCATGAACTTTCTCCTTATTTCTATGATTTCTACTTCTCCAAATCATTTAATGATATAAAACATCCCATATTTATTAATATATTATTTAATTCAAAAAACTTATACATCCTGTGTGAATTTCCTAAAAAATTATTCCACTATCACCCAACATATTATGTGATAGTAAGATTTATTACCTATTTTTAACAAATACAAAATTTCAATTATTTGGTTAAAACAAATAGTTGTAAGTTTGATCAATGGTTTATTATACTCAAAATGCTAAAGATAGTTTTCTTACTCTTTTATTCCTATTTAAATCCATAATTTTATATAAAATATCAGAGTGGAAATTGTAGAGTGGATCAATATTTCCATTACCATAGTCATAGTAATTTAACATCTGGTTAATCATTATATTGTACATGTAACACGCCTTATTCATCAAAAACTATAAGAAGTTGGGTCCATTTTCAATTGAGAATGGTACGTGGTATCTTTAACTAATGAATGATATAGAATTTCATAAAATCAGTCATCTATTTAGTCTTCAACACATTATGGTGAATGGATTCATCCCATTTCTAGAAAAATATAGTTGTAGTAAATATCATATTGTTCTACAACTCTATCAACAGAGTGTACGGGTGTATAGAAATTATTATTATGAACAAATGATTTCATGTAATTGGTTTTCTTAATAAATAAATTTCAACCTAAAATAGTGTCTATTATATTAATAAAATGTTAGATATGAAGGTTATGTCATGGAACATCTCATATAGAACCTATTTGACGTGGATTTATATAGATAACATATTTGGGGTGTTTGGATGGATGTTGTAGAAGGGTTTTGTAGAAATTGGTTAAAATTTCAGCATTTCTAGATCATAGATCTTTGAATATGGATAGTCACACCATAATGGTTTTAAATATATTGAATAGTCTCTTATCTAGGGATTCATGCCAAAATCCTTGAGGTCCTTATAACAATGAGGCCTATATTATAGGAATACCTCAATCTATAAAGGTGGCAATCCCTAAAATGGGTGAGGAAAAAGAGTTCATGTCCATAATTCAATGAGGGCCTCAAGAAGAATCTATTCTTGTTGTTTAGTCCAACTATGACCTAGAGGGAAACATTGTAACTATTTAAGGTGAGGGATAATCATGTTGTAACATCCTATGATTTAACCCAACTAGGATGTTCGGTGTCTTTTTTGGGTATTATAGGTAATATACCAGTTATAAGATCCCGAATCATTGTTTCAGGTATTCGTTTTTTTGTTACTCTATGGAAGAAAGAGGAGTATCTTGGAGATTTCAGGATAACAAGTTGTGTACTTATAAGTACACATTTTGTATCCAGTTGCCACAGAGGACCGTATGCTGGCTTTGTAATGGCCGAGGACATGGTCCGGTGTGGTGACCTGGAGACCGCCTAATTCAGAGGCCGAAAAAGGAAAGTACACACAGTGAAAATTTAAAGAACATGTTGTGTGCTTTGTTTTTATTTCATAAAATGGACCAGGGTCACATCTGATGGACAGAACAATCTACTTCTCGACCTATCTTTTCCGGGAGAGAACGAGAAGATTGAATCTTTTCCAAGCCCCCCGACTGGCCATTTGTTCTCTGATCTGAACTCTATCAGTTGCATTGAAATCACATCGATGAGTTCTTCCTTATTCTAATACTCGTTTCCTGTTTTATCCTTTTCACGAGTTATCCTCAGTTGAACGTTTTTAATGTTTTTTTAGATCTACGTTGTTCTAGGGTGATTCGAGGCCTGAGGTTCACGTATATCGATCTCACGATGTTGAGGTATCTGTTTTATGCCTTTCCATTGATAGTCATTGAATTTAATGTGAAACCATTCCCAATAACCAAGAACGTGGTATTGCGTGTTACCAATGTTTAACACTATTATTGCATGCTAGGCCTTGTTGTTTGGATAGAGGTTAATTGATGTGAATATGGTTAAATTTCCCAGGATATGGATGTTTTTCCCATGTTTTCTTATTTTGACAATTTGGCATAGTTTTCTTGGTAGGCTTCTTTCCATTCCATGCCTAGTATTGTTAGGGTGGATTGATTGTTACCTTCCATGCTATGATATTCTGTAGATTGTTTATCCATGTAGTTATTGTGTTTTACATTCTATTCCATGTAACTTTTTTGCATGATTAACTTACACAGTTTCGTGATAACCTAGTGTATTATACAGTAGGAAGAATGGACGTTGAGGGTTTCTCCAGAGTGTCTATTTTCTATTACGTTGTGATACCGTAGGTGGGGTGGACTTTGTGCTCCCTCAGAGTCTTTTTTGTTTCCACGATATGGGACACAAGGGGAATTGGGAGTTGAGTTCTTCCTCAGAGTGCCTATTATTTATGAATACAAGACTATAGGAGGAATTGACAGTGTGTGTTTCCTCATAGATTATTTTCTAAAGTTAAACCAGAGGGGTTATTGTGTGAGTACATATAAGGCCCTAGCCTTAAACCTTACTTAATCTTGAGTTAATACAAGATTACACATTGAGGATCTTTTCAGGTTTAGAGTATCAAAGAATTAGATAATAAAACTTGAATTACATTCCACATTTAAACAATGTGGTTACATAAAAGATAGTATTCATTTTTTCCCATCAACGGAAACATATTTAAAATAACACATGGATTCTTTCTTGACACTTCCTTGAAAACTATCATCATATCATGTACCTTTCCGTTGACCTGTGAAAAACATTTCAAAAACTTGGGATGAGCATAAAAAGCTCAGTAAGGGATATAAAAATATATGGAAAGGAAACCTGAGTACATGTACACATACGAATCAATGAAATCATAATTTACTCATAAAATATAATCACTTTCACATACCTCATCAAATCATGAATAAATCATAGAAATCATAAGACAAAAAGGTAACATGAGGCATTCATAACATTCTTATGTAGGGAGTAACCCTCTTGGTTACATTTGGAATACCCATCACAGTATATTCCATAAATCGCTTCAGAGAAACCTTAACGTTTAACCCCTTCGCGTTACCCAATGCATTGGAGAGCTATAATGGGCTCAACCGCCCATATTTTATCACAGAACCAACCAACTTCATAATAATTCCCAAGAACCATAACATAATCGTATCACATAAAACATGCATAAAGGAAACATAACATTTCCACTTTTCAATCACAAGATATCAATACAACACATTGATATAAAAACATTATGAAAACCATTTTCAATACCAAAATAAAAGAAAAGTAAAACATGGTATTTATTTTTCTTGTAAAAAAAGGAATGGCTTGTAGAGGAAGCCGAAACTCAAATAATGGTCATAGTGGAGGAAAAGTCGTTGTCCCCGCATACGTATGACAAAAACATTCCCTTTTGTCGTTTAGTAAAATGATCCCTATAAAAAAGATTTCTTTCAGATAAATGTAAAAGTAAAAGGGGTTTATACATCGTATAAAAGAAGGTTGTGTATAAAACAAAATATGCCTCAATGAAAGAAGATTGAGACGAAGTCCCATACAAAGACGGTATCCTTGGATTATGGATAAATCAATTACATAATTATGTGTGACAAACTAATACACCAAATATTAGTGGATATTAAGTGTAAAAAAATCAGAGTTTATTCACACATATCCATAGAACGACATATTCAAGGAGTACAAGCTTATCTTAAATAATCAAAATTGGGTTAAGAAGTTCCCTTGCAAAAATTTGACAGCCTAACGACATCACTACAAAATTCAGAAAATGAGTTGATGAAAGATAAAAAGGGTATCTCATTACTTGGACATAAAATTTAAATCACTAAGGATATACAAGAACATATCCTAACATAATGTTATGTGAATTAAAAGACATAACAAAAGAAGTCTTTCAAAAAGTGGAGGGTGAAAGGTTCCCTTACCGACACGGGTATCTTTCGAAACATTCACCCCGTGAAAGAAAGACAATAAAAAATTGATGTAAATACTCATAAATGAAAGTATATTACACAATGTGTAAAATAATGTGAAGTACATACACCACTCAAAGGAAATTGTGGAAGTTGTAGCATAAATATCATGGGAATAAAAGTGAGATGAGAAATCCCTTATGAAAACTCGGCAGCCTAACGACGCCACTTAAAACTTCCAAAAATGGATTGATGAGATCAAATAGGGTATCTCGTCATATTACAATAAAATGTACAGAAAGAGTAATATAAAATTACAACCCCCATCATAACAAATAGGATCTTAAAAGAACTGACATAAAGGAGAGTACTTAAAAAGAATGAGAGAGGTTAGATCTCTTACGAAAATTCGGCAGCCTAACGGTGCCACTCAAAACTTCCAAAATGGATTGATGAGAGAGAATAGGGTCTCTCATCATATGAAGATAAAACATAAAGTAAGAGCAATATAAAATAACATCCCAATAACAAAAAAATATGAGCTTAAAAGGAATGACATAAAAGAGTGTACATAAAAAGAAAGAGAGGAGTAGGATCCCTTACCTTGGGTCCGACTTGACTCGATCGTTCTTTAACGTCATGAATAATAAACTTGAGTTAATTTATACTTTCATAAGATCCTTTTTCAAGTTAATTATTCCTTTTATATAACTTATTACCATGTTATAAACATTATGTAATCATTTAAGTTAATAATGTTTGTTTTGTCGATATTTGGTTCTTAAGTAGAAAGTGGACTTCTTACAATTACATGTTGTTCGTGTGGTCAAAGGTTCATTATATCCAGAATGATATTCATGATTTGGATATCATATATATCATATATATCCAGAATATACATGTATTTATAATATTACATAATCATTTAGAGGTAAGAAATGAAATGCACCGTTCATGGAGACGGTAAGCCGTACGTACGCATGAATGCTACTTTCATTTCTATGTCATAATAATTGAATTAAAACTAAATGAGAGGTATGTATATTTTAATTACAGAATTATATTCATCATTTATATTTAACATACATCATATATAATAACTTTAAATACATCCTTTATACATCCCACATATGGCATTAACGAATCAAATCACTTTGAGGGGGCGGTAGTCCGCACTTCCAAAAATGGTATTATCATGTTTACCCACAATGGAAACCATAAAAGTATGCCACAAAATAAAAATAAAGAAGATTAAGTAAAAAATAAACATATTATATATCATATATAAATATAGTTACATCTTAATGGCCACCTTTTAATGTGTTATATGAGTGTTGAACAATCATCGTTTCGTGAGGCAGAAATTTGACATCCACAGAAATAGTATGTTATTTAAAAATTTGATGTAAGTGTGTGTAACTGTAGATAGAATGCTACCTATAACAACATCCTAGTATACTAATGATACTAAAGTTGTTACAAAAGAAATTAATATAAAGAGTTTAGGTAGTTGGAGAATCAAAATAAAACAAAAGAACACAAGTGAAGACATTACCTTAAAATCCGGTAACTCTTTTTGATTTGAGCTCAAACGCTTCCTTGGGAAGACTTCTTCCCAAAGTGAGGCTCCTAGGAGTAATAGAGGGATGTGGAGAGGAAAAATGAGAAGGGTTTGGCCGATCCAAGGGCTTTGGAAGTGTGGGTAAGGAGGTAGAGTTGGGGGCCTTTTATAATAGGAGAGGAGGGGCACTCTTGGAAAGTAATGAAATGTTACTTTATTTGAAAATGAGTTTCGGATTTAAAAGGTCCCACATTGATATAATTCGAGGATAAGGTGATATTGTTTCGAAATCTACCAATCCAATAGGTTTTTGACATGTTTAGGTCATAGATTTTACATTATCTTTTCATTATATTTAAATCCTTTATTAATGAGGTAATCGATGCATCATTATGATGTCAAAAATAATTTTATTTATTTAATGTGTAAAAATTTTAAAAAAATAGTCATGATGCAGGAAATCTTTTTATCTTTCCAATTACTATTTATAGTCAAAAATCTGACTTGTATAACCCCATGTAAAAATTGTTTTAGTGAAACATCTTTTTCTTGTGACATTTTTTTTAACTATAAATAAAAAGTTATTTATGTCATTTTCCAACCAATGTGGCTCCATGGGGTCCCCCAAGTTGACCCATGGATTTTCTGGGTCGGCCATGACACATCCAATGAGGGTAGGACATGTCTCTAGGTCATTTAAAATTATAAAAAAATTATTTTTACCTTAAACTACACTAATTACCTCTAATCGCGATTAAAAACTTAAAAGTTACTATTCACCAAAAAATTATTTTAATTCCATTGAACCACAATTTAATTTCTAATGAAAACCATGTATGTCAGATTTTTTAAATTCAAAACACAGAAGTGGTAAAGTTTCATTTAAATGAAAAATCAGTTTTTTAAGTACCACTTAGTGGTTTCACTATTCATCAAAAATTGACGTTTTTCAGAATAATACCAAAACATCACCCTAATCTATATTTGATATTACGAATTCAACAATGAAGTCTATTTTAAAGAATTCAAAACATATAAGTTTCATTAATTAATTTAATAATTAATTCCCTCTGTCAAAACAAATAGAGTGTTTTTAAGAAACAATAAGTATCAAAAGATTGACTCTAGTTTAAGTCCAATTTCAAAATGAAATTAATTCCAAAGACCACTATTGGATTAAATGGTAAAAATATATTCTAATTTAACTTAAAAAACATTCAAAATATAATATAATCATATAAATATATTATATTAAAAATAGGTTTTGAATTAAAATACAACATTTTTCACTATTCATTAAAAAATGAACTTTATCGGAAAAATACAAAAAATTTACACAAAGTAAATTTTGAAGTCCCGATTCCAAAGAAGAATTTTATTTTGTCAAATATATCTCATAAAATTGTCAAAAAGTGTATTTAAAAGAGGTTCGCCATAAAAATGTAGTTCATCGACCTTTTAAAGAATATTAGAATGTTTATGCTTATTATTGGATTCATTCGCATTTTTAATCCTCTAGAATTTATTGTAAAGAGTAAAAATATTTGACAAAAATATATAATCATTTTGTAGTTAGTTCTATTAATTCTTGTCATTACAATGGCTAGGCGTTAACTACCATTTAAAATAATATTATTTTATTATTAGAGTGCAACGTAAGATTCCCAAAAAACTCGTTGTTATGTATTGGGTACGCCATCGCGCATAGCGTCCCCTTTAAAGTAATATTTATATTTTATTCAAAAATATGGATAAATGTGAAAATGTCATATTCTTTATTTACCTGGGGTGTTACATCCTTCCCCCCTTTTGGGAATTGCGACCTCGCAATTTTAAAATTGGGCTTGGAAACATCATTGAAAATCCCACATCGGAATAATAGTCAGTAAAACAATCACATTAAAATAATGAAAGAGAAGTACAAAGGTCACCCGAGTTAACCCATTCTAGGATTCCATGTAAGAAAATATGGATATGTAGGAGAAAACAGAGGGTCATGTTCTGATGGAGAGTGATATAAAACATGTTTAGCAGAAAGTTAACCACAAGAAAATCACAAAATTGGGTTGGGTTAAACGGTATTCGATTCCCCAGTAGGACAAGTTAATAGAAAACATTTTTGTTTTTTTATTGCGAAATTTATTCATAAGGAAACATAATTACTTTTCATGTTGACTTTCAACTTTTATTAGATTTCTTACACAAACTCATATTTTCTCCAAAAGACGAGTATTTAGGAAGACTTGTTCACTATAATCAACTTCTAGAGAATCACCTAATCCACAAAAGAGAACTATATACTTCCCATGTCTTGAGAGTTTAACCAAAACCAAAACCAAAATGGTTAGTTCAATATCAGATAATCTAGAAAAGGATAACCCTTTATAAAAAAGAAAATCTATTCTTAATCTCCAAAATTTGTCCAACAAAACCTAAATTTCAACGAGGAACATTTGATAAACAATTTGTCCATAAAAATATTCAATGTAAACCAAACTAAGATTGAAACCCAAATATTTGAAGGATTTAGTCACATAGTCTTCCAAGGTACAAATTAACTTTTATCTCCAAATAACATCAGTTGCTCTTAAATTCTCATATTGAAAAGTAATTATACTAATCACAAATCCTCGATGATAGGTTAATCATTTCCATAGATAACCCAAAATAAACTTACTCTTGATTCCTAAAATCCTCTAACTAAAAAGAATTAGTCAAACTAACCAGGGACTTCATGTAGTCCAGTGGTAGGCGAAAAATACCAGTTGCACTTTGGTTGTGGGTTCGATTCCCACAGCTTTGTCCGTCGCGACGGGTTTTCACACGGTCTGCATGTTGTCCTTTTTCCAAAACTATATAATTCTAAAAATATTCCCCAAAACGAGATAAAATATTCAAAAATGATCATAACATATTTTAACACCAATTTTATCTCATGCCTTTCATTTTCCATCATAACATATAATAACCGATAATTACCTCAAAAGTAAGGATCATATAAACTCTAATGGTAAGCTTTATAATTATTACCCGATCTTCGACATCGACTGGTCATCTCATACATGATGAATTACAGATCATACCAAGGTTCAAGTGGTTGATCATGACTCTTTGATAGTTGGTTTAGAACAACCACGAGTTTCCTCATTGAATCCCACATTTTTTCTAGTATCTTAATCATAGAACCACCCCAGTTTCTTTCAAACCTATTGTCTCTTTTGAGCCTGCTAGATCCATCCATTCACTAAAAACAGATATGTCAGTGTGAGTATATCAACAAAACCATCATGTACTAATGAGGAAGGTAAACACTAAGATATACTTACTCATTCACTTTATCTAAAACAAGGACTCTTTCTGAAATCCTAACCATTATGGTAATGTCACTTGTGCTTAGACAATACCCTAACCTCTAATGTTATCTAAACCAACCTCTAATTCCAACTATAATGCCCCAGCCTTAAACCTTACTTAATCTTTAGTTAATACAAGATTACACATTGAGGATCTTTTCAGGTTTAGAGTTTTAGAGAATTAGATCATAAAACATGCATTACATTCCACATTTAAACAAAGTGGTTACATAAAATATAGTATTCATTTTTCCCATCAATGGAAACATATTTAAAATAAAACATGGATTCATTCTTGAAACTTATTTGACACTATCATCATATCATGTACCTTTCCCTTGACCTATGAAAAACATTTCAAAAACATGGGATGAGCATAAAAATATCAGTAAGGGATATAAAAATATATGGAAAGGAAACATGAGTACATGTACACATAAGAATCAATGAAATCATAATTTACTCATAAAACATAAGAACATTAACATACCTCATAAAATCATGAATAAATCATAGAAATCATAAGACATAAAGGTAACTTGAGGAACTCATAACATTCTTACGTAGGGAGTAACCCTCTTGGTTACGTTTGGAATACCCATCACAGTATATTCCCTAAATATCTTCGGAGAAACCTTAACGTTTAACCCCTTCGCGTTACCCAATGCATCAGAGAGCTATATCAGGCTCACCCACCCTTAGTTTATCACGGAACCACCCGTCTTCATAATAATGCCGACGAACCATAACATAATCATATCACATAAAACATGATTAAAGGAAACATAACATTTCCTTTTTTCAATCACAAGATATCAATACAAGACATTGATATAAAAAAATTATGAAAACCATTTTCAATACCAAAATAAAATAAAATTAAAACATTGTATTTATTTTTCTTTTAAAAAAATGTATGGTTTGTAGAGAAAGAAGAAACTCAAATAATGGTCACGGCGGCAGAGAAGTTGTTGTCGCCACATACGTACGAAAAAAACATTCCCTTTTTCGTTTAGTAAAACGCTCTGTATAAAAAATATTCCTTTTGGATAAACGTAAAAGTCAAAGGGGTTTATACACAGTATAAAATAATGTTGTGTATAAAACAAAATATGCCTCAATGAAAGGAGATTGAGACGAAGTCCCACACAAAGACGGTATCCCTGGATTAAGGATAAATCAATTACATAATTCTGTGTGACAAACTAATACATCAAATATAAGTGGATATTAATTGTAAAAAAATCAGAGTTTATTCACAAATATTCATAGAACGACATATTCACGGAGTACAAGCTTATCCCAAAGAATCAAAATTAGGTTAAGAAGTTCCCTTGAAAAAATTTGAAAGCCTAACGGCGTCACTACAAAATTCATAAAATGAGTTGATGAGAGATAAAAAGGGTATCTCATCACTTGGACATAAAATTTAATTCACTAACGATATAGAATAACATATCCCAAAATAATGTTATGTGAATTAAAAGACATAACAAAAGAAGTATTTTAAAAAGAGGAGGGTGAAAGGTTCCCTTACCGACATGGGTATCTTTCGAAACATACACACCATGAAAGAGATACAATAAAACATTGATGTAAATACTCATTAATGAAATTATATTAAACAATGAGTAAAATAATGGGCATTACATACAACACTCAAATGAAATTGTGGCAAATGTAGCATAAATCTCACAGGAATAAATGTGAGATGAAAAATCCCTTACGAAAAATCAGCAGCCTAACGTCTCCACTTAAAACTTCCAAAAATTGATTCATGAAATCAAATAAGGTCTCTCATAATATTAAAATAAAATCTACATCAAGAGGAATATAAAATAACTCCCCCATCATAACAAATATTAGCTTAACATAAGTGACATAAATGAGAGTACTTAAAAAGAAAGAGAGAGGTTTGATCTCTTACGAAAATTCGGCAGCCTAACGGCGCCACTCAAAACATCCAAAATGGATTGATGAGAGATAATAGGGTCTCTCATCATATGAAAATAAAAATTACAGTAAGATTAATATAAATGAACATCCGAATCACAAGAAATATGAGCTTAAAAGGAATGACATAAATGAGTGTACTTAAAAAGAAAGAGAGGAGTAGGATCCCTTACCTCGGGTCCGACTTGACTCGATCGTTCTATAACATCCTGAATAATAAACATGGGTTAATTTACACATTCTTAAGAATCTTTTTCAAGTTCATTATTCCTTTTATATAACTTTTTTCCATGTTATAAACATTATGTAATCATTTAGGTTAATAATGTTTGTTTTGTCGATATTTGGTTCTTAAGTCGAAAGTGGACTTCTTACAATTACATGTTGTTCGTGTGGTCAAAGGTTCATTATATAAAGAATTATATTCATGATTTTGATATCATATATATCATATATATCCAGAATATACATGTATTTATAATATTACATAATCATTTAGAGGTATGAAATGAAATGCACCGTTCATGGAGACCGTAAGTCGTACATACGCATGAACGCTACTTTCATTTCTATGTCATATTAATTGAATTAAAACAAAATGAGAGGTATTTATATTTTAATTAAATATTTATATTAATCATTTATATGTAACATACATCATATATAATAACTTTAAATACATCCTCTAGACATCCCACATATGGCATTAACGAATCAAATCACTTTGAGGGGGTTGTAGTCCGCACTTCCTAAAATGAAATTATCGTGTTTACCCACAATTAAAACCATAAAGGTATGACAAAAAATAAAATTTCTGAAGCTTAAGTAAAACATAAAAATATTATATATCATATATAAATATATTTAAATCTTAATGGACACCTATTAAGGTGTTATATGAGTGTTGAACAATCATCATTTCGTGAGGCAGAAATTCTCCGTCCACAGAAATAGTATGTTCCTTAACCATTTGATGTAGGTGTGTGTAAGTGTAGCTCGAAGTCTTATTATAACAACATCCTAGTATATTGAATATACTGTAGTTGTTACAAAATAAATGAATAAAAATAGTTTAGGTGGTTGGAGATTCAAAATAAAACAAAAGATCACAAGTGAAGACATTACCTTAAAATCAGGTAACTCTTTTTGATTTGAGCTCAAAGTCTTCCTTCTGATAACTTCTTCCCAAAGTTAGGATTCTAGGAGTAAGATAGGAATGTGTAGAGGCAAAATGGGCAGGGGTTGGCCGAGCCAAAGGCTTTGGAAGTGTGGGTAAGGAGGTAGAGGTGGGGGCCTTTTATAAGAGGAGAGGAGGGGCACTCTTGGAAAGTAAAAAAATGTTACTTTATTTGTAAATGAGTATCGGATTTAAAAGGCCCCACATTGATATAATTAGAGGATAAGGTGATAAGGTTTCAAAATCCACCAATCCAATAGGTTTTGGACAAGTGTAGGTCATGTATTTTACATAATATTTTCATTTTATTTAAATCCTTTATTAATGAGGTAATCGCTACATCATTATGATTTCATAAATAATTTTATTTATATAATGTCTAAAAATTATAAAAAAACTATCATTATGTATGAAATATTTTTATATTTCAAATTACTATTTATAGTCAAAAATCTGACTTGTATCAACCCATGTAAAAATTGTTTTAGTGAAACATCTAATTTTTGTGACATTTTTATTTTAACTTTAAATAAAAAGTTATTTATGTCATTTTCCAACCAAAATGGATCCATGGGGTCTCCCAAGTTGACCCATGGATTTTCTTGGTCAGCCATGACACATCCAATGAGGGTAGGACATGTGTCTAGGACATTTCACATTATTAAAACATTATTTTTACCTTAAACTACACTAATTACCTCTAATGGCGATTAAAAACTTAAAATTTACTATTCACCAAAAAATTATTTTAATTCCATTGAACCACATTTTAATTCCTAATGAAAACCATGTATGTCAGATTTTGGAAATTCAAAACACAGAAGTAGTAAAGTTTCTATTAAATGAAAAATCAGTTTTTTAAGTACCACTTAGTGGTTTCAAAATTCATAAAAAATTGAAGTTTTTCAGAATAATACCAAAACTTCACCCTAAGCTATATTTGATATTATGAATTAAAAAATGAATTCTATTTTACAAAATTCAAAAAATATAAGTTTCATTAATTAATTTAATAATTAATTCCCGCTGTCAAAACAAATAGCGTGTTTTTAAGAAATAATAAGTATCAAAAGATTGACTCTAGTTTACGTCCAATTTCAAGATGAAATTAATTCCAACGACCACTATTGGATTAAATGGTAAAAATATATTCTAATTGAACTTTAAAAACAATTCAAAATATAATCTAATCATATAAATAAATTATATTAAAAAGAGGTTTTGAAATAAAATACAACATTTTTCACTATTCATAAAAAAATGAACTTTATCGGTAAAATACCAAAAATTTACACAAAGTAAATTTTAAAGTCCCGATTCAAAAGAAGAATTTTATTTTGTCAAATATAACACATAAAATTGTCAAAAAAGTGGATTTAAAAGAGGTTCTCCATAAAAGGCAGTTAATCGGCCTTTTAAAAAATATTAGAATGTTTACAATTAAAATTGGATTCATTCACATTTTTAATCCTCTAACATTTATTGTAAAGAGTAAAAATATTTGAAAAACATATATAATCATTTTTTAGTTAGTTCTGTTCATTCCCGCCATTACAACGGTTAGGCGTTAACTACCATTTAAAATAATATTATTTTATTATTAGAGTGCAACGTAAGATTCCCAAGAAACTCGTTGTGGCGTATTGTGTACGCCATCGCACATAGCGTCCCCTTTAAAGTAATATTAATATTGTATTAAAAAATATGGATAAATGTGAAAATGTCATATTCTTTATTTACTTGGGGTGTTACAGTAATCCTAGGGTGTTACTTGTGTTGTTTGGTTGAACCAGTGGGGTTAGGCTATGAGTACTTCCCAGAGGGTTACCTGATTTTGATTAGCTACATACTTGTTATATGAAAATGAATGCAATTTAAATTGTTGGATTGATACAATGTGAACTTCTTTATTTACAACATAATCTTGTCTATTGCCTACCATATATATTCACAAACTATTAGGCAAAGATAATTAGGTGGATTCCTACTGGTATTCGTCTCACACCCTGTTTGGGTCATGCTTTTGGTTCCAAACAGATTATATTGTTGCAGGTATAGATATTGGCAAGCACCCTTCTACTTCAGGTAGCTAATTGTTTTAGAGCTGGAGAGCATAGGACCAAGCTAAGTCTTGTGATGCTGTAGGAGTTTATCTGTTTTATTTTTTAATTTCGTTTATTATGGTATTCCAACATTTTGACTTGTCTGGATGATTTCTTAGACATATGTATCATGAAAAATTTGTATATGTTCTCCAGTTGTTTAAAACATTCTGTCTTTTGTTTTTTACTGTTGTATGGTATTATTATTACTTACCCTATTGTAATTATTTTTGTTCCGCTGTGTGACTCTGCCAATGTGGGTATAGTTTCCCCGTTATCACACCCTAGGACATCACTTATAGTTATCATCCTCTAGCATTAAAGGAAAATTTTGATTACATGCTTCGAGAATGCATCCAAAACCTTGGATGTTCTTGGGAGAAACACATACCTCTTGTAGAGTTTTCCTACAATAATATTTTTCGACTAACTATTCAGATGGAACCTCATGAGGCCATGTATGGTAGGCCATGCCGATCAACCTTACACTAGAGGGAGGTAGGAGATGCAGCTATGATGGGTCCTCATCTTGTCCAGGAGACCACAGAACAGATAGAGTTGATTAGGAAGATGATGGATACTGCAGATTCATGACATAAGTCTTATGTTATTTGATGGAGACGACCTCTAGAGTTTGAGGTCGAAGTTTATGTTTTTATAAATGTCACACCGAGGATGGGACACATGGGTATTAGGAGATAGGGTAAGCATTCACCGAGATACATCGGGCCTTTTGAGATGTTGGGGAGAGTCAGGATGGTTGCCTACCGGTTGTAGTTACCTCAGAGGTACTGAGCTATGCATGATGGATTCTACGATTCTTAGCTTCGATGTTACTTTTCATACACATCCTGGGTTTTCTAATACAAGGAGGTTGAGCTCGAGGTGGATGCCTCATTCGAGGAGAATCCTCTTCGTATTATTGATCGAGGTGCAAAGTTTTTCTATGGCGATTATGTTCCTTTAGTATGAGTGATATGGCAGCACAAGCGAGTACATGATGAGACCACTGAGAGGGCAGCTGATGTACAATCGTAGGGGCCTGATCTATTTGAGGAGTCTTATTCTATGTCTCCTTGCTATAGAATTTAGGAAAATAATTTATTTAATGGGGGATTATTGAAAGAACCCAAATCTTCTTTTCAGGTATGTCATTCTTATCTGTTTGTCTTTGTGAGAAAGAGGAGTTTATGGAAATTTAAGGAGTACATGCCATGTACATATAGGTACACGATGTGTGTATAGTTTCTGTAGGTGATTGTGTACTATCCGTGTAATGGCCGAGTACTTGGCCGTGTGTGATGACCTGGAGACCGCCTAAAGAAAAGGCCCGAAAAGGCGAGTACATGTTGTGTACTTTAAAAGAACATGACGTGTACATTTTTCACATTTCATTAAACGGACCAGGGTCACTTTTTATGGACAAAAAAATATTCTAATCGACCAATCGCATCCGAGGGTGAATCAGAATGCCGGATCTTCGCCGATCCCCCTACGTGATATACATTCTCTGATCTGAACTATGTCTGTTGGATTGGAACCGCATCAGTGAGTTCTTTCTTCTTTTAGAACCTTGTTTCCTATTTTCTACTCTTTCACGAGTTATCCTTAGTTGAAATTTTTTAATTTTATTGTAGATATAAGGATTTATAGGGAGTTTCAAGGCCTGAGGATTCCGTATGTCAATCTCACGATGCCATGGTAGGTGTTTTTTTCCTTGTCTAGATTGTCTTTGAATCTTATGTGGAAAAGTTCTCAATACCCAAGAATGAGGTATTGCGTGTTTATGATTTTTATCCCTCTTATTTTCTGTTATTCCTTGTTGTTTGGATAGAGGTTAATTGTTTTGAGTAGTGTAAACTTTTCTATGATATGAATGTTTTTCCCATGGTTTTCTGGTTTTTATCGTTTGGCCTAGATTTCCTGTTAGGTTTCTTTTCATTCTATTCTTGGTATTGTTAGGGTGGAGTGACTGTTACCTTACATGCTAAGATATTACATTGATTTTTTATCCAAGTAGCTATTCAGGTTTACTTTGAATGTGATGTATCGTTTGTGAATTATGGACTTATAGAGGGACATGAGAACCAGGTGTAGTAGACCATAGGGAGAATGGACGTTGTGGGCTACTATAGAGTGTATGTTTACTGCTACATTGTTCGACCATTAGGGGGATATAATTTGTTCTCCCATAGAGTGTCTGTAGTTTCCTCGATACAATGCACATGGGGAAATGGATGTTTAGTACTTACTTAGAGTGCATATTAGTTACCGATTCAAGACCACAATTGGAATTAACAGTGAGTTCTTCCTCAGAGGGTCTTTCCAAAATCTTAACCAGATGGGTTAAAAATTGAGTACATCCCAGGGGGTTGCTTGTGTTTTTTGGTTGAACGTGAGGGGTTAGGCATTGATTAATTCCAAGAGCGTTACCTGATTTATATTAGATACTTACTTGATATATGAAAATGAATGAAATTTAAATTGTAGGATTTTTACTATGTGTACTTTCATGTTTACTGCTTCATTTGTTTATTGCCTGGAATATATATTCACTGACTATTAGTAACAGATCATTGGGTGGTTACATATTGGGATACTTCTGACACACTATTTTGGTATTGATTTTGGTCCCAAACAGATTATATTACTGTAGGTCTTTATAAGGTCAAGCACCCTTATACTTCAGGTAGTTGACTGTTGTGGAGATGGAGAGAATGGGACCAATTTGAGGGTTTCAATGCTACTGGAGTTTATCTATTTTATTTTATAATTTGGTTTATTATGGTATTCCAACATTGTGACATGTTTGGATGATTTCCTAGAAATATTTATCACACATCATTTATATATGTTCTCTAGTTTTGTATTACTTTCAGGCTTCTGTTATTTACTGTTATATGGTATTATTATTACTTCTGCAGTTGTTATCTATTTTGTTCCACTGTGTTACTCTACCAATGAGGGTATAATTTCCCCACTATCACACCCAAGGCCCTTGTTGCTAGTTGGAAGCCTCTGGAGTTTGGGGAAATTCACTGGAGTCCTTGTGACCAACCGCGTACGGGGCACCTATAGGCGACTTCCGGAACCGAGACGTTACACCAGTTATCCCCCCTTCAATTTTTTGCATGAGAGGGGTGATAAGACAACGTTTTATTTATTGGACCTTCTCATCACCTGACTTCATTCATTCCTGTATAGAATGGGGTTCTCTCATAGTGTTCTTGATATAGATTTATTGTACATTCATCCTCTTTCTCCTTGGAATCATGTGTCTCAAAGATATCCGATAATTTATTGCGATTGTGGAATGGAATTCCGTAACAATTTCAATATATCATGATGAAATATTCCCATGATTATGGATGTTTTTCTCAATATGGATATGGATGCTCCTATGAAGATAATTTCAACTTATTATTTGAGTTTTTGATGTAGTTATTTTTCTAGAATAGTTCATCAATTATTTTATTGCATTGGATTAAAATTAAGACATAATTATAATGTGCAATTAATAATTATGATTGATGTTGGGTATGAGATGAGTTCTTGGAAGAATTCACATGGAATGGGGGCTTGGACAAGGAAATTCATAGCTCAATGAGTTCTTATCATAGTGATTGTGCTTTCTGTCCCCAAAAATAAAATTTCATTTGATCATTTATTCAGGAGCTTGAATTCCTTCATAATAGCATGGGGATTGGTATATTGTCAATGTAATGACTCAAACTATTATAAATGAAACTTACCTTTTAATTTTTTTAAATGTTGTATTTTGTAAAATAGTTATATAAAACACATGGACATCAACAGTTTTAAGGATTTAGAAGACCATTAAGAATATTGATCATTGTTAATATAGTTATTGATTGTTAATCACATGATTATTATAAATATAGGGCTTTAGAAAATCCAATTGACTCAGAAAAAGGATGTGATGGCCCCAAAAATTAGAATCAAGCTCTTTGATGTCCATTTATTATAACATCTGAGGGAGGTAGAATCATTGGGATTTTACCTTCACTAATCCCATGATCAGATCAACTTATTTAAGCATGAGAAAAACTATTCATGAGGGGAGATCAGCCTCATCAATATCACTACCCAAACCATGTTCGATGAAAAACCCCATGATAATCTCACCATCGCACACCATAATATTCAGGAATACACTACTATTATAACTATATTTGTTTCAGGACCATAATAATGTTAAAATATATATATTATTATGACGCATATATTATCCATTTTATTAATTGTTTTAATGGATTTTGGTTTTGATTCAATTAAACATGTAGTTTATTTTCGAGTAATATTCATATTCAATTATGGGGTTTATTTTGATGAATTAATGGATTGATGAAATAAATATTATTTTAGTAAAATATTATTATTGTTCATGTTTTATTAATTATAAATGGTCTTGTAATTTTTATTAATTGATATGTACATTTTATTACGGTTTAAAAATGTCATTCTCCAAAAAGTCAACATTTTACAACAAATGTCAAAACATAAATTAATATTTATATTAAAAAAATTTATAAAAATAATTAGGTAAAATGAAAAATAAATTATTAATCAGATGTAGAAATTTTCTAATAATTAATTTTCAATATTTTTTTTCATATAGTCTAACATTTGGGTAAAATAAAATACCTTCTAAATATAATGCGTTCTTTATGACATCATAATGGCCAAAAATGAATTAATAAATAAAATAATGGGAATTATCTACCCAATATATGTTTTAACATTAAAAAAATGTTATTTTATGATAATTTTAATATTTTTATAATGCCCATATGAATCATCCAAAATGTATAATATATTTTATTATTTTAAAATAATATCAATAACAATGTGACACACCTCCTCATAATCAAGGATAATAATTTAATATCATTGGGATTTTTATTCTATCATAATTAAAATGTCGCATATTTGGCATAAAACATAGGGAAAAATCATGGGGATGGGTTTTTTTGTTGATTTTTTAATTATATGGACTCCAAAACCATAGTTTGAGAAATATTTAAGAATTCCCCTCTCATATATTATATAAACCCACTCACTCTCCCTCTTCTATTCACTAGAAATCCTTGGATAACATCCATACTCTATCCAAAACTCCCTAAAATCCACCAATGGCTCCCAAATCTCCCATGGAGACCCTCTTTATCCTTTTTATGTCACACAATTAATTAAGGGATCTTTCCTTTTTTGTTTTTATCCATGTTTCCTTATATCGTCACACACTTTTATTTTTAATTACAAATAATGGGGTATGTTTCTAGACAACCCACATTCTAACTATATTTGTTTTAAATTTTAAATACCCCTTTCCCTCTCATTAATCCCTCCCATGTACACCTACAATCATGCAAAAATTTCGTAATATTTAAACCAATCCTTCTCTTTCTTCATGTTCTTTTATTATTTTACTGCATGTATTTACAAATTCCATATGTTTTCACAAGTATTTATATGAACCTATTACAATGAATTTCATTATATATTTTGAGATACTCCTTTCACTCTCACCAAACCTTTTTATGATTTTTTTTCATGTCGTTAGGCTCTAAAAATTGTACTGCAGATTTCCTTTCCAAGACAATTGTGTAGTCTAAACCATATCCATTAACTATAAAGGGTGTTCAATTTTATGCAAAAATAACAATTTTATTCATGATGTGAATTTACATATTCAAGACTAATTAATAACCAATTAAATTATTACGATGAAAGAATCCATGTTTTAGGATCATTTTTTCGCACATAAGCATGAGAATGAAATGAAAGTTGCATGTGTGCCCTAAAATATATGGAACTCCAATGAATTGGGTAATGTTTTTTATCATGATGCGTCTTTTTGGGATAGGGGTATACTGGATTCCTTTATCTGGATTTCTCCACTATGATGTCTTCGATGCTTATCTTTGACTTATAATGCAATGTCTATATTGTTTCCAGATTTCCATGTTATTAATATCATGTTATATCATGCTTTATAATTCATGTTACTTTATGGCTCATTGATATTCCTTGTCTAACATGTTTTATTATCTTCATTATATTCCTTGTTTACTCCCTTACCTGGATTTAGATATCACGGTTTTATTTCGTTTTTTTCTTGGATATCCCATGTATTTTTAAGAATGATAATGTTGAATAAGTTTTCGATAATGGAGTGGTTTTCATGTTTAAATAATTAATGAAACATACCTAATTACCAAATAAACTATACATATTTATCATGAGGGTTATATTAAGTGTAATTTTAAATAATTAAATCATGATTGAATATAATAAAAATAACATGGTTTTATCAGTTGGAATCATAGGGAGGTTTGGTTATTTTTTGGATTAGGATTAGAAAACTCTAGTAATAGACATAGGGATAAGACTAAGTTTTAGAAAAACAACACTATATGTTGGAAAGTATATAGTAAGTGGGTTTTCAAGAAAATACAACCATGTGTGTATAAGAATAACTGGATGTGTCTTTGAAATAGATGCATCGAGGGGGAAACCTAAAAACATTGCTTTGAGATAGACTCAAACTAGAAATGGTGCACAATAATGAGCCTTACTGCACTACAGGTTTAACACCCCTAGGAGATATTATTTTTTAAATTCATATGGTTTATATGGGCGATAATTATAGGTATAAAAAATACCATAAAAATATATATTATGAAATATATCCTGAATATCGTTGATTGAATCCTATAAGTTCATAAAAAATGTAAATATATGTAATTTTTAAGATATATGGTTAATTTTATTGGATCATCCTTTATGTGTTTAATAGTTTAAAATACATACCACTAATTTTCCTTTTATTCTAACAAATGTTTGGTAATAGGAGGAAGCAATATAACAACTGATGTGAAGATCAATGCAATGATTTCCCTAATGAGACTCCCAATCTCATGGGAGATGGAATTAGAAACATTATCATAATACTCTCTTTGTAAACTGATGTAGTGAATAGAAACCTCGATCAACATGAACATCCACCCCCACCCACCCCCATGATAGGACAAGTTAAAATCAAGAGCATCATGAGAAAAATACATCCTACATTCAATAGATCATTTGATGAATCAATCATTGAAAATAGGACTAATCCACTAGGAATGTCTCCTCGATACATCAATTTTCTAATCAATAGAAGGTTTATCTGCCTGCTTAACATATGGAGGGTGAAGCTGATCAATGGTAGACATTGGTCAAAAATATGAAGCCGGAAGAATTGATCGACATGATGGGATGGAATTATTTCTAAATAAATGATAAATATTCCCCTTACATACTTAGATGTTTGATGGAATGGGCATTTAATTCCCTCTAGAAAAGAGGCAATAAATCTATTAGAGTGTATGAGGAAAAATTCATAGGGGTTTCCTCATACACCTTCGTCTTTTTTGTTAACCTTGAATGAAATTTTTACTACTTATTTGGTGTGATAAATCCTAGCCTAATGAATTACATATTGATTTGATACATTGATTTCTATGAGGAAATTTTTGGATGTACCCTAAAAGTCTAAATGGAGATTAGTGAATCTCTGGGATATCATAGATATAAAATGAATATTGTGGAGTAAAACTCTAGTGCTCATTGAGATTTAATGGTGCCATGAAATTTACATATCCCCCATGTCAAATGTGTGAAATGATTTACCCTAGAAACTACCTAAAGGAGATAGGGAAATTTTTTAGGTGTGAGTAGGAAGAAAACCTATCCAGTGATTATAGGACAGAAAAAAGATACTTTGATTGATGAAATGAATGCTCTAGTAAATCCCCAGGGCATTTTTCATTTATACTACTGCAAGGAACCAATGATTTTATTAAGATAATTCATTACGAAAAGGGTTTTTAGAGGCATCTAATAACCTCCAGGGCCATAAGGGAGAGATTTATCCATCACAACTACTAAAGTGAACCCTGAAAATGAAGTGGTGACAGGTATGTTGTTATTCATTCAAGAATAGGGAATTCACTTTTTGATTCTAGTTATAAACATATATTTATATTAAAAAACATTACTAGATCTATTTAGTCAATATCACAATGTTTGGAAGTGGAGATTCATTGAAACTGGAATGTGGGGAAATTAATTCATACCAATTATATAACTCCTCTCCTATCACATTTTTTGGGTTGAACATCCCATCAATCCTTATCATACTCCATTTGATGGAATTTTATGCAATACATCACATGTATTGTCTTTCCATATAGAGAGCCAGAATAAATTTATTTGATAAGGGAATCACTCTTTGTATTGTGAATCATCCTCTAATTATATAAAAATTAATGAAAATGGATGAATTTTATTTATCACTATCATCTCAATAATGTATATTACTTCCTTATTAGAAGAAATATCATTCTTAAATGATTTATTCTAAGAAATGTTCCATCCTTGAAGACACTCCCATTGTGAGGGAATAAACAGATGTGTTTCTTGAGAAATTTCCAAGTCTTCCTCCTTGATGAGAGGTCAAATTTTCAACCAAGCTCTTTCCTGAGGTGTTAAAATTATCCAATAAACCATATAGAATGTATGTTGTTATGAATGGTAAGATAAAGAAGAAAATATATGATATTATGGATAAGGGTTTTAGAAATCCAAGTGCTTCACCTTGGGGTGCACCAGTCCTCTTCATTAAGATGATGGTTTCTTCAATGAATCTTTGCATTGATTATCATGAACTCCCGAAGATCCCGATGAAGACACATGTCATCTACCATGGATTGATTAATTTAGTTCAGCTACATAAAAAAATAAATGTGGATTTCCATGAGGATATTACCTTGTGAGGGTAATGAATGAGGATATCCCCAAGAATGATTTTCATGCAAGGTGCGAGCACCAGGAATTCATTATAATTCATTTAAGACTCACTAATGCTCTAGAAATATTAATATTCATGATGAATAGAGTATTTAGAGATTTTATTGACAAATTTGAGGTATTTTTTATAGATAAAATTCTAGTATAATGTAAAATTATGTTGGATCCTAAGGAGTATTTATATACTATGATAATGTCATAATAAAATTAAAAGATTTATTCCATGTACAGAAAATGTGAGTTCTGGTTGAAGGAATTATTTTTCATGGGTAATATCATCATAATAAATGGGTTATATATGGACACTTCAAAGGATGAGTAAATTGAATGAAGGTTGAGGCCAACATATGTTACATATAGCCATAGTTTCTATGGATGAGTTGGAAATTATCGTCAATTTGAAAGAAATTTCTTGTGATTTTCAAACCCTTTGACCAAGATAACTAGGAATATAGTCGTTTTTTCATGGAATTATAAATGATAATATAGCTTTAGAGTGTTTAATAGGATTATTATCATAGAACCGGTTCTCACAGTACCCATAAGTGGATATATTATCATGGTATTAAGTGTTGTTTCCAAAAAGTACCGGGCATTTTTGTTTTTGAAAAATGAAAAAGTCATTTCATATTCATCATGGAAGTTTAATGTTCATGAGGAGAACTATCCAACATGTTATCTGGAGTTTGTTTTTGTGATATTCTTTTTTAATATGTGGTGAAATTTCCTCTTTAGGGAGAAGTGTGGAATATATAATGATAAAAAAAGCCTCGAGTATATATTCCTAAAAAGAGTTTAATATGATCAAGCGAATATGATTATAACATATCAATGACTATGGATTATAAATTCTCTACCGTATGGGGAAACCAAATAATGTTCTTGATGATCTAAGTAGAAAGGTTATTGTAACACATTTATTGATGAGAATTGAGAAGGATATGAGTATCTTTTAATTTAATAGGATTGGAATGTGAGTCACAAAGGAAGGACCATCATCAATACCTTCACAGATGGTTTTTCAACAGTCTATTTTGGAGAGGTTAAAAAATTATCAAAGAGATTATTTGGGAATTTAAAATAACGTGAAAATTATTAGAGAAATGAAATCCTTGGAGATCAATGATAATGTGGAAGGTGTTGTAATATTTGGGTGAAGACTATGTGTACCATCAAATCCTATGATAAAGAACGATATATTGGATGATGCACATAACTCAGCATTTATATCAATCCTGGAAGTAGAAATATGTATCCAGATCTTCGAGAACACTATTGGTGGAAAAATATGAAGAAGGAGATCATAGAATATACATTAGGACATCTATTATGTTAGAAAGTGATGGTTAAAATGAAAAACTCTAAGGGGACGATACAACCATTACAACTACCTATATAAAAATGTGAAAACATCACCATGGAAATTTGTGTCATGATTCATAATACATATAGAGTAAAAAATGTTATTTGGGTTGTGGTGGATTATCATATAAATATTTAAATCATAATTATGTTTCGAGAGGATTTCTCATTGGATCAACTTTCATATATATACACCAGAGAAGTGATGATGCTACATGGATAACCCCGATCGACTGAATTTGTTCAAGATGAAAGATTGACCTCTATGTTCCAGAAGAGTCTCTAATATGATATGAATACTCCGTTAAAATTCAGTATAGCCTATCACCCTCAAAATGATGTCCGATCTCATCAGACTATCTAGAAACTGAAGGAAATGTTGATAGCATGGTTAAAAGACTTCAAAGGAGGATGGGATCAACTTCTTCCACTAACTATGTTCTCTTACAATAATAGTTTTTAATAAATCATCCTAATGTATCCCTATGATACCCTTTAAGGATGATGTGCAAAACACATGCATGCAGGGATGAAGTTGGTGAACAAAAATTACTAGGTCCTTAAATTCATGATAAAATGGTGGAGAAGGTTAAAACACATTCAATAGAACATCAAGGATATACAGAGTCGATAGAAAAGATATTATGAAAATAATCTATGAGACCTAGATTTAATGTTGGAGACCTGATTCTCCTCCATGTATTTCAATGGAATAACGTGATGAGATTTTGGATGAATAGTAATCTTAGTTCAAGAGACATCGTCCCATATTTGTATCCTTGATCTCATTGGATTAATGGCTTATAGAGTATCACTCCAACCTAATCTATCTCAAGTACATGATTTATTCCATGTATCCCTTTTCAAAATGTACATACCAGATCTCTCTCATGTACTATATCCCAAGGTGGTAACATTGGATAATGAACTCTTTTATTCTGATAAGCCATTGATGATCTTAGATCATTGAGAAGATGTTCTATAAAATTAAATAATGAACCTGTTCAAAGTGTTTTGTTGAAACCACATGTTTGATGAAGAAATGTGGGAACTAAAGGATTTGATGATTTAGAGTCTTCATCATCTATTTTAATATCTGATATGAAATTTCTTAAGGTGAAATTTATTAAGGGGTAATATTGAAACGAACTGAACTATTATAAATGAAATTTCCATTTTGATTTAATTAAATGACTTATTTTGTAAAATAGATATATAAAACACATGAAAATACATTATTTTAAGGAATTAATTGACTTATAATAATGTTTACTGTTGTTAGTACTGTCACTATGTTGTAATCTCATGATTTTTATAAATATAGGGCTTTAACAAATCCAGTTTACTCAGATAAAGGATGTGATGGACTCAACATGTATAATTGTACCTATGATGTCTATTTATTATAGCATATGAGGGAGATATTTTCTCTGGGATTTTTCCTTGACCACGCCCAAGATGAGATCCCCTGATATATGTATGAATGAAACCCTTTATGAGATAATTTCAGGCTCATTGTGATCATAACCCAAACTGTGTTCGTTGAATGACCCCATAATAATCTCACTTTTTCATAACATACACATAGGGCATAAAATGGTGTAATAAATAGACATGTATCAATATAAAAAATAATTTTAATAACTATATTATATAATATAGTATATATTTTCATTTAAATTATCCTTTAAATGATTTTTGGATTCAATTAAAAAAATTTCCTTTTCATGTAATATTGAAATTCAATTAAGGGCTTTATTTTGATGAATTGACTTTTAAAATCAATAGTATATTAATGAAATATTATTACGATTTAAATATAATTAATTACAAATGGTTTTTTAATTTTAATAATGTGCCATGTACATTTTATAATGGTCCAAAAAAATTATTGTAAAAAAATGAAACATTTTAAAATAAATGTTGAATATTATTCTAAAAGTTAAGATTAATATATTCATAAAATTATATATATAAAATGAATATGAATTTTTTAATCAATAAATAAAAATTATCTGATGGTGAATTTACCATATTTTTCTGAGGTAGTCAAAGTTTTCGGTAAAAGTAATAAAGCGTATAAATATAATGTTTGTTTTATGACTGTATATTTCCCCAAACAATGAAGTAATAAATACTATAATGGGTATTATAGGACCAACTTATTTTTTAAAATTAAAATAAGGGCATTTTAATATAAATTAATTATTTTTATAATGCCATTTTTAGTCCTCCAAAATTTATAATATATTTTATGATTTTAAATTAATTTCTTCAATAATGTGACTCACCTCCCCATAAGGATGGAAAATATATTAATATCATCTAAACATTTTATAACAAAATAATTAAATCCATAACTATTTGGAAAAAAATGGGCATAAAAAATTAGATGGTTTTTGGTTGTGAATATTTAATTATATAGACTCCAAAACCTATGTTTGTGAAATAATCAAGAATTTCCCTTTCATTTACTATATAAACCCATCATAGATCACACTTATCTTCACTCAAAATATCTGTAGCACATCATTACTCTGTATTTTTCTCTCTATAATCCTCCCATGTTAACCCAATCTCTCATAAATCCCCTCTTCAATCTATTGATGTCACACACTCACATAAGGGTTTGTCCCTTTCTCATTTTTATCCAAGTCTCCTTACATTTATACCCCATTTATTTTTCAATTAAAAATCATGCGGTATGATTTCAAACATTCCCCATATATCCTTTATGATGTTTAAAAATTATATACCCCTTTCCCTTTCGTAAATACTTCCCATCTACTCCTAGTATCATTCTAAAATTTCGTAAGAGTTATTCCATTGTTCCCCTTTCTTCATTTTTCTTTATTATGTTACGCCTTCTATTTCCAAATTAAATTGGGTGGTAAATGTATTTATAAAACCATAGTAATTTAAACATAATTTATATGTGATGATATACCCCTTTATCTATAAGTCCCCCGCCTTAAACATTACTTAATCTTGAGATATTTCAAGAATAAACCTTGAGGATCTTTTCAGGTCTAGAGTTTTAGAGAATTAGATCATAAAACATGCATTACATCCCACATTTAAACAAAGTGGTTACAATAAAAGATAGTATTCATTTTTCCCATCAATGGAAACACATTTAAAATAAAACATGGATTCTTTCTTGACACTTCCTTGACACTATCATCATATCATGTACCATTCCCTTGACCTGTGGAAAACATTTCAAAAACATGGGATGAGCATAAACAGCTCAGTAAGGGTTATAAAAAATATGGAAAGGAAACATGAGTTCATATATACATAAGAATGAAATCATAATTTACCAATAAAACATAATCACATTAATATACCTCATGAAATCATGAATAAATTATAAAAATCATAAGACATAAAGGTAACTTGAGGAATTCATAACATTCTTACATAGCGAGTAACCCTCTTGGTTACGTTTGGAATACCCATCACAATATATTCCCTAAATCTCTTTGGAGAAACCTTAATGTTTAACTCCTTCTCATTACCTAATGCATTAGAGAGCTATATCTGGCTCACCCTCCCTTAGTTTATCACGAAACCACCCGTCTTCATAATAATTCCCAGGAACCATAACATAATCGTATCTAATAAAACATGCATAAAAGAAACATAACATTTCCACTTTTAAATCACAATATATCATTAAAACACATTTCTATAAAAACATTATGAAAACAATATTCAATACGAAAATAAAAGAAAAGTAAAAAAGGGTATTTATTTTTCTTTTAAAAAAAATGTATGGCTTGTAGAGGAATCCGAAACTCAAATAATGGTCACGACGGCGGAGAAGTCGTTGTTGCCGCATACGTACGACAAAAACATTCCATTTTGTCATTTAGTAAAACAATTTGTATAAAAAAATATTCCTTTTTGATAAACGTAAAATTCAAAGGGGTTTATACACCATATACAAGAAGGTTGTGTATAAAACAAAATATGCCTCAATGAAAGGAGATTGAGATGAAGTCCCATACAAAGAAAATATCCTTGGATTAAGGATAAATCAATTATATAATTATGTGTGACAAACGAATACACCAAATATTAGTGGATATTAAGTTTAATAAAATCAGAGGTTATTCACACATATTCATATAATGAAATATTCATGGAGTAGAAGATTATCCCAAAGAATCAAAATTGGGTTAAGAAGTTCCCTTGAAAAAATTCGACAGCCTAACAGCGTCACTTCAAAATTCATAAAAAGAGTTGATGAGAGATAAAAAGGGTATCTCATCAGTTGGACATAAAATTTATATCAATAAGGATATAGAATAACATATCCCAACATAATATTGTGTGAATTAAATGACATAACAAAAGAAGTATTTTAAAAATAGGAGGGTGAAAGGTTCCCTTACCGACTTGGATAACTTTCGAAACATACACCCCATTGAAGAAGGGACATACAATGAATATGTAAATACCCATAAATGAAATTATATTACACAAAGAGTATAACAATGGGAATCAAATACACCACTCAATGTAAATGGTGGAAAATGTTGCATAAATCTCACGTAAATAAAAGTGAGATAAAAAATCCCTTACGAAAACTCGGCAGCCAAATGAGGCCACGTAAAACTTCCAAAAATGGATTGATGAGATCAAATATGGTCTCTAATCATATTAAAATAAAAGGTAAGTAAATAAGAATATAAAACAACGTCCCCCAACATAACAAAGAGGATCTTAAAATAAGTGACATAAAGGAGAGTACTTAAAAAGAAATAGAGAGGTTAGATCTCTTACGAAAATTTGGCAGCCTAACGGCGCCACTGAAAACATCCAAAATGGATTGATGAGAGAAAATATGGTCTCTCATCATATGAACATAAAACGTACAGTAGGATTACTATAAAATAACATCCCAATAATAAGAATGATGAGCTTAAAATGAATGACATAAAAGAGTGTACTTAAAAAGAAAGAGAGGGGTAGGATCCCTTACCTCAAGTCCGACTTGTCTTGTTCGTTTTTTTATATTCCTGAATAATAATCTTTGGTAAATTTATAATTTCTTAAGTAACTCCTTTAAATATTATTATTCATTTCATATCACATATTATAATGATATAATAATTTGTTTAATAGTGTTAGTTCATATCAGTTGTTTTTGCTGATGTTTGGTACATGAGTAAAAAAAATGAATTGTTTGAAAATGAATGCCCATGTAGTTATAAGTAAATAATTTACAGAATAGTATTAATGATTAAAATATAATATATATCCAGTACATATTCATTTTATACTATTTTATAACATTTGGAGATAAAAATGAAAAGCACCATTCATGGAGACGGTCGGCCGTACGTACGCATGAACACTACTTTCATTTTTTTGTCATATTAATGGAATTAAAAATAAATGAGATATATATATATATATTATAATTCCATTATAATATATATTTTATATAGTTCACATATGTTCATTAATTTCATTCTTTATACATTCCATGTATTGCATTAACGAGTCACATAACTTGAGGGGGCGGTAGTCCACACTTCCTCATAAGAAATTATCGCATTTTCACAACATGAAAAAAATAAAGGAATGTTTTGAATATAAAATACAGAAGCATATAGTAAACATAAATACCATATATATCATTTATAAAATACTGTGACATCATAATGGAAACCTTTAATGGTGTTAAAAAAGATTGAACAATCATCGTTTCGTGAGGCAGAAAATCGCCAACCACAGAAACAATATGTTTTTTAACCATTAGACGAAGGTGTGTGTATGTGTAGCTCTAATAATTCATATAACAACATCCTACTATATTTAATATACTGGTTTTGTTACAAAATAAAATAATAAAAATATTTTAGGGGGTTGGAGAAGCAAAATAAAACATAAGAACAAAAGAGAAAACACTACCTTTAAAACGGGTAACTCTCTTTGATTTATGCTCAAAGGATTCCTTGGAAATGATTCTTCCCAAAGTGAGGCTTCAATGATGAAGAGAGGGATGTGGAGAGAGGAAATGGGCAGGTTTTTTCCGAGCCAAAGTCTTTGGAAGTGTGGGTAATGTGGAAGAGGTGGGAACCTTTTATAGGAAGAGAGGAGGGGCACTCTTGGAAAGTTATAAAATAATACTTTATTATAATATGCTTTTCGGGTTTTAAAGGTCCCAAAATTATATATTTCTATGATAAGGTTATAAGAGTTATAAATCCACCCATCCAAAAGGTTTTTGACAAGTTTAGGTCTTAGACTTTACATTATATTTTCATTTTATTTAAATCGTTAAATAATGAGGTAATCGCTGCATCATCATGGTGTCATAAATAATTTAATTTATTTAATGTCTAAAAATCATAAAAAAACAATCATTATGTATTAAATCTTTTTAGCTTTATAATGACTATTTATAGTCAAAAATATGACTTGTATAACCCCATGTAAAAATTGTTTTTGTAAAAAAACTCATGTTTGTGACATTTTTACTTTTACTTTAAATAAAAGGCATTAATGTCATTATCTTACCCAAGTGGCTCCATTGGTTCCCAAAAATCGACCCATGGGTTTTCTTGGTTGGCCATGACACATCCAATAATTGTATGACATGTTTATTGGTCATTTGAAATTATTGAAACATAATTTTTACCTTAAACTACACTAATTATCTCTAATTGCGATTAAAAACTTAAAAGTTATTATTCACCAAAAAATTAATTTAATCCCATTGAACCAAATTTTACATCCTAATGACAACCATTTATGTCGGTTATTTAAAATTCAAAACACAGAGGTGGTAAAATTTCATTTAAACGAAAAATCTGTTTTTTAAGTACCACTTAGTGGTTTTACTGTTAATCAAAAATTGAAGTTTTTCAGAAAAATACCCAAAAATCACCCTAAGATATATTTGATATTCCGAATTCAAAAATGATGTCTATTTTACAAAATTCAAAACATAGAAGTTACATTAATTAATTTGATAATTAATTCCCGCTGTTAGAGCAAATAGCGTGTTTCTATGAAACTATAAGTATCAAAAGATTAACACTTGTTTAAGTCCAATTTCAAAGTAAAATTACTTCCAATGACCACTATTTGATTAAATGGTAAAAATATATTCTAATTAAACTTTAAAACCAATACAAAAGATAATCTAATCATATAAATAATTTATATTACAAATGTTTTGAATTAAAATACAACATTTTTCATTATTTATTAAAAAAATGAACTTTATTGGAAAAATACCAAAAATTTACACAAAGTAAATTTTGATTTTCCGATTCTAAAGAATAATTTTATTTTGTCATATATAACACATTAAATTGTCAAAAAGGGGATTTAAAAGTGGTTCCCCATCAAAAGGCAGTTAATCGACCTTTTAATGAATATTAGAATGTTTACGCTTAAAATTAGATTCATTCGCATTTTTAATCCTCTAACATTTGTTGTAAAGAGTAAAACTATTTGACAAACATATATAATCATTGTGTAGTTAGTTCTGTTCATTCCTCCCATTACAACATCTAGGCGTTAACTACCATTTATAATAATATTATTTTATTATTAGAGTGCAACGTTTGATTCCCATGGTACTCATTGTTGCGTATTGGGTACACCATCAAGCATAGAGTCCCCTTTAAAGTAATATTAATATTTTATTCACAAATATGGATAAATGTGAAAATTTCATATTCTTTATTTACCTGGGGTGTTACATCCTTCCCCCCTTTTGGGAATTGCGTCCTCGCAATTTTAAAATTGGGCTTGGAAACATCATTTAAAATCCCACATCGGAACAAGAGTCAGTAAAAAATCACATTAAAATAAAGAAACAGAAGTACAAAGGTCACCAGAGTTAACCCATACTAGGATTCCATGTAGGAAAACATGTATATGGAGGAAAAAACAAAGGGGAATGTTCTAAGGGAGAGTGATAGGAAACCTTTTTAGGAGAAAGTTAACCACAAGATAATCACATATTCGTGGTGGGTTAAACGGTATTCGATTCCCCCGTAGGAAAAGTTAATAGACAAAATTTTTTGGTTTATGTTACTTTTCATTGAGGAATTTATTTTTGATCTTAAGGAAACATACTTACTTTCCATTTCGACTTTCAAATTTTACTAGATTTTTTACACAAACTCGTACTTTCCCCAAATGATGAGTATTTAGGAAGATTTGTTTACATTAAGCGAACTATAATCAACTACTATAGAATCACCTAATCCACTAAAGATAATTATATACTTCCAATGTATTTATACCTTAACCAAAACTAAATCCTAAAAGGTTAGTATGAGATCAGATAATAAACAAAAAGGATAAAAAATCTATTCTTAATCTCGAAAATTTGTTAAACAATAACCAAAGTTCAACAAAGACCATTCAATAAACAATTTGTCCATAAAATTCTTCAAAGTAGACCAAACTAATATTGAAACCCAAATATTTTAAGGATTTAATCACATAGTCTTCCAAGGTACAAATTAACATTTATCTCCAAATAACATCAGTTTCTCTTAAAGTCTCAAATTTAAAAGTAATTAACCTAATCCCTTATCCTCCATGATAGGTTAATAATTTCCATAGATAACCCAAAATAAACTTACTCTTAATTCATAAAATCATCTAACTAAAAAGAATAAGTTATACTAAACAGGGACTTCATGTTGTCTAGTGGTAAGCGATAAATACCATTCGCACTTTGATTGTGGGTTCTATTCCCACAGCTTTGTCCGACGCAACGGGTTGTCACACGGTGTGCGTGTTGTCCTTTTTATAAAACAACAAAAATAACCCTAACATGTTTTAACCTCAATATTATCCGTATACCTCTCATTTTCATCCAAATTCGTTACGATCTCAACATCTTAATTCTTGAAGTCTTATTTCACCACCATAAGATAAAATAAAACGATTACCAAAATGAATAACATCATACCTTGATTATGGCGTCCACTCCATTTCATCGTCATCTTTCTCACATAGGTAGAAGTCCCATGCATTACAACAATGATTTATAGATCCTTAAAAATCATTTTCTTCCTCCATCCAAATACACCTTGTACAACATGGGTCATATGGGTGTTCACAGAAAACAGTTTTGGAAAATAATCATGTATGACATATAATTCCAAAACATCTGATAAAACATGATTTCTATAAAATAGTCGGGCAGAATTTGAGTTGAAACATTCTATTATTGGTCCTTTTAAAATACCATAAGTTTGTACTGAGAGACTATATTTTAAAAGAAAATATAAATAGGTTTTTCAAGGGTCTCCTTCCTCAGAACCATTTTTAAAATCATAATATGCTTTAAATTCATGTGATAAAGTAAAATATTTGAAAATACCTTGATAATATTTACCTTTATGGAAAATATGATAATATTGTGAAAATATTATTTTTTTAAATAAAACCCATGATCCACGATGAAAACGAGGTATAGTGGAGGTGTTTGATATCTCAAACAACTGCTTTCAAGTGATTTGTATTCTAGAAAAAGTTTCACAATCATCCGAACATAACTTTGAAATAATTATTACAAGCATGTCATTAGGAAGAGATAAGAATGCCATTTGAGATCCTTCTCCTTCCATTCGAAACAGACTTTACTTGACCTGAAAAAAGTTATAGAACAAGGATTTAACTGAAATAATAGATATAGGGACTAATCATGTGTCTAAAAAAAACTCATAATCCCTAAAGTTGTCTAAACCGACCTCTGATACCAACTATAAGGCCCCAACCTTAAACATTACTTAATATTGATATATTTCAAGAATACACCTTAAGGATCTTTTGAGGTTTAGAGTTTTAGACAATTAGATCATAAAACATGCATTACATCCCACATTTAAACAAAGTGGTTACAATAAAAGATAGTATTCGTTTTTTCCATGAACGGAAACATATTTAAAATAAAACATGGATTATTTCTTGACACTTCCTTGACACTATCATCATATCACGTACCATTCCTGTGACCTGTGGAAAACATTTCAAAAACATGGGATGAGCGTAAAAAGCTCAGTAAGGGTTATAAAAAATATGGAACGGAAACATGAGTTCATATATACATAAGAATGAAATCATACTTTACCCATAAAACATAAGAAATTTAACATACCTCATCAAATCATGAATAAATAATAGAAATCATAAGACATAAAGGTAACTTGAGGCATTCATAAAATTCTTACGTAGGGAGTAACCCTCTTCATTACATTTGGAATACCCATCACACTATATTCCCTAAATCTCTTCAGATAAACCTTAACATTTAACTCCTTCATGTTACCCAATGCATTGGAGAGCTATACCGGGCTCACCCGCCCTTAGTTTATCACGGAACCACCCGTCTTCATAATAATTCCCAAGAACCATAACATAATATTATCTCATAAAACATGAATAAAGGAAACATAACATTTCCACTTTTCAATCACAAGATATCAATACAACACACTGATATAAAAACATTATGAAAACCATTTTCAATACCAAACTAAATGAAAAGTAAAACAGGTTATTTATTTTTCTTTTAAAAAAAGTGTATGGCTTGTAGAGGAAGCCGAAACTCAAATAATGGTCACGGCGGCGGAGATGTCATTGTCACCACATACGTACGACAAAAACGTTCCCTTTTTACGTTTAGTGAAAAGGTTCGTATAAAAAAGATTCCTTTTGGATAAACATAAAATTCAAAGGGGTTTATACACCGTATAAAATAAGGTTGTGTATAAAACAAAATATGCCTCAATGAAAAGAGATTGAGACGTAGTCCCATATAAAGACGGTATCCTTGGATTAAGGATAAATAAATTACATAATTATGTGTGACAAACGAATACACAAAATATAAGTGGATATTAAGTGTAAAAAAATCAGAGGATGTTAACACATATTCATAGAATAACATATTCAAGGAGTACAAGTTTATTCCAAAGAATCAAAATTGGGATAACAAGTTCCCTTGCAAAAATTCGACAGCCTAATAGCGTCACTTCAAAATTCAGAAAAAGAGTTGATGAGAGATTAAAGGGTATCTCATCAGTTGGACAGAAAATTTACATCAATAACGATATAGAATAACATATCCCAACATAATAGTATGTGAATTAAATGACAAAATAAAAGAAGTTTTTTAAAAAGAAGAGGGTGAATGGTTCCCTTACCGACTTGGGTAACATTCGAAATATACACCCCAATGAAGAAGGGCCATACAATGAATATGTAAATACCCATAAATAAAATAATATTACACAAAGAGTATAATAATGGAATGTACATACACCACTCAAAGTAAATGGTGGCAAATGTTGCATAAATCTCACGGAACTAAAAGTGAGATGAAAAATCCCTTATGAAAACTCGGCAACCTAACGGCACCACTTAAAACTTCCAAAAACGGATTGATGAGATCAAATAGGGTCTCTAATTATATTAAAATAAAATGTAAAGTCAGAGGAATATAAAACAACGTCCCCCAACATAAAAAAGTGGAGCTTAAAATAAGTGACATAAATGAGAGTACTTAAAAAGAAAGAGAGAGGTTAGATCTCTTATGAAAATTCGGCAGCCTAACGGCGCCACTCAAAACGTCCAAAATGGATTGATGAGAGAAAATAGGGTCTCTAATCATATGCACATAACAATTACAATAGTATTAATATAAAATAACATCACAATCATATGAAAGATGAGCTTAAAAGGAATGACATAAAAGAGTGTACTTAAAAAGAAAGAGAGGGGTAGGATCCCTTACCTCAAGTCCGACTTGTCTTGTTCATTTATTTATATTCCTGAATAAAAAACATTGGTAAATTTATAATTTTTAAGGACCTCCTTTAAATATTATTATTCAGTTCACATCACATATTATAATGTTATAATAATTTGTTCAATTATGCTAGTTCATATCAGATGTTTTTGCCGATGTTTGGTACATGAGTAAAAAAATGAACTTGTTTGAAAATGATTTTCCATGTTGTCATAAGTAAATCATTTACAGAATAGTATTAAGGATTAAAATATCATATATTCCAGTACATATTAATTTTATACTATTCCATAACATTTGGAGAAAAAAATGAAAAGCACCGTTCATGGATACGGTAAGCCGTACGTATGCATGAACGCTACTTTCATTTTTTTGTCATATTAACGGAATTAAAAATAATTGAGATATATATATATATATTATAATTCCATTATAATATATATGTTATATATGTCACATATTTTCATTAATTTCATTCTTTATACATTCCATGTATTGCATTAACGATTCACATCACTTGAGGGGGCGGTAGTCCACACTTCCTCATATGAAATTATCGCATTTGCACAACATGAAAAAAATAAAGGTATGTTTTCAATATAAAATACAGAAGAATATAGTAAACATAAATACCATATATATCATATATTAAATACAATGACATCATAATGTCCACCTTTAACGGTGTTAAAAGAATATTTAACAATCATCGTTTCGTGAGGCAGAAAATCGCCAACCACAGAAACAGTATGGTCTTTAACCATTAGACGAAGATGTGTGTAAGTGTAGCTCGAATAATTCAAATAAAAACATCCTAGTATACTGAAGAAACTTGTTTTGTTACAAAATAAAATAATAAAAATAGTTTAGGGGGTTGGAGATGAAAAATAAAACATAAGAACACAAGAGAAAACACTACCTTTATAACGGGTAACTCTCTTTGATTTAAGCTCAAAGGCTTCCTTGGAAAGGATTATGCCCAAAGTGAGGCTTCAATGATGAATAGAGAGATGTGGAGAGATGAAATTGTCAGGGTTTTTCCGAGCCAAAGGCTTTGTGAGTGTTGGTATGGTGGTAGAGGTGGGGGCCTTTTATAAGAGGAGAGGAGGGGCACTCTTGGAAAGTTATAAAAGAATACATTATTATAATATGCTTTTTGGATTTTAAAGGTCCCAAAATTATATATTTCAAGAATAAGGTTATAAGAATTCTAAATCCACCTATCTAATATTTTTTACAAGTTACAATATTAGATTTTACATTATATTTTCATTTTATTTAAATTGTTAAATAATGAGGTAATCGCTGCATCATCGTGGTTTCATAAATAATATAATTTATTTAATGTCTAAAAATAATAAAAAAAACTATCATGATGTATTAAATTGTTTTAGCTTTCTAATGACTCTTTATAGTCAAAAATATGACTTGTATAACCCCATGTAAAAAATGGTTTTGTAAAACTACTCATGTTTGTGACATATTTACTTTTACTTTAAATAAAAGGCATTAATGTCATTATCTTACCCAAGTGGCTCCATGGGGTCCCAAAAATCGACCCATGGGTTTTCATGGTCGTCCATGACACATTAAATGAGGGTATGACATGTGTCTAGGCCATTTCATATTATTAAAACATTATTTTTACCTTAAACTACACTAATTATCTCTAATCGTGATTAAAAACATAAAAGTTACTATTCACCAAAAAAATTATTTTAATCCCATTGAACAAAATTTTACTTCCTAATGATAACCATGTATGTCGGATTTTTGATATTTAAAACACAGAGGTGTTAAAATTTCATTTAAACAAAAAATCAGTTTTTTAAGTACCACTAAGTGGTTTCACTATTCATCAAAAATTGATGTTTTTCAGAAAAATACCAAAACTTCATCCTAAGATATATTCGATATTCTGAATTCAAAAATGATGTCTATTTTACAAAATTCAAAACATATCAGTTAAATTAATTAATTTAATAATTAATTCCTGCTTTCATAGAAAATACCGTGTTTTTATGAAACAATTAGTATCAAAAGATTGACACTAGTTTAAGTCCAATTTCAAAGTGAAATTAATTCAAATGACCACTATTGGATTAAATGGTAAAAATATATTCTAATTGAACTTTAAAACAAATTCAAAAGATAATATAATCATATAAATAAATTAGAGTTAAATATGTTTTGAATTAAAATACAACATTTTTCACTATTCATTAAAAAATGAACTTTATCAGAAAAATACAAAAAATTTACACAAAGTAAATTTTGATGTCCCGATTCTAAAGAATAATTTTATTTTGTCAAATATAACACATAAAATTTTCAAAAAGTGGATTTAAAAGAGGTTCGCCATCGAAAGGCGGTTAATCGACCTTTTAAATAATATTAGAATGTTTACGCTTAAAATTGGATTCATTCGCATTTTTAATCCTCTATCATTAATTGTAAAGAGTAAAAATATTTGACAAACATATATAATCATTTTGTAGTTAGTTCTGTTTATTCCCGCCATTACAACGTCTAACCGTTAACTACCATTTAAAATAATATTATTTTATTATTAGAGTGCAACGTAAGATTTCCAAGAAACTCGTTGTTGCATATTGGGTATTCCATCGAACAAATAGTCCCCTTTAAAATAATATTAATATTTTATTCACAAATATGGATAAATGTGAAATTGTCATATTCTTTATTTACAAGGGGTGTTACATTATCTATCATAACCCATTTTTATGAAATTTTATGTCACGTCGTTATGATGCCAAAATTTAACCATGAATTTCTATTCCAAAACAATTCTGTAGTGAATACCATACCCATTACCTATCAAAGGAGTTAAATTTTATGAATAATTAGATTTTTTGAGAACATAAATGTAATTATTCAACACTCCTTGATCATGTTATTAATTATGACGATTAATGAATCCATATTTTATAATCTATGTGGGACAAAAAACCCCGAGAATGAAATGAACGTGGTAGGTGAGCCTAAAAATTATTTAATTCCACTGCATTGGGTAGTGATTAGTGTCACAATATGTCACATTTGGACAAGGGATTACATGATTACATTATGGGACATTCTCCACTATGATGTCTTGGTAGTTTATCCTTGATATATGATTCAATGTTTTAAGTAGATTACCCATTTCCATGTTATGAATATAATGCAATATTATGATATATGAATTATTTTCCTTCATTAATCATTGATATTCCATTATTAACATGTATAACTACTATTATTTTATCCCATTTTTACTCCATTTTTATGATTTATATTTCACCCCTTTATTATTTATTTTTTCCATTATATCCCATGAAAATTTATGCTCATGCATGTTAATGATGTTTTTAGTTGAGATATTTCTTTTCATGATTAAAGTTACAATGTAATGTACCTAATTCCCAAAGACAATAGACTATTTGATTTTCATGATGAATTAAGTGTAATTTTATATAATTAAATAATTTATAAATGTAATAAAATTAATACGGTTTTATAATTTATAAACCGAGATATCCCTAAATAAATAGATACAGGGGTGGTAGTCCTCTACTTCATGTAGTATTTTCTCTTTATAAAAATGGGTATTTATAATTGGATGATGACTATGTCACCAAGCGGAAATGGTTCTAGTTATATTAACGTGAGACCTTTGATTTTTTCCGATTTAAGATATATTTCATTGGTATATTATGATGGATTCATAGAGATAATGTGTAGGCATAATGTTATTGGGGTTTAGTGATTATTGGTGAGAGGCATGTATGTTGAGGAAGTTATATGGAACATCCTCCTAAGGACATATTTGAGTCTCTATATACTCTTTGATTGGGAGATGTACCTTGGGCTATGATCTGGAATGATAGAAATGGTATCCATAAAATTTATGCATATAGATATATCAATTAGGATATGTTTGTAACACCATATTATTTTTTGAAATATATCTATTTATGCAATTTTAATTTCATTGATAGCTTGTTTTGCACCCCATTCTAGTTTTGAATAAACTATTATATACTATTTAATAATTAATATTTGATGTGATATTTAACTCTTAGTCATTATATTACAAGTTATTAATATAACTACATAAATTATTAAGTTATATTGTATACACTTGTATAGAATCTGTCAATTAGTTATCAATTGAAATAAAAAAGTGATGTTTTTATAAAAAGAAACTTCTATGCAAGCAATGTGATATTATTTTAATAAATTATTTTATTAAATATTTATTAATTATATTAAGGAAAATTATATTCTATAGATTCAATTAAACATTTAAATATTCATATAATGGTTTTTTTCTAGACATGGTATAAGAATAAATCTTCATTGTTACCTAAAACAAATTTTTTTAAAGTGTTCATTGAATTTTTAATTCTTATTTTAAAAATGATATTCTACCATTATAGTAATATATTATTTAAAATGTATTCAATGTTTTTAATTTTTATATTTATGTTTTATAAATAGACACCTTTTTATATTATTCATTATGAATAGTAAATATGGTAAAATTTACCTCCTCTGTAAATTGTAAAATTGGATAAAAATGATGAAACTGTAGAGTAAGGAATAAAAATCCTCAGTAAACATTATTATATTTCAATGAAACACATTATCTATCCTAACACATTAATAAATTATAAAAAATTGAAATTTTTGTTTAATTATTTTGATAAAAACCATTATATTAAATTAAGTAAATGAAAATTCTCAAACGTCAGTGCCTGGAATTTAATTTCTATTAAATTTTAAAATTTAGTTAAGAATATTTTATGAATGAATATAAATGATTAATTTGAACATATTTAATTTATTGTTATTATTATTCCAATTTATTTTTTATTTTTAGTTGATGAATAAATATATTAAATTCTCATACAATGCTTTGATAGTTCTTGTCCATGTAGTAGTAAATCAAATTGAATGATTTGAAAAAAACAAAGTAAAATCTAATGGATTAAATATTTTTTCACATGAATATTATTAATATTAATAATTAAAAATTTATGTTTAATGCATTTAGATTAGTATATCATACATTCCTTTTTGCATCAAAGTCAAAACATTTGAATAGTTATTAAAACGAAATAACCTGAATTTTATGATAAATAATTTATTAATAAATTATTTAAAACTATTTTAAATATTAAAATATTATATTTTGGATGGTATGTGGTCTACAATTACATACATTTACCATTTTTGAGATAAATGATAACATTGATATATATTTATATGTCGATAGTTTTCAGCTATTTACCATGGTTTAGGTTGAAATAAGTTGATGATGGAGTCAAACTAAATAAATAACTCTATAATTAAATATAACCCTATATAAATTTTACGAGTTAAAATAAATTAAATTGTATCATGTCTTATCATCACTATTTTTTTCCCTTGGTTTCCCTTTCCCATGAATAATTATTCATTATATTTAAATATTTTATGTAATTTGAGTCTGGTCCTTTTATCACTATAAAGTTACATTGTATATCATATATTATTCACATAACCATGATCCACATTTCTTGGAAAACCCTATGAAAAAAACTTATCAACATCATTATCCATGTCATTCATTATTTTTCTCTTCAAAAGACCATACATACGATCAATAATAATATTCACAAAAAAGGTGTAGCAACCCCATCCTTATTAACTCGGAGTCAATGCCTAATTCGTTACATTGGGACTACATACAAGAAATCACATCCCAATGGAATGAATATTTTAATATCCTTGGTAAACTAGATTCATTATTTAAATTCATAATAGATATTAAAACATAAAACCAATAATTAATTTTATTTTATAATTCCATTATTCCAGGTAGCATATCCCTACAAATCATTCACAAAACATTTCTATGTATCCTTTAGAAGATAAAACAGAAATAATGGGTGAACACAAGTGCTCAGTAGTGGTAATATTATAGGGTATTCTATGAATAAATATTAAGTAATAAAAATGGAATGATAGAGAACAGAAACACGTTCCATTTAATCAATAACATGAGTATAATATGGATGAAATAAATTATTATCAAATAAATACAAAATAATAATAATATGAGTTTGAAATATTAAACATGGTTATTATTACTATTCAAATCATCACATTTATTATAAATAACTAAATTCATAATTATGGAATTCATGATATCCAAAATCTAAAACACACCATTGAGGCCTTGTTCCAAAGCATCTAAATAAATGTGCAAGGCCTTAGCCAAAACCATACTAGTTTGTCTGATGAGATCTTCTAATGAATCTAAGAGATAAAGAGGGAATCACCCATCTCAATATATGTTTAAATATTTCATAATATTAATGAATTGAAAAATAATCATAATTCATATTTGAATTGAAAAACTAACATATGAAATGTTAATACTAACCCCTGTCGATAAACATAATCATAAAAAATCCAATGTAAATTTGTTAATGGAAATAAAATATTAAAAAACGATTAAAACTGATCATAAACAATCTAGAGAAATGATAATTATATAATAATTATAATATATCCTTATTGTATCCTAAGTAAAATATATATTTTACGTTGTTGATGAATATAATTACCACAAAATGATCTTTAAAATAATTTTTGTGAAAAATTTGAATTTCCATTTGAGAATAAATTTTAATAAAAAAAGATTAAAAAAAAATTGAAACTATTTTTCATTTCAAATAACCCCTAAAACATGTAAAATAATAACAAAAACATTCATTGGGCATAATTCTGGAAAATTCCATTCATGTCGTACATGTGAAAACAATGATTTTTTACACTTTTTTTTGTAAAATCCAAACAGAATTTTTTTCTATAAGAAATGATGAATACATTGAAAAAATTATATGAGAAATAATATTTTATAAATATTTTATAAATAATATTTAATTGGTTTTTAAAAAAAAATTCTTTTGAAAACATGGGTTTTGCCGAAGATTGATTTTTGACAGATGTTAGAAATAAATTAATATTTTCATAAAAATATTTTCAGATGAATTTTAACTAACAATTACTCGTAAATGGTTCAATTTTATGGAAAATATCATTAAAAGGTGAATAAAATATAATTATTTTAATATAGAAATAACATATAATTCCCCCAAGTGAGATATAAACAAAAATTTTGTTGATTAATGATTAGATTGTAAAATAAACCATTAATACATTAGTATCTTCCATGTTGTAAGCCCTATAAGATAATTAACATCAAATAGATCATTAATTACCATGAATAAAAATATATTAACGAATTATCATATTAAAGGGGGCAGTATATAAACCACATAAAGTAAATAATTGGTGAATATGACATATGTCTCACAAATGTAGTGGTGAGGCAATAAACCTTTAGTTCTTGTCCACTTTATTTTTAATGTGTCTATATCACCAATATAAAGGTATAGATAATGTTATTATTTTTTACTATGACCATAATTACATTTATAATATCATATATGATCATATTATTACATTTTACAACCCATTTGTTAATAATATTTCATTATTTTCATTGTTTTATGTGTTAATTCCTATTTATTCTCATGTTCATTTCTTCATTACTCTTATGGTTCATGGGAATAGGATATATATATATATATCATATTATAAATGATAATAATGTTATAAATATCATGTTTAATAAATATATTTATTTATTTATTTATTTAAAACCATGTATTAGATTCGTTCATAGAAAATGAATCACATCTCTTCTTATACATAGATGGTTATATATATTCATGAGAAAAAATATCATTATCATATAATGAGAAAGTGATATGAATGGGGTTTTATTTTATATTTATGGATAAATATAATATAAAATGTATCATAAATAATAATTAATTTTATCCTTATTATAATCCAAGATATCGATAATGCAGAAGAGAAAAATGAATCACATTTCATTGTGAGGTGGTAGTCCTTCATAAAAACAAGCGAAATTATCATATACCTCACATAATGGAATGAAATATAGTATATGTGAAATGATAAGTCTAGAATTATTATAATAAAAAAATTTATATAAATAAATTAAGTAAATCACTGCATACATACTTGAATTCTAGTGGTGGAAAATGAATAACATCATTTCATGTGGTGGTTGTCCTCCGTACACTTTTATTATTATTCCCTAAAATCTTTGATGGTGTAGAATACTGATACATATCATAATATAAACATAAAAATAATATCATCATATTTATGATACTTATCTTATTGTATCATCATGGTTAAAATATAATTGAATGGGGTGGGGGAAGAAATAATATAAAAATCTCCGTTAGGGATATTACCTCTTCTTCAGGAAACACTTTTAGTTCGTCGGAAAACTCTATTATTTGTTGGATATTTCCCCAAAAATGAAATCTAGAATTTTATTATGCATGTATGTTAGTTATTTGTCTATGTATTAGATGAAACAATTAATTTTTTTATTTGTAAAGTGAATGGGAGAGGTGTGGCCTTCTATAAGTTAGGTGTGTTGCACAATTGTAATTTTTGAAAATAAAAAGGTGTAACCTTATTTTTTACAAGTCACAAGGATTAAAAATGGGCCCATATCGAAACTAAAATATATTATGTCGACATATGGAAATAAAATATGTTCTTGATAATTTTTCATGTCATATTTATCAATCATCAGTTCAATTTAACCCCCTAGTAAACAAATTTTTACTTTAAACGTGGTAAAAAAGGATAATTATTTTATTATTCATTGGGACAAAAAATTATGTTTATATTTTTATATAATATATATTATTAATATTATAAATATTTAATGAATTTTTTAAAATTACATTAAAAAAATTGGAATATATAAACTCAAAATTAATCATACTAAGATGAAGATATATTAGGTTTTCAATGAAAAAGTATTCATAAGACTTCAAAGATTTGATATAAAAATTAATTTTGAAATATTTTTGAATAAAATAAATGGGATTAAATGATAAATAATTTAACATATTTTACTTGAAAACCAATTTAAAATATATTTTATCATTAAAAAAAATTTATCATTATAAATAATTTAAACAAGAAGCTGATTTTTAATTAAAAATGAGTATTTTTTACAATTCCTCCAAAAATGATACTTTTTCATAATTTAAAAAAACGTGCCTAAAATAATTTTATTGTGATTATTTAAATAAGGACTTTTATTTTGGAATATCAATTTTCTAAAATTTTTAAAAATTAATTTTAACATAACTGTCTATGATGTGAGAATCCCTTTTCCTTGAAAAATATAGGTTTCGAGAAAACATTTCTTTTACTTTCAATTGATTCTTATATTTATAATCAATCAATCAATAACCATTAAATTTATTTTATTAATTTTAAAATCATATATTTTTTATAATTTATTTATTACAATTCATACCCCCAATATAACATCTAGGTGATTATTGTTTTGTTTGAATGATAATATTCTAATATAGTATCTTGTTTCATTCGAACCCTGTATTGTGTGCATTATGAGATATCAATGATATTGAACTTATTTAAAATTAAATATTTCATAATTTCTCATGATGATATAATCTCTTCTAAACAGGGTGTTTTTTCATATAAAATTTCAAACATTATGTTTCTATTTTAAAAATATCAGGCTATTACATTCTCCCAAACAAAACAAATAAGAACCTCAAAATTTTATAATGATCTCGACAATAAAGGGATTAAATTTTTAAAATACCTTCTTTGAAAATCCAAATAATAAATTTTTTTAATAAAACAAACTCTTAAAAAGAGAAAAATTATTTATAAAGGTCATATGGAATAATACATAACTTGGTTTTTAAATAGGGGAATGATTATGGGAAATGAAGAAATTGAAAAGGAATAGAATACTAAAGTCCATAGTTTAATAAAGTGTGATACAAATCATTACTCACAAGAATGGGGGTGTTACTGATAACCTTGAAAACCATAAAACAACAAATTTTTTAATAGTTAAGGGTTAATTTGATTAATCATAAATGAAGGAACTATAGTAATTTTGTTCAATATCCTTTTCATATAGTATAGGAATTCCAATACTATATAAATAAACAATATATAATAATATACATAAATGATATCTATCCATTTCATTGGAATAATTTCTTCTTATGTTTTTGATTCTGTCATTTTCCACGTCAATTCATACCACAAGAAAGAAATATCAAAAATTAATTTCTTATTCCTATAGAAAATAAATTAAAAATTGATAGATCATGAGATCCAACAAATATGGAAAATCCATTCCTTTTTTTGTAAATATTTTAAAAAATTCAAATATGGATATCACAAGGTATCTAATATAATACATTATTATCTAACATTGAACAGTTACACTACTGGTACAATATTAACGTTTACCTATTAAATCGTTTAACTAAAATCAATGGCATATTATCCTTGAAATCAAGTGGGTCAGTGATAGGAACTAAACCCTTATCATCCTTTGGTTGTGGGTTGATGCCCCATGACCTTTCTTGATGTAGCAGGGTATCACCCAATTTCAAGGATATCCTTTTTCAAAAATAATTTTAATGTTATTCCTATAATGTTACCAAATTATAGTATCTAATATTTTCCTCACAATAATTATTTTGATATACCATTAAACATACAGATGTCTTTCTAAAAACCTCCTTGTCATTATTACCTCACCATCAAGAACATATTAAGTGTTTTCCTCCCTCATTAATGTTATTTAAAATATGTTTAACATTCCAATGAATCAATTTTCTTATTACCATTGAACATATAATTTCAAATCGTTATATAAATAATATTTTTGTACAACCCTTATGATATTTATAGTCATTAATAACATTGAAGAAAATAATATAATAACATAATTCATCAATCCAATCATAGGAAAATAAATCATTCATATTCATCAATAGTACTTTCATAAGATTTACATTGATCGATTAGCTTATTTGGATGTATATTCCTTTGATGCTTAGAGAATTAACTTTTGTAGTGAACCATCTATTTATAGATAAATTAAAAAAATTTGGAGATTTCTATCATGGACTATTAATTATGAGCATAGTTTTCTTTCTCTCCACACATGTAGAACACTATTATTCCCTTTATGAAATTATGAGGGGGTTTATTTCAACAATTATCACATGTGCGAAAACCCTTTGTTCCATTTTCAACTTATATTTATTTTATTTAACATCCTCTTCTTTTATTTCTTCCCTTTGAATCCATATTACACATAGAGTTAATTTTTTTTCTTGATAGCACAAGATATTATATCCTCATGTGATGAGAATGTTTTGGACACTATTTTTCATTAAAGGATAGACAATGCTAACAAAATAAGTGATAATTATTACTCTTTTCATTACATAAATGGATTAATAACCCATTCCCTCAACTAGGATATATTTATAAATTTTGAAATACACAATATTAGATAATAACATTTTGAATCAAAATTTATCATCCCAAAACATTTTAAAAATTAATTTAAACTAGAAATTGTTTCATAGAAAATATCTTAATCATAAACATGGTTCCATTAGTGATATCCTTATTTTCAAATCAACCGTAATGGTTCGTAATAAAAATGTGAATTATCCTAAGCTTACCCTCTGGGATTGTCGAACCAAGTTCATAGTAAGTCCTATTTTCATGGACTTGATGACGATCATGACATTCCTAATGCACCCTTTTTAGAGATATTACCCCAACATACATATGTTCCAAAACCATATTCACTTGTAGTATCAATAACAATATGAAATTCTTAGAAAGAGTACATAAAATCATCAATACCGAAAAACTAATATGTTATTCTATTCTAATCCTCATATTATATTACAGGTTTGTGTTCTATAATTTATTTTTTCCATTATATAGTTAATGTTATATCTACTAATCATCTTATAATACCAACTATAGAGACCCTTACCTTAGAGATGGAAATATATTGTCTAAATTATTACATTGGCACTAGATACAATCAGTCGCATACCAAATGATTGATTATCTTAGTATTTTTGGTAAACTTGATACATAATTTAAAATCACAATACATTTTAAAAAATAAAATACACAAATAATTTTATTTAATAATGTAATTATTACCCTCATCACATCCATTCATATCTATCATATCACACATCCTCTGATCATTGGAGAAGTAAGTTATATGAATCCGGTGATATCCTATTAAAATTGAGGTTATGATTACACTAAATGATGTTAATAATTATTTCATAATTAATATTATAGTGTATATATCTCAAACACGTTATATTTAATCATTAAATTTAGAATAGTATGGAAGTATAAAATGGTAAACAAATAATTCCATCAAAATAACCAAACATGCATGAAAAAATTATTTGTAATACTATAACTAATATAATAATCTCATGGAATATAATAAATGAATTAACAATAGTGGAATTGATATTATTGCACTTCAAAAAAATCATCAAGGCCATGTTTCAAGATATATTAAAAAATGGCTCTGGCTTCAAAAAAACCTAATATAGTTTGTCTCATTAGACCTACCGATGAATCAAGGGGATATATTTGGCCTTATACATCAATTACACTGTCCAATTCATTCTTCATGTGAATGGTGTGAAACCTAAACAATAGAAACATTCACATTAAAAAACAAATATACGAAATTTCAATATTTATCCCAATCAATAAACATAATCAGAAACCAACTATTGTATAGTGGTAATTTGTAATATAATTTTAAATACAATGTCAAATTGATCATAAATTATCTAGATAAATAATAAGGATATAATCCATACACAAAATCCTTTATGAGTTAGATGTAAAATAGGGTGTTCATGATGTTGATGTATATAAATACCCTTAAAAGATCATTAAAAAATTATTAAGACAAATAATCATTAAACATTGAGAAACATATTTTAAAACAAAGACTTCCCAAATTATTTTGAATTTAATTATCATTAAAAATAAAGATTTAAAATATTTAAAATGAACATTAAAACATTTACTATTCATGAGAGTATAAAATTATATTAATGCCATACATTTCAAAATAAAGGTATTTTTCATATTTTCGATAAAAAAACAAATGAGGATTATATTTAAAATAGGGAAAATAATAAATTAATAAAATATTTAAAAAGTAAACATTGGGAAAACTAATTTAATAAATTTGTCTAAAAATTTAATGAAAAATTTTAAAAACATATTTTAAAATTATTGGGGTTTTTATAGAAAAGGATTTCTATAAAAAGAGATAAATAAGGTTGGGTTTTATCAAAATCGTTTTCTCAATAATTTTATCTACCAAATAGTGGAAATATTGTAATATTACATAAAAATGCTAAGTAAAAAACATATATTAATAAAATTTATTTAATTTAAGATAGAAATATCAAATAAATCCCATATGGGTGACATAAATAATAACAATCCGGAATAATTATGTGAATGTGAAATAAAACCTTTCCACTATGGTAACATTGAATCATAATCCACATATAATAAATGTCATGCATTGAAACATAAAATTATAGGAATATATATTGATTCATGATATATGATATCAATGGGAAGAATATACTCTACAAAAAAGAAATAATTTCTTGAATATGGAATATATATCATTGAAGAAAACGTGAGACAAGAAACCCATACCACTACTTTAATTTCCATAATTAATGTTTGAAAAACATTTATTATGTTTTTGTGCATGTTATTAATTTATACAGAAAGAATAGTCAAACTTATAATATCATATATTGGCACGAACCAAATCTTGTTTCCACTAAAAACAACACCAAAACGAATCTGGATTTTTCAAACCAAAAAATCTCTTAGAAAAAATAAGAACTAAATTAAATTTTTGAAAAAAACACACCAAGACTATTACAAAGGTAAAAAACCAAGAGGAAATAGACTATGAAACCTCATGTAAAGGGGCACCAACCTCATGCCATCTCCACAAGACTTCATCACAAAGGACCTGCATAAAACTCGAACCACTGGAACTAAAAACTCTACCCAACCAGCGACAATAAAATATAACCATATCTTCTTACATAAAATGTTGTAAGTATGGTGTGATACATTTCCTAGTATAATACCACCACTAATAGATTCTATGTGATCAACATTCAAAGATGAAAATATTTCAAGTTTTCATAAACATGAAATTATAGTTACAATTTCTGAAAGATGTAACTTAAAAATTAAAACGGTTTTCAAGTGGGATATCATTAAGAAAAAAATTTAAAAATAATTTAAACAATAATTAAATTTCCAGCCAACCATATTGTATGCCGAATGTAATCACAAATTAACTAATGAGTACACGAAATAGGAAATAACCCCTAGGCACTAGCTTGTAGAGGGTCCCAGAAACCACGTATCTCAATGAGAGTAACCATCACAAATATGTATTCTCATGCACGAGAAACTAGTAGGGATAATACATATAACCTAGTTGTCCCCAATAATCATCATCGTAGTTTAGATAGAGTTGTAAGTTTCAATCTTTCTATGTGAAACTGAGGCCAAACCCCAGGGATTCATTAGCATACTAGTACACGTCCACCCACATAGATACCCAAGTTTTCCCCTTCTTCTCAAAAAATTTCAACAAGTCAAGAAATATACATTGTGGACGAAATATCATTTACACATCAATAATTTAAAAAAAACTCACATGTATTCCACACAAGTCACAAAATCCCACTATTAATTCAATTTGATTTTGAAATCCGACTCACACTAAAATAGACCACAAAACTTTTCATATTTCTTTAACACTTCTAGTAATCAAATAATAAATTTTATAAAACCATTCCCTGGTATTAAAAATCACATAACAGCCCACTAACAAGTTACATAATACCATTTTCATAACCAAAATCCATTTTTGACATCACACTCACACAAAACATCACACATCACTTTCACATCTCTTACACACTTTAGTAAATCTATCAAACATTTTTGTAAAACATTTACAAGATGGAACACATCCCAAAACAACCCTTTCAACATTTAAAATGTACAATTTCAAAATGAAAACACTCCAAAATAGTTTTCCAATATTTTTTCACCTCTTTCATATATCATTAAATCAATCAAATATTTTATAAAACAATTCTAAAGAGTATACCCAAAAATTTCTCATAAAAACCATTGTAAAATAGGATTTCAGTTACAAAACCACACCAAAACACTACCAAAGTATAATTGGAATCCCTAGAGACATTTATAAAACCACATTCAAGTGATACAAAATCACCTAGAATAATACCACGAAAGATACAAATGAAGACACCAATTTTCATAAAATGCTCTCAATAAGTATAACAAAGTTTTACACGTCAAATTTATTCTAAAAACCCCCTTCCAAGGCCCACATGACACTGAGTAATTGAAAATACATAATTTTCATCCCATTTTAACAACAGATAAATCATTTTCATATTTTATTAAACTATGAAAAAAGATACAACATGTGTTAAATTTGAAAAGTTCAAAACTTCATAAAAATACAATTATAAAATTAAATGCTTAACCAAATCCCTCAAAAATTGTTTTCACACCACACACAGCATATTTGGAACATGAAAAAACTATAATAAACAAAATTAACTCATTAATGAATGGTTAACCATTGAATCACCTACCATGTGAGTTGAAACCCACAAATCCTGGTGCGAAACATCACGCGCAACAATGTTGCACCACAAAGAAGTGAAGAGAAACCTAAAATCGCAATATTACACAAAAAATAAACTATGTAAAACCCTATTTTTTAACACTAACATATTCGAACATTGTAACATCATGAAATAAGAATGAAACCCTAAGGAAATTGATGAAATTGAAGGGAGGAACACTTACTTGATGGAATCTTGGAGAAATCTCCCTAAATCCACCAGTATCTGAATTTTCAAATCAACAATCATTTTAGGGAGGTTAGAACCAGGATTAAGAGTTCATGTAGGAACTGAAATGGGGGAACATATTTAGAAATGATGAATTATGAATTCATCAATTTAATTCTTTAAATCTGGGAAATTTGAGACATCTACAAATGATTCACCAAATTTCCCTCTTCAAATGATCTCCAAAGATGGGGATAAGAAAATGGGAGCACTCCTTGGGTATGTGGGATCAGGTTGGAGTTGGATCACCAAGAAAACATAAAAATTGAAGGAGATATTAATGAATTGAAAACAATTTTTAATACATGAAATGTGCTTTTGGTTTGGCCCAATCTCTTAAAAAAACACAAATCCACCTTGATTATGGATTTCTAAATGGATAAAATTATTATGGTGGTATTAACAGGTTATAAAATTACCATTAGGAATTGGAATGGATGAAATTTTTTGAAAAATGAAGATGTTATAATGGAACTGAGATTTTTTTTTAAATCTGGAATTGGGCTGACGGTTTGGCCCAAATCTTGAAAACTCATTAATTTCTCCAGAAATGAATAGGAAACCCCCCAAAAAATAAAATAATGGAAATTAAATTAAAAATACCTTTAAAATAATTTATGTATATGACAATTCTCTACACCATGAAAACTTTCCGCCCCATAAAGTCACATTAATGCCAATGAAACAACCAAACCCAACTGAGAAACCAAGAGGTACTCTTTTGCCAGGTTTCACCCCCAAAGGATAAAACACCTCTAGTGATCAATTAGGGAATGAATACTTAACAGAAAAAACAAAAACCACTTTACTATAATGATCATGCACATTCTGGATTTATCCATAAATAAAAATCCTCAAACAATACCCGAACAAGGATCATGTAATTACCCAAACAAACAAAAACCACGAACAAGGTTACACTTACATTGATATAACTAAACTTTTGGGCACTCTGAAATCTGAATGTTTACCCAAGGAAGATTTAGGTAGTTCGATATCTCCAAAGGAGACTACCCACTTTTAATTTATGACCAATGAAAAAACTGAGTTACTGGTAGGAGGAGACACAAATGGGGTCCCCACACTAACAAACAACCTAATGTTTTCCCGATACAGAATTAGGAAACTAATAGGGGGAAGAATGAACGTACTCCCTGGTACAATTGGTAGACTTCCGATATACATTTCCAAAAGAATATAAATGATACCCATGGTGGGACTCTCCACCATAAGAACCAACCATCTTAACCGAGCAACACTGGTTGGAACAGAATGACCCCAAAATTTAAAGAGTTGGGAATACAGTATGGTTAGTCCACAAGGTTTTAAAAACCAAGCACTAACTATGGGGACCCTTCTATCTACTTGGTTTTATATGGAATGGTCACTAAAATCCATGTGAAAACCATTCTCTCAACCTGTATGGCCAAAAATAAAACCTTTCACCAAATACCCAGTCGAAACCAAATGGGGAAAGTATTAACTAAGGTTATAACATATAAATGAGGTCCTCCCACCTCTAACACCAAACATGAACAGTTTGAACAAGATGATGACACCAAAGGTTTAAACTTTTTCTATCATTCATAATGTGGATATGACTTTGTACAACGGTTTGAATGACCTTGGGATTTCCCCAGACTACGTGCCATCTTCTCTCCAGGACCTATGACTAGAGCGCAAATGATTGAAGTGTCTTCAGCCTCGTAGTTAAGCTTTGGAAACCACCTGAATAGAACTTCTTCTTCCGATGATACAAACAAATACATTGTAATCCCCGATATGTTTACCAATACATAACACTTTCCATAATCACTTTACCCTAACAAAACATTTCACTGAAACACGGTCTTAGAATATGCACACACATTACACCTTGTTTCTTCGGGTGAGAAATAGTAGAAGGAAAGGACACATATAAACCACATCCTCTGAAACAAATTATTTTAAGGTTTTTTCAAGGGATAAATAACACCAACATAACATATACTCTCAAAGGATTGCACAACCTTCAACTTTATAGTCAAATAAGCACATGAAATCACAAGGCATCACCAAACATGACCATTGTGACTGATATAAACAATATATGGAATGAGACCATACGCCAAGTCCCTAAAAACACACAAGTCTAGAAAGTGTCGATAATAGCCTCACATGACCAGATTCCCAAAATTGGTGGTTTAACATGAACTCATATTTCAATGAAACAATGATGAACCTATAGGCCCACTTATAAACCATTGAGGAACTCATCCATACTACCAACCCCAAACCACATCCACTATCGACGAATTAAGAAAATTTAAAAACAAAGGTCTTTTTCAACCTTCAATGATCACTCTCCCACAACAAGAGGATCCAGAAATCAATGTAAGGAAATGGTGAAATATCAATCTCCAAAACATGAGAAAAATATTACTTATATTGATCAATTGGAGGATTTTATTAGGGAAAAATAATTCGGGTTTCACTTCAATCATGCACTAATCCTTAATGGAGGCATACCTTATCCAATGATAGAACCCAATGACATAACCAAGATGGTCCATTGGTCAGAACATGCCACAAACCAGATCCAAAAACATGAATGGATCCACCATAAAGGCATCCTGAAACATTTATCATAGGATACCACTAACCAGCCCTTCAACCCAGCTTACTGACCAAACACAAACCCAAAACACCATTCAAACTTGTAGGGTTCTTAAACTCATAACATCCCACAACATTAACATTTAAAAATAACACATCAAACATACCATCCCAAATCATTCATAAATACATAATATTTTCCATTAAAAACATTTCTTTGAAAACAAATAGTTCATGGTTAGAGTATCCACCAGTGGAAACCCATGGGCCTCACAGGTGCATGTTTCTGTGCCACAAGAAACCCTCTTCATATCCATCCCAGAACTCATCCGGTAATGCCATTTTCCTTCAATCATCCCATATAACCCCATGAATATGTTAGATCTTGGTAATACCAAAGTTAAAACCAATATTCATTCCACTTTTCAAAACCAAAACGGTCAACCAATACTTCATTTTTCTCAGACCCTCTATCCAAAAAATCAAACCCAATTCATAGATTACAAAACATTTTAGAAAGGCACAACCATTAAAAAAACTCCAATTAATTTTATTCACATCAATTTAAATACATCTCATCCCATTAAAGCACCTTTAAATAGTTTAGAAAACTATATTGGAAACACTATTTCAAATCCAACATAAGAATAGTTCCTACTTTAAAAAGATTCATATCAAAAAAATCTAAAAATTCAGTTCTACCATTTTAAAATTCAAAACCTTATATATTAATTAGAATATCATTTCACAAAAACATTATGATTCTTAAAACCAAGTCATTTTTTACATTAAAACCACACGTCCAAGATTTCCAAACTAAAGGACAAAAGACAATGCATCTGGAAACTAGTTTCGGTGGGTGACTTGGACATATGGTTGGAGGCCATACTTCAATAACTTCACCATCACAGAGAGTATTCTAGGAGAATTTCCCTGGATCCACATGTCTTTCTAGACCCTGCGAGCTCACTAAGACGAATAACCCTACTCTCTTTTCCTTTCCCCTAATCATCATCAAACCAAGAAAACCAAAGGACTCAAATAAGTCCCTACTTCACCTGGTTACTTGAATACCGATATGAGGTGTGGTGATAAGGAAGACTACCCATAATAGGAATTCCACGTCCCAATACTCATAACTCCAGACAATCCCAACTGCTCCCCAAATAACATGACCCAAAGTGTTTACCTGAACCCCCTTGGATACCATTTTGTCATCAGCCAAATCTGGTCGCCACCAAAACCACCACCAAACCTGTCCCATGACAAGGCCCGAAGGGAGTTCCTGATCCCCATGGGCTGGAACAAGTGCCCGGGTATTGTGAAATTATAATTGGGAATGATTTACATGAGATTAGAAACATAATACAACAAATGAATCCAATAAAACGAATCTTCATTTTTCAAACCAAACAATATCTTAAAAAAATCAGAATTTAATAATATTATTTAAAAAAACTCACCATGAAAATAAAAAAAAGGAACAAAACCAAAATTAAATAGCCCAAGAACACTCATGGAATGGGGCACGACCCTCAATCCATATCCACAAGACATCATCACCAATAACCTTCTTGAAACCTTAACCAGAAGAACTAAATATTGTACCCAACCAGCAACAAAAAAATAAACATGTATACTTACACACAAGGGTTTAAGTATGGTGTGAGACATTTTCCAGTAGGATACCACCACTATGATATTCCATGTGATTAACTTTCAAAGATGAAAATATTTAAAGTTTTTATAAACATGAAATTCTATTTACAATTTCTAAGAGATTCAACATTAAAATTGAAACAGATTTTTAGTGGGATATCATTAAGAATAAACAATTATAAAAATAATATCAACACTAATTAATTTTCTAGAGAACCATACCGTATTCTAATGTTAAGAAAAAACTAACTAATGATCACACGAAAAAGGAAATAACCCCTAGACAGTAGCTTAGTGTAGGTCACATGTACCTCGTATATCGGTGAGAGTAACCATCACAAATATCTGTTCTCATGCACGAGCCACTATTAGGAAACATACCCAAAACCTAGTTTATCACGATCATCATCATAGTAGTTTAGTTATAGTTGTAAGATTCAATCTTGCTAAGTGAGACTAAGGCCAAACCCCATAGATTCATTAGCATACCAATACAAGTCTTCCAACCTAGATACCCAAGATTTCCCCTTGAGCTCAAACAAGTTCAAAATGTCAAGAAATATAATTAATACATGAAAATATCATTTACACATAAAAAATTCACCAAACAACCCACATTTATACCACATAAGTCAAAAATGTCAACTTTTCATTCAAATGGATTTTGAAATCCATCTCACACAAAAATATCCCACAAAAAATTTCACATTTCATTAATACATCAAAAAATCCATTAAATGTTTTTATAAAAACATTACATGATATTAAAAATCAGATAAAATCCCACTCAATGGTTACATAATACCCTTTTCATAAGAAAAATCAATTTTACACATCACACTCACATGTAACACCCCCTCACTTTCACATCTCTTACACACTTTAGTAAATCCTTAAAACATTTTTATAAATCATTTACAAGATGGAACATATCACAAAACATCCCCTTTCGCATTTAAAATGTACCATTTCAAAATATAAACAATCAAAAATTGTTTTCTAATATGGTTTTACCTCTTACATTTATCATTAAATCATTCAAATTTTTCATAAAACAATTCTTAAGATTATACCCAAACATTGCTCATAAAACCCATTAAAAAATAGTATTTTAAGGAAAAAACATCACCAAAACACTATCAATATAGAATTGGAATCCCTAGAGACATTTATAAAACCACCATCTAGTGTTATAAAATCACCTTGAATTATACCACTAAAGATACAAATGAAACCACCCATTTTCATAAAATTATCTCAAGAAGTATAACAATGTTTTACACATCAAAGATATTCCAAAAAAACCCCTTTAAAGGCCCACATAACACTAAGGAATTATCAAAACATAATTATCATCCCATTTCAACAACTAATAAATCAATATATTATTTTATAAAACTACCACAAAAGATACCACATGCGTTACATTCAAAAAGGGTCAAAACTTCAACAAAAATAAAATTATTAAATTAAATGCTTAACCAAATACCTCAAAAATGGGGTTTTCACCACAATATGCATATGGGGAACATGATAAAACAGTAAAAAAATAAATCCAACTCATCATGGAATGGTTAACCATGGAATCACATTCCTTTTGTATCGAAACCCTCAAATCTTGGTGTGAATCATCAAGCGCACCACTTCTGCACCACAAAGAAGTGAAGAGAAACATAAAATCTCAATATTACACCGAAAATACACAATGTCAAACCCTAGGTTATAAAATTAACTTTTTTACACTTTTTAACATCACAAAAGTGGGATGAAAACCTAAGGAATGGGAAGATATGGAAGGGAGGAACACTTTATCAAATCTTGGAGAAATCTCCCTAAATCCACAAATATCTAATTTTTCAAATCTAAAAACATTCAAGATAGGTTCGAAAAAGGATTATGGTATCATATATGAATGGGAATGGGGGAAAAACTAAGAAATGAAGGAGTTAAGATGGAATAAATTTATCTCTTCAAATCTGGGTGATTTTACACATCTCGAGAATTTTCACCAATGTTCACGATGCAAATGATCTCCAAAGTGGGTTAAGAGAGCATGTGAGTGCGCCTTGGGTATGTGGGTAGGGTGGGAATGAAATCACCAAAAAAACAAAAAAAAAATCAAGAGATATTAATTAATTAAAAAATATTTTTAATGTAGGAAATGAGATTTCCTTTAGACCTGATCTCTTAAATAAAAACTCAAATTCACCATTATTATGGATTCCTTAATGGTCAAAATTAATATGGTGGTATTAATAGTTTCACGAATGAAAAGTAGGAATTAGTATTGTTGAAAATTGTGACAAAATTATGTCGTTATAAAGGAATCAAAATTTATTTTTAAATATAGAATTAGGATCACAGTTTGGCCCAAATCATGAAAACTCACCCATTTCTCCAAAAAAGCCTAGGAAACCCCCAAAATAAGGAAATAATGGAAATTAAAATAAAAATATATTTAAAATATGTTATTTATGTGACATATATTGTCATAATATAATATTTTACCCCCATTATATTAATATTTATTCATTTTTTTCCATTTTTTTCTATTATTAATTGCCTTATTTTATTTTGTGTGTTTTTTCATTAAACGTCGAGTTATTATAAATATGATAAATTTATATATAATATTCAGAACTATAAATTTTTTAAAATTTTCATCTATATTTATAATATATATTTTTAGAAACATTTATGAATTTTGTACATGGAAAATGATTCACATTGCATCATGGAGACTCTGTGTTGTATGTATGCACTAGTGGTGATACCATTCTGTTAATGAGTGAGTTGTTAATGAATTTTGAGATAAATTAATTTTAAATAATTAAAAACATCTCATAAATATAACATATGTTAATTATATTTTCACTATTACAATTCATGTAATGTGAATGTGAAAAACAAATCACATCGCTTTGCGAGGCGGTAGTTCACCGTACAAACAAGAGACATTATCATATACATCATGTAATTTAATGCAAGAAATTATATGTAATATACTATTTAATTGAGTATTATAAATTAATAAATAGAATATAAATTTGTTAAAAACCTTATTAAATCAATCATTTAATGGTCACAATGGATAACAAATATCATTGGTTCACATGGCGGTATTCCCTTATACACACAAATAATAACTTGGATACCCATTTGATAGAAGAGGAGATAAAAATAGGTAAATAAATTTACAGAAAAACAATTTATTATTTGGATGATACATTGGTTATTATATAAAAATTGATTAATATTAATTGATTGAGATGGATGAATAAATAAAACAAAATGGTTGTTAGGGACGTTGCATCTTCTTCCGATAACTTCTTTTTTGATTTCACCAAAATAACTCTTAGGAGCGATTTATGACCAAAATAAGACATCAATGATGATATTATGTATGAATGGAATTCATCTTCTCAGTCCAAGGACAAACCAATGGTTTTTCGATGTGTGGATTGTACATGATATGTATGGACATTAAAAAGTGAGGTGAGTGGAACACTATTAATTTTTAAAAATAAAAAGTTGTACCCCATTTTTTACATGAAAAATGATCCAAAATGGGAAATTATATTAAAAAGAAGATATAAGGTCGAAAAATGTTCAAAAGGGGTTTTTTATATTCTTTGGTTCATTTTTAACCGTTATTTATGTAGTTTAACACAATGAAAATCACATTTTTACCTTAACTACGGTATATTATTTTTACTATTTGTTATATACATTAAGGTAAAAAATTATAATGAACAAATTATAGAATATAAATCAATGTTTTTATATATAAGGAATCAAATTTTCATAATTTATTTCATAGATGTATAAAATTTTAATATTAAAAAAATCCTTTAGACACAATGAGAATTTAGGTTTTGGAATAGGAAATGTTCAAAGTATTAGAAAGTTTATATATCATAATTCAATATTAAGGTGATTAAAATTAATTAATTTTTATTAATAGATATATAATTAAACTAATATTTAGTTATAAAAATTTAGAATATAATTTTTGCTTAAAAAATATTTAAAATAAAATGCAGTTTTATATTAAAAATCTATATTGTTCACTATTCATGAAAAAAATTAACCATCTCAGAAAAATAAGTCAAATTAACCGAAATATAATTCTGATATTTTGTTATAAAAAAATTCTATTTTTTAAATTTATTTTTATAAATTTGGAGAAATTTAATTTCTACCTATGTTCACAATAATAAAAAAACATCTTTCTTTGAAAATTCTTTTTTTCCAAAAAAAAATTTACATTCAAATGATTATTGTTTTTTATTAACAATAAATATTAACAATTGATTTTTTTATACATTTTGAAACAACTTAATATAATTACTTTTTTTACTAGTCCTACCAACTATCTTAATTGCTGGGTTATAAGGGTTATGTTTAAATGATAATATTTTCATATATTGTTGTCTTTCATTCATACTCAGTGTTTCATGCATTGCAAGCTATTGATGAAATTTAATTAATTTAAAAATAAATATAGCATATATTACTGTTATTTAATATTCTCTTTTAGGATTTTTGTTTTGTTTTATACACACTATCGATCTTGATATTCATAGTTTAGAAATCCCGGGGTGTTAAATAATGTCTTTTAAAGAGGAGTTAATAATTTTAAATGATATTTTTATTTATAAATATTATTTAACATAATTATATTTTATAATAACCATTAAAATATAGTAATATAAATAATTATTTTATAATTTTTTATTATATTTATTTCAAAACAACTATTCATATTATTTTCAATCAAATTAGAAAAAATAACAATATATATGTGTACATGTGGACTATCACCTCCATGAAATGAATTGATTTTTTATTCATTACAAAATAAAATGGATGGAAAAATTGTGATTTTTAATGAATATATATGATATTTATATTATAATATTATTATTTTAATGTGAATTATTACTAACATTTCTTTTGTTTCATCCATAAAATAATAGACACTTCACTCATGAAAATGTATGAACAATTGTCTGCACTATGGGATGTAATTCATTTATTATCGTTTCATTATTTAAATGGTTATAAAAGTGTATATAAAACTAATTTCATTATTAAAATTTTGGAAATGATAAAAATATCACTATGGTGAATGTATCAGAACCATTTAACTGAAACAAGAATAGTATATGGACAACTTTTCACTTGAATGCCAATTTTAAGAAAGAATTGTTAATCAAAGGATAATTTCATATTTGAAAATAATGTTACATATTAATATATTTCTGTATATTATTTTAGAATAAGTTTATAATATATATACATATTCCATAAAATATGTTTTATTTTGTACTATTAATGAAGAGACATCATGTATGGTATTTATGTCATTGTATCATTTCTTTTCATGATTGAGTACGGTAAATTTACATAAGATGAAATGATATGAATAATATCACTCAAAAATATTCTATTTTATTATACAAGGATTATTCATATAATTTTCTAGTAATGCAACCATTTCCATCTTTTTTCTAAATAAAATGGTTGAGATTTTTTTTAAAAGTCACTTTCATCATTAGTCAAGAATATTTTTAATCCATTCATATATAATAATTAAAAAATATAATGAATATTTATAAAATCCACAAGTGATTGATTAATTTAGTTTTTGAAAATATTTCACATTCTATAAAAATGATTAAAAGTAATTATCTACTCATATTATTTATGAGGTATTTTTTAGAATGGGTCGAAGATAAGATTTTTATTATCATATATTTTTCAAATTATTTTTCCCTCCATAATGTATTTTATTTAGTTTAAATATTCCATTATAAGAATCCATGGTAATTTACAAGGGAAACTATATACCTAATAATATTTTACTCTATATATTTTAACTAATTTATATCAAAATGAAAATTATAGTTTATTAATAAAATTTCCAATGATTATTGAAAGGTATTTTGAACTATGAAAATATATTTTGATGTTAATTATTATTTATATTGAAAATGATCCAATGAAAAAAAACTTCTTCTATCTCTAGATATTTATTAATTATTATGAAAAAATATTTATTAATTAAATTTTATATTCCATGTGTAATATTTTGATGAAATGATAAAACTTTTCTTGAACTTATGGAAACTTATAAATGATTTAATATTATGTGATTGTTTGATTTTTTAGAGCCCTATAATTAATTTGGTAATGTGATATTTATGTCACGTGATATGGTGATGATATGAGTATACATGATTTCATAAAGTTATTTTTATATTTTGATGTGAGAGTATGATTAAATCTGGTTATGAACACAATATTATGGTTTATGGGAATGAAAATGAATATGTCCCATTTTGATTCATGTTTATGATTAATAGAATCTATGATATTAATATTTTGAGTGGAAGTGATAAAAATATCTATATTAAGAATATTAGGAATTTATATTATTATTATGTAACTTGAAAATGTTATGACTATGGAAGGATAATTACTTTGTTACCATAATTATGAATCATCTCTCTTGATATGTCATGATTTGAGAGTTCATTATCTAATATGTTTTAGGTTACACACATTTTATGTTGAGAATCTAAACATGATTATGTTATCATACCCATATGATCCTATTATATTATTCTAATTCTTATATCCCACTTTTAAGATAATGGACCATCTGATATCACCCTTTCTAATGTTTTACCTACACATGTTTTTATACAAGGTTCTAATTATTATTTATGCACAAGGGTAATAACATGAAGATATTTATATTTTACGTTGAATATATTTTATAAAATAAGTTGATTTTTATCTATTCTTAAAAGACACAATCCATTATGGTCCTCTATCATTTATCATTATGATATGCGTTGAATACTCATCTACATTGATGTAATATTTATATAAGTTAATAATGGATCACCATAATTGGTGTTAGAGGTCATATTTGTGTTTTTTAGAGATTATATTATGAGAAATATGAGGGAAAAACTGTGAAAAACTATTATGAAATAAAATTTATATAGGATATACCTAATTTATCATAGGTTGATCATAATGTGTCACAAATTAAGACATCTCAAGAATTTTTTTTCACATGATTTATTACATTGATTATTGATGTTTTATATTCACACATTGGGTATTATTAATTTGATGGAACTAAGATAAATCATTTGAAAAATGAATGTGATGTGAATTTCAAAGACCCTAATGGGAAACTGAATAGATTTGGACCTTCGATGCAATATTTTTGTGCAAATTTCCAATCATCTCTCTCAATCAATGAAAGATTACAAAAACCATGTTGGGATTTCATATTTAAAAATGATGGATAAATATAACACAAATGAATTTATGTGAATATTTCCACCATCACTATTTGTGTCTTCTAATCCACTTTTTACTAATAAATTGTTCAATGCGATGGAAAATATATTTTGTGTTCTTCAATGCTCAGACCATGATAATGTTGTATTATATTTTTATCACATTGAATAAGACGATTTTCAATTATGGTCTCTTAATATGAACTCAATGGAAGAGGAATAAATAAAATTCATGTAATTTATGGATTTTATGATGATATCTCCCAATAAATACATTCTTCAGACTCTTTATTTGATGATGAAAGGGTTCATTCAAGAGCTAAAATAATAGGATAATGAATCCATTCACACCTATAATGAAAACATTATAATATGTTCATGTTATTTTTTGGAGTTATCATCCTAAATGCGATAATGTTGAAGGATTATTTATCATATTTAATCCAAATAACTGAAAATAGTTATCCATAAGAGACAATGGAATCTATAATTAAAATATTTTATGTCTCTAAAGGTAAAAAATATAGTCTGAACTCTAATTATTCTTATTCTTTTAGTGATCTGTATAGAGAAATGGATCATCAATGAAACTCAAATGGTATATCGTAGGGTGGTGAAAAATTAAAACCAAATATATGAAAAACATTTTGGGGAAAACTTATAAATTTTTTAGAATGTAACTGGGAAATTATTCTATAGTGAAATGGTTTCACATCAATCTAGTGATTTTTTATGGGAATTAATATGTTTACAAGTTAAATATTATTGAATAAAGACTCAATAAAATAATTTCAATATTTTTTATGTAGGGAGATTGTGAATTATGTGAATCAATGTAAAAATATCAAAGATAATGAGGATGGTTGGATTCCATATAGCCATAAGAAAAAGTATAATCGTAAGGCCTATGGTATCCAAACTGATGTGGATTATGATAATGATATTGTAAAAGGTACACATACCATAATTTATAGAAATAAAAATTTAATATTTGATTCAATTCAACTCATATAAATATGAGAACTTTCTTTGTGTATCATATCACTACCTTAATAATTAGATGTTTGGTGAGTAGTAAGTACTATTAATGGTATGATGATCACATCTCAAATAATATATAACATCTATGATAGAAGTTGGTGTGAATGTTCATCCAATAAAAAATGTGTAATTAACTCTCTCCATGAATTTTATATGATGTTTTGTATGGATTTTCCCTCTCTATATAGCTCACATATCAATTTCCAAGGAAGGGATATCACATTTGACCTTCTATACCACCCTTTGATCATATTTTGATGAGAATACGAATATGAACATACAAAGGAAGTAATTTTCCTTATATGGGTCATTAAATAAATTAATGAGTGTTATTGGTCTAAAATTGATTCATAGAAACTCAATATCAATGATATCTTTAATTTTTAGGATTATATTAAGGTATTTTATGGTGACATTCCTTGTCATTCCCTAAACCATGATGTTTATTTTTCAATAAAACTGAAACATGGTGCGACACATATTTTAAAGACTACATATAGAATAAACCTAATTGAGTTAAGGTAATTGAAAATGTTACTTGAGGAGAATATAGTTAAATTATTCATATACTTTAGAGACATACCTTGGGGTAGGTCTCGTATTTTAATTAGGATTAATAATGGGTAATTTCATGATTACATAAAATTTTATGACTAAACAAGTTCATTATAAAGATAAAATATTTTTTACCCCATATTAATGACTTATTTGATCATATTTTTGAATATTAATACATTTAAAATATAATCCATAAATCTAGATGTTATAAATTTATGTTCAAGAAGGGGGATATACGAATGAAATCCTTCATTATGAGGTATGAGTATTATGATTTTTCTATAAATAAATTTTAAATTACGAATTCCCTCGCTATTATCATGTATTTAAACATTGTAGTCTTTTTAGATAACGGTTATTATTTTAAGGTAGTTTTTATTGAATATATTTTAATATATTAAAAACTAAAATATTATCATGACTATCATTTAATTATTATGGTGAATTAACTAATGATAGAAAAGTTTGATGACAAATTTACCCATTGTGAATTTTGGAATCAAAAGGTTTCACTATTTGGACACATAATCTCATGTGAGGTTATATCAGTAGATCCTTTAGAAATGGAATTTATAGAACAATAGACTAGAATAACCATGATTAATATGATTCATAGTTTTCTAATGTTGGATGAATATTATTGATACTTTTTGATGAGGTTTTAAAGGTTATCTGAACCATTAAAGATGTTCACATGCAAGCGATCCATGTTCCTATAGATAGATGAATATGATTAAATTTTAACAAAAATAAAAATAAGGTTATTCAAGGAACTGATGATCCTGAAACCCAATTAATAATATCAATATGTAATCTATAGTTCTAAATAAATATAGGTAATGATATGAAATCTCATTATGAATGAAAAGGTTATGTATTTGACCTTATTCATATTTTTAAATTTATGATAAAAAATAATGTTCTAATGATTTTGGAGTTGGAAGAGGTAATGATTGCTATGATAAATTGAATTCATTGTATCTATGGTAAAATATCGTGTATATATATAGAACATTATATATTTATGTATATATTCATATAGAAACATTTGAATATAAACCAAAGGATATGGAAGGAATTGATTAATTAGTATAATATTCAATATACTACTAGATTGGGAAGGACAAAAAGTTTTCTGATGCATTATGTCTGAATGACCTTGCACATATGCCTATGGTGAATATTTAAGAAGGTAAAATATTTATGTATTTGTAGAATAAGGACTCTAATATAAAGTGAAAATATGAAAAATAATTTCTTTCTTACATAAATGTTTGACCATCCATCCATGTGATAATTAAATACACAAAGAAGGAGGATGTGGATTTATAAAAGTGGGTGTGGAATGTTCCGATGTTCATATATGTTTATGATAGAATAATATAGTTTAGAAATATAGTATTTTACTCATCAATAAAAAATTTTAATCATGATATGTAATATCCGTATATTTCTCTTTATAATGCATTCAAATATTTTAAGGTATATTTTCATATCTAGGTGTTGAAACTGTGAGAGATTCCATGTCTAGTATGGCTTGGAATTGATATAATAGAACCGTTAAATATATTATGTCACACAAACCTAATTTTTCTAAAAATTTGAAATAACACCAAAACGTTGTCTCAGATAGAAAATATGAGACTGTTGTTAAATCTAGAATACAGGTTTTATCTTAGGTTTCACAAAACCATTTTTAGTGTCATATATTTGGTTAAAAAGTATTCATGGGTGAATTAGAGAATTATATTAATTATTTATAGTATTTATTATATATATCCTTATTCCATTTAAAAATACATGGTTATATTCAATTCTTATTGTTATCTAAAAAAATGGGATCGAAATATAATTATTTTGTGGAGCATTTTGTGAAAAACAATAGATTGAGGACTATGATCAAATTCATAATGATATTCCCCAATTTTGATCAAGAAGCAAAATAAGGAAGGAAATATAGATTTTTTAATTGAAATACATTGATATAAAATTGATGTGATCTCTTTTGATATGGGTTTACCCAAGTTGGTTTATCATGTGATATACCTGGGTCAATTATTCTAATTGTTTTATTCTATGGTTGATTGTGCACTTTGGGTATGGGTTTAGCTTCAAGGGAATATGATGAATTTTTTTATTTATCTTCATTCAATATTCAATATACAATGAATAAAAAATATTTAATAAATGATTGAGGATCATTCCTATTTTTTGGTTACTTTACCACATCCTCTAAACATTCATCTCATGTGTTCCCTTTGAACAGTGGTTCAACAAATAACAAATATTGAATCCCTAAATGTTTTTTACTTTTCACAACTGATTAGTACTATGGGATCAAGTTCACTATTGATTAAACAATCTATGTGTAATGATGATAGTTGATGTATGGACGAGGATTAGGAATAGATCGATTATCCTTATGTCATGTTTGGTTATGAGGAAATGGTATGGTGCAGTGAAGATTATTATATAAGAAGATAAAATGGTTAAAATAAATTAACTAACTATGAAAAGAATCATCCACCGAAAATATGAAAATCATGGGCATGATATGTGGTCTAATCCATATTGATAGCTGATAAAGTCACAAATTCATGAAAAACACGTGTGTTCTAAAAAATCTGCTATTAAATGGCATGTAGTCCAATAAACACACCTTGTGTGGGACCGGGGATACGGTGATAAGGTTAATGATTGAAGATAAATTCCCGGTACCATGTAACACAATGATGGTGGCTCACGGTGTACTCTAGAATTGAATTGGCCTGGAATTGTGTTGACATAGTGGCATGACTAGGGTACATGGGATTACTATGTTCCATGACATGGCCACTATAAATATGTTTTTATAATTACATGGGAATGACTATTTATACACATGTATGGGAAGGGGAACAACTGAATATACAGGGTATATTTTCGGTTGAGTGGAACATGTACTCTACTAACACTACAAAACATGTACTTCCTCTAATGTAGTGGTTCGCCCAACAATTCTTCAGTGTAGACTAGGATCGGTTAAGTGTGATCCCTTCATTCATTCCGAAAAGACTATAGTGTGAAATTTTTTCCTTACTGTATGAGTGTGATCCCATATATGGGTTGTGTCTCAGATTGTGGTTGTGTTACCCACCATATGCCTGATATGGTATCCACTATAATTCTATAACCTTTTATAGGTGGGGCATGTTCAATTTTAATTACAATATTACATGAGGAAATGATCCCATACAAAGTGGGTTGTACAATTTGGGTATGTGGTGTCCCCTATTGTTCATGGATGAGATCCCCTATATATGTATTCAGTTATTTATTGTTCCATTGATTACATAATTAGTGATTCCAATTGATTTCATCCTCTCAGAGGAGAACCATTAGTGATAGCAAGACTCATGGATTGACGTCTCCTATAGATTAATTTCCCTAAAACATTGGGACAAATCGTCAGGTTGACAGTGTTATTGATAAATATTTTAGAATTTGAGTATATCATGATTATATCATGGTTTTATTATTTTTGAATCCATGTTTCCTAATTAATTTACATATCTCATTATTCTAAGCTAGCTTATTCTGATTATTTATATTTTTTGATTTCCGGGTTTCTTTAGGAATTGTTATACACACCCATGTATGGGATTTTCTGGAACATGTCATGTATTTTGTTGATTATGGACCTTTTTATAGAGTCCCCAGAGGACCATGAATAGGTGGAGGATAGTGAGTTTGATAGACGTTCGTTTATTGTAGGTGTTTCATTTGATAGGATACCCCTCATTCCAAATAGATTGGATTATTTTGGTTTTTTATTGGGTTGCATCTGACCATTATTTTTTCATTTTTTTATCACACATAAATTTCTTTATAAAATTATTTTCATCAATTATGGTATTATTTTTGTTTTATATTTTATAATTTTATGGGGTTTGGATTTGTGTGTGTCTATACATGAACCATTGGATAATTCCTCTTATGTGTGTGATAATCATACTCCATTCTAGTCGCTAGCCCCTGGTTAATTGGAGGTGGAATTAGGGTGTCAAACATGGGTTACCACTGGACAAGAGATCCTCATTGTATTTTTTGGGACATAGAGGTAAGAGAGGTGTTTGATAATATTTAGGACAAGATTTAGTGACTTTCTATCTATGATACTTTATTTTTGAATTTTTAGATATAGTTATAAATTTTTTTTAATTTGGAACTCAAGCTAATGTTTCCAATATTAGTGTGGAGACTGACATATCAACTCACTAAAACACTGATAACCTTGATGTTTTCATGGTACATGTGGAAGCTATATGTATTTAAAACATTGTATCATTTATCATATTGTAATGGGTTACAACAACATGTCTCATTGATACATACATAAACATGATTTATTACAAAAACATGCACTAAAAAAACACTGAGGATCAAAAGGTCCATTGTCTTAAAAAATTAGGAATATTACATAGCAACATAGAACATTAATCACAACATCTTTATTGAAAAAATAATTTAAATGACCACAACATTTCGTCAAACCTAGCATTGTAAGGTATAACTTGAGGACACACATAAGAAAAGTGTGAGATATAAATCCCAGTAAGGGAGTAAACAAGGATTCACATGAAGAATATAGTACAAGATTGGAAATAGGCATATCCATGGACCACTAGATAAAAAAAACATAAAGGCATGATATAGAATGATTATCATAACATGTAATTGTGTCAATAAATTTAAACAAGATATAAGCACGATCCAAGGCTCGTTGCACATAGAGCATGAGTCAACCCCCATTTCACTTGAATGATCATGATTAAACCCTCATTTAAAATGAATTATCATTATTAAATCGTCATTAAATATCGTGTATCATGATACTATTCTTTACCCAATGCATTGTAGAGCTATCAGGGTGCACCCTTTATAAACATTTCATTTTAGGCATAAGTGTTCCACATGGATCATACAATATGGATTCATTAGACATAATAATTTATTCCATGAATAATATATTAGGAATTCATAAATTTATGTCCTCAATCAAAAAATACATGTGTATAATTTTGAAGAGCCTTGATATAGAAATGGGTATGGTATTCACTTACACAATGATTTGGGCATTGGAAAATTTGGTGTAACTTCGGCCGCATAACGATGATAAATAGATATTGTAAAATTGGTTGATGAGAGAGAAATGGGTCTCTCTTAATATATACATAAAATGGAAAATAATGGGGTAATGGAACATAATATTCAAACATTTTTAATGTAAATCATCTTCATAATATAAAATAATTGCTTGAATGAAAATGAGGAGAGAGAAATTACTTACCAAATTTCGATACCACAATAGGTGTACATGGGCGGAATTAATGAGAGAGAAAGAGGTCTACAATCATTAAAACATAAGGAGGGAAGTATGGGGGAGGTTATATATAATACCCCATCATTTGTATTTGAAAATAAAAGGTTATAACAACATAACTAAATTTGGAAAAAAATTGAGAAAGGAAGAAATCCCTTGTTGGAAGTGTGATCCAAAAGGCATGGGAGAGTCTTGAGAGGGGCTTCTAGGGTGCTAGAGGTGTCTTGGGAGGATTATAGAGAGAGGAGGTAAGATTATGGTCTATATACAAAGTTTCTTAGTGAAGATGAATGGGAGGGTGAGTGGGTGTATAAAGAAAAGTAGAGGGAATTTCTTTTTATTAAGGTTTTGGACATAATACATTAATCTAATCAAAAACACAAACCATCTCATGGTTTTTCTCAATGATTTTTTCCAATGGTTTTTACCAATGTGGACTAGAAAAAAAAATATTTAATTGGGAAATTTTCAAAATATTATAACAAATTATATTTTCTTATATGAGAGTGATTTACACTCTCAAGGAAATCATTTTGAATTGTTAAAATAGTTTATATTTATTGGAGGGTCTACTAAGGCACCATAAAATTAATCAAAAAAATCTAAAATTAAATTATTTTAAATGTAATAGATATATTCTACGAATAACCCTTTTATAGTATTTTATTACATCACTATTGGGTTATTATGATGTCATAAAACACCTTATATATTAAACCGTATTTACCTTTTACCCACAAATTCAACTGTCTCAGCAAGTTATGAAAAATTTTCCGTTAGATAATTTTGATGTCCTGAATCCAAAAAAGAACTCATTTTATCTAAATAATTTTCTAAAAATGTTATTTTTTTAGTGTTAAAATAATAACCAACATTTATTGAAAATTCATGTTTTTTGACAAAAATAGTTTTCAAACCATAAAAAAATTTCAATTGAATTCATAAAAAAATATACGGTCATGTATATTTAATAAAAAGTAATTTCTTAATAATATTTTATTAAAATATTATTTAATTCAAAAATCCATTAATTCATCATTATATATTTCTTATTTGAAAATTAAATAAAAATACTATTTGTGATTTAAACATCGTTTACAAAGTAACACTAATAAAATAAATTTATATTCGTTATTATATAAAAACATAATTCACATAACCATAGATCTATGGTATTGTTACATAACCCCTTATAACACCCACATAAGACCTAAGGGTAAGGTGTTTGATGGTGACATGCTCTTGGGGTGACTCAGATAATATCGCTCGGGTGGTAATATCTATTAACTCCTACTTCTATTTGTTAGAATTTTCATTCAAGATTAACATGTTAAAGCTCATCTTTTTCTTGGTCATGAGTGATGCCTAGTGATGCTACCTCCTTTCCGAAATTTAAAAAATAGAATTTGTGTGGAGAATTTATACTAGATGAGGTCATCTTTTCATTTGTATGAGTAAATTGGATTTGATAAAACCATATATTTATACTAATCATGTAATCACTATTCAACAACTATATTTGCAATGGTAACAATTCATAATGGTATTTTAAATTCCAAAAACATAATAACAATTAAGCGCATATGTCATAGAAACATTGTACATAAAAATTCATTCAATTAGATAAAGATGAATTTTCATTAATAATAGTTGGGATCATTACAATATCCCCCCTCCATTAATAAATTTCACCCTCAAAATTTCCTTTTCCCGCACTAACACAGATGAGGGTAAATTTGCATTATTACTTCCTCTGATTCCCACATTACTTCTTCAAACATATGGTTTCACCCTAACACTGTGATGAGGGGAATTATCTTATTTCGTATAACTATTTCTCTATAATCTAAAATATTAAGTGCATTCTCTTTATATGTGAGGACATTCTCCAATGGTTCCACCTTTGGATTGAGTTCTTGTGATGAGTCTTGTATATAATTCCTCAAGAGTGATACATGGAATACATCATATACATATGACATGTTTTTTGGGAGTTCTAGTCGATAGTTCCTGCTCCAATATAATCATGGATCTCAACTGGGCTGATGTACCTTGTACTAAGCTTTACCTTCTTCCTAAATCTCATTATTCTCTACCACCATGTCTCTAATATGAAACTCTAGGTCTCAGAAATGATTATTAGCATATCACTTTTTTCAACTATGAGTAGCATTATGGTGTTGTTGGATAGCCTTAACCTTCTCCACCATTTCCTTTACCATTTCTGTACCTAGGAGTTTTAGCTCCCCATCATCATCCCAACATGTCTGTGTTCTACTCCTCTTCCCATAATGGGCTTCATAAAGAGCCATTTGGATTCTTGAGTTAAAAATGTTATTGTAAGAGAACTCAAAAAGAGAAAGATTCTGATCCCATCGACCATTGAAGTCCACTGAGAATGCTCTCAACATGTACTCAAGTGTTTGGATAGTCCCCTCATATTGGCCATCAGTTTGAGGATGATAATCTATACTGAAGTTCAACTCTGTATTTCGAGCGTGTTGAAAACTCTTCAAAAACATATAGATGAATCTGGGATGTAGATCAATTAAAATCTATAGTGGTGCTCCATGTATCCTTACATCATCTCTAATGTCTATCAATTCAAGTTTATCCATTGATAAATCCTCCCTAATTTCAATGAAGTGTGAAGTGATTGTAAGATGATCCATAACAACCTAGATATCATTTTTTTCATTGGATGTATTTGGCAGCCCTGTGACAAATTCCATGGTGATGTTTTCCCACTTCCATGTTCATATGGTTAATTGTTGTATAATTTCATTATACTTCTTCCTCTCAGTAGTCACTTGTGGATATACGAGCCACATTGATGAATAATTAAAAATCTCCTTAATCATGTTATACCACCAATAATTCTCTCGGAGATCTTGATACATCTTTGTATTTCATGGGAAAATAGAGAAATTTGTACTATATGAATTACCCAAAAGATAATTCATTAACTCTGGATTTTATGGAACACATTGTCATTACCCAAGTCTCAAAATTCATTTTTCATTAAAAATGTTCATTGAGGATTTCCCATATTGCATAGTTTCAACTTTTTGCTGAATTCCCACATCATCCTTTTGAGCATCCTTTATCCTTTACAAAAGAGATGGTTGAACAATCATTTGTGAAAGGATTGATGATGTTCCCTTATTTATGATTCCCATTACCATCATCATCAAATATAAGAATATTGGATCCTTTTAAATTCTAATAAATGAAAGAATGTGAGGACCTTTCTACATAGAGCATCCTCCATCTTGTTCGCATTCCCAGGGTGGTATGTATTTAGAAATCATAGTCCTTGATCATCTCTAACCATCTTCGTTGGAACATATTCATCTCTTTCTATGTGAATATATAATTGAGGCTTTTATGATCCGTATATATTACAAACTACCCCCCAAATAGGTAATGTAGCCAAATTTTCAATGTGAAGATTATTGCAGCCAACCCAGATAATTTTCTAGATAGTATTTAACATTAATTTTATATTTCCTTGAAGCATAAGCAATGACTTTTTCATTTTTCAACAACACAAAACCCACTCCCATCATTGAAGAATCACTAAATACAACAAAAAAATTTCCACTTATGGGTTGTGTGAGCATGGGAGTAGTGATAAGCCTATATTTAAAATCCATGAATCTATCTCCACATTCATCACTCCATGAAAAATTTACTCCCTTCCATGTTCTCTTTGTAAGAGAGTAAGACATTCGTGAAAAATGCCTCACAAATCGTCGATAATATCAAGTTAACCCAAGGAAGCTACGAATATTCTTCACCGAGTTTGGCCTCAGCCATCCCCTAATTGTAGCTGTCTTGGAGGGATCTACATATATCCCATTACTTGAGATGATATGTTAAAATAATGAGATAACCTTCAACCATAACTCATACATTATGTTCTTTTCTTATAGTTACTTCTTTCACAAGGTCTCTATTATAGTTCTTATATGATCATCCTGCTCCTACATGGTTTGGGGGTTTATTAGTAGATCTTATACAAATACTACTAAAAATGTGTTGAGGTAATCTTTGAAGACTCTATTCATAATGTGAATGATGATTTTGGGATCATTAGTAAGTCTGAAATGCATTACTATGAATTCATAGTTCCCATACCATTTATGAAAAGCAGTCTTGGGGATATCCCCCTTCATTACCATTACATGGTAATATCTTAATCGAAAATCCATCTTGGAGAATTATTGTGCTCCATATAGCTAATCTAACAAGTCATCAATTCATGTAAGTGCATAATTTTTCTTTATCATGATTTTTATGAGATCTCTATAATCCATGAAAAGGCGCATTGACCCATCCTTATTCTTGACGAAGAGGATTAGTGCCTCCCATAGTGAATCACTTGGGTGTATAATCCCTTTCACCAGATTCTCCAATATTTCATTCTTCCGCTCCTCAAGCTCCACAATATCCGTTCCATATAGATTATTTCATATTGGAAACACCCTAGGTACAAGATCAATCAATAATTCAACATCTCTTCTAGGAGGAAGACCAGGAAATTCCTCTGGAAAAGCTTCAGCGAATTCCCTCATAATAGGTATGTCTTTAAGGATGGTATCTTGCTTAAACTCAGTCATATGATCAAGATACTAATGTTTATGGGGATGTAATATCCAATCTTAAGATGATGGTGTTAAATAAGATTAACCATCCTCCTTCACTTATATATAACCGAGGGTCGATTTTTCATATGGACAGTGATTTCCCTTTCATGGTAATTTTTGTGGGCTCTATATAAGGGAATCTAATCCATGCCAAGAATTGCATAAAATTCCACTCGGGGGAGTATGACATGGTTCAAAGGGAAGTTCAATCCACAAATTAAGATTAGGGATGAGCTATATTCATGGTATTAAATAATTTCCACATTTTCTGTTTTCACTGACATCATTACTTCAATTATTTATGGTGGTGTTGGGATTTTTCTACTATTTTTTGGATATTAAAGAATGAATAGAACTAGAATGAAAAATAAGATTCTTTATTCTTTAATGAATAACTACCATACCTGTCACAACTTTATTTTTGGGTTTAACTTCTGTGGTACTGATGGAAAATAGTTATCCCTTTCTACCATGGAGGTTGTTGGTTTCCTTAAAAAACCCATAGAATAGGACACTGGTCTGCAAAGTGCCATGGTTATTTTCTATAGAATCATTGAACAATGCATTGAGGTTCGAATGGAGAATTCTTCTATTCTGTCACAGTAGCAGGTTTTCTTTATTGGAAATTAATAGTTAGGTTCCCTTCTCTTCCATAGCTAAAGAATTACCACATCACCTTCTATAAATTTTATGGGTGCTTCTTTCCACACCTTTGGAAAGTGGGGTGCTGAAATTTCTTAGCCCCCATTGGGTTTATCCAACATGCCACAAGAATTAAATTCTACTTTTCTCTTCTTATCCCAATGATACCCCTGTGATTCACTAATCTCCATTTTGACATTGAGGGAACATAATAAAAAATCATCATAGTTATCTATGTCATAGATACCAAGGGCTTTCCATATGCAAGGTTTTATCCCACCAATGAAGCGGTCATCCTTGTATTCTTAGGTAACGAGAAATTCAGTGGTGTACCACGCAAGCATTGTGATGTTTTCTCCTATGGTACAATGTAATGATCATCGTTTGGATTTAGAAAATTAAGTAATTTCCATCTTAAGTTGGAGGGTAAGAGGAAAATCATTGTCAAATATCTTTTTCCAGAAATCCATCCATTCCAACACCTCGATCCCTTCCTCAGGATTTTTATTTTTGATCATTGTCAACCATTGATTAGCTTCACCCTCTATCCAATAAGAACCCAGAAGAACCTTATCTTGTTCATAACATTAATGGATTAATTAGATATTTTCAATGGATTTGATCCACTGTTCGGTGATTGAGGGATCCGATGATCCAATAAAAGTAGGAGGCCTTTGACTGAAGAAAATATCTATTTTGGCATGTTATTTATTTGGGTTGGGGTGGGGGTGGAAGATCATCATGACCAATGATTTTATTCATAACTTCAGTACACTAAGAGGGTATTTTGACATATTTCAGGATTCCTACTCCAATCAGAGTTGTCATCTCATTATAGAAGACATCACACTAATACTCCCATCTACTGTTAGCCTGAGTCCTCCTATTACCGACCATTGTCTAGAATAAATGGAATTTTAGGTCTAACACATAAAGGGGAATGAAATGAAAAAAGGGATATCTTATAAATGACATTTATTTCCTTAACATATGAATTTATAGCCCTCAATATATGTTTTCCATTATCTACTTTCGTATCATGACAAGGAAATATTTTCTTGATAAACCAATAACTATATACTCAAAAAATTTAGGGATGTTTCTTTTTTTTTCATAGTATTATTCCTAAGGATTTCACTAAAGTTATCAAATCCCAATCCCCAAAAAAACTCAACATATACTCTGATTCCATCTATAAAAACCTTGATCATTTTCATGCTTTATTACAACAAAATGAACTTAATACAAATATGAGGATGAAGAGGTCATGTGTATTGGGAAATTAGTATCATTAAATAAAAATATAGGATATGAAACAAAAAAATCATTATTTAAAACTTCTTCTACATTACCACCACATCCCATTATACCTAGCATTACATGGAATAACCTGAGGACATGCATAAGGAAAGTGTGAGCTATAAAGCCCAGTGTGGGAGTAAACACGGACTAACATAAAGAATATAGTACGTATAAGGAAATTGTAATATGAATGAATTACAAGAGAAACAATAACATAAAGTCATGATATAGTATTATTATCATATCATGGAAATGTGGCAACAACATGTGACGTGATATTAGAAAGAGCCAAGGTTCATTGCCCACATAGAAAGAGTAATCGAATATTGAAATTGAAATATAATGAGTAAACCCTCATTTCAATTTAATAATCATGATAAAAACTCATTTAATATGGTGTATCATGATACTATTCATTACAATATGCATTTGAGTGCTATCAGGGCACACCGTTTATAAACATTTTATTTCATGCATATGTGTGCCACATATATCATACAACACGGATTCATTAGACATCACAATCTATTTCCTGAATAAGAGATGTTTAATACATAAATGTTTCTTCTAAATCAACACGTACCTTTTCATAAATTTTAATACCCTTGATAGAGAAATGGTTATGGTATTCAATTACATGATGATTTTGGCATGGGAAATTTTTGTGTAACTTCACTAGCATAAGGACGTCGTATAGAAATTTTAAACTGGGTTGATGAGAGAGAAGATGGCCTATAATAATTTATACATGAAATTTAATGTAATGGGGAAATGGTACATAATATTACAATATATTTAATCCAAATTAGATGAATAATATAAAATAATTTCTTGAATGTAAATGAGGAGAGAGAATTTCATTACAGAATTTCAGCATGATAACAGGTGTACATTTGAAGAATTGTTGAGAGAGAAAGAGGTATACCATAATTAAAACATGAAGTAATTATAGGTGAGGTTATAAATCATACCCCATAATTTTTAATATAAAATAAAAGGTATAAAATACATAATTAAATTTGGACAAAAATGAGAAAGTATTAAATCCCTTAAATGGATGTTTGATATCAATGTCATTGGAGAGGATTTGGAGAGGCCTATAGGGTGATTGGGGATTCTTTATATGATTATAGAGATATGAGGGACGAGTTTTTTCATGCTAAAAAGGTTTTTATTGAAGAGGAATTGGATATTTAGTGGGTTTATATAGAAAAAGAGAGGGAATTATTTATTAATTAGGTTTCTGACACTACACATTACACTAATCAATACCAAAAACCATCCCACCATTTTTTCACATGGTTTAATCCAAATTATAGTGGAAATAAATAGTTTATATGGGTACTGTCCTAATATAATAAAAAATTCGTTTTATTTATGTGGAGGAGAGTCACACTCTCAAGGAAATCATTTTAAAATGATAAAATTGTTTATAATTCTTGGAGGGTCCAATAAGGCACCATAAAATAAATAAAAAAAATCTAAAATAACATTATTTTTAAGGTAAAATATATATTTTCCGAATACCCCTTTTAATGTATTTTATTATATAACTATTTGGTCATTATTATTTCATTAAACACATTATATATTAAACAGTATTTAAATTTAAAACAAAAAATTGACTATCTCAGAAAATTATAAAAATAAAATAGTTACATAATTTTTATGTCATAAATCAAAAAATGATATTCATTATACATAAATAATTTTTTAAATATGTTAATTGTTTACTTTTAAAATAATATGCGGCATTTATTGAAAATTTTGGGGGTTTTACAAAAACAGTTTTCAAACATTAATAAAAAAATTCAATTGCATTCACAAAAAAATATACAATAATTTATATTTAATAAAAAATAATTTAGTAAACATATTTTATTAAAATAATACTTAATTAAAATCCACTAATTATTCAATATATATTTCTTAATTGAATATTAACTAAAAATATTATTTTTTCTTTAAATATCATTTACAAAGTAAAAAAAATAAAAAGAATGTATATTGTTTTTATATACAAAAATAATGTACATAATCATAGTAATAGGTTCTTGATACATAACCCCTTTAAGACCTGTATAATTCCTAAGGGTATGGTGTGCGATGGTGAAAAACTCTTTGGGTGGCTTGGATAACATCTCTTAGGTGGTAATCTCTACTAACATCCACTTCCTCGTAGGTGGTTGCTTTCAAGATTTACGTGTTGAAGATCAGATTGGGCTTGGTCAAGAGAGAAGCCCAGTGATTCTACCTCCTTCCTGAGCTCTGAAAAATGGTCTTCCTGTGGAGAAATTATACTGGATGAGGTCATCACTTCCTTTATCTGAGTAAATTGGATTTGTGAAAGCGCTATATTAATACGAACCATGTTATCAATCTTCAGCGGCTATATTAGCAATGGTTACAACTCATAATGATATGTTAAATTATAAAAACATTCAATCAAGGATGTTCATATATTATATTACCATTTTAAATAATCACATATTTAATTAGATCAATAGAAATTTTCATTAATAATAGTTTGGGTCGTTATATGGGTTGTGGTTTACATGAATTTCTTTAGTCACCTCCCCGGATATATTCCTTCTTCACGATAAATTTATTCATGATTCCTCCACAAATACAACCATCTAAGACTCCATAGTATGATCGTGAATATGATTTGCTCTGAGAAAATTATTTGATATAGGTTCTTGTATAGGGGAAAATATCTCTTGGTGATTTTCATTCCATACCACCACCCATTGAGTATGAGGTTGTGTTAGTAGTATTAGTTGAGGAGGTGTACTAGCTGAGTGCCATCCATGATTTTCTGAAGAAATGAACTAAATGGTTTTTCGGGTCATCCAGACCCCATAGTAGTTGAGGACAATCTAGAGGCTATGACATGTCTATTTCACCAATTGATGACATCTCTATATCAGATGGAGGTTCATATTTTACATTTTATTCAGCAATATGTGAGTCATTGGTGGAGTTTGGTAACTCATATTGACAATTTATTGGTTATATATTTGTAAATATTTGTGTATCACTTGAGGGAGGGATTTTAACCACCCATTATGCATGGATTATTCATACAACATATCCTGCAACTACAGTAGAGAAGCCTGATCATATCTGAATATTGGAAAATGTTCACTATACTATAGATACACTATCCAGATATGATATAAGATCTATTCTTCAATGATAAAAACCATGAATTAGGTCCTACATAGAGATATCATGGATTTGGGAATATATTTCTTAGATTTCCTCTAATTCTATAGTACTTATGTGTGATTTGGTTGTATATATATTTCATTCAGAGAAGATGCAATCATTTTGTGCTGGTAGAGGGCACAAAGGATCTGAGACCTCATCATCTTGTAGTAGAGGAAATGGATAGAGATTCAAGTGTATGGGATGCATCTCGAGATAGTATTAGGATAGAGGGTCTCATATTCATGGATCTCATTATATTTTTATCCATACTAGAGTGAGATATTGTTTCTCTTATGATGTTTAGGGATATCTATCATGAGATTATCTTACCCTATATACAGTTGATGGAAATATGGTTTATGGGATCCCCATATAGATATAGAATCCAGATCTTGGAGGTCTGTAATGCTGATGACATGGATGCTGACTATGGAGAATAAAAAGTGGTTGTAGATAATATTAAATCCTTCCACCTACACCCCAAGGTGGTCCATACCCTTATTATGGATAAGGTGTAAAGGGGTGGGATCAACTACCTGACATATATTTCTATTACCCATGGACTCTCAGGATGATTATAGTTATTGTTTGTGTCTTATATACATTAGAATATGTACTAACTGACATAAGTGCAATCCACTATTTTCATTCCACATCTCTTTTTGATACATATATATTGAATTTGAGATCGTAGATCAACTTTTATGCTTAGAGAATCCTAGAAAAGTAGATTCACTAATCACAGAATTCTTCCAATTTTGTGATATTACTATTATAAAATAGATATTCAAATGAGATCTCTATTTAACATCGATGTATTCATATAGAATAATCATATGTATGGATTCAATATCCATATTTTTTATTCAAATTCAATATTTCTTGTCAAAGATTTTGTATTTTTGTGGTGGGGGAATGAGGTTTTTCATTTTCCAATAGAAGGATGACCAAATGGAGTTGGTTGGGCTCATATTCTACTGTATACATATTATTACTAAAAATATTGTTATTTTTATCCATGGATTATAATTTTCAATGGAAAATTTGTTTAATAACTTTTGTACATAGTATGAGGATCTATTCCCTCTGGATATGTGAAACATACCTCCCCAAAAATAGATAGAAATATGTATAGACCATCACCCAATAATGGCCCTGATGTATGTGCCAAAATATATGATGGCTCGTGAAGAGATTAAAGAGTTAAAGGTTTATTTTGAAGGCATAATAATGAAGGGATTTTTCTGACCGAGTGTATCACCCTGGGCACCCCTACTATTGTTTCCCATGATATAGAATGGGACAATGAAGTTTTTGTGGATTATAACTTCTTTTACTAGGTGACTATAAAGTATATGTATCCAAGGAAAAGGATATCTGACCACATTATTTAGTTGATAGGAACAATAATGTTATCAATAAATTAACTTAGATCATTTTTCTAGCATCGTTGACTACGTGACATGGATATATTGAATATGGACTTCTGATGTAACTATGCCCAATATGAGTAAATTGTGATGCATTTTTTGGTGAATAATTCCCCCAAAGATTACATGTGGCTCATGAATTGGATCTTTATTCCTTTTTATATCATTTATAGGTATTCATCATTGATGAAATATGAATGTACTCGACATCAATGGAGAAGAACATGAGTCACTTGTGGATAGTTTTATACATGTTCTAAGAGAACAACAGATAGGGGAACCTCCCAATGTTTCTATCGTTGGTTTGAGAGGTCCACATCATGGGACATGTTATCACATAATATGGTGTTGTAGTGGATCCAATAAAATTTGAAAAAATTATAGCTTGGGAACAATCCAATATCATAACTATGGTGTGACAATTCCACAGTATTGAAGCTCAATATTTTTGATTTTTACCTGATTTCTTCTAGATATGTACACTTTAGAATAAATTTCTTCAAAATGGAAATACATCCATGTTGATAGAGTTGTTTCATCAATATTTTCCAGATATGTGGTAGTGATTGATGGGTGGACCCATCCCGAGGATTCCATAGGAGGATTTCAAGAACATATACGTTAATGATTCCATCAGAACATGGTTTGATTATCTTCTAATGTAGAGGAAGCAAGTGATTTCTTACGAGTCATGATACATGATTCCACATGAGATGAACTACGCAACCCACTATCTTAAGCCGAAAATGGTGGTGATTCCCTTGAAGATGTGGTGACGCTAACATATGGGTGAGCAAGTTATCATCTATTCTAAACACAAGAGTCTCAATTATATATTCCTCCATAAGGATCATATTTTGAGACAGAGTAGATGAATAGGGATCCCCAGATATTAGGACTATTTTATTAACTACACTATTTGGAATTAGAAAATTGTGGTAGACACTCTGAGTAGGAGATCTATTTCTAGTTCTTGAGATAGAGATCGAGATGATGAGAATCATTGTAGTTTTCCTTAGATGATGATATTTTAGAAGGTTACCTTTAATTAATCGTAATTACCCATCAATATCTATAGTGTTTTATGATGTCATAATATAAAGATTCCAATTGTAAGACCTTGATTACTGAAATATTAATTGGTTGTCTTCAAGATAGATTTCCAAAAGGTGGGAAGACTGTCGTCCTTATTTTGGGGACGGATGTCAGTAACAGAGATGTTGTCAGGTGATGGGATGAGTGAGATTCCCACATCAGTTAAATAGTTATACCATAATGTGGAAACTAATTATGAGGAAAACTGGATGCTATTATAGTGGTGAAGGATTCCTAAAATTATATCAGAGTTTCTCTTTTGATTCCTCACCAATGTGCAGGTGAAGGTTGCACACCGGGTTCCAATGGGTTTAGCCAAACCCCATCTAGTTCCACAGTGGAATATGGTTGATATATCCATGGAATTTGTGATAAGGATTCCATGATCATCATGAACAAATTATTATGTATGGGTGATCATTGATTAAATTAGAAATTCTTCCCACTTACTAGTTATATAATAAGAGAGTATAGTAGAGAGAATGGGATTACATTACATATTGGAGATTTTACAACAACATATAGTTAATTAATTTATCAATTTATTCAATAATAATACTTTCACAAAATGATTATAGGGAGTATTTTAGGGTTCCATTGGAACTCAATTTCATTTGAGTGTGTATTTTCACCACCAAACTGACATCTACACTGAGTAAACCATCGATGTTATTGAGGACATGCATTATCCATTCATGTCATACATTGTGTATTGTTGGGAGGATCACATACAATGGTTGATGTTGTTTTATAATATGAGATAACATTCCACCATTGGTATGGAACTAATAAAATCATTATAAGGGATAACTTATAAGTTTCAACTATATTTAATCAATATAGGTGAGGTAGTAATAAGGGGAAAAATGTTTTTTAATGATATAATTATGAAGGTTAATATTATATAAGATAAGATGAAGACTACCAAGAGACATCAAAATTTCTATAAAGATCTAGGAAAAAGGAATTTGGTGTTTAAGGAGGGAGACAATATGTTCTTGAAGTGTTCACCTAGACGTGTATTGATATGATTTTGACAAGGTGGATTGTTATCTTAGATATAAATTATGAGAATTCATATATTTTCTATAGTTTTTGAGTTTTCATACCGCTTAACTCTAACCAGAACATTTAGACTGGGTGCACAACGTCTTCACAGTGTCTTGGATGAGGAGTTATGTGCTGGAAATGTATCATGTTATCGACTTCGTTGACCTATTCATTGTCGATGAATCTAAATTTTTAGAGTGTGTATTGGGGATCTTGGATTGATAAGAGAGGATCCTTTAGGGGTGATTGAATCCCTTGGTGCATGTTCAATAGCATCACATGAATCATCAAGAGAGAAACTCAGAGCATGAGACATAGATGTGTGCTCGAAACCATCACAAGTTTCATTATATTCATTACTATTTGAGAAGAAAATATCTATGGTTGTTTGAATCTAATGACCCTATTTTTCATTTAATGATGTTGAAATATTTTAGTATTTATTCTTGGATCTAGTTGTAGGAAGAGGATAAAATTATGAGTCTTCAATACCCATATATATAATAAAAATATTAACTATATTATATCAGTAAAACAATCTTTTCCTAAAATTTTGAAAGAACTCTGGAATGGAGAATAATTTTAGAAATCTGAGACCATTATTAAATATGGAATATGTGTATTACCTTACATATGATAGAAATATTGATGGTCTCAAGTGTATGGTTAAAATGTGTTCATGGGAGAAATAACAGTTAAAAATAATTTTGTTTATTTATTTATTCCCCATGACATAGATACCTATATAAATACAAAGATATATCAAATTCAAATATTTATCAACATAACCATGTTATTGGGAGAGGATCAATTGAATTAGATATTTGAGAGTGACAATGGATCATCGATCATGATCATTTTTCCGAGGATCATTTTTACCAATGGTTCTTAAAGATCTCACTAAAAATGATAATATAGTATTATTCCTCATCAAAAATTAATCGAAATCTAATGAATTCGATGGTTTAATGTGGGTTTGTCCTCTTTATCAAATAATGATGGAAATTCAATTATTGTATCCATCTAAAACATCAGTCAATCATGAATTTTCATGCATGTTATTATCCTAGGATTATGGGGAATTGATTTTTTTCATTACAGTTTATCTTAATTTTTCAGTATAATGAAAATATTAAAGGCCGTTCTGAACATTTTGGGTGATTAATTACTTTTTTTCTCATTTCTCTCTACTTCTTCTTTCCTTTTTCTTTTGTATTCTATTTAACTAGAGGTTCCAAATAAACATTTAATTTGATCATCATGCAACAATTCATCTGTGAAATAGATTAATACCAATTATTCATGTTCATTATCGATGAAACGATCAAGGTGAGATGATGGTGTTTCACATTCAATGGATGATCAGGATCAGATGTATGATCCCTAATTCCGATATTATAATGTGTAAAGGGAATATTCGGGTGATGAATGATTTCTTGGTGGATCATATGGCCCAAATTTGGCCACCAATGATTGTGAGACTCAATATCCCAAGATCTAAACATCATAGACTATATTTTTTTCATAATCTATAGTGTTTGAAGTAGAATATGTAGATTTGTGAAGAACCAATGGGATCCTAAAAATATTTGGCTACTTGTAATGTGGTCCAAAGAACACACATCACATGGTTCTATATCTAGGGTTCTGTAGAAATTTTTTTCTAATAATATCAAAAATATTATGACACATTTGGTAAGCCATGTGACCTAATGCTAGAGGCTTTGAGGGTACTCCAAGAGTAAATAGGCATTGACATTGCCAGGCGCATGAGTAAAATTAATGTGAACTGTCTCTATATGGTACACGTGCATGTCCACTATACACAATGATAATCAAGTACTTGGGCATGGATAGATGTACACATAAAAATTAATAGGAACCTTGGAATGAACACAATAATGACTTGGTTTATAGGAACCCATAGTGTAGTTCCCCTAAATGTGTTGTACTTATTATGAGGTAGTGTGAGGCCTTCTATTTATCCTTTATGGATAAGTATCTATTGAGTGTCATTCCTTCTTTTATTCTTAAGATGGTATAGTGTAGATTATATCATGATCATAGTATTTTGATCTCCTCTTTGGGTTTAATATCGAATATAGTTTATATATCTCTTCAATATATCAATGATGGATCCTCAATCATTTCATTGAAATTCCTATGTGGGGGTGTGGAATCTTCTTGACTAGCTTAAATTGGCGTATAATCCCCTATTAAGCTAGCTATACCTATTTGGTATTTGATGTCCCCCCTCAGTCTAAAGTGTGATCCCATATCAATATATTGAGGTCATCAAGTGTAATGCCTCGACCCTAGATACCCAGAGTCGATGCATTATTACATAACATTGGCATGATAAAAAAGGATCAAGTCTCAAAAGACCGATTAGTTTAGTAGTCTTGGAAACACTAGATATATTCAAAAGTCTTACATTACATCATAAGGTAAAAAAACTACAACAACATCTTGTTTTCATATCCCCTCATACTATCCCTGCAGGTCATTCATAAATTACTTCTTCACATCTTGGAAAAAATAAAACATTGAAGGGGGTGAGCTTAGATGCCCAGTAAGGATAACAATATAGCATAAGATTTCATAGATAAGCATAAACACTTAAAGAAATTTATAACTAAAACAAAATACTTTTAAACATGAACTTCAGCATAATATGGAAAAGATAAAATTAAATAATTCCATTTACTTATTCACATGGATATTATATTAGTCTAACAGTCACATGCAATATCAATAACCACTTTCATAATGATGGAATGAATAATGCCAGACTATCATAACCACATAGCCAAGGCCTCGTGGCAAGACAACAAATAAGTTTTTTCCAAGTCCTTGTGCCAAGACAATAGTTTGTCTCATGAGACGTACCGATGAATCGAGGAGCTATAGCGGGCTCCAACCGTCACTTTATAATTCCAATTCATTCCTCAAATGAAAAGTTTTAAACATAACATAAACATTCGTATTAAAACTAGCATACGAAATGTCAATAATTTATCCACAAACCATGAATAGTATAAAAATAGCACATCCACAATCAAACATAACTCATTCGATACAATATGGAAGATTTTATTGTATCATATTAACCTCAATCGAGAATAATGAAGGATATTGACATAGCTGAAAATAATCATCAAAACTATTTGAGAGAAATATCCCCCTTTTTCTTGAAATCATTTAAAAGTCAAACTATTTGTCAAGAAGCCATTTAACAATAGATTTTTCAATAAATGTGTCCCATACCACTTTGAAACTTTTAAAAGGAGTTTTAATTTTAAAACTTTAATGTCCATATAAATAAATCCTTAAAACCATTTTTAAAACATGAACATTAATGAGCATGATTTAGAAGAATAAGTCTTTAAAACATTTAAAAATGGTATTTTAGTTAGAGTTTCTAACCAAAAGAGAGACACCTGAATACAAATAATTGAGTTTATTAAAAAAATTTAATATCATTAGAATAAATGGATTCATGATATACTATGTCAAATTACATTATATACACCACATAAAAGTGATTTGGAGTATAACAACACACAAGTCTCAGTGGAATGTAAATTGAGATGAAATATATCATAAAGGCCATATCCTTAGGTTAAGGATAAATCAACGACATAATTATGTGTGACAAATATAAATACACTAAATATGATTGGATATTCAGTGTAAAACAATCAAAGGACATTCACACATATTCTAGTAAAAACAGCACCAATGAATTGGATGTTTATCTTAACAAATCAAGATTGAGTAAAAATTACTCTTATCAAGTTCATACCAATGACTTGAGAATTTATCAATGGAGTTATTATGTGTATAAAAAGTATATCCACAGAAAGGGGAGTGGAAATTGTGACACAATCAAATGAATAGTGATTCCACACATAATCTTGGAGTAAAATAATCAATGAAGTATGCGTAAAGCCGAATGAGTGGAAATTGAAATTTCAAATACCCTTATCGATTTGGTAACTTATGAAACATGCACCCCTGAAAGAATGATCATAAAATGATGATGTAAATACCCATAAATTAATTTATATTACACAATGAATACAATCCTGAGCAGTACACACACCACATTCAATAAATAAGTGGTGAACAATGGAAATCTCACTGAATTAAAAGTGAGATAAGAAACCCGTTACTTTGTAATTTTTCCTTGGTCGACGGTAGGATAACCTCCATTATAATGGTGAAATAATTGTTATTGAATTATACAAGAATCATTTACATTAATATGATATCATATATGATCTTTTAACATTGATTTGTTAATAATATCTTAGTATTATCGTCATTTCGGCTGTTAACTTACTCATTTCCTTTATATTCTTTGTTACATAATCCATGATTGTTATGGATAGGTTTTATCTTATTAATATCCAGAATAATATCAAGTCCTTACAAAATATTTTTAAATCATCAAAAGATAATTATACTTGTATGGATACGATGGAGAATGAATCTCATCGCTTTCGTGGAGACGATAGTCGGTACGTAAGCACGAGCGACAATATCATTATTTTGATGTTAAAATAATATATAATTGGATGATATATCATATATAAAGAATAATTATCATTTTATATTTATTATTTACAATAATTACACATAATTATTATAACCATCCAAATAATAATTTATTGAATGACAATTACACCACGACGTGGAGACGGTAAGCCGTACGTACGCACGTATGGTGACATGTCATTTAAAGGATGGATAGAATACTGAATATGGTTTTACCATATTTATAATAATATTATAGTATATAGGAGATATTGGATTCATTATTTTAGAATGGTAATAACAAATAAATAAGAAGTTGAAGAAGAAAAAAAATTGAAAAAGGGTGGTAATAGCATTACCTCTTCTTCGGGTTCCTCCTTTTAATTTGATCAAAAGGGCTCCTTAGGTTGGCTTTATGATCAAAATAAGGCCTCTAGGTTGTAGTGAAGGAGTTTGAGAGAGTATTTGGGAAGGTTTTGTTCTATAAAAAATGCTTTTAAGGTGTGAAGTAATGAGAAGGGGGAGCGCCCTTTTATAAGAGGGGTGAGGGGAAGCTTTGGAAAAGCTAGAAATATTATTTTATAATAAATTCATATTCGGTTTCTAATTTCTCTAATGTGGATTATTTAATGTTTAATGTGTATATAGGTCGAAAAACACTCATCCAATAGAATTTAGACAGGTTTGGGTCATTATATTAACCTTACCTTTAAGTATTAAATCTTAGTTAATTAGTTTCACTTTTACAATGTCTCTTTGTATTTTTATATTATATGGTTAATAAACATACTATATACATCCAAGAGACCACCAAGTGGTCCATTAATGATACACCTATCATGATATAAGTATCTTGTCCGATCCTTAGATTTTTAGGAATTTAATATCAATTAATAATATAATATTTGTTTTAAAAACTCTTTTATGTCAATTTTGACACTATTCAATAAATGATTTTTGTGAAACTCATAACAGAATGATTACTTATAAAAAAGTCAATTAAATAAACCCTAATATATCATATTAAGCTATAAAATTAGTTTATTTCAATAAATGTCTCCAATTATATTTATTTGGGTATTTATAATATCAATTATTTTAATTTTTCACTATTATGGTAATTACTGCATCATCATTATGTCATAAATAAATTAAATTATTTACAGTCTAAAGATTCTAAATAAAATATCATTATGTATTAAATCATTTTATATTTTTAATGAATATATATAATCGAATTTATCTTATGTGTAACCCTATATTAAAATTGTTTTAGTAAATAAACTTTGATTTAAACTCTTTTAACTCTTCTTTGAATTAAATAATAATAATTGTCCTAATCTATTCCAAGTGGACCTAAATGATAATATTTTATTCCTAAGGTTGTTTCTAGTCGAGATAAACTTTTCCAATAAAATTAGGACATGTATTAGGGTAATATTAATATCATTTTTACCCTTAATTACTCTATTTACTTTTAACCATGGTAAATAAAAGTAAAAAGTTACTATTCAACAACAATTATTTTCATCTCAATGATCCAAATTTTACTCCTTGATATTAACCATGTCTCTCACATTTTCTAAATTCCACTTAGAGAAGCGGTAAAATTATGTTTTACGAAAAATTCAGTTTTTTAACTACCACTTAGTGGTTTCACTATTCATCAAAAAAAATGAAAGTTTCAAAAAATACCAAAAATTAGGCCTAAGTTATATTTGATATTATAAATTCAAAAATGATGTCTATTTTACCAAATTCAAAACATATCAGTTGCATTAATTAATTTAAAAATTAATTTCCATCGTCAAAACAAATAGCGTGTTTTTAAGAGATAATAACTATCAAAAGATTGACACTTGTTTATGTCTGGTTTAAATGTGAAATCTCTTCCAATGACCAAAATTGTATTGAATGGTAAAAATATAATCTAAATATACTTTAAAACAACTCAAATTAATAATTTATCACTAATAATTATTTCGATTAAAATAGATGTTTTTAATTAAAATTTAGTAATTTTCACTATTCATGAAAATATGAAAGTTATCCGAAAAGTACCAAAATTTCACCCTAAGCTAATTTTGATATTATGAAGTCAAAACTGAAGTCCATTTCGAATGATAAAATTTATAAAATTTCAAAAAGTAGGTATTACTATTCATAACAGCTAGTTTGATTGGTTGTGGAGTGTTAGAATCTCAAAGTTGTGTACAATGCACATCATTGCCTTATTCAAAGGGAAACGTACCGTGGAATCTTGGGGTGTTACATTCTCCCCTACTTCAATAAATTGCGTCCTCACAATTTTTTTAAAATTGGGCTTTAGAATATAATGGAATATCCCACATCGGAAAAAGAGTCAATAAAACTATCACTTTAAAAGAGAGAAAGATAGGTATAAAGGTCACCCAAGATAACCCATACTAGGATTCCATGTATGAAAACATGGATATGGATGATAAAATAAGTGTTCAGTTCTGATGGAGGGGGATAGAAAACATGATCAGGAGAAAGATATCAATAAGAAAATCAAAAACTTGTGTTGGGACAAACGGTCCTTAGTCTCCCAGTAGGAAAAGTAAATGGAAAACATTTGTTTGTTTTAAGTTCATTACATAAGGAAGAGGAATTCATTTATGATATTTAATAAGAACATAAAGAGATATACTTACTTTTTAAGTAGAGTTTCATTCTTTAATAACTTTTTACCACTCACTCATTTTTTTGAACAATGAGTATTCAAGAAGACTTGGTCACAATGGAAGAGCTAGAATAAGCTTCTATAGAAATACATTATTTACATAGGATAAACTAAATATTTACTTTGTATTTAGAGATTAATCAAATACAAAATGGTTAGTATAATATCTGATGACCCCCCAAATCGATATTCTATTAGAGAAAAAAACACTGATCTTAATTTCTAAAATTAAACCATCAATACCCCAAAGTTAAATAAATACCATTCAATAATCAATTGTCATTAAAATCCTTCAATATAATCCAAACTAATATTGAAACTCAAAACTTATAAGAATATAGTCTTCCACGTTATATTGTATCTCCAAATGACATTAATTACTCTTAAAGTCACATACTTAAAAGTAATTAACCTAATCACTTCCATAAACAAACAAAATCACTATAAATCCACAATAAAAACATAGATAAAAATCCACCATTACTCCTCAAATGAAATCCCATACTATTCTATTTTCCATAAAACAAAGCGAACAACTTCCAAAATAACATTTATCACTTAATTACCAAATCATTTTCTTATACTAAGGGTATTAATTTGTAAGACATAAGATCCCAAATCAAATTATTAATGATCAATAAAATCATTTAACTAAAAATAATAATCACACTAAACAGGGACTTCATGTAGTCCAGTGGTAGGCGATAAATCCAAATCACACTTTGGTTGTGGGTTCAATTCCCACATCTTTGTCCGACGCAACGAGTTATCACACGGTCTGCATGTTGTCCTTTTTCAAAAAATATATTTTATAATATTACCAAAATGAGACAAATTCCTCAAAATAACCATAACATAATTTAACCACAAATTGTATCTCATACCTTTCATTTTCATCCCAAATTATAATAACTTATAATTTCCTCAAACCCAATGATCATATAAAACCAAATGGTTATTTATGACAATATTCACAAGAGAAAATATAATTCTTCCTCAAATATCATTCTCACATGGAAAACTGCAGGGTTAAATATACAAGAGAAAATTATTCCAAAGTAAACCCATCAACAAGGAGAACTAATACTTTTTAAAAATTTCTCCAACCATTTATTTCCACAAAGCTTCTTCATTTACCAAGAAAATATCCTATAGAATAGGGAATTCACTCGTGTAATGGTCAGGTCTCCTATATTTACGGCAAATGACTTTAAATGGACTCTTGGGACCATTTTTATCTTCTTCCATAGTACTCTTCATTTTGCTTCAGCAATTTTTCACTTTATGTCCTTCCTTCCCACACGTAAAGAAAATAATTATCATGTTATATTTATTATTTACATGAATTACACATCATTATTATACCCATACAAATAATAATTTATTGAATGACAATTACACCACGACGTGGAGACGGTAAGCCGTACGTACGCACGTATGGTGACATATCATTCAATGGATGGATAGAATACTGAATATGGTTGTACCATATTTAGAATAATATTGTAGTATATTTTAGATACTGGATTCATTATTTTATAATGGGAATAACAAATAAAAAAGAAGTTGAAGAAGAAAATAATTTGAAAAAGGGTGGTAAAAACGTTACCTCTTCTTCGGGTTCTTCCTTTTGATTTGATCAATAGGGTCCTTAAGTTGGCTTTCTGATCAAACTAAGGCATGTAGGTTGTAGTGAGGGAAGTTGAGAGAGTATTTGGTCAGGGGTTTTCCGATCCAAAAGGCTTTTATGGTGTGAAGTAATGAGAAGGGGGAGTGTCGTTTTATAAGAGGGGTGAGGGGCACCTTTGGAAAAGCTAGAAATATTATTTTAAACTAAATTCATATTCGGTTTCTAATGGATACAAAGTGGATTATTTAAATTTTAAGGTGGTTATAAGGCGAAAACCACTAAACCAATATAATTTAGACAGGTTTGGGTCATTATATTAACCTTATCTTTAAGTATTAACTCTTAGTTAATTAGTTTCACTTTTACAATGTCTCTTTGTATTTTTATATTATATAATTAATAAAATTACTATATACATCCAAGAAACCTGCAAGTTGTGCATTAATGAAACACCTATCATGATATATGTCTCTTGGCCTATCCTTAGATTTTTAGGAATTTAATATCACTTAATTATATAATTTTTGTTTTAAAAACTCTTTTATGTCAATTTTGAGACTATTCCATAATTGATTTTTTTGAAACTCATATTAGAATGATTACTTCGAAAAAAGTAAATTAAATAAATAATAATATGTCATATTAACCTAGAAAATTAGTGTAATTCAATAAAAGTCTCCAATTATATTTATTTGGGTATTTATAATATCAATTATTTTAATTTTTCACTATTATGGTAATTACTGCCTCATCATTGTGTCATAAATAAATTAAATTATATAATGTATAAAAATTATAAATAAAATATAATTATGTAGGAAATCATTTTATCTTTATAATTATAATTTATAATCGAACTTATCTTATGTGTAACCATATATTAAATTTTTTTAGTAAATAAACATTGATTTTAACTCTTTTAACTCTTCTTGGATTTAAATAATAATAAATGTCATAATATAATCCAAGTGGACCTAAATGATAATATTTTATTTCTAAGGTTGTTTTTGGTCGAGATACACTTTTTCAATAAAATTAGGACAATTGTTAGGGTAATATTAATATCATTTTTACCCTTAATTACTCTATTTACTTTTAACCGTGGTAAATAAAAGTAAAAAGTTACTATTCACCAAAAATTATTTTCATCTCAATGAACCAAATTTTACTCTGTGATATTAACCGTGTCTCTCATATTTTCGAAATTCCACTCACAGAAGCGGTATAATTATGTTTTATGAAAAATTCCGTTTTTTAACTACCACTTAGTGGTTTCACTATTCATCAAAAAATGAAAGTTTCCAGAAAAATACCAAAAATTACGTCTAAGATATATTTGATATTATGGATTAAAAAATGATTTCTATTTTACCAAATTCAGAAAATATCAGTTTCATTTATTAAATTAAAAATTAATTCCCGTCGTCAAAACAAATAGCATGTTTTTAAGAGATAATATCTATCACAAGATTGACACTTGTTTGTGTCTAGTTTAAATGTGAAATATCATCCAATGACCAACATTGTATTAAATGGTAAAAATATATTCTAAATATACTTTAAAACCACTCAAATTAATAATTTATCTCCATTAATTATTTCAATTAAAAAAGTTGTTTTCCATTAAAATTTACTAATTTTCACTATTCATCAAAATATGAAAGTTATCCGAAAAGTTCCAAAATTTCACCCTAAGCTAATTTCGATATTACGAATCCAAAACTGAAGTCCATTTCGAATGTTAAAATTTATAAAATTTCAAAAAGTTGGTATTACTATTCATAACGGCTAGATTGATTGGTTGTGGTGTGTTAGAATCTCAAAGTTGCGTACAATGCACGTCATTGCATTTTTCAAAGGGAAACGTACCGTGGAATCTTGGGGTGTTGCATCAAGGAACCAATGACTACTAATTTATAAATTCCCAATGATCATGGAATCTAAGTGGAGTTCCAACAGTGATATTATGTATCATTGAGTGAGTTATCCCTGATGAGTGTTTCCCGAAATACACAAGATTAATCCTTATGTTGGCTGTGTGGTTGAAAACTCATTATATGGTAAATTATATCATGAGTATGGAAAGGTTTTGTAATTATGGTATCTATGTCTCTTACCTGATTGTCATATCTCATGATGCTGTGTAGAACTCTCTTGACTCATAATGGATTTTGTGCATATGTTCAATGATTTGATGATTCATGGGATGGGAAGTGTGATATAAATGCCCCTGGATAGAGGGTATGGGATTATTTAGAACCACCATTAATTTCACCATGAACCTATCTAGGGATGATGAAAATGGTGCTACTAATTGATAAATACATTCTCCCCTCGCATTAAACTGGGGTTTTTAACCTGTTTTTGGTATTTCACGATTCCTATTAGGAATTGATGATCAATGTGGTGGAAACAATGGTAGATATCCCCCCATCCAGGTGGATTAGTATTTCTCATAGGTGGATACTTTGGAATATACTAGTGCAACCCATATGATGCATTGAAAATGTTCTCATAAGGGTGATGTGTGAAATGATATCCCTTGATTGTAATCGTTCCTTATGAGATATTGTACAATTGATCAGTGATTAGACTTCCATGTCAAATATCCATCCCATTGTTTTGAGAATCCATATCCAAATATCTGTTGGTTATCACCTCTCTTCATACAAGGTTTATTGGACTAATTGAATTAAGTATATTTTGATCTACTTATTAACTGGTATGAGTGTTACCCACTACTTGATTCCATTAAAGGCTATAACATAGTAGAATTTTATATCTGATGGCTCTTCTATTCCATGGGTGTTGTGAAATATAATGTTTCAAACATTCCCCATACTTGAATACATATGCATGAAATATATCTGGAGATTATATTCCAATGATTTGTGATGCAATGGTGGCATGTGTGCAGTAGATATAGACTATTGTTTTATAGTTTTTGATACTGGGCCCTGGAGATAGTATCCAAGTCTAGTTAACAACATTTTATCGTGATAGTGTGAGGTTGAAACTCGTATTCTTTAAAAAATAGGTGTTTCACCATAAATATATGTCGAGGTTCCACCTTTTTTATGTAGATAAGGCATGAACATCATTTCTAGCTCATCTGGGAACTCATAGTCAATAGTAGAAATAGTCTATAATATGGATTGGAGGTTGTATCCAGATAACTCACTCCATATATCAATGTATTATTCCTCTTCATCAAACTTACATTCCTCCATCACATCACCCCATAGAAGGTGCTCCGTTGGGTAAAATTCTAATTAGAGTGGAGTGAATATTTTTGTAGATGGGGAACTATATACATTTGACCCAATTGTTTTGATAACCTCTCTATAAAAAGGCTTCCATGTATATAAAACCATTTTATATAGAGGCTTCTAAGAAATGGGATTATTCCATTGTTCAAGGGTAATGTCTCCCTGAGTATTTTAACAAAGGGAGATTTTAAGTGTGGAATATCTATAATCCATTTCCCCACTACCATAAGGATGAATATCATGGAAATGATCGACTTCTGATTCAGTTGAAGAGTCAAAAAAATTTATGGTGTTGATAATGTGTCTCAAACTACCTCAAGGACACTGTATTTTAATAGATTATGGATATGAGCCTCATTATTAATATTATCCAGAATATTCCAGCCATCTTTTGGACATGAGCAAGGATATGAGCATGTCATACGATAGATGTAGTAACTTGTTCATTACTGTCTAGTGTTGCGGGTCTATAACATTACTGATGAGGATATGATAGATTATTACAATTGTATTAATTATCATTAGATGGAATATTATCCGTCACTGAGGAATGCTCCACTATCACCTGGTGAACCTCGCTCAGAATTGGAATATGAGACCAATCCAAAGCCTTTGGAATATGATGTTGGTATTTCCTAACATGGATATGTGCATGTCCTATGGAGTGTGTTGATAACACATAATGAGCCCCGGTTGGAGTATAAATATGATCCCATTATGAATATATATTACCCATATGAATATAAAGACACATCTATGGAATGGGAGAAGGAATTTGTGCCTCCTTATGTGTATCCTTAGAAGGATGTTGGTGCGGTATTTCATCCACAAAACTATGGATACAAGCCTAACATCTATGACTTATAGGAATATTCTTGGAAGATTCACTGATCTGAATATTATCATATCCTACGGTAATTTCCACTATCACTTGGTGATCCCTAACCAGAATGGGTATCTGAGCCTGATCATCAGCCATTGGAATATGTCTTTAGTCTTCTTCGATTGGAATATGAGCCTATCCAAAGGAATATTCCTTATCCTTTACTATAATACTTTTATAGTCCTCATGTATGGTAGAAATAATGTATCATTGATCTAGTGAAACCACATGTTCATAATAATCAATTATATGGGTTATTTTTTATGTTGGGAAAATATTATGTGATTATCCAAATTTATGTATCAGTTTTGGAATATAATGATAGAGTTCATCAGCTATTTTTACGATGTAATGGAAATTTCAAAATCTATATGTAGAAATTTAAGCCAGAACTTTCTCTCTAACCACTATATTCTAGAAGTTATCTTTTTTTGATGTTGGAATATGGGACTAATTCTTCAATCAAAGTGCTACTAGAATGTACTAATGGACTTCAAGAATAAGGGTAGGGATATTCATGTCTCCCATAGTTGATATAGGAACATGACTCCAAACTAGATCCAAGTGACCAAGTATATGAGCCATCTCTTTGGATATATAGAAAATATATCAGTAGGATTCAACTTTGGTTGTGGGGTTATGATCCCAGTCTTATATATCAGTATCCTTCCATGATTGATATTTCATCCTAGTAACCTATGCATAGTTGTTAGAGGGGGCAGGGTGTCATGTGTTTCCCTTAGCATGCAACTTATGGGTAACAGTGGGATGGTTCTAGAAATGTTGGTTGATAGGATTCCTCCTTGGTGAATCTTGAAATTTGTGTGCGATAGAGTTGAATCCAAGGTCCACCATCATGCAATACTAAAGGTGGTGATTGTCGTGTAACTATGATAAGCTCGAAAAGTGGTTGACTTTTCAAATAAGGTTCATTGGATTTACTACAGATTGCCTTAGATGATGTATAATAATAATTTTTAGCACTTGAAGATCCTTGGAGAGAGCCTCAAGGGTTATTATTTTAACATATCAATTTTATTCCACGACCAATCTGTTCGCCATTTGATGCTGAAGTTGGGAAGATGGTGATGTCATTTTGTGAACCACATGGCTTATATCCATTCATCAATTTTCGGAATGGTCATTATATGTTCTTATTATCATATATAATTGTTTTTTAATGATGGAAGAATCTTCTGTCATGTAGAAAATAAGGAACAAGGTCACCGATATGCGAAATATCATAGGAAGGATCTATGATGAATTAGATATGCTAGATTAATACAATTGTCATTTTATTCCCCATTCAACAATTCTACTCATGTAGTATTTTCAAATAGATTAGGGACATATTTCATGGGGACCATGGTTAAATAGGATTATTATTAATATTTATATCTATAATATTTTTTCTTTTTGTGTCGAATATGAAAACAATGAGGGATTACAGAAAGTAAACTGATCATACTTCTATTAGAATGATTTATATTAGGCTCATCATCTTTTTGGGTAGTATATATAATTTAAGATGACCGAACACTTGGTTAATGTATCATTGTGTTATTTTATAGACTCACATCAGGTTCAACAATTTTGGTTTTCTTGAATAGAGTCAATTGGAATCCTCGTGAATGGAAAAAATGTATTGGTGAAAACTGAGAAATCTATCATTTCTTACATTGTGAAGGATATTTCGTTGTTAATTGAGTTCATGTAGGTTTCCCCATTTCTATCTTGTATTAATGATATGGATATAATATTTTTGTGGTCCGGATTATGGGGGTTCAATGTTTTTCACAATCATTCACATCCTGCCCAAAATTGCCTATCATAATAGAAACTCCTAAAATTTCTCACATCAATAACTGTGTATGGACATACATTCCAATAAAAGATGTTTATTTGAGGTTTTTTATCCAATAAAACATTGTAAATCACATTGGTTGAGAGGATGGGAGGCATAGCTCATCATACACATTTGGGGGGAATATTTTCGTACCCTGGGATTATATTATAGATTTTTTATATGTTTGAGAAACTCTTCCTAATCCCAATATGGGACTGGTTACCCTAACAATATAACCATTGATGAATCTAATTTATATGAATAAAAGTGGATCTTATAAATGAATCCATATATATGGGTCTATGGTGTATCATCCATTTCCCACTAATGGGTAGTTTCCTATATGCTGAAGCCATATAGATAAGCACTTCATAATTTTTTTCCATCCTTGGAGGAGGTTAACATTCTAAGAATGAGACTGAACAATTATGAGGAATCCTATATATCATTCCTTATAAAAAGATAAAAACCCCTTTTTTCATTAATATCATGATGTTTAATATCATCCAAAAAGTACAAATATGTGGGGGAAAATAGGAACATGATATTTGAGGTCATAACTAAATGTGGAATCCTATATATCCTAGTTATTATATGAATAATTTTTTTCATAAATATATTACTTCTCAACCCACTGGTTGATGTGTAAGGATGATCATCCAATTGAAAATATTGGCTTCCAATGTCTGATGTTTTGATGAAATGGAAAGACGTACACTGAGGTGGATGCCTATTTCAACTCAGGCCTTTAGGAAGGCTTCAAACGTATCTTGGTTATGGGTGGAATTAGAGTCAACATAGTTTAGATTGATCTGGGACTACACACATATGTTTCCAAAATATTGAGATAATTGAATATTATTCCTTAGATAAAGGTTTATATAAAATGGTTACCTATGTTCAGAGAGTACCATATTAATCCTCTAATAGGGGATTACACACTACAGATTCATTAGTATGAATGATATGATTACAAACTCTCTCTATGACCACATGATTTATGCTCATTATGAGAAAAATGGAATGGGAAATAAATAGTCTCACTAGATATGGATTTAGGACATATGTTTTATGAAATCCATTTGGATGTATAATATGTATCTCCTGCCTCAAAAGTCGTCCTACGGATCATAGTTGTAGAAATAATTAGATTATTAATAGTTTGTTTAGTACATGTCATTCCCATTGAGTCTAAACTCATATGCAGGACATATCATATTATGTCATTGATCATGGACTACACACTATGGTTTTTGTGGATGGTAGAGACTCATGATGAGAATAATATGGTCATTAAAACCCCATAATCCCACATTATCCTTTCTCGGTGTGATAAAAAGGTATTAAAAATAACCAAAATCACTATTTATGGATTCATAACTTTTATGTTCGGATAACCATTTGGATGTTCGATATTAAGATCATGACTCAGGATGGATTCATGTGTATCCTGATTATAGAAGGAGACTGAGTAGTCATAGTTCTTATTGATCAAGGTTTACACACTGCATTTTCTTTAATATGGATGATGTAAAATGATCTCTTGTCATGGGTTTCCTACCTGACATAACATGGTTTCCTTCCTAACCTTCTTGATTTCCTAGTTACAATGCCTAGATTTTTTTACCATAAAATTTTATTGATGTTTCTACATGTCTATTTATTTTTTGATCAAATCCGAAGACAATCACATTATCTAGATGGATTTTCCATTGGACCTCCCATAATCGGGATGGAATTTTTGGGGGCCATCACAAGACTAACAATTAATTTATTATAGTAAAATTCAAGACCATGGCGGTTTTAATAGAAGCCAAAAAATAATCCAAGTTGAGAAACTTGGTGGGTGTCACATGAGCAAGCATATATCCCCAAGTGTCATCATGAAAAGCTAAATGACACACTTGGCGGGCGTGATGTGAGTCTTTGTGACATTCCTAGTTAGTGATGCATGATCCAGGATGATGTTCCTGGGGAAACCATGGAATCTATCTAACATGTTTAGAGAAAGTAATGATATATGTCTCGCTTTCTTGAAACACTTCACAAGATCCAGTTGATAGGCCCTAGTTCTGTCGCAATACTCAAATGACATTTACCGGTGTCATCGTAGGATTTTTGTGACATGTCTGAGGGACATGCAAAGGTCTAGATGGAGATCCTAATGGTTTTCTAAATTCAAGGGTGGCATAATGAGGGGGATATGTGAAATTATTTTTCTTTTAATGGGGACATCACATGATAAAATAGTATACAAAAGGTGATTCACTGTATTTCAATAACATGTGCTGTCATTTTTGCATGACCTCATTGGTTCACGTGACATGTTTGAGGATAAAGGTATATGTTATTCTCTTAATTTTTCAATATTTTTATAATTTTCCACCCTTTTATTTCATATGAAATAGATTTATTTAGTGTATCCTTATTTATGTATCTGGTGATTTAGTAGATATCTGGGATAACATTAACATAACCTTCCAGAATTAATTCTCATGACCAATGACTGCAATGTTCTTATGCATGCCACATGATTTATTTGGTGTATTCCCAAATTTTAACCAATTGAAACCCATTTGGGTTGTGACCTCATATACTCTATGAAATATATATTTATGGTTGGGTACACTGGTGCAAGGATCCATGGATTCATTTTTCACACTGGGGTGGGAGAGGAATAGGCTTAACAAGAACAATTATGAGGATATTTTCATGGTGCGTATCACGCAAATAAAAGATGGAGATGTTGGAGGGGTTGGATGTCAGACATTTTTGAATTCCTGTTGTAGGCCATTCTATGGGTGTTCCATTTTTTCAGTGTCCATGAGAATATCCCATCTATGCGTAGTATATTGGATTATATCCAATTAATGGACCTTTCGTAGTGACGTGGACAGGTCAAGCTTCTCTTATAATGTCAGGTTGATATAATAATGGGACATCAAGATATTATATTTCTTATTAAAAGACCATCAAGTGTTCTCAAATCCCTTATTTGGGATCTCCCATGAGATAATAGTCTCTTTATAGGGGCCTTCACGAGATCAATCTAACATGTTTATGGTTCTTGAATGACCGGGTTGGCTTGTCAAGGGGATTTCATATTCTCAATTGTGATTAGTGTGTCCTCCCATCACAATATGCTCCTACCATTTCACTTATCAGGTCCTTATATATTTTAAAATGGTTGATAATCTCATGATTAATATTATTCTCATCGAATAGAGACACTCTACCCATTAGTGATACATCTTGTGACCAACAAAGCATCATGAGAGGATGCACGATAACAATATGGAGAAACTCTCATGTTTTCATCTGGGGATAGAAAGTGAGATAAAGAATGCTTGGATATGTATAAATTCCTCCACAGGACGAATGTGACATCACTTAACAAGATCTAGTTCATAGGCCTTAGTTCTATCGCAAGAATCATAAGACAAGTACATGGTGGGTTTCATGATTTTTATGACCACAAAAGGGTCTCGTCATTCCCCTTTTTGTTTCCATTGTTTATTTTACAAATGAATTGGGATCTCATGAGATTGTATGAGTGTTTTCAAAGAAAATCACTCACCTCGTTAGTGACGCATCGTGTGACCAATAAAGGTTCATGTGGTAATTTGTGATAATTTCAATGAAAAACCATTCAGTTTATATTATAGAGACTAATGTGGAGCAATGAACAACTTGTACATGTTCAAATACATTCTTACGATGGGGATTGCATGCCAGTGGTCTCTCACTTGGTGTGGAAGACATGTCTACATGGTCTTTCTATTCCTCATGAACCGCATTGGTTCATTGCATGAAGATTATGACAACAAGAGTCTCCAACCATTTAAATATTTTACCCCAATTTTCTGAGGATTTATGGATGGGTTTTTAGGAATCCACTGATTATCTTGTTTTTTGACTTGGGTTTGATCAATTTGTATCCATCATGGGGTAAATAAGTTCTTGGCCACATTCTCAAGAGAAGGTTGGATTGTTAAAGGGGCTTCGAGAGATACTTCTACAGGTTATGTGATGCACATGGAAGATGCACATGACATTCAGAAGGTAATGTGCTCATGTTTCAAATTATAGGTTATGTGATCCATGTGATCATTGACACCTTCATCTTCTTTTTCATTATCTAGAAAATAATACCAATATTCATGTATTTTTCCCTAATGGATTCCCCGATGTTCATTTGGTGATGTCACCAAACGTAATAAAAAAATTATCCAAAATATCATGTAGAAATATATTCATATTGTTTATAAATACAATTGATATATTTTTCATCCAGAATTTAATATCCATAAAAAAATTCTCAAACTAATTAGGAAACAATATAATGGAAATTTCAACCTTATTTAGCTTCAAAAAATGGTACCCAATACTAATATGTACCCTTAAAAATATTGAATTCCCTCTAGGTGATCAAAGAACTTGTCCATATAAGGTATTAAATCCCAATTCATTATATTGATATTACTAACTGTTATATGATCAACAAAAATCCTTATAGTGATATACTTACTTTTAAAAAAATAGGATAACCCCGTTGTGAAGTGCTAGAATAAAGAAAACAGTTCTCAAGAAACTCTTGTAACTACCATTTTTGTTTCAGATGTTCTACTTTAGTTATTCAATATAGAGGTTATGATATTGGATTATCATTAAGAACAACATAAATTGTAATTTTATTCTTCAGATCAGTTATAATACTAGAAGATTCTTTAGGAAATACATTATAGTATTCATTTATTATAGTAATATCCCAAATTTGAACAATTTTCCTCTTATTAGTAATATGTGAAATGTAACTTCCATTTCCAAATCTATTCAGTTCAACATTATATTAATACAATATCAATGGAATTAATTCATTCTTCTATAAAAATTGAAATTCATTCTGAAAAAATTTCATCATTTCTATAATATATCATATAATGATAAATGGAATAGAAAACCATAAACAGAATTACATCATACTCTACAAGGGGTAAGGAAACAATGATTATAGATAAAATCCCTCCTCATTTGATAATAAAATATAATTATCATTTCTTTATACCTTAATACTACCCATATGTGTTTTTTCCAAATTTAGTTTCTTTATTACACGATGTGGAATTACTAATTATACAGATAATATCTCAGAAATGAGTAAATGTGTAAACCATATATCAAACAAGACATTTTTAATCTAAATAAAAAATAAACGTAACTAATACCACATCAAATGATGGTATAATATCTATTGATGTGTTAAAAAAGGATTTATACACACCTTTATTCCAGATATTTGAGTACTTCCATCTATTATTCGTATTTTCAGAAAAGTAGTTATATGATGAACCATATCATTACACTTAAAAATATATTATAACAATTATTTCATTATTTTTTTGATCATTATTTTTATGTATATTTGTACTCTTGAGTCACATATACAAAAATAAAACTTCAGAAACACTTTTCACTATTCAAAAGGAAGTCACCCAGGTGATTTTCACCACACTTATCACAATGTGGAATCATTATTTTCTTATATTAATATTTCATTAATTGATTAATCCACATTACTGAATAACAATAAAACATTTTGTACTTGTTTTAATAGAATTCATGATCATAAAAATCATCATTTCTGTGATCTAGTTACATCTCACATATTGTTCATAAATTTTCAATTCGTCAGAATATATTGATTTCAGCATATTGGATTCTAGCCTGAGTAAAACTGATAAATTTTATGATCATGATCCTAAATAAAATTATGTTTTTACCTTAAAAATCTGGTGGAGTTCCCTTCACGCAAAACTAATTAATGTTTCCCCTTATATATTAATTCAAATACATGAATTTCAATCCTTGTTCAATCAATGATCGGAAAATAATTCTGACGAAAATTATTCTTAAATACAACCCATTAATGGGAATCAATATCTTATATTTCCCTAATAGTATTAACCATTGAACAAAAATAATTGACATGACATTCATAATAGTAAGTTGAAATAGATTCCTTTTTACATTTCTAAATATCCATGATTTTTATTTATTCTACAAGGATTTACCCGTCCATTTTCTACCACATGGTCATATGACCAACTAAATAATGGAGGGTTTGGTTTCATGAAATACGCTATAAAAGACATTATCCTATATGGTGATTGTGGTTTCTCTCTATATTGGATACCACCAATTATTATATCCTACCCCAATAGATAGATCACCACAATATAAAATTATATTCATATTATATCAATTTTAGGTTGTTGATTTTAAAGGATATAATCATATTGGTTCTTTTCTACTCAGCATCCTTGTTTCCTCTCTCTAAAACAATTGATAATTTTTTTTAGAAGATGAAACATGGTATTATTAAAATACTATATCATGATAACCATAAATTAGATTCTATTAAGGGTACTTACATAAAAATACTAAACATTAATATCTTTTAAACCATTACCTCTAACACCAACTATAAGTAACAACCATTAAAACATTACAGAATCATATGATGTTTATCATGATTTATAATCAAAATTTTCTAACAAAAGACGCATATGGGGTGATATAATTTCTTTATTATATGATTGAATTCATAATGATGTTTTATGTTATCAAATTTGAGATTCTATGAAACCCATTTTCATTCGACGGGTTCTTCCTAATTTGTTGTATGATTGACATCATGTTACACAAAGATATAAGGATTATAATTTTGTGATAGTAGGGCCCTATAAATTCCTCCAATTCATTAGGTAATTATTTTCTTATCATGAGATAATTATGGGAGATAAGTAGTGATTCTAGATATATTGTGGGAAATAGTTAATGACACCTAATCCACCATGTCAAAAGAAATAGGTAGTGATTAATGATCCACTATTCTTTTAATTTATTTTTATTTGACATTTACATATGCTATTATATACTCTAATTATTTATGGGATACAATATTATGAAAATTTACCATGTTATTTTTTATTCAAATTTTATGTAAAATTCAAATGTTATGCCATGTGGATCCAAAAAATTACCTCAAGTTATTTAATTATTACACCATTTTATATGGCTGAAAATTTGAGTTTATTTATTTATCTATCAGGGATAAAGATATTATTTATTTTTTCAAGTTCTTTTTATGATGATATTTATCCCCTCCTCATGTTTTTTCACATGTTTATTATCTGGACCATTTATGAATATTTTGATAAATTTTTTCTTACTGATCATTTTAGATCTTTACTAATTATGTTTCACATTTTAATGTGGAATTATTTACAAGATTAATTTTTTATGTAATTCATGTGTACATATGTTAAATGTAAGTTGAAGTAACTATGTATTCTAACGTGTTTTGATAGTTAATATCTAAACATTATAAGTATTTTTGTTTGAGGATTGCGTGATTATTTAAGGGATATAATATTTGTAATATTTATATCTTGTGAAATATATCAATTTGATTTTATAGGTTCATCTCATAGAGCTAACCATATAGGATTGATTCTTAGCTATCATATTTGATCAATGTGTAATTATTCACCAACTAAGGATCATCATTGCAGGAAATTCAATAAGGGGTGTCATGCAAAATAGGTTCACGATAACATTGTTCATAAAAATCAATAGATTATATACATGTTCAATTAATCATTTCACATTTATATAATTTGAATGTACGTAACTCCCTTACATATAGAACTGTATGTGGGGCCTCGGTCTATAGACACCACATTTCCTAGGAAGCACTTCCTCATATACCAGAGACAGCTAACTCGAAGAAAGGGATTAAAACATTCATTTTGGATAATATACATTAATATCTCAGTATTCCAATTTTGAAAATGAAAAATAATAATTAGTTTATAAATAATGTAATAATTAATAATGATCATAATATAACATAATGAATTTAGTAAGAAATCATAAAACTGAACCTTGACTGGGAATATCATTTATAAAAATAATTATTTGAAAAATAAAAAAAAGTGCTTCTATGACCTTCTGCAAACATCATCATAGTCGTAATTTTTAATAGACTCAAGTTTATCTATCCTAATCCAATGCACCGATTATTAAATGAATACAATGCCAACATATATTCTATATGTTAATTGGGGTGCCCATTTTTTGTCTTTGTATATAACCATATATTGTCTCAATAATTACATCTAATATATGGAATCATATATTGTTGCATGAATGATGAAATAAAAATCAAACAATAAATGATCTCATTGATTTATCATATGCTAATTGGACCACCACAACACCTAGAAAGATACACATTCTTTTTGGGCCACCATGTGCTAATCAGGTCTCAATAATGACCATCCATACCTTTTGGTTCCATACTATAATCCTAATAAAATATACCCACACCCAAACCAAAACTCGACATCATAGTGTAAGGAATATTTCATGACCCAGATGTTACTCCCTCTTCGTAGGGACTCATACCAATAAACCCAATCAACCAATATTGATGGTAAGGTCTGATGTCCACAGCTTTACCTCTACATTTTATGTCATGGTAGGGTAAATCATCCAATCATGAATCACATCCTCACCTGACCTTCCCATTGAAGGCCATCCCATATTCTGATCACACATCATACCGTAGAAACCATCTCACTCATAGGGGTCGATCCAAAACCATCTCAATCATGAAATTACCCATTCAAAAATCCTTCCATTCAGGACGATAATAATCTATTCTATAGTTAGACCATCTCACTCTTGGATTTCCCAAATATCATAGACCATAAAGAATCCATCACATTCATGTTAGTGTGTCTCATTCTATCTCATTCATAGTGGTGGTACATCTTAGGAAATGTCATTGTATAGACCTTTTTCAATCACATGAACATATATTCAAACAAATATAAGGAATAAAACCCATCAAAAAGCTCAATAAATCATATCTAGGGTAATAGTGACACAAGTCTTATCCCCTTGAAACTGATAACAAATTTCACTTCCATCTACCACAAAAAGGTGTCCTATAAGAAAAAAAAATTATCTACAAGATTTAGGATTCCTATGGTGGGGTCCGCCTCCATGTCCAATCTAACATCAGAACACAGTCCCACCACCCATGAACCAGCCTCTATATGACAAACAAAATAATCATTTAGGAAACAAATTAAAAGTATTTAACTATTATTACAAACTTTAAATAGATCTCATTTCATGTTCGTAATGGGAGATATTTAAACCCATTACATAATTGATATCATCTCTTTCATATCACATAATGTCTTGATGAACTTTTATTTATGGACTAATGATAAAAAAATTACATAATCTAGATATTTTAAAAAATTAATTTCATTTCATTTCAACATACATCTTCAGGCCTAGAGTATTAGAAGAATATTTGATAACTCTTAAATAATAAACTAATGAATTTCAAAGATAAAACCTCAAGTTAGTATTCATTTTTTCCAAAATATAATACTTTTAAATGAGGGAAATTTTATTTTCTTAAGAAATATTGATCATTTTTTGACAATAAATAATCATTTTTACACACATAAATAATTCCATATTGAAAAATGAAAATGTTGTATGATCTAGAAAAACATAATAGGAGACCTAACAAAGGAAAAAAGATACTCTTTAGTACATTTAAAATTTTTGAGATCATTTAAGGGAGTATACTTTTATTATGACTAATTTTGGCCCCATATAATTATTTTCATACACATGAAATCAACATTAATACCATTGTATTTTCTAAATCAATTTATAAAAACATAAATAATAAATCATAATTTTGATGGTTTGATAGAAAACATGAAAAACCATTAAATTATTTTTCTAGAAACATAATTTTTTACCCTTAAAGAGTATAATTAATATTTAAATAAAATATAATTATATCAACTTACGAAATCAAAATTGTTTAATGAAAAATCAGTATGAATCCTTCAAAATTCACATAAGTTCCCTGGAACATTATCATAATAGAACCATTAAAATAACCCTTACAACATGTCTTACGAATGGAATAACCCACACAGGTAATTCCAACATAATTATTTAGAGAAAATAATAATTATGCAATGTATTGAATGACTATATCATGAAAACACATCAATTTTGAAAAAATAAATGACTATTATATTAATTAAATAAAAAATTTTGATTTCCAGAATCAAATACATTAAAATATACCATTTCAACCATAAGAAAAGCATTTTCATGAATTGTTCTATCCATTTCAATGAAAATCAAATTTTCAAAAGAAATTCCAATCAAAGGGAAGAATGGTTTCTTTGAGGAAAAATTTAAATTATTTAATGGAATACAAAATTAAAATAATATCTGGGGTGGTGGGAATAATTATTGATTTCACATATATCAAAATAAAAAAATTAGCATTCCTTTTGTAAAAAAATCTAAACATTACGTATAGAATATATAAAAAGAACACTCTCAGAAACAATTAAATGAATGTAGAAAGAGATATAAAGTGACCCTTATATTTTATTTTTATCAACATTATTATTAATATAAAATTATTTTATGAATATATAAATAAAGGAAAATTATTTTTAAAAACAATATTTAAATTATTTAAAACGTGGTTGTAAAGAAATGTGCCCCTTACCACAATTATAATTCGTCACATACATTATTTTTCATCACAGATATTAGTTTTTTATAATTTTATAATTTATAAATTAAATTTCTCCCATTTTTTATTCCTTTTAATTCTCCAATATCAATATTATTCCAAATTATTTAACTACCTTCATTTTTGACATTTTGGTATCAATCACCTTATAAGTTCGAAATGTATTGGGTATATTAGTTATGGTGATATGGTTTATACTTATATCATTTATTTATTATTTATATTTATTAATTTATCATTTTTTATATTATTTATACTTTTATATCCATTGATTATAGGTGGATTGGAAACTTTAATTACATTAAAATCATAGAGATGAAAGTTCATAGATAAGAATTAGTAACGTTATAATTTTTTGAAAAACAGGACGTAAAGAAGGAAAGTATTATTTTATATATGTTTATTGATAATTTTATCATTTATATCATATGATTTAATTAAATTAAATTATATACAAATCCAGCAGATTAATTTATGGAAAATAATTTACATTGGTTTGTGAGGTTGTAGTCCTCATGTACGCATGAGTCGTGTTCTTTTTTTTGAACAGTAATGAATGAATTAGTAAAATTATTTATTATTAATGAATTAAATTGATACCATATATATATATATTATAATTTCATTTGGATCTGTTTTTATAACAATCTATAAGATTCATTGGTGACAAATAAATTCATCATCTTTGGAAAGCTGTAGTAGGCACATGTGCATGAATGATGTTTTCATTTTCCATTAGATGAATAAGTAGATGAAAAATTGGTATACCATCATATTAATTACATTAAAATATATTTAAGATACTTATGATATTATATGAAAATGGTTATGGGTATTTTTAAGTAGGTAATATAATAAATTTAATGAAAAAACTCGGTTAAGAATTGTACATCTTCATCGAAAATCCTCCTTGTGATTACAAAAACAATTATCATAGGATGTTATTATTATATTATAAAAATAAATTTTTAAAATTTTAAGTGTTTCTATAAAGGTTTTATTTTTGTTATTCGATGTGATATTAGGTTCATGATGTGATAATAAGATTGCAGTGTGTGTCCATTTATAATTGAGGGAGAGGGAAACATGGAAATTTTCAGAAGAATATAATATGTTAAGACCTTAATCAATCCAAATGGCTCAAAAATGAATCCTCAACAAATATTCTATTAGGTAGAGATAAATGATGAAAATAAATTTTTATTTAGACAAGTTATATGGAAATTTATACCCTTTAAATTTTAGTTTTAACACTTTAAACCCATTTATCTTCTATTATGATAGATAACAATTTTTCCCTATTTTAATAATCAGAATAGAAAAAAGTCCCATCATTACAAAATTGGTAAAATATATTTTACAAATAATTATCCTATTTGATATAATTAAATATCCATAAGTGATATAATTTTATTTAATATTATAACACATATCACGATGATAAATATTTTTCTAAAAATTGGAATTTTATATATAAAAAAGTTTTACAAAAAATTCATTTATAGTATTGATTCAAATGAAATTGATTTGATTATTTTAAAAAAAATTGAAACAATGAAATTTTGAAACAAATTTTAAAAATAATAATATTTAAATAATTGAAATTAAAATGTAGTTTTCAAAAAAATCGTTTTTTCTATTAATCACCTAAAAATATTCTTTTTCAAAAAATTATAAAAAATAAATTTATGAATATTTTAAATTTATGATATAAAAAATGATATCATATAATGTAAAATTAACATAAAGAATTTATAAATTTATTATTATAAATAATAATACCTTATACATTTAAATGAATTTAGTAGACGTTGAAATTATTATTTTTTTCATTGAAAATTACCTAATATTATTAATGTGAGTATTACAGTATAAAATATAATTCTTAAATATTTATAAAAAACTAAATTTACCTATTATAAATATTACTTTCAGGTTTTATCATTCTTCCCCCTTCTTTAAATTGAAATCTTTCAATTTTATTAATTCCATAATCATATATAAAAATTTATCGTTCATAGAATTTTTTTTATTCCCATTTATCTTCTTCAATTTTATTTGTTTTAATAAAACCTTACCCCCATGAGCAACCTTATTCCACAACACCAAATGTCTCTGGTAAATATTCTGATTATGTTATTCCCTATATGAAGACTTTTCTTCAAACTATTATAATTCAGGTATAATAATTTGTGGTGCATTTCAGAAATAACTTCGTAACAATGAAAAAAGAAACACATAACATAGTTGGTATACACATGGGGGAAATAAAATTCGATAAAAATCAATCCAATCATATAAGAAATATTATATGGTCAAATGAATCATGGACATAGCTTTCCATTTTTTTAAAAAATATGTGTACTTATTTTTTCCATTGAGATACTTTAAGAAAAAAAGGATCTCCCACCTCATATGAATGAGAATTCCTCAAGTTATTTTAATATCTTTTTTAAGAATTGATATTTCCTAATTAATTTATAAATAACCATAATAGAAGAATCTATTTATTCAACCAATTTTGTTTCCAAAAATCTTCTTCCACCAACTTCATCCCAACAAGATGGAGCTCGACAACTCTTTACATATAATTCCTCAAATGGTTTCATATGTATAATAGAATGAAAAAAATTATTTCAAGAAAATTAAACTGATTATAGATGCTGATTCCATCTTTTATTCTAATCCCTTGAATGGGTTTGGATCACATCTTGTAACATATTAATCATCTTTATTGACCCCCCTTTATATTATGTATTAAATGATGTACTAAAATTTTAATTCACTAAAAAATGAATTGTTAAGGATTTTTCAAAAATTATAAATCAACAAGGAATCAATATTAAATCCAAAAAAAAATTGGTTCCTTAAAATCTAATAGTATCTTAAAAAAAATTCTATAAATATGATCTAAATACATATTATTACATATTTGATGAAAATTTGATTATTTATTAAATTGATCAATATTTATCTATATTGAATTATTTCCTAGATATGTTTTTTTACCCCACCAAAAAATTCCATGATATATTGTAAAATTTCTATTCTATCACTGAAAAAGGAAAATGCATTCCATTTGGTAGTTTTAATTTTGATTTATTCATCTGATAAGTAAAATATTTCATATTAATTGCATCAATATCAATTTTCATTAAATCCAACCAGAAATAATCATGATGAAATATATATATATATATATATATATAGTAGTTCTATGAGGATGATCATAAAATGGGAGTAATATATGATTTAGTCTATTAATTTTTCAATAACTGCGAATCAAAAGGAACAATTTTTTTTCTAAAATCAGAAGAAATTTTTTTTCAATGAGAAATACATGAATCTTAACTTTCCAGACCATTTATACGATTTCCAATAAAATATAACCATCCTTTTGAGATTATATAAATCATTCCAACAATGATCATTGTAGTAGAACATGAAAAAATATGATATTCCTATAAGAAAAATTTCTAGACCAACACGAATTAAATAAATTACCAATGGGGAATGATCCTTTCATAGAATAGTTAATTGTGAATTATCGTTCAATCATAAAGAATAATCTACCCTTTTTAGTTGTCCTATATGGAAATTAATACAACCATTATAATCCATAATCAGTTCTATCCATCTTCTCTGACTCATGTTCTACTCTTTCATAGTGACTTTATACTTCCATAATTGTGATCAATTTTTATTTCACACATTACTCCATATAAAGTATAATTCAGAACATTTAAATATAAAACCAATACAACCAGTTCATGGTAATTAATATGATAATTTAGCATAATTTTTTATAATTGATGTGAATCAATACGAATAGAATGACTAGTGTTCATTAAAAAAATTACAATATCCCTTAAAAAGAATCATTGAAGATAATAAATTTATCCTTTATGGATTGAATGTAAAAATGGGGAACTCAATAATATTATTTTAAATTAATTGAATCATTAATCACATTCTTTTAACCATATGAATTTATTTCCTTTTTTGTTAACATAATGGGTTTTGTAACACCATTGATTATTGTGCATTATGGTTTTTCAAATTAATTTAATCTTTCTAAAAATTTAGTATTTAAGACAACATTCTTAATATATTTTATATATATTTACACACTATGTCAAATTTTATTTATACTCCACAACAAGGTAGTATATGACAACACACAACACTGACTTGGATAGAATTACACATAACCCTGAGTTTTTAATAAACAACAGATTAATATTACAATTATTTAAATGAAATTGTTAAAACCTCGCCATTAAACATAGTAATATTAATAGTAATAACAAAATTAAAATGTTATTTATAATTTTATTATATAAATGAAATAATTTTTTTTGGTAATTTCATTATAAGTTAAAAAAACAATTTTTTTTAGGAAATTCTTTTTATGAAATTATTTTCAAAACATTAAAAATATATTTATTCACTAATATAAATTTAATTTTTTAAAGTAAATTACATTTATGATTTCCTAATTTCATGATTATAATAGGGTGAATTTTTGGGATTTTTTTGATAAACCTCATTATTTTGGATGAATAGTCAATAATACAAAATTTTAATTCCACATTACTTTTTTATATTAAACATTAATATAAATAGATTTTATTATAATGGGGTTTTTATTTAAAAATATAAAAATTATAAATCTATAAATAAAATTTATGTTAGTATAATAATTTTTTTATTGAATTTTGATATAAATTCTTAATGAACTTTTGGAGATTCTCACTTTAAAATCTCTCCTTCTCGCCGCATCGGCAGAATTAACATTAAACATTATATTTTCAATTTTTTGAATTTAATTTCAAAGAAATAAAATACTCTAGTTCCATAATTATGATATTTATTTCCTAATAATATCAACTTAATTTTTTACAAAAAATATTATTGAGAGGGAATGAAATTAATTACCACAATTAAGGTAAAATTATGGTTATCAAGGGAATAAACCATAAACTTAAGGCCCAAATGGTGCATCCTATTGTCAAAATCAAATTTTCCAACCATTTTTCATCCCTATAACTTCCATTGTTCTGTATTTTTTTGTTTTTATAAATTTATTTAGTTAAAATCGTGGGTACACCTTACTTGTTTCCATAAATGACATGTGTGTCCCCTACCGCCACTATAAAATCACACTCACCCCTCCCAAATCTTAATATCTATCATGACACATTTTCATTTCCAATAGTTTTAAAAAAATATCATATAAAAAACTACCTTCCTCTGTGAAACCTCCGTGTATAATTAAGGAAAACCAATTAATCTCTTTGTTGAAAACCAAAATGAGACACCCAAATAACATGTGACATCCTTCATCAAGCAACATTCCTTTATTTTCATTCTCCAATAACAAAATTATTATTATTACATTTATACAGAATATTCTTTGTATCGTCAATATAATGATATATTTTTATTATAATTTTTCTAACTACACTTATACACACTTCCATCTAACGAGTGACAAACTAATTGTTCTTATTTACGGAGAGCTACCAACTCAAAAAATGTTGTTGTTATATTTTCTATTACCATATATCTGGTAGGAAATTTGGATAAAAAACTATTTTTATATGATATATTTTAAATATAAGATTTATTTAGTATTATTTATCAATTATATAACACGTAACATTAGTTTTTCTATTTTTTGTAAATAGAAATATTTCTCTTTGGGAAGTGTTCACTACTGGCTCCTCAAAGAGACGTGATTCGTTCAAATAGTAAATAGAACATATTATTGATGGGATTAGTGAAATTACATGATATATATGATATAATAATTCTATTATAAGGATAATATATATATATATATCATTTACATTCCTTTTTTTCAAGATTAAAAAGAAGAACTGAAAGAACATTCATGTGTAATTACATCCTATAATTTCCATGAATGTTTTATTCTATTTCATATGTATATATCATATAGATTTTTATATATACATATATATGGAATATAAACCATATATATAAAATTTTCTAATTTATTTAAATCTTCATATATGTTGGGGGACCAAAACATAACATATCAAGACACATGCAAAAGACAATGATGATATCAACCAACGTGAAAACTTAACATAGAATTATTAATAAAGGGGTAATATAAAGTCATCATATGACCATATATGGTATTTTATATAATAATATGGTTATGTAAAAGTATTATAATAAGATTATATTTATCATACCAATTTTTAATGAGTATTTTTATATTTAAGACATAAGTTAAGGGATTTCATCACATTTTTTTGATGAGATACATGCAATTATCAACACTCTCATATTTTTTTGTTCCTTATATACTACCCTATGATATTAGATTAAATTAATTTCATTTATTTATTGATATTAAATTCTTAAAATTATTATATAAATCATGGGAATATTGATTCTATATTTACTCAAGTATTATGTGTTTTCTCGTCTCACTTTCCTTTTCTGTGAGACATAAGCCATGTTCACATCCTATTATATATATGTTCTCTATGTACTGATTTTTTTGTATTATATTATTATTAAAATTTAATTTATTGGTAGTTAAATATATATTTTTTGTACGTTCATTCATTGGGTTTATGTTTCAAATGATAATAAATTGCTAATGTTTTTTTTCTCAATTTGCGTTCTTTTAGACACATTCCATGTCATGCACCATTTTTTTCTTTGATTTGTGCATACTACTATTTGAAATGTTATATAATTAATCTACTTATGTTCATGATATTTTATTCTACATATTGTGTTATTATTTCAATAGGATTATGATTCTATGTTACTGAAGTGGTAATAGTTTATTGGAACAATCTCATCATTAATCAAGATTAATTATGAATATGCTTCCAATGTTGTAATATTATAATCCATTTATAATGAAATTTCATAAATCTTATTAACGCTTAGATACATAATTTATATCTATGTAATGGTACCATTTTCACAATATTTGTTACTTTTGATAATTGAGAAAATGATTTTAGAAAAATGCGATTGTTTCTCCAACAGATCAGAAATCTAATTTCTTTTAAAATCAAGTTTTTATAATTTTTATAATTTTTTTCTAATATGGTATGATGTTTAAATGAAACATATACACATTTATAAGCTTAATAAATTTATGAGGAATTTACTTTTCATTTTCTCATCAAGGCGCTTTTCTGATCATTTTATGCACAAAAATAATGTTCTCCTTGTATGGACCAACCCACTGTCATGACCGCCATTTCCATGATGACTCCATTGTCTGTTTAAATTTTTTTAGATTAATTTATATGGATTTAGAATATAAATTATTAAAAAAATTAAGTTTATAAATGTTTTAATTTATTCTTAATGCTTTCCTTATAACTATTAAAAAGGATGTTTTGAAGGAAAAATAATTTCAATGATTTCAAATCATATTTTATACATTTTCAATGTATTTTAAAGTAATGTATTTTTAATGGGGTTGTAATATTATTTTATATACTCTCAAATAAAATTGTTTTCAAAATGATTTCAATCCTTCTTACTCTATTTTCAATTAATTTTTAATGAAAATGGTTTTCAAAATGTATTATTATTTAGAGTTCATTTTTCATAGGTGAAAGGGTATTTTCATTATGAAATTTATTTAAAATATCATTAAAAATAATTTCCCATCTAATATAGCATCCATTGGTGTTACCCATGCCTTATAAGTGATATGATCCAAGGTTCTGTTAAATTATTTCTCTGGATGATTATTTATGGAATAAAATTCATGAATCCCATTTCACTTTCATGGGTTATATGTTTATGAAATCAATTTCTGTTTCATGGTTTATATTCATATGAAACCTGCTTCATTTCATGGATCATTATTTGATGTGATATTTTTGAATCCTATATCTTTTCCTTATGTTTATATAATATTATGAGTTTAAGATACCCATTTCATTTCCTAGGTTATCCTATAAATAATTTTGTAGATGTCATGGAACACATATATATGATATAATTATGATATGGGTTGGAACAATATGTACCCTTAATTCATTTGGGAATTATTTATATCTCATTATATAGACTAATATGGACCTTTTGAGTCTACCTTGACTACTATAATGGCCCTAGTAGTGAACTGTGGCTACCATGATGGTGTGGAGAGTAAACTCATACTACTAGGATGGCCATGGGAGTGAAGGTTGACTATAAATATGGTACTTGGCGTGACCCCGTAGTACTAATATTGTATTGAAAATGATTCCTTAAATAATATGGAGATCATTTTATATACTCTTGAGTATTCCATAATTCCATCTCTAATTAATATATAATAATTTCATATATCATGTTCGTTATTTACTTGTGATGATTTTCTCTTAAACTACCATGGTTTATTCCATGATTAATGTTTATGATCATATGATATATAGTACATGGTCTTCTTATGTTATAATCATGTTCTCGTACCACTATGCTCATATTTATGCTTACATGTATCCCATATTTACCATTACTAAGCATCTGAGCACACCACATTTTATGATTTCATTACCATTTTATGATGATATGTAATATGTATAATGTGTCTCATAATGGTTTTAGTCAGGATGAACCTAGTGGGAGATAATGTACATCAATTATTTACATGTATATATGTTTCCATGATTCCAAATGCATTCAACTAGTATGAAATTGAGGCATATGTCTATGCAATATATAATTTTTTTACACAAAATGATGTAATGTCTATGCATTTAATGATAAGGAACTTATACTTGTAATTAGAGCAAATGTGTAGTAAAATTTTCAAAGAAGGATGACAAAAATTCAATGATATCCTTAGGGATATTTTAAGGATATTTCTATGGCTGTCTCTATGGATGATCTAATTTTTATGAAAATGTCCTTGAATATTTTTATAGGATATAGTGAGTCATTTCCTATAATTACATCCATGTCTCGATACTATAATTTGTATATGGCTCTAGAATATACGTACCTAAGAGTACCAACTCTAAAAAGGTATGTCCAGACTGACTTGGCATAACCTGGTTCATGAATATTGACTTGCTGCAAAAATGGTTTGACACTCCTTATGGATATGCATTGGGAATTTAAAATAATATATGAACCATCATGAATTATTTTCGAAGAAAATTACTATTAATAACCAATGATAAACTTGATGTGTCATATATTAAAGAAGTAGGATCCATGATTTAGACATCCAATAGGTAATTTTTCAATATTATGTGGTTTTATTCAATGTTAAGTGCTTCTCAACATGAGTATTATGGTTTGAGTCATTTTATAGAACTATAAGGAACATGGTTAAAATTTAATGTTTTATAATTTGAATGTATGAGCATTATGGAAATCAATTTCCCATGTGTAAATCTCATAAATAAAATAATAAAGTTGGTATCATTATTAGATTACATCATAAGATAAAGACACAACATGTGACATGATAATGTTATATGATGTTCTTCCACTTTTATCATTAATCATAAGAATCATTATTATATAAAGGTTGAGGACCCTTAATACATAATTCAATTTCATATTATTTGACATAGGTATTAAGGAATAAGTTGATGATGCCCGAGTAATTGTTTAAGAATAAAATTGGATTAATGAAGTAATCATGTTTATAGAATTAAATGATTTAGTTATAGGAATCATGATTTATATAACTATTTGTAGTAGGATTTTTAATTAAGGATTGAAAAATATAAGTTGAATTTTTATGATGACAGGGAAATTTTTTTTAATTATGAGGAGATATGTTGACTAAGGGAAGGTGACCCTTAATTTGATTAGGATGTAGATAAAATATCAAAAATATAACTAGGATTCCATATAACTAAACTCCAAATCCATATGATCATAAGGCCTATAGGGTGGTCCTGATCCCAAGAGGCTGGAAAAATGTACCTGTTTATCAAAAATATACTTTTTGAAAGGATTCAAACATTTATATAACAGTAACCATCCCATAAAAGTAACGAACACAAAACTAATACTCTTATCCAAATGAGGTGAAATAATTTTTAGAAACAATGTTTTAAAAATTTAGCAAAAATCCAAAGTGAAATGAAAATAGGGATCACAAAACAAACTAAAATCATCTATAAAACATGAGGAACAACAACCTCAAGCCATACCATGAACACCTGAAATGAGTGGAACTCTCTACCTACTATAACCTCCACCACCATGTCACATCATGCCTTTACCAGAGTCATACATAATAGTGGATACATACACCAAAAGGTGTATCTATGGTTTGAGACAAATCATATTAGGAAGTCCCCTAAAAAAAGGAATCCATACTACAACATTAGAAGCTATATCAACATGATAATTTTTATGAAAAAATGTTGGATAATATTTCATTGGACATTTCATGAAATCATTTTGAGAAAACATTATTGGAAGAAAAACTATTTTCAAAGATAATATATCTTATATTTACACATTGAAAACATGGCCCATCATATACCAACATGCAACACAATATCATATAAATATATATATATATATATGTGTGTGTATAAATATATGTCACAATGATAAATAGAGAACCATGGTCAAATAATTAATGGCAGGTAGAACATGTGAGTCATTAAGAACCTGATACCTTAGTAATCAATATCCTCCAACTCAACTAACAACATCTTTCCCATTAATGAACCACTAGGTGGCACCATCCTAAGGTACTAGTGATCTCTAGATAATAAGTTAATGCCATCACATTCTCATACATGATCTTGTAGGAGTGACCATCCTTAGGAACTAGTGGTCTCCGACCATGTACCATGTCTACATAGTTTTGCGATCAAAAATCCTACTATGTGAATCTATGATTTACACTTTTGAGTCAACTATGGTCAAGACCACAAGAAGAATACGTTTATTCTACTTCTGAATAACTATTTTACTAGTTTTATCTTCTCAACTAGATACTTAGGATTCCCCTTCTGCTCAAATTATGTAATCACATAACTATCACATTCACAGTCACATTCCTAGCAACATATGGATTCATGGAAAATGATCCCATCACAAACAATCCTATGGAAACAACCATTTTCATAAAAACCGAATTTTAATTTTACACACACCTAAAGCATTTTAAAACACGTTTTCATAAGAAAAATCCATGAAACCCGTTTAGAAACATCAAAACAAAAGAACATAATGATCCCAAACCTTTCCATGGTTCAATCCCCATTCAAATATGTGCGTAATAAAATTATTTTCACAACATAATTCACCTCATTTAAATAATTCAAAGGCCAAATTTTACGTTGAAAAATAAGACCCAATATTCATAAATAATTGATTTCCCATTATAAACCCATTTTCAACATAGTCTCACCTCAAGTTCCTTTTAAAGTACCTTTAACAGCATCCACATAATCATAATAACACCTCCATGATGTTCAAAATGAAGAACATAAAAATGATAATGATTATCCTTTTAGAATCTCATATTCATCACAAATAATCTCAAGATCATTCCTAAATATATATCTCACAATCAAATAAGTTAATAGAGAACATTTACTAAGAAAAAAATCATATAAAAAGTATCTAAAAATGCATGATCATGTAACCACCTACTTCACACTCTAAAACATCTATAAAATTTGTAAATCCACAACTGCACATCCAGAAGGCCCTATAAATGAAATAATGACCAACAACAATCAGTATCATCTTTAATATCACATGATCAAACTCCATTTTTAACCACACATATACTATAAAATATGAACCCAAAAATGAGGGAATAAATCTCTAGAAAAGTAGTAGTATCAATGAATAAACTATATATATAAAAATCCCTTGAAGATTCCGCACTAGAATCACCCAAAAAATGATGCCCAAGTGGTCCAAAGAATCATGGAATGCGATCCAATGGTATAAAATTTTGTATGGTGTGGGTGGGAGTTATTTAGGGTTAAATCCTAAGAGGAAACAATTTGAATTATATGATAATTAATGATATGGAAAAGTCACAAAGTTCGCCTGCATGTTTTTCTAAACGATGTGGCAATCGTGCTGCCTTCTCAATCTATGAGTCACACACCACACTTTTTTGCAATATGGTTACCAAACCATGAAAAAACTGTGTGATTATACACTACCCAAAAAATATCAACTTGCTATAAGGATTCTTGGGAAAGGGCACACAGATTTCCAAACTGTGTTCCTACCATGTACTTCAGGCTGATAAACCCAAAAAACATCCTTTTTTAACCAATAAACAACTTGCGAAACTAATGGAAAAGCAAGGAATCAAAATAAACATGATAAATACCTAAAAATTTTTACAAACTTGTGAAATTTCTCCGTACCCAGAAAACATAAATTATTCAAAAACTCATTTCAAAGACAGATCAGAAAACAAAAAAATCATACACCTTTCCAACCCAAGACCTCCTCTCCCATGATTCATGTTCATCATAACCATTATTCCAAATGACACCATCTAGATTCATGAACATACATTTAATAAAATTCTCCTAAAAATCTATAATGTTCACTGGACTCTTAAATACCGAAGTAGCAAGCTCCAACTCTAAACCTTTCCATCTAAACTCATGGGACGGATCCGGATTATACTTTTTCAATTGTGAGATGTGGAACACATTTTGTATTAAAGTCAAAACCAAATAAAAATATAATCTATAATACACCTTAACCACTCTGTCAAAAATATTAAAAGGCCCAATATCCCTTGGAATATTATTCCCCTTTTTACCAAAACATTGATGACCTAATAGAGGTGCTTCCTTTAGGAACACCCATTCACTGACATAAAATTCTAAATCGTGATTCGTCTAATCATTTGAGCACTAATAATGACTCTAAGAAATCAAAAACAATTTCCCGATCAAATTAACCTTATCATACATTTCACTCATAGGGCTCAGTCACAACAACAAGGTCTCACCCACCTCAAACCAACACAAGGGGTAATCACATGGCAGCGCATAATGCACTTGAAAATTATCCATACAAATAGAATATTGGTAACTATAGTTATATGTATGTTCAACCAATCCCATGTGGCTATCCAATTATCCACCAAAATCCAAAATAAATTCTTAGATAATTTCCTTATTAATCATATTTTCTTGCTCAGTCGTTGCATTTGTTTGAGGATGGTAAGTTGTACTCAATTTAACTCCTGACCCCATTTCCTTCTAAAAGGCTTCACACAACAAAGAGGTAAATAGTGGACCTGTTAAAATTAATAGCTGAGGGAACACCATTAGTTGTCATATCCTATTTAACATAAAACTATACGAAGCCATCAACATTGGATGAGTCTCTGATCAAACTGAAATGAGATGAATCGGTGAGATGGTTATTGCAACCCAGATGGAATTCTTCCCTCGGGGTGTGTGAGGTAATACCAAAATGAAGTCAATGGAAATGTATTCCCACATCAAGTTAGGAATATATAAAAGATGAAATAACACTAAAGGTCTTTGATGATCCTCTTTAACTTGATGACACATATAGCCATGTCATATGACATCATCTATATCATGTCTCACTCATGGACACTATACCAATGGAGAGACAACATAAAATATCATTGTAGCTCCAAGATGGACAGACCACTAAGACTGATGGATATCATTCATCACAATCTCCCTTAATATAAATTGCACCAAAAAGGGCCATATAGAACAAAAATATCCCTCTAATGAAAATGACCACTCACACAGCTCCTCCCCACCATGAACAAACATCATAGATTGTTGGTATAACTCATCATTTGGATTCTCAGTTTTAATCAATTACAAGAGGGAATGTGGAAACAATACACTATCGAAGAACACTTCTCCTATTTGATCCTTGGTCTATAGGTGCATCTGAACAAGGAGACTCATCATGCCCACCCATCACTGTACCTTTTTAGCTCCTACAATGAAAATTTTATTCTTAATGAATCTGTCACCACATTACCTTTTCCCAGGGTATAAACTATATCAATGTAAATCACCTAATAGTACTCAACCAAACGGCATAGGATCATGTTCCAATATTTTTTCTAGAAAATATACACCGATTAATTATGATCATAATAAAGCACAAACATCTCCCACAAAAAATAATGATGCCACCTATTCAGGGATTTCATCATTTCTTATAACTATATGTCATGGGATGGGTAATTATTTTCAACACATAAAAGTTGAAGAGAACAATACACCACCACAGGATCATTCTACACTAGTATACACTAAATACCCATAAACAATGAATCACTATAGACCACATTACCCCTTCCCAACCCTGGTTGAACAAACATAGGAGTGTTAGTCAACCACTTATTAATCTCATCAACATATTCCAGGTACTAGGAAATCCATCCATAAATTACATGATTAATGGTAAAAGTGGTCATGGGTGAATAATAAAGAGTGAAATCTCAGATGAAATTCATTTATTACCCTTCCAGTCCTAAAAAATATCATGATATCAATGATTTCCATCAGCTTCTACAATGATATAATTGCACTATGATTCACAGGGCCTACTGAAAATCCTCGTTATGAAGTCACATGAACTAGAACTATCACATACTTGGTATTATATATGCATTTAGAGATCATTTTATAGAGTCGATGATCTCAGATAGTTCCCAAAAAAGTTCTCATACGTCATTCATGATCCACCTCATAACAAGAGTAAACTAGGATGTCTAACATGAATAACACAGCCATAGAGAGAATATATTGATGAAACACCCTATTCATAAGTGCCATAAAGACCGTTGGACCATTTTTCATCCATGAATGCATGACCATGTACTAGAAATGGATATAAATACTTTTGAATTTTTTTAACATTTACATCTTTAACTATGAATATATTATAACTACAAAACAATTCAATCATCATTAACCACCTATTCCATTTTAACTGGTCGAATAATTCATCAATATGGGATAATAGATACTTGTTCTTAATTTATAAATTTTCCAACATCCCGTAATGTGTTCACAACTGGAGATATCCATCAAGCATATTTTCAAAAAGAACTAGAATAGTCGTAGGAGAGACGGTCTAGTGAATGGATCATTTTGATTCTGAATCATCCCATTATAACATTAACTCCTTTCAATTCAGTGGTGGAGATATGCTACAAGGGAAGACATATCATCTATGTTCCCAGTAAATAATATTGATAAATTAACATATCCCTGTAATGGAAAATTCAAGAAATCCTCTGAAAAAATATATGGGAAATCATTGACCACATGAGGTAACCCACCTTCCACAAGCCCTAACATCATCCTCCCAAATGATAGACAAAAAATATTACACAGGGTCACCCAATTCTGGATGTGGAGGTCTAGAAAGACCCAATCATGGATACCACTCACCTTCAAAAAACTAGTTACTAACATCATATTCCAAAAAACATACTAGACACCAATAAAAATCATTGTGTGCCTAAAAATGCACCATCCAATCCATCCCAATGATTACATCGTAAAGGCCAGTCTCTAAAATCCGAATATCCAATTACATCTTGTTGTAAAAAGTCACTAAAGCTGCCATAATATTGTTTTCGGGGTGATTCTTTTTTTAAAAAAAATACAGATGAAATCTAGTCGGTATGATTAGTGTTTCGATTCATATATTATTGTGGTGTAGTTTTCTATTTTTTTCCAAATTTTTTTACATCAAATTAAGGATATTGTTTAAATGACAAGGGTAGGTTTACTACCATGGAATTCATGGAAAATAGTCTACAGAATGAGAATATCTAGTCATAGACCACAAAAGATGTATGTATGGTGATGGTAAATCATAAATGGATTTTTTCCAAAATTTTGTGCTATGGGAACCATGAATCATGTTACCCAGACCATGTATGAATAACATTTCAAGAGAGACTCATGGATCATTGGATGATTGGAGTTTACAGATGGCTTGTAGTTTTTGGGTTGGGTTGGTGAGTATGGATTCCACAAACCGATTTTGTTTGATGAAGAAATCATCTGCTGAATGGAATAATTCACTATAAAAACCACATATCATTATGTGGTTAAAGTTGTACTGCATCAATGTTTTGGGAAAATCAGATTAGTGGGTTTTGTGGATATTTTTTCCATTATATAGACCGATAATGAAATGATTAGATTTGAGAGAATTTAATTATAAAAGAACATTTCTATGGATGAAATTTGGAAATGTCTGAAGTGGATAGCAAGGGGGAATTTTGTAAAGGGTGAATCAATTTATGGAAGATCATTTCTCAGAAGGAAGTACATCACAGGAACAACTCCATAAAATTAGTTTCCAAGGATCTATAGCCCATAATAGGTGAGGGACCTCGTAGAAAAGATGGAATATGAATGAAAAAGGCATCTACAAAGCAGGGAAAATCCGCAGATGATGTTAAGGTCTATGAAAGAGGGGATTGTCCATGAAAGTAATGGTGGTCCATAGAAGAATATGTGGTCTACAAAGCGCTCATGCCACAAGTTGAATGGTATCTCTCAAAACACGTAATGAAATTCATGAATGGAATAAAACATTTTGTGAATGTAATATAAATAAAAATCAATATGGGGAAAAATGTACATCTACATAGAGTCTCCCAATAAATTATGATGCGTTCATTCATGAAATTGAATTGAAGAATATGTACATAAACTACGACCGGATGCTTTCAAGAGAAGATGGAAATGGATAGGATGAGAGTGATCCTTTCCACAAGTAGTGAGCCAGAGAAAGAGACTCATGGATTGAACCATGGGAATGTAGTGAGCTAACTATAATCATTATAAAGGTTGTGGGCATCATCGTTGAAGTGATCTAACCCAAACCTTTTATGTTCTATGAGTTATTTAGAAGATTTTTTAAAATATAAAATTTATTTTTGGATGATCCTTGGATTTATCCAAGATTGGGTGAACCAATTAATATTTCCTTGTCCCATGCATAATTTAATTTAATTTCATACAGTTTTAATGGAAATTGAGAGAAAAATTTTTAGTTTAACAACCAAAAAAGATCCAAATGGATTTTTTTTAATATTTCATACCCCGATTCACCCCCCTATTTGGGTATTTATCCTAGTGGGGATATCTTTGGTTGACCCCTGACAAGGTGAATGCACAAGACTGACAATAGAGACCCGTCCATCGCTTCATGCCAAGTGGAAACACAAACCCCATCTCACACAAAATAAGTTTATTTTGAAACAACAAAACCCATAAGATGGTCATATATAAAATAAATTCATGAAACGATATCAAATATAAGAAATTATAAGGATTTTGTAATATGAATTGTATCTCAAACTACCACATACCTTAGATCTTACTCCATTGGAGATATATCCACTGAAAAAATATGCCTCATCTCATACAAATCCTTAAAAAACACTAACCAGTGGCTCTCCCCTGGATAGACACTTAACAAAATAAGATATTTCCCTACCATGATGTCTATAATACTGAGGTCTAACTGCCATTGAATATTCTAGACAGGAAGAAAACCCTCAGGAAGACACAGATCCAACACCACTTTAATGTGGGGTTGACATCTTATAAAACCAATGCATGTGCCCCTAACCTCCTAATAGGTGACAAGGTTCTACTGGATAAGAACCCACTAATAACTTGGGTTCCTCTTTCACACACTTATGGAACACTCCTAACCCATGTCCTGAAGCCATAGAGGAAAAAATATGAGAAATATGACCTGAACTTCCCCACCCATGTTCTTCTGATCATCTCCTTTCCTCTTTTTCTCAGATAAACCAAAAATACCCAGTGGGGACACTACTCTAGGGAATCCATGAATTCATGTTTCATTAATCTATACTATAAAAGCATTATGATCCTCCTAAATGTAGGTATATAGATTAAAAAAAGACATGATTAAAAATTGTTGGCCACAAACCCCTCTCGAACCTCTGAACATTCATATACCAATTCAAAATGATCTCAGGTGAATACCAAACCAGCTATGTAATTGATTGTCATACTCCATCACTATCTAGTATCACTGGGTAAGAACAATGAGCTCCTAGGATCTATTGTAATCCAAAACCTCAAGAAAATACTACTTATTGAAAATGAACTTTATGTATTTCTATCAAATCTTCTAATGTTTCCCATCTTTAACAAATCAAATTTAAAGGTACACAATAACACTCAACATTCCAAAATTAATCATCACATGAAGTTCTATAATGAATAACATGAAAAATGAATAACACAAAAATCAATAACATGAAAATGATTACCATTTTCATCACATTATCACCTCAAGATCCATCAAAACCTCATTCCGCACTATAAAAAAAATCATAAAAACACCACCATGAAGTGCCATAATGAATAACACGAAAATGATAACAATTTTCCTTTGAAAAAAGATCTTCATCACAAATTCATGTCAAAATCATTCGAAAACATATTTCCCACAAAACAAGAAATTCATAGAACATATTTAATAATACAAAAAATCCTATCAGACAGATATAATAATGTTATATCATGGAACCACCTATCTCACACTCAAATACGTCTAGAAATCGGTGTACAACATAAATAATCCTCTAAAAGAACCAATAAAGAAAATACCATCCAATAATTATCAATATCTTCAACAATATCACAAGATTGAACTATATTTTAAACAACACAACTTTTGGAAAATAATAACCCAAGAAAGAAAGAAACAACTCTAGAATTAGGGAAGATTTAAGGGGGAAACAACTTAATTTAATATCTGTTGATGTTCCCACACCAAAATAAAAAAAAAATGATGCCCAAGAGGTCCAAGGAACCTTGGACTGATCTCATATTTCTGAATATAATGTATATTGTTTGTGTGAGTGATCTAGTGATAAGTCCCAAGAGGACACAAATCAGATTTTCTAATTTTTAATACCATATAAAAGTCACATGGTTTTCATTAATGTGTTTCTAAAATTAACAGAAACCATTTTCCCTTCACTCTCCAAGAGGCACAGACCACTAGGTTATGCCGCATAGTTTCCAAACCATTTGAAACCTGTGTGACTATCCACTGTAAAAAATTGTCATCTAGATTCATTATTTCTAGGGCAAGGGAAAATTGTTTTCTAAACCAAGTTCCTAATGATGATATACCAAAAAACATCAATTTTCACCAAAAATATATCAGGGAAACTCATGTTAATGAATCAAATCAAATAAACCAGTAAACTACTTAAACATGAAGACAATGGTGTGACAAAAAATTATCATTAGTTTGGATAATGAGATTATTATCCTGGATAATGTAAATTGAATAGTATCTATATCGATATAACCAAATAATGATTTCTTAAAAATATAGTCAACATCATCATGGATGAAGATTTCGACTTCTTGGAAATAAGGAACATATCCAGTAATCATTAGAATTGGGTACCAAGAATGTATCACAAATGTATTTATTGTAATTAATGTTATTACAATGTTTCAAGAGAATATATTATAAGGGTATTCACATGTTTAGAATGTGACAACCACGAAATACTATGCGATATATGGGGAATAATGGTTGATATGATTTCATTAATGTTTTTATAAAGTGTAGAATTTTGAAATTTTGGAAGGGTTATATGGTTAAAAACTTATAGAAATATTATGTTATACTTATGATTATGTTATTGAGATTAATGTATTATCTCAGCACATTAGTATTCATGCATATTTGATAACCTATTCTAAAAACCTTGTGCTGATGATAACAGTTTGCTAATGGGATGGCATATCATAGATCCCATGATTTTTTAGTCTATAATTAATGAAAAATTCACCCTCCATTTTTGAGAAAGTGATGATGTGGATCATGGAACATCAAAGGCTGAGGTTATCTTGAAATCATGAAATTATATCTTTTTATATAAATTTATCAACATTAGGAAAATGATATAAAAATAAAATGTTTTCGTAATACTGTATCTGTTTTTTTGAACTGATGGCATTTTAAATCATCACAGATTTATAACCATAATGCCCTCTACTTTACATTGATCATTCACTTATTTGTGAAATCTGAACTCAGTCACATCATATAAATATAATTTCTTTTACTCCATGTATAATCCTCACTCCCATCCTACGTTCTCCAATGTGGAAACCAAGTGGTGTGTTACATTGGGTAACCATTATGTTTCTAAGGTACTTTTTTTAAATGATGTTATAAATATTCATTTTCAAGATATGGGTTTATATAAAATGGATGTTTCATGTATTAAAAATTTGATAACCCAAATTAATTTCGAGGTCAAAATTTATTTAAAGTGGGGTAGAATTTAACAACTAGATATTTTTATGAATTATTTTTTTGAATTAATTTAATCTCTTTGATATTTATAATTTCATGAAACACTGAAAATAGTTTTTTATCTATATAAACCTCCTATGTCAGGTATTTTTATAGGAAACTGTAACACCCCAGGTAAATAAAGAATATGAAATTTTTATATTTATCCCTATTTGTGAATAAAATTTCAATATTAATTTAAAGGGAATTCTATTCTCGATGGCTTACCCAATACAAAACAACGAGTTCCTTTGAAATCTTACGTTGCACTCTAATAATAAAATAATATTATCTTAAATGGTATTTAATGCCTAGCCATTGTAATGGAGGGAATGAACATAACTAACTAAAAAATTATTATATATGTTTGTCAAATATTTTTACTTTTTACAATAAATGTTAGAGGATTAAAAATGTGAATGAATCCAATTTTTAAGCATAAGCATTCTAATATTCTTTAAAAGGTCGATTAACCGCCTTTTAATGGAGAACCTCTTTTAAATCCACTTTTTGACAATTTTATGTGTTATATTTGACAATATAAAATTCTTCTTTAGAGTAGAGACATCAAAATTAACTTTGTTTAAATTTTTTGTATGTTTCCGATAAAGTTCATTTTTTAATGAATAGAGAAAAATGTTGTGTTTTAATTCAAAACCTCTTTTTAATCAAATTTATTTATATGATTAGATTATAATTTGAATTGTTTTTAAATTAAAATTAGAATATATTTTTACCATTTAATCCAATAGTGGTCATTTTAATTAATTTCACTTTGAAAATGGACTTAAACTAGTGCCAATCTTTTAATTGATATTTTTTCATAAAAACACGCTATTTGTTTTGACAGTGGGAATTAATTATTAAATTAATTAATGCAACTTATGTGTTATTAATTTTTTAAAAAAGACATCATTTTTGAGTTCGGAATATCAAATATAGCTTAGGGTGAATTTTTGGTATTTTTCTAAAAAACATCAATTTTTTATGAATAGTGAAACCACTAAGTGGTAGTTAAAGAAGCTGATTTTTCATTTAAATGAAAATTTTCCACCTATGTGTTTTTAATTTCAAAAATACAACATACATGGTTGTCATTAAGAAGTAAAATGTGGTTCAATGGGATTAAAATAATTTTTTGGTGAATAGTAACTTTTATGTTCTTAATCGCGATTAGAGGTAATTAGTGTTATTTATGGTAAAAATGATGTTTTAATAATGTGAAATTACCTAGAAACATTTCCTACCATCATTTGATGTGTCATGGCCAACAAAGAAAATCCATGGGTAAATTTGGGGTCCCCATGGAGCCACTTTGGTTGGAAAATGACATGAATTACTTTTTATTTAAAGTTAAAATAAAAATGTCACAATCATGAGATGTTTCACTAAAATAGTTTTTAAATGGGGTTATACAAGTCATAATTTTGAGTATAAATATTCTTTAGAAATAAAAAAATATTTCCTACATCATGATATTTTTTTAGAATTTTTAGACATTAAATAAATTAAATTATTTATGACATCATGATGATGCAGCGATTACCTCATTAATAAAAGATTTAAATAAAATGAAAAGATAATGTTAAAACTATAACATAAACTTGTAAAAAACCTATTGGATGAATATATTTCGAACCCTAACCACCTTATACTCTAAATACATCAATGTGGGACCTTTAAAATCCGAAACTCATTTGAAAATAAAGTATCATTTTGTAACTTTACAAGATTGCCCCTCCTCTCCTCTTATAAATGGCATCCACCTATACCACCTTACCCACACCTCTCAAGCCTTTGGCTCGGACAAAACCTTATCATTTTTCCTCTCCACATCCATATCTTACTCCTAGAAGCTTCACTTTGGGCATAAGGCTTCTCAAGGAAGCCTTTGAGCTCAAATCAAATAGAGTTACCAGATTTTAAGGTAATGTCTTCACTTGTGTTCTTTTGTATTATTTTGCTTCTCCAACCCCCTAAACTCTTTTTATTCATTTATTTTGTAACAACTACAGTATCTTAAATATACTAGGATGTTGTTATAATAAGAATTCGAGCTACACTTACACACACCGACATCAAATGGTTAAAGAACATACTGTTTCCGTGGATGGCGAATTTCTGCCTCTTGAAACGGTGATTGTTCAACACTCATATAACACCTTAAAAGGTGGCCATTAAGATGTCACTATATTTATATATGATATATAATATGTTTATGTTTCACTTAAGAATCTGTATTTTTCTTTTGTGGCATACCTTTATGGTTTCCATTGTGGGTAAACACGATAATTCCATTTTAGGACGTGCGGACTACCGCCCCCTCAAAGTGATTTGATTCGTTAATGACATATGTGTGATGTATAAAGGATGTATTTAAAGTTAATATATATGATTTATGTTACATATAAATGATGAATATTATTCTTGAATTAAAATATACATACCTATAATTTAGTTTTAATTCCATTAATATGACATAGAAATGAAAGTAGCGTTCATGCGTACGTACAGCTTACCGTCTCCATGAACGGTGCATTTCATTTCATACCTCTAAATGATTATGTATTATTATAAATACATGAATATTCTGGATATATATGTTATATAAGATATCAAAATCATGAATATCATTCTGGATATAATGAACCTTTGACCACATGAACAACATGTAATTGTAAGAAGTGGACTTTCGACTTAAGAACCAAATATCGACAAAACAAACATTATTAACTTAAATGATTACATAATGATTATAACATAGAAATAAGTGATATAAAAGGAATAATAAACTTGAAAATGGTTCTTAAGCATTTATAAATTAACTCATGTTTATTATTCAGGACGTTAAAGAACGATCAAGTCAAGTCGGACCCGAGGTAAGGGATCCTACTCCTCTATTTCTTTTTAAGTACACTATTTTATGTCATTCCTTTTAAGCTCATCTTTCTTGTGATTGGGATGTTTTTTTATGTTACTATTACTGTAATTTTTATCTTCATATGATGAGAGACCCTATTCTTTCTCATCAATCCATTTCGGATGTTTTGAGTGGCGCCGTTAGGCTGCCGAATTTTCGTAAGAGATCTAACCTCTCTCTTTCTTTTTAAGTACTCTCCTTTATGTAACTTCTTTAAAGCTCCTATTTGTTATGATGGGGGATATTCTATTATATTCCTCTTGCTGTAAATTTTATTTTAATATGAAGAGATATCCTATTTGATCTCATCAATCCATTTTTGGATGTTTTAAGTGGCGCCGTTAGGCTGCTGAGTTTTCTTAAGGGATTTTTCATCTCACTTTTATTCATGTGATATTTATGCTACATTTGCCACGATTTCCATTTAACATTGTATTTAATTCCCATTATTGTACTCATTGTGTAATATAATTTCATTTTTTAGTATTTACATCAATGTTTTATTGTTCTTATTTCACGGGGTGTATGTTTCGAAAGATACCCATGTCGGTACGGGAACCTTTCACCCTCCTCTTTTTAAAAGGCTTTTTTGTTATGTCTTTTAATTCAAATAACATTATTTTGGGATATGTTCTTCTATATCCTTAGTGATATAAATTTTATGTCCAAGTGATGAGATACCCTTTTTATCTCTCATCAACTCATTTTCTGAATTTTGTAGTGATGCCGTTAGGCTGTCAATTTTTTGCAGGGGAACTTCTTAACCCAATTTTGATTATTTGGGATAAGCATGTACTCCTTGAATGTGTCGTTCTATGAATATGTGTGAATAAACTATGACGGTTTTATACTTAATATCCACTTATATTTGGTGTATTAGTTTGTCACACATAAGTATGTAATTGATTTATCCTTAATCTAAGGATACCGTCTTTGTATGGGACTTCGTCTCAATCTTCTTTCATTGAGGCATATTTTGTTTTATACACAACCTTCTTTTATAAAGTGTATAAACCCCTTTGACTTTTACGTTTATTCAAGAGGAAACTTTTTTATATGAAGCGTTTACTAAACGACTAAAGGGAATGTTTTTGTTGTACGTATGCGGCGACAACGACTTCTCCGCCGCCGTGACCATTATTTGAGTTTCGGCTTCCTCTACAATCCATACCTTTTTTTAAAAGAAAAATAAATACCATGTTTTACTTTTCATTTATTTTGGTATTGAAAATGGTTTTCATAATGTTTTTATATCAATTTTTTGTATTGATATCTTGTGATTGAAAGGTGGAAATCTTATGTTTCCTTTATGCTTGTTTTATGTGATACGATTATGTTGAGGTTCTTAGGCATTATTATTAAGACGGGTGGTTCCGTGATAAACTAAGGGTGGGTGAGCCTGATATAGCTCTCCAATGCATTGGGTAACGTGAAGGACTGAAACATTAAGGTTTCTCCGAAGATATTTATGGAATATACTATGGTGGGTATTCCAAACGTAACCAATAGGGTTACTCCCTATGTAAGAATGTTATGAATGCCTCAAGTTACCTTTATGTCTTATGATTTCAATGATTTATTCATGATTTTATGAGGTATGTTAAAGTTCTTATGTTTTATGGGTAAAGTAAGATTTCATTCTTATGTATACATGTACTCATGTTTCCTTTCCATATTTTTATATCCCTTACTGAGCTTTTTATGCTCATCCCAGGTTTTTGAAATGTTTTTCATAGGTCAAGGGATGGGTACATGATATGATGATAGTGTCAAAGAAGTGTCAAGAAACAATCCATGTTTTATTTTAAATATTATTCCGTTGATGGGAAAAATGAATACTATCTTTTATGTAACAACTTTTTTTAAATGTGGAATGTAATGCATGTTTTACGATCTAATTGTCTAAAACTCCAAACCTAAAAAGATCCTCAATGTGTAATCTTGTAATAACTCATTATTAAGTAAGGTTTAAGGCTGGGGCCTCATAGTTGGTATCAAATGCCGGTTTAGATAACTTGAGAGGTTAGGGTATTCTCTAAGCACAAGTGACATTACCATAATGGTTAGGATTTCAGAAATAGTCCTAGTTTTAGATAAAGTTAATGAGTAAGTATATCTTAGTGTTTACCTTCCTCAATAGTACATGATGGTTTTGTTGATATACTCACACTGACATTTCTGTTTTTGGTGAATTGATGGATCTAGCAGGCAACAAAGAGACTACATGTTTGAAGAAAACTGTGGTGGTTCTCTGATTAAGATACTAGATAAAATGGGGGATTCAATGAGGAAACTCCTGGTTGTTCTAAACCAACTATCAAGGAGTCATGATCAACCACTTGAACCTTGGTATGATCAGTAATGTATCATGTACGAGATGACCAATCGATGTGGATGTTCAGGTAATAATTATAAGGGTAACTATTAGAGTTTATATGATCCTTACTTTTGAGGTAATTATGGGTTATTATATGTTATGATGGAAAATGAAAGGCATGAGATAAACATGAAGATAAAATATGTTATGATCATTTTTGAAGATTTTATCTTGTTTTGGGGAATTTTTTAAGAATTATATAGTTTTGGAAAAAGTACAACACGCAGACCGTGTGACAACCCATCGCGTCTGACAAAGCTTCGGGAATCGAACCCACAACCAAAGTGCGACTGGTATTTATCACCTACCAGTGGACTACATGAAGTCCCTGGTTAGTTTTAGTAATTCTTTTTAGTTAGATTATTTTAGGAATCAAGAGTATGTTTATTTTGGGTTATCTATGGAAATGATTAACATATCATCGAGGATATGTGATTAGGTTAACTACTTTTCAATATGAGAATTTAAGGGCAACTGATGTTTTTTGGAGATAAAAGTTAATTTGTACCTTGGAAGACTATGTGACTGAATCCATAAAATATTTGGGTTTCAATCTTATTTTGGTTTACATTGATGAATTTTATGGAAAAATTGTTTATCAAATGGTCCTCGTTGAACATTGGGTTTTTTTTGGACAAATTTTTGAGATTAAGAATAGATTTTCTTTTTATAAAGGGTTATCCTTTCCTGGATTATCTGATCTTGTACTAACCTTTTTGGTTTTGTTTTTGGGTAAAGACTAAAGACATGGTAATTATATAGTTCTCTTTATGGATTAGGTGATTCTCTAGAAGTTGATTATAGCTCTTTTAATGTAAACAAGTCATCCTAAATACTCATCTTTTGGAGAAAATATGAGTTCGTGTAAGAAATCTAGTAAAATTTGAATGTTAACATGACTAGTAAGTATGTTTCCTTATGTTTTAGTTAAGCTCAAAACTAAATTCCTCAATGAAAAGTAACTGAAAAAAAATTTTTGTCCATTAACTTTTCCTATTGGGGAATCGAATACCGTTTAACTCATCACAGGTTTTTGATTTTCTTGTGGTTAACTTTCTCTTAAACATGTTTTCTGTCACTCTCCATCAGAACATGACCCTATGTTTTCTCCTCCATGTCCATGTTTTCCTACATGTAATCCTAGTATGGGTTAACTCGGGTGACCTTTGTACTTATCTCCCATTCATTTAAAGTGATTTTTTTATCGACTCTGGTTCCGATGTGGGACTTTCAAGGATGTTTCCAAGCCCAATTATGAAATTGCGAGGACGAAATTCCCAAAAGGGGGGAAGAATGTATCACCCTAGGTAAATAAAGAATATTACATTTTTATATTTATCCCTATTTGTGAATAAAATGTCAATATTAATTTAAAGGGAACGCTATGCTCTATGGCTTACCCAATACACAACAAAGAGTTCCTTTGAAATATTACGTTGCACTCTAATAATAAAATAATATTATCTTAAATGGTAGTTAACGCCTAGCCGTTGTAATGGAGGGAATGAACAGAACTAACTACAAAATTATTATATATGTTTTTCAAATATTTTTACTTTTTACAATAAATGGTAGAGGATTAAAAATGTGAATGAATCCAATTTTTAAGCATAAGCGTTCAGATATTCTTTAAAAGGTCGATTAACCACCGTTTGATGGCGAACCTCTTTTAAATCCACTTTTTGAAAAATTTATGAGTTATATTTGAAAAAATAAAATTTTCTTTAGAATATAGACATCAAAATTTACTTTGTGTAAATTTTTGTTATCTTTCCAATAAAGTTCATTTTTTAATGAATAATGAAAATGTTGTATTTTAATTCAAAACCCCTTTTTAATATAATTTATTTATATGATTATATTATCTTTTGAATTGTTTTTAAAGTAAAATTAGTATATATTCTTACCATTTAATCTAATAGTGGTCATTGGAATTAATTTCTCTTTGAAATTTTACATAAACTAGTGTCAATCTTTTAATAGATATTGTTTCATAAAAACACGCTATTTGTTTTGACAGTAGGAATTAATTATTAAATTAATTAATGAAAATTATATGATATGAATTTTATAAAATATATATCATTTTTGAGTTCAGAATATCAAATATATCTTAGGGTGAATTTTTGGTATTTTTCTGAAAAACTTCAATTTTTGATGAATAGTGAAACCACTAAGTGGTAGTTAAAGAAAATGATTTTTCATTTAAATGAATCATTTCCACCTCTGTGTTTTGAATATCAAAAATCCGACATACATGGTTGTAATTAGGAATTAGAATGTGGTTCAATGAGATTAAAATAATTTTTTTGGTGAATAGTAACTTTTATGTTCTTAATCGCGATTAGAGGTAATTAGTATAATTTAAGGTAAAAATGATGTTTTAATAATGTGAAATGACCTAGACACCTGTCCTACCCTCATTTTATGTGTCATGGACGACCAAAAAAATCCGTGGGTCAGCTTGGGGACCCCATGGAGCCACATTGGTTGGAAATTGAAATGAACATCTTTTTATTTAAAGTTAATATAAAAATGTCACAAGCACGAGATTTTTCACTAAAACAATTTTTAAATGGTGTTATAAAAGTCATATTTTGACTATAAATATTCATTAGATAGATAAAAATATTTCCTACATCATGATATTTTTTTTATAATTTTTAGACATTAAATAAATTAAATTATTTATGACATTATGATGATGCAGTGATTACCTCATTAATAAAGGATTTAAATAAAATGAAACGATAATGTTAAAACTATAACTTAAACTTGTCAAAAACCTATTGGATGAATATATTTAGAACCCTTACCACCTTATCCTCGAAATAAATCAATGTGGGACCTTTAAAATCCTAAACACATTTGAAAATAAAGTAACATTTTGTAACTTTAAAAAAGTGCCCCTCCTCTCCTCTTATAAAGTCCCCCACCTCTATCACCTTACCCACACCTCTCAAGCCTTTGTCTCGACCAAAATCTGCTCATTTTTCCTCTCCACATCCCTCTCTTACTCATAGAAGCCTCACTTTGGGCAGAAGTCTTCCCAAGGCCGCCTTTGAGCTCAAATCAAAATGAGTTACCCGATTTTAAGGTAATGTCTTCACTTGTTTTATTTTGTTTGATTTTGCTTCGCCAACCCCCTAAACTATTTTTATTAATTTATTTTGTAACAACTACAGTATATTAAATATACTAGTATTTTGTTATTAGATTTATTCGAGATACACTTACACACACCTACATCAAATGGTAAAAGAACATACTGTTTCTGTGGACGGCGAATTTCTGCCTCGCGAAATGATGATTGTTCAACACTCATATAACACCTTAAAAGTTGGCCATTAAGAAGTCACTATATTTATATATGATATATAATATGTTTATTTTTTACTTAAGCTTATGTATTTTTCTTTTGTGGAATACCTTTATGGTTTCCATTGTGGGTAAACACGATAATTTCATTTTAGGAAGTGTGGACTACCGCCCCCTCAAAGTGATTTGATTCGTTAATGCCATATGTGGGATGCATAAAGGATGTTTTTAAAGTTGTTATATATGATGTATGTTACATATAAATTATTAATATAATTCTGGAATTAAAATATACATAACTCTCATTTAGTTTTAATTCCATTAATATGACATAGAAATGAAAGTAGCGTTCATGCGTACGTACGGCTTACCGTCTCCATGAACGGTGCATTTCATTTCGTACCTCTAAATGATTATGTAATGTTATAAATACATGTATATTCTGTATATATATGATATATATGATATAGAAATCATGAATATCATTCTGGATATAATGAAACTTTGACCACACGAACAACATGTAATTGTAAGAAGTCCACATTCGACTTAAGAACCAAATATCGACAAAACAAACATTATTAACTTAAATGATTACATAATGTTTATAACATGGCAATAAGTGATATAAAAGTAAAAATTAACTTGAAAAAGGTTCTTAAGAAAGTATAAATTAACTCAAGTTTATTATTCAGGACGTTAAAGAACGATCGATTCAAGTCGAACCCGAGGTAAGGGATCCTACTCCTCTCATTCTTTTTAAGTACACTCTTTTATGTCATTCCTTTTAAGCTCATATTTCTTGTGATTGGGATGTTATTTTATATTACTATTACTGTAATTTTTATGTTCATATGATGAGAGACCCTATTCTCTCTCATCAATCCATTTTGGATGTTTTGAGTGGCGCCGTTAGGCTGCTGAATTTTCGTAAGAGATCTAACCTCTCTCTTTCTTTTTATGTACTCTCCTTTATGTCACTTATTTTAAGCTCCTCATTGTTATGATGGGGGATGTTATTTTATATTCCTATTTCTATAAATTTTGATTTAATATGATGATATACCCTGTTTGATCTCATCAATCCATTTTTGGATGTTTTAAGTGGCGTCGTTAGGCTGCCGAGTTTTTGTAAGGGATTTTTCATCTCACTTTTATTCCCGTGAGATTTATGCTACATTTTCCACAATTTCCTTTGAGTGGTGTATGTACTTCCCATTATTTTACTCATTGTGTAATATAATTTCATTTATGAGTATTTACATCAATGTTGTATTGCCCTTCTTTCATGGGGTGTATTTTTCGAAAGATACCCATGTCGGTAAGGGAACATTTCACCATCCTCTTTTTAAAAGAATTATTTTGTTATGTCTTTTAATTCAAATAAAATAATGTTGGGATATGTTCTTCTATATCCTTATTGATTCAAATTTTATGTCAAAGTGATGAGATATCCTATTTATCTCTCATGAACTCATTTTCTAAATTTTGTAGTGATGCCGTTAGGCTTTCAATTTTTTGCAGGGGAACTTCTTAACCCAATTTTGATTATTTGGGATAAGCTTGTACTCCTTGAATATGTCATTCTATGAATATGTGTGAATAACCTCTAATAGTTTTACACTTAATATCCACTTATATTTGGTGTATTAGTTTTTCACACATAATTATGTAATTGATTTATCTTTAATCCAAGGTTATCGTATTTGTATGGGACTTCATCTCAATCTCCTTTCATTGAGGCATATTTTGTTTTATACACAACCTTATTTTATACGGTGTATAAAACCCTTTGACTTTTATGTTTATTCAAAAGGAATATTTTTTATACGAAGCATTTACTAAATGACAAAATGGAATGTTTTTGTTGTACGTATGCGGCAACAACGAATTCTCCGCCGCTGTGACCATTATTTGAGTTTCGGCTTCCTCTACAAGCCATACATTTTTTTTAAATTAAAAATAAATACCATGTTTTACTTTTCTTTTATTTTGGTATTGAAAATGGTTTTCATAATGTTTTTATATCAATGTTTTGTATTTATATCTTTTGATTGAAAGGTGGAAATGTTATTTTTCCATTGTGCATGTTTTATGTGGTACGATTATGTTGCGGTTCTTGGGCATTATTATGAAGACGGGTTGTTCCGTGACAAACTAAGGGCAGGTGAGCCCGATATATCTCTCGAATTCATTGGGTAATGCGAAGGAGTGAAAGTTATGGTTTCTCCAAAGAGATTTAGGGAATATACTTTGGTGGGTATTCCAAAAGTAACCAAGAGGGTTAGTCCCTAGGTAAAAATGTTATGAATGACTCAAGTTACCTTTATGTCTTATGATTTGTATGATTTATTCATGATTTTATGAGGTATGTAAAAGTGCGTATGTTTTATGGGTAAAGTATGATTTCATTCTTATGTATACATGTACTCATGTTTCCTTTCCATATTTTTATTTCCCTTACTGAGATTTTTATGCTCATCCCATGTTTTTGAAATGTCTTTCATAGGTCAAGGTAAGGGTACATGATATGATGATATTGTAAAGGAAGTGTCAAGAATGAATCCTTGTTTTATTTAAAATATTTTTCCATTGATTGGAAAAATGAATACTATCTGTTATGTAACCACTTTGTTTAAATGTGGAATGTAATGCAAGTTTTACGATCTAATTCTCTAAAAATCAAAACCTAAAAAGATACTCAATGTGTAATCTTGTAATAACTCAAGATTAAGTATGGTTTAAGGCTGGGGCCTTATAGAAACACCTCAATAATATCTTACTACCTGCAATACTGAGATGAATTGCATTACATAAAACACTTGGTTTCTACGACACAATTGTTTATTATTATAAATATTTAAAGGAAATAGTTACACCCTAGTCATTAAACATAGTAATAAGAATTATAATAAATGATGTTTAAATGTTATTTATAATGGTTTCAAATATATAACAGATACTGATAATGAAATGTGTAATTTTTGGTAATGTATTTATATGATTTAAAATACACTTTTAATAAAGGGACATGTTTTTTATAACATTCTATAAACAAAAATAAATTTAATTTTATACAATTATAGAAATATAATTGGGTAATATAAAAATTATTTTTGAAATCATAATATAAAATTAGCAACAGGTTAATTTTTCAGATTTTCCTGACAAACAATAGTTTTTGTATGCAATGTTACAAATGCTGAATTTTAATTCAAAACTACTTTTTGAATAATTTATTTATATAATAAAATTATATTTAATGTTCGTTTTAAAATAAAAATATATAAATTATAAATCCACTAATATAATTTTTTTTTTCATTATATTCATTTTTATATTGAATTTAGATATAGAATCTAAATAATATTTTGAGCATTCTCACTTCAAAATCCCTATTTCTCACCATGTACGTAGGATTATCATTAAACATATTTTTGTCTCCAATTTGAACTGAATTTCAAAAAACAATCATACACTATTTTAATAACTATGGTATTTATACTATTATTATATCAACATAATTATTGACTCTAAATTTGAGTGATGGTGGTTAAAATTAATTACTACGACTACGGTAAAATTAAGCTAAACAATGGAGTGGACCGTTAACATAATGTCTAAAATTACCTATAAACTTGTTCAACACCCATTTTATATACATATTTATATTATATACCTTCCACTATTTTTTTGGTTTTTATGAATTGTTTTGGTAAAAATGTGGGTATACATAACTTGATTCCGAAAATTCCAATTGTGTCCCCTCCATCCAATATGAAAGAGAAATCACACTGACCATTACGTGACACCACTCTATCCACATTTTCTCAAAACCTATCATCCCAAGTAGCTCAAAAAAATCCCTCCATTCCTCCTTGAATCCTCCCTTTAGGAATAAATACATCCAATAGAATCCTTTGGTGAAAAGCAAAAGGAGTCGCCCTAGAAGAGATTGCATCCTTCTTCAAGCTCCATTCATTTATATTCTTTCTTCACTACCTCATTTATTCTAATTACATGAATAAATAATATAAATAGTGTAAAAAAAATATACTGATATTTTGTTATGATAAGGGTTATACCTACACATACACAGATATCTATCTAATGGGTAATGAACTTACTGTTCTTGTGTATGGTGGGCTACCACATTATGAAACGATGTAGTACATTTATACCTTTACCACAAATCATGGTTTTAATTATGATGGTAAATATATTTTTATAGTATAGATATGATATTTAGGATGTATTTAATATTATTTAACTATTATATATCACATTCCTTCATGAATTCCATTTCTTTTGTAAATATGATAATTTCATTGGGGGATGGGTTGACTACCACCTTATCAAAGTGATGTGATTCATTCATAAACTAAATTTTTCCTATTAAAGATGGTATTAGTTATATTATATGATATATATTATATAATAATTGAAATAATGGATAATATATATATATATATATGGGTAATTCTCAGTCTTACATTCAATATTATAATGAAAAATGGAAATAATGTTCATGCGTATGTACGACCTATAGTATCCATGAATGGTGTATTCCCTACTGGAAAAATACCCTAAAACGATTTGGAACTGTTGGTATATGCCTCCAAACCGTTGGTATAGCCTATAACGACGGTTCGGAGAACTGTTTCCACGTTATCCATGGGGATAAGTCTACACCATCGATTTTGGAAAACCATTGCTATAAACCTATACCAGCGGTTTTCAAAACTATAGTTATAAGTAATATGAAAATATATCCCAGTGGTTCCATAAAATTGTTGGTATATGTAATTCAAAAAAAATCATTCAGTTGGTTTTGATCTTAGTACCTCCCGTTTGTGATTGAACAACCTAACCACTAACCTATCTCACTTTTGTGACCATAATTTCATAAATATATATCTGTATTATCATTATTATTTTATATTATGATTTATTTAATGTCCTATGTTATAATATTTTATTAAAAATACATGTACATATACCAAAAGTTCTCGAAACCGTTGGTAATTACCTATACCAAGGGTTTTGAGAACCGTTTGTATATGTTCTTTGATTTAGGGACCTATACCAACGGTTTTGGACAAACCGTTGGTATAGGGGGGACCAATACCAACAGTTTGGCCAAATCCATTGGTATAGCTCCAAATTAGTGACCTATACCAACGATTTTGGGAAAACCATTAGCATAGGTCCATATAAGTGACCTATACCAACAGTTTTGGCCAAACCGTTGGTATAGGTCCAAATTAGTGAACTGTACCACTGGTTTTCCTAGAACCGTTGGTATAGATCATATTTATAGTAGTGATTCTATTTCATATTTATATATTCAGTAGATAATTATAAATATAGATATAATAAAAATAAATTATATTTATATAATTTTATATATTCTTAAAATCGTGATATACTTATGAGAACATAAAATATAACAAATCAAGACAAATATGACAAACAATGCGGATATTACCTTAATATAAACCTTAATTTGGAATGGTTAATAAGAAGAAAATATAAATTCATAATAAAAGATCACATGGTATTATATATTAGAAAAATTTTCTCTAATATATTTTTTATAATTTTTTATTTATTATATTTGATGTTTTAAAAAGTATGATGTGCATCATGACATAAATTAGTAGATTTCATGTCACTTTTAATTTCTTTTAGATACATGCCATAATCAGAACTCGCTTATTTTTTGTGGTGTATGTACCTAAATATTTAATTTTATAAAATTACTTTTAATTATTTATTTATGTTAGATGAATAATATTATGTTATTCACTCATGGTGGTTATGATTCTAATGTTTATGATGTATTATGGGTTTTCTTATCTCACCTTCAATTTTAGTGAGACACAATCCATGTTTAAATACTATTTCTTATATTTTATATGTGTACTATCTATGTATATATTCTATGATTAATAAAAATATTTTTTCCTGTATTTAAATATATATTTTATTAAATTCCTTTCTTGACGATTTTGTTTTAAAAATTTCCAAATTGGTAAAGTAGTTTTGTAACAATTATCCTTTTTGAGACTATTTCCATTTGTGATATTATATTAATCTATCGGGTTTATATAATCCTCGCTATGATGTTATGTTATGAATATTCTTATTTTAATTATATTTAATGGTTTTTGTAATGTTATTATTTCCATATTATTATGATCCAATTTTTCAAAAGTGGTAACATTTTATTGCTGCAATCTCATTGTATATCAGGATTATTATTGATTATGCTTCGAATGAAGAAATATTATAATATATCTATCAAAAAATATCTTGAATTTTCATAACCAATGAATATTCGTGTTATATCAACATAATGGTATTATTTTTCCACTCTTTGGTACTTAATATAATTGATAAAATCTTTTTACAAGAATGATACATGATTTCTCTTTTCAGTAAGAAATCAATATTCATTAAAAACAATGTTATATTAAAAGGTGTTAAAAAATGTTTATGATCATATTATTAGTATTAAATGAAATTTTTATCCTTTTTATACCTTAAATGGGTTTCAAAAGGAATCCTTTAATCAGTTTCTTATCAAGGAAATTTTCATAACTTTTATGTTGACAATGGAATGTTATGATTATACGGATGTACCTACCATCTTGACTATTATTTCCATGATGATTCCATTTTATGTTTACATTTTTTATTAATATGTATATTTATTCATAATATACTTGAACATTTATGAATTAAAAAAAAATTTCAATGAAAAATTATTTTTTAAAAAAATTAAATAAATGTTTTAAATGATTTTCAATGATTACTTTATATGGTTTGAAAATAATTTTTCAAGTAAAATGATTTCAATGATATCAATGATTATTTTATATGTTTTAAAATTATTTTCAAGAATGTGGTTTTGAAAAATTTCAAGATTATTTTAGATTATTTCATATAAACTAGTTTTAAAAAATGATTTCAATCCTTCCTACTATGTTTTCAATGTACTTTCAAATAAAATGGTTTTCAAAATGTATTATGGTTTAAAGATACATTTTAAAAGAACAAAGGATATGTTCCTTGATAAATATTTTTAAAATATTGTGAAAAAATAATCCCCATATAATATGACATTTATTGGTGTTACCCATAACTTATTGGGGATATCATCAATGGTTAATTAAATTGTTTCTTTGGAAGTTTTATATTTTTGTCGAATAAAATTTGTGAAACTCATTTCTCTTTTAGTGGTTATATGTTTCTCAAAATTGATTCTCCATCATGGGATATATGTATTTTTAAACTAGTTATTTTAATGAATTATTATTTATTGATACGATTATGAATCCTATCTCATTTTCGCATGTTAGGATAATATTACATGTTTATGATACCGATTACATTTTTCGGGTTATGTTATGAATAATTTTTATGATATAATGTCACAAATATGTATGATTTCATCATGATATGAGTTGAACCTATATCTACCAAATATTCATTAGATAATGATTTATATATCCGGAGATAGACAAAGATGGTCTTCAGAGTTAACCACGACTATGAAGATGTCCATTGGAGTGATACATGACTACCCATACGGTATAGGGAGTTAACTCATACTACGAAAACGGCTATGTTAGTGAATCATGACTACCAAGAGGGTCTTGGGAGTGAACCCATACTATAATGATGGAATTTCCAATGATGCTTTTATTACTATAGAATTTATTTTATATGCTTATGTGTCTGCCAAAATTCCATGTCCTATTACTATGTTATGATTTTCTGGTTTGTGTTATTTACTTCCTGATGATTAATGTCTTATAAACAAAAAATATTTATTCCATGATTCATGTTTATGATCTTAGGATATGTAGTGTATGTTCCTATTATGTTATGACCATGTTATAATACCCTTATGCTCATTATTATGATTACTAGAATCCTTTGTTTACCCTCACTATGTTTATAAGCTCACCACCATTTATGTTTCCAATCATAGGTTATGAAGGAACTTAATAATTAATATTGGACTAATAAGGATGATAGTAAAGAAAAACTAAGTTGGAGAAAATGTAGTTCACATATGTACTAGTGTTTATGTTTCTATATTTCCAAAGCTACTAGATTAGTATGGTATTTGGGTGTTTTTATGTATAATGTATTATTTATTTCGGTAAAATGATGTAATGTATAAGTACATAAAGAATGGGATTTTATAAGGTTGATAACTATGAATTGTTTTCAAAATACCATTGGTGGTAATGAGGATTTTCAAGAAAACTAGTAATCTCTGTAACATTTTCAGGGCCTGGCCACTAATCCACCACTTTATCTTTAGATAGATAAATAGTTATTATATCATTATTTACAATATATACATGGAATGAATTTTGTCTCTAATAGATCTCAAATTTACTAAATATTATATAAACCATATTTTTAAGTATTCAATGATCATTCCTACATTTTTTTTTCATGATTCTCATAACTATTTGAAGATTCCATAATATTATTATTGAATAAAATAATAACTATATCCAAAAAATTTGGGAAATCTAATCATATGTTCTATGAATACAATTGTAGAATATATAATATGAAGGGGAATAACCACAAAAAAGAAAATGTACATACATAGTATATAACACCAAATTTGAAATTTCATCTTCCATCACCTTCAAATGATGGTTCAATGACATGAGATTAACCATAATAATATTGTGCTCCATGGACGTTAACAAGAAAGTCATCAATAAAAGAAAACATATACCTATTATTAATAGTGATACTATTCTATTATCTGTAATCAATGATATTCCTCATATAACTATACATATTTTAATGAAACAAAATTAGGGATCCCCATGGTGAGGTTTTGGGTTCAATAAAATATTTATTAAGAAACACTTGTAACTACTTTCTCAATAGACAACATCGTACATGATCTATTCAATAATGAGTTTTTGATTTTTTATTATAATCATCCACCAAATAAATAGTAAATATCTTTTCCCCATTTTTTATAATGATAGGAAATTTATCGTTAAATACATCAACATATTTATTTAATATAATAATATCACTAACGTCAATAGATTAATTATTCCCAATAGTGTGTGAAAAAATTAAACCATTTTAGTCATTTTTATCTTAGTCATTTTCATTATATGTTGTCAAATGTATTAATTCATCCTTAATTACAAACTAAAACTCATTCAAAAAAATTCCTTCATTTTCACTATAATATAACATAGAATAATGAAAATAATGTAAATTATCTTCGAAAACGAAATTAAAATTTATATGTGTGAAAACAACATGGATTTAATGTTAAACCCTTCCATATATGATTACATTAATACCCATATAATTAATTTTTTTCCTATTTTACTACACCATCTTATTTTAATAAATTTTTTGGATTCATTTAATTCATTTTTATTTCCAATTTGTAAAAAATCCTTAGTATTTAACGAATTTTTACACCCCATGAGAAACAGTACATTTTCAAAATATAAAACACTGTGTAACGTAGATGAAAACTCATTGCTGGATGGTTTAGAATATATCAAAGTAGTCATAAAGTATTTATCCTCACATTTATTATTGTAATTACATTTCTTCTATCAATTATTCTTATTTTTTGACAATTAGATACATAATGGACCATATCATAACAATTATAATATATTACATCATGATTTTCATTAATTTCTTCATCAATACTGTGTTCCTTTTTATAGTCACAATGCACATCTGAAAACATACGATATTGTAAGCACTTTATAGTCCTGAAAATGAATTCTCTACTATTATTTTTACTAAACATATCACAATATGGAGACCTGATTTTAATTCATTCACAATTGTTTTAGATAAATTCCCATTACCTACTATATGGAATGTTTTTTCAACTTTTTTAAATAGAACAAACAATTATCAAAAAAATTTACATTAATTACTACTTCTAATATCATACAAGATTCGTATTATTTTTTAATTTATGATATGCCAATTAAATTCGATATATGGGCATCAATCTTGAGTAAAAAATATTAATTCTACTACCAATATCCTGAATCAAATTTGGTGTATACCATACCATTATTGTGAATTTTTCTTAAAAAATATCCACTAATTATCCGCCTAATAAGTTAATTAAATGTGTCTGTTTTATATCCTATGTTGAATAATTTTAATGTAACACTCTTGAAGGGAAATATTCTTAAATTTGTTGTATTATAAGGATGAAATATCTTCTCTCTATTAATTATTATTTTTTATTAACAAACATTGAATGACTTCAAATTATATATGGTATGCATCACATGTTTAAAATTTATTTCTAAAAAAACCATGAATTTTTATAATGTCACCCTAGATTTTTTCCACCCTTCATCACTCATATAGTCAGATGATACATGGTATATTATATATTTCCATTTCATGGAATGATCAATAATGGACATGTCCTACTATGGTGAGCATGGTTTCAATTTCACATGGATACCACACATTTTGATAGAATATGTCAATTGAACCATGTCAACAAAAAAATACTCTATTCCAATTATAACAATTACATGTTTCTAATTTTTAAGGAAAATTTCCCCTTGGTTTCTTCCTACATCACTTACCATATTTCTTCTATGTAAACACATTCTTTATGGACAATGTATAAATGAAAAAACATTGTTATCATCAAATGAAATATCATGATAAGCACAAATTAAAACATGTTAAGTGTATTTGTATAAATATTAATTATACTCTAAATTATCTAAACATTTAACAATGATACCAAGTATAATTATTCATCTATAAAATAGTACATAATATTGAGATTTATATAGAGAATTTGTTTTCTCCTATTCCAAATCAACATATTAGGATTAAATTTTAAGAAAATTTTGTCCTATCATTTACATTAATAATCTCATCAATCAAAAAGTGGAAACATCCCAAAAATATTAATTTTTTTCCATATTTCAATAGTTTTTAAATGAAGCACATTTTCTATACATGGAAAAACATCATGGTTTTTAACATGAGATCATAATTTCTCTTAATAAACCTTAAAACATAGAAATAAAATTATTGAGCAATGATTAGGAAAAATATCACAGCAAATAACATAAATATAGATAAGAAAAGAAACTAGTTACTCCATTTAAGAACAATGAAATAATATAACTGTTTTTAAATTAATTAGTAAAAACATTGTAGTTAAATACTCATTTAAATACAAATATAATCATATTTACTTCTAAAAAATTTCATGAAATAATGAATCATGAAATGTAATGTAATAACCAAAATCATGACGGGTTTTTAAAAAACATGAGAACCTATGAAAAAAAATACATAAAAACAAAACTATTTAACCAAAAAATGGATTATCATAAATTTAAAAAAAATTTAATTATAATTCCAATCAAATAAAACTATTTCCATGAAAAATAACTTACAAGAATAAAAAAATCATCAATGTTCATTAGGAAATTACCTTTTTAGGTTCCACTACTGGAAATATGACTTTTCCCAACGCTTCTATACCAATGGTTTTTACAAACCGTTGGGAAATCCCACTTTGAGGCCACTTTTCCCAACGGTTTTTCCAAACCATTGGTAAAGGGTATGGCTTTCCCAACGGTTTGGCCAAACCGTTGGGAAAGTCCCCTTTGTGACTACCTTTCCCAATGGTTTGGCCAAATCGTTGGGAAAAGTCCCCTTTGTGGCCACTTTTCCGAACGGTTTGGCCAAACTGTTGGGAAAGCCATGCCCTTTCCCAACGGTTTGGCCAAACCATTGGGAAAGGGTCCCCAAACTCAAAATCTATACCAACGGTTGTCAAAACCGTTGGTATAGACCTCTACCAACGGTTTTCACAACCGTTGGTATAGATCCTTTGATTTTTTATCAGTTATTCTTACCGAGAACATTATATAAATAAAAATTTAAAATAATTATGAGAATACATATATATATTTATGTAATTATGTTTACAGAAGTCATGTTTGGTTAGTGGTTAAGTCGTTCAATGATAAACTATGGGTCTTGGGATCAAATCCCAGCAGATGTTTTTTTTAAATACATATACCAACGGTTCCATAACCGTTGGTATATTTTGCCATATTACTTATACCAACGTTTTCCAAAACTGTTGGTATAGACCTATCCCAACGGCTTACTGGGTAACGGTTCTCCAAACCATTGGTATAGGTTTTACCAACGGTTTGGAGGCCTATTACAATGGTTCCAAACCGTTGTTATAGGTTAGTTTTTCAGTAGTGATCCCATCGCTTTTCAGGAACATCCATCATTGAGTTTTCTAATGAACCTCTTTCATTGGGTTTTTCCTTCATCATTGAACCTTGGTGGACATATCCTATTTTGATAATAGAGATAATTTGCTGAGGAAACTGAATTATTGTTTGGGGATGTTTATTTGTGTTTAATTAATGGGGGTATGGTAATATTCCTCCTAAGGGATTACAAGAGTTCTCCATGAGTTTTGAAGGATTTAGAAGAGGAATGTAATTTTCCTACAGAGGTTGTGTTGGGAGCTATTTATTGGAAATTTACATGTTGTGAACATGATACATGATGTGTAAATGTTTCCAAGACAATTTCATGAAATGGGTTTGTGCTTGACAATGTTATACCTTTATAAATTGTTTCACATCAATTAATTTTCAATCTGGGTTTTTTTAATTTGATGTGACATGTTTTCCAATGTAACTAAAAAACTAAAAAATACATTATGTGAATTGGTTAAACATCATGAATTTCTTAGTATCAGTGGGTTTAAACCCGTAATTTTAATTGTATTTATTAATAATCCTTCGTGAAACACTCTATCTCGAACCCTATTGAAACAATAGGAAATTTTGGAGTGATTTCTTCCCTTCCAATCATCTCAATAACGATTCTGATAACTATTGAGGTGTTTTTTACCGACACATATTCTTATCCTTTTTTATAGTGGTAGAAGATCTTTACCATTGAAATTTTGGGTGGTGAATTTGAACTTTTTTTATCATTGATCTTCTTGTGATCTATTCATCCAATATTCATTATTTTCATTTCCATTTAGAAGAGATGATTTTATTTCCATATTTAATAATTAGTTCTAGAACAATAAATAAATAGCATACTTCTATTATATATGTATATTTAATCTTGTGAAAATACTCTATTGTAATATGAATTTTTATTAATAAAAAAATGGTGCTAACAAATCATGTGTTGGATTACTCCTTGGATCCCACTAGATCCTGTGGTGTTGTGACCTTGCTTGCTGCTAGACTCCCATTGAACAATAATGAATTTGATAGTGGATTGATTTTTTTACATAATATGAGTCCTTATGTGATTTATTTTGATTGATTAAACATAAAAAATTGTCTACATGATTATTGGAATTATTGGTGATTTTTAATATGATATTGATTTGTGAACATGAGTGCTAATTCTTTATGAACAAATTGATAAATAAAAGGGGTAATTGAAAGACAATTGGTAATTTTCTGAATTTACCCTACTTATTTAGTATGTAATATGTTTTATTTATACTATTAAATAATTTTATGTGATTCATGTTGTAAGTTTATAGGAATAGGTCCCAGTGACATAAAAATGATTATATAAGGATATTTTCCCAGTGCTGTTGAAATGCATTAATAAAGGGATTTACTCAGTTATGGTTAAATGAGTATATATACATCTTGGACTAGTAATGCTGAAATGATTATATATAGGTTATATCTTCAATAATGAATCTTCTATATAGATGGATTCATCAAGATATGATGAAATTATTATATAGTGTCCCTTTCCTATTTATGTGATTATACCATGGTCTTATGGTTATGGTTTTCATGTTTGGTCTAAATGAATTCGGATATTATAAAATGGATTCAAAGAAGGTTAATTATTATACTGTCACAATTGATTAATTAATAAATCTATTAATCACATTAATTGTTGTACTCATTTGTTAGACTAGTTATATTCATAACTATGGTTCTTACCTATGAAAATTTACTCACATCCAATTCAATAAACCAATTATTACATGAGTAGTTTAAATGGATTGAAGTCTAGATTTGGGAAAATGACCTTGTTTTTTATTATTTCTTTCTGGATGGGTTGGAGCAATGGGTTGGGCCTGATTTATGGTTCATGATTGGGGTATTTTTTTATTATGTTATCTTTTTCTATTATATGTATTAATTTATTTTTGACATTTATATAAATTCCATCTTGTCAGTACATGGTTCACTATTATTTGAATTTTTGTTTTTTCCTTTACCTTCTAGTTTTATTTGGTACTTTTTACTCTGTTTTTATTAATCTAATATATTTTTTAGTTATCTTTATTAATGTTTCATACCATGGAGTATAGTCTCTGCACAATTTCTCATACAACCTTACTACTAGTCAGAAGCCTTTGGCATATCATGATGCACTCCTAATGTCCTATAACCAACCTGATTTGGCCAAATGATATAGTTCCATATCATAGGATGCAACAATGTGGTTTCAGAGGTGTATGTTTTCTTTTTCTATTTTATTATTATTTTTGGAAAGTTAGAAACTAGACTAGGATGCTTTTGGATGAGGTAATGAACTGTTTTATGGGATTAGATAACCCATGTATGGGGAAAAATATGAGTACCAAATGACGGGAAGTTGTTTATGATGTTCAATTTCTATGGTTTATTTTATTTCTCCATAGGTGAATCACATGTTGTGTGATGTTGTTGTTTCATGAGACATATACTTGTAGACAAGTTTTGGTGGGAGATGAGTATTCATGGACCACTATATGAACATAGGGATATATTTTGATATTAATTTTTCATTATAGGGATGTATTTCTACATGTGATATAATTTCATATATGAACTATTTAATGAGATGTCTATTATATATAATAATTGAAAAAATAACGGCTATATCATGAAAAATAACATGTAAGACACATTTAGAGATGCCACGATCAAATAAATCTATATTTTTTCACTTTTTGAGTTTTACATTGTTGTTATCTAATGTTTTAAGGAGTGTGTTGGTATTGAAGATAAAAATCAACCTCTTCATGTTCAAATTGAGTTTCATGAGAGTGGAAATCAACACACTCATCACAAAACTAAAATATATATTCCTATAACTCATTAGGATAATATATGTTCTCATCTTCATGGAATATTTTTTGGTGTCATGAATTCCATGGAATGATAGACTACTGACACCTTGATTTGGATGTCTAAGCTACCAACAGAGTTTCAACTACATCATCTTCATATGTTATCTATGGAGGTTGGTGCCAAATAAGTTGAATTATAGATTAAGTCAGTCCATATGATCATCAATACACCTCAATACATCATTATATAGAATGGTTATTCTATCTCTATATAACATTCTTTTATTTCGAAGCATTTCTGGCTCATTATAGAGATATATGGGAAACAATAGGAGTTATCATATAATGATTTCAATGAATGGATTTGGATATAGTTTTATCTAGATTCATTAGGGTATGATTGGGATCAGGAATTCAATATAATTACACATGAGGTATTATCCCGAATATTCTATGATGAATTTTTAAATTACATTCAACACATTACAACATATTTAGATTATGAGGTGATCTCCATGGGGAGATTATTAATGATGGGATACCTTATGAAATTAGGTAATAGGTGAAAACCTTCTTCTAGTGTAAATTTTCAAATGTGATAAATTAGGAAATTATCATGAAAGTGAATATGAGGTTTTACCCAAGAATCAACAAGGATGTTTCAGTTTAGTTAAATAGGTTCCCTTCCTCTGGTGGCATGAAGCATCGCTATGACATCTATCACCTAGGAAATAGTAGTAATAGTAGTCAGTGAATTGGGAAACTATATTAGGACTGACTTACATTATTATGCTATCAATGTTGGATATTTTTCGACAAGAGGACCCAATTTACAAACCCTTCATCAGAGTTCCATGCTGGCGGTAATCTAAGCCACCTGTAGATTTTTTTTAGTGTATGATGTAGTAGAGTAGTTTCATTCAGAAATGATAGGTACTAGAGTCTTAAAAGTTCTTAGATTCCACTCAGCAAACTGGTAGTTATAGATCCACTAGATGTACATGTTGAGGCAAGGGATTTGGTAACTCAGTATTGGAGAGATAGTAAAAGGTAAAGGGAATATCCCAAAAGAGTCATATTGGGGCCAGAGAAAGTCTGTTATACACTATTCAATATAATCCAACTAGTGTGGGTGCATGAACTTCTACATATAGAGGTAAAATTCTTGAATCATCGTCCCTTTCATGTTTTTTTTGATACATGATAATTTCAATCCATTTTAACCTCTCTTTTTCAAATGGTATGGTATTTTTGTGGAAATATTGGATGGGGTTTTGACCATCGACCTGAATTTTGGAGTGCAGTCAAAGAATATCCAATGTGGAAGGTCCTATTCTCTAGAAAATATTTGTTACTATTTCATTTAGGAACAATTAATACTAGAAATGATATGTTTTTATTAGACTTTTTCATCTATTAGATAGATATAAAACAAGATCTTATTGACTTCTACCTAAAGAGAATAACCTTTCTATACCTAGAAAAAGAAATCTATTTTTACAACTATGAGTGGGATCATTAAGATGGTTATTCAGGACAAGTCCTACACTCATTGGATTGTCTCACGTCTTAGATATAATTCCTTTCTCAAAAAGATGGTGTAGTGTAATATGATTCTTTCCCTCTAGTAGTAATAAATTTTAGGGATATATTCCAACATGATCTATGTCTTACTAATCTTTTATGATATCATGTTCATGATTGAGTTGGTTTTGGGGGAATAGCCATTTTTTATTGAAACATAATGAGTCACACTAGTAGAGCATCATGAGTTGAAGTTTAAATTGGAATATCTTTAATATAATGGTGTCAAATAGCCTAGTAAACATGAATGGTGTTCTCCAGTTCTTTTTTCCATAATGGATTCTGTGACCTTTCAAATATGTGGAGATTATTAAATATTTAATATAATCATGTTCATGTACCAGAATCCCATTCTATGCATCTAAAATATCATCAACAAGGTAAGATATGTTAATATATTCTCCAGGATTGATTTGGTATTAGGACTCCACACATTTAGGGTGATACCATCACACCTACCTCAATCAAATTTGAAGGGTAGGTATGGATTTTATGAGTTTTTAGTGATGTAGTATGGTTTAAAAAGCGAACAAGTTGTATTCGTGGACTTGAATAATAAGATAATTCATCCTTTTATAGATCATTTTGTTGTAGTTTTTTAATTTATTATTGGGGTACTTCTAGATAAAATATTTCCATTCGAATCTTCATTATAAAATCACGAGTATATTGAGATCACATAGAATTTATGCCAGGATTTATAAATGCAGTGTCTGTATTGATAAGCTGCACATCTTTGGCCAAATTATCTAAAAGGTAATAGTTTCAGGGGTAACAAATAATGTTTCATATGTGGTATCACTGAATAAACCAATGAAGGTATTTGAGATTTTTCGATTTAGGGGGTTTTATGGTTTTACTAATAATTTAATCCTAGACAACTCCCAAAAAGATGCACATATGTCCTAACTATCAAATAATGGAGTGAAGTTTGTTTGGTTGGATTCTTATTAGGGAAATTTTCAGAGATGATGATTATGAGAAAATCGAAATCGATCCTCACATTACATGTGTTGCGTAAGGAATATAATAATTACTATGATGTTTCTGGAGTTGGAATTTGAGTTGTTTTGATGCAGGAGGACTGTTTGGATGCATATGGGTCTAGATATAAGAGACTGCATTATATGAACTTTACTACACATGATCTATATGAATTTTTGTGGTGGTACATGGATTGAGAAAATTGAGAAATTTTCTGTTGCGTGACTGTTTTATGTTGTACAGGAACAAAAAGAGGCTAAGATACATTTTATTATTAGTCGTACATAAAACTTTTCAAATGGACGTGGGTCATATATTTGTCGTATTTAGACTTTTTGATGGATTATACACTAGGAAATGACAACATTTTTGTATATTCCTTGTTCCAAATGATTTAGAAATGGGTATTTTATGAGTCTTACGATGAGTGGAAGATGATGGAACTCTATTTATATAAACATAGATACGTTTAGTAGTCCCAAGGATGAGTAGATCTGATTTACAAATCGTTTAGACACTTGATTCTTGACCATGTCAAGATAGGGTATTTATATGTTCGGAAGGGATTTGTTCTGAGAAATAGCCTATATGTTGGGTATCCATGTGCTAGGTTGTCTCTTTTCAGTGAAAATTTTCATTTGTTCCATGATCAATGATTGGATACTATGGGTTTTTAAATGATTTTGATGAGAGAGTATCATACTTATAGATTAAAGTTACATAAAGGCATGACAATGATATATCATGATCTCCATACATACTACTAGAAGATATAAATGAAGAAGGTGGTTTTTTTCGAGATAGTTCACCAGTCAGTAAGTGAAGGCCATGCATCAGAGGCAGGATAGGCTATAACAGACTATAACAATTCCACAATGTAATGCGATGATGTCATTTTGGATTTTTTTTATTGGATTGCACAAGAATACCCACAAGAAAAATGTAGAAGGAGTGAACGTATTTTGGCTACTCTAGGTATCCCACTCATTGCTTATCAGGGAGATCATCAATGTTGATAATCTGGGTTATCTTTACATGCAAGAAAAATATTAGTTTCTAGGTGTTCTAAGGAATATCATTTTTGTAGAGATCCTTAATTCAATTACCGATTCAAAAGCGTCTTCATGATGATATAGAATTATGGGTTCATTTGAGAATATCCTATAATCCAATGATTAATCATCAATCTAAGTGGATTATTCTGATTCTAATGTATATTTCACATGCTTTTGTTTTGGATTTTGTTGGTTCATGAGAGAAAAATTCAGCACTCATGTATTTTTCTTATAATAGTAGAATATATGATGCAATAAAAACGGAATATTATAAGTCTATATATGGAATCGAATTCCATTTCCCAAATTTTTTTGATAGAGGAAGGTGATTTAGCTGTAGTTGAACTTAGTCTTGTGTAAGATATTTTGGAGTTGGTTCAGTTGATCATAAGGTGGTTGGTGACCATGTTGAGTAACTATAAATAATCCACTTATCAGGGAAGAAAAACACATGGTTTTGAGGTAGGTAATCGTGTTTTCCACATAGTGTCACATGGTTGGGGAATCACTATATTATGAAACATGAAATTATAGTGGCTAGGATTCTCAGGCCATTCATGATTGTGGAAACGATCAATCGAGTGGCGTATTTATTTTCCATTCCATGTTTTATTCTTCCATGCTTGACATATTTAATGTTTCACAACTTTGGAGATATTATCATGACCCATCTCATGATCTTGAAATTGATGAAATATATCATGGATTATATGTATCATTTATGTTGAATCTTATATAGATTGTGGGCCACAGTGATAAGAATTATCATAAAAGGACCATACCTCAACATTGTGTGTAGTGGTAGCATGGGCGTGTTCAATAGGAGACCTAAGAGATGTAATTTTAAATGTTAGAATAGTTTCCAGACATTCTAATCTTGATCGGACAATTATTCTTGGTGAATATTTTAGATGAAATGTTATATGGGGTGGAGTTTATAATATCCATTATTTTTTCAGTAATCTCTTTAATGGATTTTTTCATTGAATCGCTTTTGTTTATTTTCTCAATCATCATTGAATCATGGGGGTCGATTATATTTTTTTTAATAGAAATAAATTTCCAAGGAAAAATATAAAATTTTTAGGGGGTTTTTTTTGTTTTAATTAATGGAGGTTAGTTATAAGAATTTCTTGTTCTTATGAGGGTTCCCCATGAGTCTGGAAGGCTTTAAAAGTTGTTTTTATTTTTTATAGAATATATTTTCATAGCTCTATTTTGGAAATTTATATACCATGAAAATGTTATGTGATGGATAAATTTTTTTATATTTTTTTCATGTAATTTTTTAGGGAGTGTAATTTTTACAAACATTGAAAGTAGTTCACATCATTTATTGTTCAATCGGGGTAATTTTAAACTAGGTGATGCAATTTTTATAAAAACTCTTAATTTTTAAATACACGATGTGAAAGAATTACACACCATGAATTTATCAGTATTAATAATTTTATATATTTTTTATTTTTTATTTTTAGATAACAGAAATGTAGTGTCATTTTCTTAATATTCATTTATATTACATCTTTTTCGATGAATATTTACCAAATTACAGAAGTATATTCCCAAGGATTGTAATAGTTTAGTGTATTCGAAATCATGGACCACAATCTTCTAATATTTTGAAATATATTTAATGTTTCCAAATAGGATCCTCCCATATAATAATTCTATATAAAACCATTCTTCCTAAATTATTGAAAGGAAACATATGAATGGGTGCGGTCAGATGCTCAGTAATGGTTACTAAAGGAGATATTATAAAGGCTCGTACTTTATATACATTGTTATTAATTCATAATTGAATAATACTTATTAAAACATATAACAAAACCATGAAAGGACCGTATAGGTATAGTGTCTTTAGAAACTGGTAAACATAAACAACTATTTCATAAAGCATCTACATTGTCTCTCGTTTATTTCATTATATTTATAGTCCCTTTTGGCATAACCTACTTTATACCCTTCTTCCTGACCTGGGGAAAATAAAACATAAAAAAGGGTGAGCTCAAATGCTCAGTAAGATTAAACAAAGGAAATATCAATCATATCATATTCATAAGGTCATAACATTTTTAAAATCATAACCTGCAAAAGAGATCATAATATCATAACATGGAATAAATCATGGTAGTGAAATGTAATCCCAATAATCATAACATAAAACATGAAACTTTGTTTCATAATCACATAATCATAGATAATCATTTCTTAGTAGTCAAGCCTCATTGCCTAGACTATCCTAGCAGACAAAGTCCATTTCTGAACCGAGTTCACTCCTCGTTTCAGTCCAACATCACTGAACCGGATTAACCTACTGTTCCAGTCATGTCTATCTCATGAGATATAAATCTTTACCCAATGCATTGAAATGAGATATAGGTCCCACCCATCTCATAATTATACCATTCTTATGTGTTCCACAAGATCATAAATCATACATCATAGAATAACCCATTAAATAAAAATGATATTCCTAAACATCATGCCATCACAACATAATCCATATAAGATAAAAGGGCATCATAAAAATAATTCCATCATAAAATAATCAAATCAATGTAAAAATAGGGATAGAAACATGACCCTATATTATCTTAGATGGAAAATAATTTTGATAAAACACTTGAACTCCATTCGTAAGGAAAATATCCATTATACTTCAATTTTTTTCCCTTTCTTAACATGTCATAAAATTTTAAAATAGATGAAGTTAATTAAAAATAAACTTGAATACTTTTAAAGGAAGCTTCATGGAATTAATTTTATATTAAATAATAAAAATCCATTCATTTAGTATAAGTTAAAAAATCCTTCTTCTCGTACTTTGTCTAGAAAAGTCAAAAAGTACCTCGTACCAAAAATGAAAAAATATCCCTTTCATATCTTTTACTAAAAACACACCAATCGGTAAAATTGGATTTAAAAAATTTTAGGATGATAGAAATAATATTAATTATTGAGGAAACATAGATGTGGATGATAAATATTCCCCATTAAATTCTGAAGTATAAACAATCTCGGATAAGAATGAGATTGCAAGATTTTCCCTTACCTTAGGTCCGATTTTCTTCATACGTATCTGAAACTCCTGTATAATTATTTAAATAATTTAATTGACTTATTACAAAATCAAATTCATTGTTATTATATCATATATGGTCATATTATTATCTTCTTATTTGTAATATTTCATTTCTACTTGTTATTTGGGTGTTAATTACTTTATGTTCTTATGCATGTTTGGTCGAATAAATTTTTATTCTTCTTTTTAGGTTATAGATATATCATTTCCAGAATGGTATTAGTGTAATATATATCATATTTATTCATTCAATTCATTTATATATTCATTATTCAGTGAAGATCATGTAGAACGAGTCGCATCACATCGTGGGGAGGGTAGGTCGTACGTACGCACGAGTGATGATATCCTTCCCATGAATGTGGAATTGTATTGAAGTGTATGTATACTATTTCAGAATCAATATAAATTTAAAATAATCATATATAGTTATTATTTACACCATTATATTGATCCATGTAAGGTGGTGTTGGAAAACAAATTACACCACAGTGTGGAGACTGTATTCTCTAAGTACGTATCCGCGGTGATTTCGTTTTCCGTAGGATGGATAGAAGGTGAAATAGGGTTGTTTAATATTTATAATAACATATCATTATATGAGTGATACTGATGTTATTACTTCATAATGGAACAACTAATTAAGAGGAAGTAGAAGAAGAAATAATTTTGGAAGAATCGGTAATAGATATTACCTCTTCTTCGACACGCCTCTTTGAAAACTCCACTTAGGGCACTATGTTGGTCTTTGAAGAAGAACATGACCTCTAGAATATTACTAGAGGAGTTGAGAAGAGTAATGGGCAGGTGTTGTCTGATCTTTGAGGCTCAATGTTGTGTGAGGAGGAGAGAGAGGAGGTTCCCTTTTATAATGGAGGAGAGGGGCACCTTTGGAAATCTCTAAAATATTAATTTATAACAAACCCTAAACTCACATAGAAACTTCCAAAGTGAGTCAAATTCAGAAATTAGATAATATAGGGTTGTAATATCATCAACCAATTAAATTTATAAATGTTTTGATTTTATTTTAAGCCTTATCATTTTAATTTACCCTTATTTAATATATTTAATTTTATTTGTGGTAATAATGATTTAAATTTTATGTGGTTATAAATAATTTCTTATTTGTTATTAATTATGAATAATTTGATACATTATAACATGATCATATAAATTTTAATTTGTAAATTTTAAACTATATTTCTGATTTTTAAACAATTTAATAATATAAAATATCAATAGTGTCAATTTTGACACAATTCATTTATTTTAATTTAAATAAAATCCACACAGAAGATATGTTTTAACCAAAATATTTAATAGATTCCTAAAATGTCATATTAATCTATAAAATTATTGGATCACATTAATTAGTTAATATAATATTTATTTTAATATTTTTAAAATCATTTATTTGATATTTCAATTAATGAAATAATTTCTACATCACTATTGTGTCCTCATTAATGATAATTATTGTATCCCTAAAAATTGTAAATAAATTCTCATGATTTAGATAATTTAATTTGATTTTTGTATACTATTCATGTTCAATGTTTCATGATGTTTATCACTAAATTAAAATTATTATACTTATAATATTTAGGAGAGTAACATGTTGTCACTTTCTTTTGTTTTAATAACAATTAAATTATATTAATGGTCCAAAGTCTGTACAAGGAATATATTATGACCCTAAGCTGAGAAGGGTATACTTTTAGTCATCCAATAGAATTTTGGAAGGTTTTAGGGTAATTTTATCATCTTATATTTACCATTAATTACAATATTTACCTTTAACCGTAATAAACAAAAATTACTGTAGTTATTATTCATAATATCACAAAAAATAAAAGAAACAATTTACATAATTAGGACCCACAGAATTCAAATATGGAATCCAATTTTCAAAATTCAAAACACAGAAGTTTCAGTAATTAATTTAAAATTAATCCTGTTGTTATGAAAACGAGTTTTAAAAGTTAAAACATTACCAAAGATTGAAATGTTTTTACCAATGAATTCAAGGTAAAATTAATGGTAATGACATAAATTATATTAAATGGTAAAAATATATTCTATTTATACATTAAAACCATTCAATATTATAATTTAACCATATAAATTATTGTGATGAAAAAAGTTGTTTTTAATTAAAATTTAGCGTGTTTTTACTATTCATTAAAATATGAAAGTTATCAGAATAATAAGAACAATTTATCCTAAGTAAATTTTTATATCCTGATTCCAAAGAAGAATTTTATTTTGTCAAATTTAACTTATAAACTTGTCAAAAACTATATTTAATGCGGGTGCTCCATAAAAAGGCGGCAAAACTTCTTCATTTGAAAATTACTTATTTTACCCGAAAAAATTATTTTGTTCTCATAACATGTTCTAGAGAATATGTAAGATGAATAATAATGTTATAAAATTAAAATTTTAGTAAATAATATTCATAACGGCTAGTCCATAAAAATATTATAACAATATATCATTGTTTAGTGAAACCCGGTATTGCAGACTACACACGTTATCGAGGAAGGTCGTGATTGCATGTAACACAAGCCAAGATAGTGTTGTGTGTAGTGAAAGATTTCTTTGATGTTGCGTATAACATAATACATAAAAAATATATTTCTCATAAAATATCAGGTTTTTACATTCTACCCCCCTTAAAATGAATTTATCCCTCTAAATTAATCACTTCGTAACAAATAGATTAGGATACCTCCCCCTCTTCATATCCTCAAGATGCCATGTAGCTCCTTCTAATTGGTGGTTCCTCCATAAAACATTAACCAAGATAGTGGTCTTGTTTCATAAAAATTTTCACTACGATCCAGAATCTCTATGAGATGTTCTTTATAAGAACGATCTTTCTCCAGTGGTACAACTTCTGAGCTTAGTACATTTGAAGGATCAAGAATTAATTTCACAAGAGAGATACATAGAATAAATCATGAACTTGAGAGAGATTTGGTGGAAGCTCTAGTCGATAAGCTACCTTCCCAAAATGATCCAATATTTCAATAGGACCTATATACCTAGGGCTCAACTTTCCATTCTTTCCAAATCTCATTACTCTTTTCCAAGGAGATATTCGTAAGAACATTTTATCACCCACTTCAAACTCTAGGTCTTTACTTCAGTTGTTGACATAACTTTTTTGTCGACTCTGAGCTGCTCTTATGTGTTGTTGAATAGATCGGACTTTTCTACCATCTCATCAACAAGATCAGGTCTTGATAGCTTTCTTTCCCCATATAAATCCTATCAAGTTAGTGTTCAACATTTCTTTCCATAGAGAGCTTCATAAGGATCCATTTGAATAATGGAGTGAAAGCTATTATTATAAGAAAATTCCACCAAAGGTATGTGTTGATACGAACCCCCTTTGAAATCCATAGAGCTAGCTCTCAACATGTCTTCTAGAGGTTGAATTGTCCCCTCAGACTGACCATCTGTCTGAGGATGATAAGCAGTGCTGAAACTCAACACTGTATCCAGAGTATGCAGAAGACTTCGCCAATACATCGATGTAAACCGTAGATCCCGATCAGCTATAATGGAAAGTGGTACTCCATGAAATATTACCAGTTCCTTCACATATATCCTGGCAAGCTCATCATGAGACAAATCCTCTCTAATATCAATGAAGTGTGCCAACTTCATAGTATGATCCAATATAACCCATATAGCATTATTTCCTTTGGATTTTTTAGGAAGTCCAGTGATAATGTTCATAGTGATGTTTTCCCATTTCCATTCTGGTATGGGTAATGGATGTAACATCCCCTTATACGTCTGTCTCTCAGCTTTAACTTGCTGAAAAACCAAGCATCGAGAGACATATTCAGCAACATCTTTTTTCATTCCATCCCACCAGAAGTACTCTTTCAGGTCCCTATATAACTTCATGCTTCCAGGATGAATAGAGAATGATGAACTATGAACCTCATCCAGTAGCTCCTTCATTAATTCTGGAATAGGAGGAACACAAACCCGATTCCTGAAACTTATTATTTCATCACAATCAATTTGAAATTCAGGAACATTTGTCACCTTCTTTTGTATCTCTAGATCTTCTTTTTGTGCCTCTTTAATCTTCACATGTATAGATGGTTGAACTTTCATTTGAGAAAGATAAGATTTTTTCCCTTCCATTATAACTCCCAGATCCATCCATTGTAAATCTATAAATATTGGATCTTTTTTTATCCTCATCATGTATAAGCCGACATGGTCTTGTTGACTTAATTCATCTGTCGCCTTGTTTTCTTTCCCAGGGTGATAATGAATTGAGAAGTCGTAGTCCTTAATCAACTCCAACCATTTTCTTTGGAGAATATTCAGCTCTTTTTATGTGACAATATACTTTAAACATTTATGATCAGTATAAATATCTCACCTTTCACCATAATGATAATGCCTACATATATTTAATGCAAAGATTACCGCGGCTACCTCCAAATCATGAGTTGGGTAATTTTGATCATGGTTTTTCAACTGTCGTGAGGCATAAGCTATCACCATATCATTCTCCATGAGAACACACCCAAGTAACTTCTTAGATGAATCACTGTAGATCACAAAACCTTTCTCCACTACAAGGCAGTGTGAGCACAGGTGCACTGGATAACCTTCTTTTCATCTCCTTGAAATTCTCTTCACACTCATTCGTCCCCACGAACTTAACTCCTTTTCGAGTCAACCAGGTGAGTGGATTAGATAATCATTAAAAATCTTTCACAAAACATCGATAATATCCATCCAAACCATGAAAACATCGGATCTCAGTTACTTTTGTTGGTCTTGACCATGTTTCAATAAACACTATTTTTTATGGATACATAGATATCCCCTCTTTTGAGATTATGTTACCCAAAAATGCAACTTTTTGAAGACAAAATTCACACTAGGTAAAGTTGTCATAAAGCTTCTCCTTTCTCAGGGTCTTCAATACAATTCTCAAGTGATCTTCATGTTCTTCCTTGCTCTGTGAATAGAGAAGAATATCATCTATAAAGACTACCACAAACTGATCAAGATAGTCTGTAAAGACTCTATTAATTAGATCCATGAATATAGCAGGGGAATTAGTAAGACCAAATGGCATAACTGTAAATTCATAGTGTCCATACCCTGTACGGAAAGACGTCTTTAGTATATCCTCATTTTTGACCCTTAATTGATGATAACCTGAATGAAGATCAATCTTGGAAAATTATTGAGCTCCGCATAGTTGGTCAAATAATTCATCAATACGTGGTAGAGGCTATTTTTTATTGATAGTGATCTTGTTATGTTCTCGATAATCAATGAAGAGTCTCATTGATCCATCTTTATTCTTAACAAATAGAACAGGTGCTTTCCAAGGTGATTCACTAGGGCATATGAATCCCTTTTTCAAGATTCTCTGGGAGTTTCTTCTTCAATTCATGCAACTCAATTGGGGCCATTCTATAAGGTGTCTTTGAAATAAGTAAAGCACCCGATACGAGTTCTATTGAAAACTCAACTTCACAATTTGGTGGAAGAATTTTAAATTCCTCAGGAAAGATATCATCAAACCCTAGTACAAGGGGAATATTATTAATAATTTGTTTCTATACAACAAATTGAGATAAATAACCTTAATTTACTGGAATCAAGACCCATAAGATGGAAGAAATTTCCACTAGTAGGTTATATTCATCTGTGCATCGATAGATGATAGTAAATTGATCGGGAATATTAAATGTGATTTTCCATCTTTGGAAATTGACATGAGATCCATATAAAGAAAGACAATCCATGACAAGAATCACATCAAATTACACTATAGGAAGGATCACAAGATTTGAAGGAAGAACTTTCCAACCAACATCAATTGGAGAAGAATTATAAACTTTTGATGCACCTGTTGTTCCATTAGGAGTTGCCACAGGTAACTCAACATCTAATTGTTGAGGTAGTATGATGATACCCTTAGAAAATTATTCAGAAATAAAATAGTGGGTGGATCCAGAATCAAAGAAAACATTTTCTACTTTAGATTGGATTGTAAGTGTACCTTTCACCACTTCGTTATCGTACTAAACATCGCCGATAAAAATTGCATGTGACTATCCATTGTCTTTGGCCTTAAGAGTTTGTTGACGTCGATCATCATCATCAACCCTTGGAATAGGGCATTTATAAGAATAATGACCCATTTCCTTGCACTTGTAACATTAAAGTGTAGGAGGTGCATTCTATGTAGCCTTTTCATTGTTCGCATCAGTAGACATCTTTTTCCCATCACCATGGTAGTCAAATGCCTGATGACCCTCTTTTACAAATTTGAAACATTTACTTGTCCCTTTAAGACAATTCCCTCAATGTTTCATTCCACACTTTGAGTATAAGGGAAAATTCATCTTCTTTTCAGTTTGGTCTTTAGATTTCCCTTTGAATTCCATTTTCCTCTTCTTATCAAACCCATATGACTGATGGGTTACTCCAATATCCATCTCAACCTTGAGAGAACATTGATAAATTTCCTCATAGCTATTAAAGTCCCTTATGGATAATTCCCTTCAGAGACTTGGTTTTGAGCCACTAAAGAATCGATCGATCTTACTCTCAATTTGGATAATAATCCCAGAATCGTACCATGCAAGCATTGTAAATTTTTCTTTGTAGATACCAACATATTCATCATCCTTTTTCTTTAGTTCAAGAAACTCATTCTCCATATTTTTTCAAAGAATACTAGGGATGTACTTATTGAAAAATAAGTACTTGAACACGTCCCATTCCATGGAATCAATTTCGTCTCTTTGCCTCGTAATATTGATTAGATTCCACCATTGATCAGCTTCACCTTCCAAACGATATACTACTAAGATGACTTTATCATTTTCAGAACATTGAAGAACTAGAAATATCTTTTCAGTGGTACTGATCCATTGTTTATCCACTAATGGATCAGTATACCCGCTGAATGAGGTTGGACGCTGCCTCATGAAGGATTCAACAGAATGTTGCTCCTTCCTTTGCTGTTTTGGAAGTCCTGCATGGTTTATAGCTTGATAAAGTTCTGTGAGCATGGATAGAAGATTTTTCATTCCAACTCCCATAATGTTTGGTTGCTCAGGGAGACAATCATTGCATTGCCCGTCGCATTCAGCATTAACACGGTTCCTTCGGGTTCCAGCCATTGAATAAAACCAATAAGCATAGTGTGAGAAACACTAATCATAATAAGAAAACCACATAATCAAGAATAAAATTTCAAAATTTAGGTCTTATAATAGGTTGTTAATGGCCATTTATAAAACCCTAATATTGTGTCCAATTCTTAGACATATATTTTGGGTTCTTACTAAGTCTTTCACATCCTAGTTTCCAACGGATGACTATACATTTCCTCTAATACCAATTATAACGACCCATACAATAAATACATTGTCATTACATCAGAATTGAAGAATACTTATTACAAAATATATCAAAACTATGAAAGGACCGTATAGGTATAGTGTCTTTAGAAACTGGGAAACATAAACAACTGCTTCATAAAGCGTCTACATTGTCTCCTGTTTATTTCATCATATTTAGAGTCCCTTTTGGCATAACCTACTTAATACACTTCTTCCTAACCTAGGGAAAAGAAAACATACAAAAGGGTGAGCTAAAATTCTATGTAAGGGTAAACAATGGAAATATCAATCATATCATATTCATAAGATCATATCATTTTGAAAATCTTAACCTAAAAAAGAGATCATAATATCATAACATGGAATAAATCATGGTAGTGAAATTTAATCCCAATAATCATAACATAAAACATGAAAATTTGTGTCATACACACATAATCAGAGAAACCCATTTCTTAGTAGTCAATACTCATTGCCAAGACTATCCTAGAAGAAAACGTCTATTTCTGAACCGATTTCACTCCTCCTTTCAGTCCTATATCCCTAAACCGGATTAACCTGCCAATCCACCCATATCTATCTAATGAGATAAAAATCATTACCCAATTCATTAGAGGGAGATATAGGTCCCACCCACCTCATAATTATATCATTATTATGTGTTCCACAAAATCATAAATCATACATCATAGCATAACCCATGTAATAAAAATGAGATTCTTAAACATTGTGCCATCATAACATAATCCATATAAGATAAAAGGGAATCATAAAAGTAATTCCATCATAAAATAATCAAATCAATGTAAAAATAGGGATAGAAACAGAACCCTATATTATATTAGATGGAAAGTAAGTTTGTTAAAACACTTGAACTCCATTCTTGAGTAAAATATCTTTTATACTTCAAATTTTTTTTTCCTTTCTTAACATGTCACAAAATTTTAATCTAAAAGAAGTAAATTAAAAATAAACATGAATACATGTAAATTAAGATTCATGGAAATAATGTTCTGTGAAATCATTAAAATCCATTCATGTCATATAAGTTAAAAAAACAATCTTCTCGTACTTTGGTCAGAAAAGTCAAAAAGTACCTCGTACCAAAAACGACAAAAGATTCCTTTTATATCTTTTACTAAAAGCACACCAATGTGTAAAATTTGATTAAAAATATTGTAGGAGGATAGAAATAATATTAAATATTGAGGAAACATTTATGTGGATGATAAATATTCCCCAGTAAATTCTGAAGTATAAACAATCTCAGATAAAAATGGGATTGTGAGATTTTCCCTCACCTTAGGTCTGATTTGCTTTGTACGTATCTGAACCTCCTGTATAATGATTCAAATATTTTCATTGACTTATTATAGAATAATACTCATTGTTATGATATCATATATGGTCATATTCTTATCTTCTTATTAGTAATATTTCACTGCTACTTGTTAGTTAGGTGTTCATTGCTTTATGTTCTTATGCATGTTTTGTCGAATAAATTCTTATTATTATTTTTAGTTTATAGATACCTAATTACCAGAATGGTATTAGTGTAATGTATATCATATTTATTCATTAAATTCATTTATATATTCATTATTCAATGAAGATCATGTAGAACGAGTCACATCACATCGTAGAGACGGTAGGCCGTACGTACGCACGAGCGATGACATCGTTCCCATGAACGTGGAATTGTATTTATGTTTATGTATACTATTTCAGAATCAATATCACTTTTCAATAATCATATATAGTAATTCTTTTCACCAGTATACCCATCCAAGTAAGGTGGTGGTGGAAAATAGATTACACCACGACATGGAGACGATATTTCGTACATACGCACACAGAGTGATTTTTTTCCGTAGGATGGATAGAAGGTGAAATAAGGTTGTTTAATACTTATAATAACATATATTTATATGCGTTATACTTATGTTATTACTATATAATGAAAAAACTAATGAAGAGGAAGTAGAAGAAGAAATAAATTTGGAAGAATCGGTAACAAATATTACCTCTTCTTCGACACGCCTCTTTGAAACCTCCTCTTAGGGAACTAATGTTGGTCATTGAAAAAGACCAGGACCTCTAGAATATTACTATGGGAGTTCAGAAGAGTAATGGGGAGGGTTTGGCCCAGCTTGATGGCTCAAATTTGTGTGAGGATGAGAGGGAGGAGGTTCCCTTTTATAAGGGAGGAGAGGGGCACCTTTGGACACCTCTAAAATATTAATTTATAATAAACCCTAAACCCACATAAAAAATACACAAGTGAGTCGAGTTTGGATATTAAATAATTTAGGGTTTTAATCTCATAAACTAACTAAATTTATACATCTTTTTATTTTATTTTAAACCTTATCATTTTGATTTATCCTTATTTAATCTATTTAATTTTATTTCTGGTAATAATTTTATAAATTTTATATGGTTAAAAATACATTATCATGTGTTATTAATTATACATAATTTGATACTTTAAAACCTTTTAGATCATATAAATTTTTATTTGTAATTTTTAAAATATATTTGTGATTTTTAAAAAATTTAATAATAGAAAATATCAATAGTGTCAATTTTGAAACAATTCATTTATTTTAATTTAAATGAAATCCACCCAAAAGATATGTTCGAACAAAAATATTTAATAGATTACTAACATGTCATATTTATCATGAAAATTAATGTATCGCATTAATAAGATCATATAATATTTTTTTAATATTTTTAAAATCATTTATTTGATATTTCAATTAATGAAATAATTTCTACATCACTATTGTGCTCTCATTAATGATAATTATATTATCCCTAAAAATTAAAAATAATTTTTAATGATGTAGATAATTTTAATATATTTCTGGATACTATTCATGTTGGACGTTTCATGATATTTATCACTAAATTAAAATTATTATACTGGTAATATTTAAGAGAGTGACATGTTGTCACTTTCTTTGGTTTTAATAATAATTAAATTATTTTAATTGTCCAAAGTCCATAAAATGAATTTATTCCGACCCTTAGGTGATAAGGTTCAACTTTAAGTCATCCAATTGAATTTTGACAGGTGATAGGGTAATTTTATAATCTTATATTTACCCCTAATTACCAAATTTATCTTTAACTGTAGTAAATAAAAATTACCATAGTTACTATTCATAATATCGCAAAAAATAAAAGTAACATATTAACATAATTTAGACCAACTGAATTAAAATATGGGATCCGTTTTTTAAAATTCCAAACACCGAAGTTGTAGTAATTAATTTAAAATTAATCATGTAGTTAAGAAAACTGGTTTTCAAAGTTAAAACATTGTCAAAGATTTAAATATTTTTACCTATGAATTCACTGTAAAATTAATGGAAATGACATAGATTGTATTAAATGTAAAATAATATTCTATTTATACTTTAGAACCCTTAAATATTATTAGTTAACCATATAAATTATTGCGATGAAAAAAGTTAGTTTTCAATTAAAATATAGCATGTTTTTACTATTCATTAAAATATGAATGTTATCAGAATAATATGACAAATTTATCCAAAGTAAATTTTTATATCCTGATTCCAAAGAAGAATTTTATTTTTTCATATTGAACTTATAAACATGTCAAAAACTAGATTTAAAATGGGTGCGCCATCAAAAGGCGGCAAAACTGTATTTTTTTGAAAAATAATTATTTTACCTGAAAAATTTATTTTATTCTCATACCATGTTCTAGAAAATATGTAAGATGAATAATAATGTTATAAAATAAAAAATGTAGTTAATAGTATTCATAAAGGCTAGTCTATTATAATATTTTAACAATATATTGTTGTTTAGTGAAACCCGGTATTGCGTACAACACACGCTGACGAGGAAGGCCGTGATTGCATGTAATGCAAGCCAAGCTAGTGTTGTGTGTAGTGAAAGATTCCTTTGATGTTATGTATAACATAAGACATAAAAAAATAAACTTCTTATAAAATATTAGGGTATTATAGATATATAATCATAATAGGTACATAACTATGTGATGACATAATAATAGCATCTGAATACCATATCTTGAAAATCAATGATCATATAATATTTTCGTGGAATAATTTTTTGTAGATAAAAAGTCAAGAATAATATGATAATTGAGAGATTCGGTAATGAAATTAAAAAAATGGGAAAATAAATAAAAAAATTATATACACATGTATATAGGAATTTTTTTTTATGGATATCTATCATCACCTTCATAACATGTTAGAATTGGGATGAAAAATAGAATACCTACATGGGGATTCATTTGACCAAATCTGTACCCACATTTATAGGCATGGGGTGAGCACCTATGTAACCTCATTTACTGGCTCCAGATGTTTACCTTTGAACTCTTCTTTTCATGCTTAGGTTGTCCACCTGTGTACCCTCATTTACATGCATGGATCGTACACCCCTATTTCCTCCTTTATAGAATTGGACTATACACTAGTGTATCATATATGAAAATATAACATTTACCACTACAAATTTCATTGGTGGGAGATATAGGTCCCACTAATCACATAAAAATCATACATCCATGTTCCATTAGATGAAAAACATTCATCATATTAGGACCCAAAAAATTGATGGGTTTCTTAAAAATTCTATAATCACCCATGGAATCAAATTGGAATCATACAAATTTCATCATATCATAACCTATAGAAATGAGACAGTTTTTATAATCATTTCATCATAGAATAAATTTTTAAATGAAATAGGTTTAACTATAATTTTATCATGGAATAACACCTGGAGGAGGAATGAGTTTTTAAAAAAAGTTATCATATAAAATATAAACCATTGATATAAAGAATATAAAATACATACATGGATCACAATACTATTAAAGAATAAAATATATCAAAATATGTTATCTTATTGGAACAAGGATTTTTAAGAATCACATAGAGCCTTTATTATGGAAAATAACCTTTCATTTAATATCCATTTTTTAAGACCTAGAATATTTTCAAAATTATTTTATTTCAAAACCACACTGATAACATGATATGTGAGCATTAAAAGTCATTAATTTTTTTAGTAAAGTATCCTTTCCACCTTTATAAATGATTTTTATATCATAATTTGTTTTGAAAATCTCATCTTTTTAAATAACCTTGAAATATTATTAAGGATGATTTGAAAAATTATTAAAGAAACTTTTTTAACCTAAAACATCTCTAAAAACCTCTAACATTGAACAAATATTTAAAAATAACAAATTTCATGAAAATTATTAACAAAAATTCGTCCAATTTAATCCTTTAAAAATGAAAATAAAGAATCAAAAAAATAATTTTCATAAAGGTTGAAAAATACATATATTCTAAACATTAAATTTTCTCCATAAAAAGTTTAATAAATTTCATTCATAACAAAATGAAAACAATATTGCATAATAATTTTAAAATGGAAATGCATGGGTAAAAATTTCATTTAAATTTCATTGTATAATAGTAAAAAAAAATTAAAACATTTCATTAAAATATTGTTTTGGGGGAAAATGGATTTCTGGCATAAGAGAGAGAGAAATATAGGTTTTCTTAAAAACATTATATAAATAATACTTTGCACCAATGAGTTGGAAAAAGTAAAAAAAATTAATATATTATGAATAAAAGTAAGATATTAAAACTCATGAGATTTCATGAGATATTGATCCTATGATTTCATCCAGGGATTCATAATCATAAGAAATCTGGATAAACAATGTTATTGTAGCATTCAACTATTACCACTTTGGTAATCATAATCCCCACGAAAGATTAAGATTATATGAAGCATGATATATCATTTAAATATAGATAATAATGATTTAAAATGTCAAAGTAAAGTATATACACAATAGAAAATAATATAGGTTTCTAATATAACATGTTTCTTAATGAAAGATAATTGAGACAAAATTACCTTATCGGTTTGGTAACATTTGAACCATACACACCATTAAATATAGACCCATCAATGAATATTTAAATAAAAAAAATTATAATTATAATTATCATAATGTTCATTCTTGGGATGTATATACATATTATAGATGAAATAGGTGGTGAATATAGAATTTGTCTCACAAAAGAAAAAAATAAATCAGAAATCTCTTCATACTTGAGTAAAATTTAAATATTCAAATCCCTGAATTAATAATATAAATTGAAGCAATTAATATTATGAAATAATAATAATCATGATATAACATTTCATATGTCATTATATACACCACAAAAAATAAATTATTAGTGAATATGGAATAAGCCTTGTAGAAATTATTAGGAGACTACAAACCCAATTACCTTATGTATTGACATTCATTATACACATTAAAAACTCTTATATAATAAATATTACTTCATTATAAATATTAAATATAATAATTTTATTATATAAAATACCAAATATTATTTTATTATGAATTTTTATCACCTGTTTTTTTTAATATTACACGTTAAATTTACTTTTTCGGCAATAAAACATTATTTTTCTTATAAGTTTTGACTTTTTATTTTTTTCCTTAATTACATGATAAATATTTAAACATTTAAATAAGTTAATACATGATATAAATGTCATATATATTTATTATATATTTATTTATAATAAAATATAAAATATAAAATATAAAATTGGATACATTATTGATGGAGATGGTGGGCCCTTCGTAAGCGTGAATAATATTCCCATTTTCTTATTATACTGAATGAATGAAAGAATAATAAATAAATGAATATATATATATTATAATTATACTATCATTATTTTTTCATATTTATCAAAAATATTTATTAAACTTGTGATTTACACATTCCATGTAATGTGTGAATGAATCGCATTTCATTAAAGAGGCGGTAGTCCCCAAATCCAAAAAAAATATTATCATATTCCCAAAAAATAGAAAGAATGATGGTATGAGTTATATAATAATTTAAACATAATTATTACACAATAAATATCATATATGTGATATTAAAATAGCACTTCCATCATTATTCCCAGCCATTTAAGGTTGTAATGTACAAACGAATGACATTAACTTACGAGGGGGTAGTCTGCCACACACAGGAATGATGGTTCTGTATCCCGTTAGATGCATGTTTGTGAAGGTATAGGTAATAAGTGTGTCATAATAATTTTAAGTATATTTAATATAATATTTTTTTTTATAATAATGGAATAATAATAATTAGATTCGTGGAGAAGGAAATGAAACAAAATTGCTCATGGAATAATATTAGCTCTTTTTCAAGTAACTTCTATTAGTTTGCACTAAAGGGAATCCTTGGTTTACATTCTACTAAAATTGAGAAATATAGGAAGATTTTTTCGATTATTGGATATTATCTTTAGGTTTTTATAATCCAATTTGTTTTGAGGTCTATTAATATGTGAGGGTTGAGTTCCATTTTATAGTGAAGGAGGAGTGGCATTTTCTGTAAATTCAAAATCCTAAACACTATTGATAGGCCCCTATTTTTTAATGTGCCACCAATGATGGTCCATTTTATATAAACTATGTTATATTGTCAAAATATTGCAATAAAAATTGTTTTTACAAGTTTATAGGTCATTTTGGCATCAAATGTTAAATTATAGTCCGATGTAAAATGCGTTTTTTCTATTTTTCATTATAATTAATTTTAACTATTTTTAAAATAAATTGGTAAAACATTAATTTGAACATAATAAGAATTAAATAGAATTATTATTAAACATATTTAATATTTTTTTCCAAATTCCAAACACATATGTTTCCTAAATAAATTTTAACATTTTTCCTATAGATGGGACAAAACAATGAGTTTTTTAAGGTACAATAGTAAGAAGATTGAAATGTTTTTATGTCCAATTTCACTGTGAACTTTATTAAAATGATATAACATGGATTAATATTTGTATAATTATTAAAAATATAATTGTTATTTTATTTATAAATTAATTAAAACATATAAATATGTATTAATGAAACGAAATTTTCATTTAAAATTATGTGTTTTTACTATTCATCAACTAAATAAATCTTCTTAGAAAAACACAAAAAATACACCCAATGTAAACTATGTTATTATAAATTCAGAAATGAATTTTTTTTTTCAAATAAATAATACAAGTTTCAAATATTATTTTTTATTTAGGTCTTCCACAAAAAAGTTGTAAAACTACCTTTTAGAATAATACGTCATTTTATGGCTAAAACATGATTTTTTCTAATTTTATTCTAATAAAAATTGTTTGATCATCATGAAAACATTTTGTTGAATTTATAATATATTAATTTCATTAATATCTCTCACTAAAAGTGATTAATTTAATTTATTATGATTAAATTACTTTTTGATTATAGAAAATATTTTTCAATAAAAACACATCATTTTTATTGAATTAGTGTTTATTTTTATTTATAATTAATTGAAAAAAAGAATGAATTTTATAAACATATGTAATAAATAGTTTTATAAACAATACAATTTTATTAATATCTTCAATTCCAATGGATAGGTGACAATTTTGAAAATATTTTAATAATAATATTAATAGTATATTGTAGTTCATTACAAATCGGTCTTGCGTGTAGCACAAACTGTCGAAAGAAGTAAACTTTTTGTGCAACATAAGAAAAAAATAGTGTTCCTAGAATATAAATATAATATGAGTGGTACTTGTAGTCATATAATAACTTATTACTGTTTATAAATAATAAATAACATTGTGTGGCTTGAAATTTATGCAATCTAGGAAATTTAATTTATTCCAAAAAATATATTTATAAATACTTGAGGTGTTATATTCTACGCGCATTAATATGAATTTTGACCTGAAAATTAATCTTGTTAAATAAATTTTTAATACATTAATGTATCCCTCATAGAATAAAACATTGAAATAAAATTAATACAAAAACATCTTATAAGAATGGAATGTTTGGAAAAAAATAGTTACCCAATTGAACTCGTAACTAGGTTTCCAAGTATGAGAACATATGTGGAATGTTAAAACATAGACATGGAATATAAATCAAACTATCGAGTTCTGATGGATATTGATAGAGAATAGATTTAATATAATGTTAATGATCCCAATTCCATTAACCAATGAGGCTTCAAAATTTTAATTTATATCTCAAAAAATGATGATAATGAGAAACATTTTATTTGAAGACCCTATTACTAAAGTTAAAGAATTTTCATGAGAAGACATACTAACATGATTCCATTAAATTTCATAACCACACTATCAACCTTTGATTATTCATTGATCAATTTTCAATTTATCTATTACTCCTTGAAACAAAGGTGAATTTTTCATCCTCGAATAACTAATGGATAATGAGAACAATAGTTTTATTGACAAGTAATTCCTTCTATATTTAGGTATTGTCAAAACTTAATTGATAATAACATGTTATTATATATAAATAAATAATCAGTTGTTGAGTCATATGTTAATTTATAAAACATCATCCAATGATCAACTCAATCCATTCAAAAAAATGGCTATCTATATAAACCTTCTGAAAGATTAATGTTAAAGAAATTAAGTAGAAGGTCACTAAATTTCCAAAAATATGCATAACATTGATCCCCCAAAATATCATATTGTATATCATGGTTTTCTCATTCAAACCATGTGAATGACATATTTATTTATTCTCTTAAATCATTCTAATAAACTAAATTAGCATAAATATTTATTGAAAACAAACATGAAACATCATTAATTACATATAACACATATTATTGGGTATATTCCTTAAATATAAAAACACTGTAATCATAATTAATGGTAACATAAACCAAATCATCCACAAATCCTTTATCAGTTATGAGGTTATAAACATTTTCCCTTTTACATTATCCATGTCAATACTCTCTTAATCCATGAAAAACACGATTTTTTAATCATCTGAAACACTTGATTGGTTACCATCCCTTGATCACAATATCATATTTATATTAAATATCATTTCTAGGTCATTAACATGCATCAATATATTTTCCCAAATCCTTAATTAACATATACATCATTATTCATATAACATAATTCATGATATATAATACTTATTTACATTAATCAGCACACATTTTTCTCACACCATTATCTAGTCACTATCATCTTCTTACTTAGCACCACATCTTATAATATGAAATATGGATCTTGTAATAAAATAAATAAAACTGTAAATAATTACGCTTATATACAATACTATTAGAACAAAAAATTCATTTCTTGTTTCATTTGTTTATTCTTCATTATATGTTGAAAAACAATTAGTTTTAAAAAAATTATTATTTTTTTCATGATATTTTCCCATTATGGAAAAAAAATATTCCCTTCCATTGACTAGGCATTTTTAATTTTATATTTTCTTTTAATTTCTCTGTGTCATTATTTTCCATAGTCAATGCATCATCATATTAATATGATAGATCCACTTGTTATATCTAGATAGTGATATACATTATTGGAAACCACGCTCTTAATAAATTTCAAAATTTCCAAAAAAAATCCTAAACATTCAATCAGATTTATGCTTATCCTTCATGACATTCCTAGTCATATAAAATGAATTATCCCTTGGAATATTTCTAGAGTTCTAACATCCTATTTTCAAAATTTAGGATAATCCATTCCTTTTATAACAATAGTATAGAATGAGTCTTAAAATAAATGTATATTACATCATTTTTGGTTGATATTTAAATATTATAATCCTGATGATTATAATATTTTAGTGTCTTTTTATAGATGGAACACAATATTATAAAATTGTAAAATATTTCCAAACATTCCCACAAAGATATTACCACATAGTACTCGTACATAAAACCATTCTTCATATCCTATGAAAATGAAACACTGGAAAGTGTGAGATCATTTTATCAGTAAGGGTAAATAAGGAGATACATAAGAATAATATGAACATAAGTGTATGAGGACATGATAATGATATTGGAAGATCATACCATGTATATCAATTAACATATAAAAAAGACATGGAATATTTTTTAGAAAATTATATGTCATGAATCATAAGATAATAAATAGGATATGATATGATATATTTACATTAGAATAAGATAAATAATTTGAGGTATACAAAAAATAATAATAAATCTTATGTCATGGCTATCCATTAAGTCCCTCATTACATGTTAGGCTTTGGTTGACTACCAATATACATTGTTTTGGATTATTATGACCACCAATGGACCCAACTTTACAGGATTGTACTATTTTAGTGTTTACCCTCTTTTATAGGATTTGGTTTTCCACTAGTTTAACATTCTTTATAGACTTCGGTTTTCCACCTATGTAACCACTTTTACTATATTGGGATTTCCACCAATGTACCAACCTTTACAATATTGGGTTTTCCACTCATTTACCATATGATATCATATGTCATTTATCATTTCCACATTCCTATTATGTATATATTTGTCCCACCATTCACATAATAAATTCACAGATCCATATTTTCCAATATAATAAAACAATCATCATATTATGACCTATACAAATGGATGGGTTTCATAAACCTCATATCAAAACCCATAAACTGAAATGGGTATCATAAACATTAATCATATCATATAATATGTAAATGAAATAGGTTTCATAATTATTTTATCATTGAATAACAAAATAATGATAGTTGTTTCCAAAATATTTCAATTGTGTTATAACCCATGGAAGATGAAGTGGTTTCACAAAAAACACTTGTCATGTTAGACATAAAACATTTAATGAAATAATAAGACCGTTGTCCACTAATAATATTACCATTTAAGAATGAACTATATCAATGTATTCATTCTAATATGGAGAAGGATTTTAGAAGATGAAATATACGATTCATTTATGTAAAATAAAATTTATTTGAATATTAATTTTTTAAATAACAAATCATTTTCAAAATCCTTTACTTTGAAAACAACTTTTAAAACATTATAAGTATGATTTAAAATTCATTTCAAAAATTTCATTAAAAAATATCCTTTCCACATTGAAAAATACATTTTAAAATTTAAATCATTTTTAACCCTATTTTTTAAAATAACCATGGAATCATATAATGGAAGCTTTTAAAATCATTTAAAACTCTTATTATGCGTAAAACATTTTTGAAATACTTTTTACATGAAAATTACTTTAAACCCCATGAATTCTCAATATATTAGGAAAAAAAATTTCCTTAAAAAATTACACTTTTAAACATTAATATGATGTTTCCATGAAGTGACTGTCATGAAGTTTGGTAAATCCATATATGTTGATAATTTATTTTTCATCATAAAATGTCTAAATAAGTGTAATGATCAGAAAATAACAAAAACATTAATTATTTAAACCATTTTGTTAAAAAGGTAAAACATGGGTAGAAATTTATTTCAAAGATCATATGAAAATATTAGAAATTTTTTGAAATCATTCTTATAAAACATCATTTTAGGGGGAAATAGAATTCTGACTGAAGGTGGAACTAATGCCAGATTTATTTTGAAAATTTTTATTAATCATATTAAGATCCCTAGAGTCAAAAAAAGGTACAACACGTGATGATATAACGAGTAACCTAAGGAGAATAAAATTAATGAGAATTAATTAGATATGGATCATAATATTTCCTCAATGGAAGCATACTCATAAACAATCCTAATAATTGATGAGATTGTTTTAATAAACTATTACAACATGGGTAATGTGGAATCATAATCCCCATGAAATAATAGAATTAAAGGAAGCTTAAAATATCCTATGAGTAATTAGATTTGTGATTTATTTTTCATAGGAAAAAATATAAACCCTATAAAAGAATATTCGTTTATAACATTACATGTGTCCCAAATTAGAAAAATTGAGATAAAATTACTTTACCGATTTGGTTATTATTAAACTGTAAACCCAGCGAAACAGGGATCCTCAAATGGATAAGTAATTTAAATAATTAAGAATAATAATCATTAATTACATTCATATGAATTATAAACACCAAATAGATTAAATAGTTGGGGAATATAGAATTTTTCGTATAAATTAATAAATTGAGGAAGAAATCCATTACTAATTGAGTAACTTTTTAATTGTTACATACATTAATGGATAAATTCAAATTAATCATTAAATATGATGAAATAAACAAAATTCATGATATAATATGTCATTTTATAGTTTATACATCCCAGAAAATAAATTTGTGGGGAATATGGACAAAGTCTCATAGAGAAAATTATTTAAAACCAATTTAAAATGACATACAGTTCTCAATTAAAATTTAGTGTTTTTGACAATTCATCAAAAAAAGAAGCTTCGTCAGAAATCTGAAAAATTCACCCATTGTTAATTTTTATATTAATATGTAAAAAATGATGTATAATTTTTAAATTTAATACTATTAAATTTTCAGAAATTTGTTTTAAAAAATTTATACATTTAAAAGATGAAAAAACTACCTTATAAAATAATATAGCTTTTTAGGACTACGACTAGATTTTTTCTTATTTTATTCATTTAAATCATAATGGATGATTGGATAACAATTATAATTTATAATAAATAAATTCCATTAATAAATTTCAATAAACGTGAATAATAAAATATACCAATATAATACTCCTTTTGTGGGGAAATTTTTTTTCATAGAAACACGTCCTATATATTCAATTTGCATATATTTTCATTTATAATTAACTGATATCCTACGAATTCCCTTTAGAATCCTGTATATTTTAACAGTCCATATTTTCATGCAGGTGAGGATCATTTTTTGAAAACAAATTCCTTTAATTGGACCTTATTATGTTACCAAAAAGATTCACCGAGGTTACAATGATTTCTAGGTATAGTTAGGAACTTGATAGCCTAGAAATTTGGAAAACAAACTATGCAACACAGTTAGTAGAAACTATGTATCCCATCCATCTTGTTCTATATTAACCATGATGGAAAAAATATAGAAGTGTCAAAATAATGTGGTCTTATATTTGCGGGTGAAATTAATTTTTCTCCCTTAATGAAACCTTAAATATAATTTTGTTTTTTATTTCTCCTCAATCCAATGGATGGATGTTTTCTTCTCCTCCCTTGTGATATCATATCCTCCCACTAGGGTTGTTTGATATCTCCCACATCCAAATTGAAAATCTATACCCCTAAACGTTGTAGGATATCTTGAGTTATTCAATACAATCCAATCCCATCCTATCTTTATTTATCTTCAAATAAATTGTACAATTTTGATGCAATATCATGATCCATATTTTCAAAGAACTGAATAATTTAATTGATTTCTCCCAATATTATTCAAATATGAGGCCACCATCAGATGGGGAGTCATCAATGAACCTATGCGGGGTGATCTAATAATCTTCCGCAAAATTTACCATGTCTTCTTAGATTCGGCATTTTTAAAGTGTCATCTTTTTTCATCTGGCTGCTTTATGTTTTTATATTAATTTTAAATTAGTATAAGAACCATCTAATACTATTGAAGATCATTGTTATATATTTTTATGATGAAAACCACAATCATGAACACCATATTAATGTGGATACTTGATTTCCCCCTTATAATGACAAGTTTAATAGCCCTGAATGAATTGAAATCCTTTTTTATTGACTATAAATTTTAATTTGAGATGATATATAAATAGTCATTGAATTCAAGAACAACATATGTTCTTGACATGCTTTAAAAATGGAAATTATCTTATTGATATATTCACAATTTCCAATGACACCATAAAAGTGCATTAGTGGGACCTGTAAATTTAATTTCTATGTGTTGTTGAATAAAATCGATTGATTGTATTTAATGGCTTTCTTCATGGGGTATTTCAGTACATAAATTAATTAAGTTTTCGTGTATAAATTAAATATAAAGGAAAGAAATTTCACATTAATAGTTATACTTGTTTTAGAATTCATTTCATGAATCTTAATGCATTTTTTATTATCTTGATTGACTAATTAAATGACTGAGAAGTAAACTATCATGATATATATGATAAATATGATTACTCCTTGGATATTTCTTGGGAAATCATGGTAAGGGTTTTGTTAGTAATAATGATTCATGCTCTCATAAATATGGCATTGGGCATGACGCCTAACAACATTTACAATATTTGGATGGTGGGAATGATGAACCACATCCCTTGTTTTTTGTGTCATCATGATGGAACACCTATAAACGTAAGGGATGAACATAATGTATCTCACTCATCTTGAGATATAGGTAATGTTACCATTTCAGTAGACAATAAGAGTATATAGACTTGTTATGGATGTCTATGTGATTCCTCTATTCAGTAATCACCAAGTATTCCACGTGTATGGCTACATAAAACCTCACATACATAGTCCATATAGGTTTACTGAAAATATATCAACAATATATATTATTTATATATATATTTATATTCACTGATCAAACACACACCTTATCAATTAGTTTATATAGTTTGAGCCACCATGTTTGAGGAACCTAGGTTGGATGAATATTTATTTATTTATATTTATTAATAATTAATTTATACATGGACACTATTTAGATATGAGAATTACTTTTAATAATTATAAAAATAATTGGTGGCACCCTATTGGGATTTTATCTCACACCACACTCAGGCCGCCTTTGGTACCCGATTAGATTACATGTCTATGGGTATGGATAAGGGGCAGTTCCATCCAACATAAACTCGATATGCATATATTAATGATTCAACATTGGGTAATAAGAACTATCATTTCTCAAGATTCTAGTAGTGCAGCCTTTTGTTCATTAAGTTGTTTTTGTTTGGCGTGATTGTATTTTTTCCCCAATTTAAAATTTTTATATTTGTATTCCATGTATTCATTTATACCAAACAACCTAGTGGATTTGTTATTATTAATCTATTTCTTAGTTATTTATTCTTCTACTATTTGTAATTTATAGTTATTTCATATTTTTATTTCTACTATAGTTGGTTATTGGTACAATATTTAGTGTATTTTTATATCATGCTTCTAATATAGAATGGTTATTATTATTAAACATTATTCCACACTAATAAGTGTGTATAGTATCCCCACTATACCACCTTTACTCCCTCGCAGCTAATAAGAAGCATCTAGCATATAAGGAGGCACGATTGAGGCCATCTGGTGACTACTCAGACAACTTGTTTTATAAGATGTTTGGTTCAGACATTACAAAGTGGTATTAGATATCATTTTACCTTTTTTGTTACTATTTTTTTATTTGACATGATACTACCAATTAAAGGAGCATGTAAATGTCCATGTACCATGACGTCACTTTCAAATGAATAGGGGAATCCAAAATTACATGGGATAGGTAATTAATGTTATTCAATATTCTGTTTATGATTGATAAGGCATCACCATTGGGTGCTATACTAATTTTATAGTTTTATTATAATTAGTATTATTGAAATAAAATTTCATTAACATTGCCTAAGGAATTGTGGGCATTGAATTGAATGTATCATTAAATGCATAATAGGACAAATATTCCATGAGTTTTTCCATGTGATATCTATTATCAATGTGCATTTACCTATTAAAAATTTTTGGGGCCTTGAATATCTATGGAATTATGCTTAGTTTCATTGTTGGTAGAGGAAAATATAATTTTCACTTTATTTTCCTCCCATATCCTAAACTGTTCTCAGGTATATGTTAATGAAGTCACCTTATGTTGTTAATTATTTCATGATGAGTCATGGACCACTTGTAACATAGGACATAATTTTTTATATTTTTGGTTAATTAGATTCCATATTTTAGTTCATAAGTAGTTTAGTCAATTATTAATTATAAATATTAATCCATCCAATTAAACCATTTAAATATATTTAAATATTATAATGCGAGAAAATCCAAAGTGAATATGAATTTTAATTTTTTATATTCATCTTATTCATGTGAGATATAAATCTAGATCCAAACATGGTCTTAGTGGTGGGTTGTTAGTGCATCTCTTGTGTTCTTATGGCCTACCATGGCCCTTCTGTATTACACAGTAATTGAGCAAGCAGATGGTTATGACTTATCTATAGAAAGACTAACTACATATCCGAACTTTTTATCTTCAATATTTTCAACTACTATGAACTCCTTTGAGGGGTGAATTTTATATTCATGTATCATGCCACATTATTGTACTCTATTTATAGACCTGGAAGGTGGTGAAAAAAATGCCCATGATTTGGTGAGTCCTAATATAATTGTGATTCCTCCTGATGTTCCACACGTGAATTATACTTAATCTTTATATATGAGAATTGATGCCTAGTTTCATGAGGTCTTATTTAACATGGTTAATTCTAGGCATGGAGTTGTTCGACCTACCCTGACTAGGCCAGAGTTGACAAAGGGTTCTAGCTTCAGCATTCACCATCTTTTTTAGGGATGGTGGACCAAAAACTACTTATTCATGGCTCGAAGGTATCATTTCTATATATATCATCAAGAGATACCTCCAAATAGGAGGTTTTTCCTTGATGTGTATATTATATGATATTTTTCCATGAGGTGGTGGGATAATATTACATAAAAGATCATTAAAGAGATATGGAATTGTGTGATTTTTAGACTATAGTCTTTGAAAATTTCTTTCCACATAATCTTAAAGATGACAGTTTTAGAGAATTTGTGAGTCCAAAGCATGGATTTATGTCTATTATGGATTACACTACAAGTTTTAATGAACTATAGTGGTTCTCTCCAAATATATAGGATGATATCTTTTGACTACTAGGTGATTAAATGATGGGTTGGTTTACTCTATCTGGTCATAGGATGATGTCAGTCAGTTGACTATAACAGAGATATTCATCTGAACCCTTATTATAGAGTGAAATTCCATGGAAGATGATGGTGAAAGTCCAAGAGATTCAATAAATAAATCTATTTTTTCTTCATCTTTGAGGGGAAATAAATATTTTGAGGCTACTCAAGGATATAGATATAGTTAGGTGCCCCAGGCTGACAACTGTTTGATATCTCACCAGTGTGGGATGATAGGAAACATGACACCTTATTTCATAAAATATCCAATTGAATTTTGAGGTTGTGGTATTGTTTTCTATATACGTCGTTTCTACAAAATATTTCTTGTAGTTTCGTGCGAGTATAGATATCTACCGATTTCACATTTTGACGCAGGGAATGTGTTGGATAATAGAGAACCATTTATTCAAAATTTTGATGTAAAATTCAAGTAGCCTCCACTATAGTGTCTCCTTTATTTGAGACATGAGTGTATTACCCATTTATATCTGATGAAATCATGGAGATTTTATGCCTCATCATTTAACACTTCTATTAAATTATGATACATGATACCACATTAGGTATCCAATCTGAGGGATTTCTCCATTTTAAGGATTTCTGACATGACATAGGTGTTTACCTCTTCATATGGATTCTCTTTATACTCAATTTGACAAGATTTGATGTAATCATTATGTTGAAATGGTCTGTTACCATTGATACCAAGTTAACTCTTATCGTAGATGGGGACGTTTACATCACAATAGGGTAGTATGTATGTATATATGGAAGAATGGGATGTTCTTTCGACTCCAGCGGGTCCTAACCAAGAAATACGAGGTTTCGTGACGTCTCCGGTTTCTGGTATTTACCTATATTATCTAGGGCTATGACCTTCTATTTTCATATAATAGTGTATCATTTAAAATACATATTTTCTAACGAATTCTATAGGATACCTCAGTGTGAGAGGTTCAATATACTATTGATCTAATGTCAGAAGTAGTTATAGAGACTATTCCTCCATATATTATTGAAATTATAGATCTTATAGAGATCAAGAAGCAGTTGTAGGATCTGGAGGCTAAAGGATTCATACCCCCCAACATTTCATCTTTGGGTTCAATAATCCTTATATTAATGAAGGTGTATGGTTCCCTTAGGAATTGTGGGGATTACCATTATTTTATCCTCCTCATGGTAATGAATTGTTATCCATAAACTGTAATAGATAGTAACTTTGATCATCTCTGAGGAGAGAGGGTGTTTTCACTGATTAATTTGATTTTACCAAATTATAAAGTGTTTCTTGGTCTTTAGACATACCTTAAATAGATTTTACGAGTAGGTATAGTTTATAAAAGTACCTAGTTATGTTGTTCGGTCTCACGAATGCACTTATGTTTATCGTGGCTCTAATTAATCAGGGTTTCATGCCATATATAATTTCATTCATGGTAGTATTTTTTGCTGATATTGTAGTGTATTTACTCTATTGACATGAAGATTCCAATAATATTAATATCATACTATATATTCTAAGTCATAACCATATTTATATTAAATATTGTAAATTCCTCTTCTGGATCAACAATTTACATTTCTTGGTCCATATAATCTTAGAGTCATGAGTTTCTATTAAACTAGAGAGAGTGATAGCTCTAGTATCTTTGGAGTAGCCCAAATAATTTATATGTCATCTGGATTTCCCTGGGAAATTCTTGATATTAAAGTTTCATCATTGAGGATTACTATTTTTTTAGTTCCTCAAACATGCTTAATATGAAAAGGTGTGTATTTTATATGGTCAGAATCCAGTAAAGGATCCTTTTAAGAGTTGAATGGAATAATGAAATAATCAACGATTCCAATTCTACTAGAGTCATACATGAGTTATAAAGTGTACATTGATGCATTGGTTATTAGGAATAGATTTTTTATGATGTAGAATGAATGTGTTTCCATGTACGGGTCTCATTAGTAAAGTCATCATGACCAAAATTCCCAAATGCACATCCTTGATATAGCTACTGTAGTACCTGATATACACAATTGGAAATAGTATCTACTTGGGGAGAATTTTTTGTTATCCAGTGTTAATAAAAGCCTCAAGTATATATTTACATAGTGAGATCTAAATCGTAGGTAGTGCAGGTGGGTATTGTACCTATAGTAATTTTATTTTAAGTATCCATGCTTGCCTAGTATAGGTAATGAAGTAGTTGATGTTCCGAGCTAGTTGAAATAGGTAGAGGCAATTTCAAATTTTATTGGCTAATGGATATTAATGAAAATGTTCATAGTGTTTCACATTGTGGTGTAGGTGGAAAATGGTAAGACTATCCTTACTAGCATGGGACTAAACACTACTCCTTTATAATGAAAAATAATGAGGCAACTATCTGAACATGATGGCCTTTTCATATGGAAAACCATCTCAGATGATGATACATCTTTAGGTTGGACCATGGATGGGGATGATTCTCTAATATTCCCTGGATGTAAATATACCCCAATAGAAATCAGAGAAGAGATGATGTGGGAATTTTTTTCCTAAACATGGGAACATTATCATAGTTTCACCAAGTTATATCAGGACATAAAATTCATGTATCATTGGCATAGTATTAAAAAAGAGATGTTTAGCTTCATCAATCAGTGTTCCAAATATTAGAAGGTAAATGTGGAACATCAACATCTGACATGGATTTACATAAATTTCACAGTCTTTAGTTGAAATATGATGATGTTTTGATGGATTTTGGGTTAGTTCCACCCTTATCTCCTTATGGAAATGATATAGAGTGTGTTTCTATGAATTGTTTGATGAAGGTTACATGAATCCTAATGTAACGCCCCGACCCCATCTACCCAGAGTCGGTGCAATAATTACATAACATTGGCATGATCACAAGAAAGATCAAATCTCGAAAGACCGATTGGTTTAGTAGCCTTGGAAACACTAGATATATTCATAAAGTTTTACATTACATTTCAGAGTAAAAACAACTACTACAACAACATGGTCTTCATATTTCACACTCATATCCCCACATACTATCCCTGCATGTCATTCATAACTTACTTCTTCACATCCTGGGAAAATAAAAACATAGAAAAGGGGTGAGCTCGGATGCTCAGTAAGGATAACATTATAGCAGAAGCTTTCATAAATAAGCATAAACACTTAAGGCAATTTATAACTACAACAAAAGCCTTTTAAATACGAACTTTCAACATGGTATGGCATAAATAAAATGAAATAATTCCATTTACTTATTCACATGGATATTCTACTAAATGAATAATCACATGCAAAAATCAATAACCACTTTCATAATGTTGGAATGCATAATGCCAGACTATCATAACCACATAGCCAAGGCCTCGTGCCAAGACTACAAATAAGATTTTGTCAAGGCCTTGTTCCAAGACACTAGTTTGTCTCATGAGACCTACCGATGCATCGAGGAGCTATAGCGGGCTCCACCCGTCACTTATTAAGTCCAATGCATTCCCATATGAAAAGGTTTAAACATAACATAAACATTCGTATTAAAACTAGCATACGAAATGTCAATACTTTCACAATAAACTATGAATGGTATAAAAATAGCACATCCACAGTCAAACATATCACAAAACCTTCAATACAATATAGAAGTTTTGTATCATAATAAATCAACTTCAAATAATCTTAAAATCCATCAAAGGATGTTGACATAGATGAAATCAAAATTCTTTTTAAAGAAATATCTCCTTTTATTTTGAAATCATTTAAGATACATATAAAATAAAACATTTTCTTTGAAAATATTATTATAAGCTTGTAAGGAAAGCTTTGAAGATTTTATAACGGCATAAAATAACCGCACCCACCGTATAAGTTAAAAAAAACATTCTTACCTCAATTCTGTCGAAAAGGTTAAAAAGGACCTTGTTTTGAAAACGACGGAAATATTCCTTTATAAACCTCTTATAAAAAGTCAAAAAAGGTATAAATGACTTTAACCCATATTCTTGTAAATAGTAAAAATGTTTTGAAATACATTTTTAAGAAACATGGATGTGGATGATAAAGAGATCCCAGTAGATTATTACGTATAATACAACCTCGGATAATGAAGAGATTGTGAAATAACCCTTACCAATTCGGTAACTTATGAAATATACAACCCATGAAAGAGGTATCATACAATGAATATGTAAATACACATAAATTAGAGTGTATTACACAAAGAATATAATTATGGGTAGTACATATACCACACAAAAGGTGATGGTGGCAATATGACATAAATCTCACGGAAATAAGGAGTGAGATGAAAACCCCTTACCTTGTACTTTTCCTTGGTTGGGGTAGGTTAACCTCCTGTATAATGGTGAAATAGTTGTTATTAAATTATACAAGAATCATATATATTAATATGATATCATATATGATCTTTTAACATTGATTTGTTAATAATATCTTAGAATTATCGTCGTTTCGGGAGTTAACTTACTCATTTTCTTTTATATGTTTTGTTAAATAAGCCATGGTTGTTGTGTCTTATTCATATCCAGAATGATATACAGTCCTTAAACATCAATTTTAAATCATCAAATGATAATTATACTTGAATGGATACGATGGAGAATGAATCTCATCGCGTTCGTGGAGACGGTAGTCCGTACGTACGCACGAGCGACAATATCATTCTTTTGATATTAAAATAATATATAAATGGATGGTATATCATATATACAGAATCATTAACATGTTATATTTATTATTTACATGAGTTACACATCATTATTATACCCATCCAAATAATATTATACTGAATAACAATTACACCACGACGTGGAGACGGTAAGCCGTACGTACGCACGTATGGTGACATGTTATTCAAAGGGTGGATAGAATACTGAATATGATTGTACCATATTTATAATAACATCACAGTATATGTGAGATACTGGAGTTATTATTTCAGAATGGTAAGAACAAAGGAAGAAGAAGTGGAAGAAGAAATGAACTTAGAAAAGGGGTGGTGAAAACATTACCTCTTCTTCGGGTTCTTCCTTTTGATTTGATCAAAAGGGCTCCTTAGGTTGGCTTTCTGATCAAACTAAGGCCCCTAGGTTGTAGTGAGGGATGTTGGGAGAGTATTTGGGCAAAGTTTGGCCGAACCAAAAGGCTTTAGAGGTGTGAAGAAAAGAGAAGGAGGAGTGCCCTTTTATAAGAGGGGTGAGGGGCACCTTTGGAAAAGCTAGAAATATTAATTTATAATAAATTTATATTCGGTTTCTAAAGGCTCCAAAGTTGACTATGCAAAGGATGAGGTGGGGATAGGTCGAAAACAACTCATCCAATAGAATTTAGACAGGTTTGGGTACTTATATTAACCTTATCTTTAAGTATTAACTCTAAGTTAATTAGTTTCACTTTTACAATGTCTCTTTGTATTTTTATATAATATGGTTAATAAACTTACTATATACATCCAAGCGACCCCCAAGTGGTTCATTAATAATTAACCTATAATAATATAAGTCTTTTGGCCGAACCTTAGATTTTTAGGAATTTAATATCAATTAATAATATAATATTTGTTTTAAGAACTCTTTTATGTCAATTTTGACACTATTCAATAGTTGATTTTTGTGAAACTCATAACAGATTGATTACTTCGAACAAAGTCAATTAAATGAATAATAATATATCATATTATCCTAGAAAATTAGTTTAATTCATTAAAAGTTTCATATTATATTTATTTGGGTATTTATAATATCAATTATTGTAATTGTTCACTATTATAGTAATTACTGCATCATCATTGTGTCATAAATTAAATACATTATTTAATGTCTAAAAATTATAAATAAAATATCATTATGTAGGAAATCTTTTTATCTTTCTAACGAATATTTATAATCGAAAATCCAACATGTATAACCCTATGTAAAAATTGTTCTTCTAAAAGATGTAATCTTATGCCATTTTTATTTTTATTTTAACTTTATTAATATAATGTGTCCCTACCACATACAAGTGGCTCCAAGGGGTCCCTAAATTGACCCAAGGATGCTCATGGTCGGGTATGTGTCCACCAATAATGTTAGGACACGTTTTAGGGTAACTTTGTATTATTATAATATTATTTTTTTAACCCTTATTTACCGGATTTACCCTTTAACCATGGTAAATAAAATATTTACCGCAGTAATTATTCAAAATGTGTAAAAATAAAAGTTACCTATTTACATAATTTGGACATCCTGATTCCAAATATGGAATCCATTTTCCTAAATTCAAAACACAGAAGTGGCAGAAATTAATTTAAAATTAATTCCCGCTGTCAAAACAAAAAGCGTGTTTTTAAGAGATAATAACTATCAAAAGATTGACACTTGTTTATGTTCGGTTTAATTGTAAAATTATGTCCAATGACCAACATTATATTAAATGGTAAAAATATATTCTAAATATACTTTAAAACTAATAAAATTCATAATTTATCACTATTAATTATTTTGATTAAAAAAGTTGTTTTTAATTAAAATTTAGTAATTTTCACTATTCATCAAAATATGAAAGTTATCCGAAAAGTACCAAAATTTCACCTTAGGCTAAATTCGATATTCCGAGTCCAAAAATGAAGTCCATTTTCAAATATAAAATATATATAATTTCAAAAATTAGGTATTACTATTCACAACGGCTAGTTTAATTAGTTGTGGTGTGTGTTAGAACTCGAGGTTGCGTACAACACACGCTATCGCATTATTCAAAGGGAAACGTACCGTAGAAGCTTGGGGTGTTACATTCTCCCCTCCTTCAAATAATTGCGTCCTCGCAATTTCTAGGGTATTACTGCATAAAAAGACTCGGGTGGTTCTTCATCATAAGTTCCTCGGGTTCCCACGTTGCCTCTTCCATCTTATGATTCCTCCACAAAACTTTTACCAGACGCGTCGTCCGGTTTCTCAGCACTTGTTCTCTCGTATCAAGAATCTTGATGGGCTCTTCGCAATAAGATAGATCGGGTTCCAGTTCTAAATCTTCATAGGTGAGTACATGCGTTGGGTCAGGCATGTATTTCCTCAACAGAGATACGTGGAACACATCGTGAACTTTGGAGAGACTTGGCGGCATTGCCAATCGGTAAGCTACAACCCCAATTCGTTCTAGAATTTCGAAAGGTCCGATGTACCTAGGACTCAATTTACCTTTCTTTCCAAAACGTATGACTCCCTTCCATGGAGATACCTTCAGGAAAACATGATCACCGACTTGAAATTCCAAATCCTTCCTTCGATTATCGGCATAGCTCTTCTGCCTACTTTGGGCTGCTTTGATGTGATTTTGGATTACCTTCACCGTTTCCACCGTTTCCTCCACCAGTTCTGGGCCTACAAGTTTTCTTTCACCAACGTCATCCCAACAGGTTGGTGTACGACATCTCTTTCCATATAACGCTTCATATGGTGCCATTTGTATACTCGAATGGAAGCTATTGTTATAGGAAAATTCTACCAGTGGTAAATATTGATCCCACATACCCTCAAAGTCAAGTGAGCAAGATCTCAACATGTCTTCTAAGGTTTGAATAGTCCGTTCTGATTGTCCGTCTGTCTGAGGGTGGTAAGCAGTGCTCAAATGAAGTTCAGTATCCAGGGATTTCTGAAGACTTTTCCAAAATCTTGAAGTAAAACGAGGGTCACGATCAGAAACAATCGATAGGGGTACTCCATGAAGTCTCACAACTTCATTAATATATAGTCTTGCTAGACGTTCCAGGGGTAGATCTTCTCTTATAGCATGAAAATGTGCTGACTTGGTAAGACGATCAACAATCACCCATATTGCATCATTCCTTCTAGGAGTCTTTGGTAGCCCCATGACAAAGTCCATCGTAATATTGTCCCATTTCCACTCCGGTATGGGAAGCGGTTGCATGACTCCTCCAGGCTGTTGCCTTCCAGCTTTCACTTGTTGACAAACCATACATCTTGACACAAAATCAGCAATCTCCCTCTTCATATTGTCCCACCAAAAATGTTCTTTCAAATCTCTATACATTTTGGTGCTCCCAGGGTGTATAGAGAAATTGGAACTATGAGAATCATCCAGCAATTCCCTTTTTAGATCAGGTATATTGGGAACACAAAGTCTCTTCCCGAATTTCAAAATTCCATCTTCATACACAAAGTCTCTCAATCTCCCATCATTCACAGCTTTAATCTTCTTTTGAAATTCTTCGTCATCGGTCTGAGAACTCTTAATCCTTTCTAGTAAAGATGGTTTGGCAACCATTTGAAAAAGCATTGATGTTTCACCTTCCCTGGTTATTCCCATGTCCATCTTCACTAGATCCATGAAAATTGGATCCCTTTCAATTCTCATCATGTTCAGAACTCCATGGTCTTTTCTGCTCAAAGCATCTGCTACTTTGTTTGCTTTCCCCGGGTGGTAGTGTATCGTGCAATCATAATCCTTGAGTAATTCAAGCCATCTCCTTTGCCTCATGTTGAGTTCTTTTTGTTAGAAAATATACTTCAAACTCTTGTGATCAGTATAAATCTCACATTTTTCACCATAGAGGTAGTGCCTCCATATCTTCAAAGCAAATATCACAGCTGCTAACTCGAGATCATGAGTAGGATAGTTTTGTTCATGAATTTTCAACTGTCGTGATGCATAGGCAATAACTCTATCATTCTGCATAAGGACACAACCAAGTCCTTTCTTTGATGCATCACTATAAATAACGAACCCATCATTCCCCGATGGTAGAGTCAATATAGGAGCATTGACTAATCTTCTCTTCAGTTCTTCGAAACATTCTTCACACTCTTTTGTCCAAACAAATTTAACCCCTTTACGTGTGAGCTTCGTTAATGGGTTAGCCAATCGGGCAAAATTCTGGACGAAACGTCGATAATAACCTGCCAAACCAATAAAACTACGTACCTCAGTTATACTCGTAGGTGCTGGCCATTCTTGGATTGCTTTGGTCTTAGAAGGATCAACAGAGATTCCATCTTTAGAGACAATATGGCCAAGAAAAGAAATCTCCTGAAGCCAGAATTCACACTTGCTAAACTTCCCATATAATTCATGCCTCCTCAGAGTCTTCAAGATAATGCGCAAGTGATTTTCATGATTTTCGTAGGTTTTGGAGTATACCAAGATATCATCAATAAATACCACCACAAATTCATCGAGATACTCCTTGAAAACTCTATTCATCAGATCCATGAATACAGAGGGTGCATTAGTCAATCCAAACGGCATTACAGTAAACTCGTAATGCCCGTACCTGGTTCGAAATGCTGTCTTCGGAATGTCTTCCTTCTTCACACACAACTGATGGTATCCAGATCGAAGGTCAATCTTTGAAAAGTATTTAGCTCCATGTAGTTGGTCAAATAAATCATCAATACGAGGTAGGGGATACTTGTTCTTTATCGTTATAGCATTGATCTCCCTGTAGTCGATACATAACCTCATAGATCCATCTTTCTTTTTAACAAAAAGAACAGGGGCTCCCCATGGAGAAACACTAGGGCGAATAAATCCCTTATTACTCAATTCCTCTAGTTGTTTCTTTAGTTCGACTAACTCTACAGTGGCCATTCTATAAGGGGTCTTCGATATAGGTCTTGATCCAGGAATCAAATCAATGGAAAACTCAACTTCTCGTTCTGGAGGATGTCCAGGTAAATCTTCCGGAAATACATCCACAAATTCTTTCACAACAGGTACATCCTCTATTTGAACATTCCTCTCCTCACCGACAGTTACTTCATTCTCTTCCTCCCCAATAATTGAATTTAGTTGAGCTACTGGGGGTGGATCTAAATAAGAATTAGGTGGTGACGATTCTGCTCTAAAAATAAGGTGCTCCTTATCATTATCATCATGAATCGTAACCTCTTTCTTCTTACAATAAATCTTCGCATCATAGTCCGAAAGCCAGTCCATACCGAGGATTATATCAAACTCAATCATAGGTATGACGATGAAATCAGCAGATAAAGAAAATTTATGTGCTCTAATGGGGACTGATTCACAAAACATTGTTGCAACGATACTTCCCTTAGGAGTTTTAACTGACAACTCCCTTATTAAATCAAATTGGAAATATCTAATTTTCTTAGCAAACTGGGAAGATATGAAACAATGTGATGATCCAGAATCAAATAATGCATTTGCTAAACTTGAGGAAACCATTAAATTACCTGCCACCACGTCTTTCGGAGTTTCTACCTCAGTAGTAGTGATAGCATAAGCCTGGCCTTGATCCCTTGGCCTTTTCTGAGGTAAGTTCTCCTGACGCTTAGGGCATGCATTTGCATAATGCCCCATCTCCCTGCAATTGTAGCACTGAACGTTGGTAGCTTCCTTCTTCCCCTTGCAATCATGAGCTTGGTGGCCTTTTTCACCACACTTGTAACAGACTCCCATTCCCTTCAGGCAAGCACCGGGGTGTTTCTTCCCGCACTTACCACAAGATGGATATTCAACCTTTCCCTTCTTCCCCTTATTTCCATTCCCAGATTGATCAGCAGGTCTCTTCATCTCTTGCTTTGCTTTAAAGTCATAAGACTTAGAGAATTCCTTTTCGGTCTTGATAGCACATGAGACAATGTCTTCGTACGATGAAAAGGATTGTGAGACTAATGCTCGATGGAGAAATGGTTTTAACCCATCAAAGAAACGATCAATCTTACTTCTTGGGTTGCGAATATAATCACCAGCGTACCTCGCTAACCTTGTAAAGTTAGCCTCATACTTTGTGACATTCTCATCCTCCTTTTGTCTCAGACTCAGAAATTGTCTTTCCATATCTGCTCGATGGTCGCGAGGAAAGTATTTTTCTAAAAACAGATCTTTGAACTCCCTCCACTCCATATTTGACACTTCATCATCTTCTTTCGTATTTTGAATCAATGACCACCATTGATCAGCATCTCCAGTGAGGCGGTAAACTGCCATGATAACTTTTTCCCTTTCACTGCTCCCCAAAGCCTGAAATATTTTCTCTAGGGAAAATATCCATTGCTCAGCTACTAAGGGATTTGTATTCCCATTGAATGTTGGTGGTTGTTGCCTCATGAATCGATCTAACATTGATCCTCCACGCTGCGGATTAGGGTGCTCCATACGGGTAAGGTTATTATTCATAACCTGAGTAAGTTGTCCCAGTATGGTGATTAGCTGATCAGCACCAGTTGCATCACCAGCCCCACTATAATTATCTTGAGCAGGAGGGAAATCCCTACATGGAGTGCGTGCATTGATACGGTTTCCATTTCTTCCACTAGGCGCCATTTCTAAACAATGGCATAAACTAGATCAGTTTATGAATCAAAATACATAATCCCATACTTATAAAACACTTAGCATAAATTGAACTATTTATGGATATTATCCATAATCATAAAAATGTTTTCTTTGAGGAAGTATATACTCATAAACCCTTCATAATGATTTGTAAAGATAGTGAGAGTTATCCTAAGCATATCCCCCGGGAGTGTCGTAACCAAGAGTGCAGCAAGGCCCGTTGTCGTGCACCAGTTCCCGTTCGAGTCTAGCTCAAAGCGGTGTTTTCGGGTTTTACCCCTAGGTACATCTGTGCCAGAGCCACCTCTACCTGCTCGTATCCAGACAGGGATGTATTGCTCGGAAAACTCACAAAATCTCTACAATATCAAAATTCTAGGAAGTTCTTCTATACTAATCCTCAAAGTTCATCTTAGGTCTACGTGCTCTAATCAGAGTTTATCTAAATCTAGCTTCCAAGGTTTGTACTAAACTTCCTCTGATACCAACTGTAACGCCCCGACCCCATCTACCCAGAGTCGGTGCAATAATTACATAACATTGGCATGATCACAAGAAAGATCAAATCTCGAAAGACCGATTGGTTTAGTAGCCTTGGAAACACTAGATATATTCATAAAGTTTTACATTACATTTCAGAGTAAAAACAACTACTACAACAACATGGTCTTCATATTTCACACTCATATCCCCACATACTATCCCTGCATGTCATTCATAACTTACTTCATCACATCCTGGGAAAATAAAAACATAGAAAAGGGGTGAGCTCGGATGCTCAGTAAGGATAACATTATAGCAGAAGCTTTCATAAATAAGCATAAACACTTAAGGCAATTTATAACTAAAACAAAAGCATTTTAAATACGAACTTTCAACATGGTATGGCATAAATAAAATGAAATAATGCCATTTACTTATTCACATGGATATTCTACTAAATGAATAATCACATGCAAAAATCAATAACCACTTTCATAATGTTGGAATGCATAATGCCAGACTATCATAACCACATAGCCAAGGCCTCGTGCCAAGACTACAAATAAGATTTTGTCAAGGCCTTGTGCCAAGACACTAGTTTGTCTCATGAGACCTACCGATGCATCGAGGAGCTATAGCGGGCTCCACCCGTCACTTATTAAGTCCAATGCATTCCCATATGAAAAGGTTTAAACATAACATAAACATTCGTATTAAAACTAGCATACGAAATGTCAATACTTTCACAATAAACTATGAATGGTATAAAAATAGCACATCCACAGTCAAACATATCACAAAAACTTCAATACAATATAGAAGTTTTGTATCATAATAAATCAACTTCAAATAATCTTAAAATCCATCAAAGGATGTTGACATAGATGAAATCAAAATTCTTTTTAAAGAAATATCTCCTTTTATTTTGAAATCATTTAAGATACATATAAAATAAAACATTTTCTTTGAAAATATTATTATAAGCTTGTAAGGAAAGCTTTGAAGATTTTATAACGGCGTAAAATAACCGCACCCACCGTATAAGTTAAAAAAAACATTCTTACCTCAATTCTGTCGAAAAGGTTAAAAAGGACCTTGTTTTGAAAACAACGGAAAGATTCCTTTATAAACCTCTTATAAAAAGTCAAAAAAGGTATAAATGACTTTAACCCATATTCTTGTAAATAGTAAAAATGTTTTGAAATACATTTTTAAGAAACATGGATGTGGATGATAAAGAGATCCCAGTAGATTATTACGTATAATACAACCTCGGATAATGAAGAGATTGTGAAATAACCCTTACCAATTCGGTAACTTATGAAATATACAACCCATGAAAGAGGTATCATACAATGAATATGTAAATACACATAAATTAGAGTGTATTACACAAAGAATATAATTATGGGTAGTACATATACCACACAAAAGGTGATGGTGGCAATATGACATAAATCTCACGGAAATAAGGAGTGAGATGAAAACCCCTTAACTTGTACTTTTCCTTGGTTGGGGTAGGTTAACCTCCTGTATAATGGTGAAATAGTTGTTATTAAATTATACAAGAATCATATATATTAATATGATATCATATATGATCTTTTAACATTGATTTGTTAATAATATCTTAGAATTATCGTCGTTTCGGGAGTTAACTTACTCATTTTCTTTTATATGTTTTGTTAAATAAGCCATGGTTGTTGTATCTTATTCATATCCAGAATGATATACAGTCCTTAAAAATCATTTTTAAATCATCAAATGATAATTATACTTGAATGGATACGATGGAGAATGAATCTCATCGCGTTCGTGGAGACGGTAGTCCGTACGTACGCACGACCGACAATATCATTCTTTTGATATTAAAATAATATATAAATGGATGGTATATCATATATACAGAATCATTAACATGTTATATTTATTATTTACATGAGTTACACATCATTATTATACCCATCCAAATAATATTATACTGAATAACAATTACACCACGACGTGGAGACGGTAAGCCGTACGTACGCACGTATGGTGACATGTTATTCAAAGGGTGGATAGAATACTGAATATGATTGTACCATATTTATAATAACATCACAGTATATGTGAGATACTGGAGTTATTATTTCAGAATGGTAAGAACAAAGGAAGAAGAAGTGGAAGAAGAAATGAACTTAGAAAAGGGGTGGTGAAAACATTACCTCTTCTTCGGGTTCTTCCTTTTGATTTGATCAAAAGGGCTCCTTAGGTTGGCTTTCTGATCAAACTAAGGCCCCTAGGTTGTAGTGAGGGATGTTGGGAGAGTATTTGGGCAGAGTTTGGCCGAACCAAAAGGCTTTAGAGGTGTGAAGAAAAGAGAAGGAGGAGTGCCCTTTTATAAGAAGGGTGAGGGGCACCTTTGGAAAAGCTAGAAATATTAATTTATAATAAATTCATATTCGGTTTCTAAAAGCTCCAAAGTTGACTATTAAAAGGATGAGGTGGGGATAGGTCGAAAACAACTCATCCAATAGAATTTAGACAGGTTCGGGTACTTATATTAACCTTATCTTTAAGTATTAACTCTAAGTTAATTAGTTTCACTTTTACAATGTCTCTTTGTATTTTTATATTATATGGTTAATAAACTTACTATATACATCCAAGCGACCCCCAAGTGGTTCATTAATAATTAACCTATAATAATATAAGTCTTTTGGCCGAACCTTAGATTTTTAGGAATTTAATATCAATTAATAATATAATATTTGTTTTAAGAACTCTTTTATGTCAATTTTGACACTATTCAATAGTTGATTTTTGTGAAACTCATAACAGATTGATTACTTCGAACAAAGTCAATTAAATGAATCCTAATATATCATATTATCCTAGAAAATTAGTTTAATTCATTAAAAGTTTCATATTATATTTATTTTGGTATTTATAATATCAATTATTGTAATTTTTCACTATTATAGTAATTACTGCATCATCATTGTGTCATAAATTAAATACATTAATTAATGTCTAAAAATTATAAATAAAATATCCTTATGTAGGAAATCTTGTTAGCTTTCTAATGAATATTTATAATCGAAAATCCAACATGTATAACCCTATGTAAAAATTGTTCTTCTAAAAGATGTAATCTTATGCCATTTTTATTTTTATTTTAACTTTATTAATATAATGTGTCCCTACCACATACAAGTGGCTCCAAGGGGTCCCTAAATTGACCCAAGGATGCTCATGGTCGGGTATGTGTCTACCAATAATGTTAGGACACGTTTTAGGGTAACTTTGTATTATTATAATATTATTTTTTTAACCCTTATTTACCGGATTTACCCTTTAACCATGGTAAATAAAATATTTACCGCAGTAATTATTCAAAATGTGTAAAAATAAAAGTTACCTATTTACATAATTTGGACATCCTGATTCCAAATATGGAATCCATTTTCCTAAATTCAAAACACAGAAGTGGCAGAAATTAATTTAAAATTAATTCCCGCTGTCAAAACAAAAAGCGTGTTTTTAAGAGATAATAACTATCAAAAGATTGACATTTGTTTATGTTCGGTTTAATTGTAAAATTATGTCCAATGACCAACATTATATTAAATGGTAAAAATATATTCTAAATATACTTTAAAACTACTAAAATTCATAATTTATCACTATTAATTATTTTGATTAAAAAAGTTGTTTTTAATTAAAATTTAGTAATTTTCACTATTCATCAAAATATGAAAGTTATCCGAAAAGTACCAAAATTTCACCTTAGGCTAAATTCGATATTCCGAGTCCAAAAATGAAGTCCATTTTCAAATATAAAATATATATAATTTCAAAAATTAGGTATTACTATTCACAACGGCTAGTTTAATTAGTTGTGGTGTGTGTTAGAACTCGAGGTTGCGTACAACACACGCTATCGCATTATTCAAAGGGAAACGTACCGTAGAAGCTTGGGGTGTTACACCTAATGTATCAAGAGACCTTATTAGTAGATGATATAGGAAGGCTATATGTTACGGATATTTTACATCTTCATGGATCAACATGATCTGTCATTTCTGTAAGAGACACACTCTTTATGTCACAGATCCAGAAGGGGATATAGAAGGCCTTGTGTAAAGATGTTTTTTTGAGAACGACCCATCACCCATAGACCAATGGATATATATTGTATAGAATTTAGGTTCTAGAGGACATTCCTAGGGAATATGTTCTTGAATTAGGGTGATCTTGGGAAAACCACATTCCCCTTGTAAAGTTCACTTACAATAACAACTTTTAGGCTACATCCAAGAAGGGTACTTATGAAAACAAGTATGTTAGGCCATACAGATCTCCTCTGTTGTATCTTGAGGTAGGGGAGGAAGATTATCTTGGGTCATGACTTATTCAAGATACTAAACATTGGTTCTAATTGATTATAAAGAGCACAATGATAGCTTCGTTCAGACAATAGTCATATGCCAACAATCACTGACGACCTCTCAATTTCGAGGATGGAGATAGGGTCTTCTTATAAGACTCTCATAGGATAATATATAAACATATTTAGAGGTATGTCAATCACTCACCTAGGATCTTTAGTACCTTTGAAGATGTGAAATGGATCATACATATGGCTTACCACATATATCTTTCTCATAGATACCTGTCTTTGCATGATTTCTTTCACATATCTCAACTTTTCAAATGTTATCCCAATCAATCACACAGTTCTAAGCATGATGAGGTTAAGCTGTATGTCAATGATTCCTTTGAGTAGTATGCAGTTCTTATCATTGATCAGATCGTGATGACAATCAAGGACATATATGTTTTTTTATTGGTGATATAGAAATAGGGTCAAGTACAAGATGAGTCTCGGGAACAAGAAGCTAATATATGGGATCAATGGGTGTAATTCATTGCCGATGATAGCTATTTAACCTCAAATGGCTAGATCAGGGATGAGATTCATTAAAAAGGGTAACCTGTAATGACTCTTGTTATCATGATGGTATTACACATTTGTTTTATGTTTAAATTCTACTAAATAGACAATATGATTTTACCCAATGGATTAGTAGTGGTTATGATGTGTTGGGGTTTTTTTGGAGCCTGGAACCATGTAATTTTGTAATCTAACTAGACCTCACTGTTAGTAAAAACTCTACCAACCAGCATGCATGGTCTCCACAAACCCTGTGAGAAAAAACAGTGATGCAACTAAATCACGGACCCCTATATTTGAGGGTTAAATTACTATTTCTCCCTCAATGAAACCATAAATATAACTTCCTTTTTTGCATCTTATTATTCAAGTGGATGGAACACTTTTTCTCTTATCGTTAGCTCCCATCTCATCCAACATAGGTTCTTTTTTATCAAATATTTCTAAAGTCCAAATCAAGATATATTGAAGGTATTTGATAGAAAGAGGTATGATCTAAATTCCTATCTCTTACAATATAGGTTTATCCTCACATCTATTATTCTATTTAGGTGAATGATCATTTGACCTAAATTCATGAAATTGGATCATTTATGTCATTTATCTAAAACTAAATCAAATAAAAGGCCGCCATCAGATGAGGAATGATCAACGGCCCAAAGGTTGGAGGTGTCATAATTTTCCCCCAAATCTATAATTTTTCATATATTTTGGATTATTCTAGAAGACAAACATTCCTACTCATCCAGATAAAGTAGTTTTATTCATTTTAAATTTTTATATTCACAATTTTATACACTCCTTTGGATTATGGTTATGTAAATAGAGGATTCCGATCTCAATCAAGAACTCCCCTTAGGTGGGAATTCTTGATTTACCCACTTATAATTGATTGATTAAATGCCCATAATGCCATATATGGGTTTTTATTGGACTATAAATGAAATTTCGTTATTATATATAAATTTTCATTGAATCCATGAACCTATTATGTTCTTTTATTTCCATTGAAATGTAATTTCACTTGTATGTAACATTTCAACTGCAAATGGAACCCTAGATGTTCTTTATTTGGACCTATAAAATAAATTTTGATATTATAGTTAATTAAATTTATTTATTTAATTGAATGTAATTATTCATGATTTTCATCCATTGTTAAAGGAGCTAAATGGTTTAGACGAAATGACATAAAAGGGTGGAAATTCCACGTCGATAGTCAAAAGAATTTTATTAATTGAAATGACCTATTTAAATTTGGGCTTAAATAATAAAATGAATGGGAGGTAATGACATATGGATATTAATATAAATTTCATTATTCTATTGATAATGATTCTTAAAAAATTGAATGGGTTATATTGGGGATGATTATTCATGCTAAATTACATTCGGTGTTAAGCATGACATCTCACACCATTAACCATTTTTAGATGGTGGGCATGATGCTACATATCATTTATTTCGAGTATTGTTATGAAGAAACACCCATTATCTCATGTAATGAGAATACTTTCTCTTAATAATCAAGATATATTGGGAATATCCCCTTTCCATTAGCTTATATTATCATTTAGTTAGGTTATGGATATTTAAGTTTCCCTGTATTCTAGTCAGCACCTTGTATTCTAGTTATATTGATACTTACATCTATACTTAAATAGACTATATATGTTGATGAATTTTTTTATAAAAATGCCTTATGTTTTTTTTCACTATATCATGGGTCATTTTTTTTGTTAAAAATCCTATATGATGAAAAATAAGTTTGGCTGGTGTTCTTGAAGGAGATTCATTTATGGTGGTCTAGTCTCCTAGGTTTTGCAAATTTTAGCGGCCTAAAAACAGGATTTTATTTTATAGAAAAGTAAGGTTTTCTTAAAAGGAACTCATGGATAGTATTTTGTAAACTTTGAAGCATAGTATGAAGACTGTAATGAAGGTATACATAATAGAGACGGAAAATCGACAAATGTAGAAGTTCGCATGAACACTTCACAGAAGGAGGATTGCAATGTTATTTAGCCCACAATGGAATAGGGGACCACATAGATGTGGTGGTCTATGAGGAATCGGTCATCTGTAAAGTAGGTAAATTCCATAAAGGAAAGTATATCTGTTAATTACTCACACCACATGGTCCAATAAATATAATGATGGATTTAAAACAATTCAGGGAGGATTCCATATAGTTTTTGAAGGCACTAAAAGTGTTTTCAAAAGTAATTTCCACAAACGATCCATAATCATAACAGTTGATTTCATATAAGAGGTAAAATGGGGCTTCAAGATATCATCAATTTACTATATATGTGGTGTTCATTAATTATAATTAAGGGACCTAAATGTTCATAAACAATGTTTGTACTCCGTCAAGTTTAGTGAGAAAATATATAGGTTGAAGTTGATACTTTAAAATGTTAGTAATCCATATAAAGAGAGTAAGGGAGTTACTATAGGAAAATAAGTGATTAAACCCTAAAATTTTTAATAGAAGTTAGCCTAGGCATAGAATTGATCCTTCCCAAACCTTGTAATTTGGCAGTGATTCTTATTTTATTTGGAAGATCGATAAATTTTCATTGTATGATCCATGAATGAAGCCATGTGGGGGATAATGATGTAAAATTTTGTGTCCTTATTCATTCATTCCTATATTACATTTTCTTCATCAATATTAGATAAATAAGGAATGTATAATTTCAGCATAATCACTTAAGATAAAATAAATAAGATCTCCTAATAAAGAGTTTAAGATCATGTTGGACCAGTTGAATTTTGGAATTGAAATACATACCGTATTTCACCCCTACTCACAAGGTTTATAGTCTCCTTTTGGACCATGAAATTGGTATTATAGCATTGTTATCTTTTATAAAATATGTTTTATATAAATTGTTTCAGTTTATTATTGTAATTATATGTTTCAATTTACACTCATATCAGTGTACCATTTGAATAAGAAGTATAATAATGATGAAAAAAAATCTGGTGGTATTCCATAGTATGGAAATCTCTATGGAAGGATTGTTATTCAGTTGAAGTAAAAAAGAAGTTATCAAAAAAATGATTTTGATAAATCATACCATGAAATACATGCTCACTAAAAGATGTTTCATGAAGAAGTAAAAAACCTCATATTCCATGTGATACTAGAAATACAGAGGATGTAGAAATTCCAATAATGAAAAAAGTATAAGTACTCCACACAAAAATGGAATTGGATTTGAAATTGGTAGATGAAAATAAATCTAAATATATATGAATCCAGGTGCTGGAAATTGAGTCAGTAAGATAAATGAGTAATAAAATAACTTCAGGAAGTGTCCATAGATCTAAGAGAGAAGAATTAATCTCAATCTAAATAACTAAGCATAATGGCCTCAAATTGGATGAAAATTGATAACAAGGTAATGAATCTGAACTCAAAATAAATTCTTAATTGGGAAGATATAAATTATAATAATTCTAAAAACTAGTTAGAACTAGTACATGATAATGAAAGGCTATAAATAATTAATTATTTATTTAAAGGCTCAATGTCTTATATGAATTAAAAAATAAGATAAAGTATGACATGATATGTAATCTCACCCAGATATAGGAAGATGAGATTATTTTAGAGAATTATCTCAATGGAAAACATAATGCTCAACCTAAATCAATGGAGAATAAAATTTAGAAATAAAGGGAAGTGATAGAATCATTGAATAATTATGTTGAGAAATTTAATGATAAAGGAAATCATAAATTAAAGGATGCATTAAATATACTATTTTATTATCCAGTAGAAGGTGATAATGAAATGAAATGAAAATATGTTACATCATAGAAGAAACATGAAAGGATTGTCTCATCCCCAAGGACATTCTTTTTGGAAATAAAAGGTATTATATATGATGAACCCTCTCCCATATATGATTGGGGGAGAGCTACAAATATTTCAAGAATTAGGAAAAAAATTATGATTTAAGGATATAACTAAAAAATTAATTTATAGAAAGTTATTATAACATGTGCCCTTTTTTTGTGTGATGAGTGGTCATACATTAAGTTTTTTTGAATAATTGGAAAATATTTCAAATTATAATGGATGAAATATTACTAATTCTGAGAAAAAGATGAATATTCTTGAAAAGACTTAATTGAATGACTCTCAGAAGAAATAATCCCTTTGATTCTATTATTGATTATTACTGGGATGTAACTCCTCGAACCGGATCACCTCTAAGATGGTCACTATACCAGTAGGTGACATGACCTCAAGCAACTCTCCCCGAATTCTAGAGAAAGATGACTAGTACATAGGGCTAAGGGTGTGTTTCTGGGAAACTATTCCCTCATAGATTATAGTTTCACTATGGTAAAAATTTTAAAAGTGAAATAAAACATCGGGATTAGTAATGAAAAAATTTAAAAAGCACTGGAGGGAAATATATAATAATTTTATTGAAGTGGCCAATGGCCATTTATAAAACAGATGAAAATATATCGTTGTGATGATTTAAATGTAATTAAAAATATTTCATGCTTGACAATAGAGATTAATAAAAAGGAAAGGATACCAAAGCCCCATCAGAAATATCTATGAGTATCCTGAGAAACAGCTCGTTCCCTTACTCCTAACTCCCAGATATAGACACCACATCCTGAGAAATCAAACATTGAATGCAGTCCTATGAACTATAAGAGTCTACATGGGTACGCTAATGAAATGGTGACTGATGTAGGGTGAGAGATATAAATCTCTGTAGTATGACACCACTGGTGTCTAACCAAATCCAGAAAATGCAACCTAAATTTTTAAGTTCTTCATATAAATTAAATGGTGTGTGATAACACATTTAAAATAGAAACTTGGTCTGGGTTTCTAAATGGACACCCTTCCCATACCTACTTCTTCAGACTAAGATGGTTATCTAAAATGAGTTCTTGTAATAAGCAGGATGTATATACATAAAAGGCCAGAAAATCGATAGTAGAAAAAAATGGAAACATACCCCAAAGACTGTGCATTAACATTGGCATAAATATATGTATCAACATACAGTGTCATAGGAAAACAGAAAGGTATACCAATCAAAATGTAAAATCAATTCCTGCATAAATAAATACTTGCAACACATCATTATTAATATTAGGTTCAATTTGAATCATTGGAGTCTGATCCCTTCCTAAAGGTATCACTACAATGCATATTTCAATTAATCCAATACCATAGATCATGTCCAAGGAAATCATTCAAAACACCATGTATCATAAGAGCCATGGATTTACCGTGACTTCATCATGATCTCACACTAAAGGGTTCTGGTATCACTAGAGGCTAGGCATATCCACATGCTAATGATTCATCTTCGATTATCCTGTTTGGAACCGGTGTCACCCAAAACTATATAGAAGCCCAAGGAAGTATTTTTCTATAAATCACTAAGACATCACTCCAACCAGTGCATAAAGTTATCCTTTCAGGAATAGTGAGTTCAAGCTGGAGTCCTTAATATAGAAACTTATTCTCTTATCGCCCAAAATTTATATAGATGTCACAGAACAAGTATCACATAGTGTCATTGATAGGGGCAAGTAAACAGTATAGGTAACTCTGCCCAAAAAATTATCATTTAAACTGTGTATCTATAGCCATATCAATTTATCAGTGAAATCAAGAAAAATGGCATATTAATTTATAAAGGCACAATAGGATAATAATTTATGAAGAAAAAAAATAATTTGGAAATAATTTACCAGCACAACCAAAGATCATTTTTCACAATTACCCAAAATAATTTATTTAATTAAAAATAAATAAAATAGATCACGTAACATGTGAAATTATTTAATTTAATTAATTCAAGGCTAAAGATAAAAGTCCCCGAACATCGACACACCAGAAGGGATATCCAACGATGTTATAATAATTTAAATAGGTTAAATTAGCTCATACAAAGTTGTGAAGAATAAGAAAATTGGTTAATTTTATTTATAATGTGTAAAATTTTACATTGATGGTAGGAACTGAAGAGTGGCACAACGTACAATAAAAAATACACAACAAAACAAGGGGAATGAGAGTAGACACCCTCCATTATACTTGTGGAAGATCATATGCTCCCTGACGATATTTGATTTAACCTAAAATGGATGAAACTAATTGATTTTAGAAAACCCCAATTTTAGGTAATAGCCCTTCTATGGAGAATCATGCATCGATTGAGAATGAGATCAAATGATTCATTGAATATTAGGTTACCCTTGTCGAGAGCTTCCAGGTTCACAAGATGATGTTGAAATCGGAGGAGAAGTGAGACCACCACAGCCATCTAAAAGAGAGGGAAGGGATGAGGTGCACCACCAGGGGCTACATGGGTGACAGACATGGAGATGGAGGAGAAGAGAATAGGGAAAAAAAGGGAAAAGGAAAAGAAAAGGAAAATAACAAAATAATTAAAAATAAAAAAATGAAAATGAAATGGAAATAGAAAAAATAAAAAAATGGAGGTATAAATAAAAATAATTAAATAAAATGGGTTTACCACAATTTAATCATTCTTAATTTCATCCCAACCATTTTTATATTATTATTTATTTTTATCCCCTTTCTAAAATATTGTTGACTTCCTTAAGATTTATTTTTTATTATTTTATTACATTTAATTATTGTTTACCGAACAATGCGCTAGGGCGCGACTTGAAAATTATCAAAAGAACCCATGAAAATATTTAATTAATTTTATCAAATGCCCGAGACCCAAAACAAGGTGTGTAGGTGGTTTCCCTAGGTCTCTTTAGATATGTGGATTAAAAATATAAATGGCCTACACCTTGGATTAAGGCGAGACATTTATATCATTTATGTGGGATGGTAATCATATTTTGTCTAACCCAACAATAATTATCCACCCATATATATATAAATGATATATATATATACACTCACATCTATATTTCATATACATACACCAGAATATGTATATATAGCTACATATATATTTAATCACCAAATACATATATATATATACATACCTCATATATATATACATATATACACATATCAATGTTTTTTCCCCAATATAATAATAATAACTATAATTAAAATTACTATTATTTAATACAACCCATTAATTACACAATTAATATTTTAAAAATAGTAATCATTAGAAGCCGATAACACCTAATAAATTTATATTGATTAAACATTCTAATTTTAATTGAAAAAATTAATAATATAATAATTATTTCATTTCCCAATTATTCTTGATATAGTGACACAATTTATTAATTGTGGAGGTACCTTATCAATTTTTTATCTTCAATGCAAATAATAATATTAATAATAAAATTATTGTTATTATTTCTAACTACCCAATAAAAATATTTATATCACCATTAAATTATCTTTATGTGCGATATGACAAAACATATGATGCTCACAAATGTTTTTCCTTACCTAGGGTAAAACCCAAATCCATGAACTATTGGCGGTATTATATTTCTCATACGACGCACCATTTGTGAAAAAAATTATTTATTACATTTAAAATGGAATAATAAATTAATTGAAAATATAGTGGGTATTATCACATGTGAGGATTCCAAACACCCAATGTTCATTAAGGTTATACCCTTGCAAGGTTAAACATTTCATTCTGGACCTAATGGTGCTCTCAAATTTCTCATACAATGGACCATTTGAGATTTATATCCTTTTTTTGAAAAAATAGACACATGTGTGAATAGATATATTTAATATTTTTATTCTATCAATGTCGAGGCTCTACATACCTCATATCCCCATGCTGACTCAACATCTAACTCTGAAAATATTTCTTAGAATGTATCAATGTGCTAAAAAAGGTGTGTACCCTTACTTTTATTTATTTCCTTTTAAATTTTAATGTAATTATTTAAATTAAATTTATTTAAGACACATTTTAGTTCCTACTATTAGAAATAAAAATTTACAATGGTCGGTATTAGAACCATCATGCCCAGCTATCAAAAAAAATTAATTTCCATCACTTATTTTCTGATCAAAACATGAGACATTACAACCTTCCTACATAAGAACATCTCATCCCCGAGAAGCTTTCGATAACAACATAACTCTCACCTGATATAAATGGTCATGAAGTATCATATAAAAGGTCGTGTTGCATATGGAAATTCATAATTCTCATTAAAAATCGGTTAGGCAAGAGGATCCTATGCTAATTAGATATGATCCTATGCTCATTCACAAACTAAAAAACTATGATAGTAATTATCCAATCCCTTCTAGCTATAGAGAACCATGTTTTCATATAATTAAAAATATTTTGTATGTTACTTCCCATCATATACATTAACATTATAATGGGAAAAATTCCATTTCATGGCACCTTTCACCATCGGGATTTCCTATAAGACACTCCTATAAGTGTTCTAACAATGATTCTTGCATGATTTATGAAATATAATAAATGGTCAAATCCCATTGTCCAAAAATCAGAATTCAAGTAAGGCTTACACAAAAATACCTGAATGACCAAAACCACACACGTCTCATTTGATGGTTTTCCATAAAAAGTTCAGTTACTGACCTCTTCGTGGAACAAGAGATACAATTAGTTGAGTCACTTAGACCGATCATTTCCGAAGACACTCATATTTAAAAAATAGTGTTTAAAAAACTATATTAAGATGTCTATATGCAAGTTATATAATATTCACCACGTCCTTGTCCACCAGAGTGATACATTGGTATAAAGTCGAAACATCCGCATCATAGCATTGACAGAGCCCAGAGTGGCGTCCGTCAGGAAGTCATGTTAGATGAAACATCTGATGTTCAAGAGTTCATTTAAGGAATTCCTACACGGGAATAAAAGGTTCACTCAATACAATCCATTCTTTGATTAGAACCACGTGTTTATTTTGAAACATTGGGCAGTCATTAAATCTTCTGAATAACTTTTAATGATTTTGAATGGCAAAATTCTGACACTCTCTTAGTGCATCAAGGACAAAAGCAAGATATGGGACATGTTCACCACATAAAGAAGATTACATCAATAGAATTAAAATATTACCATAAGTAAAACATAAAAAAGGCATAAAATACCAACCAATATGATTGGAATGTCAAAACACCTGAGTCTCTAGAAGTTATCCAATGAATTATGAGCACCTGAGTCTCTATATGTCATCCCGAGCATTGGAAAAAACCTGATTCCATTAACTCCCAATTCATTATCTGATTTATAATTCCTAAGAAGTATCTCATAGTGAAATTATTTATGATAACATTGAAATTTTCCAGTTTGTAACAACATTAATAACTCAACGGGCACCGCATACATGAACACATACTACCCCAAGGTGATGAAAAAGAAAGATGAATTTTAACTCAGATAACGATTAATCAAGTTATCCATCACTGTGGAGAAGATATATTTGAATGAATTTTAAAGCAACTAAGAATGCCCAAGGCATGTCCATCTTGCTGAAAATGGGAAATGTCTGATGCTCATGCCTGAAACTAAAGTTATAGAAAAAGTTCCCACCCATTCGAACAAGGGAGTTATTTTAAGAAAGGGGGTCTTACAAAAGGAAATGGAAGACTGACGAACCAAAAAATCCTGAAAAATCTAACCCTTAGCAATACTTTTATTTTCTAATAGTGATTCCTAATCAGTGATATCCTTTTATGAAGAATAATAATTTACTCTAACACTAGGTCATTCTAAACGAAGGAACTGGGTTCAGAAGTCCATCATCTAAGTCATTCCTAAAAAAGGGAACCTACATAAAATGCTCATGATTCCATTCTATGGAAGCTCAAAGAATAATTTATCTACCCTTACACGAGGGTCTTAAACAAAAGGCACCACTAAATATACAATTTCAAAGCCCTTTACATTTTAAAACACATCATATTAAATCATGAATATGATTAAAAATCCAGTCATATGGGCTGCCATATACCAAAAAATAAAACACCCAAACACTTTACATGAGGCACTTGGTTCTTATTTAATTTCAACCAATAAATTTCAGCAAAATAAACCAAATAAATATGTACCAAGATAGCATTTCACTACATGAATCTAATAGAGAGGGACATGCTAAAATCACATAATCATTACCTTTTAATAAAAGAGACATTTTAATAAGAACAAACGAATGATATAAGGAATACATGCTAGAAAATAGTTATTATAACAATAGGGTATAATCAAAAATATATCATTTACACATGGTATCTAATAGTAATTATAAATAAATAAATGACATGGCATAATATTCAAAGCACTCAATCATATAAACTAGAAACCAATGAATGAAACTACATAGAATGGAAATATGCATGGAATTTGATTTCTTATGTGACTATTATGATGCATGGAATTCATGATCCTCACCTTAATAGGTCATGGGTAATATACCATAAACACCATAAATTCATAAGTAGAATTAATGAATCCAATCACTCAGGATGAAATCATAATAATTGTAATACCAAAAATCATGAACATCAATTCCAACCCAGGCCACATGGTCGTTTATTTTATGTAGGTTGCTCATTCCGAAACACAGATATTAAACATCCATCAAAACATTCCTAGTCTCCTATCTACCAACCCACAAAACATGAAAAATGAAAATAAACCACCTTTGAGGACACTTAGTTACATCCCATCCCGAAACACCTCTAAGAAGGTCATTGGATCAGTGGGTCACAAGACCTCAAGCACAACTCCCCAAACGGACGAGGCTGCCGACTGGTAGCGAGGCCCTAGGGTGTGTCAGGGGGGAGACTATTCCCTCATTGATCAAAATTTCACATTGGTAAAATGGGTTATAAAGTAAAATATAAACATATACGAATCAATGGAATAATTGAAAAAGAAATGACAGAGAATATTTATGAAATTTGTAGAAGTGTCCAACACCAAATTATACTACAAGTGAATGTATGTCATTTTGATGATGTTCAACTCAGTAAAAAATCATGCATGCTTGAAAACAAAGTGCAATAAAAAGTAAATCACACTAAATCCCCACAGGAGATCTCCAAGAGTACCTTGTGCTATATCTTTCTCCCTTTCTACAAACTCCCAGATATAGACAACACAACATAAGCAATCAGACATGGTCAGTTTTCCTGTGAACAAGATGGGTCTACTTGGGTTCCCCAGTGCTATGGAAGGCTAAGTAGGGTGTGAGATATAAATCGCAATAGATCGACACCACTTGTGTATAACACACTCCAGACAATAGAAGGTAAATTTATAAGTGTTCCATATAAATTAAAGTGTGAGTGATGACACAAGTAAAATATAAACTTTTTCCGAGTTCCGGAATGGACACTCTTCTAATACCCACTTCTTCGGCCTAAGATAGGAATCTCAAATGATTAACTGTAAAAATAAGGATATATATATATATAAGGATATAAAATAGATGGATAAATGTAAATAGACCTCAATGCATGAGCTTTAACTTTGGGTCTAATTTCATTATCAACATAGTGTGTCATAGGACATCAAAAAGATATAACAATCCACAACATTGATCAAAGGCTGCATAAATAAATACATTCCATGAATTATCATTATTATTATGTTCATGTTGTAGATTTGGATTTTGAGCCTATCCTGAAGGTATCGCTATGATATATCCTTCAATTAATCCAATACCACTGAGTCCATTAATAGAAATCTTTCAAAAGCACAATTATTTCTCGAGACATTGAGTTAGAACAATTCCATCACAATATCCAATTGAAGGGGTCGAGAATCACCTAAGGCTACACATTTCCACTTTCAAATGATCTGTCCTCACCGATCCTTTTGGGAACCGGTGTCACACAAAATTATATGGAGGGCCCAGGAAAGTACATGTCTTGAAAATCCCAAGACATCGCCCCCACAAGTGTATAAAGGTATCTAGATAAGAAAATAGACTTCAAGCATGAGTCCTTAATACAGAACCTCATTCTCTAACTTCACTAAATTTAATTAGATGTCATAAAATTGGTATCACAGAGTTGCAATTATAATTGCAGCTAAACAACATAGGTTACTCTTCCACAACTAATTGTCATTTAAACCAACCAGTTATAGCCAAATCAATTTTTTAGATAAAGAAATAAAAACACACATACTAACATATAAAGGAACAACTTAAAATTAATCAAACAAGGAATAAATTCATTCGACAATAATTATCCAACACAACTAATGATCTACTATCACAATTACCCAAAATAATTTATTACATTAAAAATCAACAAAAGTGATCAGGAAATATTTTCTATTAATTAATTTAATTAATTCACGAATTAATGAAAATATTCAATGAATTTCAACACACCTAATGGGGTATCCAATGATGATGAAATAATTAAAAAAGGTTAAATTGGCTCAATCGATGTTTTCAAGGTTAGACAAAGAAGATTATTTAATATAGAAAGGGTAAAATTGAACATTGCTGGTAGGAACCAATGAGTGGAACACAATGAAATGAGGGGAAAGAGAGTAGAAACCCTACCTTATAATCGTAGAGGATCCTACACTCTACAATGATATATGATTTGACCTAAAACATATGAAACAAGACGATTTTCGCAAAACCCCAATTTCTGGTAAAAAATGTTCCCTATAAGATAATTTGATAGAATAAGGAAAGGGCATGCGGTTTTACTTCTTAAGAGAATCAAATTATATCAGATGATGTTGTAATTGGATGAGAAACGATACTGTAATAGGCTTTCGATAGAGATGGAAGGAAGGAGGAGCACGACTAGGGGGCGCTACATGGGCGATACACAATGAAAGGGAGGAGAGGTAAAAAATGAAATGGAAAAGGAAAAGAATAGGAAAATTAAAAATTTAAATGGACTGCACCTTGGTTTATGCAAAGACATTCCAAGCATTTATGGGAGAATATGACAATATTTTATCTAACCTAACAACAATTATCCACCCATATATGTATACATGTTATATATATATATACACACATATATATATTTATATATATACACCCACTCATGTATATATGACTACATATATATTTAATCCCCACATAATATAGATTCACATCATATATATATACATCAACGTTTTTACCCCAATCTGATGATAATAATTATTATTAAAATTATTATTATTTAATACAACCAATTAATGAAAACATTAGTATTTTATCGATAATAATAATTGAAAACAGATAACACCTAATAAATTGATATTGATTTCACATTTTCAATTTAATTGGAATAATAGTAATATCACATTTATTAAATTTCCTAGTTATTATAAACACCAAGACACAATTTATTAAATGTGTAAATACATTTTCATTTTTTGTCATTTAGAAAAATAATAATAATAACTATAAAATTATTATTGTTATTTATAACTGCACAACATAAATATTTACAACATAATTAAATTATATTTTTGTGTGATAAAAAAAATGCCAGACGCTCACAAAAGTTATTCCCAACATAAAGTAAACCACACATTCAAGAACTATCAGTGTTATTATGTTTCTTATACAATGCACCTTTTTTGATACTATAATTATTTATTACATAAAAACTGAATAATAAATTAAGTAAAAATAAAGACTGTATTATCATTTGTTCAGTTTCCAAACACCCAACATGTGTTAATATTATACCCTTCCTAGGGTAAAATCACTGTTCCAGAACTAAATGTGGTCTCAGATTTCTCATACGACGCACCGTTTGAGATCTATTTTGATTCATTGAAAAAACCACTTGTGTATGAATAAATATATTTCATATTTTTATTCTATTAACATTGAGGGTCTATGGATCTCCGAACCCCGTGCTGACTCAGCATCTAACTCTTCAAATATTTCATAGAATATTTCAAAGTGTTATAAAAGGTTTATTCCTTGAATTTAATTTATTTCAATTTTAATATTAATCTACTTAATTTAATTAAATTTATTTGAATGACACATTGTAGTATCAACTATCAGAAATTAAAACTATCGATAGTTGTTTTTAAAAAAGGCCTTCCCAGCTAATGGATAATTTTAATTTCGTTCACGTTTTTATTCAGTTCAAAACATGGAAACTTACATTATAAAAACCATGAGTATGTTCCATGATGCCTGAGAGATCATTTTCAAAAGTAGATTAACTATGGATGAATCAACATCTCAATCGAGAAATGATGAAACAACTTGGGTTTTATAAAATATATGTTTTATGCATTCTAATTAATTTATTATGGAGATGTATTATGGGAAGATGAACGAAGGGAAATAAAAGGAACCCAAATGGTGATCTACAACCTTGTAATCATATTAAGAAAACTTTTATTGGATGATAACATGATAAGTTGTGAAATATGGTTATATACTTAGAGGAATCAGAAGGACCTCAATGAATGTTGTGTTAATATTCTCATATATTAAACTATTAATATATCTCTTGGAATTAATGTGAAAAAACCTAGAAGAAAAATGGATGAGATGTTACATTTGTGATTAAGAAGAATTTAAATTCAGTGGATGACTCAACCCCTACAAGAAAGGGTGATGTGACTAATATAACTTATAATAAAATAAATAAAATTGCCTTCAAAAATAAATATGTCATCCCACATCTGGAGAATTTGTGGAATGATAAAGAGCCTTATACTGGAGGAATAAACAACTGTAGATGATAAGTTGGATGAATCTAGGTCAAATAAAGAGTAATGGAAAATTACATACTGTTAGAGAATCAATTATTGAAATTTTTACTAGTGGGATTAAACCCAAAATTTTTATAAATACCAATCTTATAAAATCATCATATCATAGTAAGACAGAGCATTTGGTTATTGAATCTGTAGTTATATTTCAATATTAATTTATGTTGGAATAGAATTTTGAACAGGCACAAAAATATTACAATCTTTTCATGAATGTATCAAATATTTGATCAATCTTGATTGACCACTATCCAATTCATGGATAAACTATAGGTCCCTCTATCCCAAGGGGTTTAAATTCTATTAAATACAATTCATGTGTTTTAGGTTTTATAGGATATACAATCAAAGGGGATGTTACATCAAACATTTCTAATTGTTGATGTGACGTGATATAAAAAATAAAATAATTCTAATTAGTTACAAGTGTATCATTAGAATACTGGAAAAATTCCTTGAAAGGGGTTAATGTTCAATAAATGGCTATGATGTTATGCAATTATTTGAGTGAAATAGAAGTTGATGGGGTTATTAACAATATCCCTTGTTTCCTACATCATGTTCTGACTCAGTAGACTTATTGTTTTTGTTGATTGTTAGTTACTAAGGGGTAAAGCTAACCCACCAAATATATCATTAAAGGAGGCTACATTTGAAAAACAAAATCGAGATTGATATGTTTCTATAATATATAGTAAGATGTGATGAAATGATGTCAGAAAAAAATAACTTTTCCAGGTTAGGAGTGGGCCTAACAACAGGAAGATTTGAATATCACAATACAAAATTCACACCCCAAATCTCATTAAAGGTCTTAATGGAATATAATGAATTAAAATTTAGGTTTTATAACAAAAATAAAGACAATTTGTAGAAATGTAGAATCATTCATGTATTCTAATATTATGTATTTTGTCATAAAAATATCTCAAAAACTGACTATTTTCATGATTCCATGATGTTGCGAGATAATGTTAAAAATGTCTCATCAAGATGAAGAAAAAAATAGTTGAATTAAATTATGTCATTATAGTATAGAATGAACGAAATCCTCAATAATATAGTGATTAGTTGTATAATTAATGTGATGTGGAGGTAAGAAACTCGATGGAATTTGATGTGAAAATTACCAATTTAGATAATGAAAAGGATGAGCCCAAAATAATATCTTCACAAAAATCATTGAGAAGTTTTGAAATTGATATCCAGAACATAATATATGATTATACAATGCCTTTGAGGAAAATGAAGATGAATACTCTACAATAAATAATCGTTATTATCAGATGTAGAGCCTAAATTCCTTGACGAATCTACTGGAGATGACAATTGGGTATAATCTATGAAAGATTTTCTTGGCTAGATTGAGAATAATTAGACATGGGAGATTGTTTCAAGGCCAATAGGTAAGAGCCTCATTGAAAATAAATGGGCATTTAGAAATAATGTGAATAAATATGGTAGAGTGATTTGAAAAAAATAATTACTATGGTTTAATGGGTACTTCCAAATGGAGGGTATTCATATTGATGAAACATTTAACTTGTTTCTAGGATTGAAACAATTAGATAATTAGTGTCCATATCATTTCCAATAGTTATCCTGATAGTTTTCATGTCATCAATTCATAATACAGTTTTAGAATAAGAAGAATATATTGATCTGGAAAATGATTTTCTCATTCATAATGATTCAAATAGGCTTTGTCTACTAATTTTGGAGATATATGGGTCGAATCTGGAACCAAGATCATGGTATTCAAGATTGGATCTATTTCTGAAAAAATATTGGTTTTCATCATGGTGGTATTTTTATAATATCTATGTCAACAATGATAGTAATCAATAGATTCGTTAAATGATATATGTATAAGGAACATAATTTTTATATCAGAAGGAGAATAATGTAGGCATTTCATAGAAATCATGAAATGTGAATTTGAAATTTCAATGATTGGTTAAATAAAGATTTTCCTTGTTTTACAGGTGAGACAAGAAAGGAATGGAAAATTAATTTCTAAATCAAAATATTCCAATGATTTTTTTATAATATTTGAAATGGATATGACAACTCTGATGGATACTAAGATAAAACTATCATGGGATGATGATGGAAAAGTTCTTAATGTCATAGAATGCTGGAAGATCATTGGAAGCCAATTGTACATAATAGGGGCTTGAACAGATATGTTTTCCCACACATTTCAAGAAGTACGATATCAAAAACAAATCCCATGGAAAAACACTTTCTTGTTTTGAAAAAAATGCTTTAGTGTATCAAGGGAATAAAGGAATTCAGTTTTTTGTCTAATGAAAAACTCATAATGAGTAACTAGTCTATTTATATGGAGATTGGGATAGATCAATGGATAATACAAAATCAACATTAGGTGGTTCATTTTAACGTGGTGGAAAATGTGTTTCTTGGCTAAGCTAAAAATAGTATTTCATTTCATTTAGCACCATTGAAGATGAATATATCTCATGTACTCAAGAGTGCATGCTATTTTCATAGATCAAACAACTACTAAATGATATGGGTGTTGATGTGTAGTATAAAATAGAAATCCATTGAAATAGTTAATGTTCTATAAATCATAGGAAAAAAATGAATTCCATCACTTAGGGATAATAAACATTGAAATAAATGGCCATTTTATTTGGGATAAGGTGGAGAAGGGGCATATGATATCGAAGTATCTTCCAATATAACTATAGGTATCACACAATTTAATAGAAGCCTTACCCAAATAATAATTTGAAATGCATCGACTGGCTATGAGAGTTTATTTAACTCTCGAATCTTGAAAAGGTGTTGATTTGGAACCCCCTCTCCCTATGGTCGTTTGTTTTCCCTAATTTATTGTATTGCATTATTTACATTGTTGCAGACCCCAAAAGAGAGACCTTCAGGTTTTTCGATAAAGGGGGAAAATTGTAGCTATGAAATGAGGGAAAATGTATTCATTAATATAGGGGATGAAGCTGATAGGGGGGAAAGAAAGTAGGGGGAGTAGTAAACTGGGGGCTTTATTAAATTTTAGAATGAGAAGGGTGATTGATAAAAGTTTATATAAAATTACATAAAGGGTTCATGATGAATGGTGTTTTGTGGTTTTGGAAGGAAGTGTATCATTGATGAAAATTAATTTATTCTCTTTTTTCATTGTGTCTTGAGTAAATCTAAGATTTCTATCCAAATCGAATGAAATAAATGCTGGTAGAGGATAGAAGAATCCTTAACAAGGTATCAATATATGATGATCTGTAAAAAAACCCAAATGGGGTGTTTTTTGGAAAAAAATCCCCCAAAGTTCTGTTTTAGTATTTTTGTGGTGATTTTTTTGTTGAAAAATATAGATGAAAATGAATTTTCTTTCTTGGTGTTGCCGAAGAATATGCATTTAATGTTGCATAGTTGTCTAGTGTTTGACAACTTTTTGCACCAAAAAAATGGGATTTTTATGAAAATGAATGGTTTCTTCAATGGAGTTCATTTATAGCAGTGTGCAATCCATGAATTTCAGATTTTGGACCAAAAACAATATACACAGAACAATGGAGGAAAATTAGAAAAGGTATATATATACATTTCAATGCTAAGTAGACCGTGATGAACTAATCAAAGACCGCGTAATGATAACAATTCACAGTAGGCTTGATGTTTTCGAGACGATAATAATTCATGGGAATATCAATGTTGGCAGTTGAGAGGAGTTGATTAATTTTTAGAAGACATTGGTCAAAAAAATAATGAAATACACTATATAGAGAGCAGATCATAGTTCATGATGAAGGATGTACCACATCAATGTTTTTTATAATTTAGATTAGTTGTTTCTGAGGATTTATTTTCATATATTAAGACACCAAATCAGAACATTAAGAAGATTTAATTTCATTACAAAATATTATCACTCCTGACAGAATTTGTTGAAGTCTGATGTAGTTGGTGAGGGGGAATTACATGATTGAGTAGAATCTATGAGGGTATATTCCATTATAGAGGAGCAGTTCATGAGAATATAACATGAAATGTGGTTTCTCGGGCTCTATATCCCGTAATAGAAAAATGGACAATGTAGAAAAGGTAGTTCATGAAGAATCATCCATCCTTGAATTACGGTCAGTCTGAGAGTAGATGGTTGTCTGTGAACTACTCAAACCATGTGATGTGATGTAGTTTTTAGAGGGTTCAACACAATTAATAGAGGATTTTGGGTAGATAATGACGTGAAAAACATTTACAGAAATTAATTTCTTCAAAATAATGATATATGAAAATGTGAATTTCATCTATGGGTGATAATAGGACATCAAAATAGTATCTATCTATAGTAGAGGATCAATTCAGTCATCAAAATGAAGGGTCCTACATGTCTGTAAATGATGTTCGGATCACATCCACAACAATGAGCAAAGGAAGAGGAAGAAGGTGATCCATTCCACTGGTTGTGATCTAGAGATTGTGACATAGGGAGTGACCCATCAAAAATTAGTTAGATAACCATAATCATTTTAAAGTATGTGAACATGTTAAAATATGATATCTAGCCCGAAAATTATAATTTGGTAGTGAGAATTATTAGATTTGGTACATCATCACATCCTCATTTTATGCTACATGGATGTACCTAGTTAGGGTGATCATTGTTTACTTGTTATTTCATTCTAGTTTTACTTTCAGTTCAAAATCATCATATAAATAAGAAAAGAATAGTATTATAAAAAACTCTTAAGTTAAAATAACGTGACCTTCATGATAAATCGGTCATTAACCAGTGGTGAAAGAACACTTTTTGAAAGGATATGCATACCCTAATATACATATCCCCCATTCTCAACGTTCCTAGGCCTCTTTTGGACCTAATATGGAATATATAAAAACAATATTTATATTATTACTATATTTATATTTCTTGATCTGACACACATCTCAGCCCTGAGTTGATGTTTTTAGAGGTGGTAGGTGTACTTGTGAAACATGGTTGGGAGGATTATTTATTTATTCATCTTTTTTAATTAGTTATTTATACATGAATTTTTTTTGTTATGATAAATACATTGATTAATTCTAGATACCGTTGGTGGTGCCTATATGGATTTTTTACACACCTTTCTTGGCCTACCATTATTAACAATGTAGAGTACATTTATACAAGTGTGGATAAGGGAATGTAGAATGCTATAGATATATGATATGTATAACTTCTTTATGGAGCATATGAGAAGAAGACTGAGCAAATTCTCAATATTTTTGTGGATAAACATTTTGTTCTTATTGAATTTTTTGTTTTCATGATAATAAATGTATTCCCCATGTTCCCTTTTTAAATATCATTATAACATTCATCCATGTATATGACATTTAATAGTGGCATTTGATATTATTACGTAGATCTTTAGTTATTTATTCATCTACTACTTATTATTTAAATCTATTGTAAAAATTCCACTTTCCTCTATGGTGGGTTATTTGTTCAGCCTTTAGTGTATTTTTATATCATGCATCTCCTATTGAATTATTATTATTGATATCTTGTATTACACTCTAATAAGAGGGTATAGTCTCCCCAATGTACTACCATTACAACATCGCTGAATGTTGGTATCCTATGGTGTACGTAGAGGCAGATTTTAGCCATGTGAGGACCAGTGTATACAATGGTTTCATAGGATGTATGGTTCAGATGTTTCATGTAAAAATAATGTTATAATTTAGTTAATTTCATTAAAATTTTCCATTATAATGGCTAGGGTAAACTAGAAAAATATTTCAGTATAAATATAATTAGTGTATTATTGTTTAATAAAACATGGTCTTCTATGTAATGTGAGTTATCTAAAGAACTCAACATTGTGTGTAACAAAATCGAATCATAGTGTTACATATTTCAAAATAAATTCTATTTTGTGGGAGTACTGAAATCATAACATGTCATTTCATATAAATAAAGCTAACTTTTTGTAGCATTCTATAAAGCCCATAAAAGAAATTTTATTTATTCCAAAACAACATTATTCATAAGGATTCTAGGTGTTACATTGAATACCTCTCTCTCGAAACCTAGAGAAAATAAAATAAATTTATGATTGTTTTATTCCTTCTAGACATATCCCTTAATAATTTTTTCCACAGTGGGGTTTTTCTTTGGTATTCCCCTCTATTACTTTTGTTCTTCATGTTAGCAGGAGAATAACTTGACCACAACTAAATTTGGATTTCGCATTCATCTTGTCTGATCGAGGATCTTCTTATAATATTTTATCCATCATTTAGTGTTAATTTTCCTTTGAGAATTGTTGTTTTGATCATCATATTAAGATAGGTAGTCTAGAACCGAACCTGATTGTTTGTATAAATTATATATCTATGGGAAATATATAGATATTAAACTCAAATAACATTCATATTAATCATAAAAATATTGGATTATGCAAATCATGTGTTGGATTACTCATTATATTACCTAGGATCCAATGGTTCTGCATCTTAACATGAAAATAACCAACCATTAAAAAATAATGAATTAGTTAATGGATTAAAGTATTTTTTAGCTTAATATGAGACCCTAAGTGAAATCATATGATAAATTGTCCCTGGAAAATGGATTACATTTTTATTGGAATTACAATTGATTTTTTATAAGATATGGGTGTGTAAACTACCATGATAATGGTTTAAAGCCAAGATGATAATTTAAAGGGGTAATTAAAAAATGGAAAATTGGTTGAATAAAACATTATTTTCTATGATATAATAAGTGTTATTATGCCTATTATATCTTATGATGTTATTTATACTTTAATTCTTATAGGTCATTGCTAAGTGATAGTAAAATTTTTATTTAAAGGATTTTCCCAGTAATGTTGAAATTATTATATTAATGGATTGGAACAGTAATATAAATATTCCAACATAGAGGAAATGACATAGTTATGGTAAAATTATTATATATAGGGCAAGGCCGATAAGTTGAGATTTTTTTTTCAGTGGACTTGGATGAATTATGATGAAATATTTATAAAGGGGCTCTTACTGGTTTTGTGATTATACCATTCACATGTGGTTATGGTTGGAATGGTTTCATTACAAGATCATAAATATTACTACTTGGTTATAATGAATGTTTATTGTTTTATTTTATTAATTCACTAAATAATTTACTTATTTATCGCTATACTCCATGAAATTATTTTATAAAAAAAAATTTCGACATATTGGTGTCAACCAACTAAGTATTTATCACACCCTATTCAGTCAATAATTTTGTACTCAATAACATCACTTCGATGCTAGTTTTTCAAAGGAAAATATACCTTATTGTTTTTTGTGGCTTTCTGGATGTGTGGAAAAAAGATATATGTCCAATATGGGATTTGGTACACATGTCTCATGAGTTTATTGTTCTTGATTTATCCTTTTTATATAAAACTTTTAGTTTAAAATTTAGATACATACCAGCCTATAATTACATGGTTAACTATTATTTGGTTTATTTTTTAGTCATTTACCTTCATGTTGTATGAAATAAATTTTTCACTATATTTACCACTCAAATATATTTTTCACTTCTATTGTATTGAAACTCAATACTAGGGGTATTTTCTACCCATTATTCACGTTACACACCATTACTAATCAAAAGCCTCTATCATATGGGTATCCATGCATGATATCCCGTAACTAACTTGATCATTCCATGTAAGAGAGTTCCATATCACTGGACATTACAATAATTAGATAATCCTTACACTTACCTTTATAAGAACCCTAAAAATGGAATACCCTACTAGGTTAATTAACATGTAATTTTATTAGGATCATAATCCTTATCATAGGTATTGAAGAGAAATATCTATCTATGAAGTCATCATAAAAAATATTCTAGGACTAATATAGTTGTTAATATCATAAAATCGTGTATTTATATTATCATCCTCTTAAAATTAATACATTTAACCCTTAAAAAACATTATCTGCTATTGTTTTTTCTCATTCCTAAAAAATACCAATTTCAAAAGAAGATAGGTTGAACTAATGAGAATACTGTTTTTTGAAGAAAAAATTAATTATTTCATAGGTAATCAATTAAAAAACAATTTTGATGGATGGATAATATTTTGAGGTTGAATATGTCAATATTGAACATTCCTTTTGGATTTTTAGAATAAATTTTAAATATTCCATATAAAAAACATCAAAATAATCGATTTGAAAAACATCAATTGAATTTATATTGTGAATATAACCTTTTTACTTTATAAACGTCAAAATAAATAAATCATTAAAATTGTTTTATGAATATTGACCTGAAGGAAAAATAGTTCAAAAATAACCCACTAAAACATTTAAATGTCATTTTATGGTAAAGTGTCCAATCCTCGATTTTTAATTTTCACTATATTTTATTATAATCCTAAAGAAAAAAATATTATAATTATTTACATTATTATTTACAATTAATTATTGTAATATTAATTTTTTCACCATTATACAATTCATACTTAATTATTTATTATATTAAGTTCAATTTGGTTACTTTGGGGACATTTTACTTATATATTGTAAATCAATTCGGTAGATTGACCATAGTTAATTAGGTCATGATTATATAATTTCTATAAATTTATTAATGTTTTAATTGTCACTGTTAATTATTTTTTATACATTTATAAACAAAAATTAAGGGTGGTAATGAAAAATAAATTACGTTACAATTATAGACACAATAGTCTTTATTCATAGATGAGTAATGTTACCATTTACTCAAAAAAAATAATGAAATATGGTATTTAATATATTGACATTATATAATGATAATTATATTAGAAATAGAATATTCTATCATTAAATCCACTTAAATATACCATCCATTTTAGATAGTGATTAAAAAATACATCATTTCATGGTGGTAGTCTACACGTACAAATGTCCAATATTTTTATTACTTAGTGATTGTTATTGAATGAATTACAAAATTTATTATAAAATCCCAAAAATTAGGAATTATTATTTACTTATTCAAAATCTTGCATTATACTTTATTAATTTTATTTATTTGTAATGTTAAATATTTTAAATTATAATCAATAACGATCTTACAGTGTAATTATTCTGTTTAAATGAATATTTTAAAATAAAGATATTTATATTGTATAAACACTTAGAAATTTGTTTTAAAGATTATAAATATCATGAATTATATAATATATTAAAAATGAATACATATATTTTTTATAAGATAAATCAGTATTGAAGAAAAAATGGTCATAATTAATAATGTTATGTGTTATTTAACATATAAATTTATAAAAAATATATCGTTCATGAAATACAATATTTTTTATAAAAGTTTTTTAAAGGAAATAAATCAGAATTATAATTTAAGACTACATAAAATTGATTTAAGTTACCAAATACATAAAAAAAAGGTATTAATTATTATTATAAATTTATATATGTTAAATATTATAATTATAAAATTATGATTAAGTGGTTAATTTGAAATTGGAAGGAAATAGTATAAATAATTTAATAATAAATAAAGATAGGTTTTTTCTAAACAAAAATATTTTTATTTTCAATTTAATATATCCTATTATGAGATATATTAATTTTTTTAATCTGGATTAAGAATGTACTATATTATAAAATATAATAAATTATAAATTAATCATGATATAATGAATATATTAATAAATCAAAATATTAATGGATTTTTTTTAATGAAGGAATGATATTTGTTGTTAAGGGGTGGGGTCCATGATATCAGGAAATTTTGGAAAACAAAATCGAATGATCGATTTTGATGGAGAGGCCAAGAGGTAGGTTTGATTACCATAGTTCTTCATGACAAGTATCATATGGAATGGGGTTCTTGATATGGATGAGTGTTCAGGACTAGCGGAATGAGAATTAGTTATTGGTAGTGGGTTCTGAAAAAACATGAACTACTTGTGAGGGCTGTTATAGTCTAAGCGATGTCGAAGGGGTTTAACTGTTGTATTTAAATGAGCATCGAAGAACACATCTGAGTGTCAATATGGGTTTTAATCCTAGAACATCTTCAACATAAGTGAGGTTGGTGTTTGTTTTTTAATGTCAAAACCCATCCATTTCAGTAGTGGTGTTCATAATTTACCTTTTTATAATCATTGACGATTTTCGAATACATTCTCTTCAAAATTTAATTTTTTTATTTTGTGGCCTGCTTTTGATTAGAGATCTGACTATGGACATAAGTTAATTTTATTTTATTAGTTTTGGTCTGTTGATATCAATTTTAGATAGTTTTGGTGATACATAGTATATATATATATTTTTTTTCCTTCCTTAGAATTTTCAAACTTATCACCATGTCTTTTGTTTTCTTTCTTGATTGAACACATTCTTCGATTCTATTTTTGCTATAGAGAGAAGCTCAAAAGGATTCACATACCCAGAATAATATTTTTTTAATAACATTTTCAATAGGATTCTCTGATAATCAAATATGCAGTGTCCAAGTGAAGTTAAATATATATATATATTATATAAATAGTGTATTTGAGATTATTAATATGTGATTTTATAGTATTAATCAGCATTCTGTCTCTCCATTTATATTGATGAGTTCAAGACAAACTTCATATGTTCTACATGTATTCTTTAGTGTGGCATGTTCTATTGAACACCCTCCTTGAGTGATACACAAAATATGTGAGAGAAATAAGAGATAAGTTGGGGGAAAAAAGAAATAAAGGCTTTTTCTACCATGTGTCTTTTTATCATCTCCATGGTCCAAAAGTTCTCTCTGGCATCTGTCATTAGGTTTCCTCTGAGGTAAGTGATATATTTCAATTTATTATTTTCAAATTATAATATATTATTCTCAAATTATTAATGGTTTAATTATTTTTTTAAAAAATATCAAAATTATGTTGTAATATAAATCTACTGTTATAATTATATTAGAAATATGTTTTGAAATTTAAAATCATCTATTCATTTTCCTAAATCACATATATATATATATATTTCCTGGGAAATTAAAATATATTACCTTATTATTGTTTTAAATATTAAATGTTCAATACAAAAAACATATATCATTAATTATAGTGAGAAATATAAAAAATAGGCTATTTATATTAATTAATATAAAATATCTGAAGTGGTGTTTTAATTTATTAAAATTTCAATGTTATTTATTTTAGGTAAATCCATGTTGTAATTTAATGTCTGGATTCTATGTAAAATAGTTTTAAATACAAGTGAAAATTTTATGTGTTAAATTTTTATTCATATCCTTGAATAAAATTCATAATCCCAGATATGGTCTTCATAGATAGATATTAATGACATTTCATGTATTTAGAATTCAATGTGGTTTTAAATTTCTATATAATTATGTTTATTATTTTTCATGTTAATCCACTCCTATGAATGCATGGATATATCCTAAATGATTGTAAAATTACTAAAAATAATATATTACAATGTAATGCAATTTAATGGTTTGTTTTTTCTATGAGAATAATTTCAGTATGATGTTTGATGTCTTTTTGGTTATGAGCTAAAATGAAATGACTATTAATTTTTTCCCCAAATTATAACACTAGAGTATTGAATATTGTGAAATGGTATGTGGAGTAAACATCTTACATCAAGGGGATGTTATCCTACAATGTGATTAGGCTATGTAAAAATATGGCTTTGGTGGTGGCCTTCTATGTATCATAAATAATACCCAAATTTTTTTATTTTTTAGGAATTAAAAATTAAATGAAGTATTTTAAATGATTGTTATTTATTATGATAAAAAGTTTTCAGAAAAATATACTTATTATAGAAATGTATAAAATGATTTAATACAATTAAAACCCATTTTTAAGTATTAATTTTATCATATTAATTAGTTTATAATAACTATGTAAATGGATTTATAGTTTTCAAAGACAAGCATTTTCATATGATTTTAAAACCACTTACTTGGAAAATTAATTCTCACAATATGTTTTAAAATAATTATTTTAGTTTTATTATAAATTAAAAGGATGACTATTTCATATAAGGATGAATTTTAAGAGTGTAAATTTTTATAATTTTTTGTATAGATTTGATAAATTCGAATTTACATCATTAAATATCTAAATAAATAGGCAGATAATGGTCATCATATGTTAACTGTTCTGTCTATCTTTCAATTTTATTTAATGAAAAAAATTCCTAAGATTTCTTAGTATTGAATCTAGAAGTATGAATTCGTGGACATTACAGTTGGTATCAGAGAAATGGTCTAGATAAATTTTGTGATTATACATTTTTTTTTGAGAAAAAATGTACATGATAGAACTTTCTTCCATAATTTTAGGTAGATAAATAAACTCAATATTATATAATTCTATTTTTTCTAATCCTAAAGATTTATGTTCAAAATTTTCAATTGTCTAATGAATGAATTGAAAAGGGAATACAGAATTAATGGGGTAATAAAGTAATATCCATGACATTTTGAATTGTTTATAATTTATTATTAGAAATCATTCAATACAATTTTTTTGATATATTAGTAAAGTTAAATATTAAATATTATAAACTTATACATTTTTCAATGTGGAATTATTTGGTTTAATATAATTTTATAAAATAAATATATTTATATTTTATAACAAAAATAAAAAATTAATTTTAAATATTATAAATAAATAGAATTAAATATCATATTAAAAAGATATAAAAATGTGTTTAATATATCAATAAAATTTCGAAAAAAAAATTATTATATTTAATAAGGTTATGTATTATTTATCATATAAATTTATAAAAAAGAATTTTTGTTCATGGAAATTTTTTTTTTTAATAAATGTAATATAATTAAGGGATAATAATTTGAAACAATAAATAAAAAAAAATTAAAATTTAAAAATATCAAATTCATTATAACAATTAGTTTTAGAAAAAATTATTTTTTAAACATTTTAATTTTGAAATCATTAAAAATTATTTAAGATGAAATTTAAAGGGGTTTATATTAATAATAAGTAGTTTTATTAAAGATATGATTGATTTTTTGCTGAAATAGAATTATTATTATTTTCAATGATATATATATTAGTATGGGATTTAGTAAATTATTATATTTGGATTATTAATGTAATATAATATAAAATATATGAAATTATAAATTATCTTGGATAATATGAATTTATTAATAAATGGAAATATTATTAGAACTGTATGAAAAAATTGAAAAAAAAAAGAAAAAAGAAAAACAATGTTAATTGGAGGGGGTCTGTGAGGTCAAGCTATACGGGGAAACCCAATCTAGGTCATGATTTTCATGGGGAGGACGAGTAGTAGGTTCAATCACCAATGAAAAGTAGGAAACAATTCTTCTCAAATGGAGGTCCAATGTATATAAGGGTTCGAGCCAAGACAAAGGAGAATCAGCTTCTGGAAGGGTATTCCGAGAGAGGCTCAACTGCTAGACATTGATTGTGAAGGAAAACATTTTTGATGAGGTTTGATCATAGTAACAAAAAAAGCATCGAATACTAGATCTGAGTGCTCGTTATGGTTATTATCTCATGTCTTCATCATCCTATATAGGGTAGGTGATTTATTTTATTTTGGTTTCTAAAACCATCCTTTTTGGGTGTGGTCCTCATTTTTTTCTTTTATTATATTAATCAATCATTGTTGACTGCATTCTTTTCATCGTTAAATTTTTTTCAGTTTGTTGTCTGCTATGGATTAGAGATCTTACTATGAACATATGTTAATTAGATATTATTGTATTTTTTACATTTATATCAATTCGTATAGTTTTAGGGATACATAATATATATTTATATATATATATATATATGCATTCATGGTTTGGATTTATAGATTTATAACTATTAATTGGGATTTTTTTTTTGATTAAACAATTTTTTTATGTTATTTTGTTGGTGTTGATTGAATCTCAAATCGATTTTCTTACACAAAATTATATTTTTTATTTTATTTTTCTAAAGTCTTACTTGATACTCTTGTCTTTAGTGACCAATGTAAAATTATATATATATAAATATATTAAATAATTAGTGATGTTAATATTTTAAATTGGTGTGTTGTAATGAGTATTACACACTATTCCCTCTCTGATTATCTATTTTTTATTTCTATACACACCACTTAGGTTCTACATGAATTATTGAGTGCTATATGCCCTATTTCACACCCCACATGAGAAGAGTAGAAATTGTGTATGATAAACAAGAGATAAATAGATCTAGAAGAAATAATGGAATCTTTAACCATGATACTTTTTAGTGTTTCAATGCCCATACAGTTATTTCTAGATTTTGTAAGTATGATGCCTTTGAGGGAAAAGAGGTATTTGATTGATTTATTTTAAAATAATTATTTTTGATTGTCAAAATTCTAAGGTATGTTTAATTTTATTAATCCATATATATTAGAATATATTATATATCCAAGATAAATCTTCTTTTAGTAATTTGTTTTCAAATTTTTAAACATCTATTTATCTCCCAAAGTTTCAAAAATATAAATTAAATTGTTTGGTAATGAATGATATATAACATAATTATTCTATTATATTATAATTTTTTAATTAAAAACACATATTTTTTAATAAAGAAAAAATAACAAAAAAAATTGTTTTGATATTTTTTAACATTAAAATTTAAAGGGGTATTTTATTTTATTAAAATTTCGATGTTATAATTTTAATTTTATGTAAATTTATGTTAAAATTTTTTGTGTGTATTCTACTTGTTATTGTTTAAAACTAATATTAAAATTTTATGTGTAGAATTGTATAACACGTCCATGAATGAAATTCATAATATCATATTTTTCCTCCATCTGCTGATTTTGTTGACATTTCATTCATTTTACATAATACTTTTTTTAATTTCTATAAATTATGAGTATTACTTTTTAAATGAAAGCAAACCAATGAATGTATGTATTTCTCCAAAATCAATTAAAATATAATTAAAATAATATTATACTATGTAATTGAATGGTATGATTATTATCTTCAATGAAAATTATATATATATGCTTTTGAAAGGATTTTGGGTTATAATGAGAAAGAAAACACCATTTAAAAAGTGTTCATTAATTATGGAACTAGTGTAGTGAATGATATGATATGGTAAAGGGATAAAATATGTGACCTCATGGGGAATCATTACAAAATATGATATGACTATGTGGACATATGGTTTTTCTTATGGCCTGTAAATTATCATAAATAATCCATAATAGTTTTTTTACTGGAAGAAGTAATCCAATGAAGTATTTAAAAATGTTATTATTTTGGAAACAAATTTATAAATAATATATAGTTATTAACGATATGTACAAAATACATCAATACATTGAAACCCTTTTTTATAAGTCTTAATATTATCAAATTATTATTAAATAAAATGTTTCTAAAGAGATTTATAGTTTTCAAATAAATATATTTTCAAATAATTTTAAAACCTCTTCATGGGAAAATTAAATCTCACACTATATTTTATAATATGTTTTATTTGTTTGGAATAATTCAAGATGAGTTTTTATAAAACAACAATCAAATCCTAATTCAGAGAAATATTATAAATTTAGATGGGATCACATGTGAAGAAAACGATCTAAATATTTATATGTTTTAGAAGTTGTAATGTTTTTTATAATTCAATAACACACAGATCAGAAATGGTCCTAGAATTGAAAATTCACTTTGTATTTTCCATTTTCCTTTTATTAAAAAAAATACATGACCTTTTTTAGTACTTAAAATAGAATTTCTGGTTCAAGGTCATTATATTTAAATACCAATAAATGAAATTTATAAAATATATATATTATTATTAAATTGGATGAATTATTATGATAGGAAGTAAGATCTATTGATGAATAATGAAATACATCTTTTTTGCGGGGTTGTAGTCTACATGTACGCGCAAAATATGGTTACATTTTCCATTATATTGATAGGATGATGAAAAAGGGTAAAAAATTAAACATAATAAATTTAATAAATATTAGAGATAAAAATTATATTATATTAAAAATTTTAATAACCATATTAAGGAAGTAAATGAAGAAATAAAACCAAGTCACTTGGTTATTAACTATAAAAAAATTTTAGACAGCCTCCTTAAGATTATTCTGAAATCCTTCCTAGTATGGTATTCTGATAAAAAAATTTCTATTTTGAATTTTGTGAGGGATGTTATAAATATAATATTTGAGGGATTTTATTACATATGTTGCACGTTATTTTTAAAGAATATATGAGAGCTTGTTTCCTTTTTAGATGTGATGGAGATGACCTACATGGTATTTTTCTAATGATTAAAATATTTAAATATCATTCTCATACCAAATGGATCACAAATGAATCATACATTAATATTTTAAGATATGTGGTCTAAATATGAATATAAAAGAGTATTTATAAATTTATGTTTTTTCATTCTATTCGCCTCTTATAATTTTAGTTTTAAACATTTTTACATGTTTAACATCTGACCATGGTAAATTATTTTTTATGACATTTACTATTCAAAATACAGAAAAATAAAAGTTTAATCACTACCAAATTTGAATATTCAGATTCCAAATATGGATTTCATTTTATCTAATTAATATTAATTGTGTGTCATAATTTAGATTTAAAATTAGGAGATGTAATGAAATAAAATTTTGTTTTCCCAAAAAGTGCCTTTTTATATATAGAAATTTACTTAATTAAAAATAGAATAAAATATTTATTTCAATGAAATTGATTGAATTATATATAATAGAAAAAATCTAATGAAAATATTTAAATATTTCTAAAATAAAATTAGACTACGTAAATACATTAAAAGAAACGATAATTTTCTTAAAAATCATTATTTTCTAAATTTCACCCAAAAATCAGCTCTTTTAGAAAATTCACAAAAACTCACTCAATTATAATATTGAATTTTATTAAATATTTTGGAAATGAAAATTTTATATTTTAAATTATTAAATTTAGATAATAATCATTTTAAATTAAACCAATCAACACTTGTAATCAAATTTTGTATGAATAAAACTATTTCATTTTTTATTCAAAAATTATATTATATCTTAGAGTGAATATAAATTTATAATGTATAATTCATGAGTATTTGTATCTAATTAAATTTATCTATTATTACAAATACTTTTTTTGTTAGATTTACCTACTCTACGAATAGTCCAGGAATTTCTTCCATTATTAGTAGATGTTTCCCCACCACAAGAAAGAAATAAAACCATTTCACCTACCATAATTTGGTTCAAGACCCAGTTAACTATCCAATATATCTAAGAATCCATCCAAGGATACATATGTATGATACCATGGCCCAAGAACTACATACGTTCTTAAATCAACCTCATTCGAATCTTCTCCTCTTGGATATGTATTCATCAAGGGATCTCATTTACTCATAGTGTAAAATAACACTTGTTCAAAGAATATTAGGCCTAACACCATAAAATATTATTATTTTGGTACATATTTGTTTTTATTTACAATACAAAACCCTATGTAGTAAGTAAATAATTCACATTGGACATAAAAAATATAAAATTTTATCCTACTGTTAACCTAACTCGTTTACAGCGTTAACCCCTCAATGACCTCTAAACAACATTGAACATGAACATCAAGATTATTCCAAGATCTCAAGCTTCTATATCATGGCAATAATCACATATAAATAATTACAATTCATTATAAAGAATAATTAAATTTAAACAATTGTTAAATAATCAATAAGACAAAACCAAATGTATTCACCACATAAAAACCACACAAAATTTTATGGGATTTTGCTCATAGTACCTCCATATAGGAATGATGTGAAATAACCTCATCATCCTAAGATCATTTCCCATTGATCTAGTAAAATCATTTCTAAATTCTCATCCACAAGGACACTAAAGTCTCTATTTATCACAAGGAAACAAAAATTAAAGGCTTTGTATAAATAATATACCTCAAATAAACGTCCAAACACAGTAAAATCACCCAGTTACATGGAGGAACAAAGGATTGACAGGTATGGGTACGATAAGAAAAAATATTTTACACCTAATGAATCTATCACAGAAATACCTAGTTGATAATGATAGATTGTTTCTTGGTATTCCTCTACAAAAACATTCACCCAACAACCACTCATGGTATGAACATGGGAGGTTATAATGTGACGATCCCCAACATGACCTAGTCAATAGGCGACCTCTAGGTAATGTAGTGACAACCTAATTAATAGAGACACTACCTAATACCCTCATGGACTATACAACATGACCTCCCCAATCCAGTGACTCTAATAGAAGTGTAATTTAACAATTGGGTGATTTGCCTTCATCATACATTGAGGAGGATGAACCCTCTAGGATCCAAATGTGACACAACCAAGACAATGGAACCTTCCATCATCGCAAGAAAAATTTATGTGACCGGCCTACATCATGAAAAAAATAGTTACATTAGATTAAATTTTCATGTATTGTCCACCCATACATTCTCTATCATACACCAAGGAACTAAAAACAAATATTGGGACATAATAAAAATCCAAAATAGTTCTATGAGTGTAATCTGATCCTCAAATATTAGATCCAGGTCATGCTTCATGAAATGAACAATGCCCCCTGGAGAAAATTTAAATTTCATCTAAAAAAATTCCACAGAATTGGAATGTCGTTAAAAACACTGCCCCATAAGGCTTCTTATCCTTTTAAATTATTTAATAGTCCTTTTTCATAACTATTGACCCACTCTAATATTCAATTCACAATTATCCCACTACATGCCATCTATAAATACCTAACATAGTTCCATAGTGAAACTTAAATAACCATGATTTGATACACAAGATTTACTCTTAAACCACTTCTCTAAAACTAGGTCTACCTTAAATGATTCCCAATATTACTTTGAAATAATTCCATCCTAGTACATCTAATTCAATATAAACCCCCCCCCCCATTCCCTAGGTAGTTTATATTCTCTAAAAACCGATAACTTCATGTAGTGATGAACAAGTACATCACCAACCAAATCATGATTCCATAACTCTCAAAAAATCATGAAATCATCTGAACACCAACACTAAAGTATGACACTGACTCTAATTATAATTTCACACTCAGTTCCCAAACGAACCTCACCTGTGATAAAACCTTATCGTGATCACCATCACATCTATGATACTCACGCTAACATAATATAGGCTCTACCCTATTTCTGATTCCAAAATCACCTCAATCCTATAACACATATAAATTCAAAATGAATTATTTCCCTAATGTTATTAAATTATCATATCCATCCCTAAACTGGAATTCTGATTAAACTCAAATCATCTACCAATCATCCTCACATCACCTATGACACCTATGACATGAAGGATACTACACAATGAATAATTTTATGATCCCAAATCTAAAAAAATTCATCATAATATACATAATAAACCTAATCATTGATATCTTTGTTTCGTGCGATGTATAAAACCAAACACAATGGCCAAACCTAATCATCTAGCTCATATATAATAACCAATATAAAATGAAAACCATTACTTGACTTCATCATACTAGGAAAATCAAAAGAAAATCCCCCAATACACAACTATAATGAGGATCACACATTGTAATAACCAACAATATTCACCTAATCATATAGATTCCTTATAAATCTAATATATCCAAACATACACAAAATAATAGCATTACATCTGTGATTATGTTCCTATTTCATGATCTCGCATCCTAATAAAACCTTGATTGGTTTACCATAAACCAAAAAAGATCTAGCTATCATGGTACAGTGATCCACCACCAATTTAATATATCAGCACAAGGTTATTTCTTCTCATAAAATCCAAAATGATTGGCCTCGAAACCTATAAGTGCCCAAGAAAAATAGCTTGTCACATCACTATAAGTGTTACCCCTAAATTACAACCAACACAACATTATAGATACCACTACACCCATCGGGTTCTCTCAAAACCTGAAAAATTATGAAGACCTCATACCTGATCTATTGCACTAATCCATAAATTGATCATGAACCACATGTAATCATCTTTTTCATTCCATCATGTACTAAGTATTTTTCCCTTAACAACCTCTTAAATAGAACCATTTGATTCCCCAAGAATCTTCCCTTATATTTTCTCACACACCATCATACATGATCTCAATATTACCCATGAGTTTCATTTTTTTGAGAAACTAAATGAAATAAAAATGCGCATACCCCCATATGTCGCATTACATAAAAACATGGTAAATGATCCAAAACCATTGACAATGCTTCCCACATTTCATTTAAATTTAATAATACGAACCATTAGTGTTTCCATAAAATATTTGAAGTATTACACTCATTCCCATTCATATATCATGACTACCACCCTCAGGGTATTATTATAAACCAATTAGTTTCATCCTATGCTCCCCCATACTATATCCAACCGTCAAGGACCACTACTAATTATTTAGTGAAAACAAAACTTCAGATCCTCTAGGTTAGGAATCTTATCAATCATTACCTATGAAAGAACCAACAATACCCAAAAAACTCTATGTTCCCAACATCACATGACTATGTTTTCCACATACATTTCAATAGCCCTCTCCATATATCCTCATCAACAAGGAAACTCGTATGCATCCCAAAATTACATAGGAATGACTCAACTCATTTGGACATAAATTATTTATCCAATGCACAGTGTAACCCATTAAGTGTGACTAAAAATACCTTGGATGATTAGATTGTAGACATTATAACAACACATGATTTTTTGGTAAATATCTACTTTATTAAATTCAATTCATTTGATATATTATGTTTCATGAACCATCGAGTTTAAATGAATCATACTAAACAAGTCAATGGTAAATTGAATTCTAGAATAGTAATATGGCCATTTGGAATACTAATATGGAAAATAGAATACTAATATTACCCATGAATGTATAAATAAAATTTATGCATCATATAAATTAAAATATGATATAACTCTATCATATTTTAATTTAATAATTGTTTTAAAATTTAAAAATAATGTGTCTGCATTTTTTATAAAAAAATAAATGTTTATTTTAAAATTTAAATTTATTATAATGATTTAAAATAAAATTAATTTCCATTGAATATATTCATAAATTAATATTTTTTAATTTATTATTATAAGAAAATTTTATGAGATAATAATTAATTTTTCAATGTGTGATAAAATCAGTTATAATTTTAAAATAAAAATTTTTCAATTAAATAAATATTTAATTAAAAATTTATTCGGTTATATTTAGAAAAAATATTTAAAAAATAGAGTCTAATTTTTAATTATACACCTCAAATAATATTTTCATGATTATTTCAGATTTTTCTGAAATAGTAGAATTGTTGATGAATTTTGAAAGATGGTAATTTTTAGCTTTTAAAATTTGTAGATGAATACATGAAATATAAAATAATTCATTATGTATAAAACCATTATTTATAAGTGTCATGAAATAGTTACAAATTTATTCATAATATTCATCAATATTTGTATTCTTGTGCCAAATTAATAAACTAATGAAAATAAAAAAAACACCCCTCACCTCACCTATAAATAGCATCCCAAACTACCAATTCATGTCACACATTCTAAAAATTCATGTTTCTCGATGTTATAACCAAACCATATACCAATCCAAAACCCATTTCCTAAGTGCTTCTTGTCACAGAAATAGTCCAAAACCTATTTCCATGAGGAGGTTTTCAAGGACATGACTTCAAGAGTTAAAATCCCCTTTCATTTTATTTTAATTTTAATAATTTCTTTTATTTTTTTATTATCTCCTCACCATAAATAATCCTAGTGGGATGATAAATATATTTACATACATATATCTATCTATATATACTTGAATAATTTTACTTTTTTGGGTAAATCCATCATCATACACATCTTTTCTCCCTTAAAAAAATGAAAACATCATTCATGATGTGTCGATTTATCACCGGCATGGAAGATGTGATTTTATTTTCCTTTATATCCATCAAGGATAGTAATAAATGAAATATTATGAATAAATAATATTTTATTATACTTATTATATGATATGTAATATTCTATAACCAATATATATACATAATTTGATATCAAGGTAAATAAGCCATGATGGTTTTAAAACGAACAAAAATAAATAAAATCAATTTCATTAACGTTTTATCTAATGAATAATCCTAATACGTAGAATTAAAAATACATATATGATCATTTAAAATAATATAAGATTATTAACTAAAAATAATTTAAATTCTACATAATTATTCCCGTTTTACGTGATCCTTTATACAAGTATACAAGTACAACAATCATGGAAACGAAGGAAACGAACACTCTCATATGGTGAAATTGAATCTTACAACTCAAAAAATAGAAATAATTGAATATAAAAAATATAATTAATGAAATATATGTTCAATAGGATATAGATTAGATAATTATTGAATCAAATTTCATTATTCCGAATATTACGTACATGTGAAGAACACTTTAAGACATATGGAAGGGGATTCTCTCTCAAACCCCATTTTTCCTTTAGGTTATTCTTTCTCTATTCATACACCTATGTAATTACTAATTCCTCATATTTTATCCTCCTATGTTCTTTGATTTTATTCCATACATATTAAACTGTCCTAGTAATTCTTTATTTTATGGGAAATACATGTTTTATAAGGATCCCTTTTTTAATTCATTATTATAAGAATACCCAATTAATTAGAACTTCACAATTACATACCCTTTTTCAATTTAAATCCATAATCATTCGAAATGAATCAATATTTTTATAAAATCAAACATTTTTCATTAGAAATATCTTCATTAATTTTTTATTTTTGGTATAAAACTATGGTTTCAGAATTTTTAATACTCTTTTATATTATCCGTTAAATATCACTAAAGTGGATCATTTATAATGTTTCTTAAACACTATTTTAATAGGTTGTAACTTGAATTAGACAACATTTATCATGATATATGCCAATTTTACCTTATTAATGACCATGTGTGATTTAAATCTGTTCATTAATTGATAAAATTATTACATTCTCTTTGGATATTCTTTATTCGACAATTATTCCTCCTTTGTGGAGTATATATAAATTCCCTTCTATCTATAATCACCATTCATTTAATATTTAAACAAATATACATATTTTGTGTACCATGGATATGATTATTCCCTTATCCATATATCATTTTACATGTGGTGATTATTTTTGATATTGTTGATGAATCCATATCCTCTATTAAATATAAATAGTATCATAAGTCTTATTGTCCATGGATTAAATATGTTTATAATTAATGATTTGGAAATTAACTTATGTGTGGGATCAATAATAGATAACACATTGATGAATTGATAGGTCTCATGAGAAAAAAATATCCGGTAAAAAATGCTTCTTATTTGTTTTCATGAAGAATCAGGCGAGTTTCTACACACATACTTAAACAGTTATAATAATATAACGGTTCTTGTTTCAAATAAAATACATCCAATAAATAATTATTTTATTCATTGAGTATTCAATTATTACTTTCCATGATGTTTTCACTATAAATAAATCTAATAATGCATTTTCATTCTCATTTTTTTGATGGAACATGTTTTTCTATTCTCTGCTAGGACATAATTATTATTAATTATTGAAATAGATTCACTTATTATTGATTAATGTTTCTATTACAAATCATTTGACCTCGCCCTTTTATGGGTTTCCATCCCTAGGTAATGAAGATAAAATATTAGAATAAGGGTCAAGGAAGTAGATTATTTTACATCGGTTTGTTCTATGTTAAATTACAAATGAGATAATGTGGTCATGTATGTATCTAGTTATTCAAGACAACTAAACATATTCATACTTGGTGATGTAATCTCTTATATCAATTCTATTATAAAACAATAAACACCGAATATGGGCTATTGGGGTCTGGTTTTTTTCAATTAGTGTTAGTTCTAGTTCAATAGAAACCGTAATAACAAGATGTTAAATGAACATGAGAATTATAATTATTCTTTATATTGAATTTTTTGATTAATACTCATAATTAATATGAGAAAACATAGTGTGTTCTATTAGATAGTGATGGAATCTATTGGATGGAAGGGAGTCAATACCCAAAGACATTGTGGGGATTTTCCTTCTTTGAAATCCCAAACAGTTAGTGTTCGATCATAGAATATCATGAACATACTAGAATAAATCCCTCATGTTATAGTGAATAACCATAATAAACCTTTATTGGATCATTTAATTTGGAAAAATCTACAAGGTATTAGTGGGATTACGTATCCAATGGTAGTTGAGTAGTGGATCAAGTCCCTTTAAATGATATTTACATAGTTTAGTGGGTTACTATTGTCATTTTATTTATACTTTTACAGGATTTGATAACTCGTTAACCAAGATAACACATAAAGGGGTTATTTTAATGTGGAAAAAAATGTGTTAAATATATGATGAATTTATTATATGATTTTTCCAGGACCCAATTTTCACTTTACCATTACTACATGATGGTTTTTTAATATATAGTTATCCATCGAAAAATGTACTGGGTTAACTCATTATAAAAAATGATAAATTAATGTCATATAAATCGAGGTAGTTGAATATTCATGTATAGAATTAGTCAACTCAGGATCTTCAGTGAGAATCCATAATTTTTTCTCTGATTACCTGGAGAAACTATCTCTAATGTGAATGATATAATATATATAAGGATTGGTGGTGTTTGAAATACATATTTACATAAAAATGAAATCAACTTGTGTGAAAGACAATTTCTTGAGTTACTAAAATACTATGTATCCCTAATACAATACCACCTTGGAAAAGAAAATATGTTTGAAGATGAATTAATATGGATATATGATTGAATTATAAATAAAATGAGGATTAAGAAATATCCTATGATTATTTATTTAGTTAAGGTGGATGTGGGAGTTATTAAGTATGATGATAAATAATTACATTATTAAATTATTTCAAACCCATCCTCAATAGAGATGAATTTTTTTTTCAATTTGATGATGAGATTTTTCAAAAGAAGAATAAGGATTTTAAGGATGAATGTCTAGAAAACTTTGTGTGGGATGATGTAATGACATATTTTTGAAATATGTTCCATGTTCCATCATTACATGATCTAAAAAAGGAACATTTACATGATGTTCAAAGCTCACATTTCTCTATACGCCATGGATGTACCATGATATATCGTGAACTGAAGGAATCTTTTAATGAGATAATATGAAGTGTGAAATTGTTAACTATGGGTGGATTTGTATTTTTTTATAAAAATTGATGGCGAAGAGACATCATCTTAGAGGATTCATAAAACCTCAGCCAATTCCTATGTGGATGTTGGATGACATATCAATGGACATCATCAATGGATTACTATGTCCCTTAGAGGTACTGATATTCTATTAGTAATTTTTGATCGGCTTACAAAATCACCACATTTTCTTTCTATAAGATAAAATTTAACTCTTGATAACCTAGTATGAATCTATATTAATGATGTTACATGACTTATTTTTGCAACTATATCAATTGTTTATGATCAAGATCCTTGTTTTTCTTTAATATTCGGGAAGAGTCTTTAGAAAACATTTGATACCATACTTCATTTGAGTTCTGATAATCACCCTCAAACCAACAGACAGTCTGAAAGGACTATTGATACATTAGCAAACATATTAAGAACTTCTCACTTGACATTCTTATATGGGATGAATATTAAACATTGATATGGTTTTCCTATAATAATAATTTCTATTCTAGTATTCAAATGTCTCTATATGATGATGTTTATGGAAAGAGATACCGTACTCCAACATGTTAGGAGATATTGGTGAGAGGAAACATATAATCCTAGAAATTATTGAAGAGATAATGTCAAAGTTAAATGTAATTCAATAAAATTTTAATGTATCTCAATGTTGGGAAAAAATATGATTGGAACTAGATAAATGATTTGGAATTTCAAGTGGGAGATCATGGAATTCTAAAGTATCTCCATGGAACTGTGTCTTAAGGTTCTATATAGATGGTAATCTAAGTCCCTAGTACATCATACCATTTGTAATTATAGAATGAATTGGAGCTATATATTACTAATAAATAATTCTACCATGTATCTTCAATGAACATGATGTGTTCCACATAACATTTTAAATGAATTACATGAAAGACCCAACACATGTAATCGTCTATGAAAAAAAGAACTGGAACATAATTTTCATACTGCGAAGATCCCATCCAGATTAATGACACTATATAGAATTTATTGTGAAATTTTATGGCTTGATTGGAAAATTTTATTTCTAGTAACCATAAAATGGATGAGGCAACATGGGAATATAAGGATTTTATGAGGAAGAACCACCCACGTCCATTTATAAAGAAATATTCCTGAATTTTTTTTGAATAATATTTATGGAGGAGGGAAGAATATAACACCCCAAGATATTTTTATATTTATATTCATAAATAAATTCAATTCATTCGATATCTTTTGTCGAACAAAACAATGATATTTAATGAACAATGATAAACCATTTATTAGCAACACGACCGTTGAAATTGAAATATGAAAATTTGGAATATTAATATGTAAAATATAACTATAACCTAATGCATGAATGTATTAATAAAATTTGGGAATTTTATAAATGAAAATATGATATAATTATATAATATTAAATTTATATAAATGTTTTAAAAAATATTAATTAAGTATTTTCTTTTTTTAAAACATTAATTTTTATTTAAAAGTTGATAATTAATATGATTTTTTAAAAATAAAATTCACTTTCATAAAATATATTCCTAAATTATTAATTTTTTCTTATTATTATAAGATAATTTAATGAAATTTTAATTAATTGAACAATTTTTTATATAATCAGTTATAATTTTAAAATTTTTATTTTTGAAAAAAATAATAATTTTTGTTGAAGAGTAAATATCACATATTTTGAAACTTATTTCAATTAAATAGAGTTTCCTTTTTAATTATACATGTTAAAAATGGATAAGGTTATTTTTTTGGGATTTTTTCTGAAATTGTTGAATTTGTTTATGAATACTGAAATACTGTAATTTACGGTATTTTCCCTTAAAAAAATTGAATTAAAACAACAAGAATGAAGTAAAAACCATTAATTAGAAATCACACTAACTATTTACTATTTTTATTCACACAATTAATCACTATTGATTGCCTGGACCCAAAATAATAAACTAATGTATAAAAGAATCAGATACCCCCTATCCTCCCCAATAAATACCACCGGTAACCACCAAATATCCTCACAAATTATAAACAATGATGCATATATAATTTATACCAATAAATTTTCCCAAAACCCTAAACCTAATCAAATATATTCCATTCTCAACAAAAGAACAATCCCGATTTCCCCAAGAAGGATCTCAATAAGATGAATTCAATAGTGAAAATCTTCATTCAATTTCTTCTAATTTTGTATCAATTTAATTTCCCTTATCATTATAACCTAAACCCCAAAACTGTTACAAATAAAATAATAACTCTACTATCTTATATAAACTATAATTATATTTGTTATTATAATATCCTTCATCAATCACATTCCCTTATCCATTTTATTCTGAAAATTAAAACATCATCTGTGACGTGTCGATTTATAGCCACCATTGATGATGTGTTTTCATCATCTATTATTACATTTGATCTGAGTAATAAATCAATTATTGTAGATAAATAATTTTTAATTATAAATATTATATGTTATTTTATGTTATGGTTCCAATATATAGTTATGATGTTATATAAAATTATATAAGTTCATATGGTCTTAAAACCCAACAAAATATTAATTCATTTCCATCAATGTTTAATCAAATGAATCATCATAATATGTAAAAATTATTATATATAAGAAACATTAAACTACAGAATGTTTATTAAAAAGATATATTTTTATTAATAGTTAATTATTCTACTTTACATGATCAATCAAACATTTTTACAAGAAAAACAATCATGAAATCAAAGGAAAAATACACTCCAGAATAAAAAAATTGAATATCATAACTCGGTTAAATGGCCATATATGAACATTATAAAATTTTAATAAATAAAATAAATGATTTATCTGTTCATAGTTCAATTATTATAATAATATAATTTTATTATCTTGGACATTAAGTGAAAGGGCATAACACTTTCAGACATAAGGTAAGGGATTCTCTCTGAACCCCCATTTTTCTATCTGGTTATGCATTCTCTCCCCTTAGCCAAACATAATTATTAATTAATCTTATATACTAATCTATTATTATTCATGTATGTTACCAAAATATTAACCTATCTCAATTATTATTTATTTTATGGGAAATACATGTTTTATAACATTCCGTTTTTAATTCAGTCCTATAAGAAAAACTAATTAATGGGATCATCCCAATTTTATACCCATTTTCAAGCACCACCAATAATATTTTTTAATAGAACAATATTTTTATAATATCACACTTTTTATCATTACAAACTACCTTTGTTAATTTCTGTTTTTTGACAAACAATTATGGTTATGTCTGTTTTAAAGTCTATTTAATATTTCCCCAAAATCCACAAAAAAGTGGATTGTTTCTAATGATTCTTAAAAACTATTTTTACATGTTTGGACCACATTTAGAAAACAATTATCAATAAATATGTATATTTTCCCTTATTAATTTCTATTTATGATTTAAATCCATTCAATAATGGATACAATTATGATATTTCCCTTGTTTATTCCTTATAAACCACTTATGCATTATGTGTGGTGTATATATACTTCCCTTCTTATTTATGTCCATAATTCAATTATGATTTTATTAAATGAACATATTTCATGTATCATGTATATGATCAAGGTATAATACATATATTATTTTTATATATGGTTTTTATTTTTAATTTTTTCGATGAATCCCTATCCTCTACTCAATACAGATATTTTGATAAGTCAAATGTTTCTTTAATAAAATATTTGTATGATGAATTATTTGTAAATGCAGTGATTGGTGTGGCATAGATATAAATAGGCCATCGATGAATTAACATGTATGTTGAGACAAGATAATTGGAAACTAACCCTTCCTATTTATTTTAAAGTAGAATCTGCCCAGTTTCTACCTAGAAACATTATCTATCATGACGGTATAATTGTTCCTGTTCCAGACACATGTCGTCTAATAATTAACCATTTTTATTATTAATTATTCAATTATTATTTACTCTATATTTTTTACTATGAAAAAATATATGGTTGCATATTATTTTTTATTTTATTGATATTATGTGTTTTTCAATTATTTACCTTTCTATAATGATTATGTCTTGTTTAATTTTCTTCACTTATAATTGATTCATGTAACCCTTATTGAGAATTTTAGGTCCCCCTATTATTTTTTTAACTTCCCTAGGTTATAAATATGTAATATTAGAATAAGTATCATGGTATTTGGTTATACTTCCTTTTTATGTTCTATGTTTAATTACCAATGTTATAAGGGAACCATGTTTGTATCATGTTTTTCAAAACATATATACTGTAAGAACGCGTTTCTTATTTTGAGTTACGGGTTTCTTCTTTTCTCTTTCACTTTAGTGTTTTTGAGAAAATAAGGAAAATGGGGAAAAATCCGAAATTTTGGGACTATACGTCGTGTACTATTCCACACGTCGTGTACTTTGGCCATGTGGGATGAGTACACAGGGTTTGTAGACATGTCGATGACGAAGGGTGTAAAATCCAACTACATGTCGTGTAGTTAATATTTACACTCCATGTAGTCAGTTGGCAGGCAAATAGTAAGGCAGTGGAAGCAGCTTCCAGGTGCGCAACAGTACACACCGTGTAATCAGGAATACACGCCATGTACTCATGTCGACAGATGAACAGTGTAGCAGTGCCCCCAAAGAAATAGTTAAATGACAAAATTACACGGCATGTAGTCAATAGTACACGCCATGTAGTTTGTTTTTTTCACTTCAAATGGGAAGTAGCCAACCATGTTCACAAGATTGTCTTAGAACCAGAGGGAGGCTCGGGAGGGACGACCAGATCTTCAAGGAGCTCCAAATCGAGTACCGGGAATCTTTTTTCTACACCATTTATCACCCTGGAACTGCACAGGTATGCCCTCTAATCTCCTAAATCCATTTTTTCCAGTTCTTCCTCTATGGGAATTTATTTAGGTTTGAATGAGGTTTTCTTTCACCTCAGATGTACGTTGTTCTTGAATGATTCGAGGATCGTCGTTCGGGTATACCGTTCATGGGTGCTAAAGGTAGGTGGCCTGGTGTTTAATTTCCAAATGTTGTGCATTTGTGTGAATCGTTGTGCCACGAACCCATGTTGGGGTGTCGTGTGGCTGAGGCCTTAGCTGTTTTAAATACCTAGAATTGTATAGGTAATTAAATGTGATAATAACATGTTGTTTGGGATCACTGCTTGGATCTAGGACCAGCCCGGGGGGTGCATTCCTCTGTTTAGCCATTTGGCCAGGATACCCGAGGGTATGCCATTGTAAAATTTTTGTGAAATTTCCTTGAGAGGAATTGTAAGTGAATTGTTTATTTACATATTGGGAATGGCCCAGTTACTTGCGCATGAGGGCAGTGTACTATTAGCCTAAAGGCAGTTTACTATTTAGCCTAAGGGCAGTGTTATATTCTGCCTGAGGGAAACTTCTTCTATGCCTGTGGGCAGTAGATTCTGTGCCTAAGGGCGACACATCGAATGCCTAAGGGAAATACTCGATATCCTGAGGGCATGCTTGAGGGCATGGTTTTACTATATTAGCTTGAGGGAAATATACTTATTGGCCTGAGGGCATGGTTCTGCTGAGAATAAAATGTTATTAATTTAAATGTAAAAATGAATAATAAAATTGCAATATAACTGGTAAAGTTAGTTACTTTTGAGTAGTGCTTAGTTTATTACATTTTACAACTCCACACTTTTGTTGCATGTTTATAGACAGTTGGGAACGAGCCTTTTGTGGGTGCCTACATGGATTCATTTCTCACACCATGTTTGGGTCATGTCTTCGGCCCAAACAGGTTACATTTCTACAGGTATGGATAAGGGAAAGGGTCCCTATACAGGTACTTGATTGCTGCTGAGGAGTATGGGAGCATGGGACCAGGCTTAGACTCATGATGCTACCAGTTGTTTTGTTTTGTTTTGTTGTACTCTGTATTGTACTATAATTTCTTGTTGTGTAACATGTTCTAGCTGTTTTCATAGAACTTGAGACATGTTGCATCATTACCAATATAACTATTGGTTATCTTTTACTATAGTTGTTTATTAATTGTGTATGGTTATTTTATTTCGCTGTTGTTTTATGTTGTATATTTTATTCCGCAACACTAAACTTGAAAAATGAGGGCATAGTTTCCCCACTATCAGACCTGGGCCCTCACTGCTAGTCTGCAGCCTCTAGCGTTTGGGGAAATGCACTTGAGATCATGTGGAGAACCGGGTTTGGGGCACCCGTTGAGTGGGACCCGGGCCCGGGATGTTACAAAGTGGTATCAAAGGAGTTCTTTCCTTTTACTTACTATTTGGAGATGTAGTCAGGGATATGACAAAAATGGTTGTTGGTAATAAGCTATGCCCGGGAGTAGCTAACTCGTGTACAAGGAAAATCCAATCCACCACAGTTATTAAAATTTTTCTAATCATACAAATATTACAGTTGATTTTATTTTCACAATTGGGTGATGCATTTATGATTGTGTTGTTTATATCTTATCCATGGGTTCTATTTAGTTGCAACCCGATTAGATGAGGGTATTCAACGTCATTCATCATTTAGGCACATGCTAGAAATCACATGCCATGCATAGTTCTATGCCATGTAGGTGCATTAGAAATTTCATGTTGTTGTGATAGTTGTTGTTCTAGAAAAGAATGTTGTTATGATACCTACTTGATAAATACCTGCAATGTGATAGGGTATTTTTGTGTGAGCTGATTTATAAAATGAACGCCAAACTATGGTTTTTGTGGCGTATGGGCCCTCAATGACCAGAATTTGGTGGATCATTGACTTTTTTATCTTGTTATAACACATATAAGATTCCAAACTTTGATTCATGGGGAGTATGGGCCCTCACGGATCGGAATATGGCACTTATGTGTTGTTTTCAGCATTTTATCTGGGCTCCGTATTAGTTTCTTAGACATTTGGTATGGAAAACCCTGTGTACACACCGTGTAGTTATATAGACACATGCCGTGTGTTTTTCTGTTCGGGAATAAAGGAAAAATTTTATGTACACACCGTGTACCCTCAGTAAACGACTTGTAGTATCTTCCCGTGTCAAAGGTCGCGTGGGCAGGGATATGGGGAAAGGGAAATGCATGGGGAGAACACACTGTGTACCGGTAGTACACGTCGTGTAGTGTTGTCCCGGATTTTGCCCGTGTAACCAAGAACATAGACAGATGAGACCTTAAGACATACATGCCATGTCCACTGTGGAACACGTCGTGAAGGGTGATTCTTGTATTCGACCATGTCACTAACAACATGGGTCGACAGAGCTCGTCCAGTACACGATGTGTGCCTGATAAACATGTCATGTAGTCTTGTCCGAGGACAGGCCGTGTGGAGTTATCCATGTGGGTGGGGAAAGGGGGTGGTGTACACTCTGTGTGCAGGTGTAACATGCCGTGTAGCAGTAACCGAGTAGTTGGTCGTGTCACAAATGACACGAGTAGTTGGAATGTTACACCATACACGCCCTTTCGATGATATACACGCTGTGTAGTATTGTTTAATGGGATCCGTGTGGCTTAGCCATGTAGAAGGACCCGATTAGTGGAAGAGAAGTCATGTATATGTTGTGTAGTCAGTATACATGCCGTGTAGTCTTGTTTTTCAAATCTTGAAATGACTTCTTCCTCCTGTTCCCCTTTTGGTCCCGTCGTTTTCAATGTTTGATAATCTGGATCTATGGTGTGCATTTGACCTTTTAGAGTCATGCAGCCGAGACGACCACACATTGTTTGCAAGGAGAGCAGCAACAATTATACTCTAGAGATGGTGGGCTATAGGCTACCAGTGGATCCTCCAGCAGAGCCAGATGCGGCGCCAGCCAGGCGCGGATGCGCAGTTCCATGAAGGCTTCATGCTGTTCATGCAAACCTTTTAGGGAGCACTGCCGGCTGCCACATCTATGGCATAGCTGACTTGTGTCTTCCAGCAGTAGCATCTGCCTACCTTTTTAGGGGATGGCGGGCCACAGACTATGGATTCTTGGTTGGGGTCTATGCAGACTATTTTGGAGCATTTTGAGATTCCTCCAGGGAGGAGGGTCAAGATCGCAATGTATATGCTACATGATTCATCCAAGACGTGGTGGGATGTCACCACCCAATCAGAGCATCACAGAGACATGGCGTGGGAAGATTTTCAGGCAGTCTTCTATGACTTATTCTTTCCAAAGACCCTGAGGGTAGATAGAGATCGAGAGTTCATGAACCTGTAGTAGGGTGCTATGTCGGTGATGGATTATTCTTCTCGTTTCACCGAGCATCAGCATTTTTCACCTGTTCCGGTGTGTGATGAGACGTTGAGGTCTATACGCTTTGAGGATGGTCTTCGATATGACATCCGATCACTAGTGAATATTTTCAGGTTCCCTACAGAACATGTTATTGTGTACAAGGTTCTAATTACATAGAGGAACCTTTGGGAGGCTAGTGGTTCAGGCCAGGGCGGTTTAGCACCAGTTTATGGTACTATTTCTACTAGCAAGAGGAAGAGACAGATGGACTTCTCTCAGGGTGGCAGTACTAGCAAGACGATTTCCCCAGGTGGCCTCGCCAGGTGCTACCAGTGTGGTAAAAAGGGGCACATGAGATCACAGTGACTACGTGACCCAGTGGAGTGCCGAGATTGCGGAAAGATGGGTCATCTGCAGTGCTTTTGTAGGGCGTTTCCACCAGTGGCTAGGGAGAGGGATTCTGAGCAGACTCCACCTACGGGAGCAGGACCAGCATCTTCATACAAATCGGGAAATTGGAATATGTCAGGGTATGTAGGCATAGATGGTGGTTGTGTCCATGGTAGCCAGACACCATGATCTCAGGGGCAGTAGGGCGGGATAGCTCAGGGTAGCCAGGCTGTGTCTTAGGGCCACGACACTTGGCAGACTTATGCAGTGCAACAGAACCAGCAAGAGCAGGATCTTAGACCTTCTACAGCTAGAGGTACTATTCTAGTAGCTTCTGACTTATCTTCAGTACTTTTCAATATGGGTGGTACACATCGTTTCATATATGTTCCCTTTGTGGAGAGCCTTGGGATCTGTGTGTCTTCTTCTTCTGTTATTATGATGCTAGAAACTATGTTGGGAACTATAACGGCTGGTGTGCGGCAGTGCAATGAGATCCCCCTTGATCTTGGAGGGTGTAACATTCTTTGGGACCTCTATATCCTATAGATGACAGCTTATGACTTCATTCTTGGGATGGACTGGTTAGTTCCCTTTCGAGCCATTTTGGACTGCTAATGTCGCATGGTGTGTTTCACGTCACCAGAGGGCGGAGAGTTTCTATACAAGGGTGAATGAGATGTTCATGCGAGTCGAGCTGGACCAGAGCATCATGGGCGAGGTGGAGTCCCATCCCAGATTGCGATTTTATATCTGTATGATCATGGGGCTTGTAAGACATATTTCCCTCCAGTGGTTGATCATTTCATGGATTTATTTTCGGACGACATTCCAGGTCTACCTCCAGAGCGTGAGGTGTATTTCTCTATTGAGCTTGTGCCAAGAGTGGCACTGGTGTCCATTCCTCCTTATAGGATAGCCACGCCTGAGTTGTAGGATCTCAAGAGGCAGTTAGAGGAGTTACAGGGAAAGGGTTTCATCCTACCTAGTACTTCACCTTGGGGTTCTCCGGTACTTTCTGTGAAGAAGGCAGACGGTACCCTCAGACTCTGTGTGGATTATCAAAAGTTGAACCATTTGACGGTCAGAAACCGATATCCCTTGCCGAGGATTGATGTTCTTTTTAATCAACTTCGTGGAGCACGAGTGTTCTCGAATATTGACCGGAGATCAGGATACCATTAGCTGCGTGCGAGACCATCAGATATACTGCTTACAGCTTTTCAGAGCAGATATGGTTTGCACGATTACTTGTTTATGCCGTTCGGACTCACGAACGTGCCATCAATTTTTATGGCTCTGATGAATCATGTGTTCCATCCATATATGGATTCTTTTTTGGTAGTATTCGTGGATGAAATCTTGGTGTACTATCACACTCTACAATACCATGCCACCCATCTGGAGATCGTATTGAGTACACTGAGAGAGAATAAGCTATATTATAAGCACTCAAAGGGCCTCTTTTGGATGGACCAGATTCACTTCCTGGGTCATATCATCTCATAGGCAGGAGTTGCAGTAGATCTAGAGAAGGCGAGAGCAGTAGTTTCCTGGGAGCAGCATATGAACATGTTTGAGATACTGAGTTTCTTGGGGCTGGCTGGTTACTATAGTTGGTTCATACAAGACTTCTCCAGCTCAGAAGCGCCGTTGAAGAGTTTGACTAAGAAGGGTTTGATTTTCATTTGGTCGGAGGCTTGCAAGACAGCCTTTGAAGACCTAAAAGGAGGGTTGACATCATCACCAATCCTGATACTTCTTGAGAAAGGTAAGATCTATACAGTTTACTATGATTCATCAGGTATTGGGCTAGGAGCAGTGTTGATGCAGGGTGATCAAGTTGTTACGTAAGGGTCTTGTCAGTTGAGGCCACATGAGAGGAATTACCGGACACATGATCTCGAGTTGGCTGCAGTTGTTCATGCGTTGCACTGTTGGAGACACTATCTCTTGGGAGATCATTTTTTGGTTTTCACCGACCCCAAAAGCCTCAAGTATATAGTTATTCAGAATTGCTTGAATCTGAGATAGCAGAGTTGGGTGGAATACCTTTAGTCCTTCTATTTTGAGCTTGCCGGTACACCTGATAAAGGTAATGCAGTAGCTGATGCACTAAGCAGGAGGACTCAGATACAGGTTGTGCAGGAGGCCAATAGTGAGTGGAAGCTCATGGCTTTATTCTATGAGATGAATTTGGAGGGGCATGACAGTCAAGGGAAGACCTATCTTTCTTCTTTAGTTGTTACCTCTACCCTCCTGGATAGAGTGAGGATGAGACAACTATCTAATTTGGAAGGCCCAGTTCTACGGGAGTCAGTGGCCAGTGAGGACCCTCCTCCTGGGTGTACGATAGGCGATTTTGAAATTCCTTGTTTCCATGGACGAGTGGGGGTCCCAGGGGGTATACGTGAGGAGTTGATGAGGGAGTTTCATGCTTCAACTTGGGCAGTTCATACCGGGGTTACCAAGATGTACCGTGACATGAGACATCAGTATTGGTGGCCGAGTATAAAGAGGGAGATAACTGGTTTTGTTACTAGACGTTCCACCTGTCATCTAGTGAAGTAAGAGCATCAGAGACCATCCGAACTGTTATAGCAGTTACCCATCCCATAGTGGAAATGGGATGATTTAAAGATGGATTTTGTGATAGGGTTTCCAAGGTCACCTCGAGGCAATGATGTCGTGTGGGTTGTTGTGGACAGAATCACGAAGGTAGCTCACTTTTTATCGATCAAGGAGATCTTCGGTGTTGACGAGCTCAAAAAGTTGTACATCTGAGAGGTCATACGTCTTCATGGGGTTCCTCGTTCTACCGTTTCAGATAGGGATTCCTATTTTACATCTCTTTTCTGGAAGAGTTTTCAAAGGGAACTGGGTACATGGGTTCTTCTGAGCACAACATACCACCCTCAGACCAATGGTCCGTAAGAGCGTACGATACCGGTGCTTGAGGACATGTTGTGTGCATGCGAACTAGACTTGGGGGGATCTTGTGAGAAGAATATACCCTTGGTAGAGTTTTCGTATAATAATAGTTTTCAGGAAACTATTGAGATGTCACCCTACGAGGATTTATATGGTAGGCTATGCTGATCACATTTGTGTTGGATAGAGGCAGGTGAGGTAGCTTTACTGGGACCGTATCTCGTGCAGGAGACTTCTCAGTAGGTCCAATAGATTCAAAAGCAAATGGATACTACGCAGTCTCATCATAACTCTTATGCTAATCGCCGTAGATGACCTTTGGAGTTCGTTGTCATGGATCAGGTCTTCTTACGTGTTTCACTGAGGTTGGGACATAGAAAGACCAGGAGACAGGGTAAACTTTCACCATGGTATGTTGGGCCATTCGAGATTCTAGAGAGATTCGGGCGGGTTGCCTATCGGTTGTAGTTACCACAGAGGTACCGAGCCATGCATGACGACTTCCATGTATCTCAGTTGCGCCACTATCATTCAGACTCATATAACGTCTTTCAGTCCGAGGAGGTTGAGATTGAAGTATATGCATCCTTTGAGGAGCATCTGATTCATATCGTTGCTAGGATCATGAAGGTTCTCCGAGTCCGGTCAGTTCCTCTCGTACATGTGCTACTGTAGCATGGCTGAGTACAGGATGAAACCTAGGAGAAGGAGACCGATGTACATGCTCAGTGGCCAGAGCTGTTATGAGCTTTATCTTTGACACCCTTGAGAGGGTAATTCGGGGACGAATTTTCTATGGGGGGATGTTTGTAAGAACCCGTTTTTATTTTGAGGTATGGGTTTCTTATTTTCTCTTTTCCTTAAGTGTTTTTGATAAAATAAGGAAAATGTAGAAAATTCCTAAATTTTGGGACTACACGCCGTGTACTATTCCACACGCTGTGTACTTTGGCCGTGTGGGATGAGTACACAGGTTGTGTAGCCATGTTGGTGACGAAGGGTGTTAAAACCGACTACATGCCGTGTAGTGGATATTTACATGCTGTGTAGTTAGTCGGCATGAAAATAGTAAGGCGGTGGAAGTAGCCGCCATCTACGTGACAGTACACGTCGTGTAATCAGGAATAAACGTCATGTACTCGTGTCGACAAATGAACAGTGCAGCGGTGCCGCCAAAGGAATAGTTAAATGTCAAAAGTACACACTGTGTAGTCAATAGCACATGCCGTGTAGTTTGTTTTTTTCACATAAAATGGGTAGTGGCCAACCCAGTTCACAGGATTGGAATAGAACTGGAGGGAGGCTCGGGAGGGACTGCCGGATCTTCGAGGAGCTTCAGATCGAGTACCAAGAATCTATTTTCTACACCATCGATCTCCCTGGAACCGCATGGGTAATCCCTCCAATATACTTAATCCGTTCTTGCCAGTTCTTCCTCTAAGGGAAGTTATTTATGTTTGAACGAGGTTTTCTTTCACCTCAGATCAACGTTGTTCTTGGAATATTCGAGGATTGTCGTTCGCGTATACCGTTCAGGGGCGTTAAAGTTAGGTGGCTTTGTGTTTAATTTCCAATTCTTGTGTGTTTGTGTGAATCGTTGTGCCACGAACCCATGTTGGGGTGTTTTGTGGCTATGGACTTAGCTGTTTTAAATACCTATAATTGTATATATAATTAAATGTGATAATAACATGCTCTTTGGGATCACTTATTGGATCCAAAACCACCTCGGGGGTGTGTTACTCTGTTTAGCCGTTTGGCCCGGATACCCGTGGGTATGCCATTGAAATAATTTTTTTGAAATTGCTTTGAGAGGAATTGTATGTCAATTTCTTATTTACATGTTGGAAATAGCCCAATTACTTGCACCTGAGGGTAGTGTTCTATTAGCCTGAGGGTAGTGTACTATTTAGCCTAAGGGAAGTGTTATATTCCGCCTGAGGGAAACTTCTTCCGTGCCTGAGGGCATTAGATTTTGTACCTTAGGGCGAAACTTCGTACGCCTGAGGGAAATACTCGATAGCCTGAGGGCAAGCTTGAGGGAATGGTTTTACTATATTAGCCTGAGGGCATGGTTCGGTTGAGCACATAATGTTATTAAATTAAATGGTTAAAAATGAATAACAAAATGGAAATATAACTGGTAAAGTTAGTTACTTTTGAGTACTACTTTGTTTATTGCATTTTTCTACTGCACACTTTTTTTGCATGTTTACAAACAGTTGGGCACGACCCTTTGGGTGCCTACGGGGATTCATTTCTCACACCATGTTTGGGTCATGTCTTCAGCCAAACAAATTACATTTCTGCAGGAATTGATAAGGGCAAGGGTCCCTATACAGTTACTTGATTGCTGCTGAGGAGTAGGGGAGCATGGGACTGGTCGTAGGCTCGCGATGCTACCAGCTGTTTTGTTTTGTTTTGTTGTACTTTGTATTGTAATATATTGTCTTGTTGTGTATCATGTTCTAGATGTTTTCTTAGAACATGAGACATGTTGTATCATTACCTATATTACTATCGGTAATCTTTTATTTCAGTTGATTATTAAATGTGTTTGTTTATTTTTTTCCGTTGTTGTTGTATGTTGTATATTTTATTACGCTGCACTACACTTGACAAATGAGGGCATAGTTTCCCCCCTATCAGACCTAGTCCCTTGCTGCTAGTCGGCAGCCTCAAGCATTTGGGGATATGCGCTTGAGGTTACGTGTCGAACCGTGTTCAGGGCACCCATTTACTGGCACCTGGGCCCGGGAAGTTACATAAACTAACCAATCCTTGGGGATGTGATCTTTTTTATATATGCCATTATAATAAATTAAACACGGAATCATGGATACTAGGGTTGGGTTATTAAATTTCAATTATCATCAAAGTCATATCCATAAGATGCATGTGTCCATACATCCGAGAAATCACATTTACATTAGCTGATTAGAATTTTATAAATAAGATAATTTCTATAATTCAATAAAAATTATCATTAAATCATTATACAACAGAATTCCATCATAAATAAATAACACACAAGAACACATATGTTTTAGAATGATACATTCAAAATATGATTCATATCAACAAGACTATTTCTAATAGTACAAGAGACAAAGAAAATATATATCTCAAATATATAAAACACATTTGAATCAATATCCTGACTATAACAATATAAATTTTGAATTGTGATACCATCACCCTCTTAACCAGGAATTCCATGTGAAAGAATGTTTGTGACGCACCAGTATGATTTATATCAAATGAATTGACCCGCTAATAAAGGAAAAATATAGCATGTCTTCAAATAGTAATAAACAATAAAATTCTATTAAATCAAATTATAATTCCCCAGCCCTCAGACTAATCAGCAGTGCCCTGATATGAGGATACAACATGACCTCAGTCATACAAACCCCTATTATAGAGGATGATAATTATAAATGGGGGACTAGAATGTACATTGGTGAGACTATTCAGTCTTACTAGAATAAAACAAAATGTAAAATTTCCAATACTAATAAGAGTACACATGAATTCCAATAAACATAAATTATGTTATAGAAGAATGTATATAGTTATAAAACATAAACATTGTCATAGAGTAGGATTATAATAGATAAAAGAAAATATGTAAAAAATAATAGGCTCTATGAACATCCACGAGCCTCTTCCTACTCAAAATATCAAATACACATGAGGGGACAATTCCCCATATTGTTCACGTCGTCTACCCTAATCATAGATAAAATATAATGACTTCCAATCGAATATGGTGCCAGTTCATGGTATGAGAATATAAATCAATACGATCTCATGGTGAATTGATAATATAAATTTTCATATATGTTTGTGTATAAATTCAAAAAATAAATAAATATATAATCATTATTATCTAGTCATCATGTGTTAAGTAGGAAAACAGGGCTTTGAAAATGATGAAAATGGTTGTTAGGTCACCAAGAATATACTAGGCCCCCACGATGCTTTACTATACCTACATAAAATCAATATTGGAATCATAACATCACTTACTAAAAAAATATCTCATACCCTAAGACTCAACATATGAATCATCAAAGAGTTTACAACTACAACCTCTTAGTAGGGCCCTATACCAGGAACCCCAATCAACCCCTCCCACTGCAAAGGTTGAAAATCCAATTCCTAACCTCTAACAACACACTAAAGGTAGGGTGAATCCTTCCAGAACTATATTTCATCAAAATCCACACTTTTAACTAAATATGGTCTGATAATTTAATCCCACATTATATCATAGACTACAGCTCACTCATGGAAGTCTGACTACAACCTTATCAGTATCAACCCCAACTCTAGTAACCTAGATCTAGTGTCTATATTATTCCATTGGTATAATGTTTATGGTATCTCGTCCCGAAGGACTGATGAGATTAGTATTATTTAAGACCAATTTACATACATAATTATCATATAATAATTGAAATATATATACCTATCCTAAATACAATCTTTCATCCTTGATATTATTCATAATATCTTTCTTCATCTCCGTGGAAAATGAAAAAAAAAGAGGTGAGATATGATTCTGATCCGGAGTTATGTACAATATAAGATATAATGAATCAATATGGATTTATCAATATGGAAAGGTAAATAATGGAAAAAATCCATTTAATCATCAATTTGATCATTGTATACATCTAGGGATAATATCATATTCAATAATCTCATAGACATTAATAAATAAATTCTTAATAGAGGAAATGAATATTATGTGACATCATGATATCATATATCATGATATGTCTACCATCAAGAAATTTTTTTCAATAATTTTTAAACTTTTATAAGGAATAGGCCAATAGTATATTTCAATATGGCTAGCCAACCCATTTGTGTGGTGTGAGCTATTGATGAATCTCGAAGGACCGTATAATTTCTAGTCCAACCAGCCAGTGTATTTCTAAATTTTTCCTCACATATTTGTTTCCAAATTCAATTCAAAAGACATATTCCATATCAATTAATATCCATATTTAGTAATGAATGTTTATTTAACAAGGTTTCCATATTACGTTAGATAACCTTTATATTAAAAATCCATGTGTAGAAATGATATAAAATTTATGAAATAACAATGTCCATCATACATAGAATATAGATATTCTAGATAAATTTAATGTCAAATGATAAATGATCACCCAAAAGGGAATATTTCAAGAGATAGTTAATGAACAAAAAATTAATCATGACATGAGAGAAGACCATCATACCCATTTATTATATAGTAAAATCAAGTCTCTAAAATAATAAATTTAAATGGAAGGGAGACATTTAAGATAATATTTCATTAAACTATTTACTTATTAAAACCACTAAGATATTTTAAAATAATATAGAGGTAATAAAACATTTATGGAAGTTGGAATTTTCACTGAATCTGTATCTGTTAAAAACACTCAATTTTTCTTTTTATAATGAAACTCTAAAATAACCCTTTTAGAATTAAATATATGAAAGATTAATTTGAAACTATGTAAAATGTCATGTATAACATAAAATAAAAATTATAAATCAATTGATAAATAAAAATTACATTTGTAAAATGATTTTGAAAAATATTATCATGGAGGGAAAATATACATGATCAAAAAGTGAAATATGATAATATTCTATTTTCAAAATATTATTTCAGGATTCAAGTGAAAATACAAGAAATGTTTTATGAAAATGTGGAAACTCCATATATGTTAATTGGATATGGAATTTTATGGTTTTTATGATAGTTATATTTTAACATTCGTTTGAGGAATATAATCGTAGTCCCAAAAAATGAGATTGTTTGATAAATTATTTACCCTTTTTTAACATTCAATTTGTTTCTTTATAAAATAATAATCATGAATTGAAAATTTAATCAACATTTATTAATATATATATATAATTTAATAACTTTAAAGGGGATATATATATAGAAAAAAATTTAAAAAGTTTCGTAGAACCAAATATGTCTCAATGGAGTGTAAATTTAGACAAAATCCATTTCGAAGATCAAATATTTGAAGTGATAATTCATAATTGAAATCACTATGTTTAAAAAATGTAAATAAAATGAATAAAGTAGCAAAAAACATAATAAAATAATAGTTAATTTCAAAAATATTAATGGTATAAAATAGTCATTGATGATGATGTATAACCTAGTGAATAGAAATTGATTTAAGGAACACCATACCTCATTTATAATTCATCACTAATATTAGTTATAATGATGGATAATAAAATTACCTTTATTATTAACATTCATGAGAAATTTTTTCAGGTTTATTATTCCTTTTATTTTATTTATTACTATGTTATACTTAATTACTTAATCAATTATGATCGTGTTCGACATATTGATATTATTTAGTTTATATTTATAAAATGAATTCAGTGGAATTACTATGGGAAAAGTGGTCATTGTTTAATTATATAAAAAGTAATAATGATCATATAATTACTATTTTATACATAAATACTAATTTTGAAAAACAATCAATAATGATGATTATGAAAAATGAACTATGTTATAATCATGGAGACAATAAGTCATACACACAATTGAGTAATTGTTCAATTTTCTATGATCTTAATGTAAAGGAGTTAAGTATGGTTTTATAATAATATAAATAACATTATGTCATAAATATTATGATATTTATTTAAATAAACCTATATTTATTATCAATGTTGTGAGGTGGGGAAAGGTATTCACATAGCTTTATGGACGTGGTAGTTCACATGTACGCAAGAATGACATTATCTTTTCTCAATGAATAGAAACAGAAGTAAATTTGTGATTTATAAAATATAATATTTAGAAAAATCTCATGAATAGAAAATATATGGAATAAATAAATCATTATAACCTATCATAATAATAGGTGATCTGAAACTAATTACATCGGTTTGCGATGAGGTAGTTCGTCTTATAAAAGAACGATCATTTCATTTCCCATTTGATGGAAAATAATATATATATATATATATATATATATATGTGTTATTAAATAAAAATAATTACATATCATTATGAATTATACATTAGTGTTTATATTTCATCATCATTCATGTATATTTTATCCTGGTTGAAGATAAAATTATAGTAAAACACATGGTTAATAACTACAACTCCTCTTTAGACAACATAGATGGGTTTGTAACTAAAACATTCCTAGTTTGGTTTTATTAAGAAAATAGTGACTCTAGATTATATAGAGTTATTTTAGGAAGGGATTTTTCCTATCTGTGGATGATCCAAAAGGATATTTATTTTGCGAAGTTGATGGGATAAGGTGTGTCTTATTATAAGTGGGGAATAAGAATTACTAGTAATTATAAAAAAATAATAAAAAATATTAATATATTTTTCCTGAAAAATGTAACAAAAATAAACTATTTGGGAATATTAAATGTTATAGGGTTTATATATGGCCATAAAATAGAATTTATACAATTTTGAAGTCATTTTAACCCTTATCTCTTTAGTTTATCCCTCTGATAATATTGTTTTGACATTAATTGTGGTAACCAATTTTTATTGTTTTTAAATTTATTATGAAATAAATTAAGTTAAAATTATTAAATAATAGTAAATATTATTGTCCAAAATATTTACTTCAATTTATAAATTAAAATTCATTGAAAAGGCAACATTTAATTAAAATTTTGACCTGAAATACATGATGAAAATTTATTTTTAAAAGAAATGGATCTTTTAAAATTTATGGAATGAAAAGACACTACTCAATAAAAATTAGTATTTTTGACTATTCATTAAAAAATAAAACATTTCATAAAAAAAATGACCATGATGTAATTTTGACAAGATGAATTCAAAAATAGTTTTATTTTTACCAAATTAAAATTTAATAATGTGTTTTCCCTATTGACTTAATTTTTTTAATATTAATAAAACTCTATAAATTATAATAAAAAAATAAAGGCCTTATTATAACAATACATAGTTTGATGCATTCATCCACTATTAAAAATCTCATTCATGAAATTTTCATGGATATTACATGATAAAAATTGATTGTGGTTCTTCTTCATAACATCTTTTGGCTCCCACATTGCTTCCTCCATTTTATGAATTCCAAAAAGTAACATAACAAGTTGAGTTTTTCAATTCTTCAAAATATTCTCTGTATTGTTATTAATATGTATTTGATATTAATTATATGATATATCAGGTTATATATCAATTATTTTTAACACATACATTGGGTCTAGAATATACTTCCTTGAAAAAGACATATAGAACATATCACATAAATTATAGTGGTTTGTTGGATTTACCTATTGGTAATCCATGGGTCCAATTATTTTTAGAATATCTAATGATATAATATTCATGGTTCATAGATTTCCCTTTTTTACTAATTCTTAAAACACCTTTCCATGGTGATACATTCATGAAATCATGGTCTCTAAATTTAAATTCCAAAACATTCCTTTATTTATCATCATAACTCTTTTTCCTTTGTTGATATTTTTTAATATGAGTCTAAATAGATCTTACCGTTTTCATTATCTCCTGAAAATGTTTTGGACCAGAAATACTATATTAACATAATTCATACCAATAAGTTATATTGTGACAAATATTTTCATATAATTATTGATATAAAACCATTATAATACTTGAATGAGAGATATTGTTGTAGGAAAACATAACCAAAGGGAAATATTAATCCCATGTACATTGAATTTCAATTGAGAATGACCTAAAAATTTCTTCAAATGTTTTAATTTTCCCTTTTGAATTCCCATAAGTTTGATGATTAAAGGTACTTCTCAAATGAAGCTCTTAATCAAGAGCTTCATAAATAAATTTCAATAATATTAAATTAAATCAGGTATCACAATTCTACAAAATTGAACGTGGTGAACCATAAAGTATTAATACATCATTAATATTTATCTCTAATGGTCCTAAAGTGGAAAATGTTTTCTTATATCGTAGAAATGGTCATATATTGTATGGAGATCAATTCTAATCCATATTTTATTATTCCTTCCAATAATCACTTATAATATATTTATAAATTATGTTGTATTATCATCCCATGTCCACACAAGATATGGTATAGTTTATATGACTCATCTAAGATGATGCCTCTTAGCCTTGAACGACTACTAAAACAAACATTGTTAAACATAATCAATAATTTTTCTCTTTATGTTATACCACCAAAAATGTTCATTTATATTCCTATACATCCTGGTTCTACCATAGTGTATCATTAACTAAAATTCACTTTTTAGCTCAATTATAGTTGGATGTCCTAACTTGTTTCAAAATTTCATAATTCCATCATCAAATATGATGTTTTAGAACTTTTCATCATTCATGATATTAATGTTCATTTAAAAATTTAAATCATCAGGCTAATAACTTTTAATCATTTTTTATTTAAATTGAAATATAATTCACTTGAAAAAGTAGTGACGGTTCCCCATCAATAAAAATTCCCATATCTAAATTTAGTAAATCCATGAACATTGGATCTTGATCTATCCTCATTTTGTTTATACCACTATGACCTTTCATTAACATGGAATTCGTTACCTTATTTTCCTTAACTATGTGTTATTTCATAGAGTAATAATAATCCTTTAGTATCTCAATATATGCTATTTTCGACATGTTAAAATATTTGTGTTTAAATATGTATTTAAAACCGATATAATCTATGTATATCTAACATATTTCATAACAGATGTAATGAATTCATATTACTGAAGAAAAGAATATAGATTCCCTCTCAAATGTCAAGTTGGATTATTCTATTCATGATTATTTAGATTTCTTAATTCATAGGTAATAATAATATAATTTTACATAATGAACTGACTAAATCCCTTCAATGATGTGTCACTATATATCACAAATCCCTAATTTCTTAATGTTAGAGTCAAAATTGGATCATTTCCCAATATCCTCTTCAACTCTTCAAAACATGAATTAAATTACTTTTTATATTTAAATGTATCAATATTATGTGTAATCTGGGATAATGGGTTAGATATTAAAAAACGGATCAAAATCTAATAGAAACCTACCAAAGTACTAAATTTATATAACACTATTATGTTAATTCATTTTGGTTATTCTTTAACTACATTTTTCTTCATAAGATTAACCAGTATTCCACACTTGTAGTCAATATTGAATAAACCAATAAATATTCTATAGCCTGAATTCACAGATTTTAAATTTACTGTATAAATATTTTCCCCTATGAGTCTCAATAATGATACTAAAGTGATTCTAAATGTCCTTATCACTTTTAGAATACACCAGGATATTATTAATGAAAAGAAAAAAAACTTATGAATACATTCATTTAATAATATATTCATTAGATCCATAAAAATAAGGGGTGTATTAGCAAATCCAAATAGAATTACTATAAACTCATTATTTCCATACATCATACAAAATGATATCATCAAAATATCTTCTTTCATTTCTCGTTATAAATGATACCCATAACAAAGGTTAATCTTTTAAAAATATTGACCTCTGTGAAGTAGATCAAATATTTCATCATTTTTAGGTATACGTTACTTTTTATTAATCATAATATCATTTATTTAACTATAATCATTACACATCCTCATGAGACCATCGTTATTCTTTATAAAAAGAAAATATGCTCCCTGAGGTGAAAATCCTAGCAATATAAATCCCTTATAACACATATCTGTCATTGTTTTCTTCAACTCCACTAATTAATCAGTATTAATTGATTATAGAGTCTTTTATACATGTATTTCATTAGTTATTATATCAATATAAATCTAATAATAAATATTTGGGGTATTTCAAGGTAATTACAAAGTAAATACATCAATGAATTCCAGAACAAAATGTACATGTATATTTAAATATTATATATTATATCCATATGTTGTGTCTGTTATTCTTCCCCAATAATATCATTCAAAAGAGATATTGGGGCAGATGAAGATATGAATCCTATGGTGACGTCTCACCACCATAGATAATGAATTCCACATCATCATCTCGAATCATAATTTCTAACCCTTTGCAATATATTTCATGCATCATATTTTTGGAAAACAATTCAAACCATGGATGATATCAAAATAAAACCATTTTCATAATAATAAAGTCTATATATAGGTGATATTTATTTATCATAATCATTATTGACAAAAAAATCCATGTTTTGGTGATATTTACACAACATGTTTTGGATAATAACTCTATTCTTATGATATTGGGAAAATAACTAATTTTCTTGGAAAACATGAAATATATAAATGAGTATGAATTTTCAGAAAATAATAAATATGTTGATAAATATGAGGCTATGATTATTGTACATGCTAATATATTCTTAGGATCATAAACATTGGATGTAGTATTCAATGAATCTTGTCTATTTACCATGGCCTTTTTTCTTGTGGTGGATTCTCTTATTCCATGAGGCATTGGGGTGGATAATACAAATTTTTTTATAGTTAATGAATTTAATATTAGTGTTATTTCTCTTTTCCATATATTTATTTGATGGATTTATATTTTATCTATAATTTAAATAAACTTCCATTCCCTTCAATTATATTACTATATGTTTCTTTCCACAATTATCACATGATGGAAATTGGTTCGTTCTATTATTCTTCTATGAAAGGTTCCATTTTTTGGTGTTCAGTTAAACTCTTCTTTTATTAATTTTTATTGAATATATTTTCTATTGAAAATTCATTCACTATTTTTTTGGACCTGATACTATATAATCTTAAGATGAAAATGTTTGAGAACCGATTTCTCTTCAAAACCTAGATTAATCACATTAATTAAATGGTCAATATTACATTCTGGATTACATATGAAGCATGAATCATGCCTAAATAATAATATATGAATTGCCTCATATTTTCTGTGAATTAATTTCTTCATTTGGATTTTATGTGTGAAAATTAAACTCTATTTTAGATGAATGTTCTATAAAGATTTATTTCACAAATAAAATCCCATTAAATGATCTAGATTCAATTAATTTTACTTATTCATCCTATCTATTATTTTGAATTAATGATAACCATTTATCTATATATCCATTCAAACAATAAACTACCAAAATAAATTTTTCAATTTCATATATTCCAATGAATGGAATAAATTTTTCAATAGAATTAATCAACTATTAAGCTACCAATGTAATAGTATTTCCACTAATAGAGGACGTATTCTAGAACATGATGTGATCCAATATAGGAGAGTCATATTTTGGAATAACTAATTTCTCTAGTATTTTCATTATTTTCATTATAACATGATAAATATTCCTTAATATGGTTAAGATCTTCTTAGTTCTAGTACAATATATATTGTCTTTCTTATCAAGGAAATAACTAATTGTTTTCAGTGTCGATCACCTTCTATTCATTAAGATCCATCACTAAATAATTCACACACATAGTTCGCTCAATATTATCATAAATATTGAACCATAAAATAAAATCACAATATGGATATAAATAATATAACACTATAATGAATTATCATTGAACTTTGTTATATATGTTCATATAAAATATAGTTCTAGTGGTTTATATTAAAATTCATTTTTATGCCAATAGTAACAACCTGAACTCCAATAATGGATACTCATTATTTAGATTATTAAATTAGTATATGATAAAATGGATTTCATCTTGATGGAATTACCGGTTTACTTTCCTGGAAGAACCAGATACATACATGATTCTCATATTATATTGCAGATATAAAATATATTACATGATAACATTCTTTGATCAATGATATTTTTATAAATATAATTATTCACATCATAGGTAATGGAATAATAATAAAGGATACACCCAGATGCATAGTAAGAGTTAGGTACAGAAAAAGCATTCATGAATCAATAAGGCATTATCAATATGGTATGATAAATTAAAAATAGAATTTCATTTAATAACTAATAATATCCTAAAAAGTATCGATGGATAATATCAAATGAAATAATTTCATGGATGATAATAAAAAAATTATTAATGATTGAAATTCATACTATAGGATATTAAAATCACATATATCATGATATATCGACTTTCAAGGCCCTATGACAAAATAATTTAAACTAGGTATAGTTATACATCTGAAACCTATATAAATATGTTTCTCTAGCAGGTTTGTCACATGACACCTATCGATTCATATAGGGTTTCTACAATTCTAGGATCCACCCACCACTATATATACAATAAATTCATTAAATATTTAATGATCACTTTAATGCATAAAAAAATAATTTAAAAACAATATCTATATATTGTAAAGTATATAGATTTATCAATGTTTCCCCAGTCAATTTAACAACACTCATGGTAAAAAAGTCATGTTTTAGATTAAATACAATTAATGAAATAACAAAATCCATGATACAAATAATTTGTATATTTAATATAAATTTAATTCCCAATAAAGAATGAATAAATTAATTTTATTGTTTCTAGAGAATGATAAAGACCATAAAATTAATCATGATATGAGAGATTATAATCAAACCTGTAGATTTTATATTGAAATTATGTATTAAAAATAATATACTAAAATTGATCAAAAATGATTAAAATAACAATTAATGAAAAATATTTCATTCCAAATCCATATTTGTTTCCTATAACTAAATCGAGAAAAAAATTTGTTAAGGGAGGAATGTCAGTTAATGTTTTATATATAAAAATAAAGCATAAATTTTTCATTTTTATAAAGAATGTCGAAAATGAACAATTTTAGGAAAGAAGTCAAAATATTACTTTCAATCCATTTAAAATGTACTGTACAACATAAATTTTCATTGTTAATTCAATTGAAAAAATCAGAGTACATTTTTAAAACAATTTTGAAAAATATTGTCATGGAATAAAAATATACTAGATCAAAAATGAGAATATAATTGGAATATAATTTAAATAGTTCATTGTTTTATTAAAGAAACATAGAGAATAAATGTTCGATGAAAATATAAAAACTCATCAAATATATAATGTATAAGAATATTAATCTATTTCATGAATGATACATAGTAATATTCTTTCATTTAAAATTAGATAAATGCAAAAAATTGATATTGTGGAGAAATTTTTAACTAATTAGGAAACATAGATATTATATCCCCATAGAATAGTATACTATAAATGAATTGGTTTTAATAATTAATAAATAGATATCTATATAAAATACATAAATTAGGAAATAGGTAGAATACAAAACGTAAAAAGGATCATAATACATAATATGTATCAATAGAGTAGAAATTGATATTAAATACTTTTCCCATATCAAATCATTGATTTCATAATTAATCAATGAAGTGATTATATGTAAAAAATATAAATAAAAAAACTAGAAGTTCTAATTAAATACAATCAATGGTTATTTCACACATAATCATGGAATGAGATGGTTAGTGAACTACGGGTATAACCCAATGAATTAAAATTATTTTAATAAACCCCATAAAATAGATATGGAACGTCACATGAGTTCTTTATCTCACTGAATAAAAAATTTATGTTAATAATTTACTTTCTTAATAAAATTGTTCATATTTGTTTTTATTTTTTATTACCATATTATTTATAATTACATTCATAATTAAGTTTTTGTATATAGTTTTGAAAATATTTGGTTCCTATGTCCAGAATAAATATGGTAGGATGATTGTGGTAAAAGATATATTTGTTCAATAATATATAGAATAATAACCAACACTTTATTATAATTTTTATACATAAATTGTACTATTAATCTAGTAAATAAGTATGATTGTAAATAATGGAGTATTTTATCATCATATAGATGGTAAGTTCTAAGTATGAATGAGTAAATTTTAAATTTAGCTATGATAATGATGGAATGAAGTTATGTATTATATGTTTTCTCAGTAATTGTCATTATATCATAAACTACATATTATTTCATGAATAAAAATATACATACCACCCGTATGATATAGTGTTGAAAAAATTATCACATCACTACTTGGAGTTTGTAGTCCACACGTACTCATGATAAATGTTATAATTTTTCTATTAATGAAAAAGTCAGAAATTATTTGATATATTGTTTTTACATAATCACAACTATTTCAATAATATCATATATTTACATTAATCCCATCATTATAAACAACCCTGATAGGTATTGATACAAAAAAAATTAGACCGGTTCATTAGGTTTTAGTCCACGATACACACGAATGGATGTTTTATTTATCATTCTATTGAATAGAAGATAGTTATTGGATATGAAATTACCATAATAATATTTCATTATTTTGAATATATTACTTTTATTATTTTGTCTTGGTTGAAGAATATTTTAAGTAGGTGTAATAATAAATAATGGAAAACACATGGTTAAAAAACTATACATCTTCTTCGAACTTCCTCATTAGGATTATTAATAAAGACCTCCTAAGATGGATAATGAAAAAAATAAGGACTCTAGGTTGCGGTATGGGATATACGGAAGGTATTTTGAATTTATTTACAGATCTACAAGTCACATGTAGTGTGTATAGGAGAGGGTATGTTTTGTGCTTTTATAAGAGGAGGAGATGACTTAATTTGAAATATTAAAATGAATAAAATATATTTATAAATGAATTAAGAACAATGTCTCAACATTGGACCATTTAAGAATATTATATGTTTTAGGCTCTAAATATGACTATAACATAGAAAATTGATAATTATTTAGGTCATTTCAACCCTTATCTCATTATTTTTACTCTCAAGACTTTCAGTTTTGACATTAACTGTGGTATCATATTTATACTTTTTTTAGTATTAATATATGGCCTAAAATAATTTTACCATATTGCCTAATATAATTTATACATATTTAAAATATTTAACCTAGTTTTTGAAATTAAATTCACAGATATAGAAGAATTTAAATTTAAATTATACATGAAAACATGATGAAAACCCGCTTAAAAAATTCTTTTGGTGCATAAAATATTATAATAGAAACTTCAAGCATCAAATTAATTAAAAATTGAATAATTTGTTTATTCGTAATATTTTTTCATAATTATTATTTTTATTATTTAAAAAAATGATACATTATAATTTCTTGAAACCATAAGTCAATTATCAATAAAAGTCTGACTTTTTTACTATTCAATGAAAAGTATTCTTTTCAGAAAAATTCAATATTGAAATTCATTTTGTTAAATTAAAATTCTATAAGTGGTAAATGAATAATAAAAATAAAAAATTATATTTTAATAAAATCAAATGAGGATATAAATAATAATTTTTCCATTCTAAATAAAAAATACTTAATCATATTATAGCACAAGAAAATATAAAATACATGAAAACATTTTATTCTAACATAACATGGGTCGTTAAATTCTTCTTTACTACAGTAAAATTCATCCTAAAAATTTTCACAAATTTAGTATTCTAAACAAATAACGAGTTTCATTCTTCAAAAAAACCTCAAGTTCCCACTTTTTTCCTTCATTTAACGAATTCACTAAGGAACTGTTACAATTATATTCATCTAATTTCTCAACATATTCTATCTAGTGTAATAAATATTGATAATCTCAAAATATTACGATAGACGATGTTCAATTTTTAATTCATTAAATGTGAGAACATTAATTTTCTCTAGATTATAATTCCTTTACAATTTGACATGAATCACATCACATACATTAGATAAGATTGATGGAATGTCTAATTAGAATGATAAATATCAATTTAATTTTATAATTGAAAAAGTATCAATGTTCATGGGCTAATGTTTCCCCTTCTTATATAACCATATAACACATTTTCATCGAGTTACATTCATGAAAACAGGGTCACCCACATGAAATTAGAAATAATTGCATATATTATTAGAACAACATTTTTTCTACATTGAGATTTATTAATATATTTTTAAATAATAATTAAAATTTTTAATTTGTCCTCAACATATTATTTCCATAAAATCTTCCTTCCACAAGCTTCATCCCAAATGTTTTTGGTCGCATCTATAGCCATATAATGCTTCACACAACATCATTTGAATGTTTGAATTGAATTTATTGTCATAAGAAAAGGATCAAATATTAAATAATGATCCAATATAAAATGAAAGTTATGTTGTGGTGATATCAACATGAAAAGAAATGTTTTAATAGTTAATTCATACTTCCAGGCTTTTTTAAAATTTTCATGTAAATCATGGATCAGGATTAGGTACAATTTAAAGGGATACACAATGTAGTATGAAAAATTTTGTAGTACAGATCATTGAATGGAAAATAGTAGTCAAATCTTATCTAATTGTTAGAAAACATGATTATTTCATAAGGAAATAAAAAATAACACATATTGAATCTTTATTTATAGAAGTACTTATTAATCCAATTAAAATGTCCCTAGTAATGTCATCCTATTCTACTATAGGACTGGGTAGTGATTTTATGACTCTTATAAAATTTAATATTTTATCCTTTAACAATTTACAATAATGCATCAGAACACATAATTAGAAATTTCCAACTTAATTTTATCCCACGATAACTCTATTAAAATACCTATAAATATTAGTGATATTATTATGTATATAAAATTTTGAACTATGAGAAACATCTAATAATTAACTTTTTAGCTCATGTGTAGATGGAATACATATCCCATATTTTAATATTATAATTCTATCTTATTTTCTGAGTTATTCCATTTCCCATCAATCATATATTTAATTTTCATTTGAGAAATCTCATCATCATGTTGAGAAATTTATTTCTTGTCTAATAAATATATTTCATCAATAATTTAAAATGATGTTTTGTTTACACTCTTGAATAGCTCCTAAATATTTTATTACTAAATCAATGAACATATAATCCCTATTAATCCTAATTATATCAAGAAATCCATGATCATTTATGCCCCTTTTACTGTCTACCTAATTTCCCTTCCCTGGTTAGCGGAGTATTGTGAAATAATAATAATTGATTAGCTAAAGCAATTATCTTTTACTCGTGTTGATAAATTTTTGTGAAGAGATATATTTTATAATATTTTCATTTTTTTATATCTCAAACTTTTTTGATAGAGATAAATTCTATATTTTTTCATAGAAAAAAATATGTCTTCCAACTCAAGATCATGAGTTAGATAGTTTTTTCTTTGAGTTCTCGACTTCTTTGATTCCCAGATAGAAACGTTATGATTCCATATAAGGATTAAACCAATTACATTCTTTGATACATTATTATATATCAAAACAATGCCATTTTTATGGTGAAGGAAAAATAATCAGATTCAACAATATCATCTCAAACTCAATAATACAAACTTCACCTTCTTTTTTCCATGTGAACATTAACCCTTTATATGTGCGCTTCGTTAATTAGTTATAAAATAGGGATGTTTTTTTTAAAAACATCAATATTATTCGGACAAACAAATGAAACAATATTATATAGTTATGATTATTGGTGTATTCAATTTATCAATTATTATTATATTTTTTCTATTAACTAATATTACACCATTCTAGAAAATATGTTGAAGAAAAGAAACCTTTGGAGATATAATTCACATTTCCTTATTTCCCTATAAAACTTTTTTACACTAAAAATATCAGGTATTATCCACATGAAATTATCATGAGCCTCATAAATTTTACAATATACTAGAATATAATTAAAATACACCATAAAAAGGATCAATATATTCATTGAATAATCAGTTTATTAGATCCATAGAATGAAATGTCTTATTAGTTAATCAAAACTGAATTTTTATAAACTCAAAATTCCCATTATTTATATAAAATGTTTTCTTTGTAATATAAAATTTTATTACCCCCAATGGATGAATCCAAAACTTATGATCATTTTCTGAAAAACATTGAAATATATTAATTTGATTGATTTAGTCTTCAATGTGAGGTAAATGATAAATTTTTACTATTTTAATATCATTTATTTTCCAATAATCAATAAAAAAATTTTGAACACGTCTCCCTTTAATTATATAAATAGGGTAACCCCATGTTGAAATATTAGTTTTTATAAATCCCATTCCATCTAACTCTTATAGTTTTTTCTTTAACTAAACTATTTCAACAATTCCATTCTATATAGAGAATTTGATATAGGTCACGCATATGGAATTAATTTAATGGATAAATCAACTTCATGATTTTGTGTTTGCCCATATAATTCCACAAGTAATGCATCCCTTCATTATTTAATAGTATATAACATTTTTCAACTGGATTATTAAAATTTTCCCTCCATAGGTTTTTTCTACTCTTTTCCCCTTAAATCCCATGATGAATAGCTATTAGGGGTATATCTAGACATTAATATAATGATTAATTATCCCTTCTAGATATAATTATTTTTACATCATCATATAGAATCCTAATTACCTTCAATTTTCAAAAGATTTTTGAATCATATATAGAAATAAAATATATACTAAATATTATTTCAAAATAAAAAATTGTTATAATAATAAATTCGTCATATATGTGATGTTTATGTGTGGTAATATTAATTAATGAACATCCTTGTTGTGGTAAGTCATCCAATAAGCTTATCGAGTAAGAACTCTCTTCTTATTGGGTTTGGAAAATTTTTATTTTTCTTAGTATACATTGAAGGTATAAAAGTTTGATAATATCAAAAATAGAATAAAGAATTTGGTAAATTTGAGGCTATTATTATACTACCTTTCACCATATCTTATAAACCTCAACATTGGTTACATTGATCACAAAAGCATGAGGTTCTCCCCTTAACTTCTTATAGAGTATATTCCCTTGACTTCTGGGACATAGTTATGAATAATGCTCATTTTCCATACAATTAATGCAGTTGATATGTGGGGCCTCTTTATTTTCCATATATTCATTCACAATATAATCTTCTTCTATTAACTTCTATTAAACTCCCATGACCTTCAAATATTTTCATGAATGTTTCATTCAAAAAATTTAACATGATAGAAATTATATAATTCTATTCTCCATAATTGAACCATTCCCTTTTTCATCTTGTTCAAATAACCTCTCCATCTCATTATTTACAATTAATATATTTGATTTATAAAGTTAGTTATCTATATAAGTGGTAATTTATAATAACTCATTATTTAATGATGATGTTTGATAAAATAGTTCCCTTTAGAGACTCATATTATGGAAATCACAGAAACAATCAATCCTAAATTTTGGATTACGTATGTAGTCCGATGCTAGCCCAAATAATCTTGTATTTTTAGCCTCATACATTTCAATAAATTTTTAGTCTTTCTCATTTAAAAATATTAAATTCTTATTTATTTTAGACCATTATTTTTAAATGGATTATTTTACCATTAAAATCAAATTAATGATTTTCCATTCCAGGATATCTATATCTTATTTTTCATTAGTTTTTTTAATAATTGACCATCATTGATATGCATCTTCATTTAAATAATAACCATATAAAAAAATTATTCACTATCATTACAAAACAAAGCAATGAATAACTTTTTGAGAGACTTTATCTATTTATCAACTACCACTGGATTAGTATTTCCACTAATATAAAGAAAATTCTATCGCATGAAGTATCCAACATAGGATAATCATGATGTGGAATAATTGTTTTCTCTTTTAGGGAAAGTATATTCGTTATATCTAGAGTAGGATGACTTAGTATTGTCACAATATGATCATTTCTAATAACAGATATAGTTTCTTGCTAATTGAGGAAATATATAAATTCTATATGGGTATTAAAAGAAATTTTCTTATTGTGTGATGTCACCAAATAGTGACACACACATTTTTATCTAATTATAATTATGAATATTTATCCTTAAAATAAATTACCTATTATGATAAAAGTTTTATAATAATATAATGGATTATCATAATTCTCATTTTAGTTATGTTAATCTATAATATAGTTCCAAAGGTTTCTGTTAAAATTCCTTTGATATCACCAATATCAACCTGATATCTATAAACATTGATCCATTGTTTACGTTAATATATTTTAATAAGGTTTCAATGGTGAAATCCTAATGGAACTATCATTTTAAATTTAATGAAGAACTAGATACATACAAGATTCACATAATAAATTATAAATATATAATATATAGCATAAAAAATACATTCACCATTCTTATTTTTCGTAATATACTTCTTTATATCATGTGGGAAAGAAAAAAAATAAAGGGTGAGCTAATATTCTCTAAACTTTTCACACACAAAAGAATCTATAATGATTTAATAATCCATAGTTAATCGTGCATGGTAAATAACTAAACAAAATTTCATATAATTAATAATATGATCATGGAATTAAACTATGTATAATATGAAATTAAATAATATCAGGGATAACAATAGATAAACTCTCAATAATGGAAAGTAACATTATTGAACATCAATATCACATAAATCATAACATATCTACTATTAAATTTCTTTTGATATTATTATTAAAAAATTATATATTCATACACACCGAAAACACTTAAATAAGGATATATAATTGGTTTTTATGATGCTCATTTCTAATAGCTCAGGGGATATATAATTTCAGGACCCACCTATCACATCATGTCCAATGTATTTATCATATATTGAATCATAGATTCAATTCATAAATAATATACATTACATAAAATTATACATATTGATTAAACAATATATATTTATCATGTTCTTCCAATGTCAATTAGGCGACTTTTATGATAAATTACCATGTGTATAAATGATATATGGCCTCATCAATAATAACATCCCTGAAATAAATATTATGGATATTAATTTGAAAAATTTTTATGGCTAAAAATTGATAATCCGACATTAAACTTTTTAAATGAAATTTAACTAGCATAAAATAAATTAATAGATTATAGATTACCATTAGAAAATTAAATTTTATATTACATTATTTTTTTAACATAACTGAAGAAAAAGAATGTGAAACATTTATAATATTATTTTAATAATTACTTATTAATTATTTCCAAATATCAACTCTAATGAAAAATGTACCCCATAAAAATGGAAATATAATTATATTTTCAATTAATAATTTTCATTCGTGATTAAAATTAAAAAGAATGAAAATTTTGGAGGCAAATATTGTAAATTCTTGAATATATTCTGGATATGAAAATTTACGGAGTTTAAGAAGGATATATTATAGTTTTCTTTCAATTAATATAAGAGAAATACTATATATTGAGAAAGTAAAATAAATTATTAACCAGTTGGTAAAAATCACATTGTAACCCCATAAAAGTTTAAAATTTAAATTAAACATTAATACAAATTAATAAAGTAAAATTCTTATCAAATAATTAAAAAGGAAAATATATGTTGAAAAAATACTAAAAATTTATAAAATACCAACTGTGTCCCTATTGAGTGGAAAATAAAATGAAAATAATTTCATAGAGAATTTCATTTAAGAGAAAATTAATAAAATAAGTAATTTTGTGAATAAAAAGTAACTAAAAAATTTTAATTTCAACATAATTGAATCAAAATTCATTTGACACATAATATTTTCATAACTTAGTCATTTAAGTATAAATTTAACACCATAAATATGAAAATAAATTAAAAAATTCTTTACCTTATTACCGACTCATCATGTATGTTCTTTATCTTCAGAAATATTATACTTATTTTAGTTTTTTACAATATTAACAATAATTTTGAAGATTTTTATTTATTTTATTTTATTTATTACCATGTCTATTTGAATCACTTAATCAATTAACTGCACATCAGGCGTTTTGATGATATTTTGTTCATTTGACTAAAATGACATATGTATGCTAACTATGGTAAATTTTGATATTTTTCCAAATATTGTAAAATAATAATCATGTATTTATTAAATCATTTATAAAATATATATAATTTTATAACCAATCAATAAACATGGTTATGAAATAGGATCTACATTACAATCATGGATAAGGTAGGTTGTATGCTTGCTTGACTAACGTTTCCATTTTTCTACGATAATAAAGGATTGAATGTATGTAATATTTAATAAGTATAGAATTATCATAATGACACTGAAACCATAATATTTATTTAAATAAACATATACATACCATCCATGTGATATGGTGGTGAAAATACTAATCACATGGCTACGTAGAGGTGGTAGTCCACATATACACATGATTGACGTTACCATTTTTCAATAAATATAAATTGAAGAAATCATGTGACATATTAAATTAACATAATGTTATAAATTTCATTAATATTACATATTTATATTAAATCCATCATTATACCCAACTGTTATAGGTGGTGATTGAAAATGAATTACATGTGTTCCCATAGTGGTAGTTTGTCGTACACATGAATGGCATTTTCATTTCCAATTTTATGGAAGGGGACATGGATATATGTTAATATATTATAATAATATCATATTAGTATATATAAAATACCATTTTTATTATTCCTACATGGACTAAAAATATTTGTAGGAGGAGGAAGTATAAATAAAATGAAAAATTGTGGTTTAGAACTGCACCTTTTCTTCAGAAAACCCATGTACTTATATACCTAAATTCTCCAAGGGTGGATTTTTTATAAAAATATGGACACTAGATCATGGATAAGGAATTATGAAATCAATATTTATAGTTTAATGATGAAAATATTTTAGCAATACGTGCATTGAGTAGATGAGAGTGTTTGTTCTTTTATAAGTTAGGGAGAGGACAAACATAAAATTTATAAAAAGATTAAAATTTCAAAAGGATTTAATAAAAAATCATTAAAAATTACTATTAAACAATATTTGATGATATAGGGTGTAAATATTTAAATCAAATTGAAAATATGCATGGTTTTACTACATTTAAATACTGATGATATTAGTTTAATCCATAGTTAAACCAATTTTAACATTAATTATGCGAACTGATTTTTAATATTTTTACTATTAATTATGATAAAAGATTAATGTGAAAATATAAACGAATAATAATTAATTTAATTAAAAATATATAATTAATATTATAAAATTCATTTCACATAAGTGGATGAATTTAATTTAAAATTTAGACATAAAATGACAATGAAAATAATTTTTCTAAAAAATCCCTTTTTAAGTATAATGAAATTTTATAAAATATTAAACTCAAAAAATATTTAAAATGAATTAAGTTATATTATTATTAATATAATTGAGTAAATATCTCTAAGAAAAAGTTTTTATAATTTATAATTTAAAATTATTGAAATTAGAAGAATGTTTTCGATATAATACAACATTATTTACTATTTATTGAAGAATCAAAATTTTCAAAGAAAAATCTCAAAAATTTAACCTAAAATAATCTTGAAATGGGGAATAAGAAAATGAAATTAATTTTTTCAAATTAAAACACAATAATCATGAATTCCTTATTTTAAATAAAAGCATATAATTCATTAAAATCCAATTTTGGTAGAAATAAATAATTTTTCTATCAAAAAAAATTATCTAATTTTCTTATTGTAATAAACCAACAAAAATTCCCTCTCAAATGGGACCAGAAACAAAAAGTCTTTTAACTGAATGAAATTCTTGATCCCCAAGGGATGGTGACTAGAAACCGGGTATATCAAAACAACCATAGGGAATGATATTACCAAACCTGAAGAAATATCATAGATCATATATATAGATAAAAAATATAATTGTGGAATATATATATATTCTATAATGGAAACAGACAATAGAAACCATCAAATCAATTTAGTTACAATCTCCATGTTAAAGTACCTATATGAAATGACTTCCAAAATAGGAAAAATTTAAAAACCATGTGATGGTGTGTGTAAACTGCCACCATCTCACCATCAGCTACCTGGTCATGGTTGACTTGAAAACTCACTGCCCCCACTATGCCACCTTGACATTCCTTACATTGAAATACATAAAAAAATTATGTACCACCAAAGTGGTTTGCATGGTGTGAGTTAGGAGACACTGTATGGTCTCACCCAGGTCTTCCATATCATGTCTCCATAATAACTCAATTATTATCATTTTAAATAAAACATGACATGATAAGATGTATAGTTGTTTTATCAGAAGTATTGTAAATATTTTCCTTTTTTGTAACAATTCGATAAAATGAAGGTATATCAATTTTAAGAATAATCTCTGATATCATTTATCAAAATCCAATGCATGAATATCATATCATAAATAAACCAAGGCTAATAATAGTTAATCACAATAAGGATCACAACACATTAGGCTAGCAGACTAATCGTACCATAACCAATGACTAGTGGGTAGAAAGTACTTAGAGTATAGGCCTATGGAACATAAAAACAGCACATGAGTAAACATCCTAAAAAAGACAAGAAAGTTCCCCTAAAATAACATGAATATGGATTTTTTTAAGGCCTCATGAAAAATCCTCTAAACAATATTATGGATAATAGCCCATTGATAATCATTCTACAAGTGTATGCAAGGATTATAATGTGATATATTTTATAAATCATTTTAGTGCTTGGGAAATAACCCTTTTTCTATTTACTAAAAACAAGGAGAAAACAACCTTATATCACAAATCCATTTACACTCACAAATAAAATCATTCCAAATTTATTTATAAATCATTTTATGAAAAAGGGTAAATACAGCCCATCAAACATATGATAGAGATGGAACCAGCTCCCTCAAAATTAGGGGTTGGACATTCCACAATAGAACCCACCACAAAACGAAGAACTCATTGAAAATTACAATATAGGCCCTATAATAAATCCACACGTCTGAAAATAGATGAAATTCATAAAAAGGGATGTTCAAGAAGATGAAATGACTTATACATCAAGAATATAAACTTTCTACTCCATAGCTAACATAGGAAATGACCTCTGGTACATGATCACACAATGAACCAAGAAGTGAAACAATTGAAATATCACCATGGATCATTGTATCCAATAATATAAGTAAATGTAACTACCTTAATTAATGCAATGAATAATAAGAAAGGCTTATTAACCCAGAGAGATGAAAAAACTCCACAGTGATATATCGCTAAATAAATCAATCTAGGTTGAAAATAGACTCTTAAAATCAGTGGAGAATACTTCTAGGTTGAGATATTAGGGATTTTTGAAATAATTATAGGAATTATCCTTAGTAAGGTTCCATAAAAAATAATTTTCTCAATTTTTTCATGTCTTGTAATATCTTTACACTTTTTTTAATACTCATGGATCACATACTTTGAAAATCACAAATCTTTTTTATTGAAAACTACACTGTTAACTTTACACATTTTTTTATAATTACATGGAACAAAATCCTTTCACATTGTGTAAATATATTATGGATTGTTTTTAGCAACCGAATACACATTGTGTAACCCCATTACATGTTGTGTAATATTATATAAAATAGTATAAAATCCATATTCATACACAGAATCCAAAAATACCTCGTTTGTCCCCCTACTCAAGAAGAACCCTAAAAACCCAATTAAACACATATGCCAAAACTCCAATTATTTTAATAAGAAACCTTCCAGAAACCATAGGTAATTTACCGAAAAAAATTATTTCCACCACTGGCAGTGCCAATATGTTCCCAATTAATTATAAAAATGATTAATGAGAAGGTATTTACCTGAATGTGAGTAATGGGATATTACAAACTCCCTCCTATAAGAAATTTCTTCCATAAAATGTCATTTGGATGAACATGGTTTGGTAAAGAGGTGAGGATATTTCTCCAAAATCGAGGACTCATGGTCCCACATCTGATTATAATATGTTCTATGCTTCCATAAAACTGTATCAAATGGAATAGACATCCGAGGAATCATGGTCACTTGAGATTGAATAGTCACAATAAGTTATTCAACAAAATAATCATATGGATCTTACTCAATATCATCATGTACTGGATCATGAGGGGGATTAAGATGACATTTATAATGTTTTCATATATGTAAAACATCATGAATTATAATCAACTCATTAAATAACTCCAACTGATATGAAACCTTCCAACTCCACTTGATGACCTCAAATGGTCCAACAAACCTCAGCACCAAAAATTACCTATTTTCCTTATCGAATGTTCCCTAAGAGAGAAGAATCATTCAATAAAACCTGCTCACCCAAGGAAAACACAAAATGATGATGTTTTTTATCTATATAAGACTTATTATGACACTACGATGTAACTATAAACTAACGTATATCTTGAATTGTCAAGAACATCCCTTAGACCAAACTCCAAATCACAAACGATGACATTCCCACCCATTCCCACCAAATAGGTGACCTGCATGGGTGACCAAAAAATCCTTGAATTGATCCATTTAGAGTGGTGACTAATAACTTCTTTATAATGAATCTCTATTAGTTCCATAGGGATTTCGAATGATCCACCAAAATCCATGACATAGGCGCGAAGCATATCTTACAGAATCTGAATAGCACACACCATATGAACATCAATCTATTGACGGTATGCCTTAATCAACCTATCCTAAGTCCACATCACCTCATAGAGACTATTATATAATATTTTGGTAATACTAAGATCAATATCTAAAACAATGGGAAAAATAACCCAATGTTACATCATAACTTCTTTGATATAAAACATACCTTGATCTTGTACATTTTTAGTGTATTTGATCAAAATAAAATTAACTTCCTTTCCCATGTAATCAATCACCACTAAGGTATCATTTCATCCTTAGGGATTCCATGATAATATGACAAAAAAGTCCATAGATACCTAATCCAAATTCCAAGCCCTCACCGGATGTGGATGAGTAAAACCATAAGGTCTTAGATGTTTTGACTTTATTTTGACATAGTGTAGAAACAAGACACATAATTAGTAATGTGATAATTCATACCCATCCCCCATAATCAACTTCTCATGGAATATTATATCTTCTAATTTCTGAAACATGTGTCCCATTATGAAATATGACAATGAAAACAAACTAATATTCCCATTGATAATGGGATAACAAACTCTTCCCCAATGAAGATTATACCATACTAATAATGTGAGCACCACGAAAAACACTCCCCATAAAATAGGGTATCTCAAATTTCACTGAAGTCATCATCCTGCAGCTGAATATATAGTATATACTCAAGGGGATATGATAGTAACTTAACACTACATAGATCTATACCCAATACATCCTCTTAATCATCCATTTTATAATAAAAAACATCCATAAGGCTCCACTCCTTAATCGATTCAAAAATATTATATAAGGGGATCTTTCAGATACTACTGTCTGCAAGAACATTCCCCTTCCACGTAGTGTAGCTGATATCAACTTCAAACATCTAATGTTATTCTACCCACTACCTCTATATAATATTAAAATCATTTTGATAAATGATATAACTTAATCACTTATGGCCAAAAAAGACTATGAACCATTCCCCAAAGTACAGATCCACCAACAAGTGAGAATATTCTTGACTATGGTAACATTGAAATAATGAGTATAGTAGTTCTTCCCAAGAGGTCTATGATGATGAGAGCTATAATCCACCACATGACCATCATGCCTGAGCACAAAATCTAAACCAGCACCAGAAGTATCGCTAAAAACCCCATTTCCCTTACCAGGACATGGTAAGATAAATATAGTAGCTACTACCAAATGAAATATCAACATAGAAAATGAAAATTGACAAAATTTATTCCATATGAGTTCCATATTGTTCTTGGTAATAGTAGTCATAAATGACTAAAAAATTGAGAAATCATTGACAACCAATCAGTTATAACTGGAAAGGCAATACAATATCCTAATTTTATTGGAATTTCCATGCTCTTCCCATGTCAATTAAACCTTTTCCTTCACAGGATAAACATATAAGACATGTTTATAATTAACATGCCAAATAACATTTCTTCTTGAATAAAAAAAATTATATTTCTAAATATTTCCATAAAAATGGTTATTCGTTAATATTTAAAAATAAAAACACTGAGGGTTCATATGCCCATACTAGTATCATGATTAAAAAGAAAATGTCATATAAAAACACTACAACAAATTTTTTAAGGCACTGATGGTATATTAGATTCATAAAATGAATGAATAACTCCAAAATGTTAGTTAGACCCAACTAAATCACAGAATATTCATAATTTTCGATCCTTCTTCTAAAATATGACTTCGGTATATCTCACTCATGAACTGTGAGCGAATATAACATGACCGAATATCAATCCTCAAAAACAACATTTCAACCTTTAACTAATAAAAAATCATAAAAATGAAGCAAATAATACTTATTCATAACTTTTACTCTGTTTAACATTCGATAGTCAAGACATAGTCAAAGTGAACTATCAACCATCATTGAAGATGGTATTGGGGAAATCCAAAGAGAAACAAGAGGGTAAAACCCCCATTTTTACTAGATCGTCAAAAGAATCATTATCTCTTTCACTACCACCGATTATATATGATATTATTATATCATTATTGGTTATGTTCTTGGTACTAGTCAAATTTTAATATCCACCTATATCTCTGGAGGAATAAATAATAAGTCATTTGGGAAATCATCAAATAAAATAAAAACATTAGTGGGTAGATCAATGAAGGAAAGAATCATTGTTAATCTAAATAACAACAACAAACAATAATCTCTTTATCTCTAGCAAGGGAGATCCTATATGACCATAACTTAGATACCATTTTCCCTGGAATGTATATGATCTCCCATCTATAGAAAGAGACGTGATACATCGATGATAGAAATCAAAGTTTTCTTTATGAGAAATAGGAAAATATACCATAATGATGATGTCGAACATATCCCAAATCAGAATGAAAAACCTATAGCATCTCTATATCAGCTAAAAATAAAATACAAGACGGACACCAAAACCCCTTCTATTTCCTTTTCACTATAGGTTTTTTCACCTCCATAACAATGGGAATGATCTTTATTGTATGGTTAACCATATCAACAAAAAATTCATATATAAATGAGAGGGATGCAACAGTATCAAATAATGAGATTTCTATTGATGATGTAATAAAGATGGTACCACTCACTATCACTGGGACCACACCAACCTCCACTGGAAACTCAGGTACTATAGGATGGTTTTTCACTCTATATAGTATTTGAAACAAATGACTACACTATAGTAGCCCTTGGAGATGATGATCCCCAAACTTATCGATGAGTATATGTGGATTGATAGAAGTGTTGTAGAGGACTATGATGCCTACAGTAGTTACACATATTTTTGGGAGTAGTATAAGGTTATGCACTTTTTCCACCCTTTCCACACTAATATAAATTCATTTGAACACTTCTACCTATAACTGATGGTGATGATGGTGCATACCCCAAAGAACCACCTCTTCCACTCCTGTGATGATCCTTCCACATTCTCTTTTTCCCTGGAACTCCATTAAAGATTCCATTTTGTGGAAGAGAGTAAGTAATAAATCCATTAATTCATACCAATATTCATTTATTCCATCATACCCATGTGCACTTTATCTAAATTGGTTGAATAATGTTGTATAAATACCTATGATCAAATATCTATTCACAAATAGTGCAAGTATATCTAAACCACGACCCTACCAGTCTTTACAATTAAGGTTGAAAAAATGAACAATCTCATAAAACATATTGGTGTAGTCTGACAACAGACACTCTCTATACTATAATGTGAGTAACTCCATAGGCATCTTTATCCTCAAGGAATATAGGAAAAACTGATAGAATAAGAGTTTCAAGAAACCATTCCAGTCCAAACCCATTTGCATATCAACATGTACCATTGAATCCAGTCACCTATAGAAGGGACCACCCGAGTCGAACCATATGTAACATCACCTTGATACTATGAGGTGTATCTAGGAATTAATTTAACTAATATATATTTTCCAGTCATTACCATTCCCCTTTAGGTATATTAGTACATTTAAAGGATGGTGGATTTTAATCCAAGAACATTGATGATTGATCTATGTCTCTACACACTACTAGATTCACCGCAAATATTACATTCTGAACCTATGGAACATTCTAGTCAATAGCATGAACTACCTGGACAATAGCCTCAATAAGATTCTAATCTATCAAAGAACCTCCATGAGGTGAATTAGCTAAATCGTAATGCGTAAATCACAAACCAAGCCTCATATCTATACCGTTTCATAAAAAAATGAATAAATGATCTAATGATAAATCAATCTCAATTTAAACATGAACCCATAAGAAAAAACTGACAGTAACATCAAAACTCAAAACATAAGACATTCAACACATGGTAACATGAGTATCATTATGGTGAGAGGTGGATAGAAACACACTGAAATATACCTCTCAATTATTAAAATGATATCTATGGTATAACAAACATTCAATGTCAATAAATCTTATGAATATACCATATTTTATAGAAATCTACACTGAACATACCTGTATATCCTCTCAATTGGTTCTTGACCCAACCTATCACATACGAGAAGTGTTTTCATAATCCCCATGATCTACATACTAACACCTGGGAATGAAAAAATGAACCATGGGAAAGATTTCACCCAAAATAATGTATTATCATTGTTCATATATATTTATAAGAGAAATAGAGGAAGTAATATTTATACCAAAAATTAAAAAATGTGGAAACCAACCACTCAAAGTAGCTAAAAACCCCACGTACAAGTCCAAACATCAATTGAATACAAAAATAAGAAAACCAACTACTCCTTGTGATATAATTGGAAGACTTCGACAATATCAACACCAAATACCCAACCATATATGACAAGAATCCTTGTTTCCCCAATAAAGTTCATTTTCATTCCCTTCATCAAAGAATATAAAATGGTCTACAGACTATTTATGTGGCATGAATGGTGTGAGCTAACAGTATCATAATGGTCTCACCCACATCTTCCATAATATGTATCTATAAAAACAACACATGTATACTCATTTTAAATATTACACAATATGATAAGAACTAATTTAGTTATATCCAAATCATGGTAAATATTTTCCCCTTTCCCAGAATTATAAATGGTAGGTATATAAATTACATAAATAATTTACATTATCATTTATCAAAATCTAAATCATACAAATCACAGTCAAAACAATAAAAATACAAGAATAGGAAAATAATTCTATGAAACTCAATAGGTCAGGCTAGCAGACTACTCCTACAATAACAAATAACTATTTCACAACAATTCCTTATTAAAAGTTCGTAAGTAGAGAAGAAAAACACCATGAGTGAACCTCCATAAAAATTCAACAACATTTATCTAGAACAATAGACCAAGGGAGTAGAGGATATCCCCAATAGAAAACCTCCTAATAGTAATATAAATGTTTTCCCTATGATAATCCATCTAACTATGAACCCAAGGATTCTAGTGGGATAATTTTAAAAAACATTTCAATTAATTGAAAATACACATTTTTTCCATTTTGAAAAAACTAGGGAAAACCACCTTTTACCAAAAATCCATTTATACATACAAAATAATGGTGCACAATTTATTTTCAAATAAATATACAAAAATAATAGAAATATAATTAATCCAGGATAGGCTTGATATGGAAACACTAACCTCTAAACTCCGGGTCACACATTCCCATAAGAAAGCCCAAAATTAATGGAAGAACTCAATAAAAATGAAAATGATGAAACTAGAATAAATTCATACATCTTAAAATAAATTCAATTCACAAAAATGGTTGGATATGATTGGTATATGCCACAAAACTCAAGAAAAAACACTCATCACATCATAATCAAAAGTGGAAACCCCCATGGAACAATATTTCTCTAAGAATCTTGTAGAGAAACAAATAAAACATCACCACAGATCCGCAGATTAAATAACACAATTCATAGGTGATACTATGATCAAAACAACAAATAAGAATAAAGGATTAATAAATCATATGGATGAAAACAATCAAATTGGTGAACAATCATTGAATGAATCAACTGGATTTAACGGAGTCACCCAACACTGTTAGAAAAACATTCTAGGATGAGTGACTAATGTGATATAGATGAATGAATGGAAATATCATTCATACGGTGCCATAAAAATTATTACTCATGAAATTTATAATATTTTTAATACCATTAAACATCATGTAATCATCATCAGTCACATATGATGAAAAACCTATTTTTTTTACTAAAAACAGATCTTTTAACATTACAATACATTTAACCATTACATGGAATATATTCCTTTCACACTTACTGTATAGTCCACGACCAATTTTTTGATACAAAATTCAAGTAGTGTAACCCATTTACAAATCATGTATTATCCTAACACACAGCAAAAACTCAAGATTCTTACACAAAAACACAGAACACTACAGAAATACACAGTACACATGATGACCCGTGAAACCCATTAATATCTTTATACATGGACTTTGTTTATAAAAACAAGAATATATCCCAGATCCCATGGTCATTATCAAAAAATATAATCTCCACCCTCAAGATACCGAATATGCACCCAATTAATTGTGGAATGAGTAAAGAGAATAGAATTACCTTAAAGATAGTAACGGTCTCTTATAGCTATAAATCTGTGAAATTGAATAAGAAATAAATATGTTTTATTTTATCATTATCTTGTTTTCACATTCTTATTCTTTATAGGTCTCATTATAATATCTTCTATCTCATAGTGATTTTAATCCAGTATTATGCAACACATTCTCACTCATGGTTTGGAAAGACATTGGACACAATAAGGATTCCAACTCAATCAAGGATGTATAAATGTATTATATTAGTCATGGTAGGGATAAGACTCAGGGGATCATCTTCTAATAATGAATTTTCTATTATTTGAAATGATATACAACCCTAATTATGAATCAAAACCAGTCACCCATATCAGTATCTTATTTCTAGTGTTCTAGTCACTCAAGACATAACTCATCATCTCGGACCATAAATACAACATATTTCACTGCACAGTGACATCATATCCTGTATAGTCTACCCAATTTAGGAATAATAAGGTAGAGTCTTTATCATCATCAAATCCCACATTAAAACAAGCTACTACCACCTGGGATCTATCTTGAGGTAAATTTGAAACCAAAACACAAGTAAACCAATGCCAATTATTCCACCATTCCTTTGACCTGTATATATATTCAGACACATGAATAATAAGTCTGTCAATATAGTAATCATCATTGAAGATTAAGAAAAAATTCCTAATTAATCAAACTCAAAGTAAATCATAAAATTTTGAAAGAATATTTCATAATCAATTCCACTCATAATATAGTGAGAATAAATAAATTCTTCACACTCATAAAAAAACATGGTAGCTTATCCATTCGTAATCATGTCAACACATAATAGTGCGAGGATAACTAAAAGCATTCATACTTTCACTTCCAAACGTGAACATATCTGTAAGAACCTGAATCTTCTTTTATGCTATGTTTTTTCTTTTCTATTCGTTTTTTTGGGAAAAGGGGAATTTCTAGATATTTTCGAAGTACACGCCGTGTACATTATGAGTACATAGCGTGTACTGTGATGCCGCATGGGGCCATGTGCTGGCCATGTAGTGGCCCCACACATGGCCATGTGGGGGTGTTTAGAGGCGGCCTAAAGTGGAGTACAGAAACAGTAAGTACACGTCATGTACATTAAAAGTACATGTTGTGTACTTTCTTTTTTTCATTAAATGCATCGGGGTCGCGCCTAATCACCAGAACACTATACTTATAGGTCTTGTTTGACTGAGAGCTTTATACGGCCACATATCTCTGACAATCCCCCAAGCATGTGTCCATCCACTGAATCGGATACTGTTGATTGCATTTGAATCGCATCGGTGAGTTATCTCTTCTCCTAGAGCACCATCTTCTAATTTATCCTCTTTCGTGGAATATCATCGGTTGAACGTTTTAGGAATTTTTTATATATTCGTAGTTCTATGGTGATTAAATCCTCTAGGATCAAATATAGCATTGTCCTAACACCGAGGTAGGTGGATTGTGTCTTTCTGGTCAAAGACTATGTGTATTATGTTAAATTTACACCAATACCGTTGAACGTGGTATTGAATGTTTACAGTTTTACCCCTATTGATTTCCTTCTAGTATTTTACATTGTTTTGATGTTAAATGGATAAGAATAGGTTTTATTTGTTATGCTTTGGATGTTTTTCCCATTCATGATCAATTTACGATCGTTTGGTCCTGTTTATCCAGTTTGGCCGCCTTGCATGTTTTCCATGCCTGTTGTTGTTGGGTGGAGAGTTTTTATTCTGACATGCTTAATATGATGTAGAATAATTAGCCAAGTAGTTCTGTAGGTTTACTTTTTCCATATGGCACTATTATTCCTGTTGACCTACATAGGGCCGTGAGAACCTAGTGTAGTATACTATAAGGGGAATTGACCGAGTGAGCATACTCAGAGAGTGTTTGATCTCTTTAGACAATACGGGGAACTGATCGAGTGATCTAATTCAGAGATTCTTTGAACTATTTGAATCAATTTGGTATATAAGGTGAATCTACAGAGAGAGCTTCCTCATAGAGTCATTGAATTGTTCAAACAACCTGGGCTATAAGGGGAATTGACCGGGTGAGCTTCTTGAGAGAGTACTTGACCTTAGGGCTATAAGGGTAATTGACAGTGTGAGCTTCCTCAGATATTACATGACTACCATTGAATATAAGGAAAATTTATCGTGAGTTCTTCCTCAAAGAGTCATTATATATACTCTTATGTCCATACTATAGCGGTTAGGCTGAGTGTACTGCCCAAAGGGTTTCTGTTACTTGTTAGGTAGAACTAGAGGGGATGGTTGTGAGTACTTCCTAGGGGGTTACCTACTTGTGTTTAGCTATTTGATGAGATATTTCTTGATATTGAAACTATGGATTGTTTACTACTATGTACTTTCCTATTACTGCTTTATATAATTTTACCTTCCATATATTCATTAACTCTTAGGCACAGATCATCAGGTGGATGCCTACTGTAATTTAATCGCACCCCCTATTTGGGCCAAGATTTTTGGCCGATATAGATTATATTTCTGAAGGCATAGACAAGGTAAAATTCCCATCTACATCAGGTACTTGACTTACTGTGGAGCTGTAGAGCATGGGATCAAGCTTAGGCAGGCGACACTCAGGGGTTCTTATCTGTTTATTTTGTAATTTGTTTCCATACTGTTTGTAGTCATCATTGTGACTTGTTTTTCTATTTTCCTAGACATATGTATCATGCATCATTTTATATATATGTGTGTGTTCCAGTTTTTTGTTATTCATTCTTCCACTATTTACTATTGTTGGATATTTTCTCCTTCCGTTATTGCATATTTGTTTCTTTTCCACTGTGTTACTCTACCAATGAATTCATAGTTTCCCCACTATCACACCCAAGGACCTCACTACTAGTCAGAAACCTCTGGCATTCAATGAAATTTGCTTGAGGCCATGTGACCAACCGAGTATGGGGTGCCTCTGGGTGGCTTCCGGAACCAGGACATTACAAAGTGGCATCAGAGGATTTCTTTTGTCTGAACTTACTTTTTGGGGCCTTTATCATGGGATAGGAAGGAAAATAACATGGTATTAAGTTTTTCCTATTAGTAGAAAACCCGCATACAGGGAAAAGCCAATCTACGTCGTTATTTCAATTTATCTAGTTTGAAATTTTAAAATTGATTTGACTTTCACCATTGGGTGATTCACATGATTTGTGTTGTTATTGTTGATGTTATCGAGGTTTTATTTTTGTTGCAACCTGATGAGATGAGGGTATTCCATCTCATGAATCATATATGCACTTTCTAAAAATAACATGTCATGTATTCCTGCCATTCCATTTATGGTGCATTAGCAATTGCATGCTGTTGTGATAGATGTTGTGTAGAATATGCATGTTGTTGTGATAGACGCAATGATAAAATTCCTGCTGTTTGATAGGGTATTTTTGTGTATGTTTTCATTATAATGAACGCCAAACTTTGGTTTTTGAGGTTTTATGGGGCCTCATGGTCTAGAATTTTGTGGATTATTGACTTTTTTACCCTGATATAACATTTAAAAGATACCAAACATTTATTTTCGGGGAGTATGGGCCCCCACATATCGGAATTTGGAACTTTCTATGTTCGTTTAAGTGTTTTTTGCGTCCCAGAGTAGTTTTTCAGGCTTAATTTCCAGAAAAACACATAATACACACCATGTAGTTTTGGCTACACACCATGTGTTCTTCTTTTTAGGACGAAACTATTTTTCCTATGTACACGCCGTGTACTTTATGTACACGTCCTGTAGTCTCTAACCATTTCATAGGTTGCGTGGGCAGAGACACAGGATAGGTAAATCCTTGTGGGAACACGTCGTGTACCAGTAGTGCACATCGTGTGGTGTTGGTCATGTGTCTGCCTGTGTAACTAACAACACGGACGGATAAACCTTAAGATATAAACGTCGTGTCAGTATTGAACATGTTGTGTAATCCGATGCATGTACCTGACTCTTTCACTAACAACATGGGTCGGTGTTATCCTTTCACGTACACGTCGTGTCGGACATTAACACATCGTGCAGTGTGAGCTGTGTGTTAGGTCGTGTCACAAACAACACGGGCCAGGAGAAGCTTGTATAGTACCTGTTGTGTCTACCTTGAACATTCCTTGAAGTCTTGTCTTAGGAGAGCCGTGTGGCTTAGCCGTGCAGAAGGACTCAGGTATGGGAAGATAATTCAAGTACACGCCTTGTGTTAAGGCAACACGTCGTGTGTTTTGGGTGTTACATGACTAGTTTAGGTAGGAGTACACACCCATGTTAATGTCTTAAGGGAACATTCCGTGTAGGATTTTAACACGCCATGTAGTCATGTTTCGCAAATCTTGAATGCTTTCTTTACCTTGTTCCCTTCATGCACTTCAAGTTTTCATTCCTCGATAATCTTGATTTAAGTTTTGCCTTTGGCCTTGAAAAATCATGCCATTGAGGCATCCTCAAGTTGTACGACAGTTACCAGGTGGTGATCAGACACTAGACATAGCTGATCAGGGACTTCCAGAAGATCCTACTGTTGTGCCAGTCTTGGAACCGACCATTATAATTAACATAGGTGTTGATGCATAGTTCAGGGAGGGATTTTTGCGGATGATACAAACTTTTTAGGGTGTGCCGCCTCCTGCCTCATCGATGGATGAATTGAAGCAGGACATTCAGCAGAAGCATCCTCCTATATTATTAAGGGATAGAAGACCCCATGCTGCAGAGTCATCGATAGAATCCACGCTGATGAATTTAGAGAATCTTGAGATACCTCTAGAGAAGAGGGTGAATCATGATGCCTAAATTCTTCGAGACTCTACCAAGAGGTTGTGGGATGTGATCTCATAGGAGGGATGCCTGCAAAATATGTCTTGGGATGATTTTTGGCACATCTTATATGATTACGTTTATCCGGAGACCTTGAGGGCTGATCGAGCCCTAGAGTCCAGGAGTTTGGAGCAGGGGTCTCTTTATGTTATGGAGTATTCCTCCCACTTCACATAGCTGCAGCATTTCACGCATATTTCAGGAGGTGATGAGTTGTTCCTTGCATAGAATTTTGAGGATGTTTTGTTGCACAACATCCGATCCCAGGTGAACATCTTCAGGTTGAATTTTATATCCTCAATCATCAACTAGGAACTGATCAAAGAGATCAATATAAGGGATTCTGGAGCTGTGTGATTGGGCGATTCGGCATCCAGAGTTAGTATTACTCCTACTTATAGTTGTAAGATCTGCAGAGAGACTTCATGGGTAGATCAAAGTAGGAAGGAAGCATCTTTTGGTAGCCAGGTGGTGTGATACCTATGTGGGAAGAGTGGGAATACAATGCCACATTTCCTGAGAGACCCAGTGGAGTGTCGAACTGGAAGCAAGATGGGTCACCTCAATCTCTTTTGTTAGTTCGTGTCACTAGCAGCTGGTGACATGGGTTCTTATAGGACTCCTCGTTCTGGAGAAGCGCTACTAGTTTCTCACCAGTCTGGGAACTTGAGTTCTTTCGAGCATTCAGGCTGAGGTGGACGTCATGGTAGTGGTAGTCAGTTACTGCTCTTTCAGCGACAGAAGAGTGGATCAGCTAAGAGCGGTCAGGAAGGGTCACAGAGCTATGGTGCCGGCAAGGCATTTTCAGTGGAGAATAACTAGAAGGATCCGGATCCCATACCCTCTATAGTTTGAGGTATGATCTTAGTAGCCTTAGTTTTATCATCACCTATTTTCGACATAGGGGCTCCCCATACCTTTATATATGTTTCTATTATAGAGATCCATGGGCTCTACATCTTTTCTTCTTCTGATATCTTGACACTAGACACTCCTTTGGGGACACGAACATCTAGTGTGCATCAGTGCAAGGAGTTCCCTCTTCTGGTTTGTCGGTGTCACTTATTTTGGGACCTCTAAGTCCTAGAGATGACAGGCTATGATGTCATTCTCGAAATGGACTAGTTGGTTTCCTTCCAGGAATTCTTCGATTTCAATCACCGTAGGGTGAGTTTCATATCACCAGAGGGTGGATCGTTTAATCCTAAGGGCGACTGGGATGTCCAGATCAGAATAGTGGGACTAGATCATCTTGGGTTAAGAGGAGTTATAGCTCAGATTGATAGTCTATCTCTAGATGACTAGGGGACCTCATTGTTAGACATTCCTCCAGTGGTGGATTGTTTCAGGGACGTCGTTGAAGAGGAATTTTAAGGTTTTCCTCCAGAGCGAGAGGTATAATTTTATATTAAGCTTGTTCCAGGAGCAGCACCAGTGTCCATTCCTCCTAATAGGATGGCTACACCAGTGTTACAGGAGCTCGAAAAGATGTTGGAGGTGTTTCAGGTGAAGCGTTTCATCTGACCAAGTACTTCTCCTTGGGGTTCACCTATCCTGTTTGTGATGAAGGCATATGGTACCCTCAGGATTTTTGTGCATTATCGTAAGTTGAACTAGTGTATGGTCAAGAACTAATATCCCTTTCCCAGGATTGATGATCTCTTTGATTAAATTCATGGATCCTGGGTGTTCTCAAGGTTTGACTTGAGATCCGGTTATCATCAGTTGCACATACGACCATCTGATATACCTCTTATATACATACGGAGATGGTATGGTCTATACGAGTATATGGTTATGCCAGTCGACCTCATGAACACGCCTATAGTTTTCATGGAACTATTGAACAGAGTGTTCCATCCATTCATGGTTTCCTTCATGGTTATTTTCATGGACGATATCTTGATGGACTCTCACACTAGAAACAATCATGATACCCTTCTTGAGATAATTTTGAGTACATTTAGGGAGCATCAGTTATATTCAAAGCTCTAAAAATGCTAGTTTTGGATGGATCAGATTCCCTTCTTGAGTCATGTCGTCTCAGAGTCAAGAGTATCAGTAAAAACAGATAAAGTGAGAGAAGTAGTTTCCTAGGAGCATCCGAAGAATGTCATTGAGGTTCAGAGTTTTCTAGGGTTGGCTGGATACTACAGACATTTCATACAAGACATTTCACACTTAGAATCATTGCTGATAGGTCTGACTATGAAGGGTGTGAAGTTCTTGTGGTTAGATTCTTGTGAGTCATCCATTCAAGAGCTGAAAGAGAGGTTGACTTTAGCACCGATACTAGTCTTTCCAGATTCAGGAATGATATTTACTATTTACTATGATGCTTTAGGTATCGATCTAGGAGTTGTTCTTAAGTAGGGAGATGGAGTAGTTGCATACGAGCCTCGGCAGTTGAAGCCACATGAGAGTTACTACACGACACACGATCTCGATTTGGCAGCAATTGTTCATGCCCTGCACAGTTTGAGACATTATCTTCTGGAAGAGAATTTTGTGGTTTTCACTGACCAAAAATGTCTCAAGTACATCTTCACTCTATGCGATCTGAAATTGAGACAACGAAGGTGGGATGAGTACCTTCAGTCCTTTTACTTTGAGCATGCCTATACACTGGGTAAAGGAAATGCAGTGGCTGATGCGCTAAGAAGAAAGACTTAGATACAGTCAATTCAGGAGGCCAGTAGTGAGTGGGAGCTTATTTCTATGTTCTCTTAGATGCATTTGGAGGTGCATGACAGACATGGGAAAACTTCTCTTTCTTCTATAGTTGACACCTCTACTCTTCCTGATCGAGTGCGAATGATGCAACTATCAGATTCATAAAACCAAGTCCTAAGGGAGAGTGTGTTAGGAGAGGAACCTACTTCTGGATGGACCATAGGTGAGAATGAGATCTTGCGTTTCTAGGGGAGCGTATGGGTGCCAGTAGACCTACGTGTGGAGATGATGCGAGACTTTCATTCCTCAGTTTGGAAAGTTTATCCAGGCGTCCCCAAAATGTATCGTGATCTACACTATCAGTATTGGTGGTCTGGTATGAAGAGGGACGTATCTGGTTTGATCATGAGGTGTTCCACCTGTCAGCAGGTTAAGGCAGAACATCAGCGACCATCAGGGATTTTGCAGTAGTTACCAATTCCCGAGTGGAAGTGGAACAATGTCGCAATGGACTTCTTGAATCGTTTGTTGAGATCTCCTAGATGGAATTATGCAGTTTGGGTTGACATTGACAGACTTAAGAAGGTTTCTCACATCTTTCCAATCAAGGATACCTTCAGTGTTTATGAGCTGGGACGTTTGTACATCCTTGAGATTGTACGTCTTCATGGAGTTCCACACTCTATCGTTTCAAACAGTGATCCACGTTTTACTTCACTGGTCTCGAAGGGGCTTCAAAAGGCGTTGGGTACATAGGTAATTTTGAGTACAACTTACCTTCCCCAGAAAAATGGTCAGTCTGAGCATACGATTCAGGTGCTTGAGGACATGCTTCGAGCATGCATTCTAGATTTTGGAGATTCTTGGGAGAAGCATATACCTCTTGGGGAGTTTTCCTAAAATAATAATTTTCATGAAACTATTCATATGGAACCTTATGAGGCTTTGTGCAGTAGGCCATGCTGATCACCCTTGTGTTGGATGAGGGCAGGAGATTCAGCTTTGCTGGGACCTTGCCTTGTTCAGGAGACCACGAAGCAGATAGAGTTGATTCGGAAGACGATGGATACTGTACAGTCTCGTCAAATGTATTTTGCTGATCATCGGAGATGACCTATAGAGTTCAAGGTCAGGAATATGGTTTTCCTGTGTGTCACACCGAGGTTGGTACACAGGAGGATTAGGACACATGGTAAGATTTCTACTAGGTACATCGGTCTATTTGAGGTATTGGAGAGAGTTGGTCCATTTACCTATCAGTTGTCGTTACCTCAGAGGTACCAGGCTATGCACATAGGTTTTCACGTTTCTCATCTCCAACGTTACTTTTTGGACCCGTCTTATGTTTTCTAACCTGAGCAGGTGAAGCTCGAAGTGGATGCGTCTTTCAAGAGGAATCCTATCTGGATTATCGATCGCAGTACAAAGGTTATCCATGGTTGGTATGGTTATTTGGTACTAGTTCTATGGATGCACAGGCAAGTATAGGATGAGACTTGGGGGAGGGAGGCTGATGTATGAGCGTAGTGGCAGGAGATGTTTGGGGAATCATCTTCTAGGCCGCTCTAGGGAAATCCAGGGATGAATTTCATTAGGGGGGGGGAGTTTGCAAGAACCAGGATCTTCTTTGTAAGTATGTTTTTCCTTTTTTGGTCATTTGGGGAAAAGGGTAAATTTCTAGAAATTTTCGAAATAGACGTCGTGTACATTATGAGTACATGCTATGTACTGTGATGCCGCAAGAGGCCATGTGTTGGCCGTGTAGTGGCTACACACACAGCCCTGTAGGGGTATTTGGAGGGTTCCTAATGCGGAGTACGGAAATAGCGAGCACACGCTGTGTACTTTCTTTTTTCATTAAATGCACCGAGGTCGCGTCTTATTGCCAGAACGCTCTTCATTTAGGTATCGTTTGACCGAGACCTCAGTACGGCCATAGATCTTCAACGAACCCCCGAGTGTGTGTCTGTCCTTCGAATCGAACACCATGAGTTATGTTTGTATCACATCAGTGAGTTATCTCTTCTCCTAGAGAACCATCTTTTGATTTCTCCTATTTCGTGAGATATCATGGGTAGAAATTTTTAGATGTTTTTTAGATATTCAGTGTTCTAAGGTGATTCATGCCTCAAGGATCACAAATAGAGATCTCCTAATGTCGAGGTAGGTGTTTTGTGACTTTCTATTCATTATCTATTACTATTATGTGCAATTTCCACCAATACCCTTGAACGAGGTATTGCATGATTACTGTTTTACCACTATTGATTTTCTTCCATTCTTGTACGCTATTTAGAGGATAAGTGGAAAAAGAATATGGTTGATTTCTTGTGATTTGGATGTTTTTCCCATGCATGATCTGTTTACAACCGTTTGGTCCTGTTTATCCAGTTTGGCTGCCTTGCCTGTTTTCTATGAATGTTGTTGTAGTATGGAGAGTTTATATTCTAACATTCCTGATATGTTGTATACTAATTAGCCAAGTAGTTCTACAGGTTTATGTTGGCCATATTGCATTAATATGCTCGTTGACCTACACAGGGCCATGATAACCTGGTGTTGTAGACTATATGGGAAATTGACCGAGTGAGCTTACTGAAATAGTCTTTGGGCACATTAGACTATACAGGGTATTGACTGAGTGGGTTTCCTCAAGAATTATTTGAACTATTTGAATCAGTTGGGTCTATACGGGAAATTGACCGAGTGGGTTTCCTTCGAGAGTCCTTAACTGCTTAAGACTATAAGGGGAATTGACAGAGTGAGCTTCCCCAGAGAATCATTGAATTATTTGAATGACCTGGTGTATAAGGAGAATTGACAGAGTGAGCTTTCTCAGAGAGTCCTTGACCTTGGGTCGATAATGGGAATTGACCATGTGAGCATCCTCCTAGTTCCATGACTACCATAGGCTATAAGGGGAATTGACTGTGAGTGCTTCCTCATAGAGTATTTATATATAATCTTATAACCAAACCAGAGGGGTTTGGCCTAGTGTACTTCCAAGAGGGTTGCTGGTAATTATTTGGTAGGACCAGAGGGGATGGCTATGAGTAATTACCAAAGGGTTACATACTTTTCATTAGCTGGTAGATTTACTATTGCTTGATATTGAAACTATGGATTATTAACTGCTGAGTACTTTCCAGTTGCTACTTTCAATACTTTTACATGTTATATGTTCACTGACTATTTGGAACTGATCTTCGAGTAGTTGCCTACTGGGATTTAGTCTCACACCCTATTTGGGCCATGCTTTTTGGCCCAAACAAATTATATTTTTGCTGGTATAGACAAGGGAAACGCCCATCTAATTCAGGTACTTGACTTGTTGTGGAGCTGTAGATCATGGGACCAATCTTAGGCTTGTGATGATGAGGAGTTTTTATATGTTTCTTTGCACTTTTGTTCAGTAATGTTTCTATTCACCATTGTGACTTTTTTTGGATGTTTTCCTAGATATATTTATCCTGAGTCATTATATATATATGCTCTAGTTGTTTATTATTCAGCCTTCTGATTTTCACTGTGGTTGGATATTTACTGCTTCCACTATTGTATGTTTGTTCCTTTTCCACTATGTTACTCTCCCAATGAGGGCATAGTTTCCCCACTATGACACCCACAGACCTCGCTGCTAGTTGGCACCCTCTGGCATTCAGGGAAATGCACTTGAGGCCATGTTACCAACTAGGAATGGGGTGCCTCTAGGTGGCTTTCGGAATTGGGACGTTACAATATCTTTACATAGTCATGCTGATGACAAAAATAATCATCAAATGAGATATAAATATCACATTACACAGTGTATTGTAGGATTACAATATTCCCAACCATCACATAATTTTAATTAATTCATAATTATTTAAATATTTCATGAAAACAATTTTCATTTAATTATAACAAAACACATGGTAATGAAAAAAGTTTTCATAAAGATTCAATCATAATAATCATTAACCATTCAAATAAAAACAGATAATGGGATAATTTAACCATGTCCTAGGTGAATTATAATTAATATCATAACATATTTTTATAGATAAAAATACCTTTAAAAAATTTCAGGATCATTTCATGAGGAAATTATCATTTTTTAAAAAAAATTATTTAAAATATAAAAAATTGCAGAATATTATTTAATCTAAATCCTTCGAAACGATAAATGGGGTTTTATAAATTAACATTAAAACAAATGATTATTCATAATTATGGGAAATGAAATTCATGTAGTATATGATAAAATAATAATTTCATTAAATTCATAGATATAAATAAGTCATTTTGAAAATTACCAGAAAATACATATTAATTTTTTTAAAGTACAAATATGTGTAAAAATAACATTAATAAATAATTATAGAATACTAAAAATATTTATTATATTATTTTTTAGATTATATGGATATGGACGAAAAATATTACTGACCAAACTAGATAAAAATTCATTTTTTATTAAAATTATTTTCTCATTAATTTTAGGTAAAAAATAGCGGGAAATGGCACTATTACATGACAATTGTATAAAAAATATTGGAGAATGAAATTAATAATAATTAGAGAATAATATCCCAATAATTTCCATAAATATAAAATTAGTACATATAATCATAAATATTAATGATATTGTTACATAAATTTATTATCCCGTGTTTTATCATGGTTAGTAAGAGTTAAACACGATATTATAATAAATTTAGGTCAAAATTAAAATTATTCTAGAACCATATTCATACATAACACACTATGTATTATTCCTTAAATATTTCCAATTATTTTTTTATTAGAACTTCATATGTAAAATAGTAATTTTTGTGAAAATATTCTCATTTTACATGCATGTTTCAATTTGTTGGTTTTAGTACTTGAAACATAGTCTTGGTTTAATTATTTAAAAAATTTTAATCGTGATATATGAATCATATTTATGAATTATATACAATTTTTTACAATTAAAATAATGAAGTTATGAGTAATTAATTTTATCATATCGTGGATTTGAATGTCTTAATGTGAGAACGGTGATGATTTAATTTTTTGAATGATGGAATGAAATAAATGAAATAATAATTGAACATTATAGTTTTTATATTAAGACATAATTATCTAAGGAATTCATTAAATATATTGTAATTATATTTATAGAAGGAGAAAATTTAAAAAAGAAACATATCGCTTTGTAGAGTTGGTAGTCCATACAAATGCACGAGTAATGTTATCATTTCGCAACGAATGGTAAAGGAAGTAGATAATGAGGTTTAACTCAATATAATATTATAATAATATATGCTAGATACTTATGTTAGTATATCCTAATGGTTGGTGTATTATTTAAGGAGGTAAAATAAGATATAAATTGAGTGTAATCTGTTAAAATGATTATAACCTCTTTAAGATATATCCATTGGATTTCATCTTAATGATAATAGTGATTGAATTTTAAGGGGACTAGATTATAGAGTAAATGAATATGGATGATTAAAAGAATATTTTTCTAGGGTTATTTATGATATGGGTCTCATGTATGTGTTTATAATAGTGGCGATGGGGTGTCCTTTTATAGTATGTGAAAGATTATAGTTTGAATTATATATAATATAAAAATAAAAATAATTATTTTTCATGTTAAAATGGAGGAGAGTGGAATTTTTTTTAATAATGAAATAACTTCAACCAATAAAACTTTGATTGGATCATGTGGAATTTTAAGCATTATCTTATATTTTAGCCTCCTTATTAACCAATATAAATGGTAACCATGGAAAAAACTTTTAAATTAATATATATTGTAGAAATTGTCTCAAAATTACCACGAGATGAAATTTGGACCATAAAAAAATCTCCCTTTTCAAAATTCAATAATTTCGTGAATTTTAATTTATATAATAATATATTATTCAACATAAAATACTATTAAATTCTAATTATGAACTATTCAAATAATTTACATTAATGACAATAATAGAGATATAAAATTAAAATATTTGATTTATTACCAATAATTATATTTTACATTATGTAATAAAATTCAGGTTTCAAAACAATTAAACTAGTGAATTTTACTTTTCATAAAATAATTTAATATTATTTTTTGACTTCTTGAACATGAATTGTCAAAGTGTCATGTTAGCGTTTTTGGTAATTATTCCATCAATAAAAATTAAAAATAAATTACCATCACAAATATAAATTAATTCAGTTTATAATAATTTCTTAGATCCATTCATAATAACTTCATATCCATTAGTGACCATATATGATAAATTAAATGAAATTGAGTGATATTTATGATTGTTCCATTATATTAATGATTATAATGGTCATTATCATTGAAACATTTCGCCAAAACTACATATTTATTAAAATATATCAATGTTTGGAAGATATAAAGACATAAAATGTAATATAATCATGTTTATGCATTATTTTGAAGCATTATTCTTTGGTTTAACCATTTTTGTCCCATTTTACTGTTTACTATGTAGATAAATTTTACCACATTTACTATTCCTAATGCAGAAAATAAATGTGGAATAATTACCAAATTTTATCCTCCTAATTAAAAATATATAATCCATTATTCATGTTTAAATTCATATAATTAGAATAAATTCATTATAATATAGCTACGTCCAACATAGTGAAATATATATTTAAATATTTATGTTTTTAATAAAAAATATTGATTTCTTCTTATCTAATTTATTGAAACAAGATATGATAAATTTAAAAACAATATATTGAATATATAATCAATAAATTTATTTAAATTAATTCATAAATACTGATTAAATTTATTTATTAGGAAAAACATTCATTTCCATCACAGAAACTATTGTTTAGGAAAATATCAATTTTTTACATTGAAATGATTTTATTAATTTATTAACAATTTATATGTTATATTCTTGTATACAAAATAATATTCCCAAATTAACATTGTATTATTAACACTCATAATTCTAATTTATAGGAGGTAATTTTCACATTAAATAATAACAATTCAATAGTGTATTGAATTTTATTTAAAACTGGTGTGCCTTGTTGTAAAAAAAATTAATGAAATTAAATTTATTTTAAAATAAATATTTCATAAAATCTTAGGTCGTTGCATTTTAACTCCCTTATATGAATTTATACTTTGATATTTTATCACATAGATATAAACATCTAATAATACTTCGTCTACATCATATCCTCTATTCCCCACACAACTTACTCAAATTTATGGTTTCATCATAAAACATTGAATAAGTGATTCTTCTTATTCAAAATAATTTTATGTCATTTAAAAAATACTACTTTTTTTCTAGTAATAAGATTTATTTTACTCCAATGGAACATTCTATGAGTTTAGTACATGTCATAGATCTGGTATGTACTTCCTTAAGAGGGATAAGTGGAACACATCGTGAAATTGAGAGATATTCTATGGAAGCACCAATAAATAATAAAATATCCTAATAAAATAAATACTTTTTATGGTAATTATGTATATAGGGATCAGATTACCCATATTTCCAATTATCATTACATTAATCAGTGTAGATAGGTTTATGAATTCCTTATCACAAACATAAAATTCCAAATCTTGATGAATATTGACATAATAAATTTTCAATCAACTTGATATTACTAGATGTGTTACTATATATCTCTAAAATTATTTTTTGTTTATAAGTCTAGGAAAGGTCCAAATATTTTTCATTCCCTAACATATCCATATAATGATGGAATTATTTACTTCATTACTTATATGGATTAATAAGTATCAATTATAAATCTCGAGCAAATGTTATTATTTTATGAAAATTATACAAATGAAATTTTTTTATCCAAAAAAATATTTCAATCCTTGAAAAAAACCACATATATATAATATAGTGTTATAATGATCATATTTTCATAACATATATCATAGGATGATATGAAATTAGAAACATCAACAATAATTTCAATTCCATTTGAAAACTTCTCTCGAACATTGACATAAACCTCATATATCAATCAGATACTCTAGAATATAGAACACTGTTAAATCATATCAAATTATTCATATAAATATTACCTATAATAACAAGATATTAATCTTCCCATATTAAAATGAAATGTTCCATATTTTAAGGTTTTTTACTACAAATAAAAAATCTTCTTGATGATTAGATGTTTCTGGAGATTCTAATAATGAAATCTACAATGTTGTTTTCCTATTTCTATTCAATTATGGGAGATGTCTACAACATCCCCTTATAATTCAATATGTCATCCTTAACATATTTTCGTACATAGAATCATGATATATGCTATTCAATATCCTTTTTCCTTTCATCCCACAATAAATAATCTTTTAGATGTTCATATAGCTTTCTGAATTTTTGATTCATAAAGAATGATGATAAATAAGATTCAACCAATAGATCTGATCATAACATACCCACCTGGGCCCTCCAGGATCATGTTAAGCTGATTGTGACATGCCAATCACACCTCCAACAGTCTATGGGATAGAGACAAGTTTAGGATCAAAATAGTATATGTAGATGCTCAATTATAAGATGGGTAAATTGTAAGTTTACAAATATTCATTTTTTACCATAAGGAAAACAATGTTTAGCAAAGTTAAAAAAGGTAAATTCACATATCCTCTTTTGGTTCTTTGAAAAAATCATACATATGTTTCAGAAATATTAATTCGGCAATAAAACTTAAGGAATCTTTTTTAAATTGATATATAAAATTTAAAACTTATAAAATCTTATTTATTAGAATAAGTAAAGTACAATAAAGTATAAGAATTTAATATCTTCTTCATTTATAAAAATATACCAGAAATAAAACATGAATCCAAACATGTATCAAATATAAATTTTTTTATCCCAATGAGTATGGTATCCAACATCCTTTGATAAAGGATCCTTTATTTATACATTCATGAATCTCTGCCTTACCCACACCAGTGTATGCCCTCATTAAGAACATCGGAATCTGTCTTGTTATCACCACAATACCTTGATCATTAAAGGTAGTCAAAAACTCTATATTCCAATCCTTGAAATCCCTCGATTTAACTCGACAAAAATAAGTTTCACACAAAGAAAACTAAACAAGATGTTCATATATTCAAAAATCTTGAGAGCCTCTCTCTCGAAATCACATCCCATCATTAAATATCTATATTGAAGGGACAATTTTTGAGCTCATTCAAATGAGATCATTTTTATAAGCATAACTCCAATGGTCGGCACCCACATCCAATGGTCATATTTTTTTTGCAATCATGGAGGGACCTATACATGTGTCACTCAACCAACTATTAATTAGAAATATATTGCACGAAATCATTTCATAATAATAACATGTTTATGAAAAAATGAATAACATAAACCAAATAAGAATATCCGGAGTCTATGGAATAATAGAATTTAGAATCTTATGAAAAATTAGAATTTCTTATTTAATCATATAAAAAATATTATTCTATAATACATGGATATTTGGATTCTGTTATTCAAAATGATGGGAATCTGAATTCTAAAGATTCAAGAGTCTGAATTCCAATGAATTCGGAATCTGAATTATGATTAATTTTGAGTCAAAATTTTGAGAAATTTTGAATCTGAATTCTAATGAATTCAGACTCTTAATTTCATATAATTCAATGTCTGCATTTAGAATAGTTTCGAGTTTGAATTTTTGAGAATTCAGAGTCTGAATTTCATAGTAATTGGAGTCTAAATTTCAGAGAATTCTGAGTCTGAATTTCCAAGAATTCAGAGTATAAATATAGAACACTATATATCCATGGAATTATAAGATTCCATGATTTTATATAAAAATCCTAATTTTGACATAGAAATAAAATGAGTTTTATTTAGATATATTATAAAATCAAATAATGAAAACAGCGGTAAGGATAAAATTTTTCCATAAAGATGGAAAAAGTTCTATAATAAAATAATCCTTTGTAAAATATTATTTTCCATTAGATAAAGTGTTTTTTTTCAAAACATAGAGGAATCGAAAAGCCATAAGGAAACCTTATTGACTCAACAATCTCCCCATTTTTATAAACAACAAGCAACCTTACAAAAAAATAATAAAATGACTAAGATTTTGATTTATTAATTTTAAAATAAAACTTATCTCCTTTTAATTATGAACCATGATGAATACCACTAAATACCCATTAGTTTTTGCAATCCCTATGTATTATATTCATGAAATAGATAAATTTTACTTTTTCTTTCATATGAAATACTTATTTTTGTAAACTCTCACTTGCTTATGGAATTATCTTCTTTATACATAGTATTCTTTTTATAATTCATTTCTCCCCCTTTGTGATTTTCAATAAAGAATAAAGGGAATTAAAAATAAATTGTGCTTCCTAAAAGATTATAACTATACACAACAAAACATATAACATAAAGAATGATTTTTCATTATGATTGAAAAAATTGATACAGCATTGTAAAAAAATATTATAATTGAAAAAAATATCCATCCTTCTTTTTCCTTGGGCATGATCTTCTTCACGATAGTCTTCATCTTTTAATTCCCTTGATGATCTTCCTCAATGCACATGAGGAATTTTTCATGATATTGATTTTTATTTCAAGAGCCCTAATCATCTCATTCTATGACTGAACGATTTCATCCTAAGACTCTAGAAGAACATCTTATTGACTGAAATTTCTTCAAAATATATTCTGAGATCCCTTTTTCTCTTCATGATAAATGAAACTAAATACAGTTTCCCATTCAGATATTTTTCTTCCTACTTCTGGGATACATGGTCAAGGTTCAACTTCTTAGTAAAAATTTTTGTATGATTTTTCATCCTCTCATCTTATCTATCAAAACCATCATTTATTTAATCCTGAAAGTCAAAAGGATTTCTCATATCTTCAATCATTTTCTTGTAACACTTTGTAATACCCTTACAAGACCTTTTATGATCATCACTACCAATATACAAGGACTTTAAATTAGCACTATGCTTGATGAATTTTTCTAAGAGCATGATTACAGATCTTTTTTTTTTGATTGAATGACTTTTGAAGAATCTGACTCCTCGATTCAATACATGGAAACAATGTATTGTGTAAACTAATTTCTTCAATGATTGAACCACAATGTCCTGAACAAAAGTAGATGATTCAGAATATGATCCCATTTCAGGTGAATATTCTTTTTCAATATCACCATCATTTCTCTTGGTTGAACCACTAGCTTCCTTCTTGACTACGATTGTTTTATTATGTGTATCAACTATCACCTATTTTCCTTAGTAAAATTTGGATATAATCTCTAAAACCATTGTATATTAATGCGCAGTATATGATACTAGAAATATTATATCTTCATCTACCTTTTTCTTCTCAGCATCTTCCTTAAGAACATAAGGATGATTAAAGCCATGATTGTTGCTTTCATCATCAGAAGGATTATTAACCTCTTCTTGACCCTAGTCCTCTTTTCTATAAGATAGAATTTTGGTTGATTCATCTCGGGGATTCCAAATCGATATCGTTTCATAAGGGCTCTCCTTATCATGGTATTCTTCAACTTTTCTATTCACATCCTCACTCTCATCTCATTCATCCACTCCTTATTCTTTTAAATCCTCTTCATGGAAATTTTCTTCCATTATTTCTGGTTCCAAATTTATCATCTTCCTTCCAAGAGTCACTAGTACTGATTCTTGATGAAATGATTCTTGTAAAATAATTTTATCAGAAGCTTTATCAGTTTACTTGAGAAGAGCTTGAACGATTTCTGTATCAAACATTTTCTTCTTTCTCTTCTTTTTCTTTTCTTATTTCTATAGCTCTTCAGCAGCTTTAAAAATCAAGGCCTTTGCCTCAGCAGGATCCTAGCCAAAACTAGGGTGTCATTATTTTTTATCCTTCTTCTATTACCTCCACTTTGTAACAACTTCATCACGGTAGGATTTTTTCTTTTTTGACATTTTGGGTGCTGACTGACATTCTTGATCTTTTGGTTTCTCTTTGATTTCTAGTTCCATCACCTTTATATTTTTTTGTTATTTCTCGTATGTCTCTGATAAATCCATTTTCTTGGCTAGGTATTCAATCTCACTTTTTGATAATCCATTATTGAATCCAAGTTTCATCCTTCTCAAGGTGTCATCACTCAATAAGAAAAATCCTGATTGTTTTGTCAATGATCTCTTAGGTATTTATAAGGATTCTAATAAAAGGACTATTATAATAGATAAAATTTCAGGATACATGATAATTTTTGATTTTGGAGTTCAATAATTTATATTTACATCCGTTAGCATGACATACTACAACAATTTTATCTTCGTCATGTTCGCCAGAATATCCAGAACATAGATATCACTTTTCTTCAAGGAGTCCTTATATCCTTTTCTCGGAGTTAGAAAACCTTGTACATATAATTCTATCAACCAGATATATGTAGGGATATGGTTGATCTTTAGTGTTTTAACTTCATTGATTCCATGGAACTCTAAATCATTCTCTTTTTCAAAGCTTCCTGATTCATCTAGTAACTTATGGATGTAGAAAATGGATTCACCTTCATATGAAATTCTAATAATACATGCAACCATACTTAAGGAAAGGGAATAAGTTTTCCCATAACTCTTGAATGAAAACTTCTCTCACCAACATTAATTAAAAATATATAAATTCTCATAAAATTCATCAAGAAGCTATGGGTAAACCGGATCATGTCCTTTTGGATTGGATTTCTCTATAAAATTTCCACTCTATGATTTACTTGGCTGAAGACATTTTTATCTGTATAGAATCATCCAATGAAATTTGTAGTCTATGAAAACTCAAAAATGAGGAATGAACCATTTGAATAGATATAGAGCTTTGTGGATGAAAACCTTCAAAACCAATCTGGGACATGAAATTGGGGGCATTTATATAGGCGTTCAAGTGACAGTTTGAATTCCCAAAATGTTCCAATGATTGAAACAAGAACGACTTGATCGGAAGGTTGAGATGAAATCTGAAGAAGGATTTGGTAGGTTTTATCTTTTGATGCTTTCAAGATAAAAAATTTGTTTTATGAAAAGCGAATCTAGAAAATTATCTTAAAACAAGATAAAAATCTCACAGTTAAAATATTCAATTAAAAAAAGTTTAGGTAAGGAAACATAACTTTTGGATTTCTAGGAAACTATTAGTAATAAAAAATATTCTTTTTGAGAAATTTAAGATTATGGATATTTTTATTAAGGAAGGAAAATTTTTGAAACTAGAAAATTTTATTTAGAGGAAAATTTATGTTCTGGAATTTGACTTCAAGAAAATATTGTTTACGGAAAAAAATTGAATAAGAAATTTTTTTTATTACAAATAATATAATTAGTAAAAAATTGATTAAGAAAAAATTTATTAAGGGAAAAATTTTGATGAGGAAAAATTTGATTAGGAGAATGATTTTGATTATAAAAAATTTTGATTGGGGGAATGATTTTGATTATGAAAAATTTTGGTAAATTGAATGTTTTTTATTACAAAAAAATTGATTAAGGGAATGATTTTGATTTCGATAAATTTTGGCTGACAAGTAATTATACCCCACTATGAAAAGGAGTTACATAATGTAAGGAGATATGTTTCAAAGAAAAGTTAATATAGATGATTACTTTATGGTTATCATTTCAGGGTTTGGTTTAATGTATTTAAATCTATCGAAGGGTAATGATTTTGTGAATATAATAGAATGTTGATGTTTTGTTCTGATAAACTAAATAATTATATCTCTTTTAATTGAGTGATCCCAAAGATAGTGATTCCTAATATCTTTGTTTTTTTATATGAGTGATGTGTAGGGTTTTTTCTTAGGGAAATGGAACTAGTTTTATCATTTAATATCTGTGTTTTGGTTAAACTAATGTCATAGTCAGTGAGCATGTGTTACATCCACAACGCTTGAGCAGAACAACTGCCAACTGCTACATATTCAGCATTAGCAGTGGAAAGTTCTACTTAATTGTTACTTTTTATATGGCCAGGAAACTAATGAATATCCTCGAAAATGAAAAGTTCCAGATATACTTTTTCTATATATTCTACATCCATAGAAATCAACATCTGAAAAACATTTTAAAAAAAAAATTATTTCCAGAAGAACAGAAATATCCTAGATCCATGGTTCCCTTTAAATAGGGAAAAATTCATTTCACATCTTCAAAATGGGATTCCAATAGATTATATTGACATATTACACATAAGTATACTGAAGACATTAAGTATGTGAAACCAGCTTTCAAGTATAGTAAACATCCCATAATACATCTAAATGATGTGTGATCTACTAGTTTCCCACCTTCAACAATATCAAGAGAGATTAGGGTACCGATTGGAGTATGTATACTTTTAGTATTGTCAAATCCATACATTTTAAGAAGATACTTTATATAATTTTTTTTTGATATATAGGTTCTTTCAAGTTTTTGTGAAATTTTAAAACCTAGGAAAAATGGAAACTCACTATCATACTCATTTAAAACTCACATTTCATTAGATTCACAAATCAATCGGTTAAAGATTGTTGAGTTGAACCAAATATAATGCCATCACCATAAATTTGAACAATTACAACATTTTATTATCTTTATTTATAAAATATTTTGATCACCAGATCAATTAACATAATTGTTTTATGACAAAAATCATATATGTATATCATAACAGGCTCTAGGGGATTTTTTAAGCCCATATAAATCATTTTTATGTGTCAAAATATGTTTAGGATATTTTGTGACTTCAAAAACAATAGGTTGTTAACTATAAACTTCCTCGTGTGAATATCCATTAAGGAAATTACACATTAAATCCATTTTAAAAAATTGGAAATTATAGAATGATGCAAAGGCATGTTAATTGCGAATAGATTCATTTATAGCTACTGCATCATAGGGTTTGTCATAGTCTATTACTTCTTGTGGATTATAGCCTTTAATAACTAAAATAGGTATATTTCTTTCATTGATTCATTTTTTATCACACTTATTTATGAATACCCATTTTACTCTAATTATAGAATATTCCTTAGTTCTTTCATCCAATGTCCATACATTGTTCCTTTGGAATTCATTTAGCCCATATTGCATGGATTTAATCCAATCATCATCACCTAAAGAATCATCAGTTATTTTTTGTCCTAATTGGGAGAGTAATGCTAGATGTTCTACTTAATTTTTAAGGAACTTCAAGAACATACATATTGATTTACATTACAATGATACAATCAGTAGTATGATTTTCAAGAAATAATTTGTTTGGGTTTTGTAAAATCTGTTCATCAATATATAGTTGGAAATATTTTGGGGTAAATGATTTGGAAATATTTTCTTGACCAATTTCTTTATTAGATGAATATTCTTACAAAAGATGATCATCATTTTTTGAAAACAATTCTGGAGAAGTAGTTTAAGGTTTTGTAAAAACAAAAGGATCAGTTTCATCGAATTTAACTTGCACAATTCCTTCAACAGTACAAGTATTTTTATTAAAAAATATACAATCCTTAGAAATTGTGGAGTAGCCTAGAAAAATTCCCTCATCATATTTGGGTGGAAAATTATGTTAGTTATCTTTATTATTTAGGATGAATACTTTTAAACCAAATATATTGAAGTGAGAATGTCAACACTTTCTACCACTCCAAAATTCATAAGGTGTTTTTTATGAAAGGGTCTTATTAAAAATAGATTTATAGTATAAGAATCATTACTAATAGATTCAGCACAATAGTGTTTAGAAATATAATATTTACTCAACATGGTTCTAGTTAAATCTTGAAGAAATCAATTTATTCTATCAAAAAAAAATTTATTAGTTCATGGTGCTGTGAAGTTATGAGTAATGCCTTTCTAACTAAAAATTGTTTCAAAAATATTAATTTTGTAATTATCCTCCACGATCACTAAGAATAGTTATCAATCAAATTTTTTTCTCATTTTTAACATACGATCTAAACATTTTTATATAATAAAAATCTTCAGATTTCATTGCTAGAAAATAGACCCACATATATCTAGTGTAATCATCATCTAAGAAAATACATAACATTTTCCTCCAATAATTCCAGTTTGTATTGGACCATGAAGATCCATATTCACTAACTATAATAAATCAAAAGTGGAGAATTCACCAATTGATTTAAAACAATATTTATGTTGTTCTTCATATTTAAAATGATCACAAACTTTTTAAGAATGAAATATATTCTCTAGTAGATCCTTTCCATTTATTTTCATTGATATTTTGTGTAGTTTCCAAATGTTATAGTGTCCTAACATTCTATTCCATAACCAGGATTGATATTCCATTGCACTAATGAAAGGTATATCTTTTCTCCTAATGTATTCTAAGTTTGTTGTGTATACATTATCTTGCCTATAGGAAGAAAGAGTAAAATCTTTCTTGGAATGATGTACTAAGAATTTATCATTCCTAAAATTTACAAGATAAAATTAATCACCCAATTGAATTATGATAAGGGGGTTTTCTTAATAATATTGACATATAAAACATTTAAAATTAATGATTTTCCAAGAAGAACAAGGTTACCTAAAAAATATTTCTCCTAGAGCATTATCTCTGAATGTTAATTTTCCTCCTTTCAACTTGAAAATTTTTTCAAATATTTTTTTATTAGTCATATACCAGGCACATACACTGTCCATGTAGCATGTATTACTGTTGGTAATTTCTTTATTCTCTTGAAAACAAAGGAGTTATATTTTCAGAATCTAGATTTTCATGGATCTGGAAATTTTAGAAAGTAAAATTTTAGGAATTCACATTTTCATAGAAAAATAGGATTTATGAAAACCTAAAGATTGAATTTTTTAGATAAAAATTTATTTCCCAATGTCCTCCACACTGACATTTAGTACAAAATGGATCACTTTGAGGGAAAAAAATTTATTACTAAAACTGATTTTGAATGAGTATATCCAAGTCTAGAACAATTCCTTAGAGGAAGAATTTGGGAATACATCTTGTCAACGTTTTCCTTACATGTGGTAATGTTTGATAGGCATTTCTTAAGAAAATTATTTCTAACATTAGTTTAATAACAATTTTCTTATCTTCAAGGTTACTAGACATATAACTACATTTAGTCTCTAAAATATTTTTCTTAGAAAAAAAATATTCAATATCCTTAGAATGTTAATCCTTCTCTGAATTAACATCTTTAATATTTTTTGGAACACTATAATAAAATTTCTTATCATGATATATATAAAGATCATATACTTATTTTGTTAAAATAATTATTCTTAAATTTTCCTTCTCATGTTTTTTCTTGAGTTTAGTATTCTCATTTTTAAGAAGTTTGGAAAACCTAGACACTTTATCATAAGAAGGTAAAGTGTTTTATTCATTAGACAAAAATTATTAATACGAAGACTTATAATATTTATCTTATTTATAATTTGAATTCAAAAACACATTGGTAATAGATTCACCATTTTTGAACCTTGGCCATAAGAAAATTATTTTCAATGGGTAGTTTGACAAGAAGACCAATATTTGTTTTACTAGAAGATTCATACTCTGAGGATTCATCAAACGAGTCACCACCACTGGGAATCCATGTATAATTATCTTTCTAAACATTCTTATCCTTATTCTTTTAGGAATTCTTCTTATTTATCTTATAATGATTTTCTTTTCTATATTTTCTTTTAAGCGTTGGACAATTCTTCTTGATGTGTCTGACTCTTTTTTATTCATATCAAGTGTCCTATGAATATTTATATTCCTTTATTTATTTCTTCTTATATTTATACTGAAAATATTTCTTCCCAAATATCATGTTCATACTTCGAGAAATATTGGTTAATTCATTTTCCAAATGTTCACTTTCACTGGAATCAGATAGAACATTGTCTTTATTAGACTTAGATCTTGTAACCCTTTCTGAGATCTTGGATTTAGTATTAGTAAAGGCTACACATCAATTGTGATTATTCTTATTATTCATATCTTAATCTCATTTCATTCTAGTCTCATGTTGAAGAAGATTTAAAAAATGTTCATCAAGAGAAATATTGTAACTTTTCTGTATTTCATCAATAGACGTCCTTTTCAATTCCCACTTGTTGAGCATAACATCTATTACCATGTCCATAAGAACTTCATCATCTAAAAATTATTTCTCCCATAGATTGAAGACTTTTGACAATGTTCATAAATCTTTTTTTCACCTTGCAAACTAGTTCACCATATGGAAATAAGAATCAATGGCATTATGATCTCAACATAGCAATTTAAGTCTCAATCAGATTAAATGTTCCAAAATGTGTAACTTCAGGTTTCGTCCAAATGTAGTTGGAAGCTTCACTAGAATATATTTTACTATGTGTATTCCAAGTCCTAGAAAAAAACAAATTATTGGTTACCTTGAAATGTAGTAACTATTTTGATTTTTAATGGTTGGTGGAGGATTTTTCTTCATTTTCTAGGATTTTTTAATCTCCCTTAATCAAGGAATTCATTCTATCTCTTTGGTAATCATAATCATTTCTAATAAAAATAGGTGGTGTGGATGGATTTAAATTTTCGATAAGGACAACTTTCATTCATGCAATTCTATAAGAAAATACCATTTCCACAAAACAATTTCATATAAATATTTTATTAAATATGATAAAAATATCTAATCAATCCATGAATACAAAAAACTGAGAAGGATAATAAAAAGTGTGAAAGAAAAATTATATGTGACAATAAGTATCTCAAAGATCATATTTGATACCAACGGTAGGATCAAAATAGTATATGTAGATGCTCAATTACCCGAGGGGGTGTGAATTGTAAGTTTAAAAACATTATTTTTTAACCATATGGAAAAATATGAATAAAAATTTTAAACAAGTTAAATTCACAGATCTTCTATTAGTTCTTTGAAACAAACCTACTTAGGTTCCGGAAATATGAATCCCGAAATAAAACATAATAACAAATTTGATGATGGAATATTATACCTTAATGCTGTAGAATCATTTTTATCAAAATAAGTAAAGTAAAAGAAATTATAAGAATGATATATATTCTTCCGTTGTCAAAATAAAGTGGAAATAAAATTTGAAGAAAACACGTAATTAGTAGAAAATATTTTAACCCAAGGAGTAGGGTATCCAACAACCTTGGATAAAGGTCCCTTGATTTAAATTTTAATGAATGTTTTTCATACCCATAACAGGTTACACCCTTTGATATAAATCTCATAATATGTCTTGCTATCCCTGGAAGCTCTCAATCTATATGGGTTCTGGCACCTCTTTCTTTATAATGACCCATACTTTACATACAATGTTAGTACTTCAAAATTAAAGTACACTTATTACAACATATAAAAAAACCACGAAAGGACCATATAGGTATAGTGTCTTTAGAAACTGGGAAACATAAACAACTAGTTCATAAAGCGTCTACACTGTCTCCCATTTATTTCATCATATCTATAGTCCCTTTTGGCATATCTTACTTAATAACATTCTTATAGACCTGTGGAAAGAAAACATACAAAAGGGTGAGCTCAAATGCTCAGTAATGGTAAAGAAAATAAATATCAATCACATCATATTCATATGAACATAACATTTTGGAAATCTTACCCTGCAAAAGAGATCATAATTTCATAACATGGGATAAATCATGGCAGTGAAATGTAATCAAAATAATCATAAATTAAAACATGATGCTCTGTGGCATACACACATAATCATAGAGAATCATTACTTATTAGTCAAGACTCATTTCCAAGACTATCTTAGTGGAAAAAGTCCATTTCTGAACCTAGTTCATTCCTCGTTTCAGTCCAATTTCACTGAACCGGTTTAACCTGCCGTTCTAGCCATGTCTATATCATTAGATATAAAATTTTTACCCAATTCATTGGAGGGAGATATAGGTCCCACCCATCTCATAATGATACCATTCTTATGTGTTCCACAAAATCATAAACCATACATCATAGTATAACCCATGTAATAAAAATGGGATTCATAAACATCGTGACATCATAAAACAATTCATATAAGATAAAGGAATTCATAAAAATGATTCAATCACAACATAATGAAATAAATGTAATAATAGGTATAGAAATAGAACCCTATATTATCTTAGATGGTAAATAATTTTGATAAAACACTTGAACTCCATTCTTGAACAAAATATCCTTTCTACTTCAAAAACACTTTTCCTTTCATAACATGTCATACAATTCTAAACTAAAAGAAGTTGATTAAAAATAAGCTTGAAAACTTGTAAAGTAAGCTTTTGGAAATAATGTTTTAAAAATACATTCATGTCGTACAAGTTAAAAAAACATTATTCTCGTACTTTTGTCCGAAAAGTCAAAAAGTACTTCGTACAAAAAACGACAAAAGATTCCTTTCAAATCTTTTACTAAAAACTCGCCGAAGGGTAAAATTGCATTTAAAAAATTGTAGGTGGATGGAAATAATATTAAATATTGAGGAAACAAGGATGTGGATGATAAAATACACCCCAGTAAATTCCAAATTTTAAACAATCTCGGATAAAAATGAGATTGTGATATTTCCCTTACCTTAGGTTCAATTTGCTTCGTAAGTGTCTGAACCTCCTGTATAATGATTTCAATAATTTCATTGACTTATTCCAGAATCATACTCATTATTATGATATCATATATGGTCATATTATTAGCTTATTATTAGTAATATTTCATTGCTACTTGTTATTCGGGTGTTTATTACTTTTTGTTCTTATGCATGTTTTGTAGAATAAATTATTATTCTTCTTTTTAGGTTATAGATACTTCATTTCCAGAATGGTATTAGTGTAATATATATCATATTTATTCACTCAATTCATTTATTTAATCATTATGCAATGAAAATCATGTAGAACGAGTCGCATGACATCATGGAGACGGTATTCCGTACGTACGCACGAGCAATGATATCGTTTCCATGATCGTGTAATTGTATTAGAGTGTATTTATAATATTTAAGAATCAATATCACTTTATAATAATCATATATATTCATTCTTTACACCATTATACCCATCCAAGTAATGTGGTGGTGGAAAATAGATTACACCACGACGTGGAGACGGTATTCCATACGTACGCACGTGCGGTGATTTCGTTTTCCGTAGGATGGAAAGATGGTGAAATAGGGTTGTTTCATACTTATAATAACATGTCAGTATATGAGTGATACTGATGTTATTAATTCATAATGAAACAACTAAACAAGAAGAAGTGGAAGAAGAAATAAAGTTGAAAGAATCGGTAACGGACATTAACTCTTCTTTGAGATGTTTCTTTGAGACCACATTTTTGGGCAGTAAGATTAGTCTTTGAAGAAGACTAGGACCTGTAGGATGTTTCTAGGGAAGTTTAGAGTAGGAATTGGCAGGCTTTGTCCGAGCATGAAGGCTCAAAGTGGTGTGAGGAAGAGAGGGAGGAGGTGCCCTATTATAAGGGAGGAGAGGGGCTCCTTTGGAAAAACAAAAAATATTATATTATTATAAATAAATATTCAGTTTTAAATAACTCCAAATAGATTTATTTAGAAGATAAGGTTGTGATGGGTCGAAATCCTCTCATCCAATTTAATTTGGAAATGTTTAGTTTACTATTTTAACCGTATCATTTAGATTTAACTTTAAGTTAGATAATTTTACTTTTACCGTGTCTTTTTGTGTTCTTACACAATAAGGTTAATAAACTTACTATAACAAACCAAAAGAACCCCAAGTTGTATATTATTAATATATATATCCTTATCTAAGTCATTTGGCCGAACCTTAGATTTTTAAGAATAAAATAACAATTAATAATATAATACTTGTTTTAAAAACTATTTTATGTCAATTTTGAAAATATTTAGTAATTGATATTTGTGAAAATCATAATAGAATGATTAGTTCAAAAAAAGTTAATTAAATAAATACTAACATTTCATATTAACCTATAGAATTATTGTAATTCATAAAAACTCTCAAATTACATTTATTTTGGTATTTCTAACATCAATTATGTCAAACTTTCATTAATAAGATAATTACTGCATTATCATTGTGTCATAAATAAATTAAATTATTTAAAGTCTAAAAATTACAAATAAAATACCATTATGTAGGAAATCTTTTTATATTTCTATTTAATATTAATAGTCGAATTTATATTATGTATGACCGTATATTAAAAATTATTTACTTATTAGACTTTGATTTTAACTATTTTAATCCTTCTTTAAATAAATTAATAATAAATGTCCTAATCTAATCCAAGTGGGCCTAAATTGTCATATTTTATTCCTAAGGTTGTTTTTGGTCGAATTACACTTATCCAATAGAATTAGGACAAGTGTTATGGTAATAATAATAACATTTTAACCCTTAATTACCCTATTTACTTTTAACCGTGGTAAAAAAAGTAAAAAGTTACTATTCACCAAAAATTATTTTCATCTCATTGAACCACATTTTACTTACTGACGTCAACCGTGTCTTTCGGATTTTTTAAATTCCACTCACAGAAGCGGTAAAATTATGTTTTATGTAAATTTGAAAATTCTCCTAGGAGGTGGGTAAAAGACGGTGAAAAGTTCAATAAAATTTTTATATATCTAAAATTATTATAAAATTACTCCAATGAATTACATTGAACTTGTATAGGTATTATGTATCAATTTTGACCTAAAATAAATTTAAATATAATAAATAAATATTTAAATAAAAAGTCGGTTTTTTAATAGTAACCCAGTGTTTTCACTATTCTTCAAAAATTGAATGTTTCCAGAAAAATACCAAAATTTCACCCGAGGCTAATTTCGATATTCTGAATCCAAAAACGAAGTCCATTTTGAAAATTAAATTTAAATAATTTCAAAAGGTGGTTATTACTATTCATAACGGCTAGTTTTAATAATATTTTAATAGCATATCGTTGTTTAGTGAAACTCGGTATTGCGTACGACGCAAGCTGTCAAGGAAGGTCACGATTGCGTGTAAACAAAGCCAAGCTAGTGTTGTGTGTAGTGAAAGATTACATTGATGATTTATATAAAAACAAAATATTTCTTATAAAAGTCTCGGGTGTTACATTCTACCCCCCTTAAAATAAATTTCTCTCTCGAAATTTGTCACTTGTAACAAACAGATGAGGATACCTCTCCCTCATCATATCCTCAGGCTCCCATGTAGCTTCTTATAATTGACAGTTCCTCCATAAATCATTCACCAAGCGAGTGGTCTTGTTCCGTAGGACTTTTTTGCTACGATCTAGAATCTGTATCGGCTGTTCTTCATAAAAAATATCTTGCTCCAGCGGTACAACTTTTGAGCTGAGTAAATATGAAGGATCAGGTACGTACTTTCTCCGGAGAGATACATGGAACACATCGTGAAGTTGAGAGAGATTTGGTGGAAGCGCCAATCGGTAAGCTACCATTCCAACACGATCCAGTATTTCGAAAGGACCGATATATCTAGGGCTCAACTTCCCCTTCTTTCCAAATCTCATGACCCTCTTCCAGGGAGATATTCGTAAGAACACTTTATCACCCACTTCAAACACTAGGTCTTTTCTTCGGTTGTCGGCATAACTTTTATGTCGACTCTAAGATGCTCTAATGTGTTGTTGAATAGATCAGACATTTTCTTCCATCTCATCAACAAGATCAAGTCCTAATAGCTTTCTTTCCCCAACTTCATCCTAGAAAGTTGGAGTCCTGCATTTCTTTCCATAGAGAGCTTCATAAGGAGCCATCTGAACACTGGAGTGAAAGCTATTATTATAAGAAAATTCCACCAAAGGTAGGTGTTGATTCCAACCACCTTTGAAATCCATAGAGAAAGCTCTTAACATATCTTCTAGAGTTTGAATTGTCCTCTCAGACTGGATGTCTGTCTGAGGATGATAAGTAGTGCTAAAACTCAACTCTGTATCCAGAGTATACTGAAGACTTCGCCAGAACATTGAGGTAAATCTCGGATCCCGATCAGATATAATGGAAAGTGGAACCCCAAGAAATCTTACCACTTCCTTTACATATATCCTATCAAGCTGATCCAGAGAGAAATCCTCTCTCATAACAATGAAGTGTGCATAATTTGTAAGACGATCAACTATGACCTAGATAGCGTTATTGCCTTTGGATGTTTTAGGAAGTCTGGTGACAAAGTCCATAGTGATGTTTTTTCATTTCCATTCGGGTATGGGTAATGGTTGTAACAACCCCTTAGACATCTGTCTCTCAGCTTTAACTTGCTGACAAACAAATCATCGATCGACATATTCATCAACATCTCTTCTCATGCCATCCCACCATAAGTACTTTTCAGGTCCCTATACATCTTTGTGCTTCTAGGATGAATAGAGAATGAAGAACTATGAGCCTCATCCAGCATCTCCTTCTTTAATTCGGGGATGGGAGGAACACAAACCCGATTCCTGAACTTTATTATCCCATCACAATCAAGGTTGAATTCAGGAACATTTTTCACCTTCTTTTGTAACTCTACATCTTCTTTCTGTGCCTATTTAATCATCACATGTATAGATGGTTGAACATTAATTTGAGAAAGAAATGATTTTCCCCTTCCATTATAATTCCAAGATCCATCCTTTCTTAATCCATAAATATTGGATCTTTTGTGATCCTCATCATGGATAAACTGGCATGGTCTTGTCGACTTAATGCATGTGCCACCTTATTTGCTTTCCCAGGGTGGTAATGAATTGAGAAGACGTAATCCTTAATCAGATCCAACCATATTTTTTAGCGCATATTCAGCACCATTTGTGTGATAATATACTTTAAACTTTTATGATCAGTATAAATATAACACCTTTCTCCATAAAGATAATGCCTCCAAATCTTTAATGCAAAGATTACCGAAGCTAAATCCAAATCATTAGTTGGGTAATTTTTCTCATGGATTTTCAACTGTCGTGAGGCATAAGCTATCACCATATAATTTTGCATGAGAACACACCCCAATCCCTTCTTGGATGCATCACTGTAGATCACAAACCTTTCTCCACTACAAGGCAGTGTGAGCACAGGTGCACTGGATAACCTTCTTTTCAACTCCCTGAAATTCTCTTCACATTCCTCCGTCCAAACAAACTTAACTCCGTTCTGAGTCAACTTGGTTAGTGGATTAGATAATCATGAAAAATATTTCACAAAACATATATTATATCCAGCCAAATCAAGAAAACGTCAGATCTTAGTTACTGTTGTTGGTCTTAACCATCTTTCGATAACCTCTATTTTTGATGGATCCACGGATATCCCCTTTTTTGAGATTATGTGACCCAAAAATGAAACTTTGTGAAGCCAAAATTCACACTTGGTAAATGTGGCATAAATCTTATTCTTTTCATGGTCTTCAATATAAATCTCAAGTGATCGTCATGTTCTTCTTTTCTCTTTGAATATACAAGAATATCGTCTATAAATACATCCACAAACTGATCAAGATAGTCTCTAAATACTCTATTCATCAGATCCATGAAGATAGAAGGGGAATTAGTAAGACCAAATGGCATCACTATAAATTCATAGTGTCCATACCTTGTACGGAAAGCCGTCTTTGGTATATCCTCCATTTTAACCCTTAATTGATGATACCCTGAACGAAGATCAATCTTGGAAAAGTATTGTTCTCCGCGTAGTTGGTCAAGTAAGTCATCAATGCGCGGGAGAGGATATTTGTTCTTGATAGTGATCTTGTTATGTTCTCGATAATCAATACAGAGTCTCATTCATCCATCTTTCTTCTTAACAAATAGAATAGGTGCTCCCCAAGGTGAAGCACTAGGGCGTACGAACCCATTATCAAGATTCTCTTGGAGTTTCTTCTTCAATTCCTACAACTCAATTGGGGCCATTCTATAAGGTGTCTTTGAAATAGGTAAAGCACCTGGTACGAGTTCTATTGAAAACTCAACTTCACGATTTGGTGGAAGACCCGGCAATTCCGCCGGAAAGACATCATCAAAATCCCATACAATGGGAATATTCTTAGTCGTGAGTTTCTCACCAACCATTTGAGATAAATAACCTTAATTTAGTGGAATCAAGACCCATAAGATGGAATAAATTTCCAATGGAAGGTTATGTTCATCCTTGCATCGATAGACGATCAAAGTTTGATCTGGAATTTGAAATGTGACTTCCCTTCTTTGGAAATTGATATGAGCTCCATATAGAGAAAGCAAATCCATGACAATAATCACATAAAATTCCACTATAGGATGGATCACAAGATTTGTAGGAAGAACTCCCCCACAAACTTCAATCGGAGAAGAATTATAAACTTTTGATGCGACTATTGTGCCATTAGGGGTTGTCACAGCTAACTCAACATCTAATTGTTGAGGTAATACGGTGATACCCTTAGAAAATTCTTTAGAAATAAAGGAGTGGGTGGATCTAGAGTCAAATAAAACATTTTCTACGTTAGATTGGATGTTAAGTGTACCTTTTACCACATCGTTATCATACTGTACATCGCTTATAGTAATTTCATGTGACTTTCCATTTTCTTTAGCCTTAAGAGTTTGTTGACGTTGACCATCATCATCAACCATTTGATTTGGGCATTGATTGGCATAATGCACCATCTCATTTCACTTGAAACATTTAAGTGTAAGAGGTGCACTCTGTGTAGCCTTTTCATTGATCACATCACTAGAAATCTTCTTCCCGTCATTGTGGCATTCAAATGCCTGATGACCTTCCTTTCCACATTTGAAACATTTACTTGTCCCTTTAAAACAACTCACTCCATGTCTCTTTCCACACTTTGATCATAAGGGAAAACTCATCTTCCTTTCAGTGTGCTCTTTATATTTTCCTTTGAATTTCATTTTCCTCTTCTTATCAAACCCATATGACTGATGGGTTACTCCAATATCCATCTCAACTTTGAGAGCACATCGAATGATTTCTTCGTAGCTATTGAAGTCCCTTATGGCTAATTCCCTACGAAGACTTGGTTTTAAGCCACTAAATAATTGATCAATCTTACTCTCAGGTTGGATAATAATACCAGAAGCATACCTTGCAAGTCTTGTAAAATTTGCTTCAGAGGTACCAACAGATTCATCATCCTGTTGCTTTAGTTCAAGAAACTCCTTCTCCATCTTTTTTCAGAGAATATGAGGGAAGTACTTATTGAAAAATAAGTTCTTGATCTCATCCCATTCCATGGACTCAATTTCATCTCTTGGACTCGTATTCTTGATAAGATTCCAACATTGATCAGCATCACCTTCCAAACAATACACTGCTAAGATGGCTTTATCATGTTCATAACATTGAAGAACCGAAAATATCTTTTCATTAGTACTAATCCATTGTTCAGCAACTAATGGATCAGTAGACCCGCTGAATGAAGGTGGGCACTGTCTCATGAAGGATTCAATAGAATGTTGCTCCTTCATTTGCTCGTTTGGATGTCTTGCATGATTCATAGCTTGCGAAAGTTGTGTGAGCATGGCTACAAGATTTTTCATTCCAGCTCCCATAACGTTTGGTTGCTCAGGGGGACAATCATTGCATTGCCCGTCGCATTCCGCATTAACACGGTTCCTTCGGGTTCCAGCCATTGACTAAAACCAAGAAGAATTGTGTGAGCAACACTAATTATAATAGGAAAACCACATTATCAAGAATAAATTTTCACACTTAAGGTATTATCATTGTTTATTTATGGAAATTTCTAAAACACTAATATTGTGTTCTATGCTTAGACATATCCTTAGGGTTCTTACTAAGGCTTTCACATTCTAGTTTCCAAAGGTTGACTATACCATTCCTCTGATACCAACTATAACGACCCATACTTTACATACAATGTTTGTACTTTAAAATTGAAGTACACTTATTACAACATATAACAATACCACGAAAGGACCGTATAGGTATAGTGTCTTTAGAAACTGGGAAACATAAACAACTGGTTCATAAAGCGTCTACACTGTCTCCCATTTATTTCATCATATCTATAGTCCCTTTTGGAATATCTTACTAAATAACATTCTTCCTGTCTTGGGGAAAGAAAACTTACAATAGGGTGATATCAAATGCTCAATAAGGGTAAACAAAAGAAATATCAATCACATCATATTCATATGAACATTACATTTTGGAAATCTTACCCTGCAAAAGAGATCATCATTTCATAACATGAGATAAATCATGGCAGTGAAATGTAATCACAATAATCATTACGTAAAACATGAAGCTTTGTGGCATACACACATAATCATAGAGAATCATTTATTGTTATTCAAGACTCATTTCCAAGACTATATTAGTGGACAAAGTCCATTTCTAAACCGAGTTCATTCCTCGTTTTAGTCCTGTTTCACTGAACCGGTATAACCTGCCGTTCCATCCATGTCTATCTCATGAGATATAAAATCATTAACCAATGCATTGGATAGAGATATAGGTCTCACCAATCTCATAATGATACCATTATTATTGGTGCCACAAAATCATAAACCATATATCATATCATAACCCATGTAATAAAAATGGGATTCTTAAACATCGTGACATCATAAAACAATTAATATAAGATAAAGGAATTCATAAAAATAATTCCATCACAACATAATACAATCAATGTAATATTAGGGATATAAACATAACCCTATATTATCTTAGATAGAAAATAATTTTGATAAAACACTTGAACTCCATTCTTGAGGAAAATATCCTTTCTACTTCAGAAACACTTTTCCATTCTTAACATGTCATACAATTCTAAACTAAAAGAAGTTGATAAAAAATAAACTCGAAAACCTGTAAAGTAAGCTTCTTGGAAATAATGTTTTAAAAATCCATTCATGCCGTATAAGTTAAAAAAACATTCTTCTCATACTTTTGTCAGAAAAGTCAAAAAGTACCTCATACGAAAAACGACAAAAGATTCCTTTCATATCGTTTACTAAAAACTCACCGAAGGGTAAAATTGGATTTAAATTTTTTTGGTGGATGTAAATAATATTAAATATTGAGGAAACATGGATGTGGATGATAAAATACACCCCAGTAAATTCCAAAGTATAAACAATCTCAGATAAAAATGAGATTGTGATATTTCCCTTACCTTAGGTCCGATTTTCTTCGTAAGTGTCCGAACCTCTTGTATAATTATTTAAATAATGTCATTTACTTATTCAAGAATCATAATCATTGTTATTATATCATATATGGTCATATTCTTAGCTTATTATTAGTAATATTTCATTGTTACTTGTTATTCGGGTGTTTATTAATTTTTGTTCTTATGCGTGTTTTGTCGAATAAATTCTTATTCTTCTTTTTAGGTTATAGATACCTAATTTATAGAATAGTATTAGTGTAATATATATCATATTTATTCACTCAATTCATTTATTTAATCATTATGCAATGAAAATCATGTAGAATGATTCGCATCACATAGTGGAGATGGTATTCCGTACGTACGCACGAGCGATGATATCGTTCCCATGATCGTGAAATTGTATCGGAGTGTATGTATACTATTTCAGAATCAATATCACTTTACAATAATCATATATATTTATTATTTACACCATCATACCCATCCATGTAAGGTGGTGGTGGAAAATAGATTACACCACGGCGTGGAGACGGTATTCCGTACGTACGCACGTGCGGTGATTTCGTTTTCCATAGGATGGATAGATGGTGAAATAGGGTTGTTTCATACATATAATAACTATCAGTATATGAGTGATACTGATGTTATTAATTCATAATTAAACAACTAAATAAGAATAAGTGGAAGAATAAATAAAGTTGAAAGAATCGGTAACGGACATTACCTCTTCTTTGAAATGTTTCTTTGAGACCTCCTTTTTGGGAACTAAAATTAGACTTTGAAGAATAATAGGACTTCTAGGATATTCTAGGGAAGTGGAGAGGAGAAATTGGTAGGTTTTGGCCGATCATTATGGTTCAATGTGTTGTGAGGAAGAGGGGGAGGAGGTTCCCTTTTATAAGGGAGGAGAGGGGCTCCTTTGGAAAAACTAAAAATATTATTTTATTATAAAGCCATATTCGGTTTTAAACAGCTCCAAAGTTAATTTATTTAGAAGATAAGGTGGGTATGGGTCGAAATCAACTCATCCAATAGATTTTGGACAAGTTTAGTTTACTATTTTAACCGTATCGTTTAGATTTAACTTTAAGTTAGATAATTTTACTTTTACAATTTCTTTTTGTGTTCTTACACTATAAGGCTAATAAACTTACTATAACAAGCCAAACGAACCCCAAGTTGTTTATTATTAATATTTATAACCTTATCTAAGTCATTTTTCTGAACATTAGATTTTTAGGAATAGAATAACAATTAATAATATAATATTTGTTTTAAAAGTTATTTTATGTCAATTTTGACACTATTTAGTAATTGATATTTGTGAAAATCATAACAGAATGATTAGTTCGAAAAAAGATAATAAAATCAATACTAACATGTCATATTAACCAATAAAATTAGTGGAATTCATAAAAAGTCTCAAATTACATTTATTTTGGTATTTATAACATCAATTATGTCAATATTTCATTAATAATATAATTACTGCATCATCATTGTGTCATAAATAAATTAAATTATTTAAAGTATAAAAATTAAAAATAATATACAATTATGTAGGAAATATCTTTATATTTCTATTTAATATTTATAGTCGAATTTATATTATGTATAACCCTATATTAAAAATTATTTACTTATTAAACTTTGATTTTAACTATTTTAACCCTTCTTTAAATAAATTAATAATAAATGTCTTAATCTAATCCAAGTGGGCCTAAATGGTCATATTTTATTCCTAAGGTTGTTTTTTTTTCGAATTACTCATATCAAATATAATTAGTACATGTGTTAGGTTGAAAATAATAACATTAATACCCTTAATTACCCTATTTACTTTTAATTGTGGTAAAAAAAGTAAAAAGTTACTATTCACCAAAAATAATTTTCATGTCATTGAACCACATTTTACTTAATGACATCAACCATGTCTCTAGATTTTTTTGAAATTCCACTTACAGAAGCGGTAAAATTACGTTTTATGTAAATTTGCAAATTCTTCTCGGAGGTGGGTAAAAGAAGGTGAAAATTTCAATAAAATTTTTATATATCTAAAATTATTATAAAATTAATCCAATGAATTACATTGAACTTATATAGGTATTATGTATCAATTTTGACCTAAAAAATTTAAATATAATAAAAAATTATTTAAATAAAAAGTCAGTTTTTAAATAGTAACCCAGTTTTTTCAGTATTCATCAAAAATTGAATGTTTCCAGAACAATACCAAAATTTCACCCTAGGATGACTTCGATATTCCAAATCCAAAAAAGAAGTCCATTTTGAAAAATATAATATAAATAATTTCAAAAAGTGTTTATTACTAATCACAACGGCTAGTTTTAATAATATTTTAATAGCATATCGTTGTTTAGTGAAACTCGGTATTGCGTACGACCCAAGCTATCAAGGAAGGTCGCGATTGCGTGTAAATAAAGCCAATCTAGTGTTGTGTGTAGTGAAATATTCCTTTGATGATTTATATAAAAATAAAATATTTTTATAAAAGTATCAGGTGTTACATTCTTCCTATTCCCTAATTTACTGGAATGTACTCAACAACTCTCGGAGTCACATGAAGAAAACTGAACAAGATGTTCAGATCTGCATAAAGCATGAAAGCCTCCCTCTCTAGAAATCACTACACAACATGTAATATCTAGATTTATAGAACGGTTTTTGGAGCTCGTTCAAATGAGATGTTTTTTATTGGCACAACTCCAAAGGTTAGCTCCCTCCTCCAATGGTTATATTTTTCCTTGAATGTTGGAGGGACCTGTACAAATGTCATTAAACCAATGGTTAGTTCGAAACAGAATTCATGACATCATTTCATACCACTAACAAGTGTAAGGAAAAATGTTACAGCTAAACCAAATCTGAATGTCCGAAGTCAAAGGAAAAATTGAATTCAGAGTCAAATGAGAAATTAGAATTTGGTGTCAAATTGTATAAACAATCTGATTCTATAAGACATGGATATTCAGATTCTTTTTTCCAAAAAGTTGGAATCTGAATTCTAAATATTCCAAAGTCTATATTCCAATGAATTTGGAATATGAATTGGGAATAATTTGGAGTATGAATTTTGGGGAATTCAGAGTCTCAATTATGAGGAATTCAGAATCTGAATTCCAAGGAATTCGGTGTTAGAATTGTAGAGAATTGAGGGTCTAAATTTTAGAGAATTAAGAGTTTTAATTTCATAGAATTCAGATTTCAGAGTCTGAATTTCAAAGATTTCGGAGTCTGAATTTCCAAGAATTCAGAGTCTAAAAACAGAAAACACTATATCCCATGAATTATATGATTCCGAGATTTTAGATACAAATATAATTTTTTTACATTGAAATTAAATAATATTTATTTAGAGAGATTATAAAATGATACAATGAAACCAAATATAATGGAAAAAATTCCCTTATTGAAGGAAAACATTCCTTATGAAAATAATCCTTAGGAAAATATTATTTTCCTAAAGATAAATAGTATTTGATTATCAAAACATAGAGGAATGGAAAAGTCATAAGGAATCCTTATTGAAAAAACAATGAGTACATAGTAGGCATATCACACACATGAAATGTGTTATCATGAGGTTACTATACACTCAGAAACACACATCTCTAATACCCATAGAATAGTGAATTTTAAATCAAAACTAATACTCTTATTCATGAAAAAATTTATATACCACACATATAGTATGATTTTTGTACAACTAGAATAAAGAACCAAATAAAATACCTCTAATACCTAGAAAAGTTTCAAAACTGCTTAGAATGAGTGGACTGCTCTCAAATTCAACACCTGATGTGAACCAATGTCACTCTAGCTCAATATATTTCACATACTCATTGTCATTGTAAGACTTTATAAAATGGACCATTCTCTATATAATACATTTAACGTTTCAGAAGAGAACAGTTTGGGGATAGTATAAAAATTCATAGTAATACTCCATGAAATCAGCTCGATAAGAATATAAATCAATGCCAATTGTGGCCCCAGACAATCCCCAGACCGCTGGGTTAGGGGTGTTTCCATGATCATTATCACCATAAAAGGGAATATTTCGTCCATAGGTTGGGTGGTAAATATCTATTATCGTCTTCCCACCTATTAATCATGCTAATAGAAAATATTTTATAATTTATGGCCCATTTGGAAATCACTTTCATAAAATCATTCATCGTCACTACTAATAGTCCAAGACTGGAGGAGAATATAGAAAATCCAATCTACCAATCCGAGGGACTCAAAATGAAACAACCCCATATGGCCATGGGTTTGAGATTTGACACTAATGAAGGTAGTGAAAAATAATCATGTTTCATTCAAATTAATGGAACAACTACCATTGCTCGATAGACCTCTTTAAAATTCATCACTATCAATGCAACAGATAATGTGAACCAAAACACATATGTAGAGGGATATAGCATGGAATATATTCCTTGATATGAGGGTAATATAGATTCTTTAATTGAGATTTGACACTCTCAAAACTATAGTTTTCTTAAAAACCTAACACCTTTGAATATCAAGATTCAACATAAACAGAAGAACAAAGCCAATGATAAAGTGAAAATAATTTCAACATCATATTAACATCCTGAAATAACTAAAAAATACTTCCATGGAGAATAGTTTGCATTGTATGAGAATTAGATAAATGATTTCAAATAACTCATCAAGGAGATTCTAAGAGGGAATACTTCCACTGGGTAAAATCTTCAAGATGAGATGATTATTACTCTTCCAATACATAACAAAATTTTCAAATCATCCAATAATTGTGTGATTCCTATTTTAGATTAGCTCTGTATCCTTATAGTTTGACTATATTAATGAGGAAGTCAAAAATTATCATGAATTCCATCCATTGATGTTCCAGTTACTCCCTCACCAGGGTGATCATTCATTCGTAGGATGAATTTAGAATCAGTGGGAGAAGAATATAGGGCCACAACATAGAGTCCCACCAACTTTATGTATAATGGAGGAGGCTAAAATAGTAGTACCCTTAAAAAATCACAATTCCATTGAGTCCAAAGACAGTCGAATGGAATCCCAAGAAAGGTGATGAGAACATGGGAAGCTTGAGGGGGTCCATAACCCAATTTGGCTGATGATACATTTCCCACACCAAATTTTAACAATCCTACCTTCTCCACCTTTGCAAGTGTGGGAACCCCAAAACAAAATATCACCGATTATTCATTCTGATGTTGCCTAATAATGGCCCCTCTAGTTTAATATGAAGTGAACAAAATGAGTTTCTTTAGAGAATTTTATAACACCATCCAATATTTGGTACAATACTCTTCCAGTATGTACTATTGTATGATTGGAAGACCTTCATCATCAATTCATTAAAATTTTCATATCTATGATAAGTAAAATTACAATCTTCGACCTGATAAACAACAAGAAAAATGAAAAGGAGTGTTTCTGACTTTATATCAAGATGTATATTTTTATCCAATTCACTTAAAGTACTTCTCTAATATGATCTATTTCTATAATTATGTACTAAAAATATTCAGGATGATTTGAAAGTCCCTCTGATCGAAATGTTGTATCATGGTAGATTCCGTGAGTTGTTTTAAAAATAAAAACGAATGGAAGACTCCATTCCATGAACAGGATCTAAATATCTACTCACTCCATCTGTATAGGGATAAGGACCAGAAAGGTATAAGTCCTTGATTTTATCCTTAAAACTTTCTACAGTGCACATTCATGGAGCTAGGAAGGTCTCCAACCACCCAATGCCTTTTATAGAGTGGTAGAAACCACAAAATCAACATCGTTAGAAAGAATATTGAAATCAGTGTATAAGGGGTTTTGAGGAATGGATTATTAAAACATAAAATATTTGAAATTAACAATTTCCTTGATATTTCTTTCTATCCATGGATAATAACTTCTCAAGAAACAACTACCTAAGAATTCCAATGAAGTCAACCTAACCAATCATCCCCAATACCAAAATTTATATATGATTTTGAGTCCTATAATCCATGATTTCATTGTCTACAAATACATAATTGAATCCTTGGTGGTTTTTTGTTTGATAAAACATTATAGTAGTTATCTTACATATTTGTCACTCTTTTAGGAGAATATAGTGATTTTTAGAAATATCTAGCAAGACATGGTAGGATGTTTGATATCTTGATGAATCAAAAAATAGATAATTGAGATCATTCTACCATAAGAGAATAGCAGCAGATACACTCAATAGTGCCACATCCAGAGATGTGACATTAGATATGAATCTTGAAGGTTGATGTTACCATAGAAATCTAGAAGAAACATAATAGGAGGCATCATATTCTACTCCCTTAAAAACTATGACTTGTTCAGATCTCTTCCATGAAACACCTAAAGAATGATCATGAACCCAAAAAGTGGAACCCTCATCATTTTATGATCTCGTATTTGTATCTGTTAACATGATACACATGGACGTCCCCTTCTCAAATGGTTAATATTACTTCATGTTTTAGTTCCCCACATATAATCATGGAATGGGAGGTCACATGTGTTGGAACTAAGGATACAAGGGACCTCACAGGTTTTTTCATAGTTAATATTCCAGACACATCCCCGTAGAGAAAATATATAAAGCTGAGACTAATGGGAATGATCTCTAGCATGACCCACAGAAATACAAGGGTGTCCCAAAACCCCAAATATCCATTCATGCCCAATTATCCAACATGATTTATTGGATGTGTAGATATTATCTAATCATCACTAACAACAAGGAACGCTGAAATGACTTGTGCAATTAGAATTTTGTGCTCCCTAAACCTTTTCACAAGCACTCAGCCCATCTATATCATATGAATCATCTCATAAGCCACATAATTAACAGAAACCACACATCAAGAAGAACCAACCACTTGTAAAAAATAATGACATTATAAAGAAATTGGATGTTTTCCCCATCAATATCTCAATATTGGATGTTCTCCATTTTTCAAAATTAATCATGGCTTCACTTTCCTAAGTTCTATTGATCCCATAGGTGTTTGAGATAGAAATTGAATTTTTTTAGGTCTAGATACTATATAATATTCCATAAAAATGAATTATAAACATCCCTTTCACATAATAGCATCATGAAGACTTCATCTAGGGATACATCAGTCCCCTACTTGTTTTGGGCTGACTCAATATTGTCAATGTCCGAAGTTCTCTATTTTCCAATTGTTCCCAGATCAACCTAATTCAAGTTCAATCCATACAGCATTGTGGAGATATAGATGGGGAACTATCTTCTACAAAGCTGGTGGTTCAGGGTATTGATAAGTGTGAAAAAATACATCATGGGTAGATCAATCTCAAAGAACATTTTGGGGATCTCACATCTGATATTGAGTTTATGGTTATCAATGAAGACACTACATAAAATGTACATATTGAACGGTCCTTGATGCATAGTCATATGATGGTACATTAAACATTCTGGTAGTGTCTGAAATACCCCATTGATGGAGATTTTGGCATACTACATGGTTATAATTCCCCCTTTGAAAATTTTTAAGTTACATATGTTGAGGATTGTTTCCACAAATGGGACGGAAAAGATGAGGGTTGATTATAAACCTGTTGTAGCCCCAAAATCCTTGGGTACCACCATAGAAAACCCATGCAGTATCCTTGATAGTGAATGTGTACTCCTCATAAATCTAGTAGATGCAATATACATGAACCTAGATGAAACAGCTTCCGCTATCTCGAGTGACAATGAAGAAAGAAATCAGCATCGGAATGTCTCTCCAATGAATCATGGAATATGGGATGATAATGTCTCTTCCCATGGCCTATGTCTCCCCTGTAGAAATAGTGAATCACTAATATTTCCAACATCCTTAGAAAATGTATACCTAGACTCATAGGTGGAAGAAAATGATAATGTCCTCAGGAAAGCCCCTCCCACATTTGACGAAGGTGTCTTAACATACATTTATGAGCCCAAGTAGGTGAATTTGGGAATAGAAAAAGACATACCACCTATAAATACCAGTGTCTCCATGCCTCTCATTGTGTAAGATATGTGCAAAAAATTTATAAGGAAACACCAATATGTGTTCCCTTTTTATTATACAGAAATTCCCAGACTAAATCTATATGTTTATTCAAACCATCTCAACATAACCGATGTGAATCGAGGCTTTGTGAAAGAATCTATTAGGGTGAAACCCAATCATTCCACTAATGTAGAGGTGGATTATTATGTGTTTATCAAAACAAAATTTTTCTGAGAATTGAAATCCCTAATATTGCATTCCAAAATCATCCCAGTCACTAAGAATAATGAGATGAATAGTGTATGCAACGATTCTAGTGACATTAGTTGACATTTCGAAAGGAACTACTTCTAATTTACAATTACTAAACTATTGATCGATGAAAATAATGGGTTCCATGACCTTTCCATCATGGATGAGTATTCAGGGTACAATCAGATGAAGATGGACCCTCATGATGAGGAGGCCACTTCCATTAGTGACCCTCGGGGGATCTATTGCTATTAGTCATTCCCTTTGGGGTAATGAATGTTGGTTCTACATATAATCATGTTATAAAACATATAATTAACCCTTTATAGGGATGAATAACAGATTATTATGTTGATAACCTAGTTTTGAAATCCTGATAGCGATGTGATCACCTCCTTGATCACCAAATATTCTTTGAAAATCATCCAAGAAACAATATGAAGATGAATATACTGAATTTCACATTTGAGGTAACATTAGGGAAGGATATTGGATTTTAGATATTCCATTTGTTCATCAAGGGTGACCTAAAATAGACTACTTATATTTTTTTAATGTCACACAAAATAAATCATAAATAATTGACTGGGCTATAAGGGAACCTCGCATACATTTTTTGTTCCATAGAAAACCAATTCTGAAAAACTATAACCATCACTAGGCTAAAATATAAGCGAATCACCTATTAGTGAGACAATTACTATCAACAAGCCTTCGAAATTCTCAAGAAGTACATGCTACACCCACCAGTCATGATGCCCCTGGTGGAGGGGATCCCACTCATTTTATATGTAGCCTCTCCGAAACGATAACTTGGTTACCTCCTTACATTTAAAAATGATGCATGGAGGGAAACAAGACTCTAATAGAACAACCAAATGATGATAGGTACTGATACCCAATACTCATATGTTGTGAAGAACAGAATCGGACTCATCGTTTCATTTTAAACGATGAGTCATTACTTGTTGCACCAGAAAGAACAATCAGTATCCAACATTGATCTTATCATGTAAATCAATGGTTATTCTATTCTTACTATGTTCCTAGCACTATTGTTGGTGATTTTTCAATAATACAACATTCATTTCATGTAAAAATAATAATTGAAAGTAAAATCCCTAGAAAATTTCCTTCCAGCACATCCCACCCCATAAAATAAAATAGGGGACAATGAGAACCCAAATGAGGAGGTCTTCTACAACCAAGACACTGACTTGAAATCAGAGATTTATTTTAATAGTTCTTCCCATAGTCCTATATAATGATGTATGGAAAACCAAAATCTCAATTGGGATGGTTTAGGGATCATATTTTAATCCCTAGAAAAAGTAATTTTTTCCTACTCTTAACACTATCAAAAGGCTGCATAAATAATGAGTCCGGATACCAATCACATATCATAGTCACAGAACTATCCCTATTTCGGTAGATATTCTTCCAAAATATCAATGTTCATTCATAGTTAGTGATAAATATTATTAATGGTTAATATTCCATAAAAAATTAATGAACTATCCCTTTCAGTTGGCTACGACTTGGGACAATTTGAAGAGTTCCCTTTTGATCCCACATTTCTTCATGTTTCCCAATAATAAAAATTATTCACCAATATATTGTCTGATGCAGCCACAATATTGGCTCATCTTGATTAGGAGAATGTAATCATTTGTATCATGCACTATATAATTGTCACATGGATTATAATTTGTGACATGGATGAAACCAAAAAGGTTAACAACACGCCAAATCATGATGAAACTGAATCGACCCCTAGATGGGTGGATCCCATATTTGGTTATCACTAATATGGGATTATACCTATAGATCTAGCTAAAAAGAAACAAAAATTGATGGTGATCAGTGAAAATTACCCTACGGGGTGGTCCAACTATGAATAAGGACCTCAAAATTCATGGGCTCAATGGAATCCTCCTCAGAGTCATAGAATAATGAGATATTAACACTATAATTAATGAATTACATGTGGTATCCTTAAGAACTCATCAATATGGGACTAGGCCCTCCATCCAAAATAGGAGGCTGGGTTACTACTGGAAAACCATGATACATGACTATGTGGAATTAATGAGGAAATTTCATGCATGCCAAATTCATGAAAACTTATTCCATCAACCTATAAAATTTCTATATATAGAAAAATCTTTATATAAATTTTCCAAATGGGGAATGGGTATTGTGGGGTGGTATCACTCATCCATAGTAAATATGTTCAAGTACATCCTTACATCTACAGAATTATTTTCCAAATTGGATGAGTAAATACACCTAAAAAAGATGTTATGAAGAATATCATAGACATCATAAATTACCATATCATCACCTGGTTTAGAGTCCCTTGCACAATATTTATGACCAAAATAACAAAATTATATTTTATGTTGTTGAAAAAGATGTATCAGGAGTACAATATCGAGTCAAATCACTCATCTCATAATCATATACTAGAAAATTGATAGATAGATGTCTTCAATAAGACACTATAGAATATAATACAAAATATATTTAAAAAGGATAATATTTCATTTATAGATAAGATCATATATGCTTTATGGGCCTATCATACCACCACACATACTTATATCTAGGATACATCATATTCAATTGTATTCAAGACTGAGGTAATGTTTCCCACAAAAGTTCATCTTCTTTCACAATGAATATCCATTTATAGAAAACTATGGGATGATGAGAGATTTTAAAATATGATAGATAAAATTTTGGTGATCTGGGAAAAACGTTTTCATAAATTTCACCACATTTACACCCATTTAGACCTCCTTTCATGATCCATTAATAAAGAATTTCTCATTTAATCTCTCCTCGTAGGTGAAATTTTTTTGGCTCTAAGAACCCCATTGATGCGAATACAAATTATCCAAATATAGAACCAAAACATAATGGACGTTATCTCATACATATGTTATATCATATAGGTTCATATTCACTGGACACAATTGATGGGGCGAATATCACACCCACCGCCAATTTGAGGTTTGATAAGAAATACATTACATATCTACCATCATGTTTTTCTCATCCCGAAATTAAGATGTTGAAATTCACTATATCTCATATAATGGTTTCATCACATCAAACTATAAGATTTTATCTATACCACTTGATAATAAACTATACGAAACTCATCCTAGCAGTAGTATGTTAAACTTCACAAAATCTTATGTCCTAGTTGCATTTTGTTAAACTATGAAAGAGAATACCTTCCATTTGAAATTAAAACATAGAGAGCTCATTTATCCTACATGACATTAAACTAAACAATAAATCTCCTCACCATAGGGAAATAAAATTCATATGAATCACGGTCTCACTAAAAATTCATAACAGATGAGCTATATCTATGTGAAGGAATGATAAAGTGCCTTTATCTATGTCTAAGATTCATACCCACAATGGGAATATCTTCATCCAAGAACTCTATATGGATTGACTCCATCCATTTTAGGATATTTAGTGATGCTTGGACCCTTACTCATGGTCACATCCATAATTTACTTTTCAACCACATCAGGTGATCATAGTCCATAAAACATGACATTAAACTATACAGAAGATGTACTGACCGCATAATGTAAAATTGAATGGATCCCCAATTTCCATAATCATTCAGGAAAAATGACCCTCATCCGTAATTAATGACATTAAAATTCATGTATGTTTTCCTTACCTCATGATGTAATACTGCAAAAAACAATAGCATTCCTCCCCTTTCAAATCGATTCCCCACATCCTTACCACAAGTAAATAAACATCACAGATGATGTTCTCACCACATGACACTAAACATGAGGAGTTACAAGAACTATATATGACATTATTCTAATTTTAAAAGAAATTTTTAGGGATTACCGAAGCATATAAATTGGTCCATCCACCACATGTTAAAAAAGTCCACTATCCTCAACTCAATCGCCTCTTCATGGTGGGTGGAACCCCTTCTGTTCCACATTTATCTCATTGAGAATAGCTAATATGAACTTAGGAACATTGTTAAGGGATTCCAAACACAATAAAGGAATACACCTCATGATATGGTTATCATAGTCTTATATTTAACACGTTAAATGGAACAACATTCATCTTCACTACATGATGTTAAACTACAAGGTTAATGTCACCTTTATGATATAAAACATGACATTCTACTAGAAATTTCAGGATAGGGCCACAACCCTTAGTTTGTGACTATTCCATGCTTCTATTTAATAAATAAATGGGGCATGAATCCATTCATCAAATGACACATAGGGATTCCTCAATATCTATTTTTGGGAAATCTATAACAATCAATTAGATCAATACCCCAATCTATGTATCTGAAATACTTGGAGAGACTTATTCCCATTCAAACCCTATATATGACATCATTCCATTCATCATAGGATATGTCGTGGCACATGGATCTCCAACCCCAAGTCCAGTCATATCAAATGAACATAACCCTTCATATGGTTCATACCTCAATATATAGCCATTTGATCAGGAACAATGAGTTTCATGATTCCAGTCATCAATGTATTTATAGTGATTGATCATCCTCCATTATTGGTCATAGGTAAAAGGTTACATTTTCACAGTGGAGATCCAATGTACCTACCATAAGACATTAAAATAGAATGCTTCTCAAGAACTAAATTTAGAATTATTCCTATAATCAATGGATATGTAGTAACACATGGATCTCAAATATTGGTACCAACTACAACATACAATTGAATAAATGAACCCCATATTACATAGGGGCCCAGTTATAGAAGATAATTTCAAATAATTTAAGGAGAGAGATATATATATATATATTTATGTCTTTTTTGTGAATTTAATATCTCATGACCAATTTTTCACATCGGTTCCCACATCTTACCACAAAACATTAAAATGAAATGAAAAAATATGTCTTTACCACATGATGTTAAACAAAAAGTCAAAAGTCACGGTCACAAGACATTAAAATTTCAAGAAAAATACATCCCTAATACATTTGTTAAAAGGTTCAAAACATCACCCATCATTATTTTTCATCAAATGGACATAAAATCCTAACACCGTTTATCTAGTGTGTGATGTTCTTCTTCCAACTTCTAAGAACCTCAATTCATATAACACACTTCCTGTCTTCAGTAATTCAGGTTTTAGAAAACCTTTCATTCCCCTTCTAATGGAAAATAGATCACTCTTATTGATCATGCTGTCGATTTATAAGGTCTCAGACCTACCATCATGAGATACAATGGTTTTATAAAAAGGGTTTCTTAATCATCATGATCCTACATTACCACTATGGAACTCAGCACCTGAGAGTGTTCTAGGATTTCCTAGTTTGGTTGTACCACATCATTACTCATGACTATAGAATATCAAACCACTATTTAAAAAAATTTTATCTACCAATGAGAGGAATGTTAGGACACTCTTAAACCTAGGTATTATAATTATTCTCTTCGTTAACGTTATCCAAATATTATGTTCATGTGCATCCATACCTTAAAATACCTACACATAGCTCAATTCTTTATAAACATAAACTATGTTTTTTAATTTTCCAAATAAAAAGACCTTAAACTGATATAGAAAGAGACAAAAAACTTGGTAGGTTGAACACCTGCAAAGGGATACCTAATCAATATTCATTCTTCACACTCTGAAATTTTAATCTCAAGTGTTTAGGAAATTTTTTTGGAACAAATAAATAAAATTAAAACTCATAGGTCTCAATTTTTAAACCCATTAAATTCAACAATATGGTCACTGGACCTCTTGGTCTTGGAAAAAATTACGTAATAATATGTCACATTTCTGTATTTTAAAAAACAAATTCTAGGAGGTGACACATCTTATCAGGTTCTCAAAACCACCAATAATATTTCACTTTCCATTTATCACACATAATGGTTTGAGTCTCTCTAATCACCATAAAACTTATATGGACCTTGTAAAAGGATACCCAACTTTTAGGGACCATTTGTTTGACTATACATGTATGCCTATGGATGATTCATTTGTGTCTATGGTCATCCTGCAAATGTGTAATTTTAAAAAATTGAATTCTAATACTTGTGAGCCCAAAAATCTTCAGGGATGAAATCATCACCTAATTGTGTTCTAGGTCATTCCTATTATGATATTCTCTCAACATCCTTACAACTTGAGAGATTTGATCCACGATTTTGAATCCCTGTAAACAAACTGTCAAGTAGGACTTGACATCCTCAATGTTACATCACCATGATTCATACACTTTTTCAATGTATGTATGTGACACTCCATTCTTGATCATTTTGAAAGGCCAAAACTTGTTATTTGAAACCAAATGGAATATGTCCCAATGTAAAAAAATTAGTTGCTAAATTTCCCTATGGATCTAGAACCATTGTTGGATGGCTTCTCCTCGGTATCCATATTGATTATTTGGACACTATAGTCTTCAAAAATCTTTATGTACCATGGAAAAAGGGTTGGGAAAACTCTATTTTACCATGTTATCATTTTATTAGGTATCTAACCTTTTATGAAGTTTTTTCTCATTCATTTAAAGAATATAACTTTAATCCTTGTGATCCCTGGTAATACAATGGAATAAATAAACACCTCAAGGTGTTATAGGTCATCCTCGGCATGTATACCAAATTCCATACTTAGTAACTCATATTTCTAGTTTATGTCATACATCATCCACATTCCATCTATTAGTTTGGGCCGAGATTCTCATTTATTTCTCCCAAAAATAACAATACCCTATTAAATCATCCATGACAATCAAAAAATTATTGAGAAACCTATGTTTTACAATGTTATTGATGGATAATTGATTTGGCCTACCAACCATAGCCATATAATCCTATAAATAAATCAAATCTAATCATCATAAGCCTCAAAAACACTATAGAGGAACTTGTCCCCCTTGGGGTATTTTTTCCATCACTATAATGTTTCCCCATATTAAAAATTCACTAATTATATCTCAATAAAATGAAATTAAACTACCCAGTATCAGAATGCTAAAGAAATAGATCATAAATTTTAGAGATAGATGGTCCAAGATAAAATACCATAAACTACATTGAATAAGTGTGTCATCTAATATACCATAATGTATAATTATAGAAGGTCTAAGCTAAATGAACACAAAATGTAGTGATAGAAGGTTTGAGCTGAAAGGTCCTAAACAATAACAATATAAGTTATGAGGAATATAACCCTAAACTATAGTGATATAAGGTCTAAGATAAATGATCATAATTTATTCTAATATTTTGTCTAAGATGGATTATCATAAACTAAAGCATATAAGAAATATCACCTATGATAATTGAAAACATACAAATCTTTTGAGGAACACCATATGGATATTATAATCTATCTATGATCTCCAATTCCATACATTTCTAAAAAATGATTGTGTAATATCTCTATGGGATATATATATTCTACCCAAATTATCCTTCTATGAATCAAGTAATTTTGAGATAGCTAGCATAGATATATCAATGAGAAATATCATGTCAGTGGGCATTCATGAGAATTTCAAAAAAGTGTTAATTGTGATTTATGAATTCATTTCCTGGAATTCAAGTTTACTTGATAAAAATAAGATTTGTATCATTTATTATTTATATAAATTTATAAAAATGAAGTATCATGCATATAATGAATGAAAGAAAAGTGGAAAAAATATGGTTCAGAAGATCTATTCATTAATACCATGAAAGGAGGAGGGATATACCTAATTCAAAGCCTCTCAAAATATTCAATCCTGAAAAAATACAAATCAACAATCAAACAACAATAGAATTTGAATATCTAGGATTCCCAAGTCTGTAATAGTCAAACATGAAGAATCTATAGGGAGATGAAATAATGCATTTCATATACCTTCTAAATCTTCCCTGTAATGAAGATTCTCAAAAAGAGTGTAAAATTCCACTACTCTATTATGAGGGGTTTCCAAATTGGATGATAAATATGAATGATCTAATGCCTAGAGAGATATAATCTACTCAAATCTACATATTTGTATGGTTAATATATCAATTTATGATAGAATATCAGATATTCAACAAAGGATCTTCTCCAATGTCTCGGAATCTTCAATAATCAATTCAGATAGAGAATTATCATATTAATGATCATACAAGCCCCTCTCACTGGTGTCCAAATATTTTCAGTTCATGAAAATTTGTCTCGGGATTTCATAAAATGTTTGGTGGTCAAATCCACCCACCCCAAATAATTAAATCTATTACAATGATGTTATTCTTGATTAAAATTTTTTCTGAGGGGGTCTTATAGTGAATAAGGTAGAAATATTCCACAATACCATACAATGATGAATCTGGTCCTCATATGTAGATTTCTGAATGGGTATTGTAGAAGACAAAACAACTTGTTTAGATAATAAGTAAGTATGAGGGGAACAATCATATATTCTTCCCCCACTAAGTGATTTATCTGATTCTTGTTCCAAATGGTTATCTTCCTCAACATATTTATCTCTATCGATGGGATGGTCATCTCTATGATAAGGGAACATCATTGAAGTCTCACTGAAACCTAAATCATCATCATCATTTCCACAGATTGCATGGTTGGTGAGACAGATGGTCTTTCCACATGGATTACCAATCGGTTCCATACACCACCTGGATATCATTCTACCCATGCTCAAGGATAGTCATATTGAAGGAATAAAGGAGTTTCAATAGGTGAAATAATGATCATAGTATTGGTATCTTCACATTATAATATCATCTAGTACTAGAATATGATCTTGGGTTTTCAATCTAACCAAAAAATAGCTAAAGGGAGATTTGAAACTCTATAAACATATAAAAACTATGGAATGACCGATATTGAGTGTATGGTTTTCAAAAAAAAATCATGTTTTCCATCCTTGACGCATGAAACCCATCCCGTAGGGAGATCCTATAAGGGATTTCACCAAGAGTGTCTGCAAAATCATCAATAATTGTCCCATTAAGTGTAGGATTAGGGATAAATTTAACTGATTAGATCAAATAAACACATTTACATCCCCTTAATGACCATACAACATAGTCTTAACCCTAGATATGTTCAATAAATGGGTACAAAATAAGCCCTTCCTTGCTATAGTGTAGTTGTAGTATCCATAGAAATGAAATTTCTACCCTATCTAGCCAAATAGAAGTAGGAAAGGACCACCGATCCTATATGGGATGTTTTCCGATATAATATGACCAAAAATATGGTAGAGGTGATTAAGAGTTATAACCACCAGTTGTATATTTCATCCTATAATTAGTCATGTGACCATCAAAAGTGTACTAACCCACATTCCTGAACATGAATACCCAGTAGATAATAGCCTCCCATTTAGAAAGATGGCCAATAATCCTTCCAGCCTAAGACACGATAGTATTTCCCACTTTACTCAATATCTCCATGAGGTTTGATCCCTGTAATCCAAATTATCCAAATAAAAACTGACACATTCAGGAACCTACTTGGAAGGGTTGTTATGTGGGAGAATTTTAGTTTTCTTAGATCCCCTATGATAAAGGAAAATATTGATCAAATCATTAATGGAGCTGATCATGTGGATAGACTTATAATTTCTTCAAATTCAATTCACTCTGTTGATAATTCCTCTTTCTTGGACTAAAATTTGAAAAGGATCATGTGGAACTTCAATGGTATAATGGAACTCATCATACATCCCTCCAAGAGTAGATATCCCACCAAATCGATAGATATAATTGAGGTTGATTATTACCATTCCATTAGAATAATTGAATCATTTGGTGTCAAGACATGAATCACTGACCAATTATCAAAGAATATAATATTGGAGATAAATGTTGAATAGGGAAATCCACACTACTTCAAATATATTGACAATGTATAGTTGGTCAGAAAAATCTATGGAATTTATCCTCATCTAGAATAGTCATTCCCATCCATTGTAAAAGTTTCCACGCAGGAAAAAAGAAAATTCAAACTAGAACCACATAATGGGTTTTTCATACAAGTGTAAAATATGCTCAAATAACTCTGTGTCATTAGACAGTATGAAAAATCATATCAATCTGGACCCAAGGAAGATTATTACAACATAGAAGAAAACTCATGGTACTAAGATGCAACTAGTTTTCCATCCTCAGAAATTTTCATTTGTATGCAGTTAAGAGAAATTAAAACCAATAATGATGGTTGGTTAATGTCTAGATAAAGGATGGAAATGTTTTCCAATAGGGAAATCACTTATATAGGAAGTAAATGTAATGAGGGATAGTATTGGAGATCATATGGTAGAAGCATTTATAAAACCCCCACTTTCAAAGTGAAAAAGAAATATACGGTTAGGATTACATTTCATAGAAATCATATTGCTTTGGTTAGCTATGAATAAGGATGTGTGATGAGATTTTGATTCCATTTGAACAATATTACGTTGAATATGTGAGAAATATAAAAATTAATGCTTACCAAATTTAAGATATAAACTAGTAGCATCATTTTCATGAAATAAATCATCAATGGGATTCTTCAATCACATAATTGACTCACAAATCACATGGCTCATAAAAATCACCATGGACGCATAAACCCACAGATCATCATGTGACTGGATGAACCCTTATAAGAATTTAGATAGTGTGGACTTGATATGGACACATGATCTACATTGTAGTCAAATGATGATGCATCTAAGGTTGAATATCCCATTAAACCCCCATGATAATAATTAATCCCTATGTCCATTTATCAAAAAAATTACTAATTATAAGTTCATGGGTCATTCGAGTGGGAACCTAGGAAAAGAAGATTTGATACTTAGTTCTTAATAAATGGTCTCGCAATGATGACTCGTGATGGGTTATTGCAGGAATGTTTTGCAAAAAGGTCACATAACAGATGTAATGCATAATATATCAAAGAGATGGGTACCTAGTGAGTGAGTCCACCCTCTAATACTATATTTATAGGGACTTCAGTGGAATACTGAACTTCTCATGGAAGATTAATCATCACTCCAGAAACCAATTGGTGATAATTCTATAGCCACATCCGTGAATGTAATTTCTTTATAACGAAGTCCTTTTAAACGTGGATGTTTCTCCTGATCGAGGATTTTCTTGATTTCCAAAAAATGGTCATTGGAAATTCCATAAGGGATAAAATACCTAAATATGTGTATTATTTTCCTTTCAATGAAAAGGATGAAGAAGGCATCCATGATCATGATCATCACATAACCTGCAATAGGATACGCAATATCATGACTTGAAAAGGTCATGAAGTCATTCCATGCACAGAATATAACCTACTAAAAGATCTCATGAAACCCCTTTTACAAGTTCTACAAATCTTGAGAAGTTTTCTAAGACATTCGATGATAATTTGGTGACTTCCATAAGAGAACCTCTACATAACTTGAATTTTCAGTCGATGGATAGCTTGAAATCCATAAAAAAAACCATGGAATTTAAGAGTAAAATATCCCAATGGAGGGATCCTATTATGATCATAAACATAATGTGAGGCACCTAGGTGGATTTTTGGACATTGAAATCCCATGGAAACATGTCCACCTTTTAGTGAAAGAACATGTTGGCAGGTCACCCTCACCACACGAAGGGATTCAAAACAATTCCAAGTGGTCTGGTTCCCCACTTTTGGCTACAATAAAAAATGTTTCTAACAATAAATTTTTCATGCGTTTCAATAAGACTCTTTATATATCTTGCAACACATCAAAGATTTAGTGACTGATTGTCTTCGATAACACTCAAACAAGATCATGATATCACCCCCCTTTGTAAGATAAACAAATAAAATAAAAAAGGGTAAGGAAGAGTGTCTTTTGCATAATTAAAAATCATGTGATTCACCCATGATGTTTTTGAGACATTGTAATCCCCTGGTTACATTTCCACTATATCACACAAGTTCCCGCTACCATGTCACCATCATTCTGTGAAAGACTTCAGAAATGTCGAAGAGGTCATTCACTGCCCCTCCATATCCAAAGGTAAACATAATATTCTATTCATAAAGTGCATGTACCCCACCATAAGGCCATTTTTTGGTCACGTGATTCATCACTTGTGGGTAGAGTTGTTGTCATTGACAACACTCTTAAAAAATCATGAGATCACCAATCGTATTAAATTAAACAATGAAATACAAAGGTAAATAACTGAATATTATTGCTATGGAAAAATATTCTAATAAGATTTGATCTTAAAAACACTATTGGTAATACAAATGGTCTCATTAGATCCCTTGTCAAGTATGATTAATCTCTCTAAGTCCCCCGGATATCCACTCTTGTCTCATGAAATACCTCAGATAATGAATCTGAGATCATGTGAAGGCCTTTTAGTAGGCATCTAGATCTCATAAAGGCACTTATTCATATTTTTCCATCATTGTAAGAGTCCTTAGGACTTTATATATGTCTAGTAATGATCCCAATTATTGGATATTATCAAATACATGATGCATGGAAAATATTATCTCACATTTGTTGAGCATCATGTGATGACCTTAAAATGACCTACAACAAGAACATGAAAAACGCTGGACATAAAATCCCTCCAATGACTCCCTAAAAGATATGTATGATATGTTTAGTGTAATTTGGATTATAATTGTGGGGGGAATTATTATAAATTACCCACTCAAATATGAAAATATGAATCCTTGGTTCCTCCACCGAGTGCACCAAGGAATATGTGTGGATTTTATAGAGTGGTAAATCTCTTGATTGGAAAGGTTTTCCATTATGAAAAAACTTATGTAACAACTGATGATATCATGTATAATGCATAGTTACTTCACATGATCACTCAAAGAAGATGAAATGGTATTCATCTGGGTTATTCCAAGGAAATACCACATATCATCAATATCATGTGAGACATAAATAGGCTAACACTAAAAAAAACTATGGTATATGTAATAAAAGGATATAACCATGACCCAATAATTATAGTATTATGCGAAGAACATATAAACTAATCATGATTTTCTTCAGGTAGACCACCCATGTAATTTTAATGTGCCATGTCATATTACCTAGATCGTGAGACGGTACTCTGATATACTATTTATATCATGTGATATCCTCTGGGAATGTTATATAAATTCACATGGTAACCCCTCATCGTGACTTTCATGTATAACCAAATCCTACATCCTCTCTATCCAGACCTATTGATGTCCCTCAAACAAGTTTCCAAATAACAATTCATCACCAATACTTTTCATCTGGGTCTTTGGATAACACTCTGGCATGTCAACATGGTCTCACAATGTCCTCCTAACATGGTATCCCGGTCTGTCAATGTTCTCTTAACATGTCATCTATTATTTTTGGAACTCAACATGCATGTCGCACTCACTCTCATGACACCCTCCAAGCATGTGAACTATATTTTTGTGAGACATCTGGGAAATTATGTCCAATCTTGTGATGAACTCAAATAATGTTAGACCAAATCATGAAATTGATTCCTAGAAAACCCATCATATTCTAGTGATGTCCACTAAAAAATTCATCTTTGGTCTTTTGATGTCCCTTAAACATTCCATCAAGGTAATGTGACATCCCACGGAGAATCCAAATAGATCATGAGAATATAATTTTGCATGTCAACAATATAACTAGATAGGTATATAGATCCTTTTACATGCTATGTCAAATAATCAAGTATGCCAATCAGGAAATTAACAAGGTTAGAAAAATAGACATCACAATACGTAAGTACACAATCTGAATCATGTGATACTGATTATATATAATCCATTGTTTCATAAAATGATCATTTCTCAAATGTCAATAGGGAGTTTCAGTAAAAATATCATTCACATCCAGAGTCTCTACAATCTAGGGAATCCTCAGTATGCATTCCTCAATCAGTGGAATATTATGATATGTCTCACATATAAGGGAATCCTTAGTGTGTAATCCCTACCCCAACTGAATGATGATGACATTAAGTCATGTTATAACTAGGAAAACTTGAATTCATTCATGTGTCATGGGCACCATATTCAAAATTCAAAGGGTTTTCCAATCACATAATTCCTATATATATATATATATATTTTTAGACTAATTATTTTTCATACCATGATTCTCAAAGCGAGCATAACTCACAATGTCTCAGGGAGAAATTGTAATCATATCATTCAAACTAGGGAAGCCTCAGAGTGTAGGCTCCAATTAGGGGAATAATATGATATTCCTTGAACGTAGTGAACCCTCAGTGTGTAATCCCCAATCAGAGGAATAATTTTTCATACCTTATATATTAGGGAGACCTTAGTGTGTAAGCCTTTGTCAAACTAAACAATGTTTAATATGATTCATGAAATAACCATGATACATTGGATGCCACTTAATAGATTGTGATCAAATATCCATCCAACTGGGTGTGTGTTGTACCATTAATTCAACACTTGAACCATTGTGACCCGGTATTTCCCCTGGGGTGATCATCCTTCCACATCCACAGGCTGGTTTCGAAGTAACTGATCTATGATTACTCTAATCCATACCAAAAAAGGGTATGTAAAAAATTCTTCAAGGTCTGAGGTAAAATATCTAATTCTTATGTTCATCCAGATATATTTGATGTATTCATGAAGTTAAACTGAACATGTTTAATGAACTACATGAGTGTTTATTCCTATTATATAGAAGGATACATAGTATGCCTCATAATGGCTCAATCCCATCATCATAATATTAACCACCACCCTGTATGGAATCTAATTTTGAAGTACCTGGATATATGTATTCAAAATATAAGAAGCTACTCATTACTGGGAGATTGATGAAGAACCTTCCACACATACTGATGGTTTCACTGGTAATATCCCCTTCCTTTTCATATAAATTAGTTTAATCTATGAACGTTTTGTTAGGGTTACCATTCCAATATTCGGGCTAGGAACATATTCTTGAAAATATCTTAAATCTATATGATATTACTGATGTAGGATAAAATTCACCGCAATAGGGTGACCCTATCGCCACCTCCCATCTTCTCGAACAATTTGAGTTACTAATTTCCATTGGGCCAAAAACCCCAATTGACTGCCCACCTTTAGAATTTAGTTCTATACACAATTATGGGTGTGGAAACCATTTGGATTTTCCATTAATAATGACACATTTCGACCTAATGAAAATGATTATGAAAATCATTTAACCCACCCCACATTATAAATACCTTAGCAAAAAGGCCATCTGCTTCAATTAAGAAAAAAATTGATGATCCCAATGTAAACTCATTTAACCATGATATTTCCTTCACAACATAAAATGTATGATATTATCAATTCCAAAAAGGCCATTTTTCTCCTCATTAGGGTGCCCAATTGTCTCTTTTTTAAGAAAACAATGTTCATTGATGATATTATGTTAAATTGAAAATGTTTTTCGCTTCATGGGTAACACATGATGATTTTTTATAAAAAAAATTGAAATAACAATATTTATATAGAAAAATTATAAAATGTCAATAATATTTGAGGAAAATTTAATTCCATTCAAATTTTTTAAATAATTATTGCTTAAATATTGATCCACTAAACACTAAAGTTGTTGAAGACTATCCACGATATAAAAATTTCGTAGAGATTCATTGTTTTAGTAGATTTATGGGTTAATAAAAATGTTTTATTGAAGGAATTACATTGTTATCTAGTTTAATAACTATGAAAACTCAAAAATGTGTAATTTTTATTTAGATTAATGAATGTGATGAATGATAACAGAGATTGAATATATGACTAGGGAATACTCTAGTTTTGGAACTTTTATCTATAAATGGTGTAATTTTTAGCTATAATGATGATTATTGGATGTCACTTAGTTGTGATGTGATGTAGAATGATCTTGTGAATTTTTATGCCTCATGACAATTGAATCCTAACGAGATAAATTATCCCACCCAAGACCTTGAACTGGAAATTGAGTTATTTTCATTAAAAATATCAAGGCATAATTTATATTGAGAAATACATAAATATGGATTGGAAATAAATGTTTGATGTATATATCTACTTATAAATGTTGAAAAAGAGGTAGAGAATATTGGTGTAATTGATAAAGTATATTCACTTCAATATTATTTCCCATAAAGAAAAAGGGAATATATTAGATGATACTTTAGTTGGAAATATAACGTGTTATTAAATATTATCTTAATGGAACATGTCCCATTGTCTAATAATTTTATTAATGTTTTTCCAGAAATTGTTTTCAAAGGAACATCCTCTATTTTGTTCCAGGGTCCTATATTGTTATCATTGATAGATAGAATTATTTAATGTAATAAGGGGATTGAATTTTACAAGAAAAGTTATAACTGGTCCAGAATTATATGTCTCCAAATTTTATCATTGAAATATTTGGATTCTTGAGATTCAAAAAAAATTATAGGGGTTGTGGGATTCACATTTGAAGAATGAATTGGTAATTAAAGATAATAGTACATCATATTATGATCATCCATTTGACATTGAGATTATAGAGACCTTTGAGAATATTAATAGCGATATGGAGTTAAAAGTAATTTTTATGATTTTAACAGGAATTTTATAAATTCGTATATTGTTAATGGAAAATTTGAACAACCAAAGAAAATGCATTTGGATTTTCTAGTGACAGAATGGGAATTGTATAATTTATCCAATAATTTTTTTGTGGGATTATAAATGGTATCTTGAGGTTATAATATTGTTTGGAAAATTATTGATTAATTGATTATGTCTGCTCACATTATTCTTATTTGAGATAATATGTATTTTAATTATCTTTTTATGAATTGTTTTTAAGAGGTAATCAGATTGTATGAATTCCTTATTTTTTGTATCTAATCATGATTCCATTTTTACTTGATTTTTTTAAAATCATTCAGTGGTTTTTGGGTACATGTTGAAATTTTATTACATAATTTCATCCTAAATATGATGGATGTTAATAGGTAAATATTAATAAATTAGAAGAAATATTTTTACCATATTTAATAAATTACTAGGGAATTATTGATTAAAATATATAATTTGTTCAATTTTATTATAATAATATTTTTCATTCAATTATATATATAAAAATAATTTTGCTATTATATGGAATGATATGTAAAATGCTGGATTCATGGGATGAATTTAGTGAATGGATTTTCTTTCCAACCAGAATTGGTACAAGAGATAGTTGAGAAAGAGAAGGTCACTCAGTAACATATCAAGTAAGTGTGAGTATGAAAAATATTTATTAAAATAAATAGAGGAAATATCATTTATTTAAGGTAATAAATCTAGTTGATTGTATATTATATCCAGAGAAAAATGACGTACATTTCAGTAAAAATAGAATGATTTATTGACTTCTCATTTGACCATATGAAGTTAACAAGATGAATGGATCAAATTCTTATCAATTTTCCTTGTCTCTAATTTTATCCAAGGAACATGGTGTTTTTTATATTACATTATTTAGGACACATGTATCATATGGATTTCATGGTTTCATTCAAGAAGTAGTATTGTTGGAAAAGAATATCTCATATGTGTAATAGCCTATTAATATTCTTGATCATAGAGAATGGGTGTTGTGTGACAATGTGATACAACAAGTTAAGATATTTTGGAAAAACTATATGATTAAAAAACATACAAGGGAATTGAGAAATGTTTATAAGGAAAAATTTTATTGTATGTTTTAGTAGTTCATAAAATTGTAAGTATGATCATTCCAAAAGTGGGAAAAAATCTAAAAACCATGGTAATTTTATAATATATAAATTTCACTCCTTATTAATATTCATGAATTACATATTATACAGTTTAATTTATTATAAATATATTATGTAATTTTCCAACATACAAAGAAATAGTTTTATTCATTACAATTTTGTTTAGATGTATTGTATAGATTTATTTGAAAATAATATTTTATAAATTATATAATTTAAATTTTAAATATAAATGGATAACATTATTGAAATCATCAATGGAAAATTGTCTTATAGTAAATATTTGCGGATTTTCTAAAAAAGATGATTTTTTGTTGAATATTATAAAATGTTGATTTTTTATTAAATTGTAATTTCATTTCAAGTATATAAATTGTATCACATTGTGAAGGATTTTTTAAGAAAAATAAATAGTTATAGTTTATTAATGATAATCCATAAAAATACATTTATATATATAATTCTTTAATTTCATATTCAAACACTTTTATTTATAAAATTCCTTTTTCTAGAAAACCATTATTCATCATGCCATGTGTTATAATTTTAAAACTAATTTTTTTTCACTCATAGAAATAAAATTATATAAAATGGAATAAATTTTTGGAATCAAAATTTATAAATTTAGAAATCAAATAGCTTTCATTTTTTCCATTATTAATAGTGACATAGGAATAAATATCACTTACCATTATAAAAGTTAAAATGTTTTAAAATGGTTAAAAATAATATTTTAATGGAAAAAATATACTATAAATATTTAAATAATATTATATGGTCATATTTGACTTTATATAATATCAACTATGAAAATGATTAATATTGGAGCCACGTAGATTCAACAACACATTAATAAATAAAAATATTTTGAAAAATTACATGTTCCCTATTAACTAATCCAATAAAAACCCTAATACATTTCAAACATCCCACCCCACATCCTAGATATCATAGTTTTATCAAAATACCATATTAAGAAGTTATTAGGTATAAACATAATGATGTTGTTAGAAAATTAATTATAATTCATAACTGAGTCCTATCATTTTCTTTATTCTTGTACTTCCATAAAAACTCTCCAAAACATTGTATTATAATAAAATCAGTGTCTCCCATGTATTTTAATATTTTTATTTTTATGTTATAACAATTTTTCATCTACTAATACATCTGGGAGAAAATGAAAACTTCTTTCATATGTACGTGCAGACTACCCCCGAGAGAAGATAATGTTTTTTATTATTATCACCGACTAATTTGGATGGTAATTATAATGGATTAAAATGAAATTATATTATATATATGAAACCAATTTAATTCTTCAATTTTTGTAAAATATAAAAACAATTTATTTACCATTCAATAAACGAAATCTAAAAACATTACTAATGAGTATGTGTGGACTATAACCACGGATAAACAATTATATTATTTTACACCAATGCATCACATAGATGATATATAAATGTGGATTTAAAAAATAAAATGATATTTATGAAATATTTAACATCATAGGATAAAAATAATTCATAAAATCGTTCACTCATTATCACAAAATTGCATATGTTACTCAGGCGTATGTACAGACTACCATCTCCATGATTTTAACATAATTCATATTTCATAACCACCATTCATAGGTTGTTATAAAAGTAAAAATAATATATATAAAGGATTACTATAACATCATTAAGAATATGGAAATGATATACTCATGATACATTAAACAATAGAAATCCAACCCAATCCTTTTCAAACATAAATTCCTAATGTTCACAAAACGTCCAATGTGACATTGAACTATTAATTAATTAAGTATAACATATATATATGTGAAATAAAAGTAATTAATAACTAGAAAAGGGATATTTATATAGTAAATAATTAACATAATATTATAATTTATTCATGAAAAATCAGACTTGATATAATGGAAATATTTCTTTAAAACCTCATTTTTTATTTCTTAAAGAATTATTTTTTAATTCTTTTCTACCATGTCCATTTTATTAAAATGATTTTATGGATGTATTTATATTGAATTAGATAAATATTAAGAAAATTTTATTTTCCTTTTTTACTTTCATTCAACATTTTTCACAAGGGATCTATATATAAATTTAATATATAATATTTTCCCACTTTTTAAAAAGGGTTAATAAATTATTAATTTTAGCATATAAGACAACTATAAAATTTCCCACCACCATAAAATATTTTTTAGTTTGGATTCTATTAAAATAAACCATGTTTTATATAAATAAAAAGTATCCTTCAGATTTTTTGGTTATTAATTTTTTGGAAAATGGGATTTAAAAATAATAATTTGTCCATATCAAATAATGTTTTACTTATGGGTGAAAAAATATATTATTTTGTGTATGATGATGGAATTGCAATAATTTTTTTGTAACATGAATTTTATGGTCAATTTACTTTTTTAGAATGATGGAAGAGCCCTATATAGTTCTCTAATGCATTGGGTAATAATTAATTTCTCCGGATAATTATGTTAGAATTAACAGAGTAGGTCGTTCCATTTGTAATGGTTTTTATAATGGTTCATTGAAGATGATTTATCAAGGAAACTAAATTACATTTAAATTATTTATATTGAGTTTTAATTGAAATATTCTTATTTCATATGGTAATATAATGTTTTTAAGGAATTATTATACTATTTATGGTTAAATGAAATGTGTTTTTAAAAATGATTTCATAGGTCCTCGTGTTTTGGAAGAAACCCACATGGTTATGTTTTTTTATTTCTTTTTAATTATATTATGTTTTATGAAAATATTGGGAATGTAATTATAATTTATTGAGTATGTATATGATTACTTCTACACCATTATTATTATATTAATTTCGAACTGTAATATATGAATTCATAGTGTTGAAATATACTAATGGTTTTCTTTTCTACTTTTTGTCTGAATAATACTATGATTTTTCATTTCAATACAATTTTTTGAATAAATAATTCTTATGGTTTTAAGGTTGAGTAAACCATTGATGAATCCATGTTGAAAATCATTATAATTTTTCCTGAAAAAAATTATGAGTCATTTTAAAAGTATTATGAAATGTAAAAATTGTATACTATGTATAAGTTTCAACATTGTAATTTATAGGTATATTATGAAACAATTATGAATTAAATTTATAGAAATTTTATCATAAAAAGGTCATTAGGAATGTAATAATATAAATTCTTATTTCAATACAAAATATAAAATAATTTTTTATTGTCCGGTTCTTATAGAAAGTTACTTTGGTATAAGAGGTTATGTGATTGAGATGGTTTCACTTGTGTTATTGGTTGAGTGATATTCATTTGGAGACATGAAATGATACAAAGTTATAGGTAATAGGAATGTTTAAACAATTTTAATTTGACTCTAAGAGGTTTTTTATTTGAGTTGACATTTGATGGTTCTTTAGGTTGATGTTTTTTTGTGTCATTAGATTGGATGAGGAGATGAACAAATAATAATGAATCATAGATTTTTTAGAGAATATATATTTAGATGTAATAATTTTTAAATAGCTATATGTGGGGTCTATAGTCAGATAAAGGTGTCTAATTCATGAGTTACTAGTATATAGAAATTATTTCCTGAGAACTATAATGGGTGTTCTTCCCTGTACGTTGTTGTATGTGGGTGCTTATAATGGATGATGGACTGTGCGATGTTGTGTATCAAGTTATGGACCCACCATGAATGAGATGTACATAGAAATAATACCATGAGTATGATGGGTTTCTTGTAATCTATTATGTCGTGGCCAACATTGACTGAGAAGGTTCATCATCAGATGTGATTGGCCTTGCCTTGAATGAGATAAAATAGTCATGGAACATGCTATGAATGATAGAGTTGTGTTAAAACCACTGTGAGTGAAATGGGGTATAGGATACGATGTGATATCATACAGTGGGGAGTCCATTAGTAAGAAGGATTAATCCTAATTTTATTTGGGAATGGATGGATATTCCAGACCTTGAGATAAAACGTCGAGTATTTTATTTTGATCCATGACATTACCAATGATAGGGGTTGGTTAGAGTTGTTAGTATGAGCCCCTTCATAGAGGGAGTAGTATTCGGGAAATTAATAAATCTCTACCCAAATTCATAGAGTATGTTTTGGTTTGTTGGTACTCAATCATTTTATTCTAGTGTGGTACTGATGTAGGTATGATTAGTTATCATGGTGGACTAGTTAGAAAATAGTGGTGTGATGGAAACATGTATATCATAAAATGTTGTGATGGAATATTTATCACTTGATGACTAAATGGGAGAAATTACTATTAGTATTTTATTTACGGATCAATGAACCATATATGATGTGATATATTTTGTGATCATTGTGAGAGTATACTGATTTATATGCTAACACCCTCCATGATAACTCTAATTTATGTGTATAAATTTTGTTTCCATTATAGTCAAGGCATTGGATTCCTAGTGGATTGGGCTAGATCAACATAAGGGTATTGGAAACATTGATTGGGATGAATCTTGAGGATAGTAGAATATCCTATTATGTATTTCATTACTATTATATATGATCTTCCATGTCATTGATCAGTTTAATTTTACATTCCTACAATAATTATGTTATAGTATGATTCCTGTTTATTAGTCTTTTCTCCATATTATGATATATTTTTCAATTTTTTCTATATTTTACTACAATATTAGAGAAAAATCTCCCCAATGTATGTTTTAGACACATTATTCTAGTCAAAAATCTTAGAGGTCTCAGGAGGTGTCCCTGATGATAGTTGGTGTCCATGGACTAGGGCATCATATGGTGGTATATGGTATAAGTAGTGACATTCTTTCCCCATAGAGACAAGTTACAAAAGTAATTCAAAACATCGATAATCTATTTATATTGATTCATAATGTTAATTTGAACCTATTCTTCATAACACATTTTAGTGAATTCCATGAGATCATGAACCGTGGTGGGATAAAATTTTCTATCCATAAGATTTGAATAAAGATAATAAATCCTATATGTTGAGATCCATGATATTTCCCAAAACCTAACATGCGTATATTTTACAACAATTCAATTATTTAAATATTACATCTCATAAATAATCACACAATCTCAAAACCCAATGGATTGGATTCTTGGTTGATTGAAGAAAAAACATATTATACATAATTTCATTTATATCCATAAGACATCAGTCAATAAGAAATAATTCAAAGAATAATCCTATATATAATTCAACGTAGAAGATATTAACAAAAGAAGGGCTGACCTCAAATGTTCTATCGAAGAAAAATAATCAACTTTTTTACAAACCCAACTCTTATAACCTATAGAAAATGCATAATTTATTACATTGAAAAAATATATAACAGGTTTAATACCAATTGATCGATCTGCATAGTAGTTTTGAAATACCATATTAATACATTATTTCCATTTCACATTAGAAATAATATATTAATCATAAAAATAAGAGATATTATGCATCCTTGATGCTCATTCAGATATTTTGTCTGTATATTCTTTTTCAAGGAAACAAAATGAGGGTGATATAAATATATTAGTAATGGTTAAGTACATTGTATGTTATTTTTTTTAAACAAAGCATATTCAATATGGAATAGTAAATAACTGAAATCACATTCCATTTAATCAGTAACATGAGCATAAAATGAATAAATGGATAATATTAAAGCTGTGATCTCATGGAGAAATATAAATCAATTATCAATGATGTAAATGATTAATATTATTTGTACTAATATCATAAATCAAAATATATTTATAATCAATACCTTTCTCTAAGACAGGATAAACTATGTGTTGGTATACACCAAAAGCTCATTTAATAAGTGTAGAAAACTAGTATTTTCACATGATACATGTCAATATATTGAGGGTCTATATAATATTTTCCCAAAACATAACTTTATATCAAATTCAATCCTCAAATTTTTAGTGATTAATGTATTTCAAGAACATTATTTCACATTGAAAAAAATTCTGGATTGGGTATCATATATAAAATATCAATATTTTTCATGTTAGTAAAAAAAACTTCAATGAAAAGAACTATATATAGAAATGACATACAGTTTAGGAAACAATTAAATCCTTGATATATAGAATATGTATATTTAATTGAAATGTAATGACAGGCTAATGTTGATCACAAGAAAGGGAATGTTTCATGAAAATCTTTATGACAAAAAATTAAAAACAGATAAATAATGAAATTAAAATCATTAGAAACATAAATTTTAAAATAAAATCATGTCTTTTGGAAAATAAATGAAACATAACATGAAATATTAAAATAATCATCCATAAATTTGTTTTCTTTTTAAACCTAGTTAAAACTTATTGGAAAATTAAAACGTCATTAATATCGTTATAACATCGGGAAAATATGTTAACGTCATATGCACCAAAAAAGTATTTCTTTTAAATTTTTATAGTGTAATTATGAAAAAAATGTTCCAAAATATATTATAAATATTCCTTTAAAAAATTCTAAAACGTCAAAGAGAACATAAAATTTCTTCAATAAATCATTTTATTTAATAATTATGACATTGTGAAATAATATTGAAAAAACAAGATATTTACGAAAAATATACCTATTCAAATAGAGGAATAAAATCAATTTTTTAACTAAATATTCCTATTGAAATAATAAATTTATTTTAATAATTAATCATCATGAATATATGGATATTCATGTTAAATACATCAATGTTGAAGTATATACATCACATAAAATTAAATTGGATCATAATAACAAATATGTCTCTCTGGAGTATAAATTTAGACGAAATCTATTAAATGATAAAATAATTGAAGTGGGAATTAATAAAAGAATTGATTTTTTGTAAAAATATAAATCCATAAAAAACACCTAAAAACAAATAAAATACAATGAATGGTCATTTCCCAAATAATCATGAAATAACATAATCAATGATGTCAAAGTATTAGACAATAAATAGTATATGGTCGAAGTTATTCTTATACGTATTGATCTATTAATTTTTCATATATACTATTATCTTTAAGTTAATGTAAGTGTTTAAAAGTTCATAGACATCTGTTAATTGTTTTATCTTTGTTTATTCCTAAAGTTTTTTCTTTATTAAAAAAGGTAGAGTTGCATTGTCAGTTAACATTTATTGCTAACTATACACCTGAACTATTCAGACCTGTAAGGGAGGATCATGGTTAGAAAAACCATTCACTAGATTCCAAAAAACCATGAAAATATTCAATAACATGAAAAGGTTCCATGTATGGTTTTTCACACAGTTATTTAACCTATGCTTCTATACAATGTGGGGTGTGGGTCTTAGGATGGTGAAAAATCAGTACTTTGCACATGGTTTTTCTAATTACGTGCATAGGCCAAATAAGGTGTGTCCCTCAGATATTGTGAGACACATGATTCATGTACAGTTTTGAAAACCATGCCTCAAAACCATTTACCCATTTTTAATTTGTGATTTTATCCTTTATTAGTATTCTCTTGACATAAATAAGTCGTTTTTCTCTAACATTTCACACAGTAGTGTACTATGGGATATCAATAATTCCCCCTTACAATGGATTTGATATATCTCTTTTTTCCATGATATAAACATAGTGTTTTTATATTATGTCCCCCTAGTTTTATATGTCAATGTAGTTTATCATTTCTCTATTTCTTTAACATATTAGAAGCAGTTCTTTTGCAAGATAATATTCCAAATTTCCAATATATTTGTTAGGATTCTGATTTCCTCTAATTTTCTGTCGAATAAAATACTAATTATGGATGAGTGGAGTTTTGATAGTATTAGGTTGGTGTTCTATTAAGTTTCCTTCAAATTATTGATTATTATAAAACTTTCCATTGTGATTCATCCTGGACATCTTGTGTGTTCCCTCATAAATGTGAAATTAATTAAATAAATTACTAAAACCTAGAATGAATAGGTCATTGAGTCCCAAATTACATCATTGGAGGTCTCCTACCTTGAATCAAACCATCCCTTTGAGTGTGTTACATATATATCATTATAAGAACTTGAATAGTTATATTATTAGGCTTGAATATGGTCATGGACCTAGATCAGTATAAATGTGTGTCCTATCTTTTGTGATACATGTATTCCCATCTTTAAATTCCATGGATGGGGTCATATGAGTAAATTCAATACATTGATGTGACCACCATGGTATATACCTCACTTAGGATCAATCAATGTATTAGATTTTGTATTCCTCCAATTGATATTAATGATTCTCCCATAATCTATATATTATTTGAATTCATTGAAATATCTCATTTGGTTGATGTTTTTTACAACCATGGATTATATAATTGGTATCTATACAAGAATAGAACAAAGGTTACATAGGATAGGATCATAGGTCTCAGGTATAACCCCTTATTGTGAAGTTCAAAGGGTATACCCCTTGGAATACAATTTCTAATTATTTAATTCCATTGGACATGTGGGGAACTTTTTATTATTATTCATAGAATCCATGGTTATATTCCTCAGGTCCATGGAAAATTTATAAAATGTAAAATAATTATAGATATTTCTTCTTATTCTGAAGAATGATGGATAAGAATAATATCTCATGAAGATCCCTATATGTCATTGTTTTATTTCTCCTTATTTCACTTATTTATTATTACCAATAAACTATTTCATTTTGTATTCATATACTGTATTTTTTTTAAGATACTATTGGTGGTGTCTTACGGAGTTTTACTCACACACTATTTGGGACACTATTTGGTACCTTGGGTAGACATCGTGGTTATAGATTAGGGATTGACAGGGGCTTTGTGGTAATTATATTGTTCAGGTTGTGACATGGAATGAGGGGAGTGGGATAAAAATGTACTCAAACTGATTACTAGGTTTGGTTCTTTTATTTTTTTTAATTCCATTGTCTTTCATCCTTCCCTATATATAGTACAGGTTGTATACTTGATTGGACTATATTTATTGAATCCTATGTTCATTCATAGTTGGTTTTTTATCACTCACCAGATCATCATATTATTATAATCTTCCCATTTCATTCCCATATATTTATTATAATTTTATATTTCCTATTGATCAAGACGGTATATTCTCCTAAATATACCTCCTTTAGACACTCGTAGCTAGTTATTATCCTTGAGAATATGTACATACACACTTAGGGAAATGTGACCTCATATTAAGTTACTTATTATTGAACCAGAATTTGGATGTCACAAAGTTGCATCATAGGGTTTCTTTTTTCCCTTGTCTTGCTACTTGGAGTAGTAAAACATGATATTAGGAATGTGTTAACACTTGGTAAATAGTTTTTATCCAGAAATATCAAACTCACACATGGGGTAAAGGTCATGTTATTAGGGATGGGACTATTATTATTGTTTTTTGTTATTATAGGTGATTATAATTTTACCTTTTGTGAATGTTTGTATTTCTAGTGAATACTAATTAATGGTAATTTTCAATTTTAATAATTTAGTAAAATAGGATTTGTGTTCATGAATCATTTTAGGCACATTTGAATCACATGTCTTTATAATTATTGTCCATGTACCATGTTTTTTCATTTCCTACATTGTATATCTGTTTTTCATACATAATTGATTGATTATATTACATTATTTATAGTATATGGTTGTTCAAATAATGTTCTTTCATAAAAAAATCTTATTTTATTATATATATTGATTTTATCATTCTATTTCTCCTGATTTAAATGCCTTAAAAATATTGAAATTGTTTAAAATAAATTATTAAAATAAATTTAATGGAATAATTGAATTTCAATGAAAATAGTTTGTTTTTTAATTAATAAAACTAATAGCTTAAGGGTGATAGTTATATATGATTCCAATAGTAATTTAAATAGATTTTTTGAGATAATATGGGAATGTATATCCAAATAACTAACCCCTTTTTGGCATGAAATGACCCCCATAACTTGACTCTATATTTACATGACTCGGTACTTAACACCTTTGGTGTATTATTATGTTATATGGGAATGTTAATTACATTATTAGTAGCCACACATATGGTGTTTTGTATTAATTTATGGTGGAATCTTACTTATCAAAATCCAATTATTTTGATAAAAAAATCCCTCTTTCATAAGACTTTGTAGATATATAGTGTTAAGTAATTTAAATTCCAGTAAAAACCTAATGGTTTTTTCATCTATATAGTTGGATTGAATGATTTTTATCTTACACCTTTTGTGGAAAAAATGTTTTGTATTGGTTAAAAATGAAATTATGAGATATTTTTCCAAAAATATCTTATGGAACTAGGTAAATAATGTTCCATGTATAGTTTATTATCTTATGTAACTATTACATGAAATTTCATTTATCTTGGTCTTTTTAATGTCAATGAAATATGTGAATAGGTTTTTTGTGGTAGGAATTTTTTTTAATATATTGGTACTGAAGACTCTATTGTGATGGATGATTATGTAGTTTTCACAAAGGTTTCCTTGGGGGGACATAGGCTTTGTAGGGGGTCACTATTGACTTCAATTAAATTAGACCTATCGGGTAACTGGATGATTCTAGTTACTATTAATTTGTGGTCTTTTTTTAAAAGTTGGTGCCTTATGTTAAGTGGGGTTATAGACCTGTTAAGGTAGAAGCTCAATGTTGCTAAGCATCATTAAATTCCCATAACGATTTTTAGGTACAGAATGTACTATTCGAGTTCGTTTTGGATCGAGATGGATTATTAAGTATAAAATGATACACATGGGTATATGGGTGGTCATTTCGTATGTGGGACCTTTCAAGATGTTATAATAATTGATGCTTTTCTTGTTGTACTAACATTACCAAGGGATAATCAGACGGTTTAAGAACTTGTAACCTTTCTACTTTCACAATAGTAAACAAAAATGATCCCCATATGGGTTATGATTCATATTTTATAACACGTCATGGGGTTATTCATTTTTTTAGCCTATCTAATTCCAAGATATTTTGTGATGTTTTGTCAGTTATTTAAAATAGATGGAATTCCCATTGCATAGGTGGAATCTCAAGGATGTACACATTGTTACATGCTATTATCAATAAGTAAATGAGGGTGTAGTTAACCGTATAAAGTTTTGTAATAATCATTCATGTATCTAAAAGGATTTTTTATTGCATTCAGAGTAAACCCATGAGATATTTTATTTTGAAATTAGTATGCAAATTGGTCCATCAATTCAAGAAGGTTACATTAATAAGTTACCTCTAAAGTAGTTTGATCCTACTGTTAATTTCTTGTTTTATACTTCTAATAATTGATATTATAATGGAATTTTCAGTTACCCCAGTGCTCTATTTGATATTCTACAAGGATTGGACTCTATAAATCTACATTTCGAGTAAATTTATAGAATTGTTCCTAATAATAATGACATACATGATTGTGAGTGAAGAATACTGTAACATATGTGACTAATAGTGAACCAGTTCTAGTTTTACATATAATCAAATTCTCTATATCACTTTTCTTATTGTCACATAATATATTCTTGTATTCCATATCGACAAACCACATTCAGTGGTCGATATAGTTTGTGATATGCAATAAGTTTTCATTATTATTTAAGTGATGAATATGGAACTCCTATGGTGGGAATCATTGCATCAATCAGGAAAAGGGATTCATTCAATGTAGATGGAATGAGAAAGTATTGGACTATTTTGGAATGTTTAGAGTGAATTTTTCAATTAATTGAACCAGTATTTGTTGGATTTCTAGTTTTGATGTTAGAGTGGCATTTTAATATCATGTATGGTTTTTGGTTGAAAATTTATTCTATATTATGTTTCAAAGAAATTAGTGAATTCATAGATGTAACAGGTCAATAACATAATTTTATTGTGATGAAAAAAAATAGAGGGGTTTTTGGTTCAACATTCATCCATTGATGAACCCTAATATTCATGTTTTCACATTAGTGGCTATACTTGAATGATCATTGGTATCTTTGGGATCTAAGGTAACATGATCAGACCTCTATATAAGAGAATATTTGTTGAACTAGAAAATATTTGAATAGGTAATCCTAGAGTGTATTGAGTGATGTTTGTAAATAGAGTATACTTGTGAGTTCGAACCACCTTTAGAAAATTTTTTATTAGATGATGTTAACATCCAAGTAATGACCCAGAAAAAAATTATTAGAGTATAGTAATGGGTTTGGATGGTTGGTGATCATCCATGGGTTGGTTGTGGTAAATTTTTTAGATTCCATGAATTGAGCGTTCACTAAGGATAACATATGAACTATGGGAATATTGATGAAATGATCCTGAAATATCTCTAGTTCTATAGGAATCATTATTGAATAGTGATGTTGTATTGGTGGTTGTGGTCAAGTGTTTTTTTAAAATAGTCACATATAATTGATTTGATGGTCATGCCTACCTGAAGTTGGATGTTTTTCATATAACCTATGTTCAGAACATCATTTTTGATATGAAAGTATTTCATTCGTCTCTATTCAATTTACATAAAAAGGATTTCAAATATTCTCATGTCATGAATACGTTAAGATGAATATCTAGGAAAAGAATCAGGTGTCATGAGGTGGTTGACCTATAATTGGATTTTGACAAAAAATTGAAGGAGACATTATTTCATGGGTTTATATAAGGAATTTATAGCCTAGTTGAATGGTTCATGTCTCAGGGAGTGTGAAACATGCCTATTTATGATATATTAATGAATGTTTTGGTACCCATTTCTTTAGGTTGATAATTAGTTATTGGTAAAGTAAAAAATGTGTTGGATGTGATATAAATCATTGAAAATAACATACTTTACTCATAATCTATTAACGATCATGCCTTATATCATGGTATCTTTATTAGTATGCTATGAATAAATCCATTATATGATGATCTTACTCACTTCATTTCCTAGTTGATAGATGGTCACCATTGGAGTTTCATATGATGAGTGGGGTATGTAAATCCATATTATTGAGAGATCAACACAGGTTGTTGGAGAGTGACCCTATTGTGACTAGGTTCAATGGCCTAGTTGGGATGACTATTGGATGGCCATTTAAATATTTGATTCCATTGAATAAATTGAACATGGAACATGTTGTTTTCTTAGTGAATTCTTGGTATAGGTTCTGGTAGGGACATAAGATAATTTTGAATGAGGGTGTGAGGAATGGAATACCATGTGATGAACTAAATGTGGTGGATCGTGATTGTAGAGACCCAATATTGACATACACGGACATTACATTACTTTTGCGGAATATCTAATACATAACAAAAATAGACACCAAAGGACCGTAATAGGTTAGTGTCTATGGAAACTCGGAACATAATCTTCTAAAAATGGTGAAAGATCTTCAACATCTCCCATAAATATCTTCCCCTTTTTTCTTACCTAAAACATTTCTTTATATCCTGGAGAAAAGTAATCATATAAAGGGTTATCTAAAATGCTCTGTAAGGGTATGCATGGGGAAAATTATACAAAACATATATATTTGAACATAAAAATATGAACATAATGTTTAAACATCAAAATCGTGAGCAATGCCATAAAAAATGGAAGTACGTAAGGAATAGATCATAATGGAACATCAATCATGATAAAATTGCATGGGAATAAAACATGTAATTGTGTAAAATCATTAAGCACATGATATGATTTCCATAGTAGCCAAGGAATTGCTTCCAAGACCATATTAGTGGACAAAGTCCCTTACTGAATCGAGTTCACTCCTCATTCCAGTCCGGTATCACTGAACCAGATTAACTTGTTGTTCCAGCCATGTTTATATCATGAGATATAAATAATTACCCAATGCATTGGACGGAGATATAGGTCCCACCCATCTCATAATGAAATCATTTTTACATGTGCCACAACATAAACATGAATCATTCATCATAACCCAAAGAATAAAATGGGTTTCATAAACATCATCTCATCATAACATAATCCATATAAAACAAATGGACATCATTTCATCATAAGAAAAGTGAAACCATGTAAATCAGAGAGACATTATACTTGAAACATAAATATATGAAATAATGTCATCTTAGATGGAAAATGGTTTTTATAAAACACTTGAAATTAATTTTTAAGGAAAATATCCTTTCTTCTTCAAAGTCATTTTCTTTTCAAAAAATTCCATGCAATTTTAAAAGAAAATGATTTTTTTTGAAAATAGTCATGAAATCTTGTAGAGTAAGATTCATGAAAATAAGGCATTATAAATCCGTAAATATCCGTTCATGCTATATAAAAAAACCATTCTCCTCGTACTTTTAACGGAAAAGTCCAAAAGTACCATATATGGTAAACAAAAGAAAGATTCCATCCATAACACAAAGTAAAAGGTAAATAGGGGTAAAAATGACATAAAAATACATGGAAGAATATTAAACACTTTATGAATAACATTTTTTTATGGACATGGATGAATAATATAACCCCAGTAAATAATTATGAATAAATAATCTCGGATAAGAACGATATTGGAATAATTATCCCTTACCTTAGGTCCGATATGATTCGTACGTATCTGAACCTCCAGTATAATGACTTAAATAATTTCATTGACTTATTACATAATCATATTAATTGTTATGATATCATATATGGTTCACTTATGATATTATATTACCCATTCTTTTGTAAATTCAATGTTAAAACATCGTTTTGGTTAAAATAATTTTACTTATTGTACGTGTTTGGACTTGTTGTTCTTGATATTATTATTACATATATCATGATTTAATTACTTCCAGAATTTAAATCATGATTTATATATGATATATATTCAGTATATATATATAATAGATAGATAAATGAAATTAATACACCGTTCATGGAAATGGTAGGTCGTATATACGCATGAACGATGTTTTCCTTTCCTTATTTACTTGAATGGAAGTAAGTAGATGACATATATATATACATAAATATTGTAGCTTTATCATGTCATATATTTCATTATTATTCATTATATGTACTTTATAATCATTCTTGAATTGTTAACATGGAGAATGAATCTCATCGCGTCGTGGAGACAGTAATCCGTACGTACGCACGAGTGATGATATCGTTCCCATAATTATTGAATTAAATTAGAGTGGAGGATATAATGTTTCATAATCAGTATTATGTTATAATAACCATATATAATTATTCTTTACACCATTATAATCATCCAAGTAAAGTGGTGGTTGAAAAATAGATTACACCACAGCGTGGAGACGGTATTCTGTACGTACGCACACGCGGTGATTTAGTGTTCCGTAGGATGGAAAGAAGGTGAAATGCGGTTGCTTCATACTTATAATAACATATAATTATATTATTGATACTGATGTAATTACTTTTAATGAAATAAATAAATCAGAATTTGTTTAAGAAGAAAGATGACTTGAATGAATCGGTTGAAGAGATTACCTCTTCTTCGGAGCACCTCTTTTAAGATTCCTCTTATGGAACTAGAGTTGGTATTTTGAGGAGACCAGAGACTCTATAATGTTTCTAGGGAATTTTAGAAGGGATGTGGTTAGGGGTTGGCCGAGCTTGAAAGATCAAAATTGTGTAAAGAGAAGAGGGAGGGGGTGCCCTTTTATAATGGAGGAGAGGGGCACCTTAGAAAAAACGTAAAATATTATTTTATAATAAAGTCATATTCAGTTTATAATAGCTCCAAATTGACTTATTTCGAATATAATGTGGGGATTAATGAAATATTCTCAACTGATAGGTTTTAGAAAAGTTTAGTTTACTATTTAATCCTTATCATTTATATTTATCTCTGAGTTAAATAATTTAACTTTTACTGTGTCTTCTTATTTTCTTATACTATATGGGTGATAAACATACTATAACAAGCCAAAAGAACCCAAAGTGGTTCAATATTAATATATATAACCTTATATAAGTCATTTGGCTGATCCATAGATTTTTAGAATAAAATAACAAATAATAATATAATATTTTTTTAAAAAACTATTTTTTGTCTATTTTGACACTATTTGGTAATTGGTTTTTGTGAAACTCATAACAGCATTATTAGTTAGAAAAACGTTAATTTAATCAATAATAACATGTCATGTTAACCTAAAAAATTATTTTAATTCATAAAAAGTCTCAAATTACATTTATTTGGGTATTTATAACATCAATTATGTTAATATTTCATTAATAATGTAATTACTGCATCATCATTGTGTTATAAATAAATTAAATTATTTAATGTCTAAAAATTATAAATAAAATACCATTATATAGGAAATATTATTATCTTTATAATTAATATTTATATTCGAATTTATCTTATGTATAACCCCATATTATAAATCTTTTATTTATTATACATTGATTTTAACTATTTTAACTCGTCTTTTAATAAAATAATAATAACTATCCTAATCTAATCCAAGGCGACCTAATGGGTAATTTTTTATTCCTAAGGAAGTTTTTGGTCTAATTACACTTATCCAATAGAATTACGACATGTTTTAGGGTAATAATAATATCATTTTTACCCTTAATTACCCTATTTACTTTTAATCATGGTAAATAAAAGTTAAAGGTTATTATTCACCAAAAATTATTTTTATTATATTGAACCACATTTTACTCCTTAATATAAACCGTGTGTCTCGGATTTTTGAAATTCCACTCACAGAAGCGATAAAATTATGTTTTATGTAAATTTTCAAATTCTTCTAGGAGGTGGATAAAAGACGATGAGAAGTTCAATAAAATTTTTATATACTTAAAATTACTATAAAATGACTCCAATGAATTAAATTGAACTTATATAGGTATTATGTATCAATTTTTACCTAAAATAAATTTAAATAAAATAATTAATTAATTAAATAAAAATTCAGTTTTAAAATAGTAACCTAGTGTTTTCACTATTCATCAAAAATTAAAAGTTTTCTGAAAAATACCAAAAATTCACCCAAGTATAATTTCGATATTCTGAATCAAAAAATGAAGTCCATTTTGAATGATAAAATTTATAAAATTTCAAATAGTGGGTATTACTATTCATAACGGCCAGTTCATAATTATATTATAATAATACCTCGTTTAGTGAAACTCTGTATTGCATACTACACATGCTATCGAGGAAGTTCTTGATTGCATGTAATGCAAGCCAAGTCAGGGATGCATGTAGTGAAAGCTCTGTTTGGTCTTGAGAATAACATAATAAAAACTTATTTCATTTATACATTACACAAAATCTATTTTTGTTGTTGCGTAGAATAATTTCCACAAAACAAACTTGAAATTGTGTGTAACAGGAGCCAATAATAGTGTTGCATATACTGAAAGCTAATACGGTGTTGTGTATAGCACAAGTTAATCTTGGTGTAGTGTACAATATAAGACATCAAAGAAATTAAAAAGAATATATATCTCAAAAAATCCCGGGGTGTTACATTCTACCCCACTTAAAATGAATTTCCACCTCGAAATTCATCGGGGTAATAAATTGTTTACTACTTGAATGTTTCTTTTATAGAAACCCACATCGTAAAAAGGAATACTAAAAATTCATTTTAAAAAGGAATGTTATAATCATAATGGTCTCCCAATGTAATGCATCATTGGGTTTCCACATAGGTCAACTTAGTTGAAAATGTGGATATGGAAGAGAAATCTAACCATCATGTTCTGATGGATTGTGGTAGAGAACATGGCTATGAATAATCCATCAATCACAAAGCCATAAATTTTTGATGATTTCAGGTACCATATAATTCATCAGGTATGAGGGTACTAGGACAACGTTTTTAGTTCTCATGATCATTTCCCTAATGTTGAAGAATTGTAGAATTAAAGGAAATACTTACTTGATTTTGGTACAATCTCACCGTTGTTCATGCCTTGATCAATTTCCACTTTATCTCTTAATGAAATGAAGTTGAATTTGTCTTCCATGATGTATTATTAGATCATGAGATAGAATGATAGGTTATTCCATCTATCTCAAACATAAGGTTAGAAAAAGTTATAAGTCCTTCTTATTGTGAGATTAATCGTATATGGTTCCAAAAATGGACTTATACTTCATCTATCATAGTGATTAATTAAATAAAACAAGTTTCTACTAACCAGGGACTTCATGTAGGACAGTGATATGCGATAAAGTTCTATCGTACTTCGGTTGTGGGTTCGATTCCCACATCCTTGTCCAACGCGACGGGTTGTCTCCTGTTCTACGGGTTTTCCTTTTTCTAAAACTATACTTTTATAACATTCCAAAAAAATAACAAAAAGTTCTACCCTTAAACAATAAAATCTGATGTCTAACATAATCCATTCCAATCTTTAGGCTTATCCAAAATACATCTTCCCGATCTCATTGTATAAAGAAAATGATTACTTGAAAGGTCACATAACAAGCATGTGAATACCATCATTTATCACCCATATATCATAAGATATATCTTGCTGGTCACATTCCAAACATTTGAATACCATAATCATGTATTCTTTTGAAACATGAATTACCATAGAACCTTACTGAAAACATGAATGATTTCAAAAGTTAACTCTTTCCACATTCCAAAATCCCAAAGTTTCTCTATACTCAAACCATGATATCACTTTGTCCATATATCAGTAAAGAGCTCATGAATACTATAAAACATTTCATTTTCCCTTTATCCCTTCATTATGAACATATCATCCACTTTCCAAAAATATTTCAATCACTTTTCATGGTTACCGGTACCATAAAATTATTAAAAACCAATACATAGATAGTCCAAAATTCCATGATACTGTAAATGAGATTCCATGATACTATTTTGAAATCCCATTACATAAACACTTAATCATTCCACAACATCATTGTTATACTCAACATCACAAATAGTGATCACATGTGACTTCCCTTTGTCCTTTTCTTTAAGAGGTTTCTCATGTCGATCATCATTAACCCATGGATTAGGGCAATGATTAGCATAATGCACAATTTCCTTGCACTTGAAGCATTGAAGTGTTGGTGGAGCATTCTCTCTATTATTATCCGTATTCACATCATTAGAAACCCATTTCCCATTACTTCGACACTCAACTTCTCGATGACCTTCTTTTCCACACATGAACCATTTTATAGTACCTTTTAGACAATCTCCACCATGCGTCTTTCCACACTTTGAGCATAAAGAATCATTCACTTACTTTTCACCATTGTTCTGAGACTTTTCCTCGAACTCCATCTTTAATTTCTTGTCAAAACCATCAGATGGATATGTAACACCAACTTCCAATTCTACCATGATATCACAACGCACAATTTCTTCATAGGTACTAAAGTCTCTTATAGCTAATGACATTAGAAGACTTGGTTTTAAGCCACTCAAGAATCGATCAACATTACTTTTAGGTTGGATGATAAAGCCAGATGCATACCTTGTAAAATTTGCTTCGTATATACCAACAGATTCATAATCCTTTTGAATAATCTCAAGGAACTCCTTTTCCAACTTTGTTTGAAGAATTCGAGGGTAGTACTTATTGAAACATATGTTCTTGAACTCATCTCATTCTATAGATTCAATTTCATCATGGGGCCTTGTATTCTTAATTAGAGTCCACCACTGGTCTACTTCACCTTCTAACCGATAAATAGAAAAAATGAATTTTTCATGTTCTGAACAGCGATGTATCGAAAATATATTTTCAATGGAACTAATCCATTGTTCAGAAATAAGTGGATCAGAAGACCCACTGAAAGATGGTGGACGTTGCCTCATGAAGGACTCAATAGAATATTGTTCCTTTCTCTCCTCATTTGGAAGTCCAGAATGATTCATATCATATGCAAGTATAACAATAATATTTTTCACTCCATCTCCAATAACACTGGTTTATTCATGTGGAAAATAATTGCATTTTCTATTAAATTTATCAACATGGTTCCTTCGGGTTCCAGCCAACATCTAAAACCCAAAATGAACAGTGTGAGAGGCAAAAATCATGCTAGGAAAACAACATAATAACGTGGGATTACATTCAATATATATCATAATAGGTTTAATTATAAGAACGTTACTGTAATTCTTGTAATGTAACCTATATGTATACTTATCCTTTGGGACATCCCTAGACATACCTTACAAATATCTCTAGAGATTTCACTAAAGTATTCACATACAAGTTTCCAAAGGTTAACTAAAACATTCCTCTAATACCAACTGTTGAGACCCAATATTGACATACATGTACATTACATTACTTTTGTAGAATATCTAATACATTACAAAAACAGACACCAATGGACCACAATAGTTTAGTGTCTTTGGAAACTCAGAACATAATCTTCTAATCGTTGTGAAAGATCTTCAACATATCCCATAAAGATCTTCCCCTTTTTTTCTTATGTAAAACCTTTCTTTATATCCTGGAGAAATTAAAACATATAAAGGGTGAGCTCAAATGCTCAGTAAGGGTAAGCATGGAGAAAATAAAACAAACCATATACATTTTAACATAAAAATATGAACATAATGTTTAAACATCAAAATCTTGAGCAATGACATAAAACATGGTAGTACATAAGGCATTGATCATAATGGAACATAAATCATGATAAAATAGCATGGGAATAAAACATGTAATTGTGTAAAACCATTAAGCATTTCATATGATTTCCATAGTAGCCAAGGCATTGCTGGAAAGACCATCTTAGTGGACAAAGTCTCTTACTGAATCGAGTTCATTCCTCGTTCCAGTCCTGTATCACTGAACTGGATTAACTTACAGTTCTAGCCATGTCTATCTCATGATATATAATTATTTACCCAATGCATTTGAGGGAGATATAGGTCCCACCCATCTCATAATTAATTCATTATTACATGTTCGACAACGTAAACATAAATCATTCATCATAACCCAATGAATAAAATGGGTTTCATAAACATCATCATATCATAACATAATCCATATAAAAAATGGATATCATTTCATCACATGAAAAGTGAAACCATGTAAATCACAGATACATTATACTTGAAACATGAACATTTCAAATAATGTCATCTTATATGGAAAATGGTTTTGATAAAACACTTGAAATTAATTCTTAAAGAAAATATCCTTTCTTCTTCAAAATCATTTTCTTTTCACAAAATTCCATGAAATTTTAAAAGAACAGTATTTTTTGGAAAATAGCCATGAAATCTTGTAGAGTAAGATTCATGAAAATAAGTTGGTATAAAACCATAAAAATCTGTTCATTCCGTATAAGAAAAAAACATTCTCCTCATACTTTTAACTGAAAAGTCAAAAAGCACCACATATGGTAAACAAAAGAAAGCTTCCTTCCATAACACAAAGAAAAAGACAAAGAGGTGTGAAAATGACTTTAAACATACATGGAATAATATTAAACAATTTATGGAAAACATTATTTTATGGACGTGGATGAAATATATAACCCCAGTAAATACTTATGAATAAACAATCTCGGATAAGAACGAGATTGGAATAATTATCCCTTACCTAAGGTCTGATATACTTCGTACATATCCAAACCTCTTGTATAATGATTTAAATAATTTAATTGACATATTAAAGAATCATATTTACTGTTATGATATCATATATGGTTCACTTATGACTTTCTATTACCCATTCTTTTGAAAATTCCATGTCAAAGTAGTGTTTTGGGTAAAATCGTTTTATTTATCGTACGAGTTTGGAATTTTTGTTATTGATATTATTATTACTAATATCATGATTTACATACTTCCAGAAGGTAAATAATGATTTATATATCATATATATTCAGTATATATATATATTTCATAGATAAATGAAATGAAATATACCGTTCCTGGAGACGGTAGGTCGTACGTACGCATGAACGTTGTTTTCCTTTCCTTATTGAATTGAATGGAAGTATGTAGATGAAATATATATATACATAAATACAGTAGCTATATCATGTCATATATTTCATTATTATTCATTATATATAATTTATAATCATTCTTTAATGGTTAACATGGAGAATGAATCTCATCGCGTCGTGGAGACGGTAATCCGTACGTACGCACGAGAAATGATATCATTCCCATAATTATTGAATTAAATTAGAGTGGTTGATATAATATCTCAGAATCCATATGATTTTATAATAACCGTATATAATTATTCTTTACACCATTGTACCAATCCAAGTAAGGTGGTGGTGGAAAAACAGATTACACCACGGCGTGGAGACGGTATTCCGTGCATATGCACATGCGGTGATTTTGTTTTCCGTAGGATGGATAGAAGGTGAAATGAGGTTGCATAATATTTATAATAACATATCAGTATATTAATGATACTTATGTTATTACTTTATAATGAAACAACTAAAGAAGAAGAAGTTGAAGAAGAAAGAAAACTTGAAAGAATCCGTTGAAGAGATTACATCCTCTTCGACGCACCTCTTTTAAGCATCCTATTGAGGCATTAGAGTTGGTCTTTTGAGGAGACCAGAACCTCTAAAATGTTTTAGGGAAGTTGATAAGGGAAACAGGTAGGGTTTGGCCAAGCTTGAAAGCTCAAAATTGTGTAAAGTGAAGAGGGAGGAGGTTCCCTTTTATAAGGGAGGAGAGGGGCACCTTAGGAAAAACATAAAATATTATTTTATAATAAAGTCATATTTGGTTTATAATAGTTAAAAATTGACTTATTTCGAAGATAAAGTGAGGATGAGTCAAAATATTCTTAACCAATCGGTTTTATAAATGTTTATGTTACTATTTTATCCTTATCATTTAAATTTAACTCTAAGATAAATAATTTATCTTTTACCGTGCATTCTTGTTTTCTTACACTATATGGTTAATAAACATAATATAATAAGAAAAAAGAACCCCAAGTTGTTCATTATTAATATATATAACCTTATCTAAGTCATTTTTCTGATCCTTAGATGTTTAGGAATATAATAACAATTAATAATATAATATTAGTTTTAAAAACTATTTTTTTTTGTCAATTTTGACACTATTTGGTAATAGGTTTTTGTGAAAATCATAACAGCATGATTAGTTCGAAAACATTTAATTTAATCAATACTAACATGTCATATTAACCTAAAGAATTAGTTTAATTCATAAAAAGTCTAAAATTACATTCATTTGGGTATTTATAACATCAATTTTGTTAATATTTAAATTATAATTTAATTATTACATCATCATTGTGTCATAATTAAATTAAATAATTTAATGTCTAAAAATTATAAATAAAATAACATTATGTAGGAAATATTTTTAGCTTTCTAATTAATAATTATAGTAGAATTTATCTTATGTATAAACCTATATTAAAAATGTTTTAGTTATTAAAAATTGATTTTAACTATTTTAACTCTTCTTTAAATAAAATAATAATAAATGTCCTATTCTAATCCAAGTGGACCTAAAGGGTAATATTTTATTCCTAAGGTTGTTTTTGGTCGAATTACACTTATCCAATAAAATTAGGACATGTGTTAGGGTAATAATAATATCATTTTTATCCTTAATTACCTTATTTACTTTTAATCGTGGTAAATAAAAGTAAAAAGTTACTATTCACCAAAAATTATTTTTTTCTTGTTGAACCACATTTTACTCCATTATATAAACTGGGTCTCTCAGATTTTCAACATTCCACTCACAAAAGCTATAAAACTGCGTTTTAGGTAAACATTCAAATTCTCCTAGGAGGTGGGTAAAAGACGATGTAAAGTTCAATAAATCATTTATATATCTAAAATTATAATAAAATGACTCCAATGAATTACATTGAACTTATATAAGTATTATGAATCAATTTTTACCTAAAATAAATTTAAATAAATTAAATAATTATTTAAATAAAAATTTGTTTTTTAAATAGTAACCTACTGCTTTCACTATTCATCAAAAATTGAATGTTTTTAGAAAAATACCAAAAATTCAACCTAGGCTAATTTCGATATTTAGAATCGAAAAAAGAAGTCTATTCTGAAAGATAAAATTTATAAAATTTCAAAAAGTGGGTATAACTATTCATAATAGCTTGTTAATAATAATATTATAATAATATCTCATTTAGTGAAACTCGGTATTTCGTACTACACACGCTATCGAGGAAGGTCTTGATTGTGTGTAATGCAAGCCATGTCAGGGTTGCGCATAGTGAAATCTTTGTTTGGTGTTGCGTATAACATAATCATAACTTATTTCATTTATACAATAAACAAAATCTATTTTAATGTTGCGTAGAATAATTTCCACAAAAAGAACTGGAAATTGTGTGTAACACCAGCCAAGAATAGTGTTGAGTATACTGAAGGCTAATAGGGTGTTGCGTATAACTCAAGACAATTTTGGTGTAGGGTATAATATAAGACATCAAATAAATTAAAAAATATATATCTCATAAAATCTGGGGGTGTATTAGTGATTTCACTAGTGTTTATATTCTATAGTGGTAATGGAAATGAAAAGGGAATGTTTTTCCAATATATGTCTCAATAATTCGATTATAGGCTAGGTGAGGTTAAGCAAAATAATCTCAATGTGCCTTGAAAAAAAGGCATGATTTAGTGGTATTCTCAAATGGTGGAAGTATTGTGGTAACGAATTGGTTGTAGAAGGAAGGTACTAATAGAAGAGATCACCATAGGTTGTTTTTAGAATAAAATGGTGACATGATCATATTTCGACCTTGATGGGCTACATTATGTACCGTCATGATTTTTTCATAGTGTATATGTGCATTTTTTCATGATTATGTGGTTTAATTTTCATATGATTAATGTGGAACATGGAGGCATGATGGCTATCTTGAAATTAAACCTGTACATTTAACTAGTAATTACAACCATAGTAGTTCAATATTTTCCTTTTTAACATAATAGAAATATCAAAGAGGCTGTACTGGTCTCTTGAGAGCATAACCTTGGTTTTTGTCCAATATTTTTGTTTTCAGAACAAAAGTGGTCCTCATGGTTTGAGATAATCTGTAACCTCAACCATGTAGACCTATATGGGAGGAACATGGTTAGCCCAAAAAATTCACTAGAGGTCACAAACCTATGTGTAACGAGAAATTAAATGAAGAGGTCCCATGCATGGTTTTTCTAACCGTGTGTCGAAACTATGAATGGTGTGTAGCATAGGAATGTTACAAATGACCATTTTGTCACCAGGATCATGTGAGGTATGGATATTATATAGATTGAGCTTAATGGTATGTGTTCAGTTTTCAAAAATGTGCGGTCAAGGTGAGAAACCATTTTAAAATATTGAGATGGCCTTTTCATTCACGCTTCTCTTAAACTAAAACCATCATTTTCTCCTTCATTTCAAACAATAATTATAGGTGGGAGCTCTCCCTTTCTCCCAGACGTATTCTTTATGGTTTATTATATTTCTAACCATGAGGCATGATATGGGCGGATTTTAATTGGCCAAACCATGCACCAGAGGTCTCACAACCATGCAAAACCTACATTAAAATGCAGTGTTCCCATGAATGGTTTTTTAACTGTGTGCCTAAATTTTTCGGGTGTGGGGCATGGGATAGTGCCAATGGATTTTTTTGCATTAATTTTCTAATCTAGAATGTGTAACCTATGAGTTATGGATCTTTTATAGATTGAGATTCATGATTGGTGCATGGTTTTGAAAAATGTGTGGAAAAAATGTGCCCCTTTTAAAAAGAAAGAAATTACCTCTTTTCACCCTCTTCTCTGAACCTTAATTCGTCCCTTTTAACTCATTTTATTATATAGTGGATGGTGGGATCTATATATTTCTCCCTCACTGAGGAAATGATCTATATCATCCATCCAATTTCCGAGTTTATCAACATTCACCATGTTAGATAGCCCTCGATTAGTCTCCCAATTTTCATGCCCGTATATCTATTTTCATTTCTCTCTTAGATTATTTTATTTTTTGTTCTAATATTCTCTATTTACAGGGTGTTTCTTGTTCTCTAATTTCCTCTAATTTCATCTCAAACAAATGGATGGTGCTAGATGATTGGGTCTTCATTATCATGATGTTGGTGTCCTAGAAATTTTTTCCTAGTATCATATATGATTTTAATTTTTGTCGTTGTATCATCCATAATACTATCTGTGAGTTAAATCAAAAATTCAAAATTAATAGAATAAAATTATAAAAAAATTAATTAATAGGTCCATGTTCCTAAAATTTATCTTCTATAGTTTCAATAACACTACTCATTCGACCACTTATGGTGTTTTTTCATATTCTCATTACTGTTATACCATGGCATTGTAATTGATCCCCCTTAAGGTGGATTTGGAAGGACACTTTAATTGAAATGGTAAAAATAATTAAATTAAATGTGAAGTGTAGGACCATTACCCATATCCATTATTAAATTATCATATATTCCAAAGGATATTATTATTATAGGAACTTGAAAAATTATTATATGAGGCTTGAATATAGTCAGGAAACTAGAATACTATAGAGGTGCATCCTTCCCTGAGAGATAAATGGATTCCTGACTTGAAATTCCTTATAGGGATCATATGATTACATCAAAATCACTAACACTATCACGACCCGTCCCCCAGGGCCCGTGTCGTAACTACCCCAAGCCCGCATTCCATAGGCCAGGGGATGGCGACTAGCACCAAAAACGTAAATCTGTATAACTGGGAAGGCATTGCCTTTATAAAACATAAAGACACACTCACACAACCAGAGTAAAAGCGGAAGCAAACACTAAGTAAAGCAGTATAACAAGTGTGCGAAATGTACCAAGGGGCCAGAATACAAGACCAATAGAAAGGTACAGCTACAACTGAAATAAAGTACAAATGGAAGACAAATAGCTGGAAGATGGAAGCAGCTCATGGATGGTCCTCCGGGTTCCTACCTGAAGGGTAGGTACATATGTCCTCCTCAGCACTCCACATCAATCAGTCCACTCCGTGTGTCGTCATTCTGAGTATCCACCTCCGGGTACCGTCCAGTCCTCGTACCCTCTCCCTCGGTCAGCATTGTTCGCCGTCTGTATCCAACACAACGAAGGTGCGGGCACAGCCCGTGCAGGGGTGAGTATAACGATACTCATTAGGGACCCCGAGACCATCAAGGTCTCACTAAATACAAGAAGTATAAACAACAAAGAAATATCTCAAGAGATAAAACATACTTAGGTATATTCCCATACAAATACCTAAGTTATCAAGTAACCCATCTCAATCATGAGGAAAACAAAAAGGTCATTAACTCTGCTAAAACAAAGATTTTCATTATCGAAACCACAACTACTGGAGAACTCTTCCACTGTCAAGTACAGTGGCCCTGTCACGACTCTGAGGTACTGCTCACTAACCATAGACTGCGGAGGTACTCCTCTTGTCGAGTACTGTGGGTCTGCTGCCAAATACCTGGCGCTCCGTCTGCTGTGGGTTTCCACCAAATACCGGGTGCTCCCCCTAATAGCCTATAGAGGTACTCCTCCTCTCGAGTACCGCGGGTCTGCTGCCAACTACTAGGTGCTCCGTTCCCCGTGGGTCTGCCGCCAAATATCGGGTGCTCTGTCCACTGGAATAATCGAATCACTCCGAGTCGAATTAGTCAAGCAGTAATCAGGTCTACAGCTACTAGGTCTCCGCACTCTGTATGCTCGTATCCCGGAGTGTCCGCTCAATGAGCTACTGGTCGTTACTTCCATGTGTCACGAAGTCTCATGTAGAAGTATCTCAAAGGACCACCTCGTCATAGGGGTCTCAACACAACAGACGGTGCGTCAATCGGACTCCCAGTCTGTGAGTTATTAGCGTTTCTGTTCCAGGGGCCCGGTTAGATTTAGGGTACAATCCAACCCGGACATACTACAACTACATCCAAACCTCAGGTGAAGTATTCCAAAAGAACCGCCTTGTCAGGAGGAATCCAACATAGTCGACAACACGTCAATCAGACGTCCAGTACTTAAGTTATAAGTGTTTTATTAATAAGGGCCCGGTTGGATTCATGTTTGATCCAACCCGATCGTACCTCAAATGACACCAGTTAACCAAACCGGTCACACCATTGCAATCCATATGAAAAAACACATGAGTTGGACTACACATTGGTCCAAAATGGATAGCCGGTGAAAAAGTTTCATTTCACCGCAACATACACGAACCCGGCCTTGTGGGGCCCACTCCTCGACCTCGACTTAAATATCCAAAACTGGTCTTGAAACATCCGTCTTAATTCCAGGGCCACAACGACGCAGATGGTTCGTCCTTCTGACACCGTATCAGAGAGATATGTATGATACAAGATCCTGTAATAATAATAATAATATTATTATTCAGTGTTTCGTGGGCCCGAGCCACGAACCAGAATTTAGTATCTAACATTAGACTTGAATCGACCATCTTAATGACAGGGTTGCACTCCCACTAACGGTTCGTGAAACCGAGGTCGCACGAAGAAGATACCGTTAAAATACAGTTTTCCGAACGAAAATAATAATAAGATTATTATTATATTATTATTTTTCATTTAATTTAACCTATTAACTTATCACACCCAAAACATCCACGTACAAATCCTTGTGCTCCCCACTCCACCTTTGATTGATTCATTTTTATTTTGTTTTATTATTTCCCCAACTTATTTCCATTTTCTCTCCAATCCATTCTATATCCCACATATTACTCACGATCCACCCTAATTCCAGCCACCGCACATCAATCCTCCTAACAACATCCCAGACAAAAAATTAAACTTGCTACCCCTTCACCACATGGACACCGCCCTCCGGGTTTCCACCACACTCACCTTCTTCCGGCCGCCGCATCGCCCCTTCCGCGGGCTGTCGCATCTCCATTATATGTTCGGAAATTGTGAAAACCACAGACTCGCATTCCTTGGGTCGAGATATCCGCATTCTTATGCCATTCTCAACATTAAATTGAGCGTTTAATGTGCTTAATTATTTTATGATAAAGAACATGCAATGAAAGTGCGAATATTTAAAGTGAAAATGGCATGGTTTGTGTGTTGATCGATGGGCGTGTTTGGTTTGGCCATCATTTTTGAGAATCAATAACATATGGAATTGAAAAAAAGATATTCATCATACTTCAATATTTTCATGAAAAACAATAAGAAATTGATTCGACCCATGGTTTTTCGATCCGCGAATTAATTCATTTAATTTGCGTTCATCATGAAAAATTCAATTGGGGTAAGGAATCCACAAAGATAAATCCAATATATAAATATAAAAAAATCCCCCTACCTCGAAAATGGTTCATTTGTCGTAGACGTGGAAAGTTTTGTAGCTCCATAAATGCCGGAAAAGAACCGTCGTCGTTGGCAAGTTCCCCACGGTTGTATTTCCTCAATTGATGCGGATGAAGAAGAAGAGAAGGCATGTCGTCGGTGACTTCGCATTCTTCGTCGGAGGAATAACACCTCTCTTTATAATCCGCTAGAGGTTCCCCACCGAAATATTTTCTATCGCAAATATTACAAAAGACTTATCCCATTTAAATAAGTGTCAAGCAACACAAAATATTTCAAATTTTTATGCACCAATTAAATTAATGAAACCATTAATTTAATTTTGTTGAAAAACTTAATTAGAGGAAGGTGGAGAGATCTCATTAATAGGGCAGTTGAGGAGTTAACAAATTAATAAAAAAAGGGGGTTCAATGATGGTTTGAGAGAGGTTATGGGGAGATGAAAGGTTGGGGATCGTGTGGGCCCAACCTCTCATTTATCCACACATGGGTAGTTGGTGGTAATGGGTCTCACCCTTAACTCCACTTTTTAGGGTATAACTACCATAGATATAAATAAAATTTTGTACCACCAATTTTATTTATTTAATTATAACTCCCCATTTATTAATTCTCAACCCGCTTAAAATGTTACTGGGGTAAAGGTTACCTTAAGAAATTACTGGCACTGCGAGTTCATCGGTGCCCTCGGATTTCAATTCTGAGCACCGGTTCAAAAGATAGAAAACCCCGCACGTACATTTACTGAACGTACCCGAAAAAAAAGTTCAGAAAATTATTATTAGTCACCCTCGACCCAAACCGGTCGAGGTTATGCTCTGCCTAAGTAAAACACGACGCAATGAACCCATCGATACTCTCGTATTTTCAATCCGAGTTACCGTTTAGAAGTTATGAATTTTACAATAAAATAATTGTCACTTAATTATTTTATTTGTGGCCAAAAACTATCTTTTTCTGGTGGCCCGTGCCAGCCAAATATAGTATCTGCTTAAATAAAGCATGCCCTGATGAGTTCAGCGGTGGTATCTGATTTTTAATCCAAGCTACCATTTGTGAGTTATAACCAATTGAAAAATAAAATAATTTATTTAATTATTTTATTTACAGGTATGCAATTTTTTGAATTTCTCACCGGAGGTCCACACCGAATAAAATTAATTTGCAGCTAGGGTAAACCTGCCATCTTGAGGGAAACGGTGCCCTTGGATTTCTGATCTGAGTTACTGTTTAAGAGTTATTCCACATTTTTAGTAAAACTGCTTACGCGCGTTAATTTAAGCATAACAAAACTTCGGAAAATTATTTCGGGCACATCGGGCCTCAGAATCAGGTGCCGTCAAAAAATGCGGACTCGTAAACTTCCAAAGAATTTATGAAAAAAAAATTCCATGAAATTTACGGGTCTATACATTACCCCCACCTCAGAGATTTACGTCCCCGTAAAGTACAACACACGCTAGGGAAACAAATGAGGGTACTGAGCACGCATCTGAGTCTCCTGCTCTCATGTGCTCTCCTGGAGGATCCCATGCTGTCAGCGAATGCGCACCAGAAGAATCGACCATCCACATAGGACCTGCACCTGTCGATCCTCGATCTTCACCGGAACCTCCAAGATTGTCGCTACATCATCGATGTCCATCTCCCCACGGTCGATGATGAAGGATAGGTCGTGCACTCATCTCCTCAGCTGAGATACATGGATGATGTCGTGCACCCGGTGCAACTGAGGTGGAAGGGCCGGGCGGTAATCCACCTCGCCTAGTCTATTGATGAAGAAGGAGGAGTGACTCTAAGAGACTGAAGTTAGGCTACACCATCTCTATCCACAAAGGATATATGTATGGAAGCCGGCTAGTCTGTCGCCTCTTCTAGCAGCTGAATACCAGTCCTCCTGTTGAGCGCATCCGCAACAAGATTCCCCCTCCCAGTAGTATAGACTATCTCGAAGTCATAGTCCTGGAGCAACTGAATACTCAAAACTCTTGCTTCAACGAGAGTAAAGCTAGCCGACTCAAGAGTGATCAGCCGCACCCTCCAAAGCATGAGTTTATCCTGTGCTGCCTGGGATTCTCTTTTAGCCGACAAAGGAAAAAACCCATCCCAACGTTGTAGATAAAACACATCATTCTTTCCTAATACAGTCAATCAGAGTATGAACTGTGAATCCAATCCATACCCAGACCAACGTCGTAAGGCCTCGATGCTGCCACGAAGAGGTTCCATCCAATACTCTCACCTCAAGGGTCAGGTCACACCATTGGCGTAAGTGTGATTATCGAGTGTCCTCCCAAAGGTATCTCCAGACATGAGGGTTAATTCAACGGTTTTAACCGAAAACTCTAGGTCTGGGACAAGATTCATGAAAGGATGGAATGATTGGTACCTAGGTCCATTGATACGACAGCTAGTAGTATACACAAACCGTACCTCGAATCATTCCCAAAGCCCTTGGTTCACACTCCTTGACTGCAAGCAGCTACTCTCTTCCCCTTCCCTACTACTCCCTGATCCTGGTAGGGAATACAAATGCGGGTGGTTGTAACATGTCGAAATGTACACCACCTCATGTTGCTCTCCTAACTATGCTTCCACGTCTGCTGCTCTGCAGATTCATCTATCCTTAACACTTCTTTTTCTTGAAACATATTACATGCCCAAGTCTTTGAGACTGGTACTGGCACACTACCCGAAAGTACTATCTTAGGCATCGGTCTATGTAGAGAAGCCTCATCACTATGCGGACCAACCTCATGGTCACTCACTGGAAAACACTAGTAGCTAAGATCACCATCTTATCTACTAGTGTCTAAAATAGGTGTAGAACTCTAGAAATTGCCTCCAGCCAGTCCACTACTACCTGGGAATCTACCTCGCCTCGCAACCTTGGAGGCCTCTACTACTGGAACACGTGCAACACGCTCTGTCAGCGTGCACCATCTGCCAGTGTGGCTGGTGGAATCTACTACCCAACGGGTGGTGGTGCTGTTGGTACACCACCTGAAGGTTCTAACATAGTAAGGGAGCCCTACACCGGAGCCTCATCACTTGGTGGGCTGTCATCGGGTACTCTATCGGAACTCCAACCGACTATCTGCGTGGAGGAAACCTGAACAGATGTGACATAGTAAAATGATTTAAACCTGGTGAGATGACCTGGTTGAGGTGAATTAAAGATAACTTTTGAAAGCAGACATGCAATAAGTAATTTCGTGCACTGAGTCGGAAATCCGAAGTCATGGTCCAGGTGTATGGATACTTCGGCCGCCTCACCAACACTGGACTCCAAGAACTGAGAACCACACTCAGTACCCTGTATACAATTGATTCATAGAAAGAAAAATTAGAGTCTTTAGTTCTGCAGTTGAACCGAGTTATCAGATACCAATTTGTCACGACCCATCCCCTGGGGCCCATGTCGTAACTACCCCAAGACCACCTTCCATAGGCCAGGGGCTGGAGACTAGCACCAAAGGCTTAAATCCATATAACTGGGAAGGCATTGCCTTTATAAAATGTGAACACACACACAAAAACAGAGTACAAGCGGAAGCAAACACTAAGTAAAGCAGAATAACAAGTGTGCTGAAAGTATAAAGGGTCCAGAATACAAGGCCAACAGAAAGGTACATCTACAACTGAATGAAAGTAAAACTAGAAGACAAACAGCTGGAAGATGGAAGCAGCTTCTGGATCATCCTCTGGGTTCCTACCTGATGGTTAGGTATATATTTCATTCTCAACACTCCGCGTCAATCGGTCCGCTCCGTGTGCTGTCACGCCGAGTATCCACCTCCGAGTACCGTCCAGTCCTTGTACACTCTACCTCGTTCAGCATTGTTCGTCGTCTGCATCCAACACAACGAGGTGCGTGCATAGACCGTGTAGGGCTGAGTATAAAGATACTCAGTAAGGACCCTGAGACCCTCATGATCTCACTAAATACAACAAGGTTAAACCACAAAGAAAGATCTCAACAGATAACCTTTACTTAGATATATTCACATACATATACCTAACTTATCACGTAACCCATCTCAATCATGAGGAAAACACAAAGGTTATTGACTCAGCTCAAACCAGGATTTTCATTATCGAAAACACAACTGTTAGAGAACTCATCCTCTATAGAGTACATTGGCCCTGTCATGACTCCGATGTGCTACTCACTAACCATAGACTGCTGAGGTACTCCTCCTGTCTAGTATCGCGGGTCTGCTGCCAAATACCGGGCGCTCCGTCTGTTGTGGGTCTGCCGCCAAATACCGGGCGCTCCCCCTAATAGCCTACAGAGGTACTCCTCCTATCAAGTACCGTGGGTATACTTCCAACTATCAGGCACTCCGTCCGCCATGGGTCTACCGCCGAATACTGGGCGCTTCATCCATATGTCTAATCGAATCACTCCGAGTCGAATTAGTCAAGAAGTCTTCAGGTCTACAGCAACTAGGTCTCCGCACTCCATATGCTCTTCTCCAGGAGGGTCTGCTCCACATGTTACTGGTTGTTACTTCCATGTGTCACGAACTCTCATGTAGAAGAATCTCAATGGATCGCCTTTTCATAGGGGTCTCGATGTAATAGACGGTGCATCAATCGGATGCCCAGTCTGTGAGTTATTAGCATTTCCGTTCTAGGGGCCCCATTGGATTTAGGGTACAATCCAACCGAGACATACTCTAACTGCATCCAAACCTCAGGTGAAGTGTGAAAAAGTAACTATCTCATCAAGAGGAATCCAACATAGTCGACGACACATCAATCAGACGTTTGGTCCTTAAGTTATAAGAGTTTTATTATCGAGGGCCCGGTTGGATTCATGTTCGATCCAACCCGGTCATACTTCAAATGACCCCGGTTAACCATACTGAGCACACCATTGAAATCCATAGGAAAAAACACATGAGATGGACTACCCATTGGTCCAAAATGGATAGCTGGTGAATATGTTTCATTTCACCGCACCATGCACGAACCAGGACTCGTGGGGCCTGTGCCTCAACCTTGACATAAATATCCAAAATTCATCTGGAAGCATCCATCTTAATTCTAGGGTTTCAACGTCACAGACGGTTTGTCATTCCGATACCATATGAGAGAGATATGTCCGATACGAGATCCCATAATAACAATAATAATAATAATATTCGGTGTTTAATGGGCCCGATCCACGAAACAGAATTTAGTATCCCACATCAAACTTGAATCGACCGTCTTAAAGACAGGGTTACACTACCCCTAATGGTTCATGAAACCGAGGTCGCACGAAGAAGATACAGTTAAAATACGGTTTTCCCAACAAAAATAATAATAACATTATTATATTATTATTATTTTTTAATTTAATTTAACCTATTAACTTATCACACCCAAAACTTCCACATACAAATCCTTGCACTCCCCACTCCACCTTTGATTTATTTATTTATTTTGGTTTATTATTCATCCATATTGTTTCCATTCTCTCTCCAATCTATTCTATATCCCACAAATTACTCATGCTCCACCCTAATTCCAGCGGCCGCACATCAATCCCTCTAACGAAATCTGGAAAAAAAAGTAAACGAGATGCCCCTTCACCACATGGACACCGCCCTCCGGGATTCCACCGCACCCACCTTCCACCAGCCACCGCGTCGCCCCTTCCGCGGGCTTCCGCATTTCCATTCTATGTTCGGAAATTGTGACGACCGCAGACTCGCATTCCTCGGGTCGAGATCTCCAAGTCCGTATGCCGCGCTCAACATGACATTGAGCATTTAATGGGCATAATTATTTTGCAATGAAGAACACGAAATGAACACGCGGAGAATAAAATTGAAAAGGGCATGGTTTGTGTGTGGATCGATTGGCGTGTTTGGATTGTCCATCATTTTGGAGAATTAATAACATGTGGAATTGACAAAAATATATTCATCATACTTCGATATTTTCAAGAAAAACAACAAGAAATTTATTCAACACATGGTTTTTCAATCCGAGAATTAATTCATTTAATTGGAATTCATCATGAAAAATTCAATTAGGGTAAGGAATCCACAAAGATAAATCCTACATATAAATATACAAAAATACACCTACCTCAAAAATGGTTCGTTCATCATCGACGCGGAAAGAGTTGTCACTCCGTCAACACAGGGAAAGAACCGTCGTCGCTGGCAAGTTCCCTGAAGTTGTATTTCCTCCCTTGATGCGGAGGAAGAAGAAGAGAAGGCACGTCATTGGTGACTTCGCGTTCTTCGTTGGAGGAAGAACACCTCTCTTTATAATCCTCTAGAGGTTCCCCACAGAAATATTTTCTATCGAAATTATTAAAAAAGACTTCTCACATTTAAAGAAGTGTCATGCAACACAAAATAATTCAAATTGTGATGCACCACTTTAATTAATGAAACCATTAATTTAATTATGTTGAAAAACTTAATTAGAGGAAGGTGGATTGATCTCATTAATAATGGAGTTGAGGAGTTAACAAATTAATAAAAAAGGGGGGTTTAAGGGGGGTTTAAGAGAGGTTATGGGGAGATGAATGGTTGGGGCTCGTGTGGGCCCCACCTCTTATTTATCCACACATGGGTAGTTGGTGGTTATGGGTCTCACCATTAAGTCCCCTTTTTAGGGTATAACTATAATAGATATAAATAAAATTGTGATCCAACAATTTTATTTATTTAATTCTAAATCCTCTATTATTAATTCTCAACCCGCTTAAAATGCCACTGCGATAAAGGTTTCCTTATGCAATTATCGGTGCTGCGAGTTCATCGGTGCCCTAAGATTTCAATTCCGAGCACCATTTCAAAAGATAGAAAAACCCGCACGTACGATTACTGAACGTACCCGAAAAAAAGTTCAACAAATTATTATCAGTCACCATCGACATGCGCCGGTCGAGGTTAGGATCTGCCTAAGTAAAACACTCCCCAATGAACCCATCGATAATCTTGGATTCTCAATCAGAGTTACCATTTAGAAGTTATGAATTTTACAATAAAATAATTGTCACTCAATTATTTTATTTGCGGCCAAAAACTAACATATTCTTGTGGCCCGTGCTGGCCAAAGTTAGTATCTTATTGAATAAAGCATGCCCTCACGGGTTCAACGGTGGTCTCAAATTTTTAATCCGAGCTACCGTTTGTGAGTTATAACCATTTGAAAAATAATATAATTTTTTTAATTATTTTATTTACGGTTATGCCATTTTTAAAATTTCTCACAGGTGGCCCGCACCGACTAAAATTATGTCATTCCAAGGGTAAACATGTCATTCTAAGCGCAATGATGCCCTCAGATTTCTGATCCGAGTAACCATTTAATAGTTATTATACTTTTTCAGTAAAACATCTCACGCGGGTTAATTTATGCTTAACAAAACTTCATAAAATTATTCCGGGCACATTGGCCCTCAGAATCAGGTGCCTTCAGAAACTGTGGACTTGTAAAATTCCAAAGAATTTAAGAAACAAATTTCCTTCAAATTAACGGGTCTTTAAGAACACAACCACCATGTGACATACCAAACATAGGATCCATCATTGTCTTCGATTGTGAATTCTTTTTCTTGATACCAATGGTTTACCCATAATTTATGGAAGATTTGAATTCCTATGATTATTTAATTGGATTTGGCATGATTCTATAGAACATTTTCTGTTATTCTATTGTGATACAACCATTTATATCATGAATGAAACCTAATACTTATTCATCGGGCTTTCATAAACACCATTAGGGTGCATTTTCCAGGGTATACACAATGGACTACACCCAATTTCAATGTTTTAAATGACGTGAAAAATGTGGTGATATTCTATGGTAATTATTATAAATGGATTCCATGAATATATGCCATGGGTCCTACACCAATTTATAATACATCATATCCTGAGAGGTAATTTTGATTAGGCTGAAATTTGTAGGATCATATGGGAATCCCCTTATTAACTATAGCTTACATGGTTTAATTTATTTTTAGTACACTTTTTTATTATTACATGAACAATATATCATTTAATATTCATATGAAATATTTTAATTAGAAACCATTGGTAGTGGACCATGGAGTTTTACTCGCACCCTATAAACTTAATCGTTTGTAACCCTTGATGACTTTCTAGATGCATGTTAGGACTTTATTGGTGTTTTTTCTCTATTACATACAATAGGAAAGGACATGAAATGAGAGAAGAAGGATGATCATTTACTCGAATAGATTACAATATTTTGGCCTTCTATTTATTTACTTTCTTTAGATTTATATCTTTTTTATATGAAGTGCTTTTTATACGATGATTACCTTATATTACTAGAATATGATTTTAATTCTAGGTCCATTGTTTGGAACACTCCATATCACCAGTTTATTATTTTATTTTATTTTTACCATCTTTTAGGTATTCCTATTCTATATTTAGTAATAATATAGAAGGTATAGTCTCCCCACCATTCAACATTTTGTAACGTATTGACCTAGGAGCCACTAATCGGTGCCTCATATCAGTTTTATATGTGACCTCAGTCTCACCTCCCCGTATTCCAGATGATTTCGACTTGTAAAAACATTATAATAAAAAAATTAGTGAGACAATACCCTCTTTATCGGAGTAATAACATATTAGGAATAAAACAGAATAAATAAAATACATAGACATAACCAAAACAACATTAATATCACATGATGGAGAAGATATGAAATAGAATATCAAATACTAAATAAGAGACATTTCATTGCAATACATGTCATGAACTAATATGAAATACCCAATATAAATATATAATTACTATTCCCAATAAGGTCCCTAAACCAAGTCTATTTCCTTCATCCATGCTCATCCCTAACCCATCCATCCCACTTTGGGATATTTCCCTTAACTTGTCATGCAAACATAATGTCTATTTTGGGACTGATCATCCAGATCGGGTATAGAGTGAGTAAATCCTGAGTAGGACATTACCAAAAGTGTCTAAAAAAATTTATAGTCATAATAGTGTACGGTGATTTATAATGAATAAATACTGGTAAAAAATTAAATAGTTTATATTTATTTAATTAATCATTCTTTATCCATATAAACCCCTAGGTTCTTGAGGAAACACAAACTTCATTACCTGTATTGGACCATGCCGGAGTCTGGAATACCTATAAGGGATATCATATATCTTAATTACATGTTTACCATTAATAATCACAATTCTCGATGGAATTCCATTGTTACCATTCATTATCTCAGTTCACATATGAATTCTATTATTATCAATCATCATTTCAATTCACATATGAATGTGATAATTAACATCCATCATTTCAATAAACATATGAATGCCACTATTACCAATCATGATCTCAATTTAGATAAAAATTCCATTGTTATTGATCCTAATTTCAATTCACATATAAATTCCTATGTTACCATTCATCATTTCAGAATATCACATATATCACAACAACCCATTAATTATTTCCACAATTAATTAATCACAAATACCTCATTAATTAATTCATCAATTAATTAATGACATCAATTGCATTAATTAATTCAGAAATTAAACAATCACTTCAATTCAGTTAATTAATTCAATAATTAGTTAATCAAATCAATCATGTTAATTAATTTAATAATGAACTAATCACAATAATTCATTTAATTAATTCCAAAAATTAATTAATAAGGTAATCAAAATTGATTAATTAAATAACTAATTAATCAAAAAATTGTACTAATTAATTCAATAATTTATTAATCATGTTAATCTCATTAATTAATTAAACCATTAAATAATCTCTAAAAATAATCCATCCAATTCAATAATCTCAATAAACTCATAATTTATACAATAGTGAGTTATTCCAAAACAAGAATCACAAAATTCCCATAATTAATTCATCAATTAAATATTCAAATTCATTAAATTCAATATCCCCATACATACTTAAACAATTAATTTTTCCAATTCCATAGTCCCAATATCATCATAATTAATTCAAAAATTAATTATTCCAAACCAACTATCCAAAAATCCCCATAATTAATTCAATATTTAATTATTCCAATTCAATCAATTCACTGTCCCATAATTAATTCATTAGTTAATTGTTATAATTCAACTATCCCAATATCATGTTGATTAATTATTCCAATTTAAAATTCCCAATATCCCCAAATTCACAATCATTTAATTAATTAAATCAAAAAAATAATATATTCAATGAAATTACTCAATTTCAAATCAACCAATATATATCCTACAATTAAATGAATTTACTTGAAATCAAAACTTTTAGATACGATTTATTGACCACCTACCTCAGGTTTGATGATGAACAGTCTCCATTGGATATACCCAATTTGAAGTTGATGAACCGAATCATAAGGAACAAGGCTTTCATCATACCCGAAATTATTTCATCTTAAAATAAATCAAGATCTATCAAAACTGGATCTAGATCTATAACCCACAAAAGAAAAAAATCCCTCTTTTATTAATGATGAGGAGAGACGGAGAGGGAAAATGATATAACCATAAAGAAGGAATATACTTGGTGAGGTTCATATCTTCAATCATCCATTAAAGTATCCTTGAATGGAGATGGAGGTTACTTGGAATCCTTTTAAGAGGATATGAAAATAAGATAAAAGGACATGGTCTAAGTTAGGGTCAATTTGGGTGAGTTTTTTGTGGTTGGGTAATATGAAATCTAATTTTGGGGGGATTAAAATATGGTACTAATGGTTTCCTACTCGAGGAACATGGTTTCCCTCCAACCGTATGGCTTAACCCCGAGCCCCTTATTTGGCGGTGCATGGTTTCTGAAATGAGGTCACATAGTTTGAATAATTGTGTGATAGCCCCGCAATCCCTCTATTTACAGGGTGTCACAATTTTCTGGTATTGAGTGTGTGGTTTGGGAAAACCATTTTCCATTTTTGAACACCCAATCGTTTTTCCAAAAATCTAAAATTTTCACCCAAACTCACCCCAGTTAAAACCCTAACACATTGTACTAAAACGATCAAAAATAATACAAGAAAAAAAGAATGTGACATCACTAGAAATGATAAAAATATTATAGTATCACCACATTATAATAGCTCATCCTTGATCTATACTCCCAAGAATCACTATGATTTTGTGTCGAAAAAATCAGGTCACTGAGCAATCATATTTTTTTATCTTTCCTATGTTTCCTTTGGAACTCTTCAATGATTCCACAATACATGAACTATCGACATGGACTTTCCCCACAAAACGTTCTCATTGTGATCCAACACCCGTATTAGATCTTCCTTAAAGGTTTCATCAATCTCTAGCTCGACATCTTCCATATCGATCACATGAGAAGTGTTAGGGTTATAATTCTACTATTTTGAAACATGAAGAACATAATGCATATCAATGTGTATGTATTGAAGAGAAAATCATTATTCCACCATCCAAATTCTATCCACAACCTCAAATGGTTCAATAAACATGTGTGTTAGGTTACCCTACCTCTTTATCCAACAAGGGACACATTCTTGGTGAAACCCATATTAATACAAGATCAACTGCTGTATACTCTAGGGGTAATAAAAGTCTATTAGAATACAACTTATGGCTACTCTGAGCCATATCCATATAATTTTTAATCATCCAATCCTAATAAAATGTCTCCTACATGAGACGTGGTCATAAGAAGTCTGACTCACCTTCCCTAAGCCAACTTAGGGATGACGTGCATAACCTGCTATAAAGAGACTTGTATTGTTCCGTATGAATAGTTTCATAATATCTAATGTTATGGGTGAACTCCACCAAAGTTATGTTCTCCAACCATGATCCACCAAATTATAGGACACATGATCATATAATATATTCAAGGACATAAAATGTATTCTATAACTACCAATCTATTTGTGGGTGGAATGTCATACATCGTTAAAACTATGTACCAAGAACCTTATGAAACCCCTACCAAAATAATGAAGTAAATCATGTGTCACTATATGAAACTAAAATATTTTGTACACTATGCAGATGAACTATCCCTCAGATATACATATCCCCAACTACTGTAGTGAGAAAGTCTCTCATATTTATATGAATTGTTCTACCTTTTTCATATGGTTTAAAACCACCAGAATAGAGACATTATTCTGGGGATTCCCCCTGATAACCACCCAAAACTCCATGATCACGTTATACCACATCCATTTCAAATTTGGAAATGGCTATAATAAACCACCAAGTCCCTGATTCAAAACGATCACTTATTAACATGTATAACATCATGTCAAAAACCCTATTATATCCTTTTTCATGCCTAGCCATAAAAATAATAACCGTAGGTCACAATAAATTTTAGTCACACCTGGATGCACCACCCACTTCGAGGTATAAAACTCGTGTATCAGCTCCTCATGCATACTCATAGGAACAACTACATAATTCATGAAATCAATAATCTCATCCTCATCTATCATCCATCATGAAGGTATCTCCCCACATTCAGGGCTTCCCCTTAGAGTAAAATAGTTCATATCCACAAATTTTATATCTCAAATATGTCTAAAAGGTTTATAATCCACAGATACTGATATGAGAGTCATCTACTCCAGACTCTCCAGAACCACAACATGCATATCACCCAACTAATTCATAATATTCTACTCAACACTAGACTCATGAACATCCTAATACTGAGTCTTCCATGTCAGAGCATCAAAAACACTATTTCCTTTCCCATGAATATATTCCTATTCAAATTCAATTGAATACATATACTCAACCCGTATTTACTACCAAAGAATCAAATCAAGCTATAAAAATATATTCTTCAAACTCTAGTAACCCATATACATAGTAATCGTTTTTCCTAAAAGATAATACCGCAAAATTTTTAATTCAAAAACTACTAAAGGAAACTTGAGTTTACGAATAGGGTAGTTTAGTTCATGTTGCATCAACTGTTGAGACCCATAAACCACAACAGTGAACTCCCTGCATCAACACCACTACAAGTCCAATCCTTGAATCATCACAATAAACCATATACTCCTCACCTGACTCGAGTAGGATCAATATTGGTGTTTTCCTAAAGTGATTCTTTCACTCTTTCAATTCATTCTCACATGATTCGGTCAATTCAAAATTAACTCTCTTTATGGTCAATCTGGAAATTGTTGCTGCCAATTGGGAAATGTCTTTGAAAAACCTCTGATAATATACACCTACTCCTTGAAAGCTATGGATATTGAAAATTTTTGTGGTCAACAATAACAATATAACTTCCTACAACTTCTCTTTGTCTAATAACACACCATCCTCTGAGATGATATGACTAAGGATGTGTACCATATTAATGAAAAACTGAATCATATATAGATTGACATATATCTAATGATCTCTTAGTGTACTCAAGGAGATGTTAAGATGTTGGGAATGATCATCATGATTACTTGTAGTACATTAATATTTTATTCAAAAAAATAATAACAAACTAATCCATGTATATTTGGATGACACTATTCCTCAATTCCATAAACACTTCTTGTTCATTCATCAACCCAAATATCATTACGACAAACACTTATAGGCCAAACATGATTCTAAATTATTTCCTTGGTCTATTAGACGATTGAAAACTAAAAGGACGATCAGTTGATCTCAAGTAAATCATTTATAAAACCCATGATCTCCTCATCCTTCTTTGAAAAATTTTCTGCAAAACCCCAGGGTGAGGTACTCACTCTTATAAATCCCTTATCTTTCAACCCTTTCAAGTAATTCCAGAGATCTTTAATCTAATTGGGTTCTATTCAATATATTTGAAAAGAAACTAGATTAGCCTCTAGTGTGAGATCAATAATAAACTCTTCAACTCACTCAAGTGGTATCACTAATAAGCCATCCATAAACACATCTTAAAACATATCCACCACTGGTGTAAAGATATCATGTTTCAAAACCTCTAGAAATACAGAAATTGAATATAAATTTGTGTGGTATTCTATCCCAATTGCAGATTAACTGGACCTTGACATCCCACCTCGATATACCACTCTTCACAACGGAAGTTATTTTCACCATTACAAGATGTGACATTTACTCTCTAGAAGTAATAGTCATTGTGGTCAAGATAAGATATTAACCCATCCGTACGTAGAAATACGTCAAAGCATAAAATATCTAGCATTATAATATAATATTTAAAAAGACTCATCATCCATGAGAGAACTCCCCTTACAAAAAAAATATATCTATAGATCATAGCCCCAATGGTGCATCTATAATTAAAAATCCTCCTACAAACTCCAATTCTATGATCAAACCATTTAAAAGACTTTTATAAATAATGGTATAAGAGGCACCAATGTCAAATAAATCCCTGGATAGCCTAAAAGCTACATGAATAGTTCTTCTCACTATAGACTGTCCATCCTCGATATCCACAAGTGTATGTTGAACTACATAGAACCGTCCTTCCCCTATTCCATGTGATGTATTCTATGATCTAGGAGCTACACCACTCTACTAATAAGCGTGATATCACCCTAAATAAACTCTTCCACTACCTATAAGACTACATATAGTAGAACACTAATTGTTAAACTGATATGTTTTAGAAGATACCATTCCTACACCCTAGTTCTATCAATATTATCATTCCTACCTGTTTATCATGGGATCATGTAAAACCACTATAGATTTCCCATATTGTAGACGACATTGAAATTTATCAGTGTTCTAGGGTATTGTCTACATAAAAGACCTGACCTACCACAATAGTGACATATAATCTAGTATCATACGCTAATCATGCATTGGAAGCCTCTTTCTAGTATCCCACTACAATGAGAGCTTCATCCACCACCTCATAAATCATTTCCAACCAAAAGTTGTTCACATGGGACTTAATCTCACATTTAAGGCCATCCTGTAAACAACTTGTAATAGTTATCTCATACCGTACCAACACTATAAGAATGTTATATAGGTTCGTAAAGCATCTAGAATAGTCCATTACAAATATACGCCCCTATGACAACATCATGAACTCACATTCTCTGTCCTTTTTTAGTGTATCTGGATTAAAGACCTCTAAGAATATCTCAAAAATTCCGCCAATAACATTCCGTCATCTTATCCAATCTGAGACTCAATGTTCCACCATTGCTTTGCTACTCTTTGTAAAATATAAGAGGCCAATGTGATACTCCTCTCAGTAAGAGTCTCTATATGGTCATTTATATACTTGATGTACTCAATCCAAAACTCTACATCATGAGGTCCACCCTCTCATGTATTCATCAGAGGGAATTACAACTAAAACACCCTAATTAGATCAATCAATATCTTCACCATACACTCTGGGAAAATTTATATAAACTACATGAATCAAAAAAAATTCACAAGGAACTGCTCTCATGCTTCCTCACCTAGATCTATAGGTTCCTCAAGTTCCACTACTGGTGGAGTATCTTCATCCATAACCCGCATTTGTCCAATCAATAAGAACCACCATGGAATCATCTCTCTGTAATTCCACAAACATGTCTTATGACACAAATTCCTTCATTATCATATTTACATAAGAGGGTTTCATGATATTCCACAATAAGTCAATCCATAATACCCTACCACATTGTAAACATAAATTTGTTATCACTACCCATGACCATCCTACATTTAGAACATGGTTAACAAAGGGTAAACTCATATCATTATCCAAATAACTCATTAGACACCCATTTAACACATTTTGAATCACAATAACATTTCTTATGTTTAAATTAGGAATCATTCTAAGTTAAACCTCACAAGAAAGGAGAATAAATTCAATTTCAACAACATACCAAAAACTTATTATGTGTGAATTCCTAAAATTTTTCATGTCATAAAATAAAACTTGGTGCCTAAAATGATGTATGAATACTCATATATCATGAAAACACATGCCACAATTCAAATATCACCATACCTCAACAACAAAAATCACTTGAAACAACAAATACGTCACCCAAGGGGAAATGGCGTTCAACTATAATAGAAAATACCAATAACAACAATCCCACCATAGGTAATTTGGGTTTCCCCAAACACTGGTTTTCTACTCCCATGTGTGTGATCATTACCATGTCTTGACTCTTCTTAATCCATTTTTATACCATTCCAAAATATAAAGGCAAAATAAATGAAATGAAAAATGGTCTCTAATACCACATTGTAATGTCCTGACCTAGGTGACACTCACCAATTTCCATAAATGATTCTCTACATGACCTATGGCATGTCTTCTGGTATTCTATTGGATTTAAACTATATGTGAGAATCTAAAATCTATTATTGGGATACTATACCCTCTTTAACAGAGTAATAACATAGTACAAATAATATTGAATAACCAAAAGATATATCTATAACCAGAACAATATTAGTATCACATGATGTCTAAAATAGATAATAAAATATCATATACTAAATCATAGATATGTCATGCCAATATGTGTGAAGTGTCAATATGAAAAACTAAAAATAAATAATTACATAGACTACGCCTAAGTGGTTATTAATATCATGTCTTGTTCAACCATTGTACTCCACCCCAACATAGAATTATAATAAAGGGACATTTCCCCTAAGAAGTCATGCATGGGTGGAACACAATTTTTACGAATAGTTCTCCCTACCCCAACAAACCATGAAACCCCTGATAGTGAGGTATTTATTATCTCCTTAATAGGTTTGAAACTATGTTCCCTCTTAAGATTAACCGTGCATCCCCCACAAGAGTGTCATGCTGTTAGGGTGTGTGATTGGGCAAATCGTTCACCCCTTCCCAAGAAACTGTGCATTTGGGATTTTAATCCTCCAAAAATTTATCTTAAATCCAAAAATTCCTAGTTATCATCCCTGAACACACTATTGTGGGATTATATTATTTCCTCCATTTTAGAGGTTGTTCGATGATAAACAAGGCCTTCCCACCTCCATTTATGAGGAATTGAAGAACTGATTATCTGATATTCACTTCCCTGGTATGTGACTTCATCCTGATTAGATTTCCCTCTCTCCTATCTTTCATTCCATATCAAAAGGGAATGGTTTTTCGTCGTTTTCATGTGTTTGGATATATGATTTCATTTTTATAACATGTTTGATCTTGGAACCAATTTGGTATGTAGATATCAATTTTCATTGTGTAATTGAACATTCTGTTTCTATTTTATGATTTACATTGGAAATTTTGTTTCAATGATCATGCCGTAGGTTGAATAAATTTCAAATACCAATGCCCTGATTTAATTATGTGTATTTAATTGTGTGATTTCAATTTCCATGATTGGGAAATTATATCAGAGATTGTATTTATTGAATTGAATTTCCATGTGATAATCAGAGGGTTATTGTTGTTTATCTTTTTTGGACGAGATATATTTCTTAAATTTTAATGATTGAGAATTTGGGTGTGGGGCATTGAATTATGATACAAATCACCATGGGATTCGAGATGTGATGATCTAGATTCAAATGTATTCATGTGATTATTATTGTATGGGAACTGAATTGATGCATCCAATACCCATGGGGTTCGGAACACTGAATGATGCCCCAAATAGACGTGGGGTGCAAGACAAAACATTTTACCCACCTGATAATGGCTTTATACTATGTTTCATAATGTCCATGATATAAATTTCAATTTAATGGATTATGGAAGACCATGTAATATGGAATTGTGATTCTTGATGTGATATGTGATATAGCTTAAGGGCATATCAGACCTAGGCATGGGATGAATATGGTATTGATCGATTTCGGGTCATCTTAAACCCAAGAAATTTGGTGGTTATTTAAAGTATAATGAATTGTTATAACATTTTAGTTTATGCATTGTAATTTTTTTATATATTCAAATTTATACACTGTTATTGACTAGATAATTTTAAGCTATCATCAGTTATGGCCTATGAAGATATACTCGCACCTTACATGGGATTCATGTTCAGTACCTGAATTGACTTCAGGTTTGAATGACCAGATAAGGGAAATCACTCTAAGTTAGATGACTATGTTTGGGAAGATAATAGATGAGGGAACCAGACATTGTGTTTGGGCTCACATTGAGTTTTCATTTTTTTGTTTTTTGTTTTTTCGTTTGAAACGAGTCATGTACTATAGAATTACATATTTACATCTTTATTATGGATACTCTTCCATGTTTGGTTAATCAAGTGATATTGTTTTTTTATTAATTACATTATGATTCTGGTTATTTTTTTATTAATAAGGGTTGTTGTTTTTCTATTTCTACTATTTTATTACCTTAATAAAGATGGTACAGTCTTGTCATGTTTTATATTAGACCGTCGCTTATAGTCAGTATCCTCTGGTGTATGTGGATCCATGCTTTAGATCAAGTAACCAACCATCTTATGGTAATAGTGTATGGAACATAGGTCACGGCGTCACAAAGTAGTATCAGATGTAGTTCTTCATTTCTATTAACTTTCGGTACATTTTGGGAACGATATAAGAGAGATGAGAAAATGTTATGATTTGGAAATGAGCTCATGTAAGGGAGTTTTCAACCCATATATGGTGGAAAACCAAATTGTATATTGTGGGAATTTTATATCGATGTTCCTTGTTATAGTTGGATGTTTTTTCACCTAGAGTGTGAAACAAAATGTTTGATTTGATTATTTTTTCTATTTTTTTTTTGATATTTGACACATGGACTAATTTTTCACAAGGGTTGATTATGATTTCATCATTATAGGCACTCATTAATTATTGTGACATGAATCATTTTTATTCACCCACACAAAGGAAGGTTTGCATAATTTATTGAAATTGAAATTCTTTTCCTCACTTGTATAATTGAACTGAAAATGGTTCCTAAAATGTAATTTGATATTTTAAAATCATGAAATATCTTAATAATTTTCTATATAATGATAAACATGGGGTTTGGAAGTATTTTACCCTATGTGAAATGTGAAATACGTGTTAGATGGTTAAGGGAAATAATAGAAATTCAGTTTTTACCATATGGAAATATATGATTGGTTAATTTATATGGTTTCATGTGAAATAATTTTTATATTCATTTCAATGTTGTGTAATTTGTACCAAGACATATTTTTTCATTGTACATATATGTCTCAATGATAACACACATTGAGAGTATGAAAAGAGGACATGGATAGATATGTGCCTCAAATAGTGGAACCACAGGATCCAATACTTCCTATTGAGGAAGGTAGATATCCTTTCTATGAGAACATTGCATGGTTTTATATTTATTGAACAAGTACTAGTGAGGTATATGAAACTTATGTATGACTCTACACAATATTTTCAGTTGAAGTACCCACTAAAATTTAGTAGAGAGGGTGGATTTTAGGTTTCTGAGTTCTTGATTGAGTCTGTCATGATTATACTTGACCAAATTGATACTCTTACTGAGAAGAGAATCAAACTGGCAGCTTATATGTTAAGAGAATCATTGAAGAAGTATTTGGATATCTAGAAATTGGGATGGAAAGTTGGTTTAAATGGTATATAAGTACATTGAAGAGAAGTTCATGTAGAAATTTTATTGAGAGACACTGAGACAGGAGAGGGAATCATAGTTTTCAATGCTAACCTAAGAGATCACATATGTGAGATAATATGATGGTCACATTACAAACATACAATCCTTTACATCAACACTAGAAATGGATTAGATGGTTGTGAAAATATATTTTCATAATGGGGGTGAATTTTAGGATAATTCCTAAGATGACATCTCTAGTTTAAAGAAGTTTACTGAGGTTGTGGATAAATATCTCATATCAGAAGGTAAACTGAAGAATGCTTCATGTGGTCGATAGATGGCTTCCACTAAATGAATTAGAGGTTCTAAACACAAGAGTATGAAGTTACACTATGAGAATATTGACCAAATTAGTGGAAATTAGAGTGGCCTGGGGGAAAGATCAATTACTCTAGATTTTACATGAGTGCAATGTCACCTAGTTGGTAGGCAGGGTCACTGTCGTAGGCATTGTACCTAATCATCAGTAGAGTGCTGAGATTACTAAAGGATGGGACATCTACAGAGGTTCTTTAAGAACTCTTCTATTATGGGAAATTATTGATCATCTAGGAAGAGCAATTTTATGGGAAGGGGGTCCTCTACATAGTATCAGTATGCATGTTCGAGTTATTCTTAATATGGTGGTTGAGGTAGTGGACGAGGTGCTTCATGGAATGAGCGCCCATATCAATAGGGTTGTAAAGTTTAGGGGACAAAGACAATATCAAAGGGAAGAGGAGTATGGAAGTTGTTTTCAGTTCACCATACACTATTGTACAGTGAGCATTGGCCATCAATAGTAATAGGTAATATTTTTATAACTTATATGCTTCCTATTACCTTATTTTTTTATTGGTTCCTCTCATTCATTTATATATATAGAACCTATTAATGGGTTGGGTCTAAAAGTTGTGCTTTTGATTGGGGTTATGAATATAAATACACTCTTGGGAGTACAGTCAAGTTACATTTGTTTGTGCATAGGGTGATCTGTCATGGATGGGGATTATCATTTCCCTTGGGTCGATTAAATTATAAACATTTCAGGATTAGACTTGATTCTGGTTATGGTAATTTTAGAGGAATACCAGGACCACATATATTTCTAACATAGAAGAGTTGCTTTTATATCTTCTAAGGGTAATTATATTCATAATGGAGAGAGGGATATCCAAATATGATATGAACGGAAAATTCATTAGAAAATGGTGGGTCTCACAACCTAGAATTCTATTTTTATTTTAGAATGATGGGATTGAAATAAATAATATCTTTCCACCAGTAGTGTATATGTTCTAGGATTTTTTCGAGAATTATTTTTAGTTATACAACCTAAATGGGTCATGTAGTTTATGATTGAGCTCATGCTTTTGGCTTAGCAAGTTTTCATTCCACCATTTAGAATGGAACCAACATAGAATCTAAATCTCATGATTCAACTGGATGAGATGATAGATAATTGATTTATCAATCTTAGTATGTATCCTCAGGATTCTATAGCTTTTTTGCAAGGAATTTTGATAGTACATTGTGAATATATGTTGAATATCAGATGTTGAAGTAGATGATAGTGAGATACTTGTATCCTCGTACATGTATCAATAATCTGTTTGACTAGTTTAGGAGAGCTACTGTTTTCACTATGATTTAAATGTGATCGGGGTATCATTAGTGTAGTATTCATCCTCTGACATTCCTAGAACTTCATTTAGAATCATGTATGGATGTTTTGTGTTTGTTGTGATTCCATTTTTGATGAAGAACACACCAGCAGTGTTCATGGCCATAATGAATGAAATCATCCACTCATACCTAGACCTATTTCGGGTAGGGGTTTTGGATGAGATCTTTGGGTACTCCATGACTCATGTCAATCAATTCCAATATCATGACATCATCCGAACAACACTGAGTGGTCATCAACTATACACTAATCTATCTAAGTTCCAATTATATATTGACCATGTACATTTATTGTGTAATATCATTTCATAGAATGGTATTTATATGGACCATGATATGGTCAATGTAGTAATTTATTGAGATAATTCCATGAATACTTTTAGTATACATATTTTTCTAGGGTTGGATGATGATTATTATAGGCTCATCATGGAATTTTCCTTATTGGAATAACATATTTCTGTCATAACAAAGAAGGGGGTTATGTGTTATTGGTCCTGATCATTTGAGAATTCATTCTAGGGGTTTGAAAAGGGCTTTGAATCTACACCAATTTTGACTCTACTTGGTGCGAGTGAGGAGTATATTGTGTTCTATAATGATTCTGAAAAAGTTGATTTCAGGGTTTGCAACACAATGTCACACCTATCATTAAGAGATGAATGAAAATCAACAACTTGATGGTTTACTATAGCAGTTACCCATTCTTGAATGGTTGTTTGGTGACATTACTATGGTCTTTTTTGTGGGTCTCCTGTGGATGCCTCAAAAGAATGATTCTTTTTGGTTGGTTTTGGACCAACAGACGAAATTATCCCATTTCATGCATATGAGGGAGAGTTTCTCAATATATTAATTTTTATATATGTACGTTAGGAAGATAGTACATCAAAATATGGTTCCATGCAGTATTTTTTCATACTATGACTTCTGTTTCACTATGTTATTCTACTAGGGATTGTATAAGGTGCTTGGTATGAGTAAAGAATTCCACCCATAGACAAATGGATAGTTAGAATGTACTATATAAGTTCTTGAGTATATTATTATGATGCATGTCATAGAATTTTTTGGTTCTTAATAAAATCATCTAGAATTGGTCTATTTATCCTATAATAACTGTTTTCATCAAACTATACTAATGGCACCATATGAGGCACCTTACGGCTGGCTATTAAGATCACTTATATTTTGGTTAGAGGGTGGTTTGTTAGATATGTTGGGACTAAGTCTCATCTAGGAGAAATTGGAGCAGGTTCATCTAGTTTGGAATTATATGTATAGAGCTCTGAGTAAAAAAATTCAGATGTTGATAGTTATCAGTGACCCGTAGAGATTAGGGTTGGTGATTGTTTGTTCCACTGGGAGTCTCCTAGATTGGGTCACTTTAGGATTTTCAGGCAAAGAATAATGGTGCCCAAGATTTTTTTTTGGATTGAGGTTATGGGTAGAATCAGACATGAGGAATATCGATTACATATTCCATAGAGGTATAGTGCTATGCAGGAAGTTAATCAATTTTCACAACATTAGTGGTATCAACTCGACACTTCTCATGTGATTGATGTGGATTACATTGAGATTGAGACAGATATATCCTTTGAGGAGAATTTAATATATGTATTGGATCACATTGAGAATTATTTTTTGGGAAATACTATGAAAATAGTTCATGTATTATGGAATCATGGGTGACTTAATTAGAAAACATGGGATAGAGAAGTGGATATTTTGGAATTGCGGCCTCTTCTTTTCACCACGAAATCATGAAGATTATTAGGAGGACACCCTAAGGATGAGCTCTCATAAGGTGGGGATATTATTAAATACTAAAATTTTTAGGTAATTTATCCATGTCATATATAAGTACACTTTTCCATGATTAATTTATATGATGGTCGAGGTAGGTTATGGGTGCAATTGTGTTGAAACTGGATTTATTTGTAGAGGTTTTGTGTAGCGCACCATTGGCGTGTTGTTTACCAAAACCATATTCCCTTCCCCAACAAACCATGAAACCCTAGATAGGGAGCGATTTCATGTTTGGATCATGGGTTGGTCAAACCATGTTCCCCATTAGGAGAAACTATTCACCCTAAGAGAGGAGGCACATGTTTAGGGAACACAATTTGGAAAAACATGTTCCCAGCACAGGAAATCTTTCATGTAAAATATTAATCCTCTAAAAAATTATTTTAAATTACAGAACCCAACATTTTTTATCCCTAAAAAACCTATACCATGAAAACCCCATTTCCAACATTTTTTAGTGTCCTAAGGATGAATTACAAGGGTTTCCAACCTCCGTTCACGACGAATCAATGATCAAAAAGATGGATATGTGCCCCTCTCGATATATGATTTCATCCTGATTAGATTTGTCTCTTTCTCTCATCTCTCTTTCAAGATGAAAAGGGAATGGTTTTCCTCTGTTGTCATGGGTTTGTATATAGGTTTTCATATATCTAATCGTTTTGATGTTGGATATTGGTTTTGGATCGATATCATATTCTTCATTGTGAAATTGGATGTTCCACATCAATTTGAGTTTTTTCATAAGTGAACATCCATCAATGATCCTGGTATATGTGGTCTATATTGAGAATCTCCTAGACATTATTTAGTTACATTTATGTAATCGTGATATTTAAATTTCCCCGATTTGAAAATTGCATCAATGATTGAATTGATTAAATTGAATTTCAATGTGATAATGAATTGTGTTTAACATTGGGAAATTGAAATTCGTAAAATTGTGATAATGAAATTTTTGGGATACTAGGACTGAGTAATTGGTCAATTTATTGAATATTGAATTGGATGATAATAGGAATTGATGGGATTTTGGAATAATCATGAAGAGTGAAGGGGTTTTGATTAAATGGTGATAGATGGTTTAATGGTCACATGTTCATATTACAAAATGTGATTAACATACAAGTTTATGATGGATTTCATTGTTGAAATTGTATATCGTGAGATGAAATGTTGATAGGAGTGTTAATTATGACTAAACTTGTTGAATGTGATATATGTGATAAATATGAATGATTGATAAATGGGGTGTGGGATATGGAATGATGCTCTAAATACCCATGTGGTGATATAAATGACGTTATAGACCTAATTGAAATTATGTGATTATTATGCTATCTATCAAAGACTGATGCTCCAAATACCCATGGTTTGTGGGACATGGACTGATGCTCCAAATTCCCATAGGTTTCTTGACATGAAGTTCTATGACCATGAAATTAGAAATAGACTATGGTTCCAAGTGGCTGAGATATTAATTGAAATTAAAAGGAAAATTAAAGACAATCTGATAATGAATTTTTATTCTCTATGTGATACGTGATATCCCCTGGGGATAGTTTCAACTATTGAATGGGACAAAGGATGTATTGATGGGTTTGGTGTCTTTATGATCCTGGGAATTTGTGTTTTTAGTTAAACAATATTGAATTGTGATAACTATTTACATTATATATTATACATTCATCTTTATAAATCTTTATAGACTATTTTAAACTGGATATCTTTTAGATCTCGTTGGTGGTGTCCTACTGATTTATACGCAGACCCGGCTGGAGTATAATGGTTGCTACCTGAATAGAATTCATGTTCGGAGGATGTTATAAGGGAAATATCCCGAAGTAATATGTCTTAGTTTGCAAAGAGAATAGATGAGGGAACTTAACATGGTGTCGGGACCCAGATGACATTTTAAATGTTTGTTTTTGGTTTTTCCATTTGACAATTGGCATGATCTATGACAAGAAATATTGAATGATTTAGATTTTAAAATGATTTATGTTTGGTTCATAATGTGATACAGTTCAGTTATTTATTAAATTATGATTCTGGTTTTTGGTGATTTTAATTCATTAAATTTATCATATATGTGTAGGTGCATTTCTCAGATAAATAGGTTATATTCTCCCCATGTTTTATATTAGACCCTCACTCGTAGTCAGTGGTGTCTAACCTATGGGTAGGTTAATTTTAGCTGATATAACTGACCATCATGGGAAACAGGTTTGTGGCACCCATGATAAGACATCACAAGGATATTGGTGCAATTTACGATGATATCAAGACTAAAGGATAGATTGTGGATATCACATATTCCTTAAGGAGGTATTTTTGGATGCCTCCTATGAACTTATAGACCTCTCCATCCATGTTTATCATCCATATTTTACAAGGGCATACCACTTGCAATATTTTTTTTCATAGCAATGATCATCCCCTCGTATTCACCATAGTGTTGGATCCTGAAATATAATGGGTGAGATGATATTGGTACCACCAATGAGATCACTAGAGAGGATATGAAAATTCCCAATGTTATTGATAATATGAATATTAGAGGACCTTACCATGAGAACTATAGGTTTTTTCATTGAAGGGGCCTCTAAAATGATTAATAGTTATGTTACCTATGAATGAATCATCTAGGAAATATGATTTAGTACTTTTTGGAGGATCATTTTGCTAGATTTTGGTGGAAAGAGTATCCCAGAGATTCAACCCATTATTACTGGATGGTAGATGTTTTCTAAATCCCATCCTTGTAGAGATCATCACTTCATAGAGATCAAAGTAGCATGGAGTGTGGTCACTGGTGAAATATTGATAGTGATTGTGTGTTCTGGAGATTTAGTAGTTCTCTACCCATAGATTTGGCACTATAGAACCAAGAAAGAAGTGACTGAAACAATTTCAACCTTCAAATTCTAAATAGAGGATTAGTTTCCTAATGCTAACAATTGAATTAGCTACTGATATCCCTAGAATATTCTTGACATTTTGTTAGATCAATGGAACCATGATTATCAAACACATTTTTTGTGTAGGGGATGATGGAAATAGTTTTCTATGAGGATATTATGCTCAAGTAGTTAGTGGTAGTTATAGATGTTTTGTTCCCCCTCTAGGTCCTCTGGTATCAAGGGTGTGAAAATATAACCATTGAATCAAGTCCTCTTGGGACACTATCAGGATGAGAAAAATTCCTTCATGCTTATAACTTCAAAATTTGAAAATTTTAAGACGCACCTGGTTTTACACAAATTGGAAAAGAGGGTACCAACAACATGGAGCATTAAAAGACTATTTCATGGTTAAATAGGGGATTATGTGTCCTAAATCCATAAATTCATGTTCCATTTCCAAAACAAGTAGAGGTATTATAGAATTTATATTGGAGATAGTAGTTTCCTTTTTGGTGAATGTATGTGAAATTTTATCTTGTTGGGGTTTATAGGTGATAAAAATTCTAGAGTGATTTATTACTATCCCATTCTTATTAAGGATATTAGGGAACCCCAAATTGATAATTCTTGTCTGATTATCCCTAAAAGTCTCATTCGATCAAGCCATTAGCACACTCCTCATAAATACTAATTACACATTAAATTACTCATTTTGTTACTATTGTATGATAGAGGAGTGATGTTTCATCCATCAATTTAATATTAAATAAAAAAATGATGTTAAAAACAATATTTATTATGATAACCCAATATTTATCATTATTTTTTTGTTTTAGGACAAGGGATTATTAATAGCATTTAAATTTCTTTATCAAAATATTTTTACAAGGTCCAATGTTGGGATGTCAATATTTCATGTCATTGAAATTTTTTTGAACTTAGTTTCGTATTTCGGCTTTCCAAATGATGCAATCCACAAACAAAATTGTAGTGGTCTGGCCTCCTTTGATTTAAATATGATAATGAGATATTGGAACCTATTTTATATTAATACAATCTATAACTCATGTAACATTTAAATTATATATATAATCATGAATCCAATTCTAGATTCCTCTTTGTGTGGACATTGGTGAATTATATCACTTACTACAAGGATGAGGAAATATCCAAGTGGTCACTGTTAATGATTGTCATCAGGTATCACCTAAATTCTTCTATAGGACATATCATGGTCGTGAATTATGTCCTCATCATTTCAATTCATAGGATGATCCCATGTTCATCACATAAGTGAGAAAAGTGAGAGAGGGAATGGTAAAATTCAAGTATGTGAACTAAGGAATCTTGTTCCTACCATACACATAATCATATTCTTGTAGAAATGGTATGTAAAAGATCATAGGATCATTACCTAAGGGACGGCATACAAGTTTCAATTCTCATCACATAGAAATCATATTCTCATCACACAAGACAAAAGATGATCATAAAATTGGGAAAACAATATTAGAGTCATATGGAAGGGGTGAATTGATCTTATAAAAGTCCCATAGGATTTTATGCATATCAAATAATACATACTATTATCATTACATGAGGTTTCTCAATATTGTAACATGAGACAACTTTAGATCATAATAAAGGAAATGGTTGATTAAATACACATCTAGGAAATATCATGAGGATTTTTTAGAATGTAGAATTCTTTTCGCAAGGGTTTATATACACAACTCAAAAGAGGTATCTATTTCTTATTTGTGTGAGGGAATGAGTTCATCGTAGTCATTTCACCTACATATTCCATAGGATTGTATCCTAGTCAAAAAATCCACTATAAAATTATCTTTTAATGGTAGAATTTTTTTTATTGTCATAAGGAAATGATTAATCCACTTGTTCCCATCGTGTGTGATAAGTCATATTGTTAATGTTTAGTGTGTCTACTGATTCCGTGTTTTCTCATATTATATTTGGAATCATATTTTTATCCTCATGTGGGGATACTAAGAGGTTTATTATTCTCTCATAGGTTGATCAATATTAGGAGGAATATTATCCCTAGTGGGAGGTGATTATTTTAGTATGTTGGGTGTTATCCACAGATCTATACCTAAGTCATGTCATTGTTTTCAAAAAAAAATCAAACTCTCATCCAATATGTAAATTTGTATTATTAGGATTTAACCTTGAAGATGATTCAGACCTATCATGTTGGAACATGAATCAAAACCCACATAGTTTGATGTTCATTGTTTTAGGTCATATGATTGGAATACACCCTATAGTTTAATATCATGCAATAAGAATGATTGTGTCATGAATGGCGAAATAGTAAGGGATAGTGTCATGAATCATCCCCCAAGGCCCATGAAGTGACTAAACAAAGCCTGTCATCCATAGGCTAGAGGCTGGAGACTTGCACCGAATGTGTATTACCTAAAACTGGGAAGGAATTTTCTTTATAACCTGTAACACAAACAACCAAGCACACAACAAGATACGAACTCAAGTAAAATGATGAGTAAACAGAGTGAGTACAACATGTAAAAAGGGGCCAGAATACAAACCCAATTGGAATGCACAAGGAAAACTAGAATGTACAAGATAGCTGAATGTACAAGTAAACTAGAAAATATCCTGTGATCACCCTCCATAGATCCTACATGAAGGGTAGGTACAGCTCATGAATGGTTGTCTTTATGGTTCTCCTCGTCTAACGTCAACCTCTAAGCAACCTTAAGTCATGGTACCCTCATCCTCAGTCTGCGATTTCTATAGTGAGCATCCAACACAACAAGGTTCGGGAATACCCATGTAGGGGTGAGTATAATGATTCTCCGTAGGGTCTCCGGGAACCTCATGGTCTCACAAAATCCACCAAGGATAAACCAAAAAGTTTTAAATCAACACATCACCCTACGTAGGTATATACCCATACGTATACTGAAGTTATCAAGTAATCCATCTCAATCATTAAGAAACATAGAGTTTCTGACTCATCTAACACTTGGTATAACATAGGTACGGTAGTAGAGAAAATTAGTTATAACTATTGAATCATCTTACTCCATTAAGAGGCACTGCTGGTGACCTGCATAGGATCTCCAAGAGCTGAACAACACAAGATCGGTAAGGGTTGACCCACATAAGATTGCTAGGAGCTGACTCACATTGGATTTCTAGGATCTAAACCACATAATATTTCTAGGATCTGACCCACAACGAATCTCTAGGAGCTGACCCACACAGGAACCCTAGGAGCACTCTTCTCGTCACAACTAACTACTATGTTTCCACACTTGGCTTGCTCGTCTCCAGGAGAGTTCGCTCCCCCATCCATTGGTCGATACTCCAACTACACTGTTGCCTAACAAAAAAGTATTTCAAATGACCGCCACATCCTAGGGGTCTCTATGCAACAGATGACATGTCAATCAGACGCCTGGTCTATGAGTTATTATCCTTTAGTCCCGAGGGCATGGTTGAATTAGTGCTTGGTCCAACCTGACTGTTTCCCAACATTATCCAAATCTCCGTTGGGGTATACCAAAGGGATCATCTCACTCAAATGTTTTTGGCGCCACTTGTAGTTCTTTAAACGGATGTGTGGTGCCAATGATATGGTAGAAAGAGCGTAATTGGGTCGAAGTGGGTCTGGGTCCGGGCCGGCCCGGTCAGACCTACCCGACCTGACCTAGCCTCGGTCGACCTGGCCCAAACTACTAGGTCTGGCCTGGCCCAAAGTGTGGCCTGGCCTTTCCTAATACCAATTTTTCATGAAACATCCCCCATTTCTCGTGTCGTGACTACCCCAAGCCTACCTTCCATAGGCTAGGGATTGACGAATAGCACCAAAGATGTAGTCCCTAAAACTGGGAAAGCATTGCCTTTATAAACTATAACACACACAACCAGGCACATAGAATGACTCAAACTCAAGTTAACTAAATATTAAACAAATTGAGTATAGTAAAAAATAGGGGCCAGTATACAATCCAACTGAATAGTACATTGAAAAATGAAAAGTATAAGATGAGTGATAGTTGAAAAGTACCTCCTGGATCATCCACCATGATTTATACTAGAAGGGTATGTATAACTCAAGAAAATACATCTCTACGGTCATATCCTATCAATACTATTTATGTCAGCTCCAAGAGATCTTGTGTGGGTCAGCTCCTAGAAATCCTGTGTGGGTTAGCTCTTAGTGAACCTTCGCTAGGCAGCCTGACCCGCTGGTTCCAGCCCGGCCCGCGCTGGTTGGTCTGACAGACCGCAAGGGCCTCGAGGGTCCGGTGGGGGCCATGAAGCGGATACCTTTAGGGCGGAGGCTCGGCCACAGATGGCGGCTCTTCCGCGGGGTGGTTCGGTCGTGGGGCGGCGATGGCCGTGGGGCAGCACAGTTACGCCATGGCCATTGTCATCGTGCCAGCCGTTGTTCTCGTGTTCCTTATCGGAGCCAAAAACCTGTTCTTATTTCCATATTCATTCATCTCAAAGAACTCTACAAATCATCATAAGAATTTTGGGGAGGACGAGCCATGTTTGTTTAGCCCGCACTCTCCGTATTAGAGCGGTAGAATGTGGCTCAATATAAACATGAATCAAGAATGAGTAAGGAAGACATTTAAGAACATCGTTCCCCACAACCCTCATCAATCTATATTTCCAATCCTACAAAAGAATTAGATGGGTAGAACATGGGATGTGATAATAATATATAAATAAATCCTTACATTGTTTGATTGTTGGCGTTGAAGAGATATGTCGAAGTTGTCGATGTTCATCGTTCCTGTCACATGTCTCTGATCCGGAGCTCATTTCATGGGTTAATGCTCTTCGATGGAGGTGGTTCTTCATTGTTGAAGATGTCCACCGTTGGATGATGTCTCGAGAATGAAGTCGAAGTTGGCATTCTTCGTTGGCATTCTTCGTTAGAGGATATGTTCCTCCATGTTCTTTGTAAGATCCCAAAAAATTGCAATGTAGCTAACTTATGATATGTTTCCCCAATTTTAATTGATGGCACAATTATAAATTGGATTAATTATTTATATATGTTGGAATAATTAATTAAGGGGGTGGTACAAATTAATTGGGGGATTTTAAATGGTTTCTCCCCATTAAGAGGGGAGTTAAAGGGGGTTTAAGCCTCAGGTAGTCCCCACCACCATAACCTCTCATGGGAGGTTAGGCTCGGTGGTACCCACCTCCATAACATCTCATGGGAGGTTTTAGTTCCGGTGGTCCCCACCTATGAAATACCCACATGAGTGGTTTCAAAATACAATAAAAATAAAATTTTACACAATATTATTTTTATTTTATTCTTCCACGAAAACCCAAATTCTGTCTTTCACTCCCGACACTCTATGGTCGAGCTGAATATCTCCTTAAGAAAAATCTAGAACTGCATGTTCAACGGTGTCCTCAGATTTAAATTCCATGCACCAGTTCAATTTTTAGAAAATCACACTCACACGTTTACTGAACATACCCGAAAAAAAGTTCATTAATTCATTCTAGGAAATCTGGGCCTCAGAATCACACGCTGTCAATTTTTAGAGACTCATAAAATTCCCATGTATTAAAAATAAAATTTACATCGAAATTACGGGTCCATACAGATGGAGTGGGGATTACATATCAATATTCATGGATCCCACTAAATAGAAGAAGTGTTACATATATGTTTTACAAAATAGGATCTTCAATCCTTCTTGTGGGAATGAAAGATATATAGTGGTGATTTCATAGGAACTACCATGCCCTATTTTTTCATGAAGGAAACATGCATTAATACATCCCATCTCACGTATAGAACAAAAGATATACGATTTTGTAATCCTAATATTTAGAGAAATGTAAATGATACTTCCCAACCCATGTATAATGTGTAGGGGCTCAGATCAAGAAACCTCAAATATAGTCATGCATATAGAGTGTGAATAATTGGATCTATGTTGGGTAAATAAGATATAAGCCCTATATTATCATTAATAAAATATCATCTATGATAAAAGGTACAATTTGGAATTGTATGACACTTTTTATCTTGCCTTGTCTGTTGTGTGAAACCCAGGTTATGGGAGGTATGACCTACTATCATAGACTAGTGTCATTCATTGATGAAATTCACAAATAAATTATCAAGAAGTAGCTAATAATATGAAGTAATAATGTGGCATAATTCATATAATTTTATTATCTATTTGAATCCATGGAATGTTTTATAGTTTATGTGAATTATTGAAGTCAATTAATGTGATTACAGAGCATTTATATCATATTTCATGATTCAAAACTATAAAATGGAATAGAATGTGTAATTGTCTGGCACATATCTCATATTTGGTGGAACCAATAACATGAATCTTATGGATAAAAATATATACACATTCATTACGCCTAGGGTTCCAAAAATTTACACTTTCAAGTTGTGTGATACATTATTCAATGTTCCATGCATTTATTTTTTGATATTATTTCCTTATAGGAAATTTTGAGATGAATTATTTGATCAAAATATAGGTACTATCCAATATATATTTTTCATAAAACCATATCAAACCTATAATAATTCTTTTTTCAACAATAGTTATAATATAAATGGTTCATAAACATTTTAGACATAATTTATTACACCTCATATAATTACATTTTTCTCATAACTGTAAATTTCAAATTCCCAAGGCATCTTTATTAAAGTTTTCATTATCCTATATGTGAATAAAATATATGATTAATATAATTGAAATTTTATAGTACCTTCATAATTTTTTTGGTTATTATGGTATTATAATTCCATATAAACAATTACTAATTACAGGGGTTAAATTTCCTTCAAAATTATTACTATTATCAAATTACTCTAGACATTGGTTGATATGCCTTATAGAAGGTACAATGAGAAATTAGGTTATCTCCCACCATTATTTTCATTATAAAGAATTCATATATGTTGAGGGTATAATTCTCCAGATGATAATTTCTTTTATTCAAATTTTTTTAATAAAACAACCAATTCCCTTATATATGGGTTACTATATAGGATTAATCTCATGGTTTTAAGTAATTATATCTATGTGGTCATGTTTAAAATTTTATTAATGTATTACATTATATGTGGACATGTTACTTAAAAGGTGAACATAAAATTGTATTCTTGCATTAATTCATTGGTTAGTGTTACATATTTTATGCAATCTATATATGAGGCATCATTATGATGAAATTAAATTTATAACTAACCCTATAATTAGAAGATAATATGAAATTATGTTTTGATGGGTATACATGACATATATAATATTTTGAAAACATGAGTATAACACTCCATGATCATATATTACATATTTATCATTACAAAAATTGATAATTCATATTTTTTATGCTTATATAATGGTCTAAAACAATATTAATATATATATATATATTACTTGTTATTCTACCATGATTACATGATACTAAAACATGGAATTTTATATCCCGTTTTATTCTTCTATAAATTATATTTAAAAATCCTATATATAATAAATTAATGATGCTATTTTCGTCATACATAAATATTTATGTTGATTTTAATAAAATTATTTTATTAATTTCGTATTTACTTTGATTAAATTTAAAAAATAATAAATATATTATTTAAAAAATTTTAAATTTAATGTTGATTTTTTTTATGTTTGAAAACTTTAATAACAATATAGTATGTTATAATGTGGAGTCATTGGCAGTCACACTATGTGGTAGAGGAACATAGAAAGAGAAAAGTAGAAATGATTTATATATTATGTTCTTTTCATTATCAGATGTTTTGGGAGGTTATATATTTCTTCTATCATATTTATGTATCATTTTCATATATAGAAATTTCTCATATCATGGGGTGGATTAAATTTAGATTTCTCTAATTAATTGGTTTTATTTAGCAATTTTTATAGAATATTCAATAATATAGTTTATTATTTTAAGTTAATTATGTGTTCTAACTTATTGATTTACATTATTATTAATTTAGAATTTACATAAGGGAATGTAATTCTAACATAAAATAAATTATCAATGTAACTAAGGCTATTTTTTATGTTTGATACAATAAAATTATATATAATATTTATATCAGTTAACAAATGAAAATCAAGAAGAAATATTCGTGAAAACCAATATTTTGGATAAAAAATTATTATTAGAAAGGTTATTATGAAATCTACCCTACTAATTCAACATAGTTGAGTAGTTTAAATATTGGATACAAGACATTTGTCACTGTGGAGTTATATGTTTAAATATTTATATAGCACAGAAATATACTTAAGAGTCATGTTTACATATAAAATAATATATGACCATGGTTCATATTGAAATAATTTAATCATATGGTCATTTAATGTCCTAATATAATAATTTATACCCATTAATGATAAATCATATTTTAATCCTCACACATCAGTAAGAAACATAAATGATTTTCCTTGACATAAAAATAATTTTCTATGGTTTCTCCATTATAATATGCATTTTAACTCTGAATTGTAATAATAAAAATAAAATAGATGTACTTATTAATTTATAAATTTCAGTTTTATGGTGATAATTTTTAAATTGTGAATTTCTCCTACATAAAAAAGATATAGGATTTCAGAAAAGTGTGTATAGGAATAATCCATTAACAAGATTTAGTATAATTTTCCTGTTCATTTAATGATTTTTGAATGAATATAGAATTCTATGGTTGTGTAAATTTTTTCTAGGATATTATATTTTTATATTATATTAGAATTTTGGTTGGAAAATATTATTGTAAAATCATATTATATTATAATTATGTAACATTTTATCTAAATAAAACACCCTATTTCGATGTTTTTTGATGGTGTATGTTAATTTTCTTTGCCAAAAATAATAAAAATTAATTAAAATACTGGTCATATTTTTATGAAATTATGTTATGAGAAAAAATACATTTCCCTTTTGAGATGAAAATAAAACAATCGTCCAAGTTCAAGCCTGATATTATATTTAAATACATAGGTCCTAATTTTGTGCACATAAAATTCTAAAATAGGTTAAAATTTATAAGATATTTATATAATTATATTTTAATTCATTTTAAATATATCAAATTATTTATTGTGGATTGATTATATGGAAATAAAATACCAATTCATTTATTAAATGTTTTATAAAAACTTAAATAGAATAATTACAGTTATTGAGAATGGATATTATATATTTTATTGTTTTTTTCACATGGTTGTATAATCATATAAGATGTAATTAAATTTTTTCATAATAGGTTAATTATTGAGAATAAGTGTATATTATATTTAAAAAAAAAATTATTCAGTTAGTCATAATTATTCAAAAAAAATTAGTTTCATTTAAGGGTTTGGTAAATTATATTATATTATATGTCCTATTGATTTCAATTAATTTCCTCCACTAGAAATAAATTTTTCATTTAATTTTTATTATATTATCATTTATTAAATATGATGAATACCAATTTTATTAAAATAATAAAATGTATTACAATTTTGTATGTGATTATTGGTAATTTTCCTAGGGTATTTGATACATAAATAAGTTATTGTAGATATATTCTATAATTATAACCCATAAGAGTCATCAAAATATTCATAAAACTATATTCTAATGTCATGGGGCATTAAACATATAGAACAAAGATACTATATCACAATTTTGTGAAAGGGGATTATAAGCATGAAAAATTTCTCAAATCATGTTCACATTTCAATAAATTCAAGAGAACAAAATAATTATGAAATACCTATAAATTAAAATAACATATGTTTTATGTGTCAATGAGTCATGAAATATATAATAATTGGTATGGGTCTATAGTTTATAAATTATTATCCTTGTATATGATGGCTCATATAACATTATGTTGGATAAAGACCGTTTATATATATATATATATATATGTCATGTTAACATATATCCTATATACTAAGAAATAGATAGGTTTGATTAAATGAATAAGAGAGAATATGTCAGTTTCCTGTCATGGATTAAGATCTTATATAATATTTTTCTATAAAAGAAGTGATTGAAGAAGATCCATTTCCATTTTAATTATGATAAACTCTATATGGGTTGTTAAAGACATCTTAAAATGAATTTAATTTTGATTACACATCTATGAATCTTATATGATGTGATATAAAAAAACAATGTGAATGTGTTACATATTTTCATTCATTAAATGGTTCCCGTTGGACTGTATATTTGTTGTCCCTAAGGGGAAAATTTATTTCTAGAAAGTATTGTAAGATAGTATCATATACCTATATTTACTGAGCTAGGTATCAATTATATTTCACAATATATATATATCAATAAGTTTATTTCATTTAAATAACTATATCTGTTATACTATAATTAATATCATATTATATGTCAATATCAACCCATGTTATATCAATTATAACTAAATTTTATTTTTAAAATATTATTTTGAATTATATTAATTAAAAACATCTATAAAATCAATTAGAAGTTTTTTATATATGGAATAAATGAGTTGGGATTTATACTATATATAATTTATAATTTTATGTATGGTTTATAGGTTTATTCAAAGATTTCAATTGTGAATGACTATTTATTTTAGGGATTTATCATTCATAATTTTAGTGGAGTAATAAGTCCAATAAAATGACCCAAATACCACAGAGTAAATTTAATTTAATTAAATAATTCTAGAGTACAATCATGTTAGTTTAATTTTTGTTTGTATTCTTATGCTTAGTCAGTGAGTCATTGTTTTCATTTTATCATTATTTTTTTATGTTTTTTTGTAATTATATTAAATTTAGAATATGTATAAAATAGAAAATTCATTAAGAAAATATGATTCAATAATATATATTATATACAAGCTGATCATTATCTCCACTCATTAACTCCTATTTATGGGAGATATTTTCGAAAGAATTTAAATATTTTTTACATTTTTCCATCTAGAATGTATATATTGGTTCATACATGAACGATTAGAAGTAGAATATATTTTCCACCACTTTTTATTATTAATATTAAATTATTATTTAATGAACATGATTTTTGGTTCATGTGTATGTAATTTTAGGTGGATTCCTGCTTCAGTTTCTAAAGAAATGACATCATCTGAGATAATGAGAGCATAAATTTGAATGAATCTGGGAATATAATTTTCATAATATGTTTTAAATCATATATTAAAATAATATTCTTGTTTGATGATCATGGTTGAGAATTATTTTCCAACTTATATATATATATATATATATTCAATTTTTACTACCGATTGAGACCAAAATATTAATTTTTGGATTTTTTCTACTATAGTTGTCGATGAGTCATTCAAATGGTATAAATAGTGTCATATGATGATTTATAATTATTTATGACAATAATATAATATATATCATATTTAGTTTCTATTTTCTTTAATGTTCAAGATTAATTTTAAAGTAGATCATGAATGGTGAAGAACAAGAGAAAAATTTGAAGAAAAACATCCCTATTGATAATTAACAAAGACCCACATAATCCCTATTATTGAATTTTAATTATATAATCACCATTATAAATTAACTATTCAATATGTAATATTTATCATTGTCCAATAAATTCTCGAATTGTATTATTCTTTAGTGTCCACTAAATATATCTAAACAATAATAATAATAAATTAATTTCTTTTGGATTCCAAAAATTATATCTCTAAGTCCATTTGCTTTATTTTTTATCTATGAATATTAATTTATTAATTATATTCCAATATAATAACTCCATGATTATTACTACAATTTTTTATATAATATTACAATTTTTTGTGGTTACCTTTTTCTAGACGGGCACTTATATATTCAATTTTTTTGGAGGTTAATTTTTTATATGGTAATTATTATATTTATTTTATAGTTTACTTATCATAACTCTCACCCCATTAATATTGAGGTCTTATGTATCTATTTATTTTACAATCACTTGCATGAGAATTCATAATAATGGATGAGGGATTCACATAAAGAGGAGTGCAATGACCTTAAAAAATTTATATCCAGATAAGAAAAATAATTATGACGAATTTTCAAATAATCAATTATAAATATCAGTGAATTTTACCATATTTACATGATTTAAATATTACATCTCATAGTTAATAACACAACAAGATGAAAAAAAAGTTTTAGTTCCTTTTTAGAGTAGCTACAGATTTTTTTATAGTACTTATGATCATTCCTCCATAATCATAGAACCCTTAACCCCAAACGATACTTCATAGAGGTTATAATAATCTTTATAACATATATAATGAAATTAATAAGAAATGGCTGAGCTCAAAATCTCCATAATTGAAAACATATCAGACAGTCTTAATGAGTTAGAATACAGTATTATAGGAAATCTTAAGAAGGGGGAAATATAAGAATAAAATATACATGAAAGCATGATATAATAATTACGAGCCATGAAAAATAGCATTGGAATATCCCATAGAATTACATTATAGACACGATCCATGGAATTAATAATAATATGATGATTCATAAACATATCAATGTCCACAGATCAAGTTATTTACATGAAAATAGAATTATGAATTATTGTTAGTACATGTCCAAACATAGCTAGGTTAATGAATTGAATCATTACCTCATGAGATATAAACCCTAAATAATGCAATTGAGGGATATAAACAACCCACACATCACAAACTGATCATTTGGTCTTATATATTCAACATGAAATAAATAAATCATCATATTATAAGAAATATATAGAAATAAAGTGGGATTAGTTACTTTTCCAAAAGGGTATCACCAAAATTGACATCGAGAATTTAATTAGTTGATTCCAAAAATTCCATCACCTAAAAATATTATTTTATAAGAAATATTAGATAGGGCTTAAGAAAATGTCACACACCAAGATATAGATCTCATTGAGATAGTCCGAAAAATGGTAGTGAAACCATAAGACATGTTTTAGAAAATATTTCATATCAATTTTTTAAAATGTAGTAGTTATATCTTACCTTAAATTACCCTTTTTGAAATGATTATGTAAAATAAATATTTAAACCATTATTTGAATTTTCAATTATGGATTGATAAAAAAAATTAAATTGGATAAAAAATATAGACTGTAAGATATAAATATGATCTCCAATGAAATTCCCATTTTATATTTGATAATACCTTTATTGGTAACCATATTACTAAAAAAGACATCAAAACATCCATTTTAAAGGATAAAAATAGAATCATGGGGGAAAATATTGGAAAAACCTCAAAGAGGATTCATAGAACTGATGATGTATGTCCAAGAGGTATATCTCATCAGGTCACTACATGAGAAAGAACATGATGAGTGTCCAATGAAAATACGATACACTAAGGAGGATCACTATCAAGCCATGGGGTGTTACCAAAACTCAATATGGATTACCCTGTTTACTAGAGGATCGATTCTCATGTATTTTTAATCACTATGATACCAATAACTCCCCCTAGGGAATGAATATGAATAGGGGATATTTCTCTAGAACTCATAGAGGAATTCCAACAGCTCTATCCCTGAAGTCCTTATAAAGGGATCATATTTTTATGACTAGGAGACGAGTATATACAATCCAACAGGTAATGGATAATGGGAGTATACCCTAATGAAATTTTCTTTAATAAGAAGGAAAAGAGATCCAAGCCACATGTACAGGGGTACATGATGTGTAGTAGGGGTCGTATATCATGTCCCTTGACCATGGGTTCCATATATGTAAATCGATCATGTAATCAATTTGTGTCTATGTATTAGTACACACCATTTAGGTATCCCATGAAATCTACCTATGTGAAAATACTCGAGCCAAACTGTGTACTTGTTCTCACCTATGATTGTGTAGGGGACTAGGTTCCATGTATGTTTTTTATTCACTCCACCTCATGTATGTGTACCCGTTGAGGTACATTTTTTCCTCAACTCTGTGGGATCACATGTCTTGTAAGACTTTCCTCAATCCAGGTGATACTTTTCTTTATCCCAAAACCCTAGATGTTTCAATGGAAAAACAAACACTGTGAAATCTAGGCTTTCATTCCGTATATATTGGGTTTCATAAAAAATCTCATTCTTCCTTCCGCGTGTGCCTCTTCCAATTCATCAATAGATTATAGCTCCAATTTGGCTACTAATTAGGGATCCATTTTTTCCAAATCATTCCATCTCATAACAACTTGTTCCGGACCTTGAATCATCCAATAAAATAGACCAATCCATAGTTCTTTTTTTCACTAATGAATGTGAAATCATGTATCTACCTTTTCCCTGATTTATTTTTCTCCATCATCAAACCTCTATTGTTCCTTGTCATTCCCAGATCTACAATACCATATCATTGTGCTACGAAACTGGTTCCCAATGATTGCTCGATCATGATAAGTAGCGCCACGGGACAAACAGAGAACACATGCGACAAAAAATGACTGGAGGATAAAAATAACAAGAAATTATTGGATGAAATTACCATGATCTATGTTCATGTTGAAATTGATCTCTCATAATTAGAAAATAAATCATAATAATATTATCATAATGTTAATTCTCCCATAAAACCCCAAAAATAAACCATTCCTACATGATTATCGACTTGTGGGTCAATATGTTCATTGATTGATTCGTTCTCATTATAGAAATATGATATGGGGAATAATAAAATCATAGAACACACTATAACATGATTTGGATTTTCCGTTGATGACAAATGGGGTTACACCTTTATCACTAGAGAGATTCTCTGAATCTTATGTGTGTAGATCATCTATCCATTATCTCATTATCATCCACTTAAAACAATTATTCAATATTCTCTCAAAGGTATATCTGGAATCTCTTGGGTTATATGGCCAATCCTTGAATTAAAAAAATAAGCTATTTATATATTTTTAAACTCCACATCAAAAAAAAATTATAAAAAAATTTAATTAATTATTTAATACATTTCCATGCCTATAATGGATATTCTATAAGTGAACTACACCCACTGATTTTATGTAATTCCATGGGTAAACCTAATGCTATGAGCTCAGTGGTCCCCTTAGATTTATGATTCAATAAATCGTTTAGAATTTATTACACCTTATTAGGAAAAATGTGTGTGTATTCATTTTTAATATATTTATATCATTTATTCCTGAAATATCCAACCTCAAAATATCATGCTCCCTTAGTGACCAGTCTCGAAAATAATCTGTATAATATAAAAGAATAATACATGGAAGATCATAGAAAATGCATTCTCCTAAAATTGGGGTTTTATGTACCCAAAATTCTAAAACAAGGGATACTCAAAATGGTGTGGGCACTGATCAAAAATATGAGCATCTCCCTTCCATGTGATATCTAGGATATTCTTATTTTGTCACCAGACATGAACAAAAGTGATTGATCACCCTTTAAGGATCAGCTCCTCTCGGTATGCGATCTCAATCAGGTACTAAGTAAATCCACTCCATTTTGATTTCATTCTCTCCCCAGTCAATAACATTTGATGGGACATCCACATACCTCCTCATATACGACATGTGGAAGACATTGTCTACTCAGTCTATATATGGGGGTAGAGATATGTGGTACGCCACCACGTGATGTTTACGTAGTATCTAGAATGTTAAAATGAATATTGGTGATATCTTTTCATTCCAACAATATCTATGTAATCCACATTGTGGTGAAACCTATAGGAATTCAGGGACTCTTTATTTGATCTCTAAAGGCCTCTATTACATACCAACATAAGAAATTTTGATGGAACTATTCAATATTCATCTTTTACTATCTAATCTTCACCATCTCCATTGACGATCACAAATATTAAGGGACATTTAGTAATGACTCTCCCAGTTTAGTCAAGTAATGTGGGGACCATAAGGATCACCCATTCAAAGCCTCTAATGGTGTCATACCATAGGTGTAATAGTATATTATATTTTATGGAAACTCTACCAGTGGTTGGTGAACCTCCACACTACGTCTGATGTATAACATAAAAGAATGTGGTATTTTCTCTAGAACATAAATGTCTTGATGTATCTGGACAACATTTTTTGGGTGAAATGTTGCGCTTCATATTAATTGGTTTCCAAAATCCTCTTGTAATCCCTTCCAAAACTGGTATGTAAATAAAACACCATAATCTGAAATAATCTTCCAAGTTACCCCATGGATTTGGACTATATCTTTTATGTAGAGGGACACCATCTTCTCTTCTAAAATCTACTCTCTTATAGCTACGAAGTGGGCCAATTTGTTGAGCCTTTATATGATCACCCAGATGGGATATTTTTACTCTGTTCATACATGGTAATCCCTTCACTAAGTGCATATATATCTCCTCCCACATATATTCTGGAACCTGAAGTGGTTGATCCAAACACACTAAAACATGGTTCTCGTCCTTCACATGCTAAAAAGTAAGGAATCATGAGTCAAAGTCTATAACACTATAATTTATCGCTAGCCACCAAAACTAATGTCGATGTTCCTAATACATATTTTACACACATAGTTATACTATCAATGGAGATGTATATAAGTCTCTCAGAACCACTTCATGCAACTTCGCTGGTGCTATAATGCATAATATGAAATGAATGACATGATCCCTACCATTAGAAACCCTATTAGAAGCATTTACAGTGGATATATGATTATTTAGGGTCTCAAACATACTATTAAAATATTATGGCTCCCTATTTACCTGCAAGAGAGTAGGGATAACCACCATCAACTTGAGGAAATCTTCTCCATTTGTATCCATAAATGATATTTGAGATGAGGTCGACTACTCTGATGCCACGTTCAGAAACTGTAAACATGATCTCACGTTGATAGAATATGATACCATGTTCCCTTTATGAGTAGATTTGTATATTTTTAAGTAATAATCCTATTGTAATATGATCCAACGACTCTATCTCATGTTGAGATCCTTTTGAAATATGATATATTTTAGGCTCTTGTGATCAGAGTATAATATAAACCACTAACCCATCAAGTACTATCTCCACAAAATCAATGAGAAGAATTTATTTTCTAGAACAATATTGTGGGTCGTGTAATTATTCTTGTGTGGTCTTGGATAGAATAAACCATTGTAAATCACGGCATAACTCCACATCAGAACACACCCACACCTGGTTCCTGATGCATCGCAGAACACTACGTACTCGACACCCCCTTCTTGAAATCTCAAGATGGGAGAATTTTTAAAACACATCCTTGACTACTAAAAATACATTTGAAGCCTCTAAATCCACATGAAAGTCTATCAATTTCATGTCAAAGATATCATGGGTGATGGTATTCTAGAAAAATCACATATGAATCTTTAGAAAAAGACTACCATCCTAGGGAAGCACCTTACCTCTATCATGAAGTAAGGTGGATCCCAAGATAACAATAAATTATCCTTTCCCAGGTCCACTTCCACTCTACTCTCTAAGATGTCAAATCACATAAAGTGGAAACCCTAAATCAAGAATATGATCTTTCATAGAATTCTTTAATGTTTGTGCTCTCAGATTATGTCTAGAATAATCCTCAAGTGTCTTTCCTGCTCATCCATATATGCTGAGGACAAAAGGATATCATTTAAAATGAATACCATGGACCTATCTAAGTATGGTTGGGGGATCATTTTCATCAGTCACAATAACAATACTAAGGATTTCATCACATCAATGAGAATTACCAAGTACTTATAGTGAGAGTGGATACATTTTAATGAAATATTTATTAAATCTTATTCCTATAATAGAAATTTGTGATACCTTGACCTTAGTTCAACCTTTAATAACAATCGTACCCTTATAAAATAACTAATGAATCCAAAAATATTTTTTTGTGGAAACATGTTCTTCATGGTAACCTGATTCAGGCACCATGAAACCATAGACAACATCAAGCTCATGACATCTTTCGTGGCCAACAAAAATGGGGCCTCTATTGGTGAAATGATTGGTAATAAAAATACCTTCATCTGCAAATCCTCTAACTACATATTATTCTCGGAAATCCTTGTGGGATCCATCAATAATGTTGGTTTAGATATCAATATATTCAAATGGTGTAGATTAATGCACAAGTCAATCTCTCAGTAGGGAAGTAAATCATGATCATCATCTAGGAAGACTCTCATATACTCTTCCACCAATATAGTAAATTTGGAACTCAAAACATCTAAAACAACAATGATTAACCTATCCAACTGATGAGTAAACATATACACCCTCCTATGCATGAGACTATCCTATGTGCTTGTGTTTAATTTTCACTATTTAATAGAGAACTCGGTTCCATCACTGTAGACACACAATACCATTCACCTAAAACAATCAATATGGTCATGAAATATAGACTATCAATCCATAAAAATAATAAAATCATAATGAATCAACTCTATAACAAATATATTCCAATAGAAATTCCAACCTCCAAGAGTCATGTCACACTATTGGAACATGTTTTGGTCACTCAGTCTAATTAATTTTGAGTCTCCATGCATATGGGTCGAGCCAATGGATCAACCAGAATCGCTATTTCTTTTTAAATGTATGTGGAATGAAATGAATGAATTAAAATTGTGTCTATATGTACTGCAACTAATGTTGAAAAGACACATATTATTCTTCAATTCATTCATGGAGCCTATGGTCATAGGATTTTCCAAATTAAAGTTTTCCCCACACCTATCTGCCAACTCAATCAACCGGTCATGGACAACCTGGGGGTAGAGGTTGTAATAAGTAAAACATCGTCCCACCTCATGCTACTATCTCATCTCCTCTTCAATGTACCTCACACTACAAAACAGTATTCTCCTACTACTATATATGCCTCAGTGGCCCATCGACAGTATCTCTAAAAGTTGTACGACATTATGGAAAATTTCATACAGGATGTCCCCTCTCATCCCATGAGTAGCGCTGACTCACTTAAGGATGACTAGACCCATCCTTAAGCCCTAAATTTTAGATACCCTATATTGGGACCTCTTATTGAAATGTCTCACATGTCTGCATCCCTCATACTGACTTTGGTTCCCTACTGTTGAGGCATGACCTCTTTATATCCCATTGTACACTACCACCAACTGTATCTTCTTAGCTAGGAAACCATCAACCACCAAAACATTCTCCAGCACCATAGAATTCATGGTATTTCATAGAGGGATAACACTAGATTGGGTGTCTCTATGAATAAATCACTCGAAGGTTCAAGAAGTGAAGAACTGATCCTAATGAATTTCCATCAAATTACTAAATAGATAGGTAAACTATGAAGAAAACTCAACTACTATAATGACACACAACATGAGTTTTAGAAAATCCTAAATATGTACAACCCTTAGTGTAGGAGGCGAGAAATACTCTATGAAGAGGTTATCTAACACATTCCATTAAAGGGTCACCTCATCATTAGACTAGGTAAATAGACCCCACCATCGCCCTACTGATCCAAAAAAGAGGATCTCCAACAGGAACACCATTATCTATGTGGGTGTCCTGATAAGAAAAAAATCATGGGTGACCACCTCAAGCTTGTCCTTATCCTCCTCTGGGATGATCTCACATTGGAACGTGAGGGGTCTCCATAATTGAAAATTATGATGTGTGCTAAGCCTATGCACCTCATCTACTGGTATTGTATCCTCCGCATGAATCTCCACCGGTGTGGGTAGGGATGGTGAACCAGCAGGAGGTAACATCTCGAGAACTGGTCCCTATACCGATGCCTCATCACCGATTGAATCATCATCTTGATCATGATGTAAAATCATAGTGGGAATATGTAATGGGGGAATCTTTAAATATACAGGATATACCATGGTGAAGGATTATATCTTGAGATATAACCCAAGAAGGACATAGAAACCACAACCCATTCCTATATGATGTGTGTAACATCATTTTCCCTACAACCACATCTCTAATGTGACGAGTTGAAAGGCATGTGATCAGTGCCCTAGTGCATGGATACATTGTCCTCCGCACCAATAATGGAATCCCTAGACTAATATATGAACTCAAAACACCTAACACTATTTCCCTAAACCAATCTCACATACTCCACGATTTGAAGTAGAACTGACCCTCCTTTGATTCCACTCATTCACGACCAGTCCTAGTTGGCCACATCTCTCGACTCCCCATAACCAACTCCAATATACCACCTGCTGGAGACTAGAACATTGAAAAAATATTATTAATAGCAATTTCCTTAGCCTATATACCTATATAAACACAATCATCTCCAATACCATTCAATGCTAAAATGTAAAATAAAATGAACAAACATTCCTTCATACATCTAAATCTTGTCATTAGAGTACCATAAAAAGTAAAATAATGTAAAAAGGTCTAAATACAGGACCACAAAAAAGTGTATAAAAACAAAAGTCCAACCTAGAAGTATGTATTGGGACTGCTTTCAGAAACCAACTAGAACACACCTCGATCTGTCCAATCTCACTAATCACTATCTTGTCGTAGTCTCCCAATGACTCTTTCAAAAGGACGGTCACCTACAGATGACATCACACATGTTGGAAAAGACCGTGAATGGGTGAGTATAACAATACCCAGTAGGAAACCATGAATTCAAAAAAAATAAAAAGGGAAATACAGTCAACTCAACATAGGTATATGTCTACAGAAAAAATAATAACAATATCTACATATACAAAATAAAGACATATATTCTAGAGATAAGTCACTAACATAGTATACCTGTCTAGGATTCCAACTAGATGATTTCATAATGAACATGTCTAGGAAAACAGTCCCATAATTTTAATATCACTAATGGTATCCATCAAAGTGGAACTATTTGTCCGGTGTCATCATAAATAATAACACGCTTAATTTTTAAAGAGAATACGATACACAGATGCAGATCTCTCTTAAGGACATGCGGTGAGAACGATAACTCAATCTAGATTTACCGACTACATATGGGATAGACGCTCGTGTAGTGCTGTTCATGAAGATACCAAGAACACCACCTTATGTATGAAGATTAATAGAGGGTCTCACTATAGGCCTCTTAGAAGGATTCGAACGAATATATGAATGATTTCCAACTAAAGGGATTATAGTCCTAAGTGTATGAGATGATTGCATACCAACCATTAGGGAAAGGATTCGTGGAATGAATAAAAATGATATGTTTTTATGATATAAAGGAAATAGATACTAGACATGTATTATGGGGTACATGGTGAATTGTAGTGTTCGAACGATGTGTCCCTAGACCCTAGGTCCATCAAGTTTAATCAACCCATGTAATCACACCATGTCCGTGTATTAGTACACAATGTGTATGAAACTCGTGCACTCTAACTGTCTTCTAGAGCATTTCTATACACATGTACATGGTCCAACACATGTTTGTGTTGGTGAGTACACACCATGCATGATTTCCTTGTATTCCACCTCGTTCCTTTTTACCCATATATGTACATTGTGTGTTCACTTAGGAGGGACCATGTGGAGTTTAGGACATTCCCCACATGGTGTGATGCTTTTCTTTTTCCGAAAACCCAAACCCCCACAAAGGGGCCCCACATGGTGTGTATTCCAGGATTACATGAAATGTTGATTAGGTTTCTCTAGAAAACCTCATTATTCGTTCTTTGGATGTTTGTATCTCCGCCACCTAGGATATTGGATCCAATCACATCGATAATCAAGGATCCATTTTGGACAAAACATTTCATCAACGAAACATGTGTTCCAGCCCTCAAATCTTTCAAAAAATTGGATCAAACTATAATTCATTCTTATGTGCTAATGAATGAAAATGAACATGAAATATGGAATTGACTGTCATCCAAATATCTCGGTCTTCATCATCGCACCACTTTTTTACCATACCGATCCTAGAGATATGATATCATATTTTTTCACTAGGAAACAAGTGTGCAATGATCGAATAGTATATGATGATCCGCATGCCAAAATATTATATCTTACAATGAATAATGAATAAGGGAGTAATGCATATGAACATATTGATGGAATGATAATCGATAGATGTTCATTTTGAAATTGATCCTTCTATATTAGAATAAAATATAACACAATCAGCACACAAAGATAATTCTCCCATTAAAATCCCAGAAAAAAAGACCATCTCATATGAAAATGGAACCTTTGATCAATATGTTCCCTTGATCGTTTCATTCCTATTGTAGAATTCATTAACATGGAAGAATAAAATAAGATCACACAACCTACCTCTATTTTGACTAATCATTTATGAAGAACAACATTTCACCATTATCATTCATGAGATCCATTGAATTAGAGGTGTATTGATCATAAATCCTCAATCTAATCATCATTCACCTAATATTTTTTTTCAACAGTACCTCCACGGGATATCCAACGTCCCCAGCATCATGTGGATGAGATTTGAATTATAATATAAAAATATATTTAATTATTTTTAATAGTTTCATCAAAAAAATTAAATATTGTATTTTAGTTAATTATTTTATTCATTTTTGCGTCGATGATAAATTTTCTACAAATGACTCGTGTAATCTAATGTGTAGTAATTCCAATGGTAAATGTCTCATTATGAGCTCAATGGTTCCCTCATAATTCTAATTCTAGATACCCTTTATAAATTGATGATTTTTTAGGACATTTATGTGCGTGTTCTATTTAATTAGTTAATATATTTCAAAAATTTATTATGTGCACAGTGATCCACTGAATCACACATTCTCATAGTGGCTGGTCTAAAAAAGAATCCATATAATATCCAAAATTAATACAATGAAAATATGATACATTATATTACATTATAAAAATTTCATGTGGTATAAATTAATCTTCATACAAGATGAAAGTCAAATAAAAAGGATTATATGTCCAAAGAAGGATTTTAAGTCACGTCACACCCTAACAATTATCAAAAATATAGTAGAAAAATCATATGGGTGTGAGTTTCATAGAAAGATTTTTAATTATTAAGAGAAGAAAATTAAAATAATGGTTTATACAATCGTGGTATAAATTAATTAAATTATAGATGAATGAAACTCATATAGTTAAATTATACATCAAAAATGATGATTGAGTTAAAAAAATTTCTTACATTTACTCTCAACATCCATACAGGTGTTGTATCCTCCATTGTAATAAATTTATAAATATTAATAACTTATTTTAGAGTGATATTCATATTTATTATCATTTATAATATGTAACAGTAGTAATTTATTATATATTTAATAGTTTTTAATGTTTATTTTCATCATCATATGTTATTAATTTTTATTGCTTTGAACACTCTATGTAATATTGATGATTATCCACATTTATTAATACCATGTTCCTATGTAATATATTTTTTATGTTATTAAAACCTGTGTTTCATAATTATTTATAAAGTTATTATTTCAATAAATAAATTTTTTAAATATTATTCGTGTTATTGAAATTAACGACGATCAGGTTTTTATAATTTCTATAGATTAAAAAATGAACTATTAATAATTATTTTATATTTTAATATAAACCTTCTAGAATTTTAATCATGACATAACTACCATTTTTATTCAAAAAATACATTCCCAGAATCTTCCATTTTATGTGGTGATGAAAAATGATTTAAGTTGTTCATGAGGGGTGATAGTCCACCCATAACATGAGTGATGTTTCGATTTCCCAATGGTTGATAATGGAATAAATCACTGTTGTTCCCTAAATAAAATATAATTTATGTATAGTGAGTGAAAATTTAAATTTGTAAAAGAAAATTATAGAATGCATTATATGTAAAATAATTGTGGGTGGAAGTGGTGAAGCCCCATCACATCTCCCCTAAAATCAGATTACAGTTGTTAGGATGGAAAACGGTACAAAAATAAAGGATGTTGGATTCTTATGGGTCTCTTTATCAAGCAATATAATCATTGGTTAATTACCTTTCCTCCAAGTGTGATAGATCATAATGTTCTATTTAGTGACCAATCATCTCTACTTGATATGGTACACCATGTTCTAAGATGGGGTCAGTATAGAGTGATGAAGCTCGACAAGTACTTTACATTCATTCTTTGAAAACCATAAAATTTATATTAAATAGTTTTCACAAGTGTAAACTTCTCACCAATTCCCTTGATTCAGCTTCAAAAGGGTCACTTGGCCCATAAAAGTAACTAAAGATGAAGAGGAAAATGCTTCAGTCATCTCACATAAGCCTGCCTCATCTCATATTTCCATTCCGGAAACTTCTGTCAACATTGAGCATCATACCATAAAAAGGATATAGACAACTAACCCATAGACCCATAATGTTCCTCTCTTGTTCATCTTCTTTCAATACCACCATGGAAATTATCTTTCAGAGAGATCCTTCTTTATTTCCATGGGGAATGAAAACCCTATGCTTTGTCTAGAAGGGAATGGGTATTCATCTCCGTGTAATGAAATAAGGGTGGATGGACTTATCAAGCGCTATTGTTGGCCTCCAAAAGCATATAGGATGGAGAATCAAACATCATACAATATGTTATTCGTTAAGGGTCATTCTGATAACCGTCCAAGAAACAAGATCCTAATAAGTTGTTTATGTCATTCACCATTCCAGTGTGGTCCAGGTTCTAGTCAGGGGTGCTCTAAATAAACCAATCCCAATCTCCTTTCAAATTTATGTTCTAATCTATTACTTTATATGGAGAATATCAGCACCTACAATGTTATGTAAGAGTAATCCTCTTGTTTTGAACATTTTCATCCATTAGAATAAATTGATTTCTCAAATTAAATACCAGAAAATTTATTTTTGAAGGTAAATGTTTTCAGCATATAGATGTATCCCAATCATCCAATCCACTACTAACATGTATGGATTCATGGAGGTCAATACTGGAGAACAACCCTAAGGATGAAACCATGATGGTGAAATGGTCAATCTCCTCAAATAGAGATTTTTTATCCAAAATGTGTTTTATTGACCATCCAATGTTTTGTTGGTGAAGATTGGGAATGAACTAGCCTCTTTGAAGGATATATTTAGGGAAAGGCAACCCAAGATTAATAGAGATGAACTAAACCAATTATCATTCTAGGAGTAAATTTAGTCATTAAAAACCACCAACCAAGACATATTACCTGGGATCTCGATATGATTAATCTCAACAGGAGGATCCCACCAGCTCTACTATACATTGTAGCCCATTATTTCCAATTATCAACAAACCTGTTGCACAATAATGATGACAATAGGCTCTTTCCTTTAATAATTTCCTAGGGTAAATTTTCCTTCATATCCTTCATGGATTCCAAGACATTTCATAGGTTAACCACACCTTTATCAATTTGTTTTTCCATTCAATTCTAGATAGCCCAATGGGACCATCCGATATTAATAGCATCACAAATGAAACTATTTATGGATTTTTCAATCCGATCATTATTCTATATCAGTTCATTGATAATGGGAAGAATGTGCAATGGGATTGATATAATCACACAATTCTGAAGTGTGAATATACCCCCAAAGGAGAGGATATAGTAAATATTTTTAGTGATATGAATTGTGATTTGATCGAGGATTCCTTCAGAACGTGACTTCATTATCCACCCATTCAAAATGGGGGCACCCAATTATTCCATATAGATATTCAATATTTTAATACCATGTTTTTCGTAGATTATTTATCTACTCTAACATGATAATTTTTAGGAAATATAATCATTGATGTTAGGTGGATTTATCATTTCCCACATTGATTTGCACATATTTCCATATTTTGTATGAGGACATCAAGGGATTTTATCCTACCAATCTTGAAAAGGAGGATGTCATCTGCCAACATAAATTGATAAATTATACTATTCCTAGACATATTTTTAAAATTAAGGATGAATCCCTCATCAAGCTCTCCATTATTATTCCTAGTGGGGGATTCTTATGAAGGAATGAAAAGGTTTTGGGAAATCATGTCACCAAGACATAAACCATGAAAAATTTTGAAAACTCAAAAACCCATTCCTATAAGAGAGATGGAAATACTATGTGAGGAATAACATCTAAAAATCATGTCATAAAACCAAACTCTAAACCCAAATCTCCTTAGGACTCTAAAGATGAATAACTATTGATGGTTTTCATAGGATTATCAATATCAACCTTATTGATGATTCTTGATCTAAAGGTCTTTTTATACAGATCATTCCCCATTTCCATTGAAATCCCTACTACCCCTTGGATGCTTCTCTCTTGAATGAATCCAAGTTTCTCCTCTGAAAAAATATTATGAATTACATGATTTATCCTGCCTTTTAACTGACCAGATTGAAATATATAAATATTTTCTCAAAGGAAAATGGTGAAATACTAACATATTGATATGGGATCCCGAACATTTGTAATTATAACCACACTTCATGAAAAAACCACTGTTGTGAGAACTCCCCTTGAAAAATCACGTAGAGCCCCCTGAAACTGATCTTTGATAATATCCTAGGATTCCCTATAGAATAGACTATGAAAACTATCTAGACCAGCAACACTATCTGGGTTCATATAGAAACCCACTTCCTTAATTTCCTCCTCCCCTAGGATCACCTAAAACTCATCATTTTACTTATAAAAAATCATCATTTGGATGTATTTAAAGAGAATTTTAAATTCAGAGGAATCTTATCTATGATCTTTCAGGAATCCCTGACTTGCCAAGAGATCCTCAAAATGATCCATGGCCATTGTACCTAGAATATCAATATTCCTTTTATAAGAACCATTAGGTAACTTCAAATAGACCAATCCATATGAATTCTTTTCTTGGATGGATTTTATGGAAAATGAATTATTACAGTCCCCCTCCTCTAGCCATTGGATGTAATATATTTCACTCTAACTAGTTTCAACCTCAAGAATTATCTCATCAAACTCACAATTATTCTTCAATATCTTAACAAAAATTTCATCTTCCCAGCTTTATTTCAATCTTACATAAAGATTATTAATCTCCCATTAAATTCCTTCTAAGAAATTTTTTGTATCTAACATGTGTGAGACCCACTCAAGCATGTATTTACACATGTATCCAAGCCACAAATAAATACATAACCATGGATCATCAGAAAACAGATGGAACAAATAATTGAAAACCATTTCATGAAAACCAAACATCTTCATCTAGTATTTAGAAAATTCAAAACCTTACATAATTCTAGTGACAGTTCATTAGATTTAACTATAGGGGAGCATGGTCAGAAATGACTCGGGGAAGGTGGGTGAAAATTATCTAAGTTAAAGATTACAAACCGTTCAGATTGGATAAAATGGGGTAAAGCATACACAAGATATGATTATTACCTTTGAGATTATTACATCAAGTGTATTTTCTTCCTATGAATCCAATATCAACCGGCCCACTAGATGCAATGACAATCATCAATTTGTGTATATCATTCAATGAATAATCCCCTGACCTCACTTCACTAACATTTCCACAATGGTATTATAGTCTTCACCTACAAACCATGATTAGTTCCATAGTTTTAATTAAAATAGATCCTTCCACAAGACATTAAAACTGCCTAAGTTACACTTATAATAAACAATGGATAATAAAGTTACCAAGTTCCAGTCATTCACTATCATTGTGCTGAACTTCTCAAAATCCTCTAGAAAATCAACTAAAACAGTCTTATTCCCAAAAAAACCCATATATGAGTATTGCATTCATGAATTTTAAAAATCCCATCTTCTTTAAAAACGATGCTATAAGATCCACCCATTTCTTGGGTTTTAATAATGGACATAATAGAATCATGAAATGGAAAGATTTCATTATGATAAAAGAGGTCTTAGGATACACACCAAGGTCCATAGTATTCCATATCATGAATGACATTATGAAATAATGGATGAGGTAGCCCTGTGGCCTAAAGAGGAATCATTGAAGGAATCCATGTGGAGGAAGAGGGATATTTTTCATTAGAATAGCTATGGAGTTCACTAGATGAATGGGGAGAGAAATAAATAGGGACTCCTTTAGCTGTAGAATCTTGCCCCGACAACAATGATGAAGCAGGTCAAACATCAACATTTGGTTCACATTGAATAGGGGGCTGAAGGGACAACCATGGGTGTGCCTAAAGATTCAAGGGGATTGTGATATAAATAATTGGGATATTAGTGATTTTAAAGGGGGAATAAGGGAATATCATAATCTATTTGGGGAAACAAGTAGACTCGTACTCCATCGAGGGATCAATGGAACAATCTGACATGATCTCTTTTATACGTGAGTAGAGACTAGGTAAAGCTGGTGCTAAATATTGAGGTAGAGATGAACCAGGAGGAGATGAATTTTCACATTGGGACTCCAAATATAGACACTTAAGAATAGAAAAATATATTCATGGGGTTGTCAATAACATCATTTAATATTAATGGGAATCAAGTGTATGGGTAAAAATTGACCTCTTTGTTAGGGGACCTGGATCAATAGAGGTAATGTGAGGTGCATGGGCACCGAGACTCAAATTTGAATTGAAAAAACTCTTTTTTGGGTCTTTGGAGAATCAAATGACACCATTTATATTAGGAGATATGGGGAAGCTTCATAGTTAACCAAAAAACCCCCCATTGATCTAATACAAACTTGATCCAAACTTAGAGGCAGTTCCACATCTCTCTCTGAAGATGTCACCATAATGCATCTACAGTAATCCCCAAAAGTGGAATTATCTACAGTAGTAACCATATTAGAGAAGAGGAGATTGAAAAAATAGAATTTTCCAGAAGTTGAATTTATCACCTACTATGATGAGAACAAATTGTGGTAATAGATCAGATAGGTCCATTTCCACACAAATGCTCATGAAAGAAGTAGACTGAAGGAATTGTGTTCCCTCATTAAAACATAGGAACCTCTCAAAAATCATTGTGCATTTTCTAAAGCATCAAAATATTTAGGAGATGAATAGGAAGACAAAGCAACCAGACCAAAATCCCTTCCAAGATTGACTGCAATCCCAAATGGGTTTTCCAAAAACCGATAGATAAAAAAACCTTTATTATCCTCAACATCAAGAATCTATTGACCATTGTTAAAAAAATCATCTTAGGATAAGTGGTGGATAAGAAAGGATAACATAGAAATAATCGACACTAATACCTACTATTGAATGCCCCTTGAGGCCATGAAGTTCGTAATGATTTCAAGAAGGGGATTATCACACCTAAAATGTTCCATGAGAGAGAAGTTGTGAAATTATAGCACATTACATATATATTTTGATAAAAATTTGGCCTCAAGAGAAACAACCATTCTGTTCGTGCATCTTGGGTCAATTGATATGGGAGGGATGTTTAGAAGGCAAGCTTGACTAGGCATGGCCAATCTCTTAAGGGATTATTTGAATGGTTGTGGCTTTTGGTCACCACCCATTCCAGTAAGAGATTCCACCAGGGGAGATTGAGGCTTCAACTTACTAAAATATTTTTGGATGATTCTAGAGCCACAAATAGAGATGTAGTCAAGCATGAAACTAGAATAAGGGAGATAAGAGGTGTATCTGTGATTGTCATTCCTACCCAACCCAATTATGTTTCTCCTTCATTCAGAAAAACTCATAGAGATAATAGATAATTTATATATGCTGATTATAGTTATGACATTATAATATTCTGGTTAAAATATGATTTAAAAAGGATGATAGTGAAAAAATGGATAATGAGTGGATAACACTCACTATTAGAACGTCAAAATTATCATTGAGGGCTTCTTGGAAATGGAATAATAAAGGTAATTTTTAGAAAAATGTGCAAGAATATGGGTTTTATATGATCTATGGAAGATTTAAATTATTATGTAATTATTTAAATGATACATATTATGGATTCCTAATGAGGTCATAGATGGTTCAGAGGTGTCTGCAGCTTGTTCAGAGCTCAGAACCTTGACCGGTGGAAGAAATAATAGGGAAAAATTGTTAGTAGAAACCATTCTGTCTATCTCACATGGTTTGACCAAAAAAATTTGGGGAATTATTGGGGAAAGATTAGGGCCCATGTTCATCCCTAACTATGCTCTTAGGGACCCATTCTCATGAAAGCTATCTTCAGTTTTTAGCACAGTCAAATGACACAATTCTCATATGGTTTCTCGAACCATGAGGAAAAACTATGTGGGATTCATATTAGGAAATATCATGGAACATATTTTTCATAGTGTTTGGCCAAACATGTAGCCAAAATATTCGACCCATATATTTCGGGTAAATCAACAAAAATAGTCTTAAATTCTTATATTTTTAAAACCTTTTCATTATTTCTATTTTCTTGTTGAGGGGAGACATATTCTCCTACCTTTTGAGATAAGGCCTCCTTCATCATAGGTTATTGAATAACATTATGATGAGGACACTAAATTGAAATACATTTATCTCATTGTTTGTTTTTTGTATGAAATTATTTCATCTTATTTATTTAATAGTTTTTTCTTCCTCTTGATGGATTTATTTAGTTATATGCACATATTCCTTATTTTTAAGGAGTTTATGTAGCAATCAATTTTATTTTTACCTAGTCTATAAAAAGGGGTGATACTAGATAGGGAGAGTGCTACAGGAATAATGTAAGTAGTCTATGACGTTTCCCTAAAAGTTCCACAATTTATAACTTTTTTCTGGCATTCAAATTCTCCTTTCTCCAATAGTTTCTCCAAAAATTCATATCCCTTTATTAGAATCAATTTTAATGTATTATATTGAATTGTTTATAATTTCACTTCATGTAATTGTTTTTTATGACTTCAATTCCAACCACCCCAAGAATTATTATTCCTTATTTATTTCTTTGTAACCCATGTTAGGTATATCTGTGGAAAATGTCAGGTGTGTGGGACTTTACCTTCATAAGTTAAATGTTTTAAATTTATTATTGAACCTTTAAAATGTTGAATTGTATGTATTTTATATATATCTCCTCATCTTTACATATAAATTTAATTTCATATTGGACACATATCCCAAAATTACCTTGTTATTCTAAATGAAATAGCATATTCTTAATCAAATAATTACAAATATAATTTAATAGATTATGGGTTTCATTTACTTATCCCACATTGTCATGTTAAGTGAAAGGTAATCGAATAAACCTATTAAATAATTAAAAGGCATGATTATTAATTAGAATATGACTACATACGATATATGTGGAATAAGAGTATGTTTCCAATTGTATATGGTATCTAACAATGTTATAGGAGTGGTCAGACATTATCTAGCCAAGGAATCCTGAGGGAATGCTTTGAGAACATAGAGGAATCCATTCTGATTCATGGAGATATATTCCAAGGGAGATACACACATTGTAAACAAGTATTTCTTTAATATTGGATGCTCAACAGGCCTCCTTCGAATCCTGTCACTATCTCTATAGATATGAGGATTTAGTGTATACACTCCTTGGATCCAACATGATATTATTGGAAACATTTCATAATGAATTCACACCATCGAGCGTACTTATTCTTTGCATCTATTTTCCTTGGATGAGATCAATGGAATTGGTTAGAAAAATTTATAGTGGAATTACATTAGTGTTTCCCCTGTGATTACTCACAAACCCCTTTATATCTAAATAGTATGTGGTATTTCTATAAGATATCCAACCCTTGAGGTTAATTAATTACTAGTTACACCTTGGATCCACAATTTTCATAATTAAAATTCGTCTATTTTTTATAAAAAATGTAAAATGATTTTATCTATATAAAATAGACATAAATGAATTTAGTAAATGATCTCAGGATTAAGAAAATCACCAGTTACGTCTCAAGCGGGTATGAATTATTATTTTGGAATTTATATACATTAATATATACCAATTCACGGAAAGTTTATTTTCATGTACTTGATGGTATAGATGTCGTTGGTGATCCCCTACTAATATTTATCTCACTCTGAGTCTAGGTCATCGTTGGTACCTAGGATGATTGTTTGATAATAGGTATGGACATGGATAAGTATCATGGCTATTAAACCTCACATGATTTATTTATTTATAATATATCAGGGTAACAGATGATTGGGTCAGTGCTCAAGATGAATATATAGTACCTGGTTTTTTGTCCCTTTCTATAGGATGTACTCTACTAATTTCCAACTACCATGTATATCTATTTTTCTATTTTGTAGAGACGTGAAATTACATCATCATATTTTTATATGACACTATATATGCTTTTTTGTTGATTTGTTTGATTGTATATTTTTATTAATACCCTTTCTAGTCTTATTTATTTGTAATTATTATTCTTTTATTTTTACCCAACTATTATATTATATTATATTTGATGTTCTCCACTTTGAAATGAGGTAATAGTGTCCCCACTAAAACAGCCTAGGTCCTTGAAACTAGTTAGTATCCAATGTAATATTGGGTGGTGCGTATGAAGCCATGTGGCCTGTTAACTTGGGGAACCTCCTATTGCAACCTAGGCCGGGATGTCACCAAATGGATTCAAAGTTCCTTATTGTCTATTTTCCTATATTTTGGGAATATAGACACAATAGTTGTAAATTTTTGTAACATTTACTAGAGAGTTACATAGAAGATGTTAAACATCTTTTGTGATAAATAACAAGTTTCCTAGGATTGGTAAATAATTGTTCATTATTTATATATATACATTTGTTATATTCTCACCATTGGTAGATGTATATAGATTATGTTTTTTTGTTATTTCTTATTAATTTTTACCATATCATTTTATAATAAGGATCATTTTTTACATACATCATTATATGCCACAATAATTGACATTCCATTCATATTCCATGCCATATAGGTGTATTTACATACGTTCATTACCTCTGTTCCCTATGATTATTCAGTGATCCATGGATGTTATATATGCATTTTCTACTAACATATTCTACAGGGTAATATAATTGGTTATTTAAAGTATTATAATCATTATAAACAATGTTATCTTGTATATGTTGATGGTGGAATATTATATTTCTAGTTTCTACCCATGTTGGAATTTTACCCCTATATACATGAGTTATGATTCAATATCAATCACATTATTAATAATATAGATTATATAGAGTATGAGACCTTATAAATTAGGAAGGGTAATTCAATTAATCAATATATCATACATATTACCCTTAACATTTTGATAAAGCCTATATGGGGTGCAATTCAAATTAAAATGGAGTCAATTTCAATTATAATTTATATGGGCCTTTGTTAACTGGGAATGGAAATCCATTTAAACTATCCTAGTTATATATATTTAAGAATATTCAATCATAAAATTTAATATATAACTTTTAAAATAAAATAGATCCAATTAAATGAAGTGGGAATGTTCAATTGACCCTTCAACTAGTAAAACGTCCAAAAATCAAATTTCAACACATACCAATACTAACCACTTCTAAGAAGGTAGTTCGGTTACTACATTGGTGAGTGAACCCTCATTGTCATGATATTCTTCCATGAATTGTTTTATATATTTTCAAATTTTTTATTTGTGGTGTTTTCTTTTAATTTATAGAGAAATGTCACCATGAAGATATTGAGTCATGATCCAGGAGGGTGGTGACGACCACACCCTATAGACGGTGGACCTTGAGCCGACAGTCTTACCTCCATGAAATCCACTTGATGCACATTAGGTCACACCCAAATTGGGCATTTACACATATATTCAAAAGGGGTGTCAATATATGATGTAGTCCATATAGGGTGTTTCACAGCATGTACCTATTATGTCTAATCTGAATCGCAATTTCCAATAGCATAATCCTCCTATCTGTTTATGGGTTGGCCATCTAGAGAGTACTTTGTCATGGAAGGAGGACACAATTTCTATATTTGAGAATTTGGAGATGCCTCAAAGGAGTATGGTCCATCCTTCCATTTATATTCAATGTGATTCTGACATGTGCTAGTGGGATATGATTACTAAGGATAGCTATTATGAGGAAATTATCAATGCATATTTTTAGTTTTCCTTCTTTTATTAAATTCTCTCTAAGACATAGATGGGTGAACATATTGGAGAGTTTATGCACCTGTATCAGTGTTATATAATGATAAGAAATATTTTGTGTGTTTTACTAAGTTTTAATACTTTTCACCACATATATAATATGATGTTCTATTATAAGAAAGACTTTTCGAGGATGGGATCATGTATATCATCCAATTGAAGGAGGATATCTTCATCCAACCAATTTTTTCTGAGACTGTTAGTTAGGATCTTAACCCTGATTGAAACATGAGATAAGATAAAAGTACTGAGAAAAAAGTACTATTACAAGTGAAGGTAATTAGATCCTATGGTAGATAGAAGAGTATCCTTGAGGTTTCTCATAATAGTAGTGTCGGCCAGTGTACCTGCAATGGATGTTCTATTATATTCCATAAGTGTAGATGGAAGGGAAATATAAAGCATCAATGTTATAGATACCCAATGAAGTGACATTCTTGGGTCTGTATGGTTCATCTTCTTATATTCTTCAAAACCATTCGACATTATTACCATGGAATAGGATCAACAACATCTCTATATTCTAGGGTAGGATTAGTTGTGCCACATCAGGATGGGAGTTAGAGTATCACCGACATGAAAATATGAAAAGGAATTTGTTCTCATTGTATCCCATCAATTTATTACCAGTTTCTTATAAAGAAGACCTACTCAGGGCATCCCAGTCATATAATAGGAATATGGATCTTGTCTGCCTATTTGTTACATTTGGTACACAAGGACTAGAGTGGATGACTATTTACTATATGAAGTACTATTATAGTAGAATTAAAAATTATATCTACTTTATTCAATAAAAGTTATTATCCCACATATATATATTTATAAATAATGGAATGTATCGGGGAGAAAATTTAGTACTTATGTGGTCTTATATCCCCATACACACCATGGGGAGTGTGTTCATGGGGTATATGCCAATGTAGAGGATTTCCCCAAGTGTTATTTAGTTTTCCATACTTATGTTACCACATCATCATCAAGATTACAATATTCAATTTCATTCTTTGGATGGATTGGCTTGTTCTATATCATGGCTATGTTGACAAATTTCTCCATGAGGTGTCATTTTCATCACCATAATGTGGTAGTTATATTCAAAATATAATGTGGGATGTTTATGATAGTAGAGCTAGAACATATCATCACAGGATATGTTTGGTGGCCTCTATTATTTCTATTCTTTTTGTGGAGGGTAAGGGATTACATCTGTTGAATTTTCCTCCCGTAGTAAACCATTTTAAATATGTATTTCTTTATTATTTTTCTATCTTAGATCCTAAAATAAAGATATTTTATGATCAAACTTGTCCAATGACTATCTAAAAAATAGATTTATCCATACATGTTGTAACCTATAAAGATACATGATCTTAAGAAACTATTGGATGATTTAAAATATAGGTATTTTATTCAAACCAACACTTATTTATGGGGTTCACCTGTAATTTTTTCCAATAAGGAAGATGGGACCCTTTTTCTATATGTGAATTACTAATGGTAAAACCATCATAGCATCACGAATTGGTATCCAATACCATGAATAGATAACCTATTTTTCTATCTTTGAGGATTTAGGGTATTGTTTGGAGATAGAATTGAGATTAGGCTATCCTAAGGTATGGGTAATGCCTTTTGAAATACCATGTACATATTTCCAATTTCAGTATAGTTCATATGACTATCTCTTTATGTTACATGGTCTTATGAACATTACTATTATCTTCATGGAGTTGATTAATCGTGTTTTCCACCCCAATCTGGATTACATTCTCATGGTTATCAAGGATAACATCCTGATGAATTCTCAGACTCATAGGTACCATGATAAACATATTGATATAAATTTATATACATTGACAGAGCCTTGGATGTATGTTATTCTTGATAAGGGCCACATCAGTATCGACATAGTTCACTTCCTAGGTCACATTATCTCAGAATAAAGATTCTCTATTATTCTATAGAAGGGATCTTTTTGTTTTTTTGGAGTATCCAAAGAACATTCCTGATAAATAGAGTTTCATGGGGTTGTATATATGTTATATTTCTTTTATATAACAGCTTTCATTACATGATTCAAATTTTATTAGTATTTATAATAATTTTATAAATATATAATAGTATAAAGTGTGTGAGGGATGATTTTAGGAGTTAATAGGAAATCTTACTTCAGAAATAATTCTTATTTTTCCAGATCTTGGTAGATATTGTAAAATTTATTGTGATTCATCCAGAATAGGTAAAAGTGATATATTGATGTAAGAGAATGGAATATTTCAGAATGGGTCTCTCTATTTGAGACCTTAGGGGCACAAATACCAGTTGAATATCCTTGAGATTGTAGCTATTCGCCATGCTTTACATTATCAGATACAATATATGATGGGTGACTACTTTGTGGTTTGTACAAACCACAAGATCATAAAATATTATTTTACATAGTTTAACATCAAAATTAGACCCTAAATATTGGTAAAATTCATTCTATTATTTTCCCTTTAGATTTTATTTATTCATGGTAAGGGTAATGTATTATCTAATGTGTTGAGTCGTAATACATAGGAACCAGCTATTCATGATGCCAGTGATGAATGGAAATCGATGAACCTACTCTCTAAGCTACTTCAAGAGTTTCATGAGAGTCATTAGTGGGATTCCCTTGTGAACATATAAATTACCTATTTAATATTTGATATGGTGAATAGAAGTTATTTGTTAGATACTTAGGTTTTATTTCTTCAGGAGAGTATATCAGGTGAGGATCCACCTCTATATTGGTCTACTGATGTATAAAAAATTCTACAAAAAGATAGGCATATCTGTATTTTTATGTATATGATATAGGAACATAAAAATGATCTTAAAATATCTAAATGGATAATTTATCTATGAATATCTAAGATGTAACATTTTCTGTGTCACTAGTATTGGAGTCATGGGGTGAAATTTCAGATAGTATGTTTTATCACAAGGTGTTCCACCTATCAGTATGTGAAGGAATAGCACTAGTGGTTTCATGGAATTTTACAACCATTATTTGTCCGAAAATTGAAATGGGAAGATGTTTCTAAGGATTTTACTGTCGTATTATCGAGGACACGTTGAGGTAGTGACATCTTTTGTGTAATCATGGATGAAATTACTATAGTATCCCACTTCGTATCATGTATAATTTTTTGTAGGTGTTAAAGGAAATTTTTTTATCTAGTAGATCATAAAAATACATGTTGTCCCTCATAAAATAATTTTAGATAGGAACAATAATTTCAATTTGTGGTTTTGGAATGATTTTCAGAGAGATTTGTATTCAAATGCACTTCATAGAATAACTTTAAACCCTTATAATGATGTTCGTTCAGAATAGAGGATACTGGTGTTAGAGGACATGATTAAAACATTCATGCATGAGTTTCAAGGTTCATGGTGGGAGCATATCCCTCTTTCCAATTTCTCCTATAATAATATATTTCGTGAAATGATTTAGATGGCTATATATGAGTCTATATATGGTAGGACATCCTATTTTCCCCTATCATGGTTCTAGGTAAGAGATGCATTGCTACTAGTAGAAGTACCATTCATGGGACATTGGATTAGGTTCAGCTGATTAGAAACCATATTTCTACTTATCAGTATAGTTAGGAATCATTCTTTTATCACCATCAATGACATATAGAGTTATATGTAAGGTATCATGTCTTCAAGAAGATACCACCTAGGCATGGAAATAGACAGCTATGGAGGTAAGGAACGTTGAAACCTCTCTTTTTTGATCTATTTGAGATCATTGGAAGATTTAGTACATGTTTCATATCAGTTGTTATTACCTTAGAGTTAAAATTATATGATTGAACTATTCCGCATTTCAAAGCTTCACTATTATCATGCCAAACCGAATCATATTTAGATCCTAGGGTGGTTGAGAAAGATTTTGATGCTTCATTGGAGGAGTATCCCATACGTATTATTGAACATAGAAAAAAGGTATATGAGTCTGGTCTGTCCGTTTACTATTGGTTCTATGGATGTATAGCCATGTATATGTTGAGACCTAGGAGAAGGAGTTTGACGTATGTACTCAGTGTCTAGATTTGTTCTCAGATAGCATTTTGATGCCCATATAAGGCTAACTCGGGGGCGAGTTCCTTTATTGAGGGAATAATTTGAGAAAATGGTTTTTCTATGATGTGTCCATCTATTAAATTTCTATCTAATTATTCAACATGGATCTATTATGTATCCATAATGAGTTCACAAAAGTTTGTGGGTTTTTAAGGTCTTTTTAAAGAATGAAAACTCCTTCTAGTGGAAGAATGAACTCGGACACACTATTAGTATAAACTATGAGACCCATCCCAAATGGTGTCTCCAAAATGTGTGAGGATTTTTAGTGGGAAGTGTAGGGACATTGTCTTCCCTAAATATTCAGCAGGGTCCACACACCCAAGAAAAAGGTATATAGTTTTTAGCATATGAAAATGGCATGGTTTTCACATGATTTTACAAACAATATGGACAAATATCATATGTTCCATCTTAAGGTAGAGTCTATCACACAATTGGAACAAGGGTTGCCCAACCGTAGAAACCCAAAATTTTGGGTAAAATAAATGAAATTTACTGAAATTCGTATATGTTTAAGATATTTATTTCTTTCACTTTTCTAATGGATATGAGACCAATTCGTCAAAAATTTTAGATCAATCATCCATCAACCAAGTTACTTGAATTACATTAATTATCTGAAATTCGATATGATCTATGTTCATCTTGTTCGATGAGCTCTGATAAGATCATGTTTAATATTTCTACTTTTTTTTTGTTTTTATTTCTCTCGAGAGATTTATTTTGCTGTAGGATTATATAAGATTTTATAGGGAGTTGATCTGTTATTCAATTTCATTCTTATATAGTAATAAATAAGGTATGATAATGGATGGGGAGATTGATACATGAATATGCTAGGTGTTCTATGACTTTTACCTATAAGTCTATCCATTTATAAATTTATTTCATTGTGTGCATGATGGGGTCTCCTCGAATTGATCCTAAAATTAATATGACTTCATTATAAAATTTTTGATTTTATTATAGATCCCTAATTAAAATTTTAATTCATGTCACATGAGGTTATAACTATAGAATCCCACATTGTTTATTACATAACATTTCATTACATGGTACAAACCAAGGATCCTTTAATGTTTAGTTTCATTGAAAAATGTTACATAATACATGAATACATAGAAAATTCTTCTAAATTCACTTGAATGAAATATTCAAGGGTGCCTGATATGTTATGTTGACTACATATAATATCCTAGAGACTAACATCAATGTAAAGGGGTGATCATTAATCCCATTATGGAAATAAGAAAGATAGACATATGGAATGTGATCATTGGACATATCATAAAGAACATGAGGCATAAAAATAGGGAATGAACAAGAGAGGTATAATAATAATAACATTAATTACAACATGTAAATATCAATAATAAATTTAAATGATACATTCTTAAGAATATCAATAAGGTTTCTATCCAAGGAGTCATAAATCAAAATTACCATGGTTTTTCACAGAGTTATCATAAAAAATTTCATCGCAAGAGATTAAATTCATTACCCAAAGCATTGGATCACTATCAAGGATCAAACATAATATTTATAAATTAATTTAATCCACATAAATAATAATCTATAATTTCATTAATAACCCCAAGATAATAATGACCTAGTTTATTATCAAAATCCTAATTTATAAAAGGGCTTAATAGATAATCAGTATGTTATTTTTATCCTACGAAATGGGAATGTGTGTTTATTTTTTATTCATGTTAAAATAAAATAAATAATTTTTAAATATTGGTCAATATACATAAAAAATAATACTGGTTTTAGTATCCAAAAAAAATTCAATAGAAGAAGTGATAAATTATGAAAAGTAAATTCCACATCATGACGGGCATAAAATGTTATTATAGAGATGGGTAAATTGAGAGGGGAAAGGGTTTTAAACTGAAAAAAAAATTGGATGTAATGGTATGATATAAATGTTAATAAAAGCGAGTAATCAACACATTTTGATGACATAAATAAAAATGGGGTTATCAATTGAAGAGAAATGAAGGATAATTCCCTTACCATCAAGAGTTACTCCTAGATCTTGTGGAATGAAACCTTGGGAAATTTAGGACACCTTGGGGGGAATACATGCATGGAGAAACCACCAGAACATCATGTAGGACATATTTGGAGTGAATGGTAGTAGATAAATGAGTGGGTATTTATTGAAAAATTTGAGTAGGTTTTTAATAAATCGCAAATATAGATATTGGAAAAATTAGTTGTGGAAAATCAAAAAACACAATCTTACCCATAGGTTTTTCCTCATCGTTTTAGGAATTTTAGTCAAATTTCATTTAATTGTAACCCTACCGGACCAAAAATAAGTTTTTTTACTACTTCTGTCATTTAAACGAAATGTTTGATCAACGTAATGTTTTCAATGTTAATGGTTCCTTTTTAATATTTGGAAATCACATATAGTTTTAGGAAGTGATTAAATTATATTTATATAAGTAATATTAAAAAAATTACACATTTTAAGTTGTGGATTGTGGTTAATTAATTATTACATCATTTTTATAAAAATATGAATACATTGAACATAATTAAAACCCAAAATTTTATTTTAACAATTCATGGAAAAAATAATGTTCTTTAGAAAATACATAAAAAATTTACCCTAAACTAATTTTTTCCTGATGATTTGTAATATGATGTTTATTTTTACATAAAAACTCCAAATATAATAATTTTATCTTTTATATATAAATATAGTTATTCAAAAAAAAGATGTTTTTAGGCATATTCTAATTTATGACACTTAAAATAAAATTTCCTAGGCCATTATAAAATAATTTTACATTTTATATTTTGATTAGTGTGTTTTGAAATAATATATAATTAAAACAAATATTATTTATAAAAACTATTTTATTTATAGAAGATTAAATATTTTCATGAAAAATACAATTATGTTTTATTTTAATCTAAAAATAAAATTATCAAAACCATCTCAAATGGACATATATTTTATTAAAAAAATTAATAAGATGAATTTATAGAATAAAAACGTAATTTATATGAAGAAATTTAAACTTTCTGTAACATAGGTATAGACATGTATCCCCTTATTACACATGTATATGCCCAAAGTTTAATGTGTGTTGTGGTGGTAGTTTCATTAGGTGGCTCGGCTAACATCGAATGAGTGTTAATCTCCACCAATTTGAACTTATATAATATATGATTTCATTTAGGCATCACCTATTGAATCTATGATTGAGATTGGTCATGGGTGAACCCATGTGATAATACCTCCCTCCCAGGTTCCTTGAAATGGGCTTCAAATGGAATGAGTCTACTAGTTGAGGCCATAATTTCTTCTTCCTTCATCAATTATCCTTTTCCATTCCTACTTATGAACACTAGTTATAAAATAAAATTATCATCCAATGGAATAGTTTCCAATGGTTATATTAATAAATGATCATATTGAGAAATAGTCATATAGTGGTTGAATCCTAACTGTCACATTTTCCTTTATACCCTATAATCATCACTTCATTGTTTCACACATAAGACACCACAAATTTTTCCCTACGGTTATATTTTTATTTCATAAGATGTTTAAAGGTTTACTAATATTTTTTCTTTAATTATGTATTTTTAGTGGGGGTTATGATTCTTTTAGAATTTTGAAATCCATACATACTCCTTTACCTATTCTATTTTAATTTTTTTCCTAGTTATATTTTATGGAATGTTAATTGGTTTAATTGTCGACCAATGTAATTATCATTGTTAAGGAGATAAAAAACATGTATCTATTTATTTTTTAAGATATTGATATTAAATTAAATGTTTCCACCATTTATTCACGAAACAAATACAATTTAAAAACCTTTTTCATTAGAATAACCTAAACTCCTTCTACCCCATCTAGGGTGCTTCTTTATTTAGGCCTTGGTATCCCATGTTGGGTTTATCTGCAGTACAGTTCAAGTGACCTATTCAATATATTTTTATGGTATATGTTCCAAAATAATTAATGACCATTAAATTGATTAATGGAATGTATGTAATAGACCTAGTTTATCCTTTTATTATAAAGTTATTTTGACATTGGACACATATCCCTAAATTACATTGTCATCTTAAATGAAGGGAAACAGTACGAATCTAATAATTTCTATTATAATTGAATTTATTTTCTGTTTCATGTCAATATCCTACATTTTCATTTTTACAGAATGGTAAATGAATGAAACTATTAAATGAATAACATTCATGAATATTAAATGGGATTTGATTACATAAGATATTAATGGAATATGAATAATTTTTTTATTTCATATTTTCCTTTTTAACATAAGAGGAGTGTTAAGCCATGACCCACCCTTGGATTCTGAATGGAATTACTTGAGTAATCAGAGGGAGCCCTTCTGATTTAAGGAGATGGTTTCCAAGGGAGATATCCACATTAGATCATAGTCTTTATCTACTTGAGTATGATCGTAATGATTTTGTATGATCCCTTAAATAGATTTAAAAATATTAGGTGTCCTTGGATAAACACATTTGATCCGAATTTATATCTTCATATAGGTGGCACCATGGATTCACCACATCAGGCCTAGTCATTCATAGATCATGATTACCATGGATATGATCCTTGGACTATGTGAATTTTATTTTATTGTGGAATGGATTTGGAATTTCCCATTAGATTACACTCATACCCCATTATTTATAGACATCATGTGATATTTCTGTATGTTGGTTGACCCCTATGGTCACGGATTCCTTGTCCACACCGTGGATCCATGTTTTTCATTATTATGATCCATCCTAATGTTATTGAAACGTTTACATGATTTATCTATATAAATACAAAATTAATGAAATAATTAATTCAACTCATGTTCAGGGACCCTATCAACATTTCCCAATGTAGTTATCAGTTATTATTTTTGAAACTTTTTTCATTTATAAATAATTATAAACTGCTCAGTTTATATTCACATTGTGTATTTTATTGATGTCTTTGATGGTGCGTTATTGATATTTATCTACCACCCTATTTTTTCCATCGCTTGTAGTAGGGAAGATTATATGATCCCAGGTATGGACAAAGAGATGTATCCAACCATGTAAACCTAACTTCACTGATTTCATTAAGATAGATATTGGTTTTAGATGACCATGATAGTGTACGTGATTCATGGATAGTTTTTTGTCTTTATGTTAGTTTTTATAGAAAATACATTACAGTTTTCCTAGTTCCATTATTACCTATTTTCCAATTTTGTAGATATTTGGGATTACATCATCATATTTTCTATATGAAACTATTTAGATTCTCAATTTATTATTATTGATTTCCTATTTTTCACACCTCTGCTGCCAGTCATATTTATTCATCATTAAGAATCAATTAATTTTATCCATCTACTATATTGTATTATATATACAGTTCTCCACTATGTCATGATGACATATCCTCCACATGGAGACACCCTAGCAACTTGTTTCTAATCGGTAACCTCTGGGTTATAGGGAGGTGTGCTTGAGACCATGAGGTCCACCTGCATTGGGCGCCTTTGTGTGGCACCTGGTTCAGGATTTTACACATGAGGATTCCAAAAGATGACATGGAATACAATGGACATATAAAATATCGGCGATCATGGTGTAAAATTTCATGTTTTTTAAGTACCACCAACATGACCACACTGTGTTGGAATTATTATTATTCCTAGAGTTTTCCTATTAGAAAGAGGGTGTATAAATTTAATATTAGTTGGGTATGGAACCAAGAATAAGGCATTGGGATTCTCCAAATGGACCATGACTAGAATAGACTTCGCATAAAGTAGTGGATGTTGTTGTGGGTCTGAAATGGACGTTTATTTTTCTCTATGACATTGACTGTCATCATGGAGGTCCTCCAGGGGACGGTGATATTGAATCTACAATAACATAGTATAATAAAGGGTTAAATGACTAAATGATATTACTCATGTAAAAAAGGTACACCTACCTATTATGGAGCATATGTGATTATAAATCCACAGTTAAGGGTGATTGGCTTGGAGTAGTGATTAGGATGGGTGACCTTCTGGGATGTTTATCGGGGTGTGTGTGATTGATGAAAAAGAAAACTTGAAAGGACATGTTTTGGCCCATGGGGATAGTCATTAGTCTGATGAACCTTTTGGGCACATGAGTGGGACCCAGGTTTGGGACCACATGTCTTTGGGGAAACTTCTGGTACATGGAGGGTTGGGACCCAACGACCATGTTAAAGGTGGGGTGGTCTTGGTGTCACTGGGAGATAGTTGTTACCTTTGGTATCAGAGGATGAACACAACCTCAAGTGCGGTGCACTGCCTGGGTTGAGATTTAGGGCCCAAAATGAGGATGATGTTCTCTAGGGGGGGGGATGATTGTAACACCCAAAATGGTGAAGAGTTAAGTGACAATATGATATGACTCATGTCAACAAGGTGATCCTTCCTTTTAAAGAGCATGTCTGATTACAACTCCAAAGTTAGGTTTTCTTGGAATAGAGTAGTGATCAGGATAGGTGACCTTCTTGGATGTTTTTCAGGGTGAGTATGAGTGAGGACTAAGAAAACTGGAAATGACGTATGTTGTCTTATAGAGATATTAATTAGTCATATGACCCGTTCGGGCATGTGGGTGGGACCTAGGGTGTGGACCACATGTCTAAGGGGAAACTGGTGGTAACAAGAAGGCCAAGACCTGACAACCATGTTATGACATCGTGTATGTGCTATCATTATGGCCTAGTTCTTACTGAATCCACCCCATTCATGGTTGGAATCTCTAAATAATGGTCATGGATGTTCAATTTTTTTAAATGATTGCATTGGAGGCACAATCATCAATGGGAATTATGCACATTGATGAGATAATTTATGATATTTGAGGGAGGGTTATCAATGTATCATTGACTCCCTCTATGGTTGATTATTGTATTTTCGTCCCATATATTTAACTATTCAAGATTGGATAGATCCAACAACACCTATTTGGAATTTGGGGCCATCATTACCAAAAGAACCTATTTATATTGTAATAAATAATTTAACTAGGCTATTTTAATAGATTAATGGATTCCTATATGATCTAATAAAGAATTCATTTATCTTTAATGGCATAGGATCATGATCTACTTATAATCATCTCATACCTCTTGATCATATCTAGATCCATTGGTGGTAGTTGTTCTTTATAGGTATGTTTTATATGTTTATATTCTCCATCAATTTATTTTTCATGGATATCAATTCTAGTGCGTCTCTCATGGGTTGAATTGATATTTTTTATAAGGATTTATATTTTTGGTCTTAATCCAGTAAGAAATACATGGTGTTAGGAATTGATACTCTTATGGAAGAAATTCATTACCATTTTATAAGATATATATAAATTTATTTTCATGTATTTTCAGATGGGGGTGTCTATGGACCATAAGATCTTTTATTAACATGATTCACATGTGGGTGTAGGTGTGTAAATCATGAGACAAATTCTTGATGTGATAGGCATATAGTTGTGGTTTTAGTTTTTTGATACATACTCAATATCAAATGATTATTACTTGATATATTATGGTATATTTCATGATGAATATATTCATTCTATATGGAAAGTTTCAGGGTACCATTTTTGTCTATATGGACTAGTTGTCCCCTTATAGTGGTAGTGTGGTTGCTATGATTTGACAATTTTAGTTTTACCTTCAAAGGTAAATTTTTATGAAGTGACTTTACCAAGAATCATATATATTTCTGACATGTGTTAATATGGACATAAAAATAGCCTGATATTAGGTCTCCATGATTTTTTTTAAATCTTCCCAGAGCAATTTTTTTTGAAATGTGGACATCATAAAATTCCCTTAAATGATGGAATGGATTCATTCCATAAAGGTCAGACAGGAATATTAAATCTCTATCAATGTCTATCAAGAAAATTAGTGGATTATTTTTCATTATCATAGTCATATAATTATTAACACTAATCATCCTTCCATTTTTGTGTTGATATACGTATATTTAGGGTTATAGATAGCTTTATTGGTGCCAACTTACATGACAATTGATTGTCTTTTTATTCATTTACATTATTAAAATAATTTTAAATTCTATATATTTATTGAGTTATATTAATGATTTATTAGTTTTTTCCAAATAGGTTTATACTCACAGCTTTCATCAATATCTTGGTGAAAATACAGACAATATAGTTATGTATCTAGTGAAAGAAAATAGCCATATGTTTGGGAGATGAAAAAGTGGACTTATGGTGATGAATGAGATTTAAGATGGACATTAAACTATTTTTATTATGTTACTTCATTTTTAGGTTCTTTATACATTTCATTGATACACCATATAGGGAATCAAATTTTTATATTTTTATTGACTCTGTGCTATTTGATAATGTATGACATAGTTCTTTATTTTTCTCTGTGTTTTTATATTTCTATTTACATATGTATAAATATGTTCTTAATGTATAGATATCATTACAATGTTTATAGTCTCCACAAGACACCATTCATGATCTAATAACTAGTCAAAATCATATTTCATATAGTTTGGGGTGCTTGAGGATATGTGACACCCAAGGCTGGATTGATGATTTGGGTTGGGGTGTTAAGAAGCTGAACCAAAGGGGGTTTTATATTATTCCATTCATGGTTGGGTTTTGGGAATGGTAAATTAGAGGTATGTTTGTTTGAAATCAAATATTATGGTCACATATTTTGAGTGTTTACTCATATGTAATGGACCTCCATGTTTCTATTGATTAGATTTCAATTATCACCTATTTTTATACAATATTAAAAATAATGTATGTATTATTTGTCTTTTTTTGAAGATAATAGAGATCAGGTAAATTAATCAATCATCAATATAAATATAGATTCCCATGTCGTATTCCTATTTTATTTTCAAACAAATTATTTTGTACTATTATTTATTATTAGAAATCTATGTTTTGTTATTAAATGATATATCCCTGTAATCATATAAAATATTTGAAACTAAACACACTATGTTTATATAGATATGAATAGGAAAAATTATTTAATTAAGAATACCTATCTTAGTCCTTATGTAGTGGAATTTGGATTATTCCTCATAGATGTCGGTAGCCTCTTAGGAAGAATCACCCCATAGTGATCATTTTAGAGATCATGTAAACTACGTGATTAGTGATCATAAAAATATATATTAGGTTTTTATAAGAAATAATTATTATTTTTTTAATTTCATCTCATAGTTGTATTTTAGGACCACTGATAGAAGTGTTTTAGGATTCCACCATAATAGAAAATGGCCCTGAAGCACTCTCATATGTGAAGGAAAATTGAACTCAGCATTCCACAATGATTAATCTAGCGGTACCAGTAGTAGAATAAATTCATATTGGATTCTTACAGACTGACAATATTCATGTAAGAGGATATCAATCGAAAATTATCGATTATGGTATGGATTTCTTGTTCTGGCATCCTCTATCCTTCCAAATAACATGGGGACCCATCATTTTGAGGATTATAAAAACATCATCGATGGAATATTTTAACTCATGGAGACACCTGAAGAATGATGGGTGAAATTGGTAGATTATATGATTTAGTAAATATCTTGGTGATGGTGGAAAATTATTAACTATTCACAGAGGAGTGGGGGTATTACAGAGAAGAAATTCAAAAACCACTTCGCCAATGATATTTTTTGGATAAGATAAATATGGAATGTGGATAGTATTTTTGGTGGCTTTATCAAGGAAAAATGTTAGTGGATAATTATTCGACTCATTTTACCGAGTTTATAACATTTAATAAACTTTTATCTCATAATTTTTTGTATAATGGCTGAATGTTTGAGATTGGCCATTGACTAGAATTGAGATATGAGGATATTAAATTTGACCTAATGACATATCCAATTGTTCATTCGAATTAAAATACTATTGAGAAGAAACAATAGTATAATAAATAAAATGGTTTTCATCCTAACATTACTTCACTAACAAGATAGATTCTATATGAATTTTTTAGTTACCATTTTTGTAATATGAAGATGAAAATTGAGGTGTTTCATCCTGGTGACATCAGGATTCCCAAGTAGAGGTGAAGTTCTATAACAACCCAAAAACTAGTAAACTAGAGTCGGTGTCTTCTATTTCTCATTAGAATAAGATACATGTGATCAAATCACTATGGATCAATCATTATAGTTATCATAAATCACCAGATGCATATATAATTCATATTCGATAAAGGAAATAAAATATATAATATAGTAAAAATAAATATTATTCATCCTTAAAATCATTCAAATATTAATTCTTCATTAGATGGGAAAACGAAAAAAATTACATGTCAACTCAATTTCCAAGTAAGTGTTTTATACAGTATAATATATCATATGAAAATAAGGAGTAATCAATATGTCAATGTATATAATAGAAAACACCTTACATTTAATAAAAAATGTCTCCATGAAATGATTCCATATATAATATTAATAAAATAATATCAATGAAAATAATGATTTATTTCTCAATGAAGGAAATAAAAATTTCTTTATATCATGATCTCAAAAATATTGATATAATTTTGATCATGTCCTTATACCATGATAATTAATTTTATGGATAGGTATACAAAAAACCCATTTAATATGGCTAATTAACTGATTAGTGTCATGAGACATGTCAATTCATCGATATTAAAACAAACTGGACCCTTAATTTACATTAAAAACAAGATTTATTAAAAAATATTACACATAATTCCACCCTGCTGATTGATAAATATGGGGTATATATGAAACATGTAAACTAATTAAAAACATAAAATATTTAAAAGAACAACATTATTGAAAACATCTTCAACATTCTTTCACATAAAACTGAAAGGAATAACTTAAAGATATACATAAGAATGGGGTGAGATATGAATCCAAGTATTGGAATAAAAATGGAATGAGGTAATACATGTCCGATAATATGAATATAAAAGGGGGATAAGAGGATTGAGAATCTTGAACATGATTAATTAGACATGATATTACATGATAAAAGAAGGGAAACACAAAAAATATGGAAAAATAATAATAAAAATCATCATAAAAACATGTCAAGGACAAATGGCATGAATATTGATAGAATAAGTACCTTAAAAGAATCATTTTCTCTCCCTATCTGAAAATAATGTCTAATGAGACTAAACATTACCCAAATCATTGAAGTGGTATATAATACTATTCTCACCTGTCACATTCATTTCATTATCATGCATATGTGTTCCACATATATCATTCAACATGGTGTAATTCATCATCATATTTTATTCCATGATCATGGAAGGTGGAATTACTACATATATGTACCATGTCAAAAAATTATAATTATTAATTTTGAATTCCCTTAATAGAAAATGGATATGGTATTCACTACACAAATTTTTTTCATGGAATATCATAGTGGAATATCGTCCACATTACATCATCACTTATAAATTTATAAATTGATTTGATGAGATAGAAATGGTTCTATAATAATTTTGACATTAAATAGAAAGAAATTGGTACATTTAAAGACATATAAAAAAATTATTAATTATGAATAAAATGTCAAAATATAAAAAAGAAACATTAATAAGTAATAGAAATAAATGATCCATTATTGAAGTGTGTGGCACTAACTATTTTGGATGTGCTTCTTGATGGGTTCATGGCACCTTGGGATGAAACTATAGATGTGATGGAAAATTATGGACATTATCCTAGGACTTTTAGAAAATTATTGGGATCATGGGTTTGTTTATATATGAAAAGAGAGGGGGTTTATTTAATTTTTCTTGAAATAAGGTTGTATACACATTATAATAAAAACCCAATACCAAAAATAACCACATAGATTTAAAAATGATTTAATCCAAATGGTTGTGTTTTTTTTGTATTTTATAATACCAATGGAGGAACATAATAAAATAATAACCTTGACTATTTTGAGGTGGTCCATACTATTAAATAAATTAGTTCAGAACATTGAAATATGTTAATTATATTAGATGATTCATAATGGCCTTATAAATTTAATCAAATAATCATAAAATATAATTATTTTAAAGGGAAATATATATTTTTCAATTTATACGCTTTATAGTATTAATTGACACTTTTTGAGTTATTATGATGTCATAATACACACTGTATATTTATATGGTATTTAATATTAACCCGAAAATTCCATTTTCTTAAAAAATTATGAATATATCACCGATTGGTAATTTCACTACTATAATTAAAAAATTAATATTCTTTTTTTCGAAATAATGTTTAATTGTTTTTATTTTCTCTTTAAATATAAGGATCGACATTTATTGAGAGATACTGGGTATTGGAATTAATAATATTCCACCCCTTATAAAAATTGCATTTGATTTCATAAAAATATATTGTAAATTATATATGATAAAAATTATTTATTATTATTATTTTATCAAAATATTTTTTATTATAAAATTCCATTTATTCATTAAAATATGTTCATTAATTTAATTTGACCATTAGCTAAAAATACAGAATACTTTTCTTTAATAAAAGTAAGAATAATTTATAATGTATTGACATTATGATGAAAATAAATTCATTATTATTTAAAAAATAATTTACATACACTTATATATACGATATTGATAAATATCCATTTAATTCACAAAAAACCATTAGGGTGAGGTATATGATGGTGAGTCTTTAATCAGGTGGTTTAATAAACATGATTTGGTTCCTGATCTTGAGGACCCTGAATTTCTCCCGTAAACAGTTTCACTCATGATTAAGTTATTGGATATCATCATGGGATTGGTCAAGATAAAATACCAATAATTTTATATCCCTTTTATTCTATGATAAATGAGATTTATATTTTATGATCCAACTGGTAAAGGGAATCACTTACTTTTTCTGTGTTAATTCGATTTTTTGAAACCAAATATTTATAATAATAATAGGATCACAGTTCAACAACTATATTATCAAAGTTAATGAAACATAATATTATATTAAATATAATTGGATATAATCAATTATGTTCACTTTTAACAAAACCATATTACAATATAATACTTTTAATAAATTAGAAAGGTGAATTTTATTTACAAATGTTTGGGTCATTACAATCCTCCGCCTATCTAAAATTTATTCACAAATGTTTTATTCTATTACACTATAATATATTAGGGTAACCCTGTTTTATCTCGTCCTGTGGTTCTCACATAGCTTCCTCATTATTTTGGATTCTCCATTGCATTTTAAAAAGATTAATTGTCTTATTTTATAGAAAATTTATCTATGATATACGGTTTTCGCAGGATTCTCTTCATTGGAATGATCGTCCTCTAGTTTTACCACCTCTAGATTGAGTATATGTGCAGATTTTGGTATTTACATTCTCCTCATGGATACATGGAATACATTATTTACATGAGATCTGTTAGGTAGGAGTTCTATTCAATAGTCCTCCATTCTGATGCGATAGAGGATCTCAATGGGGTTGATGTATTTTGGGAAAATCATTCCCTTCATCCCAAATCTCATTACTTTATTCCATGGAGATATGTGGAGGAATACCATGTCTACAACCTCAAACCCTAGGTCTCATAGATAATTGTTAGCATAACTCTTTTTCAACATTGAGCATCAATGATGTGTCGTTGAATGGTTCAAACCATTTCTACCATTTCTTTGACCATTAATGGACCAAACGGTTTTTCCCCAACATCATCCAAACATGAAAGTGTACTTCACGTCTTCCCATAAATGGATTCAGTGGAATCCATTTGGATTGTTGATTGTAATCTATTATTTTATGATAACATTACCATAGGATAACGTTGGTCCCATCCTCGTTTGAAGTCGGTGAAGTATGCTATCAAAATTTCCTCATCTGTTAGCATAGTTTACTCGGATAGACCATAAGATTGAGGCTGATAAGTCTTCTTGATGTTCAAAAAATTAATTATCTCATCAGTAATTCTCTTCATGAATTTTTAGGTAAATCTTGGTTCCCGATCGAATAAAATATATAGTGGTGTAATAGGGAACCTCGTCGATTCTCTGATGTATATCTATGCAATTTGATCTGGTGACAAGTTCTATTGAGTTGAGATAAAGTGTTCTATTGTCGTAGGAAAATCCATAACTCCCCATATAACATTGATACCAATAGATGAATATGGATGTCCAGTGAACATGTCCATGGTGATGTTTTCCCATTGCCATGTAGGTATGGGTAATGGATTCATCATCCCCTTGGATTTCTGCCTTTCCACCTCAACAAGCTAGCAGAACGGATATCTTGATGTATTCTACGACCACCATCCTTCTATTTTTTTCAAAAATAGTTCTCTTAGATAACTTGATACATATTTTTTCATTATGGATAGATGGATAAGGTTAAGTAATGTGAATCATCCAAGTACTCCTTTAACATGGGATATGATGGTATATATATCTTGAACCAAATCTCACAACTCCCTCTTCATTAAAAATGATCCTCGAGGATTTACCTTTTATTATAGTTTCCACTTTCTTATAAATTTCCTCCCACGTCTCTTTGAGCATCCACTAACCTATCCATAGGGGATGGTTGAGAAACACTTTTTTTGAATGATTGACGATGTTCGTTACTTTAGGATTCACATTTTTATCCATATAAAATCCGTGAATATTGAATCCTTTTTAGTTCTCATAATTGATAAAATATTTAGATTATTTATACTTAGATCATTTTATAAAATATTCTCTTTCCTAAGATGTTAGTAAATTTAGAAATCATAGTCCTTGATTTGCTCTAACCATCCTCATTAGCATATATTCATCTTTCTCTAGGGGAATATATACCTGAGAATTATTAATTAATATATATTTCACACATCTCCCCAAATAGATAATTCCACCGTATTTTCATAGTAATGATTAATATAACGAACATAAGATCATAAATTGGGTTCCTCTATTCATGAACAAACAAATTCATTGATGCATAGCCTATCACTTTATCATTTTGGATTAATACAAAATGTCACGAATCGAATCGGGTCACCATCAAAACTTACACCATACCCATCCTATGACATGGATAAATGGGATTTACCTATCCCCATGGGCTATCACAAGTAACTGGGTATCATTGATTTTTGTTTTGGAACTATTTACCAAGTATGGATACATAAAACATAAAAAGCAATCGATAATCTGAATCTACAAATTCATGTGAGACACGATTTAAAAAAAATACATAACAAAATAAATACGTTTAAAAATAAAACAAGAGGTCCAAAAACACATAAAATTATCAGAAAAACATCCCCATGGACTCCACATGACAAGGGGACATCACCAACAAGCCATCTCCACAACATCACATCATGGAAGGGAGCTCACAACCTAAACCGTCATCAGCCAAGGCCTTTCCATTATCGTTGTCAAACATGATCATGTATAATTACACCCAAGTTGTGTAAGTTGGTTGTGATCCTTAGAATAATATGATACCACCATGATATTCTTATGTGAAAACAATACAAGAGAAAAATCATGCAATTTTTTATAAGCAGAAGGGGGTGGAAATAATTTCTAAATAATGAATCTTTTAAATGTAATCAGTTTTAAAAGGGAATCATACATGAGTGATCACATTTAAGTAAAACAAGTAAATATTGTATTTTCTAGAAAAAACCACCATATGAAAAAGATAATTATAAGATTCAATGAGCATTAATCTCAGGAACAACCCTATGCACTAGATAGTCTTGGTCCCGATGCAACTCGTACCTCGGTGAAAAGTAACAAAAAAAAAATATTCATGTGCATGAACCACTATTATGTAACATACACTTAACCTACTAGTCCCCAAAAATCATAAATATAGTATTGTTAGTATTTTAGTTAATAGGGTTTCTTCTGTGAAATAGGGATAAAACTGCTCCAGATCACTATCATACAAGTACATATCCACCCTCCTAGATACTCAGGTTTTCCACTTTGTGCTCAAAAAACGATCAAATAATTCAAAAATCCATTATCACATAAAAAAAATTAGTCTTGGTCATAAAAAACTCAAAAAAGTAGCTACACATTCTTTTCACAACATACACCACCCAATCAAACCTTTAGGATTTCAATAAAATAACACCACAAAATTTAATAGTGTTTTGCACAAAAAATCCATTAAAACCCCCACTTTGAAGACTATGTGAATACCAATATTTACCAAACCATTATTTTCGTAACGCAAACCATTTCCAAAAACCTATTACACGAGTTATAAAACAACCCCAATTGGATGTACATAAAATAGACATGTAAAACACCCAATTTAACACAAAATTGGTATCAAAAATCATTTTCTTAACAAACATCACGAAAACCAGATTTCAAAGAAAGGATAATGAAGGAGATGTGAGGTAAAAATTGAAATTAAGAAAATATAACTCATATATCATTGATTACCCTTGTAATCACCTACAATAGGTATCAAAACCGATGAATCATTGTGTGAAAATCCAACTGCACCACCACCACACCACAATGGATGTAGATCAAGACTAAAACCATAATAATTGACCAAGAAACCCAGGATTAACCCCTAGGGTTAAAACCCTAATTTAATAACCTAAGAAACATAAATAATAAGGGAATAGACCCCATGAAAAAGGGAAGGAAGTTAAGAAATTTGAAAGAAGAAGGAAGGAGGCCCACATACTTGAGGGATCTTGAAGAAATCTCCACAATACACTGGTATCTGACTTTCAAAACATCAAAAAATTAAATTGACATTATAATAAGGCTGATAAGGTCAATTGAGAACTGAAATGGGGGAAAATAGTAAAAATTGAAGGATTTAGGAAGGAAAAAAGTTAACTTTTCAAATCTAGATGATTCGAGATAGCCTATGATGTTCCGCACTAATTCGAGATGTGTATGAGTTCCAAAGAGGGAGAAAAGAGAACGGGGGAAATCATGGGTTTGGTGGTCTCGAGTGAGACTTTCAATCCACAAAAAATCATAAAAATTGAATAAAATATTAAATAAACAGTTTTAAAAAAAACTAGAAATGGCTTTTCGGGTTGGACCTATTCCTTAATTAAAAACTCAAATCCACCATGATAATGGATTCTTAATGGTTAAAAATTGACATTGTGGTGTTAGTAGATCATGGGTTGTCTTATTGGAAATGTAATTAATGAAAAATGTTGAAAAATGAAAGATATATAAAAGAAAAAAAATTGTTTATAAATATGGAAATGGGCTCACGGTTTGGCTCAAATCATGAAAACTCACCATTTCCTCCAAAATTTCTTAGGAAACCCCAAAAAAAGAAATAATAGATATTAAAATAAATTTACCTTCAAAATATGTCATGATTGTGATTATTCTCCACACCATGAATGACTTTCCGCCGAAGAAATTCAACCTGAAGCTTGATCGTTAAAAAGAATGGGTACTCCTCCTCAACCCACAAAATCCACTCCCAAGTCTCATGTGTATAATTCCCATTCTACCAAAGAACCCGAAACAATGTCATAAAATTTCCCTAAATCACATTCTCATGGAATACCACTATTCAGACAAGCTGCTCAAAATAAGATAAATCGCGCGATATATCCAACTCCTCTAAATTCAGTACATGGGATTGATCCGAGTTGTATTTATTCAACTAGGAGACATAGAAGACTTCATGGATGGATGTAAACTATGAAGGAAAGGCCAACCTACATTCCCCCTTTCTAATACGGTCGGTGATCACAAAAGCTCTGACATACCACTACGTCAGCCTACCTTGCCTTCCCAATCCACGAAGGCCAAGACAAGGGGCCACTTTCAAGAATACCATGTCACCCATATCAAACTATAGGTCTTGAAACCTATGGTTAGAATATGATTTGGGGTGACTCTAAGCTGTCATTATGCGCTTCCCGGTCAAGTAGACCATCTCAGACATATCAAACAATAGACTCCACCCCAGTAGTGAGGTCTCACCGACCTCATCCAAAAACAAGGGGGGCCGACAAGGCCGACCATTGAGTGGATCAAAAGGATCCATTAGATTTGAGGATTTGTAACTATTATTATAATAAAACTCATCCAATCCCAAATATCTATCCCAGGAACCTCCAATGTGCAACCCACATGCACTGAGGATGTCCTCCATAATCTTAGTCACCCGCTCTGTCTGACCATCCGTTTGAGGATGGTATGATGCTCTAATCATAATTTGAGACCCCAAGGCCATCTAAACTCCCTCCCAAATCCGAGAAGTGAAAAATGGGTCTCTATCTAAGAAAACTGAAATGGAACACCATGGAGACTTACTGATTCATGAAGGTACAAATGGCCCAACTCATTCACTTTATTTGTACCTCTGATCGCAATTAAGTTGCCTGATTTGGTCAGATGATCAATTACCACGCAAATGGAATTATTACCCCAAGGAGTATGAGGAATGAAAACAATGAATTACATGGAATCCTCACCCCAATTACAGGTCGTAATGTGTAATGGATGGAGAAAACTGGAGGGCCTTTTATGCTCTGCTTTCACCAGCTAGCATGTATAGCATCTGGACAAGAATTATGCGATGTCTCGCCTCATACCAGGCCACCAGAATTTCCAACAGACATCATAATACATCTTGGTGGAACCTGGATGGATATCCCATTGAGACTGGTGCCTATACTACACCACTTCCTTCCAAAGAGATAACGGTACTACTGAATGGACCTTGAATCACAAGATTCCCTTGGGAGATGATGAACAATCTGAATACGTATCCCCACCATGAAGAAACTACATTAACCACTGACAAAGCTCATCACTAGGATATTCCCACAAAATTATCGACACCCGATAAGGATTCAACTGCTAGATCTCCAAGAAGGCACCCCCATTTTCCTCCTTGGTCTTCACATTCATCTAATATAATAGTTACATCATAGTCAAATTATCATTAGATTTCATCAAAGCATGCACTAGGACTCTTCTTCTTAAGGCATCGGCCAAAATGTTACCCATGCCTGGGGTATAGACAATTTCAACGTCTAAGCCCAACAAGTACTCAATATAATGACGCTGCCTAATGATGAGGTCCTCCGAAGAGAAGATATAGGACATATTTTTGTGATCAGAGTAGAACACAAACTTCTTCCCAATGAGGTAGTGATTCTATGTTTTCAAAGTGTGCATCACATATGGTAAATCCATGTCATGTGTTAGGTTTTTTTTGTGTTTGGTGTTGGCGAGAGCCATATGCCACCATGTGATCATCCCGCATAAGGACGCACCCAATACCCATACCTGAAGCCTCATAATACACCACATACCCATTTCCATCATTTATAAAAATAAGAATAGGGGAGTTAGTCAACTACCCCATCATCTCCCTCAATGATTCCTGGCATTCTGGGCCCCCATACATTCCTCACCCCTTTCCGGATGAGCGCGGTCATTGTTGAAGCATGATGAGAGAACTCTTGAGCAAACCACCTGTAATAACCATCTAGGCTGAAGAAACTCCTATTATCGAATATGTTCATTGGATTATCCCATTACATAACCACACTGATCATCTATGGGTCCACTAAAACCCTCTGCTCTGAGATCACAAGCCCCAGAAATTTCACCTCCTTGATCCATAAAGTTCATTTGGACAACTCTACAAAAAGGTGATACTCTCCCAATGTTCTGAGAACGATCTTTAAATGATGCTCATGGTCCTACTCAGATCTTAAATAAAGTAGGATATCATCAAAAAATACAACGACAAAAGAATCAAGATATTGGGGGAACACCATTTTCCTGAGTGCCATAAAGTCCTTTGTAGCATTGTTCAATCTGATGGCCATGACCAAGTACTCGAAGTGGCCATACCTTCTACGGAAGGTTGTCGTTGGGATATCTACCCCTTTCACCCTGAGTTGATGATTGCCTGAACGCAAGTGGTTTTTAGAATACACATTTCTACCTTCAACAGATAGAACAAGTCATCTATTTGTGGAAAATGATATGTGTTCTTGATTGTTTCCTTATTCATATTCCAGTAGTAAATGCACAACTTGAAGGATGCATCAACCATTTTCACAAACAACACATGAGCATCCCAATTAGAGTCTCTTTGGAGAATGAATAATTTGGATTTTATGTTTTCTAGCTATATCTTTAATTTCATCATATCATAGGGGGAAATGAAATATGGGGGAAAGGATATCAATTGTGTTCTTTGTTCCAGATCATTTGAGAACTCCACATCCTGCTCTAGGGGAAAATCTATAAAATCATCCGGAAATACATCCCAAAACATGTCAAATACATGGGATAGTCCACATTCTAGAGCTTGACCATTATACCCTATCATGAGTGATCATAACTGGAAAACAATACCTCGCAACTCTAGGAGTGGATGCCCCACATGAATCGACCGAGGATCCCATTCCCCACAAAAATCCGGAAGACTCCCATCTGGTTTAGTTAAACTGACTCACCACTTATATAAATCAATGTGTGACTAGAAGTGTAATATTCATTCCATTCCATGTATTGTCTCAAATATATCCATATATATGACTAATATTTCCCCCTCCATCTCATCCCCTGACCCGGAAAGCACACAAGAAGGGCACCTAAGACCCTTTTCCTTATTCTTTTCCAGGGGCGTTACCACCTCCATCGAAAAAGACAACAACTCGGTTGGGAAATTTAGTGTGTCCAAAAAATAGGAAGAAATTAATGAAAATGAGGAACTAGTATCAAAATGATCCATAGATATAGATGATTCAATCAAAACGGTACCTTGAACTGTTGATGATCCCAGCTATGATCCTACTGGAGCCTGATCAACCACATGTGGATGTCTTGTATCTTCCTATAATGACTGCTAGAATGTGGTTGTTACATAAACTAGATATTAAAATAATATGACTCAAACTTACAACCACTACCACCAAATCAAGATCCTAACTTCCTTGACCGTTCAGACTGAGCTGTCACTCCTCTTGAAGCCACTAATCCTGCCTCACTCTGAACTGGACGTGCCACCCTACAAAAGCACTACACCTGACCCATACTCCACATTGATAACAGGAATTTGGAGATACTGGGAATTATTTTCGTATGTGACCCGGCCTCCCACAGTGGTGGAAAATGACCAATATCACTTAGAATCCATAGAAGAAAACTAAATAGAAGAGTGTCATGCACTACCACCTCCCTTCTTCCAGTGCTCCTCCCACATCCTTTTCTTCTCTGAAGAGAATCCACTACCCACTATTGATACTGTTCTGGAGAAACCAGCCCTACCATTTCATTCAATCTCCACCATACATTCCTGGTAAACCACCCCTTTATAGGCCCTCATCTTAAATAAGAAAACCTGGAAGTATATCTACGCTTGTAAGCCTTTCTCTAACCTCTAGGCCTTTGCTTTACCATTAGAGATTATTTCAGGAGCATACCAGAATAGCTTATCAAGACGGTTGACATTCTCCATCACAGACTGATTTCCCTATACAAGATCTGTCAATTCTCAGGATGTAGTATATGCCAAAACATCATGGTAGTACTATTCACTGAAGATGACCTTGAAATCTCCCTAGTGCATCTGCTCGATATTTCCAATTTGAAGTTCTGATTCCCACTACCTACAACTGAGACCCCCAACAGAAAATATGGACACATCACCCTAAGCTCCTCGTTTGTATCCAAGAACTAAATCATGTACTCGATCTTTTCGAGCCATTCCACTGCTTCCTGGGGTTCTATACTACCTTGGAATGTGGAAGGATTTATTTTTATGAAGCAATGGGACTTTTCCTTACTAAGACCAGTCACATATTCTCTTACATGAGAAATAATAGGATTTTTTCCATGTCCTAGATCATGGACTGCCCAAACCACATTTTTTACTAACCTATGATCAAGCGGTGATGGAGAACTCTCTCTAGCATCCTTCTATGGGGGCATGGAAGCATTATAGGGAGGTATTTTTCTACAAAAAGGAAACAATAAAAAGAGAAAAAATAAGTTCAATAATTATGAAACTTTCATCACTGACATCATATATAAATAATCCAAACACACTAAAATGATAAAAGAAACAACTACCCCATCCCACCCAATGTCCATGTGTAGTCTGCAGCCCACATGTCTCACCTGGAAGTGAAATGAAATAAACAATTGAAATGTCCCATGGTGACGTGAGTTCTTCCAAGATAGGTGAAGTCCAAGAACCCTACTCTTGAAAAAACCTTCGATTCCCAATAGTCATATATCATTTCTAGCATGACTCATCCAAAAATAATAATATAACCCAAAGACATTAACCTCCTCCAATACCATTTTTGTCACGAACCAAATAATGTATACCTAAAAATCGGCACCACACCCAGCCCATGCCAAGTCCTGAAGGGAATTACCTACTCCAATAGGCTGGAACATGTTCATGGGTATCATAGGTTTTGGTTAAAGAAATATTTACCCTAGTATGGACACATAAAACATAAAAAACAACTGATAAAATGAATCTAAAAATTCATGCCAAACAGAATTTAAACAATATCCAGAACAGAATACACAGGTTTAAAAATAATATAATAGTTCCAAATACACATAAAATTTGCTTCAAAATATCCCCTTAGACTCCACATGACAATGGGACATCACCCAGAAGCCGTCTCCACAACACTACACCATGGAAGGGTGATAACAACCTGAACCACCATCACCCAAGGCTTTCCATTAACTATGTCAAACATGATCAATTATACTTACACCCAAGGGGTGTAAGTACGGTTTGATCCTAATCCCAATAAGATACCACCATGACAATCCATGGAGTAAACAATACAAGATATAAAGCATGTATGTTTTGATATGAAGAACGTGGTGGAAATAATTTTTGAAGAATGTAAATTTTAAATCTAAATAGTTCTCAAAGGGAATTTTCCATGAGTGATAAAATTTAAGTAAAACATGTAAGATATTTTATTTTCTAAAAAAAACACCATATTACAAATATAATTACAAAAGTTTTAATGAGAACTAATCTCATGAACACCCCTAGGCTCTAGTTATTCTCAGGCCACATTTTCCTCGTACCTTAGTGTAATGTTTTAGTAGAAAAAATCAATTCTCATTAACAAGACACTAGTAGGGAACATAACAATAACCTAGTGGGTCCCAAACATCATAAATATAGTTTTTTAGTGTTTTTATTATCCATTTTTCTCAATGAAACAGGGATAAACCCACTCCAGATCACTAGCGTACTAGTACATATTTTCCCTCTTAGATACCCAGGATTCCCCCTTTGTGATCAAACCACATTCACACGATACCAAACACCATTATCACATAAACACATCTGTTTTGGTCATTGTAAACTAAAAATATTAACTACAAATTCTTTATACAACTTACACCACCCAATAAAACCTTTTGGATTTCAATAAAATAACATCAAAAAATTTAACATTGTTTTGCACATAAAATACCATAAATCCCCCACATTGAACACTATGTGCATTCCCGTATTTACGAAAACCAAATTTTCATCTCCCAAAACATTTACATAAACCCATTACATAAGTTATAAAAAACCCATTTGCAATAACAAAAAATAGACAAGTAAAACACTTAATTTAATACAAAATTGTTACATAAAAATCATTTGCAAAAAAAACTTCAAAAAAACTAGATTTCAAAGCCAGGATAATAAAGGAAAAGTGGGATAAAAATATAAATTATTTAACGATAACTCATCTATCACTGATTATCCATTGAATCACCTACCAATGTATCAAAACCCGTGAATCATCGTGTGAATATTCAACTGCACCACTGCTGCACCACATGGGACTTAGATCATTCTTAAAACAAGAATAATAGAACATCAAACCCAAAATCAATACCTAGGTTAGAAATTCTACTTAATGAACATAAGTTACTTCAATTATATGGGATGTAACACCATACAAAAGGACGAAACTCTATCCAAACTGAAGGAAGAATGAATAAGACCCACTTACTTGAGGGATCTTGAAGACATCACCCAAAATATACTAGTATATGAATTTTCAAATAGCCAAAAATGAATTTGACGTTCTAATAACTCTAAGAAAGTAATTTTTGAACTGAAATGGGGGAATAATAGTAAAAATAGAAATATTTATAAAGGAAACTAGTTACCTCTTCAAATCTTAATGATTTGAGAAAGTTTATGACGTTCTATCCTAATTCTTGACGCATATGAGCTCCAAATATTGGGGAAATAAAATGAGGCACCCCTCGGATTAGTGGGCATGGGAGACACATGAAATCACTAGAAAAGCATAAAAATTGAATAAGATATTAAATAATTTTTTTAAACAGGAAATGGGCTTCTAAGATTGCCCAATTACTTAATTAAAAACCCAAATCCACAATGATTAAGGATTTCTAATGGGTCCAAATTGTTATTATTATTTTAATAGGTCATGGGAGGCCATTTTGGAAGTGGAATGGGTAAAAAAGGTGAAAAAATGTAAGAGTATTAAAAGAAACAAAATTGGTTATTAAATCTGGAAATGGGCTCATGGTTTGGCCCAAATCACGAAAAATCACCCCTTCCTGCAAAAAAATGCATCGGAAACCCCCGCAACACTGAAAGAATGAAAATTAAATGAAATGTACATTTAAAATAAGTCATGTATGTGACACACATCCCAAGACCTTCTTCGTATCATCAATTAATACCCTGAAATTTTTTCTACTAGTGGGTAGTGTGATCATAGGGGATGTGATATGCCTCCTTTTAAACTCCATGGATGTCTCTTCACATTCATAATTCCATGAAAATTTGAATCCCTAACATGTTATCTTGGATATAGTGATTGAAAATAATTATAAATTTCTCGTAAATAGATGATAATACACATCAAATCCATGGATAATATATATATATATATATATATATATATCACAAATGTTGGCCTCAACCATCTATCAGCTGAATATGTTTTCGAAATATTTTGATGTATCCCATTTTTTTGATTATATTCCCCACGAGTGGTACTTACTTAAACCTTAACTCACATTTTTCATATTTGGAATAATGCTTCTACTTTCTTAAGGTCTTATCATTAATCTCAGATGTTCCTCAAGATCCTCCTTTAATTTGGAGTATATTGTAAAAAAATCTATAAATACTACAAATTTTTTTGAGTTAATACATATGGATTATCTTAATCATGTCTATGATGATTTTTGGATCATTATTATGTTTTAAGGAAATAACTATGAAATCATAGTGCTCATACCTTGTACAAAAAGAAGTCTTGGGGATATCCTCCTTCATCACCATAACATGGAAATGTCCTGACCAAAGATCCACTATAGAAAGGTATTGTTCTCCATTTATTTGATAGAACAAATCATAAATATATTGTATAGTACAATTTTTCTTTATCGTGAACTTTTTAACCTCACAATAATCGATGGAAATGCACATTAACAAATCCTTATTCTAGAAGAAGTGGTATTTTTCCTCCCAATTTGAGGCACTTGGGTATATGAACCATTTATCTAGATTCTGGTGTATTATTTTCCATATCTCTTCATCTTCCACAGAATCCATTCTATATGGATTCTTGGATAATGGTAAATACCCTAAGTATAACATCGATAGAAAATTCAACATCTCATTTAGGAGGAGGACTGGTAAATTACTCTGGAAATGAATCAATATATTCCCTCACAATGGGCATGTATTCAAGGATGATTCATTCTTTATACTCAATAATTTGTACTATATAAGATTTCAAATAGGGAAATATTACAAAATATTGAGATGTTTATACTAATATAGACTTAATTTTTTCCTTACAGTTGTACATAATCAGGAATCAATTCGATATATGAAGTCGAATATCCATTCCATGTAAATTTTCATTGGTTATATATTGGGAAATCCAACCCAGACCCATAATTTCATAAAATTACACCAAAGGGAGTATGCAAAAGATTACTGGTACATTCATCCCACAATCATTGACAATGGATAACTTGTACAGATGGTATTCATTAATTTACCTATTTTTAATTATCACCAACAACTCTACTTCCATGATTTGTGGTGGTGTTTGATATTACTACTAAACTTTCATGATATAAAGGAATGCGTTGAACCAGAATAAAAAAACAAAATAACTATTATTGAGTAAATAACAAGAATACCTATCACTACTTCTTTTTCAGGATCCACCTCGGTGGTTATGATTGAAAAATCTCACCCATGATACCTTGGTTGTTGTTTCATTTCACTAAAACTCCTTACTTAGGGAATATGCTTACAAAATGACCCAATTATTTGTAGTTTATGAAATGAATAATATATTGAGGGTTGAATGGAGCATTCCTTTTCTCTATCTCATTACTGGGTTTATCCAATCATAAATATCTAACTATGTGCCATTCCTTCTGGCACGTAAATACTTTCATCATTCCCCATAGGAAATTTCTAGCATTCTTTTATCCACCCCTTTTGTAACACCCCAGGTAAATAAAGAATATGACATTTTTATATTTATCCATATTTGTGAAAAAATATTAATATTACTTTAAAGGGAACTCTATGCTCGATGGCGTACCCAATACACAACAACGAGTTCCTTTGAAATCTTACGTTGCACTCAAATAATAAAATAATATTATTTTAAATGGAGTTAACGCCTAGTCGTTGTAATGGCATGAATGAATAGAACTAACTAAAAAATTATTATATATGTTTTTCAAATATTTTTACTATTTATAATAAATGTTAGAGGATTAAAAATGTGAATGAATCCAATTTTAAGCGTAAACATTCTAATGTTCTTTAAATGGTCGATTAACCGCCTTTTGATGGTGAGCCTCTTTTAAATCCACTTTTTGACAATTTTATTTGTTATATTTGAAAAAATAAAATGCTTATTTAGAATCGGGACATCAAAATTTACTTTGTGTACATTTTTTGTATTTTTTCGATGAAGTTCAATTTTTAATGAATAGTGAAAAATGTTGTATTTTAATTCAAAACCACTTTTTAATATAATTTATTTATATGATTATATTATCTTCATAATTGGTTTTAAAGTGAAATTAGAATATATTTTTACCATTTAATCCAATAGTGTTCTTTGGAATTAATTTCACTTTGAAATCGGACTTAAACTAGCGTCAATCTTTTGATACATTTTGTTTCATAAAAACACGCTATTTGTTTTGACAGCGGGAATTAATTATTAAATTAATTAATCCAACTTATATGTTTTGAATTTTTTAAAATAGACATCATTTTTTAATTCGGAATATCAAATATATCTTAGGGTGATGTTTTGGTATTTTTCTGAAAAACTTCAATTTTTGATGAATAGTGAAACTACTAAGTGGTACTTATAAAAACTGATTTTCCATTTAAATGAAAATTTTCCATCATTGTGTGTTGAATTTCAAAAATTCGACATACATGGTTGTCATTAAGAAGTAAAAGGTGGTTCAATGTGATTAAAATATTTTTTTGGTGAATAGTAACTTATTAAGTTTTTAATCGTGATTAGAGGTAATTAGTGTAGTTTAAGGTAAGAATAATGTTTTAATAAAATGAAATGACCTAGACACATGTCCTACCTTCATTGGATGTGTCATGGGCGACCAAGACAATCCATTGGTCAACATGGGGACCCCATGGAGCCACTTTGGTTGGAAAATGACATAAATACCTTTTTATTTAATGTTAAAGTAAAAATGACACACACATGAGATGTTTTACTAAAACAATTTTTACATGGGGTTATAAAAGTCATATTTTTCACTATAAATTGTAATTGGAAAGCTAAAACGATTTCCTACATCATAGTATATGTTTTATAATTTTTAGACAATAAATAAATTAAATTATTTTTGACATCATGATGATGCAGCGATGACCTCATTATTTAACTATTTAAATAAAATGGAATGATAATATAATATCTAAGTCCTACACATGTCCAAAACCTATTGGATGAGTGTATTTCGAACCCTTATCACCTTATCTTCGAAATAAATCAACATGGGACAGTTAAAATCCGAAACTCTATTGAAAATAAAGTAACATTTTGTAACTTTACAAGATTGCCCCTCCTCTCCTCTTATAAAAGGCCCCCACCTCTACCTCCTTACCCACACTCCCAAAGCCTTTGGATCGGCCAGAAACTGCCCATTTTGTCTCTCCACATCCCTCTATAACTCTTTGAGGCCTCACTTTGGGCAGAAGGCTTCCCAAGGAAGCCTTTTAGCTCAAAACAAAGGGAGTTACCTGATTTTAAGGTAATGTCTTCACTTGAGTCCTTTTGTTTTATTTTGCCTCTCCAACCCCCTAAACTCTTTTTATTCATTTATTTTGTAACAACTCCAGTATCTTCCATATACTAGGATGTTTTTATAAGAAGGATTCGAGCTACACATACACACACCTACATCTAATGGTTAAACAACATACTGTTTCAGTGGATGGCGAATTTCTGCCTCACGAAACGATGATTGTTCAATATTCATATAACACCTTCAAAGGTGGCCATTAAGATGTCAATATATTTATATATGATATATAATATGTTTAATTTTTCCTTAATCTTCTGTATTATTCATTTTGAGAATTCCTTTATGGCTTCCATTATGGGTAAACATGATAACTTCATTTTAGGAAGTGCGGACTACCGCCCCCTAAAAGTGATTTGAATCGTTAATGCCATATGTGGGACATATAAAGGATGGATTTAAAGTTATTATATATGATGTTATACTGTAATTATAATATACCTATATATCATTATTATTTCATTCCATTAAAATATGAGATAGAAATTAAAGTAGCGTTCATGCGTACGTACGGCTTACCGTCTCCATGAACGGTGCATTTCATTTCTTATCCTCAAATGTAATGTACTATTATAAGTACATGTATATAATGGATATATATGATGAATGATACATCTAAATGATGAATATAATTATGTAATTAAAATATACATACCACTCATTTTGTTTTAATTCCATTAATATGACAAAGAAATGAAAGTAGCGTTCATGCGTACGTACGACTTTCTGTCTCCATGAACGGTGCATTTCATTTCTTACCTATAAATGATTATGTAATATTATAAATACATGTATATTCTGGATATATATTATATATATGATATCCAAATCATGAATATAATTCTGGATATAATGAACCATTGACCACACGAACAACATGTAATTGTAGGAAGTTCACTTTCGACTTAAAAACCAAATATCGACAAAACAAACATTATTAACTTAACTGATTACATAATGTTTATAAAATGTAAATAAGTGATAAAAAAAATAATGAACTTAAAAAAGGTTCTTAAGAAAATATAAATTAACTCAAGTTTATTATTCAGGACGTTAAAGAATGATCGAGTCAAGTCGGACCCGAGGTAAGGGATCTTACTCCTCTCTTTCTTTTTTAAGTACACTCTTTTATTTCATTTCTTCTAAAGCTCATCATTCTTGTTATTGGGATGTTATTTTATATTACTGTTACATTAATTTATATTTTCATATGATGAGATACCCTATTCTCTCTCAAAAATCCATTTTGGATGTTTTGAGTGGCGCCGTTAGGCTGCCGAATTTTCGTAAGAGATCGAACCCCTCACTTTCTTTTAAAGTACTATCCTTTATGTCACTTATTTTAAGCTCCTCTTTGTTATGTTGGGGGATGTTATTTTATATTACTATTTATATAAACTTTATGTTAATATGATGAGAGCCCTATTTTATTTCATCAATCCATTTTTGTGGCACCATTAGGCTGCCGAGTTTTCGTAAGGGATTTTTCATCTCACTCTTATTCCCGTGAGATTTATGCTACATTTGCCACAATTTCCTTTGAGTGGTGTATGTACTTCCCATTAATTTACTCATTGTGTATAATACTTTCATTTATGAGTATTTACATCAATTTTTTATTGTCCTTCTTTCACGGGGTGCATGTCTCGAAAGATACCCATATCGGTAAGGGAACCTTTCACCCTCCTCTTTTTAAAAGACTTGTTTTGTTGGGTCTTTTAATTTACATATTGTTATGTTGGGATACGTTCTCATATAACCCTATTGATGTAAATTTTATGTCCAAGTGATGAGATACCATTTTTATCTCTCATCAACTCATTTTCTGAATTTTGTAGTGACGTCGTTAGGCTGTCATATTTTTGCAAGGGAACTTCTTAACCCAAATTTGATTCTTTGGGATAATCTTGTAATCCATGAATATGTCATTCTATGAATATGTGTGAATAACATCTGATTGTTTTACACTTAATATACACTTATATTGGGTGTATTAGTTTGTCACACATAATTATGTAATTGACTTATCCTTAAACAAAGGATATCGTCTTTGTAAGGGACTTCATCTCAATCTCCTTTCATTAAGGAATATTTCGTTTTGTGCAGAACTATATTTTATATGGTGTATAAACCCCTTTGACTATTAATTTTATACAAAAGGAATATTTTTCTACGAAGCGTTTTACTAAACGAAAAAAAGGAATGTTTCTTTTAACGTACGTGGTGACAACGACCTTTTCTGCCGCCGCGAGTATTATTTGATCTTTGGATTCCTCAACAAGCCGTAATGTTTTTAAAATAAAATAAATACCATATACTATTTTATGTACTTTGGTATTTAAAATGGTTTTGATAAATGATTCTATTATGTCAATATATTTAAATTATATATTGTGATTGAAATGTCGAAATGTTATCATTCCTTTATATTGGATTTATGTGTTATAATTTTATAATGGTACTTGGACATTTTATGGGTGGTTATGTGATAAACCATATGACGGGTGGTGCCGTGAATACCAGGACGGGTGGTTACGTTATAACCTCCAATTCATTGGGTATGGAAGTCGGTCGTATGGCTATTCCATTAAGTATGTATGGAAGTTGGCCGAATGGCTACTCCATTAAGTGATATGTGTGGAAGTCGACCTTATGTTTATTCCACTTAAGTATGTTTATGTCCCATGTTACCTTTATATGTTATGTGATCTTTATATGGCTTTTATTGTAATCTTTTGGTTACAGAAGGGTAAGTAATGAACTTTTATTCAGTGAAGAGTTTTTACTACTTCGATAAGGTGAAAAGTATTACATTGTTAAAGTATACATGGTTTACTTGTTGTTTTGAAAAACTAACAGTTTTCATTCTTTGTGTATCCCTTACTGAGATTTTTATGCTCATCCCAAGTGTTTGAAATGTTTTTCACAGGACTTAACGTGGAATAGGGTCAAGGATGGGATCAAGGGAAAGTCATGCTACCTAAAACATGGAACTAGACATGTTTCTTTTTAAGAGTTCTTATTTTATGGAAACTTAGTAGACGTTTCTACATTGTAATCTTTTGAGATGTAATAGTTATGTCTAATTCTCTAAAACTCTAAACCTGAAATGATCGTCAATGTGAATTATTCATTTAATTCAATAATAAGTAATGTTTAAGGCCGGGGCCTTATAGTTGGTATCATAGGTCGGTTTAGTTAACTTTATAGGTTAGGGTATCCTCTAAGAATAAGTGACATTACCATAATGGTTAGGATTTCAGAAAGAGTCCTGGTTTTAGATAAAGTGAATGAGTAAGTATATCTTAGTGTTTACCTTCCTCATTAGTACATGATGGTTTTGTTGATATACTCACACTGACATTTCTGTTTATAGTGAATGGATGGATCTAGCAGGCACCAAAGAGACAACAGGTTTGAAGGAAATTGTGGTGGTTCTCTGATTAAGATACTAGATAAAATGGGGGATTCAATGAGGAAACTCGTGGTTGTTCTAAACCAACTATCAAGGAGTCATGATCAACCACTTGAACCTTGGTATGATCTGTAATGCATCATGTACAAGATGACCAATCGATGTGGAAGTTCAGATAATAATTATAAAGGTAACCATTAGAGTTTATATGATCCTTGCTTTTGAGGTAATTATGGGTTATTATATGTTATGATGGAAAATTAAAGGCATGAGATAAACTTGAGGTTAAAATATGTTATGATTATTTTTGAAGATTTTATCTCATTTTAGGGAATGTTTTAAGAATTATGTAGTTTTGGAAAAGGACAACACGCAGACCATGTGACAACCTGTCGCGTCGGACAAAGCTGTGGGAATCAAACCCACAACCAATGTGCGACTGGTATTTATCGGCTACCACTGGACTACGTGAAGTCCCTGGTTAGTTTGACTGATTCTTTTTAGTTATATGATTTTATTAATTAAGAGTAAGTTGATTTTGGGTTATCTATGGATATTTATTAACCTATCATGGAGGATATGTGATTAGGTTAATTACTTTTCAATACAATACATTAAGAGCAATTGATGTTGTTTGCTGATAAATGACATGATTTAACTTGGAAGAATATGTGACTAAATCCCTCAAATATTTGGGTTTCAATCATAGTTTGGATTAATTTGAAGAATTTTATGGACAAATTGATTATCTAATGGTCCTCATTGAACTTTGGGTTATGTTGGACAAATTTTGGAGATTAAGAATAGATTTTCTTTTTATAAATGGTTATGATTTTTCTGGATTATCTGATCTTGTACTAACATTTTTGGTTTTGGTTTTGGTTTTGGTTAAGGTCTAAAGACATGGAAAGTATATAGTTCTATTTTGTGGATTAGGTGATTCTCAAGAAGTTGATTATAGTACTCTTAATGCGAACAAGTCTTCCTAAAAACTCATCTTTTGGAGAAAATATGAGTTTGATTAAGGAATCTAGTAAAAGTTGAAAGTCTACGTGATAAGTAAGTATGTTTCATTATGATTTAGTAAAGCTAAAAAAATAAATTCCTCAATGAAGAGTAACTTAAAACAAAAATGTTGTCTGTTAACTTTTCCTACTGGGGAATCGAATACCGTTTAACCCATCACAAGTTTGTGATTTTCTTGTGGTTAACATTCTTCTAGACATGTTTACTATCACTCTCCATCAAAACATGAACCTTTTTTTTCTCCTCCATATCCATATTTTCATAAATGGAATCCTAGTATGGGTTAACTTGGGTGACATTTTTACTTCTCTCCCATTCTTATAAAGTGATTTTTTTACTGACTCTAGTTCCGATGTGGGACTTTCAAGGATGTTGCCGAGCCCAATTTTAAAATTCCGAGGACGCAATTCCCAAAAGGGGGGAAGGATGTAACACCGCGGGTAAATAAAGAATATGAAATTTTTATATTTATCCATATTTGTGAAAAAATATTAATATTACTTTAAAAGGAACTCTATGCTCGATGGCGTACCCAATACACAACAACGAGTTCCTTTGAAATCTTACGTTGCACTCTAATAATAAAATAATATTATTTTAAATGGAGTTAACGCCTAGCCGTTGTAATGGCGAGAATTAACAGAACTAACTAAAAAATGATTATATATGTTTGTAAAATATTTTTAATTTTTACAATAAATTTTAGAGGATTAAAAATGCGAATGAATCCAATTTTAATTGTAAACATTCTAATATTTTTTAAAAGGTCGATTAACCACATTTTGATGGCGAACCTCTTTTAAATCCACTTTTTGAAAATTTTTTGTGTTATATTTGAAAAAATAAAATTCTTCTTTAGAATCGGGACATCAAAATTTACTTTGTGTAAATTTTTAGTATTTTTCCGATTAAGTTTAATTTTTAATTAATAGTGAAAAATGTTGTATTTTAATTCAAAACATCTTTTTAATATAATTTATTTATATGATTAGATTATCTTTTTAATTTTTTTTAAAGTGAAATTAGAATATATTTTTACAATTTAATCCAATAGTGATAGTTGAATTAATTTCACTTTGAAATCAGACTTAAACTAGCGTCAATCTTTTGATACATTTTGTTTCATAAAAACATGCTATTTGTTTTGGCAGCGGGAATTAATTATTAAATTAATTAATGAAACTTATATGTTTTGAATTTTGTAAAATAGACATCATTTTTGAATTCGGAATATCAAATATAGCTTAGGGTGAGGTTTTGGTATTTTTCTGAAAAACATCAATTTTTGATGAATAGTGAAACCACTAAGTGGTACTTATAAAAACGGATTTTTCGTTTAAATGAAATTTTTCCATCATTGTGTGTTTAATTTCAAAAATCTGACATACATGGTTATCATTAATAAGTAAAATGTGGTTCAATGGGATTAAAATAATTTTTTGGTGAATAGTAACTTATTAAGTTTTTAATCGCGATTAGAGGTAATTTGTGTAGTTTAAGGTAAGAATAATGTTTTAATAAAATGAAATGATCTAGAAACATGTCCTACCCTTATTGGATGTGTCATGGGCGACCAAGAAAATACATGGGTCAACTTGGAGACCCCATGGAGCCACTTTGGTTGGAAAATGACATAAATACCTTTTTATTTAATGTTAATGTAAAAATGACACACACATGAGATTATTACTAAAACAATTTTTACATGGGGTTATAAAAGTCAGATTTATCACTATAAGTAGTAATTGGAAAGATAAAAAGATTTACTACACCATAGTAGTTTTTTTATAATTTTTATAAATTAAATAAACAAAATTATTTATGACATCATGATGATGCAGTGATGACCTCATTATTTAATGATTTAAATAAAATGGAATGATAATGTAATATCTAAGACCTACTCATATTCAAAACCTATTGGATGAGTGGATTTCGAACCCTTATCACCTTATCCTCTAAATACATCAACGTGGGACCTTTAAAATCTGAAAATCTTTTGAAAATAATGTAACATTTTGTAACTTTACAAGAGTGCCCCTCCTCTCCTCTTATAAAAGGCCCCCACCTCTACCTCCTTACCCACACTCCCAAAGCCTTTGGCTCGGCCAACCCCTGCCATTTTGTCTCTACACATCCCTATATAACTCCTTGAGGCCTCATTTTGGGCAGAATTCATCCCAAGGAAGCCTTTTAGCTCAATCCAAAGGGAGTTACCCGATTTTAAGGTAATGTCTTCACTTGAGTCCTTTTGTATTATTTTGCCTCTCCATCCCCCTAAACTCTTTTTATTCATTTCTTTTGTAACAACTCAATTATCTTAAATATACTAGGATATATTTATAAGAAGTATTCTAGCTACACTTACACACACCTATATCTAATGGTTAAATAATATACTGTTTCCGTGGATGGAAAATTTCTGCCTCACGAAACAATGATTGTTCAACACTCATATAACACCTTCAAAGATGGACATTAAGATGTCACTATATTTATATATGATATATAATATGTTTATGTTTTCATTAAGCTTCTGTATTATTCATTTTGACCATAAATTTATGGCTTCCATTATGGGTAAACACAATAATTTAATTTTAGGAAGTGTGGACTACCGCCCCCCAAAGTGATTTGATTCACTAATGCCATATGTGGGACGTATAAAGGATGGATTTAAAGTTATTATATATGATGTTATACTAGAATTATAATATACCTATATATCATTATTATTTCCTTCCATTAAAGTATGAGATAGAAATGAAAGTAGCGTTCATGCGTACGTACGGCTTACCGTCTCCATGAACGGTGCATTTCATTTCTTATCCCCAAATGTAATGTACTATTATATGTACATGTATATAATGGATATATATGATTAATGATACATCTAAATGATGAATATAATTTTGGAATTAAAATATACATACCTCTCATTTTGTTTTAATTCCATTAATATGACAATGAAATTAAAGTAGCGTTCATGCGTACGTACGGCTTACCGTCTCCATGAACGGTGCATTTCATTTCTTACCTCTAAATGATTATGTAATATTATAAATAGATGTATATGCTGGATATATATGATATATATGATATCCAAATCATGAATATAATTCTGGATATAATGAACCATTGACCACACGAACAACATTTAATTGTAAAAAGTTCACTTTCGACTTAAGAACCAAATATCGACAAAACAAACCTTATGAACATAAATGATTACATAATGTTTATAAAATGTAAATAAGTGATATAAGAGGAATAATGTACCTAAAAAAGGTTCTTCATCAAATAGAAATTAACTCATGTTTATTATTCAGGACGTTAAAGAATGATCGAGTCAAGTCGGACCCGAGGTAAGGGATCTTACTCCTCTCTTTCTTTTAAAGTACACTCTTTTATGTCATTCCATCTAAAGCGAATCATTCTTGTTATTGGGATGTTATTTTATATTACTCTTACTGTAATTTTTATGTTCATATAATGAGAGACCCTATTCTCTCTCATAAATCCATTTTGGAAGTTTTGATTCGCGCCGTTAGGCTGTCGAATTTTCGTAAGAGATCAAACCCCTCACTTTCTTTTAAACTACTCTCCTTTATGTCACTTATTTTAAGCTCATCTTTGTTATCTTGAGGGATGTTATTTTATATTCCACTTTCTATAAACTTTATTTTAATATGATTAGAGACCCTATTTGATCTCATCAATCCATTTTTGTGGCGTCGTTAGGCTCCTGAGTTTTCGTAAGTGATTTTTCATCTCACTCTTATTCCTGTGATATTTATGCTACATTTGACACAATTTCCTTTGAGTGGTGTATTTACTGCCCATTACATTACTCATTGTGTATAATACTTTCATTTATGAGTATTTACATCAATGTTGTATTGTCCTTCTTTCACGGGGTGCATGTCTCGAAAGATACCCATGTCGGTAAGGGAACCTTTCACCCTCCTCTTTTTAAAAGACTTCTTTTGTTGGGTCTTTTAATTTACATATTGTTATATTGGGATACGTTCTCATATAACCTTATTGATGATAATTTTATTTCCAAGTGATGAGATACCCTTTTTATATCTCATCAACTCATTTTCTAAATTTTGTAGTGACGCCATTAGGCCGTCATATTTTTGCAAGGGAAGTTCTTAACCCAAATTTGATTCATTGGGATAATATTGAACTCCTTGAATATGTCATTATATGAATATGTGTGAATAAACTCTGATTGTTTTACACTTAATATCCACTTATATTTGGTGTATTCGTTTGTCACACATAATTATGTAATTGACTTATCCTTAAACCAAGGATACCGTCTTTGTAAGGGACTTCGTCTCAATCTCCTTTCATTGAGGCATATTTCGTTTTATGCACAACTATCTTTTATAAGGTGTATAAACCCCTTTGAATTTTACTTTTATACAAAAGGAATATTTTTCTACGATGCGTTTTACTAAAAGACAAAAAGGAATGTTTCTTTTAACATACGCGGTGACAATGACCTTTTCTGCCGCCGCGAGTATTATTTGATCTTTGGATTCCTCAACAAGCCGTAATGTTTTTAAAATAAAATAAATACCATATACTCTTTTATGTACTTTGGTATTGAAAATGGTTTTGATAAATGATTCTATTATGTCAATATATTAATATGATATATTGTGATTGAAATGTCGAAATGTTATCATTCCTTTATGTTGGTTTTATGTGTTATAATTCTATAATGGTACATGGACATTTTATGGGTGGTTACGTGATAAACCATATGACAGGTGGTTCCGTGAATAACAGGATGGGTGGTTACATTATAACCTCCAATTCATTGGGTATGGAAGTCGGCCGTATGGCTATTCCATTAAGTATGTATGGAAGTTTGCCGAATGGCTATTCCATTAAGTGATATGTGTGGAAGTCGACCTTATGGTTATTCCACTTAAGTATGTTTAGGTCCCAAGTTACCTTTATATGTTATGTGATCTTTATATGGGTTTTATGTAATATTTTGGTTACATAAGGGTAAGTAATGAACTTTTATTCAGTGAAGAGTTTTTACTACATCGAAAAGGTGAAAAGTATTACTTTGTTGAAGTATACATGGTTTACTTGTTGATTTGAAAAACTAACAGTTTTCATTCTTTGTGTATCCCTTACTGAGATTTTTATGCTCATCCCACATTTTTGAAATGTTTTTCACAGGGATTAACGTGGAATAGGGTCAAGGATGGGATCAAGGGAAATTCATGCTACCTAAAACATGGAACTAGACATGTTTCTTTTTAAGAGTTATTATTTTATGGAAACTTAGTAGACGTTTCTACTTTGTATTCTTTTGAGATGTAATAGTTATGTCCTAATTCTCTAAAACTCTAAACCTGAAAATATCCTCAATGTGAATTATTCATTTAATTGAATAATAATTAAGGTTTAAGGCTGGGGCCTTATACCTTTAGCAAGTAGGATGTCTAATTTTAATAGCACAATTATATTTCTCCATTACAATACTATAACTAATCTCAAACTTCTGTTTATTATCCCTACAATAAAAATGATATTCACTGATCTCCATTTTTAATTTGACATCACATATTACACTTTCCTCATATTTATAAATGTCTTAGATCACCAAGTATTTTTTGTAGGTTAGGTTTCATCCCACCAAATAATTGGTCAATGTTGAATTCGGGGGTAATGACAAAGCAATTGGTGTATTGTGGAAGTATTTTATTGATTTCCACATATTCCATTATATATTAATCATCCATTTATGCAAGGGAAATAAAATACCCTTATATTTTAATTTTTACAGTTGGAGGAAAGTATTTATAAAAAAATAAGTTTGGAAATTCCTTCCACCCAATCAATTTGATCTCTTCCTTAAGATTAATATTCCTGATCAATGTCCACTAATTATGAACTTCTCCCTCCATATGATAAAAATTCTATAGAACATTATCATTTATGGATCATTAAGGGATATAGATTATCATCTCAATTATTTTTATCAAATGTTCCAGGATTAAGGGATCAGATAATCTATTTAAATTTATAATCCTTTATTTCATGATGGTATCAATCACATCTCTTTCATTATTATGGGGATTCTGATTCTCCTCCTAAACTATATTTATTTTCATAAACTACATCCCTTTGGAGAGTATCAACTTAATATTATTAATTCCCCCTTCAATTAAGTAGGGAATATTGTTGGGGGCAGTCGTGACATTCTCTATCGTAATAGTTTTCTATCTGATTCATCATATTTTTAAACATTGGAAAGAATATATGGAAAATTTGGGATAACTATTTTTAAACTATTATGCACATAAAGGGGTGATATAATGACATTAATGGTATAAAATAAATATTACATATATTTACCTAACCTATGATCTTCAAGGCTTAAATATATGTCATCCAGGATCTATTTACTAAAAAATTATTCTTATGGGTATTTTTGTGTTCCATTAATAATGGTTTGTAATGATATTATGAATTTATTAAACAATATCCCCTAGGAGTTTCCAAAAAGGTGTGTAGTAATTCCCACTGTCATGTACCAGGTTTCACATGGTCATGATCGATGCATCATGTCAGTGTTTTTACCACTAGGTACATCTATTTCTGAACCACATCAAATTATATTATCTAGAAAAAGATTAATTTTCTTGAAAACCCACTTACTCTATTTTTAACAAAATTTAGGGATATTTTCATATACAAAGACTTATTACTAAGGCTCTCACTACAGTTTTATAATCCTAATCCAAAATAAAAATAATCTTTTACATTGATACCAAATATAAAAATACTACTCAATACTTCACATTTATGCATTATTTGTTTTAAATATGTACTCACAATACAACCAAGAAGATCAATAATTATAGTATCATTGGGATTTATCTACATTACATAAAAACATAAAATTGGAAAAACACCATCAATATTGAAAAATTCCTTTACATGATCGCACTTAAATCTTCCTGGGATAATATGGGGATATACATATGAAAGGGGTATGCTATAAAGGTCAATAATGGAATAAACATGGAATAAGGTAATACATGTTAGATAATAGGAACATCAATATAGAATAAAAGGGTTGATGATTTTTAACATGAATAATAAAGCATTATATAGCATGATACCGTAAGGGAAACATGGAAAATGTCGAAACAACATAAAACACTGAATCGGAAACAATGGTCAACGATAAGATCCAAGAAATCATGTTGGAAAAAGTCTCATAAAGGAATTAGGATCAATCCATTTCTTTACATGCCATCTAATAAGACTAATTATTACCCAATGTATTATAGTGCTATATATTTTTAGGCGCACCCATCACATTCATTTTATACTCATTATTATGTGTGAAACATATATCATGAAACTTGGATTCATTAATCAGTATATTTTGTCTCCATGATCATGGAGTGTTGAATACATACATGTACGTTGTAACACACAGAGATTTTGTGAAATATTTTTTAATTAATTTAGTATTTTGATAATATTCATTTAATGAAATAGTAATGATAGTTTTTCACTAAGTCAAACATTCCTTTAACATAAAACAATCTTGAATATGTTACACACAACACTAACATGACGTATATTACACATATTAACATGGTTAGCACACATTACATTGAATAATAACCTTCCTCGATGTGTTGTGTATCATGAAAGACCGAGTGTTACGTAACTATAATATATTATTTAAAATATTATATGATGGGATATTACATAGTCATTAAGTCTGTGGAAATGAATATTATTATCTAAATTATGAAATTAAGTGGTTTACACAAGTACATGTTGAATTAATGAGTATTAAATTAATTAGAAATGAATATGAAAACCTATTGAACATAAAGGGAAATTTTATTATAGTCAAAAAGCTATTTTTACATAGTAAATTAAATTCATTACAATTGTTAAGTGATATTAATGTAATAAATATGATATATATTAAATAAAATATTATTTATATCCATTCAATAGATTTTATAGATATAAGATAATAACAAAAAAATTCACATAAAAAACTATTTTTTTATAAAGTTAGTTTTACCACATTTTAATGGAAAACCCACTTCACATCAAATTTTTGGAGCTTTTATTAATTTCATATGTAAAAATAAACTCCATATTTATATGGGAGTCATAAAAATTAGTTTATCATAATTTTTTTTCCATTCGATTTTATTTTTCAATGAATAGTTAAAAATACTTGATTTTATTTCAGAAATATTTTTTCATGTAATTCATTTATAGGGTTAAATAATATTTTTAATTATTTTTATAGTTACATAGATAATATTTTTATCAATTAATAAAATTTATTTCATTAGAACTATTGAAAACCAAGTGTTTAAAAATAAATATTGAATGTTGGAAACACTGAGTATCTATAAAACAACACCTTGTTATGACCATGCCAATGAACATAATTATTTTACTTCTCTGATTTGATTTTCCAAAAACTGATATAAATGGTCGCTATTAGTAATATATTTAGAGATTGATAGGATCAAATTACATTTTTTTGAATATTTACTTACACTAATGAATAGAAACATACCATTATGAATAGTAATGTATCCTTATAAATAGAAACCAAAACCATGTAAGTACAAATAAAATTTAGGCACCATATAGATGAGTGTGAATATTCTAAAAAATACTAATTAAGTGTTCTCATTTTTTGATTAATAAATATTTATTTAAAATTTATAATTCATAAATTAATAAAATAAATATTAATAAAATGAATTCATATATAAATATTTTGTGGTCCTATGATTTTAGGATATTTTTATGATACCTCATTTAATTTTTGAAATTATTGTAAATTCAGTCTTAAATTTAAAATCTGTATTTTTTCGGTAATTAATGACATTATATAAAAATTAAATTTCAATTTTTTATCAAATTATTTTGATTAAAAGAAGATCATTTTTGAAATTTGACATCAAAAAATGGTCAGGGTAACATTTTTGTATTTCTATAAAATATATGAATTTTTGGTGAATATTAAAATACCATGATTTATGGTATAAATAAATTATAAGATAAATACACTATTACATGAATAATGGATGATATAATAATAGTTGTTTCAAACCCGCATTCACATATAACTATTTTTCTTCCCGCGTATCAACATTATTTCTTATATTGACCAAAATAATAAAATGATAAATAAGATATTCAAAAATCACTCCTATCCTCCACTAAAAAAACAACACTTCACTCCATCTTCTATCTACTCATAAAAGCATTGAATCTTCTCAATTATCTTCCCAAATACTCCTCCCTAGTCCCTCCCCACTTCCAATTCTCATTTTCATTTTTGAAAGAAAAAACCTTTCCCTTAAGGAGGTCCTCAAAGAAGATATTTCAAGAGGTAAATCCTCTTCCTTTTTTTTTAATATTGATTAAATTTATCTTATATTATTATTCTCTCCTATACTCATACATAAAATTGATCATTATAAATTTAGTATCACCTATATTATATAATTATATCAGGTAAATTTAATAACCATTATCAATCTCTTCACTCTCCCAATTTGATTTTACAAACGAAGTCATCGTTAGGGAGGTTCCAATTTACACCCTTCTTGGAAGATGAGGTTTCCTTCTTCAAATTGATCTTCATATGTATTCATGATACATTTTTAATGGTTGATATAAATTATAAAATGTTTTATATAACCCTTTTTATGTTATGTGTGTAACATTATACATAATACTAAATTATAAACCAAGATGACTTCTATTTGATCGATAACCGCCAGAATCTAAATGATTATCACTAAATGTGTTATCTAATGATTCATCCTCATAATATGTAACAAAATGATATATATAATCTTTTCCAATTTTATATTATCATTATCAATATGAAATTATAATTCTAGAGAAATATTCTAATTTTTACTGAACTCCATTACTTATAATCAAGCGAACCGATCCGAAAATTAATGAAACGAACACTCCATAACGTCGAATTTAAATCACATAACATATCTATAAGGCCATAAATGAACATAATAAAACGATAAATAAAAAAATAGATATGTTTATAAACTAAATTATTGTTGGATTTAAATTTTCTATCCAGGAATTGAAGATCATGTGCACAACTTGTTTGGACATAACATAAGGGTTTTATACCTAAACCTCCATTTTCTTTCAGGTTATTATTATTCTCTACATAACTCATTGGAATGAATAATTACTCTTATTTACTCTTCATAAATTCTATTTAAATTTCCAATATATATGTACCAATTGAAATCCGTCTTTCTATTATGGGTATTTATATATTAGAAAAAGATCATTCAAACATTCTTCCCAAAAAACAAGGATGTTTCAAAGGATCTTCTCAAATTCTATCTTATTTTCAAATTAAAAAATAATATTTTCTATAGAAAATTAATTTTCAATTATAACTCATTTTATTATTAAAATAAATTAATTCGCATTTGGTTTTTTAGTGATTTTTCCAAAAGAACTCTTATTTTCAATGTAAAAGATTGTTTATCTGGATAATTACTCTATGATTTTATATGTGTATTTTTATCTATTTCATCGTTGTTGTTGATTCTGATGTAAAATTGGGTTTAATATTTTGTGATATCATATTACATATTGTATTTAATGGTTTATAATTATTTTTATTGTGGTTGTTCTATTTCGATACAATTTACCATCTTACTTCGAATGGTTAGTGATTATGTTTAATGATTGGGGGAAAGTTATTTAAATTTCATACGATAGTTTCAATATGAATTTATATGTTATTTATATTCATAATTGTTCATATAAGGAATTAATTGGACTTATTATGTGATTATTGGGGCCCACAATAGACTCTCGATGCATCGGTAGCTTTCATTAGACAAACTAGTATCATTTTTAACTTGTTTATATATTTCCTTTGAATGAGGGTGTGAAAAAATGATTATGGTGTCCAGAAGTATGCATTCCATGATTATGAAAATATATATTCGTAGTTTATATTATTTTTATACTATTATAATATCTATTTTTATTTTTTATGGCATTTAATAATTTTTTTCCTACTATATTATCCCCCAGTTTATTTTTAAAGGAATGTGTTTTTAGTTATTAATCATGCATAGTGTTTATATATATGACAACATACATGTTATTATTTATCATTACTAAGAATATAATATCTCCCCATTATTATGTTTTATAGTTCCCCAGCATGTGAAGAAGTGTAATATAGAGTAATTTTAGAGATATTCATTGAGTTATGGGAGTTAGTAATGGATCTCATATATTATATTTCAATTCAATATGTAATAGTACACTTATGTATGTATCAGGTTCATGAAAAATACTAAACTCTACAATCCTTTAGGTTATTAATTTCTTATAATCAAGCTAATGTTATGAATTAAGGCACCTACTCTGGGAAACTAGGGTCGGGGAATCTCATTATGTATCAAAGGGAGGTTTAGTAGAATACATAGATACTAGATTTAAAAAATATGGATTAGGGAACAAAACCATAAGATAGACTATGAGTAAAATAAATACAAGAACATCCTATAATTTTGGAAAGAAATGGATTATGTGGATATTCCTATAATATTCATTACTATCTCTATACTATAAGTTTACGTGGTTCTAGCACAAATGTTCCTATGTGTAACAACTCTAACTAGGTGTTTTGGTCTTAACTAGGGGTAACCTATTACACAAAAATTGGTCATACTATGCACTTAGTTTTAAATACTTGAGTGATATTTTTAGGAAAATTCACATCTTTAAAATCCATTATAAAGGATTTAAAAGTAAATTTTTATTCAAAGAAACTATGTTAATGATTATGGGATTATATATGCATAGGATTTCAATTTTTTATGTATTCTACTAGTTGGGATTATGAAATATGATTCATAACCTAATATAGTGTATCTTATCATTTATAAATAGAAACTAGTGGGATTAATGGAAGCTACATAAATGTGTGTATCCCATGTAGGCATTTCCCTCTCGTGAAGGATAAGGATGCATTGACTGATGATGGGTAACTTATAACTATACATGGAAAACTGACTCAGGTTATAAAGAATAACCATACCCATATAGAGAATCCCGATAAACATTGTGGATGAGAAATGTTAGACTTATTTTTGAGACAACAACATTAGTTATTTAATTGTACTATAAACCCATTCCTAGCAAAGCAGTGGAAAATATCCATAGAGAAGATATATCTCACTTTGGGAATTGAAGAATGTGACAAGGTTTTCATTGTATCTTATAATTTATCATGAGATATTTTTCAATGGTAGTTTTTAATCTAGTACACAAATGTGGAGGAAGAGATTGAAAATATGGAATGAATAATTTTATGGAAATATACTTTGAAAAATACTTTCCTCATGAACAGTGAGAAGCTATGGAAGGATGCCTTTAAATATCAAGAAGAAACAGGATGAGAATGCATCAAAGTATGAAATTCACTTCCCAAGCATAGTAGGGAATGTATCGGACTACATATGAATTTCACGGAGCAGTATTGATCGATTATTTGATGGTTTAATACCATTCCTCCAATGGGAAATAATCCCCAATGTTTCTCATCATAGGAAGATATAGTGTCATGTTCTATCAATATAGAAAAGGAATTTTCTAGGTCTTATGAATTTATGGTAATGAAATTAAAGAAGTTGTATTTTAAACACTATAGAAAATAATTTATGGAAAAGGGGAAGAATGGACGAATTCATTTTCCTTCGTTTGATAATTGTGAAAAGAAACATCCTCGTATTTTCATGAAGGGTATGGGTATTTGTTACATGTGTGGAGGAAAAGGACACCAATCACATATACCAGAAAAGCCGTCAGAGGGGGAAACCCTCTGACCAAATATTATTAAAAAAGAGAAAACGAGCCGGTTTAAGGGGTGCTGGTACCCATTAAAAAACATCCCCGCGACAAAAATTTCAAAAACCACATTCAAATTTCTAAATCCAAGACCATCCTGCTTTCCTCAATCCACACGCCATCACCGCACATCTTCCCAAGCATCCTCGGGCCTCAGACCCAAACACGTCACCATCACCAACCAGACTGTTCGTCGCCGGCGAGACCCCCTCCGGCAGCACCGCGAGATCAAGAAACAAGCCATTGCACCACCCGTAAAGCCAAAACATCATAGAGATTCAAATCCAAACACCGATAAACCCCAAGCCATTTCCATCCATAAACACACATAAACTTCATAGAAATCAAGCGAGTTAGCAAGCAGGAGACGACTTCGCCACACCGCCGGATTGAAACGCCATCATGAAATCCATCCAGCACAGAACAATATGTGCAAAAAAGCAGAAATTGAAAAATAACCTCCACCAGAACAATGACAGAAAAGCAATCACAAACCAGATCAAGATCCCATATCCCACCGCCGCCATCCAGCAAGCCCGCAGAGGCCACGCCTAACCACCAAACGCCATTCGAGGCTGAAACCCTCATACCGTGGGAGCGGAGCTCATCCTCTGGTATGACATCGCACCGCCGAGGATGCAGAGCATCGGTCACCAAAAATACAGAGCCAGAAATCGCCACCGTGTGAAGAGGTCGCCGCCATCGGAGCATGAGTAGTGAAGCAGCGCCGGTGCGGGAAGAAGGAATAGAGCGGCGGCAGGCGGAAAACCCTAGAACGCTTCGCCCCTTACGGGCTCATCTGCTTTTTACAGTCTCTATATCGACACCAATCACATGATTGTACGGGAAATAATGAAGCCACCAATGTTCAATTCTACATTTTAAAATATGTGGTAAATTAAAAAAATGATTTTCCTATGAATCAAGGAAATGTTCCCCTGAGAAGGCCAAATGAGAAAGGCCATGATTATGTGATCACAACTATTGATATTGAAGTTCCCAATGATGTCGTGGCATGTAATTTAATCAATTCCTCAAACATATGCAATTCTTTATATTATTCTCATTCATCACATTATTTTAAATCATCCTAGTTTTCGATGAAAATTTTATATTTACAATTTGGTTTAATAGTGGAGTTGTCAGTAAAATCTCAAAAGGGAAGTAGCATTGCACCAAAATTGTGTCAATCAGTTCCCTTTATGATACAAAAACATGAGTTAGTTTCCAATCATGTTATCACACATATTAATGACTTTTATATAATCCACAATATGGATTGTATTTTATTTTATGTTTTAAAAATACATTACAAGAAATAGAAAGTCACATTTTTTTGAATGATGTATAATCCCGTATCTTTAGCGCAGAAAAATCATCTTATGATTATTATCTAGATCACCCTCTAATATTAATAATGAATGAAATTATTTGTGAGTATGATAACGTAATGTCTATGAGTGAGTAAATAAATCTAAAAATTTGACTGTATACCTATTGTGCAAGAATGTGTTGATGTTCTCCCGGAGAATTTAACTTGACATCCACCATTGAGGGAAGTTTAGTTCTCTATTATTTTAATTCCTAGTTCAGTACCTATATCAAATACTCCTTGTAGTATGGATACTATTGATTTAGTATATCTATAGAAAAAAATAGGAATTGAGTGAAAAATGATTTATTCTCTATAGTTTTTCTCCCCATGGGTCCCCAGTTATTTTTGATAAGAATAATGATGGTTCTATGAGGCTTTGCATTGACTACAAGGAGATAAATGCTATGAAGATAAAGAAAAAGTTCCATCATCCTTTCATTGATGATTTATTTTATAAACTTCACGGAGCCCAAAATTTTTAAATTATTGATTTTGGAAGTGGATATCATCAGTTGCATGGGAGGAAGGAATATATTCTAAAGACTGAATTTGAAACTAGGTATGGGTATTTCGATCATATAGTAAAGCATTTTGGACTAACTAATTCCACCCCCTTTCATAGATCTAATGATTTTTTTTTCAAGTAATATCTTGATTACTCCTTTTGGAAATTATTGACGTTATCCTTGAATACTCCAAAATCACAAATTCAAAGATAATTATTGTGGATTGTGCTGTAAAATCCTAGAAGAAATGAAATATATGGGAATTTTAACATGTGTGAATTTTAGATTAAATCAATATCCTTTCATTTCCATATTTTCTCTATGTTTGGAGCCTTATATGATCCTACAAAGACAAAAGTGTTTTAGGAATGTGCTACTCCAATTATAATAACCGAGGAACATAGATTTATTGGTTTAGAAGTCAATTATTGGAGTTTCATTCAGAACTTCTCTTGATTAGCAAACCCGTTATCCATTATTACTTGTAAAGGGGATAAGTTCTAATGTGAATTAGGATGTAAAGAATGTTTTGAATAATTAAATAGTATATTATTGAATTATCTAATCCCTAACTCTACAATCATGGAATGGTGGATTTGTAATCTGTAGTGATGTGCCAAATAAAGGACTCGGGTGGGTCCTTAGGAAGAATGATAGAGTTATTTACTATGAATCAAGGTTGTTGAAAACTCACAAGTAGAACTATCTAACTCATGATCTTGAGTTAGATTCTATAATATTTTCACCTAAGATATTAATAAACTATATCTATAGAGAACGGTGTGAGATATATTTGGATCATAATAGTTTGAAATATATCTTCTTATATAAAGTTGTAAAAATGAGGAAAAGGTAATGGATACAGAAAATCAAAGATTAAAAATTGTTCCATACACTACCACCTAGGACTGTTAACTAATGTAGCTAATGCTTTAAGGGGGATGGATCATGGAGTTTTAAAAAATTAGTATTAAAAGGTATCCTATGTTCATGAATCATGTAATTATGGATATGGAAATTCACAAAGAAGGCAAAACCTCATTACGTTTTCAAATGGGTCCCTAATCATCATTATTAGAAATAATCAAAACATCTCATACTGATGATGATAATATTCAAAAGAAAATTATAGGTGTCAATGATGTGATGTTGGTTAGCTTATTATGTGATTAATGAATTCTAAAATTTGGGAAGAGTCTATTGGTTCCCTTTATAGCCTATTTTAAAAGTGAGTTATTGGATGATAACCATAGAATGAATTTCTCTATACACCCTAGTAGAATGAAAATTTATAGATATTTGAAGGAAAAGTTTTGGTGGGACAACATGAAGTGGGAAATTATAGATTATGTATCAAGATGTTTAGTCTGTCAACAAGTGACGACCAAACAACAACATCATAAAGGAGTAATGAAACCTCTACCTATTCCAACATGGATATTTTATGACATCACCATGGATTTGGCCACTAGAATATGAAAAAAAACCAATAATTAATCATACAATAGAGTTAATATTTTATCGGCAAACGAAATCCTCACAATTCCCTGCTATAATAGAGGATTTTCTATTAGAGACAATGAATTACACTATATCAATGACGTTGTGAGATTTAATGGAAACCCTCTATGAATTGTATATGATTATGATCCATGATTGTCATTAATATTCTATATAATTCTTCAAATATCATTGTATTTTAAGCATTGAATCAGTAATACTTATTTTACTCAAAATGATGATAAATCTGAAAGGATAATCCATACATTAGAGGACGTGTTGTGTTCATGTTCACATGACGTTCAAGGTATGTGGGAGTAGTATTTAACTATGGTGAAGTTTTCCTATAATAATAGTTTCCATTATATAATAATATTTTCATCATGTGAAGAATTGTTTGGAAATATATGTCACACACCAACATATTGGTTTGAATTTGGTGAAAGGAGGATCGTGGGCCTAGAGTTTGTTGAGGAAACAACAGAAATGGTAACGAATACTCAAACCCATATAAAAAAATCTTAAAGTAGAAAAAAGATATATGCTGATAAGGTAAGGAAGTATTTTAAATTTGAAGAGGGAGATCATATTTTTTGGAATGTATCTCCATGTAAGGGTGTTATTAGATGTGAAAGGAAAAGCAAACTGAGACCTTGGAACAATGTCCCTTTTGAAATTCTAGAGAGAAATAGATTTGTGTCTTATCATTTTGGAAATTTTTCCTAAACATTCTAAGGTACACACTGTGTTCTATGTCTCATTTTTTATAAAGTATATGTCAGACCCAACTCATGTCCTCACTTATGAAGGTATTGAATTGGAAGTAGAGTTATCTTACTGTGAATAGCAAATCAGGATTCTTGTTACTAAAGAACAATCGTTGAGTAATTGGGTGACTCTATTTGTAAATTTACTTTGTAAAATTCATAATATTTATTAGGAAACATGGGAGCTGGAGTAACTTATGATGATGAACTACCGAAATCTTTTTATAAGCTATCATTCTCTTAATTTGTAGGAAAAAAGTTTTGTTATAGGGGAATATTGTAGATCCCTAATAATTTATAAATAAATATTGAATGCAGGAAACAATGAGTTTATTTGAAACAACACTTTATTATAACCTAGATGATGAACATAATTTTCTCTCTTCTATGATTCATATTTTGAAAAACTCATATACATTATTGTGATCCGTAAGATATTTTGAATTTCATAGGATCAAAATACATTTTTGGTGAATAATAACTTACCCTTATGAATATTAACTTACCTTATGAATAGTAATTTACCATCATTATTTTTAACCTCCTCTATCTTATTATAACTATAATTTTGGCACCATATAGAAAAAAGTGAACATTTTAAAAATTAAAAATTAAGTGTTCGTATTTTTGTGAGTAATAAATATTTTATAACAATTTTTAATGAAATAATGAATTAAATTAAATTTTATATAGATTGTTCCTAAGTAAATATTTTCTTGTCCTATGAATTATGGATAATTTTATGAGACCTCAGTTAATTTATGGATGTATTATATAATCAATTTTAAATTTAAAATGTGTATTTTTCAAATAAATAATGATTTTATTTGAGAAATAAATTTCAATTATTTATAAAAATATTTTGATAAAATATAGTATATTTTTGAATTCTATATGTTGAAAAAGTGTTATGGTTAAATTTTGGTATTTTTCTGAAATAGATGAATTTTTGGTGAATAGTAAAATAAAGTGATACATTGTATAATTATATTTTGAGATAAATACACAATTACATGCATCTTGGATGATGTAAGAACACATGTTTCAAAATCAAATTCACATGTTACTATTTTTGTTCACAATAATCAGCACTATATATTTTCTTGAAAAAAAAGAGATAATGAATAAGATATTCCAAAATCACTCCTCTCCTACAATATAAAAACCACCCCTCACTCAATATTCTCTTCACTCTTCAATTCCTGGAAGGTTCTCAATGTTCTTCCCAATTACTCTTCCCTATTCCCTCCCCTCATTTAATATCCCTTGATATTTCAAAAATATAAATACCCTTTCTCTTTTGGTTTTTCTCAAGGAGGATTTTTCAAGAGGTAAATCCTCTCCTTTTTCCACAATTTTATTTCAATTTCTCTTATATTAGTATTCTATCCTAACATACTATATCCAATGGATCATGATAACTCCATTGAAATCAATATACTATAATTATATATTATTAATGTAATATCCGTTATCAATCTCCATAATCTCCCACACTTATTTTATAATTGAAATGATCGTCCAGGAGGTGACAACTTTCAACCTTCTTGGACATTAATGTTCCATTCTTAAAATTATTCTTCAATGATATTCAGGAAACCTTTTTAATGGTTGATATAGATTTTAAAATTTATAAGATAAACATTTTTATGTTTCAGACGTAACATATTTATATAATACTAAACGATAATACCAAATGAGTTCGTTATAATCAATAACTATTGTAGTAATCTAAATGATTATAATTAAATGTATTATCTATTTATTCAACCTCATAATATATATTGAAATGATATATATATATATATATATATATACATTTACACTTATGGATTCTCATTGAAAACATTCTATTCCAATTATAGAGAATTATACCAATTTTAAATGAACTACATTACTTATAATCAATTGAACTAATCAAGAAATCATGAAAATGAACACTCTAATCCCAAAAATTCAACAATATAACATTCCAATAATTCCATAAATGAAACTAAAAAACATTAATGAATATAATACAAGTATATAAGTTTCTTAATTAAATAATTAATTGATTTAATTTTATTATCCCTGAGGTTAAGGTCAAATGCAGAACACGATCAGACATGATGTAAGAGTTTTCTACCTAAACCTCCATTTTCTTTTGGGTTAGCATTATTCTCTACTAACGTCAATGACATTCTTAATTATTCTTATGTACTCATAATAAATTATTTATTAATTATATATATATTTATTTACAAATCATAATCCTTCTTGCTTTTATGGGGAGTTACATGTTTTAAAAACATATTTCGAAAACTCATCCCGATAAACAAACTCATTTCAAAGAAACTTTTCGAAATATTACATATTTTAAAATGAATTAAATAATCAGTTTTTATCCAATATTAGTTTTATAAAATCAATCATTTTATTATAAAAAAACTACATTAATTTACTATTGGTTTTATGCTAATATTTTTCATGAAGAATTGTTCTTTTCATAGTAAAATTGTATTAATCTCACAAAAATTGTGAATATTTTCTATGATTATTTTCATCTATTTCAACAATATTGTTGATTATTATTTTTAATTTGGATTAATATTTTTTGATATAATTTAATATATATTATTGAATGGTTTTTTATTTTTTTGACACTGTGGATGTGCTATCTCGAAACCATTCACCATATTACTCTGAATAGTTAGTGTTTAGGTATAATGATTGGGTAAAGTTATTTCTATTTCATATGTTAGTTTCAATATAAATTTATATGTTGTTTATGTTCATAAAAATTCATATGACTAATTAATTGGAATTATTACATTTTGGTTTTTTCTCACTATATCCCATCGTTACATCGATAGTTCTCATTACAAAAACCAGTTTGCGTTTTTAATTGTTTCTATATAGTCTTGGCACAAGGCCTTTACAGAATGAATATGATGTTCGGTATTATAAATTCCCCCATTATGAAAACTGAGATTGATATTTCAGGTGATTATTCAGCCATTAAAAAGAAAATTGGTTATTATTTATGTCATTACTTATTCATTTTATATTCCTTCTATATTATTATCGTGTTTGTTTTTAATAGAATGTGTTTTTAGTTATTCATCATGCTTAGTGTTTATGTTTATGATTATTACTAATGTATTATTTAGCCTTTCTAAGAATATAAGAACACCCTTTTCATATGTTTTATATTTCCCTAGGATGCAAAGAAGTCCATTACGAATGAATTTCTGGTATAATATATGAGTTATGGTAGTTACTAATGGATGATCTATATTGTATTTCATTTCAAATGTAATGTTTAACTTATATATGTATCTGATTTTCCAAAACTACTGAACTATTTTCTCCTTCATAATAATACGTTCTTGTGATAATTCTAATTTAATTCAATAATTCACCGGCTCTAGGAAACTGGGTTCGGGACATTATAGGAACCAATTTTACTGTGAAATTGGATATAAAATCTTAGATACTTTTGGATGTTTTTACATCAAAAACATGTAGTGTCATACAATCAGTGGGATTAATCATAAATTGATTTATACCTATTTTTTATGAGAATTTGTAAAAATGGATTCAATATTTAAAATTATCATAATTTTAAATTTATAATATGTTCAACATTTTTTTCCCAAATTGATTAGTGAATCGGATTAAAATTAATTACATCGGTTAAAAGAAAAATTAGGTTAATATTGTACTACTCCATAAATATATGACCCAAAACGACCTAGGCACTTTTCCAATACCCATTTCCTAGACACTAATCATCTTTTCACCTTCCCTTCATTATATTATTTGGTTTGGTATGAATTCTTTTAGATAGAAATGTGGGTATAACTAAAAAAATTTCAAAAATGAAAAGTGCATTTCTTCCGTTCCTCATAAAAGGTCACCACATCTACCCACATCCTCACACAAATAAAGCACCTTTCCATAACCAAAATCTACTAAAATAAGATCCAAAATTCCTTACATTATTCATAAAATCCTTTACTTGCGAATAAGAAAAATCAAGGCAGCAATAGGGCACAACCTGGAATGAGTTACCCAATTAAGAGGTAACATATTATCTCAAGCTCCTTTCCAATATTTCACTTCTCCACCCACTCCACTCAATTTAGAAAATTATTACTTGAATACAATGGTACCCTTAACATACCAAGTTTTTTTTATTAAAATATTTTCACAAATACTTACAAACACCTCCATATAATGGATATCACACCTATTTTTTCTTGGGTACAACAAATTACAACCTCACGACATGATAATTGTTCATTTTTCCTTTACCATTAATCATGGTGTCCATTATGGTGGAAAAACAATTTATATATGTATTATATTATATTTATTATGTATTTATGATTGTTCATTTTGTCAATTCACAACATTTTAACTTACATTTTCTATTAATACAATAATATCGTTTAAGGAGGTGTGGATTATTGACCCCAGAAAGCAATTTGATTCAGTCACACACAACAATGAATGTATTAAGGATGGGATTAGTGAAATTATATGATATAATCATGATACTATAATATTGATATATATATATATACATACATATATATATATATTCATATTTATGAATATTTTAATTATATATATTCTTTCAATATGACATTAAAACGGAAACATTGTCCATGCATACATACAACATATGGTCTCCATGAATGGTGTATTCCACATCGTATTTAATTTGGTTATATATTATGATAATATAAAAATATTGCATATACGTGATATTTATGTCATTATTTACATTCTAAAATGATGATATATGTATTTGGACTACATATATAACAAATTAAGTCATATTCAAAGAACAAAGAGAATTTTACCCAAAATGAAACTTTAACATTGGATCGTTAAATTTTGGGTAATATATGGAGATATTAATACCATATATGGTATTATATATAACAATATGATTCTATAAAATATTTATAATAAACATAAATTTATTATAAAGGATTCTTGTACTAGTATAAATAGATTCAAAAAACAATGTAAGGTGATTTCATCTCACATTTAATTTTTGTGAGATACATGATATGTTCACCACTATTCTTTTGCGGTGTTTGTAATTTCCATGATATTATTCAATTTATCTTATAAATAAATTTATTAGTATTCACATTTACATTTTATGATGATTATTTTATGAGGTTTATATTTTAATTTTTACTAAATAAGTAAAATAGTTTCGTCTCAATTTTCCTTCTTTGAGAATCTTGTTTTCTTATACACCAAGACACTTTATTAAAGATGAATAAACATCCATTTTAAGTGTTATACCATTAATATAAATATTTACATGATATTTTAAGCTTCATTTAATTTCATTTTAATACATGGAGAGTATTATCCCATGATACAATGTTATAAGAGTTTAATGTGACAATCTCATTGTTTTTCGATATTTTTTATGTTTTACATCATGAAATCGTATTATCCATATCTAAAGGACATTCATGAATTTTATTCTCCTCTATTAATTCATGATATAATCATTTTTGGGTACCATTTCCATACTCTTTGGTCTATAATATTGTTATGGTTGTGTTTTTAAGAAAGCCAGACTTTACTCTCCCTTCAATTAGAAATATATGTTTTCATAAAAGTTTTTCCAAGAGTTTAATAACATTCCCAAATAATCTCTAATATAAATTTCATTATTTTTTTATTTTACAAATCTATTTAATTTATCCTCCTTGTTTATTTCTGAAAAATGACATTTTTAAAACCATTTTACCATAAAAAATGAATGTTCCTTTTACCTTGTACATCATGTAATGATTTAACTCTTATTGTTCCATTGGCACTTATTTTTCATTTTTATATGATTAAAATTTTAGAATTTTTTAAAAAATTAATTTCAATGAAAAAGGCTTTTAAAAATGGTTTATATTTATAATATTATTTTAAAACATTTCAATGAATTGTGTACATGTTTTTAATTTATTTTTAATCAAATGGGTTTCAAAACGTTATCTATATTTATTTATTAGTTTTTAATATATTTTCAATTAAATGGTTTTCAAAAAAATTTCGTTATTAATTTATATTTCTTTAATTTATTATCAAATAAATGATTTTAAAAACATTATAATTATTTATTTATAAATTTTCAATGTTTTTTCAATGAAAATTGTTTTTATTTGTTTTGAACTTATTTTATTTTTTTTCAAAGAAAAAATGTTTTCAAAATTAATTTAAGTCCTCTTTATAAATTTTCATGGTATTTGATATAAAAATTATTTTAAAATTGATTTATATATTAAAAAACATTTTCAAAGATGAAAGGATATATTCGTCAAGAAATGTTTTTGAAATATATTTTGAAATTATTTTCCACCTAAGATGATATTGTTTGATGTTACTCATTCACATATATGAAAAAGATCTAATGGTTCGATTAATATCCTTTCTATGAATGTCATATGATTAATGTCACAGTATTTATGAAACAAGTTTCTCTTTCATGGGATATATACTTATGAAATCTATTTCTCATTATGGAGTTATATGATTATGAAATCTGTTTCCCACACCTAGTTTTACTCTCCAGGGTGTTATTATTTGGAATTCACAAACTCTTCATGAACAATTATGAAGGATTTAAATATAAGTTGGATATGAATAACCATAGATTAACCTTGGGTGTCAGTGACTAAGGAATGCTTCATTATTTGGAAATCACAAGAGTACATGCTGTGTACTCAAGTCGACGGATGATCATTATGGAGGTGTCGCCAGAGGAACAATTAAATGAAGGAAGTACATGTCATGTACTTGGAAGTACATGCCATGTACTATGTTGTTTCTCTTAAATTGGTAGTATCCTCCCCTGTTCATAGGGAAGGCCTAGAACTGAATGATAGGAGCAGGAGTGGACCACCGAGCCTTTGGAGATTCGTCGATCGCGAACTGGGAATCTGATTCCACCTCAGACAGTCTTGTTGGAACTACGCGAGTATGCCCTCACTTATCCTAGCATGTTTCTTACCTATTATTCTCATAACTGGAGTTATTTGAGGTTGAATGATAGTTTTATTACCTCGGATCTACACCATTCATGGGCATTTCTAGGATCGACGATCGTGTATACCGCTCGTTGAGATATATGGTAGGTGGGTTGGTGTTATTTTTTCCAACTGTCGTGTGTTTTGTGCGTTTTTGTGCCGTGAAACCGTGTTGGGGTGTCATGTGGATGAGGCCATTACTATAATAAACACCTAGAATTGAGTAGGTGGTTATTGTGATATTAAAATTCTGGTTGGGATCGTTTCTTAGATCTGGAACCATCCTGGGTGTGTGTTCAACTTTTTAGCCTTTTGGCCAGGATACCTGAGGGTATGCCTTTAAATTAGTAATTGTAAAATTTCCTTGAGAGGAATTTCTTCTTTACTACATGTTTACATGTTGGGCATGGCCCGGTTACCTATTTAGCCTGAGGGCGTTGTTGTGATTAGAATGTGGTCACTACACTATTTAGCCTCTGGGCAGTAGTTATTTTGGCATGAGGGAAACTTCTTATGTTCCTGTGGGCTGTTGATTTTGTGCCTATGGGCGACACTACCTACTCCTGAGGGAAAAATACGTTATGCTTGAGGGCAGATTATTGTGTTGGATACTCTTTACCTGAGGGTAGGAGTTTACAAGTCTGAGGACATTAGATGGTTATTTTGAATATCCACTATGGTGATTTTTTAAATTAAATCGATTAAATTGATAATAAAATGGAAATATAAATATTAATTAGTTACTTTTGAGTACTGCTTATTTTATTTCACTTTACTACTACACACTGTTGTTGCATGCTTACACACAGTTGGGCACGTGCCTTTGGTTGGTGAATACAAAGACATATTTCTCACACCCTATTTGGGTCATGCTTTTGGCCTATATAGATTACATCGTTGCAGGTGTGGATAGGGGTAAGAGTCCCTATACAGGAACTTTACTGTTTTTATGGAGTAGGAGGGCATGGGACCGACCCTAGACTCGTGATGCCACTACCAGCTGTTTGCTTTTTTTTTTGCTGTACTCTGCTTTTTGTTGTACTGTACTGATGTATAACATCTTCTTGCTGTTTTCCTAAAACTTGAGACATGTTTCATCATTTTCTATATACTTTTGGTTATATCCACTGCTGTTTTTTATTTCAGTTGTGTATGGTTTACTGCTTCCGCTGTCGTGGTATGTTTTATTTCGTATTCCTCTATGCTACACTTTGACAAATGAGGGCATAGTTTCCCCACTGTCAGACCTAGGCCCTCGCTGCTAGTTGGCAGCCTCTGGAGTTTGAGGAAATGCACTTGAGGTCACGTGACCAACTGGGTTCAGGGCACCCGTTGCGTGGAACCCGGACCCAGGGCGTTACAGGGAGTATATTTTTACAATTATTTAAGTATTCTGAAAATTTAATATAATGTTAATGTATTAGGAGTGTGTGTTGCTATATAGGTACCGATTCAATGAAGAATTATAACATCATAGTCATAAAAACATAGATATTAAATCATTTTAGATTAATATTTTTTGAATTACAGTAATACCTCCCTGAGGACTGTAATAGTAAAGTCACTTTGGAAACTTGGAAACCAAATCATATATACTGGTAAAAAAATCATCATCATCGATCATAAATATCTACACCATTAGTACGTATACATAAAACCTTTCCTCATAACATGTAGAAAGGATAAATTTGAAAGGGGTGAGTATTGATGCCCTGTAAGTGTAAATAATGAAATACAGAAGCATAATAGGAACAAAAGGGTATCAAAAATCATCATAACATTTAAATATCATACCCAGCACATCAGATATCAAAATAAATATTGTAATTTAATAAGAAATGATTCATAAGGAAAAAATGAAGTTGATCCATGATATCATAACATATGAATAAAAATGGAATTGTGGAAAACACCTATGAACATAAAAGCCCTTTGTAAAGGCGGACTATGAAGGACTTTGTGACATGTTAGGTTTTGGTCAATCACATGTGTACCTGATTCAGGATTTGGATTTCCACATATGTACCCTCTTATTTCGGTATTGATATTTCCTCCTATGTACCCACTACTTTAGGGATTGGGATTCCCTCTCCTGTTCCCTCTTGGACTAGGATTGAGTTGTTCTCCCCTCTTCCCTATTGTCTTATAATTGGGATGTTCTCCCATGTTCCCTTTGATCCCATATAACATTTATCATTACCCAATGCATTATTGGGGAATATAGGTCCCTCCTGTCACCTAATTTAATCATACATGTATGTTCTACAAAGCACTCATCATATCATGACCCATGAATGGACATGGGATGAATAAAAATCAAATCATAAATCCAAAATATTGAAATGGGAATAAATAACATTTCATCAAATCTGAAAATAAGAAATAGAGATAGGTTTCGTAATCATCTCATTGAAGTATAACCCACAAAAAAGAAGACGGTTTCAAAATTGTAACATCCCAATTAAATAAAGAATAAGTCATTTTCATATTTATTAATATTTGTGAATTCAATATTAATGTTATTATAAAGGGGATTCTATGTTTGATGGCATACCCGATAAGTAAAAATATGCTTTTTACAAATCTTATGTGGCACACAATGCAGAGTGATAAAAAAATAATAATATAATATTTATTAAAAAGGTTGTTAACACCGAGCAGTTGTATTGGCAGAAATGAATATAACTGACTAAAATATGAATATAAATTTTTTTAAATGTTTTTATATTTATCCAATAAATGTTAGAGGCTCAAAATATGGATGTCTCTAATTTTAAGCACAAATAGATTAATATTCATTAAAAGGTCAATTTACCACCTATTGATGGAGAACACTATTTAGATATAATTTTGGTCAATTTTATATGTTATATTTGAAAAAATAAAATTTTTATTTATAATGAAGACATGAAATTTTACTTTGGTTAAATATTTGATATTTTTTTGATAAAATGCATTTATTTTTGAATAGTTAAAAATACTCACTTTTTATTCAATACATCCTTTTAATAAAATTTATTTATATGGATAGATTATGTTTTTAATTAGTTTTAAGGTGCAATTAGATTATATTTTTACCATGTAATCTAATATTGGTTATTGGAATTAATTTCACTTTGAAATTCTACATAAACATGTGTCAATATTTTGATAGTTATTATTTATTAAAAACACATTTTTTTACAACGAGAATTATTTTTAAATTAATGAATTAATCTTATATGTTTTGAGTTTGGTAAAATAGACATCATTTGTGAATTCAAAATATAAAATATAGATTATGCAAAATTTTTGGTATTTTTATAAAGACATATAAATTTTGATGAATATTGAAAACACTAAATATTAGTGAAAAAACAAAATTTTCATCTAAAAGAAATTTTTCCACTTTTTTGAATTTAATTTTGAAAATCCAACATACATTGTTGTTATTAGTAAGTAAAATTTGGATCAATAAGATTAAAATAATTTTTTGTGAATAGTATCTTTTGACTTTTATTTAACGCAGTAAAAAGATAATATGGTAATTAAAGTTAAAATTAATATTATTATAATATTAAATTTTCCTAACATGTGTCCTAATCCTATTGTTTGATAAATTTACGACCATGTGTATCCATGGGTCGATTTTGGGACCCCATGGAGCCACATTAGAGTGATAATGACACTTTATGTTATTTAATTTCAAGTTATGACAAAAATTACATAAACATATATCTTTTAGTAAATCAATTTTTACATAGGGTTATATAAGTTTTATATTTGAATATAAATATTCATATGAAATATAAAAATATTTCCTACATCATGTTATTTTATTTATAATTTTAAGACATAAAATAAATTAAATTACTTATGGCACAATAATGATGCAGTGTTTACCTCATTAATGAATGATTTAAATAAATATGATTATAAAAATTAAAACAATATCGAAAACCTATCCAATTATTATTGGATGATTTTATTTATAAATAGATTCATATTATCTTCAACATTAATGATTTTTGGACCTTTTTAAATTGAGAATCATTATATAATAAAATAATATTTTCAAACATTCCTAAAGAGCCCTTCGCCCCCTTTATAAAATCCCTCACCTCAAACTAATTACTCACACCTCTCAAGCCCGTTGGATCATCCATTATATGCCCAATTAATCTTCTTAAATCCCTCTATTCACCCTAGAAGCATTACCTTAGGGAGAAGGCAATTAATGTAAACCGTTTTGTTCAATCCAATGGGAGATAACCAATTTAAAAGTAAAGTCTTCTCTTATGTTATTTTCTTTAATTTTACTTCCCCAACCACCAAAAATCATTTAATTGCATTATTTCATAACAAAAACTATATCCTAAATATAATAGGTTTTTTTTATGAGAATTATTTTAACTACCCTTACACACACCTCCAACTAATAGGAAAAAACTTCTTGTTTCTATGGACGACAAACTATAGCCTCACGAAATGATGAATGTTCAATATTCCCCTAAAACCTCTTATGGTGGAAATTAAGATGGATATATATTTACATGTAATATATATCATATTTATATTGTCTCTATTCTTCTGTATTTTTAATTTATATCATACATTTATGGTTTCCATTATGGGTAAACGCGATAATTTCATTTGAGGAAATGCAGTCTACCGACCCCTCAAAGTGATATGACTCATTCATTCCATACACGGAATGTATAATGAATTGAGTTAAGGAAATTATATATGATATTAAATTGGAATAATAATATACCTATAAATCATTAAGTTTTCATTTCATTAAAAATATGAAATATAAATGAATGTAGTGTTCATGCGTATGTACGACATGTCGTCTCCATGAACGGTGCATTTCCTTTCTTATCTCTAAACTTTATGTACACTTATAAATGAATAAATATAATGGATATATATGTTATATATTATATCTACCTCATCAATATAATTTTATAGATAATGGAAATTTGACCACATGAACAAATTGTAATTATAAGAAGTTCATTTTTGACTCAAGTACCAAATATCGACAAATGGCCATTATTAACTTAAATGATTACATATTGTTTATAAAATATTAATATTTGATATAAAAGGAATAATAAAAATGAAAAATGATCTTAAGAATGTATAAATTAACTTTAGTTTATTATTAAAGAGATTAAAGAATGAACAAGTCATGTCAGACACGAGGTACGGGACATCATCTCAATCTCCTTTCATTGAGGCATATTTTGTTTTATACATGACTTTCATTTATGTGGTGTATAAAAAAGATTTACATTTAATTTAATTCAATAAAAATTATTTTTAATTAGGCGTTTTCAAAAATGACAAAAAATAATGTTTGTTTTAACGTATGCGGTTACAACGACCTTCTCCATCATCGTGATTATTATTTGATCTATGGCTTCCTTAACAAGCCGTAATGTTTTTAAAAGGGAAAAAAATACAATATAATATTTTACGTATTTTGGAATTGAAAATGGTTCTGATAATGGATTTTTCATGTAAATATATTTAATATATTTTTTTTGATTGATACGTGGAATTTTTTTCATTTATGTTTGTTTTAAGTGTTATGAATATGCTATGGTTCTTGGGAAATAATTACGTATACATGTGGTTCCATGATAAACATTGGGCATGTGAGCACGAGATAGCTCTCCAATTAATTGGGCAATGTGACATAGGTAAACATGAATGTTTCTCCTAATAGATTTAGGGAATATACTATGATGGTTATTCTAAATATAACTCCCTACAGAGCTGTGAAAGCTACAACGTAAGTATGTTATGGATGCCACAAGTTACCTTTATGATTTTTGATTACTATGTGTTATTCGTAAATTTTATGATTTCAGGAGGTATGTTATAGAGTTTATGTTTTTGTATGTATTGATGGACTAATGACGTCTTTTATTATTTTATAACCCTTAATAATATTTTTATTCTCATCCCATGTTTTGAAATGTTTTTTAGGGGACTTAAATATGAATAGGGTCATGGATGGGACAAAGTAAAAGACATGATGTCTAAAACATGGAACTAGACATGAAACTTTTTTTAAGAGTTTTTATTTTATGAAAAAAATGGAAACTGAGTAGAAGTGCCTACTTGGTGATTTTTGATATATAATGTAATAGTTATGGCCTAATTCCCTAAAACTATAAACCAGAGAAGATCCTCAATGTGAATTATTAACATAATTCATGATTACGTAATGTATACGAATGGGTCCTTATAGTTGGCATCAGAGGTTGGTTAAGACCACATTATGAAGTTAAGATATTCTTAAATTAATATCCATAAATTTTTTATGTTAATATTGAAATGATATAGCAATTACATATTACCATGTTGCTTCACCTAAGATATTTCTGTGTTCATAATGGGTTTTCATAGAAGAAATAGGAAAATTGTGCAGTGAAGGAATATAGAGGGAAATGAAATTCCAAATCAACATCCTTAGATGGTCGGAATCAGAATTTAATAGTTTGTTGCTGTGATGGCTCATTTGATTCATGTGATAAGTGGTAGTTGTGTTTATTGATGATATTTTGGTTTATTCAAAAAGTAAATAGGAACATGAAATTTATTTAGGGGTTGTTGTGAAAACCATAAAAGAAAAGAAACTATTTGTTAAATTCAGAAATTGTGAGTTTGGGTTATAACAAATTTCATTCCATGTTCACATTGTTTCAAAAAATGAAATAACTGTTGATCATGCTAAAAAAAGTTGTCGAATAATTTCCAATACCCAAAAATATAACCGATTTCTGTAGTTTTATTTGTTTGGAATGTTATTATCAGAGGTTTTTTGAATAATTTTCATGGTTATGTAGCCCACTATCTATGTTAACTTTAAATGGTGTTAAGTTCATTTAGACAAAAGAATGTGATGATTTTTTTTCAGGGATTGAGAATAAGATCGCTGAATGCTATAATTTTGGAATAAACATCCAGAAATGGTGAGTTTGTTATCTACAGTGATTCTTTGTCGAAAGAACATGGTTGTGCCTATATGTGAAATGATCAGGTAATTTATTATTCTTAATGTCCATTGAAACCTCATGAGGTAAATTACCCTAAACAAGATTTGTAATTAGCTACTGTTGTTTTTCATTAAAAAATTGGAGGCATCATTTGTATGGAGTAAAATGTGAAATATATACTGACCACAAATGTTGGAAGTATATATTCACTCAGAATGAATTAAACATGAGAAGAGGAGATGGCTAGACGTAATCAATTATTTTGATTGCACAATTCATTACCATTCGGGAAAGGCCAATCAAGTGGCTAATGATTTGAGTTGAAAAAGTAATTCTACATTAACCTTGTTACGTTTGGAACAAAAACATTTGATTAAATATTTGATGAGATTTTGCATTGAAGTAGTTAGTGCATGAAATTTGTCAGTTTTGTTATAGGTGTTAGTGATATCATCTCTATAAGAAATAATTATGCAACCACATAAGGAAGACAGTGAGTTGCAGAAAAAGTTAGAGTTTGTTCATATGTGTATGTTCCCTGATTTTAACGTTGATAATGATTGTATTTTGGGGTTTGTGAAGAGATTATGTGTGCCTTGGGATTCACAGTTGAAGAATTAGTTGTTCTGTGAAGCTCATAGTTATCCATTTTTAGTTCATCCAGGATGTACTAAGATGTACAGAGATATTCAGAAGTATTTCTATTGGGATGAAATAAAAATAGATATTGCTGATTTTAATGTGAAGTGTTTGACATGCCAGCAGGTTAAAGAAGAGAGGCAGTTACTGAAAGGGATGCTTCATCCTTTACCAGTGCAAGAGTGGAAATGGGAAAATATATCCATTGACTTTGTTGTGGGATTACCGAATACATTTCAAGGTAATAATGCAATCTGGGTTATTGTTGATCGACAAACTAAATCTTCTCATTTCCATCCTATTTGAGATACATTGTATCTCGATTAACTTTATTAGTTGTATGTTAAAGAGATTGTAAGGTTTTAGGGTTTTCCCCTCTCCATTGTATTTGATCATAATCATAGGTTTATTTCTATCTTTTTGAAAGGCCATCAGAAGTATTTGGTTACTAAATTAAATTTTAGTACAACATTTCATCCTCAATCATATGAGCTGTCAGAATGAAAAATTCAGACCATGGAGGATACGCTACGTGCTTGTTCACTGGATTACTAGGGAAGTTCGGAAAGCATATTTCTTTTTTTGAATTTTATTATAATAATAGTTTTTATTTCAGTATACAGATGGATCCATTTGAGGAATTATATGGGATGTGGTGACGAAATCCATCTTTTTGGGATGGTGTAGGTCAAAGGAAACTAATGGGACCTGAATTAGAAGAATATATGGTGGAAATGATTCAGTTGATTCAGAAGCACATGAGAACAGCTCAGAGCATGCAGAAACATTATACAGATAAATGGAGGAAGGATCTATCTTTCAAGGTTGGTTATCATTCCTTTATCAATGTTTCTATATGGAAATGTGTGATGCATTTTGGTAAGAAGCGAATGATGTGTTTTATGTTCATTGGACCTTATGAAATTCCAGATAACATTGGATCAGTGGCCTATAGAGTGGATTTAGTTCTATGTTTATCCCAGGTACACAATTTTTTTCATGTTTCAATGTTGATAAAGTATATTCCAGATGCATCTCATGTTTTGAGAAAAGAGGTAGTTCAGTTGGAAGAGAATCCATTTTATTAGGAACAACCACTCCAAATTCTTGACCAAAGAGAGCAAGTTTTTCTGAATAATTTAATTCATCATTTAAATGTTTTCTGGAGAAACCATATGGTTGAATAGGAAAATCGGAATATGAAAATGCTATGAGGGATAAAAACCCCCACTTATTTGATACGTGAATTAAAATTATGAGGACACAATTTCCAAAAGGGGGGAAGGTTGTTATTTCCCACGTAAAAAAAGAATAATACATTTTAATATTTATTAGTATTTGTGTTTTAAATATTAATTTTATTTTAAATTGGATTCTATGTTCAATGGCATACCCGATACACAAAAACATGTTTGTTTGAAATCAATGTTACAGACAATGGTTAGTCATACTGAAAAATAATAATATTTTATTATTTAAAAGGTAGTTAACGCCTAGTAGTTGTATTGGAAGGAATTAATAGAAAAAACTACAATATTATTATACATGTTTTCCAAATGTTTTTACATTTATCCAACAAAACATAGAGGCTTAAAATATGAATGAATCTAATTTTAAGCACAAATAGTCAAATATTCATTAAACAGTCGACTTACAACATTTCGATGGTGAACCCTCATTAAATATAGTTTTTGTCACTTGTAAATGTTCTATTTGAAATAAATAAAATTCTTATTTTGAATCGGGACATCAAAATTTACTTTTGTTAATTTTTGGTATTTTTCTGATAAAATTCAATTTTTTATAAATAGTGAAAAATACTATATTTTAATTAATAACTACCTTTTAATCTAATTTATTTATATTGTTATATTATATTTTTAATTAGTTTTGAGGTTTAATTAAATTATATTTTTACCATGTAAAACTATTTTTGTCGTTGGATGTAATTTTGTTTTAAAATTGGACATAAACAAGTGTCAATCTTTTGATAATTATAATTTTTTAATAATATACTTTTTTGAAAACATGAATTAATTTTCAATTAAATAATGAAAATTCTATGTTATTAATTTGTTAAAATAGACATCATTTCTTAATTCAGAATATCAAATATATCTTAGGCTGAATTTTTTGTATTTTTCTGAAAACCATCAATTTTTTACGAATAGTGAAAACACTGAGTAGTAGTGAAAAAACAGACTTTTTCATTTAATTATAAGTTTACTACTTCTTTGAATTAAATTTAAAAAATATTACATACATGGTTGTTATTTTTATGTAAAATTTGGTTCAATAGGATAAAACTATTTTCAGTGATTATTAACTTTTGACTTTTATTTACAACGGTTAAGGGTAAAAAGGGTAATTCATGAAAAAAATAATAATATTATAATAATATTAAATTACTGTAAAATGTGTCCTAATCCTATTGGTTGATATTTTTACGTGTATGGTCATCCTTGGGTCGATTTTGGGACCCCATGGAGGCACATGCGAGTGATAATGACACATTATGTAAATTAATTTCATGTAAAGGCAAAAATGACATAAACATTTATCATTTAGTAAATAAATTTTTACATGGGGTTATATAATTTATCAATTTGAATATTAAAATTCATTTGAAATATAAAAATATTTCCTACATAATTTTATTTTATTTATACTTTTTTGTTATCAAATAAATAAAATTATTTATGACTCAATAATGTTGCAGTGTTTACCTCATTAATGAATGATTTAAATAAATATGATTATAAAAATTATAAAAATATCCAATACCAATCAAATTATTATTGGATGTTTTTTTTCAAACATGAGTCATAATATTTTATACTTTAATGTGTTTTGGGACTTTATAAACTGATAATCATTATATATTAAAATAATATTTTCTATCTTTACAAAAGGGCCTCACCCCCCCCCCCTTATAAAAATACCTAACCTATAACCCATTACTCATGCCTATAAAGACCTTTGGCTCATCCAACCTCTACCCAATTAAGATCTCTACATACCTCTCTTAATTTTAGAAGCCTTAACATAGGCAGAAGGCGCTTCTAGTAAATCTTTTGGTTCAATCCAATGTGAGAAACCCTATTTAATGGAAACACAGTCTCTTTAGTTATTTTCTTTTATTTTACTTCTACAATGCCCTAAAAACATTATATTAATTTGTTTTATAACAAAAAACTATCCTTAATATACTTTTTTTTTAATTATAAGGATTTGAACAACACATACACACACCTTCATATAATGGGTAATGAACATACTGTTTCTGTGGACGGCGAACTACTACATCACAAAATGATGATTGTTCAATCTACTCCTACCACCTATTTTGGTGGCCATTAATATGGAAATGTATTTATATGTGATATATATTATATTTATATTGTTTATATACTTATTTATTTTTCATTTATAGTATAACTCTATGGTTTCCATGATAGGTAAATGTGATAATTTCATTTGAGGAAGTGCAGACTACCGCCCCCTCAAAGTGATATGACTCATTCAAGCCATATGTGGAACGTATAAAGGATGGAGTTAATAAAATTATATATTATATAATACTTGAATTAGAATATACCTATTTATAATTAATTTTTCATTTCATTAAAAATATGAAATAGAAATGAATGTAGCGTTCATGCGTACGTACAACCTACTATCTCCATGAAAGGTGAATTTCATTTATTATCTCCAAATGCTATGTACTATTATAAATACATAAATATACAATATATATTTGAAATATATGATATCTACATCCTGAAAATTATTTTGTATATAATTTAAATTTGACCACATGATCAACTTGTAATTATAAGAAGTTCATTTTTGACTCACGTACCAAATATCGACAAAATGACCATTATTAAATTATATGATTACATAATGTTTATAACATCGTAATAAGTGATATAAAAGGAATAATAAACTTGAAAATGGTTCTTATGAATTTATAAATTAAAATTAGTTTATTATTTAGGAGATTAAATAATGAACGAGTCAAGTCGGGCATGAGCTAAGGGACTTCATCTCAATCTCCATTAATTGAGGCATATTTTGTTTTAAACGTGACTTTATTTTTTTAGGTTTATAAAAACAATTAAATTTTCATTTCATTCAAAAGTAATATTTTTTACGAGGAGTTTTATTAAACTAAACAAAGGAATTTTTGTTTTAATGTAAGTGGTGATAATGGCCTTTTCCACTACCACAAGTATTATTTAATCTATGGAATACTTAACAAGCAATAATGTTTTTAAAAAGAAAATAAATATCATATAATCTTTTACATATTTTGTTGTTGAAAATGGTTTTGATAATTGATTTATTATTTCAATGTATTTATGTGATATATTTTGATTGAAATTTGGAAATGTTATCTTTCTTTTATATTGGTTTTATGTTTTCTTAATATGTTATGGATATTGGAAATTGATTATGTATAAGGGTGGTTCCTTGATTAACCTATGGAGGGTGAGACTGAGATAGCTCTCTAATTCATTGGGTAATGTTACAGAGTAACCATGAATGTAAATCCTAAGATATTTAGTGAATATTCTATGATGAGTATTCCAAATCTAACTCCTTACATAGCTTTGAAAGCTACAATGTAATTATGTTATAGATGCCACAAGATAACATTATGATTTATGATTACTATGTGTCTTTAATAAATCTATCAACTTCATGAGGTATGTAAAAGAGTTTATGTTTTTTATTTATTGAAGGACAAATGATTTCGTTCTATATTTTATAACCCTTAATGAGCTTTTTATGCTTATCCCATGTTTTAAAATATTTTCTACAAGACATAAAGAAGAATAGGGTCAGAGATGGGATCAAAAAACAGTCATGCTATCTAATACAGTGAACTAGACATGAGTCTTTTTTTATGAGTTTTTATTTTATGAAAAAAATGGAAACTGAGTTGAAGTGTCTACTTTGTAATTTTTGAGATGTAATGTAACAATTATGACCAAATTCTCTAAAACTATAATCCTGAAAAGATCATAAAATATAATTATTAAATAAATACAATATTATGTAATGTTTAAGGATGGGTCCTTATAAAAATCATATAAACCCTGGAAAAGAAACATATTTATAAAGATCACAATGTTAAGAATAATCCATTCATTGAAAGGATATGAATAGAACCTTTATGAAATTTACTATAAGTTCATGAGTAAAAGAAATTGATTTCATATTAGATGGAGCATAATTTTGAAACATATTTCAATAAAATTTCTTGGGGAAAACATCTTTTTTTGTTTGAAAATGTCTTTTTATTTCCTAAAACCATTTGAAAATCATTTTCATAGAAAATAGATTTGATAACATATAATGAAGAATTGAAATATTTTTTAAAACTATTTTACATGAAATTATTTTTTAAAAAAATTCATAAACATTAACGTTTCAAAAATTGAAAGGTAAATTCATAGAAATGAAGATTGGTAAATCTATACATGTCATTTTATATCAAAAGAACATTCAATTTTCATTATTAAATGAATAGAAAAGTTCCTTGATCAGAAACTAGCGATAAGGATAACTTGGAGAGAGTTGTAAAATAAAAAAAGGTTGAAATATTCTTTTAGATAATATATGGTAAGGAAATAATATTCTAGGAAACTCTTTTTAGAAAACATAAATTTCCGGCTAAAGGGAGGGTAATTTCATGATTTATTAAAAAACAATTCATATGTACCAATGAGTAGAAATATGGTATCAATACATTAGTATATCATCAATAAACAAAGGAGAATAAAATTCATGAATTTACTTGAGATATGGATTATAATATTTTATCAAAGTAGGGATAAACATAAACAATGTCAAAATAAAATTACAAGATTGTCTCAATAAAATCTTACAACATGGTATCTTGGGATCATACTCTTCATGTAAAAAATTGAGCTACATAAAGCATATAACATCATTTAAATATTGTGGTTAATGATATATAATATAAAATGGAAATATATTATCTTTGAAAAAGGGTATTGGGTCATAAGAAAACATAATTCTCAAAGAATGAAATTTGAGAGAAAACATTATACCAATTTTGTAACTTTTTTATCTTAAATCTTATGATAGAAGGTTCATAAAATGGGCATGTGAATACCCATAAATTTATGTATAAGATACATAGAATACAATAAAAGGCAGCAAATAAACCACTCCAAATAAAATATTTGTGAACATAACATGTATCTAATGGAAATTAAAAGTGATACAAAAATCATCTTACCTTGTGTCCTAACTCTCTTCATTCTCGAACAAGCTACCTCTTTTTTAGGTATCTCCTTTTTATTTTCACAAAAGGACTCCATATGATTTATTTCATCCAAATATATTCCCTATAATATGTATTTAGGGACGTTGTTTGAAGAAATGTACAGTGTTTGGATGAGCCATATGGCTTCATAGGTGTGAAATAAAGATAAGGAGAGGTACCCTTTTATACGGGGGAGGAGAGACACTTCAGGAAACTCCCAAACTATTAATTTATTAAAAATTTAAATTTGATTTAAAATAGATCAAAATTGAGTTATTTATAATTTGAGATTATTATTTGTCTAAATCCTCTCAAAAAATAAATTTTAGACTTGTTTAGGTCATATAATTTACCTTATCTTTTGGATTTAGCCATTAGTTATAAAATTTAACTATTACAATGACAACTTGTCTTTTTTACACTATAGGGTTAATATAGTTAATATAAAATGAAAAAAAATCCCAATTGGATACTTTATACCATATTAGATATTATAAAATTTATTTGGACGAACTATTTTTTTTATGACTTTTATATGATTCAATAAAATATAATGTATTTAAAGTATCATTTATGTCAATGTGGATACTATTCAATATTGTCATTTTTTAAAAATATAAAATTTACAAGAAAAATTCAAACCAATAATTCAAATATGTCTCTAACTTGTCTAGGAAATCTATAAAATTCATGTATGTCATTAAATAATCAAGATTATATTTATTATAATATTTTTAATATCATTTATTTCATATTTAATTAAATAAAAAATTACCACATCCTTATTGTACAAGACAATAATTAAGTTATTTCTTATATAAAAGTTTTATGAAAAATTATAAATGAATATAAATGTTTTATCATTTTAATTAAAAATTATAGTTGAATTTATCATAAGAATAACCCTGTATAAAAAATTATTTAATTATTAATTTTTGAATATGCCTCTTTTATCTCTTCTTTAAATAAAATATAATAGATCTCTTAATCAAACACAAGTGGATTATAGAGGATCCTGTTTTGACATATGGTTTATTTGGGTCAAAAAACACATATCTAATGATGATAGGACCACTCTAAGGGTAATTTTATATTATTATAATAATATATTCACTTTTAATTATTATATTTACCTTTTACCACGGTTAATAAAATTCAAAAGCTACTATTCACTAAAAATTATATTGATCCTATAATAAAATATTTTTCTAAATGATTACAACCTTGTATGTCAGTTTTTTGAAATTGAGTTCCCAGATGAGGTAAATTTATGTTTACTGCTAATTCCGCAAATTAGGCTAGATGGCATGTAAAAGAGATGTTCAAAAGTTCAATAATGTTTTAGGAATAATTCTATTCTAAAAAGGATTCCAAGGACTAAAAGTTTCTTAATAAATATATTAATTATCTATATTAAATTTAAATTTAAATTAAAATTTAATAATTATTTAATTATAATTGTTGGTTTATGACTACAATACAATATTTTTACCTATTTATCAAAAAATGAATGTTTTCACCATCATATCATAAATTCACCCTATGCTAATTTTAGTAATCTGAATTAAAATATGATGTCTATTTTACCAAATTCAATTTATGTGAGTGTATAAAATTAAATTTATTATTTTTCACAACAGGACAATAACGTTGTTCTTTTAAGAAAATTGTATTGTTAAACATATAATGACTTTACAAAAAATTCCATTTTTCATTATCAAATTCATTATAAATAATTATTAAATGTATTAATTACTATTAATATTAGTGTTTTTAATGGCTCAGTTATAGATATATTATTTAAATACTTAGTAGTAAAGTATTGTTTCACATAAACTCTCTGTTGTGTGTAACGCACATCGTGTCTGTGTTGCATATAGTACAAGATTCCCATGGTGATCAATGTAATATAAAACTAAAAATAGAGCTATTATATAATAAAAAAATTAATAATATGTGTTTTTTGTAGAGAAAATATCAAAAGGTTAATTAAAATTGATACAAAAAATAAATTTACAAAATCTCGAAGTGTCTTATTCTACCCCGCTTAAAATGAATTTAGCCCTCAAAATTCACATGGGTTGTAAAAGGATTAATACTTGATAGTATCTTTCATGTAAAACCACATCGTAAAATAGTATTCAAAAACTTATTTTTAAAAAGGAATGTTAGAATCATAATGGATATCCAACGTTACCCATCATACAATCTCCACAAATGAGAAAATAAGTTGGAAATGAAAAAAAAGATATTGAAGTGAAATATAAGTATCATGTTCAGATAGATGTTGATAGATAACATGGTTAGGAAAATGTTAACTATCACAAAGAAAAAATGTAGGATGATCTAAGGAATAATCATATTCATAGGAAATGAATTTACTAGAACAATATTTCTTTCTTCAGGATTTTTTTTCAGAATGTAAAATAATTTTCACGAAAATATATACTTTCATGATATTAAAAAAATTCTATAATTTGTTTTTCGTTGATCCACTACACATTTTACTCTAAAATGGAAGACAACTTAATCTTTCCTAAAGTTCTAATAGATCATGAGATCTATAATATAAAATCCCATTTATCATAAGTTATCGTCAACCAAATGTAGTTCAAATTGGATATACGATATTCATAAATATCATATGGTGAGATAATACTTTAATCTCACCAAATTTTATAAAAGTTTAAATTAACCATAAAATATTTACCTCATAACCATTCAAATATATAATTCACCATTTCTTCCTTCAATATTCACAAAAAAATTACATTTTTCCTAGATACTTAGTTTCACCATTGTACTGATATGACATTAAATGTGGTTTAATTATAACATTATCCATGTAGTGAAAGACAATCACATTATATCTCAACAATGGATGAACAATAAGGCTTTAATAAGGATTAATCATACAAAATAAAACAAAACATTCCCATATAAAGATGGATATGTATATTTTAATTATCTTGGATCACCTCATCTCTTATGATCAGATAATCTTTCTTATTATCCTTTTTCAATATAGGTTTTTGTGGCTTATCATTTACATTAGTCCTTTGTTTGGGGAGATTTTTATCATAATGTCCAAAATCAATTCAATTGAAACACTGAGGTGTTTGAGGTAAATTCTTTGGTATTTCTCAATATTTTCATCATTATCTAACTTGATCCCATCATTTTTACATTCGTTCCCTTGATGGAATTACCTTCCATAATTAAAACATTTAGTAGTCCATTTATTAAAACTCCCTCTATGTTTCTTGAAACAGTTTTTTCATAACAGAAGGCTCATTTTATTTTCTCTGTGGTTGTTAGATTTTATATTGAACTCCATCTTCATTTTCCTATTTAATCCATGATATTGATAAGTAACTTTAACCAATATTTCAACTTTTATTACACAACACAGAAATATCATTATAGCTAATAATGTCTCTTATGGCCAATTCCCTTCTATGAATTCACTTCAATCCGCAGAAGATCCTTTTAATATTACATTCATTTTGAATGATAATACCTGAAGCATACCTCATAAGTATAGTGAAATTATCCTCATAGGTACCAATAGATTCATCATAATTTTTCTTCAACTCAAGGAATTAATTTTCTATCCACTTGTGAAAAAAATGTGGAATGTATTTGTTGAAAATTAAATTCCCGAACTCATATAAACAAATTGATTAAATTTAAACTTGATTTCTCATATTCTTGATTAGATTCCACCTATGGAATGCTTCATATTCTAACTGATAAACAAAAAGAATTATGTTATCATTATTAAAACACCTAATAATGGAAAATATAATTTCAATTTTGTTGATCCACTTTTCAGCAACACTTGGATCAGATGTCCTACTAAAAGAAGGTGGATTATGACTTTGGAAGGACTCAACTGAATATTGTTCCCCCCCTTTGCTCATTTTCAAACTCATCTTGATTCATCGATTAGGGAATATGTGAGAGTATTGAAACAAGGTTTTCTATTCCATCCCCCATAAAATTATGATCTTCAAGAGGAAAAGTATTCATTGTTCATTTCGATCAACATTTCTATGGTTCTTTTAGGTTCAATCCATATGATAAAACTAGAATCATAGAGTAAGAAACAATCATCATAATAAGGAACCAAAAAATCATGAAAAGTCACTAATAATGTATGAAACCTTCATTAATGTATGAAAACAGAAGTTTATCCAAGGTTATTCATATTTTAAATCTAATCTAATATTTCTTGATGGTTCTTGAAGTGATTTTGAATTCCTAAAGCATATCCCCTAAGAGTGTCAAACTAGGTGTGCAACAAGGCCCGTTTTCATGTACAAAATCTCATCGAGTCAGGCCCAGAACATCATATTAGATTTGTTACTCATAGGTAAATCAGTTCCAGATCCACATCTACATGTATTATCTATACATGGATGTATTTCTAGGAACCCACTCCCTCTATCCTTTTCCAAAATTATAGTACATTTTCCAAAACATTGACTAATCCTTATATTTATACATAGAGACAACAATATACATATCCTTATAAATATGTGTTGAATATTCCTTATAATTATCATTAGAGACATACCAATACATATAACTAGAAATGTCACTAGAAATTTCACTATGGTTTCCTCATCCTAGATTCCAATGGTTGACTGAAACTTTCTTCTGATACCAACTATAGAGACCTTGTATTAACATTCATTATTGTTAAATCCTTTTATATGAATATACTATAAATTTAAATAATACATTCATGAGAATCGTAATAGTTTAGATTCATTAGAAAATCGGAAACAAAATCATCTATCCAGGTGAAATAAATTCAACATCTCCCATAAATATCTACACCTTTAATATGATTATGTAGAGACTTAATTTATAACCTGGAGAAAGGTAACATATGAAAGGGGTGATCTCATATTCTATATAGGGTTAAATAATTAAATTAACAAGCATAACATGAAAAAAGGGTATGGAACATGATAATAAAATTTAAAGATCATTCCCTACAAATTAGATATCATAATAAAGACCTCCATTTTATATGACATGAATCATAAGTATATAATGAACATGTTCCATGAGATCATAATATAGTTTTAAATCATTTATTTGTGGAAAACACATAAGCACTTAAAAACCATTTGTAATTTTATCCTAGTATGGCCTCTGTAACATGTTAGGAATAGGTCAATTACAAGTGTACCTGCTTGGGGATTAAGAATCCCTCTCATGTGACCTCCTTTTTCATGATGGGGATGTCCTCTAGTGTGCCCACTTCGATTGGGATTGAGATGTCCTCCCATGTTTCCTCTTGGATTTGTATTTTGATTTTATCTCATGTTCCCTCTTGTTTTAGGATTGGGATGTTCTCCCCTATTTACTTTTATATAATAAAACATTTATTAATAGCCAATGCAATGCAGTGAAAAATAGATTTTACCCTTCATATAATGAAATCTTACATGCATGTGACAAAAGACATTCATCAAATGATGACCTAAAATATATGGTTATTATAAACATCATATCATAAATAAAAAATTTGAAATGGGAATCAATAATATTTCCTCACATCATAACCTAGGTAAAATGGAATTATATTCACTTCAAAAAAGTCTTTATATTCATAACAAAAATGGGTCTCAAGGAAGGAAACTTGAGAAAAAACATTTTACTGATTTGAAGACATTTGAATCTTAAATCCCATGAAAGAATGATCATAAAATGGACATATGAGTAGCCATAAATTTATGTATAAGATACATATAATACTTTTCTAGTCAGTAAATACACTACATGAAAGGAAATAATTATTCACATAATATATATATCATCGAAATTAAAAGTGAGACTAAACTAATGTTACCTCGTGTCCTAACTATCTTCGCACTAGAAAAAGTTTCCTATTTTTCAGGTATCACATTTTGATTTTCATAAAAGGTCTCCTTAATATGGATTTATTCCTAAATGATTCCCTCTAGGATGTAGTGAGGTAATTTGGGAGAGGAAATGGTAAGCAGTGGGTGTAGACAAAGGGCATTGGAGGTGTGAATTAAAGAGAAGGAGAAGTTCCCTATAATAAGAGGGAGGGGCACTTGAGGAAACTCCAAAAATATTAATTTATTATAATTTTTTCAATTTAAAATAGCTCAAAAGTGAGTTATTTAGAAGTTGAGATGAGGATGGGTCCAAATCCTCTCATCAAATGAATTTTATACATGATTAGTTCAAAAAATTAACCATATATTTTCCCTTTAACCATTAGTTAAATAATTTAACTACAACTGTGAGAACTTGTCTTTGTACACTATATTGTTAACATATTTACAATAAAATTTGAAAAAACACAAAAAGATATTATTTATGAAATTTTTGATATTATTGAAGTTATTTAGATTACCCTTTTATTTTAAGGACTTTTTATATCATTTTAAAAAATATTATTTAATTTAACATATCATTTATGTCAATTTTGATACTTTTGAATATTTTGATTTCAAAAAAATTCATAAGTACATTATAACATCGAAAAATACATCCAATATGCCTCTAACATGTCTGAATTATCTATAAATTTTATGGATTTAATTATTTCATTAACATTATAATTATTTTAATATATTTAATAACATTTATATTATTTGTCAATTAATGAAACAATTATTGAATCATTATTGTATAAAACATTAATTAAGTTATTTCTTCTCTAAAATTAAAAATTAAATTATCATAATGGATTTAAACATATTTTAATTAAAATTAATAATTATATTCTAATTTATTTTATGTGTCACCTAATATATAAAATTATTTATTTATTAAATTTGGAATATGAGCCTTTTAACTCTTTTTAAATAAAATTTAATAAATGTATTAATCTAATCCAAGTGGCTTATAGAGGATCCGAATTTTGACCTAAAGTTTATTTTTGTTGAAATAAACTTTTCCAATGAAATTAGTATGTTTTTTGGGTAATTTTATATTTTTATAATATCTTTTACCTTTAATTACCTCATTTACCGCTAACAATGGTAAATAAAATTAAAATTTAACAATTCAAAAAATTTATTTTAATCCTATGAGAATAAATTTTTCATATTTATTAAAAAAATTTATATCAGTTTTTCAAAATTCAATTCCTAGATGTGTTAAAATTACATTTAGAGCTAATTCTGCAAATGTGGATAGAAAGTGGGTAAAAGAGACATTCAAAATCTCAATGATTTTTTATATCTAATTCTATTATAAAAATGAATCCAAATTTTGAAATTGGATTAATATATTTATTTTCTTATCATTTGTGACATTAAATTGAATTTAAAATAAAATAATTATTTAATTAAAAAAAGTTGTTTTTTAACTGCTATGCAGTAATTTCCACTATTAATAATAAATTCAAACATTCAGAAAGATATCAAAAATATACCGTAAGATAATTTTGATATTATAAATTCAAAAAGTATTTCTATTTTACTACATTTAATGCAACACCCCAGGTAAATAAAGAATATGACATTTTCATATTTATCCATATTTGTGAATAAAATATTAATATGACTTTAAAGGGGATTCTATGCTCGATGGCGTACCTAACACATAACAACGAGTTTCTTGGGAATCTTACGTTGCACTCTAATAATAAAATAATATTATTTTAAATGGTAGTTAACATGTAGCCGTTTTATTGACAGGAATGGATATAAATAACTAAAACATGATTATATATGTTTTTAAATGTTTTTACATTTATCCAATAAAAGATAAAGGCATAAAATACAGAAATAATTCAATTTTAGGCGTATATGCCCTAGTTTTCACTAAAGGTTCACTTATCGCCTTTTGATGGAGAACTGTCATTAAATATAGTTTTTTTCACTCTTATACATCCTTTTGGACCAAATAAAACTCTTCTTAAGAATTGGGACATCAAAATGTACTTTGTGTAAATTTTTGGTATCTTTCTGATAAAGTTCATTTTTTTAATGAATAGTGTAAAATGTTGTATTTTAATTCAAAACCTCTTTTTAATCTAATTTATTTATATTATTAGATTATAATTTGAATTGGATTTAAAGTGAAATAATAATATATTTTTACCATTAAATCCAATAGTGGTCATTGGAATTAATTTCACTTTGAAATCAGACTTAAACTAGTGTCAATCTTTTGATACTTATTGTTTCATAAAAACATGCTATTTTCTCTGACAGTGGGAATTAATTATTAAATTAATTAATGTGACTTGTATGTTTTTAATTTTGTAAAATAGACTTAATTTTTGAATTCGGAATATCAAATATAGCTTAGAGTGAATTTTTGGGATTTTTCTGAAAAACTTCAATTTTTGATGAATAGTGAAACCACTAAGTGGTACTTATAAAAACTGATTTTTCCATTTAAATGAAATTTTTCCATATTTGTGTTTTGAATTTCAAAAATACGACATACATGGTTGTCATTAAGATGTAAAATGTGGTTCAGTGGGATAAAAATAATTTTTTTGGTGAATAGTAACTTATTAAGTTTTTAATCGCGATTAGAGGTAATTAGTGTAGTTTAAGGTAAAAATAATGTTTTAATAATATGAAATGAACTTGAAACATGTCCTACCCTCATTGGTTGTGTCATGTCCGACCACGAAAAGCCATGGGTCAACTTGGGGACCCCATGGATCCACTTTGGTTGGGAAATGACATAAATAACTTTTTATTTAATGTTAATGTAAAAATGACACAAACTTGAGTTATTTTACGAAAACAATTTTTAAATGGGGTTATAAAGATCAGATTTTTTATATTAAATAGTAATTGTAAATATAAAAAGATTTCCTACATCATAGTATTTTTTTATAATTTTTAGACTTTAAATAAATTAAATTATTTATGACATCATGATGATGTAGCGATGACCTCATTAATGAACAGTTTAAATAAAATGAAACGATAATATAAAATATAATACCTAAACTTGTCCAAAAACTATTGTATGAGAATATTTAGAAGCCTTATCATCTTATATTAGAAATATTTCATTGTGGGACCTTATAAATTTGAAACACTTTTGAAAATAAAATAATAGTTTCATGATTTCCAAAAGTGCCCCTCCTCTCCTCTTATAAAAGGCCCCCACCTCTACCTCATTTCACATACTCCTAAAGCCTTTGGCTCGGCCATCCCCTGCCCATTTACTCTCTCCACATATCTATCCTCATCCTCTAGGATTCCCTTTGGGCATAATCCTTTCAAAGGAAGCCTTTAGGCTCAAATCAAAAGGTGGTACACTTTTAAAGGTAATTCATTCTCTCATGTTCATTTGTTTTATTTTGCTTCTCCAACCCCCTAAACTCTTTTTATTTACTTCTTTTGTAACAACACCAGTATCTTCAATATACTAGGATGTTTTTATAATATTTATTCGAGCTACACTCTCACACAACTACATCAAATGGTTAAAGAACATACGGTTTCCGTGGATGGCGAAATTCTGCCTCCCGAAACGATGATTGTTCAATACTCATTTAACACCTTCAAAGGTGGCCATTATGATGTCACTATTTTTATATATGATATATAATATGTTTATGTTTTACTTAATCTTCTGTATTTTTCATTTGTGGCTTACTTTTATGGCTTCCATTATGGGTATAAGCGACATCTTCAGTTTAGGAAGTGCGGACTACCACCCCCTCAAATTGATGTGATTCGTTAATGCCATACGTGGGACGTATAAAGTATGTATTTAATGTTATTATATATGATGTTATACTGCAGTTATTATATACCTCTATATCATTATTATTTATTTCCATTAAATTATGAGATAGAAATGAAAGTAGCGTTCATGCGTACGTACGGCTTACCGTCTCCATGAACGGTGCATTTCATTTCTTATCCCCAAATGAAATGTAATATTATAAGTACATGTATATAATGGATATATATGATTAATGATACATATAAATGATGAATATAATTCTAGAATTAAAATATACATACGTCTCATTTAGTTTTAATTCCATTAATTTGACAAAGAAATGAAAGTGGCCTTCATGTGTACGTACGGCTTACCGTCTCCATGAACGGTGCATTTCATTTCTTACCTCTAAATGATTATGTGATATTAGAAATACATGTATATTCTAGATACATATTATATATATGATATCCAAATCAGGAATGTCATTCTGGATATAAATAACCTTTTACCACATGAACAACATGTAATTTTAAGAAGTCCACTTTCGACTTAAGAACCAAATATCGACAAAACAAACATTATTAACTTAAATGATTACATAATGTTTATAACATGTCAATAATTGATATAAAAGTAATAATGAACTTGGAAAAGGTTCTTAAGAAAGTAGAAATTAACTCAAGTTTATTATTCAGGACGTTAAGGAACGATCGAGTCAAGTCGGACCCGAGGTAAGGGATCCTACTCCACTCTTTCTTTTTAAGTACACTGTTTTATGTCATTCCTATTAAAGCTCATCTTTCATGTTATTGGGATGTTATTATATATTAATCGTACTGTAATTTTTATGTTCATGTGATGAGAGACCCTATTCTCTCTCATCAATATATTTTGGATGTTTTATGTGGCATCGTTAGGCTGCCGAGTTTTCGTAAGGGATTTTTCATCTCACTTTTATTCCCGTGAGATTTATTCTACGTTTGCCACAATTTCCATTGAGTGGTGTATGTACTTACCATTATTCTACTCTTTGTGTAATATAACTTCTTTTATGAGTATTTACATCAATTATTTATTGTCCTTCTTTCATGGGGTTTATGTTTCGAAAGTTACCCAAGTCGGTAAGGGAACCTTTCACCCTCTTCATTTTAAAAGACTGCGTTTGTTATGTCTTTTAATTCACATACTATTATGTTGGGATATGTTCTTCTATATCCTGATTGATGTAAATTTTATTTCCAAGTGAAGAGATTCCATTTTTATCTCTCATCAACTCATTTTCTAAATTTTTGAAGTGGCGCCGTTAGGCTGTCGAATTTTACCAAGGGAACTTTTTAACCCAATTTCGATTTCTTTGGGTTCAACATGTAGTTATTGAATATGTCATCCTTTGAATATGTGTGAATGGCCTTTTATTGTTTTACACTTAATATCAAATTATATTGGGTGTATTTATATTTGTCACACATAATTTTGAGACTGATTTATCCTTAATTTAAGGATACCTTCTTTATAAGGGATTTCATCACATTTTACATCTCTATTGAGACTTCATTGTTGTTATGAACCAATTCACTCTTATATGGTGTATATACTGTCCTTTGGAATATTATATCATGAATCCATTTATTCTCATGATATTATAAAGTTCTGATTAAATGTTATTCCTCAATTATTGTATTCAAGTGTCTCTAATTTTGGTAAAAACCCTTTAACCAAAATATCGCTTTAAATGTTTTAATGATTTTTTATTATTAATATCCATGTTTTCAAAATGGTTTTAAGGATTTATTTATGTGGATATTAATGGTTTAAAATTTTAAAAGCTTCAAGGTGGTATGGGACACTTTGATTCAAAAATATCTTTATTAAATGTTCTAAATGGTTTTGGAAATGGTTTCTTTTTGAACGGATTCATTATTTCAATATACTAAAATGGTATATTGTGATTGACATGTGGAAATGTTATGTTTCCTTTATGAATGTTTTATGTGATATGTTTATGTTATGGTTCTTGGGCATTGTTATGAAAACGGGTGGTTCCGTGATAAATTAAGGGCGGGTGAGCCCGATATAGCTCTCCAATGCATTGGGTAACGCGAAGGAGTGAAACATTGAGGTTTCTCCGAATAGATTTAGGGAATATACTGTGATGGGTATTCCAAAACGTAACCAAGAGGGTTACTCCCTATGTAATAATGTTATGAATGCCTCAAGTTACCTTTTATGTCTTATGATTCCTATGATTTATTCATGATTTAATATTCCTATGTTTTATGGGTAAAGTATGAATTCATTCTTATGTATACATGTACTCATGTTTCCTTTCCATATTTTTATATCCATTACTGAGCTTTTTATTCTTATCCCATGTTTTTGAAATGTTTTTCACAGGTCAATGGAAGGGTACATGATGTGATGATAATGTCAAGGATGTGTCAAGAAAGAATCCATTTTTTATTTTAAATATGTTTCTGTTGATGGTAAGAATGAATACTATCTTTTATGTAACCAATTTTTTTAAATGTGGAATGTAATGAAAGTTTCATGATCTAATTCTCTAAAACTCTAAACCTGAAAATATAGCCAATGTGTAATCTTGTAATAACTCAAGATTAAGTAAGGTTTAAGGCTGGGGCCTTATAGTTGGTATCAAAGGTCAGTTTAGATAACTTTAGAGGTTAGAGTATTCTTTAAGCATAAGTGACATTACCATAATGGTTATGATTTCAAAAAGAGTCCTAGTTTTAGATAAAGTGAATGAGTAAGTATATCTTAGTGTTTACCTTCCTCATTAGTACATGATGGTTTTTTTGATATACTCACACTGACCATTTTGGTTTTAGTAAATGGTTGGATCTAGCTGGCACCAAAGTAACAGTGGATGTGAAGGAAACTGTGACAGTTTTTTGAGCAAGAAACTGAATGATATGGGATCTGCAATGAGAAGTCTTGTGATTATCCTCAACCAACTATCTGGAGTCGTGATTGACCACCTAAACCATAGCGATTTCTCTAAGGCATCATATACACGAGAAACAAATCCCTACGGAAGTACAGGTAATTATCATAAAGGTAAGTGTGTTCAAAAACCTATGTGTCAAAGATGTGGAAAGAAACACCTAGGAAAATGTTTCAAAGGGATAGGAATATGCTATAGATGTGGAAATTAAGGTCATAAAGCATGAACCAGTAATGGAAAAAGGAAGCATCCAGTTGACTCGAGGAAAGGGAAAGAAGTTCATTCTGAGGGATCAATTGAATGTTTTAATTGTGGTGTGCATGGTCATTATGAAAACACATGTACTATGAAGAGGTTTCGTGAATGGGATCACCAAGAGCGTACAAATGTGCGTTTACCAATACCTAATTCCATTCCGATTAAGGATGAAGAAACTGACAATGACCAATCAAAGGTATGTATTATTTCATGACTATTGTTTTCGTATTTTGGAATCTTAGGATATGATTCATGATTTTGTTTGTAGGAAAGTGGTATTTCGGAATAAGTTGGAAAGGAATGGTTAATGGATCATGAAGAATGTTGAATGAGTAAGATGTCAACATATAAGGGCTTCAAGAGTTATGGTGAAATTATTAAGAGTATTAAGTCTATTTTGATGATGGGGTTATATTAGAAGACTTTTTATATTATGTGTAACCCTAATGTTTAATATAGGAAAATTTTATTCAAGGAATAGTTATCTTTTCTTTTGTGTACATATTTATAAAGAACCATTTGGGTTTATATGATCCTTACTTTTGAGGTAATTAGGGGTTATTATATGTTATGATGGAAAATGAAAGGCATGAGATAAACTTGAGGTTAAAATATGTTATGATCATCTTTGAAGATTTTATCTCATTTTGGGGAATGTTTTAAGAATTATATAGTTCTGGAAAAAGGACAACACGCAGACCGTGTGACTACCCGTCGCGTCGGACAATGCTGCGGGAATCGAACCCACAACCAAAGTGCGACTAGTATTTATCGCCTACCACTGGACTATGTGAATTCCCTAGTTAGTTTGACTGATTATTTATAGTTATATGATTTTATCAATTAAGAGTATGTTGATTTTGGGTTATTTATGAAAATGATTAACCTATCATGGAGGATATGTGATTAGGTTAATTATTTTTCAATACGAGACTTTAGGAGCAAGTGATGTTGTTTGGAGATAAATGTTACGATTTAACTTGGAAGACTATGTGACTAAATCCTTCAAATATTTGGGATTCAATATTAGTTTGGTTTAATTTGAAGAATTTTATGGAATAATTGATTATATAATGGTCCTCGTTGAACTTTGGGTTTTGTTGGAAAAATTTTGGAGATTAAGAATAGATTTTCTTTTTATAAAGGGTTATCCTTTTCTGGATTATCTGATCTTGTAATAACCTTTTTGGTTTTGGTTAAAGTCTAAAGACATGGGAAGTATATAGTTCTCTTTTTTGGATTAGGTGACTCTCTGGAAGTTTATTATAGTACTCTTAATGCGAACAAGTCTCCCTAAATACTCGTCTTTTGGAAAAAAAATATGAGTTTGATTAAGGAATCCAGTAAAGGTAGAAAGTCAACATGATAAGTGATTATGTTTCCTTATGAATAAATTCCTCAATAAAAAGTAACTTAACACGAAAATGTTGTCTATTATCTTTTCCTACTGGTGAATCGAATACTGTTTAACCCATCACAAGTTTGTGATTTTCTCATTGTTAACTTTCTCCTAGACATGTTTACTATCACTCTCTCTCAAGAACATGACCCTTTGATTTTTCTTCCATGTCCATGTTTTTCTACATGGAATCCTAGTATGGGTTAACTCGGGTGACCTCTGTACTTATCTTCTTTTATTTTAAAGTGATTGTTTTACCGACTCTTGTTCTGATGTGGGACGTTCAAGGATGTTTCCAAGCTCAATTTTAAAAATTGCGAGGACACAATTCCCAAAAGAGGGGAAGGATGTAACACCCCAGGTAAATAAAGAATATGAAATTTTCATATTTATCTATAATTGTGAATAAAATATTAATATGACTTTAATGGGGATGCTATGCTCGATGGCGTACCCAACACGCAACAATGAGTTTCTTGGGAATCTTACGTTGCACTCTAATAATAAAAAAATATTATTTTAAATGGTAGTTAACATGTAGCCGTTGTATTGACAGGAATGGATAGAAATAACTAAAACATGATTATATATGTTTTTAAATGTTTTTACATTTATCCAATAAATGATAAAGGCATAAAATACGGAAAGAATTCAATTTTAGGCGTATATGCCCTAGTTTCCACTAAAGGTTCACTTATCGCCTTTTGATGGAGAACCGTCATTAAATATAGTTTTTTTTACTCTTATAAATCCTTTTGGACCAAATAAAAATCTTCTTAAGAATTGGGACATCAAAATTTACTTTTATGTAAATTTTTGGTATCTTTCTGATAAAGTTCATTTTTTTAATGAATAGTGTAAAATGTTGTATTTTAATTAAAAACCACTTTTTAATCTAATTTATTTATATTATTAGATTATAATTTGAATTGGTTTTAAAGTGAAATTAGAATATATTTTTACCATTAAATCCAATAGTGGTCTTTGGAATTAATTTCACTTTGAAATCAGACTTAAACTAGTGTCAATCTTTTGATACTTATTGTTTCATAAAAACACGCTATTTTCTCTAACAGCGGGAATTAATTATTAAATTTATTAATGTGACATATATGTTTTTAAATTTTTAATATATACTTCATTTTTGAATTCGGAATATCAAATATTGCTTAGGGTGAATTTTTGGGATTTTTCTGAAAAACTTCAATTTTTGATGAATAGTGAAACCACTAAGTGGTACTTGTAAAAACTGATTTTTCCGTTTAAATGAAATTTTGCCATCTTTGTGTTTTGAATTTCAAAAATCCGACATACATGGTTGTCATTAAGAAGTAAAATGTGGATCAATGGGATAAAAATAATTTTTTTTGTTGAATAGTAACTTATTAAGTTTTTAATCGCGATTAGAGGTAATTAGTGTAGTTTAAGGTACAAATAATGTTTTAATAATATGAAATGAACTTGAAACATGTCCTACCCTCATTGGTTGTGTCATGACCGACCAAGACAAGACATGGGTCATCTTGGGGACCCCATGGATCCACTTTGGTTGGGAAATGACATAAATAACCTTTTATTTAATGTTAAAGTAAAAATGACACAAACTTGAGTTATTTTACGAAAACAATTGTTACATGGGGTTATAAAGATCATATTTTTTATATTAAATAGTAATTGGAAAGATAAAAAGATTTCCTACATCATAGTAGTTTTTTTAAATTTTTAGACTTTAAATAAATTAAATTATTTATGACATCATGATGATGCAGCGATGACCTCATTAATGAACAGTTTAAATTAAATGAAACGATAATATAAAATCTAAGACCTAAACTTCTCCAAAAACTATTGGATGGTAATATTTCGAAGCCTTATCATATTATATTCGAAATATATCAATGTGGGACCTTAGAAATTCGAAACACTTTTGAAAATAAAAAAACATTTTCACGATTTCCAAAAGTGCCCCTCCTCTCCTCTTATAAAAGGCCCCCACCTCTACCTCATTTCACACACTCCTCAAGCCTTTGGCTCGGCCATCCCCTGCCCATTTACTCTCTCCACATACCTATCCTCATCCTATAGTATTCCCTTTGAGCATAATCCTTTCAAAGGAAGCCTTTAGGCTCAAATAAAAAGGAGTTACACTTTTAAAGGTAATTCATTCTCTCATGTTCATTTGTTTGATTTTGCTTCTCCAAACCCCTAAACTCTTTTTATTTACTTCTTTTGTAACAACACCAGTATATTAAATATACTACGATGTTTTTATAAGATTTATTCTAGAAACACTCTCACACAACTACATCAAGTGGTTAAAGAACATACGGTTTCCGTGGATGGCAAAATTCTGCCTCCCGAAACGATGATTGTTAAATACTCATTTAACACCTTCAAAGGTGGCCATTATGATGTAACTATTTTTATATATGATATATAATATGTTTATGTTTTACTTAATCTTCTGTATTTTTCATTTGGGCCTTACTTTTATGGCTTCCATTATGGGTATAAGCGATATCTTCATTTTAGGAAGTGCGGACTACCGCCCCCTCAAAGTGATGTGATTCGTTAATGCCATACGTGGGACGTATAAAGGATGGATTTAATGTTATTATATATGATGTTATACTGGAATTATTATATACCTCTATATAATTATTATTTATTTCCATTAAATTATGAGATAGAAATGAAAGTAGTGTTCATGCATACGTACGGCTTACCATCTCCATGAACGGTGCATTTCATTTCTTATCCCCAAATGTAATGTACTATTATAAGTACATGTATATAATGGATATATATTATTAATGATACATATAAAAGATGAATATAATTCTGGAATTAAAATATACATACCTCTCATTTATTTTTAATTCCATTAATATGACAAAGAAATGAAAGTGGCATTCATGCGTACGTACGGCTTACCGTCTCCATGAACGGTGCATTTCATTTCTTACCTCGAAATGATTATGTGATATTATAATTACATGAATATTCTAGATATATATGATATCAAAATCAGGAATGTCATTCTGGATATAAAGAACCTTTGACCACACGAAAAACATGTAATTGTAAGAAGTCCACTTTCGACTTAAGAACCAAATATCGACAAAACAAACATTATTAACTTAAATGATTACATAATGTTTATAACATGTCAATAATTGATATAAAAGAAATAATGAACTTGTAAAAGGTTCTTAAGCAAGTATAAATTATCTCAAGTTTATTATTCAGGATGTTAAAGAACGATCGAGTCAAGTCGGACCCGAGGTAAGGGATCCTACTCCACTCTTTCTATTTAAGTACACTGTTTTATGTCATTCCTTTTAAAGCTCATCTTTCTTGTTATTGGGATGTTATTTTATATTAATATTACTTTAATTTTTATGTTCATGTGATGAGAGACCCTATTCTCTCTCATAAATCTATTTTGGATGTTTTATGTGGCGTCGTTAGGCGGCCGAGTTTTCGTAAGGGATTTTTCATCTCACTTTTATTCCCATGAGATTTATGCTACGTTTGCCACAATTTCCTTTGAGTGGTGTATGCACTGCCCATTATTCTACTCTTTGTGTAATATACTTTCGTTTTTGAGTATTTACATCAATGATTTATTGTCCTTCTTTTATGGGGTGTATGTTTCGAAAGTTACCCAAGTTGGTAAGGGAACCTTTCACCCTCCTCATTTTAAAAGACTTCATTTGTTATGCCTTTTAATTCACATACTATTATGTTGGGATATGTTCTTATATATCCTTATTGATGTAAATTTTATGTCCAATTGATGATATTCCCTTTTTATCTCTCATCAACTCATTTTTTGAATTTTTGAAGTGACGCCGTTAGGCTGTCGAATTTTACCAAGGGAACTTTTTAACCCAATTTTGATTTCTTAGGGTTCAACATGTAGTTATTGAATATTTCATCCTTTGATTATGTGTGAATGAAATTTTATTGTTTTACACATAATATCCAATTATATTGGGTGTATTTATATTTGTCACACATAATTTTGAGATTGATTTATCCTTAATTTAAGGATACCTTCTTTATAAGGGATTTCATCACATTTTACATCTCTATTGAGACTTCATTGTTGTTATGCACCAAGTCACTCTTATATGGTTTATATACTGTACTTTGGAATATTATATCCTGAATCCATTTATTCTCATGATATTATAAAGTTCTGATTAAATGTTATTCCTCAATTATTGTATTCAAGTGTCTCTAATTTTGGTAAAAACCCTTTAACCAAAATATCGCTTTAAATGTTTTAATGATTTGTTCTTACTAATATACATGTTTTAAAAATGGTTTTAAGGATTTATTTATATGGATATTAATGGTTTAAAATGTTAAAATCTTCATGGTGGTATGGGATACTTTGATTCAAAAATCTCATTATTAAATGTTTTAAATGGTTTTGGAAATGGTTTCTTTTTGAACGGGTTCATTATTTCAATATACTAAAATGATATATTGTGATTGACATGTGGAAATTTTATGTTTCCTTTATGCATGTTTTATTTGATACGTTTATGTTATGGTTCTTGGGCATTGTTATGAAAACGGGTGATTCTGTGATAAACTAAGGGCGGGTGAGCCCGATATATCTCTCCAATGCATTGGGTAACACGAAGGAGTGAAACATTGAGGTTTCTCCGAAGAGATTTAAGGAATATACTATGATGGGTATTCCAAAATGTAACCAATAGGGTTACTCCCTACGTAAGAATGTTATGAATTCCTCAAGTTACCTTTTATGTCTTATGATTCCTATGATTTATTCATGATTTGATATTCCTATGTTTTATGGGTAAAGTATGAATTCATTTTTATGTATACATGTACTCATGTTTCCTTTCCATATTTTTATATCCCTTAATGAGCTTTTTATGCTCATCCCAAGTTTTTGAAATGTTTTTCACATGTCAAGGGAAAGGTACATGATGTGATGATAGTGTCAAGGATGTGTCAAGAATGAATCCACGTTGTCACGAACCGGATCTGGTATCCACCATTAACAGAACCAAACCTGGCCTGTAGCAAGGCCCAAAGGGCGTTCCTTATCCCCACGGGATGGAACAAGTGCCTGGGTATCAAACAAATCTGGTTTGGGAACGATTTACCTGAGTATGAAAGTAGAAATCATAAAAAAAACAATCAATTATTAAAATCTGAAATTGTTAATGATAAAAAATTATTAACAAAACCAGATCTGAATACATATGTTTAAAGACACTACAAGTGGTCTAAAAACAAATAATGACAACATAAAGACATCCCCATGGACTCCACATGACAAGGGGATCATCACCCGCAAGCCATCCTCGCAACTCCGCCCCAACGATGGGGACTAACATCCCGAACTGCCATCACCCGTAGCCTTCCCTTTACCTGAGTCAAGCATTAGCAGGTCTACATACACCCAAGGGGTGTAAGTAGGGTGTGACCCTAAGCCCAATAGGATACCACCAGTTTATTTCAAAGAGTATGCAATACAATGTGAACAAAACAAGCAATTTTAATACATAAGGTGAAACAGTGTTAAAATTCAAAGAAATGCAACATTCAAATGAAAACAGTTTTCAATCTGAAAATTTATGAATGTTAGCACAATAAATAGACATGTGAGATACTGTAATGTACTGCCAAAAACAACCCACAAGAAGGGTAAATACCACAAATCCTATGAGCATTAAAATCAGGAACACCCCTAAGCACTAGGTTGTCTCAGACCCTATGGACCTCGTGCCTCGGTGTAGAGTAACCATAGAAAAATCTATTCTCGTGCACGAGCCACTAGTAGGGAACATACCCATAACCTAGTGGTCCCCAATAATCATCCAAATAGTTTAGTTAGAGTTGTCTTTATCCAGATGCTAAGTGGAACAGAGACAAAACCCATCTGATCCACTAGCCGTACTAGTACAAATCCGCCCCACCTAAGTACACGGGATTCCCCTTTTTGTGCTCAAACAATTTCAGAAAACAACACACATCCTTTTTCATATAAAATATCAGTACTGGTCACAAACAAATTTTACAGTAGCTACACACATTTTATACCATTTAAAACACATAATAAAATAATTTAATTTCCAATAAAACAACCTCTCAAAATATCACATTGTTTTTCACCAAAAGCTCTTTAAGATATCCACCTTTCACACTATGATAACACTTGTAAGTTATTAAAAAAATTTCAGTTCAAAACCATTTAATGAAACCAAAAATTAAGTTATGGGGCATCCCAAAATTAACCAATAAAAGATTTGAATGGAAACTCCTCAATTTCACAAAAAATTGGAACTTAAAATTCATTTGCATTTTAAATGAAACTAAAACCAATTTTTAAAGAAACATTCAAGTGAAATAAACATTAGAGTACCATGAAAACATCAAGATAATTCACAAAAATTTCACACACAATGGAATCACCTACAAAATTAACAAAACCCCTTGAATCTCCGTGCGAAAATCAAATCGCACCCCCGCCGCACCAAGAGAGCACTAGATCAAACCTAAAACCACACAAATTGGCCAAGAAAGCCCAAAGTTAAACCCTAGGTTCAAAATCCTAGTTTCTGGACATTAGTAAACTCAATTATAACCGATGAAACCCTAATAACAATGAGTTAAACCCAATGAAATTTGAAAGAGGAAAGAAAAGGGATCATTTACATGATGTATCTTGAAGTAATCACTCCAAAACTGCAGTATCTGAAATTTAAAAGAGCCCATATTTAGGGTACGTTCCAAGAAGATGTATTATCTCATTTAGGAACTGGAATGGAGGAAAAATATTAAGAATTGAGAGAGTTATGAAAGAAATACTTTACCTCTTCAAATATGGGAGATTTGAGGAACCCTATGATGATCGGCACACAATCGCGATTCTACAGTGATCCAAATGGGTGGGAGAGAGTTCAAACGCGCGGCTGGGTTACTTGGGCTTGCGTGAGACTTGGAAGCACTGAAAATCCCAAATATTGAATATGTTATAACATACTCAAATTTTATTTTTAAAACAGGAATTGGGCTTTCGGGCAGGCCCAACCCCTTAGAAAAAAAACCCAAATAACCCCTGGTTATGGATTTATAAAAGCTCCCAATTACCTTGGTGGTGTTAATAGGTTAGGGGAGGTCAATTACGAATTTGAATGGATGAAAAATGTTGAAAAACGAAAAATTTATAAAAGATACAAAATTTATTTTTTAATCTAGAATTGGGCTCACGGTTTGGCCCAATTCATGAATACTCATCTATCCCTCCCTAAAACCTAGGGAAACCCCCCCACCCCCAAAAATAAAGGATGTAAATTAAATGAAAAAAATACCTTTAAAATATGTCTTTTATGTGACACATGTTTTATTTTAAATATGTTTCTTTTGATGGGAAGAATGAATACTGTCTTTTATGTAACCACTTTGTTTAAATGTGTAATGTAATGCAAGTTTAATGATCTAATTCTCAAAAACTCTAAACCTGAAAAGATCCTCAATGTGTAATCTTATAATAACTCAAGATTAAGTAAGGTTTAAGGTTGGGGCCTTATATTTAATTTATTTGAAATCAGAAAATTAATATTTTTATAATTCAAAAATGGACAAAAAAAGTATTTCTTTTTAGAAAATAGTAGTTTTGAACAAATAAAGTCATTACCAAATATTACATTTTTCATTATCAAAGCCCTTATTTCCAATATTTTAAAAGTAGAAATTACTACTAATAAAGAATTTTTTATTGGAATAATTATGAATATCTTATTTAAATAATTAATAGTAAACTGTTATTTCATAGAAACTCGGTGTTGCGTGTAATGCATGCCATGTAGTTGTTGCGTGTAGAGAAACCATCACATTGTGTATAGTATAACATAATCGAAAACATAGTGCTATTATAGAAAATAAATCTATGTTTTGTGTTGTGTGATGTGAAAATAAAGAAAAGGATAAATTAAATCAAAAAACATTATTTCACAAAATCTCGGCATGTTATAAGTATAATTTTATAATGTTGAATACCCTTGACCAGAAATAGGTTTGGTATTCACTGCAAAATTTATTTGTCGAAGAATATTGTTTGAAATGTAGGTATCATAACAACATCAATTAAAAATTCACATGATGGTTTTATGAGAGAAAATGACATCTCTTATCATTTGGACATCAAATGGGAAGTTATATGGACCTTGAAAGACATATACTAATATTAGGAATGGAAAAAATAAGGAAAAATATTATAAAGAAAATTAATTAGGAATATAAATAAAGGATACGTTACTTTAGTGTGTGTCTCTAAATTTTTGGGGGGTCGTCATGAGATCTTGGGATAACCAATAGGGGGCTATAGAGAGGATATGAAAAAATAAATATGTGATCCAATTATTTGTAGTAAAGAAAAATGGGATCTCAGTTGATTTATATAGAAAATTAGTTGGTATTTCTTTAATGTTTTCCAAACATAGGTTTTGGAAATAATATAATAATATAAAAATCCCACAAACCATCCCATGGTTTTTTATATGATTTCTAAAAAATTGAAATGGTTTTCCTTCTGTTATAAGTAAAATGGCATATCATAATAAGATAATAACCTTCCTTATGTAGAGGAGATACATTCTCATAAAGAAATGATTTTAAAACATTAAAATATATAAATAGTTTTTAGGGATTAATAATTTATTAGTAAATTTAATAAAATAAACATAAATACACAACATTTTAATGGTAAAACATATTTTTGGATATTTATTCCCATTATTGTATTAATTACAAAACTTTTAGGTCATTATCATTTCATAATACACAATGTTTATTTATACAGAATTTTTATTGTACCTGAAAATTTGGCAGGTTTAGAGAATTATGAAAAAATTCACCATTGGGAATTTCAATTTGTTAATGAAAAAATAATACTAAATATATCTAAAAAATTTTCTAAATATTTTTTAATTTCACTTTTAAAATAAGGATCAACATTTATAGAGTAATTCTATGTTTTTTTACAATAAGTGTTTTCCATCCGTAATAAAATTACATTTAACTTAACAAAAATTATATTATCATTTATTTTTACTAAATAAAATGTATTAAATCTTTTTAATAATATATTATTTAATATAAATATTAATTAATTTATGAAAATAAGTTCCAAAATTTATTTTTGTACATTACACGAAAAATGAAATTAGTTTTATTGAAAAAATTCATAGTAATCTATAAATTAATTATAATATTATGAATATATATTCATTATTATATAAAAAATAATGTAAAAAACTTATTTATATGTTCTTTATACATATCTCTTTAATATACTACTAAACTCCCTAATGGTATGGTGTGTGAAGGAGAGAATTATATGGGGTGGTTTGGAAAACATTGTATGGTCTATGATCTCGATGAGAGAGAAATTCCGTCATAAACTGTTTCTCTCAAGCTTATGTTTTTGAAAATCATCTCAGTCTTGTTCAAGGAAAACACCTACTGATTTGATATCCCCATGGAAGTAATCGTAAATGGTCTTAATTGGGTACAATCTTATTGGTTGAGGCAATCACATCATTTTTATATGTCAATTAGATTTCTAAAACCCCTTTATTTATAATAATCATTGCATCTTTACTCAATGACTATAATATCAATTGTAATGACACTAAATTGTTTTTTAAATCCAATTAAATATATGTAATGTTGTGGAAGTATTTTTAATTACCATATTACATAGTTATAAACTTATATAAATTTTAAGGGGAATTTTATTTATAAAATTTTTATTCTTTACATAGGTGATATATCATTATATGCCCTCCCATCCCTTCATGTCCAATTCATTCCTTGTATATTAAATGATGAATTAAATTCATAAAAAAATTATTATCAACAAATCTTCAATTTGGGTATAGAATATGGTATTTCAATATTTCTCATGTCAATCAAATAATTTTCATAGTAAAAAATCTATGTATAAATGGTATATGATTTATGAAAAAATAATATCAATTAAAAAATTAATATGGATATATATAATGAATTGTTATTTCTGGAATTTGAATGTTTCATGATTATTTTAATAGCCCAGAAATTAATCAAGAGATAAGATATGGGCACCAAATCATCATAAAAGTTTATTTTGTAACAAAATTATTTCATTTAGAGTATAAAAAAACAAAAGTGAATCATTTAATAATTTTTCTTTACAAAATATTATTTATTAAAATAATGAAAACCAATAAAACAATAAAAATATGGTAAAACAAGTTTGGAATTGGGGAAATCGGTTAAAACTGTATAATTCATAAAGAAACATTCCTTTTGAATTTTATTTAAAAATATTAAAAATTAACATTTTAGAAAACATTATAATAATTCTTTTCAAGATATAAAAAATAAATTATATCATAAAAGTTCTATAATAAATCATTTCAGTAAACAAAAAGGATATTTTTATAATGATTTTGAAATTTTTTGACATGGATGAAAAATTTAGCCAATGAAAAAGTGAAATAAGGACAGATTTTATTTTATAAAAATATATTACATATGAAAGACATAAAGAGATTAAAATTTTGAATAAAAAATGAAAACTTATTAAATATCCACATGATAAGAAAATTGATTAATTATTTTGAAGATGTATTATAATATCCCTTCAATGAAATCCCTCACCACAAACTTCTACGTAGTTCTACCGACATAAAAATCATATATTTTAAATTTATATTTCTTATTATTATATAAAAAAACCTTATATATATTAATAATATCTTATAAATTCACTAAAAACATCTTATAGCCCAATTTTTAAAAATAGTTCAATACTATTATTGTTTTAGGTGTTAACAACATCGTTTTCATTTGTATTTTTTTTGATAGTTTTTGTTGTTGTGTATTGATCATTGTTATAAAATATCCAGAATGTTAATCATGATTAAAAAAATAAAAAATATTAATTTTATAGTTATTTATAATGAAAAATAAAAATAAATCATGAAAAATGAGTCACATGACATCATGGATGTGATAGTCCACACATTTGCACAAGCGATGTTTTCAATTATTAGTAGGTGAAAGTTTTAAGGGTACAATATATATTTAATTGAAATATTCATAATTATTTCATAACTTTAATATTTATTATTTACATTTATATTTATAAAAATACAAATAGTTTGGTAATGAAAAATAGAATATCAACACTATGTAGAGGATGTAAGTCGTATCAAAACATGATTGATCATTTCATTTTTCATTGGATGAAAAAGATATGGTAAATGGTTTTAATTTAAAAATAATAAAATATCAGTATATTTGTGGTACTATAATAATTATTTAAGGATTGGTACAACAGATTTATAAGAATGAGATGATGAGAAAAATATTTAACAAGCATATAAAGACTATAACCTTTTCTTGGTCAAACCTCCTCTGATCTTTACTAATGGAGCATGCGGTTTGAATTTTTGGAATAAAATCACCTATAGAACATGGATAATTTTTTTGGGAGATGTTTTATCTAGTTTGGGATGAGACAGTGTTCTCATGGTAGTACGGAGAATAGAGGAGATGTGTTGTCCTTTTATAGTGAATGAAATGACACACTCAAAATTATATAAACAAATTAAACAAGATATATTTCATAATCATGTCAGGTTGAACCAAGGCACTAAATATTTAAAAACATGGTGTGATAGGGTTTAAATAAACTTAAAAAATAAAATTTTGATATGATATTTGTTATATTTTAAGACTAATATCTTTTTTAAACAATTGTATACTGATTTTAATACTAACTATGATAACTCAAATTTTTATCATCACAACATAATTATTTAACCAAATATATAAGTGGTATACTAAAGAAATTTGATGTTATGATTACAAATTTGGAATATATTTTGTAATATCCAATTTATGTATATGGAATAAATTATATTTAATATATGAATACAAAATGCATAAAAAATATTTTGTTGAAAAATGAAAGATTTAAGAATAAAAATAATTTTATCATTATATTAAGTAATAATTTTTTTTTCAATTTATTTTTTATATAAAAAATAAATAAGTTTCTTTGAATTTCATATCAATATAGAACATAATAGAATTTTAAAACCATACTATTAAATGCTAAGTACAAAAAATAATTTTAAATTTGATTAATAGAAAGGTTTTCTCAAAAGTAATCCTTAGGATCCAAAATTAAAATGATTTTTTTAAAATAAATTATTTAACCTCTAAAATATATATATTTTTGAATAATATTCCAAATAGTTTTATATATTGTGTTAGATATATATTAAATTTTTATATTATATTTTATTCATATTTTTACTACTTATATAGCTGATAAATTTCATCAATGAAACTAATAAAATTTATCAAATATAAAAAAGATCTAATTACAAAATTAAAAATTAAAAATAAAAAATTTAATACATTTTATTAATTTAATCTTCTATTTATTAATGATATTGGATTAATGATAAATCCATAAAAAGTGACAAATAATGGGTTTTCAGGAACATACATTTTCCATGCATGAGATAATCTTACATCAAAATTACGATAATAAATAGTAATTATATAGATTTAAAATTATTGATTTAGATATTTTTTATATAAATTTCATATAAATAATTCGTCAATAGGAATTTTTTTAATAAATTTAAATGTTAACGCAGTATACACATAAGAAAAGTTTTCAAAAAAAGTGTTTTTAACAATAAATGTAAACTGATACCAAAATCAGATATCATTTCTATTAATATTTAATTATTTGTATTATATTTTTTAAAATCGATATTTTGTTACTTTATAACAAATTCAAAAAAAATAATGGGACTTGTAAAAAACTTAATTTAATTAAAAGAAGTAATTATTTTAGAAAAATATTTATGCTTTACTATTCACTAACAACCAATAGTTTTATAAAAATCTAAAAAATTTATCAAAATTTAACATTGATATGATTATTTAAAAAATGATATTCATTTTTTACAATATAATTTATAAAATTGGAAGAAATTAGTTATAATATTCATATATAAAATTAAATGAAAACCATTTTTGATGAAATGTAACGCTATAATAATATAATGAATTTAATCTTAGTATATACCTAGTAAAAAAAGTATAAGATATTTAATTTTGATGATTGATTTAATTATTGTTATTAGTTAAATATTTTATACTTATGTTTGATAATTTATGTAAGCTTATTTTTACCTGCCAAACTAAAGGCCATATTATAATAGTTATATCAGATTTATATTATTTTATGGTTAGTTAATGCTCAATGTTGTCTGTACTACCTGATATTGAACATATTGAATTTTAAAATATATATATATATATATATATAATACTAGGAATTAAATTCTCCCCTCTTTAAATAAATTTTTTCCTCACAATTTTTATTAATTTTTATAATAAAAATAAAATATTAAAAGAATAATATATAGATTTTATATTGAACTTTAATTTCTAGTTTATTACCACGAAACATATTTTTGATATATCTTAAAAATAATCGTGATTTAAAATAAGTTCTTGAAAACATACCTTTGAATATGGGTTTCACATTCATAATTATACACCATAGATTTACCTTCAGTTTTTATGAGTTTTAGAGATTCCATTCATATTGTTATAGAAAAAATGATAATATTTACATATTTTATTTCATCCCATTATATAATAATAATTTTATATTGTCATGTGTATCATTTTGATCAGGATTGATATTCCATAATACAGCTCTATAATCATCATTTAATAAAATATAAGATCTACAAAATGATTAAAAGTTATTCTGCCTATTTATAAATTATATTTTTATCACATCATAAATTAATAAAAAATTTGAATAATCCATGATCTGGATAATAACTAAATTAATCTAAAAACCATCAATAATTACACCCAATTTTTATGTTAAATAATTTCCTATGTAACGTAACTTATAACTGTTAAAAAATGTTCTTGACTAACATGAAAACCCAAAAATATGAAATATTTGATAACATATTCTTCTAAAATAAATTATAAATATATATCAACGAAATTATAATCACCAATAAGTTAATATAAATTAAACTTATATTCCATTTAATAAAATAACTAAAATATGCTATTTTTTTCAATCAATAACCTAAAGCACCATTTATACACAATAAAATAATATATTCCTTCAAAATTTAACTACTGATTTATTCTTAAAATAAAATTTCATTTTACAAAAAAAATATTTCAATTTACATCAGCTATATAATGTTTCCAATAAAATTAAATTAATTAATAATTTCATTAATCACATAAAAATCATAAAAACATTTATTTTTAATTTTTTTTCATTGTGAGTATCCAAAAGTCATAAAAATATAGTCAAATCATTGATAATGGTTCATAAATGGCATGTAAATCATCCAAATGGTATTGAACGAGAGTGTCAAACTCTGTTTTCACAAGGGGTCCATTCACTATGCCCATGAATGATGGATGAGATATACTTGGACAACAATTTGGTGTTATTACTCCTAAATGTGTTTCTTTAAATAGAATTTTAATTCTATATCTAGAGTGGGATTTATTTGATAGAAGACCCCCAAAATCTATGTGTCACCAAAACATTGTGATATTATTATATACATAGATTTATCTTTAAACCCATCCATAGAATTATATTTATTAATATTTTTTTTCAAAAATATCATTTAAAAAGTATCTATGAATCATTCTCTCATACCAACTCCAACAACCCCAAATGCCATAACCCAGTGTTGGTGTATTATTTTTTATATTTCTGTAAAGTACATTTTCATACTTTACTAAGGATAAATCAATTTAATAGTATTGAAAAATCAAATAAATAAATAATTCCCATTTTATGTTTTGAATAAAATATAAAACATAGTGAATGTAAATATTCATCATCCTTGTCCACATTCAAAGAATCCTTCTTCACATCCCAAAAAAAAATAAAAAAACATTGGTATTCTAAAATACATAGTTTTTGTTGGATACAACCGAATATATCATGAATAAATATGGGATTGTAAATATATAAATTAATGTAACAAAAAAATGTCATTTAATCAAATACATGAGGGCCAAATGAATCCATAGAAAATATCAATAATGTGTTCTCATGGATAATAATTACTAAATTCCCAGTAAAAAATTTATAATTTTTGATTTCATAATTCTATACATCATGATATCATTCCTGTCAAATCCTTATTCTATGTCAGTTTATATTGATGAGTAGGTATACAACAAAAAAACATTTAATAAGGCTGCCCAACTGAATTTTTTCATTGGATATGACTATTCATCAAGAAGATATATAATATTGGGCCTTACCTTTCACTATACGTCCAATTTATTTCTCATATATTGAATGATCTATTTAATTCATAAAAAATATTAATAATCAACAAATATCCATATTCAAAAATAATACAGAATATCAATTTTTCACATATCAATCAAATATATTTCATATTAAAACACAAATTTTAGAAGTGATATATTATTTTGGAAAAGAATAAAATACTCAATAAATATAATGTTGATATTTTTTATCAAAAATTATCACAAGTAAATGAATGTTTCAATATAATGTTAATGACCAAAAAATCAATTAAAACATAAGATATTACTATTAACTCATTAGAAAATTAGATTTTAAAGTGATATATAGTCTTTTGGGGAATTGAATAAAATTGATGAGTATCATTTAAAATTAATATTTGTTAAAGATATTTACTTTCAAAACTATTAAAAATTTGATAAATAAGATAAATATAAGAAAATGGTTCTACTGGTGTAAAAATATTTTTTTTTAAAATACATTAAAAAGACATTTTTTTTATTTTTGTAATGAATGTGAAAAATGAAAAATTTGGACAAAATTAGAAATATTCCTTACAAATAACAAAAATATTGAACATAAAATAAAATTTAATTAATAAATAATTTGATTAATTGTAAACAAATTTTCAAAAAAATTGAAAATAATGGACATGGAAAAAATATACCTGATAAAAAAGATAAATAGGATATGCTTATTTTTTTAAAAAAATCAATAGTTTATTAAATATCCAAGGTGAGAAAAAGATATATTAATACATGGATTCTAATTAAATATATAGTGGATAATAAAAATCATGTAGTTTTTTTATGATAGATTATAATTCTCATATAATAATGAAATATAAGTAATCCAAAAAAACTATTTTAAATCAAATTCATAAATATTGGTAATTTGAAATTGTAACCCCACAAGTTATTAACCATTGATCTAAAGTTTAATAGTTGTGATTAAGTATATCTTATGGTTAAAAGAATTAAGTAATATGATTGTTCTAAGTGTTTACTACTTCAATTTTCATGTATGTTTTGATTCAGTAGTTCTAGTGATTTTTATAAAAAATTATTGTATCATATCTACAATGTTAATAATGATATAAAAAACATAAAAATTCTTTATATAAATATTTATAATCATTTTTGAAAAGAGTTGAATCCAAATTAAACTAATCACTTCGTAGAGGTGGTATTCCACCTTTATGCATGAGCGACGATATAAATTTTTTATGTTTAGAAGGGTAATAAGGTATATGATAAATTACTTTATAAGAATAATTATTAATTCATAAATATCATATATATTTTCATTAGTTTCATCTTTAAATCAATTTGAGTAATGTTATAAATAAACAACTTGCATTACTATGTGGAGGCTATAAGATGTACATATGCACGAGGGCTGTTTTCCATTTACATGGCATGGGAAAAAGGTGGGAAATGATTTTACCTCAATAATCATAACATACAATTATATTTATGTTAATGGATTCATAATTTTAATATGGTTATGATATATTTATTTTATTTATCAGGATAAAAAACATTAAATCAGTCGATAAAGATGATTATCTATTTCTTATGGAACCTCCTATGAAGCATAACTTAAGGAACACATGGTTGCATTTATGGGATAAAATAACCTATTGAAATTTTAAAATGATTTTGGGGAGAGATTTTTGTATGGTTTGGTCAAGACAATGTACTCATGGTGGTGTGCACAGTATGGTAGTGGTGGTGACCTTTTATAGTGAAGTGGAGGACACACTTGGAATTACTTAAAATATTTAATATATATATATATCCCAATCATTTATAGAAGGAATGAGCAACAACACATTTGATTATATAGTGTGAAAGGGAAAATATAAACTCAACTGAACACATTTATACAATTTTTGAACATATAGTAAGCCTTATCATCCATTAAAACCAAATTAAACCCATTTTATCTGTAACTATGGTAGCTTAAATTCTTTTCACGATAAAATTATTATTTAACAAAATAAAAAGTGTTATTTTCACAAAATTCATAATTTTTGATTCCCAATTTGGAATATATATATTTATACAATTCATTTTCTATAGGGGAAAAATTTCATTTTATATAAGAAAACAAAATGTATGGATAACAGTATTTAGGAAAATACCTTATTTTAACATAAAGATCATTTTACCTTGAAATAATGTAATAAATAAGGTTCCAAAATTTTTATGGTTATATATTAAAAAAAAATTATTAGATAATATAATCAATCCAAAAAATGAAATCTTCAAACAAAACTGGTAAATAGAAAAATTGAAAATTATTTTTAAATATGAATAAAATTTTACTTAACTTCTCCAATGTAAATCTTGCATTGTGAAATTATAATAGATTTTTAAAAATATTATAATTAACGCTTTATATACATATTGTTAAAATAAAATCTCACAATAGGTCAAATAGATGTGTTAGAATGATTTTAATGTTTTACCTTATAGTATTAACACAACATTACCCTTTATAGAGGTGATAAATTTTACCATAGTTTCTATTGATAATGAATAAAAATAAAAGAGAACTATTTACAAAATTAGAATGTAAAAATTCAAAAAATTCAAAAAATTCTATTAAATTCAATTATAATATTTGACAGAAATTAATATTAAAATAATCCTATAAAACATAAAGAAATAATATTTTTATTAAAATACAATTTTCAAGCATAAGATGATCTTACTTTTACGTTATGACAAATAATCATCATTATAAATATTTAAATTTTTTTTTAGATATATATTATCCATATTTCACTTAAATAATTAATAAATATATAATATTTTAATTGTTTATAATTAATATTAGCTTGCACATAAAAATAGTTTTCTGAAAAAATCATTTTTTATGCATAAAAATTAACTTTTCCAAAATAAAATAAAATTTTGATTCTTATGGAATTATTTAAATTATTTAAATTATAATAGATCTTCATTTAAATTAAAAATAAATCGAATATTGAATGTTACTTTTATGTTTTATTATTTATTGAAAATAATAGTCAGATTTTCAATAATATGTATTTTCACAATTCAATGAAAAATAAGTCTTTTAGAAAAATTCATAAAAATTAAACCTAATATAATATTTACATGATGCTTTAAAAAAATTATTATATTTTAAAATAATATTTATGAAATTGGGTGAAATTAATAGTTATATTCATATATAAAATGAAATGAACTCATTTTTTTTGGAAAAAAACATTAGTTTAGAAAATGAATTTATTTTTAAACTTTGCCAAGTAAAATATTTAGATGACTCTTAGATTTCAATATTTAATTCATTATTTATAGTAATAAAATAATTTATATATATATTTCATGATTTAATTATTATTATTCATCCATGCCATCCCAATAGTTAGGTGATATCTATTATTTTTAATTAATATTATTTCAGATCTAGTTTAAATTAAGTATTGTGTGTGATACACATTAAAAAAATAGTATTCATTTAAAAAAAATTAAACTAAATTATTCATTTATTATATATTATTCATACCTATCTATGGTATTGGGATATTTCATATGTTATAATTATGGTTGGATTGGAAATCATCTAATATATTATCATAATTCTCTTAGGGATGTCCATTGTTGTAGCATGACATGTATTCCACACTGAATTTTTTGTGAAGGAATTATGGGTGGGATAAAAAATATATGGCCCAAGTTCAATAAAACGACTTCACTAGTAGGTTTATATTATGAATAAAAATGATTCCTAGGGGATTTTTTAGACCCAAAGTTAGGGTCATGGATTTGACGCAGTAAAGGTTTATATAATAAAACATGTCATAACTAATGGAAGATATAAACCATAAAATGGCCATCTTGTTTTTTATTACTTATATACTCTCTAATAATTTTTTTGAAACATGATATTCCAATTCATTTATTTTAAATCATGTTGTGGTTGGGTTAGACTTTAAAATAATGTTCTCCTTTGAATTGTGCCTCTTAATAAATCCTTAAGAAAGAAGTCATATTATCTCTAGAGGTTTATAATGTGTCTCAGGGTGATTTTATGAAATTTACATCGATGATATTTACTGATATTTTAAAAGTCTAGTTTTGATGTGATTTTCAGTATGGAGTGGTGTAACACCAAGATAGATTATGATATAGTTCTCAATAAATAAATATGATTTCATAGATAGATTATTGTACATGAAACTCTAAGAATAAATAAACTATCATTTATTATAAAAGTATAACATATAAATTAAATTGTAATAATGTATGGGAATATAAAAAATTTAAAAATATATGTATAAATGTTTTAGATAAAACAAATATATTTTTAAGAATGTTATTATATGCAAGGAAAATTATTTCTTCCTAAAAATCATTTCTTATTTCATTAAATAAGAAAATAATTTAAAATATTACTACCACATTTAGATAATGTACTTAAAAAAATTATTCATTTTTTATTCAGCATTTCAAAATTATCCTAGACTATTTTTGTAAAAAAATTATAAAATATTTCTTTTTCGGGGAATAGTTAAAATTGATGAATTTTATTGAAAACATTATTTGCGATTCAATATTTTTAAAAATTCCATTTTCTTTTAAAATTATTTAAAATTTAAAATAAGTTATTTTATATTACTAATATTTAAATTATGTTTATTGGAATTAATATATGTCTTATTTTAGTATAAAAAAATTATACGTTTGGAAACATTTTTTCTACAAAACATTTTTTTGGATTTTTAAAGTTTAATAATAAATTAAATTAATTAATTTAAATTAATTTAATATTGGAAAATTAATTTCTTATTATTTATTTATATGATAAATTTCTGAAATAGCTCTGCTTTTTTTGATATTACAAATACTAATGGTGTTAAATATTTATCACCTCAATGAAGATATAAGAGATAAAACATGTTTAAAATAATGACATATCTTCTCAAAATCAACCCAAATGTGTTAATTTTTATTTATTTTACAGGATAATAAAGACCATATTAATCCTAAATTATAATTTTTGACATTTTTTACATTTTCCCTTGATAATTACATTTATACTATTTTATTTATTGAAAATTTGAAAATGTCACTCTTTTGAATTTTGAATATCTATAATTTTTATAAACGGGGAAAAAATAAATATTTAGGATCTAATTTTTTAATTTAATAAAAAATTAAATTTTTATAATGTTAATTTATATTTAATTTTCAATAATAAAATAATTACCTTAAATTCTTTCACAACATCGACATAATGCATGTGGAATCAGTAAAACACAAATAAATGGTTTTCAAAACAATAAAAGTATTATTATTTGGTGGTTTATGGTTCCCTAAGAATTTCATTGATTAAAAAATTATTATGGATGTTATAATGGTTTATATTTTAATTAAATTAATATATATAAGTCATTAAAGTCACAAAAAGTGAATTGTATCAAAAATTACATTTAAAATATATTATGGAAAAAATATTATATTAAATTATTAAAAAATTATAAATATATTGAAACATTACATTTATAGTGAAAATGAAATATATTTTCATTCCAAACCCATTTATTATTCATATTTCTAATAATAAGGAAAATTACAACCCTTTAAGATTAAAAAATCAATTACTATGGTTGAAGTTAAAATTGGATAAAGAAGTGGTTAAACCAATATATGTGGTTTAAAATGAAACTAAAACCAGTTTAAATATCATTTTAAAATTTTATTTATAACATTTACATTTTTTCTATCATATTTAGGGTTATTTGGTTGAATTATACGTTGGAAAAACATTAATTGTATTTAAATATTTAACATAATTTGAATTGTGTCATTTCCCTTCCTTATAGTTGGAAACCCCTTATCTCTTTTATTTAAACTGAAATGAGCCATATATATTAAAAAATAATAAAGTATTGATTATAAAATCTTTTATACATGATTTATAGTTTTTGGTCTTCTTAAAAGTCCATTCTCATGGTACTTAAGATGATAACTAAAGGAGGCCCACTGAAGAAAAAGTAATCATATTATCCAACATCTTTCCAATTATTTATTATTTTACATCAAATAAATATTTAGTGTCAATTATTTAATAATAATTTATATATACGATGTATAATTATCTTTTGTTAGGATTATGTATCCATAATTTTCCAACATCTATTCCATCAAATGGTTAGTGAAAGTATCACTAATGTGTGAGTGTGTAGACTACCGCCTCCACATTGACATAAAAATAATTTCCAAAACCATATTTATTTTATTTTAATAATGTTATGTTTTATTATTATTAATAAATTTTTTGGAATAATTATTCTAATTGAACTATACTATAAATTCTACCTTCAAACCTTCCAATCCATTGGAAAACGAAAAACATCACTCATGCGTACATGTAGACAACCACCAATATGAAGCAGTGTGATTAGTTTTTAATTTATTATTTTAATCGATGACATTAAGGAAATAATTAATGAATATATATGATATATATTATATAATTAATATTCATTAATGATCATTTAATATTTACCTTTCTTTCATTCTATCCAATTAAACGTAAAAACAATGTTCATGCGTGCGTACGACCTATCATATCAATGAAATGTGTTATTAATTTTTATATATATACCATTTATTAATGAAACTAAATATATTAATATTTAACAAGTATCATATTTAACTCTATACCAACATTGTAAATATGATTTTATCCATATGATAGTAGAAGATATTGGACTAATAAACAGAAATATTCACCAGAAACAAATCAATTATCACATAGAGGAGTGACTTTAATAAATGATTATTAATAAATGGGTAATAATATTTTATAAGTAAATAATATTTTTTGTGATATATATATGATTATTTTTCTAGAATATAGTCATAATTATTATAAATTTATTTTACATTACTTTTTATTTCACACAATTATATATGATACATGATGTAATGGATTTATGTTTTAATCTCATTTTATACATAATTGATTATATATAAAGTTACATTGAGGTAATTAAATGAATATTATGTAAAATAACCCATTTAAGTTCTCTTATCCTCTAGTTATATATCTAATTTTAATGTATTAATACTTCAATTCTCTATTTTATGTTCAAAATGGTTCACAAAAACATTTTATGATAATTCATACTTATTTCTCATCTACTGTTTAGAATATAATTATTTTCGATATCCAAGTTTTAAAATATACATTCAAGACTGAATTTTAATATTCATCAATGATTTTTAAAATTAATTTTTTTCTATATTTTATATATTTATAAAATGTTTAAAAATGTATCTTCATATCATTATATTAATTATGTACTTTTTAAAGAAGTTGTAGAAAATATATATTTTTAATTATTTCGGCATGAAAATAATTTCATCATGACCACTCAATTATTTGATTCTTATTATATTGATTCCATATTATTTTTTAATTATATTTTCTTCCTTAATATTTCATTAATATTTTTATATAAATAAATTAGTTTCTAAATGAAAAGGTTACTTTCCTTGAGATATTTTCTAAGAGACCATTAAATGGAATTTTTATCAATGATTCCATTTTTTCATGTTACTTATGTTTCACTAGAGATTTTATTCTAAGAGACCACACATATTATTTCTCTACATTTTTTATGCATATGATGATTAAATTTCTATGAATCCCGTTTTATTTCCCTGATTTAGGATATAATGATATGATGATTGTTGTATGATCTTATGGAACCCATATGCATGGATTTCATTATATGAATGGTGGTACAAGAAATTTATATCCCTATAATAAATTGGTAAAATCATTATATCTCATTTGATAACAAGGGAAATTAGTTAATGTTCTTTATCCACTCTTGGGAATGGGTATGGAATCCTAATCCGATTTTTTAAATTGGTTGGGATGCCTCATACACCATGGGAAATAGGTGGTTAGTACTGGTCCGTTATGATATGGGAAACATGTTTTAATGTTGGATCAAGTATGATTCGATGATCTCAGTAGATAACCATTTCATATGAAATGGTTTTGATACCTATGATTGTACCACGCTTTTCATGACATGATATTATGAATATGATTTGAACTTATAGTCCCAGATTGATATATGATTATCCCTATCTCTATTGATTCACAAATTTAAAAATGATATTTTTTTATTGCATGGATTTTTTTATGATTAATGAATGATTGGTTATGAAATTGGTAAGTTATACTAATGATCCAATACCATTATACTTATGTTATGATTGTGTATGCTCATCAATATATATCTCCCACATTTATCCATAATGAGCATCTAAGCTCACCATTTATTAGGATTCCTTTCCATATTTATATAATTATTATTTAATAAGGGTATATAATGAAGTGTACATATGATAAGAACGTTATGATAGATGGTGACTAAGGTAACTAAATAATATTTTTATATATCATGTCTCCAAAGACAATAATCATTTAAATTTTGAGCATGGATCATAATGTTATGTATTCAATATGCATATTGAATATGTAATATTTTGGTATGTAATTTTTGGGTGGAAATTTTTGGTAATAAAATAGGTTTTTGTTACTCTTTTAAAATTAGGATTAGAGAATTTTGTTGAAAACAATAGGGATATGTCTAAGTATTGCATAACATTATACACATTTTTTAAGGAAGTGAAAATGTAGATTTACTAGGAATACATCCATGTCTTTATACTATATATGGATGTGGTTTTGGGTGTAGATTCATATAGGGGTAATAAAAACATAATTATTTGGTTGAGTAAATATAATCAATAAATTTTATCTATTGTGAGTTCTCCCTTACTTCACATCTGGATTTACACTCATATGGGGGTATTCATTGGTTTGTTCACATTTTTAATAAAACCCACTATGATGGATTTCAATAGATTATGATCATGGATAACGTAGGATAATCATAAGGTCTCATAGATTATAAATATATTTTCATTATATATCCATTTGATGAAGGATGTTTCATTATTATACAATTTATCACTCTAATTAATGATTCTTTATGGTCATCAAATAAATTTTGATTTTAGATAGGGAACGATGATTGAATGATGAAGTTGAGTTTGAAAAATGTATACCCAAATATTGAAATATATTTTTTAATCATATTCATAAGAATTAAATTATTTACTAAAATGTATCATGTAATATTAATTCATATCCTAAAATATAACATGTTGAGTTAGCATTGAAAAGACATATTAGTACAATAGTCACATCTCAAATATATAGTTACTATAAGATAGATGTTTTAAGGAATATAATTCCTGAAAATATTGAGATTCTCCCTTTAGTTGATTTTTATATGACTACATGTATGGATTCCATATCATTACATATCACCCATTTCTGTCATCGATGAAGGGAAGTCACTTTTCCTGTTCTGAATGAACCTATGGTCATTTATCAGTATGAGTAAAAATATGAACATATAATCAAAATTTATTATACCTTGTTGGTTTTAATTCATAATAATTAATATTTTATATATCATATATATGTATAAAAATCAGCAGTCCGGATATTCTGATTATACAATAGTTTATTGATACCATACTAATTGATTTTCTTACTCTTCCTCCAAATCAAGATATTTTGTTTTTAATAAAACTCTTTCCTAGGGTTACATATATTTAATGGAATCCTTATATAATAAACCAAATTCAGTTGCTATAATTTGATAAGAATCTACAAGAGCTTTTTTATAAGAGATTAATACACCCAAGGGCATCATTATAAGGTGAACCAATTCTTTATTGATGAACAATGATTGGTTAACACATATATACATTGATTGTCATGAACCTATCAAGATCACTATCATGAACTAGTAACCATTACCTTGTATCAATGATTTTTTTATCAATTACTTGGAGATCAATACATTTCAAAGATAAAATTTTATTATAGGTATCCTTAATTTAAGGATAAAAATGATATTCCCAATAAAATCGATCAATATGAGGTATGTAAAATACAAATTTTCTTCGATTCCATTTGGATACACTAATTCCTAAGACATGTTCCTAGATTTAATGGATATAATATTTATGAAATACATTGATCCATTTAAGTTATGATTTATATATGGTATTGTTATACATTCAAACGGTCAGTAATAGAATGACTATCATTCAATAATTGCACTGAAGACCCTAAGGAAGGATAATTTTTATGAAAAATTTATCGAATATGAATTTTATAATCATTAAGTTTCATTAGTTGGTAATATAATCTCAAGTGAGGGTATATCAGTGAATCCTTCAATGATGTGTCTTATTGAGAAATCACCTCGAACAACCACCATAACCAATTTTCATAGTTTTCTTGGGTTATATGAATACTTTTGATTTTTTAATGATTTATCAGTCTTATGTAATCCACTAACCACATTCACTCGAATGGGGGGTTAAGTTCCTATGTGAAGATAAATGTTGAGATTATTTAAAATAGCAAGATATAAGTTTAGGCTATTAAAATATAATCACATTACCATATTTTAAAGAATTTTTTATGATCTATAGTGATTCATAAATGAATGAACTAATATGTGTTATCATGAAAAGTGATATATTTATAGGTTATAATTCATGTTAATTGAAGGATCATGAGAAAAATAACTGAAATCATTATTTGGAATTAGATATAGTATTTTTTTATTTAATGATAAAGAGTAAATATATTTAGAGAGATAAAGGTGACATGTTTATACTAATCAAAAATATTATGTCATGTATTCACTCATAATGAGATGAAAATTTTACAAATAAAGCGGTTGGAATTGATTAATTATTGTTAATATTCAATAAATTACAAACCTATAATGGAAAACATGGTATTAATGATTTGAGTTAAAAGGTGAATTTTATTTTTCATGAGATTTGTATTGAATTATATCTAATAAATATGGATTTCTAGAAGAAGAAAACTGAAATAAGTATGAAATGAGATAATATATATCTTTCTCAATTCAATGACCAACCATCCATACATGTGAAGACTAATGATGCCCAAAAGTGAAGATATGAACCCATAGAAAAAAGTGAGGAATGTAATTATGTTCAACCATGAATGTGATGGAATGATATGGTTCAGGAACTGAGTTTTTTCTCCTTGATACCAAAAATGAGGAATAAATTATTGAATGAAACTCATAGTTCCTCAATCTCTATTCATCCTGGAAGTAAAAATATGTATATTGATTTTAATGAATATTTTTTGTGGGATAAAATTATAATGGATGTATCATAGTTTTTATCTCGATGATTGATATTACAACAATTTATGGTTGAGGGAAAGGATTCTATGGGGATGTTTCAAACATTACACATACAGAAATGGAAATAAGGACAAATTACAATGTATTTATTAGATAGAATGACCAATTAATCATAGGGAGAATAAGTTAATTGAGATGTTTTCAATAACCTTAAAAGGTCAATTAACATTATTTACATTAGAGAATATCTATATCTTGATCATATTTCCATGTTATTCATTAGGGAAGTTCAAATATTTCATGGAGTACTATATTCTATTGTAACTGATCAGGGACCATGGTTTACCATGATGTTCCGGAGAATTCTAGGGAAGGAATGAAAAATAGATTATATTTTAAAAACAGTATGTTATCGTCAAAAAAACAAATCAGTCTGAAAAGAACATTGAAACTATAAAATACATGTTGATATATTTCTCTATAGATTTCAATAGGAGTTCGGATCAACACCTTCATTTGGTGTAATTTCCATACAGTAATATCATTCACTGACGAATTCATATTTCATCGAATGAAGCACTATATGGTAGGATGTAAAAAACTATTATATGATAGGTCGATGTTGGAGAATTAAAACTATTGGTACATGATCTTGTTGATGAAATGGTAGATATGGTTATATTCCATTTAGGAGAAAATAAGAGGAGTTCAAAGCCAAATGAAACGTTATATTCAAAACAGTCGATGAAGTCGATAGTTTGATTTTAGTGAAATGAAATTTCTTTTAGTATTACCTAAGAATAAAGTTAATTGATTTGAAAATAGGGTGAATATTTGGCCTATATATATCGACCAATTTTAGATTCTTTATCTCATTAGGATGGTATTTTTTCATTTGGAACATCCACCAAATCTTTCTCATCATAATGATGTGTTACATTTATATAACTTTAGGTTCTAAATACATGATGCTTCAAATTTACACCACTCAAATGTTATACCACTGTATCTGGATCTCTCTTATGAGAAAAAGTAGATAGGGAATTTGGTTTATAGAGAGAATGTTTAATAAAACAAGACTGCATGCCTAGTAATTTTTTTTGGAGGAACCACAAATTCAAAGACGTTACTTTGGAACACATGGATGTGATGGGGTAGACATGGACAATTTTTTTTATAGTGTTGCAATTTGTAGGTCAAAATACTTATAATGGGACTAAGATATAACAATAAGAGATTTAATGATTTATTTCTCAATAAATAAAATTAATTTCTTAGAAAGCATGTGATACATGTATCCCCGATTATAAATTAAAGCATAATATAACATACTATTACAACCTAAAAATTAAATATAAAGAATTTATATGAATGAAATTGTTCTAAAAAAATTATAATGATTTTATATGAGGAAAATATTTTTTTTAAATTCAATATATGCTTTATGAATACATTTTCCGCAAAAAAATGTTTTCATTTATTTCTATGAGAAAAAAATATAATTAATTTATACCACTTTTATAAAAAGTATTTGAAAAAAGGAAGTTAAATTTTTAATTCATCATTTCAAAATTTTCTTATTTTTAATTTTTATGATTTTTTTCTGAAATGCTTTATTTTTCAATGAATAATGAAATATAATAATTTTTATTGAAAACTGTATTTTGATTTCATGAATTTAAAAACTAATATTTTAGTTTAAAATGTTTTAGAAAGTAAAATGTGATTATTTATACTAATAGTTATAGAAATAAGGTTATAGTAATTAATTTTGATATAGATTTTAGTAAAACCAATTTCTATAGCAGTGATAACAATTTTTCAGGAATAGTGTTTCTCAACATGAATGATGGGGTTAATATTAAATTAAATTCCACCACTTCAATTAATTTAATCTTAAAAATTGGAATCAATATTTTGATTCATTATTATTAAGTTTTGTAAATATTTTCCTTATATTTGGGGACATTTTTAATAGTAACCATTATAAATAATGGTTACCTTGGTAATTATTAAATGGAAAAAACCAAGAATTTTTTTTAAGTAATGTATAATAATAAATACAAAAACATGAATTTATATTAACTTATGGGTTAAATTCTAACATATCCATCTCAAAATATATTATATGGAATTTTAATTCCATTTTCCATTGATAATGAAATTTATATTATTTTAAGTAATGAAAATTCCCAAATTTCATTCTCTTAACTTTAATATCATAAAATTTTAATAGAAGGATAAAATGGGAAATTTTTATTTATAAATGTTAAATTAAAATATTAATTATTATTATATTTAATGTTAATTTATTTTTAATTTTTACTAATGGAATGGTTAAATTAAATTCTTACTCAACGATGACATAGTTTTACTGTAAGAAGAGGAAAATTTATTTAAATGGTTACAAAAATTCCTGAAGTAATATTTTTTCAGGTTAGTAATAGTTCCATAAGAATTTTGTAGATTAATAAAACATATAAGTGATTTTTTATTGTTAAAATTCTAATTAAATTAATATAAAATTTTATTTAAATTCAAATTAATTTAATAGTTCCAAAATGACATTAAATATATTTTTCTAAAAATAATATTTTATTAAATTATTTAAGAATCATATAAATCATAAAATATAAAAAAAATGACATGAAATGTTAAAAAATGTCATAATTTCCCACATATAGTTCAACTATTTCCAAAATAGAAAAATCAGTACCTTTTAATATTCAAAACATCCTTGTCATGGTTAATGTTAATATTAGTTAAGGGAGGGATTAAACTAAAAGATATTGTTTAAAATCAGACCAAAAAATTTATAAATTACATTATAAGATTATTATTTTAATAAATCATATATTTGTTATAATTCATGAATATTTGGAATTATTATACATGAGAAGGACCTTAATTATATTTAAATATTTTATTTAATTCCATGTATCCGATTTCCATCCATTATAAATGGACAACCCATCTCTGTTTTCATTACACATCATTGAGTCATCTAGCATGACAAAAACCATCAAATTTATCTTATCAATTCCATTATCTAGGACATAATGTTTTAGGTATTCTTAAATTACTATTTAGATATTTTTTATGATGTTATCTAAAAGAGGCATATCGAATAAAAGACAATCTTTCTACCTGACCTCTTTCTAATTATTTCTTCTTATACCTCCTCTAAATAATTTTTATTGATCATAAATTAGTAATTTAATTATCCCAAATACTATAAAATTTTATTATGATTTCTTAACAACAATTATCCACCTATTATTGCATCATTTGATAAATTAATGTATTCCTCATACATATGTGTGGACTATCACCTCCACATTGTTATAAAAGTCATTTTCCTGCACCATCTTTCACAAATGATTATTGTGGTGTTAATAATGTTTATAAATTATATTTATAAATTAATTTTTATTTTATAAGTATAATATCATTGTAACACCCCAAGATTTCATAGTACATTATTTCTTCAAAGTAATTCAATAACTTGCACTACATGCAACATTGAGTTCATGCACACCACGACTTACGAAACTAGCCGTTCAAAAGTGGTTATGAAAAGTATTATCTCAGTTTTGAAAATTATATAATCCTTATTATTTTAGAGTCTATATTATGTGTTTCTTACACATATTGTAAAAACTAATTCATTTTTTTCAGATAAAAGAAGTATTTATCAAAAAAAATGAACTTTCACCACCTTTTAATGGTGAACCCTTGTTAAATCCAATATTAGAAACATTTATATATTAAATTTGATAAAATAAAATATTTCTTTAGAATCAGAACATAATAATTTAGTTTCAATAAATTTTTGGTGTTTTTCTGATAACATTCATATTTTGGTAAATAGTGAAAAATACTCTATTTTAACTGAAAACACTTTTTTAATCAAAATAATTTATAGTGTTAATTTATAAATTTTAATGGTTTGGATGTATAAATATATTATATTTTTAACATTTAATCCAATTCTGGTCATCGTAAGTAATTTCACTTTGATGTTGGACATAAACAAGTGTCAATATTTTGATAGTTATTATTTCACAAAAATACACCTTTTTGTTTTAACAATGGGAATTAATTTCAAATTAATAAATGAAACTTCTATGTTTTTAATTTGGTAAAATAGAATTCATTTTTAAATTCATAATATCAAAATTATCTTCGGGCGAATTTTTGGTTTTTTTATGAAAATTTTCAATTTTTGATGAATAGTGAAAAACACTGAGTTATTGTTTAAAACTGACTTTTTATTTAAATAATTATTTATTTTATTTAAATTTATTTTAGGTAAAATTAGATATATAATACCTATATAATTTCAATTTAATCTGTTGGAGTCAGTTTATAATAATTTTAGATATATAAAAATTTTATCGAACTTTTTACCGTCTTTTACCCACCTCCTAGGAGCATTTGCAAATTTGCATAAAACATAATTTTACTGATTCTGTGAATTGAATTTAAAAAATCCAAGAGACACGATTGATATCCGTAAGTAAAATGTGTTTAAGAGGATGAAAATAATTTTTGTTGAATAGTAACTTTTTACTTTTATTTACCACAGTTAAAAGTAAATAGGGTAATTAACCGTAAAAATGATATTACAATTACCCTAAAACATTTCCTAATTCTATTGTATAAGTATAATTAGACCAAAAAAACCTTAGGAATAAAATATGAAACTCTTTGGTACACTTGGATTAGATTAGGACATTTATTATTACTTAATTCAAAGAAGAGTTAAAACAGTTAAAATCAAAGTTGAATAACTAAAACATTTTTAATATATGGTTACACATAAGATATATTCGACTATAAATATTCATTAGAATGATAAAATTATATCATACATAATAGTATTTTATTTATATTTTTCAAAATTATATAATTAAATTAATTTTTGACACAATGAGGATGCAGTAATTACATAATTAGTGAAATATTAAAATAATTGATATTATAAATATACAAATAAATGTAATTTGAGACTTTTTATGAACTACACTAATTTTATAGGTTAATATGAAATATTTGGGATGGTTATATGAATTTTTTTCAAAGTAATAATGCTGTTAAAAAATTAGGAAAAACAAAATACCAAGTAGTGTCAAAATTGTCATAAAATAGTTTTTAAAACAAATATTATATTATTAATTGATATTATATTCCAAAAAATACAAGGTTCACCCAATATACATATATAATTGTACTTGTATCATTAATTAACCACATATGGTTCCCATAGAAGTATATACGATCATTATTAAGCATATTATATAAAAATTCAAATAGAAATGGTAAATGGCAAACTATTTATCTATGAGTTAAATATAAAAGACAATGTTAATATAGTGACCCAAATATGTCTAAAACCTAATGCTTGAGTGGATTTCGACTCATCCCCACCTTAGCCTTTAAATAATTCATTTTGTAACCACTACAAAACTAAAATTATTTTGTAATAAAATAATATTTCTAGCTTTTCCTAAGGTTCCCCTCACCCCTCTTATAAAATGGAACTCCCCCTTCCCTCAACTTCACATCTTCAAAGCCTTTGGGTTCAGACAAAACCTACCAAAATACCCTCTAAACTGTACTCCCTTCATCCTAGAGGCCTTCCTTTATACATAAATCCAACCTATGAGGCCCTTTTGATCAAATCAAAAAGAAGAACCTGAATTAGAGGTAAATATTTCAACACCTCTTTCAAGTTCCTTTCTTCTTCAACTTCCACTTTCCTTGTTGTTTCAATTAAAAAATAATAACTCCGGTATATTATATATACTATAATTTTATTATAAATATGCTACAATCATATTCATTATTCAATCCATCCTTTCAATGACATGTCACCATATGTGCGTACGTACGACTTATAGTCTCCACGTCACGGTTTAATTGTTATTCAATACATTATTTTTTTTAATGGTTATAATAACGATGTGTGATTGATGTAAATAATAAATATAACAGATATAATTATTATTTATATATTATATAACATCAAATTACATATTATCTTAATATCAAAAGAATTAAATTGTCGCTCGTGCGTACTTACGGATTACTGTCTCCACGAACACGATGAGATTCATTCCCCATCATATCCATTCAAGACTAATTTTCATTTGATGATTAAAAATAATGTTTAAAGACTTAATATCATTCTTGATATTAGGAAGACACATCCCATCCATAAAAAATATTACTCACATTACAAAGAATATAAAGGAAAACAAATCTGTTAACACCTGAAATGAAGATAATATTAAGATATTATCAACAAAGAAATATTAAAAGATCATATATGATATAGTATTAATGTATATGATTTGTGTATAATTTAATAACAATTATTTCACCATTATAGAGTAGGTTAACTTACCCTTTAACAAGGAAAATTACAACGTAAGGTTTAATTCTACAATCTCTTTATTATTCGAGGTTGTTTTTACATAAGTATCTACATGGACCTCTTTGTCATCCACATCCATGCTTCTAAAAAATGTATTTTGAAACATTTTTAATATTTACTAGAAAATGGGTTAATGTAATTTATTCCCTTATTTGATCTTATATGTTCGGAAAGTAATCTTTCCATCATTTTATAAACAAGGTACTTTATGAACATGTAGACAAAATTAAGGTAAGAATGTTGTTTAACTCATACTGTAACACCCCAAACATAGTTACCCAGAGTCGGTGCATTATTACATAACGTTGGGATGATCACAAAACATCATGTATCGAATGACCAATTAGTTTAGTATCCTTGGAAACACTAGATACATTCATAAGTCTTAAATTACATCATAAAGTGAACAACTACAACAAAATATTATCCATATTCTACACTAATATCCCCTCAGTCTATCCCTGCTGGTCAGTCATAAAATACTTCTTCATATCCTGGGAAAAATAAGACATAGAAAGGGGTAAGCTCAGATGCTCAGTAAGGATAACAATATAGCGGAAACATTCATAAATAAGCATAAATATTTAAGGCAATGTATAACTAATGAAAATGCCTTTTAAACTTGAACTTCAGTATAATATAGAAAAAATAAAATGAAATATTGCCATTTATTATTCACATGGATATTCTACTAGTAAAATAATCACATGCAATATCAATAACCACTTTCATAATGATTAAATGCATAATGTCACACTATCATAACCACATAGTCATGGCCTTGTGCCAAGATAACAAATAAGATTTTGTCAAGGCCTTGTTCCAAGAAACTAGTTTGTCTCATGAGACCTATTGATGAATCGAGGAGCTATAGTGGCCTCCACCCGTCACTAAGTCCAATGCATTCTTCATATGAACAGGTTTAAACATAACATAAACATTCGTATTAAAACTAGCATAAGAAATGTCAATACTTTCTCCATAAACCATGAATGGTATAAAAATAACACATCCATGGTCAAATATTTCACAAAACCATCAATACAATATGGAAGTTTTGTATCATAATTAATCAACTTCAAATAAGATTAAAATCAATCAAAGGATGTTGACATAAATGAAATCAAAACTATTTGATAGAAATACCTCTTTTTTGAAATCATTTAAATGACATATAATAATAAAACAAAACATTTACTTTGAAAATATTCTTATAAGCTTGTATGGGATGCTTTGATTATTTTATAACGACGAAAAATAGCCACACCCGTAGTATATGTTTTAAAAGACATTCTTACCTTAATTTTGTTGAAAAGGCTAAAAAGGACCTTGTTTGGAAAATGACAAAAAGATTCCTTTATAAACATCTTATAAAAATTAAAACAAGGGTATAAATGACTTTTACCCATAGTCTATAAAATAGTTTGAATTTTTTGAAATACAATTTTTAGAAACATGGATGTGGATGATAAAGAGGTCCCAGTTGTTAATTACGTATAAACAACCTCTAATAATGAAGAGATTGTGAAATAAAACCCTACCTTTTAATTTTCCTTTGTCAAGGGAAGGTTAACCTCTAGTATAATAGTTAAATCATTCTAATTAAATTATACAAGAATCATATACATAAATATGATATCATATATGATCTTTTAATATTGCTTTGTTAACAATATTTTAGTATTATCGTCGTTTCGGATGTTCACTTACTCTTTTTCTTTTATATTTTTTGTTAAATAAATCAATTTTTTTATCCATAGGTTGTATCTTATTCATATCCAGAATTATTTGAAGTCCTTAAACATTATTTTTAATCATCAAATGAAAATTATTATTGAATGGATACGATGGGCAATGAATCTCATCGCATTCGTGGAGATGGTAGTCCGTACGTACGCATGATCGACAATATCATTCTTTTGATATTAAAATAATATATAATTGGATGGTGTATCATATATATATACAGAATAATTCTCATGTTATATTTATTATTTATATGAATTACACATCATTATTATACCCATCCAAATAATAATGTATTGAATAACAATTACACCACGACGCGGAGACGGTAAGCCGTACGTACGCACGTGTGGTGACATGTCATTCAACGGATGGATAGATTAATAAATTTAGTTGTAACATATTTATAATAACATCACATTATATTGAAGATACTGGAGTTATTATTTTATAATGGAAACAACAAAGAAAAAGGAAGTGGAAGGATAATGGAACATGAAAGAGGTGGTGAGATTTTTACCTCTTCTTCGGGTTCTTCCTTTTGATTTGATCAAAAGAGATCCTTATGTTGGATTTATGACTAAAGGATGGCATATATTATGATTTTAGGGAATTTTAGAGGATATTTGGGCAGGGTCTAGCCGAACCAAAAGGCATTGAGGGTATGGATTTGAGAGAAGGGGAGTGCCCTTTTATAAGAGGGGTTAGGGGCACCTTAGGAAAAACTTAAAATATTATTTTATGATAAATTTAAATTCGGTTTATAAATGCTCCAAAGTGAATTATTATGAGGATAACGTGTGTATGGGTCAAAATACTTTCAACCAATAGATTTTAGATAGGTTTGTGTCACTATATTAACCTTATCATTAATGCTTAACTCTTTGTTAAATTGTTTGACATTTACCGTGTCTCTTTGTATTTTAATATTATATGGTCAATAAAATTACTATAACAAGCCAAGAGAAACCCATGTGGTTAATAATTAATATATATAACCTTATCTATGACATTTTTCTGATCCTTAGATTTTTAGAAATAGAAAATCAATTAATAATATAATATTTGTTTTAAATACTCTTTTATGTCCATTTTTACACTATTTAAAAATGGATTTTTTTTAAAGTTATAACAACTTTATTAATTCGAAACAAAATCATTTTAGAAATAATAAAATTTCATATTAACCTAGAAAATTTGTGGAATTCATTAAAAGACTCAAATTACATTTATTTGGATATTTAACATATCAATTATTTAAATATGTCATTAATTAGGTATTTACTACATCACCAATGTCTCATAAATAAATTAAATTATTTAATGTCTAAAAATTATAAATAAAATACCATTATGTAGTAAATCTATTTATATTTATAATGAATATTTATTATCGAATTTATCTTATTTATAGCCCTATATTAAAAATGTTTTATTTATTAAACATTGATTTCAACTCTTTTAACTCTTCATTATATTAAATAATAATAAATGTCCCAATCTAAGCCAAGTGGACCAAAGTGGTCCATATTTTATTACTAATGTTTTTGGTCTAATTATACTTAATCAATAAAATTAGAACATGTTTTAGGGTAATAATAATATCAGTTTTATGTTTAATTACCCTATTTACTTTTAACTATGGTAAATAAAAGTAAAAAGTTACGATTCATCAAAAATTATTTTTATCTCATTGAACCACATTTTACTCCGTGATATTAACCGTGTCTCTTGTATTTTATAAATTCCACTCATAGAAGCGGTAAAATTATGTTTTATGTGAATTTGAAAATTTTCCTAGGAGATGGGTAAAAGACGGTGAAAAGTTCAATAAAATTTTAATATATCTAAAATTATTATAAACTGGCACCAATGATTTACATTGAAATTATATAGGTATTATGTATCTATTTTGAACTAAAATAAATTTATATAAAATAAATAATTATTTAAATAATAATTCAGTTTTAAACTATAACTCATTGTTTTTCACTATTCATCAAAAATTGAATGTTTTCAGAAAAATACCAAAAATTCACCCTATGCTAATATTGATATTCTTAATCCAAAAATGAAGTCCATTTTGAAAGATAAAATTTATTAAATTTCAAATAGTGTGTATTACTATTCATAACAGCTAGTTTGATTGGTTGTGGTGTGTGTTAGAACTCGAAGTTGCAAACAACACACGCTGCTGTATTATTCAAAGAAAAGCGTACCGCGAAAGATTGGGGTGTTACATTCTCCCATTCTTCAAATAATTTCTTCCTCGAAATTTCTAGAATATTACTACATAAAAAGACTCAGTGGTTTCTTCATCATAAGTTCTCAGATTCCCTCATTTCCTCTTCAAACTTATGGTTTCTCCATATAACTTTTACTAGACGAGTCGTCCGGTTTCTCAGCACTTGTTCTCTTGTATAAAGAATCTTGACAGGATCTTCGCAATAAGACAGATTTGGTTCGAGTTCTAATTCCTCATAGGTGAGTACATGTGATGGGTCAGGCATGTATTTTCATAATAGTGATACATGGAACTCATCAAAAACATTGGAGAGATTTGGCGGCACTTCCAAACGATAAGCTACAACCCCAATTCGTTCTAGAATTTCAAAAGGTCCTATATACCTGGGACTCAATTTACCTTTCTTACCAAAATGTATAACTCCCTTACATGGAGATAACTTCAACAAAACATGATCTCTTACCTAAAATTCCAAATCCTTCCTTCAGTTATCAGCATGGCCCTTCTGCCTATATTGAGCTGCTTTAATGTGGTTTTGATTTACCTTCACCTTTTCCATCATTTCCTCCACCAGTTCTGGGCCTACGAGTTTTCTTTCACCCAAATCATCCCAACAGGTTGGTGTATAAGGCCCCGACCTTAAACCATACTTAATATTGAATTAAATTAATAATTCACATTGAGGATCCTTTCACGTTCAGAGTTTTAGAGAATTAGATCTTAAATCCTGAATTACATTCCACATTTATACAAAGTGGTTACACAAAATATAGTATTCGTTTTTCCCATCAATGGAAACATATTTAAAATAAAACATGGATTCTTTCTTTACACTTCCTTGACACTATCATCATATCATGCACCTTTCCCTTGACCTGTGAAAAAAATTTCAAAAACATGGGATGAGCATAAAAAGCTTAGTAAGGGATATAAAAGTATGAAAATAAAACATTAGTCCATGTATGAAATTATAATTTACTCATAAAACATAATAATTTTAACATACCCCATCAAATCACGAATAAATCATAGAAATCATAAGGCATAAAGGTAACTTGAGGTATTCATAACATTCTTACGTAGGGAGTTACCCTCTTGGTTACGTTTGGAATACCCATCATAGTATATTCCCTAAATCTCTTCGGAGAAACCATAACTTTTAACTCCATCGCGTTACCCAATGCATTGGAGTGCTATATCGGGCTCACCTCCCCTTAGTTTATCACGGAACCACCTGTCTTCATAATAATGCCCAAGAACCATAACATAATCGTATCACATAAAACATGCATAAAGGAAACATAACATTTCCACTTTTCAATCACAAAATATCAATACAACACATTGATATAAAAACATTATGAAAACCATTTTCAATCCCAAATTAAAAGGAAAGTAAAACATGGTATTTATTTTTCATTTCAAAAAAAGGTATGGCTTGTAGAGGAAGTTGAAACTCAAATAATGGTTACGGCGTGGGAGAATTTGTGGTCACCGCATACGTACAAAAAAAATTCCCTTTTTTCAATTAGTAAAACACTTTGTTTAAAAATATTCCTGTTGGATAAACATAAAATTTAAAGGGGTTTATACACCATATAAAATAAAGTTGTGTATAAAACAAAATATGCCTCAATGAATGGTGATTGAGACGAAGTCCGATACAAAGATAATTTTTTAAATAAAATGGATATATTATGTGTATTCAGTATAAGTACACATAAAGAAAGTAAAAATACAAGATAGTACATAATAATATCATGACATAATTTGAAAGTAGGAGACTAACCCAAAGAATGGAAATTGGGTTAAGATGTTCCCATGCAAAAATTCGACAGCATAACAGCATCACTTCAAAATTCATAAAATGAGTTGATGAGAGATAAAAAAGGAAAACTCATCACTTGGACATAAAATTTTCATCAATAAGGATATAGAAGAACATATCCCAACATTACAATATTTAAATTAAAAGACCCAACCAACGAAGTCTTTTAAAAAGAGGAGGGTGAAAGGTTTCCTTACCGAGTTGGGTATCTTTCGAAAAATACACCCCATGAAAGAAGGACAATACAACATTGATGTAAATAATCATTAAAGAAATTATATTACACAAAAACTAAAATAATGGTCAGTACATATACCACTCAATGGAAATGGTGGAAAATGTAGCATAAATCTCACGGGCATAAAAGTGAGATGAAAACCCCCTTACGAAAACTCGTCATCCTAACGACACCACTTAAAACATCCAAAAAATTAGATTGATGAAATAAAATAGGGACTATAATCATATTAACATAGAAATTAAAGTAATAGGAATATAAAAGAACATCCCCAACTAAGAAAGAGGAGCTTAAAAGAAACGACATAAAAGAGAGTACATAAAAAGAAAGAGAGAGGTAGGATCCCTTACCTCGTGTCCGACATGACTCGATCATTATTTAATCTCCTAAATAAAAAAATTGGTTCAATTTATAATTTCATAAGGACCTCCTTTAATGATTATAATTCAGTTCATATAACATATTATAATGTTATAATAATTGGTTAATAAAGTGAGTTCATATCAGACGTTTTTGTCGATGTTCGGTACATGAGTAAAAAATTGAATTTGTTGGAAAAGAATTTTCCATGTAGTTATAGGTACATCATATCCAGAATAGTATTGATGTTTTAAATATCATATATATATATATATATTATATATTCATTTTATACTAGTCCATAGCATTTGCAGATAAAAAATTAAAATCACCTTTCATGGAGACGGTAGGCCGTATGTACGCATGAACACTAATTTCTTTTTTTGTCATATTAATGGAATTAAAAAAATGAGAGATATATATATTATAATTCCAGAATTATATCCATCATTTAGATGTAATATATTACATATATATCCATTATATATATCTACATATAATATTACATAACATTTGGTGATAAGAAATGAAATGTACCGTTCATGGAGACGGTAAGCCGTACGTAGGCATGAACGCTACTTTCATTTCTTTTTTTTGTATTCAATGGAATGAAATAATAATTATATAAAGTTTTATTATAATTCCAATAGGATATAATATGTAATACCATTAGTTCCATCCTTTATACGTCCCACATATGGCATTAACGAATCAAATCACTTTGAGGGGGTGATAGTCCGCACTTCCTAAAATGAAGATATCGCGTTTTCCCATAATGGAAACCATAAAGGAATGACAAAAATGAAAAATACATAAGTTTAAGTAAAAAATAATCATATTATATATCATATATAAATTGAAATCTAAATGGCCACCTTTGAAGGTGATAGAAGAATATTGAATAATCATCGTTTCGTGAGTAAAAAATTCGCCATCTACAGAAACAGTATGCTCTTTAACCATTGGATGAAGGTGGGTGTAAGTATATCTCGAATAGTTATTATAAAAATATCCTTGTATATTTATGATACTGTATTTTTTACAAAATAAATGAATTAAAATAGTTTAGGGGGTTGGAGAAGCAAAATAGAACAAAAGAACACAAGTGAAGTCATTACCTAAAAAACGGGTAACTCTTTTTGATTTGAGCTCAAAGGATTCCTTGGGAAGACTTATGCCCAAATTGAGGCTTCTAGGAGTGATAGAAGGATCTGGAGAGACAAAATGGGCAGGGTTTGGTCGATCCAAAGGCTTGAGAGGTGTGTGTATGGTGGTAGAGGTGGAGGCCTTTTCTAAGAGGAGAGGAGGGGCGCTATTGGAATGTTATAAAATATTACTTTATTATAAAATTATTTCCAGATTTTAAAGGTCCGAAAAGGATATATTTTGAGTATAAGGTGATAAGGTTTCTCAATACACCCATCCAATAGGTTTTTGACATGTTTAAGACTTATATTTTACCCTATCTTCTCATTTTATTTAAATCGTTCATTTATGTGGTAATCACTGCATCATCACGATGTCATAAATAAATTAATTTATATAATGACTAAATATTATATAAAAATATAATTTTTTATAATTTTTTTTATCTTTCTAATGAATATTTATAGTCAAAGATATGACTTATATAACCCCATGTAAAAATTGTTTTAGAAAAACAACACATGTTTGTGACATTTTAATTTTTACTTTAAATAAAATGGTATTAATGACATTTTCCAACCAAAGTGGCTCCATGGGGTCCCCAAGTTGACCCATGGATTGTCACGGATGGAAATGAATCATCCAATAAGGCTATAACATGTGTCAAGTCATTTCAGATTATTATAACATTATCTTTACCTTAAATTACACTAATTACCTCTAATCGCGATTAAAAACATAAGTGTTACTATTCAACAAAAAATTATTTTAATCCCAATTGAACCACATTTTACATCCTAGTGACAACCATGTATGTTTTATTTTAGAAATTCAAACCACAGAAGTGGTAATGTTTCATTTAAATGAAAAAATAGTTTTTAAACTACCACTTAGTGGTTTCACTATTCATCAAAAATTGAAGTTTTTCAGAAAAATACCAAAAATTTACCCAATGATATATTTGATATTCTGAATTCAAAAATGATTTCTATTTTAAAAAATTCAAAAAATATATGTTTCATTAATTAATTTAATAATTAATTCCCGCTGTCAAAACAAATAGCGTTTTTTTAAGAAACAATATCTATTAAAAGATTGACAATAGTTTAAGTCCAATTTCAAAGTGAAATTAATTCCAATGACCACTATTGGATTAAATGGTAAAAATATATTCTAATTTAACATTAAAAACAATTCAAAAGATAATATAATCATATAAATAAATTATATTAAAAAGAAGTTTTGAATTAAAATACATCATTTTTCACTATTAATTAAAAAAATGAACTTTATTGGAAGAATACCAAAAATATAAACAAAGTAAATATTGAGGTCCCGATTCTAATGAAGAATTTTATTTTGTAAAATATAGCACATAAAATTTTCAAAAAGTGGATTTAAAAGAGGTTCTCCATCAAAAGGCGGTAAATCGACCTTTTAAATAATACTAGAATGTTTACGCTTAAAATTGGATTCATTCGCATTTTTAATCCTCTAACATTTATTTTAAAAAGAAAAAATATTTGAAAAACATGTATAAACATTTTTTAGTTTGTTTTGTTTATTCCCGCCCTTTCAACGGCTAGGCGTTAACTACCATTTAAAATAATATAATTTTAATATTAGATTGCAACATAAGATTCCCAAGAAACTCATTGTTGCGTATTGGGTATGCCATCGATCATAGTGTCCCCTTTAAAGTAGTATTAATTTTTTATTCACAAATATGGATAAATGAGATAATGTCATATTCTTTATTTGCCTGGGGTGTTAAATATTTCCCCCCTTTTTGGAATTGCGTCCTCGCAATATTAAAATTGGTCTTGGAATCTTCATTGAAAATCCCACATCGGAACAAGAGTCAGTAAAACAATCACATTAAAATAAAAAAAGAGAAGTACGATGGTCACCCGAGTTAACCCATACTAGGATTCCATGTAGTAAAATATGGATATGGAAAATAACAAAGGGTCATGTTCTTAGGGGTAATGATGGTAAACATGTCTAGGAGAAAGTTAACCATAAGAAAATCACAAACTTGTGATGGGTTAAACATAATTCGATTCCCCAATAAGAAAAGTTAACAGACAACTTTTTTGTTTTAAGTTAATCTTCATTGAGGAATTTATTTTTGAGCTTAACTAAATCATAATGAAACATACTTACTTGTCACGTAGACTTTCAAATTTTACTACATTCCTTAATCAAACTCATATTTTCTCCAAAAGACGATTATTTATGAACACTTGTTCGCATTAAGAGTACTATAATCAACTTCATGAGAATCACCTAATCCACAAAAGAGAACTATATATTTCCCATGTATTTTGACAAAAACCAAAACCAATATTGTTAGTATGAGATCAGATAATCCACAAAAGTAAAATCCTTTATAAAAAGAAAATCTATTCTTAATCTCCAAAATTTTTCCAAAAAAAACCCAAAGTTCAACGAAGACCATTCGATAAACAATTGTCCATAAAATTATTCAATGTAAACAAAACTAAGATTGAAACCCAAATATTATAAGGATTTAATCACATAGTATTCTAAGGTACAAATTAAATTTTATCTCTAAATAACATCAATTGCTCTGAAATTCTCATATTGAAAAGTAATTAACCTAATCACATATCCTCGATGATAGGTTAATCATTTCAATAGGTAACCCAAAATAAGCTTACTCTTGATTCCTAAAATAATATAACTAAAAATAATTAGTCATAATAACCAGGGACATCACGTAGTCCAGTGGTATGTGATAAATACCAGTCGCACATTGGTTGTGTGTTCGATTCCCGCAGCTTTGTCTGCTGCGACGGGTTGTCACATGGTCTGTGTGTTGTCCTTTTTCCAAAACAATATAATTCTTAAAACATTACCCAAAACAAGATAAAATCTTCAAAAATAATCATAACATATTTTAACCTCAATTTTATCTCATGCCTTTCATTTTCCATCATAACATATAATAACCCATAATTACCTCAAAAGTAAGTATCATAAAAACCCTAATGGTTACCTTTATAATTATTACCTGAACTTCCACATATATTGGTCATCTCGTACATGATGCATTACAGAACATACCAAGGTTCAAGTGGTTGATCATGACTCCATGATAGTTGGTTTAGAACAACCATGAGTTTCCTCATTGAATCCCCCATTTAATCCAGTCTCTTAATCAGAGAACCACCACAGTTTCCTTCAAACCTATTGTCACTTTGGTTCCTGCTAGATCCATCCATTCACTAAAAATAGAAATGTTAGTGTGATTATATCAACAAAACGATCATGTACTAATGAGGAAGATAAACACTAAGATATACTTACTCCTTCACTTTATCTAAAACTAGGACTCTTTCTGAAATCCTAACCATTATGGTAATGTCACTTATGCCTAGAGAATACCCTAACCTCTAAAGTTATCCAAACCGACCTCTTATACCAACTATAAGGCCCCGACCTTAATCCTTACTTAATATTGAATTAAATGAATAATTCACATTGACGATCTTTTCCAGTTTAGAGTTTTATAGAATTAGATCATAAATCATGAATTACATTCCACGTTTAAACATAGTGGTTACACAAAAGATAGTAATGATTTTTCCCCTCAATGGATATATATTTAAAATATAACATGGATTATTACTTGACAATTCTTTGACACTATCATCATATCATGCACCTTTCCCTTGACCTGTGAAAAACATTTCAAAAACTTGGGATGAACATAAAAAGCTCAGTAAGGAATATAAAAGTACGAAAAGAAAACATTAGTCCATGTATGAAATCATACATTACTCATAAAACATAATCATTTTAACATACCCCATAAAATCATGAATAAATCATAGAAATCATAAGTCATTAAGGTAACTTGAATAATTCATAACATTCTTACGTAGGGAGTAACCCTCTTGGTTACGTTTGGAATACCCATAACAGTATATTCCCTAAATCTCTTCGGAGAAACCTTAACGTTTAACTCCTTCGTGTTACCCAATGAATTGGAGAGATATATCGGGCTCACCTGCCCTTAGTTTATCACAGAACCACCCGTCTTCATAATAATTCCCATGAACCATAACATAATCGTATCACATAAAACATGCATAAAGGAAACATAACATTTCCACTTTTCAATAACAAGATATCAATACAAAATATTGGTATAAAAACATTATCAAAACCATTTTCAATACCAAAATAAAAGAAAAGTAAAACATGGTATTTATTTTTCATTTAAAAAAAGGTATGGCTTGTAGAGGAAGCCGAAACTCAAATAATGGTTACGTCGGCGAAGAAGTTGTTGCCGCTGCATATGTACGAAAAAAACATTCCCTTTTGTCATTTAGTAAAACGATTTGTATAAAAATATTCCTTTTGGATAAACTTAAAAGTAAAAGGGGTTTATACACAATATAAAAGAAATTTGTGTATAAAAAAAATATGCCTCCATGAATGGAGATTGAGACGAAGTCCCTTAAAAAGATAATTTTTTAAATAAAATGGATCTATTATTTGTATTCACTATAAGTACACTTAAATAAAGTACAAATAAAAGATATTAAATAATAATATCATGAAATAATTTGAAAGTAGGAGACTAACCCAACGAATGGAAATTAGGTTAAGATGTTACCTTGCAAAAATTTGACAGCCTAACGACATCACTTCAAAATTTCGAAAATTAGTTGATGGGAGATAAAAAATGGTAACTCATCACTTGGAAATAAAATTTACATCAATAATGATATAGAATAACATATCCCAACATTACAATATTTAAATTGAAAGACCCAACAAAAGTTGTCTTTTAAAAAGAGGAGGGTGAAAGGTTCTCTTACCGACTTGGGTATCTTTAGAAACATACACCCCATGAAAGAATGACAATAAAACATTGATGTAAATACTCATAAACGAATTCTTATTACACAAAATGTAAAATAATTTTCAGTACATATACCACTCAACGTAAATGGTGTCAAATGTAGCATAAATCTCATGGGAATAAAAGTGAGATGAAAAACCCCTTACAAAAACTCGGCAGCCTAACGACACCACTTAAAACATCAAAAAAATGGATTGATGAAATAAAATAGGGTCTATAATCATATAAAAATAGAAATTACAGTAATAGGAATATAAAAGAACATCCCCCAAATAAGAAAGAGGAGCTTAAAATAAACGACATAAAAGAGAGTACTTAAAAAGAAAGAGAGAGGTAGGATCCCTTACCTCGTGTCCGACATGACTTGATCGTTCTTTAATCTCCTGAATAATAAAATTTGGTAAATTTATAATTTATTAACGACCTCCTTTAAATATTACTATTCAGTTAATATCACATATTATAATTTTATAATAATTGGTTAATAAAGTTAGTTCATATCAGATGTTTTTGTCGATGTTCGGTACATGAGTAAAAATTGAACATGTTGGAAAAGAATTTTCCATGTAGTTATAGGTACATCATATCCAGAATAGTATTTATGTTTTAAATATTATATATATCCAGTATATATTCATTTTATACTATTCCATAGCATTTGGAGATAAAAAAATTAAAAGCACCGTTCATGGAGACGGTAGGTCATACGTACGCATGAACGCTACTTTAATTTTTTGTCATATTAATGGAATTAAAGCAAAATGAGAGATATATATATTATAGTTCCAGAATGATGTCCATAATTTAGATTTAATATATTAGATATATATCCATTATATATATGTACTTATAATAGTACATAACATTTGGAGATAAGAAATGAAATGTACCGTTCATGGAGACGGTAACTCGTACGTATGCATGAACGCTACATTCATTTCTATTTTTTTTGTATTAAATAGAATGAAATAATAATTATATAAAGGTATATTATAATTCCAGTAGGATATCATATTTAACACCATTAATTCCATCCTTTATACATCCCACATATGGAATTAACGAATCAAATCACTTTGAGGGGGTGGTAGTCCGCACTTCCTAAAATGAAGATATCGTGTTTGCCCATAATGGAAACCATAAAGGTATGCCATAAATGAAAAATAAAGAATATTAAGTAAAAAATAAAAATATTATATATCATATATAAATATACTGACCTCTTAATGGCCACCTTTGAAGGTGTTAGAAGAATATTGAACAATCATTGTTTCATGAGACAGAAATTCGCTATCCATAGAAACAGTATACTCTTTAACCATTAGATGAAGGTGTGTGTATGTTTTGCTCGGATAATTCTTATTACAAAATCCTAGTATATTTAAGATACTATATTTGTTACAAAAGATATGAAAAAAAGAGTTTAGGGGGTTGAGGAAGAAAAATAAAACAAAAGAACACAAGTAAAGACATTACCTTAAAAACGGGTAACTCTTTTTGATTTGTACTCAAAGGATTCCTTGGGAAGACTTCTGCCCAATGTGAGTCTTCTAGGAGTAATAGAGGGATGTGGAGAGACAAAATGGGAAGGGTATGGACAAACCAAAGGCTTGAGTGGTGTGTGTAAGGTGGTATAGGTGGGGGCCTTTTATAAGAGGAGAGGAGGGGCACTCTTGGAATGTTATAAAATATTACTTTATTATAAAATTATTTTCGTATATTAAAGGTCCCAAAAGAATATATTTTGCGTATAAGGTGATAAGGTTTTGAAATACACCCATCCAATAGGTTTGTGACAAGTGTAAGACTTATATTTTACCCTATCTTCTCATTTTATTTAAATCGTTCATTTATGAGGTAATCACTACATCATCACGGTGTCATAAATAAATTAATTTATTTAATGTCTAAATATTATTAAAAAATATCATGATGTATGAAATCTTTTTATCTTTTTAATTAATATTTATAGTCAAAAATATGACTTATATAACCCCATGTAAAAATTGTTTTAGTAAAACAACACATGTTTGAGACATTTTAATTTTAACATTAAATAAGAAGGTATTAATGTCATTTTCCAACGAAAGTGGCTCCATGGGGTCCCCAAGCTGACCCATGGATTTTATTGGTCGGCCATGACTCATAAAATAATGGTAAAACATGTTTCAAGGTCATTTAATATTATTATAACCTTATCTTTATCTTAAATTACACTAATTACCTCTAATCGCGATTAAAAACATAAGAGTTACTATTCACCAAAAAATTATTTTAATCTCATTGAACCACATTTTACATCCTAGTGAAAGCCATGTATGTCAGATTTTCGAAATTCAAACCACAGAAGTGGTAAAGTTTCATTTAAACGAAAAAACAGATTTTAAACTACCACTTAGTGGTTTCACTATTCATCAAAAATTGATGTTTTTCAGAAAAATACTAAAAATTCGCCCTAAGCTATATTTGATATTCTGAATTCAAAAATTATTTCTATTTTACAAAATTAAAAACATATAAGTTGCATTATTTAATTTAATAATTAATTCCCGTTGTCAAAACAAATACCTTATTTTTAAGAAACAATATCTATTAAAAGATTGACAATAGTTTTAGTCCAATTTTAAAGTGAAATTAACTTCAATGACCACTATTGGATTAAATGTTAAAAATATATTCTAATTTCACTTTAAAAACAATTAAAAAGATAATATAATCATATAAATAAATTAGATTAAACAGAGTTTTTGAATTAAAATACAACATTTTTCACTATTCATTAAAAATGAACTTTTTCGGAAAAATACCAAAAAATCACACAAAGTAAATTTTGATGTCCCAATTCTAAAGAAGAATTTTATTTTGTCAAATATAACACATAAAATTGTCAAAAAGTGGATTTAAAAGAGGTTCCCCATCAAAAGGCGGTCAATCGACCATTTAAAGAATATTAGAATGTTTACGCTTAAAATTAGATTCATTCTCATTTTTAATACTCTAACATTTATTGTAAAAAGTAAATATATTTGACATACAAATATAATAATTTTGTAGTTTTTTATGTTCATTCCCTCCATTACAACGGCTAGGCGTTAACTACCCTTTTAAATAATATTATTTTATTATTAGAGTGCAATATACGATTCCCAAGAAACTCGTTGTTGCGTATTGGGTATGCCATCGAGCATAGCGTCCCCTTTAAAGTAATATTAATATTTTATTCAAAAATATGGATAAATGTGAAAATTTCATATTCTTTATTTACCTGGGGTGTCACATGGTGTGCGACATCTCTTTCTATATAACGCTTTATATGGCACCATCTGAATACTCGAATGGAAGCTATTATTATAGGAAAATTCTACCAGAGGTAAATATTCATCCCATATACCTTTAATGTCAAGTGGGAATGATCTCAACATGTCATATATGGTTTGAATAGTCCATTCTGGTTGTCTATCAGTTTGGGGGTGGTAGGCAGTGCTCAAACGAAGTTCAGTATCCAGGGCTTTCTGAAGAATTTTCCAGAATCTTGAGTGAAACTGGGATCACGATCCAAAACAATCGATAGGGGTACTCCATGAAGCCTCAAAACTTCATTAATATATATTCTTTGATAGACATTCAGGTGGTAAATCTTCCCTTATAGCATGAAAATTTGCTGACATGGTAAGACGATCATCAATGACCCATATTGCATCGTTCCATCTAGGAATCTTCGGTAGTCCCATGACAAAGTCCATCGTGATATTATCCCATTTCCACTTAGGTAGGGGAAGAGGTTTCATGAGTCCTCCATGCTGTTGGCTTCCATCTTTCACCAGTTGAAAAACCATACATCTTGACACAAAATCGGCAATCTCCCTCTTCGTGTTGTCCCACCAAAAATGTTCCTTCAAATCTCTATATATTTTTGTTATCCCAGGGTGCATAGAAAAATTGGAACTATAAGAATCATCCAACAATTCCCTTTTTAGATCAGATATATTGGGAAAACAATGTCTCTTCCCAAATTTCAAAATTCTATCTTCATATGCAAAGTCACTCAATCTCCCATCTTCGACAACTTTAATCTTCTTTTGAAACTCATCATCATCGGTCTGAGAACTCTTTATCCTTTATAGTAAAGATGGTTTGGAAACCATTTGAAAAAGAATTTATGTTTCACCTTCCACGGTTATTCACATATCTATATTTACTAGATCCATGAAAATAGTATCCCGTTCAACTCACATCTTGTTCAAAACTCCATGATCACTTCTGCTCAGAGAACCTACCACCTTAGTTGCCTTCCAAGGGTGGTAGTGTATCTTGAAATAATAATCCTAGAATAGTTCAAGCCATATCCTTTGCCTCAAGTTGAGTTCTTTATGTGAGAAAATATACATCAAACTCTTGTGATGAGTATAAATTTTACATTTTTCACCATATATATAGTGTCTCTAAATATTCAAAGAAAAGATTACAGCTGCTTACTCTAGGTCATTAGTAGGATAGATTTTCTCATGAATTTTTAGCTGTCGTGATTCATAGGCAACAACAATATCATTCTGTATAAGGACACAACCAAGTCCTTTCTATGAAGTGTCACGATAAATAACAAACCCATCATTCCTCGATGGTAGAGTCAATATTAGAGCATTGAGTAATCTTCTCTTCAGTTATTTGAAACATTCTTCACAATATTTTGTCCAATGAAATTTAACCGCTTTGCGTGCGAGCTTCATTAATGGGTTAGCCAATCGGGAAAAATTCTGGACGAAACATCAATAAGAACATGCTAAACCAATAATAATGCGTACCTCAGTTATACTCATCGGTGCTGGCCATTCATGGATTGCCTTGGTCTTAGAAGGGTCAATAGAGATTCTATCCTTGGAGAGAATATGGCCAGGAAAAGAAATCTCTTGATGCTATAATTCACACTTGTTAAATTATCCATATAATTCATTTCTTCTCAGAGACTTCAATATAATGATAAAGTGATTTTCATGGTCTTGGTAGATTTTGTAGTATACCAAGATATCATCAATAAATACAACTACAAAGTCATCAGGATATTCCTTGATAAATATCTTCATTAGATCCATGAAAAAAGAGGGTGCATTAGTCATCCCAAAATGCATTACGGTAAACTTGTAATGCTCATACCTGGTGCGAAATGATGTCTTCGGAATTTCTCCCTTCTTCACACATTAGTGATGGTATCCAGATCGAAGGACAATATTTGAAAAGTACTGAGCTCCATGAAGTTGGTCAAATAAATCATCAATGTGAGGTAGGGGATACCTGTTCTTTATTGTTATAGCATTGATCTCCCTGTAGTCAATGCACAACCTCATAGATCCATTTGTCTTATTAACAACAAAACAGGGGCTCCCCATGGAGAAAAACATGGGCGAATAAATCCATTATTAATCAATTCCTCTAGTTGTTTCTTTTGTTACATTAATTCCATAGTTGTCATTCTATAAGGGGTGTTTGATATGGGCCTTGATCTAGGAATTAAATCAATGGAAAACTCAATTTTTCATTATGGATGAGTTCTAGGTAAATCCTCTGGAAAAACATCAACATATTCCTTCACAATATGTACATCCTCTATTTGAACATTTTTCCCTCACCCACAGTTATTTCATTAACTTACTCCCTAATAATTGAATTTATTTGAGCTACTGTGGGTGGATCTAGATAAGAATTAGGTGGTGAAAAATTTGACTTAATGAAAAGGTGTTCCTTATCATCATCCTCAAAAATCATAACCTCCTTCTTATTACAATAAATCTTCGCATCATAGTCTGAAAGCCAATCCATACCGAGGATTATATCAAACTCAGTCATAGATATGATGATTAGATATGGAGATAAAGAACATTTAGATGCTCTAATGGGAACTGATTCACAGAACTTTGTTGCAATGATACTTCCCTTAGGAGTTTTAACTGAAAACTCCATTGCTAAATCAAATTGGAAATATCTAATTTTCTTAGCAAACTGGGAAGATATGAAACAACGCGATGATCCAGATTCAAATAAAGCATTTTCAAAACTTGAGGAAACCATTAAATTACCTGCCACCCCGTCTTTCAGAGCTTCTACCTCAGCAGTAGTGATAACATAAGTTTGGCCTTGATCCCTTGTAATTTTCTGAGGTAAGTTCCCCTGATGCTTAGCACATTCATTTTCATAATGTCCCATCTCCCTACAATTATATCATTGAACATATTTAGCTTCTTTCTTCCCCTTGAAATCATGAGCTTTGTGGCATTTTTCACCACACTTGTAATAGACTCACATTCCCTTCAAGAAAGAACTAGAATGTTTCATCACCCATTTATTTTAGGATGGATATTCAACTTTTCCCTTCTCCCCCTTATTTCCAGTCCCAGAGTGATCATCAGATCTCTTCTTGTCTTTCTTTTCTTTAAAGTCAGAAGTCTTAGAGAATTTCTTTTTTTTCTTGATAGCACAAGAGACAATATCATCGTACAACGAGAAGCATTGTGAGACAAATGCTCGACAGAGAAATGGTTTTAACCCATCAAATAAATGATCAATCTTACTTCTTGGGTTATGTATATAATCTTCAGCATTCCTTTCTAACCTTGTAAAGATAGACTCATACTTTTCAATATTCTCATCCTCCTTTTTCCTCAGACACAGAAATTATCCTTCCATATCTTCTCGATGGTCATGAGAAAAATTATTTTTCTAAGAAAATCTATTTAAACACCCTACATTCCATATTTGATACTTCATCATCATCCTTCATGTTTTGAATCAATGACCACTATTTATCATCATCTCTAGTGACGCGGTAAACTACCATGACAACATTTTCCCTTTCACTACTCCCAATGATGGAATATTTTCTCGAATGAATTTATCCATTGATCTCATACTAGTGGATTTGTACCCCCATTGAATGTTGGTGGTTGTTACCTCATGATGCGATCTAACATTGATCCTCCACGCTACGGATCAGGGTGCTCCATATGGGTAAGGTTATTATTCATAACCCAAGTGAGTTATCCCATTATGGTGATAAGCTGATCAGCACAAGTTGCATCACCAGCTCTACTATGATTATCTTGAGCAGGATGGAAATCACTACATGGAGTGTTTGCATTGACATGGTTTCCATTCCTTCCACTAGGCGCCATTTCTAAACAATGGAATAAACTAGATTAGTTTATGAATCAAAACACATAATTCCATACATGTAAAACACTTAACATAAATTGAAAAGTTTATGTATAAAGTCCATAATCATAAAAATGTTTTCTTTGAGGAAGTATATTCTCATAAAACCTTCATAATAGTTTTTAATGAAAATGAGAATAATCCTAAGCATATCCCCTAGGAGTTTTGTTACCAAGAGTGCAGCAAGGCCCATTGTTGTGCACCAGTTCCCATTCGAGTCTAGCTCAAACCAGCGTTTTTGGGTTTTACCCCTAGGTACATCTGTGCCAAATACACCTCTACCTGCTCGTATCTAGGCAGGGATGTATTGCTCAGAAAACTCAAAAAATCTCTACAATACCAAAATTCTAGAAAGATCTTCTATACTAATCCACAAAGTCCATCTTATGTCTATGTTATCTATTCAGAGTTTATCTAAATATAGATTCCAAGGTTAGTACTAAACTTCTTCTGATACCAACTGTAATGCCCCGACCCTAGTTACCCAAAGTCGGTGCATTATTACATTCCTTTGGCATGATCACAAATGATCAAGTCTCGAAATACCGATTAGTTTAGTAGCCTTGGAAACACTAGATACAATCATAACTCTAACAATACATCATAATGTGAAAAACTAAAACAACATAATCTCCATAGCATACATTCATATCCCCTCAAACTATCTCTATAGGTCAATCATAATATACTTCTTCATATCCTGGGAAAATTAAAACATAGAAAGGGGTGAGCTCAGATACTTAGTAAGTTTAACAATATAGAAGAAATTTTTAGAAATAACCATAAAGATTTGAGGCAATGTATAACTAAAACAAAATACTTTTAAACTTGAACTTCAGCATAATATGGAAAAACATAAAATTAAATAATTCCATTTACTTAATCACAATGATATTCTACTAGTAAAATAATCACATGCAATATCAAATACCACTTTCACAATGATGGAATGCATAATGCCAAACTATCATAACCACATAGTCAAGGCCTTGTTCCAAGACTACAAATAAGATATTGTCAAGGGCTTGTGCCAAGACACTACTCTATCTCATGAGACTAATCAATTCATCATGGAGCTATAGCGGGATCCACACATCTCTTACTAAGCCTAATGCATTCCTCATATGAACTGGTTTAAACATAATATAAACATTCGTATTAAAACTATCATAATAAATGTCAATAATTTATCCATAAACCATGAATGGTATAAAAATAAAACATCCATAGTCAAACATATGACAAAACCTTCAATACAATATGTAAGTTTTGTATCATAATGAATCAACTTCAAATAAGCTTAAAATCCCTCAAAGGTTGTTGACATAGATGAAATAAAAACTATTTGAGAGAAATATCTCTTTTTTGAAATCATTTAAAAGTTACATAATTATAAAAGAAAACATTTAATTTCAAAAAATTCTTATAAGATTATAAGGGATGCTTCTATGATTTTATAATGGTGGAAAATTGACCCACCCACTGTATAACTTAAAAAAACATTCTTAACTTAATTTTGTCGAAAAGGTTAAAAAGGACCTTCTTTGGAAAACGACAGAAAGTTTCCTTTATAAACATCTTATAAAAAGTCAAAAAAGGGAGTAAATGAATTTAACCCATAGTCTATAAAATATTAATAATGTATTGAAATACATTTTTTATAAACATGGACGTGGATAATAAAGAGGTCCCGGTAGATAATTACGTATAAACAACATCGGATAATGAAGAGATTGTGAAATAAACCCTTACCTTTTACATTTCATTGGTCAAGGGTAGGTTAACCTAATTTATAATAGTTAAATAATTGTTATTAAATTATACAAAAATAATATACATAAATATGATATCATATATTATATTTAATATTACATTGTTAATAATATTTTTGTATTATCGTCGTTTCAGGTGTTCACTTAATAGTTTTATTTTATATGTTTTATTACATAAGATGTGTTTGTTATCTGTAGGTTTCATCTTATTCATATCCAAAATGATATCAAGTCCTTAAAAATTATTTTTAATCATCAAATGAAAATTATTCTTGAATGGATACGATGGGGAATGAATCTCATCACGTTCGAGGAGACGGTAGTCCGTACGTACGCACGAGCGACAATATCATTATTTTGATATTAAAATAATATATTATTGGATGGTGTATCATTATACAGAATAATTAGCATGTTATATATATTATTTAAATGAATTACACATCATTATTATACCCATCCAAATAATAATCTGTTGAATAACAATTACACCACGACGTGGAGACAATATTCTGTACGTACGCATGTGTGGTGACATGTCATTCAAGGGATGGATTGAATAATGATTTTTTTGTACCATATTTATAATAACATCAAATTATATAGAATATACTGGAGTTATTATTTTATAATGGAATCAACAATGAAAAAGTAAGTGGAAGGAGAAAGGAACTTGAAAGTGGTGGTGATATTTTTACCTATTCTTCGGGTTCTTCCTTTTTATTAAATCAAAAGGGCTCCTTAATATGGCTTTATGACTAAAGGAAGGCCTCTAGGATGAATTCAGGAAAGTTTTTAGGATATATCGGTTGGGTTTGTCAGAACTACAAGGCTTTGAGGGTATAAATTTGAGTTAAGGGGGAGTGCCCTTTTATAAGAGTGGTGAGGGGCACCTTAGGAAAAACATAAAATATTATTTTATAATAAATTCATATTCGGTTTATAATGGCTCCAAAATGGATTATTTTGAGGCTAAGGTGGGGATGGCTATAAATCATTTCACAAAATTTATTTTAGATAGGTTTGGGTAACTATATTATCCTTATCATTTATGATTAACTCTATGTTAAATAGTTTGACACTTACCACGTCTCTTTGTATTTTTATATTATATGGTTCATAAACATTCTATAGAAAGAAAAGAGAACCCCATGTGGTTCATTATTAATATATATAACCTTATCTATGTCATTTTCCCGATCCTTTTAATTTTAGGAATAGAAAATCAATTAATAATATAATAAGTGTTTTAAATACTCCTTTATGTCAATTTTGACACTATTTGATAATTGATTTTTTTTAAAGTCTTAACAACTTTATTAATTTGAACCAAATTCATTTAAGAAATACTAATGTAATATAAACCTTGAAAATTATTGTCATTTATAAAAAGTCTCAAATTACATTTATTTGGATATTTATGATATCAAATATTTTAATATTTCATTAATTAGGTAATTACTGCATCACCATTGTGTCAAAAATAAATTACATTATTTAATGACTAAAAATTATAAATAAACAACCATTATGTTGGAAATATTTTTATCTTTCTAATGAATATTTATAATCTAATTTATCTTTTGTATAACCATATATTAAAAATGTTTTAGTTTTTAAAATTTGATTTTAACTCTTTTAACACTTCATTAAATTAAATAATAATAAATGTGAAAATCTAATCAAAGTGGACAAAAGAGGTTCATATTTTTTCCCTATGGTTATTTGGTCGAATTATACATATCCAATAGAATTTGGAAATGTGTTAGGGTAATAATAATATTAGTTTTACCCTTAATTACCCTATTTACTTTTAACCGTGGTAAATAAAAGAAAAAAGTTAGTATTAAAAAAAATTATTTTTATTATATTGAACCACATTTTACTCCTTGATATTAACCATGTCTCTCGGATTTTCTAAATTCCACTCGCCAAAGTGGTAAAATTATGTTTTATGTGAATTTGTAAATTCTCCTAGGAGATGGGTAAAAGACTGTGAAAAGTTCAATAAAATTTTTACATATCTAAAATTACAATAAACTGACTCCAACGAATTACATTGAAATTATATAGGTATTTTGTATCTATTATGACATAAAATAAATTTAAATAAAATTAATAATTATTTAAATAAAAATTCGATTTTAAACAATAACTAACTGTTTTTCACTATTAAAGAAAAATGAATGTTTTTTGAAAAATACCAAAAATTCACCCTAAGATAATCTCGATATTCAAAATCAAAAAATGATGTCCATTTTGAATGATAAAATTTATAAAATTTCAAAAAGTGGGTATTACAATTCATAATGGTATGTTTGATTGGTTGTGGTGTGTGTTAGAACTCGAAGTTGCGTACAACACACACTATTGTATTATTCAAAGAGAAGCATACCGTGGAAGCTTGGAGTGTTACATATAGGGCGAGTGCAGCTATTTTCAGCTGTTATAACATCGTTGAAGCTTCCTTTACAATATTATAAGAATACTTTCAAAAATAATTTTTTTTAAATGATTTCAAAATATAAAGAGATATTTATCTAAAAAATGTTTTGATTTCATCTATTCTAACATTCGTTGATTAATTTTAAGCATATTTGAAGATGATTTATTATGATACAAAACATCCATATTGTATTGATGGTTTTTTTATATGTTTGACTGTGGATGTGTTATTTTTACACCATTCCTGGATTATGGATAATGTATTGACATTTCATATGCTATTTTTAATACAAATGATTATATTATGTTTAAACCATTACATATAATAAATGTATTGGACTTATTAAGTGATTGGTGGAGCCCGATATAGCTCCTCAATACATCGATAAGTCTCATGAGACAACTAGATGTGGAATTTCCCGAGGCCTTTCCCAATTTGATATATGGTATTGGCCGAGGGCTTAATAATTTTTAGACATCTTGGCTGAGGCCTTGACAAAATGTTTTTGAATGTACAACATTATACATTCAGTCATTATGAAAATAATATTGATGGATCAAGTGGTCATTAAACTAGTAGAATACCCATGATTATGTTTTATTGTGTTATTATCTACTGAGCTTATATTCTGGCCATGAAAGTATTCATGTTTATTATTGTTAAAGGCATGTGGTTTCAATTATTCATCATGATTAATATTTATGTTATCTTCTGATGTATTGAATACCTTTACTGAGCGTTTGAGCTCACCTCTTTCTTATGTTTTATTTTCCCAGGATTCCAAAATTTGTTTTATGTTTGAGTTGTAGGGTAAAGTTAAGGGATCAATAGAATTCATAAGGGATTTTATTTGTGCTGTATGATAGAAATTGTAATGTAATGTTCATGTATGTAATCTATTTTCCAAGACTGCTAAACTGATCGTTCATTCGGGACATGATTCCTTGTAATCATGATATGGTATTAAAATAATGAACTGACACACGGTAACTAGGGTCAGGGAGTTAAAGTTGGTATCAGAGAAAGTTTAGTAAAAACCTTGGAAACTAGATTTAGAAAAACTCTGACTAGAACACGTATCCCTATGATAGACTTTGTGGATTAGTATAGAATAACATCATAGAATATTGGTATTGTAGATATTTTGTGAGTTTTCCATGCAATACATCCATGTCAGGATATGAGCCGGTAGTGGCGGCTCTGGAACAGATGTACCTAGGGGTAAAACCTAAAAACACCGCTTTGAGCTGGACTCGAACGAGAATTGTGCACGATAACGGGCCTTGCTACAATCTTGGTTACAACACTCCTGACGGTTATCCTTAGGATAATTATCATTTTATTTACAAACCATAATGAAGGGTTTATGAGTATATATGTCCTCAAAGAAAACATTTTTATGATTATGGATTATATCCATAAACTGTTCAATTTATGTTAGGTATTTTACAAGTTTGGAATTATTCATTGCAATTCATATAATGGCCTAGTGTATTCCATTGTATAGAAATGGTGCCCAGTAGAAGGAATGTGATCTTCTGCAGTATATATGACCAAATAGTAAGTATGATCATATCATTCATGGTATTAAGCAAAAATTTAGAAAGGAAATAGTCTCCCATGTATTCTCAACATATGAAGAAATATTATCATGTGTTAATAAGATAAGTAAATAATTTTCTGAGTCCTATGGCTTTGAAGGAAAGCAAGAGAAGAAAAGTATAGAAGAGACAAAGATGGATAAAGTGAATATGGGAAAGAAGGATTTTCCAAAATGTCATAACTGTGGAAACAATCACCATGGTAAATGATTAATGGGAATGGGAGTTTGTTATATTTGTGGAGAAGAAGGACACCAAGTAAGTGATTACAAGAGTAGGAAAAAGGTTTCAAATGTACAATGCTTCATCTGCAAGGAGGTGGGACACTACATGAATCAATGTCCAAATCATCAGAGTATACACCAAATGCTGTAATTGGATAGTAATAATGTTCTGATATTACCGAAGATGAAAATGAATGATTATATTTATTATCTTGTTATTAATGTATTTTATCATTTGAGTATTGTATTAATGATGTACATGTTATATAAATTTTATAGTATATAAGGATTGTACTGTAGTGCAATTTCATTAAGGAATTGAGATTGTGTGGAACCAAGAAAAGTTATTTAATAGCAGGTTAATTTTTTTTGAAAATATATGGTTGAGAGAAAGATAAACCATATTATGGTTCTGATACTGAGGTAGTGATTTTCTAATAATACACGATTGATATGGATAATTTAAATTGGATATTCTTGAATACCATGAAACTGATTGATGATTTGTATATTCCATCATTGATGGAGTTTACAACATTTTTGGATATACGGAATATATCCAGTATTATATAATGGATAAGGGAGAATGAATGTAATCAATAAGGTTTTATTGTAATTCATGGTGTTACCATGTTTTAAAATAATACATGATGAAGGCGTTCACATGTTATTACGTGGAAAAAAGGATCTTCATTGTGTTTAAAATCCTTATAAATTTTGGACTGTGAGTTTGGATAGAAGTATTTTGGATAAGTATAAAGGATGAAATGGATTATGTTTGAAATTGGATACTATTGTTTAGGTTTTCTTGGATTGTTATAAAAAGGACAGCACGCAGAACGTGGGACAATCCATCCCATCGGACAAAGCTGTGGGAATTAAACCCACAACCATAGTATGATTGGGATTTATCGTATACTACTAGACTACATGAAGTCCCAGGATTGTATAATCTACTTTTTTAAAGGTTCTGATAGGTGAATTAAAAATTTATTACTTTTGGAACCCTATACAAATTAGATAAATAGAATATATTTTTATGTTCTATTATCTTTTAGAGTGAATGATGAGTTTGTGGTAGAAATTAGTTAAAGGATGGAACTCTACTTGTCAAGTATATATATTTTTCGTATCTAATTCTATGAATAAATTAATTCTTAAATATTATTTAAGGCATCTTAAAACTAAAAATTTTGATTTCCTAATACCTTCTGTTTTTTCGAACCGATTATATTTTAAATCATCTAAGATTAATGTCTTTGAGGCCCACAATTCTACAATTATTTGTGACTGATGACCTCAATCACTCCCTATAAATATTTACGTTTTTACTCCAATTATGTGTCTCTAATTTCCTCCAATATTCTCCTTATAGAAATCATATTTTGGTGGTGAATTTTTCATTCCCGTTTTCCTCTTATTAAGATTAATTTTATTAACATAATTTCCGATGTGGGATTTCCCACAAAGGTATTTTCTATTTTCAACATTTTATTTTCAATGAAAAATTTCAAATTGCGTGGAATAAATTTATTGAAGGAGGAAATAATGTAACACCCCAAGATTCCATAGTACGTTATTTCTTAAAATTAATTCAATTACTTACACTAAACGCAACACTGAGTTCAAGCACACCACGACTTACTAAACTAGCCGTTAAAAAGTGGTTATGAATAATATAAACTAAAATTTGAACTTTATATAATCATTATAATTTTAGAATCCATATTATGAGTTTCATAGACATAATGTAATAACTAATTCATTTTTTTCAAATAAAATTAATATTTTTTTAAAAAAATGCACTTTTACTACCTTTTAATGGTGAACCCTTGTTAAATCCAATATTTGAGACTTTTATATATTCAATTTGAAAAATTAAACTTCTTCATTAGATTTGGGATATAATAATTTAGTTTCAATAAATTTTTGGTGTTTTCTGATAACTTTCATATTTGGGTGAATAGTGAAACAAACTATATTTTAACTGAAAACTTCTTTTTTAATAAAAATAATTGATAGTGTTAAATTATACATTTTAATGGTTTGGAAGCATAGATAGATTATATTTTTACCTTTTAATCCAATTTTTGTCATTATAATGATTTTCAAATTGAAATTGGACATAAACATGGGTCAATCTTTTGGTTGTTATTATTTCTTAAAAATACACCTTTTGGTTTTGAGAACCGGAATTAATTTTAAATTAATAAATGGAACTTCTATTTTTTTTAGTTTGGTAAAATTTACTTCATTTTTTAATTCATAATATCAATAATTATCTTAGGGTGAATTTTTGGTATTTTTCTGAAAACATTCAATTTTTGATGAATAGTGAAAAACACCGAGTTATTATTTAAAACTGAATTTTTATTTAAATAATTATTTATTTTATTTAAATTTATTTTAGGTCAAAATAGATAAATAATACCTATATAATTTCAATGTATTTCATTGGAGTCATTTTATAATAATTTTAGATATATAAAAATTTTATCGAACTTTTTACCGACCTTTACCCACCTCCTAGGAGCATTTATAAATTTGCCGAAAACATAATTTTGCCGCTTCTGTGAATTAAATTTCAAGAATCCTAGAGACATGTTTGATATCATTAAGTAAAATTTGGTTCAATAATATGCAAATAATCTTTGATGAATAGAAACTTTTTAACTTTTATTTACCACGGTTAAAAGTAAATAGAGTAATTAAGAGTAAAAATGATATTATTATTACCTTAAAACATGTACTAATTATATTGGATAAGTATAATTTGAAAAAAACCTTTGGAATAAAATATGAACCTCTTTGATCCACTTGGATTAGATTAAGACATTTATTATTATTTAATTCAAAGAAGAGTCAAAAGAGTTAAAATCAAAGTTTAATTACTAAATAAAATTAATATTGGGATACACATAAGATAAATTCGACAATAAATATTCATTATAAATCTAGAATTATTTTATACATAATGGTATTTTATTTATATTTTTTAGATATTAAATAATTTAATTTCTTTATGACACAATGATGATGCATTAATTATCTAATTAATGAAATATTAAAATATTGGTTATTATAAATATCCAAATAAATGTAATTTGAGACTAATAATCAATTAAACTAATTTTATAGGTTAATATGACATATTAGGGTTGTAAAGATGAGTATTTTTGAAGAAATAATGCTGTTATGAATTTAGAAAAAACAATATACCAAATAGTGTTAAAATTGACATAAAAGGGTTTTTAAAAAAATATATTATATTATTAATTGATATTCTATTCCTAAAAATATAAGGTTTGGCCAAAAGACATATATAATGATAGTTGTATCATTAATGTACCACTTTGAGTTTTATTAGAAGTATGTTGTATGTTTGTTAACCACATAATATAAAAATACAAAGAGACATGGTAAATGTCAAACTATTTAACTAAGAGATAAATCTAAAAGATAAAGTTAATATAGTGACCCAAACCTATCTAAAACCTATTTTTTGAGTGGTTTTTGACCCATATCCTCCTTATCCTTTAAAAAAATTATTTTGGAACCATTATAATCCGAAGATGTTTTTTTGTAAAATAAAATTTCTAGCTTTTCCTAAGGAGCCCCTCACCCCTCTTATAAAAGGGCACTCCCCTTCCCTCAAATTCACATCTACAAAGCCTTTTGGATCAGCCAACCCCGTCCCAAATACCCTATAAAATATATTAACTTCATCCTAGAGGCATTAATTTTGTTATAAAGCCAACTATGGAGCCCTTTTGTTAAAATCAAAAAGAAGAACCCAAATAAGAGGTAAATATTTCATCACCTCTTCCAAGTTCCTTTCTTCTTTCACTTCCTCTTTCTTTATTGTTTCCATTCTAAAATAATAACTCCTGTATCATATATATAATGTGATGTTAATATAATTATGTTTCATCCATATTCATTATTCTACCCATCCTTTGAATGACATGTCACCTTACATGCGTACGTACGGTTTACATCTCCACGTCGTGGTGTAATTGCTATTCAATACATTATTTTTTGGACGGGTATAATAATGATGTTTAATTGATCTAAATAATAAATAAAACATGATAATGATTCTGTATATATGATATACCATCCAATTATATATAATATTAATATCAAAAAAATGAAATTGTTGCTCGTACGTACGTACGGATTACCGTCTCTACGAACACGATGACATTCCTTCCCCATTATATCCATTCAAGATTAATTTTCAATTGATGATTAAAAATAAACTTCAAAGACATAATATGATTCTGTATATGAATAAAATACATCCCATCCAAAACAAATATGACTCACATAACAATTAATATAAAGTAAAATGAATCCATTAACACCAGAAACGATGATAATACTAAGATATTATTAACAAAGAAATGTTAAAAGATCATATATGATATCATAGAAATGTATATGATTCTTGTATAATTTAATATCAATTGTTTCACCATTAAAAAGGAGTTTAACCTACCCTCAACAAAGGAAAGGTACATGTTAAGGGTTAATTCAACAATCTCTTTATTATCAGAGGTTGTTTTTACATAAGTATCTACTGGGACCTCTTTGTCATCCACATCCATGCTTCTTAAAAATGTATTTCAAAACATTTTTAATATTTACTAAATAGTGGTATAAAGTAATGCATACCCTTATTTGACCTTATATGTTCGGAATGGAATCTTTCCATCATTTTCCAAACAAGGTACTTTATGACCTTTTTGAAGAAATTAAGGTAAGAGTGCTTTTTTAAACTTATACGGTGGGTGCGGCCATTTTCCTCCACTATAGCATCATCGATGATTCCCTTACAAGATTATAATAATATTTTAAAAAATAATTATTTTCATAAATTTTTTCAAAATATACAGAGATATTTCTCTAATTTTTTTTTGATTTCATCTATGTCAACATTATTTGATGGATTTTATGCTTATTTGAAGTAGATTTATTATGATACAAAACTTCCATATTGTATTGATGGTTTTGTGATATGTTTGACTGTGGATGTCTTATTTTTACACCATTCATGGTCTATGGATAATGTATTGACATTTGGTATGCTATTTTTAATACCAATTCTTATGTTTTGGTTAAACATTTTTATATTAGGAATTTATTGGACTTAGTAATTGATGGGTGGAGCCTGCTATATCTCCTTGATGCATCGGTAGGTCTAATGAGACAACTATACGTGGAATTGGCCGAGGCCTTTCACAATTTGGTATATGGGTTTGGACGAGGCCTTAAACATTTTTAGACGTCTTGGCAAAGGCCTTGAAAAAATGGTTCTGAATATCCGGCATGATACATTCCCTCATTATGAAAATAATATTGATGGTTCGTGTTGTCATTCGACTAGTAGAATACCCATTCTTAAGTTTTATTCCGGCATTATTTACTCAAATAATATTCCTACCATAAAAGTTTTCATGTTTATTATTGTTAAGGAATATTTTTTCAATTATTCCTCATGCTTAATGTTTATGTTATCTTCCGTTGTATTGCTTACCCTTACTGAGCATTTGAGCACACCGCTTTCTTATGTTTTAGTATCCCAGGATCCCAAAATGTGTTTTATATTTGTGATGCATGGTTATTCTAAGGGAAAAATGGAATTATCAAATGAATTTTTTGTGTTGTATGTTAGAAAGTGTAATGTCACATTCATGTATGTAATCTATTTTCCAAGACTGCAATACTGATCGGTCATTCAGGACTTGATTCATTATAATAAATCCAATGTACTAAAATAATGCATCAACTCTGGGAATCTATGGTTGGTGCGTTAAAAACATATATTACTATTAAAATCCCAAAATTTTAGTTTAAAAGAATAATAATCTTGAGGTCTTCAATATCACGCAACAATGTGCATTAAGAAAATTGATATATGTTATAGAAATGTTATTTTTTATATGTGACCATAAAAACATAGTTTTTTATTGGAGACTATTTATATGAGTGAAATTTATATAAATAATTCTATAATTTCCTTAGTCAATGAAAATATTTTCATTAATTCATAGGAAATAAGAAGTTATTTTTAGTGAATTAATTTTATGCTTTAAAAATACATTGTTATCAAAAGTGATTCTTATTGGACATTGTGATATAAAATCATAATTAATTTCCACCAATTATTAAATATTATTTTATAAAAACTAAAATCAATTTTGAAATCATAATTTAAAAATTCATATTGGGTGAAATTTTTGAATTTTTTAGAAAAGATTTATTTTTAATTGAATAGAGAAAAATACTGATATTTTAGATATGATCAATTCTATTTATTAAAACATGAAATTTCAAAAAGAAATTGTATTTTTATTTTTTTAATAAATAGTCATATTATATATATTAATTATTATAATCTAATTCATATAATTTAATTCATGTATATTCGTAATTTAATTTGAGTTAATTTTTTTCCTTAAAACCCAATTTTCAAAAAACTAATTTTTGATGTGTTTTGGGAATCTATATTAAATTTTTTTTCATATGATTGTAGATATTAAATAATTATATAATTATAAATTATTTGTTATATGGATTATTAAATTTGGTGAATTGGTCTGTTTTATTTATTGTCATTATGAATAGAAACAATGGAAAAATTTTGTCACTTCATTAAGGGTGAAATCGGAAAAACGGGGCTACTAACATAGGTATAAGATGTTATAATTTTTATAACACTTGGATTTTTCATAATTAATGAGTTCATTTCCAAAATTTACATTTAATTCTTGAATATATGGTCAGTTTTTTCCATTTTTCGTTGAATATATCCATTATATTGTTTTAAGAAATGAATAAATGCAAAATGGCTCTCTCTTGACTATAATATATCATTACATTTTTACAAAGGACAAAAATTTAATAGGTTCTTTTGAGAAGTTCGTTTTGAATATGAATTAATTTTTAAAATCAATGTAATTAATTTTTAATTTTTAATGATTGAATACGGACATTAAATGTGTGAGCAATGCCAACATAATAATTATTCAGTAAATATTAAAATAAAATTAATTATTTTAATCAAATTAAAGGAAAAATAATATGGATGAATGATCATTTTCCAATAAATTTTCAAAAAATATAAAATAATATATAGATTTTAAATGTTTATATTGTAATTTCATTTCCATCATATTGTTTTCGATGTCAAATTATGTGAATAGTTCTTCAAATTGATTTAATAATAATCTAATTTCAATGATATTTTATTAAATTCTTTTAAAATTTGTAATAAAATTTTAATATGACAAATAAGATGATAATTTTTTGATAAAATCATCCATTTTCCATTTATTATCCAATTTTCACTTCATTAATAAATTTATTTCCCTAAAATATTAAAAACACATATTGACACGGTTAGGGTTAAAATTCATTAACCAAGTAGTCAAAACAAAATATAATTTATAAAATGATTTGTAAATTCATTTAACATTTATATAATTATTATAATAAGGCCATATATTCGTTATATCCTTATTAATTTCATTTTTGTACCATTTTACCTGATTGAGAATGATATTATATTAGAATATTTCGTATATTCTCCAAAATGATAATAATGTTATATTATAATAAACAATATTTTATTAAACGATTTAACATTAATAAAAATTCTATATTCATTCGACTTAATGGGATATAGTTTAATTTTTCATAAATCAATATTTTATTAATCACTTGGCTTTTTTTATCATTATTCACTCTTAATGTATAAAAAACCATGATATTTTGTTAATTGTCAAAAGGTGTAATGGGGGTTAAAACAAATAAATAAAGGTGAAAACAACATCTAAACATGTAAAAATATTATTATATGAGGTTATTTCAACTTATAATAAAAATAAATTCTAAATATTTCAATTTGGATTTATTTTATTCTGATAAATAATTTTTATTTATTTAATAATTTTTATTTATTTTCAAGAGTTCCCCTTCAATATAGAATAAAACAGAACCTTTTTTCCGCAATTATTAACAGGTATTTATAATTTTATATCATCTAATACCTAAAATAATACATTATTAGGTTCTTTTACCACATCATAGATCTTCCGTTCTTTCTAAAAAACCATCCATTCTAGGCTGATAGTGTAATCCAAATGAGGTTTGTCAATGAATAGGTATAACTCCTAACCCGAAATTTTAAATTTTCGATGTTATACTACCTCATATAAATCCATGTTATCCATTATAAAATATTAAATTATGTATCTTTAAAATACTTAATAATTATTATAATGATTTATTAACCATTATCCTCCATATTTCATTCCTATAAAATGATAAAACATCGCGTGTGCATATATATACATCTTATCGTCTCCACATAGCGGTGTAGTTCATTTTCATATAAAAATTGTTTAAGGAAGTTTTCATTATGGTTATAATGTTTATATATGTAATTTATGGTATAATTTTTCTTATGTAGTTATATTATCAAATTTACATTTTACCTTACCATTAGTTGGAAAATCATAACGTTGCTCATGTATATGTGTGGACTACCACCTACACGAAGTGATGTAATTCACATTAAATTTATTCAATAAATGTATGGTAATGAATATATATATAATAAATATGTATTATATATATATTATATAATAATAATTATTAATGGTCAATTATTATTTTACATTCATCCATTCAATCCATCAGAATGTGAAATTGACATTCAGGTGCACGTACAACCGACCATCTCCATGAATGATGAAATTAATTTATCATTATATAAATATTATGGATGAATATAAATATATATATATATACTGAATATATATGATATTTATATCTTCATTTAAATTCTATGGATTGTGGAACCTAGAGTACAGTACAAGGACTGAATATACTAAACCAAAATTCTCATGAAAAATGAAATTGTTAACACCAGGAAATGAAACTTTTATTACAGAATTGTTAACAAATGGGCATTGAAGTATTATAATAGGATCATATATGTTATTTTAAATATATAAATGAATATATTTAAAAATTTTAAAAAAAAGATATTTTTTATATGTGAGTTTAAAGTTCTATAAAATAAAATCAAACTGAAAGTATTGGATTTAACTTACAATCTCATTATTTATCAATATTTTTTATATTATTTATTTTGATAATGAATTTTTACTATGAACCTATAAAAACACATTAATATTATTATCATCTTTTTATTTCTAGAGATTATTTTTTCCCATCATTTTCCTCTTATTATATAATCAAAAGACTAAGAGTATATTTTTAATTGAAATCATTGTTATTTCTCTGTTTGGTCGAAAATAATCTTCCTTACATATCTTCATTTTCGAAAAATTTATTAAAGAAGTGTTTTTATATTATATTATTATTTTATAAATTCTTTCCTATCCACTGTTTAATGTTAAAAAAACTAAATGGAACCATTTTTTTGTTTTCCTAATTAGGTACTTTTGACATTGTACTGAAAATGTGAAACTAATCATTGATTTAATGTTTATAAAATTTATGATATTTCTTGCCTCTATGTATACAGAATAGCATGATGAATTATCTAAAAATATTCATGGTTATTTTTAAATAAAATGATAACCTTAATATTGAAAATAATTTATAGTTTAGATAAGTAATTTCAAATTTAAAATGATATTTTCATCTTGAAATATTCAAGTTAATTTTTAAAAGGAATTTTCATCTTTGATGACATCCTTTTATGTAACTTATTAATTTCTTGGGATATAATCCAATGATACTAAAACTTTTTACTCTTTATATGGATTATGATGATGACTAAGTGAGGATAATTCTATAAAACTTATTTCTTTGCCATGAGTAATTTTTATTATGATGAATCCTTTACGAAACCTATTTCTTTTTCATCAGTAATGCTATGATATTATGATGAAGTGTTTATAAATCCTACATAATTTCAATTAGTTTTTATATAAGGAATTCTTTATGATATTTCCCTACACATATTTTTATTTTCATTATGAGATGGGTGGCCCTTGAATTACATATCCCTCTAATTCATTGGGAAAAGATGGATATATCATGACATAATGAGGGCTGGAATAGGGGATGAACCTAGTTCAATAAGGGATCATTTCATCTGTGATAATCTTGGGAGTGAAACACGAATAATGATATGGTGGGATAAAAGGTGAACACAATCCACTATTATTGTCCTTGAAATGAACAATGACTACTTATAAAATGATTTTATATGATTATGTGTATGTCACAAATCATTGAATTAAACCAATATTATGATCTAATGGCTCATAATCATTGAATTATTTATGATTCATCTATTGAGAACTAAATTTTTTTTTCATGACTCAATATTATGATATATGATATGTTGGGTACTGTTTTCAAATGTTAATATCATGTTCTCATATATATGGTTATATTTTTTTAAGTGATCGTTGATATCTCCCTTCTTCACCATTACATATAATCTGAAATCACCCATTCTAATGATCCGACTACCTAATATATGATTAAATATTTTAATCATGATAAGTATAAAAAGGGTTCTTGTTATGATGGACTTATATGGAGATTATGTTGATCTCATTTGAACAAGTTGTCTATGTATCCAATATTCAACAGATACTAAACCTGTAGAATTTCTACACGGATCATGTTTCAATGTAATTAATTCTTATTTAATAAGATTTAATATCATGTTATGAAATTTATGGGTAACTATATACCTTCTTACCTTCAAATCAGTTAGAGAATGATAATTTTTCTCATGCGTACAGGTGAACCAAAACCTCCATTAAGCGATGTGATTTGGTTTTCATTATCCCTCCACATGGATGTTAATAGTGATATAAAAAATTAATATATATTAAATATATTATATAATTATTGTTATTAAAAGTTGAAATGTTTTTTAAAATTCTTTCATTTTATCCATCAAAAATAGAAAACATGTTTCATGCAAATGTATGACCTTCCATCTCCATGAGTGTTGTAATGCATTTTTAAATCTATACCTTTTATGGATTACTATAAAAATATAAATATATTTTTAATGAATATATATGACATTTAATTAATTATTAAAATTAAATATAAAATGTAATCATGATCATTTTGTAATGACTATGATTGTCGAACCGAAACATGTATTATAATTCAGGCAGTTCTGACTAGGAAAAATGAATTTAATAGGAAATTATTAATAATAGGGGTTACAAGGTGATATTAGTAAATAAATTATGACATATATATATTAATATGGTCCAAAAATACATTAATAATAATTATATATTTATAATATAGGAGGATTACATGTTTATAATGAAATATGATACTTGAGGTAAGGGATTTATGATTCAATCCAATTTTAATTAGGATTATTTATACTCAAATTTTCATTAAATATATTATATACTTATTATATGAAAAAACCCCTTTAAGTTTTTCTCTCCTAATGTTATTTCTATAATTTTGAGGATTTACTATAGTCTTCCTCTCTTTGATTCTCAAAATGGTTTAGAAAATGTTTTTAAGAAAATCCATTCTTATTTAAACATTATTGGATGAAATTACATTTTATTCCACATCCATGTTTTTTAAATGATTTAGTGAATTATTTTTACTATTAATAAAAGGAGTTTTTTAACATTATTTTCCCCATTATTTAATCCTCTATAATTTTTTTAAATAATATTTTTTTCATTTATTGAACAAGGAAATTATTACTAATAGTGTGAAGAGAAGATTTAGTTAATGATTATGTAATTAATGGAATTCCCCACTAAAATGACCCCTAATAATATTTGAATCCTGATTTATATGCTTCCTTGTTTATTTTGAAAGATTATTTTTACCTTCTAATTTTGAAATATTTTTATTTTAATGAAATTAATAAAAATGAATAGTTTATTTTATTCAAGATATTTTCCAGGCAATCTTTTAAAGTAATTTTAACCAATGATTACCTCATATGTTATTACATATGATTTACTAAGTATATAAATATATGATATGATCAGGATTATTTCCCTTGATGGTTTATTATTATGATATTGAAATTCTTATGAAACCCATTTTCTATCCCTGATTTAGGATATAATGATATGTTGAAAGTCTTATGACCATGTAGAATATATATGTATTTTTTTGAAATATATGATTGTTGGGCCTAAAATTATATATCACTCTAAATAATTTGGTAAAATATTCTATCTCTTGAGATAATAATGGAAAATGAGTGTATATGATTGATCAACTTTGGGAAATATGTTAGGTTCCCTGAATCAATATGGAAAGGAGTTTGGGATTACCAATCCACAGTGGAAAATATGTTGTGATGATCTATCTATTATGATATAGGGAACATGTGTTAATGTATGATTCACTTTGATTTTATGGAATCAGTATTTAACATCTTTATATGAAATGATTTCAATGTATATGATGGTAAAACCATTTTAATTTAATTTTCTTATGATTATGATCCAATCATATGGTTATGTATTGATTTCTGAAAATTCCTCTTAATTTTGAATCATTTCATTGTAAATTTGTAAGCTACAATAATAAGGAAATATCAATGTTCTTATCGTATTCTTATATATGCTCATTGATTTATATCTCCCATGTTTACCATTACTTATCACATGATTAAACCCTATCATATGATTCCATTCCACATGTAATTTAAAATACATTTATGTAAATTATGTTAAGAAGGGTGCATGTGAGAATAACATTATGTAAGTTATAATGAATGTACCAAAATATGATGTTTATAAATCTAATCACCAAATATAGTAAATATTTATGGTTCTAGAAAGGATTTTAATTTTATGTATTATGTATTTGTCTAAAAAATGTAATATTTATGTATGAAATGTTTTTGTTTCTATACTAGTTGACTATTTTTCATTATCACATAAATAGTTTCCAAATATATGTAAGTGTTACCTATCCTATGGGATAAAATCATGAATTATTCAAATAATGGTATTTAGGTGTCGGAATAGTGGGTCCAAAAATAAAAAATATTTATCCATTATAGTGTAGGAGAAAACTTTTTTACTTGAGGTATATAATAAAAAAGTCATATCATATCTTCCTCTAGTATTGGATATTTTCCCAAATTTATTTTTAGAATACATTTTAGTTCTACCACATTAAGGAGGGATAGAGATTGAAATTAAACTAATGATATGTTTTTATCCTATATTGATTCCTTCTTATCATATTTCACTGACCGTGTTGAAATATCTAAATGTGATTCTTGAGGATTTAGAGGGGACGTGGGTTATGCGATTGAGAACTTTTCATTTTCGAAAATTGGTTATGTTTTAATAGAAGGATTATGTTAACTTCTTTATTTTCATGGACTATATGAAGCTAAACGATTTTTCATTGAAGAACTAGTTTCTATTTCAGAGGATATATAATTTATTATGTTAGTTGAGTAGAGCTCTGTGGTTCTCCAAGATTGAATTTCATTCTGGATACCACTATATTTTTGTTAGAGTATAGGAAATATGAAAGATAGAACTTAGGACAAGATATGGGTTATATGAGTATTTTTTTATTCTTTTTGAGTTGAAAACATCCCCATTAGTGTTCATCAACCTCATGAATAATTTTTTACCCATATGTGACTCTTTTATGGTTGTATTCAATAATGATGTTATAATATAAATGCAGGACTTTTGAATTTCATGTTAGAAAATTAGAGATCATGTTTTGTATAATTCAATTGCATTATCCTTTTTTCAAACAATGACTGTGTAACTTTTGGGTCCATGTTGTGTTTTTCATATAGAATGTTATTTATAAGATATGCATTTTTTTCTAATAATTTATAGGTTTTTATGTATTGGGAACATCCATGAATCATTTTTTGGATTCAGAGTTTTCTTATCTTAGAGGAATATTATTGGTGCTTCATTCAGAACTTCTTCCACTTATAAATTCCTATGATTATAGTTACCAAAAATATAGTAATGATTGACTGTAAAAAATAGTGGTAATAGTCCTTCCTTGATTTGAATAGAATTTTGAAATATTAATTTATTCAATAGTTTCCTGATTCATGGATTTTTATAATGTTTATTGTGATGATTCTTGTGTTTTCTTGGATACAATTTTGATATAGAGGGACCACAATGTTGCTTATGGATCTCATTTTCTATGACCCAATGAGTGAAACTATCATACTAATTACCCAGAGTTAGGTTCATTGGTTCATTCCTTAATGTTTCGATCAATTATATGTTTAGTGAGAGAATATTCAATTATATAATAAATAATTTATTATGCGATATATTTACTCATCATAAATTGAACCATTCATAGCGGCACTGTGTTGAGTTTATATAGTTGATTGAATTCAAGAAGGATTATGTTTTGTGAAATGGTATTGTTGTTTTAGATCATTTCAGAAGGAATTTTCGGGAGCTTAGAGAGTTATATTCATAAGAAGATAAGATGTGGATAATTTTGTTAATGTATTAGTTGATGGGTGATTCTAAAAGTCACAGTCTGATTAATTATGCTCCCTTATTCATCACATATTCCTTATAGACAATGGAATCCATTTTGGATTTTGGAAATACACGGGGTGATATTATGTACTTCATTCTGTTCACATATAAATTTTTTATTCTTCAATCCAGATAAATTCATTTTTTGGATCTTTATGGTCATCCTCTTTATCCATCATAGTTTTGGTATTATATGGATAAACCATCTACTATCGAGTTATGTTTTGTGTAGGAGACCATTGATAAGGTTTAGTTGAGTGAAAATTGGATAGTAACCTCTTTGAGTATGAAATATTATTAAATAGACAAATGATGATTCCATATATAGTTTGTTGTGGGTGATCAGAATTTTCTACATGATTCACCTTGGATGGGACCTTGATTTATATGAATTTAATTTAAATTAGCACTCTGAAATATGGAATTATATGATATTTTATATTTTATTGGGACAATGGATTACCAAATTGATCATCCTTCATAATATTGAGGTATGCATAATTTTTTCATGTATCTCAGTTTAAAAAGTATCATCCTATTCATCTTCGTATGATTGATAGTAATGATTTTGAGTTGGAACCTAATGCATATTTTTTTCATTCATGGATTTAATTATGTATCAGAGTGAGAAAATATTATGGGAGATGAGGATACCACATGATCGAGTTTTTTTAGAGGAGTGGGTGTATCCAAGATGATATTAGGGTGATACAATAAGAAATCAAAACATAGTTTCATGAGTTATTTGAGTGGACATATTGAGACACATATAAATGATGCGAATTTATTAGGGGGTTTGTATCCTCTTGGAGAATTTGGGGAAAATTGGGAATATATATTTGAAAATATGGTAGGACAAAATCATGGTGTATGGTTTCTTGTAACTGTAGTCCCCTTATGAGAAACGAGAGAAAAAAAATTAATTTATAGGAGTGGTCCTAGGAATGGGGCATAGGGAGTATCCCAATGAATCATGAAATGACTAGCTTCACCATGCCACAATAGATAAAATAGTGGATCTAAAAGGATCATGTATTTTTCTCCACATTATGGAGTTTCATATTGTTAGACCTCATAGTCATTGGGCGATCAAATCCACCATGGTCATTGTGGGAATCACCATGTCATTGTGATGTATGTACAATTTTTTTAAACAGCAATATCAGCCACATAATCTCTAGGGGAGTTATTCATATAGATGAGAGGTTGTATGATCATGGAGGTATGGGTATTGATTCATCATTTTCATCCTTTATTGTGAATTTGACTATCTCTTTCCCATATCAGCATCATGTGAAGATCAGATCAATATGGAAACTCTTTTTTGTATGATTAATACATTACAATTAAAATAACATCATTCCACTTAGATGAATCATATATCTAGGTTTTTATGTCCTTATTTATGTATAATTATATGATATAATGGTGAATTTATATATTAAGGAAGTATCGAGGCCCTGATCTACTGTGTATCACATCCACATTATTCAATACATCTAGATCCATTAGTGAAATTGGATCTCATTGGGTATGTCCATTTTTGTTTCTATTCCACATAATGTTCTCTTTGGATCTCAATTCTATAATCCCTCATATGTTGAAATGAGATTTATTATAGGAAAATACATGAAGAGTCTTGAACCAGATGTAAATCCTTGTTGTTGGTAATTGATACTCTTTATGTAGGATGTCGTTTCCATTTAATGACTTTTATATAAATGTATACGTCCTGATTTGCATATGGGTTTTTGTGTGTCTTGTTAGACCATTTGTGGAAATTATTTACATGTGAGTGTGTGTGTGTGTGTGTGTGTGTGTGAATCCTATCAGATAATTATATGATATTACTCAAATTTGGGTTTTATGTGTCCATATATTCAATATTATGGCTTCTTTTTATATGCATGTATGTTTTTCCTATGGATTATTTTAGGGAACAAGGTTTTTCTATCTCTAGTAGATGGATCTTTGGAGGTGGTGTGCCATTTTTTTTATTGCTAGGATTTCAACATCAGAGATGAATTGTGATAATGATACTTACCATAGAGATTGATATGTGGTACATATAAATATATATATATATGAATTTATCTATACCTAGATTCATATATTGGGTTAGCAAGTGGTATTGTGTCTCACTTCGGAGCTATGAAACAGATTGACCAGAGGACACCGTGAATTTATTTTAATGGAGGAAAAGGATTTATTCTATAAAGGTCAAATATAGATATTGGAACATTTGATCTGTCTATCAAGACATCACATAGTATATTTATCATGATTGTAGTCATCGAATGATTACTTATGATCTTCATTATCTCTTTGTGTTGAAGAAGGATTTAGGATTCAAGGATGTTTGGTTAGACCATGATGGATTGACCAATGATAGATTATTTTGGATTTTTATTATTAATTTAGAATTATTTTTTATGTATTATTTCACATATGTTAAGAACACATTGGTGTTTTCCAACTGTGTTTTTACTCACATAATACATAAGAATCTCGGTTCGCATATATACTATATGGTTATGGATCCACCAAATGGAAAGGGCCCTATTATGGGGAGATGAGAAAGAGAATTTCGGGTGATATAGTTGATGATGGGACTAACATAAGACTATTTCCCTTTTCATTATTTATTTTCCAATTAATTATACACTTGATTGATATAATGCATTAAGGATCCCTTGGATTATTATATTTGAATTGTTTTCTATTTGATGCATCATGGATACTTCTTTAGATTAGTTTATTTAATTTTTTATTAATTTACATTTATATTACTATTTTTCTGATTTATGGCTATTTTCATTGAGGGAATAGTCTCTAAAGGAAATGATTTAATCCCTCACTAACATTCAATGACAACTTGTGTATGAGGAGGTTCACATGATGTAATATGAAACTCCTTCCAAGAACTAATGAATTAGGTCAGGCACTGCATGTGGTAAAATGGTTATAGTATTAATGTAATATTTAATGAGTGTGTTTTTTAGGTTTGTGGGGGTAAAATCATTTTATAGGTGATAAATATGGAATTCCCTTGGAATGTAATATTAGATAATGTTTATAGATGGAATTAAATGTTTTATATGTATGTTAGTTGAGTAAATATTGGTGAAACAAGTCATATTGACATTACCACCTCACAATTTCATTTAAAAGGTATAAATGAGATGTTGATTTAGTAAATTTATAGAAATATTAGCTTACCTCCAACATACCCATTAACCTTTTTAAAAGATTCCAATAAAGCCTTTTTTTTATTGAAACAAAGTAAAATGCCTCTTTTTTTGGTATAATAGACCCATTACATGGTCCATAGGCCTCGAAGGAATTAATTCATATTATATGGCCCAAAAGACCCAATTTCATGACCTAAATGCCCTTCAGTGAATAATATTAATATAGTACCCATGATATTACAATACCTTCTACAATACTACCCCCTTACAGTACTTTTTAATATTCCCACTCTTTAACATTGATTAAATAATAAATATGGTAATTATTTCTTCTACTACATATATAGGATATCCCATAATAAGAATTTTTTTAGGTCCTGAATCTAAATATGGTCTTTATTTAATGAAAATAAATTTCTAAATATGGGGTAATTAACATTGATTTTAAATAAATACTATATAGAAAAAATGTTTTCCTATGAATTAACATTTTTAAATTTTTACAATTTCAAATTCTTATTTCAAATTAATTATTATCTTGATTATAGTCATAATATTATAAATGTACAGAACTTAATATTTTGTTTCATAAAATAAAAAAACTTATCATAGATGATGGAAATTATTTACAAATGAATAATTAATCATATAAATCATTTTATTAGTTATTTAGTTTCATTAATTGAATTTTATCAAGAGAATAATTTATGTACATTAAAAATTTATATTTAAAACATATAAATATACATTTAATAAATATATAATTCACAATATACATATTTATATCTCAATTTCTACTACATATATGACAACGTATGGTATCTGCATAATATCTTAGGATAAGATACACTACATTGGTTTTCATGGATATAAATATCACCGGCATGGAACTCATTGTAATTTCTATGATTTTAATCTTCTCCCATAAGTTATTTCTCTTTGGACATAATTTTTGAAAATTTATTAGTCTTGGTCTATGAAAAAACATGTAATTATAAATTCATCTCATTCATGAAAAAATGAGATTCATATGAAGACTTATACTAATTGATTCAATTTCATCTATTTTGTGAAATTTTTTATTCATATGGTTAAATTTCATTATACACATAAAATTTAAAAACAGAGAGAAAATGTTCATAATTTTCATAATAATGTGGTATATTTTAATTAAAAATCACATCTAACAAAATTTATCATGAAAATATTGAATTAAAATTATTTTAGTGTCACATTATATCACCATTGAGAAATTTCTAAAAAATTTATTACTCATATGAAAATAAAACAAGAATTATTTCTCTCATTACATTTTCTAATTCCCCTGTAAAAAATATATTTTCATTAGATAAAATTGAGTTGAATGGTGGTGTAGGTTTTTAGAACCCTATATCATATATTTAGGTTCTCCACTTTTTGATTAACATAATATATATCATTTTCTCATTTAATAGTTTTTTAGTTTAGTAAATGTGTTGGTTTTTTTATTTAAATCATCAAATGAGATACATGGAACACATCAATGTCCTAAGAGATGTGTATAGGAAGTGATAATGAAAAATCAATATACTTTATATGATAATGTATTTTTAAGGGACTAGTTTACTTATGTATATGAATCCCTTAATTCTTCACAGCCATCATACCCCACATCTAAGGGGATAATCAAAAGAAAATCCATATCACAAACATCAAACTCTAGTTATCAATGGTGAATATATATATGTATACCAAATTTATATAATTTCACCTCATTTAAATGATATTGAATGGTCTTAAACTTATCTATCATTTCTTGGATAAGATCTGGTCCTATCCGCTTCATCTCTCAAACATCATCCCATCTTATTAGAGTCTTATATCTCTTCCCACACATAGATTCATATGGTACTATATAAATTCTATAGTGGAAACTATTTATATATGAAATGTAATCATGGGGGAGGTGTTCATCCCAAAAACGATGGAATACCATTAATTGGGTATTAGAATATCCTCTATAATTACAATGGACCTTTTAGCCTAACCATCTGTTTGATGGTGATATGTTGTGCTAGAGATCAACTCTATCACAAATTTTTTTGAAGACCTCTCTAGAAACTTGGGGTGATCCTCATAGATACAATTGATATTCATACTCTATGATACATTACAACATCATTTATTTATATTATATAAATTTGGTAATGGTATAAGATTTACTTGATAGTATCAAAATCTGTTGACTTTGTGAGCTGATTGACTATAACCCAGATGGAATTATGGACATTAGAGTTATTTGTGTTGTGTTATGAATAAAATAGTAGTGATGGTTTCCTTCAAGAATTTATGTATGGGTAATAGTTTTAGCATACAAATAGATTTATACCATTCATCCTTAACTTGTTTTAATACCAATAATCAAGATGTTAACTCTGTAATTTCGAACAACATGTAATCCCATCAAAATGATTTCATTAGATCTCTATACAACATTATAATTATAATATGAATAAAGAAGGACGAGTTTTGTGAATTATGAAAAATATATTTTTCTATTTGTATAAGTGATACACAAATCCATTTCCCAAGCCTCAATATTTTGTTACTTAAAATAATGAAATTTATAGGGTCACTTACCTTCATCTATAGTTATCTAACCTCCTTATATTCCTCAATATAATCAGGGCTAGATTATTGAGCAGTAATTTTATACAGATATTACTTATCCCCTTACCTTATAATCATGGATAGGTGCCATACTCCTGTGCACTTAGCTTATTATTCACATTACCTAATTTTGGCCTCACTATATGCCAGAAACATCCGACAAGTAGTGAGTTTCTAATTTCGATAATGGGGAGACTATACCCCTTTTATCAAAGTATCACAATTTTGGAAGAAATAATAAATAACCAAATAATATAACCATAAATAGAATAATACAAATATCAAAAGATAACTTAAGAGGGAAATACATTATCCCAATCAAAATAAAAGATATGTTGTTCCACTATTTTTCAAGTTTCAGCATACAAAACTCAAAAAAAAAATTTAACGACACTGACAACCCCCTAGGGGGTCCCAAAACACATCCAGCTCTGTTATCCAATATTGGTCTCTAATCATCCGTTTGACACAAGGCTATTTCACTTATATTTTCATAAAAAATAATTTCTATTTAGATACCATGGTATATACCTATGTAGGGTATGATAATAAATCCTTTGGCCACCACAAAATTAATCTAAAACAATATCTAGTCAACAATACTGTATATGGTCCTATAAAGAATAAAATAAAAGAAATAACGTAAATAGTTGAAATTTATTCAATTTCTCTATAATTAACCAATAGAACCATCAGGTTCAATAGGTCAACCAAACCAAAATACCTACTAAGAACCATGAAAGAGTCTGAACCATAACTTATATTTCATTTAAATTTCATTTTAAAAAATTTTCTTCCGTATTCCATATTATTTCAATTTAAAATAAAAATGATTCAAACCATAGTCTGGGTCCATTCTCATGGGCATATATTATATAAAAGACCTGTAAATTTCAAGGAATTTTTTTTTCTTAAATTATTTGGAATTTTACGAGTACGCAGTTTCTGATGACACTTGATTCCGAGGTTCGGTGTGCCCGGAATAATTTTCTAGAGTTTAGCTCGGGTACATTCAGTGAACGAACGAGCGGGTTTTTATATCTTTTGAAGCGGTGCTTGGATTTTAAATCTGAGGGAACTGATGAACACATAGCGCCAGTATTTTCTTAAGGGGACCATTACCGCAGTTGCGTTTTGTGAGGGATGAAAGTTAATTTTGGGAGTTTATTCCAAAAACTTAATAAAATTTGGTGGTGCACAAATTTTATTTTGTGAGGTAGGGCCCACACAAGCCCTAACCTTCAACTCCCCATTAATTCCCTAATATTTTCTTTGAAAACTCCTCATTAATGGTGGAGCCTTCCCACCACCTTCTTTCCATTAAATGTGCTAAATCGTTTATTTAATGTCAGTGTTAATTTAATGGCAGCGCTATTGAATTAATATGAATTGCATGAAAATTCTATTAATTTGTGAGCCACTTTATTCTATTTATGTTGGTGAAACACTTTGGGAAAGGGATCTAGAGAATTAAGCAGTGGAGATCCTTCATCAAAGAAGAACACCATTCTTCGACGAAGAATACCCCCATCGACGAACGCGAAGAACTTCTGTCTCGGACGCACCTCGACGTCAAGGAGCCTACGTCGCCTACAATAGTGACCCTTCCTCCATCGTTGATGGAATGACACCATTCTTCCATGATGCTCATCTACCGAGACACTAATTTTCTGCGGATCGACGATGTACGATAACAACTTCGAGGTAGGGGTAATTTTTAATATTTCATACATGTGTTTAATACTCTCTAACATGAAGGTTTAATTGTTGGGTGATGTTGAAACCACTAATGCATTGGGTACGGACTAACGAACGAGTCTGAAGCCACTGCTATTTTTTTCATGATGCGCGGTGTGTTTGGAGATGAAGGAACAGGACCACAATGGCGATTGGGGGCCTTCGCAGTGAAGTGCGGATCCCAAGACGACTGTAGGTGCACTCAGAAGCAAAAATGGACCAACGGAATGACTCTGGTGGCCCGCAGAAGACCCCGGCGGCGCGGGACGCCTGCGCGGCGCCGGTGGCCGAAAGCAGCGGTCAGCACCAGCTGGCCGCCTGGAGCCCGTGGCGCCCCGGCGCACCGCCGGAAGGAGGCCACTACGGCATGGTCCGCGACGGCGAATAGCAGATCCCGCGGCCACGCAAGACCCTGGGAGACCAGCAGCGCCACCCTGGCGCCACGTCCGCGGAACAGGGGGTCCCCCCCCCCCCCCCCCCGTTCGGCCAGCTGGCCGAGCCAGCCCACCCCCACCCCCGTCCGAGCCGGGGTGGGTCACGCGGGCCAGGCCGGACCTGGACCCAGGTCGAGACGACCTGGTTCGGGGCGACCCCGTGTGGGTTGAGTCGGGTCGGACTGGGCCCAACCCCCCCCCCCCCCCCACTTTGGACCATTTTCGGTCTTTTTCCCATGACATGAGCTACGGACCTCCAATCGACGCACCGTCCATTGTGTATGAATCCTTGGATCAAGATGGTCAACTAGGTATATTAAACTGAAGGTTTTGACGATTTTTGGGTATGGCTTGTTTGGTTCGAACCCAAAACCAACCGGGCCCTTGGACCGGAAACACTTATAACATAAGGAACAGACGTCCAATTGACGTTCCTAAACTACGTTGAATTATTTTTGATGAGAAGGTTCTTCTAGAATACTCCACATGAGGTTTGGATGCAGCTGGAGTATGTTCAGGTTGGTTTTATCTTAAAAACCAACCGGGCCACTAGAACGGAAAAGCCAATAACTCTCAGACTGGGCGTCTGATTGACGCGCCGTCTATCGCGTTGGGTTTACTTTTACAAGATGGAAATTCATGATTAATCAACTTGGGACATCGTGATAGTTGATGTATCGACCCCCTTTCTCAGGCAGCGATCCCTCCCAGAATCGAGTGTGATGTGTGCGGGAACCCTAGAGTTGGCTGCGAATGTATCGACTAGTGTACTGGAATCCACCGTGGGTTCGAAAGCGATGACTACCGTACTGTAATCCTCCGTGGGTTCGACGGCGATGACTACTATTCTTGTATCCTATGTGGGCATGGCAGTATTGACCTCTCTACTTGTATCCTATGTGGGTCCGACAGAGTAGTTGGTCTTGTTTCCTGTGTGGGAACGACAACTTAGTTGGACTTGTATCCTGTGTGGGTCTGACAACTTAGATAAATTAGTGGCTACATATGATCATATCTATCACTATAAAAAAGATTTATACCTATGGGAGATCAGTCTTTACTTTCAATCATTATCATTGATGTGATTGACTATCATTCATATGTGGACTGGGTTGTGCTTGGGTTCGGGAGTTAGAGCCGAGCTATGATTTATAACTTAGGTATAAGAATGGGTATATACCTAAGTAGAGTTGGTTGATACTTCGTGATTGTATCTTCCCATTGTGGTTTATCCTTAGTGGATTCTGGGAGACCTTCAAGGGTCTTGGGGTCCCTACGGAGTATCGTATACTCACCCTTGCACAGGTTATGCACGCACTATGTTGTGTTAGTTGCAGACAATGGATATCACTGACCGTGAAGGAGTATTGTGGAGCTGGATGGTACCCGAAGGTGGATCACTTATTTTGTCATGAACGGAGCAGACGGGTGGACCTAAGGTGCCAAGGAGACCATCTGTACCCACCCTTCAGGTGGGATTTCCGGAGGAAGACTCAGTGGTTACTGCTTTACATTACTTCAATTGTACGTCCCTTTCAGTTGTACTGTACTTTTAGTTGGGTTTGTATGCTGGCCCATTTACTTTTTATCACTTACTTGTGTACTCAGTTTTACATAGTGCCTACTTCACATGAGTACTCTATTTTGTTTTTTACATATATAAAAAGGCAATGAATTCATTTTTATCGGAATTTACGCCTTTGGTTCTAGTCAACAGCCAGTGGCCTATGTAAGGCGGGCTTGGGGTAGTCACGGCACTGGCCCCGAGGGAGGGTCGTGACAAGTTGGTATCAGAGGAGTCGGTTCTATCACAGAACGGAGAACTCTGATCATTCCTTTCTCTGAAGCATTAGTGTTAAGAGTATTGAGTGTGGTTTTTAGTCCAGGGAGTTCAATGTTGGTGCGACGGCCGACGAATCCGTACACCAGGACCCTGACCTCTGATTTCTAACTCAGTACACGAAAACACTGATTGCCTGTGTTTTTTCCTTTCAAATGTTTTATTTGTGATTACTTTCTGTCAGCTCACCAGGTATATTGTATTAACCGTGGCGCACCTGTTGCTTTTTTAGGATGTCCCCATGAAAGCAGCCAGCTAGGGTTCCTAGTTACGTGCGAGATGACAGGCCACCAAGCGACGAGGCCTCGGTGCAGGGCCCCATCACAGCGAAGGCACTAGCGGTACCACTACCCACTGAGCCACCGAAGTTATCGGCCCCAACAGCGGAAAGTGCACACCTCCTAAGCATGTTGAATGAGTTTCCGTGATAGAGGCCGCCCAGGTTCTGTGGAGAGACGGACCCTCAGGCAGCCGAGGATTGGCTGGAGGCAATCGTCAGAGTCTTCATATTTGTAGGGACACTAGCTGACCTCATGGTGATCCTTCTCGCGAGTCTCTTGCACGAAGAATCAGGTAGATGGTGGAGCTTGATGCTCTAGGTTCACGACGATGCATATTTACTTTTTGCAGACTTTGAGAGTCTCTTCCGCTCGGAGTTTGTTCTATCCACCCTCCATGAGGTGTGCATTCCGAAGATACTACAACTGCATCAGGGAATCATGACAATAGCTCAATACTCGGTGAGGTTTGTTGACCTCTCACGCTACTCCACGGATATGGTACGAGACCCGTTCCTCAGGGCCTTGACCTTCGAGCATCGACTGAGGCACGAGATCAGGGCTTCGACGATTCCCCTCAGCATCTCGATGCAGGCAAGGGTGTTGTACCGAACCCTTTTAGTGGAGAGATTTCTCGCTGAGCAGCCACTTTCGGCGATACCCACCACAGGGCGACACGTAGTGGATTCTTCTGCTGCCGGCAGTCGACAGATGTCGCAGGGGTCCAAGAGGACCAGGCCATTAGGTGGGAGACCTCAGGATATTGGATCAATTGTGCGGGGCACCAGAAACAGAGCCAGCATTATGATGAGCAGACAGTGCTATTCATGCAGCGGGTAGGGCCACATGGCTCGTGACTGCCCGACCCGCCATGCAGACGAGCAGCAGACAGTGGAGGGACCTCCCAGGAAAAGGTAGTGGTTCGACTGTGGTGGTCCGTAGGGATCAGGCGGATGAGGAAGAGGAGCTTGCCGAGCAGTGGGTGGGGGACGATGTTTCGAGGCTCTACCACCACCACCCCCAGGAGTTCCACCCCGACCACAGGGAGCTGGCGGACAGAGGCATGCTCAACTCTAGGTAGAAAATGCTTAGGACAAACGGCACACTGTAGATGATTCGAGTTACTATCTGTGTCTATTCTACCCTTTCTGCAGTTCCTATTGACACAGGTGCGAGTCATTCTTTTATTTCCTCTACCCTTGTTCGAATCTTAGAGATTCTGATGGAGTCGTTGGCTCGATCCTTATGGTTAGAGACTCTTACGGGAGTAGACTCGACGATTATGCACTAGTGCCGGTAGTGTGATCTTACTCTAGGAGGCGAGAGATTCAGGTGGGATCTTCTTGTAGTGATGTCGAGGCCTTACGACGTCATCTTGGGTATGGACTGGTTATCTATAGTCCATGCCCAGATCGACTGTATTAGGTGCAAAGTGTGGTGTGTCCGCACGGATGGGACTACGTTCACCTTCACCAATGAGAAGGGAGCCTTTTCAGCGTAGGATAAACATACACAGAGGAGAGGGTAGCCAATCACACATTAGTTGGAAAGTATCATCCTTGGAACAGTTGTTGTGTGGAGTCCTAGTTTTCTTGTTATGGTGGATTAGTATTCGGACGTCGTCCCTGACGAAGTTCCAAGACTCCCTCCTCGTAGATAGGTAGACTTTTACATTGACATGTACCCTGGGACAACACCGATATCTACTCTAGCATATCGGATAGCTCCAACTGAGCTTCGTGAGCTTCAGGTACAGCTAGAGGACTTACAGGGAAGGGGATTCTTCCGACCCATTGTTTCACCCTGGGATTCTCCGATTTTGTTCACCAAGAAGGCAGATGGGAGCTTGCGACTGTGCGTCGACTACCGTCACCTGAACCAGGTGACCGTGACGAACAAGTACCCCCTTCTGAGGATTAGAGATCTCTTCCATCAACTAAAGGGAGTATGATGGTTCTCGACGATAGACCTCAGGTCAAGCTATCACCATCTTAGAGTTCGAGACGATGATGTGAAAAAGATGGCCTTCAGGTGACTATATGGCCTCTACAAGTTCTTGGTTATACCCTTCAGCGTGACCAACACTCCAGTAGTGTTCATGAGTCTCATGAATAGGATCTTCCAGCCATACCTTGATTGTTTTGTCGTAGTCTTCATTGATGACATTCTGATTTACTGGACTACTGAGGAGGAGCACGCCTACAACTTGCGGGTTGTACTGGATACACTCCGAGAGAACCAACATTATGGAATGCTCTTGAAGTTCCAGTTCTGGATACAAGAGGTTCACTTTTTTGGGCACATCATCTCGGAGGAGGGATTTGCAGTGGATCCTGCGAAGATTGAGGCAGTGCTTGCTTGGGAGCCACCGAGGATTGTGACGGAGGTGCGGACATTCCTAGGTCTGGCTGGGTCCTATCATAGATTTGTGACAGACTTCTCCAAAGTTGAAACACCACTTACAAATTTGATGAAGAAGGGGAAACCATTCATGTGGTTAGACAGATGTTAGTAGATATTTCAGGGGCTGAGGTATATATTGACCAGTGCGCCCATATTGAGGTTACCGGAGGAGGGAATTGGGTACATATTATACTGCGAAGCATCAGGGACCGGACTTGGGTGTGTCCTGATGCTGGAGTGAGTGGTGATCACTTGCAGTTCACGGTAGTTCAGGCAGCATGAGCAAAACAATGCTACCATAGACCTGGAGTTAGCAGTAGTGGTTTCGCCCTGAAGATGTGGTGGCACTATCTGATGGGCAAGCACTTTATAGTCTACTCTGAAAACCAGATTCACATGTATATTTTTTCATAGAAGGACCTGAACATGAGATAGTGGTGATGGATCGAGTTCCTCCCAGATTATGACTTTTAGGTATTCTATACTCTTGGGAAGGGGAACGTTGTGGTTGATGCTCTCAGCTGGAGATCGAGCATTTGGCTACTTGAAAAGGCGATGGAGCAGTTAGCCTCTTTGTAGACATCCTTCGTGGATAGAGATGGGGCAGCCTTTTTATAGTCCTCTCAATCACTCATCCACTACTTCAATGGGTCAGAGAGGCACAGTGTGGGGACATTGACTATGAGACGTTACATGCTCATATTTCCATAGGGAAGGCTCCTAAGGATTTTTATGAATGTAGGGAGAACACCATCCTCTTCAGGGGACGTACAATGGAACCAGTTGCATTGCAGGAGGAGGTGTTGAGGTAGTTCCACACTTCCCCTCTAGCGGTACATCTAGGAGTAGTGAAGATGTATCAGGACCTCAAACAACGTCACTGGTGGCCAGGTATGAAGATGGCTATAACAGAGTTCGTTTCACGATGCCTCACTTTTTAGTAAGTGAAGGCGGAGCACCAGGTACCAACAGGCTTGGTACAACCCTTAGAGGTCCTAGAGTAGAAGTGAGATGGGATATCCATGGATTTCCTGACGGGCCTTCCACGTACATCCATAGGAAACGACTCTATCTGGGTGATTGTCATCCGACTCACCATGTCGTCCCACTTCCTACCGATCAGGGAGCATGGCTCAATAGAGAGATTGGGATGCCTCTACATCCAGGATATCGTACAACTTCATGGTGCGACATCATCCATCGTCTCTGATCAAGACGCTCGCTTTACATCCCGGCTTTGAAAGGGGTTACAAGAGGCGTTTGGGACGCAGCTACGTCTTAACACTGCCTTTCATCCTCAGATAGATGGCCAGACAGAGAGGACCATTCGGACTCTCAAGGACATGATCCATGCATTTTTCCTTGCTATTGGCCTTAGCTGGGAGAATCACCTACCTTTGGTGGAGTTTTTTGTACAACAATAGCTACCACTCCACCATCGGGATGACACCATACGAGGCACTGTACGAACGACCTTGCTGATCACCTCTATAATGGACTGACCCTGGGTAGTTAGCACTTGTAAGACCAGAGATGGTATGGGCTAAGACGGAGAAGGTGTTGATCTTCCAGGAGTGGATGAAGACTGCACAGAGTAGATATAAGTTCTATGCTGATAGGAGATGGAGACCACTACAGTTCAAGTACGGCGACCAGGTTTTATTATGGATCTCACATCGACGTGGATTACAGAGATTTGGCCGGGGCGGCAAGTTATCTCCGCACATCATCGGGCCTTTCCAGGTCCTCAGCAGAGTAGGCGAGGTGTCTTACCTCCTGGCCCTTCAACCTCAGTTGCACCGGGTGCATGAAGTCTTCCACATGTCTCAGTTGAGGAGATACGTGCACGAACCGACTCATATCATCGATCATGGGGAGGAGGACATCGATGACGGGTCGATATTCTTGGAGGTTCCGGTGGAGATTGAGGATCGACAAGAGCGGGTCCTTCATGGGTGGTAGATCCATCTAGTGCTCGTTCGCTGGCAGCAAGGGAACTTTCAGGAGAGCACATGGGAGAGGGAGGCTCATATACTTTCTCAGTACCCCCTTCTGTTTCCCTAGTATATGTTGTAGCTTTACGAGGATGTAAACCCCTGAGGTGAGAGTAATGTAAAGACCCGTAAATTTCAAGAAATTTTTTTTCATAAATTCTTTGGAATTTTATGAGTACGCAGTTTCTGAAGGCACCTAATTCCAAGGAACGGTGTGCCCGGAATAATTTTATAATGATTAGCTCGGGTACATTCAGTGAATGAATGAGCAGGATTTTCTATCTTTTGAAGCGGTGCGCCAAAGTGAAATGAGAGGGCACTGATGAACTCGTTGCGCCGGTATTTTTTTAAGGGGACCTTTACCGCAATTGCATTTTGTGCGGGTTGAATGTTAATTTTGGGGGTTTATTTCTAAAATATAATAAAATTTGGTGGTGCACAAATTTTATTTTGTGAGGTGGGGGCCACACAAGACTCATCATTCAACAACCCATTAATTCCCTATTGTTTCATTTGACAAAACCTCATTAATTTTGGAGCATTCCCACTACCCTCATTCCATTAAACGTGCCAAATATTTTATTTAATGTCAGCGTTAATTTAATTGCACTGCTATTGAATTAATATTAATTGCATAGCAATTATATTAATTCGTGATCCACCTTATTATTTTTGCATTGACAAAACCCTTTGGGAAAGGTCTCTATAGAATTAAGTAGAGGAGATCCTTCATTCGAAAAGAACAATGTTCTTCGATGAAGAACACCCCCGACGAAGAACACGAATAACTTCTTCCTCGGACAAACCTCGACGTCAAGGAGCCTATGTCGCCTATGACATCGACCCTTCATCCATCATTGACAGAACGATACCGTTCTTCCGCGACGCCCATCTACCGCGATGCTTGTTTTCTGTGGATCAACGACCTATGAAAACAACATCATGGTAGGGGGAATTTTTAATATTTCGTATACATGTTTATTACTCTCGAACACGGCGTTTATATTTTTGGGTGATGTTGAAACCACTAACGCAGTGGGTAAGGACTAACGAACAAGTCTGGAACCACCGATATTTTGTTCTTGATGCGCGGTGTGTTTGGAGACGACAGAACAATACTACAAAGATGATTGGGGGTCTTTGTAGTGAAGTACAGATCCCGAGATGACTGCAGGCACAGTCAGAAGGATAAACAGACCACCGGAATGACTCTGATGGCCCGCGAATGACCCTGTAGGCATGGGTCACTGGCAGGATCCCGCCGCGGCACTGGCCGCGGTGACGAACAGTAGATCCCACGTCCGCACGGGATCTGGGGAGACCATCGACACCACCCTGGCACCGCGTCCGCAATACAGGGGGCTGCAACCCCCCGCTCGGCCAACTGGCCGAGCCGGCACACCCCCCCTGGCCGGGCTGGGGTGGGTCACAGGGACCCGGCCGCGCCGATGGGCCGGGCCGCACCCCACAAGGTCAGGTCGCGCCCTACCATGCTAGACCCGGACCCGGGTCAGGTCGAACCGCACCCAGACCCCCCCCCACTTCGGACGATTTTTCGGTCCTTTTCCCATAACATGAGCTACGGACCTCTGATCGACGCACCGTTAGTTGCATAAGAATCCTTGGATTGAGGAGAGGGTTTTGGTATATTGCACTCGAGGTTTTGGCAATGTTTGGGTATGGCTGAGTTGGTTCGATTCCGAAATCAACCGGGCCCTTGGAGCAGAAACACTTATAACATAAGGACCGGACGTCCGATTGAAGTGATGTCAACTACGTTGAATTATTTTTGTTGAGACGGTTCTTTTGGCATAATCCACTTGAGGTTTAGACGCAGATGGAGTATGTTTGTGTTGGTTTTAGTTTAAAAATAAACCGGGCCCCTGGAACGGAAAAGCCAATAACTCTCATACCGGGCATCCGATTGACGCGCCTTCTGTAGTGTTGGGTTTCTTTGTACAAGACGGATCTTTGGGATACATCAAATTGGGAATTCATGACAGTTTATGTATCGGCCCCCCTTGCTCAAGGATTGTACCCTCCTAGAATCAATCCTGCTGTGTGCGGGAACCCTAGAGCTGGCTGCGACTGCATCGACTACTGTACTGGAATCCTCCATGGGTTCGATAGTGACGACTACCATTCAGAAATCCTTTGCGGGTTCGACGGCAATGAATACTATTCTTGTCTTCAGTGTGGGTCTGGAAGTATTCACCTTTGTACTTGTATCCTGTTTGGGTCAAACAGAGTTGTTGGTCTTCTATCCTGTGTGGTTCCGACAGCTTAGCTGGACTTGTATCCTGTGTGGGTCCGACAGTTTAGATGAATCTGTTTCTACATCTTATCATCTCTATCGCCAAACGAAATATATATACATGTGTGAGCTGGGTCATGAATTTCAATCATTATCATCAATGTGATTGACTATATTTTCTGTGTGGACTCGGTTGTGATTGGGTTCGGGAGTTGGAGCTGAGATGTAATTGATAACTAAGGTATATGTATGGTCATTTACCTAAGTAGAGTTGGTTGATACTTCAAGATTGTATATTTCTTTTTTGGTTTATCCTTTGTGGATTCTGGGAGACCTTCAGGTGTCTCGGGGTCCCTACTGAGTATCGTATACTCACCCCTGCACGGGCTATGCCAGCACTACGTTGTGTTGGTTGTAGATGATGGACAATGCAGACCGTGGAGGAGTCTTGTGGAGCCGGACAGTACCCGGAGGTGGATCACGTAGTGTGGCGTGCACGGAGTGGATGAGTGGACCTGAGGTGCCGAGGATACCATCTTTACCCACCCTTCATGTGGGATTTCTGGAGGAGGACTTGGCGATTGCTGCTTTACTTTACTGTTGTTTTACTTCTCTTTCAGTTGTATTGTACTTTCAATTGGGTTTGTATGCTGGCCCATTTACTTTTCAGCACATACTTTTGTACTCAGCTCTAGTTAGTGCTTACTTCACTTTCGTACTCATTTGTGTTGTTTACTTATATAAAATGGCAATGCCTTCCCTTTTATCGGGATTTATGCCTTTGGTGCTAGTTGCCATCCCCTGGCCTATGGAAGGTGGGCTTGGGGTAGCCACGACACGGGCCCCGAGGGCGGGTCGTGACAATTATCATATATATCACCCAATGGGTAGTAGGGTAATTAGTCATTGTACGAACACCCATGGGTATTTGGAGCATTAGTCCCTATCCGATACAATAATATCTGTATGCAACCATTTGGTCCTAGAACACCATTTCTATGACCCGGAGGGTATTTAGAGCATTAGTCAATGTCCCACACCACATTTCTCAATCAAAAAAAGTAATTCAAAACATCAAATATATTGAAATATTACATTTATCATAAAATCCCAATAATTAATTCTACAATAAATTAATCCAGTTTAAAAATTGGATCTTCACATAATTCCATTAATTAATTCAGTAAGAAGTTAACCATATAAACCCCTTATATTAATTCACTAATTAACTGACAACATAAATTCCATTAATTAATTCAACAGTTAATTAATCACATCAATTAGATTAACTAATTCAACAATTAATCAATCACATCAAACCCTTGAAAAAATTCACCAATTAATTGATCATATTAGTTCCAATAATTAAGTCAAAAATTAATTATTCCATTTCAATCAATTGAAAATTGAAATAAATATTCCTTGATTATTTAAAAAATTAATTAATCATAATCAACAATCCCAACATCCCCATAATTAACTCAACAATTAATTTTCCCAATTCTACAATATTAATGTATTTAATTTCACAATCCCTTAATTTATTAGTCTACAAAAAATAATTAATTTAGTTTTGGAAACTCAATTTCTAATCATCCAGTAGATGTTCAAAAATTATATACAAATAATTGAAATCATGAAATTGGGATTTAAATAATAGACCACATGCCTCAACATTGAGGAATAATTCTCGTCTTTGGTTATAAAAAAATTTATGAGAAAAATATCAAAGAACAATATCTATAACAAAAACATATATCTAAGATCAAATGAATCAATATCTCACAAACCTATATCAGGATCTATAACCAACAATTGTTTATTATCCATATTTTATCTGTGAATATGAGAAGAAGAGAGAGATATATAAACGACTAAAAACACATACACATGGATGTTTATATCTTCATTACACCCTTCGATTCCCCATGAATGGAGGTGTGGAGCCCTAGGAATTCATCTGAAGGCCTCAAAATTGTGATTATTTTATTATGTTGGAGTTGGGGTCAATTTTGGGTAAAAATTTTGGTTTGAAGATTATAAATCTAATTTTAAGAATAATTAAAAACGTATGCATAGTTTTCTAGGAAGAGACACATGGTTTTCCAAAGTGTCCAACTTCACCTTGAACCTCTTCTGGGGGGGGGCACAGTTTCTCCATAGAGGGTGCATGGTCTGGGAAACCGTACACCAGCATTGTGAATCCCATATTTTTGGGGTTTCTGGGTCTTTTTGGTTAAGGTGCATAGTTTGGTCAAACCATGTTTCAACTAAGAGCTTCCCAAACTCCTTCTAGAATCACAAAATTCTCACCCTTTAACACATGAGAAACCCAAAAAAGTACTCAAACATGAAGAAAGAATACATGAACACATGGTCAAGACATATATAAAAAAATAAAGGGTTCATAAAATCCACCCACCTTATAATAACTCATCCTCAAGCTGTACTGCCAATCATACCTATGATTATGAAAACAAAATATTGCTCCACTGAGCCCGCACATTTTCTTCTATTTACCACGTTTCTTCCTGAACATAACCATGTTCCCACAATACAAAAAAATATCAGCATGTTATTTCCTCTCAACACATCCTCATAGCGATCCATCACATATATCAGATTCTCCTCAATGGACACATCAGTCCCAAGCTCAACATCATCCACATCAATAACATGATAAGCCTTGGGGAGATGCCTCTAAATCAATGAAACATGAAAAACATCAATCATAGAAATATATTTATTGGGAAGAGCCAATTCTTACACAACCACCCCAATTCATTCCACAACATCAAATAGTCCAACACACAAGGGTATTATCTTACTGCATCTCCATATGCTATGGTGACCCATTCAAGGTGATGCCTTAAAAAATGCACGATCACTGTATATATACTCTATGGGTTGTCTATTTCGATCATCATAGTACTTTTGAATACTCTAAGACATATCAATATATTCTTGAATCAGATAAACCTTCTATGATGTCTCCTATAAGATACTTGATCCCAATAGTTCTAACTCACCTGCCTCTATCCAACATAGAGGCGATCTCTATGGCCTACCATAAAGGGCATCATAATGTTCTATGTGAATAGTTACCTGATAACTATTGTTGTAAGAAAACTCCACCATAGATAAGTACTTATCATAAGATCCACTAATGTCTTAGACACAATCTAATTGCATATACTCAATCACATGAATAATATATTCCAACTACCCATCTGTCCATGGGTGGAATCCTGCAATAGATAAAATATGTGTTCCAAGTGTCTTTTGTAAACCCTATCTGAGGCATGAAATAATGTGTGATTCACGGTAGAAAAAATTGTATATTAACCCCAATATAGATAGACTATTTCCATAATGTATATGTTTCCCATCTTCTCCACTGAGAATGCCTACCCTATAAGTAATAAATGCAATAAATTTGTCAAATGGTCCGCAATTACCCAAATAGTAGCATTCATCTAAGGCATTCTCAGGACACCCACAACAAAATCATAGGTTACATCATCCCACTACTATTCCTATATTATAAATTGATGTAGCTAAAATATATGTAGTTGATAAATGGCCTTCATGTGTTGATAGGTGTATCATCGTGGCACACACCATCCTATCTTCATTTTCATGCATGGAAACCAAAACTTCTGTTGTTGGTCCTCGTAAATTTTGGTAACAATTGGATGTACAACCCAATTCGAGGTATGAAATTCATGCCTCATGTTCTCCCATAATCATTTTAGCACAACATCTAGATTCCATAAAAAGATGATTTCATCCTCCTCTATAGTCCAATCAGAAGGTGAATCCCAATCTTCATGGATCTCTTTCAAGGCTAAACATTATAGATATTCATACTTCCTACCTCTCATCTGCATAGAGAGTGTAGAATCTATTGACACTTATGTGAGGGTTATATTTTCCTAACACTCTTGAAACAAAAAATGTATTTAATCCAGTAAATTCATCATCTTCCACTCAACATGATAATCTTGAACAGCGTGGGTTTGAGTTTTCTTACTTATTGAGTCATCAACACTATTTCCCTTTTTGGTATATATTCTAGCTCAGAATCAAATGACTGCATATACTCTACCCATAACCACTAGCAGTGATTAAAATATCATTTTAAAAATATATTATACATGATATTGTGATATGTATACACATTAATATTTTTTCCAAAAAAATTAATTCTACCAGCAAATCAAATCACAAACCATTACATCTTACTTGAGGTATTGTTTTGTGTTCTTCGTTCATGAGGCCCCAAATACTGAACCCCATATTCTACAACACAATCTCATTTAATAAAAAAATTCTCCAAGTAAAATCCACGAATAATTAAAATGAAACATATACTCATCACCTGGTATGGGCAAGAATAGTATTTGTACTAATTTCAAGAACTTCTTAAAAGCCTTGAAGGAATTATTGCATGATTTTGACCATTCAAACATTACCCAAATATGAAAAAGCTCAAGATATGAAATTATGAATGTCAAAATACCTAGATGAACCATCATTAATGTCAAATTATCACAAGAAAGAAATGGATTTGAAAAACTATATTGGGGTTCTCCCACAATACAATATATTAAACCTTATTCAGGTCAAATGACACACCGTCCCCTTAAATGATGTGATCGAAGAAGTTTACATGATCAGTCAAAAAACAACACTTATATATCTTAGTGTAAATATATTACTCCTTTATTGTACTCATAATTATGTCAACATATTGGGGATGATATTCTTGAGTCTTAGAGTACCCCAAGATGTCCCCCACAAACACAAAAAAAACTAATCTAGGTCTTGATGTATGATTCTTTTCATTAAGGAAATAAACACTAATGGTGTATTATTCCACCCAAACAACATTATGATGAACATGTAGTTTCCATATTATTTTTTGGAAGAATTTATTTGTATATAAAAAGGTCGAACTCTCAGCTGATGTTACCCTAATCTAAATTCAATTTTGGATAAATCAAAATCTCAACTCAACTGGTCAAATAGATCATCGATGGACGTATGTGGATAATGGTTCTTTGCATTCAACCAGTTCAACATTCAGTTTCCAATAGACAAGTTCAACGAAATTTTATCCTCCTTATAAAATAAAACATTTTGATCCTAAAGGCAACATACTCGGATGGATAAATCCATTTGTACATCAACTCAACAAGCTAAGTATTGGGCCCTTGAAGTAAAAATGGAGCCATTAAATAAGGTGGAATAGAAACTGGCTTTAGCCCATGGAATGATCCCAATTAATAAGTCCTCGTCTACCATATTTTTATGAAAAAATAATTATTTTGGAAACACATATTCAATGGGTATACTATAGGTGAAAGTACATCATTCCCCATACTTATTTCATCCATCAATAGACTAGATACCTAGGCAATAAGCTCCCCCATTTTCAAATAAATAGGCCATGCATTCCCAGCCTGGATATCCAATTCTCTATGGTGAATATATTTTTCACCCTCATGGGACATAAAACTCACTAAATAGTGGAAACAATCACTATGGGATTTACGCTACCAACCAGTCTATACTAAAAATTTGGTAAAATAATGACATGTCAAGGATGTTAAGACACCAACTAAAATACTACTCTCCAACATCTACGGAAAACCCATTGCACAAATATATTCCTCCAGATCATACCACAAAGGTGTATCAATCATCGACAACCAATGAACAAACTCAAAAATATTGGCTCAAACCATTCAAAATTAGTGCAGAAATAATGGAATTAGTGGAACCAATATCAAATAGATCACTAGAAAACCTAGATACTACAAGAATAGTACCCCTCATTTTCAATGGTCCAGCCTGGATATCCACCGGTGTAGGATGAACTACATGTCATAGTCTTGTCTACTTCCCTGTGATATTGTCTAATATCACTTCTATTCACCACTCCACTGATACAGGTGCCCCTACTAGAAGTACCATTTCCACTGCCTCTTCCACAACTCTATGTAGAACTCATGCATCCAAAATAATACGGTGTATAATATCCCCTTATTTTTCTCTTGTTCTACAATGATAATCCAACATTACCTATTTTCCACAGGTTCCTAAAGAACATTTTTAGATATCATATAATTCGGTTGGCTTGAATCACTACCAATGGTCATGGACAATGTTTACAAAGTGGACCAACCTATCTCACTAATAGTAGATCACTCAGGTAACATCATGTTTAACTAATCCATCAGTTTGAGTAATATTCTAACCACTTACCTGGATAAAACTCCTATAATGACACTTACTGATCTTAGAATTCATACTTCAAAATTGTCTAAAAGAACCCACTTGTCTTCCATTAGATGTTTCATTTTAGTTCCCATTTGATATGAGATCACAATTCACATCTTATGAAAATGTATTTATCTTGAATATATATCCCTGGGACATAATTACACTCTTAAGTCCATACTAAAATATTTTTTCTGAAGTATTCCCATTTTCTTCTTATAATTAAGAAAAGCACTAAAAATATATGAAGAATCAAACATAGTCCATCATGAACATACATCCATATGTGAGTCTCAAAAACTTATCTAATTTCTCTAGCCTATGTGTCTCAAGATAAATGTGATCCACAAACTTATCCTAAGAGTCGAAAAAACTCTATATTGGCAAGGTATCCATCCCAAACCTAGACATCCCACCGATGCTTTTCTTAACATCATAACATGTAAGCTACCAATTTGACTCTGTTCTCCGAATGAGTCTCTATGTGGTCAGGTACAGTCTTGTGAGAATCAATCCAGAACAAGGATGCCTCTTGTCCACCCACTCCATTGAATCTAAGAGGTTGAAGAAAATAAAGCATCCTAATTAGATCAGAAATTCTTTTCCGGAAACATCTATGGTATCCATCCATAAACTTCATAAATCAATAAAATTTCTCTATGAGAATCTCTCTAACACCCTCACCCAAATATTTTGGTACCTCTAGTTCTAGTACAAGAGAATCATTTCCATCAATGTCTTCTTGTCTTTCTCTCAACAAGTTTTTTTGGTGATGAAAATATCATTAATTCCATACAAAAAAATCATGACACCTAAAAAAAATTATATATTTACCTACGGTGGATTCAAAATCACCTATAACAATTTATTCCCCCAAAACATATCACATGGTCAAAGATGAGATTATAACACTACCATTAACCATCATACATATTATTCATGGTTAAAAAGGGGTAAAATCATTTCCAATTTCATATTTCCCATTAGAATCCCATTTATTCACCATTTTCATCACATTATAATTCTAATATTCATATTAGGCCCCACTTCTAGTTCAATTTCATAAGAATGAAAAAATAGTTCAATTTTAACATCTTTCCCAGAACATATTTTCTTATGATTTCATAAAATAATACATGTTAAAATATAATCCTAAGTACATAAAATGATGTCTTCTTAATCATATTTTGTTCCATTTTGTTCCATGGGTAAATCTCATAATCTAAAAAAAATCACATCAAATAATAAGTGTGTAATTATATGTAAAATAACATCAAATATAACGACACAAAAAAATAACAATAATCCCACCCTATGTACAAAAATTTTACCCTCATTCATGGGGTAACTAAATCCATGATCAATTTCTTAACCATGGTCTCACTCATCACACTAACATGTATTCCTTTCTCAAATACAAATAAAAATTAATTAAAAGAAAATAAATCACATTTAATACTACATTGTAATGTCCTAACCTCATTACAACTCATTGGCTACTTGATACGGTCTGTCACATGACATCATATGTGCCTCCCTGTATTCAAGAGGTTTCTTACTTATAGCAAGGGACTATTATCGATAATGGGGAGACTATAACATTTTTATTGAAGTAACAAAAAGCATAATTTATAAGAAATAACTAAATTTTATAACCATAACCAGAATAATACCAATATCACATGATTACCAATGAAGTAAATACAATAGACAGAACTCATGTGAAGATATCCTATGAAAATACATAATGTTTTAGTGTGAAAACCCTAAAAAAGAAACGGAAAACACCCAAGACTGTCTCAAACCATGTATGGTTTTCCCATCCAATATCCTTCCCAATCCATCTATCTAAAATGGGGCCTTTTCCATTATCTTTTCCTAAAAACCAGATGTATATTCGGGTATCGATCAAGTATCCCTGGTATGGTTTGTGTACAACTCAGTAGGTGACCAACTAAGGAGTTTAAAAAAATACCTGGTCAATAATAGTGAATGTAGTTTTATAATGAATAAAATACCACTAATAATGTAAACATTTTACATTTATCCAATTACTCTTTATATAAACACATAACACAGATGAGTTACCAAGGACACCTAAACCGCAATACCTACATCATCCAGTGCTAGTGTCTAAACTATAACACATATTCAATTCAAAATTAATTATAAAATTTGGGATTTCATTATAAATTTCACTTCAATTCATAATAATAAAAATTGGAAGCATAGACCAATACAGATATCATGGGCCTATAATCTCATGTTTAGATTTTTATGGATATTTGTAGCATCAATACTTATCCCACAACCCAGTGGTATTTGGATAATATATCTATGTCCCATAAAATAATATCTATATTAATGAATTTGGTTGAAGAACATATTTTCTTAAACCCCATGGGTATTTGGAGTGTAATTTTGTGTCCCACACCACATTTCTCAATCAAACAAATATTCCACAACATCACATGTATCTTAATATCATATTTATCACAATATCACATTAATTTATTCTATCATTCACTAATGCAGTTTAACAATTGGATATTCAAATCATTCCATTAGTTAATTCGATAATTAATTATTTATAACAACCCCTCAATTAATTCACAAATTAATTTATCATGTATATTACATTAATTAATTCTACAATTAATGATTCAGATCAATTACATTAAATATTTCAAAAATTATTTAATCACATTAAACCTTTAAATCAATTCACCAATTAGTTGATCACATCAGTTACAATAATTAATTTAATAATTAATTCATCCATTTCACTAAATTTTACAATCTCAACCATCATATTTAATTAATTCAACAATTAATTTATCATAATCATGGATTCTAATATCCCCTTTGTTAATTCAACAATCTCAATATCTAAAATTTCCCAATCTCATAGTTATTAATATAAAAAATTAATTAATTCAATTATGGAAACTCAATTTCTATTCATCGAATATAAATTCTAAAATTACATTCACAAAATTTAAAAAAAATACTTCGGTATTAGAATAATATACCTCCTACTACAACATTTACCACAAACTCCCACTAATGGTAATCACCAATTTAAGAGAATCCATAACAAGAATATGTCCTAGAACAGAATCCTAAAACAAAGATAAAATGAATCATGATATAAAAAACCTAGATAGAGAACTAAAAAATTTTGGATAAACATACCTCATTCATCCAGGATGTGGAGTGTAATCGAGAGGGATCTAACTGGGAGGAGAAAACATATCCAAGGAATTATAGATCATCAATACTTCCATCGATTCCCAATAAATGGATGTTAGGAGCATTAGAATTTGACTAGGATCCTCTAAAAACTATAATATTTTATTATGTCTGAGTTATGGTTTATTTTGTGTGGAAATAGGGGTTTTGGGGATTTCAAATATATTTTCTCGGTTAATTAGAAACTCACACACTATTTCCTTGATAGATCCACATGGTATTCCAAAAATTTTACCTTAACCATGAACTTCTACTATGGGGAGTTTACAGTTTCACCTAATACGTTGCAAGGTTTGATAAATATTTTTCCAGCCATGTGAATCCCCTATCATTAGATCCAAATATTTTTCTAGGGTGGGGAACTCGGTTTGGTCAAACTATGCACTAAACTTGAACTTCCCAAAATCCTTTCAAAAATACTCAATTTTTTTTAAAAAACAAACCCATTATAAAACCCATATAAAAGTACCCAATACTATGAAAATTAGTACCTATACACTTGCTCGATAAAACTTAAGAAAAGGTCAGATTCATACATGTAATATTTCCTACTCATAGAATCAATCCCATTATTTACCTCTATGGGATGTAAATTTATTTTACTATCGTAGTCATTTATCAATTATTAATATATAATTTGGAACATATTAAACTCATTATTAATGAATATATATTTTTATGCTCTTATAACAGGTATAGAATTCTTACCTTTAATCAAGGTGATATGGCTGCCAAATGTTCACTTCAAATACTGTTACTTCGATCTTCAGATCATGTGTTTGGTATGTTTTGGAATGTGGATTTTAAATTCATGAATTATAATATATACCATTTTCAAGTTTGTAACTAAATACCCTTATACCTTTAACAAACAATCATTGTAAATTACAACCCTTTATCTTCTAGAGGGAAATGTACATATTTGTGAAATGAAAAACCTCCACTTATACTCCTTTAACCTTTACTCACATTATTTTTTCTATAATAAAAATACTACCTTTCATGTTGACATGTTTAGAGGATTTAATACCAATGATTTGTTTTCAAAAAAGATAAATAGTATACAGATAATCTAGGAAAACTATGGATATTTATCACTATATTTATTATAGACCATTCTTGAATCATATTCTATTTATTTATTGGTAGTTACACGCTCTATTTGTATAATAATTCCCTTGAAGAATATTTTTTGAACCCACTATTCACACTAATATAATTTGAAATATAATTTCAGTATTTATATGATATATAGAACAATCCTAAAATTATCTTCATGTTCAACATTTTTGTCATAATATATGTTAATATCATCTATAGAGTCTTCAAAAAAAATTATAATGATAATCTATAAATAATATATTAATAAAATAAATAATGATATTAGGATAATTTTTGGGTTCAAGGGAATCGCTAAGATTTCACATTTTTAGAACATTTTATTAAAAGAATTCATGGGTATATTTTTTCATTATACCCTTAATTAATGGTATCCAGATCGAAGATCCAACTTTGAGAAGAGTTGAGATCCCCTATATTGATTAAAAAAATAACAATATGGGGTAAAGGAAAATTTTTCTTTATCATGGTTATTTTAAGAAAAAAATAATCTGTGAAATGATACATTGATCTATGCTTCAGGATAATTTGAAAACGTGTTCCCCATTGTCATAGACAAGGGGGTAAATTTTTTTTGATGATTCTCACTATGTTTCTTCTTAAATTCATACAAATTGAAAAATGAAATTATGTAAGGACTATTTGATATAGTCATAGATCTGTGTAATATATCGATTGAAAAATCGACCTCATAATTTAGGGGAAGAACATAAAATTTATTGAGAAATACTCTAGTGCATTCCAATTTAATTAGATTACATTCAATGATGAGTTCATCCTTGATCATTTGAATTTAATATCCCTTGTTATAGGGTATCAAGACCTTAATTAAAGGGTTTTCATCTCCTTGGAGTTTACTATCATCCTTATGATGATATTTGATAACACAATGGCTAGGGATATGAAATGATACATATATAACCTCATAATTTATTTGTAATAACCCAAATGATTATGTGTTTTTGGGATTAAACGAAAATATAATTTTTTTCTCATGGTTGTATGAGGTGTAAAATGGTAACATAACCTAGAGGATGGTATCGTATTATTTTATGGAAATCTATTTAGTCTAAATATAAGTTGTTTACAAAAGGGTTAGAATTCAATGGACCTCCACGAAACTCCTACTCTCACAAAACATTAAATATTTAATTTAATAGATATTAATAATTTTAATATTTTATGAATGGTGATATATCTTTAATAGAGTATCAAATTGAAATTATGAATTTTCCATTTCGCCCTCACATTGGAATTTTTTCCTAGAGTATATGTAAACCCATTTTTATTTCTAGAACTAAATTGGGGCATTTTAACTGGCTTTTATTTTCTATTTATTTTATTTTATGTTTTATTTTATTTTTATATCCCCTACCCATAAATTTATTCCTTTATATTATAAGGCATAGGGTTCTCCACTTTGAATGTTATTACGAAAAGACCAAGGGTGAAGTATGGAGATTGATCTTGATATGGAGCATAAATTTAATTGTAAATCATTAATAAATCTCCATGATGTTGGCTCTGTTTTTTGATTCATTACACAATCAGTGAAGATTAAATTTTATTAACATTTAAAGTGTTAAATGGACTTATATGTATGGACTATATGATAATTTGTTGTTATTTTCTGATAAAAAGAGCTTTTTGGTAGATTTTAATGGGTTTGTGCTTCAGAAAATTGATCACACATTGGGTAGATAATGAACGCATGTTGTGTGTTATAACATTGTTGGGAACGGTATATGAGATTTACATAGGGATGTGTATTCCATGGGGACCGACTTTCTATAGTGTCCTAGGGTTTGGCCATGTACGTTTCTAATCACCCCATGTTTGGGAATTTATCATGTGGGGTACAAGGTCAGTCCCCTTTCACAGTACATGGCCAATGACCATACATATATGTGCCAAAAAATCATAAAACATTCAAAATTGTGGTTTAGTTGGTTTTGGTTTATATCAGTTCTTTGGTTAAGGAAATGAAATTTAGGAATCCATTGAAGATTCTAAGGGGATGAGATGCATTAAGGTGGGGGATATTCTAACAACCTATTTCATTGAGAGTTTTGGAGAGCATGAGAAACTCGAATTCTTTTCATAATCATTTTTTCAGAGGAATAATGGTAATTTAACCAAGTGGATGCTATTAGAATAATATTCTTTCTATTAAATATTTCTTATAATATATTTTTTACCCTATGATAGGTTTTTTGTGGAATTCTATGATAGAAATATTTTTATGGAATATTTATTATTGTATTTAATAAATATTAATTATTTTCAAATGTGTGCATGTTGATATCTCTTGAATGGAGTCTATAATTGAAATTTTTACTTATTTTTTAATCTAAAATTTTGGTGATTTCTTATGAAATTCTTATACTCATTTTAGTTATTGGTATGTGGTCGGGCCGTTTAATTGGTTTACTTTAAATTGTATTTATTTTTATTTTTTATTTTTTATCTCAGTATTGCCCCTCAATTTCAATATTTTTCCATCCAAGGGATATGGTTATCCATCTTTTTATATATGTATATTAACCAAGAGGCGATGCATATGGAAGCATCGGGGTTTATCAAATCCATATTAGAATGGTGTGTAGTTACTATAGAGAATAGATTTGGGCTCAAAGCTTCATTGATTATTCATGAGGTAGGTAATTTTTTTAGTTTGTCACCCCAAAAAAATTGATTAATTTTTTACAATATTAATAATGTCATATAGATTTATGAGGATGACCTAAAGAATGATTTTGGGTTATATGGGTAATATTAAGAGTATTGGGAAGACTGTAGGAGGTTATTGTTTGGTAAACCCAATGAAATGAAATGATATTCAAGAAAATATGTTGTGTTATCTTCTTGTGTGGGGAAATATAGATGATAATGAGTGTATTATATGAGTACATGCCATGTAGGGTGATTCAAGGGATGGATGAGTACACGTCTAGACAACCTATGTAGAGGTATATATCATGTAGGGAATATAGCCCGATCCCATGTACACTACATGACCATTGTCCATATAGAGTAATTTGATAGAGGATACATAGGTTATGTGAATAGGAATTTATTTTTATATAATCACTAGTTGGATTTGTAGTAAACACCATGTCGGTAATGGTACACAACTATGGTGGGGATTTAGTTGTACACATTGTGTACTCAATGAATATGTTGTGTACCCCAACAATTGATGGTTTTTATTATTTTCTCACACTAATGTTTGAATTATAATTTTGGGTAATTAATTCGAAGTGTTTTTTCAATTAGTAATAATGGTAAGGACTTTATAGTATTTATATTTCATTATTTAGTGGATTGGGATTGGGTGAGGTTTGGATAAAGGATTCTCTTGAGGTTTTAGATTAACAGTACTCTAGAGGAGGATGTTGTATTAGAGTCTTGTGAGGGTTATGAGTTGAGATAATAATTTTATCTGGATTCTAACATTATTAGTTTCGGTTTATATATATGGTACCCAGAAGGAAGGATTAGTTAGTGAATTCAATGGGATTATGATTTGTTGTTTCAGGATTGATTGAAGGAGATCATTGATAGAATTATTATGGATTGGATTGGTCATATCTTTTAGTAAGGGATAATGTAGTGGGGTGTCGAGTACAAAAGAGTGTTATCGAGTAGATCTTAATGTGGGTTTGAGGGGCCCATGAGGAATGCCCTTATAAGTGACATGTTGATGATAGTTGTGGTATATTTGATCAATGGTCTGTCATCTATTATCTAGGATTCACATTGTAACACCCCAAACATCCACTGTATGTTTCCCTTTAAATAATGCAATGGCGTGCACTGTGCGCAACATCGAGGTTCTAACACACCACAACCAAATAAACTAGACATTATAGTAATACCTACTTTTTGAAATTTAATAAATTTTATCTTTCAAAATGGACTTCATTTTTGGATTTGTAATATTGAAATTATCTTAGGGTGAAATTTTGGTACTTTTTGGATAAATTTCATATTTTGATGAATAGTGAAAATTACTAAATTTTAATTAAAAAAAACTTTTTTTAATCGAAATAATTAATAGTGATAAATTATTAATTTGAGTGGTTTTAAAGAATATTTGGAATATAATTTTACCACTTGATACAATTTTGGTCATTGGATGTAATTTCACATTTAAACCAGACATAAACTAGTGTCAATCTTTTGATAGTTATTATCTCTTAAAAACACGCTATTTGTTTTGACGCCGGGAATTAATTTTTAAATTAATTAATGAAAATGATATGTTTTGAATTTGGTAAAATAGACATAATTTTTTAATTCATAATATCAAATATATCTTAGGCCTAATTTTTGGTATTTTTCTAGAAACTTTCATTTTTTGATGAATAGTGAAACCACTAAGTGGTAGTTAAAAAACTGATTTTTTCATAAAACATAATTTTACCTCTTATGTGAGTTGAATTTCGAAAATCCAAGAGACACGGTTAATATCAAGGAGTAAAATGTGGTTCAATGAGATGAAAATAATTTTTGGTGAATAATAACTTTTTACTTTTATTTACCACGGTTAAAAGTAAATAGGGTAATTAAGGGTAAAAATGATATTAATATTACCCTAACACATGTCCTAATTCTATTGGACAAGTGTATCTCAACAAAAAACAACCTTAGGAGTAAAATATTATAATTTAGGTCCACTTGTATTAGATTAGGACATTTATTATTATTTAATTCAAAGAAGAGTTAAAAGAGTAAAAATCAATGTTCATTTACGAAAACGTTTTTAATATAGGGTTATACATAAGATAAATTAGATTGTAAATATTAGTTAGAAAGATAAAAGGATTTTATAAATAATGGTAATTTAATTATAATTTTTAGACTTAAATAATTTAATTTATTTATGATACAATGGTGATGCATTAATTACCTAATTAATGAAATATTAAAAAAATTGATATTATAAATATCAACATAAATGTAATTTTTAATTTTTATGAATTCAACTAATTTTCTTGGTTAATATGACATATTATTATTTATTATATAAATTGTTTGCGACGTAATAATGCTTTTATGAATTTATCAAAAACAAAATACCCAATAGTGTCAAAATTGACATAAAGAAGTTTTTAAAACAAATATTATATTATTAATTTATATTCAATTCCTAAAAATCTAAGGATCAGAAAAGAGACTAATTTCAATATAGGTGATTCATTAATGGACCACATGGGGGTCGCATGGATGTATATAGTAAGTTTATTAACCATATAATATAAAAATACAAAGAGACATTGTAAAAGTGAAACTAATTAACTAAGACATAATACTTAAAGATAAGGTTAATATAATAACCCATACCTGTCTAAATTCTATTGGTTGAGTGGTTTTCGACCCATCCCTACCTTAAATGTTAAATAATCCACTTTGGATCCATTAGAAACCGAATATGAATTTATTATAAAATAATAGTTTTTAGCTTTTCCAAAGGTGCCCCTCACCCCTCTTATAAAAGGGCACTCACCATTCTCACTAATTCACACATTCAAAGCCTTTTGGCTCACCCAAACCCTGCCCAAGTACTCTCTAAAATTCCCTCAATACAACCTAGAGGTCTTAGATTGATCATAAAGACAACCTAATGAGCCCTTTTGATCAAATCAAAAGGAAGAACCCGAAGAAGAGATAATGTTCTCACCACCCTCTTTCAAGTTCCTTTCTTCATCAACTTATTCTTTCTTTGTTATTTCTATTCGAAAAATAATAACTCTAGTATCTTCTATATACTGTGATGTTATTATAAATATTGTACAAACATATTCAGTATTCTATCAATCCTTTGAATGACATGTCACCATACATGCGTACATACGGTTTACCGTCTCCACGTCGTGGTGTAATTGTTATTCAATAAATTATTATTTGGATGGGTATAATAATGATTTTTAATTAATGTAAATAATAAATATAACAGGATAATTATTCTTTATATATGATATATCATCCAATTATATATTATTTTATCATCAAAAGAATGATATTGCCGCTCGTGCGTACGTATGGACTACCATCTCCACGAAAGCGATGAGATTCATTCTTCATCGTATCCATTAAAGTATAATTATCATTTGATGATTTAAAAATAATTTTAAAGGACTTGATATAATTCTGGATATGAATAAGATACATCCTATCCATAACAATCACGGTTTACGTAACTCAGAATATAAAGGAAAATGAGTAAGTTAACACCCGAAATGACGATAATACTAAGATACTATTAACAAATCAATATTAAAAGATCATATATGATATCATATTAATGTAAATGATTATTGTATAATTCAATAACAATTATTTCACCATTATACAGGAGGTTAACCTACCGTCAACCAAGGAAAAAGTGCAAAGGGGTTTCTTATCTCACTTTTATTTCTGTGAGAATTCCATTTTTCACCACTTATTTATTACTTGTGGTGTGTGTACTGCCCATGTTTCTATTCATTGTGTAATATACTTTAATTCATGTATATTTACATCATCATTTTATGATCCTTCTTTCATGGGTGAATGTTTTGTATGTTACCAAATCAATAAGGGAATTTGAAATTTCAATTTCCACTCATTCAGCTTTACGCATACTTCATTGATTATTTTACTCCAAGATTATGCGTAGAATACTATTCATTTTATTATGTCATAATTTCCAATCCCCTTTCTGTGGATATAGTTTTTATACACATAATAAATCCATTGAAAAATCCTCAAGTCATCGGTATGAATTTGAGAAGAGTAATTTTTACTCAATCTCGATTTGTTGAGATAAACATCCAATTAATTGGTGTTGTTTTTACAATAATATTTGTGAATGTACTTTGATTGTTTTACACTGAATATCCAATCATATATAGTCTATTTATATCTTTCACACAAAATTATTTCATTGATTTATCCTTAACCTAAGGATATGACCTTTATTAGAGATTTCATATCAGTTTACATTCCATTGAGACTTCTTTGTTGGTATACACCAAATCACTTTTATGTGGTGTATATAATGTACTTTTAAATAGTATATCATGAATCCCTTTAATCTCAGGATATTACAATGTTTTGATTACCTAAATTATTTTTATTCATGTGTCTCTCTTTCGGTTAAAAACTCTAACTAAAATAACATTTTTAAATGTTTTAATGACTTATTCTTCTAAATCATGCTCGTTAATGTCCTTGTTTTAAAAAATTGTTTTAAGGATTTATTTATATGGAAATTAATGTTTTTGTATTCATGTGTCTCTCTTTCAGTTAGAAACTCTAACTAAAATAACATTTTTAAATGTTTTAATGACTTATTCTTCTAAATCATGCTCGTTAATGTCCTTGTTTTAAAAAATTGTTTTAAGGATTTATTTATATGGAAATTAATGTTTTAAAATTAAAACTTCATTTAAAAGTTTCAAAGTGGTTTGGGACACTTCGATTCAAAAATCAATTTTTAAATGGCTTCTTGACAAATAGTGTGACTTTTAAATGATTTCAAGAAAAAGGGGGATATTTCACTCTAATTGTTTTGATCTATGTCAATATCCTTCATCATTCTCGATTGAGGTTATTATGATACAATATAATCTTACATATTGTATCGAATGAGTTATTTTTGACTGTGGATGTGCTATTTTTATACCATTCATTGTTTGTGGTTAAAGTATTGACATTTCGTATGCTAGTTTTAATATGAATGTTTATGTTATGTTTAAACCTGTTCATATGATAAATGCATTGAACATAGTAAGTGACGGGTGGAGCCCGCTATAGATCCTCGATGCATCGGTAGGTCTAATGAGACAAACTAGAGTCTTGGAACGAGGCCTTGACAAAATCTTATTCGTAGTCTTGGCACGAGGCCTTCACTATGTGGTTATGATTGTCTGGCATTATGCATTCCATCATTATGAAAGTGGTTATTGATATTGCATGTGATTGTTCGACTAGTATAATATTCATGTGAATAAGTAAATGGAATTTTTTCATTTTATCTTTTCCATATTATGCTGAAGTTCAAGTTTAAAAGGCTTTTGTTTTAGTTATAAATTTCTTTAATTGTTTATGATTATCTATGAAAGATTCTCCTATATTGTTATCCTTACTGGGAACCTGATCTCACCCCTTTCAATGTTTTATTTTTTCCAGGATGTGAAGAAGTAAATTATGAATGACTTTCAGGGATAGAATGAGGGGATAAGAGTGTGGACTATGGATACTATTTTGTTTTAGTTTTCATTTTATGATGTTATGTAAACAATATGAACGTATCTAGTAATTCCAAGGATACTAAAATAATCGGTCTTTCGAGACATGATCATTCTTGTGATCATGCCAATGTTACATAATAAATGCACCAACTCTGGGTAACTTGGTTCGGGGAATTACAGTTCTTATCAGAGGATGTTTAGTACAATCCTTGGAAGCTAGATTCAGATATACTCTGATTAGAGCACGTTGAACTAAGATGAAAATTGAGGATTAGTATAGATGAACTTCCTAGAATTTTGGTATTGTAGAGATTTTGTGAGTTTTCCGAGCAATACATCCCTGTCTGGATATGAGCAGGTAGAGGCAGCTCTAGCACAGATGTAGCTAGGAGTAAAACCCGAAAACATCGCTTTGAGCTATACTCGAACGGGAACAGGTGCACGACAACAAGCCTTGATTCACTCTTGGTTACAGCACTCCCGAGGGATATGATTAGGATAATTTACATTTTCTATACAAACCGATTTGAAGTATTATATATATATATGATGAGATTAAATAACCTTGGTTAATCCTAATGTGTTTCAAATTAGTAATATGGTGACATGATATTCTCTAAATGATTTTATGACTACTATTACTCACACAATGATTTCTGGTTTTAGTCAATGGCTGTATTCCAAGGAAGTCATAGTGACTTTGAGAATGATGTACAAGGTGGGAACTTTGGTGGCAATAAGCAAAAAAATGGAATGTTGATAGGCGTAATAGATATCGTCTTCATTCCAATTAAATTTTCCAAAAATATGATCAACAATATATATATTAACCAATTCACGGACTCAACAATGAAGAGAAAGGTGATGAATGATAAGAGCTCCAGCAGTTGAGACCATGGAGAAAGGAATCCTTAATTTCCATCATGCAAGAAATGTGGAAGGAGACACCTAGGAATGTGTCTCAATGGGACAAATAAATGATTTATGTGCGGGAAGGAAGGACATAAAGTGAAGAATTTCTGATGAAAAATAAAGAGTACTATGGATGAAAATAAAAATGGTCCCAAGAATCCATTTACATTCAATTGCCATAAATGTAGGGGACCTGGCCATTACCCGAGTGAATTCCCTATTCTATAGGATATTTTCATTGTCAAAGAAGATGCTATGTGGAAATAAATGGTCGGAGAAATTTTTAAAAAGTATTAGTGATCCTTATTGATGGGTTTACTTTGGAATAATTTTCTCTTGTATTTTTAACCCTACATTTTTTCATGTGAGAATGATATTTGAGGAAGAATTATCTTTTCTCTTATGGATATAGTTATAAATTACCATTTGGTTTTATATGATCATTGGGTTTGAGGAAATTATAAGTTATTATAATTTGGTATGAAAATGAAAGGTATGAGATAAGATTTGTGGTTAAATTATGTTATGGTTATTTTGAGGAATTTATCTCATTTTGGTAATGTTATAAAATATAGTTTTTGAAAAAGGACAACATGCAGACCGTGTGACAACTCGTCGCGTCGGACAAAGCTGTGGGAATCGAACCCACAACCAAAGTGCGATTGGGATTTATCGCCTACCACTGGACTACGTGAAGTCCCTGGTAAGTGTGACTATTATTTTTAGTTAAATTATTTTATTGATCCATAATAATTTGATTTGGGAACTTATGTCTTATAAAATGAATACCATTAGTATAGGAAAATGATTTGGTGATTAAGTGATAAATGTTATTTTGGAAGTTGTTCGCTTTGTTGTGACCACTATATGCCCAAGGAAAATAGAATAGTATGGGATTTAATTTGAGGAGTAATGGTGTATTTTTATCTATGTTTTTATTGTGGATTTATAGTGATTTGGGTTATTTATTGAAATGATTAGGTTAATTACTTTTAAGTACGGACTTTAAGAGTAATTAATGTAATTTGGAGATAAAATTTAACATTGAAGACTACATTCTTATAAGTTTTGTGTTTCAATATTAGTTTGGATTATATTGAAGGATTTTAAGGACAATTGATTATTGAATGGTATTTATTTAACTTTGGGGTACTGATGGTTTAATTTTAGAAATTAAGATTAGTTTTTTTCTCTAATGGAATATCCATTTGGGGGATCATAAGATATTATACTAACAGTTTGGGTTTTGATTATTCTCTAAAGACAAGGTAAATATATATTTTATCCTACGTGGATCATGTATTCCTATAGAAGTTTATTCTAGATAATCCATTGTGACTAAGTCTTCTTGAATACTAATTGTTCAAAAAAATGAGTTAGTGGTAAAAAAGTATTAAAGAATTAAACTCTATTTAAAAAGTAAATATATCTCTTTATGTTCTTAGTCAATATCATAAATGAATTCCTCGTCCTTATGTAATGTAACTAAAAACAAAAAAAAATTTGTTTACTTTTCCTACTGGGAGACGAAGGACCGTTTGTCCAAACACAAGTTTGTGATTTTATTATTGTTAACTTTCTCCTGCCCATGTTTTCTATCCCTCTCCATCAGAACATAACACTTATTATATCGTCTATATCCATGTTTTCCTATATAGAATCCTGGTATGGGTTATTTTGGGTGACCTTTTTACCTCTCTTCATTTCATTTAAAGTGATAGTTTTATTGAATCTTTTTCCAATGTGGGAATTTCCATTACATTCCCAAGACCAATTTTAAAAATTGTAAGGATGAAATTTATTGATGGAGGGGAGAATGTAAGACCCCAAGCCTCCACTGTACATTTCCCTTTGAATAATGCAATGGCGTCCATTGTACACAACTTCGATATTCTAACACACCACAACCAATCAAACTAGCCATTATAGTAATACCGAATTTTTGAAATTTAATAAATTTTATCTTTCGAAATGGACTTTATTTTTGGATTTGTAATATCAAAATTAGCTTAAGGTTAAATTTTGGTACGTTTCAGATATCTTTCATATTTTTATGAATAGTGAAAATTACTAAATTTTAATTAAAAACAACTTTTTTAATCAAAATAACTAATAGTGATAAATTATTAATTTGGGTGGTTTTAAATTATATTTAGAATATATTTTTACAATTTAATTCAATTTTTTTCATTGGATGTAATTTCACATTTAAACCAGACATAAACACGTGTCAATCTTTTGATATTTATTATCTCTTAAAAACACGCTATTTGTTTTGACGAAGGGAATTAATTTTTAAATTAATTAATGCAACTGATATGTTTTGAATTTGGTAAAATTGAAATAATTTTTTAATTCATAATATCAAATATATATTAGGCCTATTTTTTGGTATTTTTCAGGAAACATTCATTTTTTGATAAATAGTGAAACCACTAAGTGGTAGTTAAAAAACCGATTTTTTCATAAAACGTAAATTTACCACTTCTGTAAGTGGAATTTCAAAAATCCGAGAGACACGGTTAATATCAAGGAGTAAAATGTGGTTCAATGAGATGAAAATAATTTATGGTGAATAGTAACTTTTTACTTTAATTTACCATGGTTAAAAATAAATAGGGTAATTAAGGGTAAAAATGATATTAATATTACCCTAACACATGTCTTAATTCTCTTGGAAAAGTGTATCTCGACAAAAAACAACCTTATGAGTAAAATATTATCATTTAGGTCCACTTGTATTATATTAGGACATTTATTATTATTTAATTCAAAGAAGAGTTAAAAGAGTTAAAATCAATGGTTATTTACTAAAACATTTTTAATATAGGTTTATACGTAAGATAAATTCGATTGTAAATATTCATTAGAAAGATAAAAAAATTTCCTACATAATGGTATTTTATTTATAATTTTTAGACATTAAATAATTTAATTTATTTGTGATACAATGGTGATGCAGTAATTACCTAATTAATGAAATATAAAAATAATTGATATTATAAATATCAAAATAAATGTAATTTTAGACTTTTTATGAATTACACTAATTTTATAGGTTAGTAGGACATATTAGGATTGATTATATAAATTTGTTTCGAAGTAATAATGCTGTTATGAATTTATCAAAAACAAAATACCCAATAGTGTCAAAATTGACATAAAGGAGTTTTTTAAACAAATATTATATTATTAATTTATATTCAATTCCTAAAAATCTAAGATTCGGCCAAGAGACTTATTTCATGATATTTTTTTCATTAATGGACCACTTTGGGGTCTCATTTATGTATATAGTATGTTTATTAACCATATAATAAAATAATACAAAGAGACGTTGTAAAAGTGAAACTAATTAACTAAGAGTTAATACTTAAAGATAAGGTTAATGTAATAACCCAAACCTGTCTAAATTCTATTGGTTGAGTGGTTTTCGACCCATACCCACCTTAATATTTAAATAATTCACTTTGGATCCATTAGAAACCGAATATGAATTTATTATAAAATAAATGTTTTAACTTTTCCAAAGGTGCCCCTCACCCCTCTCATAAAAGGGCACTCCCCCTTCTCACTAATTCACACATTCAAAGCCTTTTGTATCGCCCAAAACCTACACAAATACTCTCTAAAGTTCCCTCACTACATCCTAGAGGCCTTATTTTGATCATAAAGACAACCTAATGAGACCTTTTGATCAAAGAAAAAGGAAGAACCCGAAGAAGAGGTAATGTTTTCACCACCCTCTTTCAAGTTCCTTTCTTCTTCAAATTCTTCTTTATTTGCTATTTATATTCTAAAATAAGAACTCCAGTATCTTCTATATACTGTAATGTTATTATAAATATGGTACAACCATATTCAGTATTCTATACATCCTTTGAATGGCATGTCACCATACGTGCGTACGTATGGCTTACCGTCTCCACGTCGTGGTGTAATTGTTATTCAATAAATTACTATTTGGATGGGTATAATAATGATGTTTAATTAATTTAAATAATAAATATAACATGATAATGATTCTGTATATATCATATACCATCCAATTATATATTATTTTAACATCAAAATAATGATATTGTCGCTCGTGCGTACGTACGGACTACCGTCTCCACGAAAGCGATGAGATTCATTCTCCATCGTATCCATTCAAGTATAATTATCATTTGATGATTTAAAAATAATTCTTAATTACTTGATATAATTCTTTAAATGAATAACATAAAACCTATCCATAACAAACACGGCTTACGTGACAAAGAATATAAAGGAAAACGAGTAAGTTAACACCTGAAATGATGATAGTACTAAGATATTATTAAAAAATCAATATTAAAAGATCATATATGATATCATATTAATATAAATTATTCTTGAATAATTGAATAACAATTATTTCACCATTATATGTGAGGTTAAACTACCATCGACCAAGGAAAAAGTGCAAAGTAAGGGGTTTCTAATCTCACTTTTAATTCCGTGAGAATTCCATTGTTCGCCACTTTTTTATTACATGTGGTGTGTGTACTGCCCCTGATTGTATTAATTGTGTAATATAATTTAATTCATGTATATTTACATCATAATTTTATGATCCTTCTTTCATGGGTGTATGTTTTGTATGTTACCAAATCAATAATGGAATTTAAAATATCAATTTCCACTCATTCGGCTTTACACATACTTCATTGATTATTTTACTCCATGCTTATGTGTAGAATCACTATTCATTTGATTATGTCATAATTTGCAGTCCCCTTTATGTGTATATACTTTTTGTACACATAATCACTCCATTGATACATTCTCAAGTCATCGGTATGAATTTGATAAGAGTAATTTTTACTCAATCTCGATGTGTTGAGATAAACATCCAATTCATTGGTGTTGTTTTTACAAGAATATGTGTGAATGTACTTTGATTATTTTACACTGAATATCCAATCATATTTAGTGTATTTATATTTCTCACACATAATCATGTCGTTGATTTATCCTTAACCTAAAGATATGGCCTTTATGAGATATTTCAACTCAATTTACATTCCATTGAGACTTCTTTGTTGTTATACACCAAATCACTTTTATGTGGTGTATATAATGTACTTTGAAATAGTATATCATGAATCCCTTTATTCTCATGATATTACAATGTATTGATTACCTCAATTATTTGTATTCATGTGTCTCTCTTTGGGTTAGAAACTCTAACTAAAATACCATTTTTAAATTTTTTAAAGACTTATTCTTCTAAATCTTGCTCATTAATGTCCTTGTTTTAAAAAATGGTTTTAAGGATTTATTTATATGGACATTAAAGTTTTAAAATTAAAACATCATTTAAAAGTTTCATAGTGGTATGGGACACTTTGATTCAAAAATCTATTTTTAAATGGCTTCTTGAAAAATAGTGTTACTTTTAAATGATTTCAAGAAAAAAGTGGATATTTCACTCTAATTGTTTTGATATATGTCAATATCCTTAATCGTTATCGATTGAGGTTATTATGATACAATAAAATCTTCCCTATTGTATCGAATGAGTTATGTTTGACTGTGGATTTTCTATTTTTATACCATTCATGGTTTGTGGTTAAAGTATTGACATTTCGTATGCTAGTTTTAATACGAATGTTTATGTTATGTTTAAACCTGTTCATATGAGGAATGCATTGGACTTAGTAAGTGACGGGTGGAGCCCACTAGAGCTCCTCGATGCATCGATAGGTCTCATGAGACAAACTAGAATCTTGGCATGAGGCCTTGACAAAATCATATTTTTAGTAATGGCACGAGTCCTTCGCTATGTGGTTTTGATAGTCTGGCATTATGCATTACATCATTATGAAAGTGGTTATTGATATTGCATGTGATTCTTCGACTAGTAGAATATCCATGTTAATAAGTAAATGGAATTATTTCATTTTATCTTTTCCATGTTATGCTGATGTTCATGTTTAAAAGGATTTTGTTTTAGTTATAAATTTCTTTAAGTGTTTATGTTTATCTATGAAAGCTTGTGCTATATTGTTATTCTTACTGAGCACCTGAGCTCACCCCTTTCAATGTTTTATTTTTCCCAGGATGTGAAGAAGTAAATTATGAATGACATGAAGGGATAGTATGAGGGGATAAGATTGTGGACTATAGATACTATTTTGTTTTAGTTTTCATTTTATGATGTAATGTAAACTTTATGAATGTATCTAGTTATTCGAAGGCTACTAAACTAATCGGTTTTTCGAGACTTGATCATTCTTGTGATTATGCCAATGTTACGTAATAATGCACCGACTCTGGGTAACTGGGGTCGGGGCGTTTCACTCATGGATTTGTGATCTAGGAATAGACCATTGAATTAGGTGTGGATGAGGATCTATATATAGGGAATCGATTTTATTTATCTGATCCAGGGTTACACTATTTTTTACCCCTGTTCCACTGACATATGAGAGGTTCGATGTGAGCATATTGTGGGAGTGTTTATGTATATTTTTTTCACATTGGTCAGCCCATGTATTTTTTTCCTATAGATGAAATATTAATGATTTTTCATGTTAAGTTCCCAGTGGGGAGAGAAGATAAATGGACATTGTGGGTTTAGACATTGAACATAGTTTATGTGTAGATTATATGCTATTAGAAGGGTATTATGAAGCTAACATGTGATCTGGATAAGTGAATGAATCCGTGTAAGAATTACACTTTTTCGATGAGATTTTAGATCCATGGATTCTGTTACACTTCATAGATGGATGACATGGCTCATTCCGGAAGTGTTCTCTAAGGGGTTTATTTATTGTCCAAATTTATTTTTAGGACTACTCTTTCGCATGATTTTTATCACCAATTCATATATTTTTATTGGAGTTCTAGAGAACTCGTACAAATTCATTTTTTGAATCTTATAGTGGTTTACTAAGATATTAATTTCACGATTTTTGTTTTTTTATTCTTCAATAAGATTCACATAGGTTTTGATGATATGAAAGGTTCTTTCTGGCGTAGCGATAAGTGTGATTTGTAATATCTATTTTGGCTAGAGTGGGGTTTTTTTTCTTGGGTTGAATGTCAAAACCCAAGGATTATTATATTTTTTATTGATAATATTATTTTTTTTATTTTAGTTCTCATTTCCTGACTTGGCTATTCATATGATGTTTCCATACAAATATAATATAATTATATGATATGTACTACAATAGGGGTTGTGTATTGAGAAATATTTTCTAACCCCTATATGGGCATGACAGTATTCATGTTGACCATATATCCACTTTTACATTGACTGTTGGTTTTATAGTGTATTCTTTTATACAAATTATTTCCTGATCAAATTGGATCATTCTATTAGACTTTGGGTATTGGGATGAAGCAACTCGATGAATGTTGGATACTAGGATTGCTGTATAAGTCATAGTTAATAGTGGATCCATTTTGGTGTATTTGTTATTTTATTTATTATATAATATTTTTGGATCTATGAGTGATTATTTATTGTGGAATATCATAATTTACATTATATATATTAAATTTAATTCATAATACCCTTCTTCTATTTTTGTTACCATTAATACTATTATATTTTGTGATGTGTTCATGTTTGGTTATTTCCGGGGTTATTTTTCTATGATATATTGGTATAATCTCCACATTATGTCCCTTTGGACCCTTAATATTAAATGAAATCCGATAGAGTATGTGGAGGCATTCACGAGACCTTATTTTATACATTGTTAGCTAAAGTGTTAGCTTGACATTGTTTTGTTCTTGACATGATATAACATTTATGGATAGAGATCCTATTGATGCCAAGTATCAAATCGATTTTAATGATATAGAGAAGAACTAGATCAATGGGATGTAAATTCCCAAAAAAATTAGTTCGAGATGATTTATATACATTGGATTCAATGATCATTCCACCATGTGTTTTTACTGATAATTCAATATTCATTTTTTGAGGCGGTGAATTAAAATTCAATGAAAAAATTCATGATATGAAGTATTTCAGACAAATGGAATAACATAATATATTTGTATTATGTATTTTAAAATAATAATAACATTCACTACATCATTATCAGATTCCAAATAATCTATAGTGATTTAATAGGATCTCCCATGATTCATAGTTCTTAGAGTTTATTGATCTCTATATTCATCATTAACTCGTTGGTTTGGGAATCAATTATCAAAATTTCAAAATTCGTTAGATTTGAAATATTGAAGTGTGATTTTTGTATTAGTCAGGACATTCATTTCCTCCATTAATTTCAATTCCATTTAATTTATTTATAAAAATTTCATGAAATATATTTGTCACTTCCAATCTAGAATCATGTTCTTTATCATCTAACATAAACGCAAGGGCATTCCTTCCAATAAAATCATGTAATGTATAGATGTTTATTTCCCCATGTTATTTATTGTTATAGTTTTTAGAAAACTCTATTTCCCTTTTTCGTTTAACAATAATGTTGGGAATAAAGGACATCCACTTCAAAATTACATGCATATAAAACAAGTTCTTCATTGGTACCGATGATTGTTATTGATAACACCTTCTAAATACAAAGTTTTATAATAAAAAAGAATCATCTGATATTACTTTTATGGTCAATGATAAAATGGTCAATATACCTTGAGATTATCATGTTGTTTACATCATATGTATGAATGGATTCATCATCCCTTTTCATCTCAATGAATTATCTATCAAGTTTTATTTTAGGGGAATATAGAAAATATTTAATTAAGAGTATTTTCTTTAACTGATCCTCTTATGTAGTGTGGTCATCTTCCTTTTTCAATATATTCTTAATTAGATTGCATCATTAGTATGGATCACATTCCAAATGGTAAAAATTTAAAATGAACTTCTCATGACAAAACTATTAAAGGAAATAAAATGTCATCTCTATCATATTGATCCATTGATAGGAATTTAGTAGGTTGGAAGACCAACTAATGGAGGGTGGGAGATTCCGCATGAAATACATTACAACGTGTTTCTCCTTATTTAATGTGTTGACGATATCAATATGTTTCGTGTTATTATCCATAGAATATGATATTTTGTTGATCATTTTTGTGATATTTTTTCCCTCAATCCATATATCATTAGGTTTGTCATTGGGATTATATATATATATTTTCCATTACACCCGTTGTTAACTCGGTTCTTTCATGTTCCATCGTTTACATTAACTAAATGAATGTTGAGGAATGATAATAACGAAATTATAAAATGTTAAAAGGTATCACAATAAACACAAATTAAGTAAATCATAAATACTATATATTCCATACCTGATGGATATATTGGTTGGAATATTTTTTATCCATTATCATTCCCCAATTTGGTTCTATAAACTCACTAGTTATCAAATTCAGATACATTTAAATCCTTTATAATGGTTCATAACTCGAGTATATCCCATTGGAGTATCAAACCATCTATGTAGTCATGCCCATTAGTTATGTACTAAGTCATGATTTAGTTCACACTAAACCAAACTTTTTTAGTGTATTGCATATATGTGAATATATATTAGAGAATATATCTGCTTTTTTTGTATCTATCTGGGGATATAATATTGTTATAAAACCATAAAAATCTACTTTAACAAAAATTTGGGATGGTATCCTATCATTAAATTTGACCTATGGTTTTTAATTTTTTTTTATTTTCCTAATCCATTGAATAACCAAAATTTTCCCGAAAATTGTTTAATACTATTGTGATAATAATAGAGATGAGAAAAGATATAAATCAATTTATATTACTATAACTCTAGGATTAAAATATTATACCTCATGATTAAACTCGCAACCCGACAACCAAAATGTGTTTTTTCTTTGCAGATTAGCTACATAAATACATATTTTACAATACTTGTGAACATTCCTCCATAAATACTACACCTGAGACTACGATATATACATATACTTAGTTATACTCATAATTATAACTTATGAAACTGAAATCATAAGAATTGTGAGGGTTCAATTTCATTATAAGGGAAAACATCTCAAATATTCACAAAGGGTTATTACATAATCATATAAGAAAACATGAAAAGTGGGGAAATATCTAACTAAAATACATAGAATAAAAATATTTATCAGAATAGGATGATATAATAACACATAACCTATTTAAAATAAACACGAACCATGGTATAAAAATGTTGAGTAATGAGATAATAATAATAATCCATGAGGTGTAAATTATGATTATAACATATAAATATATTATGGAAACCCAAATTTTTTTCAACATTTAATATCATGTTATATTAAATTATGATAAAAATAACAAAATACCATAATATAGAGAGGCATAGTTAGTTTTTCTAATTCGATTCATATCATCATAACATGAAATAGGTATATTACAACTATAATTTAAAATGTCAAAACGTGCCCTTAAATTCCATTGATCATATAAAACATCACGTGATAACCTATGGATATACATAAGAAAGGGGTGAGATATAATGTATTGTAACAGAGTAATGAAATCATACTATAATTTAATGTTTTACATGTGAGTTAAGAGGCGTTACATGATGACATTGACGGGTGAGCATCATAATAATAAACATCGATGTATGATATAAGAGGATACCATCAAGGAATAATAGGAATGTGGGTATGACATTAAACATGACATCATAAGAATAATTTAATGCTAAATTCTAGGAAACCATAACATCATGTGCTTAATATAACTTCCTATGAACCATACATGGTAACTTAAGAAATTAAAATATTTCCCAATGCATTATAGGACTATATAATTTCAGGCCCTCCCATCATATTCAAATCATGAACATAAAATTTAGTTCCACATAGATCAAAGGTTATAAGAATATTTTTCATTTATTTTAAACCATTGGTTAATGAGTGAGGGTAACATAAATTTAATTAACTAATAAATTATTGATAGTTACATCAATTTGAATAACATTGCGTGGAAATGGAGTAGGGTGTTCATAGTACATGAGTTTGGAATAAAAAATCATGAGATAATTCCAATTACATATGTAGTGTACATAAAGGATAATGGATGTTATTAATTAATGTGGATTGTTATATCTCTATAGGGCCATGATATTTTAATAGAATATTTTTTTTGATAGTTTATACAACAAGAAACACCAATCTTAAACAAACCATGAAATTTTATTATTATTTAAATATTATAGTTATAACAAAACCATTAAATTGGTAGGTATGAATTAAATTAATAAGATTAGGAAATATATATAATGGCCCTACTATATAAAATAAGTTTTTTAGATTTCTAGGAAATAATAAATAAATATCTAGTAAAGTCAACTTATTAATATAAAATATAGTTTCTTTAAAAATTATTTTTTTGCCTAAGAAAATATTATAATCATCTTACTGATATTATATAAAATACAATTGATAATATAAATTTCATTTTTGAGTTTATCCTGTCAATATTTTTTATTTTGAAATATTGGGATTTTAAAAAATGGCGGATTTTAATGTAAATTATGAAAATATTGATTTTGTACATTTTTTTAAAAGAATGATTTATTATCAATTAAATGAACCATATTTATTTTTATATAATATAAAAATGAAATATTTAATCTTTTTTATAAATAATACAATTATATATATAGGGATATGTATTATACTTGAGTTTGTTATAAGTTCATTTTTTGGATTTAATTTTTTTTAAACTATTCTTCATTGTATTTTTCACAATTATTTTACAATTAATTTATGTCAATTGTTGGAATTTAATTTAGTTATATATTATTTATTTAAGGATTCATTATTTCATATTTATCCTCTGATTTTTTTTTGAGATTTTTTAGGAGCATCATTTTCTTGAATATTAAAAATTACAGTTTTTTGTGAAATACAATATCATTTATGATTTGAGAAACATAAACATGATATAAATATATTTAAAACATATATAAATACGTATATATTAAAATATAATACTAATATAATGTAAAAATAATTCAAAACATATAAATTATAATTTTTTAATGATAAATATAAAAATCATTTTAAGTGCCGATGAAGTTTTAGCACAACACTAGATGATTAAAATTTGGTGTCCTAAAGATAATATCGGAGAAATTAGTAGTAATATTAATTCATTGTTATTAAATATTATTTATTATTTATTATTTTCATCGATATATATGAATTTTTTAATAATATAACAAATGAATTAAAAAATTCTTTTTCAATTCTAATATAATGCCGGAAAGGTGAAAATCACACATTAAATATGATTCCATGGAATAACTGCAAGTAAATATGAATATTTAATTAATATAAATTTTTATATTAAAATTAATATTTTTATTTTTAAGATGGAAATTTATCACAAATTTTAGTGATTATATAATTAAAATAAATTTTTACGTAACACCAACACAATATATCTTCAATTAATAAAAAATATATTATTTTAAAAATAAAAAATATAATTTGAATGGTTAATAATGTTCCAATAATTTTATATATGAATATAAAATATTATTAATTTCTTAATTAATTATATTCAAATATAATATTTTCCTTGGTGACATCAATGTAAAATTAATTAAATTTTTCAAAAAGAATCATTAATGAAATTTTGTAATAAATATTATTTAATTAAAGGAACTAAAATTAACAATAATATTATATTTTTCTATGTGAATGAAATATGTATTAAAATATAAAAATCGTCCATTTTTAACCACATTTCAATTTGTGGTGGTATTTTAATCCTTTAATGTCAAAAACATCATTAACCCAGGTAAGGTTACAATTGGATAACCAAATGAATAATTAAAAAGATAATGTTTGAAATGACACAAAAACCTATATAAAATTAATTTTATTACTTTATTTCTACACTATATTAATTTTATTCAAAATTGAAATAATTTTAAGGAGTTTTTCTTGATAATGAAATTGGTATATTTTAATCATTTATGAAATTCCAAGTCAGTCCTCTCCCTCCCAAAAAAAGGACACCTCTGTTTAATATTAATAACACAACATAGATCCTTATAGAGCGAAAAAACTGAACTGAATATGCCTTTAAACATACGTATACATGTTTTAGATATTGTTTTTTCAAATATACCAATACTAGGGCCTTTAGGTAGAGATTTAAAGGAGGCCCACTGAAGAAAATTTAATCATTCAACCTAAACAATTGAAATTTATTTCATTTACTACCTCCTATAATTTTATGATTTCCATAATAAAATAATTAATTAAGTATCATAAATATACTTCCATGTTTTTATGATTGTTAAACACCCATTATTCACCCTAGTATTAATCTAATGAGAAGTTAATGTATTGCTTCTGCGTACATACTGCATTTCGTCACTATATAGAAATAAAATTCATATTCAATCCCCATATTTAATGGATTGTTATAAAGAAGGTTTTAAAGTTTATATATGATAATAATGACATAAGTAAACTTTATAGTTATAATACTTCAAATACCTTATTCACTTCCAATCTATTGGAAAAAGAAAATGTCAGTCTTGTATATGTGTGGACTACCATATCCATAATGAAATGTGAATCATTTTTCGTTTATTCCTTACATGGATCGTTATAAGGATAAATTTAATTAATATTTTCATGTTATGTGAAAAAATAATTATTCTATATAGTTTAACTATTATTTATCTTTTTTCATTATATCAATCAAAAATTGAAAATTGTGTTTACGAAAATATAAGGCATATCATGTCCATGAACGTTGTAGTTAATTTTTCTATATCTGGATTTTATAGATGACTATAAATGGATATATATATATAATGAATATTTAAGACATTTATATAATAATTATCAATCTATAAATTATTCAACCATGATAAATGTATACGAAATTGAACAATAAAACTCAAATTCCCATGATAAACAAAATAGTTAACACCCTAAAACAATGATTTTAATAGGTAAGCATTAATAAATTTGTATTAAAATGTAGCAAGAAGGTAATATATTATATTTTAATTTTTTAAATGATTATTTTGTATATTTATAATATATATAAATTTATTATAACTGAGGTTATAGTTTATTTTATGTATGTGTAAATCAAGGTAAGGGAATTCTACTCTCACATTTATTTCCAAAAAATTATGAAATATTATCGACATATTTATTTTGTGTTGTGTTTGTACTACCCATTCTATATTTTATATCATCAATCTTATTATTTTCATGATATTAAAATTTTCATTAATTATTTTTTCCATGGGTCTTATAATCAAAATTATACCAATGTTGTAAGGGTTTTCTATTACAATCTCATTATTTATCATTATTGTTTTTTATTAAATTTCTATGGATTAAATATTATGATATAAATATCAAGAAACTCCATAATTTTATTCTAAAATTGTTATTTTTAGATGTTAAAAATTTCTATTTCATTTTACAGACTTTATGTACTCATGATACCAAAATAATGTTTTTAAGGATACCCGAATTTATTTCTCTCTTTAGTTGAAAATATTTTTTATTTCTTAGCCATGTTTTCTAAATATGTTTTTAGAATGTATTTAATATTATACTATAGTTTTTATGTTGTTTTTAGAAATGATTTAATATTTACTTTTTTTAAAAAATTAGTCTTATTGACATTTTATGAAAGATGTACTTTTGGTATTTTTTTATAAAAGTGTGAAAGGAATGGTTTATTTGTACTTATTAAAATTAAAAGGAATCTACCATCATCATTGACAATTAATGTTTGGAATATTAATTGAAAATTATATAGGGTTAATTTAAAATAATTTACAATTAATAATATTTGGGAAATATTTTTTGCTGTAAATATTCTCTTTCCAAGTCATAATGTAATTTTCTTCAAGCTGTGTTCCATGTGATCTTTTAAAGGAATTTTCATTTATGATAACATCATTCAATGTTACTTAGATCTAATGTGGAAATGATCCAGGCTATCATCCTAATTAATTATATATATGGATTATGATTATGAAGATGAAATGTTTATTAAACACATTCGTTTTATATTATATATGCTATTATGCAATTAATTAATGATAATGGAAATAATTTTTTTCCACATGTTATGATATATGATGATTTATTTACGATCGTTTTGAACACATACGAATAGATTATTATTATGTTATGTGTGGGACTCAAATTATATATCCCCTAAATTAATTTGGTATATATGGATGTACCATAAGTTTAATAGGTCATGAACGGAGAATGAACTAAATTCAGTAAGGGACATTATCCACAATGGTAGCCTTGGGATAGAACATTGACTATAAAATGGGGTGTAAACTCAATCTTCCCTGGTATTCATGAGATGAAACCTTAACTATGGAATGCGGATTGAACCCAATCCATTCTGAAAGTCATAATAATAATCCATGAAGACTATAATAGAATGGGGAGAGAACTCAATCCATTATAATAGTCCTGACAGTGATCCATGACTACTAAGGAAATGATGTTCTATGATTATTTTTATACCAAAAATGTATTCTTTATTCCAATTTTATTTAGTCATGGATCATGTTAATTGATTTATTTATAATCCATGTTTTATAAAAAAATACATTATTCAATGACTCATGATTTCAATATTTTAATAAAATGGTATGGTTTTCAAATGTTATGATCATATTCTCATACCCATATACTCATGTTATGTTTATGTGTTCATTAATATCCCCATTAGTTTCCCTTACTTAGAATAAAAGGATATAAATTATTGTGTTTCTACTACCTAGATTAAAAGAAAAGACTTTATGTTTGATGTGCCTAAGGATCTTGCTAGATGTGATGAATTTTTGGGAGATGATATTTTTTTTAACGAGTTGTTTATGTATCAATGATGTTATATCTGACTTTTTCCATATTACATAAAACTCTTATAAAAAATTTCCTTGAGAATGTTTATTATCAAATGTTTCCATTTATTGATTAATTAATTGATTGATGAATTTGGATCTCGTTTAATATTATGAATTTAAAATATATAAATATTATGTTTTTAGCATTGGATCTGGGAGAAAGTGTTATATACAAACATAATCAGTAAAAACGTTTGGTTTAGAATACATTTGGGATTAATTTTTTTATTAGAGTTTATGTATACTATCCTGGTATCATATGTTTACATTAGATCATATGTTCAAAGGAATTGATACACATATATTTGGTTTTAAGGGATGGTATTTTGAGGTTCTTTGAAACTTTTACTGGATTTTATGATTAATAATATATTGAGGTTTTAATAAACATTTTGGTTAGTATATGATTTTATGTAAACATAATTTTAATCTATTGGATATTGTGATTTAGATAACATTAATTGTTTAAAAATGATTCATTTACTATGTGTCATTTTTAGAGATATTCATAGTCAATACGGGTATTACCTTTCTCATTAGTATCTAAATGTGGTTAATAAAATTTTGGTGAAGTTTACTATATTATAATATTTTATTGTTATTTATCTGGGTACTTAATAATATTTTTTATGATATTTCATTTGGTTGAAGAATATTTTACCGATAGAATTAACATGATATTTTACAAGCAATATTATTTTTGAAGAATATAGTTAAATTTTTGGTAATTTAATATAAAAGGATTTAGATAACCTTTTTTAATAAAGGATTCATAAATTATTATATTATTAAGGATATTGGGTTATTTATTAAATTATCTTGGTAGAACATATTTTATTATTGGGAATATTTGGTAGTTTAATTTTTTATTTCATAATATGAGGGTTTATACATAAAGGATATTATCTTAACTTATTCTAAACACTTTTTTTTGTTAATATTTAATTATAATATTAGTATATTGATATCATTATTTTGGATAATTAATTTGATTTTCATTCATTTGGAATGAAAAATTAATATATAATAATAGTCATTTGGATAAAAGGATAAGAAATTTCATCCTCGCAATTTTTTAAAAAATTGGGTTTTGAAATTTCATTGAAAGTCCCACATCGGAAAAGGAGTCAGTAAAACTATTACTTTAAAAGAATGAAATGGAAGTACAAAGGTCACCTGAGTTAAACCACACTAGGATTCCATGTAGGAAAACATGGACATGGATGAGAAAACAAAGGGTCAAGTTCTGATGGAGTGTGATAGAAAACCTGATTAGGAGAATGTTAACCATAAGAAAATCCCAAATTTATGATGTGTGTAAACGGTCCTTGATTACCTAGTAGGAAACGTAAACCAACAACGTTTTTGTTTTACAATCCTTTTCTAAATTTTGAGGAATTCATTTACTACATAGAACAGAAACATAATAAAATATACCTACCTTCATGTAGAGTTTCATCCATACATAAGTTTCTACCAAAGATAATCTTTTCCCCAAATGATGAGCATTCAAAACTACTTGGTCTCATCAAAACACCAAAAACAACTCCTAGAGAATCACATAATCCACAAAAGATTAACTATATATTTCTTATATCTTAAAAAATTATCCCAAAAATAGAAAGGGTAAGGTAAAACAACTATTCAATAAGAAATAATCCCATAGAAATGGAAACTAATTTTAAATCATAAAAGTTCAATGGTACTACCCAATGTTCATCATAGACCATTCCATAAATAATGGTCCTTAAAATTCCTCCAAATAAACCAAACTAATATTGAACCCCAAATACAAGAAGGATTTGATAACATAGTCTACCAAAATAAACTTCATTGTTCATCTCCAAACAACATCAACCACTCCTAACATCTTATAAAAAAGTAGCGAACCTAAACATATTTTACTCAATATATGTTAATCATTCCCATAAGTAACCTAAATTACAATAATTCCACCTTAAATTCATCGATTCTTCAAAATATAAGTCAACCTTACTCCTCAATGAAAATACCGTATTAATCTATTTACCTCGATCATATAGCATCCCCAAAATAGTGAACGTCTTCCAAAATAATAATCATCTTTTAATCCCCTAATCATCTTTGTCAAATTAATACAGAAATTACCGCATTTCCAATTACATTGGTATTTGGGACATGTTCTTCCATTTCCCACCATTAACTAAGAAGAGAAATTATAATTAGGGGCTTAAATACTTAGACAATAATCATGAAAAGCAACTTAAAGCATATAAGGATAACTTGTAGAAGAATAGAATACCCTAACTTGTGATCCCATAGGTTCCCATCTAGGTTAAACATGATCATATATTATTATTTGAATCTTTATTTTATTTTATCTTTGTTCCTTTAACAATGGTTCGCACTAAGCTTATGAATTTACCAAAGCATATCCCCCGAGAGTGTCGTAACCAATAGTTCAACAAGGCCCATTGTCGTGTACCATTTCCCGTTTGAGTCTATCTCAAAGCGGTGTTTTCGGGTTTTACCCCTATGTACATCTGTGCCATAGCAACCTCTACCTACTCATATCCAGACAGGGATGTATTTTCGTGGCAACCCATTACTCAATACTCACCCAAATACCAGGAATATTTCATATATATAGACTTTTCGATAGGCTTCTTCCTAAAGTTTTCATATCTTGATTTCCACAATGAACTAAACCATCCTTTGATTCTAACTATAGCATCCCGCCTTTTTGTCACATAAACTTTGATTACATTATACAAAACTGAGGATCATTAAGGTTTAGTGTCTTCGAAACCAGGAACTTAATACATGAAACAAAAAAAATTCTTCTTAAACACATGAAAGGATTCTCCTAATGTTAATCCTAGGTTCATTATTACATCTCACAACCTGGGAACATACATCAAAAGAAAGGGTGAGATGAAGGCCCAGTAAGGGAAACAAGGGAAACATTTAACATGTGAACTTGAGATACATCAATAAAGTCATGAAAAATAACATTAAGGAATGAGAAAGAAATCGTGAGGCATATCATAATAAAAATAACAGTTTTCATAACTTAAATATGTGTCTACAACATTTAATATTGAAAATCATTTCATTTCACCAAGGTCCATCCCCAAGGTGTCATTAAAAATTACCAAGGTTATTCACCAAGGTATCAGTCTAAAAGGTCATCTCTAGAGATTATGTCTTTACACAATGCATTGGAGCGCTATCAGGGAACACCCTTAAATTTGTATTTATTATAATGTGAGCCACATATATCATCATCAATAATTTAATAAAAAACCCATATAGAATAAAATAAATGGGTTTCATTTCATAATCATAACGTTTTAAAACTTCTTTAAAGACATGATCTTTATGTCACTTTAAACCCACAGAAAGGGAAAGTGGGTCTCATGTCTTTAAATCCCAGAATTTAAAATAGAAAAACATGGTATATATGTAAATACCAATATAAAAGATAGAGATTTTATTATTCACTTAATAAAATAAAATAACATTAGATAAATAGAGATGCATTTTGAGACGGAAATTCTGCAGCATAACAACTATGTTTCGGGGTTTTAGAAAACATCGAAAAGAAAGGGGACATTGGTTAAACATTCATAACTGATCCATAAAACATTAGGGGGAAAGAATATAAATAAATTGAGAACATGGTAATGAAATTTTAAAGATATACCATATGAAATGAATAACATGAAAGGAAGACAAAAAATAATATTTCTCTTATGAAAATTCGGTAGCCTAACGACGTCACTTAAACATCAAGAAAATGAATTGATGAGATAAAATGGGGTCTCTCATCATGTGAACATAAATGTTTAGTATGATAGATATAGAGATCATACCCCAACATAATAAAAAGGAACTTTAAAGGCTTTACATGAAAGTAGAACTTTGAAAAATGAGAAAGGTGAAAGAATCCCTTAAAAATTCGGCAGCATAACGGCGTCACTTAAACTTCAAAAAAAATGAATTGATGAGATCAAATAGGGTCTCTCATTATGTGAAAATAAAAGTTCAGTATGATAGATAAATATATCATACCCCAACATAATAAAAAGTAACTTGAAAGACTTGACATGAAAGTAGAACATTGAAAAATGAGAAAGGTGAAAGATTCCCTTAAAAATTCAGCAGCCTAACGGCGTCACTTAAACTTGAACAAAAATGAATTGATGAGATCAAATAGGGTCTCTCATCATGTGAAAATAAAATTTCAGTATGATAGATAAAGAGATCATACCCCAACATAATAAAAAGGAACTTGAATGACTTGACATGAAAGCAGAACTTTGAAAAATGAGAAAGGTGAAAGAATCCCTTAAAAATTCTGCAGCCTAACGGCGTCAGTTAAACATTCATAAAACGAAATGATGAGAGTAAGAGGGGGTATATAATCATATGAAAATAAAAATGACAGTATAATGAATATAAAAGAACATCCTCCAACAAAATAACATGGAGCATAAAAGAAATGACATAAAAGAGATCACTTGAAAAGAAAGAGAGGGGTCAGATCCCTTACCTTAAAAAGTAACTCTTAAAACTCAAAGATTGGGACTTTGAGGGCATGGGGGAACTTTGGGTGTACTCCTTGGGAGGTAATTAGACAATAAATTTGTTTCGGGAGAGTGGGGAGTCGAAATGGATGTGAGGATGGCTTGGTATTTATAGGGAAAGTGAGGGGACAAGGCATTAATGGCCAAGGGACACCTCACAAGTGGTTTTCTCAAAACCAAGGGCTCTCCCATTGTATTTCCCAAGGAGTTTGGCCACATGGGTCCCCCCATACATTAATTCATCACCTTTGGTCGTAAAACCCATAAAATATCTCATGAAATTCTCATGACACAGTTATGATGTCATTAAACATACCGAAACCCTAAAACTGTATTTTTACTATTCATTGAAAATTCAACTTTCTCAGAAAAATACCAAAATTTTAACTTAACAAAATATCAATTCTATGATTACAAAAATGAACTCCATTTTATAAAAATAATTTTCTAAATATTTTTAATTTATTTTTTAAATAAATACACTATTCATAGAAAATTCATTTTTTCAGAAAAATTCCCAAAAATTACCTTAACATAATATCGATACTCTGAGTTCAAAAATGAAAACTATTTTATAAACATAATTTTCTAAAAAAAATTTATTTAATTTTTAATTTAATAAACAGTATACACCTGAAAAAACTAATACTTGAGTAATAATTTATGAAACTGTTATTTAACCATTTTATTGAATCACATTACTTAATCAAGGTGCCTAGATTATAATAATACTTTAATTAAGTGAGATTACTAATCCATTTGGTCACATTACTAATCCTAAGAATAAAGTCACTATTCATAATTTACTATTCATCAAAAATTAATTTGATCGTATTAGACTCTAAAGTTCGTACTGAATATAATTGTAGAAGACCATTTTTTGAAAATCATTACACATTTTTAATTATTTAAGGTTTACATAAACATTTTTTAAAATATCCTTTCTCTAAAATTCACCAAAAATATACATATTATATTTATCCAGACATTTGAAAAGTCATAAACATCATCATAAGAAGAAATCCCAATTTTTATTTAAAACAAAGGATTACACAAGGCACTCACAGTTTCCTTACATAGCACCTTATCACACCAGCATAGGACCTAAGTGTAAGGTGTGCTAAGGTGAGAGAATCCGAGGGAGGCTCATCCAAAATCGCACGAGTAGTAATTTCTATCAGTTTGAACTTCTCGCAAAGGCGAATCCCTTCTAGCTTCACACGATGAAGTTCGGCTTGGGTTTGGTCCAGAGAAAATCCTAATGGTGCTACCTCCTTCCCAAGTTCTGTTAGATGGGCTTCGATCGGTCCAAGACTACTGGTTGAGGCCATAGAATCTTATTTCTATAATAATTAACCAATATTACTTGTATTTAGATACAATAATCAAAACGTTTAGTTTATGGCGGTCATATTGACCAATGGTCATATAATAGTCAAAACCCAATGGTCTCATTTTAATTATACTCATGTTATCAAATGAAACATTTTTGTTGAGTATAAAAATAAAATAAAATAACACATAAAATTAGGAAACAAGATTTATTCAAAATTTCAGGTTGTTACAAGGAGTACATACCATGTGCTTTATTGAAAACACCTTTTTCCCGGTTTCCACAGGTAGCTGTGTGCTGGCCGTGTAACGGCTGAGAGACATGGTCGTGTGGGGTGACATGGAAGACCGCTAATATCGAGGGCCAGTTAAGGTAAGTGCATGGTGTGTAAATTAAATGAAAATGATTTGTACGTTTCTTTTTATTTCTAAATATGACTGGGTGTGTGTCTTATCAACAGAAACACCTTCTTCTTACTTTGGCTCATCTAGGAGTGACAGAAAACTCTTAACATTCACCGAGCCACTAATCGGGCATCTGTTCTTTTGAATAAACCACCGTCAACTGTGTGGGAATATCCAAATTTATTTCTTCCTTATTCTAGTGTATCTACTCTTTATTTCTATTCTTTCGTGGGATTTTTGTTTTTTTGTGTTTATGATTTTTTTATATCTACAACGTTCTAGGTCGAATCAATGGGTGAGATAAAAATATTTTGATCATACAATGTCGAGGTGGGTTGTTTGTGCCTTTACGTAGTTGTATTTGGATTATACATGAGAAAAATTCCCAATACCCTTATTTAGGTTGTGGCATATTTAGGAAATTTAACCCTATTTTTTCATGATAGGATTTTTTTTCTTGGAATAGGGATTTTGATTATGAATAAGGTTTATTACCTTGCTTATGGATTTGTTTTCCCATGATTTATTAATATTGACCATTAGGTATAGAATTGCATGTTAGGCAATATTGTTTTCATGCCTAGTGCTGTTAAGATAGAGTTTTTATTATATTAAATGATTGTGATATACATTTTAGTGGATTAGCTAGCTAGTATTTGATATTTAATTTGGCTGATGGATATCGTTTGTGCACGATTATGTTACACAGGGTTGTGGGAACCTGGTGTAGTGAGACCATAGGGTGAATTGACGTTGAGGGCTTCCCTAAAGCATCTGTTAAAATTTTCATGTTGCGAGACCATAGGGGGGATTGATGATGAGTGCTTTTTCAAAGTGTCTATAGTATTCAATTACAATACCAAAGGGGGAATTGATGTTGACTGATTCCCCATAGAGTCTTCTATTTATCGTTAAAATACAACAGGAGGAATTGATGGTGAGTGATTCCCCAGGGAGTCTTTGTTTGCATGAGTCCATTGGGGTTGGACTATGTGAGCTATCCCAGGGGATCCGTATATATTTATTGTAAAATTATAAGTTGACCGAGAGGGGTTAGGCTGTGAGATCTATCCCATAGGGTTTCTCATGAATGTTTTGTTGAACAATTTGTATAGGTAAATTACTGTAGTTGAAACTGTAGTATTGTATACTTTTGAGTACTTACTGGTTTATTACATAATTTCTCATATTACCTATTATATATATATTCAATTACACTATGGAATAGATCATTGGGTGGTTGCCTGCTGGGATTTGTCTCACACCCTATTTGGGTCATGATTTTGGGCACAATATGATTATATTTCTACAGGTATAGATAAGGGAAAACACCCTTATACATTAGGTACATGATTATTGTGGAGCTTCAGAGTGTGGTACTAAGCTGAGGCTTGATATGCTTTTCGAGTTTATTTACTTTTTAGTAATTTGGTTTTTGTTTCTTATTCCAGCATTGTGACTTGTTGGGTTCCATTCGTAAACATAAGTTACTGGAATCATGTATATATATGCTCTAATTGGTTATTTACTTTCAGTCTTCAATTGTTACATATTGTTAGGTATTACTGCTTCCTCTATTGTATATTATTTCTATATTACTATGGTACTCTTCTAATTAGGGCATATTTCCCCACTATCACACCCAAGGCCCTCACTGTTATTCGGAAGCCTCTGGCATTTGTGGAAATGCTCTTGAGGCCATATAACCAACCGGGTATGGGGCACCTTTGGGAAGCACCCAGAACCATGACGTTACAATAATGATGAGGGACAATATATATATATATATATATATATGTTTTGGATCTAGTACCAAATTGGTATCCTTAAAATGATGAGATCATTTATTATTTATCCCATTTAATCATCTTTATAAGAATGGGAAGAGATCTCATAAGGGACCCACATACTCTGGGATATGATTTATAATCCATTTTGACAAAGAAGACCCATTAAATATATAGTTAATGTGTGTTACCCAGGATAAACATAGATATAAAAAGTTTTATGACACAGTGCTCCACTAGTCAGTATGTGATGGGTGAGAAACAATGACCAACTAGTCTTCTTCAATCACAACCCAACCCTGAGTGGAAGTTGGATTATATTCTTCTATATATCATAATAAATTTTCGATGGATAACCTGAGGATGTGATTTCATTTAGTTTATTATGTATTTGTTCGATAATGTTATATATTTTCTAAAAATCCAATAATGATTTAAAATGGGTGATCTAGGAAAAGACTATTTGTGAGATATTCAACATTTTAATAGAGTGCCTAGGGGAATTGTCTTGAATAAGGTTGTGTAAATTACATCATGATTCTATCAAGGATTTTATGAGGATCTCGACAATATTTCATTATATAACTACTCATCATCCCCAAGATGACTATAATTATATGCACACTATTAATATATTGGATTATATGTTGTTGGTGTGCGTCCATGTTTTTTGAGGTTATTTGGAGAACCACTAATAAGTAGTTGGTTTATCATACAATTACAATTTCAAAGAATTAATAAAGATGTATCTAGTTGATGATTTATTTAAGAGTTTATGTAAATCACCCCTATGTTAGTCAGAGGCTATCGAGTTAGCTGTTATTTGATAGAGTTTCACGCGAGGTAGAAGAAAATGTAATTATTCTATAAGTTGTAAATTACCTAAAATTTCATAAAAATATTATATTTCTACTAGGGATGTTATGATCTAGATTTTGATGTTAGTGGCTAGTTATTTATATGGTTTTCCCCTGTATTGGTATATCATCAAATTCAGAGATTGTGGGATTTATCTTCCACGTTTGTGTCTATATTCATGATTATTGAGAGAATTTGTATAATAACATTTGAGTATATTCTTCCAGAAAATTTCAGTATTATGAATGATATACCGCATGTCTCATAGAGTTGGTAGCACCGTATTATCCCTTATCATATAAAAAATACTAATGATTTCAATCTTGATGAGGATGCATCATTTGAAAATGGACAGGTTAATATTATCGATTGGAGAGAAAATATAATTTATTGGATGATAGTTCCATTAGTGCGAGTTTAGTGGTCTCTTGATTGTATCAAAGAAGATATTTTCGAGTGGGGATTTATAAGTGGATGTAGTGTCATGATTTTTTCACTAATGATGATTTTTGATGTTCTAAAACACATATTTTGGAAAATTAGCAATATCAGGGACTATTATATAAACTTAGGCAAATAAGATATAGAATTTTTTTTGAATTTATTGTAAAACCCCCAAAAAAATATGTTTATGATTATGAATAAAATTTTTATTCTCAAATAAAATATCTAATAGTTGTGGGTTGTTATTTCTGGTTGGTTTCTACTAGTTAGTGTTTTCATCAAACTATGACCCAATCATGTGTTTTGGGACCTCTTTGAGGTGTTAAGAGTTTTGGATTATGTTATGAATCAAACCATGGGATTTAACTTAGTCAATGATATGTTTATTGTTATTTTTATGTATTTTGTTCTCTTAGGGTAGTTATGTATGTTTTTTAAATTGTTTTGAGTACTTTGGAATGATTTTTGGTTTTTTTGAGTTTTTACATTATTTTTAAAATATTCATAAATCTAAATAATTATGCATGATATAAAAATATATAAATATAATTAGGTATGTATTATTTATGGGGGAATAGATGTATACATATGTTTTTTGGCCATGTGTATGATTTTTTGTGATGTAAACTAGGAAATTGGTAAAGGAAAAATCTTACATATGGGGGAAATATCATACTTATGACTGAGATATGTTACCTGTGAGTTAAATATATTAGTAATCAAAATAAGTCATGTAAAATATCTTATGTATGGAAATTATATATTATGAATATAATATATATATTATTTAGAGTTTTCATAGGGTAATCAACATATGTATTGAATATATATCATACATATTAACAATATATATTAAATATAGTTCTCTCCTTAAGGAAATATCGTATGTATTGAATGTATATCATATGAATTAATGATATACATTATTTATGGAGTATTTTGAAGAAAAATATATTATGTATTTAAAATATAAATCTTAAATATTGATTATAAATCTTACATGCATGAGGAAGATGAAACACATTTGGGGAGTTCACTTTGTGATTAAAGATGGAAATGGGGTTTTCATTTCTTCATTTCCGTGTCACAATTCTTAGGTTTCATGCAGATCTTTAGTGGGACTATTCATTTAGCAGTCTGAAGTAGCGATTCTCTTTTCTAGGTGGAAGGGGTTAGTGCATACTTAGGTAGTCTATATGATAATTTAGGTGCTAGAATCACTCTAGTAGTCGACCCAAATGAGTCCCAATCTGGCCATCTCATGATAGCGGATGGAACCGATGGTGAAATAGGTATATTTATTGTCGATATGGTGGGGGTGACTGAGGTGAACATAGGTTTTGGCACCCGATGTGATTTTATGGGAATGGAAGAAGAGATTCATAAGACTTCAACAATGAGATAATGTTTGATAGATCATGGACCCCATCAGAATTAATATATGGAGGAAGATGATTGTCTTGTTTTTAAGGTCAGCCTCGATCTTCGATTTTGCACCAGGGAAATCACGATGGGGGTGGGTTTTTCAAATCTATATACTGAGATAAACATTGATCATTCGGAATATGAATGTGATACATGGAGAATACATTTTGTTGAAATAAAGGAAGTACTTTCAGATCAAATTGTCAAGTAGGGTGATACTACTCAAGTTATATCTAATAAAGAGGTGACAGATTATGAATTTATGATTTCCATATTCTTGATTATTTCTAAGATCATACATCGTGTGGGGGTGTAATACCGTTTAAAGATGATGTCATGGTTCATATGTTAACCTATGTATGAAAATATTCATATCTGAGATTAGTAACCATAGGTAGGGGATTTTCCACATCATTTTAAAATTAGAGGAAATGATGGACAAGATGTGGGGGTCAAATAAATTGATTTAAATCCATGTATGATCTTCTTTCATGAATTGGATTTTCATTTTGACATGTTTTATTTAAAAAATACTAATGATAAATTTTTGGAATAAGATAGTTGGTATTAACTAGGATCTTTGGCATCCTATGATTATTTTTGATATTGCCTCTGTTGTTGGTGTTCCAATTAAAATGGACAGAGCCACTGAGGTAGCCATGTTTAGACATTTTTCTATAATCATGGTGAAAGTCGACTTAAGAATGAGATTAATTTTTAATATATTATCATTATTATTGGATGATGAAATTCCTATTATGGTTGAGTCTGAAATATTTCCTCATTTGGGTTCATAAATTCAACCAATTTTCAATGTCAAATACATGTGCCGAAACAATTTGATTTTTTATTATTTCCCTATAAAAGGAAATCATGAGATGATTTTTCAAAAGAAAATGAAGGTGAATAATAATTTAGATTCTGTTTGTGGTAGATGAGAATCTGACATGAATCCTATGTCTGTGGTTGAGGATCATCCTTTGAAGTGACATAAAACTCTGTCATTTATGAGGCATAGTCTTGATCGACATCATGGTAGGTTGGTAAATCAAACAGGTACTAGTCCTACCTTGGATGAAAATTTGTAGGTTGATGTACTTGCTGCAGAACTAGGGGATGATGGTCAAAAACAAGACATGGAAATTTCTAATGCTAATTTTGATGTTTCATAGGATACCTCTGCATAGTCTCAATTGAGGCCAGGGTGCATGTATCTGGTGGTGCATACTCTTTCAACACTGCAACATGTTGCCCTTATTCAAGCTCGTGATGATGGGGTGGATCCCAGAACCCCCGGAAGGCAATAAGGTGTGGTGGTAATGCCACTTTTAAGTAGTAAATAAATTAAGGGAAGACATAGATTGTTGACATAGAAGGACTCACTCCTGCTCCATCCAAGAGAAGGCCATAAAGGACTATTCTAATATACCACTGAATGTGTCCACTAAGTGTTCTTATAAGGTGTCACAGAGGGCTGAAATCCTACTAATCCTTATCCATAATAAATATCAATATAAGTGGGAAACTAAAGACTACAATGAATGAGGAATTGACATGTATTATTATGATCATTGACTTCATTGTGTGATGGATAAGGGAATGTTCTGTTTGATTGACCTCTCCCATCTCTTTCATGTACATTCTCTTTTTTCTAATAAATAGTCAAAATCATTTCATCTGGCTATACATCTCTAGTCTATATATCAAACATGTATCGAGGATATTTTTCATGGATATTTGGTAATATATAAATGTGATATGTATGATTTAAGCATTCCAGTGTTTTTTATATTTTTCCAAAATGATTCATTCTTCCTAAATTTTAAAAAATAATAATAAAATGATAAATTTTATACTAAAATAGAATTAGGGAATTTATGATTGGAATATTTACGGAACATCATAAGCCATTATTTCATCCCTCTCTTTATTCCAAAGATATATATATATTTATTCTTAAGGGATACATGTATTGTTAAGCATGGAGATATCATTAGGTTAATATTATACTCAAACATTATAAATTCATAGTCTCTCATTCTATTTTGATGTCTTACATGGGATATGAATAATTTTTTCCCTATTCTATTTTTTTAAAGATTCATTAATTTCTAAAATTTGGGTTTAGATTATCTATTGATATTTGATGAATAGTTCCCTGTGCAAATGAGGTAGTTAGTCCTTAATTTATCTAGAAATCATATCTTCTTTCCATGTGCATATGATATTCTCTTTATCTGAAGTAATGTGTTCCTCAAAAAATACATAAGTTATTTATTTATATTATTAATCCTTTTGATTAACCCCCCCCCCCCCCTTGAGCCTATGGGAATTCATTTTTGGATGTATGTTTACACCTTTTGGATAAAAATTAAGGTTATTCTATGTTTGGGGAAAATGGTAATTTAAAAAGGTTACCTCAAGGGTTTCCTAAACGGAATGTTGATTCCTTTGGGTATTCACTATGATTAAACTATATGGTACAACGGTGCGGAAATGTATCCACCATGATGATTTATATAGTATTTGGATATATTGGGTTGGGAATGTATCTCATAGTATTCTTATTATGCTCACATATCTCATGCATGGAGTGTATCCCCCAATATTGATATTTTACTATGTTATATTTGTTATAGAACACATCCCTTTGATGATTTAAAATATTTTGTGGTAGATCATGCAAGACTGTTATCACAAACCAAATGATTTATATTATACAATGATATACTAATTGGGACATGTATCCCCCTAAGGACTTACATTATAACTTGATATACTCAATAGGGTTCCCACCCTCCCCTCCCCATCGATGACAGGTGAAGTTTCCCTGGTATTTTGGGTAGTTATTATTCAAACCCTGATTATGGTTATGTAACTTGTTTAGAGACATATTGCATTAGCTAAAAAAATATTTTTTTGTTATCTTGTGTCCCTATAGTTCCTAAGTATCCATAGTATTTTATTTACTTATTTATTCTTTCACTAATTAATTTATGCACATTAGATGAACATTATTTGAATTGGATCTTTGTTCATATATAGATTTTGTAACCCTAATAAGTTTTATCGACACCCATAATGGACACTATGAGTACATGAGAAAACATCATGGCTTCAGGTTGGCATAATTGAAATTCCTCAATTATTTATAGTTGACTTGGGTATTCATTATATAAGTTCAAATTTAAGACACTGCATTGACCCGGGAAAAATGGTGTGGCTTTCAAAGATTTTTTTTCAGGTTTTAATGGATTCATTTAAATGATATATCTATGTGGAGATCCTAATTTTTTATTTATATCCTATAATACAATCAAATTAATATAGAATAAGTGTCATGTTTATTCATTAAATTTTGTAATATATGATGTTTATTCTTGTGTATCTAGATGACTAATATTGTTTCATATTATATACATTGTTACCTTTACTCTAGTGAGAGGGTATAATCCCCGCACATAACAACCTTAGAGCCTCTACATTAGTCATCATCCATTAGAATTTGGTGGTGGTTGTTTTCTGTATATAATTAAGTGATCATACTACTATATATTGTTCTATGATAAGGACGATACACCAATGGTGTTATAGAAAAATATATATTTCAAATGTGAATTTTGAGGAAATCACTAATGATGAAAGTATTCATGCGTGATGTGTATACAAAATAGAGATATAGTTTTTTTAATTATGATCAAATTAATTCTTTTTGAATATCAAAATATTATAAAATGATGTAAAAAATCAGTGAAATATAATGATCATTTATAAAATAATGATCTAATTCATGTTAATAAATAGTCTCAGCCAATTAAAGAGATATAAAACATTATATGTTTCTTTATCAGGACAATACATTAAAAGTATAAATGGAATATATAGGTAATTTTAATTATAAATGTATTTATATTATCCAAATAAATTTGACTAATTGTATAAAGAAATTTGGTAGGTGATAATCTAGAATAAAAAATTCTATTAAATATGTTAGAGAAATATCAAAGAAGAAGATTTTGAATTGAGTTGAAGGCTATAAGAATTGTGAGATTTATGTACACTTGAAACTATCCTATTCAAAGGCTCCTAAGGATCTTTTATGTATTTGAGGAAGGTATAATTATAAATCATAGGTGAAGATGAAAAAGTTTATAGAAAAACCAGAAAATTCTCATTAATCTATAAATTATAGGATCACTAAATTGAATGTAAAAACATCTAAAAATAGTGATTCAATATGACTAGAAATAATTATCGAGTAATGAAATATTTTTTGGTATTCTATTTAAAAAATTATAAAAAGGATCCAAATTTTATATCCAAAATATTGAAGAAGAGTAGTTATCAATATCTAGTGAGTACAATGTTTTTAGAGTTATGAATTCATTTTAGGGATATTGTTGGAATAATAGATACTTTAGACATATGTAAAGAGTATTTTTTTGTTTAAATAATAACATTCCAATAAGAGAATAGATGTAATATCACATATAAGGAAGTGGATTCAGCCCATGGAAAGGAGACAAATTTGTATATAAACTAATATTTCTAAACTGATGGTAGAGGAAAGATTTAATCCATTAATGAAGTTTTTAGAAGATGATACCATATTTTAAACTATTATAATTAATTTACCACAATAAAAAATATATAGTTGATTATGGATTACCAAACATAACAAACATAAAATTATGAAGACATAGGTAATGATAATGATTTAGTGGTTAATGTTTCACATAAATAATCACAAAAGAAATTTTGATATATTACAGATAATGGATGTACTTGACACAAAACATGAGATATAAATATCTTTAAGGATGAGGATAAGTGATTGGAAGCCTCAATGAGTTTTGGAATGACAGTTCACTTAAAATCAAAGGAGTTCTATTGGTAGTTATTGTAATTGATAAGTTGATATCCATGAATAATATATATGTCAATCAGATCCAAAAAAATTATTATGTTTATATCAATTATGTCATGATGTATATTTAGTGGTGTTTTTAAAATATGGGTTCCTGGTAAACCTGTTAATATTTGATTCATTATTTAATATAGGACAACAATCATGGGGTAACTTGTTTTAGGTTAGTGATTTTAAAAATTCATGCTTCTAAAATTTAAATGAGTAAAATAAATTGTTGAAAAAAGGATTAGTCAACATGATAAAAAAAGAAATGGAAAATATTAATTAATGGATGAGTGATCATGATGTTACTACTCTTAAGATATATATAAACAAGTTGTGCTCAAAATTATAAAATTTAATGATTGTTATTTATATACGCAAGTATCTAGATATTCAAACATCTCACCCCTTATAAATTATTTATCAAAACAATTTTGGGCCTATTAGGATGCAATATATAAATAGAGATAATTATTTTATTTCAATTCTATATGAATTTACTTATATCAAATTCACTATGATTATGGAGGATAAGTCATAGGATTTGAATATGTTAAATAAAATATTATATTGTGTGTTATTTTTCTATGAAGAAATCATTGATAGAAAATGGTGATGAACATACCATTGTATTATTTTAGTCATATCAACTGAATCATGGTATTAATCATAAAATTATGGATCCATTCAAATCACAATAAAATATATTTACTGAATGGAATAATAGATGTTTGTTGGAGGTGAATCATACAATGTTGATCAAGAATGATACTTCTCATTATTATTTGGGGATATCTATTTGTAAAATGGTTAGTATTCAAAAATATTACATGTATAGAGAATATTAATATATTCCAACATATAATGTATATTAAAATATGTCCGAATTTTTTAAATATTTAATCATTTTTATAATCCCTTTTATTTTCATAGTGAAAGGTGAAAATATTAAGAAGTTTAAAAAATATGATTTAATGGTATCTTCCTTTGTTATCATCCAAATTTAATTGGGAATCAAAATTATAGTAAATATATTGGGTAGATTTTGGATAATGTTTATTAATGGTGTTGGAACACACATTGAATGAAAAAGTGCATTAAAAGTAATGTTCACGGTGTCTATATGAAGTGGAAACATGGTGAGACTCCTAAAACTAATGAGATACTGGTAGGGCTGTAGTTTTTTTATGATGATTTAAACATTTCAATTTATTAATGAAATTATTTCCAACTATTATATGGTTTATAAAGATTGTGTAGTTCAAAAATATCATTATATAATGAGGAAAATTTTTTCACACTTGAATAACAATATAGAAAATAAAAAATTCACCACTATTCACTAAGGTTGAGCTATTAGATGTGAAAGAGACCTCAGTGTATCAGGTGTTTATTAATTAAATGAATTAGTAATTATACTCTATATAGAATAAATATTACACCCCAATATTTAAATTTATGTATATTGTGTTCAATAGCTTGTATCACATAAACTACAAATATAAAAACAAACTATGATATATTATATTTTATTTTTGGGTATGAATTTGATAAACTACATTATAAAAAATATGTATAATAACATCCTTAAAATTTATTTAATAATTCATGGTAAATAAGTACATAATTTAAAATTTTAAAAATAATATAATTTTATTTTAATTGATTAGTTATATAAAGTACTATATTTTAATATAGTGACTTTTTACCACTGCATCATCTGGAAATTTTAAAAATATGTCTTTAATAAATATATATGATATTTGTGATAGAATATAATTTTGGAGCAATAAAAATATGTGTATACCATGTATTATTTTTTCCACATTTGGATATAAATATACAGTTTATTTTCATGTACATACTGCCATCAACATTTCGACGTGGTCGCATGGATCAACATATGGAGGTTGATTTGGTATCTTTTTAAGAGATCAAGTATTAACCACTCATTGTTCTATTTTTTGGCTATTTTGATATTGAAGAAACATCCAATGGTAGTCCTCCTATAAAATATTTGGTAACTATGAATATCAATTTGGAAGTTACAAATATCTTTTCTTAATTGATACTTGATTTGGTTGATCAAAATCTATGAGTGTAGGTCCTGGGGGAGGTTGGATCGATCCCTACCAAAAATTCTCATTATTTTGAAGATACTATTAATGCTAGAGTCATGGAAAAAATGTGGGAGCTCAATCTTTCCACTAGATCCTAGTTTTATTATAATAAGATGCATTCTATTTCAAGTACACTCACATCATTAATCGATATTACTTTTCTGAATGTCACATATATTTAGAGGTGGGGATGTACTAGTTAACAGGGATCATCATGATCCATCCAGCTTCAAAAATACTTCACATATTTGAATGGAAATTAGCAGGATATTAATGATCCTGAATATGGTAAAATCAGCATTCCTATATGGAGAAGAAAACTTGCCCTGTCAAGGTCCCTTGAAGACAGTTGGCTGACTAATAAAGATACATACTCTCAAATAATGATAGAAAATGTGTAGGATCCCAATGTGAACATGATCATTGGGTCTATCTAAAAGAATCGAATGAAAGGTAATATAATTTCTAGAATTGTTTCAATCTATAATGAGAAAAATGACACACAAAGTCTACAAAAATATACCAAAAACTATGATAACCCAATTATCAGGAAAAGTAATGATAAATGAATCATATAAAGGGATGATGGAAAAAATATTTATTGATGCTGTTATTTAGAAGCTTGGTAAGCATGTCCAACAAGACTCAACACTTCTTAATGGGGATAAGGATGGTAAATACGATATGATGTTGTAACAATTACCTATACTAGGAAGGGTACTAACTAACTATGGTTGAGTGGATTTTGGAAGAGGGGATATGACAAAGATGAGGACTTAGTGCTTTTCATAAACATTATGGAAGAAATGTTGGAGAATTCATTCAATTTCAATATTATTAAATGTGAGGTTAATATAATATATTAGCGGTCCCTTCACGTTTATTTAAATAAATTCAAAATGTTTTTATTGGAAATGAGTATCATATTTTGGCGTAAAAATAATTGATGGGAAAATAAATTTGGAGGAGTATATCCAAACATGTGACTTGATGGCATACTATTTTGTGGACCTGGTTAATGGTGATCCAAACATGGAGGTAACTTATATAAATTGGATTCTTTATAAGATGGATTATTTTACCACTTTCATATTTTTCTATAATGGTATTTTGTTTTCTTATATGGTTCAAATTTGGTCATTTTTTATTTTTAGAGGTTCTCTCTTTTCCCTTAAAAGTGATCAAGAAATAAAAAAATTATTTTATTATTATTTCTTACCACATATATTGGATGGTTATAAATCAAGATCTAATAAATAAAAATCATATTCATGGAAAAATTGATATTATTTAATGATAAATCATTATATACCTTTATCTTATTCAATAGATAAATAAAATTTTACTCGTACATATGTGTGAACTATCATCTCCAGGATCGATATATTTAATTTTCACCACTGCCCTTTATAAAATGTTCAAAACAAGTATATAAAAATGAAATATGATATTTATGTAATTATTAATATTGTGGAGGTATTTAATGTAGTGATAATGATAAATGAATAGGAACTCTAAATCAGAACAATCATAGATAACAGAATAGTTAAAAACTATAATATTTATTTTTTTAAGAAAAAATTACTAATGATTTTGTATTAATATATAATAAATGATTTGTATTAATTGATATACATATGAATTTTATTCAAATATATTTTTATCATAATTTTTTTTATATAAAAGATATTAATGTGTGTCTGACCAAGATGGAATCTAATTTACATGTCATTCATCTCGTATTTACCTCTTTGGGACGTGTTTTGTATTATGATATTTTATTATTTTATAATGTGCATATACAGTCCATTTTATATATTATATCAATATTATAAAATTATTTTTGACATATATAGATTCATTTCGCATTTTTTATTTCAAGATGATTTGATTTAAAAAATATAAAATTTATAATGGTTTATGTTATAGTCTAATTATTTGTCACTATTATTTTGGTTTCAATTCCAATTTGGGGGATTATTTGTTATTTATATTCAAAAAACCATATATTTTATTATCCTATAGTTATTTAGGGGTTTCATAATTTTTATTTCCATTTATCTAACTTTAGAACTCAAAAATACAAAAAGAGTGTTTTCATGAAACACGACCTTATTTATTATTTTAGGTTGTGATTATTTTTATTCCATGTATATGTTATTAAATGCGTTTAAAATATGTTATAATATATACTAAAGTGAGTAAGTAAAATAATCTTAAAAATAATTTTCAATTTTCTATAATGTTTTAAAAATTATTATTTTCAATGTTTTTTGAATGTGTCATGTTTTACTTTTTTTTCAAGAAGTGTGAAACATGATGTACTTTAATAATAACCACATTGATAAATTTTCATAACATAATACCCATTATTCATTTTAAATATTCCATTAAATTTATTATTTTTTTGGAAATAAGAACCTAATACCTTTTTGTACAAGTTTTTGCATTTCGAAATGATTTCAAAAATAAAAGGGATATTATTTTCCAAAATAATTTTAAAAATTATATTCATATGACATATGTATAATTTTATCATCCACATAATATTTTATTGCATATTCATAGTCTATTTTTGGGTTTTAATTTTTTCAAATAATTTTCAAATAATCTTTCAAATGTAAATTTTAGAAAATTAGAAAAATGTTCTATAAGAGATTTTATAATTCATTTTTATGAAAACAAGAAAAAAATTTAGGAATGTTCATTTCAATGATTATCTTATGTTATGTAGTACAATTTTACAATGGAAAATTAATACTAAAACCACTGATTTTATGTTAAATTTATGGTATCTTTCATCGAATACTAAATTATAGTCTATAAATAATTTTATACAGAATGGAAAAATTTAAATATTAGAGCCCATAATAAAAATTTTCTCAAATTTATATGTGTTAGTTTCTTATAAATTTCATCCTTATTTTGGTATAAGAAATTATATGTATTATCTATAACCAATTCACCTATGGTTAATGATAACTAAAATGGTTGGTGGGGTATTCAATAAATTTTTACTTGGTGCCCAACTAGTGGGCCTAATTTCAATAATTGTTTAGTACACCCCGGGGATATGAATTGGATATTGAACAAATATCATTATAATCAAAAATAAAGGATTTAAATATAAAAATATTCCTAATAATTTCCTTTAATATCATGTAATTATGTTCCATATTTCATTCATTTTCTAAAAATTACTCTATAATGATTCAAAAAAAGGAATATTGTTAATAATGTTATTGAATTGCCTAGAAAAAAAAAATATATTCCAAATCCATGACTTAATAATGAAATTTATTGAATGGTTTGTAATATCCATTATGTATTGAATTTATCATTAATTATATTAAGAATTTAATAGAGATAGTATGTGATGGGTGGGGCCTAGTTATAGATATCCCCTTGACAAATCTGTAGGTCTCATGAAGAAGTCATGATTTTTTATTGCTCGGAGTATGCCAACAAATATGTGTGAGGTATCATGATAGTACAATCGTGGTTTCTTAGAATGAAGTATTAAGGTAATGAAAATTATTTATTGATTGGATCCATTCATGGTATGATCTTGGTTTTTTTGAAGGATGCCTTGATGGTGAAATCATGATGCCTTGTCTTATGAATTATAATGTTCATTATGCTGAATTCCATCAATATTGAATCCGTAATTTTTTCCATGTGACAAAATTTTCTCCCCATTTATATATTTAATTAATATGATGTTGATTATATAGTGTATTTAATTACTATTTACCATGCTATATTTTTTCCGTTGTGTGTTCATAATATCTATACTTGTACACATTACATTATATAGCATTTCAGCTCACCGTATAGTTTTTTCCCATTAACTATGATATAATAATGGGATATTTGATTTATTTTCATGGATGTTGGGATTTTTATCATGATATATATATATATATAATTTCTTATATAATATGGATGTAATGTATATATCTTGTCTTCCAATACTAATCAACGGATCGATCCTTGGTGATGTGGTCCATATTATTTTGTACCAATATAATGATATATAAACCATATATGGGGTACTTATGTTAAGTTTTTTATATGAAAGATATTTGGGAGTTGGTACCCAACCTAGTAAATAAAAACGATATTTAACATAGTAGATGATCCATAATATTTTGAATAAAAGTGAAGATATGATAAAATTATGTATAACTCGTACTTGCTGGTTAAAGGAGTTGATTTTGAGGATACCGTCACATATTTTACTTCTATTGAGACCATAAAGATATTTATTAATATTATAGACCAATGGAGATATATTATTTTCATATTGGATGATAAATTGATCTTCCTCAGTTTATATCTAGAAGATGAAGTACATGTTGAGAAAATTAATGTTTTTATTCATGGTGAAGTTTATAGTCTTAAATACTTTCTAATTTAGGCTATATATAAGTTAAAACAAGTTCCAAAACTCTGTTATTCCAAATTAGAAACATTCTGGATGTTTTTGAATTTCAAAGAGTAGATAGTAAACTGAAAATTAATTATGAAAATGACGTATCGATTATTGATGTTATTTATTTTGATTATATTATCTTCTCTTGAATTAAATAATTATTTCATGTGTTGTTTTCTTTCAAAATGAAGATGATTTTTGGAATTTCCATCCTCTTCGAAATGACACATTTTTTGCCTATAAATTTCCCCATATTAAGATTACTTACTTTTTTGTCAATATTAATATTCTTAAGAACATTAGAGTAAGTTTGTAATGGAGGACACAAAACCGACTTCTACCAAAATTCTAGTTGTAACCAAACATTAAAATAATTAGAATAGAAATTATACTAACACAAGAGAAATAATGAATATAAATGGATGTTTTTATATGAAAACTTTTTTTTTGATAAACATTATTTCATGATTTATTACATAATGTACACAGAAGACAATCCAAAAGATTGTGAGTCCCATTGAATTTGGATAATTTTTTGGATATCATAAAAAATAAAAAATAAAATAAAATAATTTATTAAAAACATCGTTAAAATTATCTCAAAATATAATCAATCATTTACTATTTCATAGGATAACCTAGTGACGTATATAAGAAATGGGTGAGACCTAAAATATATTAAGGGAATAACCAATGCATATAATAAGGTAATTCAGTTATTGTGGGCTATGAGACTTAGAACGTTTACATAATAGGGGTGAGAAACATAATCATGAATAATGAGTAAAATTATATCATGATAACATAAAGGAAGCATTGTAATTTGGAATCAAGAATAACCATAAATGAGGTCCCATGAGAATAAAACTGTACCCTATGCATTCGAGTAGTATCAGGGAGCAATAATCATTTTCATATCATTTGCATGCCTAAGTGTGACACATGAATACTATAATATAAATAATAATTTAATTAATATTAATCCCATGAAAAATGATTGTAGGTTAAAAAAATTTATGTCCCCTATCAATTAAGTATAGTTACATCAATGTAAAAACTCACGAGTCAAAAAAAAGAGAGGTATTGACAAAAAAATTATTTGGTGTTGTGAAATTTTATAATATTTTTGGAAGAATAAGGGGGTTCATAATGGGTTACTTGAGATATTAATGAGAGTTAAAAATTATCTAATCACATTCACATAATAAGTGAAATAAGATAGATTCATCAAATCATATCCCAACATGAACACGTTGAAAAAAGGGCATAATATAAAGGAGGTTCTTAAATAAAGAGGGCAAGAATATGATCCCATACCTTTAGGAGGTTATTCTAAAAGATTGGTGATATTTTTCATAGATTATGGGAACAATTTGAGGGATAAAATAAAATAAAATGTCTTATACCAACAGAAATTTATTGTCAAAAAATATATCTTTTGGTGAAACTAAGCATTTCCAACATATATTATGTTATATTGGTATTAATTTATAATACCAACACTTACTTTTACCAATAGATATATCTATATGTTTTGGTTTTAAAAACAAACATATCATTGACCAACAGTTAAATCTATTTCCTTAATATACAAATACTGAAATTATTTTACTATATCATGATTCTATTGTTAATAATGATTGTTACCAAAAAATATTCTGGCGTCAATACAAAATGTTCCAATAAACCATACAATAACAAAAAAAGATTTTTTCAATAACACATTATGAAAACCATAATTTGTATATATATATATATATTATTTTTATGACTAAAGTAATTTTTTCCATGGGGTTTTATTAAAAAAATTATAATTGATTTTAGTTATCTACTATTTTGAAATATTATATGATTTTATACTTTTCAATATTTTTTATTCAATTTTCTCTATCTATTAATTGTTTTATTATTTTTCAATATTATTTATTTAATAAATGTTAAATTATTTTATATTAAAAAACACAACCATGATCCCCCGATCCCCATGTCTTCCTTGGACCACTACCTCGCCACCCCGCCTCGCCTCCCGCCACCGCCCCACCTCACCTCCCGCCTCTATACCCCACCTCTCTGCCTCACCTCCCGCATCTCCACCTCACTGCCTGTCTGCCTCTCCACCTCTCTGCCTCGCCTCTCATCACCATATTATCCCCCAATCCTAATATATCACTTGAGCCTCCATTATCCCAACTTATTTATCGCCCACCGACTCTGCACCGACGATCTCTTAATGAACTCAAAAACACAGTTCATCACTATTCTCCCCAGTAAAGGGTCTCTCTGCCAGGTATTTCCACTTCTTTCTTGGTTCTCTCTTATCTCGGGTTTGGTGATGAAATATTCTTCTTGACTATGATTCTGTGTAGGGTTGGTCTTGTATTGTGATTTTAGTGATGCATAGGTTTGTATTGGTAATTTATTTTTAGGGTTTATTCCCCATCATTTCGGTTTGACCCTCAGCAGGATTTGATCTCCCCATTCTCTGTTTCCCTTCAGGGTATGTCGATATACGCTTCAACATTCTTCAAATCACATATCATTAAGGGTGGATTCATGTGTCATCTCTGGTAGTCTAGTTAGGTATTGAAGATTGATCTCCGATCATAGGGAAGTGTTGTTATGTCCATTTTGATTCAACAGAAATATGATGCTTCCTTATGCTCATTCTCCTTAGCAGTGAAGGATGATCAGGTCTTTGCTATTCTTCTATTCTGTGCTATGTTTTTGCAGGGTGGATGTTATGAATTTGGTGTTTGTTAGAGGTTATTTTTTTTCTAAAATGGTTGTAGAATGAGGTAAATTGGAGGGGTATGTTCCCTCTTTTCGGTTCTTTTTTTCTTCTTTACATGTTTTTTGAGTAAAAAGAGAATACACTGAAAAATGACGATGGATGTGATTCTAGGCTAGATTTTTCATCTCTGGTAGGTATTTTCATGGTGATTAACATGTTTTTAGCATGATATTTATTTAAAATAAGGTGGATCTCCTCTAGTTGTCATAGAAAATGAGAATCTTAATAGTGATTCAGATTTTTATGTTTCATAATTTTTTATTTAATTCTAATTTCTTTATTGTTTGGCATTGTTTTATTAGTGTTCATTATTTTTTTTATACTATGATTTATCATGCTTTTAATTATGGTACAATGAGGTGGGGCATTGGGGTTGACGATATCTTGTTCTCTATAGATGATTGATAAGCATATCAGGATGGGTACACCATTTTAACTAGTTATATTATATTTTTTATTTATTTTTTTATGGGATATTTTTATCTCATTTGTGAGTGTGATTTTAAGAATTAGGGGTTGTATGGATAGTTCATTGGAGGTGGTCATTGAAGTGGCGTAGATTATGGAGGAGAGTTAGTTTTTTGTTCTTTTGATGACATGCATGTAAGGTTTATAGAGGATGTCCTATATTGTTTTCATCATGGTGTTTTTTGAGGATTCTATCACAGTGTTATGGTTTCCCAGAATTGGAAACATTAAGTCTCTTATTACCTACACTCACCTCTAAGAACTACATTATTTAAGCCTGTCATATAATTGATATTTTCCATCAAATTTTTAACAGATTTTTATTTTCATGCATCCTCTCTATTTTGAGCATTCTGGTTATAAGAATCCTATATCTTGTGTTCATTCATGTCAGAAATTACACCCATACTGACACCCATACGCCCTTCTTTTCCAATACACGCATTTTCATTTTTTTTAATTATTTAATTATAGGGAATTCATAGTCCTAATCACAATATCACCATATTTTTAGGTAGGGATCTGTATAATGCCTCAAAAGAAATATCAGCAGCTTTGGAGGGCCACTTCTCAATGCCTTCAATATACAATCTCTTCTACTTAAAAGAGGAATTCATGGTAATTATTGTAACACTACCACTCAGAATCATCTTTCGATTAATGAGAATGTTTATTCATAGTGTATAAAAACAAGAAAATTCATGTACTAATTAATTATAAAAGCATTGTTAACACCCATAAAAACGGTGCAAGATTTTGGCTCTGAATGCTCCATGATGAAAGAAAAAACATGTCACTGATCCTCATGAACTAAAAAATACTAGATTTTGTTCCCACATAGGATTCATGAATCTCATTGGGTCTATTTATAAAATCATTTCCACAAGCCATCAGTACATTGTTGTATTCTTTTATCAATCATATGACAGCACTCACTTGAGATTTTATTTAGTAATGTAATGAAAAATCACTCAACCTTTTCTCTTTTATAGAAAAATCCGGATTGAACATTTAGATCTATATGTCAATATTATAAATATACTTTTAATTTTTCGTAATCCCCAAGTATCATCTCTCACAAACTCAACATTTTTTTGGTTCGCCAAATTCTTGTACTCTAGATGAAAATCAGGAAGAAAGATACAGGGGTTCGCAACCCTTTTCTCATATTTTCATGAGTAACAAAGTATTTATTCATTTTTATGAGGGTAACAAAGTCTTTGTTGAACATTAGAGCTTTAAGAAACTTTATATCCAATAATTGGAATCCATAATTTCTTATCCTTTATATAAAGAATGTCACGCTATTGGAATCCTTGACAAGTTCCATTCCAACTATTGTCATATCCTCGAGTGCTAAATATTATATGATATCACTGAATTGGCTAGTAATTTTTTTACCAATGATACTCTTTACCAGTCCAAGAATTACATTATGATCATTAACATTGACATGAATCATAAAAATATAATTATTTATTAAGAAACATTTCAATGCACCCAGTAAGGATAACAATATAGGAATGATTTCAATTATTACTTCTGTTGATACTTGAAAATTCGTCTACCTCTTGTGGAAAAAGAATAAATTTGTCTGAGTTGTTGACATGGAGATGTATTATTCTATTGATTACTTGATAATGTGTATCATTAATATATGTATGGTGTAACTTCATTCGTAGTTGGTCATAGAATGTGTGGAGTAGTCGGGACCAAATTTCATAGGTAATATATTGATACCACATTACTTTTTTATTGTTCTCACTGACATATTAATTCCCTGCACTTCTCTATAATGCCTTGTTTTGAAATATGGATTTTGTTTTAGTGTTCTCACTGTCAATATATTGATGTTGTTTTCATTCATGCAATCTTTTCCTCATCCGAGTGTGAAATATAAGTAGAATATAGGTGTGTTTCATAGTTTTTGTGAAATCTAAAATCTATGTACTAATTGTGAAATCTAAAATTTTCATTGTAGGGAGAGCGTGAGAATCAAAGGCTAGGCCCACATATTAATTCCTATGGTGAAACATTACTTGCATCAGAAGGGGAGGTATGAGGAAAAGAAGAAGAGCCTGGATGTCCCGCCCACAGGATGATACTTACTGAACTAGTACCTATACAGTTTATTAGATAGATGAATCAATATTAACAATCATTATTCAACTAGAAGGATATTGGAAATGATGCCAATGAAAAATAAATTAAATTTTCCTCTCTTTCTCCTAATTAATCAATTAACCTACTATAGGGAACCCTTAAAATGCTGAAATGTGCACAAGTTGAATCAGATGAGATTAATTAGAAAGTATACAAAAATTATTGGGTAGAAAGAATATTTTCATGCCTGTACATAATTTTATTTGGTACAAATACAATGTGAATTGATTTCTATTCAATATACCCCTAACATATTCTTCATCTATGTTTCTTAGTGTTCCACTTTGAAACATTATACGGCTTCCACCTAGATTTCAACCATAGACTATGTGTGAAATCTTGAATCATGAATCTATTTTAGAGTTCTGGTTTCATTCTATTAGGAATATGGTATCTATTTTAGTTTTCTCATCATCATTTCAGATATGGAATGTGAATAATAGAGTGATGTGTAGTAGAGTGGGAATTCATATTTAAGTTCATGTTGAAGGGATCATCTAGGTTTGTGTAGTAATGATTATTGTGACCCATCATTGTATGTCTTGTTTTCTTTTCCTTGATTCTCAATTTCTTTTTTTTAGAATTCTAGTTATAAGGTGTATAAGTACATATCATTTTATTTCAGGGTGGGTAAACCATATATCTTTTAGAATCTAACCAGTAAGTTATATCCTCAACCCATGAAATTTTAGTTTTTTTATTGTCCTTCATTGTATTATGGATGTGACATTGGATCATGTTTTTATATTATGATGTGTTTTTCCTATAGTTAATTTATTCACAGTTTTGAAGTAGTCACATATATGTGCACATTCAATTAAAAATTGTTAACTAGTTTCATTTTATCTTTGGTCAATATGGTTGATGTAATTAGCATAGAAATTAGATGATAAATCAGTAGGATAGAATAAAACAGAGTAAGGAAAACATCCTTGATAATAAAAGGATTCCACAGAATAAAGTAGCAGAAGAGGAAGAAGGTCCCCCTGGGGGGTAAAAGAGGTTGTTCATAATACTCAGAATAGAGGGGGAGAAAATTTAGTTTCCTATAATCTAGGTGGAATCGTTCAGTATCTTCCCATGAAACATATTCATCAATTTGATTCATGGGTACCTATGTATGTTGTTCTCTTGAGGTTTTTATTTGGAGTCACATGAAATGTTACTTGAGTATTTCAGTATTTATTTTTTGTTCACAATTGAGAATATTTGTACTGTATCTTTACCAATGAAAGAGTCACTACTCATTCCCCTCTTTTTCGTCCACCCTCAAAATGATACCCAATCACAAATACAATATGTCCTTCCATTGCATTGTTTTCATTTCTTAAAATGATTTTAAATGGTATATTATTTTCCCTCGGTTATCCTGCATGTTCTGCATTTTTTTCTTCAACCAAAGTTTTTCTAGAAATTTATTATATTTTACTACATATAGATTCTTGTACCCATGTTTCCCTCTTCTACTTTATTGTTTCATACTTTTTCCCTACTCCAAATTTTGGTTCTTGTAATTTTTTATTCTAGTTTTTTTCCATTATACTTTTATTTATTGTCAGATTATTGGTTGCATTTTATTTTACTCTTCTTGTTTTAATGAATTCTTTTTTATATAAAAGTCTATATTTGAATTTTTATTTCCTTTATATGTAGGTACCCTCTTTGTTAAATGTCAAAAGGGAGTTCAACACAATTCTATGAAGTTCAACACAAATGTTTATTCATTACTGTGAAGGTACTAACTTTATCCCTATACTGTAATCTATTTCTATAACTTTTATTTTTTCCTCCCTCTAATCCATATGAGGCATTTGTTCATCTGTTTTTTCAACTGTTGGTGCATATACTAGTCCTACATTTGATGGGGCTAGATGTGGAGTAGGCATAAATTGGATCCAACATAAATTGTTTGGAGATGGAGCTGGAGCTAGCATCGAATAGAGCTGGCATGAATGGGGCTAGAGCTGGATGAGCTAGAATAGACTGGATATGGCATGGATGAGGCTTGAGAAGGCATGGATGGGTAGGGGATAGAGAAGACATAGACGGGATGGTTCTGGAGTCGTTGGCGATAATGTGATGGAGTTGTTGGGGGTTTTTTATCCTATTTGGGGGAGATTCAACGTGATGGGGGCATGGGTAGGGATGTCGAGTTCTATAATTATGGAACATAACCGTGTGTTTGTAGTGGGGGTAGTGCTGGGAAGGGTTGTCCAAGATTGATCCTAGTGGGGATCCCACGAGTAATATTTGTAATGAATTTCATTATTAATTAATTTATTTCATGTGTAATTTGGAATGTGTTAAAATAGTATTAGGTTTAATAATTATAACATATGTATTATATATGATAAATTAATAAATATGAAATTAAACTTTAATGACAATAAATATTTATAATTTGTATGTAAATGTTATTTATAAAAAAATATTATATATTTGTAATATTATAACCAACAGATCAATTTGTCATCAGAACCTATTTCTAAATAATTTAACCAACATATATATTATCGGTTGGTTTTATTATAATTGAAACAGATCTATTTTATCAGTCGCAAAATGATTTTGTGATAGAGTTTTTACCAACAGTTTAGTGACATGGACATATATGTTAGTAAAACATTTTACCAACAGAAAATGCATTTTTACCAACAGATATGTTCATGTTTGATGAAGTGAAATAATTTGTAGTGATATATAGGGGAAATTGTAGCATACTATCATGCTTTATGATTTTTTGGTGAATATAAATTGAAGCATGGGTGGGTTTATATAGGAAAAGTGAGGGGTGTTGTTTATTATTTTCAAGACATAGGTCTTTGACTCAATATGATAAATTAATTACAATAACAAACAAATCCATTGTTTTTTCCATGAATTCATTCAATGGGTATTGGTTTTCATAATTTTATAAGTCCATGAACCGAACTCATGAAAATAACACCCTTAGTGATGTGTATGTGAGTCAAGTTTATAGATAATTGATTTAAAAAATAATAAATTCTATTAAATTATTTTGAGGATTTATTAAGACATATAAAATTAAACAAATAAAATCAAAAATAAATTATTTTGATTGGTATATATATATTTGGTCCATTATACATTTTATGTCATATATTACTTCACATTTTGATCATTTGATGTCCTAATATACACCATATATTTATTCCATATTTAATTTTGACGTAAAAATTTTGTTGTTTCCATAAATTATGAAATACTAAACATTGGATAATTTTTACACATTGAACTCAAATATAATTTTTTTAATCCAAGTAATTGTCTACCTATTATAATTTAATCATTATATATAAAAATTCATTAAAAAATATTTTTTTGATAACAATGGTTCTCTTACCCTTATAAGATTATTCATGACTTCATAATATTATATAAACATTTATAACAATCAATATTTAGTAGTAATATTAAAATAGATTTTATTTAAAATGTTCTATAATTCCATAAAAGATAGTTCCTTGATTGAAACTATACATTTCCAAAACATCAATTTGTTCATTATCATATCAAAATATAATTTTTATCGAATTCATTATCTAATCATATAAAAAATTATTTTAAAAGGTGTAAATATAGTAATTATTTAACTAAAATAAAATATAAAAAATAATATTGTTATGTTATAAATACATATAGATTTATTACAACATCAAATTATCTAAGGTTTAGATGTGTGATGGTGATATGTTCATAGGGTGGTTCGATATACATGGTTTGGGCCATGATCTCTTGAGATTAAACACATCTCACAATTGATTTTTATCATAATTTGGTTGTATAATCTTAGATATTTAGTGATAAATGGAAAATAATAGTGAGGTTATCTCCCTTAAATCTCTAAAATGGGCTTTAAAGCGTATGATCCTACTGGTGGATGATATTGCTTCTTTTGTATATGTCGATTGGACATTATGATAACCATTAAAATGTACTAATAATATGATCATTATCAAATGACTATATTATATATAGTTATGAGGATTAATGTTATATTAAATTTTATAGGATATAAGAAATAATATTCCAAAAACAAAAGTAGTGCATGTTTTTTCATTAAGTTGCCTTACCTAAACAATTACATTATATGACTAAAAATGGAATTTTATTTATAATATTTTAGGTCATTGCATTCGTCCCCTTTCATAAATTTCACTATAATAATTTTCATTTCATAAACTAAAACAGATGAGGAAACATATTTATCATTGACTCTTCAATTTCCAAAGTCACTTACTCAAATATTTGGTTCTCCCAAGATTCATTAAATGGGTGATTTTTCTTATTTCATATATATTATTATGTAAGATCTAATATATTCACTGAATTATCTTAGTTTGATTGATCATTCTCCAAGTGTACTTCTATTGGATTTACTACATATGAGAGGTCCAGTGTAAATTCCCCAACCATAGTTGCCCAAAGCCGGTACCTCACTTTACTACATTTTCATAGGTAAAAGACTCAATTCCCATTTGACAAATTAGTTAATTAGTTTTCAAATCTAGATTACATAAAAGAACATTACATTACAATTTAAAACATAAATTACATCATAGATAATCCTTTGATAAACAACATTGTTCTCCTACCTTTACTGTATATATCTTTCATTATATACATCATGGAATCCTGGGAAAAATAAAAAAAATAAACAGTGGAGCTTAGATGCATAGTAAGTGTATAATTATAGTGGAAACTATTATGAATGAATGAGAATAAACATTATGGTCCATTTTATAACAAAAAAAAGAAATTTAACCAAACTCTAGAGAATAATATGTCAATAATAAATGAAAATAACATAATTTCATATATATATATATATATATATATATTTGCATTAATATTCTAATAATTGAATAATCACAAGGAATATCAATAAAAAATTTCATAGTTGGGGAATTCAGAATTCATGATGTCAAAAACATACTTTCAATGCTTCAGCCAAGTCATCATACATAAACTGGTAAGACATCACCCAATACCAAAACTAGTTTGTCTCACGGGACCTATCGATACACTTAGCTTCTATAGCCGACCTCACCCATCAAATAATAATTTTAAGTAATTCCATATATGAAAAATGATAGTCATAAAAAATCAGAAACATTTTTATTTAAAAACTAGCTTACGAAATTTGAATACTTTGACCATAAATGATGAATAGTATCCAAATAGAACATCCATAGTAAAAATGATCATAAAACCATTAATAAAATTTAAAATATGGTATTAAAATAGATCAAAGAAACTTAATCATAACATCCCTCAATAGGTTTTGATCTAGATTAAAATAATCTAATAAAACCATTGGTAAGTTCCTGAGAGAAATAACATTTCACATTTAGATTGAAAAGTTGATTTATAAAATCATTTATATTTGATATGAATCCGATTATAAACTGGTAAATCATATAAAAGAAATTTTAAGGAAAATGAAATTATGTTTTAGGCATAAATTATTCCCAACTGAAGTGAAATCATGTAAAAAGAGTTTTTAAGAAAACATAGATTTTGGCCACTTTTGTAAGGTTTAAGGGAATATGTAAAATTGTATTTGAAGTGGAAAAATATTTTACCAAAAAATAACTAAGATTCTATTTCATGATAAAAATGGTGATTTTATAAAAATATTTGGTTCTTAAAATATATTTTTCTATTTACATAAAAATGGGTATGAAGTTGGGAAGTTCCCATTAATCAGGCTTGCTTATCAGGAGGAATTAAAAATGAAACTTCATAGAACATGTACATCCCATTAAATAAAGAAGAGATGATATGGATACATGAGATTAGAAGATATAAAAAAATTATGAATAATTATATACAACTAATAAAGAATTAATTTTGATTAATGAAATAGAAGGTGTAACAAAAACATGGTGGTTCGAAGAGAATCCCTTACCATATGTCTGAAAGTGATATGTACTTTCACATAATGTCATGATTAATGAAATTAGGATCATAAATAAATTAATTTAGAACCTATTAAAAATTTATTGGATTATTATATTTTTATTAAGTTAATTTACTGCCTTTTTTTATGAGTTATAAAATTCAATTTCGTCATTTTGGAGTGTTTATTTCCCAAGGATTCATGATTGAATCAGTTGTAAATATGTATGAAAGATATTATAAAACGGAAATAGTTACCAATTATTGAAATTAAATGTTATTAATGAGATTAAATAATTATTTATTTATTTTATATCATTTTTTCTAGATATAAGGATTATTCATTGGATAAAACGCAGATGATGACTATTTAGATTATTTTGGTGTTGTTTCGATCATTAAGCCCTATTTTTGGATTATTTATTAATATTATTTATATATACTGATTCAATAATTATAAATAAGTAGTAATTTATATTTTAAAATCTTTTGAACCATAAAAATTGGTTTATGACCATCTTTGGAGTCAGTATTTGAAAATGAAAAATCATCATCCACAATGGTGGGGAATCGACACCTCATGGACGAAATTTCATTTTTAGAAAAGAGGGAAGAGAAAATAATTTATGGTGGATATCCCATTAATATAATAAAATATTAGTATATATATGATACTATAATTATCATGAATTTTTGAAATTATGATGTTAGGAAAGGATAAGAATAGAAATGAAATTGAAATATAAATTAAATGAATGAAAGGGGGTTTTACCTTTCATCTCCCTAAAAACCTCATTAAGAAACATTGAAATGGTCTATTTGGAGATACCATTAAGGAAAGAACATGGGGTATAGGTTTTGGAGATGTTATGGGAAAGAATTGGACAGGACTCAATGATTTTGAGGTGTGAGAAGAATTGGTGGTGAGGGGTGGTATTCAGAGTGCAGGAGAGGAGTGTTTTTTTAATTTTTTTATACATTAGCATATTATTTTTTATGAAGAAAATAATTACAATTGATTATGGTGACTAAATACAGTATTTAGTCCATGTTAGTTGTATTTAAACATTGTTACATCAATAATATGTCAACAATGACTAAATAATTAATGTATTTAGATAATACTATTAATTATTGTATTTCACTATTCACTTAAAAATAAACTATTCTAGAAAAATGGAAAAAATTTACCTTGACATTTTTTAGACATGTATAATTAAAAAATAGAAACCAATTTATGAATATTTTTTTTAAATGTTAAATTTAATTTTTAATGAAAGTCATCATTTATTTAAGAAAAAATTATTTTAAAATTATAACTGGTTTTATGACACTTTGAAAAATTATTTATGTTTTTATAAAACTATCTTATAACCATAAGATAAAAAATATAAATTTATGATCCTATTTTAGGAAAATAAAATTTGTTTTAAATCACTATTTGAATTATAAAATTGTAAATAGAAATTTATATTTTACAAAAAATATCAATACTAAATTTATCATTTAAAAAATATTTTTTACATATTCCATGATTTAAATATAAAATATTACCATTTATAATATACCCAATTTTTATTTATACTTTCATAGGTGAAGTAATTATATTATTGGTCATATTACTATTCTTATTTGTCACATTACTATTTCAATGGTTATATTTAGTAGTATATTACTTTTTAATCTGTGTTTCATGGGAACTGTAATATATCAGATGTGTTAAATATTAAAATAGACATACCATAAAATCATGGTGTGTTACATTCTACCCTCATAAAAAACATTTCATCCTCCAAATTTCTAGAATGTAACCTCTTGAAATGATTTTTGTAGTTCAACATCATAATTTCCTCTGGATCCCACATCACCTATTCAATTTTATTATTTTTTCAAAGTATCGTTACTAGCTAAGTCCTCCAATCAATCAACACCTTTTCAACAGTGTCTAAAATATGGATAATCTTTTCACAGTATGATAAATTAGGTTCCCATTCTATTACTTCATAATTGAGTACATGTGTTGGGTCTGGAATGTACTTCCTTAACAAAGATATGTAAAAAACATTTTTTACTTTAGAAAAGCTTTATGGAATCACCAAATGATAAGATACTACTATAATTCTCACTAGGATTTGAAATCGTATGATATACATGTGGATCAATTTCCCATTCTTTCCAATTTTTATAACACCTTTACAGGGAGAAACATTTAAGAAAACCTAATCTCCGACTTGAAATTACAAATAATTAATTTGATTTTCAGCATAACTCTTTTTTCATACATTGAGATTCTTTGATGTGGGATTGAATAGTATTTATCATTTATCATTCTTCAAACAAATTTTTTGGTCCTTCAAGTATTATTTCACCAGCTTCATCCCAACAAGTTGGTGTACAACATATCTTTAAATATATTGCTTTATATAGTTCCATTTGAATACCAGAATACAAACTATTATTGTAGAAAAACTCTACCAAAGGTGAATACTGATCCCATATACCTTGAAATTCATGTGATCAGGACCTCAACAAGTCTTATAATTTTACAATAGTCCTTTCAAACTATCCATGATTTTGAGGTTGATCAACATTACAAAAATGAAGAATAATGTCTAATGATTTCTAAATATATTTCTATAATTTCAATGTAAATCATGGATCATGATGAGAAACAATTGGAATAGGTGCTCCATGATGTCTTACAATGTATTCAGCATAGAGTTGTTTGATGTTCTTTGGTGGAAAATATTGCCTTATAGTGAGAAATGAGATGATTTGGTAATTACATAAATAATTACACATATTGCATCACAAATTCATGGAGAATTCTGTAATCCATTGAAAAAAACCATTGTAATGTCATTCAATTTCAATGTAAGAATATTTTTAGCTTTCATGACTCCTCTTGGATGTTTTCCTTCAGCCTTCACTAATTGATAGACTAAACATGTTGATACATGATCAGAAATTTCTCGGTTCATATTAAACCACAAAAACTTTTACTTCAATACTCTATACATCTTTGTGCTACTAGGTTCTATAAAGATATTCCAGCTCTGGGGATAATCCAATTACTCCATATTAGAATCGTATAGAGGGAACATAAATCCACTTTCATAATTTCAAATTTCCATCTTCATATACAATGTCAATCGATTTCCCTTCATTCAAAACATTAATTTTAATTTCAAAATTCTCATCACTATACCAATATCATTTAATCCTTTACAATAATGATTGTTTGAAAAATAATTTAAAAATATTTATGTTTTGCCTTCCATTATAATTCTTGTATACATATTTACTAGATCCATTTACATTGGATCCATATCAATCCATTTTTCAGAACTCCATGATCCTTCATGCTCAATGCATCTGCTACCATATTTTACTTACCTAGATGGTAGTGTATGGAATAATCATAATCCCTATGTAGCTTCCTCATGTTGAGTTCTTTCTGTGATAAGATATATTTCAATCTCTTGTGGTTTGTAAATATCTCACAACTTTCTCTATAGATATAGTGTGTCTAAAGCTTTAGAGAAAAGATTATGGCTTCTAATTGAAGATCATGAGTTGAATATTTCTGTTCAGGAGTTTTTAACTACCATGATTCATACGAAATGACACAATCATTTTTCCTAAGGACACCGTCAATCCTTTCTTCATTATATAAATATACATCAAAAATACACACTTTCATGATGGTAGATTCAAGGCCAAATAGTTCACTAATCTCTTCTTTAATTATAAAATGATGTCTTCACATTCCATTTTCCAAATAAACATAAACCATTTATAAGTAATATTTGATAAAAATTTATATAACCACACAATTTTTTTATTAATTTCCAATAGTAACCTTCTAATGAAATAAGAATACAAACATCAGCTATGTTTGTTGGTGCATGCCATTCCGGAACTACCTTTTTCGTCATAGAATCGACTAAGATTCCATCTTTATAAAAAATATGGCCAAGAAAAGAAACTGTTTCAATCCAAAAGTCACACTAATTATGCTTCATATATAACTATTTTCTTTTAAGAGTATTCAAAACATTCTGCAAGTGGTTCTTATGGTCCTCATATATTTTTGAGTATCCAAATACATCATCAATAAATACAAAAAATTTCATAGAGAGATTCCTTGAATACACTATTTATACATATATATATAAATAGATGGTGAATTATCCATTCTGAATGACATTACTGTAAACTCATAATGTACATAACATGTTTAAAATGTGGTCTCTCAAATATCATCCTTCTTTACATTCAATTCATGACATCCAGAACGAAGGTCAGTCATTGATAAATATTGATCACAATGAATTTGATCAAATAAATCTTCAATGTAAGGTAGAAGAAACGTGTTCTTTATTTTAATATCACATATTTCTCTATAAACCATGCACATCATCATGGATCCATTTTTCTTCTAAACAAATAGAACACATTCTCCCCAAGGAGAGACACTGGGGTGAATAAATACCTTATTAGTCAAATCCTCTAATTGTTTATTCTTCCCCACTAATTCAATAGTGTCGATTATATAAGGATTATTTGAAATTATACTTATTATAATGATTTAATCAAAATAAAACTCAACTTCATACTCTATTGTATTTCAAGGAAAAGTTTCTTGAAATACATAAATTTATTCATGAAAAATATGTACATCCTCAATTTTATGATTTAATTCCCCATTGATAGATGATTATTTCTCTTCTTCCCGTATATTTTCATTCAGTAATACTACTAGGGTTGTAACTAGATATGTATTAGAAGATATGTCTTATTCTTTATGGAAAATGGATTCTACATCATCCTCAAAAATCCAAATTTCATTCTTATTACAGTAGATTTTCACGTCATACTTTGAAATCCAATATACACTGAGGATTATATCAACTTCAATCATATGTATGATGAAATGTTTAGAAAATAATCCATGGTTATGTGTAATAAAGGGGACTCACTGAAACTAATTTATTACAATGAGAATTCCCTTATGTTTTTGTAACTAACACCTCCCTTATTAAATTAAATGTAAAATGTGAAATTTACTTTACAAACTGGGAAGATATAAAGAATGTAATGTTTTGTAATAAAAAAAGAATTGGATATGTTTTTGGAATTGATTAATGTACTCACAAATAAATCATTAGAAACATCATCCTCATAAGTTTTGATTGCATAATCTAGGCCTTTCTCCCTTGACCTTTTATAAGGAAGGATTCCTTGATTCCTTGGACAATTAGTTCCATAATGTCCCATATATTTAAAATTGTATCATTGAACACTAGTAACATCTTTCTTTCCCATGAAATCAGGATCTTGAGGGTATTTTTCTCCATACTTTTGACCAACACTAATCCCAAATATACATGTTTTATGATTTATTATTCCATATTTAATATAGGATGAAAAGTCAAATCTTGCATTATTCCCCTTTTCTTTATTTCCTTTTCCCGAGTGTCCATCATTCCTCCTCTTCTATTTCATTCCATTAATGTAATCAGACCTAGATAATTCGTTCTCTTTCTTTATAAAACACGTGAATATATCTTTATATAAAAAGAATGTTAGGGATACTAGTTCCCTCTATGTTAATGGTTTTTACCCATCAATAATCGATCAATAATTATTTATGGATTTCATATGTAATCCAAAGCAAGAATTTCTAGCCATGTAATGTATTATTCATAAATAGAAATATTCTCAACCTTATTTTTCCTCATAATAAATAATTTTCTCTCCATATCACTTAATATTTTTTAGAGAAATATTTTCACAATAAAAGTTCCTTAAAATCCTTATATTCCATGTTTGATATTTATTACTCCACGTTCATTTTTTTCATTCAATGTCATCAACTGACTGGAATCTCTTGAAAGATGATAAATTATCCCAAAAACCACTTACTATTTATTACATCCCAAGCCATGAAATATATTCATTACGGATGATATCCACTTCTCAACTAAAAATGTATTTATAGTCAGATTTAATTATGGAGTTATTTTTCTCATGAACATTTCTTACATTGTTCTTCCATTTTTTGGATCCGGATACTCCATATGAGTAAGTTTATAGTTCATAACATAATTCAGCTATCCTAATATAGTTTTATGTTTATCGTCACATGTTTCATCTCTAATTAAAACATCATAACCTTTCATAGTATGTAAATACCAATATGGATTATGTTTATTGAAAAAATTTACATTCATTCCACTAGGAACCATTTCAATATAATTGGATACATTAAATTATGTTATGAATCATAATGCTAATTTTAAAACTAAAAACAACACATAATATAATTGGGAATTTTATACATAGGAAATACCATTATCATAATCATGGTTTTTTGGTACATTCTTACATATAAATCATTAGTAATAGTTTGTAAATAATATGTTAATTATCCTAATAATTTCTCCCTATAGTGTCAAATTAGGTGCATAGTTAGGATCATTTTCATGTACTAAGAATTGTTGAGTCAGGCCTAATGCACCTAGTATGATTTTTTACCACTATGTACATTTTTACCATAACTATATCCCTTTATAGTATCCATAAAGGCATGCATTTCTTGGAAAACTCAAAAAATCTCTACATTACCAAAATTAGCGGATGTTATTTTATGATTACCGTAATATTTTATATTATTTTTTTGTGTCCTAATGTATTTTTTTATAATTCTCATTTCCAAGGATTCTAATACACTAAAACTAATTCCATCAGTAAAAACCCTAACCGTAGTTTCCCAAAGCTAGTGCCTCACTTTATTACATTACCATTGATACAAGAATCAGTTATCAAAGGACCGATCACAGTAACAGTTTTGTAATCTAGATTATGAACATGAAGATTACATGATAATTTAAAATGTGAAGTAAAACATAGAAAATCCATTGAGAAACACCATTATTATCCAAGAATAACCCTGCATATCACTCATAATATACATTTTGGAATCCTTGGAAAAGTGAAACATCATAAAGGGGTTATTTCAGATTCAATGTAAGGGTATGTAGATAATGGAATCTATTATGAATATATGATCATAACCATTAACTCTAGGTGTATAACAAAAAAACTTGAAATCAAAACATAATCTTGTGCATTAAATGGAATAAATAAATTAAATCATATAATTCTATATAAATAATGACTCGAAAATTATACTAATTGAATAATCACATGAAAAATTTATAACTAATTTTATTACGGTGGAATTAATAATTTTGGACATCATAAACATACAATCAAGGCTTCAGCAAAGACATTATACATAAACATGTAATACATAGGCTAATACAAAAACTAGTTTTTCTCATGAGACATGCAGGTGCATCTGGGGGAAATAGTGGGCCTCGCCTGCCACATACTAAGTCCAATCTGTTCATTATATGGAAAGGGTGAAACAAAAACATTCATAACCAGTCATTATAAAAAACTATCATATGAAATGTGAATACTTTAAACATAAAAAATGAATGGTATTAAAATACAAGATCCATAGTAAATTTGCTCATAAAACCTCAATCAAAATGCTAAAGACATTATTATTATAGATCATCCTCATTTAAGAATAATATTTAACAAAAGGTTTTTATTTTATGGATATACACTAATAAAATCATTGGGAAATTAATTATAAAATATATTTTTTACATTAAGAAAAAAAAAGTTATTTTGGAGAATCATATTTATTTTTCATTAAATAATATTATAAACATTTATATCCCAAAAACTAAAAGGTATGGACAATGAAATTTTGTTTTGGTCATAAATATTTTCTAACTAATGTGAAATTTTTTAAAATTTCTTTTCAAAAAACTATAGAAATGGGTCACTTTAGTTTAGTTTATGGGAAAATTTAAAAGAGTCATTAATGTGGAAAAGGAATTAACAAGAAAATATATTTTATAGTTATTCCATGATAAAAAAGAGTTATTTTAGAAAATAAAATTGTCTTAAAATATATTATAGAGGGTTGTTAATAATGTGTATGAAATCGGGATGTCTCCATTAATCAGACAAGCTTATCGGGAGGAATTAAAATTGAAATCCTATAAAACATGTATTTCGCATCAAATAAAGATGAAATGATCTAAACAATTGACTATATAACATATAATTTTTTTTATTAGGATTATATATAAATAAATAAGTATTACATTGAGGTAAAGAGAGGGAAAACATAACCTTGATGAAAAATGGAGGTTTGTCGAGAATTTGTTAGCTTATGTTTGAAAGTGTTCTACACATTCAGTTAATGTCTTGGATAATGAAATTTAATAACTAAATATTTTAATTCTGAACCAATTAAATGTTTGTTTTATTTAATATAATTTTATAATGTTAATTTATGGCCTTTTGATGAGTTATAAGATGTAATATCACCGTTTGAGAGTGTTTGTTTCCTTGAGTTTCATGATTGATTCACATGAATATATTTATGTAACATCAAGTAATATTGAACAAGTTGTCCATAATTGAAATTTTATATTATTAATGATATTAAATAATATTGGATACCCTTTATATCATTTTTATATATAATTATGATTCATTATATTAAATGTTGATGATAAACATTTAGATTTTTCACGATTTTTTTCTATCAACAAGCACTAATTTTTTAATTAATTACTATTATACATATATTTTCCATAAAAATATGTTTTAATGTAAATTTTAAAAAAAAATTATCAATAAATGTGGGTTTTCAACCATCCATGAAGGCGCTATTAGAAATCAAAAAATCATCATCCACGATGGTGGTGAATCGACACCTCACAGATGACGTAATCATTTTTAGAACAAAAAAGGGAAGATAATAGAATTTATAGAGGGTATAAAATTAACATAATAACATTCCAATATATATATATAAGTTTTTCATTAATTTTAATACAGATGAGGTAAAGAATGGATAATAAATGAAAATAAAAATATAGAGAAAAAATAATTGAATGAAAATGGATTTTACCTATGGAATTCCTCTCCTTGAGTACCTCCTTAACAGTAATTAAAATGGTATATTGCGTGAGACCAAAAATACTATAAAATTTCGAATTTGATTTTGAGATGGATTGTCTAGAAATTTAACAGTCTTCAAGGCTTTGGATGTATGAGGCGAAGAGGTGGCGTGGGGTTGTATTTATAGTGGAGAAGAGATGTATCTTTTGATTATTTTATTCATTAGATTATGATCACTAATCAAGACTATCAATAGTATTGTTATTTGTGACTTAATATAGTGCCTACTACATTTAATTTAAAATTAATGGTGCCTAAATCATCCATACACCATCCATGACTAACTAATTCACGTATTTAGCTAAAACTGTAAATTATTTTATTTCAATATTCATAAAAAACAACTATTTTAGAAAAAACCCAAAACATATCCATTACCATTTAATGATGTTTAGAATTAAAAAAATGGAAACCATTTAATGAAATTAATTTTCTAAATCTGATAAATTGCATATTTAATTAAATTCATTTTTTATTAAAAAAATAATGAATTTAAATTTATTACTAGTTTTATGACATTTTGAAAAAACAATTTCAGGAATCATAAATTTAACTTATAATCACAAGAAAAAATATATTAATTTATTAATATTTTTTATAAAAATAAATATTCATTTAAATCATAATTTGGATTATAAAATTTTAAATAAACCATTATTCTTCAAAAAAATATCAACACATAACCTATTTTTATTTTAAAATAATTATTTATATTTTCTATGATATAAATATACCATATTATAATTTATAATATATTAATATTTTATTTATACTTTCACGGGTGAAGTTACTATTATATTGGTCAAATTACTATTCCTCATGGTCACATTACTATTCCATCCATCCAATAGCCCTAAAGCCTTCAATTTTTTTATTCAATGAAAGACACCCCTTTTAATGGAATAATGGGGGGAAACCCAAAAATTCATCATCAGATTAGGAAAAATCATAACCCGAATGTTTATAAAGACAAACCAAACTGACAACATTGAGCTACCCCTCCCAGGAAATGATCGTGAAAGAGCTCTCCACCAGTGCATGGATGAATGGAAAGAAAGTGTCATGCGTCAAAGCACATGCCCAATTTGATGAAAATCACCGTACCCTATCAACATCCAAATCCATAAAGCTCTGCAATGATGAACTGCAAGCTCTGGAATCTCCTCTAGCGCCTAATCCACATGGTTGTGTCTAGGGGAATCACCATACCAACAGACCTCAAAAAACCATTCACCATTCAGAGTATAAAAAACCAGAAAAACCTCCAACAATCGATCATCCATAATCAACGTCATCGGTATCCACCCCACCATCACAACACCAAAATAGCATGAGACAATCCAAAGAGCACGAGTTCAAGAAATCGTCACCTAGGACTAGATGTCCCAACCCTACACTTAGGGACAACCACCAATGAGGGATACTCGGTATTCCAGAAATAGAAACACATCTTTGTGCATGGATCTGCTCCTATAAGAACCTTGGATATACCCACATTAGGTTCATGCACAGGCCTCACGATGATAAGAACAAGAAATATCAGCAACGCCGAACTAGGAAAATAAAAACCAGATCCAAAGAAAAAATTCACATCTATAAACAAATTAAATTATTTTAATAACTCAAAGCATCTATGACCGAAGTCCTCCTCCATCGAAGGAACTATGATCAGGCCCTAGTCCGCATAGTAAGATTACTGGAAACAAGACTAGATCTTGCTAAGAAACCATCCCACTACGTCGTCTAGCATGCAGGGCAAGCCGAGAAACACAAACCAAGATTAGTTCCACCCCATGCGTCATAATCGTGAGATAGAGGAAAACTCACTGGGCCAGCCACCCGAACTCATACAAGAAGTCACACCGTTTTCAGAAAATTATTTTCACCGGGCCTTCCACTGGGAAGCGACGACACCACACAAGGAACATTGACAACGCCGAGACGACTTCGTCAGAAATAATTCCGCGACGAGCTGACCGTCGGACCTCCAATGAGAAGTGATGCCATCACACATGCAATGATGCTAATGCCTATAAAATCTTCGGGTGTTACATCTAGTGTGTACTTTTTTAAGATAGATATTTGGAACTCATAATGTATATCTGATAGGTTTGGAAAAATATCTAGTCACTATTCCACAACATCGATGAAATCAAATATCTCCAGGGGCTCAATGTATCTAGGAATAACATTTCCATTCTTTCAAAACCTCATGATTTTCAGTAATGTTGATATATGAATAAATAAATTTTCACCAACGTCAAACTCCAGATATCATTTAATATTTTTTTCATATAACGTTTTATGAGTTTATGTGGATTTAACATGATATTGGTTGGTAGGAACCTTATTTATTATCTCATGAATAAGATCAAGTCTAATCAGCTTCTTCTTACTAATATCATTGAATCATGTTGGGGTTGAACACCTCTTCTAATTTAAATCCTCAAAAGGTTTTGTATGAATTATATAATAGAAACTATTTTTATATGAGATATCCACTCATGAATGGTGTTTATCAAATCGTACTTGGAAATATATTTAACATATCCACATTATATCTTCTATATTTTAAATGGACCATTCATACTGACCATCTATTTTGAGGATATAAGTTGTGCTGAATCTCACCTTCATATACAATTCTTGTTGAATGCTTCTCCAAAACCTAGATATAAACATTTCATCTCAATCATATATAATAGAGCATTGAAATCCATTCTCTATTACCACTTTCGTTATGTATATCATGAAAATTTGGTCATGACGTAAATCTTCCTAGAAATTAACAAAAAAACAGAATTTATAAGATGATCTGCTGCCACCAAGATGGCATTATTGCCTTTATATGTCCTTCATTTTCCTATGGTTATGTTTTACCATTTACATACTTGTATTAAAAATGGTTGCATCACACCCATATACTTTTTTGTTCCTCCTTATCATGCTAGAATACCATGCCAGAAGATATGAAATCTACAGTCTACCTCTTCATGTTATCACAATAGAATTGTTTTCATCAAATATATATACATCATGGTGTTTCTTGGATGAATATATAATGAAGATCTATGTGAATTATTTATAATTTCCATATTTATTCCAACATTTTATGGGATACATATCTGAGTTCCTAACATTATAACACCATGTTCATCAATGTTGAACTCCAGAATGTTCTCTACCTTATTAGGTAGGAACTCATCATCATTCATAGCTTCTTTGAACCTATAAATAATAGATGGTTGAGTTTTTATTTGAGTAATATAGGATGGAGAGGATTTTATTATTCCCATATAACTTCTATTAGTGTCCAATCTGATTGGATACGGTTAAATACTCATAATGGATATACTAATATGATCCTTTCCTTTCAGAGTATTTTTTTAATTTGTTTGCTTTCCCAATATGGTAGGGATTGAAAAATCATAATCCTTAATCAAATATAACAATTCAAAATGTCTCAATTTAATCTAAATTTTTTTAATATATACTTGAGCCCTTTATAATCTATATATATGTCACTCTCCTCCACATAGAGATAATTTCTCTAAATCATTAATGTGAATATCACTGCATCCAATTCTCTATCATGATTTTGGTAGTTCTTATCAGTAATATTTTATTGTTGGGTTGAATAGGATTTTACTTTTTAATCATTAATATGTATGAAACCCAATTTCTTTTTAGATTCATTAATATAAATAACAATTCCTTCCACGCTGGTTGGAAATGTGAGTACAAGTGAAATGATGAGCCTCATCTCCAACTCATTGAGGTTAACATGACATTCATAAGTCTACCTGATTCCACTTTAAGTAATATAGAGAACTAGGTTATTCTTAAATAAAAATTACGTATTTTTAGATTAATATTCATTTCATTAAATAAACTTACACAAAGTATCAAAAAGGTGTTGTTTTTTTAGAGACATGTACACATAAACAACAGGTCCATAAGTAAGCCACATCATCTCCCACTATGTTCATCATAACTGGTTAACTTCTTAGACATATCATACATAATACCTTTCTCTATATCCAAGGGAAATGGAATAAAAGAAAGGTTAAGCATAGTTTCTATGTGAGGGTAAACAGAAGAGATATCAATATAACAAGAACATATGCTTATGAGAACATGAGAATAATATATGGAAATCATACCTATATATCCAATATCATAAAAAATATTCGTAGAATAAATCATGGATGTTCATAAGAAATTAATCATAATGGAATTAAATAATTTTATCCATGAGTTCATAACATTTTCATATGATATATATTACGTAATATACATAATCATAGAACATAATATATCAAGGATAGTAACAAGGACATTAATAACAATTTAGGATATTGATAACAACTTGTATACCATCTTTGGCATTGGGATATTGTAACACCCCAAGCTTCTACGGTATGCTTCTCCCTGAATAATGCAACAACGTGTGTTATACGCAACATCGAGTTCTAATACACACCACAACCAATCAAACTAGCCGTTATAAATAGTAATACATAATTTTTGAAATTTTAGAAATTTTATCTCTCAAAATGGACTTCATTTTTGGATTCAGATTATCGAATTTATCCTAAGGTAAAATTTTGGTACTTTTCGGATAACTATAATATTTTTATGAATAGTGAAAATTACTCAATTTTAATTAAAAACTACTTGTTTAATCAAAATAATTAATGGTGATAAATTATGAATTTGAGTGGTTTTAAAGTATATTTAGAATATATTTTTTCTATTTAATACAATGTTGGTCATTGGGCATAATTTCACAATTAAACCAAACATAAACAAGTATCAATCTTTTTATAGTTATTATATCTTAAAAACACGCTTTTTGTTTTAACAACGGGAATTAATTTTAAATTAATTTCTGCCACTTCTATGTTTTGAATTTGGAAAAATGGATTCCATATTTGGAATCAGGATGTCCAAATTGTGTAAATAGGTAACTTTTAATTTTAGACATTTTGAATAATTACTTCGGTTAATATTTTATTTATCATGGTTAAAGGTTAAATCCGGTAAATAAGGGTTAAAAAATAATATTATAATAATACTAAATTACCCTAAAATGTGTCCTAATCTTATTTTTCGAAACATGTCCGACCATGGGCATCTTTGGGTCGATTTTGGGACCCCATGGAGCCACTTGTAGGTGATAGGGACACATTATTTTAATTTAGTTAAAATAAATACAAAAATGACAAAAGCATATATCTTTTAGAAAAACTATTTTTACAAAGAGTTATATATGTTGTATTTTCAACTATAAATATTCATTAGAATGATAAAACGATTTCCTACATAATAATATTTTATTTATAATTTTTAGAAATTAAATAATTTAATTTATATATGACACAATGATGATGCAGTAATTACCATAATAATGAAAAATTAAAATAATTGATATTATAAATACCCAAATAAATATAATTTGAGACTTTTAATGAATTATAATAATTTTATAGGATACTATGACATATTAGGATTGATTTAATTGACTTTTTTATAAGTAATCATTCTGTTATGATATTTACAAAAATCAACTATTGAATAGTGTCAAAATTGACATAAAAGAGTTTTTAAAACAAATATTATATTATTAATAGATATTAAATTTCTAAAAATCTATGGTTCGGCCAAGAGACTTATATCATGATATTTTTATCATTAATAGATCACTTTTGGGTCTCTTGGAGGTATATAGTAAGTTTATTAATTATATAATATAAAAATACAAAGTGACATGGTAAGTGTCAAACTAATTAACTAAGAGTTAAAACTAAAAGATAAGGTTAATATAATGACCCAAACCTGTATAAATTATATTGGTTGAATGGTTTTAGACCTCTCCCCACCTTAAACTTTAAATAATACACTTTGGAGCTATTATAAAACGAATATGAATTTATTATAAAATAATATTTCTAGCTTTTCCAAAGGTGCCCCTCACCCCTTTTATAAAAGGGCACTCCTCCTTCTAATTACTTCACACCTTCAAAGCCTTTTGTTTCGGCCAAAATTTGCCCAAATACTCTCCCAACTTCCCTCAATACAACCGAGAGGCCTTATTTTGATCAGAAAGCCAACCTAAGGAGCTCTTTTGATCAAATCAAAAGGAAGAACCCGAAGAAGAGGTAATGTTTTCACCAACCCTTTTTCAACTTCATTTCTTCTTCAACTTCTTCTTTCTTTGTTATTATCATTCTAAAATAATTAATACAGTATCTCCTATATACTGTAATATTATTATAAATATGGTACAACCATATTCAGTATTATATCCATCCTTTGAATGACATGTCAGCATACGTGCGTACGTACGGCTTACCGTATCCACGTCGTAGTGTAATTGTTATTCAATATATTATTATTATTTGGATGGGTATAATAATGATGTTTAATTCGTGTAAATAATAAATATAACATTATAATGATTCTTTATATAAGATATACCATCCAATTAAATATTATTTTAATATCAAAAGAATGATATTGTCGCTCGTGCGTACGTACGGACTACCGTCTCCACGAACGCGATGAGATTCATTCTCCATCATATTCATTCCAGTATAATTATCATTTGATGATTAAAAATAATGTTTAATGACTTGATATCTTTCTGAATATGAAGAAGATACATCCTATCCATGAAAAACATGGCTTACGTAACAAAGCATATCAAAGAAAACGAGTAAGTTAACACCCGAAACAATGATAATACTAAGATATTGTTAACAAAGCAATGTTAAAAGATAATATATGATATTAGATTAATATATATGATTCTTGTATAATTTAATAACAATTATTCACCATTATACAGGAGGTTAACCTACCCTAAACCAAGGAAAAGTACAAGTAAAGGATTATTTCACAATCTCTTCATTATCCAAGGTTGTTTATACGTAATAATCTACTGGGACTTCTTTATCATCCACATTCATGTTTCGTAAAAATGTATTTCAAAACATTTGTACTATTTACTATAATATGGTTTAAATTCATTTATACCCTTGCTTGGCTTTTTATAAGAGGTTTATAAAAAATCTTTCCGTCGTTTTCCAAACAAGGTGCTTTTTAAACTTTTCGATAGAATTAAGGTAAGAACGTTTTTTTAACTTATATGGAAGGTGAAGATATTTTCCGTCGAAGCTTCCCTTACAAGATTATGAGAATATTTTCAAGGAAATTGTTTTATTTTACAAATATATGAATGTTAAATGATTTCAATATAGAAAGAGATATTTTTCTAAAAAGAGTTTTGATTTCATCTATGTCGACATCCTTTGATGGATTTTATGCTTATTTGAAGTTGATTTATTATGATACAAAACATTTATATTGTATTGAAGTTTTTGTGATATGTTTGACTATGGATGGGCTATTTTTATACCATTCATGGTTTATGGATGAAGTATTTTAATTTCGTATGCTAGTTTTAATATGAATGTTTATGTTATGTTTAAAACTTTTCATATGGGAATGAATTGGACTTAATATGTGACGGGTGGAGCTCGCTATAGCTCCTCGGTGCATCAGTAGGTCTCAGGAGAAAAAATAGTGTCTTGGCACAAGGCCTTGGAAAAATATTATTTGTAGTCTTGGCACGAGGCCTTGGCTATGTGGTTATGATAGTCTAGCATTATGTATTCCATCATTATGAAAGTGGTTAATGATATTGCATGTGATTATTAGATTAGTAGAATATCCATGTGAATAAGTAAATGGAATTATTTCATTTTATTTTTTCCATACTATGTTGATTTTCAAGTTTAAAAGGATTTTTTAGTTATACATTTCCATAAATGTTTATTGTTATTTATAAAAGTTTCCGCTATGTTGTTATCCTTACTGGGCATTTGAGCTCACCCCTTTTCTATGTTTTATTTTTCCTATGATGTGAAGAAGTAATTTATGAATCACCTATAGGGATAATATGAGGGGATAATAATGTGGAATATGGAAACTATATTTTTGTAGTTTTCATTTTATGATGTAATGTAAACTTTATTAATATATCTAGTGTTTCCAAGGCTACTAAACCAATCGGTCTTTTGAAATTTGATCTTTCTTTTGATCATGCCAATGTTATGTAATAATGCACCGCCTCTGGGTAACTGGAGCAGGGGCGTTATAGTTGGTATCAGAGAAAGTTTAGTACAAACCTTGGAAGTAAGATTTTGATAAACTCTGATTAGAGCACATAGACCTAAGATGGACATTGAAGATTAGTATAGAAGAACTTCCTAGAATTTTGGTATTGTAGAGATTTTGTGAGTTTTCTGAGCAACACATCCCTGTCTGGATACGAGTAGGCAGAGGCGGCTCTAGCACAGATGTACGTAGGGGTAAAACCTGAAAACAACGCTTTGAGCTAGACTCAAACGGGAAATGGTGCACGACAATGGGCCTTTCTGCACTCTTGGTTACGACACTCCGAGGGGATATGCTCAGGATAACTCTCATTTTCATTAAAAATCACTATGAAGGGTTTATGAGTATATACTTCCTCAACGAAAACATTTTTTTATGATTATGGATTATATCCCTAAATAGTTCAATTTATGTTATGTGTTTTATAAGTATGGGATTATGTATCTTGATTCATAAACTAATCTAGTTTATGCCATTGTTTAGAAATGGAGCATAGTGGAATAAATGAAACTGTATCAATGCACGCATTCCATGTAGGGATTTCCCTCTTGCTCAAGATAATTATAGTGGAGCTGGCGATGCAACTGGTGCCGATCAGCTAATCACCATACTGGGACAACTCACTGAGGTTATGAATAATAACCTTACCCGTTTGGAGGACCCTGATCCGCAGCGTGGAGGATCAATGATAGATCGATTCATGAGGAAACAACCACCAAAATTGAATGGGAGTAAAAATCCATTAGTAGCTGAGCAATGGATAAATTCCCTAGAGAAAATATTTTAGGCTTTGGGAGTAGTGAAAGGGAAAAAGTTATAATGGCAGTTTATCGCCTCACTGGAGATGCTGATCAATGGTGGCCATTGATTCAAAACACGAAGGATGATGATAAAGTATCAAATATGGAATGGAGGGAGTTCAAAGATCTATTTATAGAAAAATACTTTCTTCGTGACCATTGAGAAGATATGGAAAGGCAATTTCTGAGTCTGAGACAAAAGGAGGATGAAAATGACGCAAAGTATGAGGCTAACATTACAAGGTTAGCAAGGTATACTGGAGAATATATAAATAACCCAAGAAGTAAGATTTATTGTTTCTTTGATGGGTTAAAACCATTTCTCCGTCGAGAATTAGTCTCACAATCCTTTTCATCGTACGAAGACATTGTCTCATGTGCTATCAAGACTGAAAAGGAATTCTCTATGTATTATGACTTTAAAGAAAAGAAAGAGAAGAAGAGATCTGCTGATCAATCTGGGAATGGAAATAAGGGTAATAAGGGAAAGGTTGAATATCCATACTATGGTAAATGTGGGAAAAAACACCTCGGTACTTGCTTGAAGGGAATGGGTGTCTGTTACAAGTGTGGTGAGAAAGGCCACCAAGCTCATGATTGCAAAGTGAAGAAGGAAGCTACCAATGTTTAATGCTACAATTGTAGGAAGATGGGACATTTTTCAAATGAATTTCCTAAGAGTCAAGGGAACTTACCTCAGAAAAGGCCAAGGGATCAAGGCCAAGCTTATGCTATCACTACTGTTGAGGTAGATGCTCCGAAAGAATTGGTAGTAGGTAATTTAATGGTTTCCTCAAGTTTAGAAAATGCATTATTTGATTTTGGATCATCACATTGTTTCATAACTTCCCAGTTTTCTATGAAAATTAGATATTTCCAATTTGATTTAACAAGGGAGTTGTCAGTTAAAACTCCTAAGGGAAGTATCATTGCAACAAATTTTTTTGAATCAGTCCCCATTAGAGCACATAAATGTTCTTTATCTACTGATCTCATCGTCATACCTATGCTTGAGTTTGATATAATCCTCGGTATGGATTGGATTTCGAACTATTATGCGAAAATTTATTGTAAGAAGAAGGAGGTTATGATTTTTGATGATGATGATAAGGAACACCTTATCTTTAGAGAAGAATCGCCAAAACCTAATTCTTATCTAGATCCAACCCCAGTATCTCAACTAAATTCAATTATTGGGGAGGAAGAGAATTAAATGACTGTGGGTGAGGAAAGGAATGTTCAAATAGAGGATGTACCTGTTGTGAAAGAATTTGTAGATGTATTTCTGGATGATTTACCTAGACATCCTCTAGAACAAGAAGTTGAGTTTTTCATTGATTTAATTCCGGGATCAAGGCCTATATCGAAGACCCCTTATAGAATGGCCACTGTAGAAATAGTCGAACTAAGGAAACAACTAGATGAATTGATTAATAAAGGATTTATTCGCCCTAGTGTTTCTCCATGGGGAGCCCCTGTTCTTTTTGTTAAAAATAAAGATGAATCTATGAGGTTATGTATCGACTACAGAGAGATCAATGTTATAACAATAAAGAACAAGTATCCCCTACCTCGCATTGATGATATATTTGACCAACTACATGGAGCTCAATACTTTTCAAAGATTGAAATTTGATCTGGATACCGTCAGTTGTGTGTGAAGAAGGAAGACATTCTGAAGACAGCATTTCGAACTAGGTATGAGCATTACGAGTTTATTGTAATTCCTTTTGGATTGACTAACACACCCTCTATATTCATGGATTTGATGAATAGTGTTTTCAAGGAATATCTCGATGAATTTGTGGTGGTATTTATTGATGATATCTTGGTATACTCCAAAAGCTATGAAGATCATGAAAATCACTTGTGCATTATCCTGAATACTCTTAAAAGACATGAATTATATGGGATGTTTAGCAAGTGTGAATTCTAGCTTCAAGAGATTTCTTTTCTTGGCCATATGTCTCTAAAGATGGAATCTCTGTTGATCCTTCTAAGACCAAGGAAATCAAAGAATAGCCAGCACCTATGAGTATAACTGAGGTACGTAGTTTCATTGGTTTGGAAGGTTATTATCGACATTTCCTCCAGAATTTTGCCTGATTGGATAACCCATTAACAAAGCTCACACGTAAAGGGGTTAAATTTGTTTGGAAAAAAGAGTGTGAAGAATTTTTCAAAGAACTGAAGAGAAGATTAGTCAATGGTCCTGTATTGACTCTACCATCGGGGAATGATGGGTTTGTTATTTATAGTGATGCATCGAAGAAAGGACTTGGTTGTGTCCTTATACAGAATGATAGGGTTATTGCCTATGCATCACGACAGTTGAAAATTCATGAAAAAAACTATAATACTCATGATCTCGAGTTAGAAGTTGTGATCTTTGCTTTGAAGATATGGAGGCACTACCTCTATGGTGAAATATGTGAGATTTATACTGATCACAAGAGTTTGAAGTATATTTTATCACAAAAAGAACTCAACATGAGGAAAAGGAGATGGCTTGAATTACTCATCGATTATTATTGTACGATACAATACCACCCGGGGAAAGAAAAAAAGGTGGCAGATGCTTTGAGCAGAAAAGATCATGGAGTTTTGAACAATATGAGAATTGGTAGGGATCTAATTTTCATGGATCTAGTGAAGATGGACATGGGAATAACCATGGAAGGTGAGACATCAATTCTTTTTCAAATGGTTGCCAAACCATGTTTACTAGAAAGGATTAAGAGTTCTCAGACCGATGATGGAGAATTTTAAAAGAAGATTAAAGCTGTGAATGATGGGAGATTGAGAGACTTTGTGTATGAAGAAGGATTTTTGACATTCGGGAAGAGACTTTGTGTTCCCGATTTACCTGATCTAAAAAGGGAATTGATGGATGATGATTATAGTTCCAATTTCTCTATACACCTTGGGATCACTAAAATGTATAGAGCTTTGAAGGAACATTTTTTGTGGGACAACATGAAGAGGCAGATTGCCGATTATGTGTCAAGATGTATGGTTTTTCAACAAGTGAAAGCTGGAAGGCAACAACCTGGTGGATTATTGAAACCTCTTCCCATACCTGAGTGGAAATGGGACAATATTACGATGGACTTTTTCATGGTAATACCAAAGTCTCCTAGAAGTAACGATGAAATATGGGTTATTGTTGATCGTCTTACCAAGTCAGCACATTTTCTTGCTATAAGAGAAGATCTACCACTGGAACGTCTAGCAAGACTATAAATTAATGAAGTTATGAGACTTCATGGAGTACCCCTATCGATTGTTTCTGATCGTGATCCCCATTATACTTCATGATTTTGGAAAAGTCATCAGAAATCCCTGGATACTAAAAATCATTTGAGCACTGCCTACCACCCTCAAAAAGATGGACAATCAGAATGGACTATTCAAACCATAGAAGACATGTTGAGATCTTTCTCACTTGACTTTTAGGGTATGTGGGATCAATATTTACCTCTGGTAGAATTTTCCTATAACAATAGATTCCATTCCAGTATTCAGATGGAACCATATGAAGCGTTATATAGAAAGAGATGTTGCACACCAACTTGTTGGGATGACGTTGGTGAAAGAAAACATGTAGGTCCAGAACTGGTGGAGGAAACGATGGAAAAGGTGATGGTAATCCAAAATCACATCAAAGCATCTCAAAGTAGGCAGAATAGCTATGCTGAGAATTGAAGGAAGGATTTGAATTTCAAGTCGGTGATCATGTTTTATTGAAGGTATCTCCATGGAAGGGAGTCATACGTTTTGGTAAGAAAGGTAAATTGAGTCCTAGGTACATCGGACCTTTCGAAATTCTAGAACGAATTGGGGTTGTAGCTTACCGATTGGCAATGCCGCCAAGTCTCTCCAAAGTTCACGATGTGTTCCACGTATCTCTCTTAAGGAAATACATGCCTGACACAATTCATGTACTCAGCTACAAGGAATTAGAACTGGAACCCAATCTATATTATTGCAAAGATCCCGTCAAGATTCTTGATACGAGAGAACGTGTTCTGAGAAATTGGGCGATGCGTCTGGTAAAAGTTTTGTGGAGAAACAATAAGATGGAAGAGGCAACGTGAGAACCCGAGGAACTTATGATGAAGAACCACTCGAGACTTTTCATATGGTAGTATTCTAGAAATTTCGAGGACAAAATTATTTGAAGGAGTAGAGAATGTAACACCACATGCTTCTACGATACACTTCTCTTTGAATAATGCAATAGCGTGTGTTGTACGCAACATCGAGTTCTAACACACACCACAACCAATCAAACTAACCGTTCTAAATAGTAATACCTAATTTTTGAAATTTTAGAAATTTTAACTCTCAAAATGGACTTCATTATTGGATTCGGAGTGTTGAATTTAGCATAAGGTAAAATTTTGGTACTCTTCGGATAACTTTAATATTTTCAGGAATAGTGAAAATTACTAAATTTTAATTTAAAACAACTTTTTTAATCAAAATAATTAATAGTGATAAATTAAGAATTTTATTGGTTTTAAAGTATATTTAGAATATATTTTTACTATTTAATACAATGTTGGTCATTGGAAATAATTTCACAATTAAACCAGACATAAACAAGTATCAATCTGTTGATAGTTATTATATCTTAAAAACGTGCTTTTTGTTTTGACAGCGGGAATTAATTTTAAATTAATTTCTGCCACTTCTGTGTTTTGAATTTGGAAAAATGGATTCCATATTTGGAATCAGGTTTTCCAAATTGTGTAAATAGGTAACTTTTATTTTTAGACATTTTGAATAATTACTTCGGTAAATATTTTATTTACCATGGTTAAAGGGTAAATCTGACAAATAAGGGTTAAAAAATAATATTATAATAATACTAAATTACCCAAAAACGTGTCTTAATCTTATTGGTGGATAAATATCCCACCATGGACATCATTGGGTCGATTTTGGGACCCCATGGAGCCACTTGTAGGTGATAGGGACACATTATTTTAATTAGGTTAAAATAAAAACAAAAATGACAAAGGAATATATCTTTTAGCATAACAATTTTTAAAAAGGGTTATATATGTTTTATTTTCAACTATATATATTCATTAGAAATATAAAACTATTTCCTACATAATGATATTTTATTTGTAATTTTTAGACATTAAATAATTTAATTTATTTATGACACAATGATGATGCAGTAATTACCATAATAGTGAAAAATTAAAATAATTGATATTATAAATACCCAAATAAATATAATTTGAGACTTTTAATGAATTAAAATAATTTTATAGGATAATATGTCATATTAGGATTTATGTAATTGACTTTTTTCAAAGTAATCATTCTGTTATGATTTTTACAAAAATCAACTATTGAATAGTGTCAAAATTGACATAAAAGTGTTTTTAAAACAAATATTATATTATTAATTGATATTAAATTTCTAAAAATCTATGGTTTGGGAAATAGACTTATATAATGATATTTGTATCATTAATGGACCACTTGGGGGTCTCTTGGAGGGATATAGTATGTTTATTAACTATATAATATAAAAATACAATGTGACATGGTAAGTGTCAAACTAATTAACTAAGAGTTAAAACTAAAAGATAAGGTTAATATAATGACCCAAACCTGTATAAATTATATGTTTTGAATGTTTTTCGACCTATCCCCACCTTAACCATAAAATAATCCACTTTGGAGCCATTAGAAACCGAATTTGAATTTATTATTAAATAATATTTCTAGTTTTTCCAAAGGTGCCCCTCACCCCTCTTATAAAAGGGAACTCCTCATTCTCATTACTTCACACCTTCAAAGCCTTTTGGTTCGGCCAAAATCTGCCCCAATACTCTCACAACATCCCTCAATACAACCTATAGGACTTATTTTGATCATAAAGCCATCCTAAGTATCCCTTTTGATCAAATCAAAAGGAAGAACCCGAAGAAGAGGTAATGTTTTCACCACCCTTTTTCAAATTATTTTCTTATTCAACTTCTTCTTCCGTTGTTATTATCATTCTAAAATAATGAATCCAGTATCTCCTATATACTGTAATATTATTATAAATATGGTACAACCATATTCAGTATTCTATCCATCCTTTGAATGACATGTCACCATACGTGCGTACGTACGGCTTACCGTATCAATGTTGTTGTGTATTTGTTATTAAATATATTATTATTATTTGGATGGGTATAATAATGATGTGTAATTCATGTAAATAATAAATATAACATGATAATGATTATGTATATAAGATATACCATACAATTAAATATTATTTTAATATCAAAAGAATGACATTGTCGCTCGTGCGTACGTACAGACTACCGTCTCCACGAACGTGATGAGATTCATTCTCCATCGTATCCATTCAAGTATAATTATCCTTTGATGATTTAAAAATAATGTTTAAGGACTTGATATCATTATGGATATGTATAAGATACATCCTATCAATGAAAAACATGTCTTGCGTAACAAAACATATCAAAGAAAATGAGTAAGTTAACACCCGAAACGACGATAATACTAAAATATTATTAACAAAGACATGTTAAAAGATCATATATTATATCATATTAATATATATGATTCTTGTATAATTTAATAACAATTATTTAACCATTATACAGGATTTGAAAGAACCCTCAACCATGGAAAAGTACAAGGTAAGGGTTTATTTCGTAATATCTTCATTATCTGAGGTTGTTTATACGTAATAATCTACTGGGACTTCTTTATCATCCACATCCATGATTCTTAAAAATTTATTTCAAACATTTTTACTATTTACTAGAATATGGTTTAAAGTCATTTATACCATTTTTTTACTTTTTATAAGAGGTTTATAAAGGAATATTTTCGTCGTTTTCCAAACAAGGTGATTTTTAACCTTTTCGACAGAATTAAGGTAAGAATGTTTTTTTAACTTATACGACGGGTGCGACTATTTTCCGTCGAAGCTTCCCTCACAATATTATAAGAATATTTTCAAAGAAAATGTTTTATTTTACAAATATATGAATCTTAAATGATTTCAAAATAGAAAGAGATATTTCTCTAAAAAGAGTTTTGATTTCATCTATGTCAACATCTTTTGATGGATTTTACGCTTATTTGAAGTTGATTTATTATGATACAAAAATTTTATATTATATTGAATGTTTTGTGATATGTTTTATTGTGGATGTGTTATTTTTATACCATTCATGGTTTATGGATGAATTATTTACATTTTGTATGCAAGTTTTAATATGAATGTTTATGTTATGTTTAAACCTTTTCATATGGGAATGCATTAGACTTAATATGTGACGGGTGGAGCCCGCTATAGCTCCTTGATGCATCGGTAGGTCTCATGATACAAACTAATGTCTTGGCATAAGGAATTGGAAAAATCTTATTTTTATTCTTGGCACGAGGCCTTGGATGTGTGGTTATGATAGTCTGGCATTATGCATTCCATCATTACGAAAGTGGTTATTGATATTGCATGTGATTATTCAATTAGTAGAATAGCCATATGAATAAGTAAATGGAATTATTTTATTTTATTTTTTCCATACTATGTTTAAGTTAAAGTTTAAAATGATTTTTTTTTGTTATACATTGAGTTAAATGTTTATTCTCATTTAAGATGGTTTCCGCAATATTGTTATCCTTACTGGGCATTTGAGCTCACCCCTTTTCTATGATTTATTTTTCCCAGGTTGTGAAAAAGTAATTTTTGAATTAACTGCAGGGATAATATGAGGGGATAAGAATGTGGAATATGGAGACTATATTGTTGTAGTTTTCATTTTATGATGTAATGTAAACTTTAATAATATATCTAGTGTTTCCAAGGATACTAAACCAATCGGTATTTTGAGATTTGATCTTTCTTGTGATCATGCCAATGTTATGTAATAATGCACCGACTCTGGGTAACTGGGGCCGGGGAGTTACAGATATCCTCCTATTTATCATATTATTAACATGGGATAGCCTCATATTTACCCTCTATTGGACTTCTTATAAGCTCTTGTGCAGACTTTGAGCTCATATAACATTAATCATTACTAAATGCATGGGGGAGATATAGCTCTGACCTATCTCATGATGAAAATAATAGATACATGTTCCAAAAGACCATAAATAAATAATCATATTCGAAACAATGAAAATAAATTTGTTTCATAATCATTAAATCATATACTCAAAACACTATCCGTTTAAAAATAAATTGGTTTCACTAAAATTTTATCATTTTATTACCCATAGAAGAAAAATGAGATTCATAAAAATGGTGTCTTCATAAACATAAACCTTATGTGGGAAGTGTAATAGTGGAATACATGGTTCATAAACCTATTAAATATAGTGCAACATAAAATTATTTCATCTTATATTGAAAATGGTTTTGAAAAAAAACACTTGGGACATTTTTTAGGAAAATATCCCTTATTTAAAAATCATTTTTTTGAATTACAATTTCATAAATTACAGTGGAAATTATTATTATTTTAAATAATCATGAAAATATTATAACATATTCTTTAAAATAAAATGATTGTAATGATGTTTTGAAATTCCTCTTTACTCTATAATCAAAAAAAACATTCCTTTAAAATTATCAAAAAAGGTTAAACAGGTCAGATTTGGAAACTGAAATTAATATTCCTCTTTAAAAATTTGTAACATATAAAAAATGGAATAATGAATATAAAAAACATATTTCTACATTAAAAAATTTTGAAAATGTTTCTAGAAAACATTGATATACACGATATAGGGATTTCTACTGAAGATCGAAATAAATTATGTGTTATTTAAAACCATTCTATTGAAATCACAAGTGTATAGAGGAAACATAAGGGAAAATGTAATATCATTAAATAATCAAAGTTTAATGATTTTTTTGATATATTTATCATAAAATTTCATCACCATAAAAATAATCACAAACAGTACTGATAAATGATGATATTGTATCATAAAACAACTATGACATTGGTAACATTGAATCGAAAGTACCATTTAATAATAACATCAACTGATACATTAAATATCATGAAAATAAGGTTATTCGTGATATAAAATGTAAATGGGACTTTATATATACCTCAGTAGATAATATAGGTGTATAAAATAACATATGTCTCAAAGAATGAAATTTGAGACAAAATCATTTACCGCTTTGGAAACTTTTTAACCACAAACCCCATGAATGAGATATCCTCTAATGGATATGTAAACCAACATAATATTAAGAAGAATATTAATTAAATAAATTAATAGGTATTATATAAACCACATAACGTATACACCTAATGAATATGGAATGTGTCAGAACAAAAATGAAATTGAGATGGAAATACCATACCACATTAGTAATCATTTGGATCTTATGCCCCAAGAAATAATATCATCCAAAGAACATTAAATATCTTGAAAATAAGGATATAAATGAAATTAAATTTCAAAGGGGAAGTATATAAAAAAATAAAAAAGTGGTGAATTTTCATATGTCTCTCAGAAAAAAATGAGGGACTATAAATCCCATAGAATAAGTCTCGACTAACCTTCGGACATGTTTGAACCTCCTCTTCATAAGGAAACCTCCTTAGTTTTTTCATAAAAAAATTCATATGTTATAATTATTCCCAAATAAGTTTATTACGATGATATGTGGTCTATGTGGAATATATTTTGGTAGGTATTTTACGAAACAATGGGTTTTGTAGGAGTGATTAGGAGATGAGAGAGGTGGTCTTTTATAAGTGAGGTGAGTTGCATGATTTTAATTTTTTAGAAGAAAAATGCATATTCATGTTTCTTACATGCCAATAGGTTATAAGAAAGGTAAATTATAGACCCTATCATAGATAAGGTCTAAAGAACTTGTTAAAATGGGGTTTTGACATGTTTGGGGTCATTTTCAACCCTTATCTTTTTAGTTTAACCCCTCATAAACTAGTTTTTACCTTACCTGTGGTAAATATTTTTTTATGGTTTTTAATATTAATTGTATTCAAAAATTATGTTGAAAAAATTATATAAACTAAATTATTCTGGTTCAAAATATTTAATCAATTTTTTCCTCTTTCATTCATATAAGTGAAAAAATGTATATAAAAATTAATCCCACAAATGCAATGTTAAAGCGAGTTTGCAAAGTAAATTTTCTTAGTGTTGTGAATGTTTTTTTAATAAAAATTCAATATGAAAGTGGTTTCAATTAACTATAATTTGTAAATATAAAAATTATTAAACTAATTATATTTTTATTAAACCACATTTAAAAATAATTTATTTTTAAAACATTCATATAAAATGAAAATTCTCAATCAAATATATTATTTTTTCTTATTCGATGAAAATTTTATCTTTTCCAAAAATTATAAAAAATTCACCCAATGATCCTTCTGACAACTAGATTTAGAAAATGCGGTTTATTATTTCAAATAAATTTTATTAAAGTGATAAAAATAAATTTTAATAATTTTCCATAAACTGAAATAAAATTTTTTTATTGAGAATATAGTATTTTCCAATAATATAAAGTAATTTTAAAAAATAATTTACTTTTTTTATAAATATGCATTAGTTATATAAACACATTATAGTTAATATTTAAAAAATATGTATCACAATTCATATCTCAAAAACTAATATAATTGTTATAAAAATTGCGTTAAAATAATAATTTCAATAAAATTTCACAGTTCGTTAAAAAAACATTTTTGTTTATAAAACAAGATAAACATAGTGTTGCATGCAATGAAAATTATGAAATAGATTAAATTTATTTATTTAAAATATATCACCAAATATTTGGGTGTCACATTATACTTTGCTTAAAATGAATTTCTCCCTCAAAATTCATCACATTGGTACCAATAACTAAGGATCCTTTTAAATCATTACATCCTCATGTTCCAATTTCCTTCCTCAAAAAGGTTGTATTACCAAAAAATGTGACCATGTAAATGTTCTTATTTTCTGTAACATTCTACATAAAATCATGAATATGAACTGGTTATTCCACATAAGAAATATGATTCTCTAGTTGTATTCCCTTTAAGTTTAGCAAATGCAAAGGATCATGTATGTACTTCCACATAAGACATACATGGAACAAAAAATGAACCTAGAAATGGTTTGGCGGATGCATCATGTGATAGGATGTGGTCTATATAAGATTAATAATTTCAAAGGGATTGATATTCCAAGGGATCTATTTTATCTTTTTTTATCCATAAAAAATTCATAGAAGCACATTCTCTTCAACATAAAATTCTATATCACAATGACGACAGTCAGTAAAAAATTCATATCAACTTTGTACACCCCAGACATTTTTATGAATGGATCTAACCTTCTCTATTATTTCACCAATTCACTCAGGTCCGAGTAGTTATATTGCTACACCATTATTCCATTACATTTTAGTTCTACCCTCATTTCCATTAAGGGATCTATAGGTAGAAATTTGAATACTCAATTTAAATCTATTATCCTAGTAATGTTAAATAAGGAGATGGTGTCCATACCCCCACAAATTTTTAATCCATAAAATAAGACCATATCATATATTTGAAATTTTTAATTGTTCTTTAATATTTACCATGTATCTGATGATGCTATCTACTATTGAAACTCAACTTCATATCCATATTTTGTTGAAGAATTCACCAAAACAACTTGGTTAACTCTAGATACCAATTAGATACAATTGAATATGGAACTCAATTTAATCATACCACATCATTAATGTATGTTATTGAATGTAGATCTATTGATAATTCTTCTCTCGTAGTAATAAGGGGTTCAAAAACTATATGTTCATCAACTATTGTCCATAATTACCTCAACATGAAAGATATGATAAACCCAAAATTCTACCAGTGCCTCTAATCATATTTCTATAGTGGGTAAATGCATTCCACATCATATAAAATTGTCATTTATACATATAAAAAACAAAAGGGTTTTATATCCATAAATGTATCATAAAATATTCATCATGTTTATAAAATCCCCTTACATAAAACCATAAAAAGGGTTCAATATCGTTTAACTTATGATGAACCATAAAATCCAAAACCAATGATGGTATCCATAACAGTTATGTTTATCTTCAGTGGAGACATATTCCCTTTCCAATGTTAATTTACCATTTTAATCTTCAAATAACATCTTCAATTATAAAAAAATCATTCTCATTAGATTCTTGGGTTCAACATTATACCAATAGAATATCAAATGTGATTTAACTTCTACAGAATCCATGTTGAGTGAGATAATAAATGCTAAAAATCACATGAAATTTAACTAAAGGATAAACAATAATATATTCCTTGGGGTAATTCATACCAAATAAAACCTGAAATCTCAAAACATTATAATGGAGGATAATGTTATCTAATCATCATTTTTCACTTCATCCATTTTGATTTCATAATATTTTACTTTATCCTTTTCCATTAGATGTTATTGTGTATTATAATCAATATTAGACCTTGTATTTTGGAATTGATTCATGTAATGAAAAAATCTATACACATGAATCATTGTATGTGGGTGGTGCATTTTGTGGTGATTTATCTCTATTTTCATCATTATCTAACTTCTTACCATCACTTTGAAATTAAATTTCATGATGATATTTCCTTCCATACATAAAAATTTTTACTATATCCATTAATATACTTTCAAAAAAGTATTGTCCCACGATTTGAGAATAATGGTAATATCATAATCTTATCTCTACGGTCTTTAGATTTTCCGTAGAATTCATTTTCCTCTTCTTATCAAAACCATGATATTGATACGTAACTCGAAATTCTATTTCCACCTTCATAGGACATCGAGAAATCAATTCATAGATAATGGAGTCTCTTATGACTAAAACCCTTTAGAGATATGGTTTTAAGACAATGATGAATTTCTCAACAATAAATTTGGGTTGAATGATGTTACCAGAAGCATAACTCATCTCTCTAGTAAAAGTTTCTTTATTGGTACCAAAAAAATCATTATTATTTTTCATTAGCTCAATGAAATCTTTATCCATAATCATATATAGAATAAGAGGAATTTAAATACTGAAAAATCTGGTCTTGAACTCATTCAAATACATTATGTTAATTTTGACATGTTCCCTTGTATTCAAAATGAGTGTCCAACATTGATCTACTTCTACATCTGAACAAGAAGAAAACAAAATTATTTTATCATTCTCTAGAAACCAAGGAATAGAAAATATCATTTTAATATTATTAATTAATATATTAGAATTAAATCGATATGGGGATCCACTGAATTTTTTTGGGTGTTTCCTCATAAATGAATCAATAGAACATTGTTCCGTACTTTTCTAATTTTTTGTTCACCATGATTCCATGCTCTGTAATGTTTCATGATCCTATAGACAATATTTTTCATTCTAGGTCCCATTGAAAGTTTCTTCTCAAGAGTAAAATAATTGGTTTTCCTATCACAGCCAATACTAAACTGGTTCCTAAGGATCTAGTCATTGACTAAAACAAGAAAGAATTGTGTAATAAACAATAATCATAGTGGGGAACTGTATTATAATGAAAACCCACTTATTGGATGTCTAAATCATTAAATATACTTTTTTATATTTGACAACTTTGGTTTATCCTAGGTTATTCATAGTCACCATCTTTTTAAATCCTTCATAATGGTTCATAAATAGTTTGTGAATTTTCAATTCATATCCCTAGGAGTGTGAAAAAATGTGTGTGGCAAGTCTGGTTTTCATACACCAGGTGGTGTTTTAGTCCATTTCAATGCACCCTATTCATATTTAATTTTCTTAAGCACCATTCTACCAAATCCACATCCCCTTGTTGCATCTAGATAGGAATATATTTTCTTATAAATTACATTTACTATGATTTTTCAAAATTCTAGGAAACTATCCTATACCTTGACTCATCCATATACATGAAATTATAGACATCCCTAGACATAACCCTGACATACCACTTAGGATCTCAATAATTATTTTTCATACTAGTTTCCAAAGATTAACTAACCATTTCATCTGGTAACAACTATAGAGACCTAGGATTTTCCTAAATATAAATTACATATTATTAGAAGAAGTTTCATTATATTACAAAAACACCCTCCTGATGATCATAAAGGTATAGTGTGTTTGGAAACAGGAACACACTAAAAACAGCTCTATAAGTGAGATATGTCATATCCCACTATGTTCTACATGAATTTCACCATTCCTAGGCATATCATACAAAATTTATTTTTATTTATAATGGGGAAATAGAACATAATAAAGGGTGAACTAAGATTATCTATTATTGTAGAGAAAGAAGATATCAATATAACATAATGGTATCGGTTTGTGAACATGATGATAACATAGGAAAACCATACCCTATATATCATAGTTCATAAACATGAGTCATTTCATAAATTATGGTAGCTCATCAAACATGAATCATAATGGAACCAAATAACATGATCCATGATATAATAACATTGGTATAATACATAGATATGTGTCATATAAATAATTATATAAAATATTATTTCAAGGCTACCCAATAAGATATTCATAACATGTTATGAATTGGATAACTACTCATGTACCTACATTGGTCATGGAATAACCTCTTATTTTAAATATTTTGGTATAACCTCCCATGTACCCTATTTTGGTATTGGTATAATATCATATATACCCTTTGAGATCACATAACAGTAATCATTGACCAATGAATTATAGGGACATACATGTTCCAGCCATCACGAGATGAAAATAATTGTTATGTGAAATAAAGTTTCATAAAACATTAATATTAGAATCCGTGAGAGGAAATGGTTTTTGTAATTGTTTCATCATTTCCACATAGAATAACCCATGAATAAATCAATTTGGTTTCAAATATCTAGGTATAACACATGGAAGAGAAATGGGTTTCATAAAAATAAATTCATTGTAAAAACAAACCATCTTCAGAAAGAATTAGAAATGTATATATGGTTCTTATCCTAAGTGAAGCATAAGTAAAATCAAATGATGTTATCTTATATGGAAAATGATTTTGAATGAAAAATCACTTCGAACGTTACTTAATAAAAATATCATTTATTTGAATATTTTTTAAATTATAAAATTCTAAAATATTGTGGAAATATATTTTTTCATTAATATAAAATTGAAAAAATTATAAATTAATAATCAAATAAAATATTATTCATGACATTAGGAATTTTTTTTACAACTATACAAATTGGATCAAATATTCCTTTCACATTTTTGTTAAAATCCAAATGGGCCATGTCTGAGAAAAAAAATATTCCTTTTAAAACATTTTTAAAAATTAATATATGGGTTAAAATGACATTAAAAAAATCAGATAGGGAAATTTATATTTTTTTAAAAAATTTATTAGAAAACATTGACATAACAGTTAATGGGTTTTGACAATGGATGTAAAAAAGGTTGGTGTTCCATAACAACATTATTTTGAAATATTAAGTGTACAAATAGTGGAAAATAAAGGTAAAACATGTATTCTCATGAAATAACTAGAGGATAATTACATTCATTGATTTCTTGAAAAATGGATCACAATATTTTATCATTAACAAGATAATCCTAATCAATCATGACAAATGATGAGATTTTATCTTAAATCCCTTACCACTTTGGTAACATTAAATCAAAAGTACAATTAAAGTCTTTCATAAAATGAAATTTAAATATCCTAAAAATAATAATATTCATGATATAACATGTCAATGGATATCTATATACACCTCAACAACAAAAGAGGTGTGTAACATGACATATGTCTCAATGAAGGAAAATTGATACAATTATCCCTTGTTTCCTTTGTATATTTTGAAAAATAAACTCTATAAAATAGAGATACATAAATAGATATATAAATTTCCATAATTTTATGGTGAAGAATTATAAAAACAAACACTATATACACCCCTTAAAAGATAAAAAATCTTAATATGGAATGTGTATCATAGAAAATAAAACTGATATGGAAATCTCTTATTAGCTTATTATTATTTTGGATAGTAAGCCCTAATAAAAAATAACATCAAATAAAATATTAAATATCATGAAAATTTCGTCACTCAATATATAAATTTTCAAATGTGTAGTATATAAACAACACCAAATAAATTAGTGGTTAATTTTTCATTTATCTGTCATAAAAAAATAGAGACTAGAAAACCATTACCATAAGTCTTAGCTTCCTTCTTACTTGTTTGAACTTAAGCTTCTTTGGGTAGCTTCCTTATTTTTTCACTAAAAGCCTTCCCAGCATGTATTTCATCCAAAACAAAGGCATATAAGATGATATAACAGATTTCGGGAAGGTATTTGTGTAGGTATTGGTTGAACCAATGGATCTTGTTTGTTTGATGATGAGAAGTGAGGGAGTTTATTTTATAAGTGAGGTGAGTGAAACACTAGTAAATTTGGATAAAAAAATGTGGATCCAATATTTTAAAATGAAAAAAGGATCTAAAATGGTCCATTATTGAATTTATAAGTGATATTTTCTAAATATACATATCCAATGAGTGTTATTCATGTTTTTGATTCATTTTTAACCATTATAGTTTTAGTTCAATCCCTTACTAAAAAACCAATTACCTTAACCATAGTAAATATTTTTTTTTGATTTTATTGTTAATTATGGTAAAATATTATATTGAAAGTGTGATATAATAAAATTAATATGATTAAAAATATTTATCCATGTTTCAAAATTCCATTCACTAAGTTGGAGTATATTAATTTCATATTAATCCAACAAACATGATAAGAAACTATTTCTCCAAAGATAAAATGATCAATTTTTTTCAATGTTTTTATATCAAAATTGAGTTTGAAATTGTTTAAAATAACATAAATTGTATTAATAGATATATATATATAATTGAAGTAATTTTTCTTCTAAAACCATTTAAACCAATTTTTAGGTTTTTAATAGCTTTAAATGAAGTATAAATTATTAAGAAACACAATATTTTTCTCTATTAATTTAAAAAAATTTATTTTTAAGAAATTAATAAAAAATAAATCCATCATAATATTTACATCATAATTAAAAAAATTATTTTTTAATATAAAATTTATACAATTTCTAATAATATTTTTACAATTTTTTCACAAAATTCAATGTATTTTTTTCAGACAATAGTATTTTCGAATCATAAAAATAATTTCCAAAAATTTATTTCTTTTATCAATATATATTCTTTATATAAAAATATATACTTATTATTTAGAACATTATTATTACTATTCATATCTAAAATGTCTAATTATAGGTTATAATGGTCTCCTTTAAATAACAATATTAATAATATATCGTTGTTTGTTTAAAATTGCAATGTCACAAGTAACATAAGAAACACATAGTGCTGTGTATAATGGAAAATTCCAAAAATATTAAAATTATTTGAAAAAATTATTTCACAAAATATCATGGTTTGACAAGTAACATTTGATATTGGAATTATCGATCATGAGACATTTCTCATTAATCGATGATAGTACATAACCACCACTTGGATACTAATGATTTCCACAGCCGATATTGGCCTTACTGAACTATTAATTGCCTCAATATTTTGGGATCCCTGGATATTTAAGTACTAGTGAAAAGGATCCCCATTAATTTAACTTTCTCCAACCATAACTCCCATTTACTCTACTTTTCGTAAAGATTTTTATTTCGTAAGGTCATTAGTATAGTATTCTATTTATCTTCATGATACTACTTTACATTGATGTAAATTAAAATATCTTTTATAATGACTACCAAATATTTTTCTTGGTAATATCAAATGACTCTATTCAACAATTTCATGAGAATTTATAGGTATTAGGTATGTTAAATTTTTCTCACTATGAAATTATAGAGCCTGTACCTTTTATGAGATGAAATCTTGGGGATATCCTGCTTCACATTTACATGGAAATATCCAAACCAAAGACCACCCATAGAAATAAATTAGTCATCAAATATATAATAAAACAGGTCAAAAATACATGAAATAGGATACTAGTTCATTATTATGATCATTTTGACCTCGTTAAAATCAATGCATAGGTTCAATGACCCTTATTTCTTCTTGAAAAAGAGGACTGGTGTCCCCCATTTTGAAGAGCATGGGTATATGAACCCTTTATCTAGATTCTCCATTAGTTTCCTATGAAACTACTCATAGTCAAAAACAAACATTATTCACAGATTCTTAGATATTGGAAAATATGTAGTTATAATATTGATTGAAAAATTAACCTAATGACTAGAAGGAAGAATATGAAATACATTGGTAAACACATCATGAAATTCCATTACAATAGGAATTTCAATAATAATAATCCTTTCTTGAGACTCAATCATTTGATATACTCAAGATAGGTTACATGGAAATAGTAAACATTCTAGATATGATGGTACCAATGATGATTCTTACACCTAATTTAACTTTTATATAATTAGTATGAGATTCACAACATGAAGAATGATTTTCCTCTCTTGATAATTTATATTGTATCGATATATAATAAGTCAATACATGTTTATAATTGAAAAAAAATCCATTAAGGAATGTGTCACATGTATTTTTGGGATGATTAATATTCAAATAAATATAGGGGAGGAGTTATATACTTGGGATTAAATATTTTTCCATTTTTCCATTTTCCCTGATAAATATGCTTATACACTTTTTTTTGTGTTTGAATAGTTCTACTAACCATACGTGATATGAATGAATATATAGAAACAATGTCAAAAATTATGTTTTCTATTGTTGAATGACTAACTAGAATATATGACATCACATAATTTTTGGGATCCACCTCTATAATTTTGATGGGCCAGCCAACCCTTCCTCTCTGGGACATAGAGGTTTATTTAATAGGTTTTCATCAAAAACCCTTCTATTTGGGCATTGGATTGCATATTGTTTGTTTTCCCTGAAATTGACACAATATTATACTGGCTTATGGTTTACTTTATTATTCCTTTATTCCACCATGTTGGTGGGTTTTTATCATTTACAATCACTAACTAGGCGCCCTTCCTTCCCACATCTAAATCATTTCCTTATCCCCTTTAGCAAATTTCATAGATTCCACTTCGCACAATTTTGAAAAGGGGGATCTTGGGATTTATATATACCATTGGATATCATATATTTCCACTAGATTGAAAAAAATCCTTCTTATCCCTATGATAATATTAACATTCATTTATATTTATTTCGACACTAAAGGAACATAGAACAAATTCCTTATATTTTTCAATGTTTTGAATTTCCAAGTATTTTCATAGTCTCATCATCAATAGACATAATATGTGGTCGAACATACATTTGGTTGTAAGGAAATATAAAGAGGAATATCATAAATGTCTTAAAAATCTCACCACATATTCCCCAATGGATTTATCATCATTTTTATTGTGTGTAAGAAAGTACCTCTTCATTTTATGTCAAAGAGTATGAGGAAAATATTTATCAGAAAATAATTTCAAGAATTCCATCCACTCCATTACATTGATATCATCCTTTTGTTTTTTATTTCTGACCAAAATACACTGGTGATCATATTATTCCACAATATGAAAATCATACAACATGGTTGACACTTTCTCTAAACATTAATGGATGGATTATATTTTTTCAATGGAGTTAATCCATTTCCCTAAAATTAATTGATTATATGATACAACTAGATTCAACTATAATTGTGTCATAATGTTCCTTATTTCAACATGATTATTCTTATGGGTATTTAATAATTCCACACGATTCAGGTTTTTGTTCAAAACATTAATCAATTGATATATTATCATTATTATATTTTAGATTCATCCCCATATCGGGTTGGCCATTTCATTTCAGTAGTTGTTAAATTGTTATTCAAATTGGTTATTGAATAATTTCCTATTATTCCCATCCATTAAGCCGAATAAAGGTAATAATTAGCGGTGATTATTTTTATAAAATCGAAGTATTAAATTGAAAAAAATAGACATTAATGGGTTAATTGATAAATGATATTTAATCCTTAACCTATGAATTTCTAGGATTTAATATATGTTATCCATGATCTATTACATAACATATTATGTTAAGAGACTTTTTACCCCTTAATAATGGGTTTTAATGAGCTTGTGAATTTACCAAAGCATATTCTATGGTTTGTGAAACTATACGTATAGAAAGGCTCATTTTCATGCACTTGTTCCGGATTGATTATATCTCAATATAATGAATTCAGTGTTTTTAACCCTTGGTAAACATTTTAAACAGTCACATACAATTATAGTATTCATAAAAGGAATTATTTTCCTAGAAACCACAAACTCATTAAATATACCAAAATTTAGGTATTTTTTCCTGTGTTTAGTAATATTCATAACTATTTCTTTATAGTATTCCAATACTTATATTAAAACAACTAGGACTTTCCCTTATAATAACTATGATATCCCATATTTTAAATACACATTAATCCAAGGTTTATAATATAAAATTAAGGATAAGGAAACCTATAAAATCATGATGACTAATGTTTTTGGTAAATTAGGAACATAACATAACAACTTCCAACAAGAATACTATTACATTAATAAAAAATTCCTTAACGTGTTCCTTAAATTCCATCATTCCTTTAATAATGTATGACATAACCTAGGGATTTATATAATAAAGGTATGAGCTATAAATTAGAGTAAGTGAATAATAAATCATATCGTAATGTAAAGATGTAAATGTGAGCCAAGAGTCATATAAAGGTAACATAAGAGGGTTGATAATTATATTCTTGAATGATGAGGAATGATATAACATTATAACTTAATGAAAACATAGGAATGGGGTGACAATATTAAACATTACATCATAAACATAAGTCAAGGCTAATAATAAAGATTTCATAACATGGTTGACAAATTCACATAATGAATTAGGTTTAATCCATAATCCCATACATGACATCACATATTACTAAACCATTACCCAATGAATTTCAATGCTATCAGGGAACACCCATAATTTTTATATCATGTAAATTAATAATCATGTCACATGAATCATACAACATAATGATTCCTTTAATCAATATTAATCTGATAATCTAGGAGTGAATTTTATATATCGAGATGCACCAAATAAAAGAAATATTGTTACATATTACTGAATACACATGAATCAAAATAAGTATAGGTATTAAAAACAAAAAATATTTGGTATAGAAGAATAAAAGTATAATTCCAACAATATAATAGGGGTACATAAATGTTCATGGGAGGGATTAATTAGAGTGAAAGGGGTTTCCCATCACATTAAAATCTTAAGGTAATTAAGTGGGATTTGTGAAATCATGTCCCAAAATGAATGGTTTAAAATCAAATGGAATAATATAATGGATTTTCATGAATTAAGAGATGGATAAGAGGATCCCTTCATAGATAGGGTGATTATACAAACATTAGAGGTCATTATTTAGAGCTTTGGGTAACCTTGGGAGAGCTATAGAGTGGAAATAGGATAGGAACGTCATGATCCAATGTTTTTGAGAGAATTGAAATGGGTTCTTCGGTGGTTTTATATCAAAAATAGGGGGAGTTATTTATTATTTTCTAAACATTGTTTTTTCACACTATAAGATAGATTTAATATCAATAAAATTAATCTTATTGTTTTTTAGCATGGTTTCGACTAAATGGGATAATTTTTCATTCTTTTACAAGTTTAAGAATTGAAATCATTACAATAGTACCCTTGTTGATGTGGGAGTGAGTTGTGATTACAATGAATTGATTATATAACCATAAAATAAAATAATGGTTTTGGACGATTCTCTATGGATTCATAAAATTAATCAAATAAATTCAAAAATACATTATTTTAATGTGGAAATAGTTATTTGATTATAGGCACATTTTATGGAATATATTACATAAATTTTATTTCATTATGAAGTCATAGCACACACTGTATATTTCTATTGTGTCATGTTTTAACCCAAAATACCTTTTGTGGAATATATTACCTAACTATTGGTTTATTATGATTTCATAATACACACTATATATTTATATCGTATTAAATTTTGTTCCAAAAAATCAACTGACCAAATTATAAAAATAACACTATTGGATATTTATGACCTGATGTATTGAAAAATAATACTCATTTTATTCAAATAATTTTAAAATTATGATAATTTTAACATTGAAATAAAAAATTCCATATTTATTGAAAAACACAAATTTTGTTACAATAAATGTTTTTCAGCCCTAATAAAAATTATTTGTGACTTCATAAAATTATATTATCATTAATAATTACAATTAATTTAAAACGATATTAAAATTTTATTTATTTCAAAAAAATTGATTTCATTAAAAGAGGCTCTCTTGATAGAATTTATCCATTTCCATAGATACAATTTCTATTTCATCTGATAAAAATATAATTTTTATCAAACTAATTATCCAATAATTTAAAAAGTTTCACTAACAAGGGGTAAATATTATAATTGTTTTTCAAAAATAAAATATACAAAATCATGCTTTTGGGGTCAAAATACATAGCCCATTATTACACTGGTGAATTCCTTAAGGATATGGTGTGTGATGAAATGTTTTTCTTAAGGCGTTTCATCATACATGGTGTGGGTCATGATATCAATAATGATGAAATTATCCCAAAAACGGTTTCTCTCATGATTTAGTTATTGAATATAATATTGGGAATGATCAGGGGAAAATCATAGTGATTTTATATCCCTATGAAACTGTGAGAAATGAGATTTATAGGATGTGATCCAATAGTGGATTCCATTGCTTCATTAATCATTTTCAATTGTAATTTTTCATAACACATAATATATACTAACTACATGATCACTGTAAAATGGATATATTATTATTAGTTATTATGATTAACAACTATTTAAATTAAAAAATATATAAATTATAATATTTCTTTGAAAAACAATTTACATGTGTTTTCTATTAAGTACCTTAAATAAACATGTTACATATTCAATTACAAAGGGAAAATAATTTACCAGGGTTTTTTTCTTTAAATTTCAATATTTTAAAACGTAAATATTCAATATAATGTATTTTATTTTATTATGTTCAAGGTAATGTTTTTCCCTAAATGAGTGTCATTTCATAAATAAAATGAATATTCTCAGATATTTTAATGGCACAATATATAATGGATTATAATAAAGAAATAAATGAAGTGTGGCCTTTTCATAAATACCAATGTGGATTGTGATTGAAACATTTAATATAAAAGATCAGTATATAATGGATATTTCTTTTTTGATGAAAATTATACATGTTCAAACTAGAAGAATAATATTATTGTGACCTTGAGTACGGAGTATATATAAATATGTTGTCAGATCTCAAGAAAAAATAAAATTAACGTTGATAAAAAATAAATTGGATAGTCTCAAGTTCGAGTTGAATTCATCTCTACCTATATGCTATAATAATTAATGTACTATCAATTATTATAGAATATATTTCATCATTCTTATTTAGTGCATGTTGATATAAAATATAACATCATCATGTATATTGTAGATAATTTTTTGTTGATGTTTTAATTTTTTCATTAAAGAAGTAAATACATGATGTGTTCACTAAACCATTTCAAAAAGAATCATTTCCTAAATAGAGATTGATGATGAAGGCTCATCCTCATTTCTATTATTGTTATGGTATGATGAATTCATCCCCTCCCTGACTTATATTTGTAATAATATTAACAATGGATGAGTGAAATAATAAAAATAACGTTTTTAAATTTATTTATGTATTTATAATAGTGGATAAAAATTTTAAAAGGTGTAAATATTATTAAAAAAAACAAAGGAAATGTGTTCAATATTATGAGTGAGAGATGACTTATTTAAGGGGAATGTATTTAGTGAGGGTTTTCAGAAGGCTTAATCTATAAGTTATCTAAGTATGTGTGATTGTTATAGTGATTTGGGAACTGTTTAAAAATATTTGGTGAGAAATATTTTTTGATCATGATATATAGGTTCAAGGATAAATTTTATGAAATTAAAAAATATCTGATTAATAATTAGTATAAAAAGTATCATGTCATATGAAGATATGGATGTAATCCACTATTAATTGTAATCATGATAATTTTTATCTATGATCTTATTTCTAAGCCAAATATTTCTTATGTAATATTAGAATTATTAAATGATGGTTCATTCCTATGTATTTTATGTTCGAAGTTTATTTTTGATTAATTTTTTCCAAAAAAAATCCAAATTGGGTTATTGTGGATACCAATCTATATTTAAGATAAATGAAGATATCTATTGTTGGTGTGTCCTTATGATGCCTTCTAAAATGAAAAGTGTGACTTTATGGTAATAATCTCAAAATGAAGTATTAAATAATAAAATAATTGAAATTTTTAATGAAAATATTTTGATATGTTATTGTGTTTTATTTTGATTATAATATATAAATCATGTTCAAATTAAAGTGATCTATGATGTTTCATTTTAATTAAAGTAAGAAATCCATGTTTCTCAATTTTTTAATTGTCCTTAGATCATGTTTTAGATGTTTTATATTATTTTAGTGAGTCTTAAAGTTGAGAATAATTGAATCTGAATGATTGACCATGTCCAATAAAAAAGATTCATTTTGGGGCTCATTATAATACATAATGGTAAACCTAAGTAGATCATTATAAATTGTAAAAGGATATTTTTTAAGAGTTATTAGGATAAATACAAAAATGTACCACTACTAAATTCATATATTTCACTCTAGAGGCTAGAGATGAGAATTTAAATAGTAACAAACACTCCTCGATATGCATTAAATTGACTTCGGATAATGGATATGAAAAAATTTAAAGTACCTAAATGAGTATGATTTATTTCATCGAATATGTAAGAAGTAACTGTAGAGACTCATGCAAAAAATTGACATAGGTAAAAACATCATAGTATATGTAAGAGTAATACATGTAGAATGAATTGAAAATTGACCAATTCCTCTTTATATATAAGTAGTTCTGCTAATATTTAAACATTAATTTTGATGAATTATATTTCATCAAATTATATTTGATGATATGTCATGGTTGATCTAGTGAAAATGAAAATATTTATATGTTAATATTCAATTACATTAGATTATTTTAAAATGAAATAATAAATAAATAAAGGTTATATATGAATATATGTAAGGGTCACACTGTAGGATATAGTGATATGAAAGTGTTATAGAATTAGGTAAAAATTAGGGTTCTAAAAACACAAAAAATGATGGCATTTAAATGTATGGAAATTATTATTCTATAATATGGATGATTTATAAAATGTCAAAACTCGTTCAATGCATAACTAAAATTATAAAAATGTGATTTAGGATAATGGGATGATCTGAGGGAACATATTTAAATTATATTAAGTTATAAGTAGTTATTTTGTATGTTTTCAAATTTGAAATTTTAATTATAAGAGGAAATTGTTGATATAGTATAAATATTTATTATTAAAAGATAAAACTAAAAAATGAGGTGAATAATATAAATCTTGATGTAGTGAATATAAAAGATAAATAGGGATAATATGAAGTACATGAATAATAAGAAGCACAACAAAAACATAATCGAAGAATTATTCCATCGTATGAAATTTTAAAATTCAATATGGATTGTTTACCATTGTGTTTCTATGGGATCAAAATACACAAGGTGATATACTGAATTCTGTGTTACAAGTAAAAGGATATAGCCTATTAATTTGTATCAATTTTAATGAAACATGTATACTCTATGGAAAGGGATAATTCAACATGATGGTAATGATTAGCTACCCATTTTGAGTAGTAAACCTTGTCAAAATATATTATTCCAATTTTGAATATGTTGTGGTGTGTATCATATCAATAACATGATGAACATAAATAGGGTATTAACGTTGATTCTAAACATAAAATAAAAACCAATTTAATTCATTTATTTTCCCCCACAACCCCTTTCAACCAATTTTCACTGGTCTTTAGGGTTCTTGTAATAACTAAGGCCATGAACCCCTGGACAACACATTATGAAAAGGATGTTACATGAATCCAGTTACTTTTCCCCTATGAAATATTTTATCCATTATCTATGACGTCCAAAATAATTTATTGGGGAGTGGTTTCCCTTAAAAATTGTAAAAAAACTATATATTAACTAAAAAATGAGTCAACAACATCAGAGTATGAATAATTAACCAATAAACGTGTCATATTATAATAATTATAACTTATAATCATATCAAAATCCGTAAATTGAATATATATTAGTCTAATCACATATAAAAATAAAAAAACATTAAATATCTAAGAGGCTCTTAAAACAACCTCGAGCCTTATCATAATCAATGTCCTCAATACCCATAGAGATGCTCAATCCTGATTGACTACACAAAATGTCCTAGAAAACAATATAATGTCTTCATGGGAACCAAGGATCACCTCTAGGGTGTGATAAAATAACTAAATATGGAATCATAAATAAACAATAATATACACCATCATATTTTTTTTTCTAATAAAAATATATAAAAAAGAAATTAATAAACTCATAGGGTATTCTTATTATAACATAACACCACATAACCTAATGAGATACTTACACATGTTGGGTCATTGTTTCCCAATCATTCCACCATGAAACATGACTATACCTACTTGAAAACCGTATTGAAATCATATTGACTCACACCCAATGACATAGCCTGTACTCAAAAAATAAGTGTACAGAGTCACACTTCTGAATTCCAAAACACTACTACTTTTGAGTAGGTATCTCATATAATGTATCAAGACAAACACATCATGTCAATAAGTTCTCCCATCTAATACCCTAATTGTACATGTTCACTTGATTTTGTGTTTATCCATCAAATCCTATATCACAATCAGAACTAGAATTCACATACCAGGATGTGTTAATGTATAATCCAATATCAATCCTCATTATAGAATCGATATATCTCATGGATATTTGATTATACAACCTAATATCACACTATATCGTAGAACACATCTCACATGTATTGGTACAACAACTACATTCTTATACAATCTAATTCCCATGCTAAGCCCTTCATAATATAGGTGAGTCCAATTTGAATTGAATATACACACTATCACTCAATGTTATCCCGTAATCCATATATTTTTAGGAATTTATCTCATTCGTGGATTCCCTGCTAATTTTATGTCACTCATGTTAAGAAAAATATATGTGAATTATTGTTGTAAATTCCATTTCCATAAAAGTACACAAACACAAACACACCCATGGAAATCATCTTGTCACACAATTCCACTATCATAACAATATGTATAATGTCACTTGAGACATAACCCATCATCCTAATCATAGACATAAAACCACATCTATCACCACTAATTAACCTAATAAATCATAGTATTTACCCATCCATGGCCTCAAAAGGAAGGGTCAAATTCCAAAAAGAATATATAGGTATCTCAATGTTAAACTCTTAGGAAATTCCCTTTACACAGACCTAGTTCGTAAATAAAACATTTTAGTGAAGAACACTCAACCCGTCATTAAGAGTAAAAAATTTTCCACCAAAAATATATAATGTCATATGGGACTCAATCCCACTCATCCTACACACCAATACTCATCATAACTCTCTAGAGGGAGATCCCCATCACACCCAATATATTTGGATTTTTCACCCATCATCATTTATCCTAACCCACTTGTGTCATTAGTAAATGAACAAGGTAACCAAAACTAGGATAATCATTAACATATCATACATTGAGACTAACTTTAGGCCTATATGAAACCCAACTGATACCCTCTCCCCATGCAGACATAGTCTTTTGGGTATTCCCTATAACCACGTGATAAATTGAAATTACTCCTTTAATAGAAGGATAAATTAAACCATATCACTTCTTCTACGGAACCCTTTTTCCGAAAATAATCTACATGACCTAGTGTGGTTATTCTAGGATTCATTCAAACAAATAAAAATATATTATATATTATATTCTAAGGTACACCTACCTCAATATGAGAGATAACCCCTTATAGGGATCTATTGACCTTAATCTATGATCATCCATACTTCCTTGTACTTATTTCATGCCATAAGAAATAATTAAATAATTATAAATTTCATAACTGAGAATTAAATTTATTTAAATAATAAATAATTGAATAAAAATTCACTACAAATTCTCTTCCTAACAAAATTATAGACAACAGTATGGGTCTATCCTTCCAGGATGTCCTTTATAATGGATTGAAAAATTCCTTCTATTTGGGTTAACTTCACAATGATCTAGTGATGTTGTCACCAAAAAGTATCTAAACATTTTTCCCAATAAAAGTACTATCATTTGGTAGAATAAAAATGAGAAAAAATGAATAAATTAAATTAAATATAATATATAAATACATCATTGTCCATCCCAACCAAAGGGGGTCAAATAGGGTATGATATTAGTAGTAGAATGTCTATTGGATGTTATAAAATTACGATTTCCCATTAAGTCATGAAGGGGAGGCATGGAAATTACAAATAAAACCCTACTAAAAATTAGTGTATGTCTCCATTTATAGAATGATGTTAATGGTTTTGGTTGAATTATCCTCACTTTAGGATGCCTTGTGATGCTACCATATGAGTTTTAGCATAAAGGACCACCCTCAGTAACTAAATGTGGTGTATCCCATGGATCCATGGTGTATCCCGATTATTGGGGAAGACCACTGGAACAAACTCTTAGGGACCCTAAAAAATATTTTTATTACCCTATAGCATGGTGATCTCCCATTATACACCATCATGGAATATAAATTCCTCACTTGGTTCTGGACTCCATGTTCTTAATCCTCTATGTCATTCTGCTCAATCTCCATGCTGTGGATGCTTACAGTCTCTAAAATTTCAGTTGTGGGTCACCAAATACCTTCATTGATGATAACCCATGAACCTATAAAACCTCTTAATATTCAAAATCCATCCAAACATATCTTCAAGATATGTTTAAATCCTTTAAACTCTATTCTTAGTCACATAATTTTGCCAACAATAATATGAAAAATTATAATTACCTCTAAAAAACAATGACTCAAAATGTGTGGGTTATTACATACTCTTGACCAAAAAGATCATTTCCCTGGAGTAACATTCAGTAGTTTCTATAAAAGATATCTAAACTACCTTAGTCATCTACTCACAACCAATTTGTCATTTCCATCCCCAAATACGAATGATGCTTCAACTATGAATGTCCAAACACCAATCTTGATTACACCAACATTAATATATAAATCCTAGTCCATCCTTTAGCTATAATGATCAAAACCCAGACAATTATCATGATCACTTGTGCACATCACCATATTCAATTCCATGAAAAAATGACATTTGGTCCTTTTTGGGAGATTTTTTTTCAAAATGGCATAGTATCACATAGTGACACATCCCTAGAATTCATTATTAAGACTCCTTAACCCATAATGATTCATGATGATGTCCAGAAAACCTTTCCAACATCTGAATCCAAAAAATGATGATATTACCATATTAGATCATCTACCAACCAAAATTGAGGTCATTATCTATTGTAATCACAGACAGACCATCGATTCGACACACCCACGGATACTATAAAATATATCTCATCACTAATACCAACATTATGGATCTAGCTGATTTGGAATCTAAAATAAAAAAAATACTATTTACTATGGAAGCATTCAAAAATCAAATCTACCCATATACTATAATTTTGATTCCACCTCAACCATCCACCAACTAGTCTTAGTGCACCCATAACCCATTTAGTGATAGGGTCAAACCTAAATGATCGATACAACACTACCCACAATAGAGAGAACCCTTAAAATCCCCACAAAGTGGAAACGTTCCTATCTCCGTAGCTCACTACCTATCCATTACCATATATAATGATGGGACATAACCAATTAGCTCATACCTGTGTTCTATCACAAACACCAACCACTAATCAACCACATATCAATAGTAATTCCATATTATTCTTTACACAACCCACTCACTATGGGGATAAAATACAACGTAATCCAATAGTATGTTCCGCACCATATAGTTTAACATACACAACTTCTTGAGATCAATGCCATAGAAATTTCATCATCACATATATTCTGCTCATCTTGAGACGTGATCTCCAATCCTATTTACCCTAATCACACCCATTGAGTTATAATCATAGATTAACTTTACAATGGTTATTTTTCCCGATCTCCAACAATATCTATCACCATGAAGGCATCAAATCCCATTCTCAACCAAGAATGGGCTGACAATACCTACATGCATTGTTCCAACACCGTGGTTTCCACACACAATGGGTGGACCCTATTAGAAACTAGTAAATTAATTTCATTATTATTCCACTCATGGTTTCCATGAAACCATAAAACCCTCAAATGAGACACCCTATGATCCATACAACCCTATGTGATGATAAAATCATAATCATTACGTGTTGGTGAAGAAAATAACATTGAAGATCCATTTTAACCAACCATAAGTATAGTGTGAATATAAAAATTTATTCACATACATACACATGACCATTAATGTTTATAGTTTTAGAGGAATATGAGAGCCCATTTACATAGATAAACTCATTTCTATAACCTGTAACTGTAATTTTTAAAATTATACTCATATTTTATTGATCTATAATAATCCTTCAGTGTCTCCCAAAAAAATTTATAAATATCAAGCCCTTCTATAAATAGATTAAATAATATATTATTTATTACCATGGGAAATGGAAAATAATAAAGGGTTAGATCATATAATCTATAGGGTTAAAGATATGAGATATTAATCGGTGACCATATTTATGAATAAGAAAAGATTATGTATTTGAGATAGTAATCATAACTTATGAAATTAAATCCCTATAGTAATAATTCAATATTCGTGATTCATTGTGTAAAAAAATTTCATAATAAGGGAAATGGGTCATAATAGAGTCGAATCATCAATAATAAATCATATTCCAAGATAACTTTTCCAAAATAATTAAGATATTGAGATTTTATAGAGATGTCTATATCTCATTTATAGGTAATATTTTGCCTTGTTTTGAGTATATATTTTTTGGGTTTTACCTTGTGTATTTTCTGGGTGAAATTGGATATTTTTTAAGAAATAAGGTCAATGAACTGTTAGTGAATGGTTTTCCCAAACCATGTACCAAACATTGAAAAATATGTCAACCCAAACAGTGGGTATTCTCAGGGATATAGCATTGTTTCTTCAAATTTTGGGCCATCTTAGTAGTAACAATGTGACACCACTAGGTGAGGCACATTTTTAGGGAATAGGGTTTGGCTAAACCATGACCCTTGTTCAATAAATCATTCACATCAAAACTTATTCCCCAAAAAATTTCAACCCCCTACAAATATTAAACCCTAATAACACTCACTCACACATAATATGATTCCTATGAATTTTAGTGGCATAAAAAATGAGTTCCCAGGCATTTCATCCACTGTTGTTGATGAATAAAATATCCTTTTATGGATTTTTACCTCTCGCATTATGATATTCTCAACCGAATTAGTTTACTCACTCCCTCACATCTTTCTCTTATCATTTAATCATATTTTTTACTATATTGGTGATGGATCTAGATATAGGATTTGATGTATATTAATGTAAATAGTCATTGATCATGATTTTTGATCTTGATTCGGTTATTTATCATGAACTTGGTTATTTGGAATAAATTGGGTATTTCTATTGGCGAGCGTTCACCAATACACTAAAGGTAAGTGGTCTAAATTAAAAATCTAATAGTCGTGATTTATTTATAAAAATTTAATTGTGATTTTTAAATTTCCATGGCTGGGAAATTAAATCAGATATTAATTGATTTAATTTAATTTACACGTGGTAATGAATTGGGTTTAATTTGAGAAATTGGAATTATTGTAATTAGATTAATTATTTTGTTAACTATTTAAAGGAATGTTTGGAATTTTGAATTATTAAGATATTGGGATTTTCTAGTTGGTCAAAAAATGTGTTAATGAATCTATTGACACTATGAATAAGGATAGCTAGAAAATCATAAAGGGTAAATTATTTATATGATTTAAATAATGAAAAATGGTTTAATGGTAAATTTCACTTGTTCTTACATGTAATTAAATTGTTGAACCTTGATTGTTTTGATGATTAATATTGGCACCGCGATGTGAAATGTGATAAATTGGTTAATTTGGATTAACCTTGATTGATGTGAAATTTATTATAAATGTTTTATTAATTGATATGCAAGTTTGGGACAAAGAATGATACTCCAAATCCCCATATGTGGTTGACTTATATTCATGTTTTGGACACGTAGTGATTCTATAAATAGACACATGTTATTGACTGGTAAACATGGTGTGATATAAGAATTGACTCTCAAAATACCCACAGGGTTGTAAAATGGAATTCTATAACCAAAAGGGTGTAATTTGACTATGGTTACAATATTTTGTAATTCTAATTAAATGGAAATTATAACTTTTAATCAGGGTACTGGGAAAGGTTATATCCCCTGGGGATAGTTCACACTCCAACACAGGCCTCAGAGGGAATTGATAGTATGGGTTTCATCATTAATCTATTTATTTATGTGCTTGAATAAATAATAATTGAATATATGCATTTTTTGCATTATTACTTCTATTTTATTATTTATATAACTAAATAAAAATTTATTGAATAGATATTTTTCCTAATGTCATTAGTAGTGTCCTACTGAGTAGTGTTCACACCCTAATCAAGAATCCAGATTGGTACCCAAATAGACTTCATGTTTTTAAGATTTGATAAGGAAAAGGGCCATATGTTATATGGTTAAATTTGTGTGGTGAATTTATGAGGGGACCATACATGGTGTTGGGTCCTTCTTAGAGTTTTCAGTGTTTTTATTTTGGGTTTTCATTATAAATTTTATACTTATATGGAATGAAATATCCTTTTATTTAGTTTTGGTTATTGTATCTTATTGGTGGACATGTGATACATGTATTATTCAGTTTATGGTTATCATATTTCGATATTCATTATTTAATTACACTATTGTGGTTCTTTGATAGGGAGGGTATAGTATCTCCATGATCGATATTAGTCCCTCCCTACTAGTTAGAAGCCTCCAGGGTATGAGGGGATGTGCATGAGGTCATATATCCAACAGGCTCGAGGAAATTGTATGTGGAACTCGGTTGGGATGTAACAATGTGGTATCAGATGAGGTTTTTTTGTCTTACTATTTCTGAAAGGTATAGAGGTCACTACGATGAGTTGGGCCTTGTTTAAGAGCATGTTCATTGGAGTATCTAACCCATGTACAAGCATAAAATCCAAATAACTTGGGGTTGATGTTATTAATTTTTCTTGTCACAGATTGATGATATTTCACCTTGAGTGGTTTACTTGTGTGATGTGATGATTGTTTTATTGAATTTTCTAGATTTTACTTGTGACGTGATATGTATTGAGTATTGAGTATTAATGAATCATTCTAGGAACATAAGATGATTATGTGACATGCATAATTTTTTAATTTCATGACAAAATTTGGTTTTTTGGTAAGTTTTTTAATGGAATTTATATTATTTTTTGTGGTTTTTGAAGTATATGGATCACTAATGTAAATTGAAAATTGTTTAATGATGAAAAATACAGATAAATTGGTATCTAACACTGGACATTAATAATGATAAAGTGTTTACCATTTTTTAACCAATACCTAGATGAAGTGTGGTTAATTGTATTGTTAGTTCCTCAATTATGACAATGTGGGGGGGGGGGGGGTTATGGAGAATGGATTGTGGTGGCGTATTGTGAATCCCTATTAATTTAATTTCTTACTTTTGTGTTGTGTTTCCTAATCTTGGTGTTTGGAATTTTAGCTACAAGCCTCCTTAATGACGCTTGTTTAGATGACTATATGAGGTTGTGGATGGAAATGATCCTCTAACAGTGGAACATGAGGTACCATTAGAATCATGTGATGAATCAAGAGAGAAATTCTTTCCGAAAATTTCTCAGTTCTTGAAGTTTATTTATTGTGACCCAGGTTGGGTTGTAGAGAGTATGTGTGGATTTATATAAAAGTTTTTGTTGCAAAACCCTTGGAGGATTTCAGGAGAGGGTATACCTAAGGTATACGAGTTCTAGAGTGAGTTTATCCAGTCTATACATGACAACATGGAGACTCCAACTGAGAAGAGAGTCAAACTGGATCCTTAAATATAATGTGGTTATAAAAATATTTGGTGGGACATCGATACTCGGGATGCATTTCTAGTCTCTATGGAGTTGAAGATCATTGCGTATTAGATCATGGAGAAGATTTTCCCTGAGATGATTATGAGGGAGAGAGTGGTCGAGTTTATGATTTTGATTCAGGGGATTATGTCTTTTATAGGATATGAATGTTTCATTATTGATTTGTTGTGCATTGATCTAGTTTTAGTATGATATGCCGATATTACAGTGATATGATTTAATAATGGGAATAATTGTTAAACTAAGTCCCAAGTTAATATCTTTTGAATGAAAATGTTTTCTAAAGTGTTCATTGAGGTTCTCATTTTCTAGGGGAACTAGAATGATACTTCAAGTGGAGGATATGTTGATTCTGTAGGAAGGTCAAAATCTATGACTTCTTGGAGCACGGAGAATCATTGTGAGAATTTTACAAGATCATTGAAATGTATACTGACTAAGGGTAAGGATTAGTTACATAGTACCTTACTCAATTGATCTGTCACAATTTTGGTAAGTTGTTGTAGTTTCTTAGATAGTTTCAATCACCATCTGTAGGGTTCCAATCCTATGGAAGGATGGGAAATCTATAGTGGTTTTTCAAGAACCGGCCACATATGGATAATAATTGTAGAGATAGGCTGAATTAGAGTCTTTGAAGTGGGTATTCAACCACATATTAATTTATAATATTTAGTTTTAATTTTCCTATAGGTAGAGCTATTAAATGTGGTACTTTTGGGAAAGAGCGCTCGTATCATAATAGTGGTGCGGCTCTGCGGACTCAGACTCCACTGTAGTAAAGAGGGGTAGGGTAATTTCATGAAGCTCCACCTACACATGTTGATAGAGATGTTGGACCATCTACAGTTATAGGTACTATTCTAGTAGCTTGTATGCTTTCTAATTCTTTATTTGAGACTAGTTACTCTCATTCCTTTATATCTGCACAACTCTTGAATGCATTGGGTCTTAACATGGAGTTTATGAGTGTTTTTGTTAGGATTGTTACACCATTGGGACTACAATTGAGGGACATATATTTGTTCAAGGGGTGGTATCTCATGGTTGGGGAGTCTCATTTTAGTTGGGATATATACATATATTACATTTCATGATTTTCCCTAATTGTGGGTCTGGACTTGTTAGTAACATATTGATTCCATATAGATTATTACCACATTAGAGTTATTTTTTTCTCCAGAGGGAGATAATTAATTTCATCAATGGTAGTGGGATATCTAGGTAAGACATGAGGGGATAGTTTATCAGAAACTAGGGGATCTCACTATGCAAGATTCTAGTATTTTTCTAAATGAAAAAGGTGTAAATACTGATGTATTTCCACCCATAGTTGACAGGATTCATGATGTGTTTCCGAATGAACTATTAGAAAACCACCTGAGAGTGAAATGGAATATCAAATTGACAGCATTCAAGGGGATGATCCATATTCTCTTCCACCAAACACAATGAATCCATCAGAGCATCAAGAACTTTAGACTCAAAGGGAATAGTTAATTGAGAATGGTTTTATCCATCCGAGTACATCGCCTTGGGGTTCTCCAGTTTGTTTGTGAAGAAAATTGATGAGACCTTGTGCTTATTTTTTTATTACCAAATTTTGAACAGGATTATAGAAATTAACTAGTATCCTATTCCACATATCGATTACCTATTTTATTAGATGAGGGGAGATTCTATTTTCTCTACGATCTACGTGATATTGCGGTATCATCATTTGAGTGTTCCTCTTTCTAAAATACCTAAAATTTAGTTAAGAATACGTTATGGCCTTTATGAAATCATCTTGATGACATTTTCGATGAAGAATAAAAAATAAGTTTTTATGATCCAGATGAAGGATATCTTCCATCAACAGCTAGACCAGTGTGTGGTAGTATTTGTGGATGACATCTCGGTACACCGAAATACTCAAGATGATCATGACCATTATCTTCACATTATCTTGAATACACTGAGAGAGAATCAACTATATTAAAATCTATTTATGTTTCAATTTTTCATTGATGAGTTACACATATTGGGTAACACCATTTCAGAAGAAGGTTTATCTTTGGACCTATATACTTTTCTAGTGGTTTCCTAGAAGCATCCCAAAAATTGTTTTATATTTGTAGCTTTATGGATTAGAGGAATATTATTATAGTTTCATCCAAGTAATTTACTTCTTATAAGCACATATTTTGGGATTGACCTAGACAAGGGTAATATTTTATTTGTGTGGACTATGTGAGAATGATTTCCAGGAGTTGAATAAGTAGTTGACTACCACACAAATATTGATCATTACCAAGCCTAGTGAGGAGTATAATGTGTTTTTTGAAGTATATGGATTAGGTGTAATGCATTCTTGATGGAGGGAGATTGATTTTTGGAATATGGGTCATGAATATTAAGTCCAAATCAATGAAACTGTCTTCATCATAACCTCAAGTTAGTTGTAGTTTTTTATTCCTTGAATTTTTAGTTGAATTGTCTATTGGGAGATAATTTTTCCTTTTATACCGACATAATGTGATTAAATTACATATTTCCCCAATTATATTTGAATCTCGGGTATTGATGGTGGGTAAAGTATATTCATTCATTTTAATTTGAGCCAGAATATATTCTCAGGAAGGGAAACTGTGTTATTTGGGATTTGAGTAAGAAAACACAGAATTAGGATGTTCCAGAGTCTATCTCTTAATGGAAGATGATGAATTTGATAACTTAGATTGATGTTTTGGTTCAATATGGAAAGAAGAATAAAACTCTAATTTTAGTTTAAGTCGATTCCAAAAATTTTAGATAGATCAGGGAGATGTGGTATGACGATCCATAGTCACTAACCTTGAGAGAAAGACATGAATATTTGGAGTCACCTTCCAGGTGGAATATAGATTATGATGAGATAAACTATGTATGGGGTCATTCTATAGAGCCTAGGAGTATGTGGGAGGATCTCATTCAAGAATTTCATGCTTTTCATTGGGAATCACATCTATGTTTGACCAAAATGTATCATGACATATGCTGGATCTATTAGTGGATGAGCATTAAAAAGGATCATGATGGGGTTGTGACATGATGCTACACCAATCAACAGGTTAAGGACATGCATCAATAACATGGTGTTTTACAATAATTTCCCATTTTATATTTGATGTGGGAAAATGATACCATTGAAATTGTGTTGGTTCTTCTAAGGTTTTGTGAAAATAATGATGCTATTTGGGTGGTTTTGGACCTACTGAAAAATAGATAGAATTTATTTCATTTACAAGAGAATTTCTTATCAGAATAGTTCGGAGAATCTTATATTCGAGAGATAGTCTATCTTCACGGGGTTCCACGAAGTGTAGTTTTATAAAGTGACTCATGCTATGAATCATGCTTCCTGTAGGGCTTCCAGAAGGTTCTTGGTAAAAAGGTTCTACTAAGTAAATATTTTCACCCATAGAGAGATGAGTAGTTGAAATGTACTATCTAGGTTATTTAGTATTTGGTTCGATCATTTTCCCTTGAGTTGGGTTGGTCATATGAGAATCACATGCAGCATTTTCAGTTCTTTAATGGAAATAATTATCATGAAACTATATAGAAGGAACCATATGGGGTTATTTATGGTAGGGCATGTAGATCACCTATATTTTGGATGGAGGTTGATTAGTTAGAGCTATTGGGATCGATTCACTTACAAGAGACATCACAGTAGCATTAGATGATTCAAACATTTATCTCTATGACTTAGAGTAGACAGAATTCATATGCTGATTGAAGACATTGACCCCTTGATTTTGCAATGGGTGATAATGTGTTCCAAAAGGTATCATAAAGATTAGGTAACCATGGGATATTAAGGTAGTGAATGTTAGCTCCAATATTTATTGGAACTTTTAAGATTGTGGAGATAATTGGCACTGAGATGTTCAAATTGGATCTTCCATAGATATTTAGTGCTATAAACAATGTTTTCCATGTGTCACAACATCAGTGGTATAATCCCAAACCTTATGAAGTGATTGAAGATGATGATGTTATGGACAAAATTGATTCATCCTTTTTTGATCATCACAAATATGTTTTATATCATAGTGAGAAAGTGTTGTGGGAAAATTCCATGTCTTAATTTTTATCATTATGGAAACATGGATGTGTTTAGGAAGAAACACGGGATTGATAAGCTGATATGTGGGATCCGTGGACCAATATATTTAACTAAGAATATTATAGATACATGGGAGTATAAAATGAGGATGAGATGTTATAAGGTAAGACAATTGTATGATCCTGGACTATTCAAGAGAAGTTTCGGGCTCATTTATAGGTACAATTTTACCTTTTCTCGAGTATATCTTTTCTGGGTTTTACCTTTTTGTGTATTTTGGAGAAACTGGATAATCTTGTAAGGAAGATGGGGATTCCATGGTTGGCGCAAGGGTATCCCAAACTATGATTTTGGCCTAACAAACCATGTGAACCTTAACATAGGGGATTCTTATGGATGGTGCATGGGCTTTCAAACCATGTTCCCTCTTAGTAGTAACCATTCGACCCCCTAAATGAGATTCCTGGTTAGAGAACATTGCTAGGTTAAACCATGCGCACCATATAACAAACCATGCACATTGAAATTTGGCCCCCCAAAAAAATTAAAATAAAATCTGGAACCCCTTGTTATTAATCCCTAATAACCCCGACCCAGACCTAAATTTATTCCTACATGTTTTAGAGCCTCGTGAATTAGTTCCTTTTCATTCCTACATCCATTATTGATGAATGAAATATTAATTTATAAATCTGCACCACTCTTGATAAGATATTATTTTACAAATTATTTTCCACTCTCTATCCCATTATTCTCTGATCTATTGAAAGGATTTTTTCCTCTATTGTTGATGGATGTTGATCTAGGATTTTATATAACATAATACATTTGATCATGGATCCAGATCCTATTATTTATCCTGATCTTGGATGTTCCACTTTAATTAGGGATTGATATTGGTAATCATTCATCAATGATCAATATTCTGCCGGTATAAATTTAAAATACCCATGAATTGATCTAATTATGTGTATGTAATCGTGATATTTAAATTTACATTAATGGGGAATTGAATTGTAGATAAAAATGATTTAAATTAATTTCATTGTGATAATTAATTGGAATAAATATGGCTAATTGGAATTGGTGGAATTGGATTAATTAATTATGAAATTGGTAAATGGAATGTTTTGAATGTGGAATTGATAAGATATTGAGATTGTGTAATTTGTAAATTAATGTATTTATGAATTAATTGATAATGATAATTATGATGGTTGGATTAACCTTAAAGGGTAATGGTTATATGATTTAACAAATTCAAAATGGGTTAATGGTGAATTTCTCATGTTATTCCATGTGGAAAAAGTTTTGAACCATGATTATTTGGATGATTGATATGGTTCAATTATTTGAAATTTTGATAAAAGGGTTAATTTTGAACATCCATGATTGATGTTATATATGTTATATATGCGTGATTTAATGATAAACGAGTTTGGGGAAGAGACTAATGCTCTAAATACCCATATGTGAATGACTTATATTCGAATGTGGGACATAAAATAATGCACCAATTAATAATATATGATTCATTGATAAATGGGGTGTGAGGAAGAGATTGATGCTTAAAATACTAATGGGGTTGTAGGTATGGATTTGTATGCCCAAAAATTTGGCATTGGACTATTTTTCAAAGTTGTTGTAATATAAATTGAATTGAAATGATAAATTTTAATCATGATATTATGTTGTGTGATATATCTTGGTGATAGTTCACACTCCAACATGAGCCAAGGCATTTATTGATTGTATGAGTGTTATCATGAACCCCGATATTTTTGTGGTTACATAATGAATAGTTGAATATATATGAATTGTAAACATTATTTTTTATTTTTTATTTTTTATTCAACTACATTCAATATTATTGATTGGATATTTTTTTGACATCATTGGTGGTGGCCTTCTATGATGTACTCACATCCTACGTGGGAATATTGATTTGGCCCAAATAGACTTCATGACTATTGGCTAAGAAAATGGAAATAGCCCTATATTCGATAGATGATTCTAAATAGAGTATGTAGGAGGAAAATAGACATGATGTCAGAACATTCTTTGAGTTGTCAGTATCTTCATTTTGGGTTTTTTATTTGACACTTAGCACATATATATAATGAAATATTACCTACATTATTTTTTGATATAGTATCATGTTCGTCATCATGTAATGCATGTATTATTATTGTTATGGTTATTGTTTTTATATATTTTTTATTAATTTTTCCTTATTTTTGACATTCATAAAGAGGGTATATTATCCCCATGAGCGATATTAGACCTTCCATGAAAGTTTTTAGCCTTTGGAATATAGGAAGTTTTTCCTTAGGTCTTGTGACTAACTAGGTCTAGGAACCAGTATGTGGCACCCGTGTTGGGATGTTACAAGCATATGAAATAAGTTTGTGGAATACACATAAGCATAAAAATTCATTTCCTTTGTCATGGATCACTACCCTATCCATCTTAGTGTATATATTCCAATATTGTATTATGTTTACTCTAATATACAATCACTTATTTAGTTAATGATCGTGGCCAAGGAAATCATAATGGATATAGTCACATAGGATACGAGGTTCAATCCTCATTAAATTTCATATTATCACATGAGATATCATTCATTATAAAATTCATTTGAAGGAAATATTATTCTAATTCCACCCATCAAATTATTAAACACATACAAAACTTTTCCATAAGATAAAAAATATATTCATTTGAGCATAACCCATATAAAATTAGTTTGTTTTATCTATTATTCACCCAAAATTAATTAAGCAATGGGAATGTAAAACGTTTTGTAAAATCATGAGTAAAAATTCAATAAAATAATAAATCTATAGAATGAAAGTAGATAGTATCATAAGATAAGATACATAGTCAATAATTAAAATCCCTAATATATGATTAAAAATCTGAAAATCTATTTTATAGAGTCATTTAAAATATTATTTTAATATCATGAGACAAAATCACATTTTTTTGGAAACATTTGAACTGAAATTCCAAAAAATCGGAATATTATTTTTTATATACCCATTAAATCGTGTATAGTGAGCATCTGAATTATGTACTAAAATTATTACTTGAAAATATACCTATATTGTATATGTTAAAAGAAAACATTATTTTCACACTTTTGTAAAAAGTCAACAATCATTCATATGAAAAATATTTGAAAATATCACATTTATTCATTTTCAAAATAACTAAAATATCTTCAAAATATCCTTTATCAAAAATTATTTGAGGATAAAATCATAAATAAATCATTTTAATGAGAATATAAATGGGGGATAATGATTCTCAAGCCCAAAATAATAAATAATGTCCGCATTTCTTAAAAAACATGCCAATAATTTTAAATACCAAAGATAGGAAAATAAAAGGGAAAAAATGAAAACCCTATAAATGAATAGTTTAAAGGAAAACATATTGGTTTTGAGAGAAAAATAGCTTATAATTCCCCAACGGTTGATTGAATACTAAATAATCTTAATTAAAAATTGTATAACATCATAATACCATATGAGCACCCCTGACTTCAAGTTAGTAACCCTTTATTAATTATTTGTATGTATATAATGTTTTTGGGGGAAGTTAGGGAGGTTTTAGAGAACATTTGGAATTATTTGTGGAATTTTTTATGGTTCTCAATTTGATCATGGTTAGAAGAAACCGTGACACTCCTATAAGAACACTGTAAGGTGATACAACGGGATCTATGTAGGAGCACAATTTTGGTGCACAGTTTGGCCAAACTATGCGGACACATAGGTGTAACCCTTAAAAATTTGAGAGAGATAATATGAATTGTTAAAAAAATGTTTTTATAAAAATTATGGCCATTCATACGATGTGGATCTTATGTTAGGGGTTGGCAGATAGTTAGCACATGGTTTCCCTAACCACATGACTAACTGTGCATGGTTTAAAATTGAGATCCTAAAGAACTAGATCTCACTCATTTTAATATTTAAACTACTATTTTTTCCTATTTTCTTCCCTAAAAAAAATTATTTCACTAAAATTTTGTGGCTACTCTCCCCTCTACTCCAAAAGTAATCTGAAGGAAAATATTAGTGCATGGAAGATCGATTTCCTTAGTAAGCATCCCATTGTGGTAGTTTTTCTTGGATCTACATTTCGTCTCTCTCTTAAAATCCTAGATCGAGTCTGTTGGCGATAGATCTATGATGGTTAATGGAAATAATGATGAGATATAGTTATTTTGATAATATGCAATGATATTGAAGACATGTTTTTAGAGATTTAACCAATTTTTTATGAAGAAATTGTGTCGTTATTCATTTTCATCATAATTCCAAAGTAAGGTGACTTCAGTGTCGACCCCCCATATTATAACATGAAGGATTGATTTCAAATTAATTATTTTTATAGATATTTATTGTGAATTTTTTTAATATTCTTGATGGAAACGAACATTAGTGACGATTTATAAATTTATAAAAATTGAATATTTTAGTGGAAAATTAAATAGATAACATGATTCCAAAATAATGGTTTTAAAATGATTCGTTGGTTGAGAGTCATGGACAAGTGTTTTCAAATAATGGTTGGTTATATGGAATTGGTTATTTGGAATGGTTTTTTAAAATAACAGGTTTATTTATAAGGTGGAAATGGTTACCTTGGAATGTTTTTTGGCAAAAATGGTTGGTGTGCATTCATATTATATATAGGGGCTAGATGAAATATTACCTAGTGAATTGTGCTGAAGGTGTAATAGAACAAGGGATATTAGGTACCTTTTGAAGACGTGGTGGATAATTGAGAGACATCACATGTGTATGCATGTGTAACCTAGGAATTCATGTCTTGATATGATGATAATTTGAATGGAATGGGTATGCCAAAATGGATGTTTAATAATTGGTTTTAAAGCATTGTTTGATTATTTTCCATGGAAAATGTATTTGGTTTGGAAAAAAATTTGACTGAAAAATTTATTAAATTATGTTATAAACTATTTAAAAGTGATTTATATAAACTTTTATTTAATTTTTTAACACTTTCTATCCATGTGTCGTGAGTAGTGAAGTCATTTGGGGAAACCCTACTGAGTTTCATTACTCAACCCCTACTTTGTCACATTTTTTATTTTCCAGATTTTGATTATCAAGAAATAGGTAATGGTAAAGCATTTCAATTTAATAATTTTATTTCATGATACTTGGGCCTAAAGTTGTAGATGGGTCATGGGGTTAGGTCTTTAGTGTCTTCTAGGTTTCAATTGGTTTTGTTTTCCATAGTGCACTTTGATTTTAGTAGTCTTCTGTTGTGGTACTCTATTGTAGTTTGGTATTGAGATCAATGCTTTTTCATTGAGATGAATTACATTCTTATCAGGAATAAAATAATGGTTTGTTCTTAGTATATTATTTTCAAATGGAAAACCATCCCCCAATTGTATTTAAGCCATAGTAATTTATTTCCATCAATTAGCACGACGGGGGTGTTACTTAAGGTTGAGAAACCGTTATGCCATGACTCTTGCCAAGGAGGGGGGGATTATGTTACAAGTGGTACTAGCTTGTTTTGTAACTGAATTTCATGTAGTATATGTGTGTTCGAGACTTGGTTTTTTTTCTTTCTTGGAGTTGAAATTAATTATTTTGTATTCCATGTGTTTTTATGGAAGATAGGAGTAGGCTTATGAGGACATGAAATTTAGATTATAAAATGACGTAGATAACCTTTTAATGATGAACTTCACCTTACCATGTATTTTGGTACATTATTATTTTAGACACACTTACATGAGTTGTATTCTCATTTTCATCACTTTATCCAATGGTAATATAATGACATGAATTATTGAAATGACTTCCAAATAGAACTAAATATTTCTTTTTTAGTAAAGATTTATGATTTTGGTATGAGAGTGTTAATTTTTGAAAAAAAATTATTTATTTTTTTTCAGAATTATATGTTTTGAAAAACACTTGATTTTTTGTTTTAAAACTAGTTTGATTTTAAAAAACATGATTGAATTTTTAAAACTGGATGAATGTGGAATGTATTGAATTTTGGAAATCCTTATTTTTATGTTTGTGATGTGGTAGAATTTGAAATAGTTAATCCATCAGTTACTATATTGTGAGACATATGGTGTATGTTTTGTTATTATAATTGTCCCCATTTAGGCATCATAGAAAGAAAGAGGAAGAAGCTGCTGAGAATCTGGTTGCACCGAAGCCAAATATCAACCAAAACTCAATTAAAAGTATTTGTCCATGAAATTCTTACTATATATAGAGGTATCTGATATGATAATCCAAAGAAAGTGGATAAAACTATATTATTATTGAAGTAGAATCCACCCATCTTTCAGGGTTATTTGGAGATAGAGAAGGAAAAGGTGTGGCTGAATTGGATAAATCGAATCATATATTTCCAGGGAACACCAAGAGATATTAATGTAAAGTTGGTGGAATATATTCTAGAGTATCTTGTATGAATGTTTTTGGATTTAGTATTTGATTCTAAATTAAACCAAGGCCTTTCATGTGATGATTTTGAAGAAATTTTCAACAAAAAAATCTATAATAATATGTTTGTAATCAAAATTATGATGGAAATTTTCATTTTGAATAATGAAAATTCCTTAGTGAAAGAGTATGAATCTAAATGTTTGAATTCATTCTTCTTTTCTCTGAAATATTCTACTAGTGAATCCTTGAAGGCTTGCATATTTTCTTCAGGGCTGAGGAAGATATTTGTTCAATGATTTTTGTGCTCTGTATAACAGATTATAAAAAGATGGTAAATAGAGATATAATAGAATAATTGTATAGAAAAGGATTTGTAGGTGGAGGAACTATATTGATATATATATATATGAAATGTTGAGAAAATTAATGCTAGAAATAAATGGAAGGAAAATCTATTTCCAAGGTAGTGGTTTGAATCAGAATCAAACTAAATGGTCATTGAATCTTCTAGAAATACCCAATAGAAATGTTGGATGTTCTCAATTTGTTTTATTCCACAACATAAATAGATAGTGTTTAGAACCACCTCGATAATGTCATAAAGGCAATCATATGAGGAATCATTAGTGTTATTGTCAGAGTACTCTATGGTCGGGTGTTTAGGATGAATACCATGAGTAATAGATGTTGTGTTCTTTGATGGGAAAAGGGAATAAAATTAACTCTCATTAGCATAACAAAGGAGTCCATGGTTATTCTAATAACAACATGAGTCTGGTTGAAGGACAATATCATCAGGGAAATAAGGAAAAATGTGAAGTGAGTATTGAATTATATGTTGCTAAGAATGTTTTTATAGATGCTAAATCTAGAACGTCGATGTTGTGAGGTATGATTAATTTTAATTATACCCATATGTATGATCATTTTTATATGTATTCATACTATTCGTTCATTTCTCCTCATGTTGGTGATTTTCTAGAATTAAATGTTATCATAATTATATCTCTTTGGAAACATTAATCTTTTCTTGGTCAAAGAGAATGTTGAGCCGTCATCTGTAGATAATTTTATATAATTTTTGGTAGAGATCTATTAATATGGTGTTTCCCTATGAATGAAATGGATATCTATGAAATATTCTTGTTTATATATTGGTTAATAATTTTTAAAGCTAACAATGACTATTAAACCTAAAAGGATTGTTTTAGGACAGATGAAGGAATCAAGAATCTCAATAAAGGATAAAGCAAAATAAATTCACACGAATGGGCCTATTGGCACCAATAGTGGAAATGTTCTCAAACTAGTTAGAAGTGTTGAATTTGGAATCATTGGATCATATCAATAATAGAAATTTTCCAGTAGAGTTTATCTTCTTTATTATGTTTTTTGGAAAAATCCAAAGGTTTTCATACACAAGAGAAGTTTAGTATACAATTTATCTCCTTACCAAGACCAGTATAATTTCCCTTCAGCTATACAGGATGTCACCAACAGAATTAATTAAATTGAAATTCTACTTGTAAGTGCTCAAAAGAAAAGTTTTTATTCATCCTAGCATGTCCCTAGGGGTAGATTTATTCTGGTTTCTCAAAATTTTAAATAGAACACTTTGTTTGTTCATTGATTATCATAAGCTTAAAATCATTATGATAATGAAATTTTATCCACTTCCATGCATTGATGATATGTTTTAAAAATTTACGGGATATCATTGCTTCTTAGAAAATTAATTTTATTCAGATATCAAAAAATTTGAGTTCGTAAGGATGATATTCCAAAAACATCATCAGGATTTGATATGTCCTTTGTGTGTTTGTGGATATGCCTTTTGAACATAAAAATTACCCAATATTCTTTATAGAATTGATGAATCAGATATTTTGGAGATATATTTATTCTATTGTGGTGTTATTTTTGTTTGACATATTGGTGTATTCAATGACAAGGGTAGTGCATGAGAAATATATGGTGATTGTATTGGGAATCTTCAGATATCAACATATATATGAAAAAATATAAATGTCAAAAATTTGGATATAATAGGTATGTTCCATTTTCCATTTAATATCTATAATATGTGTTTCTATAGGTCGAAAAATATAAAGGTCGTTACCTCTTGGATGCTTCTAAAAAATGTATTTGAGATACGTAGTTTCCTTTTCATGGATGGTTATTACTGATGTTATTTTCATGATTTTATTTACTAGATTCACCTATGAAGTACTTTAAATGGATTAATTTTGAAATATATTGGAATAAGGAATGTAAGAAGTCTTTTAAAGAGCATAAATATTTCTTCACATCAGAAAAAATATTTCTTTTTTCAGAATCAAGACAAGGGTATGTGGTTTATTGTGATTCTTCAGGATCTGGGTTGGGATATATTTCTTGTAGAGAAATCATGATACTTATTATGGATATTTATAGTTATGGATTCATGATAATAACTACCCTAGACATGATTTGGATTTACCTGTCATAGTCCCAACGTTGAAAAAATGGCATCATTTCCTATTTGGTGAGAAATGTTTAGTGTTTATGGATCATAAGAGTTTGAAACATATATTCTCATAAATGGATTTGTCCCTAAAATAAGAAAGTTGGATGGAGTATCTCAAATTTTATAAAATTTACTTGGAATATACACTATGTAAAGGTAATATGGTGGAATATTAATTAAGAACAAATTCATATTCTCAGTAGGGAAAGAGGATTTAGATCAATCGTAGCTGATGTCGGTCATAGCCGTCATGCACATGGATTATGAAGACCAAGGAGATTTTTTTTCATTCAAATTTCTTTTTTTACTGATTTAGTTGGGATATTTAATGTGTAACTGATTTTTTATTTATATTTTCATGAAATGAGGTCAAGACATAATTGTGGGGAGACCATTGAGGGATGGATGATGGATGAGAGTTCAGTTTTGTGGTTTCAAAATCGGATGTCCATACCAATGGACTATTTGAAACAACCTCTTCATGCATTCCACCATTTTATATGGGATCCTCATCCTAGAATATAGATGATGTATAAGGAGATGAAATCATTGTTTTGGTTGGTCGTTATGAAAAGAAAAGTGATCATGTTTGGTTCGAGATGCTTAAGTTTTCATTAGGTTAAGGAAGATCACCTACGACGGGTAGGTATGTTGTAGTCTTACGTATCCCTATTTGGTAATGGAAATAAATAGCAATTGATTTTGAAATAGTTCTTCCATGAATGGTTTGAAAACACGATTCCATATAGATGATAGTCGATCAGCTCAAAAAAATATTCCTATTTTTATATTATTAATAAATCTCATCTTGTGGTGGAATTAGAAATAATATATATTAAAGATGTGGTAAAGTCCCATGGAATACCTATTTCTATTTCATCATGAAGAGATCCATGGATAATAAATCATTTATGTAAAAAAAATATAAATCCAATGGGACTCAGTTTCCCATGAGTATGGTGTATCATCCATAGATGGTTGGAATATCTGAAAGGATTACAAAATATTGGAAGTCATGTTGCGGGATAATTTAATTGATTTTGGTTGATCATTGGAAGAGAACATACCATTATTAGAGTTATCATATAATTTTTTTTCCAGAACTGGATACATGTGGTTAATTTTGAAGCACATTACAAGTGGCCTTAGCATTATCAACTTTTTTGGTTGGAATCATGTTAGACATCATGAGTTGTGATGAGCCATGTCCAAGAAAAAATATAATAGAAATAGTTGAACATAATATTGATTGATATGGCACAAAATTTTATGAAATCATATATGCATAAATTTTTATGTATATTATCTTTAATGGTGAGTGATCATGTGTCCTTCATGATCTCTCCAAGGACTGTAAATCATCAATTTGGTATGCTGGGAATGATATCTTCTAGATACATAGTCCCTTTTGAGATACTTGAATTCATTGGTGAGGTGGAATATTTGTTGGAATTTCTACTATGGTTTAGTACATTGCATAATGTTCATCATGTATATCAGTTGAAAAAGTATCAGCCTAATCTGAACCATTGAATTCGATGGGATCACATTGACCTAGATCAAATTGTTTTATTGGATCATGTGCCTCTTCATGTTTTGGATATGAAATATAAATTATTTCATGGGAACAATATAAGTCTTGTTCAGGTTTTGTGGAAACATGGGATGATTTATGAAGAAAAAGAGAACTGGAGAAGGAAGTGGTTATGCAATGTCCCAAAATCTTTTGGTATCGTTGTGGTTTTCTACATTATGGGATGTAAAAGCCAAAGGTTGGGATAATGTAGCACAGATTGGATCAAGTGTTTAACCCATTATTAACTTTTTTTAAGTACATAACTTATTTGGGTGATGTATTGATGTTTTTGGAGAACTTTTGGAATGTTTTGGGGATTTTTTATACAGTACGATTTGATCAAAATTAGTAGATTCCATGAAACTCTATAAGAAACCATGCACAGAAAGAAATGGGGAACGAGATATATGCAAGGTTAATCTTCTTGGTTTGGCCATACTGTGTGCTTATCTAGGTGTTACTGTGAAAAGTGGGATAGAGATAATTTGAATGGTTGGTGAACTGTCTGTCTAATCATTTGGGAAAACAGTGCGAGTTTCTTCTTGAGTTAGCGACTATTGGTCAGTTTTCATAATCATATGACTAAGAATTCACAGATTATACGCGAGACCCTAAAATAGTGGATATCAATCATATTAACCTCTAAGACTCTATTTTCCATTTTTTGAACATAAAATTACTTTTCTACCTCTTAATGTCTATGGGTACTCTCCCCTTCGATCTAAATGTAGTCCAAATGTATATATTGGCGCATTGAAGTCTAATTTATAGGATAAGTCATCATTTGTGGTATTATTTCTTAGATCTAAGGTCCCCCACTCTAAAAATATGAGATCTATTTTTAGGATAGATCTATTATTATTAATAATAATCATGATTTTATATGGTTGTTTTGATTTTTGGGAAATAGATCTATAATGGGTTTTTGAGGATTTAACCAAGTTTCGATTATTATTTTTGTCATTATTTGCTTTTATTATAATTCCTTAGGTATGTTTCTTCATTCTAGATCCCACTTATCAGAACTTGAATACTTGATTTCTTAATTTTTTAAATTGATTGTGAAATTTGTTTTTAATTCTTGATGGAAACCCAATTCAGTAATTGTTTATGAAATTGTGAAAATTGTGTGTTTTGGAGGAACGTGAATTTGGAATGATTCTTTTAAAATTATGGATTTAAATTGGTTTTTAGGTTCTGATACATATAAAATTTTTTGAAATAGAAGGTTAGTTTTATTGAAATGGTATCTCAAAATAGTTATCAATAAAAGAGCAGTTTTATTGAAATGGTTGGATGGTTAATTGGGGATAATTGTTAGGTGTGGGTTTATATTGAAAAAAGGGCCTAGTTAAAATGCGACATGGTGTTATGTTCCAATGGTGTAATGGAATATGGTATATTGGTTACCCTATGAGTACTTGTTAGATCAATGATTGTCCACTCATGAGTATGAAACCTTCAACTAGGCATGTATGTGTGGATATGTGGATATGTGTAATTGAATGTGTATTCCAAAATGGGTGTTTGAAAAATGGTTTTAAAGGATTTTTTAGATTTATTCCTCGGAAATGGCTTATGTTTGGAACATTATTTTTTGTGGAAATTATTCTATTGTATGTTATAAACTATTTAAATGTGTTTTATATAAATACTTTTATATAGATGGGATAACATGTTCAATCCTAGTTGAGTGAGTATGGATGTAGTTTGGGGAAAAACCTACTGAATTTCATTACTCACCCCTTGCTTTGAAATGTTGGTTTTTTTAATATATTTTTCATCAGGAAATTGGTAAAGGTTATATATGGTGCTTTTATAGTGGTTCTTCATGATACATTGGTATAGAGTTTGAGTTGGAGCTTAGAGTCAGGTCTTTCGAGTCTTATGATTATCAATTGGATTTTATTTTTCACTATGTACATTGTTGTTAGTATTATTATATAATGTTATATTGTTATATTTTGGTTTCGATATCAATCGTATTTCTTTGAGTTGTTTTACATTATTAATGTTCATCATAGAGTGGTTTGGTTTTGGTTGTTTATTTTCAAAGGTAAAATAATCCTTCATTTCAATTTAAGCCCTTGGAATTTATTTTCAGCCTTTAGAGCCTTGGGGATATTAGATAAGGCTAGTATCACTTCCTCCTCAACTCATACCAATGTGGAGGGGTGGGATGTTACACTTTACCACTTTGGTAACATTTGAATGAGAACTACCTTGAAAGTTATAACAAAAAATGAAATTTAAATTACATGAATATGAATGGATTAATGATTTATTATATCAAAGGGGGAACATATATATTATATAAAAAATAAGTATATAACTTAGAACATGTATCAATTAAGAAATATTTAGATGAAAAACACTTTCCTCATGTCCTGAATTTCTACGTACAATATTTTAATCTAAAATATTAAAAAGTTATACTTATTATACATAATTACCTAAACCATATACATAATTATCTTATAATATACCATTTTATTATAACTTAAATTCTCAATTTATTAACATATCTGGATTAAAATAAACATTCTATGTGTTTACTATTCAGCGTCCCATTAATGTTTTAATTTTATGGTTCTGGTCCTTGATCGATGGTTATGTTTTTATCATATTAATAATTAAAATTAATTATAAAATATAAAATTATTTTTTTATTTACACTTTTATTACCATTAATATAATTTTATGTGTGAAAAAAAATTTCATTACTTTATTGTCAGGCTATTCCGTATACACACACATGAGGGATGTTCTATTTTTAAAAATAGTGAAACAATTAAAGTTAAATAGTAATATATCATTCAAGAATCATAAAAATATAATCTATACCATATATATTCATTAAAAATATCATTAATATCATCTACATATTGAGGAAATGAAAAAATAATCACATATCTCCATGGAGGTAGTACCCCAAACATTCAAAGGAGAGATATTATCATTTTTAAAAAAATAATAGGGTATGAAATTATACAATATTTTATCTTTAATGAATAATATTTATGATATTAACATCATATATATCCATTATATATATAACCATTCGTGGGATACGGTGATAAAAAAATAAAATAAAACCCTCCATTGAGATAGTACTTCGTACGTATGAATAATTGATTATTTTATTTTCCATTGGATATAAAATGGATAGAAAATGTTTATTAAATTAATATTAAAAAATTTTATGATATTATATAAACATATTTAATCATGTTAATATTGTTATAGAATATTTTTATGATGTTATACTTTAATGAAAATCAAAATAGTTCTTAAATGGAAATTACCGCTTTTTTAGGTTTATACCATTTTTTTGCACTATAAGCCTCTTGATATGGCCTTTTAGTGAGAAGAAGACATCATGGTCTTGGTTAGGAAGGATGAGACGTTTTCTAGGTATTTCATGACCAAGACAAGAGTCTCACATTACATGTATGAGCTAGAAGAGGAGGTTCCCGTTTATAAGTGAGGTGGGTTTCACACATTTAAGTACATGTGACATTATTATATAATATATTTATTAGTCAAGTAATGTGGGTAAATTGTATCATAGAATAAAATATAGAATATTAATGTCAAAATTTACTCATCCAATGATACTTATCCAGTGTTCTATTTTATTTTAAACCATGTCTCTTGGATTTACCCCTATTATAACCTTTTCAGCCCTAATTATAGTAATGATATACTAAGAATTTAAATGTAAATAATTTCATTATAAAAAATGGGCATATGTTAATATTTGTTTGTATTACTGACCATTTACCATTCAAATGAAAAATAATAAATCTATTATGATTTTATAAATAAATCATTTAATTTTTTTTTATTAAAATGTATACTCAATGAATTTTTTATGAATATATATATAATATGACTTTGAAAAAATAATGAATGCCATGAATTTAAAATGATAGTATTTAAAACATTGATAAAAATTCTTTTATCCTTGAAAAAATATTTAACTTATCAAATAGAAAACACTTTTAATAATTTCAAAATATTTACTTTAATGGTTATCCCACTTGCACAAGCACTCCATCAACTATGCGTTAGGGTTTGAGGTAATTATACCATTTTCCAAAATTAAAACAAAATTAATATGATAAAAATAATTAATTCATATACATAGTAACCAATTTAACCTTTTCACAACTACTTTTTTATTCTTATGTATACATATTATAGATATTAAAGAAAACATTGTTACATAATTATATATTACAAAAAATAAAATAAAGGTCATTATCATAGGAGAATGGGCCCAAATTTCCATTTTATCAAATGTATGATTTGTTTTATTTTTTAAATTGTAAAGACCCGTAAAATTCAAAGGATATTTTTTCTAAATTTTCTTTTGGATTTTACAAGAACGCGGTTTCTGATGGCACTTGATTCCGAGGCCCGGAGTGCCCGGAATAAATTTCTGAAGTTTGGCTCGGGTAAGTTCAGTGAACGAATGAGTGGGTTTTCCTGTCTTTTGAACCGGTGCTCAGAATTGAAATCTGATGGCACCGATGAACTCGCAACGCTGATAATCGCTTAAGGGAACCTTTACTGTAGTTGCGTTTGTGCAGGAGAAGAAGTTAATTTTTGGGGATTAATTAAAAAAAGTGAATAAAATTGTTGAATCAATTTTATTTCATGTTATGTGGTTAACTTCTCCCATGGGAAGTTGGTGGTGGGCCCACATCCATCCAACTTCCCATGTGTGGATATTTGAAAGGGTGCGGCCCACACGAACCCCCCACCTTTTCAAATTCCTTAAACTCCCTAACCCTCTTAACCACTCACATTCCTAACCCCTCTAAACCCCCCATTTATGTTTTGTTAACTTATCACCTCCTTAATTTTATAACATCTTATGTTAATAACTTCAGTGAGTTAAATGTGGGTTTTTAATTTTCAAACTCTTGAAATTGAAATGGTTAGGTTGTGTTAATAAAATAAGACTTGGTCTTATTTTATTATTGTTAGAGTTTTGCAACCTTGAGAGGATTGGGGAAGCGGTCTTCTTCTTCTTCAACCTCGACGAAGAACGCGAAGAACACCGTTCTTCAACGAAGAACCTCTCCGCCAAAGAACACGGTTCTTCCGCGATGCCGTATCCGCGACGCGACGTTCTTCTTCCATGTCGTCTCTTCTGCGACGGTTTTCCGCGACGAAATCGCCGTCAACGACTTCGAATCCTTGCTTTGCGATGTCGACGTTTTTTTTTTGCGACGCCCGACCTCCGCGACGCTCGTCTTCCGCGGCTCGTTGACGAACACCGTTCCTGAACCGAGGTAGGGGATTGTTTTATTTAATTATTTTCCGTTCATGAATCTAGTTTATCGATTATCATGAATTTTCGACTAGATGATATCGTTTAGCGAGAGGGGGGCCGGACCGCACAAACACGGCCGAACCCCCCTCCTATGTTCATGTTTGATTCTTTGTGGATGGAACGGAATGGTGAGGTGTCGTCGCACCACGTGGGAATCACACGGCAAGTATTACGCGAAGTCGTCGCGTCGCGTCGTCGAAGGAAGTTTAAGAACGCGACGCCGTCGCGCCGCTTCAAAGAAAACCAAAGAACCACGGTCGGAGTCAGGCCGCGGCGAAGGGGTGCGGTGCCATCGGGTCGCGCTGGAAAACTACAAAGACGAAGATTATATTTTTGACATGCAGATTGACGGGCGACGACGAAGCAGGCCGTTTTGGCGTTTGAATCCCTTCACAGTGAAGGTGGGGTCCTGGGGGGACCATAGGCGAAGACGGCGGGAGGAACGGACCACTAGAGCGCGTCCGGTGGTCCGCGGAAGGCGGCGGCGGCGCGCCACGTCGGAGTGGCGGTGCCGGCGAGCGGTAGCGGTGCCGCGCCGCCGGAGGGTTGGCGGCCGGCGGATCCACCACCGGCCTCAATTAGCGGCGGGCGGGGGATTCGTGCACCCCGCTCCGCGAATCGGCGCGGCCACGCTAGAAGAGCTGTGGCCGGCCGGTCGGGCCGAACCGAGCCGGACCGAGCCGAGCCGGGCCGGGCCGGGCCCAGCCGAGTCGGACCCGGGTCGGGTCGACCCGGTTCGGCTGACCCAGGGGGGTCGGCCAGTGGGGCCCGGGCCTAGACCCCCGTTTTCGGACCACTTTCGGTCAAATGCCCATATCATGAGTTGTAGACCTCCGATTGACGCGCCGTCAGCGGCAACACGATCCTTGGACCTAGACGGTCGTTTTGGTATATTACACTCAAGGTTTCGGAGAACTTTGGGTTCGGCCGGGTTGGTTCGGATACAAAACCAACCGGGCCCTCTGAGCAGAAACGCTCGTAACATGAGTTCCGGACGTCCGATTGACATGCCATCGATTTTGATGGATTTCTCTAAGTGAGACGGATCTTTTGGCTTACTCCGCTCGAGGTTTGGATGTCGTCGTAGTGCGGTCGGGTTGGTTCGCTCATGAAACCAACCGGGCCCCTAGAACGAAAAAGCCAATAACTCATAGACCGGGCGTCCGATAGTCGCGCCGTCTGTTTCGTTGAATTCCTCTTGATGAGATGGAACTTTTGGCATATTTCACCTAAGTTTTGGATACAGTTGCATAGTGGCTGGGTTGGATCGCACCCGAAATCCAACCGGGACCCTGGAACAGAAAAGCTGATATCTTTTAGACAGGACGTCCGTTTGACGAACCGTTAGCGGCGTTGTTGATCACGTTGACAAACGGTCACAATGAATATACCCTATGAGAGTTCGGGGTACAGTTGAGATACGGCCGGGATTGGTTCGCTCACAAAACCAACCGGGCCCCTAGGATGAAAAGGCTAGAAACTCACAGACCGGGCGTCTGATTGACGTGTCGTCTGTTGTGTTGAGACCCCTATGACGAGGCGGTCCTTGAGATACTTCTTTGTGGGACTTTGAGATACTTAGAGTATCGACCAGTAGCTTGTGGAGCGGACCCTCCCAGAGACGAGCGTACGGAGTACGGAGACCGTGTAGCTGGCTGAGACCTGACGACTGCTTGACCGACTCGACTTGGAGTGAGTCAACTAGACCAGTGGACGGATCACTACTTTGTGAGGTGCATACCCATGGCGGAAGGAGCACTACCTGTGCGACAGTGCAGACCCGCGGTACTCGTCCGGAGAGTACCTCAGCAGGCTACTAGGGGGTGTGCACTACTGTGTTTGGGTGACATACCTCGGTGATAAGCACTACTTTGTCTGGGTGGCTGACCCGCAGTACTCGACAGGAGGAGTACCTCAGCAGTCTTAGGTTAGTGATAAATACCTCGGAGTCGTGACCGGACCACTTTACACTCCAGAGACGAAGCTCTTCAGGAGTTACGGTTTCGATAATGAAAATCCTGGTTTGAGATTAGACTTTTGACCTTTTGTTTACATCATGATTGAGATGGGTCACTTGATAACATAGGTATATGTATGGGCATATACCTGTGTAGTGGTTATCCGTTGATTTCACAATCCTTGTGTTTCCTCATTATTGATATGGGTTACATGATAACTTAGGTATATGTATGGGCATATACCTATGTAGAGGTTATCTGTTGAGATCTTCTTTGTGGCTATCCTTGTTGGTTTTAGAGAGACCTTGAGGGTCTCAGGGTCCCTACTGTGTATCGTTATACTCAACCCTACAGAGGCTATGCCCACACCTCGTTGTGTTGGTTGCATACGATGGGGAGTGCTGACAGAGGCCGAGTGTTCGAGGACTGGACGGTACCCAGAGGTGGACCACACGACGAGTCAGTATCTGGAGGAGGACTTCACGGCGAGACGACACACGGAGGTGGTTGAAGGGCGAGAGCATTGAGGAGGCTATCTGTACCTACCATTCAGGTATGAAATGTGGCGGATGATCCAGGAGTTGCGCTATCTGTACCTACCCTTCAGGTAGGATCTGAGGAGGACGACCCGGGAGCTGCTTCCTTCTTCCATCTGTTGGATTTTTCTATTGTATTTTCATTCTGTTGTGGTTGTAATTTCATTTGGGTTTATATTCTAGCCCATTTACTTTTCATCACTTCTCTTGTACTTAGTGTTTACTTTTTCCGCTTGCTTACTCTGTGGTGCTTGTTTTCTTTTATGAACTCAATGCCTTCCCAGTTATCGGGATTTACGCATTTGGTGCTAGTCGCCAGCCCCTGGCCTATGGAAGGCAGGCTTGGGGTAGTCACGGAATGGGCCCCGAGGATGGGTCATGAAAAATTGGTATCAGAGGAGTCGGTTCTAGCACAGAACATATAACTCTGACTTTTTCTTTCTATGAAGCAATAGTTTTAAGGGTGCCGAGTGTGGTTTTCAGTTCAGGGAGTCCAGTGTTGGTGCGGGCGGCCGAAGTATCCATACACCAGGACCCTGACAACTGATTTCCGGCTTTGTGAACGAAAAAACTGATTGTGTGTGTGTTTTCAAAGGTTTTCCCCTTAAAACAGCTCGAACCAGGTCAGCTCACCAGGTATAATCGTTTGACCGTGTCACGTTGTTTCTTTCAGGATGCCTTTTCTTATACGACCAGCTAGAGCCCAAAGGGACGTGCGTACTGACAACTTGCCGAGCGACGAGGCTTCGGTACAGGGCCCTCTTGTAGTTGAGGCACCAGCGGAGGCACCAGCGGTACTACCATACGTTGGGCCACCGATGCAACCAGTCCCAGCAGTATGCGATGCACGCCACATGAGTGCGCTGCACGAGTTCCAGCGCCAAAGGCCACCCAGGTTCCGGGGAGAGACGGACCCGAAGGCGGTTGAGGATTGGCTGGAGGCTGTGGTGAGAGTCTTCAGGCTAGTGGGGACACCGGCAGACCTCATGGTGATCTTTGCTGCCAGCCTTCTTCAGGCAGCAGCAGGCAGGTGGTGGAGCCACTTGTTCCAGTTTTGCGACGGGATGGCCTTCACATGGGATAACTTCGATACCTTCTTCAGGGTGGAGTTTGTTCCAGTAGCTCTACACCCCCAGCGTGTACATGAAATTCTGCCTTTGCCGCATGATTTTCGATCTGTAGCCGAGTCATCTGTGGGCAGTAGACAGATGATGCAGAGGTCCAGGAGGACCAGACCAGCAGTTGGCCGATCTCGGGTTTTAGGACCGGTGGTGCGGGGCACCCGGGGTGGGGTCAGATCCAGGCGTGCCAGAAACAGGTTGTGTTACTCCTACGGCGGAATGGGTCACCTGGCACGTGACTGTCCGACTCCTCGTACAGTTGATCCCCAGGCGTTGGAGGAGCCACCAAGGTAGTAGAGCTCCGGGAGCAGGTGGACAAGAGCGGGACTAGTCAATACGTCCCTTGTACTTCTAGTTTCATGTTTCTGTTGTATTCATGTCTTTTTACTATGATCTGCAATATTAAAAAGACACTTATCTTTGTTTCCTTTCCTGTCCTTTTGTTTGGTTGATACTGAGTGTTCCCGGTTAAAACTCTTGACTTGAACCTCACTTTAGAGATTTCTACTAGAGGAGACCCAGTGACCTCACACAGATGCCGACAGTGTGACTCGACCCATGGAGGCGAGAGTGACAGTTAGATCTCTTAGTAGTTATGTCGAGGCCTTACGACATCATCCATGGAATGAATGCGCCATTCATGTCAGGATTGACTGTATTAGGCAATGGGCGTGGTTCATCCAGGGGATGAGACCGAGTTTCTCTTTTCGGAAAAAGAGAAATTTTAGCAGCTCTTTCAGATCATAGACTAAAGAAGGTCCAGGTCATCTAAGAGCGGATGAAGACTGCACAGTGCAGTATGAAAAAGGAAACGGGTGCCAGTCTTAGAGACTCGGGCGTGTTAAATGTTTCAAGAAGTGGAAGCTTTAAGGATAGATGAGTCTGCGAAGCAGAAGACATAGAGGCAGAGCTAGGAGAGCTATATGAGGTGGTGTACATCTTAGCATGCTACAACCACCCGCCTTAGTTATCCCTGCCAGGCTCAAGGAGTTGGAGGTCGGAGGAAGAGTGCGGCTGAATGCGGTCAAGGAGTGTGTCCCAATGTCTCTAAAAAAATTGATTCAAGGGACAGTCTGTGTCCACTACAAGATGATGTAGTAACAGACATCGATATTAATCATTCATCGCTTTCACAAATCTTGTCCTAGTCCTAGAGTTTCCGGTAAGTCGTGGACTTGACCCTCACATCTGGAGATACCTTGGGAGGAGACTCAATAATCACACTTACGCCGACGGTGTGGTCAGACCCTCTAGGCGAGAGTTCCGGTGGGAATATCTTGGTGGCAGCGTCGAGGCCTTACGACGTTAGTTTGAGTATGGAATGGGCAATAACTATTCATACTCAAATTGAAGGTTTTAGGAAAACGTCGGTATGATTTTTCCTTGGTCGGCAAAAAGGAAACCCCAGGCAGCACGGGATAAACTCTTTCACGGGAGGGTGCGACCGATCACTCTTGAGTCGGCCAACCTTACCCTCGTGGTGGAAGTCGTTTCGAGTTCCAGTTCTAACAGGAATTGGAGACCTCTAGAGTTCGAGGATGACGATCACGTCCTTATACGGGTCTCACCTCGACGAAGTTTACGGTGTTGTGGCCAAGGAGTCAAGTAAACTCTGAGGTTCAACGGACCTTTCTAGGTCCACAGCTGGGTAGGCGAGGTGGTTTACCGCTTGACCCATCCACCTCAGTTGCACCAGGTGCACGATGACTTCCACGTATCTCAACTGAAGAGATACGTGCTCGACCCTTTGCATATCATTGACCATGAGGAGCTGGACGATGGCGATGAGGTGTTTTCCATGGAGGATCTAGTGGGGATCAAGGATCGACAGGAGAGGATCCTACGAGGATGATCGATTCCTCGGGTGAACTTTCTCTGTCAGTACGGAAACCTCCGGGTGAGCACATGGGAGAGGAAGGCTCAGATGCGTACTCTGTACCGCTTTTGTAACCTTAGTTTGTGTTAAAGCTTTACGAGGATGTAAAGCCCTGAGGTGGGAGTAATGTAAAGACATGTAAAATTCAAGGGAAATTTATCTAAATTTTCTTTTGGATTTTACAAGAACACGGTTTCTGACGGCACTTGATTCTGAGGCCCGGAGTTCCTGGAATCAATTTCCGAAGTTTGGCTCGGGTACGTTGAGTGAACGAACGAGTGGGTTTTCCTATCTTTTGAACCGGTGCTCGGAATTGAAATCTGATGGAACCGATGAACTCGCAATGCTGGTAATCGCTTAAGGGTGCCTTTACCGTAGTTGCGTTTGTGCGGGAGAAGAAGTTAATTTTTGGGGATTAATTAAAAAAAGTGAATAAAATTGTTAAATCAATTTTATTTCATGTTATGTGGTTAAATTCTCCCATGGGAAGTTGGTGGTGGGCCCACATCCATCCAACTTCCCATGTGTGAATATTTGAAATGGTGGGGCCCACACGAACCCCCCACCTTTTCAAATTCCTTAAACTCCCTAACCCTCTTAACCCCTCACTTTCCTAACCCCTCTAAACCCACCATTTAAGTTTTGTTAACTTATCACCTCCTTAATTTTTTAACATCTTATGTTAATAACTTAAGTGAGTTAAATGTGGGTTTTGAATTTTCAAACTCTTGAAATTCAAATGGTTAGGTTGTGTTAATAAAATAAGACTTGGTCTTATTTTATTATTGTTAGAGTTTTGAAACCTTGAGAGGATTGGGGAAGCGGTCTTCTTCTTCTTCATCCTCGACGAAGAACGCGAAGAACAACGTTCTTTAACGAAGAACTTCTCCACCGAAGAACACGGTTCTTCCGTGACGCCGTATCCGCGACGCGTCGTTCTTCTTCCGCATCGTCTCTTCTGCGACGGTTTTCCGCGACGAAATCGCCATCAACGACTTCGAATCCTCGCTTCGCGACGTCGACGTTCTTTTCCCGCGACGCTCGACCTCCGCGACGCTCGTCTTCCGCGGCTCGTTAAAGAACACCGTTCCTGAACTGAGGTAGGGGATTATTTTATTTAATTGTTTTCCATTCATGAATCTAGTTTATCGATTATCATGAATTTTCAACTAGATGATATCGTTTAACGAGAGGGGGTTCAGACCCCAAAAACACGTCCAAAGCCCCCTCCTATGTTCATGTTTGATTCTTTGTGGATGGAACGGAATGGCGAGGTGTCGTCGCACCACGCGGGAATCACACGGCAAGTATTACGTGACGCTGTCGCGCCGCGTCGTGGAAGGAAGTTTAAGAACGCGACGCAGTCATGCCGCGTCAAAGAAAACCAAAGAACCACGGTCGGAGTCGGGCCGCGGCGAAGGGTCGCGGAGCCATCGGGTCGCGCTGGAAAACTACAAAGACGACGATTTTCGTTTTGACATGCAGATTGACGGGCGACGAAGAAGCAGGCCGTTTTGGCATTTGAATCCCTTCGTAGTGAAGGTGGGCTAATGGGGGACCATAGGCGAAGACGGTAGGAGTAACGGACCATCGGATCGCGTCCGGTGGTCTGCGGAAGGCGGCGGCGGCGGCGGCGGGCCGCCGGAGGGTTGGCGGCCGGCGGATCCGCCGCCGGCCTCAATTAGCGGCGGGCGGGGGAGTCGCGCACCCCGCTCCACGAATCGTCTCGGCCACGCTGGACGAGCCGCGACTGGTCGGTCGGGCTAGGCCCAGCTGGGTCGGACCCGGGTCGGGTCGACCCGGTTCAGCCGCCCCAGGGGGGGTCGGCCCGGGTCGGCCCGGGCCGAGACCCCCGTTTTCAGACCACTTTCGGTAAAATGCCCATATCATGAGATGTAGACCTCTGATTGACGCGCCTTCAGTGGAAAAATGATCCTTGGACCGAGACGGTCCTTTTGATATATTACACTCAAGGTTTCGGAGAACTTTGGGTTCGGCCGGGTTGGTTCGGATACGAAACCAACCAGGCCCTCGGAGCGGAAACGCTCGTAACTTGAGTTCCGGACGTCCTATTGACATGACGTCGATTTTGATGGTTTCCTCTAAGTGAGACGGATCTTTTGGCTTACTCCGCTCGAGGGTTGGATGCCATCAGAGTGCGGTGGGGTTAGTTCGCTCACGAAACCAACTGGGCCCCTGGAACGAAAAAGCCAATAACTCACAGACCGGGCGTCCGATAGTCGCGCCGTCTGTTTCGTTGAATTCCTATTGATGAGGCGGAACTTTTGGAATACTTCGCCCGAGTTTTTGGATACAATTGGATAGTGTCCGGGTTGGATCGCACCAGAAATCCAACTGGGACCCTGGAACGGAAAAGCTGCTATATTTCAGACAGGACGTCCGTTTGACGAACCGTCAGCAGCGTTGTTGATCACATTGAGAAACGGTCCCAATGAGTATACCCTATGAGAGTTCGTGGTATAGTTTAGATATGGACGGGATTGGTTCGCTCACGAAACCAACCGGGCCCCTGGGATGAAAAGGCTAGAAACTCACAGACCGGGCGTCCGATTGACGCGTCGTCTGTTGCGTTGAGACCCCTATGAAGAGGTGGTCCTTGAGATACTTCTTCATGGGACTTTTAAATACTTGGAGTATCGACCAGTAGCTAGTGGATCAGACCCTCCCAGAGACAAGCGTACGGAGTACGGAGACCGTGTATCTGGTTGAGACCTGACGACTACTTGACCGACTCGACTTGGAGTGAGTTGACTAGCCCAGTGGACGGAGCACTACTTTGTGAGGTGAAGACCCATGGCGGACGGAGCACTACCATTGTGACAGTGCAGACCCGCGGTACTCATCCGGAGAGTACCTCAGCAGGCTACTAGGGGGTGTGCACTACTGTGTTTGGGTGACATACCTCAGCGGGAAGCACTACTGTGTCTGGGTGGCTGACCCGCGGTACTCGATAGGAGCTCAGAAGTCTTAGGGTAGTGAGAAGTACCTCAGAGTCGTGACAGGACCATTTTACACTCTAGAGATGGAGCTCTTCAGCAGTTACGATTTTGATAATGAAAATCCTGGTTTGTGCTGAGACTTTTGACCTTGTGTTTACCTCATGATTGATATGGGTCACTTGCTAACTTAGGTATATGTATGGGCATATACCTGGGTAGTGGTTATCCGTTGATTTCACAATCCTTGTGTTTCCTCATGATTGAGATGTGTTACTTGATAACTTAGGTATATGTATGGGCATATACCTAAGTAGAGGTTATCTGTTGAGATCTTTTTTTTGGTTATCCTTGTTGGTTTTAGAGAGACCTTGAGGGTCTCGGGGTCCCTACTGAGTATCGTTATACTCACCCCTGCACAGGCTATGCCCGCACCTCGTTGTGTTGGTTGCAGATGACAGGCAGTGCTGACAGAGGCCGAGTGTTCGAGGACTGGACGGTACCCGGAGGTGGACCACACGACGAGTCAGTATCTGGAGGAGGACTTCACGGCGAGACGACACACGGAGGTGGTTGACGGGCGAGATCGTTGAGGAGGCTATCTGTACCTACCCTTCAGGTAGGATCTGTGGCGGACGATTCAGGATCCGCGCTATCTATACCTACCCTTCAGGTAGGATCCGAGGAGGACGACCCAAGAGATGCTTCCTTCTTCCAGCTGTTGCCTTTTTCTGTTGTATTTTCATTCTGTTGTGGTTGTACTTTCTTTTGGGTTTGTATTCTGGCCCATTTACTTTTCATCACTTCTCTTGTACTTAGTGTTTACTTTTTCCGCTTGCTTACTCTGTGGTGCTTGTTTTCTTTTATAAAGGCAATGCCTTCCCAGTTATCAGGATTTACGCCTTTGGTGCTAGTCCTCAGCCCCTGGCCTATGGAAGGCGGGCTTGGGGTAGTCACGGCACGGGCCCCGAGGACGGGTCGTGACATAAATAAAACCATAAAATTAACTAATTGAATGTTTTATAGAGTGTTTGTGACCACATCCTATTTTTTTATCCCCATTTAACCAATATTCCCATTTACTATAGTGATAAACTTTTTCCAGGGATACTATTCATTAATAACAAAAATAAATTGAACATATTAAATAATCTAAATATGTTGATTCAAAATATTCAATACATTTTATAATGTTGAGCTACCATATGTTGTCAAAACTAATTTTAATAAATTTTTACAAAATTTAATGAAACCTTCTTTTAAAAGAATGCTCATTTTAAGTATAAAATTTTTTTCATACCAAAATCAAGTATAATGTTAACTCCAATTGAATTAATTCGAGTATTTTAAATAGAATGGGTCTTATTTGACTTAAAAACTGAATGACAAATAAAAATAACATTTTTTAATAATTATTAAAAGAGATATATCAAGAATCATTTTTATTTGAATAAAACATTACTTGCATTTCCAAAATGTTGAACATTGATATCTGAGGTTAAAATTATATTTCAAAATTGACTATATTTCTTCTTAAATATATGTTGGGTCTATCAAAAAGGGTTTCATTGAAATTGAATTTTTTATTTTGTTATGATAATTTCATATCGGTGACGATATTTGTAAAATCAATATTTTTCATTATTCACCAAAATACTACAATTTTGGAAATTCATAAAAATTCACCCAGAGATGATTTTTATATGATAAAACAAAAAAATAATATGATTTATTCAAATTAAAATAATAATGTTGATAATTTTATATTTTCAATGTAAAATATTAAATATAATGAAAGAATAGTTTTATGAATAAATGACCCCATTTTATATAATTGTTCTTAAACTTATAAGAATTAATTATTATCATTCATAATTAAGTACATATTGAATAGTAACAAATAAATAAAATTTAAAAGGGGAAACATTTCATCATATAGTTCATAATGCCTTTACTAACATTCATCCCCATTAATCCAATGTCTATGTTATAAGATCCATATTTTAAAATAATATTATTATTTTAGTATATCCCACATCATATAATCAATGTGTTTCATATTTTAATTGATATAAAACATAGTATTTATTTAAATGAAAATATATTAAAAAATCGTAAGATGTTATATTATACCACCACAATGAAACATCATCCATGTAATTTTATATTGTGTCAAATAAATAGAGTTTAAATAATTTTTAAAATCAATTCTAATGAGTGTAATGTAAATTTATATATGTGGGAATATATTCCTTTTATTAATCATCGATTAAAATTTCATTTTAGAAGCATGTCTATATCAAGAATATCAAAAAAATTATTTCATAAATAAGTATTAAACCATGCGTTTATCATTATGATACTTTTACATGTGAATGAGTTTCGAAAATCATACCTTGATGGTAGCATAATATTATATACATAGGACTTCATAGAGTTATCTTCCTATTACTGATTTTGGTTAATTCATTCTTATTTCATTATAGATAATGTGGTAGAATATATTTACTTTATTTTATCACATAATTACATATTTTAGTTGTGTTTTGAGATGTTTTCCACTGTTTCCTCATGTGATAAGTTAACTATTCATGATAAATGTTCAATTCCTAGTGCAAAAAATTATCCTTTAATAGATCAAAATATTCAAGGAAATAATAAAAATTATCTTCTTATTTCTACCACTTAACAAAAAATAATATAGTAAGAACATGTTAAAATAAAATCCAATATGAATAATGTTTTATAAATAAATCTACAAAACCAAAATAATAACACCATAAGTAAATCATAAATCATTCCCTAAGTAATTATCTTTATAACTCTTCCAGAATATTTTTACCATATAGAAAAACATAAAATCATAAATATTTGATTACATTATATTCCATTCCAAACTAAATTATTATCCGTATATAACCTTAATCATTCATAAAGTCACATTACAAAAATTGATATAACATAGTAATACATTCTCATAAATATACTAATCATTTCACAAAATAACATGAATTACTATAAAAATGCAACAAAAACAGGTATTATTTTTTATTCAACTACAAATTTATACGGAAAATAAAATTACATCCTAGAAAAAATACCATGATGATATAATAATCACAATATAGTGAGAATCCATCAAAATAACTGTAATCACATAATCATAAAACTACTTTTTAGTAAAATATATTACAAATATATGACAACCCATTTATTACTTTTATCTATAATTACCTCTTTATTAGGGAATGTATTAACCTTAATGGTTACATGTTTCTTTAAAAATATATCCCTAATAAAATAATTCCCGATTAACTTCACAATTAATAATATGTTATGAAGAAGTGTTATATATTCCTTAAAGGAAAATTAAATCCAAATAAACATTTCCCAAAATTTTATCAGTCGCCATAGAATTCCATAACATAACACCTTAAAAGGGTAATTATACCATTAAACAAAAAAATATCATTAAAATTATCAACCAAAATCGGACTCCATAAATATTAAGTTATTCCCATCTAATAACTTACTAACATTTAATGTTTTCAATACACTTCTCTAATAACTAAAAATATATCCAGAGACCTATACACCATGATATTCTGTTAACATAAAAATCATTACTTGTTTTTTAAAATACCATTTATGAAAATAAAATTTTAACCTTCCATAAAGTCAATATCAACATACAATATTGGTTTGTTTATATACCAATTACATTTTTAGTTCAGAGTGTTTAAGGAATTAAAAAATACTTGTTATGAAAAAAACTCATTCCTTTATCATCAAATGGGTATTTTTTATATTATACCCATATTTTAATATTCTATAAGATGAATTAAAAATATCCCCTTGAATTATCCTCCCGTGAAAAAAAACTAAAAATTTCGTGGATAAAATCATTTTTCATAGCCTATGTAAACAGAAACATAAGAAAGGGTGAGATGAGATACTCAATAAGGGTGAACAAGAGATATATTAATCGATAATAATATATAAGAATAAGATTAGAATGGGGGTATTTGAGCATGATCATAACTTAATTAATTCACTTCTATTTATTTATTGATCATTAATCATGATGGTTGACATAAAACATTTTAATAACATGTTAGATATGTTATATGTGTATGGAATGATCAGTAATCAACAATGAACCCTGATATCATATCATAAGAACAAGATATATATTTTTGGGAAAACATATCATCATAAAAAATAATTGCAATGGCCAAGTATCACTAAAAATGTTATCATAGTGGAATAAATACTAGACTGGATTATGTTAACTAACTATTTCCATTATTTCATTAGTTGAGGTTTACTACTAAGGTTATCATTTGGGAAGGAGTCCCTCATTGGACTCAGTTCATTCACAATTAATGTTAATAATATGCCATGATATAACAATAAATACCGAATTTATTAGAGGGATATATTATTTTTTGACAACCCACAACTTAATAAAAACCATTAATAATTGTTTCATTAATATATAAATCCAATAATTATATAATATCCTGTGGAATTCAAATATGTTTCAAAATGACATAAAAATAATTTATCTAACCCATGGGAATGTAACTAGTTTCACTAAATCATCCTTACAACATCATCATCACATATCATTAAGGAAACAAAATTAAATGGTAAAAAAAGATCATATTCATAGTCAATATTTTAATATTTAAGTTATGTTAACATAGATTTGAAATCCATTTTATAAAATCATTCATAATATACATTGAAAATTTAAGGAAAACATCTCTCAATATCATTTGGTAGATTTTAAAATTAAAAATTAAAAAAACAAATGGAAATTGAATTTTCATTATAAAACATATGACACATATAATGGACGATTCAAGATGAATGATGTACAAGTGTGTTGGAAAATCTTTCAATTTTTTATACATTAAAATAGAAAATTCATTTTACTCTTTTATAAAGAGGTAAAATTGAGTCTTAACTTTTTTTGATAAAATTATTTTTAATCAATAAAAAGATAGTACAATGTGTTAAAAATAACTTTTAAATAAATTTTATGTAGATAAAAAAATTATTAAATCATTTGATGAATGAGAGAATGAATGAAAAAATATTCTCCAACCTAAAATAAATAATAAAGATGATATTTTTTATAGATATTTTATCAATCAATTTTGGTTTGAAATATTAGAAATTGTATGGAAAACATGAAAACCCTAGAAATATAATAAGAGAATTAAGTTGATGTTTTTTTATAATAATGATAATATAATTACCAAAAATTTTATTTGATTATAAAAAATACAAATTAAATAGGATATTAAAACATAAACCCCTATCAATTTTTTATTTTTCCAAAAAAAACCCATGAAATAAATTAAATAAAATATAAATTTAAATAAAATAATTAATATTATATTTTTATTATAAAATATTTTAAAGGTTTTATTTATAGACTATATAATCATAAATAAGTACATAATAAGAAATAAATCTCAATGAAACAATATTGAGAAAATATAACTCTTACCAAAATTAATGAAATTAATTTTTTTCTATTAAGAAAATATATAAAAATTATATTTAATATACATATATTATGAAAATATATTCAATGTTATATTATAATATTCAATTAACTTTTTATTTAAATTTACACTTTTGTCATCAATTTTTTAACAAAATTGACATTTGGGATGTTAATTGTTCTATTTCCCATGAATGTTTCTATTCTAAAGTTCATGTAATTAAACCTCAATAATAGTTTCATGATTTTTAAATCCAGAATCATGTCATATATGTGATATTTATTCATCATAAGAACGATTACAACCATTCATATAATGAATTGAGGAAAAATGATTCACATCACCACTCAGATACGGTGGTTCATAAATATGCATGGGTAATATTTTCATTTTCAAAAAATAGACGTAAAACTACATAAATAGAAAATATATATTTAAAAAGTTAAAATAGTCTCAATTATATCAGATATATAAATTTAATATACCATTATTACCATCCAAGTTAGCATAAAATAAAAAAAATTACCTCACTTCATGGAGGTGGTAGTACACATGTATGCTTGTGCAATGTTGTAATTTTACAATAGATGAGTGGTTAGGAAGGTAGATAATATGATTTATATATAGATTCACAATTATGTTTTAAAAATATTATATATCACTTGAATCCATCAGTTTATCCATCCAATAAATACAGCGATGAATCAAAAAATTCATAACATCATAGAGACAATGGTCAGTATGTACTCATTGGTGATGTTTTTATTTTTCATTAAATATAAAAGAGATAGAAAACGGTTTCAAAATTAAAATAATAAACTTTATTAAATTATAGAAACTTATTTCAACCTATTAATATTGCTAAAAAATTTATGTATGTGGTTAAGGATAAACAAAACATGAAATAGATTAGTAAATATAATTACATTTTCTTCATGTATCATACTTTTCTATAAAAATTATACTTTATTGATATGAATTTTTGGTGAGACAAAAACTATTAGTTCATGGGGGGGATGGTTTAGAAGTGATTTGGGAATATTTTTTCAATTGATTAAAGTCAATTGGTGTGGAGAAGTTAGAAGACAATATTCCCTTTTATAAGGGCGGTGGGTGGAAAACTTATAAATACCTGAAACATTATTATATTATATATACATTAATCAAGTAAATTTGATCGAAATTATTACAGTTTTGATGATTATTATGATAATTTCTCAATCCAATCAACTAATGAGATTGAATAAATTTTTTCATGTTATTTCAAATCATATATCTTAGGTTAACCCCTATTTTAACATTTTTAACCATTATAGTTATAACAAGAAAATTAGTCACTAAGGGTTAATATTTTAATTATAATAGGTAAATTGGATCATAAAATTTGGTTTATTTCATTTTTTATCCATGAAGAAATGAAATTTAATTCATGTCATGTACAGTTTCTAACACAATATGGGGTCATGTTTTTTTAATCAGTCCTAGAGAGAAATGACTCACATCCATCAATAATTGTACTAACATACTAAAGCATGTTAATACAAAGGATGTGGGAAGAAACCATTATTTAAACAATAGTAATCCATTAATCTTCCGCTCAACACTTACACCATCAATAGAAATAGAATTGATAGCATGTCATCTATATCAAAATAACTACAAAAAAAGTATGAACATCAAGGAATATTCATTGTCACATAAATACATATTTTCCCCCTTGGGGTAAGTACAAAAAATGGGTGTCAATAGGGTCTCAAAAAAACACACCCATTGAAATCCCATATCATAGTGTCAAATGAGGCTTCTACCAAAATGGACTCGGATTGTCAAGATTATTTCAAAAAAGATTTATATAAAATTTCAAAACATTATTATAAATATAAATAATTATATTCATTTATTAAAAAGTTACTGAAAATATAATATTTCAACTATCCTTAAAACTTTTTAATAAATCATTCCCCTTTTATAAAACTTGTTACAAACCCTCAAACAGCATAATTTAATTTATCCCCTGACACAAATAGGGTCAAAAATCATAATACCATATTTTTTATTTTATAAATACCATTAAGTAATTAATAACTAATTATAAATTAATGTACCACAATAATTACAAAATAAATCCTTTATAAAATAAATTTTAAATCCTAAAACATCATTAATAACATTAATATAATTTTTAAAATGCCATTTAGGAAATTCATCAAACACATGGTTTCCATGTATAATTAAAATATATTTTTAAAACATTCTAAAATTATTTAAACTATATACAGTTTTAAAAAATCAAAGTAAAACTTTACATTCAATTCAATTAATGCTTCAACATAATCAATGCTATAATTTAAGGATAAATACATATGTTATAAATTGAACAAGCTCATAGTAATAAAATTGAAAGATAGAACATGGGGAAAACCTGGTTGGAATCAATAATGGAATATCCATGTCTTTGATAAATGGATGAATAAGATATAAAAATGGGATCCTAAACCATATTGACAAGAATAACATAAAAATTGGTTCATTCAAATACACTTGGGTTTCACTGAGTTATAGAATTTTTTGAGGAGAGTGTGAACTATCAAGGAAAAATATAAGAGGGAATAAGAGACATTATTGTGAATATTCAACACTAAACCATGAAGGAATATCATTGAATTTTCAATTAGTGACAGATCTGGGTGAGTTAGAAACACATTCATGGGGGATCAGTTAGTATATTTCATATGACTAATCAGTTATAAGAAAGTTATTAAATCCCAAAAATAAAATTTCATAGTAAAATCCCATGGTTTACTAACAGGGTTTACCGAATCATAGTGATATTGTGCTTCCCACAATACAAACACAAAATTTTCTCACATGAGTACTGACTGGAGCCTATATGGTTAAACATTCTATGTGTAGACTATTGAAAATAGAATTTTCTATAGTCAAACCCAAACCCAAGGTGGTCTAATTATTTACAAAAAACTTTTAGGTAACCATGTGGACCATAAAACTTTTAATATATTAATAATTTCCAAAGGAAAAGTTATTAATACTAAAAATAAAATAACATAATCATTTGATAAAACAAGGGGTGTTATATCCTCCCTGCCATAACTCTTCATAACCCTATAAATTAATTGTAAAATCACCAATGGAAACAAATAAATAAAAATCTAATACCCTGGAAAAGAGGTGGGGGATATGAGAAATCTTGGATAGATTCTAAAGTGGGAGACTACCGACCAAAACTATTCCTCAAGAACATGGTGCAAATCCACATACACATCTAAACTAATTAATAATAATCCATAAAAATAAAAAGGGTTATAGGGCTTCACTAATTCTTAATCTCATTAGAGTCTCCGTCAAATTATAGTTCAACTAAAATGGTGGGTCAACAACCCAACCAATTTATATACTAAAAAATTAAAAACCAAAAGCCCTGTGAAGCAATGAATCATATTATGGTCTCCAACCCATGAAAATTTCCTTAACAAGGAATAACCAAAGGGAAAAAATAGAGAGGCATGTCCACAATATATTTTATCATTCATAAATAAATCATCCCTATACCAACCATGATTCCAAAAATAGGGAAAAAATGAAAAACACATAGGTATACCTATTGAATTATATGAGTACATACCTCTATCCATATCATTTCGTGATAACACAGGGTTATATAGTGGGTCACCATCACATAATAAATCCATAAAAATCTAATCCCAACAACAAATAGTGAAGAATCACATCATGTGATTCACCCACCCTAGTTACCCAATCAAGTAACCAATTCCATTCGTCATAACCAACCAGAAAGAGGAGAAAAATATTATCACGCCCCACAATCATGATCTCAAAATATTGAAATATATACACCCAAAAGAAATATTTGAACACTAAAAGAACATAAGAACCCATAACCATAAAGACCTTAAGAAACTATATCCCACCTGCCAAGTGAAATTGTAACTACCAAAATACAATCAATAATCAACCCATAAGGAACACCCAAAAATAATTTCACAAAACATAATTGGGAGTAAGGAACCTAAAAGAATTATACTAAATTATAATCCACCAAAAATGAAACCACCTAAATTGAGAATCACCCATGATAGATTATGGTAATACCACTCAATTCTATGTCTGTTTTGGGACATCAACTTGAGAAACTACAACTAAAAAAGATCACTATCACATAAAAGTACATCCCATGGAATTGACAATACATTATTTAAAAAATCATTACAAGAGGAACCATTTAACTGACATGATGCACGAACTAAAATAATTTATATTTAATCTATCGAGAGAAATATTCCCAACATAACATATATATAATCACAAGAATGAAACCCTAACAATCATGGAACATAATCCCACATCACAACACTCAAATTTCATAAAATTTATGAATCATTATATATGGATTTTAAACCCCATTTTATCAATATAGTAAACATGAAATCATGTTTAATAAAATACTCTGTTTCATTTTCATAAAAAAACATCAATTTTAAATCACACCATTTATATTAGAAAAGAGAACCTAAATTTTTAAATGAAACTCCAACTTTTAAAAAACATCCTAGAAAATATCATTTAAAAACATTAATTTTAGATTAAATTGAATGAAAAAAATACTTACTTAATAATACTCCCTAACCATTTTGAAATCATTCTTTTTTTAAGTACCCTTTTTCATTCCCAAATTAATGTCCACAAAACACACACTTCCCAATACAAATAATAATTCCATGAATGATCCAATAAATATTCAATATATCACAAAACCCACATGAATCACATCTCATCACTTTGAATTCTTCATGTGTAACCTAAAAAGGGAAAAGAATCGAACCATGTTTAAATCAACCATATTGTTTAGGGGATAATGGTCCGACCAAAAAAATACTAATATGTATCATATTCAATCATTTGTTGACTGCCTACATTATTAAGTCATGAAATCCAGCCACACTCCAGTATCATATAATCTATTTTCATAAAATAAACTAATAAAAATAACCAAGGAATTTCAATTATGAAAATGTGTGTCAAATCACAAATAAATACAATTAAAACAAAATCATAAATTCAAAATTCAAATCCAAGATCCTATGTATACTAGAGGCTAGTCATAGGCAAGAACATGATAGAATATCTATATACCCACCTCCTGAGTTTTGATTGAAGACATTAAATTGATCCTACCATGACGCACTAAATAATAAAATGGATACTCACAAACCCATTATCATACTGGGTACCTTGGAATGGAAACTATTTCTAATAAAATGGCCCATGATGAAACTAGAACCAGCACCCAACCCAACTCACCCCAGGATTGAATGGAATTCCCAATCCCTAAACAATAGTGCCATGCACTAAGGAATTATCTAAAACAAAGGTATATTATTTATCCATTAAATAAATGATTACAAATAATTGATTTTATCATTATAATATTAAATAACCCATCCATAATATTGAAATCAATTCTAAAATTTGATATATAAAAATAAGTAGGACAATATATACAAATGATAAATAAATATTTCTGCTCACCCCAAACTCCTCTCTAGAATAAAATGGCAATATTCCATGTCTCTATATACATAATGTGCATCTAGCAATAATTATGAAAAAAAGTACTAAATACCTAATTTAAAAATCATTAAATTAATTTGAACATTGGAAAAAAATAACTCATTTAAATATAATATCTGACAAAATATTATTTTAAATGAGAGGTAACATATGTCCACACATCTAATACATAATGAAATAGGAATAAATGAATTATGTAATATGGAAACTAAATAAATAAATAAAAAATTAACCTCAAATACAGATATCAATAAATTCTCTACGAATAGTTAGGATCTAAAATATGTTCCTTAATTTGAAATGTAATAATATATGTGTGAGTATAAAAGAACTCTATAAGCCACCGCCTACCCTGACACATACCAATTTTTATTTTAATGAACATATTTAATCTAGTTTGAAATGTTAAAATAAAAAAATGTTCATTATATTTTATAATAAAATTAAAATCTGATTCATTAGCATATATGATTTTACATTTTCATTATCCTATAATGAAAAAAACACATAGAAACGCTTTTTCATGGTATCAAAAGCTGTTTAGAAATAAAAAAATTGAAATCTATTTTCAAGGTTACATTAAAAATTTACCATTTTAAAATTCCATTAAAACAATTTTAATGGAAATATGATTAATTAATGAACAATAAAATATAAAAACCGAAGCACAACATAAAGAAAAAAGTACTATTGTATGATGTAGTTGATGCCAATTGAAAAGGGGAACACAATAATCAAAAATTCCTTAACCATAATAGTTATTTAAGAGTTAGAAATTTCTAAAATTATTATAAGGAGACCCTATATGTACTCAGTATGGAATATCCTATAGGACTATAAATTCATTCATATTCCCATAACCAACTAAGTCATTCTCAACTAGTCTCACCAGTGGTACACCCCCTATGATATCTAACACCATAGGGTATCTAAACCATCACATTGAAACAAGATAGAAACACCACTCATCCATATGTAATAAGCATTTTATTCCTAATGATGTAAATCAATAAGAGGTGATAAAACATCAAATCATTCATATTACAAAATTTGTAAATTGTATATTCCCTCCAAATCCCTTGTAAGAAACATCACTCAGCAAATATCACTCACATAAAAAATTAAATAACCAGTATGCCACTTGGGCCATAGTTAATAGCACATAAATAAAAAAAATTCCAATCTAGGGCATGGAAAAATAAGCATCTTAAGAGGTTCTAAAACACACACCCTTTCAAAAGTCATACAAAATATCAATATGGGTGTTCCATCAAAAAGGACATCTAATCCCATTCATTATTCCATAAAGTTTAAAATCACATTAAAAAACGTTTTTTGAAATATATCCATTAAAATAATTTCCTAAAACATTTACTTTAAACCATATATTCAATCCATACATGAAAAAAGTTAATAATAAACTCCCGTTCATAATAAATCTTACAAACCCTCCAACGTCATTTCTTAATTTAGCACCGGACCCAAATGGGTTCTAATCAATCATTAAAAAACTGTTTAATTTTTCTAAAAAGATAACATAATTAATCAATACATGTAATTTACCTGACCAATTTAAATATAATGTAAATCTTTTAAAAAAAATTAAAACCCAAGACACCTTAAATAAATTATACATAATTTTCATATATCAGTTCAGGATATTTCTATAACACATGGTGTACAAGGATAGTTAAAAAATAATTTTAACACTGCCTAAAATTAATAAAGTCCTTTTTATTGGAATGAAAATAAAATAAAAATTTATTCTTCATTTAATTAAGTCATAAAAGGAATTAATAATATAATTATTAAATTAATTCAGGAATTAAAATCCTAAGAAGTCTAAAAATTAAAAATTAAAATTACAATCACGTGGATAACTGACCTGAAATCGGTGGAGGATTATTGAATAATTATATAACTGGAAAAAGGATACCAAAAATGGATTATAGAACCTTTGACATAAGACGAATATGAAAATAAAATCATTTACAAAAACTAGGGTTCATCTAAGTGAGGGAGTTGTGAGGATATATGAGGAAACCAAAAGGAAAAGGACAATATAGGGAAGCTGAGGCCTTACCTCATAGATTTGACAATAGATCATGAGATAATTGTATTGAATCACTAATTAGTGGGATTTTCCAGGGACAAAGGTGAGGTTTGGACCATTCTAATCAAGTAATTATTCTATATCATTTCCAATAAATAAAATTATTCAATTAAATAATAAACTCAAAATTATGAGAATCTGATGGTTTATTATCTTTTGAGACAAGCTACGTAATCCACATATTTTATATTTACTATGAGAATTTCCCCATAATTCATCATATTAGGTATTCTTCTAAACATATCCCATGTTAATATTGTCCCCATGTCCTGGGACATGGAAACAAACAATGTTATGATCTCAAATTCAAAGTAAGTGAAAATTGAACAAATAAATATGTTACCCAATGTGAGATCATAAGTATACGTGAGAAGCAATGTTTGGAGAGAAATGTCATATTAAAATAACAAGTAATCATAAAAATGGTTCATATATAATGATTGGTGAACAAGAAATCCAATATGACCAAACATATAAGAAGGAATACAAACTGGAAAAACATGATACATATATTATGAGCCATATTTAAAAGCATAATTGAATGTCAAAAGTTTTAGCACTAATATATTAAAAGAAACAAATAATTATGGTTAAGATGTCACCACCTAATTCCCTACATGGATTATGAATCACAACCAATTTCCCTTAGTGGATTAAGAAACACAATATATTTCCCATTTTTGATCAAGCATCGCTACCCATTTCACTATTATCTAATGAGATGTAAAGATTTATCCAATGCATAGAGGGATAAATAGGAGCCACCCATTAGTTTAGTGCCCTACCAGGTCACACAGAATCTATTTCCCACTATCATGGGTCTACTATGGTACTCATCCTTGATGAGAACCATGGGTATGCTAAGCCACAAAGTCTCGCTCCCAACCTGGGACTGAAAAGTCACAGAGAGGAGCTTCCCATATTGGCCAATTGAGGTACTCCTCCCCATCACGTACTATGGGTTTGTCGAGTCACACAGTCTCACTCCCACCATGGGCCTTCAAATTCCCAAAGAGGTGCTTCCCCTTGGTCCATCATCAAGTCACACAGAGTCCCTTGTCAGTAGTATTTGGGTCTGAGCCACCCATAGGGTTCCACATAGAGCAGTCCTTGGAGAACCACACCTCAATCCATTCATATCATCTCAAATTACATGAAAATAACCTTAGATAATACCGAAAGATCTATCTCGTTGATTGGCTCCCACCACTACAAACGGATCTTCATTCGGACTACTAGTTTGCAAGTAATTCGAATTTTAGTAAAAAGTGGTTAACTACATCTGGGAAAGGTCTGACTTGGTCGGTCTGACCCGACCAACCCAACTCGGGGGTCCCATATACCCAGGTTTAATTAGACTGACTCAACCTCGACCAGTTCAAGTCTTGGTCGGTCTAGTCGGGTCTGGCCAGTAAGCCAGGCCCAATGGACCTTGCAGGACTAAGCCTAGTATGGCTGAGCATCTAATTTTCAAGGTCACTCGATGACCAAGTCTCATTCGGCCTAGCCCGAAGGGTCCGGGTCCAGCCTTTTGGCGTAGGTGCGACCTGCTGGGTGTAGGAGCAGCCCGTTGGCTGGGGCTGCAGCCCAGCAGCTAAAGATGAATGTCACGTGCAGCCGATGTTGTGTGTTATGAAAGTGGAAGCTACCGCACCGTCCCCTCCTCTATTTGAATGCGACCCACAAGGAGGGGTCCAATCCTCCTATACGGTGCATGCATCAAGCAGTATCCATCACCTACCATGGTAGATGGGATGTGGGCTCCCCTCTGTCATGGAAAATGACTGTGGCTTTCCCGGTCGCCCAGGCATCCTAGACGCAGGCTGTCGTCTCCAAGCAGTGTCTGTTGGTTCCACTACTTCATGCCGATGTGCCATGCCGATGGGTGCACCACCTCCGTCGGTCGGCTGCATTACCCCAGCCATTCCTTCTACATGCCACCATAGTTTCTGTGTTGCTCAATTTTTCAATCCTTCTATGCATATGGGATTTTTAGGGTGTCACTATCACCACGATGGGCTCCGATGTGCCTTGCCTCGATCTTGGATAATCCATTCGAAAATAGAACACATGAAGAGGGGCACGGGCCTTATTCGTGTCTGCCCCTACACATCGCATTATACGTTTTATAGCCCAGGGGAGGTTAAGGAATATTTTCAATCCATGGTAATTCAATCCCTATGATAAACCCCAAAAATAGTACCCTCCTACATGAACGAGCATCATAAGGATCAACAAGTTCGTGGCTTGATATGGATTCATTGTTTATAAATATAGGGCAAGGACGAAATAAAAATAGAACCCCTTCCTAATTGACATTCATTTTTGCAGTGCTTCTTCCTCGAGGGTACAAGGGGTCGATGGCGTTGGTCGTTCTTTGATGTACGTCAATGTCGATGACATCCTGATGACATTCTTCATTCTTTATGGGGAGGAAATCCAAAGGAGGTTCATAGGAGAATCCTCATAGTTTAATCCTAATTCCACCAATGTGTCAAACTATAAAAACTAAAATGCATAGAAACGTTTCTATTATGTTTTGATGTTGCGTCACTATACAGTTTCATTTATGATACAATGTTATTGTTACGCATCATTAAAGCGTCATTACTATGTGTGTTAATGAGTCATTCACGATCTCCATTAATGTATCTCATATATACCCCATATATTCACCATAGTTTCGCTATGTCTTCACTCATCGATGAGAATATAAATAAAATAACTTTTTAATGTTATTTATGTTTTCTCAATGGTCTGAAAATTAACTATTCCTTTCAGCCCTTCCTGGACTAAGTTAATTCTTCTCTAGGTGAATCGTGACATTCTAATTTCAATAGTTCACTCTTATTTTCAATCTGAGAATCGTTTCAATAATTATAAAACCCCTCTCTCAGTTATACTGAATGTACCATAAAAAATTACAAAATTCCATTCCGGGCTCACTAGGCCTCGGAATCACGTTCCGTCAGAGAGTGTAGTCTCGAAAAAATTCTATATAATTTAAAAAAATTCAATGAAATTACGATAAATTAAAAAATAATTAAAATTATTTTTTCAAAATAATTTTCAAAATATTTCAGAAATTAGTTTTAAAAAACTAATCAAAAGAGTTGAAATAGATTTTAAAAAAAATAATGTTTTTATGCATTAAACCATATTAATTCTTATCTCTTTTCTATAAAACATATATGATGAATTTTAAAATTTATATTTATTATATTATAATTAAATTTTATCAAAATAATTAAAAAATGATTTTTTATATTTATTGAATTAAAACATATTTTTATTCATAGTAATTGTTTTTTAGAGAAATATTACTTGTATTTAATTTTTTTTAATATTCATTCATAATTATTCATTTCCCAAATAATTAATTATATATAAACCAAATATTATCATAATTTATTTAACATTATTCATACTCTCAATTAAAATTTCTAGCTGAAAACAATATTATTAAATAATAATATTTTAATTGTATATCCTATTTATTTTTAACATGGTTTTCCATGTAACAGAGGATAAACATAGAGTAGCATGCAATAAAATGTCAAATTATTATTACATGTAAACATAAATATATAAAAAATTAAATTTTTTATAAAAAAATTATTTCTCAAAATCTTTAGGTGTTATATTTTGGGACCAACAGAACGGTTTGGTAAAATTATGCCACCCCCTTTGATAATCACCCAAACCCCACATGATTTTCTTGGTGATCCATAAGGTTTCCCTAACCAAACCCAAACCATGCTAAAATCCTATATTACAAAAAAACTGATGAATGGTTTGCACATGGTTATTACTAACCATACCCAAACTGTTCACTTAAGATTCCTTCTCCAAAAATATCTTTTTCAACCCTCATTCATTAAAAACACTATAAAAAGTTCACTGAAAAAAAAATTAAATTAAATAATTATTAATATTTTATTGTCTTTACAATTCAAAACCATTCCATTTTATAAACATAAGTCATAATTTTTCTCTATATTTATATTATTTTGATCATGTGTATTTTTTATTTTGAATGTGAGTAATCTCGATCATTTCGAACTACTTTCATAATTGATGTTTTTTATTCATTATTCTCCAAAATTTAATCATTCCAATATCATAAATGGTGAATGAATTTATGTTTTAGGATATTTTATAAACATATAAATTCATTCTATGATATTTTTATATATGGTTCTTGTAGATGAAATATTCAATGAGAATATTTCAGTGATTTTTGACAGGTAAATTGTTATAACATAAATAATAAGATCAATTGTTATATTTCCATAAAAGGACAAAAATAATAATATTTACATTAAAAAATTAAATATTTATAATCCAATTCATTATATGATAAAAATTTATAAAATATTTTCTCTAAGTTCTCTCACTAACCCAATAATAGTATGCTGAAATATATTGTTGAGTCTGGGTATGGAGGTGATTATTTTGTTATAATATAACAATCACAAAAGATTTATGAAGTAATTTAGAATTCATAAATGAGGTAAATCATAATTGAATATATATTTTAGAATAAGTTACATGAATAATCAGTTTTCACTGATAAATAAATGAAATTTTCATCATTATATGTTAATTTAAGGTGACTTGTTTTACAATGACCGTTTATTACATATAGATTTACATTTTTAAATTATTTAAATCATGAAATTAATAATATAACATTTCACTGAATACAAATTCAGAATAATTCCCTAATGGTTGTGAATATACAATATAACAGGTCATTCAGGGATGTTGCAATACACACACACATGCGAAAAAATTTCATTTTTTAGATTGAATCCGAGAGGAATAGATAATGATTGTACTAAAAATATAATAAAATTTCAGTTTTTTAATAATAATTTAATTATAAATATATGATTAAAATGTTTTTAGGGGTGCAAGGTAAGGATAAATTATGGAATTCTAGAGGAATGTAATGATTACATTGAAATTTGGGATCATCTCATATTATATCCTTTGGAAATGAAGGACTTGAGGCACTTTATGGAGTCTATAGGCATAGAAATGTTTAGAGGTGATCTATATGAATATATATTGAATGATTTTAATAAAAATTTATAAATATATGTGTGTATTGATGTGGGAGGATGTGAGCTCCTTTAATAAGTGAAAAAGAAGGGAAAACATTAGAAAATAATGATAGGTAAAGGGAAAAATGGAATTTCAGGAGAGTTAGGAGATTTAAGGGAAATATTGGTGAAACAAGTAGATATAACATTCAATACATGAATATATATTTTAATAAGGATATATATATATTTTCTTAGTAAAATGTGAGCCACATAATATTACCTATTTGAATACTTATTAATCATGATTGAGATTTATTCATGGTAATTATTTTTTTAATAAATATATTAGATGACTATTATTATTTAATTTAACTATTATAAATTAGAATTTAGACTCAATTTAATCAAATTGAATATATAAATATTGTATAATCTCGTTTTAAACTAGAACATATAACATGTTAAAAATCTAATTTCTTTAAAAATTTAATAATAAAATATATTTAAATTTTTTTTAACATTGATAACATATTAAATGAAAATAATTTTATTAGAATATATTAATAAACATCATATTAAAATATTAATTTAAAATCAATATATTGAATTATAAAAACACAATATTAGGAAAATTATCATTCTTTAAGAATAATATTTTACCATGGTAAGTAATATTTAACAGTGTAATTTTATACCTAAAATGGAAATTATCCACATTACCATATTTTAAAATTATGAATTAAGTTATAAAAAATTTATATTATTCAATATCAAAATTTTATGATAATATATTTAATTATAATAATGAATAAAAACAGGATTACAAAAAAATCATCTATTGAGAATATAATAACTTCGGTTTTTGTAAGCATTTTTATGTATTTTAATAAATAGGATATATAAATTGATAGAATATAATTTAATGTTTATAATATAATAATAAATTATAATATTTATATAAATGTAATGTGGTTTCTATTTTTTTATTTTTTTTGAATGATGAAATATTCATGGGGTATTTATTTAAGCAAAAGTATTTACTAAAAATCATAGGTCATCAAAATCTACACCACATAATAGAATTTTGTATTTTAAATTTTATTAATCAGAAAAAAAGCAGGTAACGGGGATTTTGTCTCATTTCTTCCCTGGGTTCTTATTCAGCATCATGAAACATGTGATTCCACTATATCACATTTAACATATGGTTGGTCTGGTTTCCCATAACCTTGTCTCTTCAATCCACGACTTCCATAGGTTATTCCTCATATTAATGGTATCAATATCTTGTTATAGAATCTAAGAATATTTCATGTGATATATCTAGTATGTACATCATCAAAATTAATATGTGGATCACATCGTGTACATGACAGAGTTATAGAAGCACTAGTGAATAAAAGGTTTCTCACACTGATGTTTTTTATTTTAACATTATTTTCTGCTGGAAATTATTATATAATATGTTTTAAATATGTTTTTTAACTTTGGTTAATAATAAATTATTTTATAAATACATATATGGAGATGGATTTTTTATGTATTTTATGAAAAACTGTTGTGAAAATGTATTTATAACATCATTTTTTTAAAAACATGTGTTATAAACACATTATATCATCATTATTTCAAAAGTAAAATTATAAAGACTATTATGTGGTGTTTTAACATATTTATTAGTGATGAAATATATGTTAAAAACTAGACATAAAAATTCATATTTTTGAGGTGGTTTTCCATGTAAGTTTTAATAGAAAAGACGTGGAAAAAATGAAATCACATTAGTTGTTTTAAAAAATCAATGTGATAGGACGAGTATCACATTAGTTTTTTCATGACCTTCATTTAAAAAAACCTATAAATTCATAAATATATGTTTTTTCAACATTAGTTATATAAAATTAGATGTAGTAAAAAGAAATATCCTATTAGTATTTCTATAGAAAAAATGTGATAAATCATATTTTCCAATTTTTCACATCCATTATGAAATGACCAATATGATATTTTATAATTTTTTATTAAAACCCATAAATTCATCCCTACCAGCAGAAAAAAATCATAAAAAATAGAAAAACTTCATTTGCATTAACATTTAAAATTTGAACATTCAACATTACAATAATAATTACCAATAAACTAAAACCCAATCAGACCTATGAAATAATTCACTTATTCAAATTGTATTTTTCAAATTACTTTTAATATACAACGAAGAGGTCCATATAAAATCTTGAAATAAAAAAAATTACATACATTTTCACTAAAATTAATGAAATATTAAAGCAATGGATTTTATAAAAATACAAACTTATATAATTTTATAAGTACCCTAGTAGAAATTATTTCATACATAAGTCAAAGAACATAGTATCCATATAAATTTTCTCATTATTGTTGATGAAAATATTATTTAATAATATTTGTTCTATTCAAAATATTATTTTTAGTAATTAGGGTTCAAATTTAGTAACTGTAAATGAAAATTCACATTTAGTTTTACATATTGGATATTTATGGTTTGTTTTACAATTATCTATATTAAGTAATACCACTCCCTTTTTGAAAATAATATATTTGAAGACAAATTAAATATAATTATAATATATAAAAGTATTAAAATATTCAAGCATATGTGTTGAATATATTAATAAAATTATCTCGCACATTAACATGGATATATTATATCCAATAGTGTCTTCTTAGTTCGACCAAAAAACAACCAAAATCCAATGATGACGAATAAAAAAATATATTATGTCAGTTGTAATACAATTAATTTATATAACACTTTATGAGATATAAGTTTCATACTCTTGAATGTTATGATGTATCCAACACTAAATAATTGTATTATTTTTGAAATATTTCAGAAATATAAAATGATATTTCTACTTCATTTATCATTCTTTCTATATGTGAAATAAATTATGGGTCGATAAATCCATATATTTATATCGTATCATGCTCATACAAGTTGAATAAAAATATATAATACAAAAAAACTATAAATCTCGATAAATTAATATAACTATAATAGATATGATAATCGACTTACAATGAAAAGATGTGAATCGTGTCGACTCCCAACTAATATCTTTTTATAATATCCCTGATATATTTGTTTAAAATCATCATAGTCACTGCACTCCCACAAATTTCATCTCCTAGTGGATTGTCTTAAACATCCAAAAAACAAATTTTTTTATAATCTACAAAGTCTATAATAATCTATATCTGAAGTTATAACAACAATTATTTTTTCTTTTTGAAATAGTATGACATTAACATTAATTTATTCTTGTAAAAAAGTAGATAAACATTTAAACAATAAAATTTTAACATAAATTTTACACCAATATGAAATAACGGATTTAATCTATACATACCTCAATGATAATTTTTCAAATATTTTTATATTTATAACAAAAAATATTTCCAATACTTTTTCAATATGGATAGACCTCATCTGTATGAATTGGTATTTCTACTTCCCTGTATATAATATCTTATTCAATTACCTTATCATTTTCTATCTCTATTTTTTTATGAATGGAATATATATTATAATATGTAATCCCTAAAGAAACAATATGATGATGGAGATGTGAAATATATTACTCACAAAAAATGGGAATATGTGGTGGAGTGGGTGTAGCAGTTAGATAAGCAGGAGAAGGTGGTGGAGGTGGATCTATATGTGAGGTTGAAAGAGTGGGGATAGAATCCTAAAACAATCTTTGAATGTATGCAAAATTTTTCTTTATTCTTTGATACTTTCCCCCATAATCTCAATAATATCTTAAATATTATCTTATAATTATTCAATTTTTCTTCTATAAAAAATCCTCCATTGAATAAGTATTAGAGTGACCAAATAGTTTTTTACTGACTTACCAACCATGTATCCATGTACACTTCCTAAATGTTCTGGATGACCTGATTTCATATCAAAAATAGAATTTTAACCCTAATTTCTTATGGTCCCTATATGATCTTCTCCTCGAGGGAATCCAGAATAGAATATTGGAAATATTCTGTAATTAGTCACAATATATAATGATTTAATTTCTCAATAATAACGTAAATCAATTAAAAAACTACTTAAAATCCACTAATATATAACCCTTCACTGTTACATAATATATTTCATTTTTTTCTCACTAGGTACCTATTAAATTTTTCATGTCTATCTATGCGGAAAGAGCATCATCCTCTGCCGAGCCAGATGATCCATCAATAAGTTTTTCAATTTTTAGATATCATTTTTCTTCTAATAATGTAAACCCTCCATGAGAAAATGTATTAGGGAATACATATTTATATTAGATCTCAAAATAATATATCATTGTTTCTTAAAAATTTTAAATAAATAAATTTTAAATATGATCATTATCATAATAAAACTGTTATAAGATAACATTTCCCTTTCATTTAAATATTATTGTCATATACGTTCAAAAAAATTCTTCCATGTATCTTTATCAATAAATTTATATATATATATATATATATCACATGTATTTCCAAATTAATTTTTACTCAAATTGAATCTTATAATGTGTGTATATTTAAATTCCCCCCATCTCCAAGTATCCAATGATAAACATTTCTTCTAAACTCCTCTAGTAATAAGTATATCATATTTCATCTCATAAGAAGGGAGAAACCCAATATTAATAATAAAATCAAGATAAGAAAACTAGTAACAAATGAAATTACCAGAATTACCTCCAATAATTTACATATAGTCACTTTTTCATCACTTATCTAATCATAAATCAAAATAGATCATTACCTCAAGATTCCATTATAATAAAATAATAAAATTGATTTTCATTTATACCACTATGAATATAATTATCATCAAAATGAACTACATACCTATAGTCTTGGCGAGGGGAAATTACTATTTTTTTAATGTGTGTATCCATATTTAACAAAATAGAAACACTTTTTTCTATTGCAGATGTAGATGTCCCTTGTGCTCAGGGATGAGGATGCACCACAATAGTACTATGTGTACGGTCCTCCCCATAAGTATGTGTACATACCTATCTAGATGTATGTGCTGGATCATATGTTTTATATTAAATTAACCAATAAATCATATTAACTATATATTAGTACACAAATACAAAAATCCAACAATTATGTATAATATTAATTAAAAATGAAAAATGGTGAAACATAAAAGTAAGATAAAAAACATATTTTTATTAATATTTTTTAAAATAGTTACCTAAAATTCAAATAAAATTATTGATACAATAAAAGACATAAATGAATGAAAAAAAAATCCAAAAAATGGGTTTTCAATAAAAAATAATGATTACACAAATATCGAAAAACCACTATTATATATAAAAGGAAAAACAAATAGAAACTCATAAAATAAAAAGTAAACAGAACTGAAGACATTTTTATTCATATTTATTTCTATATTTAACTGTAATGTTCGAAACATTAATGAGACATTATATAACATAAATTATTGAAAACAAGTGTAACACACTGACCCCAGTTTCCCAGTGGTGGTGTATTATTTTATAACATTTGAATGATTACAAGGAATCTAGTCCCAAATGACCAATAAGTTTAGCAGTCATGGAAAATAGATTATATGAATGACCTTTACATTAAAATTTCAAACATAAAATACAATATAGATAATCCTTTCATGATTTCATTATTCAATTATCATAAAAATGAATATAAAATATAATACACTTCGTGGAATCCTAGGAAAATAAAACATAAGAAAGGGGTGATCTCAGATGTTTAGTAAGGATATACAATATAGCGGAAGCTATCATAAATCATCCAAAACTTTTATAGAAAGGTATAAAATTGAAATAGAATCCCATTAAATATTAACCTAAACATAATATGGTTATGATAAATCAAATAATGGAAATTTTATATTAACATTGATATTCTACTAGTCAAATATTATCATGTAACATTAATAACTAATATCATAATGATTTAATTCATAATGTCAAACATCTTAAACACAAAGTCAAGGCATCGTACCAAGAACATAAATATAAATTTTGACAAATGCTTAGACCAAGATACTACATTGCCTCATGTGACTTATCGATGCATCGAGGGGCTATAGTGGGCCGCGTCCTTCACTTATTAATTAGAATGCATTCCACATATGAAAATGCTAAAACATAGCATAAACATTCGTATTAAAACTAGCATAAAAATGTCACTACTAGAACCAAAAACCATGAATGGTATAAAATTAGCACATCCATAGTCAAGTATATCATATCTAATTCAATACACCATTGAATATTTTATTATAATAAATCAACCTCAATCCATAAGAATATCCATTAAAATATATTGACATAGCTGAAAATGATCAGTAAAACTCTTTGAGAGAAGTATCACTTTTTTGTGAAATAATTATAATTTGAAACATTTATAAAGGAATTCATTTAAATGTTATTTTTGAATCCAACAATACCATAAAAATGTTCAACTTTTGAATGTAATTACAATTTTAAAAAAATCATGTCCACATAAATAAATCATTAAAATCATTTTGAATACATAAGCATTAATTAAGAATATTTAGAATAATAAATCCTTAAAATAGTTAAAATGATGATCTTGTTAAAATTACCTTCTAGAAGACATAAAATATTACTTTTGAAAAAAAAAATATGAATGATTGAAATGGATGATTAATATATCCCAGTAAATATTTAAACATAAACAATCTCGGATAATAATGATATTGAGGAATTAACCATTACATTGTACATTCCTTTAGTCAAGGGTATGTTTAACCTCCTTTATAATGTTTATAATATGTTATTAAATTATAAAACAACCAAATTAATATATATGATATCATTTATGATTCATTTATGACATTATACTACCCATTTTATAATAATTTCAATGTTAAATTAATATTTCGGGCAGTAATCGCTTTCTTTATCGTATGTGTTTTAACTTTGTATTCATGATCATATCTATTAGATCACGATTTAAATAATTACATAATAGAAAACCTAATTTATATATCATATATATTCAGAATATAAATATGTATAATATATATAAATATTAAATAGAAACAAGGTTCATGGAGACGGTAGTCCGTACATATGCAAGAACGGTATTTCTGTTTTCTTATCGTATAGTATGGTAGTAATTAAAAGCAATATATTTATCTACATAAAAAAATATTATTCAAGTAGATATATTATTTCATATATCTCATATTTAATATATATATATATATATAAATTCTAGAATGTCGATAATTGAAGATGAATCTCATCGCGTCATGGAGATGGTGAGTCGTACGTACGCACAAGGGGATAATATCATTATATCGATGTTAAAATGGTGTTTAATTGGATTCTATATTATATATACAGAATAATTACCATTTTTATTTCTTCATTTTCATTAATTATTCTCATTATTATACCCATCCAAATAATATAGTGTTGAATAACAAACTACACCACGATGTGGAGATGGTAAGCCGTACGTATGCACGCATTGTGACATTATCATTCATAGGATAGATAGAATAATGAATATGGTTGTACAATATTTATATTAAAATATAAGAATTTATAATGTAATGTATTTATTATTTTAGTATGGTAAAAACAATGAAATAGTATGTAGAATAAGAAAAGAACTCTGAAATATCTGATAAAATAATAACTATTCTTCTTAGGTTTGATTTTGATTTCAACAGAAGGGATCAATGGGATGACTTTATGCTCAAGTTAATGCATATAACATGAAGTAAGGGACATTTGGAGTAGATTTTTGCTGGGTTTGTCCTATAAAAATGGCTTTGGTGGTGTGAGTTTAAGATAAGTGTAGGTTCTCTTTTATAAGAGAGGTGGGGGCAGTTTAGGAAAATCATGAAATATTATTTTATTATAAGATATTTTTTTGTTTTTAACAGCTTTGAATGGATTTATTTCTAGACTATAGGGGGTATCGGTCTAAATCCTGTCAACGAATATATTTTAGTTATGTTTAGGTAACCATATTAACCTTATATTTTAGATTTAACTCTTAGTTAAATATTTTATGCTTTCACATGTCTTCTTGTATTTTTATACTACATGGATAATAAAAATACCATAAATTGCCAATAGAACCTAATGTTATTAATTAATGATATATCTATAATTATATAGTTCCTTTGGATGAATCTTATATTTTTAGAAATATTATATCATTTATTAAAATAGTATTTCTTTTAAAATCACATTTATGTCAGTTTTGACACTATTTACTATTTTTTTTATAAAGTCATCACAACTTAATTAATTCAAAAAACATGGAATAAACCCTAACATGTCATATTCACCTAGAACATTCATGGATGGAATCAAATGTCCCAATTTACAATTATTTTAAAATTTATAACTTCAATTGTTTTATTCTCCCATTAAAAAGGAAATCAGTGTATCATCATTGTGTCATATATAAATTTAATTATTTAATTTATATCAATTATAGATAAAATACCATGATGTAAAAATTATTTTTATATTTATAATGAATATTTATATTTGACATTATCTTATGTATAACTATGTATTAAAAATTCTTTACTTATTACACTTTGAATTTAACAGTTTTAACTCTTCTTTTAATAAAATATAACAAATGTCTTAATCTAACCCAAATGGATCAAAAAGAATCTTATTTTATCCTATGGTCTATTTTGGTCGAAAAATACTTATCCAATATAATTAATACATGTGTTCGGGTAATTTATTATTAATAATATATTATTTCTACCTTTAATTACCCTATATACTTTTAACTGTGCTAAATAAAATTCAAAATATACTATTCAAAAATATTATTTTCATCCTATTAAACTACATTTTACATACTAATGTCAAATTTTCCTCTTCAATTTTTGGATTTCAGTTCACAGAAGATGTAAAATTATGTTTTATGCAAATTTGAAATTGTGCCTAGAAGGTGGGTAAAAGATGTTAAAATGTTTAATAAAATTGTATATATTGATTATAATAATAAAATGACTCTAATGAATTAAATTGGACTATTATAGTTATTATGTATAGTTTTTTACTTTAAAATTATATTTATTGAAAAAAATTTATTTAAATAAAAAAGTCTGTTTTTATGTATTATGCATTATTTTCCCTATTCATAAAAAATTGAATGTTTTCAGAAGAATACAAAAAATTAAGCCTAAGAAAATTTTATTATTCTGAAACTAAAAATTAACTTTATTTTACCAAATTCAATTTCTAGGACAGTTTATAATCAATTTAATTGTTGTTTGCAAAAGGACATAAAAGTAATTATTTTAAGAAAACAGTTTCTCTAAATTATAATTATTTTAACAAAACATATACATTTCATTCTAAATATGTTTTATTTAGTTGAAAAAATTATAAATAACATTTATATTTTATTTATTACTATTCATATTACAATATTTAATTGATAAATAAATATACCGTTTAAATAACTAATTTTTTTTTTCAAAGAAACTCAATATTGTGTATAATGCAAGACAAGTAATTGTTGCATGAAATATAAGCTATTTACATTAAAGATGGTCATATTATGAAATCATGGGGTGTTAAAAAATCTCCTCCTTCAATAAATTTCATCCACTTGATTTGAAATTGGTCATTTAAAATAAAAGGTTGAAAATAGAAAATACATTTGTGGAAAACCCACATCAAAAATTGGGTTAAAAAAATTTAGTCTTAAAAAGTGGGAAATAAAAATGAATAATCCACCAGAAAATTTGGATTTCTAATAGTATAACATTGGTGGAAATCATATACTTATAATTGGATGAAAAAATTAATTATTTATTAGGAGTGATTGAGATCATCAATAAAAAACAAGTGAAAAATAAATGGAAAATTGAGGTCCTCAAAGAAATGTATCTATGATGATCTAAAATATAACCGGTTCAAATAAAATAAGGTATTAAGATAACACATTTTTGGTTTTAAGATCCTTTTCCTAAAGTTAATAATTATTTTTTTCATTGAATAAGAAAAAAAGAATACTTAACAAGCAGAGATCAATCGTTTAACTAATTTCTACCACAAACTCATCTTTCACATCAAAAGTTAATAGAACTCAAAAACAATTTATTGAACCTTCTCATATAGGGTTCAAAAAATAAATTTATAATTCATCTGTCATACCATTCTAAAAAACTACATTATACGAACCAAGACATCATGTAGGCCGATGGTCGGTGATGTACCCTTGTCGCCCTTCAGTTGCGGGTTCAAGTCTCACATCTTTGCCGGATGTGACGGGTTGTCATCTAACCTACGTGTTTTCATTTTTATAATAATAAAAAAATAATATTAAGAAAATTTTTATGCTTAAACAATTGTATCCATTTTCTATATTAATGCATTCCAACCTTTAATCTTGTCCAAAATACTTCTGTCCAAACTCACAGTCCAAAATATATAAGGAAGGTCACATAATATACTTGTGAATTACATCATCGTGTACTCTCCTAAGACATGGTAATAAACTGAATTAGCAGAAAACCATAATTGAATAGGTATATATATCCCTATTACTTCTGTAAAATATAGAAAAATCGATATTCTCCTTAAATCGAAAAATGTTGTAATCTCCAACAATGATGGAATAACAAACCATTAATTAGTTCTAAGGTACTCAATAATATCCAATATAATTTATCAAACTCAATTATCTTTTATTCCAAAATAATTACTTTATTCTCATGACTATTTTATGATTTATCTTTCTCTCAACAACAAATTTTCCACAAAATTTAACCTACTATTAAGTCACTTTTCTTTGATCCACATAATCTAAAATCCTTAATGAAATAGTACTGCAGCACAATCCTATATACTCTATTATTATTATAACATTTAAATCATTAATACAATGCCTAAATGAAACAATTCATTAATAACAACATAAAAACACTAATCATTCCTCTTCATCTATGGTATTATAATAACTTGATTTTTATCAAATAGCATCATTTGGGGTATACTATGATGATTGGGACATTGATTCGCATAGTGTTTCAACTCCTTACAGAGGAAGCATTGCACATTTGAAACCTTTTTCATACCCTTTAAATCACTTACTTGGTGTACCATTTCTCCACATTTATAACAGAATCTCATTCTATTCAATCATTTACCAATGTTATTCTTTCCATTATTATAACATGTGGAAAAATACTTATTTCCCTTCTTCCCTTTATTAATATTTTTCCCTTCCAACCTCTTCTTATCTTTATTCCTTTCAAAGGCATAAGACTCAAAGAATTCATTACTTATCTTATTAACACATGATACTGTTTATTTATATGATGAGAATACACGGGAGACCATTTCCATTATAAATTTGGGATATGACCTTGAAAAATATGATCCTTCTTACTCTTTAGATCATGCGTATTGTTGGAGTTCTCATTCTTTCTACTGGGTTCCATTTCTAAATAATAAAATACATTATGTTGGAACATATCATAAATTTTCATAAAAAAACTAGAAAATTTATCAACATTAATTGATGATTTTCAGACAAAATTTCTCATATGAATATTTTCTTTGCTGACAAATTTACTCAAAATACTTCATAATAGTTTGTGAAGAAAATGTGAATTATCATAAGCATATCCTCTTGGAGTGTCAATCTATGTGTGTATCAAGGCCTGTTGTCATTTACTTGGATACCCTAGATCTAGAATGAAACTCATTGTTATAGTTTTCACTCCTAGGTACATCTGTTCCAGAACCACGTCCACTTGTAGTGTCCCGATAGAGATGTATTTCTTTGAAAAACAACATAATATCTACATTACAAAAAAATTGTTGTTCTTCTATACTAATCCTCAAATTCATTATTAGGTTAATTATGCCTAATAATAGTGTATCTAAATCTTGTTTCCATGGTAATTGTTAATCTATTTCTAATACCAACTGTAACACCCTGACCCTCGTTACTAAGAGCGAGTGCATTATTACATATCATTGGCATGATTACCAGGAATCAAGTCCCGAAGGAACAATCTGTTTAGCCATCTTGGAAAATATATTACATACATGAACTTCACATTACAATTTCAAATATAAAATACAAAATATATAATTGTTTGGGAATTCCATTATTCTCCTCGCATAAACATGTATATAAAACATAATACACTTCTTGGCATCCTTGTAAAATAAAACATAAGAAAGGGGTGATCTCAGATTCTTATTAAGGATAAAAAATATAGCGAAATCTATCATAAATAATCATAAAATTTTATGGAGAGTTTTAACATTGAAATAAAATCCTTTTAAACATAATCCTCATCATTATATAGCAAAGATAAATCAAATAATGTCATTTACATATTCACATGGATATTTCACTAGTCAAATAATCAAATGTATCATTAATTACTAATCTCATAATGATGGAATGCATAATGTCGGACATCTTAACCATAAAGTCAAGGCCTCATGCCAAGACCCTAAATATAAATTTTTTCAATGCCTTTTTCCAAGACACTATTTTCTCCCATGAGACCTTCTAATGCATCGAGGGGATATAACGGGACCCTCCAGTCACTTACTGTGTCCAATGCATTTCTCATATGATAATTTTGAAACATAACATAAACATTCGTAATAAAATATGCATACTAAATGACAATACTTTAACCATAAACCATGAATCATATAAAAATAGCACATCTAGAATCAAAAATATCATAAATCGGGCAATACAATATATAATATTGTATTATAATAAATCAAACATAATAAAGAATAATATCTAGTAAAGGATGTTGACATAGTGGAAAATTATCAGTAAACCTCCTTGATAGAAATATCCATTTTTTGTGAAATCATTTAAATGTATCACATTTATAAAGGAAGTAATTTAAAAGATATTTTTGAATCAAATTTTCTTATACCACGTTGATACTTTTCAATGGAATTAACATTTTAGAACAATCATGTCTATATAAATAAATACTTAAAATCATTTTGAATACATTGACATTAATTAAAATGATTTAGAAAAATAAACTGTTAAAACATTTACAATGTTGATCATGGTAAATATTATGTTCAAAAAAATCATAAAATATTCCTTTTCAAAATATTTTTATGAAACATGTACGTGGATGATAAATATATCCTAGTAAATACTTACATATAAACAGCCTTGTATACTAATGAGATTGAAGAATTAACTCTTACCTTTTAGTTTCATTTAGTCGAGGGTTCGTTTAACATCATGTATAATGAACATATTATATTATTAAATTATAAAAGAACCATATTAATATTTATGAAACCATATATGATTCATCTTTGACTTTATACTACCCATTTAATATTAATTTTCATGTTAAAGTAACATCTTGGTTAATAATCGCTTTCATTATCGTACATGTTTAAACTTATTATTCTTGATCGTATCACTTAGATCATGATTTACATAATTATAGAATATAAGACATGATTTATAAATCATATATATTCAGAATATAAATATGTATAATAGATAGATATATGAAATCGAAATACCATTCATGGAGACGGTATTTCGTACGTACGTATGAACGTTGTTTAGGTTTTCTTATCGTATAGTATTGTAGTAAGTAAACAACATATATTTATATAAATAAATAAATATTATTAAATTAGAAATATTATTTCATATATGTAATAATAAATCAATATATATATTTTTTTTAAAAAATCATGAATGGTGACAGTTGAAGATTAATCTCATCACGTTGTGGAGACGGAAAGCCGTACGTACACACGTGCGACAATATCATTCTATCAATGGTAAAAAAATGTTTAATTGGATGATTTATTATATATAAATAATAATTTACATGTTATATTAATCATTTAAATTAATTATACTCATTAATATACCCATCTTAATTATTTAGTTTTTAATAACACACTACAATACAACGTGGAGACGGTTAGCCGTACATACCCAAGCATAGTGACATTGTCATTAATCAGATCGATATATAAATGAATACAGTTGTACAATATTTATAATAACATATATTCATGTAATATTTACTGGATTTATTATTTTTTATGGTAACAATAAATAAATAGGATGTATAAAAGGAAATGATATTTGAATGAGCAGATAAAATAATTACCTCTTCTTAGTGTGTTTCTTTTGATTTGAACAAAAGGTCACTTTAGGTTGGATTTATGCCCAAGGTAAGTCCTATAATATTAATTAAGGAAAGTTGGGAGGAGTTTTGTGCAGGGTTTGACTGAGACAAATGGATTTGGAGGTGTGAATTTAAGAGAAGTGGAGGTGCCCTTTTATAAGAGAGGTGAAAGGCACATTAGGAAATTCTTAAAATATTATCTAATTATAAAATAATTTTTGGATTATAATTGCTCAAAATGGATTTATTTCAAGGGAAATGTGTTTATGGGTCGAAATACTCTAACCAATAGGTTTTAGACATGTTTTAGTCACCATATTATCCTTATTAATTAGATTTAACTCTCACTTAAATAGTTTAACGTCTACTATGTCTCCTTGTATTTTTATATTACATGGTTAAAAAATTACTATAAAATGAAAAGGGAACCTAAAATGATTAATTAATTACATATAAATCATTATTAAATTCATTTTTCCAAATCATATATTATTTGCAATATTATATCATTTAATAAAATGGTATTGGTTTAAAAACTCATTTTTGTCGATTATTACACTATTTAGTATTTGTTTTTTGTTAAAGTCAAAGAAATGTAATTACTTAGAAAAAATACATTGAATCAACCTTAACATGTCATATTCAACATGAAATTATGTGTATGGAATAAAAAGCCTCAATTTAAATTTATCGTAATATTTATAATATCAAATTTTTTAATAATTCATTACAAAGTTAATTACTGCGTCATCAATGTGTCATAAATAAATATAATTATATAATGTCTAAAAATAATAAATAAAATTCCATGATGTAGGATATATTTTTATAATTATAATGAATATTTATAGTAGAATTTATCATATGTATAACCCTATATTAAAAATTGTTTAGATATGAATCTTTGAATTTATCACTTTTAACTCTTCTATAAATAACATATAATAAATGTCCTAATCTTACCCAAATGTATCAAAACGAAATTAGTTTTGTCCTAATGATGATTTTAGTTGACAAACACTTATCTAATAGAAGTAGGACTTGTTTTGTGGTAATTTTACATCATTATAGTATTCTTTCTACCATTAATTACCCTATTTACTTTTAACTGTGGTAAATAAAATTCAATAGTTATTGTACATAAAAAATTATTTTAATTATATTGAACCAAATTTAACATACATATTTCAACATTTCCTCTACTATTTTTGAAATTAGATTCACATAATTGGTAAAATTAGGTTTTATGCAAATTTTCAAATGTCCCTACAAGGTGGGTGAAATACGATAAAAATTTGAATAATATTTTAAATATCTTATATAATAATAAAATGACACTAATTAATTACATTGGATTAATATATTCATTATGTATGTATTTTTACTTTAAAAAATTTTAAATTACAATAATTATTTAAATGAAAAAATCGGTTTTTATGTACTATGCAGTATTTTTCACTATTCATCATAAATTTAATATATTCAGAAAAATACCAAAAATTCAGCCAAAGATAATTTTGATATTACAAATTCAAAAAAGAAGATAATTTAATCAAATTAAACTTTTATTAGGGTCTAAAATTATTTTTATTATTGTTCACAAAAGGACATGAAATGTAGTTCATTTAAGAAAATATTTTTTCTAAATATATAACTATTTTAAGAAAACATATACATTTAATAATAATTATGTTTTATTTAGGTGAAAAATTATATATAACATTTAAATTTTATTTATTACTATTAATATTAAATTATTTAATTGATAAATAAGTATATCGTTTAAAGAACTAATGTGTTGTTTCGCAGAAACTCAATCTTGCGTATAACGCAAACCAAGTCAGTGTTGTCTGCAATATAAACAATTTACATTAGAGAGAATACTACTATGAATTATTAGGGTGTTATAAAAAGTCCAAATTTTTTTTTTAATAAAATAATTATCCAATTTATTACTCGATTTTTTCAATAAAATGTATATTTTTTTAAAATAATATTTTATCAATTTTTAATTTTTATTTTGCATATTATATTAAAATTAATATTTTTTGATTAAATTAAAAAATATATAATTTAATTATGGGTAAAAATTGTAATCAAAACAAAAATAATCTGATATAAGTAATTAATTTAACTAATTAGTTATATTGTTTTTCAATAATGAAAATAAAACTTATCACTCTAAATTTTTATAAAATTTAAATAATTAAAATAGGAAATAAATATATGTTACCTTTAATATTTTGAAATTTCTCTAGGATAGTTTCCCCAAATTATCTACATATAATCATTTTATATGAAATAGACATATCAATGACGTGCTCATCAATATTATCATGTAATAATTCCATGGAAGTAGTGATCTCGCATAAATCCACAACTTGGTGAGGTTTTTCATCGCCAAAAAATATGTTTTCCTTATAAAAGATTTACCGCTTCATATTGGATGGGACAAGAATATTGAACATTTTTTTCATGTGTTTCCATGATAAAAATATCTCTTTTGTATTCTAATCAATTCAGATTAACTACTATCATATCAAATTCATCATGACTACTACTGTAATTTCTGATAAACCGTTTGTAGTTAAACCTTGGAACTCAAAATTTAATTTAATCAACCTCCCAAATTTATTCAATGACTCTATGATATTCACCTGAATTAGAGATATGGATTTTTAATTTCCACTTGAAACATGTATTGCTTCTATGAACACCAATACAGTACTATTCTGAGCCGCACTTCTATTACCCTGATTTTTCATATGAAATATATAGACATTAATGTAATACCAAGACCATGTTTTCAAATTTAAACTGGGACGAACCACTAACAATCTAAATGTTTTTGATTTATATGATCTACCATGAATGGTCTATTTAAACCATGAACACAATGTCTGCTTTTTCTCAATCAAATTCCACATATCATTCTTCTTCGGATAACATTATCTTAATTTATTAATCTTCAATGTTATATATGGATGAAAATCATCTATATTATTATTGACATATAAATGCTTTTTATTTATATATTCATCTATCAATGATTTTAATTTCAATCCATTGATCCCCATTCCCTGATAATTGACTCAATCATGAAATGATGCAGGAAAACTGAAGTGGTCCACTACAGAAAAATAGAATTTACCAAACATTGTAACGTCATAAAAAATAAATTTCTTGACAGTGGAGGCTTTAGTTTCATATGGAATCATAAAATTTATCTTTAAAAACATCAATTATTATGAAAAAAATACATAAAACATCGAAATATAGGTTGGAAAATCATTATTTCTCAAAGAAAATTAACCATTAGAAACACTATTATATCAAAAAAATGAAGAGGAAAATACATTTCTAGTTGAAAATTTATAGGAACCCGACCACACTGCAAATTTTCAATGGAATTCAAATCAATAAATTTTCTAAAAACTGAATTGAAAAAATAAAAAACCTTCATGATATTAATTTTTACATAGATAATAAATATTCTATGGAATACAACTTGTAAGAGTTCTTTCATCATAATCTCACAATCATGAGATTTCATTCCAATAAAATTTATATATTTTAGTGATTTTTTATTTTATGTAAATCTCTAAAGGTAATTCATACCAAATAGACAATAAATATATAATTCTCTATATCTTGGACAATGACTAAAAATTTTAGGTTGGTATGTTCTCCTTCTATCATGAGTTTGAGACAACTCCAACCAAATTTCCATTGTTAGTAAGTCTGATCCTACACCAAACCCATATTTACTATTTCTCTTAATATCAAATAACTAATTCATAAATATATCATAAATATCTTTTTCTACATGCATCACATAAATTTTGTGTATTTCATCATGATATCTCTGATATTTTATCTTAAAAAATATTGATCATTTCTTCAAAAATATTTCTATAATTACTATTATTTTGTGTCTTTGAGAATATAGTATTAATGTTTTTTCACACTATCATTATAATGATTAGTGGACCATGGTTATTTATTGATATAAAATTCTTTTTAGTGGTTGAATTAATTTTATAAATCATTTATATGATTGGTCCATTCCAAAAAATCCTCTATTGATCCATGTATACTGTTTTTCCCATGTTTTAGCTTAGAATACAAAATATGTTCCTCACAAATTAGATAAGTCTCATGTACCTCTACACAGTATCCAGAAAAATTTCTATATAATGGGAAATCATTTATAGTTAACATTATCATTACATGCATTTTTTTATGTTCCATTTTTTTAATAACACACCCTAATAAATTTCTCCCATAACAATTTAAAATTATCAATTAATGATTAAAAGAAATGTCAATATCATTTCTAGGATTTTTTTGGCCTGGTGATCATTAATATCATCATGACAAATTTTCAATCCATAAAAAAATCAAGATATAAGTTGTAAATTTCCAATAAAATATGATATTAACAATTTCTTCTACTGGGGATTTAATAAGGATTCATTCCATCATTGCATGGTCTGATTCAGAGAGGTTTGGCTTCATTTTTGAATGTGGTAAACTATTGTCCAATTTTCTTCCACTATAGAAAATAACCTTGATGGTTTAATTTTTTATCACATATCCACTCATCTACATTCCATATTAATCTTTTTTCATCATTTCTATTCAAAAACAAAATGTTTTAAATGTGTAATTATAGTAATATTCCAAATTTCCATGAAAGGAGTCTCTAAAAAATCTAACCCACCATGTGATTTTCTTTGAAATTATACCAATATGTCCCAAATTTAAGACACTATGACAGAAATTAATATTAAAAACTATATTGTACACATTGTTTTAGGAATTCATTTTTTTCATGTACCCCAAACCAATCACGCATCATATTTTCATCACATTATAATGTGAATCCTGAAGCTCATTGTCTTTAGAAAGAATGAATTTCAATAGATAAATTAACTCTGTAAATATTGTTTCACCCCATGCCTTTTTTCATCAACTTAATCAACATTAACACCATTAAAAAAATAAATCCCATACAACCCATATATAAAGGATTTTTAGCATCACCATAAAAATTCACAATTTTCGGTTATTTCATAAAAACCTCTACCCCAATATCACAAATATTTTCATCAATTTGATCAATGTTAGCTACTTGAAAATCATCACCATCAATAGATCTAGAATTTTTTGTTTCATATTTCCATATCCAATGGTTGTAACTAAAATTAAAACCATGAAAAATTATGTAATCGTTGATCTATCATCTTTTAAACATCGTCATATTTATATGTTATAGGAAAGGATAGAAAAATATGTTTTTGTTTAGAACATTATTTTTATAAAATTTCAAAAAATCATCGACACCTTCCTCATATTAACCATTTTTTCCCAGTGGAGTAATACATATTTCACTCAATATTTTCTATAAAATATTAAAACGATTTAAAAAAATTATATTATTTTATAATTTAATTTGAATTTTACAATTATAAATAAAAATTACAAATTATTGTAAAATATTTCACAAAAATTAAAATAACTTGTTTTGTAAAATAATATATATCATTGAACAAATTTAATATTCATTCATTTATAAAAATTTACAAACTCTAATCTAATAAAAATAATTTATCAATTGGAAAATACCTTATATGTCTGAATAATCAGAACTAAAAATACAAATAGGGAAGTTAAAGTGACATTAATGGAAAATGGAAGCACAAATGGAAACAAAATTACCTATGTTTCTTAGAAAATAAAAATAATGAACAAATCCAATAAATTGATATCAATAATAGGATGATTGAGATGGCGACAACAATGGGAATAAGCAACAAGTAGTGACTAATGAAGATTGATGGTGGACGATGGTAGTGGATATCAATTGAAAGATAAAGAGACATCAATTGAAAACTGGTTTTCCATATAAATATGAAAATACATTGGATTAAATGAAAATCATGAAAATTATAAAAACCATAAATTGATATTAGAACCATGATGATACATAAGGTAACACCTATAAGAAGAATGTGAAAGAGGTGGATGATAACAGGTGACGATGGTGGTGGAATCCAATTAAAAAATAAAGTGACATTAATGAAAAATTGGATCCAAAAATACAAAGTGAAATACCATTGGATTCATGGAAAATAAAAAAATAAACACAAATAATAAATTGAAATCAAAAGTAGAATTATAAATAATGTGACACTAATAGTAAGAATTCCCAAGTGGATGATGATGATGGAACGTGGTGGTGGATTCCAAATTAAAGATATTCAAGGACACATATTGAATAATTAGGAGATTCAAGGCCATGGATCATATAATGAAATGATTTGAGGACATAGAATGATTATAGAAGTGTTTGGGTTTTCCATTTGAGAGTAAATAATGGTTTTCATGAAAATTAATGAAACCAAAATGGATAATATTTACCCAAATAACAATTATAACGAAATAATCTTATAATTATTTAATAACAAACTGAAAAATGAGGATTTTTCATGTTGGTTATTTGATAACCAAAGTGAAAAAAATAGATTCGTTATTAAAGAATTGATTTTAAAAATAATTAAATTTTATCTTTCATGTAATTTATATAATTATAAATACAAAAAATCATTATTTTCAAATAATTTATTTAATATCCAATATGAAAAATATTTCATTGTGATTTACCATATCAGTTATTAAATAACAGTTTTGGTAAATCGATTTTTCATGTTGTTTAAAGACAACTGACCTGAAAACTATGTTGGGATAAAAAAAATTTACTAGTGATTGAATTATAATAGATAGGTTTTCATCATGAAATAATCATAGATCTAGAAGGTATGATATTATATATGTTTCAAATTCAATTTCTTCCAAAATATCATAACCTTCTTCCATCTGATGATGATATGATTTAATAAAACTCAGCTCTATCTCCAATGGTTTCTAATTAATTATCTAGAATCTTGATGTAGAACATAGATCCAAATTAGATACAGTGGATAGTGGTATTCCTTGCCACCTTACTACTTCCATTATTTATATATTTTCAATTCGATTAGTGGATACATCTACATTAATGGAAATAAAATATGCCGAATTCATAAATTGATATAATGTAATAAAAATTTAATTGTAGCCTTTTTTATTTTATGGGGAATACTATGATGAAATACATGATGTTGTTTTCACATTTTTCATATTGGTATGGATAATTTTTTTCAACCTTCCATTTATATTTAGTAATTTTCCTTAATTTATAGGCATATTAAACATTAAGATACGTATTCTAAAAATTTTACTATCCATGTTAACCTAAATATTTTTTAAAGACTCTATACATCTTCATAATTCTTGGACTAATAGAGAAGGATGAGATATATTCATCATATAATACCTTCTTCTTTAATTCCTATATTTATGGGACACATATCCAGGTTACAAACTTTGTAACTCTATTTTTATCATTGTTAATCTTTGTATTATTCATTACAATTTTTTGTATCTCTACAACTTATTTTTAGACATCTTTGATCATTATATGAATATATTTTTGAGTATAAAATTTGGAAATATAATATATATCTACTTGCATTACGAATTTTAGATTCAACCTATTCATATCATTGAGTATTGGGTCTTTTTGAATCCCTTTCATAGATATTGTATAATGTTTTTTCTATTCAATGTATTATCCATGTTTTTTCCTTCATGGTGTGGTAATATAATGAGAAATCACAATATTTTACTAATTCCAATAATTTAATTTCTATCATATGAAACACCATATATGTTAATATTTATTTTAATATTTTGTGAACATTATATATATCACACTTTTCCTTATAGAGATAATGTCACCAAATTATTCATGCAAATATCAGTGTTGCATGCTCCAAATCATGTGAAGTGTAATTTTTCTAATTAATTTTTATTAAGAATAATGATTAATAATTTACCATAACATTCCACATGAGGATACAACCCAATACAATTTTCAAAGCATCATAATATTTTGTGACCTCTTCCACCCACTACAATGAAATATAAGAACAGGAGGAGTGACCAAATTCCATTTTTGTTCCTTGAAACAATATAAACATTTCTATATCCAAAGGAACATTAATCTATTTTTATCACGGTTAGTAGATTATATTATTATAATAAATTTATCACAACACATCTACAATAAACTATTAACCCATTAAAATATAATATCTTGATTATAGTGGTCGGTATTGGCCAATATTTAAAAACATATATCTTTGATGTATCTACGAATATACCCTTAATTGTGATTACATGATTTATGAATGACACATTATATGTCCATAATTGAAACATACTATATTTTGAATAAATTTTATACATTCTTATATAATAATTAATAAATGTTCTATGTGATCATCCTTTTTCTTATTGTATATATGAATATAATTTATACATACAACCATTAATTATTCAAGGTACCCTCTAAAGAATCTATACTTTAGAACAATGATTATGGATGGATAATTAGTCATTCTGAATGTAATGTCTACAAATTCATTATGCCAATATATTCTTCAAAAATTTGTTTTAGAAATACCTTCCCTTTTGACCGTTAACTGATGATATAAAGATAAAAAGCTGGTCTTTCAAAAGTAGTCATCTCCTATTGGTTGATTGAACATGGTATCAATATGATGTAAATTATATTTATTCTTAATTTTTAATTTTTAATAAATATATATCTAATGAAATGATGCATTTATCCCTATTTACTCTTAAAATAGTTGATAGGTTCTCCAAATGGTGAAGCACTGGTTCAGATAATACCCTCGTCCGGATTTTCATTTACCTAATCCAATTCAATATGAGGCATTCTAAATGAACTCATTGAGTTAGGCCCCGATCCAAGTATGAGTTGAATAAAAAAATGACCTCAAGAATTGGGGGTTGACCATATACCTAATATGTAAATACATCAATATATTCCTATAAAATAGGAATGTCATCATTATTTACTTCCTCTCTAACATTTGAGCTAAAAATTCCTCACACACATTACTAAATCAGTTACTTCTAGATTATACGCTCTTCTCTTATACACATATCATTGCTCAAGTAGATATAGCGTTGATTAATTGATAACATGTTATTAATTAAATTTTAGTGCCATGTTTCACTCGAGAAGACTAATTAATATCTATCAGTTGGTATCTTTGTAATATTTTTATCATTCAATAATATGGTAGAATATAGATTAAATTAAAGAATATTATTAATCATTGTTATGGAAGAATGCCATGAGTAGAAACATCCATTATATTAAACATAAAAATAATTTTATATAAGGAGGATGAATTAATACTATTATATAAAAATTATATTGATTTTAACATTTAATTTACTATTGATTGAATTTTATATTGATAATAAATCTAAAGTATGGGGATTGAAGAACCTTTTAAAAAAAATATGGTCAATATATATATGGATTGGTTATATGTGTTTTCATATTTATTTTTTAATGTTCCAATGTGAATGAATTTCATTTTATGATAATATTTGAAGGAATGTTAGTGATTATTACTATGACTAATTAATATAAAAATTAAAAGGATGTATCAAATAATCATGCTAAAATCATTTCAAGCTTCATTATTATCTTATATATAATTTCAAAGCTCTTGGAAGATGTTGAGTTATTTCTTAATGAAGAAACATTTACACCTAAAGATTATTGATTTTTTCGTAATGTCTAAGACATGTGTTTAGGAATAAGACATTTTTTATCTCATGTAAAATGTTAATGAGATGATTCTTTAAAAATTATATGTTTTTATTGAAATTATGGAACCATCCATGATGATTTATAAGGAATAATTTTTATTTTTAAGATGATTGGAAAAGTTTATAAGGGAAATTTCCAAAAATAATTGATTGAAAAAGATATTTATGAAGATTATTTTATGAGATTTAATATTATGAAGATTTTTTTGATAAAAAATATGTTAATATTGACATATTATGTTGGAAAATTTTATTAAGTGATTAGTAAAAAAATTGAGCCATCCATGACCATCCACATAAGTATCCTGTACAAGAATATTGGATGAGATCCAAGGAAGTTTCCCAGGGATGCTTGTATAGTGGAGATAATGGGTGAGGTAGATTGTGAACATGGGGAGAACATGTGAAATATGTATTCGGATCGACACATGATATTGGTAGAGTGTGTTTTAAAGAATCATGCAATCACGAACTAAGACCATAGGGGAACACTGACCCCGGTCATTTTTTCTCAATTGGCATAATAGATGCATATTATTATTAAAAAATCACTCCCTAGGTGTTTTGTTATTATAGATTAGTTTTTAAATAATACTATCCCCATGACATTAATTATATAGGCCCATTGATTAGAATTCATTCTGTTCTGTTATTTTCATCTTAAACCTTGAACTATCAAGGTTTAATGTGTTCATGTACTTCAAACAACACATTCCATGATCATGAAGAGTGCTTTTCATTAATTTGATCATTTATTTTGGATCATGAGATACGTAACAAGGATGAAGTCATTTATTTGATAATTTTTTACATGAATGATAAGTTTCACAATGCACATAAAATAAGGTTTTATTAAATTATGAATTTGTTGAACCATGGAATAACTTTTCTACACAGGTATGAGAATATAAAATTATTTCATGCATGGAATTGTTTTTTCATATATTTGAGCATCTTAGGGAGAATATTTCATGGATTATGATGTTTCAAAGTTAGTCTTAATGTTATTGAGCTTCATGAAGTGAATATAATATCATATGGAAATCTATATATAATAAGGTAAGTTAGTGGTTAACAGGTTCACCAGGTTTTTGGAGCAAGATAATTCAGATAAAATACCTATTAATAAAAGTAGAATTTTAATTTTCCATATGTATCTGAAAAAAATAGTAATATAGTTATCCATGCATATTATCACGTAATGTGAACTATGAATTCCCAATATAATATCTACGCGATGATTTTATATGAGAATTATATATATTTTATTTCACATTCATGATGATAAAACATAAGAATAATGTTGTGTAAAATACATGAAACATGTAATAATTTCCTGAAGGTTTATATAATATAATTTCATGAAGAATAAATGGATCAATTATAGTTTTCTAATATGGGAAAGAAGAAGATATATAACCCATATATTGGTTTTGCGAGCTTCATCAAATATGTTGTGTCTATAAAAAAATGTAGTACTTGATGTGTGTGTGTGTATACAATGAGAGTATTATCTGTAGGAGGGGTTCTAGGAATTATTCAATTATCATAGTATTTTATGATAATAAAATTCACTACTATTTTTTCATTTTTGTATAATGATGATTTGAAGAGTTATTTCATGAAATAAAATTTTCCATTATTTTACTTGCATGGAGATCATGAAATATACATGCATGAAATAGTAAAAATTATATGATTAGTATTTTCCTCATTTAAAATTAGAGGAGAGTTAATATTTATAACATTCATTCAATTAGAGAATAATAAAATAAATTATTGAATTTAATTAAATGTTTTATCATCAATTTATACATTAAGCTTAAAAAGGAAAAACATGTAGTGATCTCAACAAATTTTCATTGATAATTTAAATAATAAATTATGTTTTATTGGAAGTGACATATTATAATTACATAGGATATTTCTAGGATGTCTTTAATATATTTTTTTGATTGAATTAAAGTTGATGTTAATGAAATATATTTAAGGAGAGATATCATATAGTTATTGTGAAGTCATCCAAAGCTAATAGAATATTTGAACCAGAATGTTTATAAAAGAAATATTGTATACTGAAGGGTATTAGAATAAAATAGGTCCAAAAATTGTTAAATGGTGGGATTTATGCATAAAGAATCATTTTTCACTATGGGATGCTATCAACCTATTTGATACACTACAGTTACAAGATGATACTCAGTTGAACCATATATATTTCATTGAATTAATATTAGTGGATTCTTGATAAATCATAAATGACCCAAAAATATATGGAATTATTCACCCACCTTACAAGATAATATTGAAAGAATTCCATGTGTTCTGATTCATTTAATTTCTATATAACATATAGTGGGAATATTTTATTTTATGATCTATATCTTCTCTTCCAAAAAGGTGGTTGTGGTTTAAATTCAAAAGGGGTAATATTAAAATTTAAAATAGAATTGTAAAACAAGTCACACATGATACACCACCACTCCATGTTAGTGTGGATACATAATCCACAAGGAACATAAATTATTAATACATTTTTTCTATTTCAAAAACATTTTTAGGTGCAAAAAATTCCATTATATGGGAACTTATAAATCATATAGCTTTTATCAATCTTAATACATTAAATATTTTATTATGTTAAATAATTTCATTGATAATGTCAAAATAATACTAGTAGTATCAAAATGTTTTCCATTCATCTCTATGATTAAACAATAATAAAACATTATGAATGTATCACATTTTTTCATGGTTGTATGGCATATCACCTATCTGATATTATCAACGCATTTATAAGACACAGAGATAGTTTCCCACATTTCACAATAAGAAACACGTTAATAATATATATTAAATTATTATAGATGAATAACAAAAATAATTACATTTGTTACTAAATAATGTAAATCAAACCCATATTATAGATTTCTATTCCATATCTCTAATTAACTAGAAATAATTTTATAAGGTTTTACAACTTTTTATAAAATTTTGTACCCTAGTTTTTTATATAGATTATCATCGAAGTTATCTAACACCATTAATTATATATATTAAATGAAATTTTTTTGGGTACACATTTTTATATTTAGGATCATCCATTAGATATATAAATAATAATACTTAAACTAATATTATTGAGAACTCAATTGTTCAGACTGGATAACATATTTAGTTCAATTTATTATATGAAATTACTAAATAGTGGTGAATTGAGTTCTAAAAGAAATTACCTTATGAAATTAAAACTTCACACTTTAATTTTTAACTTGTGTCCCTCATTTTTTTAATTTACATCATAGTGTGAATATAAATAAATAAATTAAATGGAAAATGATAATTTTGTATTTATTTAGTGTATCGTAAACAATCCCCTTCTATACTCTACCAATCCCCAATAATGGTTGGTTGAATTAATTAACGACCCTTCTATAAAATAATTTTCATCGCTAAAAGATATAAGATTAAACATATAATTTATAAGGACAACATATTTTAATTCATATCATGACAATAATACATCCTAAAATAATTCCCATATACATAGTATAACAAGTGTAAAATCAAAATAATTATATGTAAAAAACATACAATGGAGATTTCAATATATAATTATATATAATCACAATTGAAAAAATATAGATCCCTTCATAGAAATATCTTCAAGAAAATAATCTAAAACACATGAAAAATATCAATAATAAATAATATAAAAATGAACTCAATTTATCACAACATTACTTTTTGACAATATAATAAGAATATAATTAATATTATAGTTATTTACTTCTTCATTCTCAAAAACTTGTTCACGTAGATCAATTAGTATCACATAAATTGTCTGGATTCTTGTTAATATGTTCAATTTAAATAAATTAATAATATATTTCAAATAATATTTCAAAAAAATCATTACTAAAAAATATGATAAATGAATTTAACTGTCTTATAATAAATTAGTAATAAATGAAATGCATATTTATTAAAAATAAATTTTTTATTATTTGATAACAATTCTTCTTAAATTTATTTTCAACCATATTGGATAAGATTCATGATTTTACATATGTGAAAAATCCAATATTACATTACTTGAATAAAAATGATTTAATATTTTCACCATTAACATAAGATTAAAATATACATAAGTGAAATAATAAATGTATTAAACTCATGTAAGGTTAAAAATGAATTTCCCTAAAATTTTAAAAACTATATAAAGTCCTCAATAAATATATAGTTTATCTAGATATAATTATTCTAAGATAAATCCCAAAAATCTATAAATATTCAATAATAGTAATAAACTCTTAAATATAATTGCATATATCCTACCAATATCAAAGTAGATCATTAGTAAAAAATATATAGTGGCTTATTTATGACCATACAAAGTAGGATATATTGGGATGCATTATTAAATAAAAAATCACAAATAATGTAATAAAAAATAATTCAAATTCATAATGATAATATCATTAATTAAAAATATCTAAAACTCCATATTTCTATAACTTTCTTATAAATAAATCATTAATTGACTAGTATCATCTTAAATAAAATATATACATACTTTAGATTCGTATATAAAGGATAAGAATAATAATATTTGTTAAAAAATATATAATCCAAAGAATCCCCTATAGTTTAACATGATTTAATGTGTATGATGTGTTACTATAAAATTACTTCATCACCTTTACAAATCAATAAAAACACAATTAAAAATCAAATTGATTACTAACAAACACACTTCAAAAAAGTTTCTCTATTATTTGGCCAATTATAATGGGTATTCAATATGTATGTCAAAGAATCACAATGAAACGCATGAATTAGATTAACACTATCTAAGAGTGAATCATAGGTATAATTAATGATCACTATGTCCATATCATATTAATACCACAACATATGGATATATTCGTTAAATAACATAGTAAAAGTTCACCCAGTAGTGTAAGGTTCAATATAATTTCATTAAAACATTATTTGGATGAAATTATGAAATATATTAATGCCAACCCCAATAATATATCATGTTATACCATTAACTCGTCAAATGGTTTGGATATGTCCTAATATAGAACTAGGTCCCCCTAGTGATAAATCATAACATGAAATTGGTTCAACAAATGGTAATACCTCTAGGTCATATCTCAATATAATCATAATGAATTTCACCATATTATTAATGATTGAATAAATATTTCATCCATTCATTTCAACACATCAATAAATCATCAATTCCAACACATCATTCATATAATGTCAAAGACCATTTAAATATAATAAATTTCATTATTTAAATATTTATATGTCTATTATTTATGTAAAAAGTATTTAAAAAACCACACACATTGAATAATAATAATAGTGAAATATACTTGATAAAATTAAAAAAAATTATAATAGGGAAATGAACAAATGTTAATAATATAAATATAATTTGAAAATATGGTTCATCGTGATCTATTATAATTATCAAAAATAGTAAATATACTAAAAATAAAAAATAAAATTATTATAATGAATATTGTAGTGGTGAAAACACAATTTTAGTAACTCTTATAAAAAAAATTTCAATGAATAATGAATTAAAAAACAATGTATTTTTAGAAAGTATAATAATTATCTAACCACTAGAACAGTCACTGATCATTGATAAAAATAACCGACCCAATGAAAGTGATAAAATGTTAAACAAATAAAATAAATAAAATAATTAATTATACATATTAGAATACTGTAAAATTATTTTATAGAAAAATAATTTATTTTATAGATTAAATAAATATACATTTTAATATGGTTTTTTTTACCTTATTATATAAAATATTTATTGTTTTAAAAAATATATATATTAGACTTAGAAAAATGTGAAACATATTTTGTATAAAAGGTACATTGTAATTAAGTATTATTCATAAAATATTTAATAAATAATAAAAAAATGTGATCACTTCTAGAAAAATAAGTTGTTTTCATTTAAGTTAAAATTGTTCTTTCATTTATTATGTGATTTTATTAAAATTTTAAATGTATAATTATTTGTAAAATTAATTTTATAAAATTTACTTCATTTTCTAAATTATCATATTGAAATTACCATAAGATGAATTTTTGGTATTGTACACAAATTGTTTATTACTTTATAAATAGTGAATTGTATAGATATTATATATAGTGATTGTTTATAACATCAACATGATATAAATATGATTCAAAAGGTTATAAACTATTTTTAAATACATTGAATTTATTTAATGAGTAAAATAATACATTTAAAAATAGTATTCATAATTTCAAAACATATAAAACTATTTTCAATTCTTGAATTATATTTTATTCCACTAAAAACTATATATAACTCTTCGTGTAAAATATTTTTTATGTCTTTTGTAGTTTTAAGTGTGTTAAAATGTCAATGAAGCCTCAATTTTGTATCATGTATTAATGAATTTAAAAATAATAATCATTATTTGTAGTATTCATCCTAAATAATATAATAATCTTGACTCTATTCTAATATACCCTCCCCCGTGACAGTATAAACACCCATCATCCACCTCATTATCATCACTAATGAAAAACTTTATATTAGAAAACATCAACTCAAATAACTCTTTATAAATCAATATCCACATTCCTAATCCCCTCATCTATCCAAAAATACATCTTCAAAAGGAATTATGTTTAATCCAAATAAATTTACTCAAAGATAAATGTAAGGGTTTCAAAACCCATGATTTTCATCTCAATTATCCTCTTAGAAAATAAAAAATATATGTAATAAAAAATGTAAATTTTAAATTATAAATTAGTTATAATCTAATAATTTCATAAATATAATATATTTTTTATTTTCTTGTCTTATTTTTTAAACAATCATAAAAGAATGATTCACCTATAGTATTTATACACGACCTAATTAGAAAAGAATATTTATTTTTCACTTATCAATTTCATAGATATTATAAAAATTGATTTCATGATTAAATGTAACATTAACAATAAAATATTTCCATTTGTAAGATTTTGTAATGGTAATATATACATTATTATAATGAAATTAAAAATAATAACACTCATTTGTAATCATCTAATACATGCTTGTCTAGGAATATTTATTGAATTTGTAACTATCTACTTATCCAACAAAACATCATCGCATCTATATTGTTTTTATGCATGATAAATATAATACTAAATTATCACACCCTAACATTTGATAATATTTTTATTTTACTTATATAATTTTTAATGATCCTTCCCATGAGTTTTAGGTCATTCTTGCTCAAATTTTAGAATTTTCTAGTTTCTTATCATTCCCCAAGATTCACACAGAATTAGTTTATAAAATCTAGAAACCATGAATGTTTTTAATGTATAGTAAACCATTTATAATTTTAGATGTGTGTTTTCTCATACCATGTGAAAAAAGTATGTGGTCTTTAGGTGAACCAAATGAATGTTGAATGACTAGCGCATGGTTTATCTAATCTTGTAGAAAAATCATGTCAGTTCTCATGTTTTTCCAATAAATAATTATCATTAGCACACAACTTGGTAAACTATGTGGTAACCGTGTGATCTTTTATGATTTTAGAAATTTTGAAAAGGCCATTCTACATTCATCATTATTTACACTGAATCCTTCATTTACCTCCCCATTAAATAAAGATGACTGAATAAGTCTACCCACACCACCCTTGTCCTAATCATTTCAATTTTTTATATTATACCTTTTATACAAGGTGATTATTTAAATGTTACTGCTTCCCCCCCCCCCCTCGTGTTTATTTTTTATTGTTTCCAGTTTCCCCTTGTCTTGGATTCACTTTTTTCAAATAAGAAGGTGAGTGTTTACCTTATTCCTTGTATTTTATTTTTTCTAGATTTTGTGTCTTTCCTTCCATATATTTTTATATCCATAATAGATTTTTTTGACATTTCACCTTCATTAATGGTAGGCGTTTCCATGATTTGATCTTTCTTTGGAATTATGGGTTTGATTAAATGCTCTAAATGGGTGTCTATAAAATTATAGATTCCTTTTGTGTTTAAATGAATTTATAAAAGTAGTAATAAAGGGTATTTTAGTTATTAGTATTTATTTCTAAATGTATTCCTATTTATTTTTTTATTTTATAAATTTTTTACTAAATGAGTAATTAATGTTTGGGATGATAAATTTTTTATAGAGAATGTTATAAATAATTTAAATATTTTATCTTTAATTGATATTTTCTAAGTTATTTTGAAGTGATTTATGGGTTTAATTAGGTTAATTGATTGTGAACACCTTGTATATATATTTTTATTATGTTTACTTGTTTTATTCAAATCATACCCACTTATATCATATAGATTAAATATGTCTCCCTGTGTTTGGTTGTTATACATGTAAGCATATTCTCTTATATATATGCACACATTTACATGAGAATATATGAATGTGTACATTGAGATAAATATATAAATTTATACATGAAAATTCCAATGTGTTTGATGATAAAGGAATTATCGTTACATTTAAATGAACTAAATGATTTAGGTTTTCAAACTAGTTTTTAAGTTTTTGTATAAGTAAAATTATTAAAAACCCATTTGACACTTAAAATATGTACCAAAAATATTTATCAAATAACATATAAATACTATACCTTGTGTGAATAATGAAAATGTTTCTATTTAAATTTATAACACCCTCAACATATGTCTCATTTTCATGTTTATATTGATATCTTATTATTGAAATTTTGAGATTATATTTTTCATTGATGGGTGTTGGGATGTGGGATATAGGTATATGATTAATTTTTATTGAATCAAAATTATTATATTGAAATATTAATGCATCATATTGTTTTGATCTTGGTTGGTGTTTCTCTAACTCCATTTTATTTTTATCATGTGGATCCATCGAATCATTATAATGAATGCAATACAGTTTCTACAAATCAACAACGAGACAAGATAGATACCTCTAAAGACGTATGGTCCACGAACCAGGTGGAGTTCCACAGTTTCACCTTGCTGAGGAATATCTGGTTATTTATGGACATAAGAACCACATTGATTATGTCCATAGTTGGCACCAAACTGAGTACATCTAGGGTTGATTCTTGGGATTTTTACAAATTTCCCATTATTATATATCTTATAGTTCATTCTGTTTTCCTTTGCATTAGTTTCATTTTTTCATTACCCTCCCTTGTATTCATGGAATTGTTATATAATTGGACATTTATTTTACATTTTACATCAATATACAATTAAACTATTTTTTCTAGATTTATCGGCCCCATTTGGCTTTTTTCTTATTTTTTTATGCTTATTCATTTTGAAAATTCATATTTTTTTACTAAGATATCATTCTACAATTGTTTCAATTACTATTTTCGTTGGCGGGAATTTACGAATTGGAATTTTTAAAAAAGGTAATTTTCAAATAGCTCTTCAAACCCATTTTTTTTGAGTTTTAAAAAGGGACCAAAAAATGGGATTTAGTATCCGATTTCATAAAAAATTATATATTTTTATTGGATAAATTTATATCAAAGTAGAATTATTAGATTTTAATTAAAAGGGAAATATTGGGCCCTTTGGTGGTCTCCCAAAAATATATCATGATCACACTGCATATATTCCAATCATCTCTTGTATATTTGGGTTTGCTTAGCTAGTCTAGGTTCATATTTGATTCCTCATAGAGAATTCTGGTTTTGTGAATGGATGGTGTCTTGGTGTCATGGGAAGATATATATTTTTTTCTAAGATACATATTTTTTTTGATAGAATAAACTTTTTTATTATTTTGGATTAATTAATTATTTATATTTTTTTATTATATTGTTTGTTAATTTATCAATCTTATGTACCAGTGTAGTTATTTTATGGGTCATCTTATTCCTACTCATGTATGTTTGAGGTCCATGACCTTGTTTCCAACCTATGGGGATTGAGAATTCCCCTCGGGCCTTTCGACATGCCATATTAAGAGACTGGTATATGGATGACCTGAGATTTTTCATCGTAAAATTGTAATATCCTCCCTTTATGATTTGAGGTATTTGGAATATTATAGAATGGATCTTCATGACATGTGTGGAATATATAAAAAGAGTGGCAGAAGCTACTTTCCTTATGGAGCCTCAAATTATAAATGGATTTTGAATTTATTGATTGAGTTTTGATATTTTTATTTTTATTTTCTAATGATCATATTTAAATTAATTATTTTTTGGATTATAATGATGTCATGTGGGATTTTTTAAGGATTCATGTTTTAGGGGTGACAAATAGAGTTCTATTGATGGTACAATGTGAGCTCACATGGTCTTGAAAGACATTTAGTGCCTAAGTGCATTGTTAAATATAACTATCAATGGTCATTTTTCAATAAATTGATTTTCCTCCAAACCGTGTAGTCATGTTGTTCATATCCACTTTCCCATTCTATGTTAATAATACATTGGGTACCGATTCTTAAATTTTTTTTATACCTATTGTTGAAAATTGTCCATTTTTCTTATTTTTATTTATTGGGATTATGGTTATTGTGGGAGCTCATAGGAAAGTTATTTTGGAATAAATTTAAAGTATTATTATCATGGAAATTATGTTTTAAGGGATTCATGTGTATTTTAATATTTTAAATAACCTTTTCAAGGTTGAAGGGAAATTAAATTTGAAATTAGAGAAGGGTAAATTTTTTAAATAAATTACACAATGAATTTTAAAATTGTTATTGAATGCGACTACAATGTTTTATTGGTTAATATGTTGTATTTATAAATGGATTTATAAAAATAATTTTGATTGCTTCATGGGATGGTTCTTTTGAGTGATGATTTTGATTTATTTTTTTACAATTATATTTGAAAAGATTTTTTTTTTCTAGATGTGAATAATTTTAATTGGATTATTATTTATTGATATTATGTTTTTCATTATACTTAGTTTATGCCTCCATGAAGATTCTTGAAATATCATACAAATTCCCACCACAATGTTTTAGTTCCCCAATTTTAGTAGTAAACTCTACCAAGACTCTGATAATAGAGGTGGAGTTAATGTTTTATATGTTCTTTCTAGTCTTTGGTGGTGATTAAGTTTATCTAGAAGCTTCACAGTTGTAGGAGGATGTTGGGATGATTTTGAGGTCCTTGGGACCTCAAGAATCATTTTGGGTGAATGTTGTCATGAGATTATTTAAGGTACCAATTATGTGTTAGTGGAGGGTATTTTCTGTCCAAGAATGAAGATGGTATTATACGAGAACCCTTGAAGACCACATTTTCATAGTGGTTTTTTCCGGAGTAAGTGAATGTGATGAAGATGAAGGGGTTGATAGACCACCCATGGTATCAATAGATGGTGAAGGAGTATTTTGACAACCTACAATATATAATTACCTCTCCATTTTTTGATCATTTCAAGTGAATAATTTACAACTCATCTATTCATGTTGTCACAACATCCTAATTTCATCAATCCTGATTTTCATTCTAGACACATCACATTTAAAAAACTAGTAGATGAGCCTTATTTTATGGAGTTGGTTTCTAGAGGACAACATGTGTTGGTTTGTATCCCATTTCATTATAATTATTGTAATTTTTTCATATGCAATAAGAGATTATATCTAGAGAAACCTATTTTTTAGGATTATATTTATTTTGTAATGATTCTACAGAAGGAAATAATTATTTTATAATCATCATGTGTGGTCAGTTTTGAAACTCAAATCCATCCTACTCTAGTGTTACGAATAAATTCCACTATTTTTGTTGTTTGGGACACCTGTAATGTATTTTTATGAAGAATAATCATATGCTAAAGAAACATATATTATCATGGGAATATTTATTTTGTATCTATTCATCTTATTAATGTATTCATCTATTTAATTTTGAACTCATTTTCCGTTGTTGATAAGTTGTTTGTACCATTGTGATATTTGACATCCTGTGGTGGAGTTTATCATTAGGAACTTTTGGTTTTAAGTTGAGTGGTTCCCTATAGGTGAATATTTGACATGTGATGGACTAAGAAATCCACCATGTTTATAGAGCCTGTAAATATTGACGACGACCGACATAAATCTATATATCTCGATAAATTCTGTAGTGGTTAAGTGTGATTATTAGTTTTGATATTATAAATGGTTTTGGATGTCGTGGATCAGGTATTTGATATCGAGATAATCAAGGTAATTATTCTTAGATCGGTGTAGTTATTAATTCCTTCTAATTATTTAGAACTTTTTAACTCAGGGCATATATTTGTACTCAATCACATTAAAGGGGTAAATATTTTTATGCTATGGTGAACTGTAACACCAATTCCTTTGGTAATGTTATTATATTACTCATTTAATGGTTTTGGTGTTCACTTAGAGTGATAAGATATATTAACTCAATTTTTTGAAATATTAATGATTCAAAGATGGTCTCAATGATAGTATTAATAATTCAGAACATTAATGAATGCTATAAATTTTTCTCAGATCTATTTTTTGTGGTTGGTGAATGGTTTTTCTATCTATATAGGAAAACTATGCAGTTTCTAGGGGAACCCAGTGAATGGAACAATACTAGAACATAGTTTATCTGAACTTGGGTTCATGCAATGTGAGTTCCTAGGTTTTCATGGTGTAGGATGCATTGTTAGGGTATGATTTTTTAAAAAATGTGGGAACCATGAGATCTACTCCTATTTAAAAAAATCTGGAAATTTTATTACATACCCTCTTCCATTTTTATCCTTAATCCTTCATTTCCATCCTCATTCAACTAAATTTATTAAGGAGATATATGGACCTAATCCCATTTCCCTCCCCCTGATATTTTCGTACTGATGTCTTTCATTCTATGTGGTTCATTAACAGTTAATTACTTTTACATTTTTCATCAGGTTTTTTATTATTTCATCATTTTCCTTGTCTTTATTTCTCCCTAATAATACCATAGGGGTGGGTTTTACCATGTTACTTATGGTAATCTTTATCTACTATTTCCGGAATTACGTTTTTGAATTTTTCTCTTGGTATTCAATGTATTTACCATCCATATTTGATTCATGGTATGTGTTTACTTGATTCGATCTTTTTTTGAATCTCTATTTTTGATTATGTGTTCTTAATGGGGTTTAATTAAAAATAAAAATTCTATTTGTGTTGAATTTTACTTATATATATTAGTCATGTGTTTTGAAAAAATATCATTATTTATAAATGTGTTCCTAAGGATATTATACTTTTATAGAATTGGATTTAAGGGGTAGGTATAGTTTTAACAAATAAATTGTTTATGGGGGTAATTTTGTTGAATTTTATGGTTATATAATTATTTTATTGTGTTATTTAATTTTTGAGATAATTTAAGAGTTTAATAAGGTTGAGTGACATTGTAATAATTTTTTGGGGAATTCAATTATTTTTACTTGTTTTATTTAAATTTTAACCACATATATCATATGGTGAAATTATCTCTCGAAATGTTTGGTGTTTATATAAATATAGATATGGGAATATATATTTCAATTCAAATAGTCACATTAGAGTATGTGAATGTGTGAATTTAGAGGCATTCATATATACATGTAAATGTATATATGGGTGATGACAATGAAATTATTTTGAACATTAAATTAAATGATTAATTTTTTTCAAACTATATTTTTAGTGGTTATATAAAGTAAATTATTAATGAACTTTTTATCCATTTAAATTTATTTTATAAAAAAAATTTAATTATTATTTTAAATACTAAGGCCCAATTGGAATCATAAAACAATTATATATAAAAAAAATTCACCCTAAAAGGATTTACCATTATTTTAGTTATGATGATAGGTTGGTGTTTAATTTTTTAGATATGATTTATCATTAATGGGTGTAGGGAGGTGGAAAAAGGGTTTTGATTGGTTTGTATTGAGTCACAGTTGAAAATTTTGTCTTATGGTATTTCTTTTTATTTTGATATTCATTGGTGTTGCTCCACCTCTATTGTATTAACATAATAGGGTTCATATATGTATTTTTAAGGGATGACCTAAAATTTATAATTTCACATTATTTGAGTTTTATGATACATCATGAGAAGTCCTATACCATGGACCTATGGTTGTGCCACTGGTGAGGCTAGTTGAGAGAAGGTGGGTAGGTTATGGCCTTAATAACATCATTGAATAGGATATAATATAATTACAACCCAGGTACAACTATGGTTTCTTCACGGGATGTCTAGGAATTGAAAATTATTATATATACTATACTTCAAGTCATGTAACATTAACTTAGTTTTAGTTTTTCATTACTCTCCCATATATGCATCAAATTTTTATACTGTCAAATTTATATTTATTTCGTATACTCTAATATACTCTTCGATTTGTTTTCTTTATATTTGGAAATTTCTTTGAGATAAATTTATTTCATACTTTAAATTTTTCTATCATTAAACTGAACAGAATTCACTTTTTTTACCCTACTATGTTTCTATTCTGACACCCTAATTATGATACAGGGAGTCATTATAACTATGGTTTTTAATGGGACTAGATTCATATTTGGTCACTTGTGAAGAATTCAAACTATGTTAATGGATTGTGAATTAGTGTCACAAAGAGATATATAGGATATTTTTATTTCATTTTTGAGATATAGATATGACATCTTTATTTGGGATTAATTCATTCTAGCTATTTTTATTCTAGTTTAATATGTAAATTTATCTAGCTTCCACTTCTTATATATTTATTTTACAGTGGAAATAAGTTCTACAAACATATTTTGGATGTCTAGGGCCTTATCGTTGACCCATGTGGTTCTAGAACACCCCTCGGGCCTATCAATGGTTGGACTCAGGTGTTCGTTCGATGGATGACATAGTTTTTTGTGACATAGATGCAATGAGAGACAACCAATGTAATATCCGGATTTTCCATGTATTATTTTAATATTATATGTGATTTTTTTCGAGACCAGGCTCCGAGACAGCGTGCAGTTCTGAGGCCCGGGGATCCCGGAATAAATGGTTGAATTTAATTTAATAATTAATTAGTTTGAACCTGTGGTTTTCCTGAAAAAGTTGAATAACTCTTGAATGGTCTCTTGGATCAAAAATCCGAGGACACCATTTCATTCAGAGCAGCTGATTTACCTTAGGAGAGACCTAACATCGGCTGGCGTAGGTCAGTGGTGAAATCTAGTTTTTGGACGTAACCGTAATAAAATATTTAATAAAAATATTTTATTAAATCTTGTTGCCGAAAATATCTCTTATATTTTAAATAGAGATTTGAGCAGGGGTCCAGGGTTACAGACCTCATAAACCTTAAACCATTGGAAGCTCTGGAGGAAACCTCAATGAGGAGACGGTGTTCTTGACGAGCTTCGACGGTGACGATGACACGGCGACCGAATCATCACCAACGAATGTCGCGGATCCAAGTAGGATGCTTTATTTTGGTTTCCTTTCCCCGTTATTGTTTCTTATGACGAATGCGGACTAATCCACACAAAAATTAGTCTGCGGATCGATCGTGTTTGAGGGATGGGCTTTTGCGGGGATTTTGGGGATTCGATTCTTGAATGTTATTTTGGTTTCGTTAAGCCTTCTAATGGGGAAGAACCAAGTTCGACACAAACATTGATCGAGGTTCGTCCCACTAGATTTTTTGTGCCTTTCTTCCCTGATTTCTCTTGTTCTTCGTGTGCGTTCTATGCGTTCTTCATGGAGATATGAACGACGGATCGTTGCGCATCCGTTGTGGGACGCAATGATCCCAAATTGAAGATCTGGTGTCGGTAGAACCCCATGGAGGTGAGACTGTTGTGGCGATGGACAAGTCGAAGCGGATCGTTCTTCGAACGATTTCCGAATGGATGACCGAAATCATATTTTGAAGCCGATCGAAGGCCCAAAACCCACATATTCAGCATCACGATGACGAGGCAACCTGTGATCATGAGTTTCTTGGAAAACGGAAAAAAGAAACGAGATTTGGTGATCTGGCTGAGGCACGAGGAGGAAGACGACGGTTCTGGAGAAATCCCGACTACACGGCGTATAGTATGGGCTACACGTTGTGTGGACATCGACGGACCACATGGAGTGTACTCCGAGAGTATAGGGACACGGGTAGGGTACACGGCCAAGGAAACGGCGTGTATACCCTTCCCCGGCCAGACCCAGCCAGATACAAGGGATACCCCATGTACTAGTACACGGGCTTGGCGACACGGATAGAGACCGTGTACGGGCACATGGCCAGCGTACACAGAGCAAACCCCAGGTGCGCGGACACTGTGTGTAATCCTTCTACACATCGTGTAGTTAATTTCTATATGAAAATCCTTGAGACATGTGTTGTTTACACGGGCAGTACCCAGTGTCAAGGAACATGGTCTGTCATCCTTCTACATGCCGTGTAGTCTAGTTTTACACACCTGGACTGGAGACATGGTCCGTTTACACAGGTAGTACCTAGAGACAAGGAACATGGTGTGTAACATAATTCATGCCCTGTATCTTGTTTTACATGGATTGAGCTAGCTGTCTTCTGTAACATGGACTAGATTTATTAGGGATTGTACACTTGGTCTTTCCCCTGAAGGTTTCTGGTTTCATTTCCTATGTACAGGAGTATGATCCCTTTAACGGGACTTTGTGAATAGAGTAATTGGAATCTCCTCTGTGAGACATGGAGCTGGATCCCCTATTCCTTCATAGTACCCTAGGTCGAGTTCTTGTTATCGACATGACCAAATTTACCCGGGTGTTGATCCTCTTCTTAGCGGATTAGTTTATACTGAGTTGTTGGAATCACCACATAGTTGTTGGTTGTGATCCCCATCTGAACATCGTATTCTCGGGTACTTGTGGAGTGTGTTCTCCCTTAACGAGTACATAGTATCTCTCTCATCAATCCTAGGAGTGTCTTCTACTTGTTATGTGCTTAGTAGAATCTCCGTGCTGGATCATAGTGGTGGTTTTGCGATAGTCGATCATGTATGAGTATATCTGGATATTCTTTTTATATGTTCTGTAAACATATACTATGTAGAGATGATTGTATCTTTCCTTTGTGTTATTTTTTCCCTTGCGGTATTCCTTTGTAGTTTCAGGGTGTCCTACTGAGTATTGATATACTCACCCCTCCACGGGCTTTGCACGCACATGTCGTGTCTTATGCATTCAAGTGAGCCATTGACTAGATTCTAGGTGGACCAGGACGAGACGGTGCTCAGTGAGATCAGGCAGGCCAAGGTGTGTTCCTACTGCTACAGATAGTAGTCCTAGTACCTTTCTTTATAGGTCTGGCTTTGTTGTAGAATCTCTTTTGGTGGGCTTGTAGTTTTTGCACAGGGTTTTACATTACTATACTTTACTTTCATGGCGTACTATGTTGGTTAGGATTTTTAGTGTATACATGCATTTCCATTTTTTTAGTAGGTTTTACTTTTTCTTCTTTTGGGCTTGGAGATGTTGTGTGCGTGTGTACAGGTTTATAAAAAATGCTTCCCATGTTTGTAACAGGCCTACTCGGTGCTAGTCACTAGCCCCTGGCCAATTAGAGGCAGGCTTGGGGAGTTGCGGCTCAGGCCCCGCTGGGACAGGTTGTGAAAACATAAAAATTCTATTAAACCTATAACATATCTATAAATATTAATTGAATAATAAAATTATGAACACAAAGTGTACATTACACCAAATCATCCAATCTTGTATATAAAAGATTGATGTATATCACTAACTAAAAACCAAATCTCCTTACACATATGGTATCCTAGAATTACAGGAATCACTTAACACTCAAGAATGATCTCCTTTATATCCACAATTTACTAAAACATTGGAAAAAAGGATCGAGAGGAATTGGATCATGATTATTTTGGAATTGAGTAAATATAAATATCATACACAATTGTATAAGGATTAAACCAATTTATATATGCCTCTAGGAACATTGAATAGAAAGCCTATAGTAATAATATATTTTATAAATGATACTCAAAATTTAAAAAATTCAAATGATCATATTAATTATTTCAATTATAATGTAACATTTAAACAATAATGGAATAAATTCAAACTCCTCAAAGTTATCATCTTATGATTAACATGTAATCATGATACCCTCTAGAGTAAGAGATGAAAGAAACCATATCATTTTTACAAAATGTGATAATTTTAAGAAAGTGAAACATTTCAATGTGACTTTAACTATTCTATGTAGCACCCTCACACATAACTCTATATCCACTATGTCATGGAAATCTTATTTTAAGTGAATATATTCCTCATTCTCTAACATTTATTAAAATCCTCGTGGACTTAGTACACTTTCATTTTATATCACATCATATGCAATGAATCCAGAAACAATATAAAAAATTCTTTTTTGATAACTTCCAAAACAACTTGTTGATATTATATCATCTATTTTCACAAATTTTTACATCACATGTAATAACCTATGAAAATAATTCAACGAGTTATTCTTTAAATCCTCTAAAACTCTATTGACGTATCCCTTAATGTTTTATAATGTTGATCCTCATATTCACAACTATAACATTTGAACTCAAGGGTCATTGTAGGTTTTAAATAAAATATAAATTTTATAATATATAATTATATAAAATATGTTTCCTCTAGTAAATCATCTATATTAGTGATGTTATAATGTGATTTGGTATGATCTCTATCAAAAACCTTCATCCCCATACCTGAGTCAACTCAATATACCATATATTATAATTAATAATAATACAATAAATTTTTTAAAAATATAATGATTCTATTGGACATGGAGTATTTAAATCCCATATATTCACTGATATGATCTTAATTTTCTTAGTGTATACTTATCATGTTGATGAATACATTTAATTTAAATTGACTGAGGGGATGATTATTTCACATTCTCCTTATCCTGGAAGATAATAAAATAATAAATACATTACCTAGGATTGTTACCACACTATTTTATTTCAATTTTGGGAATACATTTCATATTAATTATATGAGAGGTAAAATATCATTTTATTAAGACACAATTATTTATATTATTAGCAACATAACCAACCACCACTGATTTTTTAATCATTGATGACTTCATAAGAACATCATTAATGTATGAAAGTTCTCATTCGAAATATCTTTTCAACCATAGGGATAATGATTCCATAAAAAAAATTTACCTAGATTATACCAAAAATAATTTGTGTGACTCTCCATGTGTTATAGTTGGATGACCATCCAATATACAATACTCCTTTTGGGCCATATGATAATTTTATTATCTCCACATGAAAAAAAACCATGATACAATTACGATTTAATCACAAAGTATAATACTCTTTATTGAAAATTGGTTAGGATAACTCAAAATCAAACTTTGAGAGGTAAATTATCTTCTCATCTAATGAAATATATACAACAAATGAGAAATACTGAAAATGTTTTTATTGCCATCGGTATAACATGAAACTTTTTATAATCTTGAAATCCATTAATAATACAAACAAATCCATACATAAACACTTTTCTAATCATATCAAATATGATAGATCACATGAGAGTCCATATTATTTCAACACTATACAGGTTTTTTAAACTCATTAAATATCTATGTAATTTCTACAACATATCTTTGTTACTATCATATAAAAAAATCATAATGAACTCATTTATTTAGTAACATATATAATGAAGGTAATTTTAAATAATGGTGAGACATAGGAATCATAATCCTAATATTAACCACTTTTAACTTAGTATATAACATCGTTTACTTTATAACATAAAATTTTATAATATCAATAATTATTGTTTTCTAATTAGATCAACTTCTATGTTCTTTATCATCATCATACATCAAACTTTTCAAACTATTTGAGATCATTCTCTAATGAATATATCTATTTACATTAATATTATTCATTCCCAACATATCATAATGTCTCCTAGGATATAAATTGACATTTAACTAATTAATGCAACTAAATTCATCTCTTTACAATTATATTTTTTTGTATAATCTAAAAATATATGGATATTAATTGATATAAATGTCAATTTCGAATGATAACATATTTTATCAAGTATAAATGAACATCCAAAAGCCCAAATATATTCCAAATAGACTCTTATAGACTATATTATCTTTTAAATATCATTTTGAGATACATAAACTCCATTATGTTTAGAAACACAAATTATTTCCTTTAGTGGAAATATTTATCAGACGAGCTATTAAAAACAACATTAATTATACAATTTTATGTGATTAAAGAAAATTTAGGATAAGAAAATATTATTATTTGAAATATTCACCTCCTAGTTTGTGGAATATTGATTTATCAAATTTTATCAAATATCCAAGATAAAATATTCTAGTAGTGGTAAAAATCCCATTATCCATATCATATTTTTATTTAAGTTATAGATTTTGATGGATCATATAATATGTGTATTAGATTATTTATTCATACCAACTGATTGTTAATAATTACATTTTCCTTTCATATAAGATAAATGAGGTCACTGTACACATCCTTTATTATGATCCATATATGCTTAAAATATACTTCTAAACTACTCCAAGATTTATCAGCACTTTTCTTCCTTACGTCAATGAAGAATAAAAGCTTTATTAGTTCTTACAAAGATTAAAAACTATAATAAATATACAATATTTTTAATATATTAATTTAGAATTTTGTAACCATTAAACAATTATTTATTCTATTATACTAATACAAACCACAATTATTTTAGACAGTTTCTCAAATCCCGTTTAGTGTCACAGAAGGTTCCATTAACTGAAATAATTTTCTCCACTCAATGACACCTCCTTTAGGATTTATTAGCTCAGGATAACTATTATATCATGAAATATTATTCCTCTATAATAATGATTTACCTTTTTAATGGTATCATATCACAAGATCCTATAAACCTCATTTATTTATCAGATATCCTTACCTAATTTAAAAGATATGTTGTTCATTTTTTGAACTCATTCATATTATTAGAATCTTTCCCATAGAAATGCAATAATGAAATCCATGTCTATATTATGCCTAAAAGGAAAACTAATAGCACTCTAAGTCATCATCATACATAATCACATTATTTATATATTGGGAGACTAGAACATCCATTAGTTATCTTTCATTGGATGCCATTGAATCATTATGATAATACTTTTATTCTTCTTATAAGAATATAGTTCCACTTGTTTATTACATTTAATTTTTTGTTACATAAGAACGTATTACTAAAATAAAGTTAATTTTTATTCTCTTTTATGAATTATTATTAAGTTTATGTTCCAATCTATGATGTATGTTATTTTATTTTTAAAGTTTTATAATATTTATGTCGACGATGTCTTCGATGATGATGATTCCATTTTATCTATAGTATAACTTTTTATTATATGATTATCATATTTTATATTTATTTAATAATGAATTTCACTATATTTTTACAATAAAAAAGTTACCCATATTAAATATTAATCATCCTAATTAGTAGACCAGGATCTATATTTCACTAATATATGGGTAATTATATCATTTATCCTATAACATCGCACTTTAGACAGATAATCTTGTCAATTATTTTATTTATTCCGTTAAGATATTTGAGAGAAAATTTATTTATCTTAATTAATCATTTGGATTTCATCAAAATTATGCATTTAGATAAATATCATAATAGGGTTTCCTAGAAATGTGCACCCAAATAAAATGACCAATATAAGAACACATTCCTTTCAGTATCACCCATTTTTTTAGTAATTCCATATTATCCAAGGGAACCAAGCATTAACATCACCTAGATGATAAGATGATCATGTTCTGGATATGTTTTTTCATGGAAGGAATTATAATCATTGTATTTTTAAATGTGATTTATTCTCACTGTATTATCACATGTATTTAGTATATGAGTATTAATTATTCTAAATATTCTTATTTTTATGCTCTTTTGATTCCAAAAAATTTATATTTCCAAACCATATTGTAGTGTAAATCATTACATAGATCATAAATTTCATTACTAACCATATTAATTCAACTATTTTTATACCCACATAAATTTGTATTAATTGTATAATGTAAATGAATACCTATCATTTAATGTATTAAAATAATATACAATCAACATTTCCTACATGAGTAACCTTGGAGTGATGGGTCTCCCATCCCCACCTTTCTAGACAAGGAATAAACCTTAATGTCAGTGATATGTTTAACCCAAAGTCCCTCTACACATAGATCCTTACACAAGGGAGTCATTAATTCCACAATAATTATAACACTAAATATATATTTACCATAATTAACAAAATAATTCTATCTCATGACCAAAATAAAATTTAAAATCAAGGTAGAAGGGAAATAAATAAATTATCAAACCTATATGTAACGCATAAAATTCTTTTATGGAAATTTAAATAATTTACCTATCATATTTATCTAAATAATACCTCATAAATTTTCATATAACATTTACATTAAGGAGTCACAAATTAGGGAATGACACTAAAAAATTAAAAATCATTAAATTTTAACCTGAGATAAACATATATGATCAATTCATAAATAAATTATAAACATCATAATTTATGAATGGGAAAACTTATATTATTCACTATTACCACATATAAACATTTCATATAATTATTTACATTAATTAAATATGAACTCCTTAATATTCAAAATTAGTTTATAAATTTATAAACACATTTACTATTAAGTAAATAAAATTATAAATTTTATTTATAAAAACATAACATGAATAAAAATTGATCATATCAATCTATAATTTAACCTTTTATCATATATTACAAAACAACTTTTTGAAAGGTTTATATAATTTCCAAAATAGGCCTTAATATGAAAATTTTTTATTTACATTTTTTAAAAATTCAATAATTAATATGAACACATAGATACTTTAATAAATTTTATAATTAATAAATACATTATAAATTTTATATCCATATAAATCCATTTTAAACCTGGATCACATTTTTAAAGAAATGATTATTATAACACACACATTAAATGAAGTGAGGTACTGAAGGGGAAATGTTGGTGAAGTCTTTTGAGAATTTTGAAAAATAAATATTTACAATTCTCATCAAAATGGATTTCAACCTGGAGTGGTGTTCCCTTGTTACATCTCTTGAATTAGTAATATTTATTTCAAATAACTATAATTGTAAATAACATGAAATTTCAAGGAAAAGTTTTTCATAAATACTTTGGAATTTTATTAGTCTGAGGTTTCTAACGGCACTTGATTCTGAGGCCTGGTGTGCTCAGAATCAATTTTTAATGTTTTGTTTGGGTATGTTCTGTAAACGTACGTGAAAGTTATTTTATCTTTTGAACCAGTTCTCGGAAATTGAAAATCGAGGACACCGATGAACTCACAGCACCGGTATTCGCTTAAGGGGACCTTCGCTGCAGTGGCGTTTTTTGCGGTTTGAATGTTATATTTTGAGGAATTCATAATAAATTAATAAAATTTTTAGTATACAGTTTAATTATTTAGTGGTGGTTATTTCCTCCCAAGAAGAGTTAGACGTGGGTCCCACACCCACACAACCTCCCATGAGAGGATTTAGTGTGGTGGGGCCCACACGAGCCCTAATCCTTTCATCTCCACTTAATTCCCTTAGACCCCCCCCCCTAATTAATTAACTCCTCCCCTCATTATGGTGGAGCCCTTCCACCTCCAAAACATTGATGACGCCAACCCATTTAATTAAAAACCTTATTAATTAATTGGCACCTGTCATTTGAATTAATTTGATTTTCATGGCAGTTCTTTAAAATGTGAGAAGTCTATTATAATATTTTTCGTAGAAAATAATTTGGTGGGGAACCTTTGGAGAATTAGAGGTGCTTCATTATTCCATGACGAACATCATCCTCTCTCGGCAAAGAAGGCTCCACGAATTCTCCTACAATCTTCTTCCTCTGCATCAAGGGAGAAGACACCGCTTGCGAGAAGCATTGCCTACGTCAAAGAATCTTCCTCCAACGTTGGCGGGACGACCCCGTCCTCTGTGACTCCATCTAATGTGACGCTCGTCTTCCACGGCTTGTTGACGTGTGATGTCAATTACGAGGTAGGGGTTTGTTTCAATTTTAATTTGATAAAATTGTTCTTCGTCCCTCGTTGAAACCATGTTCTATCTTCGGCCATATGATACAACATAACGCATAGGGCGTGGGTCGAACGAACACGGCCCGACGACCCTCCGTTGATCCTCATTTTTATCAATGGACGCGGTGACAGAAGAGGCGGCAGCGACCGTATGCCGACCACGTGGAAAGGAACCGCGACCCTCATCTGTGGGCTGCTCGACTGAAGAAGAACCGGCTGGCCAAATCCGGCCGTGCTAGAACACCGCGACACCTCTAAGGCACCACATTGCAGATGACCACGGCCCGTGAACTGCGGGCCACATCAGTGGATGAACCGGCCAGTTGGCGGCCAGCCAGGTTGGGAAGATCCAGCGGTGCCATCCTGGAATGGCGATGGGGGAAACAGCGGCCCCCCTAGGTGGGCCGCTCACGCTAGGATGACCGGTCAGCCGGACAGGAGAGCGGCGCCGCATGGCGCTGCTAGTTCGGGAAAACGGGGGGCCGCACCCCCCCACCCCCACAGCGCTTCCCCAGTTGGGCTGGTCCAACCCTCTGTCGGGTCAGACCTACTGAACTAGGTCGGGCCAACCCGCCAGCCCACTGGGCTTGGCGGGCCGAGCCTGTTTCACTTAATCGTGAATAACATAAAGAACATGTGTCCGATCAACACGCTATCTGCTTTACTGGGACCCTCGCGATGAATCGGTACTTTTGAGATACTCTAAGTATGTTTCAGAAGAATTTGGAAAGCAGACATGTTTGGAACAAACGTAATTCCAACCGGTCCCCTAGAATGGAAAAGCCAATAACTCTCAGACCGAACATCTAATTGACGCGCTGTCTATCGCGTTGGGTTTATTTTGACGAGATGGAACATTGGGATACATCAACATTGGACTTCGATATAATTTATGTATCGACCCCTTGGCTCCAAGAGCGAACCCTCCTAGAATTGAGCATGTTGTGTGTAGGAACCCTAGAGCTGACTTCGACAGCGACGTCTACTGTACTGGAATCCTCCATGCATTCGACATCGACGACTACTATACTAGGATCCTTCTTTGGTTTGACATAGACAAATGCTGTACTAGAATCATTCGTGGGTTTTACAGTGACGTCTACTGTACTAGAATCCTCAGTGCGTTCGACAACGATGAGTACTGTACTAGAATCCTCTGTGGGTTTGAAAGCGACGTCTACTGTACTGGAATCCTCCATGTGTTCGACAGCAATGACTACTGTACTAGAATCTTCCATGGGTTCGACATTGACATCTACCATACATGAATCCTCCAAGGTTTTTGCGATAATGAAAACTGTACTAGAATCCTCTGTGGACTCGACAATGATGACTATTGTACTTGTATCCTGAGTGGGTCTGACATTTTGACTTCTGTACTTTTATCCTAAGTTGGTCCAACAGAGTAGATGGTCTAGTTTCCTACATGGGTCCGACAGCATAGTTGGTCTAGTATAGTACGTGGGTCCGACCACTTAGATGAATCAGTGACTAAATCCGATCATCTAAATTGTAATATGAAAGATGTATACCTGTGTGAACTGAGTCTTGAATTTCAATCATTATCATTGATGTGATTGACATGCTTACCTGTGTGGACTAGATTGTGATTGTTCTCGAGAGTCGGAGTCAAACTGTGATTGATAACTTAGGTATATGTATGGGCATATCCCTAAGTAGAATTGTTTGATACTACGTGGTTGTATCATTCTTATGTGGTTTATATTTCGTGGATTCTAGGAGACCATCGGGGGGTCTCTGGGTCCCTACTGATTATCGTATACTCACCCCTGCACGGGATATTCCCGTACTATGTTGTGTTGGATGCAGACGACAGACAACACTGATCTAGGTGGAGGCTTGTGGAGCTAGATGGTACCCGGAGGTAGACCACTTGGTGAGACGTACACGGAGCAGACGGCCGGACCCAAGGTGCTAAGGAGGCCATCAGTACCCACCCATCAGGTGGGATTCCTAGAGGATGACTCAGTGGTTTCGGTTCTACTTTACTGCAGTTTTAATATGTTTTCGTTGTATTGTACTTACTGTTGGGCTTTTATTTCCAGCCCCTATTACTTTGAGCACTTACTTTTGTATTCAGTATTACTTAGTGCGTACTTATGTTGTGTCATATGTTGTGTTTTGTTTATTTATATACTGGAAATGCCTTCCTAGTATAGGAATTTGTGCCTTTGGTGCTAGTCTCCAGCCCCTGGCCTATGGAAGGTTGTCATGGGGTAGTCACAACACGGGCCCCGAGGACGGGTCATGATAAATTTGTATTAGAGGAGTCGGTTCTACCACAGAACTCAGGACTTTGATTATTAATTTCTATCAAGAAATAGTGTTATGTTTATTGAGTGTGGTTATCAGTATAGGGAGTCTAGTGTTGGTGTGGCGGCAGGCGTATCCATACACCAGGACCCTGACCTCTGATTTTCGACTCAGCGCTCGAAAACACAGATTGCATGTGTGTTTCAATAGTTTTCTTCGTGATTACGTTGTGTCAGCTCACCAGGTATATTGTTTAAACCATAGTGCCCCTTTTCATTTTCATTATGGCCCCATAAAAGCATCCATCTAGGGTACCATGTTACGTACGAGATGGTATCCCACCGAGTGATGAGGCCTCGGTGAAAGGCCCCATCACACCGGAGGCACCAGCGGTACCACTACCCAATGGGTCACCGATACCACAAACCCCAGCAGCAGAGTGTGCACATCATCTTAGTGCATTGCATTAGTTCATGCGACAGAGGCTTCCCAGGTTATGGGGAGAGACGGACCCCCAGGAAGCTGATGATTGGATGGAGGCTATCTTCAGAGTTTCCATATTGGTAGGGACACCAGCCGACCTCATGGTGATCCTTGCCACGAGTCTCTTGCATACAGCGGCTAGAGGATGGTGGATCCTGATGATCCAAGTGCATGATGATGCATCACTACTCTGGACAGACTTCGAGATCCAATTCCAGGTAGATTTTGTACCAGTCACCCTTCGTGCGGTGTGGATTGAGGAGTTACTTCATCTACAGTAGGGCAGCATGACAGTAGCTCAGTACTCAGTGAGGTTCACTGAACTCTCACTCTACTACACAGATACGGTATGAGGCCCATTCTTCAGGGCCCGAATCTTCGAGCAGGGACTCAGGCATGAGATCAGTGTTTCGATGATCTCCCTCAACATCCCTACGCATGCGACGGTGCTGGAGAGAGCCCTTCTAGTAGAGATTTTTCTCGCTGAGCAGTCACCAAAGGTGAGACCGTCCATAGGACGACACGTAGCAGAGTTTTTTGCAGCCAGCAGTTGACAGTTGACGCAAAAGTCCAAGCGGACCAGGCCATCATGTGGACGACCTCAGGATACATGTTCGGTTGTGCGGTTCACATGAAATAGAGCCAGCATTACGAGGACTAGGAAGTGCTATGCAAGCGGAGGGCAGGGTCACATGGATAAATAATGCCCGACCCACCTTGAAGATGAGTAGTAGGCAGTAGAGGGACCTCCCAGGCAGAGGCAGGGTTTCGACCATGGTGGTCCGCCAGGAGCAGGAGGACGAGGAAGAGGAGCTGGCCGAGCAGTAGGTGGTGGATGATGTTTTGAGTCCCTACCACCACCATCATCAGGAGGTCCACCCCGACCGCAGGGAACAGATGGACGGGGGAGAGCTCAGCTTCAGGCAGCTAAGGCTTACAACCATAGTTCTCTGGGAGCAGGTGTACAGAAGTGGGACTAGCTCCAGGCATGGAGACTTTTGTTCATGATGCTTCTAGCTTTGTTGATGTCTTTGTTTTTGGTTTCTTTGTGTCTTTGTACTTAGATCTGCTGTAATAAAAGAAACATGTCCATGTGATTTTTTCTTTTCTAACTTTTTGTATGGTTGATACTGAGAGTATTCTGTTAAATCTGTTAACTTGTCCCTCACATTCGATATTCCTAATGGAGGAGTCCTAGTGACCACACACTACTGCCGACAGTGTGACTTGACCCTTGGAGACAAGAGTAACGGTTGGATCTCTTGGTAGTAGCCTCGAGGCTTTATGAAATCATCCATGGAATGAAATAGTACAATTTAGGACATGATTGATTGTATTAGGCAATTAACATTGTTCATCCAAGGGATGAGACCATATTTCTCTTTTTAGAAAAGTAAAAATCTTAGCATCTCAAGTAGGACGTAAGTGAAAAAGGTTTTAGTTGAGTTATTTACTAATGGCTAGTCACACCCATAGTTCGATGAGCGAATGGTTTAAGGTTTACTCTAATCACAAAAGTCTCAGGTGTGTCTTCTCATATAAGGACCTGGACCTGAGATGGTGACGTTGTCTTGAGTTTTTCCAGGACTATGATTTTGAGATAGTATATAATCCTGGGAAGGGGAACACTGTAGCAGAGTTCGTTTCACGATGCCTCACTTGTCAGTAGGTGAAGCTGGAGCACTAGATACCAGCAGGCTTGGTACAGCCCTTAGAGGTCCCAGAGTGGATGTGGGATGAGATATCCATGGATTTCATGGTGGGACTTCCATGTACATCCAGAGGGCATGACTCTATCAGGGTGATCGTCGATCGACTCACCATGTCGTCCCACTTCGTACCGATCAGAGTCAGGGTTCAGTAGAGATCTTAAGGCACCTATACATACAGAAGATCATATGGATTCACGGTGTACCATCGACAATCATCTACGATCGGGACACATGATTTACTTCCCGACTTTGGAAGGGGTTGCAGGAGGTATTCGGGATGAAGCTGCATCTGAGAACCGCCTTTCATTCTCAAATGGATGATCAGGCTGAGGGGACCATTCAGACTCCCGAGGACATGCTCCGTGCATGTGTCCTCAACTTTGGCCATAGATGGGAGGATCACTTACCCTTGGTGGAGTTTGCATACAACAACATCTACCACTCAACCACCAGGATGACCCCTTACGAGGCAGTGTACGGTCGACCATGCAGATCACCTCTATGATGGAATGGCCTAGGTGAGTCAACACTTGTAGGACTAGAGATGGTTCATGCTACGACGGAGAAGGTGCAGATCATCCAGGAGCGGTTGAAGACTGCACAGAGCAGACATAATTCCTATGCTGATAGGAGACGAAGACCACTGGAGTTCAAGGATGGCGACCACGTCTTCCTACGTGTCTCACCTCGACGATTTCTACGTAGTTTTGGTCGGGGCGACAAGTTATCTCCACGTTTCATCGGACCATTCCAGGTCCTCAGCAGATTAGGCACGGTGACTTACCGCCTGACCCTTCCACCTCAGTTGCACCGGGTCCATGACGTCTTCCACGCATCTCAGCTAAAAAGATACGTGCACGACCCATACCACATCATCGAGGAAAAGGAGACATTCATAGAGGACCCGGTAGAGATCGAGGATCGATATGAGCGGGTCCTACATGGATGGTTGATTCCTCTAGTGCACGTTCGCTGGAAGCATGAGAACCTCCAAGAGAGCACATGGGAGAAGGAGGCTCAGATGCGTGCTCACTACCCACTTTTCTTTCCCTAGTGTATGTTGTAGCTTTACGGGGATGTAAATCCTTGAGGTGGGAGTAATGTAATGTCCTAGAAATTTCAAGGAAAATTTTTCCTTATATACATTGGAATTTTACGTGTCTGAGGTATCTGACGACAATTGATTCCGAGGCCCGGTGTGCCCGAAATCAATTTCTAACGTTTTTTATGGTACGTTCAGTAAACATACATGCGTGTTTTTCTATCTTTTGAACCAGTGCTCGGAATTGAAAACTGAGGACACCGATGAACTCGTAGGGCCGGTATTCGGTTAGGCTGACCTTGACCGCAGTTACGTTTTATGCGGGTTGAAAGTTATATTTTGAGGAATTCATACTAATTTAATAATGTTTTTGTACACAATTTTATTATTTAGTGGTGGTTATTTTCTCCCAAGAGGAGTTAGAGGTGGGTCCCACAACCACATAACCGCCCATTAGAGGATTTAGTGTGGTGGGGCCCACACGATCCCTAATCCTTTCATCTCCCCTTAACTCCCTTAAACCCCCCCCCCCATAATTAAGTAACTCCTCCCTAATTATAGAGGAGCCTCTCCACCTCCCATGCATTGATGATGAAAACCCATTTAATTAATATCCTTATTAATTAATTGGCACCTCTCATTTGAATTAATTTGATTTTTCTGGAAATTCATTAAAATGGGAGATGTCTATTATAGTATTTTCCTTAGAAAATATTTTGGTGGGGAACCTTTGGAGAATTAGAGGAGCTTCATTGTTCCATGAAGAACATCATCCTCTCTCGGCGAAGAACGCTCCACGACATCTCCTACCTTCTTATTTCTCTGCGTCAAGAGAGAAGACACCGATCGCGAGAAGCATCGCCCACGTCAACGACTCTTCCTTCAAAGTTGACGGGATGACACCGTTCTTCGCAATTCCATCTACCGCAATGCTCAACTACCGCGACGCTCGTCTTCTGCGGCTTGTATATGTGCAACATCAATTACCAGGTAGGGGGTTTGTTTCAATTTTAATTTTATAAAATTTTTCTTCGCCCCTCGTTGAAACCATGTTCTATCTTCGGCCATATGATACAGCCTAACTCGGAGGGAATGGGCCGAACGAACACGGCCCAATGACCCTCCGTTGACCCTATTTTTTTATCGATGGAGGCGGTGAGAGAAGAGGTGGCGGTGACCGGAGGAAGAAGCAGTCGTATGCCGGCCACGTGGAAAGGAACCGCGGCCCGCAACCATGGGCTGATCAGCCAAAGAAGAACCGGTCGGTCGAATCCGGCCAAGCTGGAGGACTGCAGTGCCTCTAAGGCTCTGCGCTGCGGAGGACCACATCCATTGCACCGCGGGCCGCTTCGGCGGACGAACCGGCCGGCTAGCGGTAGGCTAGGTAGGGAAGATCCCGCGGCGCCATCCTGGCGTTGCACTGGGGGAAACAGAAGCTAGCCCATGTCGGCCGCTCGCGTCGGGATGACGGGACAGACTGAAGGGTGGCGCCGCTTGGTGGTGCCGCTTGGTGCCGCGTGCTCGGGAAACTAGTGGGTCATGCCCCCCGCCACTGCACTCGGCCAGACGGGCCGAGCAGTGGCCAGCCTGGCCGCGCCATGCCCCCTCGGACTGGGTCATTCCAGAATAGGCCGGGTTGTGCCCACTCGGGCCAAGCCATGCCCCCCTAGGCCGGGAAGTGCATCACCTGGCTGGTCCGACCCTCTGTCAGGTCAAATCCACCGAAACAGGTCGGGCTGAGCCGGCACCCCACTGGGCTTGACAGGCCGGGCTCATTTCACTTAAATGGGAATAACCTAAAGACTGCGCGTCCGATCGATGATCCGTCTGCAGTACTGGCACCCTCATGTCGAAGCGATCATTTGGCGATACTCTAAGTGAGTTTTGGATGATTTTGGAGAATGGTCGGGTTTGGAACAAGCATAATTCCAACCAGGCCCCTGAAATGGAAAAGCCAGTAACTCTCAGACTGGGTTTCTGATTGATGTGTCGTCTGTCACGTTGGGTTTCTTTTGATGAGGAATAACATTAGGATACATTAACTCTAGAATTTGAGATATTTGATGTATAGACCCCTTGGCTCAAAGAGCGAACCCTCCCGAAATCAAGCATGATGTGTGTAGGAACCCTAGAGCTGACTTCGACAGTGATGTATAGTGTACTGGAATCTTTCGTGGGTTAGACAGAGATGACTACTATACTAGAATCCTCCGTGGTATTGACAGCGATGACTAATGTACTAGAATCCTCCATGGGTTTGACAGCGACGTCTACTGTACTGGAATCCTATGTGGGTTCGACAGTGACGACGGTTGTACTGGAATCCTCTGTGGGTTTGACAGTGATGTCTATTGTACTGGAATCCTCTGTGGATTCGACATTGATGAATACTATACTAGAATCCTATGTGTATTTGACAGCGATGTCTACCATACTAGAATCCTCCTTGGGTTCGGGAATGATGAAACATGTACTAGAATACCTTGTGGTTTCGACAATGATGACTATTGTACTTGTATCCTAAGTGGGTCTGACAGTTTGTCTTTTGTACTTGAATCCTGAGTGGGTCCGACAGAGTAGCTGGTCTGGTATCCTACGTGGGTCCGACAGCTTAGCTGGCCTCATATCCTATGTGAGTCTGACATCTTAGATAAATTACTGACTACATCTGATCATCTCTATTGAAATCCGAAAGATTTATACCTCTGTGAGATGAGTCTTGACTTTCAATCATTATCATTGATGTGATTGACTTTCTTTCCTATGTGGAATGGATTGTTCTTGGGCTCAAGGGTTGGATTCGAACTGTGATTGATAACTTAGGTATATGTATGGTCATATACCGAAGAAGAACTGGTTGATACTATGTGGTTGTATCATTCTTCTGTGGTTTATCCTTCGAGGATTCTGGGAGAACATTGAGGGTCTCAGGGTCCCTAATGAGTATCATATACTCACCCCTCAACGGGATATTCCCGCACTACGTTGTGTTGGATGCAGATGACAGACAACACTGATCGAGGTGGAGGCTTGTGGAGCTGGACGGTACCCGGAGGTGTACCAATTGGCGAGACGTAAACGGAGTGGACGACCAGAACCGAGGTGCTGAGTAGGCCATCTGTACCACCCTTTATGCGGGATTTTCGGAGGATGACTCCGTGGTTTCGGTTTTACTTCACTACAGTTGTACTAGCTTTTTAGTTGTATTGTACTTACTTGTGTGCTATTATTTTCGGCCCCTTTTCCTTTCAGCACTTACTTTTGTATTCTGTATTACATAGTGATTAATTATGTTTTATACTATGTTGTGTTTTGTTTACTTTTATAAACGAAATGCCTTCCTAGTATTGTGATTTACGCATTTGGTTCTAGTCACCATCCCCTGGCCTATGGAAGGCGGGCTTGGTGTAGTCAATGCATGGGCCCTGAGGACGGGTCGTGACAAATTGGTATCAGATTATTCAGTTCTACCGCAGAACTCAAGACGTTGATTATTATTTTTATGTAAAGAAATAGTGTTAAGGGTATTGAGTGTGGATATCAGTATAGGGAGTCTAGTGTTGGTGTGGTGGCCGAGCTATCCATACACCTGGACCCTAACCTTAGATTTCCGACTCAGTTCTCGAAAACACAGATTGCATGTCTGTTTCAAAAGTTGTCTTCGTGATTACATTGTGTCAGCTCACCAGGTATACTATTTAAACCATGGATCACATGATCCTTTTCAGGATGGACCCATGAAGGCATCTAGATAGGGTTTCGAGTTACGTAATAGATGGTAGCCCACCGAGCGACGAGGCCTCGGCACATGGCATCATCACTGCGGAGGAACTAGTGGTACCACTACAGGCTAGGCCACTGATACCACCAGCCCCAGCAGGAGAGAGTGCATGTCGTCTGAGTGCATTGCACGAGTACTGGTGACATAGGACACCCAGGTTCTGGGGAGAGATGGACCCCACAGGCAGCATAGGATTGGATGGAGGCTATCGTCAGAGTTTTCATATTGGTAGGGACACCAGCCGGCCTGATGGTGATCCTTGCCGCGAGTCTCCTGCATACAGCGGCATGCGGATGGTGGAGCCTGATTCCCTAGGTGCATTAAAATGCATCACTACTCTGGGCAGACTTCAATATCCTATTTTGGGAAGAGTTTGTACCAGTCACCCTTCGCGCGGTGTGGATTGAGGTGTTACTTCTTCTGCAGCAGGGCAGCATGATAGTAGCTCAGTACTCAGTGAGGTTCACTGACCTCACACTCTACTCCACAGATATGGTACGAGACCCATTCTTCAGGGTTCGGACCTTCGAGTAGGGACTGAGGCACGAGATTAGGGCTTCGATGATCTCCCTCAACATCCCTACGCATGCAGTAGTGCATGAGAGAACCCTTCTAGTAGAGATTTTTCTCGATGACCAGTCACCAGCGGCGAGACCCTCCGTATGAAGACACATAGCGAAGTCTTCTACAGTCGGCAGTAGACAATTGAAGCAGAGGTCCAAGAAGACCTAGCCATCTTGTGGGAGACCTCAGGATATAGGTTTGGTTGTGCGAGTCACACAAAACATAGTCAGCTATACGAGGAGTAGGTAGTTCTATGCATGTGGATGTCACGATCAAATGGCTCAAGACTGCCTGACCTACCCTGCAGATGAGCAGTGGGTAGCAGAGCGACCTCCTAGGCATAGGCAAGGGTTCGACCGTGGTGGTCCGCTGAGAGCAGGCGGACGAGGCAGAGGAGTTGTCCGGGCAGTAGGTGGTTGATGAAGTTTCGAGGCCGTACCACCACCACCAGCATGAAGTCTACCCCGACCGTAGGGAACAGATTGACAGGGGAGAGCTCAACTTCAGGCAGCTAAGGCCTACGACCATATTGCTCAGGGAGTACGTGTACATGAGTGGGACTAGCTCCCGGCATGGAGAATTTTTTTCATGATGCTTCTACCTTTGTTGATGTAATTGTTTGTGGTTTATTTGTGTCTTTGTACATTGAACTGCTGTAATAAAAGACACTTGTACATGTGATGTTTTCTTTTCTACCTTTTCTTATGGTTGATACTGAGAGGTTACAGCTAAAACTGTTGACTTGACCCTCACATTCTGTATTCCTATAGGAGGAGACCCAGGGACCACACACTACTGCCGACAGTGGGACTTTACCATTGGAGGCGAGAGTAATGGTTGGATCTCTTGGTAGTAGCCTCGAGGCCTTACGACATCATCCATGACACGAAATAGTAACATTCATGTCATGATTGACTGTATTAGGAAAAAATGTTGGTCATCCATGGGATGAGACTGGATTTATGTTTTCAGTAAAGCTAAAATCTTAGCATCTCTTGTAGGACGTAAGAAAAAAAGGGTGCAGTTCAGTTCTTTACAAATGGACAGTCACACCCATAGTTCGATGAGAAAAAAATTTACCGTTTACTCTAATCACAAAAGTCTCAGTTGTGTATTCTCATAGAAGGACCTGGACCTGAGATGGTGACGTTGGCATGAGTTCCTCCAGGACTATGATTTTGAGATATTATATACTCTCGGGAAGGGGAACACTGTAGCAGAGTTCGTTTCATGATGCCTCACTTGTCAGCAAATGAAGGCAGAGCACCAGGTACCAGTAGGCTTGGTACAACCCTTAGAGGTTCCATATTGGAAGTGGGATGGTATATCCATGGATTTCATGATGGGGCTTCCACATACATCCAGAGGGAACGACTCTATCTGGGTGATCATCGACCGACTCACCAAGTCATCCCACTTCCTACCGATCTGAGAGAAGGGTTCAGTAGAGATCTTGAGACACCTCTACGTACAGGAGATCGTACGACTCCATGGTGTACCATCAACAATCGTCTCCAATCGGGACACATGCTTTACTTCCTGGCATTAGAAGGGGTTTTAGGAGGCATTCGGGATACAGCTATGTCTGAGAACTGCCTCTCATCCTCAGATGGATGGTCAGACTGAGAGGAACATTCAGACACTCGAGGACATGCTCTGTGCATGTGTCCTCGACGTTGGACATAGCTGGGAGGATCGCATACCCTTGGTGGAGTTTGAGTACAACAACAGCTACCACTCCACCATCGGGATGGCCCCTTACGAGGCATTGTACGACCGACCTTGAAGATCACCTCTGTGCTGGACTGACCCAGGTGAGTCAGCACTTGTAGGGCCATAGAAGGTTCAGGCTACGACATAGAAGGTGAAGATCATCCAGGAGCGGATAAAGACTGCACAGAGCAGACAGAAGTCCTATGCTGATAGGAGATGGAGTCCACTAGAGTTCGAGGATGGAAACCACGTCTTCCTACAGGTCTCACCTTGACAAGTTCTATGGAGTTTTGGTCGGGGCAACAAGTTATCTCCGCGTTTCATCGAACCTTTCATGGTCCTCAGCAGAGTAGGCGAGGTGGCATACCGCCTGGCCCATCCACCTCAGTTGCACCGGGTGCATCACGTCTTCCAGGTATCTCAGCTGAGGAGATACGTGCATGACCCGTCCCACATCATCGATGATGGGGAGTCATTAACGGAGGTCCCGGTGGAGATTGAGGATCAACAGTAGCGGGTCCTACGTGGATGGTCGATTCCTCTGTTACATGTCCGCTGGCAGCACGAGAACCTCCAAGAGAGCACATGGGAGCAGGAGGTTCAAATGTGTTCTCAGTACCCACTTTTGTTTCCCTAATGTATATTGTAGCTTTACAGGGACGTAAATCCTTGTGGTGGGTGTAATGTAATGACCCAGAAATTTCAAGGAAATATTTTCATATTTAATTTGAAATTTTACGAGTATGAGGTTTCTGACGGAACTTGATTCCTAGGCCCGGTGTGCCGAGAATCAATTTCTAAAGTTTTAAATGGGTACGTTCAGTAAACGTACGTGTGGGTTTTTCTATCTTTTGAACCGGTGCTCGGAATTGAAAACTGAGGACACCGATGAACTCACATCACTGGAATTCACTTAAGGGGACCTTCACCGCAGTTTTGTTTTATGCTGGTTGAAATTTATATTTTGAATAATTCATACTTAATTAATAAAGTTGTTGTACACAATTTTTTTATTTAGTGGCTTTTATTTCCTCCCAAGAAAAGTAATAGGTGGGGACCACAGCCACATAACCTCCCATTAGAGTATTTAGTGTGGTGGGGCCCACATGAGCCCTAATCCTTTTATCTCCCCTTCACTCCCATAAACACCTCCATAATTAATTAACTCCTCCCATTATTATGGTGCACCCTATCCACATCCCAAACATGGATGATGCCAACCCATTTAATTAATAACCTTATTAATTAATTGGCACCTATCATTTGAATTAATTTGATTTGCATGGAAATTATTTGGAATGGGAGAAGTCTATTATAATATTTCCTCAGTAAATATCTTGGTGGGGATCCTTTGGAAAATTATAGGAGCTTCATTCTTCCACAAAGAACATCATCCTCTCTTGGTGAAGAACGCTCCACGACTTCTCATAACTTCTTCTTCCTCTACGTCAAGGGAGAAGAAACTGCTCACGAGAAGCGTCACCTACGTCAACGACGCATCCTTCAACATTGACGGGATGACACTGTTCTCCGCGATGCCATATACCGCGATGCCCGACTACCGCAATGCTAGTCTTTCACGTCTTGTCGATGTGCGATGTCAATTATGAGGTAGGGGGGTTTGTTTCAATTTTAATTGTATTAAATTGTTCTTTGTCCCTCGTTGAAACCGTGTTCTATCTTCGGTCATATGATACCACCTAACGCGGAGGGAGCGGGTCGAAAGAACACTGCTCGACAACCCTCCGTTGATCCTTATTTTTTTCAATGGAGGCGGTGACGGAAGAGCCGACGGCGACTGGAGGAAGCAGTGGCCGTATGTCAGCTTTGTGGAAAGAAATTGCGGCCCGCATCCGCGGGCCTCTTGACCGAAGAGGAGCCGAACGATTGGGAAGATCCTGTGGTGCCCTCCTAGCGCAGTGCTGGGGGAAATAGCAGCCCACCCACATGGGACACTTGCGCCAGGAAGACTTGATAGAAGGGTGTCGCCTCTTGGAGCCGCCGGTTCAGGAAACTGGGAGACCACAGCCCCCCCCCCCCCCCCCCCCCGCAGCGCTCGGCTAGCAGGGCCATCTCGAATAAGCGGTCCTCTTGCGATACTCTATTTGAGTTTTGGACGACTTTGGGAAATGGTTGGGTTTGGAACGAGCGTAATTCCAACCGGGCCCAAGTAACAGAAAAGCCAATAAGTCTAAGACCGGGCGTTCGATTGATGCACCGTCTGTCGTGTTGGGTTTCTATTGACAAGACATAAAATCAAGATATATCAACTCTGGACTTCGAGATAGTTGATGTATCAAACCCTTGGCTCGATGAGTGGACCCTCTAAAAATCAAGCATGCTGTGTGAAGGAACCCTAGAGCTGACTTCGACAATGACGTCTACTATACTGGAATCCTCTGTGGGTTCGACAGCGATGAATACTGTACTAGAATCCTCCGTGGGTTCAACAGCGATGACGACTGTTCTAGAGTCCTCCGTGGGTTTGACAACGGCATCTACTGTACTGGAATCATCCATTGGTTCGACAGCGACGAGGACTATACTGGAATCCTTCGTGGGTTCGACAACGATGTCTACTGTACTGGAATCCTCTGTGGGTTCGACAACGATGACTGCTCTACTAGAGTTATCCGTGGGTTCGACAATGACGTCTTCCATACTGGGATACTTGGTGGGTTCGACGATGACAACAACTGTACTAGAATCCCTCATGGGTTCGACAGTGAAGAATACGGTACCTGTATCCTAAGTGGGTCTGATAGTTTGACTTCTGTACTTGTATCCTTAGTGGGTCTGACAAAGTAGCTAGTCTAGAATCCTAGTTTGGTCCGACAGCTTAGCTGGTCTAGTATCCAATGTGGGTAAAACATCTTAGATGAATCAGTGACATTATCTGATCATCTCTATCGTAATATGAAATATGTATTCATGTGTGAGCTGAGTCTAGAATTTTAATCATTATCATCGATGTCATTGAAATTCTTTCCTGTGTGGACTAGATTTTTCTTGGGCTCGAGAGTTGGAGATGAAATATGATAGATAACTTATGTATATGTATGGGCATATACCTAAGTAGAGCTGGTTGATACATTTTGATTGTATCATTCTTCTGTGGTTTATCCATCATGGATTCTGGGAGACATTCGAGGTTCTTGAGGTCCCTACTGAGTATCTTATACTCACCCCAGCACGGGCTATGGCCACACTACATTGTGTTGGATGCAGACGACAGACAACAGGGATCGAGGTTGAGGCTAGTGGAGCTGGACGGTACCCATAGGTGGACCACTTGGCGAGACGTAGATGGAGCGGACGGCCAGACCTGAGGTGATAAGGAGGCCATCTGAACCCACCCATCAGGTGAGATTCCTGGAGGAAGACTCAATGGTTTCTGTTTTACTTTACTGAGTTTTACTAGCTTTTCAGTTGTACTCTACTTACTGTTGGGCTTGTATTTTTGGCCCATTTTCCTTTAAGTACTTACTTTTGTGTTCAGTATTACATAGTGCTTAATTTTTTGTGTACTCTGTTTTGTTTTGTTTACATTTATAAAGGCAATGTCTTCCCATTATAGGGATTTATGCCTTTTGTGCTAGTCGCCAGCCCCTGCCCTATAGAAGGCGAGTGTGGGTAGTCACGACATGGGCCCCAAGGATGGGTCGTGACAATTATCCCAAGCCAATTTGGTCATCCAATCAGCCCATATACCATGGGTTTTTATGAATTTATATTCAAACAACTTTCCATTTGTGGTAGCCATTTTAGCTAATCTATTTCACTCACCAAATATATTTTTTATGGACCTAGAAAAACTCAGTTAACCTTGTTAGATTACACTATATAATGGTTTTTTCTGCATGGTGGAGGTTATAATATCATAGTTCTTTGCTAACCATGATATAGAGAATCAGTTTCCAATGGTGTTTTTTATGAAATTTTCAGTAACACCCAATATTAGCCGCTTCTAGTAAACTATATCTAGTAATGAAAATAATAATAACTAAAACACCCATTTTCAGGTTGTTTGTGATAGTCATCGCAAAACAAAGAAACAAAAAAAGTATTTTTAGTTATTTCATGTTACCTATAAAAATAATATTCCATCATTATTTATTCACCCAATGATGAAACTAAATAATGATATATATTCTGTTATATCATTGATGGGTTTTAGGGCTAACCATCATCCTAGACAACGAAAAATAATACTCTAAAACCTAATTAAACATATAAAATTTCTATATGTTTTAATGAATAATTAAATGAAGATTGAATGATGTGCCTTACTCTAGTTGAACTAACATTTTCCATATGAGTTAAATATAGATCATTGAGGATAAACCATTGGGTTCCTCCCACCTAGGTTATCCATAGATTTATGGAATATCCTTATTCTCTGGAAGGATATCCATCTTAGCAATTTTTTCTAGAATCGTTTGTTATTGGATAGAGTGAAATAATATCTTGATTATTTCCCCCATGAGTAGTTTTAACCACCAAAAACACGAATAAGGGTTTAATGAATATACATATTCTTTCATCACCATTAAATTTTTATCCTATATTAATGGTATGTTTCATTAACACTATCCATCATTTCATCATTTCAAATACATTGTTTAATTAAATTATTGATTAATTAGAATTTGAAAAACATGAATGATGTTAAATCTTCTTAAATAAATCATTATATTAAAAAAAATCATGATATATTTTTATTTATATATATATTAAACCCTCACATTATCACATTAGATGATAACTCCTATAATGATCATCGTGACCTAGTTATTTTCACTATATTGTTGAACACCCTTACAAAAACCATGACATCAACTATATCATCAACTGTGTAATTTTTGTGCATATATACATCATTATATAATAATATAAACCATAGTACATAAAATTTATAGGGCTTATATGACTTTATATACATAATATTGATCATTTTTATTACATCAATGTGGTTTTTGAACTATGAACAAACAACCTCAATATATTCAAAAAAAAATATTAATTTAATAAATGGATAAAAAATGAAAATTAATTTGTTATATGAGATTTAATAATTACAAATAAGTATTTAAAACAAGTAATTAATCAAGGTAAATTGGATATTTAAGAGTATATATGTGAATCAAAACCAGGTCATGGATTGATTAAAGGGTTCTTACTAGTTATTTTACATTATTATGGTCATGTTCTCTATCACCCTCTATCTCTGAATTATCATATTTCTATCTTTCTCAAAATATTTATTTTTCTTATTATAATTAATTTTCCTTCATTTTATATGGTACATGGAAGAAGTTATGTTTACAACTTTTTGTTTCTTTAATTCAAAGCCTATCAATATTATAAGGGACAAGTTTTTAATTTCTTTACCTTTTTCCAAAATTCTTCTTATTTTGTTCCTCCAATTTTATTCATTTTTTAATGGACTGAAATATTTTATTGTATATTGATTCAAACAATTAAGGATCTAATATGAAAATTTCCCTAATTTTCGGGTATCTATAAGTTTCTCTATTTGAATAAGACTTTTCAAATCCATATGTTACACATTTCATTCTAAATGTTATACTTCATGTTTATGTGAGATTTATATTTAATTTCTAAATATAACACAAATTAATGACATGTTATGATATAGAAGGTGAGCTAGGAATTATATATCCATAGCACTGTAATTAATTTGGAAATTCTTACCTCTCATGAGATATTATGTATGGTACATGGATATTGATCACTGTGCATTATGTTATATAATATTTTTGGTGATCATTGACTTATTTTTATTTTGAAATATATTATTATTGGGACAAATTCTAAGTATTCTTATGATTATGAAGATCCTATGATATATTTTCTCTAACAGCATGGTTTAACCCAAAGTTCTGTGATTCTTTCCTTTATTGATTCCATATTATGATTATTGACTCTCATGATATCTCTCCCATAATATCTTTTTATATAACTATATTGGGATATTTGAATCAATAATTATATTATTTAATTCCTCAGGATATACTATTTGTTTATAAGAGTGTGGTGAACATTGGACGAAAATTTGAATATAGATATAATGACTTTTTAGTACATTTAAATTGGGTTTTATCATCTACCTAATTACCTAAACATAATAAATATCTCGGTTTAATTGTTTATTCATGGATATTTATTGTCAAACTTATGTAACGATTTTTTTATAAAATATTTTTTCTTATAGTTGGTATCATGTAAAGATAAAATTATTTTTGGGGATTATTATAGTGACCCGAGCCTTTTACATATAAAATTTCATGATAACAATTAATCATCATAGTACAGGACACGGATCGTTAAGTCTAGTGTCTTGGAAGACCGGGTACAAATAACATAAAACATTGGGCTAAAAACCATTCTTTATTTAATTTCTATATAGAGCTTCTGACATACTTTGATCCCTTACATCTTCATACGGTACCCTAGGGAACACATGAAAAAAGCGACGAGCATAAAAGCCTAGTAAGGTAATGAACATTAGGATGCATCTTAAGCACATGAGTTAGAAGGCATGACATAATGATATCAAAAGCATGTAAAATATGAAATAATATCATATAAGCATAAGATCATATTAACATGGAATCATATAGATGTGTAAGAAGCATGAAACATTTCTTTAGTATGATTCAAGGCTAACCACCAATCATGTTTCCTATTTCAGTACGGCTCAAGGCTAACCACCAATCTTGTTTCACATCGCATCTCATGACACTTAACCTTACCCAATGAATTGGAGCAGTATATGGGCGCACCTATCTCAATATTTTCATGAATATTATTCCAACATAAATATTATTTCCACATAAATAATCATACATAATCAACCATATATAAACATAAGGTTACCCACGGAGAGAATTGGGTACCACAATCATGACATAAAGCATAACCAACGAGTGTATCATGAAAGTGTCCATGAAAGAACAAGATTAGAACATACATGGACTTTCATAAGGTAATATAGTCATAAAACATGGTAGGAAATAACAAATAGAAGTTACATCAAATTAGAAATGTATTTGAGAAACATTATCATTAAAACATTTTTGTGCGGTTTTAAGGAAAACACTGTAGAGATTTTAAAGTAGTAAAGAGGAAAGCATTTTATATATAACCAGAATTGAAACAAAAAGTTTTTCATAATAATAATACTAATTTTATAATGTCATGGGTGTCTTAAAATAGAGGATAGAGTGCACATGATATTCGGTAAAAGTTCTGGAAGTTCCTTTAAAACGAGTGTGCTTATTGGGAAGTATCGAGGAGGGATTTACTTAAAAGCCTGTATATCCCTGAAAGTGAATGAGAGATGGATCGTGGAAAATGATTATGGAGAATATAAATAGAATTTATATGTTTTATATAAAAATAAATGACAGCTACATTTTGGTAAAAATAATGATAGAGCAACCCGATGAAATAAAGGATTTTCAGGCAGAATCCATTACAGTTTATGGGGAATGATATCGGGTGTAACTAAGAGAGATTGATGAGAGGGACAAGGGGTTTCTAATAACATATAAAAAATTAGTTCAGTATGGGGGAGGAGAGAAAATATACCCCCATCACTTGGTATTACACAAAAAGTCATAGCAAAGAGAACAATCTTGACTAAGAGTGAAAATGAGAGGATCCCTTGCCTTAAATCTATTGGTGTTCTCCACTTGTTATTAGAGACCTTAATAAACAAATTTAGGAATATTAATTAATAATTACAAAACCACTTATATATTTAATTTATTTTTTATAACCCTTTTTATATCATTAAAATCCTTTTTGATTAGTTATAAGGTTCAATTTCGTTGTTCGGTCTCGTTTGTTTACTTGGCTTTAAAAGATCGGTTCACTTATATTCAAATTTGGATTATATGTAACATGAAAGTGGTTTTCCATAATTTAAGTTTAATTATTTAGTGCAGATCCATGATATTACATGTTTTTCATTTTATTTATGTTACTTAGGGTGAAGTTGAATTATTATATATATAACCTTAGTGATAAGCGTTTTTTTAATCGTTGGATTTGATTACAAAGAACATGTTTTTCTTTATAACATTATACCTTTTTTTAAAAAGTATTAAAGAACACAAAAAAGGATATATTACATATATAATAATCTGGTTCAACCATAACACAAATTGTGTCATTACCATAACTAAATATAATAATAAAAATTGATAAATTGTTGTCCTTGAATGTGCTAAATTAGCACATCTCAAACGGTGCTTTCATTTCTTTCAAATAAAAGTTTGGGGAAAGGACAGAATATAATGAAATACACAATTATCATGAATAAATTCCATTACATGTATGATAATGTATTTTTCATACCATTTGGGTTAATGGAGGTGAGGAAAGATACAAAAAATAAAAGAACTTGAAAGAAATGAAGGAATTGGAAAGAGGAACTTACCTCTGCAGACTTCCTCCTTTGAGAACCTCTAAATGGGAGAGGATTTGGTATTTTAAAGAGGATATGATCTTTTGGACGTGGGAGATGATCTTTCATAGATATTTGGGAAGAATATTGGCAAGGCACTAGGATTTAGAGGATTGAAGAGAAGGGGGGTGATGGGGGGTTTTATAGTGGAGGAGAGGAGAGATTTCATAATATTATAATCATTAATTTATTATTTCTTCACAAGACAAGGAATAGTAATTATTTCATGACCAAGAATAGTAATTGTATCATGTTATCCAGAACCAAGTGGGCTTACATCATCATGATATCATCAATTACTCAATAAATCCCTTATTTATCATTTATTGTAAATTATCGTATTTTACTATTCATAAAAAATTCAAGTATTTCAGAAAAATACCATAAATTCACCCTAACCATTTATCAACATGTTGAATCCAAAAATGAAGTCCATTTTTCAAATTTTTTTTTATAAATATGATTATTTTAATATTTATTTAAAATACTAATTTATTATCAAAACCAGTTTTAAAACATTCATTAACTCGTTCTAAAATATAGGTATATCGTACTTCCAACATGAATATTATTTTTATACTATCATAGTTTAGTTTAATATTCATTAGGGTATATCCCTATTCATTAGGGTAGGTTACTATTCATCAAAAATTAGGTTTTTCTTATAAGACTCCAAATAACTTACTGATTGCAACCGTGTATGTCAGATTTTCGAATTTCCAAATACATTCGTGACAAACTAAATTTTAAAGGTCACTTAGAACTTAGTAGTTCATGATTTTGTGTTTTAATGTGATTTTATGACATAGTTATGAGAAGGTAATTTCCATTGAAAAACATTGGGTTGTTAAAATTATGTTAATAATGATTTGAGGAAATATGCAAAAAATAAACAATATTGAAACACATAAAGTTATAAGATGGGATTTACTAGTTATTTATGAGTTATTACTTATAATTTTACAATTTATCATTTATATGTTTATTAGTATAAATATTCTCATCCAAATAATTATTTATTTAGTAGATGGATATATATATGAGAAATTGTGTTGTAAACTAATGTGATGGGAAATTTCATCATTTCCCAACTACGATGACTAATATGATAGGGTCAAGATATGAAAACTTCATGGATGAATTTTCATAATTGAATCAAGTAATGAATAATAACATGAAATATTTGGATCACCCAAATCCTTTGAGGAATGATATAATTTTTTGTTGAGTTATTTGTTTAAAAATGGCCATAATTTTTTAGTAAATCTTGGGATTCAATAATCAAGGAAGAATGGATGCATTCCATTGTAATAATTTTTTTTCATCTAAATTCATTGAAATATAAAGTAATCATGGTTTTATATTTATTATAATGTTAAATATATCAAATGAAATCTCTAATATTGACCTCAATTATTAGAGTTTGGGTTTTTGGTAAAAATAACATGTTTGGAAATCACTGCATCTCAAATCTATAAGTATTCCCTAATTAAAATTTATGGAAAAAATATTCCAATAAATAATATCATGCTCCCTTGAATAGAATTAAATTATAAATAGATAATGGAGAAGTTGTTCTTATATAGTCAAAATATCAACTATTAAGAGTGGGAAATCATACAAGTTAAAGGTAACTTCTGAATATTCTTTAAAAACACCTTATCTTGTATATATATATTGAATTATGATCATATATATATACCTCAATTGATTGATACAATGGAAATGAATATCCTTAAAGACATAACCACTATAAGAGAATATAATAAGGTGTTTCTTGAAGTGTTTCTCAGAAATTATTATGATCAAGAGGTTAATACATTTATAGAACTTGTGCATAAATATTTTCCCATATCATGTAGTCCCTTTAGAATATCCTTCATTAAACTAGAATAGTTGATAAAGAGACTGCATGAAAACATAGAAAAGGCTTGTATACTCCCTATTACTTCTCTATTGCGTGCCTCAGTAATCTACATCAAAAATAAGGATGGAATAGTTCATCTATTAATTGATTATCATTTTTATGAAAAGATCATGATAAATAACAAGATTCGTCTAACCTTGATTGATTAAATTTTTTGAGTATCTGGGTATGGATTAGTACTAATCAATAGTTTATTGGTAATCATGATATTATCAATTGAAGGTGAAAATGGAGGATATTATCAAAACATGTTTTTTTATAATATAGAGACAGTATGATTCTATTGATGTTTTATTTGATATCCCCAATAAAAAATAAATACTATTAGCCTTGATAAATAGAGAATATAGATATTACTATGATATCTTTGTTGTCATATTCATATATGATATTGTTTTATATTCCAAAATTAAGGATAATAATTAAGAGAATTTAGGTTTTGTGTAAATACCTTATAGAATGATAAGTCATATTAAATTTATAGTGAATGTCACTTATTGATGAAGAAAATAACATTATTAGTGAATGTGATCACATAGAAGGTGATATCCATGGTTACATCAAAGAATAATGAAGATGATAAATTTCTTAGACAAATAATAGTGATTGATATTTATAGTTTACATAGATTAGCATTGTATTATTAATGGTATGGGAGAAATTTCTCATGATTTTAAAATAAACTATGAAAAATAAAATAGAAAGGACTATTTTTTTGAATACGAAGATATCTTTAAGTGCCTGAAGAAATTCCTATTCAACACACCTATACTCACAGTACCCTAAAGTGGTAAAGGATACATGACATATAATGTTTCTTTAAATAAAATATTGCAGTTTTCTCTTGAAAAAATACAATGTGATTGTAAAAATTTCCTTATGGTAAGTGGAAGAAAATCATAAAAAATACCCAACTAATGATATAGAATTAGAATTCATAATCATACCCTAAAATATTTGGATGCATTATATCTACAATGAAAAATTGTGAAATATATATTGATTACAAATGTCTAAATTATATATTCACAAAAAAAGAACATCAATATACACCAATAATTAATGGTAGAACTAATGAAAGAATATAAATCCTAAATCAATTTCCTTCCTATAAAAAGAAAACAATGTGGTATATACACTAAGAATAAAATAGTGTACTACCATTTCAATGACGATTAATTAATGGGTTCCAAACATCTTATAATTGTAAAGTATGGATATTTTAATCCTAAAGAAATTTATAATATCCATTCAAGCACAAATGATTTCTCAACCATCTATATGAGAGAATATTACGAAGGTATAAAGGGATGATGTGGAAAAATCAAAGTAGATGGAATCAATAATGTGGGGATAAATGATTAAGTTAAACATTGATAAATATGGAGTTATAGGACATGGGACATGATTTTGTGTACTATCTAAGCCTAAGGAGGGGTTTTTTACATGATACTAACAGCTTAATATTTTGTATCCACCCATAGATCACACACACACACATATATATATATTCAATGTAAATTGTTTTGGGATGATATGGAAAGGTATATTGTTGAATGTACATCAATGTAATAAATATGACAATAAGTTAATATAGAATATTATATTTTTAAAACGATTATGAAATTATTACCTATAAAAACATTAAAATGAAAACCTATCACTAGATTCTTTTTCACAGGCCTTCTAAAGTCTTCAAAAGGATATAATTCCATATGGTTTATGGAAGATTATCTTACAATTAATTACAATTTCATAACCTTTTGTGAAGACTTCTCTCTTGATCAAAAAAACTAAGATATATATATATATATATATATATATATATATATATATATTAGATAATAGATGTCGTCATATGGAATACATTTATATATTAAATTCAATTGGGTTATGAAATTTACATAACACTTTTTTGAGTGTTAGAAGGAATTGAACAGAGAGTTATACATTAATAATGGATATCATCCTCAGAAAATGGTCATTCTTAAAAAAAAACACACACTATTTTTTAATTCTCATAGAATGGTCTATGGAATTTGAAAGAGTTTAGGATCAACACCATATTCTACTTTAATTATAAAAAACAATAATTTATACTCAATCATTGATATAGAATCATATGAAGAACATAATGGAAAAAATATAGAAATCCAACATGATGGGATGAATTTTTACAAGTGAATCTATTAAGAGTTGAACTAGTGGAAGAGATGATAGATAAGGTATAAACAATTCAATAACACATCAAAATAACACTAATCCAATACAAGGGTTATGTTGAAAATCCTATGTGGGGCCTATTTTTTGAGATTGCAAAAAATTATTCATTATAATATCTTTATGGATATGAATGATAAGGTTTAGGAAGAATGGAAAATTAATTCCATCCTACATAGGCCCCTTTGAGATTCTTGATCACATTGTAGTTTTGTTATATCAAATTTACCTTTGAATAAACTCTCTTCAACTACAAATGTATCTCACCTGAAAAAGTACATATCATATATTTTTCATCTATTTTATCCAATGGTGGTATATATGGAGTATGATCTCTTTTATGAGAATAATACATAGAGATAATGTACTATTAATGTTGTAAAATCATAAGTATAATGAGGGAACCTAGAAACCTGTGAATGTAGTAGAAGAATAGTACTCCCCTCTATTTTCATTATAGGGTTATACTTGAAATATAGGAATGAAATTTCTGATGGATGAATAATGTAATTTCCTATAATATTATAGTGTGATAAATTAGGTTCTCTAAATATATGTGTTTTATATTTAAGTATAATTTATAGTACATATCACATACATATATTAAAAAAATAATATTTATTTTATAAAACATTATAAAACATTACATGTGAAGTCTAATGATTATCCATAAAATAAATATATTATAATTGACCAATAAACACATACAGATAATAAATATAAAATCTGAACTTATATTTTGTCACAATATCCTAGAATTATCAAAGACATAGATAAATATATAAATATAAAATTAATTTTTAAAACTAGATTTGTTTTTGTTAAAGAAACTAAAAGTAACATTGATTAAAATTTAGAAAATGAATAAGAAATTAAATAATATATTTCTATAGGAAGTATAAAAATTATTAGATCTTTGGAATAGAAACTATCCATTAAAATAATATCCTAATCATTAAGAGTGTGAAAATGAAATAAAATCATTATTTCCAATTGTTGAAATAAATATTTATAATTATTAAATCTTATAAAATTAGTTCTCAAATTATGAAACATAAAGTGGTAACTTCAAAAAAAGAAGAAAAATTCTAATGTATTATCCTAGAATATGGTTTATACGGGTGGGTGAAATTTATAGAATATATTGAAGATGCCCTTTTAACTCAACCGAATATGAATATTGAATGTCTTTTTTAGGTGAGCTAAAATATCATATAAACCACAAGATTTTAATCCTATGATATTAAAATACTGAAGGATAAATACTATTCATAATTTTTAGTCTAAAAAAATAATTTTTAATATTTTACTCTTATGCGTTACACCCCATTGTCTATATAAACACCCATTCCCCCCCCCCATTATCATTACGTCCAAAACTCTTTCTATTGAAAATTATCTACCCAAAACACTCTCAATAATTCCCTATACTCCATTTCCATATTTCATCCAAAAAAACATCTCTAAAAATCCCTAAAAGTATTCATATGATCCTATTCTAGAAAAAATTTCCTCCTACAATGGCTTTACACTCATTCAAAAGGAGGTGACTCAAATAGAAATTAATGAATTTCAAAAAAAAAATCATTAAATTCTTCTCGTACCCATTTTTTAATATAATTATTCAATAAAAGTAATATTATAAAATTAGATTATTTATAATATAATTTATTTATAAAACACAAATATTAATTAGTTTTTTCTTGTTTTTTAATGAAATTTAAAAACATTGTTCACCCAATGTTGTTTTACCCAAACTGTGTAAACAATAATTTCTTATATTTCACTTATTCATATTAATAATATTCCTAAAAATATAAATAATGAATAAGTACAACATAAATAATAAAATAATACATTTTTTATGATTCTATAATTTTAAAATATCTATGATAAATATGTAGGTAATGATAAACTATAATTTTCATTTTCAAACATATAATACAATATTATCAAATAATATTATTATAATTTTTACCTATCTATATATCTATTTAACTCATTCACTCATGTAATAATATTTCCCTTCCAATATGAAATTTTTGGAACTTGTGGGATCATTCGATAGTGATCCTTAGATATTATTATTACATCAAAGAAATTTCAGACTATGAACTTAATAAAATAAAAAATTGTCGATGAAGAAAATATTAATTTAAAAAATAAATGAAACATTATGATAAAAAATTAAAAATGATGAAATAAATATCAATATGTGTCTAAAAAACTAATTTAAAAGGGTAACATTATTATTCTGAATATTATAGGAGCATCTAAACTAATTCAAGCCTTGGGTTATGGGTTTATCCCATTTCTTTCTCGTTCTTGAGGTTTTGTTCTATTTCATCATCTATATATCTCTATTTATCTTTCTATATTTATCATATGATTTATTTTTTCCCATTATTATATTATTTCCTTCATTTTTTATGATATACATGAAATTATGTTATCATTTTTATTTTTTTCATTATGTGAAACTCTACAATACTTGTAAGTTGGTATTTTTTAGATTATTTCTCTTATTCCAAAATTATTCTATTGTTATTACTTCACCTTTATTGTTTCCTTTATGGACGATAATATTTTATTATATTTTATTATAACCATTGAGAATCCAATATGATATAATCCTATCTTTTTTGGGTATCTACGAGATTCACCAATAGAAAAAATCATTTTTATATAATAATGTAACCGATTTCATTATCATTTATTTATTTCTTACTGATGATTGATTTATGTTTATTATATATGTGAAAAAAATATTCATGATGTGTTATAATGTTAAACTTGTTCTGAAATTTATCTATCCCACACATAAATTTGGAAATTTTTAGATTCCATGAGAACTATGTGTGGATCATAAGTAATGAGCCAAACACATTTTATTATGTTTACTATGTAATCATCCAAGACTTATATTTATGATGACATGTCTTATAGTTTTTTATCATTATCATTATTCTCAAGATTACCAAGACCATATGAAATCTTTTCACTTCTGAAATGTTTCTATGTGATGGTGTATTATCTTTAATATTGGTCTCTGTGTTTCTATGATCATAGAATAATTTTGTTTATGATTACTAATGACATTAGTGTTTTTTGTTATAATTTTATCATTTGATGAAAAATGGGGAATTTTCCTATGTATGAATAACAATAAAACAAGGAATTTCCATTTAAGTTGAGTCATCACCAAAAATTATCTCATTCTCACTGATGTGAAATTGGAATAAATATTGGAAACACTCACAACCTGATTTGAGTCACTAATGTGGGTATCACCATGTTAAAAATTTGAGAACGTATGAAAAAGAGTCACCACTAGTAATAAATCACCAAAATTCTGGAAATATAGAAATTTACCGATAAAGGCCCCCCATATGTAATTACTCACTGTTAGATCAAAAATTGCATGATGTATGGAATTCACATATCGCCAGCTATGACATACCATTGAATCATGAATTTGGCACAGTATAGAGATATCCAACTATTAGAGGAGTCATCTCCAGAATTAATATTTGGTAATGTGTTGAAAAAACCAATAGTTGAGAAGTCACACTAGTAGCCTAAGACACTAGTAACCTGACTCACCTACAGACTCTATGGCACCACTTGGTTTAGACATTGCTAGTGTCACGACTCAAAAGACTCCCTACCACTGTTTCATTTACTTACCATTTTGAATTAAATATTTCAAATGTATAGTTCATCAAATTTAAATATGAAACATAGTTTAATGAGAGTGAATTAACTATTGCATAGTGGAATTAAACATCATATTAGAATTAATGTATGAGGATATGAAATTTTAAGAATATTCTTTACTAATGTCGCTATTATAAAAAGTGAAGTAGAATCCCTCGTGTATCAAGAGTGATAGCTCATAAGAAAACACACAAAAAAATTTCATGTAAATGAGAGATGGTAATTATTATAATAACTCAATGAAAGATTACATGATTGCACATGATTGAGGAGTGGAAGCACAACATACCACTAGTTCATTAATGTTGTCAAGAACAAAGTGATTATGACACTCAGTTTTACTACAAAATAGTAAGTACAACTCGAGCCTTAGTTCAAATAATTTTCAAGGTGTTATGAGTTTCAGACAATATCAGAAAATGAAATACTATCCCCTTACAGATTTTATTTTCTCAGTCATATTATTTTCATTTAGATTTTGATTGGTGTGTGTTAATATGTATTTATAGACACATATATGGTATCCTTCATTAAACTGGAAGATACTCATATATCTTCTCAACACACTCTTTACACTATATTTCCCATATGTCATGGTATTGGTCTAGTTTTTACTTGTTGGTTTGGTCCTCCCATGAAAACTGTTGAAGGGGTCCTTTATGACATTAACAACTTTTCAGTTGTAATGTCTTGATCTAGGTTGTGGGTCAAAAGTATATTTTATATAATCTCCATGGAAATAGGTTAATTCCAAGTGGAGAGGACTAAGCCCCATCTTGAGAGTGAATCTATTTTATTGAAATTCCATTAAATTAATTTTATATATATTTTTTATAAAATGAATTTGTTTTAAATATAAAAATAAAACCACAATATTGTTTTTTTCAGATTTATTTTTTATATAAGATATTGATTTAGTAAATTTATTTCAAAAGATATCATTTTTTTCATAATTTTTTTAACTAAGTCCAAATCAACATTTTGATAATTATTTTAAATAATGAAAACTTATATAGATCATCTATTTTGATAAATTAGGTTGTAATAAAATTAGTTTGGTGGTTTTTTATATACATTTTGTAATACATTTTTTATTGTGTACTCAATCCACCCCCCCCCCCTCTTGAGATACTCACTCTGAATAATATTTGGTATCAAATGTAAATGATTTGGTATTGGTATTTTTCAAAAATGTTATAATTGATTTTATTTGATCTTTTAAGATCATAAATTTTTATTCTTTTTAAATTTAATTCTACAAATGAATAATAGATAAGAATGTTTTGAAACTAAATGACCTCTGTTTTTAGTAGAAATAATTTTTCATAAAAAAATACCAAAATGAACATTTACATTGAGTGTATGGGTTATGAAATTTGGACAACCATAGAGGAAATATATGAATTTCCTAAAAATGCTAGGTTAAAATGGATTGAAGCTACCAAAGATGCATATAATAATAATTCCAAGTCATTTAATTCCATTTATAGTGATTTTTGAGCATTAAAATTAAATATAATTTCTTCTTGTAATATTGCCTTTCAAATTTATTAAACAATGGAATTTTCATATGAGGGATCCAGTCATCTCCTATATATGATATTGAAGAAATTTAATATTATGTATGATAATTTTAAGGTGAATCTTGATGAATTGTTTTATAACATGTATCTTATCTTCAAGGAAATTCTAAACACCATAAGCTCTATGGGGAATCTTGTATATGAAACATATCTTATCATGTGGTCACTCAGATTCCTTCGAGAATGACAGAGAGGGAATTCATTTTAAAGTAGATAATATTTTGAAATTTGTAAACTTCTAGTTAAGGATTTCATTGGGAAATTAATGATATATGAAAAAGTATTATAATTAAAATTATTGGAAAATGATTATCGAAAAAGAAGGTGAATATCATTAAATTTTTTGTCATCTAAATAAAATAAAAAGGAAAGAGATAAGGGAAAAGATGATTGTTCTTTTGACAGTGAGTCACCACCGGATAGTGTTGAAGAGATGGACAATCTATCTTTAAGTTTTAAGACTTTATATAGGAATAATATTTTTTAGAAGCCTATTTATAAATGATAGTATTACATTAAAGGAAACTGGAAGAAATACTAGATAAATGATGACAACAAAAATGAAATTACCTATTTAGAATGCAATAAAAATAAATTGTAAAAGTATATTATCTGAAATTAAATTACAAAATGAAATTTCATTAAAAGGATTGATGGAATAAGAAAGCAATGAAATAAACATAGAGTTCCCCTAAAGAAATATTTGGTGATTATGAATCTTCTCTTGATGAAATGTTTTACATAACCAATATATGCTTGCAGAAAAATTCAATTTGGTACATAATGTATCTATTTTCTTGACTATTATTATGTATGATAACTTTAGGAATGGACATAATGATGAGGTCATTTCTCAAGAAGATTTTTCTAAATATTGCAGAATTCTAAAACACACTTTTAAAGAACAAAAGGATAAATATAATGTTCCTAAGTGATATAATTATTTAAAAAAACAAAATATTATTTATCTATGAAGAATGTGAAGAAAGATAAGTTAATAAAAGTTAACACTAAACTTAAACTGTATTCTAAGAAACTAAAGATGTGTTTAGAAAAATTTGCCAATGGTAGGGAAAATCTTACTAAAATTTTAGGAAAACAAGTTTTTCAAAAAATATGTTATGGGTACCATATACCATTCTCAAAAATAAGATTTCTCAAAGAACATTTTTTTCTATGTATAATTCTTATATACCTATTTCTAGTTACAATTATAATGGACCAAATAAATTTTTTATTTCAACAATTGTACAGTCTATTTATAAGAGTCCTATTAAACTAATATGGGTTCCAAAATACCTTATTACTAACACATCTGTTACCTAGAAAATATGGGTACCAAAATCATTTCTTTTATAAATATTTTCTCCTTGTAAAGCTACTTGATCACCTCCTATAAAATTCTATGGTACATGGATAGCATTTGTTCAAGATATATGATAGGAGACTACTGAAGTTTCAAGATCCCAATAATTATGTATGGTGTTCATGTCACCTTTGGTTATAATGCTAAAAGTAAAATCATCTTCCATTGCCAAATTGGTAATGAAAATTCTATTTTGATTTCCCAAGTACTATTTATTGATGGTTTGATGTATAACTTAATTTCCATATCACAATTATTTGATAATGTTTTTAATGATAATTTTTAGAATAATTTATGTAATGTTTTTAATTCTAAAGATGCTTAATTTTTTACTACTTTAATGAATGAAAAATTTTATGCTGCTGAACATAATTCATTAATTTATCAAAATGTTTTATTCTTCAGTTCCATTTATAATGAATCGTTGAATTAGAATAAGAGACTAGGCCACATAAATATTAACTAACCTAGGAATCTATTTTAGAATGTTTTAGTTAGGGATCTACCCATACTATAGTTCCCAAACGAAAAATTCAATGACCCATGTCATAAAGGGAAACCAAAGAAGATTTATTTTAAATTAAATAATAAAGTTACAACTTCTCATCATCTTGAGTTGGTTCATATGGATTTATTTGGAACATCTAGAGTATATAGTCTAAATGGGAATCACTATGTTTATGTACTAGTATTTGACATTTCAAGGTATACATGGGTATTAATTATACCTCACAGAAGTGAAAATTATTCCTATTTTACCAAGAATTCAATATATTTAGAAAATGTATCATTTATATAATTAATACTCTAATAAGTTTCCATGTACATGAGTTTCAGAATCGATACATTAAATATTTTTCATCCACAAAATGGATATAGTCATAAGATATACTCTAATATTCCCCCCTAGTTGAATGGAGTTATAGAAATAAGTAATATAACACTAAAAAATTTATCTACAACTATAATAAATTAATATGACTTACCTGTCTTCTTTTTGGAAGAGGCTTTGAACACAACCTATTATATAATCATAAGAGTATTAATTATAGCTTTCATAAAAAGTACCACATATCAAATTTGGAACAAAAAAATACTAAGGTTAATTAATTTTCAATTTTTGGTTTCAAAGAAATTATTCTCACCACTGATGATAATCTGAGAAAATTTTCATTCATAAGTGTTGAAGGAATTTTCCTTGATTATAAATCTTCCAATAAAGCCTATACGTTTTTCAATAAAATAACCAATATTATGGAAGAATATTTTCTTGTAAAATTTTATGAGTCAAATCCAAATGATCCAATATCCTCTATAGAAAATCTTGAGGATGGATTATCTTCTTTGAACATATATTCCAAACCTACTGATTCTATTGTAAAATAGTCTGAAAAATCTTCCAATTTTAATGAATTTACAAAACCTCTGGAACATAAACTTGAACCTATTTGAGAACCTAATGTGACTAGACCCTATTCTTCTATAGATTTTAATACCCTAACAAAAAATACTTTAGATTTTGTAGTTATATACAATAATAGTGGTATGCGTAAAATAGAATCTCTTAAAAATTAGTTTTAACATCAAGCATTCTTATCAAATCTTGAACGAAAGAACATCAATGATGTAACTAATAATGAATTCTAATTAATGGAAATGAAATAATAGTTGAATCAATATTAAAGAATAAATTTTGGGAACTAGTGGATAGACCCAAGGACACATTAACTATAAGAACTAAATTGGTGTTTAGATACAATATTTATGAACTAGGAACAATTGGAAGAAACAAGTCTAGACTAATTAAACAAGGTTATAGTGAAAAATAAAGAATAGACTACAAAAGGTCCTTTTAACCATTATTTTGACTTGAATCCATCAGAATACTTCTTTCCAATATAGCTCAACAAAATTTATAACTTTATCAAATGGATGTTAAGTCTACTTTCTAAAATGGGTATATAGTTTTGGATGTTTTTATAGACCAACCCCAGGGTTTTTAGAATCATCATTTTCAAAATCAAGTTATCAAATTAAAAAAATTATTTATAGGGTTTGAAACAAGATCCTAGAACTAATAATGGTTGGCTGAGCAATTTTCTTATATCAAAAGATTTTTCAAAATGTATAGATGATCCTACAAATTTTATAAAAATAATTTTAAAAGATGTTTTAGTTATTCAAATTTATGTTGATGATATTTTTTTGGATTATTAAAAGGTTATTTATGAACTAATTTTTCTAAAATGATACAAAATGATATTGAAATATGTTTGACCTATAAACAAAATTTCATTATTTTTTTAAAAAAAACAAAATAATGGACTCTGTTTAAATCAAATTATGCATACTAAGGATAATATAATAAATTTTGGTCCAGATATGACTAATAGTAGTTATAATACATTGAGGAATACTTGTAAAAATGTATTTTGATGACTCTAGGAAACTAGTGCATCAAAACTATTACAAATATATGATTGGAGGTCTTCTATACTTTATATCTAGTCAACCTGATATTATGTACAATGGGTGCTTTTGTGATCCTTTTCAAGGAAATTTGATAGAGTAACATCTTGTATCTGTAAAATGAAATTTTATATATATCAAATATTTTTCCAATTTAGTATTGTTTTACCCAAGATAATGATCATTTGATTTAGTTATATATTATTATTCTGATTTTGGTGAATGTAAGATAGATAAAAAAAAGAACCTCTGGAACATGTCAGGTTTTGGGAATGTATCTTGTTTCTTTCAGTAGTAACAAACTAAATTATGTTTCATTATCTACTACTGATGCTGAATATATAGATATCGATAGCTGTTGTACAAAAAATTTATTGATGAAACACACAAAACATTACAATGGATATCAATTCTGACATTCCCCTATAAATTGTGATAATATAAGTGCTATTAAAATTTCTATGAATCCTGTATCACACTCTAGAACAATTCATATTAATGTAAGCTATCTATTTTTGATATGTAATTTTAAAAAATGTTATATCACTCTTGAATACATTGGAAAAAAAACAAAAACATGATGTAATTTATACGTAATCATCCAATTATGACAGAATGAATTATATCAACTATGTGTTAGGTATGATTAATTTTAGCAGAGCTCAATTTTATAGGACATGCCATTGAGAATGTCCCACCATTTGTTATGTATTACCATGGGTATATATCAGTGTCTGGGTATGTTACAACATTGGTTATGTCTCACCATTGGGTAGGTATCAACATTGCATGTCTCACCACTATGAAATGTCTCACTGTTGAATGTCTCACCATTGTATTTCTTAGAATTGGATGTATCCCTATTTGATATTTCAGAATTGTTTATCACACCATTGAAATATCATTCCCTTTTTCATTTTTTAGTTTTTTTGTGTTTTGTCACCGATAATGACTTATTTTGTGAATTAGTTATATAATTTTTTTACTTGATTCAAATTTTATCATGATTTTCAATATTAAATATTTTACAATACCATTGTGATAGAAATTAGGTCATTTTCTATTTTCAAATCACACTCCCCATTGTGCCAAACCTATTGCAATATTTAACACTTGACCATCAACCTTCCCTTCTTTTTCTCCCAATATTTCAAAGAAAACTCCATGGCTATAACGAAGAGGGATTCTGAGTCTTCACTGGATGAGTCACATTCTGCAAAGAAGAAAAGGGGGTGACCCAATCTTTTCATACGTTGGTCTTAAACCATTGATCCAATAACATTAAAATAGAGCAGTAATTCCAATGATGTAAGGGAAATTCAAGTTTTTATTATCCATTTAGTCCTTAGTGCTTCTAATTTTATAACACTAAGGTTGGGTGGAATGGTTTTCTTATAACAATAAACCGTTTTATCCAAATTTGGTGTATTTTTTTATCATATTGTTTAGTACATCATTGAATATAATAAGGTCTAGTTGAAAACTATAAGAAATGTAAAATGTTTTTTTTTTCATCAAGACAATGGGATGCATGTCTTGGGGTACACCATGAAGTGGTTTCCAATGACTATCAAGGATGGATTCTAGATAATAGTGATGTATTTATTTATGAAGATGCATTAGTTGAGTTGAATGGAGATGGAATTGTCACAAGGCTGTTATATTCATAGATTAATAGGGATTTCAAGATACTGTTTATGTTTATACAACAAATTCAATGTATATTAAAAGTACACTTTTCTAAAATGTGATATTAGGATGTCTATCATCAATTTATGATGAAAACAATGGTGAAGATTAATCTATGTAAATACGTGATGCATCATATGTTATAATTGAGTAATCCTACCTAGATATATAATTCATTGATATATCCTAAATTTACTTCAGCCATTTAAGAAGGTAAAGGTTTAGTAGGTGATAGTAATGAATCTATTGTGGAATATGGTATTTTCTGTATTTCCAAAATTATAATCAATAGGATTAGAATAGGTTGGAACCCAGGGAAAAAGTAGTGTTGGTTGATGATGAAAAGTTTTATATTTAATTCAATCTAGTTGACCATCCCTCAAAACCATGAAACCATGTTTTTCCTCAATTAGATCAAGATGAGGTTTTGTAATATCTGGATAGTGGTAAAAATGAAGAAGCTAATTTTTTAAAGTATAAAGATGAATCATATTTAGTGGATGAGGGTTATTACTCCTCTTTACCTATATAATATCTTTCTAAAACTTATGCTGCACCAGTTCCACATAGGGATCTCGATAAAATATATAATTTATTAAAGGAAGGATGTGATCAGAATGAAACAGAATTTTATAGAGAATAATAGTTCATGTGTTCATCCAAGTCATATGAGGAAGGTGAAAATGGTAAAAATTATAAAGAAGATGAATATGAAGAATGAGTGGATAAAATGGATATGATGAGTATATTGGTGGTGATAAATATGAAAATTAAGATGAAAATAGAGGTAGAGGATAGGATGAACATGATGATGGTTTTAAAGGCACTAGTGGTTGAGTTTGTTCTAAGGAGGTTGAGATACCTCATAAAATTATTGCTTCTCTTGTTAAATCTAATGATATAATTTGATTAGTTGAAAATGTTGACATAACTCCTATAAAATAAAAAGAATAATAAATTTGTAGGGAGAAATCCCCATGTTTGGAAACTGTTCAATTTTTTCAGCAGATGAAAGTTGTTTCTTTGGTTGAGTAGTTAGTCACTATGAATATGGATGTTTACTATTCTCCTAATGAGAAAAATATTGATGTGTAGTTGGGTTATGTTCATGCTACCATTTATGTATAATATGATGAGAATATGGATGATTCCCCAACTACCATTTAGTGGACCAATTTTGATTAGAGTTCTAATGTGAAGTTTGTTGTCGTACCTACTATGGATGTTTCTTCAGTTAAAAAGAATGATCCTATTAATACTTTTGTAAATTATTTTGTTAAAAGTATGTACCCAAATGTAGATTAATTTCAAATGATTCCAAGGTATGTCAGACCGGTACTTGACTACTCTGAATCAAATAATGATACCATTCCACCAATATATGGTGGATCATCATCATAAGTTGTTATGGGCCATGTGGAATCTTCACCTATGCTCGCTAAATTTGTTCCTACTCCTAAAGTACAGGTAATTCTACCACTTGATATGATTAAATTCTTTCATAGATAATTTTATTTTTGATATCGATTTATTACTAAATAAATAACAGGATTTCAATAAAACAATAAGTGAGAATGATTCTAGATTCCTATTTGACTTGGTCAGACATCACATTCAACAAAAAAAGATACATCATATATAGGATTATGAAATTGAAAATAGATGTCTAACCATTGATATGGAGGGTATGATAACAATTATAGAAGAAATGTGATCTTATTTTGTTAATCCCATTGATTATTTGATAGATTGAATTGAAAATTTGTCTTAAATGTATTCTTATTAAACTATTCATCTAGTTTATGATGGGTTGGTCATATTTGGGGTAAAAGGGGAACTCTAGGGTCTTTAAAATACTAATTTATGTAGTTACACTTTCATACCTTATGAATGTTTGATGAAATTTTAGAACAATGTTCATCATGCCCAAATGATTATTCAATAATACATGAAAGATATATATCCTGACTGATATACTATCACAAGATCCATAAATTACTATCTATCAAGGATTTTCACCAAACATGAGATTAATGAACATTTCATGTTTTTGGATGAAAAAATGGGACGCCTCAAATGTCACAAGATTTTAAGAAGCATGTAAACCATCTAAAACTGATGAATCTAGCGATGACGTGTTTTATGAAATAGAATAAAGAATTCTTCATTTATATGGAGTGAGGTGGACAAATAATCATGGATTTTATAAACCACCTGAAATCATTCCTTCATGTTCATGGAACAATTATTGTATCTCGGGATGCAATCCCTGTTACATATTATCTTACTCCTCCTACTACAGATATCGAATTTTTCAGACCTGGTGTGAATATAGATTCAAATTATTCTATTTCATCTACATTATAAACGTTTTATTTATATTCTACAGAGTTTTTTCAATGTCTAAGACCCATCATCATCACATATCCTCATTTTTTGACTGGGGTTCCTACTACTCTACCTCAAGCTCCTTTATCTATAGTAGAAATTCCTTCGCCTGTTCCAAATGAAACCCCAACAAAAGTCGATGATCCTTATTCATAAAACAATGACAATTTAAAATATCCATAGGTACCTTCACCCACACAAAATAAGTGTTGACCATTGAATCTGTCACTAATAGGAATCTTTCCGTAAATATTTTTACCCATAACTACTTTTTGCTTAATTTTAGGTCATCTGGAATGGAATATATTATTATTCATAATTTATTTTGTTTTTATTTTACCATTTTTATTATCCTAAAATAGGGAGACGATCTATGGAATTTCGAATAATTTAGTTCATTAATTTATTAATTTTATAGTGATATTTCTTGGCGCCCCTATGTGTCTAATTTTAAATTTGAAAAAACATACCTTTGAAGCCATTATTTTCCATTGATACTATTTTTTATTTACTTTTTTTAAATCCTTGTGGCCTTTATTTATCCTTGATACCATATGTATCATGTTTTACCTTAGATTTAATGTGTATAAAATTAAATTATTTTTTATCATAAAAAAGAAGGAGATTGTTGGCCTCCTTGTTTTAATGATCACGAAATCATAATTATTATAATAACTAATGAGTTTCTTGATTTGTGTTAGAATCTTTCCATTTTAAATAGAATGAAATTTTTTATAAAGAATTAATCTCCATCATGAAATGAATCACCATTGAGGTTGATTAACCACCAGAAAATTGATCACCACCACTGACATCAAATTTGGCTATGTTTTGGAAACACTCACTGTAAGATTTGAGTCACCATTATGGATATCACAATGTTGAAAATTTTAAAAACTATGGAAAATATTAACCACCCATAATTAATCACCATCATTGAGGAAATATTTTATGGTGTTAAATAGACTAACATTCCATAATTACTGACCTTCATATTGAAAAAATGGCTATTTATGGAATCTACCTACCATAAGTTATGGAATAAAACTGAATCAAGAATTTGGAAATATATATAGATGATCTAAAATCATAGATACCATCACCATAAGGAATAGTTTGTAATGTGTTGAAAAATCCTACTTCTAAGAAGACACACCACCAACCTAACACACTGAAATCATGTTTGAATTCCAAAGTCAAAGTCACCTCCAAATTTAGACACCATTAGTGTCACCATTAAAAAGACTCCCCACCACTATTTATTTTACTTAACTTTTTGAATTAAATATTTCTAACCTCTTTTTTATATTACATTTAATGTTGAAAGATATTTTAATTATTGTGAATTAACTATTTTAGAGGGTAATTAAACATTGTGTCAAAAATGTAGTTTGGTGGTCAGCAAGGATATGGATATTCTCATATTCTATTGATTCAATTAAAATTGAATTAGACTCCCTTATATATCAAGAGTGTCAATGCATAAGCGAACACACAAATAATCTATTCACATGCATGATAGCTAGGACCTATTGCAAGAACATGAAAAAATATTACATGACTACACTTGGCTGAGGAAGCCAATGAAAAAAAATATATTTAGTTCCTTCCTATATTATAGAAAAAGAGTTTAACACACTATTTTCTCATAAAATTCTAAAACATGACTCAAGATACAGTTCAAATCACTTTCAAGGAGTCATGATATCTAGAGAATATCATAATGAGGAACACCATCCCTTTATGTATTTTATTTTCTTAGTAAAATTATTTTCATTTACATTACAAGAAGTGTGTGTTACTCTATATTTCTAAAGACACACATTGTCTCAATTATTTTAAATAAAAGATTCATATATTTCTTTTCCCCATAGTATTTACTCATGCTCTACCTCATGTATTGGTGTAGGTCGGATTGTGAACTATTTCCTTTTTTGTCCCAAGAAAACTGTGCAATAGGTCTATTTATGACCTGGAATGATTTAATTTTGTAATACGTACTCCAAGTTAAGAATAAAAAGTTTATTTTATATAAAATTTTTGGTTGTAAGTGATTTACAAGTGGAGAGGACTATTTATTGTATTGATACTGAACCTCATGTATTCAAATTCCATTGTTTGTCTTTTTATCTATTTTTTTAACTGAACTAGTTTTAAACTGGAAATCAATCCCACTAATTTGATAGTTTTTCTGAGTTATTATTTATACAATTTTTTGAATTAGTAAATTGATACCTAATGTTAAATTAGTTTTTCATAATTTTTTAAACTGATAACTAATAAATATATTGAGAAATATTTTAAATGTTTTAAACTTATATCGACCTGTTATTTTGATAAACATGGCCATATTTAAATAACATGGGGGATTCTATTTTATTTAATTTTTTAATAAATTTTTTATTAGATACTCAATACTCCACCTCTTGAGATACTCAATATGAACAAGACTTACTTTATTAATTCCATGATATTATTTTTGAATCTCATGATATCTCACAGTATGTTTATCTTTTTATACCCTTTTTGTGATTTTCATATCACCCCTTATTCTACTTAAATATCAAGAATATCACATGTTATGATAGGAGTGCAGTGACCTTTTGATGAAAATTTTTAATATATTTATGTTCATTTTAAAAAGTGATGTATCATATATGTTGTTATCAAAATAAATCGGACCACTAGATTTATGAGTTTATTTATAGAATTTTTTCTTTATTTATTTTTTGGTTTGATTCAAGATATTTATGTTAAAAATTATTTAATATTATGAATCAGATATGTAGTTCATTTTAATTCGGTTCTCATCCACTCATATATTTTTAATACATCATTCAACGGTTATCCAATTTTAAAAATAATTTATATTAGTAAACATTAATTTTAAAAGAATCTATATTTATTTATCAATTCATGATAATTCATTAACCAACATTGTTCATTTTATGGGTATAAAATCATGAAAAAATCCTCTTTTTATTTACCCTTAAATCATTCTTTTCACATCAAATAAAATGTGAAATTATTAAATATCAAACATTTTTTATTTATTTAATAACATATTTTTTCAATAGTATAACACCCATTTTAGTCACATTGCAATATCACAATCAATGTTCCTCCTTTTAAAAATAAGGATATATCATAATTCAATCAGTTCCCATAAAATACACTTTTAAAATGCTTGAGAAAACTTAAAAATCAATTCTTATTATATAAAATATCTTCTCATTACTCTCTTTATCCAAATATTAACAAGTAACCATTTTTAGTCTAAAAATTTACATTATCTCTAAAATATGGTTATTGGGAATTAAATGACTAATTCACACATATCATGTAGTTTTTAGCATAAAAAGCACTCAAAATCATTTTAATATCTAAATTCCCATTTCAAAATACACCATTACTCATGTATATTCCATTTTATTATTTTTATTTCATGACCCCATTCCCTCAAATAGTACCCATCCTAGGCCGTCTATGGGGTAAAAGGGATGGTAACACCCGAGTCCCACCACAAGTAGGCCCTAGGTTGGTGACTATAATTGAGGGTACAATAAACCCATTTATGAGACGCATTACCCTCTAAGAGAATACATGTGAAAGAGAGATATAAGAGAGTCAAAAATAGACAACTGGTCAGACTAAAATATAAAAGGACACCCAAGAACACAAATTTAATGTCATGAATGAACTACTACAACTGAAAGGGATAGTGCAGAAACCGAAAGAAAAGTAATGACGGTAGTGACCATGAATCCCAAAAAGCTCCTAAAACCCCCATCTAGTAGTAACCAGCCTGGTCTACAACTTTTTTGCAAATAACCTAAAAATTTTTATATAATCATAGGGTGACTATAATAGTATACTTAGTAGGATCCTCCATAGAGTCTCTCATGATAATGTATAGAAATCATGCTAAAGAACAGTAAACAAAAAGTGATATTATCTCATCACCTAAATAGGTATAATATGATCACTACCTCCCCATTTCTACTCTACCCATGTATGTCACAAAAGGTAATATATTAAAATAATTAACATCAAGGGTACCCCTCTACCATATCTCCAATGGTTTTCCTCTTTACAATAATTTTTCCCATCCTGATCATCTCTCTCAAAAAATGATTGCCAGTAGACAATTGTGCCAAGCACCACAACATGAACCTCTTGAAACACACACCACCACATTCACATAACCAAAAGTAACTAGGTATTTCCACGAGCCACCAAATCCCACATTATGTGTTTCACACATCATCTATGATACCTCAACCCATTACAGACCATACACTGAGTATGGTTCCTCAATCCATCACAAACTATACACATTATACCAATTGTAATCCTTATGCAAATATATCCACTTTATATGTGTGTGAAATAACAACAATACATTACGACACTCTACACAAATAGATTGGTAAAACTGACTATCGTTCATACCAGCAGATGTAACTACTGAGAGAAGAGAGTGGGGTCAAAAGGGGTAGTCATCCATCCATCCTCTTATTAGGATGTTGTGGAACCCCCCACCCTAGGGCTCAGATTCCCTGGGGAGTTAGTTCCCCTAACTGATAGGGTGTATTAGAATATTAAAACACAATAATTGTACTGCATAATATATTTCACAAACACGCTAGGGGAATAATTAAGTCTTAGAAACAATTGAAGCTAATGTCTCATGGAGTCCTACATGCCACTACTAATACTTGATATACTATAAACAAAAAACCATTTAAAGAGATATATTAAATTTTATTATTCCTTTTTATCAGTTTCACTTTACATTAATTAATTCGATACCATTAATTAACCACTATCGTTTTCCACATTACATTATATTAGCATCAAAAAAATGTTCATTACCTCTAGTAATAAGATAATATAATTGATAGATTCTTAGAATTATAACCTCATCATTTCATTCCAACTTTCTCTAACCCCTTGGGTTAAATATTAATACATTTATGAAAAACATTAAAAAATTCAATTTTTCTAGGTATTCTAGAAAAAAATTATAAGCTACCATATGAAAGGGGCTCAGTACAGTCAGTAGATGAACTACGCATCAAGACTTCACCACCTATAGAAGGGTTATATAATAATCCAAACATTGGAATCAAATCATAGAAAGAACTTGGAATACCCTATACATCTTAACCTCTCATGGAAGGAGAGGAACCAAAACTATATTCCTCATGCATTTGGGAATTTAATTAAGATAACCAAAAAAATTGGTTTCCAGAAATACAATAGATTAAACACACATCCAACATTCATATGAATGGGTAATCCTATATTCAACACTTTCCATAATTCTATGAGTCTTCCTGACACCACATGCATACCTTGATGCATCACGCCATAAAAAACGTTAACCACTACAATATCAACTGAGCCTCGCTGCCCCATATATGACATAGCCCTTGTGAATCATCCATCCTAGGATCATATAAAAACTAAGCCTATAACCCAAAACACCACAACATACCTCCAGGCTTAGCCATTATAGGATCACATAACATCACAAGTAGTGGGAAACAAAAAAAGTAATTGGGATCTCATCCCTAAGCATGGAATTCATCCTTAAAAAACAACAAGCTCTATAATCTCTATAGAATAAACCACTTTTCATTTATAGAAAGTGGGAAACATAGGAACTAAAAAGGTATTATCTTTTATTACACAACCAGTTCTTATTCTATCTTGAACTAACCGATTCCTTATCACAGATTCCAACTACAGGAATCCTATGAAGAAATATATCACAACTATCAAAAATTAAATAAATAATTAATTTAACATCCCTTTAATTACTTTTTTCAAAATCCATCAGCATGATTCTGGTTATTTAACCAATTTAATTACACATGCATGCTCTTATCAACTCGGTTATAACCCAATTGAATCAACAACCAGATTCGTTAAACATGCCACTTTAAACCATTAGCCGGTAAATTTACAATTAATCCTGGATTTACCTTCTTTACAAATTTTCAACAAGAATAACTATTATACCATTAGTGGCATAGATATCACACTATCTAGTAAATAAAGAGGAAAACCATTATCACGGTACAAGATGAAACACCATGATGAAATTTATAACAATTACTAAATCTGATTCATGTAATTATAAGATAAATTTTGATGTAATGGGTGGGGATAAATCATGTAAATTCTATGATAGTATGATAATAAATAGAGATGAAATGAATCCACAACATAAAAAAGGTTTCAATTTTATTTTGCACGAGGTCATACCCTTCCACGGATCATCAATCACCACTCCTAAGAGATCATCATCCATTTGACAATACCATGGAAGAACCACACCAACAAATACCAATAGAAACACCATTAAAAACAAGGGAGGTCATCCTATGTCGCATGGTAGGAAGAATAGGATGAAATAGAGGTAAAAGCAGGAGAAAACATTGGAGAAACAATGAAAAACACACCTTGCATCACCACGGATCAGTATAGATCAAAGATGGATTATATGATTTTATCCATAATGATGGAATCTCCAAAAGGTTGATGATGGGGTCATCGGGTCACCTAGGATCGAGAGGGAGCTTCTCCGGCCATATAGGTTAACAAAACAAGCTACTAGAAATGATTTTAAATCATATAGTGTTGGTGGATTACACAATATGTAATTTACTTTTACATCATGTAATCCACAGAATTCGTTTTTCATTGAAAAAAGTGTTGCCTATTTATTTTTATTTTATTTTTCAAACCCCAATATATTATGCATTTTGAAAACCATATTGACATCACATAACCTTCTATCGTGACACGAAATATCCTACATTGTGACAACAATATAATATGTTTAGAGAAATAATTTGCATTATAAATAATTCCAATAAAAATTAGAGATAAAATCAGATATTAAATTTTTAAAAGTGAAAAGAGAATTTGAATTTTAAATTCATTCAAACAGTAAAAAAATTAATATAAAAACACATAAAATCATGTTCTCAATGTATCAAACAAATTATTAGAAATAGAAAACATATCAAAATCATTGAAAAGTAAAATTTATTTTCAATCAACTTAGATTTCTTATCAAAATGTGTGTAACCCTTATATAAATGTCGGAATTTACACAAGGTCTAGATCCCCATCAATTAATGATTTAAAAATAAAAGGAGAAAAAATAATTATATTCAAGATATAAATGATAAAGCATAACATATTAAAAAATTAATTTCAAATCATGAAATCCTTTAAAAATAATGAATTGAAAATATTCAATATTAAGAGATAAAGATTATAAATTGAAAATATTGAGGATTTCCACATATTAAAATAATAGATTTCTCTTAAAATTTTAATTATGAATATTTTTTCTATTAATTAACGAATTAGAATATTTTAAAATAAATTTAAATCTAACTCCTAAATCTTATGTCAATTATCCCATGAAGATCCCCCATGAATGTTTGACCAATTGTGTGGAAAAGGCCCACTAATTGTGCCTCGGGTGAAGTTGAGGTTATTAACTAATGATACCTTCTTGAGATTATTATGTCTTGGTACTTATTCCCCAAAATAAAATCAACTTTTATGTTTCCAGATGGGTATTTGTTTTATAGGAAAATAACACTTACAATACATTACAACAATTGATTGTTATAAAATAATAAAAATGAAAAAAAAATCAAAGTCCATTTTTTGGAAATAATTCAAAAGAAAATTATTATGGGGATTCGATAAAAAATAATATTACAATTACATAACATATCTAGGTACAAAAAAAGTATCATTCTTTTAAAAGATCAATAAATTCATGATTTCATAAAAAACATCTTTGATTAGTTTTAAAGGTAACTCAAAATTTAAACATGTTATGTAAGGTTAACACAAAAAATAATTTATGATTTATTTTTCAAAAATAATTAAATTGATAACACATTGGATAAACTAAAAATTTTAAAAATAAGTTTTAATATTTTATTACGAAAGTAAGTGAAATAATAAAATGGATTTCATGTTGATATTGAAAAAAATTCATTTGTCATTAAAATTATATTAATATTTTTTAGGAATAATAGAAAATTAAACAATATGAAAAATTAAACCTATAGATGAAAAAAAACATATACTCTCCCCTTTCGAACAAATGAAAAAAATTTCTTTTTTTGATTATCAATAATAAACTCATGAAAAGGGGTTATATAGAAAATAAATATATAATAAAAATTATTTTTTGGAAGATATAAATTAAAAGGATATTAGAAATAAATATACCAATAAAAATGATATAATAAACAAAGTATATATAATATATCATGAAAAAATCATTCATAAATCTCAAGATAGATATTCAAAGTAAATAAATTATAATTAGGATACCTTAATATCACAAAGATGATAAAAGTATCAATAAAATATAAATATGACCTTAATCAAGTAGTATCCTTTCCATGGATGGAGAATCATCCAAAGTCTTAATTAGAGATGAAAAATAAGAAAACAACAATGATTTTGATTTATAAAAACAAAGGAAGGGTAACACATTAAAGACCGAGATTGGTTGTTTTTTTTAATAAATATTTATCAAAATATTTATCTAATAAACCTCATAAGATTATAAGTTGAAATATATTTAAATAAAAAAAACTTTAAATATGATAATATTTAATTTTGAAATATAAATTCTATAAAATCATAAATAATGAATTAAATGAGAATTATAATAAAGTGATATTGAATTTTTTTTTCAATTTGGATAATATAAAAATATATTATTGAGAAACAATATCCATTTCAATGATTAAAATGAACAAAATAGATATTAATTTGAATTTTTAAAACATTTCAAAATGAAATGAAATGATAAACTAATGTTTTGAAGATTTTTTTCATAAAAAATATAAGTGACATAAAATACACAAAACCTCTCCCACCATTAACAAAATAAAAAATTATTTATGATGAGTAGTTTTGAAAAAATATATATTTATAATTAAAAAGGCTTTAAATACAAATCAAATAAATCAGTATTAATAATTATTGAATTTAAGACAACCATAGGTATATAAAAGAATAATTATTCATAGGTTTATAGAAATGGTTTTCATCATGGTTTTTAGAGATGAATGAACATGAAGTAGTCATTGCACCAGTGTCTCAGGCACACATTATCCATGTACCAGGTAAATCATTGGGTTTTTTCTATTGAGGTTTTTTTCTATAAAATAATCGAGTTGTTTATGGCCCCCATATGAAATGGGTGCACAAAAGTAAACTAAGAGTGATTTAAAAACCCTTATTTGTTTTGCATATGAATTTCCCCAAGAATTATTAAATAATGCATTTCAATTGAGGTTAATATATTTTAGTTGACTATAATAAGAATTTTTACAGCCACATTCATAAATATAAATCATGATTTTTCTAGAATAGTTGAAACATTTATCTTGTTAAATTCTCTTATAAATTTTTTTTTGTTTTTAGAGGTGCTATCTTAATTTTAAAAAAACCAAATTTATTTTTTACAAAATATATCGAGCCTTATAATTTTTTGATTTTTTACACCTAGAGAAAATTTAACAAGAGAATTTATGAGACATTTAATTGTTGATTTTAATCATTCAACACTATCTTTCTATTTTAATTTAATTACCCAATTTTTCACTAAGGTATGGATCCTTTAAATATTGGTCTAATTAAACATTATGGAACTAATATAGATGCCTAATTGGGTATGAAAATTTTTAAGAGTGTATGGGGCTTGTTCAGACTCCGAAAAACATCTTTTTGGGGAAAATGGAATTGTTTTACCGTTACTGTAAATCGTTCTTGTAGGGGGAATTGTTAGATCCGATCGTGTAGATGGATTGAATTTTCAAGTAGTTTCAATCCATTCAGTTGGATCATGTCTTCCCTAATGATGCATAATAATGATGGGAATTCCCATATTTTATAGGTACCCATACATAGTTTGCGCACAATTTGGAATGTCGTGCAAACAATCCATCCATAGTCTAAATTTTGGGTAACATTACATTTTTACCATTAATGATCTAATTATCTCACACCTTCTTCCAAAATTTAGGATATTGAAGGAATAATCTTAATTTCTCCCCATATGGATCTTTTTTAAGTCCTACCCTGAGAATCAAGAGATCTCCTTCATCTGGGATCTTTTCGGGCTTTTTTTCATCATGTTGGATGTGCAACGGTAAGTACTCAAGACTGTATGATCAATTCTTCATATCTCTTGATCTCGACCAAGTTATAAAGGTGAGTTACTTTTTTAATAATTTCTCATATCTACTTTGATCCAAGCCAAATTATATGCTAATAGTAGAGTAGGAGATTCCTATAATTTTAAGGTGGGTGGTATATAACTATTCCCATAAGTTCTTTGTTTTTTGGAATTTTCATGTAGGGCCCACTGATTCCATCAATTGTTGTTTATTGAATTTATATTCCATGTCTATAATAATTAGAAAATTATTTTTACTACATTTATAAATATGTGATTGGATGTTGTTATTTACATTAAAAACTCCAAATACTACATGTGTGGTGTTATTCCATAATTGTGGATTTAGTGTTTGGACACTTTTGAACCATTTTTTCGTGTGTGCTCAAACATGATGACACTAATAGTAAATATCCATATATTAAAATTACAATTGAATAATATAATGCTAAATGAAATGTACCGTGTCACATCCATGAGGCCCACATAAGGTATGTGCCTATGTGTAATTTATTGATTCAACTTGACCATATTAATTAAAAATATGGATGGTTGGTTACATGGTGAAACACCCCTTAAAACATTAATTTTGTATTTGTGGATGAACCATATTAAGTTAGGATGACATATATAGTTAAATTAAACAGTTTCATGCTACTTGGCCTTGTCAATCTAATGAAAGGAAAGTCCTGAACCATGTTACTTGATAAAGGGAATTGTTTCCATATGGAAAAATTAATTGTAGTGAATTAAATTTAGAATTACTCTGCATGAAAATGGATCATGAAACATTTATTGGAATTCATGACTCTTGTTATCTCTTAGATTACTAAGGTAAATTCTTGGGTACTTGTGGACGTCATTCCGACTCACAGATGTTGGTTTCCTTGGGTGAGACCTACTCGAGAACCAAATACATTCATACCTCTAGATGCATATTATGACACCATATGATCCCATCATTATTATAATATAATTCCTTCGATACACTCCTTGGATAATGAATTAAAAAATAGCTCCCATGGTAAAAACCCATTGGGCCCCTTCATTGTTTAACCATGTTTTACCTTTGAAGAACTCATTGGACTCAGTAGGCGTCTTATTGTGAAAATGCATTGGAAGATGCTCCTGGTATTTTACTCTTACCCAATTTCTAGAATTTGTAACTACTGTGTTAGAATCCCTTGAGGTATAGGTTTCTTGTTGAATAACATAGAACCACATCATATTAATTCTCAAATATGGTTTCCTAGATAAAATATAAAACCTTAACTTTTTATACTATCAATAGGTGATGTCAGTGCCAGATATGCGTCACATGATTTATTTATATAAATTTTTAATTAAATAATTAATGAAATGGTAAAATATTCATAGACAAAATGAGGGATAAAGAAGGTAATTTGGTATTTAGTTGCATTGTACTGCATTGCTTTTTTTATTTATGCCTACAAACTATTATATTAACATTACTCGGGATGGATGTTATAGACATCATTGTAGGAAGACAACTAATATTTATCTCACACCCTATCTATGTGCTGATGGTACTTAGGGAAGATCACATGATTGTAGGTGCCGAAAAATGGAAGCATACGTGTCGAACAGTTGATTTCATATCGTGTTAGTATGGAGCTGGAAGCAGATCTCTAAGATGGATCTCGGGATACCAAGATAGATTATGTATTTCATATTCCCACATTGGGGTTTTCATGTATTCCTTCTAATTTGAACCCATGATTTCAAAAATTTTAGTGACATTCCATATCATTGTCAGTTGTTGTATGATTTTATCAGTTATTTCTGTTGAATCAGTTATTTGTACCCTTGTCTCTTTCCAATTTTCCATCTATTTACTCACATTTATTCCACCACTTACATTTTTTATCATTATCCTCTATGATTATTTGTACTAAAAAGTTCATAGTACCTCAAAAGACACACCCTAATCCCTCGACATTAGATATTATCCTCTAGCGTTTGGGTAGATGTGCTTGAGGTCAAGTGGCCCATCGGGCTCAGGGCACCTTCTAAGGGGCACCCGGGTCCCCGACATCACAAAGTAGTAATAGAGTAGTTCCACTCTTTATTTACTATTTAGATACAATATTCGGGAGATTAGGAACACTTGAGAATTGGCCATAAGACATTCGTGGGCATTATGAACCCATGTCTCGGAAAAAAAGTCATGTTTTAGGAATTATGATTTTTGTTTTGCTTTTTCTTCTTATAGTTGATATCCTTTCACCATTGGATGTCGCACATGTTTTGGGAAATTGTTGATTGTTATTTTGGTTGATAATTTTAATTAATCCTTGGCCAAATGGTATGAGGGAAATGATCATTGTTCCATTCACCCTTATATGCATTTAGAATTCGTGTGTCATGCATATTTCCATGCCATATAGGGGAATTTCATAGCCTTTCATTTCTTTTTTATGGTTTTGATTTTTGAGTGATCATTCCATTGTATATATTCCTCTACTACACTTGGGATGTGATTAATTGATTTTATGTTTCAATTCATGATGTTTTATGGGATATCATTGGTTTCAATCAATAATTAACCGAATCAATCCTTCTATTATAAATTCCAATGGGTGTTAATCTCAATGATAAGGTGTATGTTCCGAGATTCACTGTGATGTACAACTCATTTTTAAATTAACATTGACACAAGTTATTAAAAAATGAAATCCTTAAAGTGAATGATTTCACATTCATATCTCGCCTTATAATATTTATGAAAGGTAAAGAAGTGAACCAAGTAATTAAATGGTAAAAGAAACAAAAAATCTTTCGATTATGTGAGGAGGTAATGTACTATTAAACCTTCATCTACTAGAACCCATGAATATATAACTGAGAACATACAAATACCTAGTCATCTAAGTAGGTTTTTGGGGTTTAATTCCTTGGGTCATGATTATTCATAGGTTTATATTTCTATAGTGAATCAATATTTATTGTTATATTTTTGTTCTGAGGTTTGTGCTAGGAATTTGTACACCAATGTCACCACAACGTCCTCGTTTTGTATAATAGGAAGGTGGTGACGACCAAGATCCATATTTCCATGTCCATGAGCCACCCATCATACTTCTAAGAGTTCCACTTCTGTAACAACCTATCGTACCTGATCCAACAGCTGATTCCCAAGTTCATAATTGTTTCCTACATCTAATGAAGTCCATTCATGGTGCCCCATGAGCTGCAACTACAATGGATGATCCAAATCATGAATTTCGGCTACACCATCATCCTACCTTTTCATGGGGTGGAAGTTTGTAGGATGCAATGACATGGATAGAGGCCACTATGTATATCATTTATTATATAGAGATGAATCCATAATGGAGGGTCAAACTTGATACTTACATGTTGTGTGATTCAAACAAGTGCTGGTGGGATGTGATTACCACGGTTGGTCGTCATCCATGCATGTTATGGGTTGATTTCCAATATGCCTTCTACTATCATTTCTTTCCTCAGACACGATGATATGACAAAGCTAGATATTTCATGTATCTTGATTAGGGTTATATGTGACTTATGAATTATTCATATTATTTCAATGATTTGTAGTGCCTTTCACTGATTTTATCAAGTGATGAACTTTTGTGTGCTAGACACATCGAGGATGGGTTCTGGTATTCCATCGGTACTCAAGTGAATGGATTTTGAGAACCTAATTTCACTGTGATCATGAATCAGCCTCAAATCACTACAAATAGCTTCAGGGATGGTGAAAGTACAAGGAATATAGATCTAGTGTCACATGAGGCTTGTAGTTCTTTTGGTGTTAGAATGAGATTCCTCGAGGTTTCTTATCAGGTCACTGGATACTAGGGTCTCCATGTAGGTAAATTTATAGTGTGTCACAAGTGTGGATGTACAGGGTTTCTAAAAAATTAGTGTGATGGAGACCCATTAGAGTGTCAGGATTTTTTCCATATAGTCATCTTTATTGTTTTTTCAGATCATTCTATCAGCTTCTACTGGAAAAGGATCCTCACCAGTTCCACCATAATGAGAAGGTGTTTTAGTTGTGTTTGGTGCGGAGTTGGAGTAGCACCAATATGACTGGTTGAGGTGGAGGTCGTGGTCATGGTAACAAGACCTGTGATCACCAACAGCACCATCAAAGTAGTTTTGATCATTCTAGTTCAACTATTTTATAGAGTTATGGATCAAGCCAGATGCATTCTTTATAGATAACACCCAATGATTAAATTAAGGGTCCATATATAGGAGAAGGTTCTATTATTGTTCCCACCAGCATAGTATCTACATTATTTTAAATTTTTTCTTGACACTTTTTATCTCTTTATCCCTCATGGAAATACTTGGGCTCTAAATATAGTGTTTCCATGGTGTTATGACCCTAGAAACGCCCATAGGCGTATGATCAGAGGTAATACACCAGTGTAAGGACTTTCTCCTTAAGGTAGGTAGTCACTCATTCTTATGGGACCTATCTGATCGTGAGTTTTGATTGAGTGACATCATTTTTTAGATGGATTGTTTGGATCCATATCATGCCTTTATATAATGATAGAGTCTAAGGGTATAGTTCACCTCATTAGAGGGAAGAAGTTATCTTCATAAGGATGGGTGGGATTTCAAGGCCAGTAGAACCAGTCCAGAGCAACATGGGATAGGAGGGGTAACCACCAATATTTCCAATCTCTTCACATAGGTTCAGTTATTAGGTCAGGATGATTTCCCACTAGTAGCATATCATTATAGGGATGTCTTTCACGACCACTTTTCAGGCTTACCTACCAAGAAAAAGGTAAACTTTTCAATCGATATGGTTCTAATAGAACCTCCAATGTCTATTTCTCCATCTGGATCGCACCTAATAAGATCTAGGAGCTCATGGAGTAGTTAGAGTGTCTAGAAGAAAAAGTTTTCTTATGGACTAACAATTCCTCTTGGGGTTTGCATGTTCAATTCACCAACATGGTGGATGGGACCCTTCATTTATGACTATATTTTAGATAGTTTAACAATATTATTGTTAGGAACCGGTATCCAATACCTCATATAGATGAAATATTTCACAATCTATGAGGATATAGGGTCTTCTCTAAGATCGACCAGATATTGGGCTATCATCAGGTGTGAGATTGGCCACATGTCTTACCTCATACAACTTTCCATAGCAGGTATGGTATCTATAAGTACCATTTTAATCATTTAGTCTTATCAATGTTCCCACTATTTTCATGTCCCTGATGAATAGGGTGTTCCACTACTATTTGGATTCATTTTCTATAGTCTTTGTGGATGGAATCAAAGTGTATTCTCACAATTATATAGACCATGCTAAGAACCTTGAGATTATTGTATGTGCATTTATATATAGTCATATTTATTATAAACATTCTTAGTTATACTTTTGGATTAAAAAAATTTCAATTCATGGGTCATAATATCTCAAAATTTGTAGTATCGGTTGAGCCAGATATGGTTAGTGTTGTGGTTTCTTGGGAGATTCCAAAGAACATGTTCAATATAAGGAGTTTCTTGGAGCTAGATGAATATTATAGGCATTTAATACCAGACTTATCATGCCTTTCATCACCTATCACTGTTAATATAAATAATGGGTGTTATGTTCCTATGGCCAGAAGTGTGAAAGATATCCTTTCAGGAGCTGAAATGGAAGCTTTTATCATAAACTATTCTAATTCTACCCATGCATGTAAAAGGATATACCATTTTTTAATTTATTATTAATTGTCCTATGAGAAGTGTTGATGTAGTATGGTAGAGATTTTTCATATATATCTCGATAGGTGAGACCCTATGAGAGAAACTACCTGATGCACTACCATGAGATAGTATTATTTTTCTACACCGTACACTGTTGGAGACATTATCTATTAGGTGAAAGCTTTTTTGTGTACATGGACCATAAGGGCCTCAAATATATCTTTTAACTGGATGAATTAAACCTAAGACAATGACGATGGTTCAAATATCTTTAGTCCTTTGATATCGATTGTTCTTATATTCTTTGAAAGGGAAATGTAGTCACTAATGTGCTGAAGAGGAAGACTCAATCACAGGTTGTATGGGAATGTAATGATTAGTGTAATTTAATGTCCTTCTTTTCTAAGCAGCATCTCGAGTTTCATATCAGTATGAGAAGTCTTACCTCTCATCTTTGATAACTACATATTCCATCCATGAGAAGGTGAAGGGTAGATAACTTTATGATCTTGATGTCTTGATTCTTAATTGGAGTACATTAGGAGATAACCCACCTCCAAATTATTATGTGGATGGGGACAACATCCTACATATTCATGAGGGTGTATAGGTTCCTACATTTAAGAGGTAGGATTTGATGTAAGATTAATGTGCTTCTTAATGGGAATTTCATCTAGGAATCTCCAAAATTTATCGAGATATGCAATACCAGTATTTGTGGCATGATATGAAACATCAAATAATAGGATTTATCACTAGTTATTCCACCCATCAGTAGCTAAAGATGGAGCACTGGAGACATGGAGACTTGTTTCAACTACTTCTGATCCCATAATTGAAATCAAAATATGTTTCCATGTAAATTGTAATTGGATTACCAATGTCACCTATAGGTTGGGACGATGTATGGGTTTTCATTTACAGACTGAAGAAATTGCATCACTTCATTCCTATTAAAGAGACATTGATAGTTGATGATATGGGAGACTATTTGTTTCTGATATCAAACGACTACATGGTGTTCCTCTTACAATCATTTCAGATAGAAACTCTCATTCCACATCAGGTTTTTGGCATTCATTATAGAAAGTTATGGGTACATAGGATCTTCTAATCATAGTTCTTCACGCTCAGACTAGGGGTCAGTTGGAATAGCCAATAAATGTTCTAGAGGACATGCTCCGAGCAAGTTTCCAGGACATTGGCTGTTCATGGGAAAATAATATCAATCTATTCGAGTACTTCTATAATAACATATTTTAGGTGATGATTAAAATGGATCCTTGTTTAGACTTATTTGGTAGGTCATCTCATTTAATCCTAAACTGGATATAGGTAGGTGAGATAGCCCTACTAGTACCTTGTCTCATCCAGGAGTCTTCGGGGTAGGTTTAGTTGATCCAGAATAGTATGTCTACTGCTTATTATAGACAAAAATATTATTCCAATAATCATTTATTACCTCTAGAGTTCATGTTCAGGGATCCTATTTTCCACTGGGTATCACAAAGGCCAGGGTATATATGTTTGAGGATGAAAGGGATGTTATCACCTTGTTCTGTAGGGTCATTTGGGATTCTAGAGAGATTCGGGCCAGTAGTCTATTAGTGGCTACTACCTCAGATGTATCATACCATGCATGATTTCATTCATGTTTCTTAGCTTAACCAATATCATGAAAAACCATCTCATACAATTAATCCTCATAATTTTTAGTTATATGATGATTCTACCTATGAAGAGTATCCAGTATGCATCATTGATTGGAGAATGAAGGATATTCATGGTCAGTATGTCCCTCTAGTATGGGAGTTAAGGATGTGCAACCACATGCAGGATGAGACATGGGAGTAAGAGGCGGACGTACATGCCCAATGGCTAGAATTGTTCTCAAACAGTGTATCTCCGCCATTTGAAGGTGAACTTATGTATGAGTCCCTTTATGGGGAGAAGACTATAAAACATGGTCTATGATTCTGGTATAGATCATTTAAATTTTTGTAAAATTCATTATTTTATACCTAATATTGTTGCCTAATGGGTTAGCTACATTTCTGAGGGTTTCCATGTCACGTTTGGATCTCATAACACATCCTTTTGTGGAAAATGGACACATCCCTCGGTTAAAGTAAACCAAGAAGGTATGGTACATGAGAATACAATACAGTTTTCACAAAAATAATAGTTATAAGAAATGATTATTAACGAATGACTGATAAAAAGTTATAAAAAGAGAATATATTATATTATAAAAATTAATATGGTTCTAATATAAATTAATAAAATTTTTAAATCAATTATACAATAGTATAAATAATTTTCATACAATGGACATGTGAGGTAAGGGGCTTTATCTTAATTTCCCTTCATTAAGACATGTTTTTATATTATATAGCTAATTTTTTTAATTGGTGTATATAATACCCATTTTGTTTTTCATATCCTGATTCCATCATTAATTATGGTGCTTTATGTTTCAATTTTAATAATATCATTTAATCGGATTTAAATTGAATGTTTTCTATGTGGAAAGGAGTTTCAAAACTCAATTTCCAATCACAGGGTTAAACTTATACTTCATTGGTTATATTATGAAACGATTATATGTGACATGACATATGATTAATTCATGTATTATGTACACATTACTTTATGTGGATTTAAATTTTTTAAACATAATAACATCTTTCATTAACTCTCACTTCAATTATATGAACTCTGTAAGGCATTCTCGTCTCACTTTTACTTTCAAGAAACATATTCCATATTCACCACTTATTTATTTTGGGTGGTGTATCTACTACCATTTTTAAATTTTATATCATGAATATTATTCTATTCATGATATATAATTTTTTATTTTATTCTACTTCATTCATAGGAATTATGATTCAATATTTACCAAAAATATAAGGTTTTATGCTTCGGACTCAATTTAATCTAGACTATTTATAACAGAACTTACATTGATGGAAATTATTTTATTATTATCTAATAAACCCATTTTTTGTCGTCTCATAATTTTTTTTGTTAAATTTTCCTGTAATAGTAACATTTTCATCACTTTTTAAGATAAAATGATTGAGAAAATGTTTTTAAGAGAAGAAGATTTATTTCTCTCATTGATCAAAATTAATTTTTCGTCCATATCAATGTTTTCTAAAAAAATTCTCTTTAACATTATAAAATTGATTTATTAATTAAATATCTACCCATGACTATCATTTAAAAAAATGGTTTTAATGTAATCTCATTTTTTCCAAATATAGTGCTTTTTTACTTTTTACAAAAAAATTAATGGAATATATGTTTTACCTTATACAACTTGTATAGAATTACCCACCACAGTGAAAAGTCATTATTCTATATAATAATTTACAATTATACAATGTTATTTTCAAATAAAATGTTATTCCTAGTTGTTTTTTGAAATTTTTAGTTTTTAAAAGAAAATTTTCAAACTGAAATGGATATTTTTATCCATAATGTTTTATATAATCTTTTTATTGTATTGCTATTTATTGATAATAATAAACATTTATATTATATATAATAAACTTGGGATATGTTTTAATAACAACAAAATTATTCATTATCAATATGATTCATGATCATTTTGACAATGGAAAGTAGTAACATTATCTTTATTATTTATGTTTTTAGTTATTAACATTCCGTTGAAATGACCCCATTCTTGTTATCATTAGAAATTTCATTTCTATTAAATATCCAAAAAAAAATTCTATGAAAAATCATATTTATTATACTATATATAATTTTAAAATAAAGTATTTTACTTTAAGATTTATTTTATTTTCTGGGGAAATATTAATATTCCAGAATCCTTATTTGATAAAGAGATTTATTAATAATGTATAGAGTTTGTAAATTGAATTGATTATTCAATAAATGAATAATTTTTTGAATATATATTGATGGATGGGGCCTATATTTATATATCCCATTAATTTATCAGTATATATCATGAGACAAACTCGTAAGATAGTAGTAAATGGGACTTCACCAATAGTTTTATGCTTTCATGGAAAAAAAGACTTTCTAATAGACATATAATGATTCCTAAGATCATGAAATCCAATATTAAGTATTTAAAAAAATTAGAATTAAATTATTATTATTATTCGTGAGTTTTTATCATTTATATTATTCATTTATTCATTTTATTCTCAATTTATTGATTAAATGGTATGTGTTTTCAATTATTTACCATCTTATATTGATTATTCCAAATCATATCATGTTATTGATTTAATGGAATTAATTTTATAAATTTTACCTTTCTATATTGATTAGCTTTATTTAATCATGCTAGATTTAGTGTACGTAACCCTTACTATGAATTTGATCTTGCCCTTATTTTTCTTTCTTTCCCAAGAATCCACAAATTGTACTACGAATGACATGAAATGATATTCTAGAGGGAATAATTAAATTCCTGAAAAAAAAATTAACGTTGTAATTTGATTTTTCCTATGAAATATCGGAATCATGTCTGTATGTAGTATACTATGATTACAAAACTATTTATTCATTCTTTATTTCATCACTTTTATCTTAACCCAAAGTAATAATGTAAATTTTTGCTCTCTTATATTGGGGTTGGTGTCTTTATATTTATTACAATAGAATGTTTTATAGAAACAAAGAAAACTAAATTAGGGAAAACATAAATTAGATAACATATCCCTATGAGTAACTTTGGAGATAAATCCTTGCATAGGATAATATACTAAATTTTCAATACGGAATAGATTATATGTTTACCTATAAATACGTCCATGTATGATAACTATAAGTGGAATTAGTTCTAAAACTATTTTACCTAGGGGTAATAAATCTAAAAAAGGAGCATCGGAATTGATTGGATCATTTCCTGGTTCATGAAAATTGGCCTTACTATTAACCTGTATAGACACTCTAGGGGGATATGATTTGGTAAATTTAGATTTAATTTACGAACCCTTATGAATGATATGATAATATATATATATATATATATATGATTTAATGATATTCCTAAATAATAAAATTATTTGATTCTGAGGTTAACAATGAATAAATATTCAATTTATGTTAATTGATACACCATATTTAAAATTATATATGATGATTTAAAATTAAAAAATGTTATGAAAAATATAGTATATGTAATTGTGATATGGGATACACCTAAGGTGTCTCAGATTGATATGTATAAGGTTACTCATTTTTTTAAATACCTGGATACTCTTTTTAAGGAATTAGTTGATGTGATTTTAGCATGATTAAGGATATTTTTTGGATTATTTTATGGTAAATAACTATTGGGCCTAGTATGGGTTTTATTGAAAATAGATTTAAGAAATAATGCCTTTAAATTTTTTGGACATAGGATTAATGGTATTCATAACCTTTATGTTTAGTTTGAACATTATGTTAGGAAATAATACTCAAATAATATAATTATATTTTTGTGAGGAAAATATGTCTTATATAAAATATTTGTGGAAAAAACTCATTTGATGGAAAAAATTATATTTTAGTTTTTTTCTTATTTTTTGGGAAATTTATAGGAATTATATTACTAATTATTTTTGAAATGGAAAACCTATATTCCAGGTGATAACTCATCTGATAAGGTAATTCCATAGGGCTTGAACCCACAATAGAAAGGTGAAAAGGGTTAACCACCTACCAATATCCCACATGATTTCCTCAGTAGTATGCCAATTTTTTAAATAAAAAATTTGATGCATGAATATTCAGTTCACTTTTGGGAATGTACTATAGGATCAAATATTTTCGAATTTTTATGATTTTGAAGTGGTTAATGATATTTTTTGAGTTTTTTCATTATACTGTGGTATATTTATCCTTTAGGCCTAACATGTACTATTTTTTTAAGGATATAATTAATTTTCTAAATGTTGAGGTTATTTCGGATATAGTGTTATTTATTTGTGGAATGATTCGATTTGAACATTGGGTTTATAGATTAACATGAAGGTGTATTAATTATGGTAATTTTCTTGTGATAGACATTTTTTTTGTTTTATTATGACATGAGGAATATATTATTATTCTATTTTGATTGTGTGGTTGATTATATGTTTAATTTAGTTCCTCATACATGAAAAATTCATCTTAAATACAAATATTTTTTATTATAAGAATAGATTGTGGGGGAAATAGGATAAAAGATGAAATTATACTTTTTTGTTAGTATATTTCCATATCTTATTACTATATATGGTAATGGAATTCCTATATTCATATAAAAAGGATCTTGAAATATTATTTTACCATATTACCTTCTTATATGATGAATCAATTGTTTTTTAACACATCACAGATTTATGGTATTGTAGTGGTTAACATTCTACTAGCAATGATTTCTTTCACTCTCCATACTTTTTTACACTTTTATTACATGACAATATTTTAACTTCCTAATATTGTTCACCTTTATAGAAATAAAGGAATTTTTTATTATATTTGACCATCATATTTTCATTTCCCTCATTTAAGAGAATGTTTGGTTAACCATTTTTTTTTATTTCATTTTTCAACAATGGTATTTTAAAATCTCAAACCCATGATTTCTATGAAAATGATCAAATTAATAGAATAAAATTTATTGATGTTAGGAAAAATGTTACTCTTTGAGAATTATATATATATTTTTTGGATTAAATTTGCTTTCATTGATAGATTTTGAAACATGTTACACCAAGTTAAAAAGAAATATGACACTATTTTAAAATATTATTATCTCAACATGATCGTAATAAACTAGAAATTATATTGGTGACTATGCATAGAGATAAATAAAATAAGCAAATTATATTTTTTAGAAATGTATAAAATAAACTCATTTGTTATCACATTATTGTATATGAAATTAAAAATCATTTAAAAATAGAGGACTGTTTTCATAAAAAAATATTTTTAAGAATCTAATGTCACGACCCATCCCATGGGTCCCGTACCATGACATCCACCAAGCCAGCATCTCAAAGTATAGGGTTTGGAAACTAGGGTTGAATCTGTCAACCTCATAGTGGGATGCATTTTCTGGAGTACCTGTATCCACGCACTCACAACCACGTCCCAAATTTGGAAAGGTAAACATGCATTCCCCTAAGCAACCACTGAGTAATAGTACAAAATATAAGGCAAATGGGAAAGAATACAAACCCAAAAAATATGTGAGAAAATAGAAATGTATAAGAAAACACTGCAAGTCGTCCCCTCAAAACCCCATTAGATGGGTAAGTTTAGAGTATCCACTGGAAGCTATATAGGTACGCCTCACCTACCTAGTCTCACTGGGCACCTACAGGTCCTTGGCCACCATGTCTTCCATTAACGTAGTGGTTGTCTATAGCAGACACAACACATTCAGGAAATGCATGTGCAAGGGTTAGTAATAATATATTCATTAGTGACCCCAATCCAATAAGGAAAGACCACAAATAAATCCATAATGAAAACCAAAAAGAAAGATAGGTCATACCAGTTATAATCTAGAGTAAGGAAAGTAAGGTAATCAGTAATATCACAAATCACATTGGACATCTAGATAAATCCTTCAAAATGAGTAAAGTGGTCCTACTGGGTCACACAGAGTTTCTTCCCACTATCCTCATATAGTTTTCGTATTCATCTCTGATGAGTACCATGGGTATTCATGGTCACACAGAGCCTCTCCCCATTGTAGTCATACCATGTCACACAGAGATGCTTTCCACCATGGATATACTGACGTACGTCTCCTATGGAGTAATCTGGGTCTATCGTTTCACACAGAGCCTCTCCCCACCATGGGCCTACCGGGTCACATAGAGCCTCTTCCCACGGGGTCTCATATCTGATCCACATAGGGTCTGCAGACAGTAATCTTCAGGTATCATCTGACCGTAGGGTTTCTGCACATAGTGTGCTTGATTCTGGGAGAATCGGTCCTTAAGACATTCATCCTATTTCAAAATCCATAAAATACTCTATAGAGTTTTCCAAATTATTCACCTTCTGTGAGGGTTCCAACGTTGGAAACAACGCATAAATCGGATGACCAGTTTGAATGATATTAGCATTTTTTCAAAATGGGGTCGGTTGCGTCAAGGACAGGTCTGACCTGGACATACAGTAGAGACCCGAAGCTTAACGTACAAGGAAATTACATTACTTTTACAGAATACTTATTACCTAACAAAAACACACACACAAGGACCGTAATAGTTTAGTGTCTTTGGAAACTCGGAACGTAATCTTCTAATCATGGTGAAAGATCTTCAACATCTCCTATAAAGATCTTCCCTTTTTTCATACCTAAAACCTTTCTTTATATCCTGGGGAAAAGCAAACATAAAAGGGTGAGCTCAAATTCTCAGTAAGGGTAAACAAAAGAAAAATAAATCACATCATATTCATAAGAACATAACATTTTGTAAATCTTAACCTGCAAAAGAGATCATAATATCATAACATGGGATAAATCATAGTAGTGAAATGAAATCCCAATAATCATAACATAAAACATGAAACTTTGTGGAATACACACATAATCATAGAGAATAATTTCTTATTAGTCAAGACTCATTGCCAAGACTATCTTAGTGGACAAAGTCCCTTTCTGAACCGAGTTCACTCCTCGTTTCAGTCCTGTTTCACTGAACCGGTATAACCTACCGTTCCAGCCATGTCTATCTCATGAGATATAAAATCTTTACCCAATTAATTTGAGGGATATATAGTTCCCACCCATATCATAATGATACCATTATTATGTGTGCCACAAAATCATAAACCATACATCATAGAATAACCCATGTAATAAAAATGGGATTCTTAAACAACATGACATCATAAAACAATTCATATAAGATAAAGGAATTCATAAAAATAATTCCATCACAACATAATAAAATCAATGTAATAATAGGGATAGAAATAGAACCCTATATTATCTTAGATGGAAAATAATTTTGATAAAACACTTGATCTCCATTCTTGAGGAAAATATCCTTTCTACTTCAAAAAAACATTTCCTTTCTTAACATGTCATACAATTTTAAACTAAAATAAGTTGATTAAAAATAAACATGAAAACTTTAAAATGAAGCTTCTTGGAAGTAATGTTTTAAAAATACATTCATGCTGTATAAGTTAAAAAAACATTCTTCTCGTACTTTTTTCGGAAAAGTCAAAAAGTACATCGTACGAAAAATGACAAAAGATTCTGTTCATATATTTTACAAAAAAAAACTCACCGAAGGATATAATTGGATATAAACTATTGTATATGGATATAAATATTACATATTGAGGAAACATGGATGTGGATGATAAAATACACCCCAGTAAATTCCAAAGTATAAACAATCTCGGATAAAAATGAGATTGTGATATTTCCCTTACCTTAGGTCCGATTTACTTCGTAAGTGTCTGAACCTCCCGTATAATGATTTAAATAATGTTATTTAATTATTCTAGAATAATTCTTATTTTTATGATATCATATATGGTCATATTCTTACCTTCTTATTAGTAATATTTCATTACTACTTGTTATTCGGGTGTTTATTACTTTTTGTTCTTATGTGTGTTTAGTCGAATAAATTCTTATTCATCTCTTTAGATTATTGATAACTCATTTCCATAATGGTATTAGTGTAATATATATCATATTCATTCATTAAATTCATTTATATAATCATTATGCAATGAAGATCATGTAGAACGAGTCGCATCATATCGTGGGGACGGTATTCTGTACGTACGCACGAGTGATGATATCGTTCCTATGATCGTGAAATTATATTGGAGTGTATTTATACCATTTCAGAATCAATATCAATTTATAATAGTCATATATAGTCATTATTTACACCATTATACCAATCCAAGTAAGGTGGTGGTGGAAAATAGATTACACCATGGCGTGGAGACGGTATTTCGTACGTACGCACGCGCGGTGATTTCTTTTTCGGTAGGATGGATAGATGGTGAAATAGGGTTGTTTATTACTTATAATAAAATATCAGTATATTATTGATACAGATGTTATTACTTCATAATGAAACAACTAAAGAAGAAGAAGTGGAAGAAGAAATAAAGATGAAAGAATCGGTAACGGACATTACCTCTTCTTTGAAGTGCTTCTTTGAGACCTCCTTTTAGGGCACTAAAATAGGTCTTTCAAGAAGACCAGAACCTCTAGAATGTTTCTAGGGAAGTGGAGAGGAGAAATTGGCAGGGTTTGGCCGAGCTTGAAGGCTCAAAGTGGTGTGAGGAATAGGGGGAGGAGGTGCCCTTTTATAAGGGAGGAGAGGGGTACCATTGGAATAACTAAAACTATTATTTTATTATAAAGTCAAATTCGGTTTTAAATAGCTCCAAATTTATTTATTTATAAGCTAAGGTGTGGATGGGTCTAAATCATCTCATACAATAGAATTTAGACAAGTTTAGGTTCCTATTTTAACCTTATAATTTAGATTTAACATTAAGTTAAATAAATTTACTTTTACTGTGTCTTCTTGTGTTCTTACAATATAAGGTTAATAAACGTACTATAACAAGGAAAAATAACCCCAATTTGTTTATTATTTAAATATATAACCGTATCTAAGTCATTTGGCCGAACCATATATTTTTAGGAATAAAATAACAATTAATAATATAATATTTGTTTTAAAAACTATTTTATGTCAATTTTGACACTATTTAGTAATTTATTTTTGTGAAAATTATAACAGAATGATTAGTTATAAAAAAGCTAATTAAATAAATACTAACATGTCATAGTAACCTAGAAAATTAGTGTAATTCATAAAAGGCTCAAATTACATTTATTTGGGTATTTATAACATCAATTATGTCAATATTTCATTAATAAGATAATTACTGCATCATATTTGTGTCATAAATAAATTAAATTATTTAATGTCTAAAAATTACACATAAAATACCCTTATGTAGGAAATATATTTATCTTTTTAATGGGTATTTATAGTCGAATTTATCTTATTTATAACCCTATATTAAAAATGATTTTCTTATTCAACTTTGATTTTAACTATTTTAACCATTCATTAAATAAATTAATAATAAATGTCCTAATCTAATCCAAGTGGGCCTAAATGATCATATTTTATTTCTAAGGTTGTTTTTGGTCGAATTACACTTATCCAATAGAATTATGACATGTGTTAGGGTAATAATAATAACATTTTTACCCTTAATTACCCTATTTACTATTAACCGTGGTAAAAAAAGTAAAAAGTTACTATTTAAGAAAAATTATTTTCATCTCATTGAACCACATTTTACTTACTAAAATCAATCGTCTCTATTGGATTTTTGAAATTCCACTCACAGAAGTGGTTAAATTACGTTTTATGAAAAATTTATTTTTTTTAACTACCACTTAGTGGTTTCACTATTCATCAAAAATGAAAGTTTCCAGAAAAATACCTAAAATTAGGCCTAAACTATATTTGATATTATGAACTCAAAAATGATGTCTATTTTACCAAATTCAAAACATATCAGTTACATTAACTAATTTAAAAATTAATTCCCGTCGTCAAAACAAATGGCGTGTTTTTAAGAGATAATAACTATGAAAAGATTGACACTTGTTTATAACTGGTTTAAATGTGAAATTACATCCAATGACCAAAATTGTATTAAAATGTAAAAATATATTCTAAATATACTTTAAAACCACTCAAATTAATAATTTATCACTATTAATTATTTTGATTAAAAAAGTAGTTTTTAATTAAAATATTGTAATTTTCACTATTCATCAGAATATGAAAGTTATCCGAAAAGTACCAAAATTTTACCTTAGGCTAAATTAGATACTCCGAATCCAAAAATGAAGTCCATTTTGAGATATAAAATTTCTAAAATTTTAAAAGGTTGTTATTACTATTCATAACGGCTAGTTTTAATAATATTTTAATAGCATATCGTTGTTTAATGAAACTCGGTATTGCGTACTACACACGCTATTGAGGAAGGTCGTGATTGCGTGTAATGAAAGACAAGTCAAGGATGCGTGTTGTGGAAGCTTCTTTTGGTGTAGCGTACAACACAAGACATTAAAGAAATTAAAAAGAATATTTTTCATAAAATCTCGGGGTGTTACATTCTACCCCCCTTAAAATGAATTCCGCCCTCGAAATTCGTCGGGGTTATAAATGGTTTACTATTAAAAAGTTTCCTTAATAGAAACCCACATCGTAAAAAGGAATAAAAAACCAATCTTTAAAAACAAAAGTATGAAACGTAACGGGTACCCAAATAAACTAATCACTGGGTTTCCACATAGGTGAAAATATGGATATGGAAGAGAAATCTAACCATCATGTTCTGATGGAGAGTGGTAGAGAACATGGCTATGGAAAATCCAGCAATCACAAAGCCAAAAATTTGTGACGATCTAAGGTACCATCTGATTCATCAGATATAAGAGCACTAGGATAACATTTTTGGTTTTCAAGATCGTTTCCCTAAAGTTGATGAAATTGGAATTAGAAGAAATACTTTCGTGATTTTGGTATAGTCTCACCATTGGCCGTTCTTTGGACAATTTTCACTTCATCTCTTAAAGAAATGAAGTTGAATTTGTCATTCGTGATGTGTTAGCAGATCATGTGATAAAATGATGGGTCATTCCATCTGTCTCAAACAAAAGGTTAGAAAAGTTATCAAAAAATACATAAGTTCATCTATAGTGAGATTAATGATATATGGTTCCTAAAATGGACTTATACTTAATATATCATACTGCTTAATATAATATAACTATTTTCTACTAAACAGGGACTTCCTGTAGGCCAGTTGTAGGCGATAAAGGCCAGTCGCACTTCGGTTGTGGGTTCGATTCCCACGGCCTTGTCTGACGTGATGGGTTGTCGCCCGTCCTGCAGGTTGTCCTTTTTCTAAAACTATATAATATCAAAAGTTCTATCCTTAAACAATACTAACTTATGTAAAACATAATCCCTTCCAATATTTAAGCTTATCTAAAATACTTCGGTCCATGCTCATAATATAAAGAAAATTATTATTTGAAATGTCATCAACCAAGCATGTGAATACCATCATTTATCCCCCATATATCTTGTTGGTCACATTCCAATCATGTGAATACCTTAATCATGTATTCTCTTGAAAAATGAATACCCATTAAACCTTGGTGAAAACATGAATGCTTTCAAAAGTTAACTCTTTCCACACACCAAAATCCAAAAATTCTATATACTCAATCCATTATGTAACCTTCTCCTTATATCAGTCATGAGCTCATTAATACTATCAAACATTTAATTTTCTCCTTATCCCTTCATTATGCCCATATCATCTATATTCCAAAAATATATTAATATCCTTTAATGGATACTGGTACAATTAATCATACACTTTCAAAACTCAAGGAAAGACAACAGTGTAACAATCCTTAGATGTCTCTTTATTCCATAGTACCATGATATTACTTATACAACATTACACTTGATAAACATGTAATAATTCCACTACCTTTTTAAACCATTGACTGAGCTTCACCAATTCTTTCAACTCACATATCATTTGTAGTCTCTTCTTCATCATCAACATAAATACTACTCATACGGCCGTACTGATTCTCTTCCTGAGACTTTCCCTTAGGGCATTGGTTTGCATAATGCCCGTACATTCCACATTTAAAACATTTAACCATTGTTGATGTCGTAGCAATAGCATTATCCTCATCCATAGTGTTAACTGAACCTTTTCATTTGCACTAAATGGCTCTGTGTCCTTCTTTTCCACACCCAAAGCATCTTCCAGTTCCCTTGAAAAATTCTCCTCGATGCCTCTTCCCACATGATTTACATAGGGGAAATTTAACTTTCTTTCCTCTATGATCATCATGAAACTCCATCTTTCTCTTATTAGCCAAGTCAGGATACATACCAAATTTGAGTTTATTGATCATATTATGAGATTGCTGATTCGTCATAATAATGATGGTTAAACTTCCAAATCCCATTTCATTTGGTTTCTCATTAAGAATATCATCCCATTGTCCATAATATCCTCCATTATCGTTAATCATCTTGTTTCCAACCATTTTCTAAACCCTAAAAAGAATATTGTTAGAGGAAAAAATCATAATAAAGGGGGAGTAACATCAATATCTAACATCTTAGGTTAAATTCAAAGATCGTTACCATAGTTCTAGGACTATATCCTATAGGTATACTTTTCCTTAGGGGCATCCCTAGACATACCTTAGAAATATCTCTAGGGATCTCACTAACGTTTTCGCATCCTAGTTTCCAAAGGTTGACTAATCCTTTCCTCTGATACCAACTGTAGAGAACCAAAGCTTAACATACAAGGACATTACATTACATTTAATAATACTTATTACGTAACAAAAACACACACACAAGGACCATAATAGTTTATTGTCTTTGGAAACTCGGAACGTAATCTTCAAATCATGGTGAAAGATCTTCAACATCTCCCATAAAGATATTCCCTTTTTTTTCTTACCTAAAACCTTTATTTATATCATGGGGAAAAGAAAACATAAAAGGGTGAGCTCAAATGCTCAGTAAGGGTAAACAAAAGAAAAATCAATCACATCATATTCATAAGAACATAACATTTTGGAAATCTTAACCTGCAAAAGAGATCATAATATCATAACATGGGATAAATCATAGTAGTTAAATGAAATCCCAATAATCATAACTTAAAACATGAAACTTTGTGGCATAAACACATAATCATAGGGAATCATTTCTTATTAGTCAAGACTCATTGCCAAGACTATCTTAGTGGACAAAGTCCCTTTCTGAACCGAGTTCACTCCTCGTTTCAGTCCTGTTTCACTGAACCGGTATAACCTACCGTTCCATCCATGTCTATCTCATGAGATATAAAATCTTTACCCAATGAATTGGAGGGAGATATAGGTCCCACCCATCTCATAATGATACCATTCTTATGTGTGCCACAAAATCATAAACCATTCATCATAGCATAACCCATGTAATAAAAATGGGATTCTTAAACAACATGACATCATAAAACAATTCATATAAGATAAAGGAATTCATAAAAATAATTCCATGACAACATAATAAAATCAATGTATTAATAGGGATAGAAATAGAACCCTATATTATCTTAGATGGAAAATAATTTTGATAAAACACTTGAACTCCATTCTTGAAGAAAATATCCTTTCAACTTCAAAAACACTTTTCCTTTCTTAAAATTTCATACAATTTTAAACTAAAAGAATTTGATTAAAAATAAACATGAAAACTTGAAAAGGAAGCTTCTTGGAGGTAATGTTTTAAAAATCCATTCATGCTGTATAAGTTAAAAAAACATTCTTCTCGTACTTTTGTCAGCAAAGTCAAGAAGTACCTCGTACGAAAAACGAAAAAAGATTCCTTTCATATCGTTTACAAAAAAACTCACCAAAGGGTAAAATTGGATATGAACTATTTTATAAGGATATAAATATTACATATTGAGGAAACATGAATATGGATGATAAAATACACCCCAGTAAATTCCAATGTATAAACAATCTCGGATAAAAATGAGATTGTGATATTTCCCTTACCTTAGGTCTGATTCGCTTCGTAAGTGTCCGAACCTCCTGTATAATGATTTAAATAATGTTATTGACTTATTCCAGAATCATAATTATTGTTATGATATCATATATGGTCATATTATTAGCTTCTTATTAGTAATATTACATTACTACTTGTTATTCGGGTGGTTATTACTTTTTGTTCTTATGCATGTTTTGTCAAATAAATTCTTATTCTTCTCTTTAGGTTATAGATACCTCATTTCCAGAATGGTATTAGTGTAATATATATCATATTAATTTATTAAATTCATTTATATAATCATTATGCAATGAATATCATGTAGAACGAGTCGCACCACATCATGGAGACGGTATTCCGTACGTATGCACGAGTGATGATATCGTTCCTATGATCGTGGAATTATATTGGAGTGTATTTATACTATTTAAGAATCAATATAACTTTATAATAGTCACATAAAGTCATTATTTACACCATTATACACATCCAAGTAATGTGGTGGTGGAAAATAGATTACACGACGACATGGAGACAGTATTCCGTACGTACGCACGCGCGGTGATTTCTTTTTCCGTAGGATGGATAGATGGTGAAATAGGGTTGTTCCATAATTATAATAAAATATCCTTATATGAGTGATACTGATTTTATTAATTAGTAATGAAATAACTAAATAAGAAGAATTGGAAGAAGAAATAAAGATGAAATAATCGGTAACAGACATTACATCTTCTTTGAAGTGCTTCTTTGAGACCTCCTTTTAGGGCACTAAAATAGGTCTTTGAAGAAGACCAGAACCTATATTATGTTTCTAGGGAAGTGTAGAGGAGAAATTGGCAGGGGTTGTCCGAGCATGAAGACTCAAATTGGTGTGAGGAAGAGGGGGAGGAGGTGCCCTTTTATAAAGGAGGAGAGGGGTACCTTTGGAATAACGAAAACTATTATTTTATTATAAAGTCAAATTCGGTTTTAAATAGCTCCAAATTGATTTATTTTGAATCTAAGGTGGGGATGGGTTGAAATCCTCTCATCCAATAGAATTTATACAAGTTTAGGATCCTATTTTAACCTTATCATTTAGATTTATCATTAAGTTAAATAATTTTACTTTTACCGTGTCTTCTTGTGTTCTTACACTATAAGGTTAATAAACATACTATAACAAGACAAAATAACCCCAAGTTGTTTATTATTAATATATATAACTTTATCTAAGTCATTTTCCCGAACCATAGATTTTTAGGAATAAAATAACAATTAATAATATAATATTTGTTTTAAAAACTATTTTATGTCAATTTTGACACTATTTAGTAATTGATTTTTGTGAAAATTATAAAAGATTGATTAGTTCGAAAAAAGTTAAGTAAATCAATACTAACATGTCATATTAACCTATAAAATTATTTGAATTCATAGAGTCTCAAATTACACTTATTTGGGATTTTATAACATCAATTATGTCAATATTTCATTAATAAGATAATTACTGAATCATCTTTGTGTCATACATAAATTAAATTATATAATGTCTAAAAATTACAAATAAAATACCATTATGTAGGAAAGCTTTTTATCTTTCGAATGAGTATTTAATGTTGAATTTATCTTATGTATATCCCTATATTAAAAATGATTTACTTATTAAACTTTGATTTTAACTATTTTAACCCTTCTTTAAATAAATTAATAATAAATGTCCTAATCTAATCAAAGTGGGCCTAAATGATCATATATTATTCCTAAGGTTTTTTTGGTCGAATTACACTTATCCAATAGAATTAAGACATGTGTTAGGGTAATAATAATAACATTTTGACCCTTAATTACCCTATTTACTTTTAAACGTGGTAAAAAAAGTAAAAAGTTACTATTCACGAAAAATTATTTTCATCTCATTGAACCACGTTTTACTTACTAACATCAACCGTCTCTCTTTTATTTTTGAAATTCCATTCACAGAAGCGGTAAAATTAAGTTTTATGTAAAATTCATTTTTTTTAACTACCACTTAGTGGTTTCACTATTCATCAAAAAATGAAAGTTTCCAGAAAAATACCAAAAATTAGGCCTAAGCTATATTTGATATTATGAACTCAAAAATTATGTCTATTTTACCAAATTCAAAACATATCAGTTAAATTAACTAATTTAAAAATTAATTCTCGTCGTCAAAACAAATGGCGTGTTTTTAAGAGATAATAACTATTAAAAGATTGGCACTTGTTTATAACTGGTTTAAATGTGAAATTACATCCAATGACCAAAATTTTATTAAATTGTAAAAATATATTCTAAATATACTTTAAAACCACTCAAATTAATAATTTATCACTATTAATTATTTTGATTAAAAAAGTTGTTTTTAATTAAAATTTAGTAATTTTCACTATTCATCAGAATATGAAAGTTATCCGAAAAGTACCAAAATTTTACCTTAGGCTAAATTCGATACTCTGAATCAAAAAATGAAGTCCATTTTGAGAGATAAAATTTCTAAAATTTCAAAAGCTGGTTATTACTATTCATAACAGCTAGTTTTAATAATATTTTAATAGCATATCGTTGTTTAGTGAAACTCGGTATTGCGTACTACACACGCTATCGAGGAAGGTCGTGATTGCGTGTAATGCAAGGAAAGTCTAGGATGCGTGTTGTGAAAGCTTCTTTTGGTGTAGCGTACAACACAAGACATTAATGAAATTAAAAAGAATATTTTTCATAAAATCTCGGGGTGTTACACATACTGACCCGACCTGACCCAGCCCAGGGTCCACCTTCACAGCTCGGGTCTGCCGACTTAGCCCAGGTCTACTGACTCAACTCGGATCTCACCTGGCCTAGGTCCGTCCCGTCCCACTAGGGAATATCGGCTCTTACCTAGCCCGGACGATGCAGGAGGCGACCTATGCCCCACTACCATGCGGGTTGTCCGTGGGGCCACCTCCTCTACCATAGTTGGTTAACTATGCCATTGTTGTGTGAGACGTGACATGGTGCCACGTCCTCGGAGCACTGACACGGCTGGGTGGCTGCATCCTCTCACAAGCACGGAGGCCAGTGACTCTTGCCTCAATGTCGTGTCCCAAGCCGGTCATGACGCTTCTTCTATCACAACATCGGGGAGTGCCTCCACCCACCCATACCTGCCACTATCTTCCACTTCCAGCATTCCAGTGGGTTCTTCTGCGGACCATTGGGTCCTCTGAGGTGGTCCATTATTTAGGCCACTTGAGCCTTCAGCCTCTAGGAAATTCCATCTTCAGTGTGATGGCCTCGAATCCTTCTCACAACCAATTTGAAGATGCATAGAAAACGAATGAACAAAAAATACATGAAAGTTGGTATAGGGCATTTTTCATGTGGGAATATACCCTTCGTGTTAGATGATTAGAAACATGGGATATAGAATTGATGTTCTATCACAGTTTAATCATCCCCGATATGTGAATCCCAATAAAAAGGAATCATCTTTCAAGAACACACGATTCATGGATCAACATGTTTATCAGTTGATCTGTCTTCATCATTTTATAATAATGAATGGGAAAAAATAAAACATAAAATTCCTCTACCTCAATGTTGTTCGTTGTTGAAGTAGTCTATCTAAAGGGTTTGAATTTCTGTTGGTGTTCGTCTCTTTTCGGTTCGGTTTCTCAAGGTGCGTCGATGTTACTTGAGATTCTTCAGCGTTCTTCATTCATCATTGGAGAGAAATATTTGCATAGGATGGTCATAGGAATTCCACCAATTGATCATCCTTTCTCCAACATGTTAACCCAATATAATAAAACATGTCGTGTCATTTTTATTACCCTATGTCATTGCATCATTACGTTGTTCCATTGATGAACCAACATATCTGTTACGATTCATTTAATGCATCATTACACTATACATTTACAATTCATTAACGATATTCATTTAATGTGACTCGTTATAACTTTTTTGCTACACCTCAGTGTTGTTGTGCCACTTCCAAACAGTTGGTAAAAACGAATAAAATAACCTTTTCTGTTATTTTATTTTTTTCCTAAAAGTTCAAAAATTAAATTTTCTGGTCAATCCTTGTCAGTTAATGTTAGTTCCATTATAAGAAAATTTTGATGTCCTTAATTCAACGGTGCTCTCATATTTTTGGTCTGATCACCGATTTAAATGTTATAAAAATGTTCTCACACGTTTACTTAAAAGAACATAAAAACATTCCAAATTCAATTAAAATATCAAAAGTCCTCGGAATCACGTCCCTTAAAAGTGTTCGGTCTCGAAATAATTCCATATAATTTTTTAAAATATTACATGGAATTTTTAGGACATTACATTACTCCCCCCTTTCCGGGTATCACGTCCTCAAAAGCCAAAACAAGTCTAAACAAACAAATGGTGATACTGAGAAAAACATGAGCCTCCCACTCCCATGTGATCTCATGGAGATTCACATTCTACCACCGAATGCGCACCAGGGGAATAGACTATCCGTGATGGACCAACTACTGATGATCCTCTATCTCCACTGGGAACTCCACAAATGTGTCCACATAATCAATGTCCATTTCACCCCTAATCGATGCCATGTGATGGATGTTGCACGTACCTCCTCACCTATGACATGTGGAAATCATAATGTACCATGTCCATATGTGGGGGGAGATCTAGATGGTTCTCAACCTCACCAAATCTTCTTATAATCTATAATTTTTTATGAACATCAACAATAACTTGTCGCCCCATCCAAATCTCCGCAATCCCTATCGGGGTGAGACCCAATAGAAAACATAGTCTCCCTCCTATAAATACAAGGGTCATCGTCTCATGTCGGTATATGATTTCTTACGACACTGTACAGTCATCATCTGCTACTAGATGATCGTCACCTTCTCAGTAGTAGCATGTACCATCTCTAGACCCATTAGTGATGAGTCCCCTAGGTCGGTCTTGCATATAGGTGATATACAAGGATATTCGTACAAGGCCTCAAACAGGGTCATTCCAATGGTGGAGTGATAGTTATTTATGTTTTAAAACTCCTCAAGTGGCAGGTGGTCCTCCCAAATATGACCAAAATCAATGATGAAAGAAAAAAAAGAAATCCCTCGACGGTATGTACGGTCTGCTCCATATGACCATCTTTTTTATGGTGAAAATATATTCTCAAGAGAAACTGATTCCTCAATACATCATATATTCCATTACACAATTGGGATGTAAATTGTTTATCACAGTTTGAGATGATCATAAAAGGTACCTAGTAAAGTTTCAAAATATCATAGATGTCGAGTCGCCTCAATCCCTCTACCGATTCTAGCTCCTGGATGGGTAGGACGTGAGCTGACTTGGTGAGTTGGTCAACGGACAACTAGATAGAAATGTGGCCACTTGACGTGCATGTTAACCCCATCACAATTTCCATCGAGATACAAACCCATTTCAACACATGTTCTCAAGTGGCTAGGCCAAGCCTGGTGGAACATGATGCTCAGCCTTAACATTCTGACAAGTGGGGTATCATGAAATGAACTCTTCCACTTAATTATTCATCCATGTCCACTAGTACTAACATCAGACGTCTAGGTACATCTTCACTATACAAGGATGTACTATCAATGGGAATGTATAGAACTCCATGAACACAACCTCTCGTAATGTTGTTGGTACTATGGTGTGTACTCTGAATAGGATGATGTTCTCCCCACCCATCGAAAACCCATCAGGAGCATATCTTGAAGGTAACTAAGCACATAGGGCCTCACAGTCAACATCAACAAGTTTTTCCTCCCAAAATCACAATAAGAGTTTTTGAGTGATAGTCATTGACTAATGGTATACTTCTCTATCATTATCCACGAAGGATATCTTCATCACGACTAAATGCTCTATTTCTTTACTCATAAGTGGAAGACTATACCTCTTGTTGAGAGTTTCTACTACCACGTTACACTTCCCAGGAGTATAGACTATCTCAAACTCATATACCTAGAGGAACTCCATCCATCGATGTTGTATCAAGTTCACATCCTTATATGAAAGATATATCTTAGTCTCTAGTTGTCGGAGTGGATGGTAAACTGTTCACCCATCAGTTCATTCTGCCACATATTCACTACAAATACAACTACTTCGAACTCAAGGTCATGGGTCATCTAGTTCGGTTTGTGATACCTTAACTACCATGAGCTATTGATGATCACCACTCACTCCTGTATCATGAAACAACCCATTCTGGTCACTAATGTGTTGCAGAAAACTACATACCCAACTCCCTTTTCTAGTGGTATCAATATAGGGGCACTCGTCAGTCTTCTCCTCACCTCCTGGAAATTATGAGGGATAATCTCCATCCACAGAAAGGGATACCCACATTATGTCAAGGCTGATAAAGGTAATGGTACACTAGAAAATTTGGGAATGAACCTCTAGTAGTATCCATCCAACCCCTTGAAACTTCTCACCCCAATCACGCGCTTGAGTGGCTCACAAGACCGCACTACCTCAATCTCCACTAGATCCACTGCAACTCTATCATCTGAGATGACGCTTCCTAGAAGGTAGACATCATAAATTCAGAAGTATAACATCAATATCTTACTATAAACAATGTACTCTTGTAGTTTATCCAAGACTATCCATAGGTGTGTAGCGTACTCCTCCTTCGACGGAGAGTACACCAATTTGTCATCAATGAAGTCCACTACGAATTAATCAAGGTATGGCTGGAATATCATGTTCATGAGTCCCATGAAAAGTACTGCGGAATTTTTAATTCCAAAATGTGTCACCATTAAATCATATTGGCCATACTGGCGTCTAAAGGTTGTCTTTGGTACATCCTCATCCTATACCCAAAGATGATGATAACCTGATATGAGGTTGATCTTCATGAACCACCTCTCTCCCTTTAGCAATTCGAAGATTTCATCAATACTCAACATTGGATACATGTTCTTAATGGTATCCTGCTTCAGGTGCAGGATGTCCACCCATAGCCTCATGCTCTTATCTTCCTTCTTGGAAAACAACACTGCGACTACCCATGGTGAAATTTTGGACCTCATGAAGCCCTTCTCATGCCATTCCACCAATTGTACCCTCAATTCAAGAAGCTATTGGGGATCCATCCATTATTATGGTGTGGTTATCAGTGCCATCCTAGTGTACTAGTCGATGTAGAAGTCAAGCTCCCTATGAGGAGGAAGTCCTAGAACATCCTCTGGAATGGCATCCTCATACTCATCTACTACTACATGAATTCTTCGACTCCCCTCATCCACCACAAAAAACGTAAGGCCAGACAATTGGTGAATGATTAGCTAAACCCTCCAACGAGAATGTCTATCTTGTGCTGAAAATGTTCCCTTATCACCGGTGGAGAAAAACCCAACCCCATCCTCAGGGAAACACCACACTTTTCGCATAATACAGTTGATCAGATCATGGACTATAGATAACTAGAACATACCCAAGATGACATCATAAGGTATTGATTCATCTACTTGGAGATCCTAGCAGAAGCTCTAGCCTATTATAGTAAGTTCACATAGCCAAAACAAGTGTGTAATCATAAAATCCACTCCTATAGGACTCAATTATAATAAGGATCGTGTCAATGGCTCTAGTGGATTCTTCGAGCCCCAAACGAGGTCTATGGCAATGAAAGAGTGACTGAAACCTATCCCTATAAGAACTGCAGCTACGGTGAAGAAGACATAGGTCATACGTCTAATAATATATGGAGTTTCATGGTTGTAGGACTCCATCGCCAGAAAGTGGCCTCACACATGTCTACCAACTCCCTGAACCCATAGTGGAACACCTAGGGGTGGTGGTGGTAGCACCTCGAACCGTTTTCCAACACCTGATGATCGGGCTACTCCCCTTCCATGTTTGCTGCCATGCAGTCCTCCTTGGTTGAACCTCTTCCAATTCGGTCCTTCAGATGTCTACTGATTTTATGTGTGGTGGTTTAGGAAGTCATGAGCAATGCGTCCCTACCCGCTGCATGAGAAGCACAACCTGGTTCCTTGCTGACTCCCTATGCTCTGGGATCCCCGCACTACTAACCCTCAGTCCTAGGGTTTACCCTGAATGATCTGACCCACTTGGATCCCCACGCCTGCAGCCTACTTTTATCCACTAAAGAATCTACCACCTAATGTTTTCAGGTGGCTCTAGCTCTCGGTTCTATCTCTTCTAGGATGCTCTCCATGAAATATCTCACTCAATCACCCCATCCTCAGTGGGGATTCTGAGAGACACCATGGATTCCCTGATCTCCCAAATGATTCCCTACTCAAATGAATGGGCCCTGAGGAATTTTCTCACACCATTTCTATGGAGTAGAGGGAGATTTTTGTAAAACTAAAAGAGTATAAGCCTGTAAAATTCTTCCATGCATTTGGTGAAGCAGCTCCAGTATATGCACCAAGTGTGAGGTCATGAGGAATAACTCCTCTCAGAAGAGAAACTTGAAGTCTGCCCAAGAGAGGGTCACCTCGTCATGATCATGAATCATCCATCTCCACCACTTCCCTTTCAAGCCCTAATGAAAGTTCACATCTACAATCACCATATGGTCTAGTGGCATCCAAATTAATCAAAAGACTCATGTCATCACCTCTAGCGAGTCCCCAGTTACCTAAGGATCTACCTCTCCCCTGAACCTATTAGGTATATTTATCTAGAACTCATGAAAGGCGTTAAGCCTACCTGCATCCTCTACTGGTAACATCGGTCGTAACTCCCTATCAAAATGTGGTGGTAAAGCTGGTGCACCGCCCGGTGAGGCCTTCTCTAGTACGTGTCCTAGAACCGACGTCTCATCGCTAGGTGGGCTATCCTCATGGTCACACATTGGAGTCTTAGTTGGTTGTATGCATGGAGGGATCCTAAAACATATCATGATGTAACATGTTCAATAGATTATACCTGGTGGGATTACTCTAATTCAAGAAGAACATGAGGATGCACACAATTCTTATATGATGGATGCAACCATTTATTTTATTTATAGAGCCAAAAATAAAAATTCAAGGTCCTGGTGTATGGATATGTGGGCCACTACACCAACACTAGACTCCATGAATCTAAAAGATGAACATGAAACATTTGAAACTATTGAAGGAAAATCAAAAAATATAATTTTGTTCTTTTAGGTAGAACTGGACACCTCTGATACAACTTTTTTAGGACATGTCCACAAGGGACCATGCTGTGACATCCCCCAATCCTGCCTCTTGAAGGCCCGAGGTGGGGACTAGAACCAAAGGCTTCAACCTGTAAGTGGGATGAATTTTCCTGAGTACCTGTACACACACACAAAAACACATCCCCAAGATGGAAAGTTAAAAATGCATGCCACTAAGAAATCACTAAGTAAAAGTACTAATTGTAGGTCAAATGGTCTAGAATAGAAACCCAAAAAATTATGAACTGAAAATACGAATTTAGATGAAAACTATGAAAGTTTCCCACTGAAATCCCCACCTAATATGTAATTATATAGTAGATACTGGAAGCCGTAGACGTATCCCCCACCTGGCTGGTCTCATTGGGCACCACCGGGTCCTAGGCCACCATGTCATCCGTCATAGCGGTGGTCGTCTGCACAAGACACAACACATGTGCGTGAAGTACATGTAGGGGTGAGTAACAATATAATCACTAGGGACCCCAAACCAACAAGGAAAGGAAAAAAAACAATAAAAAAGAAAATCATGTAGCAAGATTGATTATACTAGGTATATTATGGAGTGATTAATGTAAGATTATCAGTAATATCAAAGAACACATTGGCATGCTGGAGAAATCCTCCTCAACAAGTACAGTGGGCCTGTCAGGTCACACATAGTCATTTCCCACTAAACTTGGATTGTTGTGGGACTCATCCCAAATGAATACCATGGGTATGCTAGGTTACATAGATCTACTCCCTACCATGGGACTTCCGGGTAACAAAGAGATTCTTCCCACCATGGATATACTTAGGTACTCCTCCCGTCAAGTATTGTGTGTATTCTGGGTCACACAGAGCTGCTCCACACTATGGTCCTATCGGGTCACATAGATTCGCTACCCATTGGGCCATCATAGCTGATCCACACATGGTCGCTTTTCATAATTCATCAGGTCTTAGCCAACTTCTGTGCTTCCACACATAGTGTGCTTAATTCCAGGAGAACTACTCCTCAACCCATTTGTCATATTTAAACTTCCATAAAATCCTCTATAAATTATTCCAAAATATCAGACTTGTCGCGAGGGTTCCAATTCTGCAAATGGCACTTCAAATAGAAACCCGATATGAAAGAGATTGGAGATATTTTAAAAAAGGGTTGGTTGGGTCTGGGTCAGGTCTGTCTCGGTCAGACTGAAATGACGTTAACCCAGCCTGGGGTCCACCGACCCGGTCTAGGTCTCTCAAACTGACCTTTATCCGACTCGGACTTGGTCCGACAAGGCCATGGTTTGGCTTTCTGGGGTGTCTCGGCTCTTACCTATCTAGGATGAGGCTAAAAAACACATCCACCTTATTCCATGCGGTTCATCCATGGTCAGTTGACAGTGGCCTTATCGTGTGCGATGTGAAGTGGTGCCATGTCTGTGTGGCCCTGACTTAGTCGGGTGGTCGCATTTTCCAGCTATCGGCATGGAGGCATGCTTCTCTTACCACAAAGCTAAGGCATGAGCTAGCCATGCCACACCTCCACCCCCCGAAGGCAGTCAGTGCGTCGGTGCGTTCATATAAGGACAACTGAGTATTATTTGGTGGTACATTATTCATGCCGTTTTTCCCATGGCCTCCATGAGATGACATCTTCCTTGCGAGGACCTTGAATCTTCCTTACCGCCACTTCGAAGATGCGACCATGAAGAATTCACAATATAAAAAAGGAATATGGGCTCGGGCCTTATTCGTGTTGGCCTGTGCCCTTTTTTTGAAATTTAGAAACATGGGATATATAATTGATGTTATATCACAAATTAATGAACCAAGATATGCTAATCCAAAGAAAATTTCACCATTCTATAAGAAAGAGCGATCTGGGGATTAACCTGTTTGAGGGTTGATCCGCATTTGTTGTCTTAGAAGGAAGAATAGGGAATCTTAAAAAAAATAACATATACCTCAAGGGTGTTCATCATTGAAGTAGTCAATCCATAGGGGATCACATTCCATTGGAATTAATCGCTTTCTAGTTCTGTTCTTCAAGGTGTGTCGAATTTTTTGGGGATTCTCCGACTTTCGTTGTTCGTCATTGGACATAAATCTTTTCATTGGTTTTCTAGAGGAATTACACAAATTGGTACTCATTTCTTCAATTAATTATCCCACTAAAAGAAAACACTTCGCAGCGTTTTTGTTACACTATGTCACCGCGCCATTACACTATTTTATTTATTAAATAGCTAATCTGTTACACATCATTTATTGTGTCATTACACTGCACGTTTACGATCCATTAATGAGATTCATTTAATGTGAATCGTCATTTATTTTTCTTCGCACCACAACATCGTCGTGCCACTACACAATGGTTGGGAAAAACAAATAAAATAACCTTTTTTTAAGTTATTTTATTTTAAAAAAAAAAGTCTGAAAATTCTCTTTTCCAGTCAACCCTTATTGGTCGATGTTAGGTCCATTCTAGGATAATCCTGACTTTCTAAATTCAATGGTGACCTTGGATTTTTTATCTTATCACCTATATAAATGATAAAAAATCATACTCGCATGTTTACATAAATGAAGTTAAAAAAGTTCTGAATTCTATTTTTGGATCTCGAGGCAACAAAAAGAATTTTCGTTAAAGCGTCTGGGGTTTATATAATTGAATTAATTTAAAAAATATTTCACTGAATTTCTATGACATTACATGTAAGGTTTTTTTATTCTAATAAATTAGAATAAAGACAATTGGTCGGGGATTTTAATTATATATATATATTTATATTATCAAATATTTTATCATTCATCTAATATTTTTTCTAATCATGGTACTAGAATAAACCCAGTTTTATTCTTAATGTAGTGTTTTTTTAAATAACTGTTTCGTCGCATAATGTGTATTTTTCTTAAAATTAATTTTTTCCACCTTAAGAAAATTTATTATAAAAAATGAACTCATTTTTTTTATTCATCATGTAAAAGTATTTCAAGATTGAATTTGTGACAAAAATATAAAAATATTATATTTTGGAAGGATAATTATACAATATGGTTTTTTTATTGAAAATTGACATTTCATTTAGGTTGTTTGAAAATACCATTTTGTTTTAAAAAAAATTATTTTAAATATAGTCCAATAATATTATAATTATTTTATATTTTTTCAATGTAATCAATTATGATTTTGATTTTTATGTAAAAACTATTTATACTTTTGAAATCTTTTCATTTCGAAAACTATTTTTCATTGCGTCAAATGGTTTAATTTGAAATTAAATTCTTCAACTTCTATTATTTAAATTTGGAAAAATAGTATATATTTTTTTGGAATAATTAATGTTATTTACATGTAAAAATTAATTTCATTCATTATGAATAGTTAAAAAACGTAAAAACTAATTACCATTGTTAAGGTAAAATGGGTTTATTGGGGGCCAAACTAAAACTATAGGGGTTAAAGTAACCACTAAACATATAAAAACAATATATTATGGAAATATATTAATTTTATATTAAAAAGGGGTCAAATATGTTAATTTTTTGACCTTTATAATGTTAAAATTGTGGGTATAACGTTTTCTTTTGAAAAAATCCATGTGTGTGTTGTCCCCCACTTATAAAAGTCCACCCCTCTCCTCTCTTCTTCACACAACCAAAGCCATTTTTTTCAATACCTTCCAAAAAATATTGTTTAATTACCTCCAATAAATCTAGAGTTTTTTATAATCATAAATCTATCCCATTAACTCTTTTAGTGCAAACATAAAGAGGTTTTCCAAATAAGTTATTTCATTCATAACCATTCATTTCTATTTTATTTCATCCTAGAACTACTTAAAAAAATATTTAACCATTATTATATAATTGAATCAGTATAATATATCTAATTGGACTTAAGACGTTTATATATTTACCTATATACATCTTCTCCTCCCTCAAATTGGAGATGAAATTGTCGATCGTGTGTATGGCAATGTATGACGTCATGACCCGATGTAATTTGTTTTCCATCTCCATCTCTCATGGATGGATATAATTATGGATATAATTTTTATATTTCATAATTATAAAAATTAATATAATTTTTAAATTACAATATCACATCAACCTTATTTCTTTCAAATCCATTATAAAATCAAATGCTATTCACCTAGACTTATGGGCTACAGCCTCCACAAAGTGATGTGATTTTTTTCATATAATTTTGACATGGATGGTAATAAGGATGGATTTGATAAACATAAATTAATTATATAATATAATTATTCATTTTGAATTATAATTTTATATATATATTCTTACTTCCCATTCCATTTAAATACAAAGATTTCGCTTGTGTGTATGGCAGACCACTGCCTCAAGAAGCGACGTGATTCATTTTTCCCATACTATTAACATGGGATGTAATTAGAGTAAAAATAATGAATATATGAAATATTTATTAAAAAATTATAATCCTTTAATTCTGAATTATTTTTTACATTTATTTCATTCTATCTATCAAAACCTAGAAACAATGTTCATGCGTATGTAAAGCATGCTGTCTCACTGATCAGTTCATTTCATATGTCGATATATATATATATATATATTTTATAATGGATTTTAAGTAAGAATATGAAGAAAAAAATCATATTTATATAAATAATATCAATATTTAGATTATTAAACTATATCTTATTCCCAAGAACCATAACATTCACATCAAAATATGCATGAGCAAACAACATTTTCAATACAAAAAAAACAACAACAATAATAATAATAGATTATTAAGAAAAGGGTAATAAAAGTTATAAAAGGATAAAATATGATGATAATAATAATAATAATAATATGTTAATTTTATAAATTAATAACATGTAAAAACCATTATATGTGAGTTTAATTCATGTTTAACTAATGTACATATGGGGTAAGGAAATTCATCTCAATTTCCATTCATTGAGGCATATTATAATAATATGCACCTTAATTCATTAATATTGAGTATACACATACCATTTTAAATGTAATATTTTTAATACTTTAATATTCATGGTATTTTACGTTTCTATTTGAATTATTTCATCCTATGAGATTTCATATTATTGATACTAATTGGAAGGGGATTCTTAATTCAATTTCCGTTCATTGGGATAAACATATACTTAATTGATTACATTATTTCAATATTATGTGGTAGATAAACCTTTATTTCATAATGTTTTATTTACACAATTATTTTTTTTGGATTTAGATTTTTTAAAACATAATCTCTTCATTTAATAACTCTCTCTTAAATTATACTAGCTTCGTAAGGGTTTCTTATCTAAAATTTTCATCCATGAGATATATGCCATATTAACAAATTATATCTTTTGTTTGTTGTCTATATAGACCCGTTGATATGTTGAATCATGAATATCTTTATATTAATTGTATTTAATGTTTCCTTTTAATTCAATTATTTCATATGGATTATGATTTACAAGTTACTAAAGTAGAAATGTTTAATGATAAAATCTAATTTTAACCGAGATTAATTATTCATGGACACAAATTAAAGAAAACTATTTGATAATTTTCTAATAAAACCATTATATATTACAATCCCCAGGTTCATCATTAAATTTTCATTTAATAGTACCGTTTTCCTCTCTCTAATATAACAAATGAATGAGAAAATTTTTTTATAAAAAACTAAAATTCATTTATCTCTATGGTTAAAACTCATTTTTCGTCAATATAATTGTTTTTTTTAAATAAAAACATTTAAAAATAATAAAAATGATCTGTTAATACATTTTTTTCCCATGATTGGATAATTACAAAATTTTTTGAAAGGAAACATCTGGTCATTTTCTGAATGATTTGTTTTTTACTTTTTATCAAAAATGTTAAGAATAATCTTTCATTTAAATTATATTGAATGTATGAAATTTTACACCATAAAAACCACTCACTATTTTCAATATTTTGTTAAAAATTTCATGGTTCTTTTAAAAAATATCCATATTCTTCTAGAAATTTTTAATTTTTAGAAGTGATTTTCAAATTGAATTGTTTATTTTTCTTCAATAATGTTTTTAGTGATCTTTTTATGGTATTTCTATTAATCGATGAAAAAAACCTTTATTTTTCATATAATCTTATATGGGTATGTTTTAATATGGACTTCTTTACACATTATTAAGATTTTTTTATAATTACATTGACTAATGAATGTGTTTACCTTCACATTATTGATTTGTTTTTTTCATTGACATTCCCTTGAAACATTCAAACTCTTCCGATCATTGGAAATTACATTTCTCTTAAATATACATATTCTATATAATGCATATAATTATAGATTAAACCATATATAATTTCTACATATGATTTTTTACATTAATGTTTTTTAGATTTACATGGGAAACATATATATTTCTTAATCATTATTCAATAAAAACAATTATTAATAAGAAAAGATGTTTGTAAATTTAATTGGTCATTGAATTTATGAGGAATGTGTTTGATATGAAGGGGTTAGTGGGGCCCATAATTATATTTCCCATTAATGTGTCTTTAGATATCATGAGACAAATCAATAATATAAAATTAAATGGGTCTTCACCCAAATTTTTAAATAGTCTTTGATAAAGGTTGTAATGCTAGAGGTATCATGATTTCTAAGATCCTGACCTTCAATATTAATCATTTCCATCATTGATAATTCAGTTATTATTATTATCCTTGTGATATTTACGTTGATATTATAAATGGATTCATTTAATTCTCATGTTATTCATTAAAGGGATTTTTTTTTCAATTTTTTTCCTTACCATATATATTATTCTTTATCTTCTCATGTTACTGATTTAATGTCATGTATTTTCAGTTTTTTACCTTTCCATATTGATCATAATTTATTTATTTATGTTATCCTTTGTTGTTTGTAAACAATACTCAAAATTTTAACTCACCCTTATTTCCCTCCTTTCCCCAGAATCCTAGAAGTGTATTATGATGGACATTCAATGATATTTTAGAGGGAAAAAGGTATTCTTATAAAATTATGCTATAAATTATTTCCAAATATAATATTATAATCATCAATGAATATATATTACTAATACTGCGAACCTATTCATTCTTTTAGGATTTGATCACTTTTATTTTATAAGAATGTAGTAAAGTAACAACCAGCTCTAGTATACTTGGGTTAAGGACATTATACACAACCAAATTCATGTCATCAATTGTTCTTGTTGAACTACTAACCTAAAATAATCTCACTATGAATCATTTCCATGGAGTGCCTCATGAGTTTTATATCCATAATATGTGCGTAGACATGGTTGTGTTTCCCATTAATGGGTTCAAATTATCGGAACATGAATCAACATAATGTGTCAAGATGTAACCACTTCATAAATAATGGCTTAAAATCTAACCATTTTAAGGTAGTACAATTATGAGTTAGACAAACACATCATCTACTAACACCTCATTTTTTTCATGTAATGGATTCATACAAGTACCAATATTGGGTAAAGTGGTACCTAAAACATATAGAATACATCAGTCAATGATGCCAATTATCCCTCTTCTAATGAAGGATTAGTGTTATCTCTTAGTCTAGGAATCTTATTCAAACTTAACTCCAATAGAAAAAGCTATAAATGTATAATCATGCATGAACCAATTAGAACAATAATTCATACTAAAAATAACTCGTAACCTAGAATAATATAAAATTTACCACCCTATATATATATGGCCATATAAATATCTCAACAATATCTTTGTGTCAATGCTTCATCACTCAACTAACCAATAGTAACATGATTAAGCTCTAGAATTTGATCTCACCACCCTCTCTCTATATTAGAGTTATCGTTATGTGGGAGGCATTATTCATTATTTTTAATAATCCTAAAATGGATAATGAATATCTAGGTGAGATAACATATAAAGGATGAGAATACCATAAATATCAACTATATGATGCATGAATCATCCTAACAGTATAGAAAAACTGGTTCCTTAGGGTCCTTAGTTGATGAATAAATTATTATAGCCCCAGTGAATGGATACATCATCCGTCATGCAAACACTATATTCCCAGTTCTATTAATAATCCTTAAAATCCCTAAACATCATTCTAAAATTTACAAATTGAAACCTTACACTACTACTAGCACCTGATTGTAAAATAGATTTTGAAATAATATGATACCATTTTGACATTACCCTAACCCCAAGGACCCTATCTTGGATGGTCGTCAGTTGAGTGTGCCACCCCACGCCCACATCCAATTGGCCATGGGAAGCCATCATGCACAATTAATGAATTATCAATCTTTGAGACCCCATTCTAAATTAACTTTCAACACTTATATAGAGAAAAAAAATTAGAACATAACAAGAATCATTTATCAATATAAATAATGATTTTTTTTTGTAACAATTTATGTAAGGAAGATATGATTAAAACACAATATATATGGTAAAAACCTAAAATATAACTAAATACATGATAAAATTATACTATTTAATAAACATGTATAAATGGAACACCATATCATTATAGTAATGATATTTGAGAAGAGACACAATGTTGCACCATGAACCGAGGACTCGTAAGGTGGGTATTTCAATAAAATCTTTCATCATCATGTGTCCTCATCCTTCACTAAATAGTTACTCCACATAAACGGATCCCTCTCCAATATCACCAACCCTAACTTTGAATTGTAAATAATATGAAAATATTTTGTCTTTGTGAGAACAAGGCCCATGAATGTGTGAGTACATGTTAACCCATTATAACACCACAAAATTAAAAAAATAAAAGAAAAAAATTTGAGTCAATAAACTGATATGAGGATGTAATTGGGAATTAAGATTATATAAAAAACCCAGATATTCATTGTAAGGTGTATACATAGGGACGTCATGAAGTCTTTTATCACCATGTCTCAGATCATCTCTATAAATAATCATATTAGATAAGTATATATGGTAATTCATGTCCATAAAAGACCATGTTGTTCAAAATTATACATCCCTTCCGAAATTCACACCTCATTGGTGATTAACAGAAATAAAAAAACCCTCAAACCACCATGTTTTATTAACTCATAACCACTCTACTAAAGAATCAAAACAACACCATAAAGTCTAAATCATTTAAATAATAATGTTCCCAATAATCCTTTTATCACTTCTCTAGAGCTATGTAGTGGGACTATTCCTCATCAGTCGAAATGAAAATTGAACATCACAACCTAGTTATCCAAAATTCAAACTCTATGAATGATCTTATGATGATACCATGAATTTTTTTTGGATTAAATTAAGTTATTTTGGATTTTATTTTGAAGATATTGTGATATGATATTGATTAATCTTCCTAAATCTCTTGTTATTTTGTCTTGAGAAGAAGAACTACAAAAGAAAAAGTGGATATGAATATTGTGTTGGATTTTTTCTACAATATATAAATAATATTCATGGTTTTATATTATAATTTTTTCATACAATGGATTTGTAGAAGTTAGGAGAAGTTATAAGTTGGTTTGTACATGTTTTAAGGTAATCTGAATTTCAATGGATTAATTATAGAATATTTGGTTAGGAACTAGAAAATGGTTATGTCCAAAATTCATATGGACTATCCAAAGGGGTTCATATTAATATGGAAAAGGTATAATTTCATAAGGTTTATACTAAAAAAGGGAATGCGAAAATGATGAATGAATGGAATTAAAATTGATGAAATTATACTTCATTAGGCTAGTTTCAATGTATAATAGAATCATTTTATAGTACATTTCTATTTAATAAGGTGAATTCATAAGATTTTTTATATTAAAAATTCTCATAATTATGGTGAGATCCAAATTTTGTATTCTTGATTTTGAATTTTATAAGGTTTATTTTTGAATTTTATAGGGTACATGCTATAATTTGTATGGTGAGTTGAAAAAATATAAGATGAATTTTTGAAAATATTATGGTGAGTAATAACATGAAATGATATAAATTTTACAGTTCATAAGGTTATTAGGAAATTCGTTGGAAAAAAATATCTTAAGAAATAGAATCTTTTAATGAAATAGTAATCGAATGTTTTTATAGTTCCTTTAAGGACTTTGTAGGATATGTATGACTTTGTGAGACTTAATATATCATACCAAATCATTTTTCTCCAATATTTGGTAAAATTTATTTTGTTTATAAAGAATTATTTTTTAATAATTTCATAATCAATATTCATAATAATTTATATTGTACGATCCATGTGTTCTTCTTTGAAAATATAAATATAAAAAACTATTATTTGAGGTATTGAAGAACAACATTTTACAACGTGAAGAAGGTTGTAGAACTAAGTAATGTAGTCCTAGTTCAAGATAACTATCATAAGACTTTGACTTACATTTATTTTCAAACTAATATATTTACATTTCCATTAAGAAATATCCAATATCTAAAAAATAAGAAGAAAAAATAATTAGGACTAGTTACATAAAATATTTATGATGTGATTAGTTTTAATTTATGGTTTATGTTCAAATTGAATCATGAAACAAAATTTTGCAATGTTTTATTCAATTATACAGTTTTTATAAATATAATATATAACTATCATCATAAAATATCAACTATATTATTAAGGAGAGATTTGTAGCATATTGGGTTGTGAAATTAACACATAAACAGGAGACCTAAGTCATTTCCCATTAATGAATAAGAAAATAATAAAAAATAAGATAATTTAATGGATGATTTTCTATATAAGAGTATATATTAGTTAAAATCGATTTACATATTATTTTATTACTCACAGATGTACTCACATAGTCAGGAGACTCTATTCTAACATGAGTTCAAGGATAAAACAAACCCATTGTAATCCACATATTACCACTAGTGGGGTTTATGTTCTCATGTAAATATAGATTAGGGAAATGATTAGCCCTATCATTTTGAGAGGTGAACCTTGTAAATATATTGTTCCCTCGATGTGTGTGTTTTTTTGGGATTTTCCTGACTATAATCATTCATAACACATTAAAATGTGGTGAATGTTGTATTTTATTAAAACATAAAAAGAATTAAAGAATAATAATCACTCCATACTATATTATATATTTACCACTTATTCAATGGTTTAATTTTCACGTGATTTCATATTTAGAGTCTTGTATTTAAAGAACAGTTTTATGATTTTTTAAATTGTTGGATTTTCTCTCTTTTTTGAGACTCTGTCATAATATTTTTGTTGTTTATAATGGACATGTAAAATTAATTGAATAGTACGGGGACACCAAATTTATATGGTAAAAATTCTTTCATCTGTATGGATATGATATTTCGTTATATTATTTAAATAATTTTTAATTTGTTAAAGGCTACAACTTTTAGATTTAATCCTCATACTAAAAATACTTGTTTGACATTAGTTAATAGAAAATTATAAAAAATTATTTTTCCCTAGAATTTCATATGTCATCCCTACCATAGAAATAATTTCTCAATTTTAAATTCATAAATAGAGATAATGGAGTATGTAAAATGTTGGAGAATATTTATAAAGGAAATTAAAATCTGAAGAGAGACAAGTTATAGGATTGGAGATTAAAATATAAAGACCTTCAGTTGAAAGATGATGAAATCATTGATTATTATTCCAAATGATAAAAAAATAAAAAATTATAGTCAATATTTGTAGTGATAAATTAGAGGATTTAGCAGTTCTTGATAAAATACTTCACATTCTTACAGATATGTGTAATTATTATATCTCAGCATTAGAAGACCATGATCGAGGTACAATTCCACATGAGGATTTAGATTGCATTATTTTCAATTTTTATATGTGAAGGAGAAGTATATTTAATAATAATAGTAATGTTCAAAAATAAACATCTTTTAAATCCTCATGATAATATATATAAAAGGAATATATTTAAGAATATGATCCTATATATTTTTATTTAGAATAATATGAGCATTCTAATTTAAATTAACATTTGTCTCTTATCACAAAAAATAAAATAAGAGGCAACAAAATTTTTGAGGTTATGATTTAGAATAAAACATATTTCTGAATAAATTATACATTTCATAGTAAACTAACCAAATGTAAAATAAAAATAAGGCATTAAATATTAAAAAAACACCACAAATATTTTCTAAGAAAAAGACAAAAAGAAAAAAAAATTAATTTTTTTCTTCAAAAGAGAAGGGTAATAATATATCAACATTTAAAAAGGGTAATTTTTTTTCAAATAGTAAAGATAATGAAATTAGTGGTTTATAATAAGAAATTGAAACTTCCTGGGATATTTATTCGAAGATAATAATTTCTAAAGTGAATAATGATTAAGTAACTAGTGATGAATGTAGTGAGGGGTTGATGAGGAATCTAAAATTGTGTTTTTGTTAAATATGGAATTAAAAGAGTTTCTTTAAATATAAAAAACATATAAAATTAGATAAAATGGAATAATATATATAACATATCTTCTCGTATTAAACAATTTTTTCATCCATAAAAAAATAAATATTGATTAATGGTATAAAAGATTTGAAAATATTTCCTGATGAAAATAATTCCTTAAATAAGGATACAAAAAATAGATTTATTTTAAATTAGAAGGATCCTAAAAAATATATTTGAAATATTCGGATACTGAAAATAAATAGGACAATTACAAATAAACATTATATAATTTTATTAATGAATATTGAGAATGTTCAATGAAGAAGGATGTGAAAAGTGATAAATATTTAAAGTATGATATGGTAAAAATCATAAAAAAAATCAAAGTGTTAGATAAATAATAAAAAGGTGTTTGTAGAGACAATGATAATGATGTAGTTGAAAAATACTATGTTTTAGGTAAAATCCGATGCCCCTTAGAATCATTGAAATTTTTGGAATGCGGAATAGAAGGAAAATTATAATAATTTTTTTTAATAATTACAGGCAGAAAAAAATTCCATTTTTATAAAAATGTTTTAAGAATCTATGATATTATCGGGAAAAAACAATAATCCTAGATTTAATACCCCATGTTGGAAGAACAAAAAGTTTCAACATTTGGATAAGTGCTATTTAACAAATGTAAGTATGCTATATATGGATATTGTTGTCACTATAGAGGCTTTGGTAATTTGGTGAGAATATGTTGGTTAATGAAAAAATATCATTATGTGCCTAAAAAATTGAGGCTGTTTTTAGGGTTAATTATTAAACTCAAGGGAGAAATGTTTAAAATAAATCTTAAATTTTTTGGATAGAAATATCGGAAAAAAATATAATTATTTAGATGATGTTAATGGAAGAAATGTACAACAAGTTTACCTTTATAAATATTTTTTAACCATATTACTATTAATAATAAGTATGATATTCAATTCTCAAATTTCCATTATTAATAAGAATAAATAAAAATAGAATACATTTATTATACAACTATTACATAAAGAATATATGAGGGAATGATTGTTGATTTTGGATTTTTAGTGATATTCAAACATTATGAGACATTTAATTTAATCAAATGATCTTTAAAATTCTAATTAATTTTTTGATGAAATTTAAAAATGATTATTAAATTACATTAATAGTTGTAGCATCTTCAGTGATTAATATAGAGTATTTGGAATCAAAGAATCATTTTTATATTAATGGTATGAAACACAATATACTTAGTGTGTCTAATATGTGTGATAATATAAATGATGTTACTTTTAAAACGGATTTTTTATTATTTAAAAGTTTGTAATATTTCTGGATAATGATAATGTTAATTTCAATATGGGTAATATTTTATAGTTTTTTGATGTTAATAATTAATTTTATTTTGTCTTAAAAGAATTTAAAAAATTATTTCATAAAAATATTGTTCATCTAGACATAAATAATTTGATAAACCCCACATGTGGTGTTAATTTTTATTATGTTCCAATGGTGAAAGAAAATGTAACTTTATGTAATTTATGTGTCACATGGAAGATATTTTTTTTTCAAAAAAAATTCAATATTCAAATTAATCCTCTATTGGATGCACTATTTTTGAAGTTTTTTGTTATATGAGGTATCAATAAACCAAAATATATAAGTATTTTCATTCCTTTACTGATTGATTTACTCATATTACAATTATCATGTTAAAAAAACATAAATTAAAGGCCCAATAAATATTCATGAATTTCAAAACATGTAGACAAAAGGTGTATAGTTTCTAATAAATAATATAAGGAAAGGAAATGGTGATGAGTAAATATATAAAATATTTTACGAATTTCTTTAGAATACTGGTATTCACCAAGAACATCATGATCCATATAATCTATATAAAATTGTGTTTCTAAATTTAAAAAAAAATTCTTGGTACAGATGTCATGGACAATGTTACCTGAGAATGATACTTCCCATTATTTATGTAGATAATATATTTGATATGTATTAAAAATTAATAAAAAAAATTATAGAATATTATTTAGATATATCATCATATGACATGTATCTAAATAAGGTTCTATGTTTTAATTATATAATATTGATTGGTAGACCTTGCATAATTAATTTAAAAAGTGAAAATCTGGGGATGATACAGTGAAGAGGACTACATGGAATGTTCTTTAGTAATAATAAAAATTGAAGAAGATGAGTTACCCATGTTATTTAATTATATTTTTTATCCAAAAAAATTAGAAAAATTGCAACACATTATTTGATTAGTGAATATTATTATAGGATTTCTGTGGAAAAAATGGATGAAAATATTCCCATTATATGTGATGATTATTAAACTAATCATAGTTGTTATGAAATGTTCTTATAATTTTTAGCGGAATAATATTTTCATACATGAAATATGTTGAGTGTTAGATGATTATTGGATATGGAGATCTAAGATTAAATCCCTATATTAAATTAAGAAGTGATATTGATTCATCAGTAAAAAACACATTAATGACAAATATATTGATGGTAGAGCATATTATGCTATGAATATATATTATATAGGGTTTATAATTATATGCAATTATTTTGAATTATTCTATGTGTTAATTAAAAAATGGACAATCATGGTAGCTATTGGAACCAACTCAACCATATCCTTCAATGAGTTCTATATATGTGATCTCAGTCATGGTCGAATTATATGATTATCCATAGGTGGGATAGCTTGTCAATGGGAAGGAATAGGCACACACATGGGTCACATTGGTTGAGGAGTGAAAATATTGTTCACATGGGGTATATGATTCACACTAGGTGGTGCTCGCTATCAATATCTTTTTATGTGTCCCTGAAGCTAACATGGGTCTCAGGGTAGAGAGGTTCATGTTGTTTCAAGACTTATAAACAAAAAATATCTATTTTCATCCACTCATAGTTAAATATTTTTGAGAATTTTTTTTTTGGGATTATCCACATATTATTCAAAAATCTCTCATTAGATAATATGGTTTCCAATATATATAAGATTGATATAACAATAGTGATTTTAGTGACCTCCTATTCTCCAACCGACCAAATAATGATTCCAAGAGACCATGCCAATCCAAACGACCTCATGAAGGATATACCATGAGGTCAATCAATTATGAGTTTTGAGGGATCATCCATATGATTCTAAATAACTGTTTAGCCTACTATGAGGTGGAATGACCAATAGTTTGTTTTGAATCCATTATGATGACACCAAACTAATTATGTTATAAGAATCCACAATATACAATTTCATGAAAAATAATTTTAATGTTATACCTTACATGAATACTATATTGGGTTTCTATGCTCTTAATCATGTTAATAAAATATGGTCATTCAAGTAAAATTTCCATGTGAAGGTGGGGAAGTCTAAAAAATCCATGATACATCAAGGTGATAGTCACACATACTGTCCTTATTATATTCGATGATCTCATGATGCATCCACTATTGATCAAGATGATCATTAAATTTTTGATAATATCAATATATTTTGGAAGTTTCATGTGAATGAATATAAATTTATTTCTTATATAGATCCCTAAAAACATGGATTATGTTTATCATATTATTCTACCTGAAATATATTATCTCATTACACTCTAGATAAGAACTTCATGTGCATCATTCATAAAAACATCCATTGAATGAAATAATAAATCTATTACTTGTTGGGGAAAAATACCACAAGGTAACATTGTAGTTTTTTGGGTTAATTATGTATGTTGAAAAAGAAGGATTCCAATGTTATTTTTGGAGTTCCATGAGATTATTGAAACAATATGATGAAAAAGATCGGTAATAAAATAATTGATTCCCTATAAGTAATAAATTAAATTATGAATAAATAAAGGTGTGGTTTCCTAGTGTTTCCCATTTTTATGGGGTCCAAATTTTGGAGAATGGATCATTCACCATGAAAGAGTTATATCCATTAATGCGTTATAAAAATATTATAAAGGTATTATTTTTCCAATGACTAGGTTTTGCGAAGGAAATTTCATGATGGTTTGGATAATCACTAATGAGCATCGAGAAAGTGTGAAGTGTTGATGGAAAATATCTAAGACTATGGTATGTAGAGCATCATGAATGCATGGATGAATTAGGGTAATCTCCATAAATATTTTAAACATCATGAATGGGTTAATTTCCATCGTGCTTTGTGAAAATAGGGATCTTCATGAATGAGAATGGAGACCTTAGGGAAAAGTGGTTTATGAGGATGGAAACATATATAATTGGAGGCAATGCTTATATACGGGCTTCTACCCACTCAAAATAGTATATTAAGCCTTAATAAAAAAATGATAGCACTAAATTCATGAAGTTGGTTCGTAAAGGATGCTCTTGTGAAAAAGTTCATGAAGAAAGGGAGTTTGTAGAGGCTATAAAATCTTACTGAAATCTGTGAGAATCATAAATTTAATGAATTTTGAAAGGTCTGTAAAAAGGTGACCGAAATTTGTGATGTCTCAAAAGGATTAGTGATATTCGTGAAAGTATTATTCTTCATGATTACCGAGGGATATTGATGATGGAAGTGAGATTAAAAAAAGTGTCTGGGCTTTGAAAATGGAGGTTTCTTTTCTATGGATGGTCGGGCTTCGTTAAATATGTGATATTAATGAAATTTGTCTGTTTGTAAAGGTAATATATACATGAGAAGAATTGGATAGTTTCTCCAAGGTCGTGTGAGCTTTGAATAGGTTGTGTAAGAATAATTCATGTATTAGAATGGATTTCCCAGTGAGTTTGTGGGGAATTTATATTCATATAGTGGATGAAAGTGGGATATCAATAAAAAATCTATCAACAAATGATGATGTATTCATTATTTATAATAAATTTAACTACTTCTCCATAAATTGTGTTTAATCCTTTCCGAAGAAGTGAGAAAAGGAGGATGAAGAAGGTGATCCTATCTATCGATAGTCATCCATTGACGGAATGATTGAGGGATTTATCCTATGAAAGTATTGGGCTATACCTCAAACTTGTAAAGGTTGTGATCTTGGGAATAAAAGTAATCTACCACAAACCTTATTTTTTAAGTGAGCCTCAGTGGATTTGGTTCATCAACACATTATCATTGTATAATCCTTGGATATAGCTTAGTGAGGGGGAACCAAGTAAAATCATTTCGTTCTGCTCATAATTTCATTTATATAAATACATTTCCATGTGAATTTTAGAGAATAGATTTATTTTTAATGAAGAAACAATATATGAAGGGATATATGTTTTAGTATTTCATACCCTTATTTACCCCACCCCCTCTAGGTATTTAACCAAGTTATACTAACATTACTTCATAGTAGTTTAATACAAAAAAATATCTATTGAGATAACAACGTTGGAATTAATTAATAACAATAAGAAAAATTATATTTTGATTGAGTTTCAAATGAGGAGAATCTAAGGTCATGATTCTTCAAAATAACACATGATTTAAATGCTATATTATTTAGGTGAATTAAATTATTACCAAAAAGGAGAATTGATTATCGAATAAAAAGAGTAGGAGCTGTGTTATATTAATAGAATATTAAATATCATATAATATCTAAGAATAAATGATGGAAATATTCACATTATTATTCTAAGAATACATGAATTAATTACGGTTGATGATGAAAATATTTTAAAAATAGTAGAATACTTGAGAACATGAAATCACCTTAGTGAATGATAATTATAAACATATTGATACAAGATTGTTCCATAGATATGGAAGGATATTTAAGTCAGAATCTATTTGAGAAATATAATTTTGTTATGCATGAGTGTTCAAGGTTTTTTGGAGAACGAGTTAATGAAAAGAACAAGATTATTGAGAAAGTTGGATATCAATGTCCTGAAGAAGGCCTAGGTGTAAATGACATTAATCTATAAAATTAATGACCATATTATCTATATTAAAATTTGGGAAGATAAAATTTAAGAGTTGTATTTTATAAGAAAAGGATAAGAAGGAGATCATTCTTTGTTGAATTGTCATTGTAAATGTGCACTATATTTTCCAGTGTACTCTAGAAGGAATGGAGATCATAATGGACTCTATGTTATGGAACATTATTAGATAAAATGTAGAATCCATGATAGGTATAATGACTAACATGGAATGGAGTATAATATTCTAGAGGAAACATGAAAAAAAAATTTATTGAACTTTACAATATTTTTATTTCAAAAAAGGTAAGGTTGTGATATTTTTCATTTTTTTATCACAAAGCATAAAATGATCAACTGGTGGAATTAGAACAATGTTTTTTAAAAAGAGATAACTCATATTTATCCCCACCATATCCTCCCCCTTTGATTGGTAAATTGATCCTTATGGGTCTATCAAGTCATATCAAAGTATTTTTCCTCTACAATCCTAATAGAGATGTTTCTAATAAGTTGAGAATCTAAATTCTATTTGAAACTAGGGATTCCCTACCTTAAAAATGAAAATTATCATAGTGTGAGGGAAATATGTTTCATTATTTCCTTTTACCTGATCTAGAAGTTATAGATGCTACTAGATTGGGTTCTCATCACATTGATAAAGGTTATCAAATGACTCATGGAGATTAGAGAAATATAGAGTTATAAGGAATGGCTAAAAAATCTTCTTGATGTCTCTAGAAGAAAAGTTTTATATGAAGGTAATGGTACATCAAACAAAACATGACCTATGGGATAAATTAAGATGATGTTATAAATGTAATGATAAAGTGATGGAATCCAAACATAAATTTTGGATGTGATGGTTTTTTGATATTACTGTGTATGATGATGTAATTATCAATGGTTATTTCACCTATGTGAATGAGATACGTGAAAAAATTTGAATATTTGGTGATAAACTATACAAATTTTCCATATTAAATAATCTTGAGAGAAATTTGAAATATTGACTTGATCCCAAGGTGTCAACAGTTGTGGATATATAAAATATTTCATTGAATTATCATCACAATATTCTCTTACAATACATGATTAGAATGGAATTATCCTTCAAGAATTAATAAACAATAAGAAATGGTCATTGAATCCATAATTAAGGGAAATTTTAATTAAAAATAGGTTATATAATTTTTTCAGTGATATGCTAAGTATGAGTAGTAGTTCAACAAAAGTATTTATCATTTATCAAATAGATTCAAGAAAGAAAAATGGAATGGAAAGGTAAAAAATTATTGAGATATTATAATTGTGATGACATTGGTGACATTGTAAAAAATCTGAAGGAATAATGTTGAAGAATCTAAATTAGATGTTGAGAATTAGAAAATAGAAATACATAAAAGGGGTAATAATAAGAATACAAATTCTAGCAAAAAAAGAAAATGTTTATTATGGAATAATGAGAAAAATGACACATTCAAAAATTTAGATAAAGATGCCACATTATTTTCCCATGTTGATACTGGATTTGAATCCTCATGTGGTAATAAAGATGGAAAAGAGAAGAAATAACATCAGTGGGATGTAAATGAAAATCTATAATATTATAATAAGTAGATTACACAACTCAATAAAAAAAGATGAATTTTTTGAAAGTTAAAAACAAGGGGGATAAATAAAAGAAAGTTTTGATCAATAATGATATAGATAATGTTTATAAGATCAAGAAATAAAAAAAAAATCCATGATAAGAAGGGGTGGTGGTTGATCTTGAGGTGAATATTATTGAAAATGAAGAATAATTGGTCAAAACACATTCCAATAGTCTAACAATTAAACATGAGTTAATCAACACTAGGGAAAGAATTAATTAGGCTAAAGTGGTTAAAGGTTAATATTATCACGATGGAAAAAATAAGGCCTAAATAAGGACAATCAGTGTGCATCCAAACATATCTAAAAGATATTTGATATATCATCCCATGAAGGACTCAAAACCAAAACTAAGTACCTATGGTCTGAAAAAATTGAGAAGTATTCTTCCAGATCAAGGGAAGGAAATAAAATTTCAAGTAAATCACTTACCCCTTGGAAAAATAAGACCCAATATGAATGAATTAAGCTCTAACAAAATAAAGGATAGATTCAATAACAGTATGGGAGAATAAATTTCAAAGGGATTTTTAGGGTGTTTTGGATGGTATAGACACAAAGACAACTCCTTCTATTATAATATATCATTTACAGGGAAATGGAACGAACAAAAATGGGAATTTGATGTGAAAGGGAGGATATATTCCAATAAAAAGAGGGTTTTCAACATTTATTTAATAAAATAGTCCTCCCAAAATAGCTTTGAAGGTTTCTAATAGGTTTGTGGTATATGTTAACAAGAGGCTCACAAAGCTATGGATTGTAAACCCAAATTTCATACATAAGTTTTACATGGATATAAAAGGATGAAAATTCAGAATAAAATTAAATAAAAATCCTTAATACATAAAGAAAATAAGATTAATTATGAAAATATTAAAGATGATGGTCAAACAAAGAAACAATGCTTTGTAGATCATCTAGGAAAATTAGCTAGGTCTAAACAAGTGGTGGAAGCAAAAGTGAGTGTGGGTGATGAAGGAAATTTGGTGTCTAATGTTAGTGGAAATTCATCCATAGGTAGTGGACTAAAAATTCATGGTTATGTGTGTGAAATAAGTGGGAAATATATACATGGATCAAATGAATTTTTGAAAATCCTTGATTCCTAAGACAAATTGATAAAAAAAATTATTGCAGAAAAAAATAATGAGGTTTCCTTAACATCTAAGGTGAACAAATATCTAAAAAATAATAGGTTCAAGGAAATATATTTAGTAGAAAACATAGATAGTATGATAAAATGAGTAAAATTGAGGATCTTGTAAAGAAGAATGAAAATTTTAATGAGAATTATTAACATGAATATATTCTAAAATTAAAAATATGTCCCTTCTTATTCTGTATTCTCATTTTTTTTAATGATAACATATATGGAATTGAAGGGGATGTTTTTATTTTTCACTATTTCAAATAATTTATAAAATTACCTTCATGATGTTAATTATCATACCCAAAATATGGAAAATAGTTAATTCCATTAGGGGATAAAAAATAAGGTGTTTTATGAATTTATATAATTCCATACAAATATAGATTTTGTGGAAATTCATTAAAAATGTGTGATTGAACAATGAACATCACACTTATAGATTTTTTATTATTTATAATTTCTTTAAATTTATCTAGATTTATTGATAAATTACATTGGAGAAGCCATGGTTATGTTTCATGAAATTATAATTTCTGATATGTTTGTTTATATTTGTACATGGTTCATATACATTCATGATAACTTGTTTTATGCATCTCATATTTTGAGAAATTTGAGATTTTTTTCCGCATGTAATCATATTCGTGTGTGGATATAGTTAACATTCATCACCTCTGGTATACACTATTTTTTTCTACAATTAGTTATCTCACATAGATATAGAGTTTTTAAACTGAAGGATATATTCTAATAAAACATGTGATATCATCACTCCCATTAAAATGGTTCACGAAATGAGGCTAAGAGGGAGGATATGGTGTTCTATAAAGAAAGTGAAATATTTAAAACCCCTTCATATCCTTTTCATTAACTTTTAATAAGAGGGAGAAAATATTTCCTTAGAGAGAAGGAAAATTCTAATTTTAATGCAAATGGGGAATTGGAAAAAATCCAAAGGGGTCGATTTATGTACTAATGTTATTAAATTGAATTTATTACCAGATTTTTTTTAATTAAGTGGTGTTAAATTTTTTCTATATGATGATTCTTTGTGAATTATTAATGATACATTTGTAGACAATCTTCCCTTTATATGTGATGATTTTGAACCAATATTATTTGTCAATACATGTGCTAATAATTTGGCATTGAATAATGTTTATAACATGAAATAACTTGAAATTGAAAATATTATTGGATAATAAGATTAATTATTCCACCATAGTGTAAAATAAATAAGGGTTATTTATTCATCATAAAATATCACTTCGATTAAGAATTTTCTATCATAGGATGTTATTATAGTGCGAATACTAGTTATATGGTCTTTATATAGATAGGTACATGGTTGTAATTACTCTAAATTCTAATTATAAAATGACTAACCATGGATTTTAAAGGAACTAACACCACCACATCCCTTTGAGAGAGTTGTATGATTCAACATGACCATTTCAATGCCAAAAACATCATTTGAGTTGTGCATAGAGGTTTCATAGCATGCACATGTCTAGTCATGGGTGAATTCATGATGTGTGTTACGTAGGGATAATTCATAGAGTTAATGGGAGGCCTAGAGTTCACACGTGGTGGTTTTCAATTTGAGTATTCTATATAAGGGTTCCCAGAGCTGGACAATGTGTTATGGTTGAGTATTCTTTAATGCATTAATAATTATAAACTATCACAGAGTACATTAGTGACTTGGTTATGGGATGAAATTTAAATGTTACAACAACCAAGGATTCACATCCATGGATATTATATCTTTTAGATGAATGTTTATTTCATTACATATGGACATTTATGAGTATTATAATAGTATAGTTAATTTGGAAATAAGGAACTCATTCATCAAATTTAGTGAATGAAATTAAATATTTCCCATAAATAGATTCCCTTTATTAATTATACGTACATCATTTCCTTATAGCATTATAGAAGGAAACATATTAAAGTGTGATATAAAATGGTTAGTAAGGGTAATCATGGATGATATATAATCATATAATGATCATATGGGAATGAAACCATAATAATATGGAAAAAAACCAACAAATTAAATATCACAATTTTGAATTATCGAATTAATGATTCGAAGCTCATAAGACATGAATAATAAGGGAGTAATGAGGACAAACCATTAGAGCATTACATATTAATAAGACATGAAATTTTGGAATACACATAAACATATAATATCATTCCATATAAGTCAAGGCATATTTCAAAAACCTATCAGGAAATTAATGTAGGATTTACCTACTGGGCAGGACATACCACTATCCACAGTCATAACCATTTCCTTATGAGGGATAGAGGTTCCACTTCTTCTCATAGGGGGTCAAGACCGTCGAATTGTTTCACATCATTATATTAATAGATATAAATATTTTCCTAATTAAATGGTGTGAGATATTGGTCCCACACATCAAATAATAAAAACCATACATATGTGTCCCACAATAACATAAATGATATCAGAACATTAAAATTGAAATTAGTTTCATAAACATTTCATCATAATATAACTCATGGAAAAGTTTCATAATTCACAAACACAAAACCACCATAATCAAAAATTATTAACTAAAAGAGTAATAATAGTATAATTTCATAATATTCCCAATAAATCATATGTAACAAAAGATAATGTTACCTTATAATTAAATTAATTTTGAGATATCACTTGAAATTATTCACAAGGAAAATATCCTTTTTATTTTGAAAACATTCTATTCATAAAATTCCATGAAATTTTAAAAGAAAATGTTTTCTATAAAAATATACCTATAATATGTTAAGTTAATATTAAAGTAATTAAGAGATAATGAAAGTGGGAAAATCCATTCACTCCGTAGAAGTTAAAAAAAATCCTTTTTTCGGAAAAGTCACAAGAAACCGTTATTAGAAAACAAAAAAAAAGATATTCTCTTCAAACTGTTTCGAAAAAGGTAAAAATAGTTAAAAATAATAGTAAATAACTATAAGATAATTTTAAAAAACATTTTAAAATAATTTTCATAAATCATTAATGTGGATGATTAATATTTCATAAAATTTATTTAAAAAAATAATATTGAATATTGATGAAAATGTTGAAAATGTACTTATCATATTATATTTAGTAGAATTGTATTATTATTGAATGAATGAAAATTATATGGATCTAAAAATACCATATTAATAATAATAATTCTCCTAAAATACACTCTTGATCTATATACACACCACACAAAATAATCAAGTAGTCTATAAGGCTTCTGTCCAACACAAAAAATGAGACCAAATTCCATTACCTAAAGACATCATTTCATTCATATACATTCAAATATCATTTATAATAAATAGAAGTTTATTTTAACTATAAAATATAACCATATTCATCTATATAATACCATATATTTTTAATTATTCTATTATATTACAATCTTGTTAACAATTCTATGTTGAGGTTATATTTTATTTAAAAACTACGTTTTCATTCATTTTTTAACTTGGTATCCTTGGACTCATTAAATTTATAATTATTTCATCATATCCAGAAATATATTAATTATATAAATATAATATATATATTAAGTACATATGTATTGAAGTTGATTCATAAAAGTTAGATGTAGAAAATAAAATACACCGTTCATTGAGACGGTTGGCCAGACGTATGCATGAACATTGTTTTCATTTTCTTTTCATATTAAAACAAATATGATAAATTATTCTTAAAGAATAATTTTTTATTTTTTATATATCATATATATTCATAAAATATATCCTTATTACCATAAAAGTTAAATGTATGTGGAAGAAAATTTACATCGCATCAATGGAGACACTAAGTCATACGTAAGTGTAAGGGATGTTATCATTTCCCAAAAGATTATGTGGAAAAAAGTAGATATGATATTATATTTACATAAGTATAATTATATCATAAATATAATATAGAAACATTAATATTGTATCAATTTCCACACAAAAATGGTGATGGAAAATGAATTTTATCACTACATGGAGACCATAATTTGTATGGACGCTTAACCAATACATTCATTACATGTTCGATGGGAATGTGGTTGTATATTTGTGTGTTTACAATAAAAATAACAATTTATAAAGATGAGTAAGATTAAATTAATATTTTTTCACAAATAACATAGATTTATTGGATTTACATAAGAGTAGAACAAGGGAGTTATCTGTTTGAGCGATTATCTCTTCATTGAAAGGGCTCCTTCAGATCATCTCTAAAGAACACTAGAGTTTGTATTTTGGGAGGACAAGAAACAATTGAATTTCGATAGGGATGTGTAAAGTGGAATTTTTTAGACATTTTATTATTTAAATTGTTGAATGTGATATGAAACAATGAGGGAGAAGGTCACCTTTTATAATTGAGTTTAGGGGAACTTTTGAAATTTCAAAACATATTAATTTAAAATAAATAAAATTTTTAACCAAATACCTCAAAAAGGATATGTATTCATAAATACGATGATAAAATGTTTTCATATCACTAGAAAACAGTTTTTATACATGATTTGGAATTATTTTAAACCTTATCATTTTGATTAACCCTTAGTTATCACATTTTACATTGAACTATATTAACAAATTTTATAATATTAAAACATTTTTATTTTTCATAATATAGTATCAATTTTCCATAAATAGTAAATTTATGAATTTTTTATTTTATCATAATAACTTTTAAATTTTTTAATATTTTTATCATTTTAAAATAATTTAATAAAATATTAATTTCAAAAAGAAACATTATTATTAATTTTGAAACTCTTTATTACATTGAAAATAACATAATCTAAAAAAAAGATAACAAAAAAATAATTTAATAGGCCGATAATATTTCAGAGTCATCTATGAAATTTTTGGAGCATCTTAAATAAGTCATAATTTTTTTATTTTAATAATTGATATATCATTCATTTTATTTTTTCATTGGTTGGGTAATTACTATAACATAATTGTGTAATTTTTATAGGTAATATTTTATTCACTAAAAATAAAAATAAATTAATATGATGAATATAAATAATTTAGACTTCCGAATAATATTTATTATCAAATATATCTTCTTGAAAACCCTTTATTAAAATTTATATAGTTATTAAAAACATGAATATGGAAACATTGACTTTACATTAAATAAAATATTATAAATGTCATAATATTTCCCAAGTGGCCCAAAATGGTCATTAATTTGACCCTTGGGTGATTATGGTCGTTATATACTCAACCAATAAAAATATGATATTTTTTGGTATTTTAATTATTCTTATCATTTTAATTAATAACATTTTATTGATTTTTCATCAGCTTGCACAAAAACTGCATCTGTGTTGTGTAATCATTAAATGTAATTATTTTACATGTAAAAATTAAAAAAAAATCAAATAAATAAATTAATAAATCTTAATATAATCCTTTATATTCTGTCATTACCAAATTGTTTCCCTATGTGGGAACATAAGAGATATTTAAGACACAGAAAGTTTCATTTTGTGTCTTTTGTTGATTTAAATACAGTATTACACATTTTCATAGAAAATCATCCATTAAAAAGTTATTTTGTTTACTTATGTATTAAGGGTAGAAAAAATTTCACATAATAACATTTTGTAAAGTGTTAGGGTAGTTTTATATTATTTATAGTATTATTTTTACCCTCAATTACATGATTTACCCTTAACTGTGTTAATATAAATTAACTAAGTTACTATTATTATTTTCCAAAAATAAAAGTGAACTATTTAACAAATTTAGATATTATAATTAAAATATTTAATTCAATTTTCAAAATACAATTAACAAATTTTTTAGAAATTAATAAAAAAAAGTCTTCAAAAGGGGACGAAACTATGAGTTTTTATAGTAAAAATGTTCAAAAGTTTGGAATATTTTTTTTATCTAATTTAAATGTGAAATTTATTCAAAAGAAAAAAATTATATTAAATAATTTAAAATTTATCAAATATACTTTGAAACCAATAAAAAATATAAATTATCACTATAAATTATTGATTTGAAAAAAATATCTTTTCAATTTAAATTAAGAATATTTCCATGTTCCTGAAAATATGAAAATTTTCCAAAAAATACCAAAAATTCATCAAAAGTAAATTTTGATATACCTTTTTAAAATAAAGAGATTATTTTTTTAAATAAAATTTATAAAATTGTCAAAAAATTTCTTTAAAACAATTTCTCCATGGAAAGGTGATAAAATTTATTTTAGAAGAAAAAAATCTTTTTTAAGAATAACATTTTATTTTTATTTTTATTGTGAATAGAAATTACATATGATGAATTTTAATCATTAGATTAAATATTATATATATATATATTTCATTGATATAATCCAATAATATTGATTTGTGTATTTTATTGGTATAAAACACACTAGTGCGCAATTAATTAATTTTTAGAAAAAAAAATCCTTTACATTCAAAAGGGTTTTATTTTAATTTAAAATTAATTGTTCATCAATTAATTAATTATACATACATGTATAAACAATGTTTTCAAAATTCACAGAATCATGTTCATAACCTCTAATCTAACGACTAGGTAATAATTTTTTTATTTAATCAATTACAATAATAAAATGATGTTTCAAAGAAATTGAGTGTTGATTATAAGGAAAGGTATGTTAGTGTTGTGTGTAATGAAAGACATAAAAAAATTATTCAAAAATTATATTTCATAAATTCTCATGTGGTTTCATTCTACCCCCATTAAAATTAATTTAACCCGTAAAATTCATTTGGGTTGTCAAAGTTTTAATACTTCAATGTTTATTTCTTTGAATCCCACATCATAAAAATGATTATTAAAACATCATTTAAAGAAATTTGGGAACAGAATGGTAGCCCAATGTAATACATAAATAGGTTTCAAAATATAAAACCATATGTGTTAAGTGAGAACATGGACATGGAAGATAAATCTAACTATCTTGTTCTGATAGAGAGAAATAGAGAACATGGTTAGGAAAAAGTCAACAATCACAAAGCCATAACCCAAAGATGATTGAAAAAGTCATTGATATCATAAAAATTGATGATAATAATATAATATTTTACTTAAAAATAAATTTATAATATATAATCACATGATTTAATTCTATTTTTTAAGCACAATATTATCCATCAAGTGTTCCTGGATTAATTTTTGTTTCATTTCTTACTCTATGAAATGGGGTTGAAATTATAATGCTGGAATAAAAAGTGTATCATGATATCCATAACGGGATGAAAATATATTACATTTCTCTCTAGTTATCATTAGACAAATGTTTATTATAAGTTATCTAATAATAATATATCTATGTATGGTTAACTAGAACATTAATCAATAAAACTGTATCTAATGTTCAACATAAATTATTCCACAAATAGTTAACCATATAACTGTTATGAAAGATGAGATTATAAAACATTATAAATAATTTGAAAAAAAAATTCTCAAAAATAGATTATAATTGATCCCTTATATATCATAATGTATCTGTTATTTTTCACATACAAAATATGTGAATACCTTCATCATGTTTTCTCTTGATACATAGTAATTACAATAATCCATTATTAATGACACGCGTGATTCATTATTCAAATCTTTTTAGGATATATTACTTAAATAAAAAAATGTTATAAACCACATCCATGATATTATAAGAATCCTATTAAGGATATCATTTACCTGTTCCAAGGTAATCAGTACCATTTAATTTACTTATTCATATTCATCATATCTTTATCCAAACATCATTATTTCAACATTAAAATAATAGTTAGGGTTGTCTTTCCCTTAATATTGTGCTTACCATGAATATCACCATTCTATTAAATCACTTTTCATTCCCATCAAAACAGTTCAACATATTCTTTTAAATCATAATCAAAATATATAAATTAAACAATTACTATATATTTCACAATTCATATACCAAAAATATTTAATCCAAATACACAAAAAAACTTCAATTGTTTCACATAAACATTAATCCATTAACAAGGATACCTCATCCTTTTAATTAATACCTTTATCCATTCACATTTTACCTATAGTCTCCTCATCAACAAAAATATAACCATTTATTGTAAGACCTTGTCAAGTACATTCATGAGCATTCCACTTAGGACATCGATTTTCATAATGAATGTTTTTTCCACATTTATGGAATTCATGTATTTATAGTACAATTGGGTGGACATTATTCCCATCAATTATGTTAATTGAACTTTTCACATTATATTTAATTACTAATTGTCAGTATTTTATATAGGAAGACCATCATATATTTCTTATAATACATCCATTTGGGTGATTCTTCCCGCATTAATGTCATAAATGGAAGTGAACCTTCTTTCCACCGAGGTATCTGTTATATGAATTCTTATCAAATTATTTACTTCTCTTATAGGGTGACTTTTATAGTTGGTTAAGGTACATGTTATTTTTCATGTTTCATGAAAATTGATTCGGTATGATCACAACATCCCCTCACTCCAATGAGCATCCCATTTTACAGCACATCAATAAATTTTCCATCACATTCAGTGTTAACAAAATTCCTTTTGGTTCCATCCATTTACCAAACCGAGAATACACAGTTTGAGAAACACTTATCACAGCGGAAAACCACATAACAATAAAAAATAAGTTATTGTTTGTCTAAATTATTACACCTTATTTAATATATGAAACCTTAGGTTTATTCTTAGAGACATCACTAGACATATCCATAGAAATATACCGTGGTACCTGAATAAGGTTTTCTAATCTAGGTTTCCAAAGGTTGACTAAATATTTTCCCTAATTCAACCTATATCATACATGGATTTTCATACATGGATATTATATCTTTTTTCATGAACAATAATTTCATTACACAAATACATTCCCAAGGGCTATAATAGTGTAATACCTTTAGAAAAATGGAACACATTATTCTAATTTAGTGAAAGATCTTGAAAATATCCCATAAAGATAACCCATTTTGTATTCCTACCAAAAAACAATCTTTATAACATAAGGAAAGGAATCATAAGAAACGGTGGGCTTATATTCTCCATAAGGCTAAACATGGAAGAAATATAATCATATAATGAGAAAAGTTTTAGAAGAAATTATCATGAAAAAAAAGATCTATATATCAAATATCATAATAATTAAAGATGGGTAGTTCATAAGACATCATTCATAAGTGAGTCACTACCATAAACAATGAAAGTATTAAATTGAAATAAGGCATAGAATTGTGGCAGAAACATAAATTTGTAATATTATTACCTATATGTCAAGGTACATTTCCAAGTCATTTCTGGGCACTTCATGGGGTCTGCACCTACTAGGAGGGACACACCACTTTCTGAAGTCGCATTCCTTTATTTATAAGGGATCGGGTTTTCCCTATATCCCCTAGGTTTTCAATCTCGTCAACTTGTTTCCCATCATTATCTCATGAGATATTAATCTTTACCCAAACAAATTGGAGTAAAATATAGTCCACAACCATCACATTATAAAATCCAACCATATGTGTGCCAAAGAAGATAAATCATATCAGAATAGACAAAAATTATTTTCATAAACATTCTGTCCTAACATAACTCATAGAAAAGTAACATAATACATAAAACTAAATCCATTATAATCATAAACAGTTGAGAGAAAGAATAAAAACCCATATTATTATAACATAAACCCAGTAAAAAATAAGTAGCATCATGAGATTTCATCTTTTATGGGAAATAATTTTGAGTGATCCCCTGAAATCATTCTTGAGGAAAATATTCGTTCAATTTTGAAAATATGTTTTTTAAATGTCATGACACTTTAAAAGAATGATTTTATCATAAATAACCTAGTAAGACTATAAGGGAATATTCATGTAATTATGGCATCATGTAAATTGAAAAATCTATTCATTTAGTATATGTTAAAAAACAATCCTTCGGTCATAAATGTAATGGGGAACCATGTTCGAAAAAAAATTTATTTTCAAACTATTTCATAAAATGTAAAAAAATGTGAAATAAAATTAAATATTAATAAGTGAATTGTAAATAAATTATAAATCAAGGGCATGGAGGATAATTATTCCCCAATTGATATTTAAAACAAAATAATCCTAAATATTAAAAAGATTTTGGAATAAGTACTTATCACATTATATTCAGTAGAATTGTATTCACCATGAATGAAATAAAGTTATACGGATGTTAAAATAACATAATAATCATAATAGTACACATCAAATAAAATCATGTGTAGATTATACACAACAAAAAATAATCCGGTAGTGAATAAGACATGTGTCCAATAGAAATAAAAGTGAGACAAAAATCTATTACCATAAGTCTTGACTTCCTTCATATCGACTAAAAAATCATTTATAATAAATATAAATTTATTAAAAATATTCCATATTACAATATTAAAATACATATTATACCATATATTATTTACATATGACTCTATATTACTCTCTTATTGACAATTTCTTGTTAAATTTATGTTTCGGGTAATAAACCGCTTTGTTTTCATTCATGTTTTGATATTTTATCATGGGTCCTCTTAAAGAGATCATAATTTCAAAATATATTGAATATTATTAATAATTCAAATTTAATGTATTTATTTATTATATATTTATTTGTGGTGATTCATAAAATTTATAGATAGAAAATAAAATACACCTTTTATGGAGACTGTAGGCAGTACGTATGCAAGAATGTTATTTTCATTTTCTGGTCATATTAAAAGAAATAAAAAAATAATATGTTATCATTATTTAAAAATTATTATTCTATATATATCATATATATTCATAAAATTAATCCTTATTTCCATCCATGGGAAATATATATGAAAACATAATTACATATCATCGTAAAGATGGTAAGTTATACATACAAATGATCGACGTTATCATTTCCCAAAATATTAGGTGAAAAAATGGTAGATATGATATTAAAATTAAAAAACAATAATTATGTCATAAATATTATATATAAACATTAAAACCATTATAATTCCTGCTCAAAATATATGGTGATGTAAAATGAATTGTATCACAACGTGGAGATGGTATGTCATACATACTGATGAGTGATACTTTCATTCCATGTTCGATGGGAATGGGGATATATAGTGGTGTTTTGATAATTATAACCACATATAATAATATTAAGGATAATTAATTATTAATTTATTATATATATATATATCAAATATTTAGATTACATATGTAAGAGTATAAAAAGAGATTGATCGGTTTTTGCGATTACCTTTTCATCTAAATGGCTCCATTCGATATTCTCTAAAGAACTCCACGGGTGGTATTTTGGAAAGACCGGTACCAATGAAATGTGGATAAGGAGGTGGGTAATGGATATTTTTAGTGGTTTTTTGAGCTATAAATCTTAATGTGATATGAAGAAGTGAGGTAGGAGGTTCCCTTTTAAATTTCACGTGAGGGAAAATTTTGGAATATCCAGGAAATTTTATTTATAATAAATTCAATATAAATCTAAATAACTCAAATGGATATGGATTAGAATATAATATTAAATAAATTTTTAATATAATAAACCAAAATATTTTATACAATTTTTAGTATTATTTTAAACCATATCTTTTTTATTAACCCTTAGTTAACCCGTTTTACATTTAACTATAGTAAATATTCCCAATTATAAAACATTGAAATTTTTATTTTTATGGTTTAAATTACCAATAAATATTAAATTTATGAAATTATAGATCTACAATAATCACTTTGAATTTTTTAAATATTTTAACTATTATAAATAATTTAATAAATTATTATTTTCATAAAATATAATTAGTATCAGTTTTGACACACTTAATTACATTAAATTTATGAAAATATAAAAAACAATATAACTTAAAAAAATTAATAAACCCCTAATATGTCATAGAATCCAATATAATTCGTGTTAAACCATAATTATTTATATAATATTTATTTTAATATTTATAATATCACTTATTTGATTTCATCAATTAGATGATGAATTACTGTATCATAATTGTGTTATTATTTAAGGTAATTATTTATTCAATAAAAATTAAAAATAAATTAAAATGATAAAAATAAATAATTTATATTTTCATTGAATATTTATACTCAAATATTTCTTCTAGAAAACCCTTTATTAAAATAGTAATATTCACTAAAAACATTAATGTGTTGACTTTTACATAACCTTAAATAAAATATTATAAATGTCATATTATTTTTAATTTGGATCAAAATGGTGATTAATTTATCCATTAGATGATTATGGTAGAGATATAATAAACCAATAATATTTATTCAAATGATTTTGTCATTTAATGGTTTTTGGCATTTTAGTTAAAATAGTTTTATTTGGTTTTCATCTACTTGCCCAAGCACAACTTCAGTGTTTCATAAGAATTAATGGAAATTATTTAACATGGAGAATTTAAAATAATATCATAAATACAAATAAATTTATATTAATTTAATCATTTACATTTATTCATAACCTAATTTTTCACCTATGTGGACACATAAGAGATATTTAAGACCAAGAACATGGAAATTTATGTTTTTTTGTATTTAAATACTATATAAGTCATCTTCATGTACCAGTGTCCATTAAACAACTTAATTTCGATCCTTGTGAGTCAATATACGAATTAACATCATGCAATAACATTTTTTCATATGTTATTCTAGTTTTATAATATTTATAATATTATTTTCTTCATAAATTAAAATGTTTCCATTAAATATGGTAATAAAAATAACTAATAACATTATTCATCATTCCTAAAAATAAAACGGACCAATTTAATAAATTTTAAAATTATTATTTTAAATATTTAATCAATTTTTCAAAATTCAATTCAAATAATTTTCATAAATTAATTAAAAAACAATCCCATAATTGGGATAAAATAACTACTTATTAAAGTAAAAATGTTCAAAATTTTGGATTATTTTTTATATACAAATTCAATAAGATATTTTTTAAAATTACCTAAATTGGATAAATTAATATTAATTTATATAATTATACGTTAAAACCAATCATATATATAATTTATCATTATAAATTATTTAGAAGGAAAAAGTTGTTTTCAATTTAAATTCATTATTTTTCAACACTCAACATACATTAAAATTATCATAAAAATAACAAAAATAAGACCCAAGTTAATTTTGATATCCCTATTTCAAAGAATAAACTTATTTTTCCATATATAATTCATATATATTTAAAAAATTATTTTTAAACTAGTGTTCCATTGAATGGTGATAATACTACTTTTATAAAAAAAAATCTTAAGCATAAAACTATATTTATTTTTATATTGTCGCTAAAAACACAATTTATGATTGTTAAAAAATATATTTCATATAAAATATTGTTAAATATTATAACCTAATAAGGTTGATTTGTTTTTTTTGTGTAAAACTCACTTGTGCACATTAAATTTATTTTTCATAGAAACATTTCATATTATTTTGAAAAGGGTTTTATTTTCATTTATGATTAATTGGTCACCAAAGAATAAAAAATAAAAACATTTATAAACCATATTTTCATAATTCTGTTAATCCTATTCATAAAAATCATTCTAGGACTTATGTTATAATTGTATTATTTAAATAATTGTAATAATAAAATTATGTTTTGAAGAAACTTTGTGATGCATATAATGCAAGACAAGCTGGTGTTTCATGTAAAACATGATACCAAAGAAATAAAATTATTTAAAAAATCTATTTCATCAAAATCATGGGGTTTTACATTTGAACCCCTTTAAAATGAATTTTTCCCGTTAAATTCATCTAGTTTAGTAAAGGATTAATAATTGAATGTTCCTTTCATACAAACCGACATTGTAAAAATGAATACTAAATATTCATTTAAAAATGTATGTTTGGAACATAATGGTTACCCAAAGTAACTCATAACTTTTTTCGCACATTGGATAACATATGTGTAAAGTGAAAACATTGTAATGGAAGAGAAATATAACTATATTTTTCTTATGGATAGTGGTAGAGAACATGTTGAGGGGAAAGTCAAAAATCACAAATCTATAACCCAAAGACTATTCAAAAGGGACATTAATATCATAAAAATGATGATAATTAGATAAACATTTATATCTATAAATATTTAGTTGATATTTGTATTTTATTTCACTCTATTTTGTAATTAGAGTGTCATCTATCGGTTGTGCCTTGACAATTTTGACATCATCTCCTACTCCAAGAAATAAGGTTGAAATTATAATTAATGAAGAGAAAGTGGTTCCTGAGACCCCTGTTGGAATGAAAAGACATTCATTCAGTCTGTAGTAATCATAAAAATGGTTAGTATATGTTATCCAATAAACCTAAATCGTCATAAGGTAATGTAAAACATTAATCTCTAAAACATTATAAAATTTTAATACAAACCATTTCATAAATGGATATCCTTATAACCCTTCTGAATGATGAAGGTTTGATATTTTATAAATAAGTTTACTAAATTTCTCAAAAACAACTTAGCATTGATTCCCCTTATATCATAAAGTGGATATTTTTTTTTTCAACTGACAAACTTGTGAATAACTTCATCATGTATAATCCTAAAACATGGTAATTACTGTAAATTATTATTTATAACATGAATGATTTCTTATTCCAAACATTATTACACATATTCCATAAATCCAAAAATGTCATTAACTCAAATTGAGATAGCATAAACCACTTTTTCAACTCATACATAATCAGTTCCATGCAAATTAGTGTTGTCGAATTTAGTTATTCATATCCAACAAATCAATTTCCCAACATCATTATCTCAACATTAGTAACATAGTAAGGGTTATATTTTCCTTAATATTGGGTTTCCATGAATATTGTCTTTCATTTAAATCACTTTTATTTTCCATTGGAACCATTAAACATATTGTTGTAAATCCTTTGTTAAAATCATAAATTTAATAATAATTATATATTTCACAATTATTATAATATAATTCTTCAATCCATATACATGAACAATTTGATTATTTAACTTCACCCCAAATCCCTTAATATGGCTACCTCATCATATTACATAATACATCTTTCCATTAAAATTTCACCGGTAGTATCATCATCATAAGAAATATACCCATTACTTCAACCACCATGACGATTAACTTCATGAGAATTCCACTTAGGAAAATTTTTTTCATAATTCCCATTTTTTCACATTTAAAGCAAGCATTAATTGATATTACCATTGGTAATACAGTATTCCCATTAATTGCATTAATTTAAAGTTTTATTTTCCATTTGTTGTTAATTTATTTGTTTCCTTATTTTCCTATATCAAAATATATTATTCTTCCTCGAAGACATCCATTTCAGTTTTTTTCCAAAATTCATGACACAAATGAAATTGTATCTTCTTTACTCTAGGTTATACAATACTCGAGTTATCCGAAAACTCTTTTTTTATCTTCCAAGTTGTGTCTACGATTTGGTAAATTAACTCATTGTTATTAATGATCTGTGAAAAATAATTAGGCACGGTTATAGTGGTCTTTACTCCAAGGATCATCCCGTTTGAATTATCATCATGAAATTGTCTGTCACATTCAACGTTAACCCAAAACCTTTTGGTTCCTTCCATTTACTAAAACTAGATGTATTCCATGAGAATTACTTATCATAGATAAAACTCACATATCTATAAAATATCACTTATATTATTAAAAATTATTACTCCTTTTTTATTCTATAACATTCTTGGTTTATACATAGAGACATCCCTCAACATATCCTTTGAAATATACCTAGTGATCTGACTAATGATTTCTCATCTGAGTTTCCAAAGGTTTAACAAACCATGATCTTATAGAAACAATAATGAACCAATATTTTCATATATGGATATTTCATATTATTAAATGAATATTAATTTCATTTCAAAAACACATGCCCATGGATCATAATAGTTTAGTGCATTTGGAAACATGGAAAACATTACTCTAAATTTGGTCAAGGAATTTCATGATCACCCATAAATAAATTTTCATTTAGTACTCCTACCTAAAACCAATCATTATAATTTGAGGAAATGAAACATAAGAAAGGGTGAGATCATATTATTGATAAGGGTAAATATGGAAGATATATAATCCTATCCAGAGAATAAAGGTATGAAAATAGGATAATAATAAGAAAACTATGCCTATCAAATATCATAATCTTCAATTTTGGGTTTAAATATTAGTAGTTCGTATGACTTGAATTATAAGGGATTCAGGAGAATAAACTTGGAATATACGACATAGATATAAGACATAGAATTATGGAAGACACATAATCATGTAATATCATTCCTTTTAAGTCAAGTAACTTTTTCAAAACATATTAGGGCACTTCATGAGGGTTGAAACTACTTGGTGGTACATGCCACAATCCCTAATTGCAATGTATTCTTTATAAGGGATCGGGTACACACTTCTTTGAATTGTGGTTCAAGCCCGTCAATATAATTCCCATTGTTATTTCATGAGATATTAATATTAAACCAATTAATTAGAGGGGGATATATTTCTCTCTGATAACATAATAAAAGCCATACATTTTTGTGACACAACAACATTATTTATATCAGAACCCATAAAATTAAATGATTATCATAAGTATTGCAACAATACATAACTCATCGAAAAGAAACATAATTCATTAATATAAATCCATCATAAATATAAAAAAGTCATAAAAATAATTAAAATAGTATCATTGGATAATATCTCAAATAAAACATATGTAACATAAAATAATGTTATATTAGATGTAAAATAAATTTGATATATCACTAGAAATAATTCATGAAGAAAATATCCTTCCCATTTTGAAAATATTTTCTTCATAAAATGCGACATAATTTTTAAATTTTTTTTTTAAAATAACCATATATTATTGTATTTTAAACATGAAGGCATTAAGGAATCAGGAAATTTCAAAAACACCATTCATATAGTATAATTTAGAAAACAATCTGTTTCTCGACAAAGACAGAAGGAACCCTATACAGAAAATTACAAAAATATTCTTTTAAAACAACTTCTTAATAAGTCAATAAAAAGTAAAAATAACTTTAAATATTAATCAAATAATAGTAAAAAACATTTTATTTTTTTAAAACTTTTACATGGGGTTTAAATATTTCCCAATATATATTTAAAACAAAATAATCCAGAATAATGATGATATTGTGGAAAAAGTACTAATCACATTATATTCTATATAATTGTATGCCCCATGAAATAATTAAAATTATATTGATATGATAATACAATAATATTAAAAATATTACTCATTAATTAAAGTCACTGTCATTATATACACCTCACAAAATAATTAAATAGCCTATAAGGCATGGGTCCTATAAAAATAAACGTGAGACAAAATCCTTTACCCAGAGTCATGAACTCCTTCATTTAAATTCAAACATATTATATGTTAAATATAATTTAATTTAAATATACCATACGACTATATTCATATATATAATATCATATATGATTATCTTGTAAATTTATATTACTCTCTTATTAATAATTACATGTAAAATATAGGTTTTAGGTAATAACTGATTTGTTATTCATTCATGTTTTACTTGTTATCCATGGTCATCATATATAGATAATTATTTAAATATGTAAATTATGATATTAATTATATAAATATAAAATATATATTCATTATATATTTATTCATGGTGGTTCCTAAATGTGAGAGATAGAAAATAAAATACTCCATTCATTGAGAAAGTAGGTCGTACGTATGTAGGAACATTGTTTCTATTTTCGAGTAACATTATGAAAAGAAAATTACATGATATATTATCAGTAAACAATAATTATTATGATAAAAATATCATATATATTCAAAAACTTCATGATTATAAATATCCATGAGAAATATATATGAAATAATATTCTCATTGAATTGTGGACATTGTATGACATACACACGCACAAGTGATGTTATCATTTCACAAATGATTAGGACGTAAAAATATTGATATTATATTATTACTTGGGAATTATAAATATTTATATTTATATAATATATAAATATTAAACCCATCATATTTTCCACTAATAAAATATAATTATGGAAAATGAACTATATCGATATGTGGAGACAGTATGTCATCCATGCACATGATCGATACATTCATTTATTATTTCATGGTTTCAGGGTTATATAGTGGTGTCTTCAAAATAATAATAACATTTAAAAATATATTTTTATACTGATTTTATTATTTTATCATATATATCATAGATTTAGATGAGTTATATAATAGTAGAAAAAGGGAGAGATAGGTAAGAGTGATTACCTCTTCTTCAAAATGGCTTCTTTAGATCTTCTTTAAGGATCTCTATAGTATGTATTTTGGGAATTGAAGAACCAATATAATGTTTATAAGGATGTTTATATGGGAATTATTTAGATTTTGGTCTCGATATAAGTATCCAAGTGATTTTAATATGTGAGGTAGTATGTTCCCTTTTATAAGGGAGGTTAGGGGAACTTTGGGAATTTCAAAGATTATTAATTAATAATAAATTTAATATGAGTTAAAATACCACATAAAGGATATATATTAGAATATAATTTGATAAAAAAAATTAATATCATCAATGAATATATATTATAATAGTTTTTGTTATGTTTTAAACCATATCCCTTTGATTAACCCTTAGTTAACAAATTTTATTTTTAACTAGAGTAACAAATTCATTAATATTAAGACACCGTAATTTTTTATATGGTGTAAATGGTCCACAAATAGTAAATTAATTAAATGTTTGAACATATAATAATTAATTTGTAATTTTTTAGGCTTTTCATAATTTTTAAATAATTTAATAAATTAGTACTTTCATAAAATACTGTTAGTTTCAATTTTCACACTTTTTATTACATTGACTTTATAAAACTCTAAATAAAAATATAATTTCAATGAAATAATTTAATACACCCCTATAATGTAATATTAACAGATAAAATTAGTGGAAAATCTTAATAAATTTATATTATATTAATTTAAATAGTTTTAATATCATTTATTTTATTTTTTACATCATTTGAATAATTACTATATCATAATTGTGTAATTAATTATGGTTTTTTTATTCACTAAAAATTATAAATAAATTACTAGGATAAATAAAATCATTTATATTTCCATATAATGTTTATAGTCAAATATTTATTTTTTAAATACATTTATTATTATTGTTATAGTTATTAAAAACATGAGTATGATAACTTTGACATTACTTCATAGAAATTATTATAAATATAAAAAAAATATTTTTCACACTAAATAGACATTAATTAGTCCCATGGGTGAATATTTTAGATATATTCTAAAAAATAATATTTATTCTTGAGTTATGGTCTTTTAATAGTTCTTATCCTTATAATAAACATCTTTTTATTGATTTTCAACTATTTTCACAAGCACTGCATCAGTGTTGCATAATAAATTAAAGTAATTAGTTAAAATATGAATGTTAAAAATAAATTTATATAATAATAAAAAATTAAGCATAATATATTTTTTATTGGTTTTTAACCTAATTGTAACCCTATGAGGGAACATAAGAGACATTTATGTCAAAAGAAGTCACATTTTCTGTCGTTTATTGATTAAAATATTATATAATCATTTTTGAGAACAAGGGTCCATTAAAAAACTTAATTTAGAAAATTATTTGTTAATGGTATAATTAAATTCATCCAATAACATTTGGGAAAGAGTTAGGGTAGTTTTGTTATATTTATAATATTATTTTTACCCTCAATTACATGATTTACCCTAAAACATGTTAATAAAAATTACTGAAATTTATATTTATATTGTCCAAAAATATAATTGACCCATTTAATAAATTTTGACCATATTATTTCAAATATTGAATAATTTTTTTTTAAATTATATTAAAATATTTTTCAGAAATTAATTAATAAATAATCTTGTATTGAGGATAAAACAATTGGTTTTTAAAGTAAAATTGTTCAAAAGCATGGAATGTTTTGATATTCAATTTCAATGTGAAAATTATTCCAATGACCAAAATTATATTAAATGGTAAAACAATTATCTAGTTATACATTAAAATCTATCAAAATTATAAATTAACTCTATAAATTAAATATAAGAATAAATGGTTTCCAATTAAAATTCAGTATTTTTAGAAAAATACCAAATATACATCCATAGTAAAGTTTTTTCTCTGTATTTAAAATAAGAATTTTATTTTGTCAAATATAATTTATAAAAGTGTAAAGTTTTTGTTTTAAAACAATTGATCCATTGAAAGGAGATAAAACTACTTTTAGAAATAACATATTATTTTTAGGCATAAAACTGGATTTATTTTTATATTATGAATAGATGACACATAAGATAAATGTAAAAAAATATATATTATTATATATATCATTAATATAAAAGAAAAAGATTTAATTTTTTATTTTACTTGTATAAAACTCACTTATTCTCATTTAAATAGTTTTTCATAAAAAATATTCATTTTATATTATAAATATTTTTATTTTTATTTATATTTAATTGATCCTGAAAAAAATTAATTATGCATTCATGTATAAACAATATTTTCTTTATTTTTTTAATCAGGTTATTACACACCAATATAATGGATAGGATATAATTGTTTTATTTAAATAATTAGAGTAATAAAATTATGGTTCATAGAAACTCAGCGTTTCATGTATCGTGAGAAAATATGGTGTTCTATATAATGAAAGACATCAAATAAATAAAATTGTTATCAAAAAATATATTTCATAAGAATATAGGGGGTTACAAAAAAGTACATTTTGCCCCTACTCCGATTCATGGATTTTGTGAATGGCCACCTTTACGATTGGTTGTCTTGACATTAACCATCAGTCATTGAGTTCTAGTGCTTCATGTATATCATATTCATCAACTATATGTAATGATAGAGACCACATGATGTCCAACGAACAATATAATGTGTCCTAGTGATTTTTCCTAGTCAACAAATCATATGAAGGGTATACAATGAAGTGGATTTACCATGAATTTTATTGTATCAGTTTTATGATTCCATTCTCCTGTATAAACTACAATGATGTGGATTGACAATAAGTTATGTTTGAATAAACCGTATGAACTCTATATTAGAGAAAGAAAATGTAGTTGCATGATCAATTTTTATGAAGAAGAAAGATCCCACATGATACCTTGTACAAATTATATAGTGATATGACATGATCTATGTCATCTAGTGAAAAGAGGGTATTCATCATAAACATATATATGTGATGTTTTTAGAATATATCAACCAAATATGGATCGAAGATAAATTTATGATAATTTCATGCACATTTTCCAACTTATATTTGAGGATCTCATGATTTATCCCCTTATGGTAAAACCAATCAATAAAATGTAGATAACATTAATACATATATATAGATTCACTTGTATGCATATAAATAAATTTATTTATGTAAAGTCAGTACATCCAGGTTTGTGTTGAGATCATGATTCACTGTGAACGTCACACACACATTACACTGAAGAGTAACATGATACATTCTATATTCATAAAAACCATCATGCATTAACATGATGAGTTTTTTCCTATATTAGTTTACTATTTTGATGTCATGTGTGTTGAGGTGATGAGATCTCAGTTATTTACAAACTATGTAATGAAAATATTTTGAATGATTTTTTAAATTAGGAGAGGGTGAGATAAAAATTATTCAAGATATCATGTTAGCTAAAGTGGTGATTCTTATTTGATTTAATTATGAACAACCAGTAACATTACTGACCAAAGATGAATAAAGAGAACCTCATGAGTATACTAGAATGTTCAATGTGAAATTATATCCACAAATAAATGATTATAAAATTAAAATTATTATTTTGATAATATATAAATATATTTAATTTGATAAAAAAATAAAATCATGACTTGGGAGAATAATTGATAACTCACAATCACCTGAGTACAGGATGATTCAATAGAACTTGATACTTGTTTATATCGTAGAGAGAGCATGAGAGGGAAGTTATAAGCTATTCATGAAGTAAAAGCTTTTTCTGGAGTGTTATTTGTGTTTAGGAGAACCATCTATTTAAATGATCTAAAGTGTTGAGAAAATTAGATATTGATGTTTTGAAGAAGGCATAGATGTATGAGACATGAATCTATAAACATTAAAACCTATAGATTCATCTTCTAATAGATTAATATCATATTTCAGTAGGTGATGAATAAAAAAAGGTGAATAATGTTATATCTCATTATTTGATCATCATTTTAGAAGATAATTATAAATTCCATTTCACTCTAAAATCGTTTTAGATCATAGTTTAATCTGTGTTGTAGACTATTTCTAGAGATAGTTGAGAATCCATGTTGTTGGAATAACCAAAATGGCTAGGATTTGGCTACTATGGCCAATCCTTGTAAATACCATGTACTGATCCCTATCTAATTATTATTTCATTTCATTTGATGTTTTGGGATTTTTATCCTAATGGGTTTAGAGGCATAACAAGTTCAATACATAAAACTAAAATGAGAATTCATAAAAAGTGTTACTAGTGATTACCCAATATCATATAGTCTATCAATCCAAGTGTGTTTAAAAGAGGTTAAATCTATAATAATTAATTAACAAATAAAATTATTTATGTTATTGATATGAAAGTGTTATGACAATAAAATAAAGAGGGTAAACATTATGAAGTAATTTATATGAGTGATTTTGAATTTATCTATGTCAAGAAGTGCGATATTTTTTTTTGAAAAATGATGAAATTTATAAATAATTTCAAGTTAATGATTAGGATTCAATCAACTCAAGTGATGCAGAATGATTTTATTCCACACATTTATAGATGGTAATTAATGTTGACGTTTACACTACTATTGGAAAACAATGATTCATGCTTCAATATAGATGAGCTTTGCGGAAAGAAATACATAATAGATTATTCTATCAGGTTTAACTGAGAGATGTGTAAAACTATTTTGATCCTCAATAGTTTTTAATGAAATTAATGAAGAATTAGATCAAATTGGGAATAATGATACTTTGGATTTGGATACCAAGATAGAAAATAAAAATGTTATCATTAATAATTGGGTGTTCTGAAACAAGATGAATAGAATAGAAAATGTTGTGAGAAAAAAATAATAACATTTGTCTAAATGGTATTCCAAATATAAAGGAAATTGTTTTCATGATAACTTTTCAATGGTGCCTACAATAGAAACCATTATGTTATTCCTTTTTCTATTATCAAAAAATTTAATACAAGATATTCTAAATGGGTGTCATGTTCTCCTCCTTTAATTGAGAGTTGGAAGAGGATTTTCACATTTATTAGCATGTCAGATTACTTCTTGGTGAAGATGGAATTTATGAATACCAGATATTGAAGTCCCTGGATGGGTTAAAAAAGCCCTCAGACCGGGGTATTCAAAGTTATATTTCTTCTTAAAAAATTTTAAGATCATGAAAGGAATAATAGAAAAGATATTATTAATTAAAAATGAAAAATTAGTATCTCTTGTTGTAATTGTATATATACGAGATTTAGTTTTTACCATAAATGAAGAATGGTTTTGTAAAGATATTTCCCAATGAATTAAGATGTTATTTGGAATGGATATTCATGGTGATATAAAATGTTTTATAGTATTAACAATTTATCAAGAGGAATACCATACTGTTATTTCACGAGAGAATTATTCTCAAGAAGTACGAAAAATTGGAATATAGTATTTGATGATGATTTATACAATTATTTCATTGGTATTTTTTTAAGAGATGGAGAAGGAAAATAATTCTATCCAAGAGAATTCCAAAATCATATTGAATGACTATTGTATATTAAATCATCATTTGTTGATATTTTCTACATTTTAACAGTTGTTCCAAGTATCATTGTGTACGAAAAGAATTTTATTTTAGTGATGAAATTGGATTTCCTAAGTACATCATTGGAACAAAAGACATTGAACTCAAGTATGAGAGCAAAGGAAAGCCAGATTTGTTTTGTTTTATTGATACAGATGGGGGTAGAGATATTTATTAAATTAGGTCTATATCTAGTGGATGTTTATTCGTAGGTGATATGTGTGTTTTTTCACACATAAAGAAGTAATGTTTGTGAACCTCATCACTAATTATGTATAATATATTTATATAACACAAACCGAACCAAAATTTATTTGGATGAGGATGTAGATTGATTATTTCAAGTTATATATGATTTTACCACTGCTTGTGTGTTGTGATAATGAAAGTGTCGTCAATTTATCAACAAATACTATTGAAAATTTGAGATCCAATATAATTTATATAAAATATAACATTATCAATGATATTGTGGATAATATTGTGTTAAAGCTACAATTTGTTCAGACTATTTGGAAAACATCAGTTTTTTAAAGAAACCACTACCTAATAATGCATTTCAAATATTGAGGATGATGGTTGGAGTTAAAAAACATTCCATTAAAAGATAATGTAGGTATTTTTATACCTATATCATCAGGTTAATTATATTATTATTGTCAATGGGGGATAAAATTTTATATATACAGCATTTTCATTATTTATTTATATATTTTAAAAATATAATTAAAAATTAGATAAATAATTTTTTATTGAGAATATAATTATATGTGTGTAACTAAATGGGGGAGAGATTTCCTATTTAGGGGGTTAATATATTTATATAGAGTTATTAAAATTTTCAATTTATTAAGTCATCATGTTGGTGTATGAATTTGTTTTAACCGTTCTAACAGTTTTTGTGATATTGAATACAATAACATATTTTTCATGGTTTTATTGAATAGTTTTTCATAGTTGGAGTTAATTTCAAGTGGTGTCTTAGGCTCATGAATATTTAATTTTTGTTTCATGGGAGGTATTTTTCATTTGGAATCAATAATATCAAGGGATGATATGTAGTGAATATAAATCACTATTTTATGAAAATCATTGCATTTTTATTCAATATTCTTATTTCCAACATCGAGTTCAATAAAGTAGTCAAAGAATTAATGAATAATAAATCATTGATGATTTTTTTAGTTTTAATGTAGTTAATATGCATTAGTTGGTAACAAAATTCAAAGTGAGAAAATTTTGAAACCAACATTTGTTTTTAGAAGATGTATAGTTATTAGGGAGATTATTCATACTCAATTTGGTTCTATTGTGATTTAATATTAATGAAAATTCCTTTAGAACATTGTATTTGTTCTTGAGAATAATAATTTAAAAAGAATAAGTGGATTTTATTATTGAGTATTATTTTGAATTAAATTCAAAAATCTTATTCAAACTCACATATTATAATGTTTATTATGTTAGATGAAGGATTGGTGGGTGTTTTGATAATATTGAGGTGGGTGTAAATATGTCTTTAAGTGCTATATGAGTCTTTGGAGTTGTTCAATAATTTTAATATGAGAACAAAAAAATGTCTAGGTCCATATTATTAAATTTCCATCAAGATAAAGAAACGAAAATATGGAAAACTGTGGATTTTTTTATGTTGACTATGAGAAGAATAATAATAAAATGTAAAATTAATTGAATTAAAAATTTAATGTTGTTTTCAAAGGTTAATTGAATTATTTTTAGATATATTTATTTTTTACAAGTCATACTACTAAACATTTTTTGGGTAACAGAAACTTCATAGGGCCAATATCCTTTTTTTGTAAGGGTAGTTTTGTATTCATTAAGGTTGTATTTATAGGTTTTTATGGTACATTACAGAAATTGTATGGATATTTGAAGCCACATATAGTAAATAATTTCAGACATTAAAAGGTGTGTTGAATCACTATAAGGTGAATTTTTCAATATTTTTAAGGTGGGGTGGGACATAATGAGACACACCATATCTTTTAAAATGGAAACTGTCAAATAATTGTTAAGGAAAATTATGTATATATTTTTTAGGAATTTCTATGATATCTATGACATAAAATGACATATATTACCTTATAAAATGAATATTTTCCAATCGTTGGTGAAAATATATGTGTTTTCTAAATATTAAATTTTTACAATTTTAGAAAAATTATTCAGAAAAATATAAATTATGGTATTCAAGTGATATTCATCCTTTATCTAAATATCAAAAAAATTGGGTCAAAATATTGAAAAAAATAGGTTTCTTCATGAAGAATGGAGTTCCTCCATAAAAGGTAGTTTCTGATGTGGGTAACTATTTGACAACACCAAAATTCATTTAATTAACCCATGAGATATTTTTTTATGTTTTGATAGATCAAAAAATTGAAAATAAAATAATAATAAGAAATAACGTGGATTATTTATACATTGTTATAGGATATTATATGTCAAATATGAATTTAAAAATCAATATAAAATATGAAGAAAAATGTTCCTATGTGAGATTCAATTATAGGGTCTTTCATATAAATCGGATAGATCTATAAAATAAAGTCATTGGGTATATTATTACTATAAGTTGGGATAATAGTTGGATATGTAGTGCATATATAAATAGGACTCTAACAACATTGTTGTGTTATGAAGAAGAAAAGAAGCCGCACTTGGACAACTTGATGGAAGTCTTATTTGAGTGATGGCTATCTTGTTATTAAAATAAATTTTTATACCACTATGTCAATGCGGGAAGAACTTATATATTAGGGAACCTTTGGTTTAATATTGGTATAAGGATAAACCCTACCCATTGTAACATATATGTAAATATTAGTTGTTCCTATGGTCTCGGTTGAATCCAAATCAATCTAAGGATTATCCTTCTCATTATTAGAGGTGAAGCTAGTAAATATGTGATGTCCTATATTTTTATTTTCTTTAATATGAATATTTTATCTAATAGAAACATAAAAATAATTGAAATATCATATTCACCACTCCCACCCCCTTTGTTATTTCTTGTTGATTCTATAGGTTCCTTTTTATCTTGAAGTATCAACATAAATACAAATCCAAAATTATCCCAACAATAACACCTCTATATTTTATTAAATATAACCATATAAATAAATTGTATTTCTTTTATATCTTTTGATACATGTAAAATGGACTTTAAACAAACTGTGATTTATTAATAAAATATTATTATTTAATGTGATGCTTTATTCCTTGCCGTTTTATTATACATTAATAATAGTAATGGAAAAATTATGAAAAAAACATGGTTTCCATATGCATAAAATGAATTTTTTATCGAATATTGAAAAATGAAAATAAGAATAATTTAAAAATAAAAGAAATGTTCCTTTCGAAAACCCTTTTAATGAAAAAAAATATTTTTTTATCTTAATATATTAAATAAAAAAATATTGGTGAAATATTTTACTCAAATATATATATATATATTATTTAAAATAATGTTTTCTATAACTTATCATATATTTTTTCGGCATGGGATATTGATAAATCTTGTTTTATACATAAAAATGTATTTTTCAATAAAGCAGTTTTTGTCGTATTTTTTGCACTTATTTTAAAATTAATTTATTTCACATATAGAAATTTAATATTGATAAATTAATACCATATTTTTAATCATATTGTCAAAAATTGTAAAATAAATTCTCTTTTATTTTTATATTGTATGAATAATGACAATGGTAAAATTAAACATCGCGGTAAAGTGTCAATATTGTTAATCATGGTTAAAACAAATTATTATACTCATAATGCTTTAAATTTATTTTTATAACATTATATTAATTTTATACCCATAATACTAGGCATTAAAATAATTTTTTTATTATAAAATGTTCCAATAAAATGACCAAAATAAAATTTAAATCAATGAACGTTACAATATATCAATCTCTCAGTTTTAAATATATCTTATATGTCCATATAGAGACAAAGGAAAGTTACAGAAAAATATAAATTTATATATGGTGAATAATTAATTTATATGGTTGATATAAATTTATTTATACATATTACTAATTATATATTTATCATAATTTTTGATGTAATCACGATGCATCATTTCATAAATTAAAAGAAAAAATAAAATAAATGATATTGAAAATACTAAAACTAATATAATTTGATAGAGTTATGGTGTTCAACTAATGTTTTAAATTAACACAACATATTAGTGTTCTATTATGGATTATATTTGAATTTTCAATTTTTAATTACATATTGTAAGTCAAATTAAATGAATGGTTCCAAAATTTACATTAATTATATATTATCCAAATAATATTTTATTAAATTATTTAAAAATAATAGAAATATTTTAAAAGGAAATTAAGGATACCATATTTTGTAAATTATCACCACCAGTCCATTTATTATCCAAGTTTCTCCTTATATGTAAAATTATGACATGTTAAGAGTAAAATAGACATTACCATGATTAATTTAAGAATAAGATAAATATGGTGTTAAAATAAAAAAATAAGTTGTAAAAATTCACTTAAACCAGTAAGAATTTTTTTTATGATGGTATTTTGACCTCATCCTAAGTTATCTAAAATAACTCGAAATTTAATACAATTATTCTAGAGATTTAATTTATTTTATTTTAATCTTTTTGGAAATTTCAAGAGTGCCCCTCCCCTCACTTATAAATGAAAACCTATCATTTTTCCTTTACACAACATTATGTCCTATAACTATAAAAACCTAAAAAATTACAAATCCAACTACCCTAGAATTATCTAGAAGTTTCGGTCTTCCCAAAATACCAACTATTGTTTTCTTAAGAAATTATATAAAAGCGGTCTCCCATTGAAGAGGTAATCATCTTACCCAATATATTTCAACATCGTTATTCGTTTATATCCTCTAAATATGGGTAGATCATCTTAAAAATAATAAATTAAGTATCATTAATGTACTTAAATGTTTTTATAATTACAATACCTTCATTTTCCACCATTTTTTCATCAAATGGGAAGTTGAAGTATCGTTCATGAAAAAGTACGACTTAACATCATCCAAATAGTGATATGATTCATTTTATATTACTATATATTATGGATGTGTATTATGGTTATTTCCATGTTTATATGTGATATTTATGATATTATTATTTTTCTATAATAATAATATTGTGTTGGAATTCTTACCTTCCAACTCGTTGGAAAGTGATGACATCCCTCACACGTACTTGTGACTATAGCCTCCATGAAGTGATGTGATTCATTTTTAATTTAAGATTTACATTTAAGGTAATATGGAAACATTTAATGAATATATATTCTATATAATATATAATAATTTTTTTTTCCTTTCATTTATTCCATCCATCATAATGTTAAAATAAAGCTCATGTGTACAAATGGTCCACATCTCCATAATGAGGGTAATTGATTTTTATATCTCCATATTTAATGGATTACAATAAATATATATATATAATGAATATATAAGATATTGGATTCATGATTAAAAGTATATAGGTGATGGTACCAGGATTAAAGTACCATGTTCAAAACAACTAACCCAAAACATATATGAAAAGCACAGAAATTATCACCTTGAATAGTTATTTAATAAAAAATTGTTAAAAATGGGTAATAAAATGTTATAATTAAATCATAAAATGGTATGAAATATATATATATGTGTGTGTATTTATAGAAACGATATATAATAAAAATATATTTATTTTACTAGAGGTTTGAACATGTGAAAATGAAGTCAGTGCTATGGTTGTAGTTTATTTCACAATCTCATCATTATTCGAGATTATTTATGTTTAAGTTACCATTCAAAAAATTACTTGATATTTCTATATTAAACCAAATATTTTTTCTAATCCTTTTTTAAGTATTTAAATTTAAATTTTACCTTTCATTTTATTCTCTTTAAATACTTAATATACATGAATATGTTTTTATTGAAAACCAACTTTTTTTTCAACTTAGATAGGGATATTTAACATCCATATCCATATTTTCAGATAAATATTTAAAATAGTGTTTTTCACAATATAATGTGAATAATCAAAGACAATTTAACCATTTTATTATTTTTATTAAATGCTTTAAAAAAATTCTTTTCATTTTCCGAATGAGGCACTTTTTAACCATTTTTAAAAAGTGGGAAGGAAATTGTTTTTTAACTAATACAGAATGAAATGAATTTATTGAAGCCATTATTACTCAATTATTTGAATATTACTTTACAAATTAAATTATTATTTTCAATGAATATTTTTTCCTTAATATTTTTCAATTTCTTAGACAATTTATTTCAAAAAGAAAGGGTATTTTCCCCATTTAATTTTAATGTGGTACTTTTAATGTATTTTATTCTATGTAAACATATATTTTTGAATAGTATTATTTAATGATTTTATACTATTATGATACCATGACACATATTTATTTTAATGTTCTACGATCTGTTTTATAGGGGAAAAGATTTGATACTTCGTATACTAGTTCTTCCAATATGGGCAATTACTAATTTTTATGGAATCTTGATTGTGTTATATTATTTATTCATATGATTAAAGAATTAAACTTATTATAACATTGGTGGGTCCTATAATTATATATACCCTTGAGGAATCAGCTGGTTTGATGACATAAAGTAGATTTTTTATTTGGTTTTGGCCTTATTCATAGATACAGATGTCTTGACCAGAGTCCTATAAAATATTTTAAGATATCCTCACACAGGGACTCGATGGTAAGATTATGATGAATGGTATTATGAATTTAATCATTATGAAATCATTAAATTTTCTCCTTCTGATAAATTGAATAGTTTTTATGTCCATGGATAAGTTTCATGTTCATGTAATTTTTTATTTGAAATTATTTGATCATCTTTTATTCCTTCCCTGTTATTCATGATTTATTAATTCCATATTATCTTATCTTGTATGAATATACTTATTGAGCATCTTAGATAACATATTTCTGATTTTCCATTTCACAAAGATTCTACGATATTTTTATGATTGATATATAGTGATATGATAGAGGAAATAATAATTATCCTAAATAGATTATGATGTTTTATTTTATTCATTAAAATGTAATTTTGCGATTTAATTTTATATCTAGTTTATCAAGACTACTATACTCTTTGATCATTAAGGATGTAACTCCTTGTATTTTATGAATATTTCATAAATAAAACCCGAAAAATAGGCTACTATGGTATTGGAATTTACTATTTGAATCAGAGAAATTTTAGAAGAATACTTGGGAACTATAATATTGAAAAATATATATATTGGGAAATATAAACCTATGATGGAAATTGGGAATATTCCCAAAGAAAAAAATATTTTTATTTTTTTAATATTTATACATAAATTTTCAATTTATGTTTTTTATTTCACTAGTTTTGAAATTATACCTTTTGATTAATAATGTTATGATCTAATTTCATATATTCCATTGTGTGGGACACTTTAAAATGGGATTTCCTATATGTCGACATATAATGAGCATGCAAGATCCCTAGTTCCGTGCATTATTACATCCCAATGGTGGAATACTTTTCTTACTTTCATCAGTGTTGTGTCTTTCCAGACCCAAATTCTACTTATAAGGTGCCCCGAACCCAATGGGCCACATAGCCTCAAGCGAATCTCCCAAAATTCTATAGGATGTCGACTAAAACAGAGGGCCTAAGTTTTATCCATTGGGGAGACTGTGCCCTCATTACCCGTGTGTAGAACATTTGACAATTATAAAAGTGTTATTTAGCTCAATCAATATACGTAAATAGAATGCACATCGTAAAGAGGCAAGGTTAACAATAACTAAAATAGGTAGGATGACTAGTATAATAATAAAACCACAAATGAGGATATGTGATGTCACTAGAATGTGGAAAAAATGGATGAAAATTAAAATAATTGAATGAAATATCCAATGTCCTCATTGGAAATACATAAACCATCCAAAGAATCCAGATCTCAAGCTCAGTCATCTAGTAAAATATCCGTACTCTCATAGAAGGAAATCAAGAGTTAGAAGCCATATTCTGCCCTTTATCAACACCTACAATTATGTAGTCCACCCCATGTACAAAATGTCTCCCATATAGCATGTTAAATAAATATAAGTGGCCCACCACCAACTGTGTATATAGAATATAGCCCCTGTAAGGGAAATATAACATTGTGAAGGCATCTATATATAAAGTAAATAAATTCAATGTAACTAAATACAGAATTACTTTTTTCATACCTCAGTTGTAAATAGGGATCAGGTTTTTTGGTATGTCTCACACAAGGAAAAAAGTATCCATGTGTCGATGTGAGGTCCTCATGTACTCAAGGCATTCCTTTCGGTATCTAAGATTTAACATGAGTCAATAAATCCTATAAGGATGTCATGATCTATGTTCATAATGACACACCATACATTTAATTCATTTAATGATCTATGGACATATTTTAAATATACCGTTTATCATGTTCATTACTTTCAATCCTTGCCTTTAATTATTTTGACAAGGCCAAGTAGCATGCAACCACTTAATTTAAAACCAAGTAAATTAAGATCAATTAATAAGGTTCACTCTTCTAACATCCATGAACATGTCATTGGTTTCTAAATATGTTCAACCAAACAATCATTTACATTTAATAATTCCAGGTCAGATACTTTGTATACTAGCTGATTTACTTTTAATATTTCTATATATATAAATGATGCAATTACCTTTTTCGGTTCATTTAGTGTACATACATGGTACATTTCATTATGAAATAAACAATGTAAATAAATCCATTTAACATGGTTAAGATTACCATTAGAAGGGTTAAGACAAGGTACACCCAAACATTGTCCCAAATGTGTCAAAACACCAAAAAAACATTTATGGCATAACACCAAACATTAGGTGTTGAGAGTTGTGGAATTGAATAAAATAAAATAATTTCAAATTTTAGAAATATTATAACCAAATTGTTATTGTGATTATAATCATGACATATAAATTCAATAAACATCACCTGATGAAATCGGAAGCCCCAATATGATAGTTCAGAAATCAATGAACTAGAGGGATGACTTATAGACCAACCACATTTGGCTTGAACAACTCTCCTTATCCATTTTTAGCCTCTAATTCGACATGGAATGGAGTGAATCTAAGATAAAGGTAAAACACTCCCACATTTAGAACTATGTCGAGGGAAAGAGATACAACAAACAGATTGAACGGACATGAGTACTTACTTTTGTGCATCCAATTTGATAAATGGATGCTCGAACCGATATCAGATGAAAGAGATCTCTTTATCCCTAGGTGAGTCCTTAAAAAGCGTCACAATGGGAGAAATGAAGGTTCTTCCCACCTGAAATATGACTTGGGAAGAGGGGTTAAGTTAATTTGATCATTATGGTTAAAAATGTAATGTTTCTCAACATCAAGCATGTGCATGGTTTGGCTGAACAGTTTGCTAAACCATGTGAAAACCACGCATAGGTACCTGGATAAAGGTGTTTTCTTAATATTTATGACGCATGGTTTGAGAAACTGTGTCCCAACTATGCGATATGGGTCTACCTGAAAATGCATAACATCCTAATTGATTCCTCTAACTGTGCACTAGGCCCATTTCCCCCCAAAAGGACGGGTTCTGAGAAATGAAAAATACCACAAAACTCTTGGGACCTTTTTTAACTCATTATAAATCTATATTAGGTCCAAAATAAATAATTAAGCTACATTTTAATGTATTCGTGCCGGAGTGAAAAACTAGATTCACATAGTCTTCCCTTGAAAATAATTTTTCCTTGAGTTTAGCTTCTAAGGGTGTTAAAAAACTTCCTACAAATATTTATGGCCACTAGGCACATATTTGGGCCTCCCACTCCCAAGTATCATCTTTTACGTAGCCATGTGTCCACAAAAAACATACTAGAGAGACATACCATCCATATAGAGCCTTTATGCTCTTTTAAATGGTTCATATCGGATACTCCTCAATGGTGGAATTGGTATCGAACACAAATTCATCGGTATCAATGTTATGAGATGGGTCGGCATGATATTGGAAAAGATATGAAACATAAAAGTTTTCATCCATGGCACAAAACCTTTAAGATAGTAGCAATAGATTTGATATTGTCTCAACTCTTCTAGAACCTCAACTAGACCCACATAATGAGGCAATAGCTTCCCTTCCATAGGTAATCATATATTCCCTATACAAAGAGATTGCAAAATGAAAATATTATCCTTGACCTTGAACTCTAGACGACATCTATAATGAGGGAATATGTGAGACCTGAAATGTTACCAATTGATTTGAAATCCCCATGTAGGCCCATCATGGATGTTTTCCACTATGAGGTTAGTATTCATACATGGAAATATTTCCAAGGGATCAGAACACCCCATGGAGTTGGATCTAGGTGGTGTGTCATATGGAGGTAATATTTCACACCAAGAAATTTACCAATGGATCAGAATGACCTGTGGAGGTGAATCTGAGTGGTGTGTCCCAAGGAGGGAATATTTCACTCCTATATAGTTTACCAATAGATCAGAAAACCCTATGGAGGTGGATCTAGATGTTTAGTCCCTATAAGGGAAGATTTCAAACATGAATAGTTTACCAATGGATCAATATTCCCCATGGAAATTGATCTGGGATTTGTGTCCCATGGATGGAATTTTTCACACCTATATAGTTTACTAATGGATAATAAGGCCTCGTGGAGGTGGATCTAAGAGGTGTGTCCCTATAAGGGATGGCTTCCCGCCTATAAGTTTGTTAATGTTAGGATTAAACCCCATTTAGGTGTCCAACATACTATGTATAGAAGAAAGGGATCAAAACCCATTTATTTTGATGTTTTTTAATGTTGTGTGATAGGACCAATCCATGTAGTTTAATGACTTGCATTAAGTATTCCTTTATCTTAGAAGGAGAATCTATGAGGAATGGTGTGGGTATTATGCACTGATATTTCCTTAATAAGAGTAATTTTCATAGATGGAATGGTGTGGGTCTTACACATATTAGATGCCCTAAGTGGAAAGGTGTTAGACTTAGGGTGATTGAGGGTGTGGGGATTACATGTGGAAGTTTACCAGAATGGGAGACTTGATCACCATGGTGGGAGGAGTGTGAATCCCATTATGAACATTCATGTGGAATCCTATGTTAAATGAGTATTGTAAGGATCCAGCTTTATGTCATGTGTTGAGAATGTTGTGATTGTGTTTTATGTTATATGACTAAGTAATGGAGTTAAGAAGTTATGCATTATATAGATCAAACGTGTGTGCGGGTCACTCCTAACACTTTGGGCATACATGACCACCACTCATACACCTTTGGATGGGCCATAACATTGGTATTGCTATGGAGGATTTTCCAATCACAAGTCATATGATATTTTACTCATCCTCAAAATAAAAATGTATTATAGTACCCATGATTAGAAACAAAAGGAAGGTTGGAGGCTTGATCCGCACTTGGGTTAAGTGTGTAGAAATTGGAATGGGTGGTAGAGGTAACATAGGAACTCGAGGTGTAGCTGAACAGATCCTAGAATTGTGTGTGGGTCCTAATCACTCATTATTCATGAAGGGGTTCCATTATATTGGACGTACCATGGGGTTTCCTATGAGAGGTACTTAATAATGATTGGAGGTTCACAAAGGAGGTTCTTGAAAGAATTTTGGTCCTCATATAGGTTAGGGACTTCTTGAAGGAGTATTGTTCACGAAACTGGGTGACCCTAAATGAAAATTAATTCCTAATTTTGGAAGGGGGTTATTCATGAATTTTTAATGCTTTGGAAATCCCTAAGTGCATCAAAGGTCATTATTCCTTTTTAAAGGGAACATGAATTCATGAAAGGAATCTCCAACAAGTTTGTAGGATCTGTATAATGTAGGGGTGGAGGTGTCTTCAATACTGTGAACCTTTGGTGATCCATTTTTCTTTGGATCATGAAGATTATAAAGTTTACAAATCTAGAGCTATTACAAAATTAAAATCGTCACATGTTTTCCTTAAAATGTTATACTGATGATGGTATTAATAGTCAGGGGGTTTAATGAAAATCAGTGGAGTCCACATAGCAGTTTGAGCTTCACAAAGGGTTGTGTCTCCGCAAGTTTGAGAGTCGTGTTTGTGACATCACCATCATCCATTCATGTTTTCATGAAGTACTCTACAACTCTGAATTTCATTGTGCATATTTTACCATCAACAATTCATGTGATTATGAATGAGACTCTCATCAAGGGTGATTCATGATATCCATGTATTCTTGAAGGGGAAAATCTTTATGAAGAAGACCCTTTATAGAAATTTTTTCGGTCATTTGGGCTTGGTTTTACACTGAACTGCTCATGCCTGCCTTGACTCTTCATGTCGAACTCATATTTTGGTGTCAACAAGAATTTTTTACAAATAAAGAATAGTTTATGAGATTAAAATTGTAACAGTGCATGTAATATAATTTTGGATTTCTCTCATGGGATTTATAATTATTTTGGAGATATATTTGCAGTTGTAGATAAAAAATATATAACTATATTAGATAAATTGACTAAGGTTATAAAAAACAATCATTCCTACAAGGACAATTTTGGTCATTTATAATGTAGATTAACAAACAATATATAATTTCATGCATCATCAACCTACATCCATAAATTTGACATGAAATACACTTTTAGATGAAGAATAGATAAGTTACATAGAGAAGATATTTCTTTATATAGGAAGTAATCAAAGGGAGTTGCTTTACATTCAATTTTATCACCTCCCTGAGGCAGCAGACCAATGGTGGTCATTCACTCAAAGCCCTAATGATAATGTGAAAATAGTGAACATGATATGGATGGATGTTAGGGAACTTTTCATAGAAAAACATTTTATAAATGTAAAATGAGTGGATATGGGTACAGAATTCTTGAGTTTATGAAACAAAAGAGGAGTAAATTATTTATATGTATGAAGCTCACATTACAAGGTTAGAAATTTATGTTTCAGACTACGTATGTAATCTAAAGATTAATATTTGTCATTTATTTAATGTTTTAAATCTAATATTTTTTTAAGGAACTACTCTACAAAACATTCTTTTCATATGATGATAATGTATCTTGTGTTATCCAAACTGAGAAAGAATTATACATGTCTTTTGGAATCGATGGAAATCACAAAATGAAAAGAAAGATGGAGAAAAATAGATTATGTGGATTAAGAAAAAATGGAATTTTACAAGATGTGGTACTTCTGAAAGGAAAGTTATCGATAAATGTTTAAATAGAGAATGTGTTTCTCTATGATTGGTGAAAAAGGCTATTATGATCATGAATTATAGGGTAAGGGATAATTGAGAAAACTAAAATTCATTAATTTTAAGGAGAGGGGCAACTATTAGAATGAATTCCCCAAAAATCAAAGTGAATTTCGACAAAATAATCCTTGGGGAGATGGCCAAGATTATGCATTTACTATGCTGAAGTGGAAGTTACTAGTGTTGTGGTGAATGTTACCCTTATCATCCACTCCAAAATTAAAAATTTTTATTCTTGTTAAACCAACCATTTTATTTATGATGAATTTTTAAATGGTATGACATAACCACCTCAAATATTAGGTGTTCATTTGGTGGTAAAAACTCAAAACTGTAGGATGACCACATCAAAAGTATATAGCTACACTCAGATATAATTTTATTGAAACATTATTCCTCCAAATATTTTTATTCTTCATCAAGTTCAATTCAATGTTATTTTGGGTGTAGATTATATTTATTTATATAAATACCATGTCATATTCTGAGTAGGGGAAGTTAAATTTGAAATTTTGATCCAACATATTATCATATATCATTGTGATACAAATATGATGTTCTAGTATAAATTATATCCATTATATGGGTATTTATTCCAATTCAAAATGGGTGTCTATCATAGTTGGTTATAGAGAAACTCAACATCAAATATATGCATATTTTGTGGGAGTTTATTGATGTATTCTGAGAATAGATTTCCATTCTACCACCTAATCATGATGTTGATGTTTCAATAGAACTCATACTCATCACGTCACTTTTTTCAAAGACTCTATATAGAATGGCCCTGATTGAGTTATAGGAATTGAATAAGAAACAATAGGAAAATCGTGATTGTGGATTCATATAGCCATGTGTATCACCATATGGTTTACCAGTTCTTTCATCCTGAAAAATGAAAGATCACTTTGACTCTACACTGATTGTCAATAACTAAACAGTATCACTATCTAGAGCTATTAAACTCCAATACATATTGATGAAATTTTTTGATCAACTTTATTGAGAAAAATACTTTTCTAGGATTGACCTTTGTTCTGGATATAATAATTTGATGGTCGAGAAAGGGCATATTTCCAATATATCCTTCCCTAAAATGTATGGAAACTATGAATTAAAAGTTATGACATTTTTTATTACTAATTCCCCCTCTATCATTATGGACTTGATTAATAGAGTCATTAGATATTAGATTGATCAGCATGTGGTAGCCTTTATAACCCATATTATTATATATTTGAAGAGCAAGGAAGAGTATAGTGATCCTCTAAGTGTTGTTTTGAGGACTCTTAGGAGGATATGATATATGAAAATTTTACCAAGAATTAATTTTTGCTTCATAAAGTTTCATTCTAGTATCATATAATGTCATGTGAGGGTATATCAGTAGATCTATACAAGATGGAAATTATAGAACATTGGCCTAAAATAACCAATGTGATAGGGATTTACATTATTCATGGTTTTGATAGATATTATCATTCATTGGTTGATAATTTCCCATGAATATCTAATCCACTAACTATGTTAACTTGGATGGTAGTGAAGTTCCTTTGGACATGTGAATGCGGTGAAAATTTCAGGGAACTAAATAGAAGGTCAGTCTGTGCACTTATGCTTATATTACCCTACAGTAGATAAGGTTTTCTACAGTGATTAATCAAAAAATGGAATTGGATGAGTCCTAATATAGAATGATATGGTGATCGATTAAATCTCATGAAAAATAATTTTTCATGATAAATATTATCGTACTCATGATTTGGAGTTATCTATTGTAATATATTAATTAATGATATGGAATAATTATCATTATATACAAATTTTTGATATATATTATAGGGACCTAGCCTTATACAATAAATAATATTTACTTATGTCATGAATTTATAGTGAAGATATTTTCAAGTTTATAGTTTTAGAGAAATAGGCCATAACTATTACATTACATCTCAAAAGATACAAAGTAGTCACATCTTCTCAATCAAATTTTTTCCACGAAAACAATAATCCTTTGATAAAACAATTATTATTTTTATGATATAAATATTCATGAATTATTCATTTCTCTTACCCTTATTTATACCCTATGGAAAATATTTCGAAAACATTAGATGAGTACGGAATCTCTGTAAGGGAAATAAAATACAGAAGTAAAACATTATTCCATCAATAAATATAAATCAATGAAACCATATTTATCAATCATAAAACACAATAAATTTAATATAAATCACGAAATAATAAACATTATTAATAAATCATAGAAATAATAAATAATAAATAATAAATGTAACATGTGGAATCCATAACATACTTACATTGTATCTTTCACAACTACATAGGGGGGTACGTTTGTAATACCCATCCCAGTAAATTACCTGAATATATTTGGAGAAAATTGATGTTTTTCTTCTGTCACATTACACAATTCATTAGTGAGATATCTACTGCTCACCTGCCCAAGGATTATTACGAAAACACCTGTATACGAAAACAATTCCAAATAATAGTAAAACATTCATAACACATAAAACAAGAATAAAGGAAAGATAATTTTACCACATTGAAATCACAATATATAATTTCATGATATTGACATAATCAGTAAATTCTCAAAATCATTTTCATTAATAAAATATGTAAAAAAACTATATGGTATTTATTTTACTTTTAAAAATATTATGGCTTGTGAAGGAATCCAAATATTAAATAATGCTCATGGTGGTAGAAAGGTTGTTTTCACCGCATACGTTTAAAATAAATATTCCCATTTTCATTTTGTAAAATGATTCATAAAACAAAATATTTCTTTTGAAAACCAATATATGATATTAAAATAAAAACGGTATAATTATACACCATATAAAATAATTTCTTGTATAAACCAAAATATTCCTCAATGAAAGGAGATTGAGACGAAGTCCCTTACAATGTTCATATAAATGACATAAGAATTAATAAATGGGTTGACTATGTGTAGAAATAGTGTATTCACACTATTGGAAGTAGAAATTATAAAATTAATAAATAAACTTGGGTTACACACATAATCATGGAATAATATAATCAATTAAGTATGCGTAAAACCAAATGAGAAGTGATTGAGTTTAGAAATTCCCTTACAAAAATTCAGCAGCCTATTAGTCTCACATGAAAATTCTGAAAATGAGTTCAGGAGAGAAAAAATGTTATCTCATAATTTTTACATAAAATGGATAGAAATAAGGATATAAAATAACATACCCTAGAGTAACAAAATGGAAATTAAAATACATAACATAAAATAAGTATTTGAGTAAAAGTGGCGGGTGAAACGTTCCCTTACCTTGGGTCGGACATGTATAGTTATTTAATTATATTACTGAATTGTAAAATTAGGTTTATATATACTTTATTCAGAACCTTTTTACATTATAATATTCTTTTTATATTACTTATTAAAAAATTACTTAATTATTTAAGTTCATATTAGTTGTTTTGTCGATATTCGTAACATGAGTTGAAAATTAACTCGATATAATTAAAAATTGTCCACGTGTTCAAAAGTACATTTTCTCCAGAATAATATTCATGATTTAAATATATTATATATCCATTATATATATTTATATTATTCCATAACATTTTCAGATAATAAATGAAATGCACCATTCATGAATACGGTAGGTTGTACGAACGTATGAACACTACTTTCATTTATTTTTCATATTAAAGAAATGATAAATAAATGATAAATAAGTATATTTTAATTATATTATAATATAATATGTTATATATGTTACATAATATCATTAAATCCATCCTTTATATGGTCCATTCACGGAATTAATGAATTATATCACTTTGAGGGGGTGGTAGTCCGAATTTCCTCAAATGAAATTGTCTAATTTACACATTATGGAAAGCATAAAGGTATGATGTAAATGAAAAATACAGACACATAGATAAAATATAAAAATAATATATATTTCATATAAATACATTTCCATCATAATAGAATCCATGAGAGGTGGTAGTGGAAAATTGAACAATCTTCATTTCATGAGGTAGTAGTTCACCGTCCACAGAAACAGTATGTTCATACCCATTAGATAGATGTTTGTGTAAGTGTAGTTTGAATCCATATAAAAAGAACACCTTATTATATTGAGTATTATGGTTTTGTTATGTAATCAAATAAGAAGAATATAATAGGGACTGAAGAAGTAAAATAATGGAAAAGAACTTTAGAGAAGACACTACCTCTTAATACATGTTACTCTCTTTTATTTGAGCCAAAAGGCATTCTTTAATTTTCTTTCTCCCGTGTTAAGTCTTCTATGAGGAAGGTAGGATTTTGGTATATTATTTTAGTTGAATTTAGATGAAATAATGGATTTATAGGTCATGATTAAATGGGTAGAGGTGATGGCTATTTATAAGAGGGAGGAGGGGACCTTTAGGAAATTCTAGAATTATTAATTTATTATAAATTATATTTTGATTAAAAATGACTCCAAATTTAGTTAGTTATAATATTTGAGGAATATAAGTCGAAATAAAATCATCAAATAATAATTATACAGGTTTTGGATATTTTTTTAATCATTATATTTTTTATTTAACCCTTTTCAACTCTTATGGTTTTATCATGCATTAAACACATTGAGAAACAAAATAGTTACCAAAACATGAAAAATGCTAAATAAATGAGTAGTTAATAAAATTTTAGACATATTACAACCATTTGACGGGATCTTATTTTTTTTCTTTTAATAGAATTGAATAAACTAATTTATATTTTATGTAATGACTTATGTCAATTTTAGACACCATTCATACTTGACATTTTTACAAATTCAAAAAACCTGATTCCATCAATCCAAAGGAATTAAATAAAACCAAATATGTCAATATAGTCAATAAAATTCATGAATAGTATCAAAATAACCAAAATAAATTTATTTTAACATTTATAATATCATTTATTTTAATCCTTTATTAATGAATCAATCACTCCATCATCATTGTGTGATAATTAAATTTATTTATTTAATGTCTAAAAATTATAAATAAAATATAATGATATAAAAAAATATTTTTTTATTTATAATGAATATTTATAGTAAAATATATCACTTATATAACCCCATATAAAAAAAATTTTGTAAAAGATTCATGTTTATATTATATTTTTCTTTACATTAAATTAATTCTTATAAAATGTCATCTTCACATCCATTTTCTCTATTGGGACCACAAATTGACCCAAGTATTCCCATTTTTAGTCATATATCATCTAATAGGACTAGGAAACATGTTAGGGTAGTTAAATATTATTATTATATCATATTTTACCATTATTTACCAGATTTTTCTTTAAACCATGGTTAATAAAATAATTACAAGTGTTACTATTTATAATTTCTAAAAATAAATGGTATGTGTTTAAAAAAATTGGACCTCTGGATACCAAATATGGAATCCATTTTTTCAATTTCAATAACCAGAAGTTGAAAAAATTAATTAAAAATTAATTCCCATTGTCAAAACATAAAAGCGGGTTTTAAGTAATATCTATCAAATGATTGACAAGTGTTTATGTCCTGTTTATAAGTGAAAATATTTACAATGATAAAAATTATATTAAATGATAAAAATATAATCAAATTACACTTTGAAACCAATTAGAATTACAATCTCACTATATAAATAAATTAGATGAAAAGTTAGTTTTGACCTAAAATGTTTTATTTTTCATTATTTTTAAAAAATGAACTTTATTCATAAAATTATCAAAAATATATCCTAAGTAAATTTTTATAATCCTATTCTAAATAATAAGTTTATTTTAACAAATAAAACATATAGAGGTGAATAAAAAATATTAAAAAAGGGTTCTCCATCAAAAGGTGGTAAAATGACATTTTAAAAATAGTAGAATATTTCATGCATAAAATAAAATTCCCTATTATTTTACTCATCTAAACTTTTTTTTTATAAATATAATGATATATAGGAAATGTGTGTAAGAATATTGTAGTTATTTATGTTCATTTCTTCAAATAAAATTTATAGGTGTCATCTTCCATTTAAAATAGTAATATTATTATATTATTTTTCTATATAACTAAAAGTTGTGTGCAACATAATATTTTAAAGAAAATCATTGTTGCGAGTTGAGTAAGATATCAAAAAATCATCCCCATTAATTTAAATATTATATATTACTCAAAAAAATATTAATATAAATGAAAAAACGTTATTCTATAAATACCTCAGTCGTTACATCTTTCCCCTCTTCTGAAAATTGAATCCTCGTAATTTTAAAATTGGTCTTTAAAACATCATCGAATGTCCCACATAAGAAAAGGTGTAAATAAAACTATCACATTAAAAGAAAGAAAGAAAAGTACAAGGGTCACTCAAGATAACACATACATGGAATCCATGTAGGATAACATGGATATGAGAGAGAAACTAAGAGTTACGTTCTAATGGAGAGTGATAGAAAACATGATCAAGAGATAGATAACTACCAGAAAACCATAAACATGTGTTGGGTTAAATGGTATTTGATTCCCTAGTAGGAAAAGTGAATGGAAAAATCTTTTTCTAGTTATTCTTCATAATGTTAAGGTATTTATATTTGATACTGACTATGAACACAATGCAATATACTTACTTTTCATGTATAGTATCATCCTTTAATAAATTCCTACAAAAAACTCATATTTTCTCTAAACGATGAGAACTCATGATGACTTGGTCACACCTAAAGCACTATAATCAACATCTAAAGAATTAAATAATCAAAAATGAGGAACTATATATTTCCCATGTCTTTAGACAATAACCAAAACCAAAATATTTAGTACAAGATTAGAAAATCCCCAAAAGGATAATCCATTATAAAAATAAACAATACTATAAATATCCAAAATTCAAAAAACAATACCCAAAGTACAACAATTACCATTAAATATAATATTGACCTTAAAATTCATCAAAATAAATCAAACTAAGATTGAAACGTAGAATTCAGAAGGATTTGATCACATAGGCTTCCATAATAAATTTTATCTCCAAATAACATCGACTACTCTTAAAGTATCATACTAAAAATTAATTAACCAAATCACATGTTCTCCATGATAGGTTAATCATTTCCATAAATAACCCAAATTTCCATTTTTACATTATAAAAACATATATTCTTCCAAAATAAAATTCAACCATTACTCCTCAAATTAAATCCCATAATATTCCATTTTCTCTAGGAATATAGTGTTACCAAAAGAGAAAATGTCTTCCTAAATAACGTTTTTCACTTAGTCATCAAATCATTTTCCTATAACATGGATATCCATTTGATAAAACATAATATCCCAAATAAATTTATTCGTGATACATAAAATCATTAAACTAAAAAAATAAGTTATAATAACTATGGACCTCTCGTAGGCTAGGGGTAGGCGATGCACCCTTGTCTCCCTTTGTTTGTGGGGTGGATTCCTACGGCCTTTCCAGACATGATGGATTTTCACCCATCATGTGGGTTTTTATTTTTCCAAAACTATATTATTTTGTATCATTCCCAAAAATTAGATAAATTCCTAAAAAATAACCCTAACTTATTTTAACCTCCAATGTTATCTCATACCTTTCATTTGCGTCCAAACAAGTATTAACCGGTAATTGCCTCAAATACGTGGATCATATTAACCCAAATGGTTCTTTATAATTATATCTAAAAAAGAAAATATAATTCATCCTAAAATATTATTTTTACATAAAAAACATCTGGTTTACCCGTACAAGAGAAAAGTCTTCCAAAGTAATCCCATCAACAAAAGAGCATTAATACTTTTAAACATTTCATCACCGAGATATCTAACATAACTCCTGAATTTATAAAATGTAGACATCTTAAAAATCCAACATTCATCATGACCCCATATCAATTTTTTCAACTTATTCTATAATACTTATTTCCTAGAAACAAAATCGTGAATCATATCATAAGATTGAATAATGTCAAAACATCATCTAAGAAATAATCCATACATTTCATTGGTCATTGCTAGTTTTCTCATCCTCAATTGGAATGGATATAAGTATTGGTAAACATAAATTTTTTATGGGCCTACTTTTCCAATTCTCAAAACTTATTTTTTAGAGAGATATCTAGTGCTCACCCGCCCAAGGATTATCATTAAACCACTTGTATATGAAAAGAATTCCAAATAACAATAACATATTCATAACACATAAAACAAGTATAATGGAAAGATAACATTACCACATTGCATTCACAATATATCATTTCATGATATTGACATAATTAATACATTCTCAAAATTATTTTCAATAATAAAATATGTTAAAAAATTATATGTTATTTATTTTCCTTTTAAAAACATTATGGCTTGTGATGGAATCCAAATATAAAATAATGCAGATGGTGGTGGAAAGGTTGTTTTCACCACATACATTAAAAAGAAATATTCCCTTTTTCATTTTGTAAAACGCTTCATGAAATAAAATATTCCTTTTGAAAACCATTCTATGATACTAAAATAAAAAACTGTATAATTATACTCCGTATAAAATAATTTCATGTATAAACAAAAATATTCCTCAGTGAAAGGAGATTGAGACGATGTCCCTTACAATGTTCGTATAAATGACATAAGAATTAATAAATGGGTTTATTATGTGTAGAAATAGTATATTCACACTAATGGAGGTGGAAATTATAAAATTAATAGATAAACAATGATTACACATATAATCATGGAATAATATAATCAATGAAGTATGAGTAAAACCCAATGAGAAGAGATTGAGTTTAGTAATTCCCTTACAAAAATTCAGCAGCCTATAAGCGTCACATGAAAATTCAGAAAATGAGTTTATGGGAGAAAAAAGGTTCTCTAATAATTTTTACATAAAATGGATAGAAATAATGATTTAAAATAACATACCCCAACATAAAAAAAAATTGAAATTAAAAGACATAACATAAATGAAGTATTTGACTAAAAGATGAGGGTGAAACATTCCCTTACCTTGTGTCCGACTTGTCTAGTTAGTTCATTATATACCTGAATAGTAAAATTATACTTATATATACTTCTTCTGAACCTTTTTACATTATAAAATTCTTTTTATTTTACTTATTAAAAAATTACTTAATTATTTAAGTTCGTATCGGTCGTTTTGTTGATATATGGTACTTGAGATGAAAATTAACTCGATATAATTACAAATTGTCCATGTGTTCAAAAGTCCCTTATCTCCAGAATAGTATTCATGATTTAAGTATCATATATATCCATTATATATATATTTATATTATTCCATAACATTTTTAGATAAAAAATGAAATTCACTCTTCATATAGACGGTAGGATATATGTACGGATAAACACTTCATTCATTTATTTTTCATATTAATGAAATGAAAACTAAATGATACATAGGTATATTGTAAAGACCCATAAATTCAAGGGAAATTTTTTCTTAATTTTCTTTATAATTTTACAAGAACGCGGTTTCTGACGGCACCTGATTCTGAGGCCCAGAGTGCTCGGAATCAATTTCCGAAGTTTGGCTCGAGTACGTTCAGTGAACGAACGAGCGGGAATTTCTAACTTTTGATCCGGTGCTCGGAATTGAAATCCGAGGGCACCGATGAACTCGCAGCGCCGATATTCGCTTAAGGAGACCTTTTCCGAGGTTGTGTTTATTTCGGGTTGAGAATTCGTTTTCGGGAGATTTATAAAAAGTTGAATAAAAAAATGTGGAATTCTTTTTATTTTACTTTTGTTGGTTTACTTCTCTCAAAGGGGGTTAGGGGTGGGACCCACACCCACTTAACCTCCCTTGAGAGGATTAAGTGTGGTGGGACCCACACGAAACTAAACCTTTCATTTTCTCCCTTAAACTCCCCTTTTAATTTAAGATGGAAAGTTGGTTAATTAATGGCTTGAGTTGTCTTAATTCAAACCTTTGAATTTCAAATGGTTTGGTTGACTTAATAAAATAAGCTGTTAGCTTATTTTGTTGGGTTAGAACTCTTTAGCCATCTTGAGAGCTTTTGAGATCTTTTCCTTTTCTTCAAACTTTGACGAAGAACGCTCAAGCCTTGACGAAGAACGCTCAAGCTCCGACGAAGAACGCCGCTCCTCTCTTCTTCGTCTTCTGTGTCAACAAGAGGGAACATCGTTTCCTCCTCGGACTCCCTTCGTCGACATAAGAAGTTTCTCCAACGTCGTGCCTCTTCGGACATACCTCTTCGTCATCGGATTTGATGAACGATTACCGTGACGCCGACCTCCGCGACGTTCTTCCGCGGGACGTTGACAAATCTTCGAACCTTTACCCAAGGTAGGGGTTGTTGATTTTTTTTGTTTAATTAATTTATTTTTTTTCGTGGTTCTAGCATGTCTAACGTGAGGATATTGAATATATTATGTTTTGTTATCTTTTAACGTGAGGGGGCCGGACCGCATGAACACGGCCGAACCCCATCCTTCGTTCTTGATGTTTTATATTGCGGATGAATCAAGGTGGCGTGGTGCCGTCGCACCACGCGGATATTCGCCCGAAACTTATTACGCGACGCCGTCGCGCGCACGCCATGGAAGAATCATCAAGAACGCGACGCCGTCGCGCCGCGTTGAAGGAAATCAAAGGTGCGGCGGAGGGGCGCGGTGCCGTCGTACCGCGCCGGACGACAAACACCGCGGCCGGTTCCGGGCCGCGGCGGGATGAGAAGACTGGCGGCCGGGCCGCCGGCGTCGGAAGCCGGAAGGGGGACCGGATTTTCCGGTCCCGTTGGAGAAAACCGGCCGGCAGTTGGCCGGCCGGAAGGTCAAAAGGAGGGGGAAATAAATTCCCCCTGCCAGCTTAAAAAAAACCCCCCTCATTTATGAGGGGGGCGGTTTCCTTGAGGGGGGGGGGGGGGGGCAGGAGGCCCCCCGGTTTCTTCAAGCCGGCCCCCACGTGGGGGGCCGTTTTTTTTTTTTCAAAGGGCGCGGCATAAGGCCGCGCCGCCATCCCAATCAAGCGGGGGGCCTTCCCCCCCCCCCCCCCCCCCCCCCGCGCGCTGCCTCCGTGCGGCGCCAGGCCGCCGCGCCGCCGGCCGGCCGGGCCGGGTCGGACCCGGGTCGGGTCGTCCCGGTTCGGGCCGACCCAGGGGGGGTCGGGCCGGGTCGGCCCGGACCCGGACCCCCCCGTTTCAAATCAGTTTCGGTCTTTTGGTCATAACTTGAGCCACGGACCTCCGATCGACGAACCGTCTGCGGCAACGCGATCCTTGGATCGAGACGGTCGTTTCGGTATATCGCACTCAAGGTTTCGGAACAATTGGATTTTGGCCAGGTTGGTTCGTTCACGAAACCAACCGGGCCTTCGGAGCGAAAACGCTCATATCTTGAGCTACGGACATCCGATTGACGTACCGTCAGCTTTGTTGTGTTCCTCTTAGTGAAACGGTTCTTTTGGAATACTCTGCCCGAGGTTTGGATGCAGTTGGAGTATGGTCGGGTTGGTTTTTCCTTAAAAACCAACCGGGCCCTGGGGACGAAAATGCCAATAACTCTCAGACCGGGCGTCCGATCGACGCGCCGTCTGTTGCGTTGAGTTCCTATTGACGATACAGAACATTGGATACATCAACTCTGGACTTTGTGACAGTTGATGTATCAGCCTCTCGGCTCGTGGAGCGGACCCTCCTGTACGAGTTTGCTGTGTGCGGGAACCCTAGTGCTGGCTGCGACTGTCACTGTGACTCCTACTGCTACTACTGCTACTGTGACTGCGACGACGACAGTACAGAGATCCTGTGTGGATTTGACGACAACGACTACAGCACTCAGCGATCCTACGTGGATCAGTGCTACAGGTCCTGTGTGGGCCCGATCCTATGTGGGACCGATCCTGTGTGGGTCTTTGCGCTCAGCGGTCCTGTGTGAACTAGCGCCTACAGGTCCTACGTGGGCCCGATACTGTGTGGGTCTTTTGTGGGGGTTAGTTACCTATCGATCCTTCGTGGGTCCGACGACTTAGATGGATCAGAGATCATCTTTATCGTCTTTCGAAGATGTATACCTGTGTGAGCTGAATCCTGTTGCTTTCCTGTGTGGGTTGTGTTGTACAATCCTGTGTGGATTACGTTTTGCTTTCCTGTGTGGAATACGTTTACTTTCCTGTGTGGACTGAGTTGTACTTGGTCTCGGAGGTTGGAGCGTATTTGAAATTGATGACTTAGGTATATGTATGGGCATATACCTAAGCAGTTTCGGTTGTTACTTCGTGTTTGTACCTTTCTTCGTGGTTTATCCTTTGTGGATTTGAGAGACCTTCAGGGGTCTCGGGGTCCCTACTGAGTAGATTATACTCACCCCTGCACGGGCTTTGCCCGCACTACGTTGTGTTGGTTACAGACGACAGACAGCGTTGATCTTAGCTGAGGCTTGCAGAGCAGGACGGTACCTGGAGGTGGACCACTGGGCGGGATGTTCTTGGAGCGGACGGCGGAACCCGTGGAGCAGTGGAGCTATCTTTACCCACCCTTCAGGTGGGATTTCCAGTGGACAGCTCGATGTAGCAGCTTTTACTTTTCAGTTGATGTTTTCCCTTTCGAGTTGTACTTTACTTTCAGTTTGGGTTTGTATACTGGCCCATTTACTTTTCCGCACTTTCAGTTGTACTCTGCTTTTGCTTAGTATTTACTTTCTGCTTGCTTTCTCTGTGGTGTTTGTTTACTTTACAAAGGCAATGCCTTCTCTTTTTACCGGGATTTACGCCTTGGTGCTAGTCTCCAGTCCCTGGCCTATGGAAGGCGGGCTTGGGGTAGTCACGGCACGGACCCCGAGGGCGGGTCGTGACAAATTGGTATCAGAGAAGTTCGGTTCTACCGCGAACTCTGATCTTTTCTATGTGAAGCAATAATGTTTAGCGTATTGAGTGTGGTTATCAGTCCAGGGTGTCCAGTGTTGGTGCGGCGGCCGACGTATCCGTACACCAGGACCATGACTTCTGATTTCCGACTTAATGCATGAAAACATTGATTGCGTGTGTGTTTCAAAGTTTTCTTTGTGATTACTTATATCAGCTCACCAGGTATACTGTTCTGACCGTGGAGCACCTGTTTTATTTTCAGGATGGCCCCACAATGGCAGCCAGCTAGGGTTCCGAGAGTCGAGCATGACGACAGCCCACTGAGCGACGAGGCCTCGGTGCAGGGCCCTTTGTCAGCAGTGGCACCGGCGGTAGCTCTACCCACCGAGCCCCCGATGCTTCCAGCAGCAGCCGCTGACGATGCACGTCGCCTCAGCGCACTGCATGAGTTTCAGTTCCAGCGACCGCCCAGGTTTCGCGGGGAGACGGATCCCCCGGCAGCAGAGGACTGGCTGGAGGAAGTGGTACGAGTGTTTAGGCTAGTGAGGACACCAGCAGACCTCATGGTGATCCTCGCTGCGAGCCTACTACACGCAGCAGCAGGACGATGGTGGAGCTTGATGCTCCAGGTGCACGATGAGGCATCTCTTCTTTCGACGGACTTTGAGAGCCTCTTTTGCTCGTAGTTCATCCTAGCCACCCTTCGTGCGGTGCGTATCCAGGAGCTTCTTCAGCTGCGGCAGGGCACCATGACAGTCGCTCAGTACTCAGCGAGATTTACCGATCTCTCGCGCTACTCGACCGACATGGTACGGGACCCATTCTTTCGGGCCCGGGCCTTCGATCAGGGTTTGAGACACGAGATCAGGGCATCACTGATCTCCCTCAGCATACCGACTCAGACAGGAGTACTGGAGCGGGCCCTTCTGATCGAGAGCTTCCTTGCTGAGTCTACACCAGCGCAGCGACCCACCGCAGGGCGGCACGTGGCAGAGTCATCTGCAGCAGGCAGTCGACGGATGACTCAGGGGTCTAGACAGACCAGACCTTCGGGCAGACGACCTCAGGACACTGGCTCAGCAGTGCGGGGAACACAGTGAGGAGCCAGTCTTTCGAGAGGCAGACAGTGCTACTCGTGCGGCGGGCAGGGCCACATGGCTCGTGACTGCCCGACCCGTCGTGCCGAGGAGCAGTAGTCGATTGAGGGACCACTGAGGTAGAGGCAGAGGGTCGCCTGTGGCGGTCCGTAGGGAGGAGGAGGACGAGGCAGAGGAGCTGGACGAGAAGCCAGTGGTGGGTGACGCTTTGAGGCTCTGCCACCACCACCACCTGGAGGTCCACCCCGACCACAGGGAGCTGGCGGGCAGAGACAGGCACAGCTCCAGGCAGCAGAGGCCTATGACCACGGTGCACCCGAGATGATTCGAGGTACTATCTGTGTCTATTCCACCCTTGCTGTAGTTCATATAGACACAGGATCGACTCACTCTTTCATAGCCGCTGCCCTTGTTCGGAGCTCGGAGATTCCGACAGAGCCGTTGGCTCGATCCTTACGGCTAGAGACTCCTACGGGAGTAGACTCGACGATTACGCACTGGTGCCGGAAGTGTGAGCTTACTCTAGGAGGCGAGAGCTTCGGCTGGGATCTTCTTGTAGCAGCGTCGAGGACTTACGACGTCATCTTGGGCATGGATTGGCTATCTACGGTTCATGCACAGATTGACTGTTTTAGGCGCAAGGTGCGATGTGTACGCACCGACGGGAGCAGGTTCACCTTCACCGGCGAGAAGGGAGCCTTAGAAGCACAGGATGGACTTCCGCGGAGGAGAGGACAGCCCATTACTCATCAGTTAGCTAGCCTCATCCTTGGAGCAGTTGACGTGCGGAGTCCTGGTTTTCCTGCAGTGGTGGATCAGTTTGCGGACGTTTTTCCCGACGAAGTTCCAGGGCTACCTCCTCATAGAGAGGTAGACTTTTATATTGACTTGTACCCCGGGACAGCCCCGATATCCACTCCAGCATATCGGATGGCCCCCGCCGAGCTTCGAGAGCTACGGGTACAGTTGGAGACTTGCCGGGCAAGGCCTTCATCCGACCCAGTGTTTCACCCTGGGCTTCCCCGATTTTGTTCGCCAAGAAGGCGGACAGGAGCTTGCAACTTTGTGTTTACTATCGTCGCCTGAACCAGGTGACAGTGAGGAACAAGTATCCGCTACCGAGGATTGATGACCTCTTTGATCAGCTCAAGAGAGCACGGTGGTTCTCGAAGATAGACCTCAGGTCAGGCTATCATCAGCTCAGAGTCAGAGACGAGGATGTGCAGATGACAGCCTTCAGATGTCGGTATGGCCACTATGAGTTCTTGGTTATGCCTTTCGGTGTAACCAATGCTCCAGCAGTGTTCATGGCTCTCATGAACAGGATCTTTCAGCCATACCTCGATCGGTTTGTCGTGGTCTTCATCGACGACATTCTGATTTACTCTACGACAGAGGAGGAGCACGCCTATCACTTGCGAGTTATTCTAGACACACTTCGAGAGCACCAGATTTATGGTAAGCTCTCGAAGTGCCAGTTCTGGATACGTGAGGTCCACTTCTTAGGACACGTTATCTCTGAGGCAGGAGTTGCAGTGGATCCCGCGAAGATTGAGGCTGTGTTAGCATGGGAGCCACCCAGGAGCGTGACTGAGGTTCGGAGTTTCTTGGGACTAGATGGATACTATCGGAGATTCGTGCCAGACTTTTCTAGAGTTGCGGCACCACTCACAGCTTTGACGAAGAAGGGGAAACCCTTCGTATGGTCAGAAAGATGTCAGCAGAGCTTCCAGGAGCTGAGACAGAGATTGACCAGCGCACCTATCTTGAGGTTGCCTGAAGAGGGAGTAGGGTACGTAGTTTACTGTGATGCATCAGGGACTGGACTCGGATGTGTTCTGATGCAGGAGCGGGCAGTGATCTCCTATGGATCACGTCAGTTGAGGCCGCATGAGCAGAACTACGCTACCCATGACCTGGAGTTAGCATCAGTGGTCTTGGCTCTGAAGACATGGCGACACTATCTGATGGGCGAGCGCTTTACAGTCTTTTCTGATCATCAGAGTCTCGGGTATATCTTCTCGCAGAAGGACCTGAACCTGAGACAGCGGCTATGGCTCGAGTTCCTCCAGGACTACGACTTTGAGATAGTCTATACTCCTGGGAAGGGGAACGTAGTAGCCGATGCCCTTAGCAAGAGGACGGGCATTCAGCTGCTTGAGGAGGCGACGGAGCAGCTAGCCTCTTTGCAGATATCCTTCGTGGATAGAGATGGAGCAGCCTTCCTTCAGTCTCTCACAGTCACTCCTCCACTACTGCAGCGAGTCAGAGAGGCACAACATGAAGACGCTGACTGTGAGACTCGGCGTGCTCAGATATCCTCGGGACAGGCACCTGATGGTTTCTCCCTTGGAGCAGAGCACGACATCCTTTTCATAGGACGTACCATGGTACCAGTCGCTTTGCGAGAGGAAGTGCTGAGAGAGTTTCACACTTCTCCTTTGGCGGTACATCCTGGAGTGGCGAAGATGTACCAGGACCTCAGACGACAGCACTGGTGGCCGGGCATGAAGAAGGCAGTAGTAGAGTTCGTTTCTCGATGCCTCACCTGCCAGCTGGTGAAGGCAGAGCATCAGGTACCAGCAGGCTTGGTACAGCCCTTGGAGGTTCCGGAGTGGAATTGGGACGGCATATCTATGGACTTCGTGACTGGACTTCCACGCACTTCCAGAGGTCACGACTCAATCTGGGTGATTGTTGACCGACTCACCAAGTCGGCACACTTCTTACCCATCAGAGAGCAGGGCTCAGTGGAGAGCTTGGGATGTCTCTACGTTCAGGAGATTGTGCGGCTCCACGGTGTGCCATCATCTATCGTCTCCGATCGAGATGCTCGCTTTACTTCCCGTCTTTGGAAGGGGTTACAGGAGGCGTTCGGGACGCAGCTACGTCTGAGCACAGCCTTTCACCCTCAGACGGATGGTCAGACGGAGAGGAACATTCAGAATCTCGAGGACATGCTCCGAGCATGTGTCATCGACTTTGGTCGTAGCTGGGAGGACCACCTACCCTTGGTGGAGTTTGCATACAACAACAGCTACCACTCCACCATCGGGATGGCACCGTATGAGGCATTGTACGGCCGACCTTGTAGATCTCCTTTGTGCTGGACAGACCCTAGGGAGTCAGCACTAGTGGGACCGAAGATGGTCCAGGCCACGACAGAGAAGGTCCAGGTCATCCAGGAGCGGATGAGGACAGCTCAGAGCCGGCAGAAGCCATATGCTGACAGGAGGCGGAGGCCACTGGAGTTCGAGGATGGCGACCACGTCTTCTTGCGGGTCTCACCTCGACGTGGTATTCAGAGATTTGGCCGAGGCGGCAAGTTATCTCCGCGCTTCATCGGACCCTTCTAGGTCCTCAGCAAGGTTGGCGAGGTGGCTTATCGCCTGGCTCTGCCACCTCAGTTGCACCGGGTGCACGACGTCTTCCACGTATCCCAGCTGAGGAGATACGTGCACGAACCGACACACATCATTGACCATGGGGAGCTTGACGTTGACGATGGGGAGAATTTTACAGAGGTCCCGGTGGAGATAGAGGATCGACAGGAGCGGGTCCTGCGTGGGCGATCGATTCCTCTTGTGCGCATCAGATGGCAGCATGGGAATCTCCAGGAGAGCACATGGGAGCGGGAGGCTCAGATGCGTGCTCAGTACCCTCATTTGTTTCCCTAGTTTTTTATGTATCGTTACGGGGACGTAAAGCCCTGAGGTGGGAGTAATGTAAAGACCCGTAAATTGAAGGGAAATTTTTTCTTAATTTTCTTTGGAATTTTACAAGAACGCAGTTTCTGACGGCACCTGATTCCGAGGCCCGGAGTGCCCGGAATCAATTTCCGAAGTTTGGCTCGGGTACGTTCAGTGAACGAACGAGCGGGAATTTCTAACTTTTGATCTGGTGCTCGGAATTGAAATCTGAGGGCACCGATGAACTCGCAGCGCTGATATTCGCTTAAGGAGACCTTTTCCGAGGTTGCGTTTATTTCGGGTTGAGATTTAGTTTTTGGGAGATTTATAAAAAGTTGAATAAAAAAATGTGGAATTCTTTTTATTTTACTTTTGTTGGTTTACTTCTCTCAAAGGTGGTTAGGGGTGGGACCCACACCCACTTAACCTCCCTTGAGTGGATTAAGTGTGGTGGGACCCACACGAAACTAAACCTTTCATTTTCTCCCTTAAACTCCCCTTTTAATTTAAGATGGAAAGTTGGTTAATTAATGGCTTGAGTTGTCTTAATTCAAACCTTTGAAATTCAAATGGTTTGGTTGACTTAATAAAATAAGCTCTTAGCTTATTTTGTTGGGTTAGAACTCTTTAGCCATCTTGAGAGCTTTTGAGAGCTTTTCCTTTTCATCAAACTTTGACGAAGAACGCTCAAGCCTTGACGAAGAACGCTCAAGCTCTGACGAAGAACACCGCTCCTCTCTTCTTCGTCTTCCGTGTCAACAAGAGGGAACACCATTTCCTCCTCGGACTCCCTTCGTCGACATAAGAAGTTTCGCCAACGTCGTGCCTCTTCGGACGTACCTCTTCGTCATCGGATTTGACGAACGATTACCATGACGCCGTCCTCCGCGACGTTCTTCCACGGGACGTTGACAAATCTTCGAACCTTTACCCAAGGTAGGGGTTGTTGATTTTTTTTGTTTAATTAATTTATTCTTGTTCGTGGTTCTAGCATGTCTAACGTGAGGATATTGAATATTTTAAGTTGTGTTATCTTTTAAAGTGAGGGGGCCGGACCGCATGAACACGGCCGAACCCCCTCCTTCGTTCTTGATGTTTTATATTGCGGATGAATCAAGGTGGTGTGGTGTTGTCGCACCACGCGGATATTCGCCTGAATCTTATTACACGACGCCGTCGCGCGCGCGCCATGGAAGAATCATCAAGAACGCGACGCCGTCGCGCCGCGTTGAAGGAAATCAAAGGTGCGGCAGAGGGGCGCGGTGCCATCGTACCGCACCGGACGACGAACACCGCGACCGGTTCTGGGCCGCGGCGGGACGAGAAGACCGGCGGCCGGGCCGCCGGCGTCGGAAGCCGGAAGGGGGACCGGATTTTCGGGTCCTGTTGGAGAAAACCGGCCGGCAGTTGGCCGGCCGGAAGGTCAAAAGGTGGGGGAAATAAATTCCCCCTTCCAGCTTAAACCCCCCCCCTCATTTATGAGGGGGCGGTTTCCTTGAGGGGGGGGGGGGGGGGGCTGGAGGCCCCCCGGTTTCTTCAAGCTGGCCCCCACGTGGGGGGGCCATTTTTTTTTCAAAGGGCGCGGCATAACGCCGCGCCGCCATCCCAATCAAGCGGGGGGCATTGCCCCCCCCCCCCCCCCCGCGCGCTGCCTCCGTGCGGCGCGAGGCCGCCGCGCCGCCGGCCGGCCGGCCGGCCGGGCCGGGTCGGACCCGGACCCGGACCCCCCCGTTTCGAATCAGTTTCGGTCTTTTGGTCATAACATGAGCCACGGACCTCCGATCGACGAACCGTCTACGGCAACGCGATCCTTGGATCGAGACGGTCATTTCGGTATATCACACTCAAGGTTTCGGAACACTTTGAGTTTGGCCGGGTTGGTTCATTCACGAAACCAACCGTGCCTTCGGAGCAAAAACGCTCATATCTTGAGCTACGGACGTCCGATTGACGTACCGTCAGCTTTGTTGTGTTCCTCTTACTGAGACGGTTCTTTTGTAATACTCAGCCCGAGGTTTGGACGCAGGTGGAGTACGGTTGGGTTGGTTTTTCCTTAAAAACCAACCGGGCCCCGGGGACGAAAATGCCAATAACTCTCAGACCGGGCGTCTGATCGATGCGCCGTCTGTTGCGTTGAGTTCCTGTTGACGATACAGAACTTTGGATACATCAACTCTGGACTTTGTGACAGTTGATATATCAGCCTCTCGGCTCGTGGAGCGGACCCTCCTGTACGAGTTTGCTGTGTGCGGGAACCCTAGTGCTGGCTGCGACTGTTACTGTGACTCCTACTGCTACTACTGCTACTGTGACTGCGACGACGACAGTACAGAGATCCTGTGTGGATTCGACGACGACGACTACAGCACTCAGCGATCCTACGTGGATCAGTGCTACAGGTCCTGTGTGGGCCCGATCCTGTGTGGGTCCGATCCTGTGTGGGTGTTTGCGCTCAGCGGTCCTGTGTGAACCAGCGCCTACAGGTCCTACGTGGGCCCGATCCTGTGTGGGTCTTTTGCGGGGGTTAGTTACCTATCGATCCATCGTGGCTCCGACGACTTAGATGGATCAGAGATCATATTTATCGTCTTTCGAAGATGTATACCTGTGTGAGCTGAATCCTGTTGCTTTCCTGTGTGGGTTGTGTTGTGCAATCCTGTGTGGATTACGTTTTGCTTTCCTGTGTGGAATACGTTTACTTTCCTGTGTGGACTGAGTTGTAATTGGGCTCGGAGGTTGGAGCGTATTTGAAGTTGATGACTTAGGTATATGTATGGGCATATAACTAAGCAGTGTCGGTTGTTACTTCGTGTTTGTACCTTTCTTCGTGGTTTATCCTTTGTGGATTTGAGAGACCTTCAGGGGTCTCGGGGTCCCTACTGAGTAGCTTATACTCACCCCTACACGGGCTTTGCCCGCACTACGTTGTGTTGGTTGCAGACGACGGACAGCGTTGATCTTAGCAAAGGCTTGCAGAGCAGGACGGTACCTGGAGGTGGACCACTAGGCGGGACGTGCTTGGAGCGGACGGCGGAACCCGTGGAGCAGTGGAGCTATCTGTACCCACCCTTCAGGTGGGATTTCCAGTGGACAGCTCGGTGTAGCGACTTTTACTTTTTAGTTGTTGTTTTCCCTTTCGAGTTGTACTTTACTTTCAGTTTGGGTTTGTATACTGGCCCATTTACTTTTCCGCACTTTCAGTTGTACTCTGCTTTTGCTTAGTATTTACTTTCTTCTTGCTTTCTCTGTGGTGTTTGTTTACTTTACAAAGGCAATGTCTTCCCTTTTTACCGGGATTTACGCCTTGGTGCTAGTCGCCACCCCCTGGCCGATGGAAGGCGGGCTTGGGGTAGTCACGGCACGGACCCCGAGGGCGGGTCGTGACATATATTATAAATATATTATACTATAATAATTTATATATGTTACATAATATCATTAACTCCATATTTTATATTTTCCATGCATTTCATGAATGAATTATATCACTTTTAGGGGGTGGTAGTCAGCATTTCCTCAAATGAAATTATCAAATTTACAAATTATGGAAAGCATAAAGTATGATGTAAATGAAAAATACAGACACATAGATACAATATAATAATAACATATATCTCATATAAATACAGTTCCATCATAACAGAATCCATGAGAGGTGGTAGGGGAAAATTGCACAATCTTCATTTCACGAGGTCGTAGTTCGTCATCCACATAAACAGTATGTTCATATCCATTGGATAGATGTATGTGTAAGTGTAGTTAGAATCCTTATAATAAAAAAATCCTATTATATTGAGTATTATGGTGTTGTTATTTAATCAAATAATATGAATATAATAGGGACTGAAGAATTAAAATAATGGAAAATAACTTTAGAGATAACACTACCTCTAAAAATGTGTTACTCTATTTGATTTGAGCCAAAAGGAATTCTTTAATTTTCTTCCTCCCATGTTAAGGCTTCTTGGAGGAAGGTAGGATGTTGGGATATTATTTGAGAAGAATTTAGATGAGAGAAGGGTCTTTAGAGTTCTTATTAAATGGGTAGTGGTGGTGGCATTTTATAAGAGGGAGGAGGGGGCCTTTAGGAAAGTCTAGAATTATTAATTTATTATAAATAATATTTTGATTAAAAATCAGTCAAAATTTTAGTTAGTTCAAATATGAGAGGAATATATGTTGAAATAAAATCATCCAATAAGAATTATACAGGTTTTGGATATTTTTCTAATCCTTATCTTTTTTATCTAACCCTTTTCAACTCTTACGGTTTTATCAAGCATTTAACACATTGAGAAACAAAATAGTTACCAAAACATGAAAAAGGTCCAATAGAATATTCATTAATAAAATTTTAGACATATTCTAACCATTTTACTGAATCTTAAATTTTTTAATTTAATAACATTTAATAAACTATTTTATATTTTAATTTATGAATTATGTCAATTTTAAACACTATTCATACTTGACATTTTTAGAAATTCATAAAACACGATTCCTTCAATCTGAAGGCATTAAATAAAACAAAATTTTCCAATAAAGTATGTAAATTTCATGAATGATATCAAAATAACCAAATTAAATTTATTTTATCATTTATAATATCATTTACTTTAATCCTTTATTAATGAAGCAATCACTCCATTATCGTTGTGTCATAATTAAATTTAATTATTTAATGTCTAAAAATTATAATCAAAATCTAATGATCTAGAAAATATTTTTATATTTATAATGACTATTTATAGTCAAATATATCACTTATATAACCCCATATAAAAATTGTTTTAGTAAAATATTCATGTTTATATTATATTTTTCTTTACATTAAATTAATTATTATAAAATGTCATTTTCACATCCATTTGCCCCATTGGGTCCCAAAATTGACCCAATTATTCCCATGTTCGGTCATATATAATACAATAGGATTAGGAAACATTTTAGGGTAGTTATATATTATTATGATATTATTTTTTACCCTTACTTACCAGATTTACACTTTAACCATGGTAAATAAAATAATTACTGGTGTTACTATTTATAATGTCTAAAAATAAATGGTATCTTTTTACCAAATTTGGACCTATGGATACCAAATATTGAATCCATTTTTTCAATTTCAATATACAAAAGTTGCAGAAAATAATTACAAATTAATTCTCGTTGTCAAAACCAAAAAGTGTGTTTTAAGAAGTAATATCTATCAAATGATTGACAAGTTTTTATATACATTTTAAAAGTGAAAATACTTCCCATGACACAAATTTTATTAAATGATAAAAATATAACCAAATTAAACATTGAAACCAATTATAATTAAAATCTAACTATATAATAAATTAGATGAAAAGTCAGTTATGACCTAAAATGTTGTATTTTTCACTATTTGTTAAAAAATGAACATTTTCAGAAAATTATCAAAAATATATCCTAATTAAATTTCTATCTTCCTATTTTAAATTAGAAGTTTATTTAAACAAATAAAACATATAGAGGTGTAATAAAAAATATTTAAAATTGGTTCTCCATCAAAAGGCGGTAAAATGACATTTTAAAAATAATAGAGTATTTCATTCATAAAATCAAATTCACTATTATTTTAATCATATAAAATTTATTTGATAAATATAAAGATATATAGGAATTTTGTGTAATAATGTTGTAGTTAGTTATGTTCATTTCTTCCAATACAATTTCTAGGCATTATCTACCATTTAAAATAGTAATATTATTATATTATTTTTCTATATAACTAAAAGATGTGTGAAACATAATATTTTAAAAAAACTAATTATTGAGAGTTGAGTAAGATATTAGAAAAATTATCACCTTGAATGTAAAAATAATATATTATTAAAAAAATATTAATATAAATGAAAAAAACATTATTCTATAAATAACTCGATCGTTACATCTGTCGCCTCTTCAAGAAATTGCATCCTCGTAATTTTAAAATTGGTCCTTAAAACATCATCGAATGTCCAATATAGAAAATGGAGTAAATAAAAATATCCCTTTAAAATAAAGAAATAAATGTACAAGGGTCACTAGAGATAACACATACAAGGAATCCATTTGGAAAACATGGATATGAGAGAGAAACTAAGTGTCATGTTCTGTTGGAGAGTGGTAGAAAACATGATCAGGAGATAGATAACTACCAGAAAACAATAAACATGTGTTGGGTTAAATGGTCTTTGATTCCCTATTAGGAAAAGTGAAGGTAAAATTATTTTTTTAGTTATTTTTCATAAATTTTAGGAATTTATATTTGAGAATGACTATTAACACAGGGAAATGTACTTAATTTCCATGTAGAGTTTCATCCTTTAATAAATTCCTACACAAAACTCATATTTTCTCTAAATGATGATTACTCATGATGACTTGGTCACACCTAAAGCACTTTAATCAACATCTAGAGAATTAAATAATACAAAAATTATGAACTATATATTTCCCATGTCTTTAGACAATAAAAAAAAACAAAATAGTTGGTACAAGATTAGGAAATCCCCAAAAGGATAATCCATTATAAAAAGAAACAGTACTCTAAATATGCCAAATTCAACAAACAATACCCAAATTTCAACAATTACCATTCAAAATAAAATTGACCTTAATATTCATCAAAATAAATCAAACTAAGATTTAAAGCTATAATTCAGAAGGATTTTATCACATATTCTTCCATTATAAATTTTATCTCCAAATAACATCGATTACTCTTAAAATATCATACTTAAAATTAATTAAACTAATCACATGTTCTCGATGATAGGTTAATCATTTCTATAAACAAGACAAATTTATATTTGTCCATAATAAAAACATAAATTCTTTGAAAATAAAATTCAACCATTACTCCTCAAATTAAATCCCATAATATTATAATTTCCATTGGAATATAGTGTTACCAAAACAGAAAACGTCTTCCTAAATAACCTTTTTTACATAGTCACCAAATCATTTTCCTATAACAAGGATATCCATTTCATAAAACATAAGTTCCCAAATAAATTTATTCATGATACATAAAATCATTAAACTAAAATAAATAAGTCATATTAACTATGGACTTCTCTAAGGCTAGTGGTAGGCGATGTGCCCTTGTCTCCCTTCGTTTGTGGGTTCAATTCCTACGACCATTCCAGAAATGCCGGATTTTCACCCATCCTGTGGGATTTCCTTTTTCTAAAACTATATAATTTTATAAAATTCCCAAAAATTAGTTAAATTCTTCAAAAATAACCCTAACTTATTTTAACCTCCATTGTTAACTCATACCTTGAATTTGCGTCCCAACAAGTTCTAACCTGTAATTGCCTCAAATTCATGGATCATATTAACACAAATGGTTATTTATAATTATATCTAAAAAAGATAATTCTTCCTAAAATATAATTTTCACATAAAAAACATCAGGTTTACACATATAAGAGAAATGTCTTACAATGTAATCCCATAAACAAAAGAGAATTAAAACTTTTAAACATTTCAGCACCGAGATATCAAACATAACTCCCGAATTTCTAAAATGTAGAAACCTTAATATTCCAACATTCTTCATGACCCCATAACCATTTTTCCATCTTTTTCATTAATAATTATTTCTACAAACAAAATCTTGAATCATATCATAAGATTTAATAATGTCAAAACATCAGCTAAGAAATAATCCATACCTTTCCTTAGTCATTACAAGTTTCCTCATCCTTATATGGAATGGAAATAGGTATTGGTAAATATATATTTTTACGGTCCTAATTATCCCATTCTCAAACCATATTTGTTGGACATCTATTTGTGTAATGACTTTGCACACAACATTTGAAACATTCAATTGATCCCACATAAAGAACATATTTCCCTTTAATGGAGTCAACTGAATGATTCCTTTTTCCATGGAAGGTTATTACTTTATGACCTTTATTAGAACATCTAAAAAACATTCCCATACTTTTGAAACGTTTTCCTAGGAGTTTCATTCAACATCCATGACACATAGGATTTTTTAATGAACTTACCTTTATTATTATTACCTAAATTTTTATATTGATTCATTTCCCACATATATGATGCCTTAGGAAATCACTAATGTTCAAGTGGTCAATCAAGACTCCATATAGTGGGTTAATAATAACCACAATATTTCTTATTACATATCCCATTTTATTCGGTTTCTTATTAGGAAAACCACCATTGTTTCCTTCATATCCAATATGACATTGGTGCCTTCTACATCCATCCATTTACTAAAACCAAAAAAATGTCAGTGTGAGTACATTAGCAAAATCATCATATACTATATTATGAGGAGGGTAAACACTAATATATGCTAATTCAAGTTATCTTAAACTTGTTAAATTTATCTAATATAAATATGACACTTCTTAATATTCTAACCAGTTTTGTTATATAAAATGTGTCACTTATGTTTAAATAACACCCTAACCTCTAAATATATCTAAACCAACCTCTGACACCAACTTCAAGGCCCCATCATTGAACATTAAATAATATTTAGTTAAGTCAATAATTCACATTGATGATCATTTCATGTTTATAGAGATATATAATTAGGTGATAACTATTACATTACATCTCAAAAATTACAATATAGATACTTCTTCCCTATAAAATTTTTTCCACAAAAATAATACTCATTAAATAAAACAAGAATTTTCTTCTTGATATAATTATTCTTGAATTATTCCTTTCCCATACCCTTCCTTTTACCCTGTAAAAAATGTTTCAATAACATGGGATGAGAAAAGAAGCACCGTAAAGGATATAAAATGACGAAATTAAACATTATACCATCAATACAAATAAATCAATAAAACCTTACTTTTCCATCACAAAACCTAAGATCATTAATGTACCTCATGAAATCATAATATTTATGAATAATAGCTATAAATCATAAATCATAAATATAACTTGGGTTATCCATAATATACTTACATTATATCTTTCACAACTACATAGGGAATTACGTTTGGAATACTCATCACATTATATTTCCAAAATCTCTTAGGTGAAACATTAACATTTACCACTGTTACATTACCCAATACATTGGAGAGCTATCTTAGGCTCAGCTTTCAAGGGTTTATCATGGAACCACCCATATACATAAACAATTCACAAGAACTATAACATATTCATAACACAAAAAACAATCATAATGGAAAGATAACATTTCTACATTGGATTCAAAATATAGTGTTACATGATATTGATATAATAAATGATTTATCAAAACAATTTTCAATACATAAATACATTAAAAATTGTATATGGTATTTATTTTCCTTTAATAAACATTACGTCTCGTGAAGGAATCCATATATCAAATAATGCTCTCGGTGGCGGAATGGTCATTGTCACCACATAAAGTAAAAAATAAACAGTCCCTTTTTTATTTGGTAAAACACTTCACAAAATAAAATATTACTTTTGAAACCCATTTAATAAAATTAAAAGAAAATTGGTATAATTATACACTTTATAAAATAAGGTCATTTATAAATCAAAATATGCCTCAATGAAAGGAGATTGATATGAAGTCCCTTACAAAGTTCATATAAATGACATAATAATTTATCAATGGGATGACTATGTATAGAAATAGTATATCAAAACAAAGGGAATTGGATACTATACCATTAATAAATAAACAGTGATTCCACACATAATCTCGACATAATATAATCAATGAAGTATGAATAAGATCTAATGAGAGGAGATTGAGTTTAGAAACTCCCTTATGAAAATTCGGCAGCCTAATGAAATCATATAAATATTTATAAAATGATTTGATAAGATAAAAAATGGTATCTCATCATTTGGACATAAAAGTGACTAAAACAATGATAAATAATAACATTCCCCAACATAAGAAAATTGAAATTAAAACACATAACATAAAAGAAGTCTTTGACTTAAAGAGAAAGGGGAAAGGTTCCCTTATCTTGAGTCTGAAATGACTCGTTAATTTTTTATATTCTTGATTAATAAAAATAGGTCAACTTATACTTTCTTCAGAACCTTCATCAAGTTTATTATTCATTTTATATTACTTATTAAAAAATTACAAAATTATTTACGTTCATATCGGTTGTTTTGTTGATATTTGATACTTGAGTCGAAAATGAAGTTGATGTAATTACAAATTTCCCATGTGGTCAAAATTCCATTATCTTCAGAATATTATTCAAGATTTAAATATCTTATATATCCATTATATATATTTATTTATAATATTCCATTAAATTATGAGATAATAAAATAAATTCTCCATTAATGGAGATGGTAGGTCGTACGTACACATAAACGCTACTTTCATTTATTTTTCAAATTAATGAAGTCAAAAGTAAAAGATACATAGTAATATTATAATTTAATTATAATATCACATGTTCTATATGTTACAAACGTTCATTAATGTAACCCTTTTTATGTTCCATGTATTCATGAATGAGTCATATCACTTTGAGGGGGCAGTATTCCGCACTTCTTCAAATAAAATTATCGTAATTACACATTATGGAAAGCATAAAGGTATACTGTAAAAAAATAAAGAATCACAGATACAATATAACTATAATATATATCAAATATAAATGTAGTTCTATCATAATGGCCACCATGAGAGGTGTTATGAGAAAATTGAATAATCATTGTTTCATGAGGTAGTAGTTCACCATCCACTGAAATAATATGTTAATATCCATTAAATGGAGGTGTGTGTATGTGTAGTTCGAATATTTCTAATTAAAACATAAAATTATATTTAGGATGTTATTTTTGTTATTTAATCAAATAAAAATAATATAATAGGGAGTGAAGATGTAAAATAATGGAAATGATATTTAGAGAAGACGATACCTCTTAAAACGGGTTCCTCCCTTTGATTTGAGACAAAAGGCTTTCTTGAATTTCTGTATACCCAAGGTAAGGCTTCTAGGTGGAAGGGTGGGATGTTTAGGGATTTTGGGAGTATAATATGGACTAGAAATGGGGATTTATAGGTGTGATTAACTGGGTAGAAATGGTGTCCTTTTATAAGAGGGGGGAGGGGAACTTTAGGAATTTGTAGAATTATTAATTTAGTATCTATTATATTTCGATTAGAAATGATTCCAAATTTAGTTATTTAAAATATGAGGTGAATATAAGTCTAAATAAAATGGTCCAGTAATAATTAAGTAGGTTTTATATATTTTTAAATCCTTATCTTTTTTATTTAACCCTTTTTTACTCATATGGTTTTATCAATCTTTTAACAATCTAATATACAATATAGTTACCAAAACATGAAAAATGTCCAATAAAAGAGTCATTAATAATACATTAGACTTATCGTAACCATTTGGATGATTCTTCTATTTTTTTGAATTTAATATCATTTAATAAACTATTTTATATTTTATGTTATGAATTATGTCAATTTTGGACACTATTCATATTTGACACTTTTACAAAATCATAAAAACTTGATTCCATCGAACCAAACGTATTATCTAAAACCCAATATTTCAATATCGTCCATAAATTTAATCTATAATATCAAAATAGCCAAATTAAATTTATTTTAACATTTATAATATCATTTATTTGAATCCTTTACTAATGAATCAATCGCTACATTATCATTGTGACGTAATTAAATTTATTTATCTAATTTATAAAAATTATAAATAATATATAATATTATAGTAAATTTTTAATTTTTCTAATTAATATTTATAGTCGAATATATCACTAATATAACCCCATATAAAAACTATTTTAGTAAAAGATACATGTTTATGTTATATTATTTATTAATTTAATTCTTATAAAATGTCATTTTCACATCCAAGTGGCTCCATGGGGTCCCAAAATCTACTAAATGTTTCCCATGGACATAAATTTCTCATCCAATTGGATTAGGATACATTTTAGGGTTGTGTCACGACCCGTCCTCGGGGCCCGTGCCGTGACTACCCCAAGCCCGCCTTCCATAGGCCAGGGGCTGGCGACTAGCACCAAGGCGTAAAATCCCAGTAAACAGGGAAGGCATTGCCTTTATAAGTAACAACCACACAGAGTCAGCAAGCGGAAAGTAAAGTGCAGAAAAGTAAAGGGGGCCGGAAATACAAGCCCAACTGTAAAGTACAACTGAAAAGTAAAGTACAGCAACTGAAGAAAAGACGGCGGCCTCGTGTCGTCCATTGGCAATCCCACCTGAAGGGTGGGTACAGATAGCCTCCAGGCTCCTCGGGTCCCACGTCGGCTCCGAGCACGTCCCGCCCAGTGGTCCACCTCCAGGTACCGTCCTGCTCCACACCCCAACCGTGATCAGCGCTGTCCGTCGTCTGCAACCAACACAACAAGGTGCGGGCATAGCCCGTGCAGGGGTGAGTACAAGCTACTCAGTAAGGACCCCGAGACCCCCGAAGGTCTCCCGAAATCCGCAAAGGATATAGCACAAAAGAAGGATGCAATCACGAAGTAACATCTGACTCGACTTAGGTATATGCCCATACATATACCTAAGTCCCCAATTCTAGCTCTGCTCACGAGCTCAAGAACAACTCAATCCACAAAGGAAAGCAAGACTCAAATCCACAAAGGAGAGTAAACAGTAAATCCACATAGGATAGTTCAACACAATCCACAAAGGAGAGTAACAGTAAATCCACATAGGATAGTTCAACACAATCCACAAAGGAAAGTAACATAAGATTCAGCTCAACCAGGATTTTCATTATCGAAACCGTAAGTGTTGAAGAGCCCCATCTCTGAAGTGTACAGTGGTCCTGTCACGACTCCGAGGTACTGCTCACTAACCTAGACTGCTGAAGTACTCATCCTGTCGAGTATCGCGGGTCTGCTGCCAACTACCGGGCGCTCCGTCCGCTGAGGGTCTGCTGCCAAATACCGGGCGCTCACCCAGATAGCCTACTGAGGTACTCCTCCTGTCGAGTACCGCGGGTTTGCCGCCAACTACCAGGCGCTCCGTCCGCCGTGGGTCTGCTGCCAACTACTGGGCGCTCCGTCCACTGGGCTAGTCGACTCACTCCAAGTCGAGTCGGTCAAGCAGTCGTCAGGTCTCAGTCATCTACACGGTCTCCGTACTCCGCACGCACGTCTCCACCGTCGCGGGTCTGTCGCTACAACCAAGCGCACACACTCCGTAGAGTATCGCGGGTCCGCCACTACAACCAAACGCTCCACCGCCAAGGGTCTGCTGCTGCATCCAAGCGCACCACCACTGTCAAGTACCACGGGTCCGCCGCTACAACCAAGCGCTCCACCGCTCAAGGTAAAAAGAAGATTCAGCTCACACAGGTTCGGTAGCACTCTTCCACGTAGGATCGCTGAGTGCAGTAGTCGACGCAGTCCACTGAGAATCTCTGCACAGTCGTCGCCGCAGTCCACGAAGGATCTCTGCTCTGCCGTCGTCGCAGTCCACGGAGGATCTCTGCTCTGTCGTCGTCGCAGTCCACGGAGGATCTCTGCTCTGTCGTCGTCGCAGTCCACGGAGGATCTCTGCTCTGTCGTTGAAGCCACAGCCAGCACTAGGGTTCCCGCACTTAGCGAGGTCGATTAGGAGGGTCCGCTCCACGAGCCGAGAGGCTGATACATCAACTGACACTTAGTCCGAAGTTGATGTATCCAAAAGTTCCGTATCGACAACAGGATCTCAACGCAACAGACGGCGCGTCAATCGGACGCCCGGTCTGAGAGTTATTGGCATTTCCGTCCCAGGGGTCCGGTTGGTTTTTAGGGCAAAACCAACCCGACCGTACTCCGCCTGTATCCGATCCTCGGGCGGAGTATGCCAAAAGTTCCTTCTCACTTAGAGGAAACTACCACAGCTGACGGTACGTCGATCGGACGTCCGTAGCTCAAGTTATGAGCGTTTCCGCTCCGAGGGCCCGATTGGTTTCGTGTACGAACCAACCCGGCCGAACCCAAAGTCTCCCGAAACCTTGATTATAATATACCGAAACGACCGCCTCGATCCAAGGATCGCGTAGCCGCTGACGGTTCGTCAATCGGAGGTCCCAGGCCCAAGATATGGGCGAAAGACCGAAGAGGGCCCGAAACGGGGGTTCTGGGCCCGGGGCGACCCGGCCCGAACCCCCCCACCCCTGGGTCGGCCGAACCGGGTCTGTAACACCCCAAGCTTCTACGGTACGTTTCCCTTTGAATAATGCGATAGCGTGTGTTGTACGCAACCTCGAGTTCTAACACACACCACAACTAATTAAACTAGCCATTGTGAATAGTAATACCTAATTTTTGAAATTATATATATTTTATATTTGAAAATGGACTTCATTTTTGGACTCGGAATATCGAATTTAGCCTAAGGTGAAATTTTGGTACATTTCGGATAACTTTCATATTTTGATGAATAGTGAAAATTTCTAAATTTTAATTAAAAACAACTTTTTTAATCAAAATAATTAATAGTGATAAATTATGAATTTGAGTGGTTTTAAAGTATATTTAGAATATATTTTTACCATTCAATTTAATGTTTATCATTGGACATAATTTTACAATTAAACCGAACATAAACAAGTGTCAATCTTTTGATAGTTATTATCTCTTAAAAACACGCTTTTTGTTTTGACAGCGGGAATTAATTTTAAATTAATTTCTGCCACTTCTGTGTTTTGAATTTAGGAAAATGGATTCCATATTTGGAATCAGGATGTTCAAATTGTGTAAATAGGTAACTTTTATTTTTACACATTTTGAATAATTACTGCGGTAAATATTTTATTTACCATGGTTAAAGGGTAAATCCGGTAAATAAGGGTTAAAAAATAATATTATAATAATACAAAATTACCCTAAAATGTGTCTTAACCCTATTGGTTGATACATGGTCGACCATGGGCATCTTTGTGTCAATTTTGGGACCCCATGGATCCACTTGTAAGTGATAATGACACTTTATTTTAATTAAGTTAAAATGAATACAAAAATGACACAAGCATATATCTTTTAGAAGAACAATTTTTACATAGGGTTATACATGTTGTATTTTCGATTGTAAATATTCATTAGAAATCTAAAAAGATTTCCTACATAATGATATTTTATTTATAATTTTTAGACATTAAATAATTTATTTTATTTATGACACAATGATGATGCAGTAATTACTAAAATAGTAAAAAATTAACATAATTAATATTATAAATACCCAAATAAATATAATATGAAACTTTTAATAAATTACACTAATTTTCTATGATAATATGATATATTATGATTGATTTAATTGACTTTGTTCCAAGTAATCAATCTGTTAGGAGTTTCAAAAAAATCAACTATTGAATAGTGTCAAAATTGACATAAAAGAGTTCTTAAAACAAATATTATATTATTAATTGATATTAAATTCCTAAAAATCTAAGGATCGGCCAAGAGACTTATATTATTATAGGTTCCTCATTAATGGACCACTTGGGGGTCGCTTGGATGTATATAGTAAGTTTATTAACCATATTATATAAAAATACAAAGAGACATTGTAAAAGTGAAACTAATTAACTTAGAGTTAATACTTAAAGATAAGGTTAATATAAGTACCCAAACCTGTCTAAATTCTATTGGATGAGTTGTTTTCGACCTATCCCCACCTCATCCTTTGAATAGTCAACTTTGGAGCCTTTAGAAACCGAATATGAATTTATTATAAATTAATATTTCTAGCTTTTCCAAAGGTGCCCCTCACCCCTCTTATAAAAGGGCACTCCTCCTTCTCATTTCTTCACACCTCTAAAGCCTTTTGGTTCGGCCAAACTCTGCCCAAATACTCTCCCAACATCCCTCAATACAACCTAGAGGCCTTAGTTTGATCAGAAAGCCAACCTAAGGAGCCCTTTTGATCAAATCAAAAGGAAGAACCCAAAGAAGAGGTAATGATCTCACCACCCTTTTCTAAGTTCATTTCTTCTTCCACTTCTTCTTCCTTTGTTCTTACCATTCTGAAATAATAACTCCAGTATCTCACATATACTGTGATGTTATTATAAATATGGTACAATCATATTCAGTATTCTATCCACCCTTTGAATAACATGTCACCATACGTGCGTACGTACGGCTTACCGTCTCCACGTCGTGGTGTAATTGTTATTCAGTATAATATTATTTGGATGGGTATAATAATGATGTGTAACTCATGTAAATAATAAATATAACATGTTAATGATTATGTATATATGATATACCATCCATTTATATATTATTTTAATATCAAAAGAATGATATTGTCGCTCGTGCGTACGTACGGACTACCGTCTCCACGAACGCGATGAGATTCATTCTCCATCGTATCCATTCAAGTATAATTATCATTTGATGATTTAAAAATGATGTTTAAGGACTGTATATCATTCTGGTTATGAATAAGATACAACAACCATGGCTTATTTAACAAAACATATAAAAGAAAATGAGTAAGTTAACTCCCGAAACGACGATAATTCTAAGATATTATTAACAAATCAATGTTAAAAGATCATATATGATATCATATTAATATATATGATTCTTGTATAATTTAATAACAACTATTTCACCATTATACAGGAGGTTAACCTACCCCAACCAAGGAAAAGTACAAGGTAAGGGGTTTTCATCTCACTCCTTATTTCCGTGAGATTTATGTCATATTGCCACCATCACCTTTTGTGTGGTATATGTACTACCCATAATTATATTCTTTGTGTAATACACTCTAATTTATGTGTATTTACATATTCATTGTATGATACCTCTTTCATGGGTTGTATATTTCATAAGTTACCGAATTGGTAAGGGTTATTTCACAATCTCTTCATTATCCGAGGTTGTTTATATGTAATAATCTACTGGGATCTCTTTATCATCCACATCCATGTTTCTTAAAAATGTATTTCAAAACATTTTTACTATTTACAAGAATATGGGTTAAAGTCATTTATACCTTTTTTGACTTTTTATAAGAGGTTTATAAAGGAATCTTTCCGTCGTTTTCAAAACAAGGTCCTTTTTAACCTTTTCGACAGAATTGAGGTAAGAATGTTTTTTTTAACTTATACGGTGGGTGCGGTTATTTTACGCCGTTATAAAATCTTCAAAGCTTTCCTTACAAGCTTATAATAATATTTTCAAAGAAAATGTTTTATTTTATATGGATCTTAAATGATTTCAAAATAAAAGGAGATATTTCTTTAAAAAGAATTTTGATTTCATCTATGTCAACATCCTTTGATGGATTTTAAGATTATTTGAAGTTGATTTATTATGGTACAAAACTTCTATATTGTATTGAAGGTTTTGTGATATGTTTGACTGTGGATGTGCTATTTTTATACCATTCATAGTTTATTGTGAAAGTATTGACATTTCGTATGCTAGTTTTAATACGAATGTTTATGTTATGTTTAAACCTTTTCATATGGGAATGCATTGGACTTAATAAGTGACGGGTGGAGCCCGCTATAGCTCCTCGATGCATCGGTAGGTCTCATGAGACAAACTAGTGTCTTGGCACAAGGCCTTGACAAAATCTTATTTGTAGTCTTGGCACGAGGCCTTGGCTATGTGGTTATGATAGTCTGGCATTATGCATTCCAACATTATGAAAGTGGTTATTGATTTTTGCATGTGATTATTCATTTAGTAGAATATCCATGTGAATAAGTAAATGGCATTATTTCATTTTATTTATGCCATACCATGTTGAAAGTTCGTATTTAAAAGGCTTTTGTTTTAGTTATAAATTGCCTTAAGTGTTTATGCTTATTTATGAAAGCTTCTGCTATAATGTTATCCTTACTGAGCATCCGAGCTCACCCCTTTTCTATGTTTTTATTTTCCCAGGATGTGAAGAAGTAAGTTATGAATGACATGCAGGGATAGTATGTGGGGATATGAGTGTGAAATATGAAGACCATGTTGTTGTAGTAGTTGTTTTTACTCTGAAATGTAATGTAAAACTTTATGAATATATCTAGTGTTTCCAAGGCTACTAAACCAATCGGTCTTTCGAGATTTGATCTTTCTTGTGATCATGCCAATGTTATGTAATTATTGCACCGACTCTGGGTAGATGGGGTCGGGGCGTTACAGTTGGTATCAGAGGAAGTTTAGTACAAACCTTGGAAGCTAGATTTAGATAAACTCTGATTAGAGCACGTATACCTAAGATGAACTTTGAGGATTAGTATTGAAGAACTTCCTAGAATTTTGGTATTGTAGAGATTTTGTGAGTTTTCCGAGCAATACATCCCTGTCTGGATACGAGCAGGTAGAGGCGGCTCTGGCACAGATGTACCTAGGGGTAAAACCTGAAAACACCGCTTTGAGCTAGACTCGAATGGGAACTGGTGCACGACAACGGGCCTTGCTGCACTCTTGGTTACGACACTCCCGGGGGATATGCTTAGGATAACTCTCACTATCTTTACAAATCATTATGAAGGGTTTATGAGTATATACTTCCTCAAAGAAAACATTTTTATGATTATGGATTATATCCATAAATAGTTCAATTTATGTTAAGTGTTTTATAAGTATGGGATTTTGTATTTTGATTCATAAACTGATCTAGTTTATGCCATTGTTTAGAAATGGCGCCTAGTGGAAGAAATCGAAACCGTATCAATGCACGCACTCCATGTAGGGATTGCCCTCCTGCTCAAGATAATTATAGTGGGGCTGGTGATGCAACTGGTGCTGATCAGCTAATCACCATACTGGGACAACTTACTCAGGTTATGAATAATAACCTTACCCGTATGGAGCACCCTGATCCGCAGCGTGGAGGATCAATGTTAGATCGATTCATGAGGCAACAACCACCAACATTCAATGGGAATACAAATCCCTTAGTAGCTGAGCAATGGATATTTTCCCTAGAGAAAATATTTCAGGCTTTGGGGAGCAGTGAAAGGGAAAAAGTTATCATGGCAGTTTACCGCCTCACTGGAGATGTTGATCAATGGTGGTCATTGATTCAAAATACGAAAGAAGATGATGAAGTGTCAAATATGGAGTGGAGGGAGTTCAAAGATCTGTTTTTAGAAAAATACTTTCCTCGCGACCATCGAGCAGATATGGAAAGACAATTTCTGAGTCTGAGACAAAAGGAGGATGAGAATGTCACAAAGTATGAGGCTAACTTTACAAGGTTAGCGAGGTACGCTGGTGATTATATTCGCAACCCAAGAAGTAAGATTGATCGTTTCTTTGATGGGTTAAAACCATTTCTCCGTCGAGCATTAGTCTCACAATCCTTTTCATCGTACGAAGACATTGTCTCATGTGCTATCAAGACCGAAAAGGAATTCTCTAAGTCTTATGACTTTAAAGCAAAGCAAGAGAAGAAGAGACCTGCTGATCAATCTGGGAATAGAAATAAGGGGAAGAAGGGAAAGGTTGAATATCCATCTTGTGGTAAGTGCGGGAAGAAACACCCTGGTGCTTGCCTGAAGGGAATGGGAGTCTGTTACAAGTGTGGTGAAAAAGGCCACCAAGCTCATGATTGCAAGGGGAAGAAGGAAGCTACCAACGTTCAGTGCTACAATTGCAGGGAGATGGGGCATTATGCAAATGCATGCCCTAAGCGTCAGGAGAACTTACCTCAGAAAAGGCCAAGGGATCAAGGCCAGGCTTATGTTATCACTGCTGCAGAGGTAGAAGCTCCAAAAGACGTGGTGGCAGGTAATTTAATGGTTTCCTCAAGTTTAGCAAATGCATTATTTGATTCTGGATCATCGCATTGTTTCATATCTTCCCAGTTTGCTAAGAAAATTAGATATTTCCAATTTGATTTAATAAGGGAGTTGTCAGTTAAAACTCCTAAGGGAAGTATCGTTGCAACAAAGTTTTGTGAATCAGTCCCCATTAGAGCACATAAATTTTCTTTATCTGCTGATTTCATCGTCATACCTATGATTGAGTTTGATATAATCCTCGGTATGGACTGGCTTTCGGACTATGATGCGAAGATTTATTGTAAGAAGAAAGAGGTTACAATTCATGATGATAATGATAAGGAGCACCTTATTTTTAGAGCAGAATCGTCACCACCTAATTCTTATTTAGATCCACCCCCAGTAGCTCAACTAAATTCAATTATTGGGGAGGAAGAGAATGAAGTAACTGTCGGTGAGGAGAGGAATGTTCAAATATAGGATGTACCTGTTGTGAAAGAATTTGTTGATGTATTTCCGGAAGATTTACCTGGACATCCTCCAGAACGAGAAGTTGAGTTTTCCATTGATTTGATTCCTGGATCAAGACCTATATCGAAGACCCCTTATAGAATGGACACTGTAGAGTTAGTCGAACTAAAGAAACAACTAGAGGAATTGAGTAATAAGGGATTTATTCGCCCTAGTGTTTCTCTATGGGGAGCCCCTGTTCTTTTTGTTAAAAAGAAAGATGGATCTATGAGGTTATGAATCGACTACAGGGAGATCAATGCTATAACGATAAAGAACAAGTATCCCCTACCTCGTATTGATGATTTATTTGACCAACTGCATGGAGCTCAATACTTTTCAAAGATTGACCTTCGATCTGGATACCATCAGTTGTGTGTGAAGAAGGAAGACATTCCGAAGACAGCATTTCGAACCAGGTACGGGCATTACGAGTTTACTGTAATGCCGTTTGGATTGACTAATGCACCCTCTGTATTCATGGATCTGATGAATAGAGTTTTCAAGGAGTATCTCGATGAATTTGTGGTGGTATTTATTGATGATATCTTGGTATACTCCAAAACCTACGAAAATCATGAAAATCACTTGCGCATTATCTTGAAGACTCTGAGGAGGCATGAATTATATGGGAAGTTTAGCAAGTGTGAATTCTGGCTTCAGGAGATTTCTTTTCTTGGCCATATTGTCTCTAAAGATGGAATCTTTGTTGATCCTTCTAAGACCAAAGCAATCCAAGAATGGACAGCACCTACGAGTATAACTGAGGTACGTAGTTTTATTGGTTTGGCAGGTTATTATCGACGTTTCGTCCAGAATTTTGCCCGATTGGCTAACCCATTAACGAAGCTCACACGTAAAGGGGTTAAATTTGTTTGGACAAAAGAGTGTGAAGAATGTTTCGAAGAACTGAAGAGAAGATTAGTCAATGCTCCTATATTGACTCTACCATCGGGGAATGATGGGTTCGTTATTTATAGTGATGCATCAAAGAAAGGACTTGGTTGTGTCCTTATGCAGAATGATAGAGTTATTGCCTATGCATCACGACAGTTGAAAATTCATGAACAAAACTATCCTACTCATGATCTCGAGTTAGCAGCTGTGATCTTTGCTTTGAAGATATGGAGGCACTACCTCTATGGTGAAAAATGTGAGATTTATACTGATCACAAGAGTTTGAAGTATATTTTCTCACAAAAAGAACTCAACATGAGGCAAAGGAGATGGCTTGAATTACTCAAGGATTATGATTGCACGATACACTACCACCCGGGGAAAGCAAACAAAGTAGCAGATGCTTTGAGCAGAAAAGACCATGGAGTTCTGAACATGATGAGAATTGAAAGGGATCCAATTTTCATGGAAGATGGACATGGGAATAACCAGGGAAGGTGAAACATCAATGCTTTTTCAAATGGTTGCCAAACCATCTTTACTAGAAAGGATTAAGAGTTCTCAGACCGATGATGAAGAATTTCAGAAGAAGATTAAAGCTGTGAATGATGGGAGATTGAGAGACTTTGTGTATGAAGATGGAATTTTGAAATTCGGGAAGAGACTTTGTGTTCCCAATATACCTGATCTAAAAAGGGAATTGCTGGATGATTCTCATAGTTCCAATTTCTCTATACACCCTGGGAGCACCAAAATGTATAGAGATTTGAAAGAACATTTTTGGTGGGACAATATGAAGAGGGAGATTGCTGATTTTGTGTCAAGATGTATGGTTTGTCAACAAGTGAAAGCTGGAAGGCAACAGCCTGGAGGAGTCATGCAACCGCTTCCCATACCGGAGTGGAAATGGGACAATATTATGATGGACTTTGTCATGGGGCTACCAAAGACTCCTAGAAGGAACGATGCAATATGGGTGATTGTTGATCGTCTTACCATGTCAGCACATTTTCTTGCTATAAGAGAAGATCTACCCCTGGAACGTCTAGCAAGACTATATATTAATGAAGTTGTGAGACTTCATGGAGTACCCCTATCGATTGTTTCTGATCGTGACCCCCGTTTTACTTCAAGATTTTGGAAAAGTCTTCAGAAATCCCTGGATACTGAACTTCATTTGAGCACTGCTTACCACCCTCAGACAGACGGACAATCAGAACGGACTATTCAAACCTTAGAAGACATGTTGAGATCTTGCTCACTTGACTTTCAGGGTATGTGGGATCAATATTTACCACTGGTAGAATTTTCCTATAACAATAGCTTCCATTCGAGTATACAAATGGCACCATATGAAGCGTTATACGGAAAGAGATGTCGTACACCAACCTGTTGGGATGATGTTGGTGAAAGAAAACTTGTAGGCCCAGAACTGGTGGAGGAAACGGTGGAAAAGGTGAAGGTAATCCAAAATCACATCAAAGCAGCTCAAAGTAGGCAGAAGAGCTATGCCGATAATCGAAGGAAGGATTTGGAATTTCAAGTCGGTGATCATGTTTTCCTGAAGGTATCTCCGTGGAAGGGAGTCATACGTTTTGGTAAGAAAGGTAAATTGAGTCCCAGGTACATCGGACCTTTCGAAATTCTAGAACGAATTGGGGCTGTAGCTTACCGATTGGCAATGCCGCCAAGTCTCTCCAAAGTTCACGATGTGTTCCACGTATCTCTGTTGAGGAAATACATGCCTGACCCAACGCATGTACTCACCTATGAAGATTTAGAACTGGAACCCGATCTATCTTATTGCGAAGAGCCCATCAAGATTCTTGATACGAGAGAACAAGTGCTGAGAAACCGGACGACGCGTCTGGTAAAAGTTTTGTGGAGGAATCATAAGATGGAAGAGGCAACGTGGGAACCCGAGGAACTTATGATGAAGAACCACCCGAGTCTTTTTATGCAGTAATACCCTAGAAATTGCGAGGACGCAATTATTTGAAGGAGGGGAGAATGTAACACCCCAAGCTTCTACGGTACGTTTCCCTTTGAATAATGCGATAGCGTGTGTTGTACGCAACCTCGAGTTCTAACACACACCACAACTAATTAAACTAGCCGTTGTGAATAGTAATACCTAATTTTTGAAATTATATATATTTTATATTTGAAAATGGACTTCATTTTTGGACTCGGAATATCGAATTTAGCCTAAGGTGAAATTTTGGTACATTTCGGATAACTTTCATATTTTGATGAATAGTGAAAATTTCTAAATTTTAATTAAAAACAACTTTTTTAATCAAAATAATTAATAGTGATAAATTATGAATTTGAGTGGTTTTAAAGTATATTTAGAATATATTTTTACCATTCAATTTAATGTTTATCATTGGACATAATTTTACAATTAAACCGAACATAAACAAGTGTCAATCTTTTGATAGTTATTATCTCTTAAAAACACGCTTTTTGTTTTGACAGCGGGAATTAATTTTAAATTAATTTCTGCCACTTCTGTGTTTTGAATTTAGGAAAATGGATTCCATATTTGGAATCAGGATGTTCAAATTGTGTAAATAGGTAACTTTTATTTTTACACATTTTGAATAATTACTGCGGTAAATATTTTATTTACCATGGTTAAAGGGTAAATCCGGTAAATAAGGGTTAAAAAAATAATATTATAATAATACAAAATTACCCTAAAATGTGTCTTAACCCTATTGGTTGATACATGGTCGACCATGGGCATCTTTGTGTCAATTTTGGGACCCCATGGATCCACTTGTAAGTGATAATGACACTTTATTTTAATTAAGTTAAAATGAATACAAAAATGACACAAGCATATATCTTTTAGAAGAACAATTTTTACATAGGGGTATACATGTTGGATTTTCGATTGTAAATATTCATTAGAAATCTAAAAATATTTCCTACATAATGATATTTTATTTATAATTTTTAGACATTAAATAATTTATTTTATTTATGACACAATGATGATGCAGTAATTACTAAAATAGTAAAAAATTAACATAATTAATATTATAAATACCCAAATAAATATAATATGAAACTTTTAATAAATTACACTAATTTTCTATGATAATATGATATATTAGGATTGATTTAATTGACTTTGTTCGAAGTAATCAATCTGTTAGGAGTTTCAAAAAAATCAACTATTGAATAGTGTCAAAATTGACATAAAAGAGTTCTTAAAACAAATATTATATTATTAATTGATATTAAATTCCTAAAAATCTAAGGATCGGCCAAGAGACTTATATTATTATAGGTTCCTCATTAATGGACCACTTGGGGGTCGCTTGGATGTATATAGTAAGTTTATTAACCATATTATATAAAAATACAAAGAGACATTGTAAAAGTGAAACTAATTAACTTAGAGTTAATACTTAAAGATAAGGTTAATATAAGTACCCAAACCTGTCTAAATTCTATTGGATGAGTTGTTTTCGACCTATCCCCACCTCATCCTTTGAATAGTCAACTTTGGAGCCTTTAGAAACCGAATATGAATTTATTATAAATTAATATTTCTAGCTTTTCCAAAGGTGCCCCTCACCCCTCTTATAAAAGGGCACTCCTCCTTCTCATTTCTTCACACCTCTAAAGCCTTTTTGTTCGGCCAAACTCTGCCCAAATACTCTCCCAACATCCCTCAATATAACCTAGAGGCCTTAGTTTGATCATAAAGCCAACCTAAGGAGCCCTTTTGATCAAATCAAAAGGAAGAACCCAAAGAAGAGGTAATGATCTCACCACCCTTTTCTAAGTTCATTTCTTCTTCCACTTCTTCTTCCTTTGTTCTTACCATTCTGAAATAATAACTCCAGTATCTCACATATACTGTGATGTTATTATAAATATGGTACAATCATATTCAGTATTCTATCCACCCTTTGAATAACATGTCACCATACGTGCGTACGTACGGCTTACCGTCTCCACGTCGTGGTGTAATTGTTATTCAGTATAATATTATTTGGATGGGTATAATAATGATGTGTAACTCATGTAAATAATAAATATAACATGTTAATGATTCTGTATATATGATATACCATCCATTTATATATTATTTTAATATCAAAAGAATGATATTGTCGCTCGTGCGTACGTACGGACTACCGTCTCCACGAACGCGATGAGATTCATTCTCCATCGTATCCATTAAAGTATAATTATCATTTGATGATTTAAAAATGATGTTTAAGGACTGTATATCATTCTGGATATGAATAAGATACAACAACCATGGCTTATTTAACAAAACATATAAAAGAAAATGAGTAAGTTAACTCCCGAAACGACGATAATTCTAAGATATTTTTAACAAATCAATGTTAAAAGATCATATATGATATCATATTAATATATATGATTCTTGTATAATTTAATAACAACTATTTCACCATTATACAGGAGGTTAACCTACCCCAACCAAGGAAAAGTACAAGGTAAGGGGTTTTCATCTCACTCCTTATTTCCGTGAGATTTATGTCATATTGCCACCATCACCTTTTGTGTGGTATATGTACTACCCATAATTATATTCTTTGTGTAATACACTCTAATTTATGTGTATTTACATATTCATTGTATGATACCTCTTTCATGGGTTGTATATTTCATAAGTTACCGAATTGGTAAGGGTTATTTCACAATCTCTTCATTATCCGAGGTTGTTTATATGTAATAATCTACTGGGATCTCTTTATCATCCACATCCATGTTTCTTAAAAATGTATTTCAAAACATTTTTACTATTTACAAGAATATGGGTTAAAGTCATTTATACCTTTTTTGACTTTTTATAAGAGGTTTATAAAGGAATCTTTCCGTCGTTTTCAAAACAAGGTCCTTTTTAACCTTTTCGACAGAATTGAGGTAAGAATGTTTTTTTTAACTTATACGGTGGGTGCGGTTATTTTACGCCGTTATAAAATCTTCAAAGCTTTCCTTACAAGCTTATAATAATATTTTCAAAGAAAATGTTTTATTTTATATGGATCTTAAATGATTTCAAAATAAAAGGAGATATTTCTTTAAAAAGAATTTTGATTTAATCTATGTCAACATCCTTTGATAGATTTTAAGATTATTTGAAGTTGATTTATTATGGTACAAAACTTCTATATTGTATTGAAGGTTTTGTGATATGTTTGACTGTGGATGTGCTATTTTTATACCATTCATAGTTTATTGTGAAAGTATTGACATTTCGTATGCTAGTTTTAATACGAATGTTTATGTTATGTTTAAACCTTTTCATATGGGAATGCATTGGACTTAATAAGTGACGGGTGGAGCCCGCTATAGCTCCTCGATGCATCGGTAGGTCTCATGAGACAAACTAGTGTCTTGGCACAAGGCCTTGACAAAATCTTATTTGTAGTCTTGGCACGAGGCCTTGGCTATGTGGTTATGATAGTCTGGCATTATGCATTCCAACATTATGAAAGTGGTTATTGATTTTTGCATGTGATTATTCATTTAGTAGAATATCCATGTGAATAAGTAAATGGCATTATTTCATTTTATTTATGCCATACCATGTTGAAAGTTCGTATTTAAAAGGCTTTTGTTTTAGTTATAAATTGCCTTAAGTGTTTATGCTTATTTATGAAAGCTTCTGCTATAATGTTATCCTTACTGAGCATCCGAGCTCACCCCTTTTCTATGTTTTTATTTTCCCAGGATGTGAAGAAGTAAGTTATGAATGACATGCAGGGATAGTATGTGGGGATATTAGTGTGAAATATGAAGACCATGTTGTTGTAGTAGTTGTTTTTACTCTGAAATGTAATGTAAAACTTTATGAATATATCTAGTGTTTCCAAGGCTACTAAACCAATCGGTCTTTCGAGATTTGATCTTTCTTGTGATCATGCCAATGTTATGTAATTATTGCACCGACTCTGGGTAGATGGGGTCGGGGCGTTACAGGTTCGGCCCGAACCGGGTCGGCCCGACCCGGCCCGACCCGGCTAGGCCGGGTCCGGTCCGGCCTGGGCGCGGCCCGGCCGACCGGACCGGCCGGCTCGGCCTCGGCCGAGCGACCGAGTGAGCCGCCGCGGGTCAAACCCGCGGCTTTGGAGAAACGCGGCCCGCGCGGGCCGCGTGCTGGAGGGCCGGACCGCGGACGCGGTCCGGCGGTTCGCCGCCGCCGCGGACGCGGTCCGGCGGTTCGCCGCCGCCGCGGCTCGGCCGCGGCGGACTCCTCCGGCGGCGCGCCGGGCGCCGCCGGAGTTGCTCCGGTGGCCCGTTTTGCCTCCCGTCTGCGCCGATGCTCCTCCCGGGGGCCGATCTTCACTGCGGGATCAACGGATCGCCCCTGCCACGCGGTTCATCGTCGTCCGCCATATCCGCACAACAAAAGAGATCGGCGGAGGGTTGCCGGGTCTTGTTCGTCAGACCCGCATCCTCCGCGTTAGTCATAATCAACGGGAGGAAAGGCTACAACAATTTTTAATCAAAGATAAAAATTGTTCACTCCTTTTCTTTTAAACGGCATTTCAATTTTTAATTAATTGGAATTATTCATGCCGGTTCTTTATTTAAAAGAAATAAGAACACGGGAATGAATCATCAAGGAAATAAACCCCTACCTTGTCGTCGTCGTCGGACGAGAGGTCGTCGCGGGATCGCTCGTCGCGGATGAAGGAGATCGTCGCGTCGTCGCGGTATCCGGCGTCGCGTCGCCAATCTCCAGATCAAGAGCAAACGGATTTAATTAATTAAATCTGTTGTCATCGAATAAAAAAAAAGAATTAGAAGGTTCGATTCTCACCTTTGTTGCCGAACGAGGATCGGCCGCGGAAGAAGAGGCGTCGCCGAAGAACGTCGCGGGTAAAGCTCGTCGACGTCGCAGATCTCGGTGTGCGTCGTCGAATTCCGGTCGCCGGCGTTCTTCGCGTTCTTCGCGTTCTTCGCGTTCTTCGCATTCTTCGCGGGGAGATGAAGAAACAAGATTCTCTCAAATCCTTTCAAAGGATTTTTAGGTTGGTCTTATTTTATAAACATGCCAACACACGAAACCGGTTGAGAAACGATCCATCAATTCGAAAGAAACGACCCATTTAATTCACGAAAGAAACAGCCCATTTAATTCACGAAATAAACCGCCCAATTAAATGGTCTGTTAAGAATTAAAGAAAACGCGTCGGTTGACTTTTCAGTTACTTTGACGGGTTTTCGCGGGTGCGTTACTTAGCGAAAGAAACGGCGGGGCTCGTGCGGGCCCTGCCTCACAAATATCCTACCAAGGGGTAGGATATTTCTGGATAGCATCCTATCCAGTTCAACTCAGCTCAAGCCGCCTTTAAGTGACTTCAAGTGGCTTCCAAGCAGCTTAAGTGAAATAAAATAAAGTTGTCGCACAAACTTTATTTTATTTCTGACTTAAAGCCGCAAAATTTAAAAACCACGTCTGAGCAAACGCAACTCCGGAAGAGGCGTTTCTAAGCAAATATCGGCGCTGCGATTTCATCGGTGCCCTCAGAATCCGATTCCGGGCACCGGTTCAAAAGATAGAAAAACCCGCTCGTCCGTTCACTGAACGTACCCGAGCCAAACTTCGGAAATTGATTCCGGGCACACCGGGCCTCGGAATCAGGTGCCGTCTGAAGCTGCGCTCTTGTAAAATTCCAAAGAAAATTAAGAAAAAAAATTTCCTTAAAATTTGCGGGTCTTTACATTACTCCCACCTCAGGGCTTTACGTCCCCGTAAAGATACATCAAAAACTAGGGGAACAAATGGGGGTACTGAGCACGCATCTGAGCCTCCCGCTCCCAAGTGCTCTCCTGGAGGTTCCCGTGCTGCCATCTGATTCGCACAAGAGGAATCGACCGCCCACGTAGGACCCGCTCCTGTCGATCCTCGATCTCCACTGGAACCTCCGCAAAAGTCGCCCCATCGTCAACGTCAAGCTCCCCATGATCAATGATGTGCGTCGGGTCGTGCACGTATCTCCTCAGCTGAGACACGTGGAAGACGTCGTGCACCCGGTGCAACTGAGGTGGTAGAGCCAGGCGATAAGCCACCTCGCCAATCCTGCTAGGAAACTGGAAGGTTCCGATGAAGCGCGGAGATAACTTGCCGCCTCGGCTAAATCTCCGAATACCACGTCGAGGTGAGACCCGCAAGAAGACGTGGTCGCCATCCTCGAACTCCAGTGGCCTCCGCCTCCGGTCAGCATATGGTTTCTGTCGGCTCTAAGCTGTACTCATCCGCTCCTGGATGACCTGGACCTTCTTTGTCGTGGCCTGGACCATCACAGGTCCCACAAGAGCTGCAAGATTTCTTCTTTGCCGAAAAGAGAAATCTGGTCTCATCCCCTGGATGAACCACATTCTTTTCCTAAAACAGTCAATCCTAACATGGATGATACTAATCCATACCAAGGATGACGTCGTAAGGCCTCGACGCTACTACTAAGAGATTCAACTGTTACTCTCGCCTCCAAGGGTTGAGTCACACTGTCGGCATCAGTGTGTGGTAACTGGGTCTCCTTCAGTAGATGTCTCACAAGTGAGGGTCAAGTCAACAGCCAAAACTGGAATCTCCTAGTAACATCACGAAAGAGGACAGGAACGAAAAAATATCACAAAGGTATGCATCTTTTATTATTGCAGCTCATATTACAAGACGCTACACAAAAGCAACAATGAACCAGAAGTACAAAGGATGTATCCACTAGTTCTGCTCCTGTCCATCAGCTCCCAGGGCTCCATGATCGAAGGCCTCGACTGCCTGAAACTGAGCTCTCCCCTGCGGTCGGGGTGGACCTCCTGGTGGTGGTGGTGGTAGAGCCTCAAAGCGTCGTCCACCACCTGCTGCTCGGCCAGCTCCTCTACCTCGTCCGTCTCCTCCCTGCAGACCGCCACGGTCGAACCTCTGCCTCTTCCTAGGTGGTTCCTCAACCGTCTGCTGCTCCCCCGCATGGCGGGTCGGGCAGTCACGAGCCATGTGACCAATTCCGCCACAGGAGTAGCACTGCCCACTCTCGGCACGCCTGGCTCTGACTCCACCCCGGCTTCCCCGCACAACTGAGCCTGAGTCGTGCAGTCGGCCACTGGTAGGTCTGGTCTGCCTGGAACCCTGAGTCATCTGTCGGCTACCTGCTACCGAAGACTCCGCTATGTGCCGCCCTGTGGTGGGTCTCTGTGCTGGTGTAGACTCAGCAAGGAAGCTCTCGATCAGAAGGGCCCGCTCTAGTACTCCTGTCTGAGTCGGTATGCTGAGGGAGATCAGCGATGCCCTGATCTCATGTCTCAAACCCTGCTCGAAGGTCCGGGCCCGGAAGAAGGGGTCCCGTACCATGTCTGTCGAGTACCGAGAAAGGTCGGTGAACCTCGCCGCGTACTGAGCGACCGTCATGCTGCCCTGCCGCAGCTGTAGAAGCTCCTGGATACGCACCGCACGAAGGGTGGCTGGGACGAACTCCGAGCGGAAGAGGCTCTCGAAGTCCGCCCAGAGCAAGGATGCCTCATCGTGAACCTGGAGCATCAGGCTCCACCATCGTCCTGCCGCTGCCTGCAGGAGGCTCGCTGCGAGAATCACCATGAGATCCGCTGGTGTCCTCACTAGCCTAAAGATCCGTACCACCGCCTCTAGCCAGTCCTCGGCGGCCTGGGGGTCCGCCTCACCGCGAAACCTGGGCGGTCGCTGGCTCTGAAACTCATGCAGTGCCCTGAGGCGACGTGCATCGTCAGCGTCTGGTACTGGCAGCATCGGTGGCTCGGCGGGTAAAGCTACCGCCGGTGCCACTGCTGGCAAAGGGCCCTGCACCGAGGCCTCGTCGCTCGGTGGGCTGCCGTCGCGCCCTACACTCGGAACCCTAGCTGGCTGTCGTCGCGGGGCCATCCTGAAAAGGAGAACAAGAGCACCACAGTCAGAACAGTACACCTGGTGAGCTGGCACAAGTAATCACAAAGAAAACTTGAAACACACACGCAATCAATGTTTTCATGCATTAAGTCGGAAATCAGGAGTCAGGGTCCTGGTGTACGGATACGTCGGCCGCCGCACCAACACTGGGCTCCCTGAACTGATAACCACACTCAATACACTAAACACTATTGCTTCACATAGAAAGAAAGGACGATCAGAGTCTGCGGTAGAACCGACCAGCTCTGATACCAATTTGTCACGACCCGTCCTCGGGGCCCGTGCCGTGACTACCCCAAGCCCGCCTTCCATAGGCCAGGGGCTGGCGACTAGCACCAAGGCGTAAAATCCCAGTAAACAGGGAAGGCATTGCCTTTATAAGTAACAACCACACAGAGTCAGCAAGCGGAAAGTAAAGTGCAGAAAAGTAAAGGGGGCCGGAAATACAAGCCCAACTGTAAAGTACAACTGAAAAGTAAAGTACAGCAACTGAAGAAAAGACGGCGGCCTCGTGTCGTCCATTGGCAATCCCACCTGAAGGGTGGGTACAGATAGCCTCCAGGCTCCTCGGGTCCCACGTCCGCTCCGAGCACGTCCCGCCCAGTGGTCCACCTCCAGGTACCGTCCTGCTCCACACCCCAACCGTGATCAGCGCTGTCCGTCGTCTGCAACCAACACAACAAGGTGCGGGCATAGCCCGTGCAGGGGTGAGTACAAGCTACTCAGTAAGGACCCCGAGACCCCCGAAGGTCTCCCGAAATCCGCAAAGGATATAGCACAAAAGAAGGATGCAATCACGAAGTAACATCTGACTCGACTTAGGTATATGCCCATACATATACCTAAGTCCCCAATTCTAGCTCTGCTCACGAGCTCAAGAACAACTCAATCCACAAAGGAAAGCAAGACTCAAATCCACAAAGGAGAGTAAACAGTAAATCCACATAGGATAGTTCAACACAATCCACAAAGGAGAGTAACAGTAAATCCACATAGGATAGTTCAACACAATCCACAAAGGAAAGTAACATAAGATTCAGCTCAACCAGGATTTTCATTATCGAAACCGTAAGTGTTGAATAGCCCCATCTCTGAAGTGTACAGTGGTCCTGTCACGACTCCGAGGTACTGCTCACTAACCTAGACTGCTGAAGTACTCATCCTGTCGAGTACCGCGGGTCTGCTGCCAACTACCGGGCGCTCCGTCCGCTGAGGGTCTGCTGCCAAATACCGGGCGCTCACCCAGATAGCCTACTGAGGTACTCCTCCTGTCGAGTACCGCGGGTTTTCCGCCAACTACCAGGCGCTCCGTCCGCCGTGGGTCTGCTGCCAACTACTGGGCGCTCCGTCCACTGGGCTAGTCGACTCACTCCAAGTCGAGTCGGTCAAGCAGTCGTCAGGTCTCAGTCATCTACACGGTCTCCGTACTCCGCACGCACGTCTCCACCGTCGCGGGTCTGTCGCTACAACCAAGCGCACACACTCCGTAGAGTATCGCGGGTCCGCCGCTACAACCAAACGCTCCACCGCCAAGGGTCTGCTGCTGCATCCAAGCGCACCACCACTGTCAAGTACCACGGGTCCGCCGCTACACCCAAGCGCTCCACCGCTCAAGGTAAAAAGAAGATTCAGCTCACACAGGTTCGGTAGCACTCTTCCACGTAGGATCGCTGAGTGCAGTAGTCGACGCAGTCCACTGAGGATCTCTGCACAGTCGTCGCCGCAGTCCACGAAGGATCTCTGCTCTGCCGTCGTCGCAGTCCACGGAGGATCTCTGCTCTGTCGTCGTCGCAGTCCACGGAGGATCTCTGCTCTGTCGTCGTCGCAGTCCACGGAGGATCTCTGCTCTGTCGTTGAAGCCACAGCCAGCACTAGGGTTCCCGCACTTAGCGAGCTCGTTTAGGAGGGTCCGCTCCACGAGCCGAGAGGCTGATACATCAACTGACACTTAGTCCGAAGTTGATGTATCCAAAAGTTCCGTATCGACAACAGGATCTCAACGCAACAGACGGCGCGTCAATCGGACGCCCGGTCTGAGAGTTATTGGCATTTCCGTCCCAGGGGCCCGGTTGGTTTTTAGGGCAAAACCAACCCGACCGTACTCCGCCTGTATCCGATCCTCGGGCGGAGTATGCCAAAAGTTCCTTCTCACTTAGAGGAAACTACCACAGCTGACGGTACGTCGATCGGACGTCCGTAGCTCAAGTTATGAGCGTTTCCGCTCCGAGGGCCCGATTGGTTTCGTGTACGAACCAACCCGGCCGAACCCAAAGTCTCCCGAAACCTTGAGTATAATATACCGAAACGACCGTCTCGATCCAAGGATCGCGTAGCCGCTGACGGTTCGTCAATCGGAGGTCCCAGGCCCAAGATATGGGCAAATGATCGAAGAGGGCCCGAAACGGGGGTTCTGGGCCCGGGGCGACCCGGCCCGAACCCCCCCTGGGTCGGCCCGAACCGGGTCGGCCCGACCCGGCCCGACCCGGCTAGGCCGGGTCCGGACCGGCCGGCTCGGCCTCGGCCGAGCGACCGAGTGAGCCGCCGCGGGTCAAACCCGCGGCTTTGGAGAAACGCGGCCCGCGCGGGCCGCGTGCTGGATGGCCGGACCGCGGACGCGGTCCGGCGGTTCGCCGCCGCCGCGGCTCGGCCGCGGCGGACTCCTCCGGCGGCGCGCCGGGCGCCGCCGCCTCCGGTCGCCGGCGCCGCCGCGCCGGCGACCCGCGCCGCCGCCGCCTTCCGCGGGCCGCCGGAGTTGCTCCGGTGGCCCGTTTTGCCTCCCGTCTGCGCCGATGCTCCTCCCGGGGGCCGATCTTCACTGCGGGATCAACGGATCGCCCCTGCCACGCGGTTCATCGTCGTCCGCCATATCCGCACAACAAAAGAGATCGGCGGAGGGTTGCCGGGTCTTGTTCGTTAGACCCGCATCCTCCGCGTTAGTCATAATCAACGGGAGGAAAGGCTACAACAATTTTTAATCAAAGATAAAAATTGTTCACTCCTTTTCTTTTAAACGGCATTTCAATTTTTAATTAATTGAAATTATTCATGCCGGTTCTTTATTTAAAAGAAATAAGAACACGGTAATGAATCATCAAGGAAATAAACCCCTACCTTGTCGTCGTCGTCGGACGAGAGGTCGTCGCGGGATCGCTCGTCGCGGATGAAGGAGATCGTCGCGTCGTCGCGGTATCCGGCGTCGCGTCGCCAATCTCCAGATCAAGAGCAAACGGATTTAATTAATTAAATCCGTTGTCATCGAATAAAAAAAAAGAATTAGAAGGTTCGATTCTCACCTTTGTTGCCGAACGAGGATCGGCCGCGGAAGAAGAGGCGTCGCCGAAGAACGTCGCGGGTAAAGCTCGTCGACGTCGCAGATCTCGGCGTGCGTCGTCGAATTCCGGTCGCCGGCGTTCTTCGCGTTCTTCGCGTTCTTCGCGTTCTTCGCGTTCTTCGCGGGGAGATGAAGAAACAAGATTCTCTCAAATCCTTTCAAAGGATTTTTAGGTTGGTCTTATTTTATAAACATGCCAACACACGAAACCGGTTGAAAAACGATCCATCAATTCGAAAGAAACGACCCATTTAATTCACGAAAGAAACAGCCCATTTAATTCACGAAATAAACCGCCCAATTAAATGGTCTGTTAAGAATTAAAGAAAACGCGTCGGTTGACATTTCAGTTACTTTGACGGGTTTTCGCGGGTGCGTTACTTAGCGAAAGAAACGGCGGGGCTCGTGCGGGCCCTGCCTCACAAATATCCTACCAAGGGGTAGGATATTTCTGGATAGCATCCTATCCAGTTCAACTCAGCTCAAGCCGCCTTTAAGTGACTTCAAGTGGCTTCCAAGCAGCTTAAGTGAAATAAAATAAAGTTGTCGCACAAACTTTATTTTATTTCTGACTTAAAGCCGCAAAATTTAAAAACCACGTCTGAGCAAACGCAACTCCGGAAGAGGCGTTTCTAAGCAAATATCGGCGCTGCGATTTCATCGGTGCCCTCAGAATCCGATTCCGGGCACCGGTTCAAAAGATAGAAAAACCCGCTCGTCCGTTCATTGAACGTACCCGAGCCAAACTTCGGAAATTGATTCCGGGCACACCGGGCCTCGGAATCAGGTGTCGTCTGAAGCTGCGCTCTTGTAAAATTCCAAAGAAAATTAAGAAAAAAAAATTTCCTTGAAATTTGCGGGTCTTTACAGGTTGTTTAATATTATTATAATATTATTTTTTACACTTATTTACAAGATTTACCCTTTAAACATGGTAAATAAAAGAATTATTGAACATAATATTCATATATATATATAAATAAAAGGTATATATTTACAAAATTTGGACCTCATAAATCACAATATGGAATCCATTTTTCCACGTTCAAAAAAAATAATTTGCATTAATTAATTTAAAAATAATTCCCATTGTCAAAACAATAAAGTTGGTTTTTAAGAAGTAATAACTATCAAAAGATTTAAATGTTTTTATGTCCAATTTAAATTTAAAATTAATTTCATTGACCAAAATTGTATTACATTATAAAATATAATCCAATTTGAATTTAAAACCAATCTAATATAGAATATAAATAAATAAATAAATTTGATGAAAAGGCAGTTTGACTTTAAATGCAATATTTTTCATTGTTATTTAAAAAATGATCTTTATGTGAAAATTACCAAAAATTTATCCAATAAAACTTTTGATGTTACTATTCCAAATAATATGTTTATTTGGTCAAATAGAACATATAAAGGTGTCAAAACTAGATTTATAAAGTGTTCTCCATCAATATGTGGTAAAACGTCATTTTTAAAATATTAGAGTATTTCATGCATAAAATTGAATTCAGTATTATTTTAAGCCTCTTTAATTTATTGGATAAGTGTAAATATATTTAACAAACATGTGTAATCATATTTTAGTCAGTTCTGGTCATTTACACCAATACAATGTCTAGGCATTAACTAATATTTAAAATAATAATATTATTATATTATCATTCCGTATAACTCAAAATTGTGTGCAACATAATATTTCGAAGAAACCCATTGTTCCATGTGGAGTATGAAATTGGAATATGCATCCCCTTAAAATTAAGAATAATATATTTTCATAAATTTGAATAGAAATGAAAATACTATATTTTTCTATAAATACCTAGGTCAATGCATATATACTGATCATAATTTTTTAAATTATATATTCACTCAGAAAGAGTTGAACATACACTAGATAATATGGTTGATGTTTATTAAATGTCGTGAATTATCAATACATTACAAATATAGTAATACAAACAAGTGGGTAGATTCTCTGAGTTGAAATTATCATGTTATCGTATCTTTGATGAGGATAAAAAAGATCCAATATTTATGGATTTTCCAATGATGGATCTAGAAATTTTGAATGAAGGGGATAAATATTATCATTCTCAAATGAATTTTCAACAATTTAGACTTATGATGATTAAAGAGGTACAAAAAGAAGATATATAAATGTAGAATAAGGTAAAAATGGTTCTTATTTTGAAACTTAATTGTGAGGGAATGATAACGTTCTAGAAATGGGTTTGCGTCCTATCAATATCAAAATTAAATAAGGAGTTGATGGATGATAATAATAGTTCATCCTTATCTATTCATCCTATAATTATAATGATATATAGATATATAAAAGAGTACTTATAGTTGGCTGTCCTCATGAAGGATATTCTAGAATATATATCTTAGTGCTTAGTATGTTAGTAATTTAAGGATTTCAGATATAATTATAAGGCGATTTTACAACCATTACCCATACCTTAATGTAAATTGGAAAACATACCCATGTATTTTGATGTTGGACTCACATAAATTTCAGAAGGCCGTAATTGTGTTTGGTTGAAGTGAATCATCATATAAAGTCAAAACACTTCATTTCCATTATAGAATATCTTTCTCATGATCACCTTTCAATGTTATACATTATGTAACTAGTGATATTACCTATAATTGAATATTCAATTCCATGTGAACAGGATCAAAGGATTACCTTCATGTTCGGGTGAATTATTCAACAGGAATTGGATACCAAGTTTTGTTTTAGTGTTGCATATCATCCTCACAATGTTGTTTATTTTAATATAACTATTCGAACACATGAAGAAATTTTTATATTGTTTATTATATAATTACAATGGTGGTTGGGATAAACACCTTCTTTTAGTGGAGTATCGTACAATAATATATTCCACTCAAAAAATATGATGGTTATATATGAATCCCTCTATGGAAGGAAGTTCAGTACTCCAAAATGATGGTATGAAGTTAGAGAAAAAATATATTGGTACTTGATATAATTAAATTAATGAAAGCTAAGGTTTGAGTGATTTATAAACACAAAAGGGCCATGAAATATTGAAAGAAACGTAATGCTGGAATTTATTATTAGGATCTAGAATTTCATGTTGGTGATAAGGTCATACTGTAAATATATCCATGGAATAAGTTTATAAGTATTTTAAATAAGGGGTAATTGGGCCATAAATATATTTTCCCCTTTAAGATTATTGATCATATCAGGATGATATCTTATTGTTTGATGCTTACCACAAATATCTCTCAAGTTCACGATGTGTTCAAGGTATATCTCATGAGGAATCTCATAACTGATCCTTAACATATATGGAACATGGAGTTCATACCACAAGAATAAGATCTCTATTATGAATAAATACAGGTAGAGATTCTTGATCATGGAGATAAGGTTCTATGAATCAAGACCACTCAAATTATCAATGTTTTGTGGCAGAGCCAACAATTTGATGAAGTTATGTGGGAACCTAGGGATGTAATGAAATAGATATATCCTCATTTTTTGTATTGGAGTGATTAATTTGATGGATTAAATTCATTTTAATGTGTTTATAATGTAACACCATAATATTTTATGAAATAGTTTCTATAAATATATATTATTTCATTAATATCTTGAGATACATGTAACATTGAGTTTAAACGAAACATGAAATAATATTCAAATAATATTATATAATATGATGGTTTTATCCTATACTTTTTATTGATTTTTATGTATATTAGTAACTAAATAATTAAAAATATAGTGTTTACTAATGTATAACATGAATTTACAATTAATTTTTTAGAAATTAAAATAATAGTCATTTTAAAATTACAGTGGAGTTTCTCTTAAAAAATAGTTTTATGCACACAATGTGTTTTATTGTTAAAAAATTAAATAAAACACTACTGGTGATTAATTTTAATGAAATTTATATATTATATATTCAATCAAGTGTTTTATTACTTTTGAAATAGTTTTTAGAGGAATGGGATAAAAATAAATCCATTTTTATGTTTAAAACTATATTTTTTTATAAAGTGGTTTTCAACACATTTTCTGGAAATATATTAAAATTAATTTATACCAATAATATATATTTAATAATAAAAAATCAAATCCATATTTATAATCAAGAGTTCTAAATTTGGTAAATATGTCCCTTTTGTTTTTAGACATGATGAATAGTAATTGTGATAAAATTTATCACCATAAATAGAGATAATCTATTATCAAACTATTTGTTAAGGTCATAATATTTCATCTTAATTCTAATTGGATGAAGGTAATTCGAACCTTATCACTTTATTCAAGAAAATTATATTTTAATGGACACTTTTCAATGAAAATTTCCAATATAATTTTTAAATAAAATAAAGTTACAAAATGTCACTCTCTTAGTTTTAAAAATATATTTTGTGTCTACAATGAAACAAAAGAATTTAATTACCCAATATAAGTTACCCTTTTGAGAATAATGATATTATAATCACGATAGAATCGTATTTATAATTTTTATTAATTATTTAATTGCCTTAAATAAAAATATAACACTAATACATTTTTTATAAATTAGTATAAAAATAGAAAATGTCTTCGAAAAATATTAAAAGTAATATAATTTTGATGATTTCTGTTGTTCAAATAATTTTAAAGATTAAAATTAAATATACATGTTTTTCTAAGAATTATATTTCAATTATAACTTTTTATTTATATCTTTTTAGTGAAATTAAATGATTTATGTCAAAATTTAAATTAATGATATTTTATAAAAATAATATTTTATTAAATTATTTAAAAATAATAAAATCATTTAAGAAGAAAATAAAGAAAAAAATATGGTAAAAAATATCATCCCTTGGAAATTTATATGCCAATTTTCAGCCTATATGTAAAATTATATCCCTTTAAGAGTGAAAAATATATTACCGAAGGTAATGTAAAAATAGGTTAATAAGGGTTTAAACCAAAATATATGGTTTAATACATAACATAAACCTATCCAAATTTTATTATATGATGGTATATCAACTGAGCTCTTCATATCTCTATTATATTTCCTTTTCGAATATCTTTTTTGTAGAATTAATTTATTATATTTTTATATTTTTATAAATTCCATAATTTCCCCTCCCCTTACATTTAAAAGAGTACATATTCATTATTTTTCCTATACCAAATTCAGTATTTTAGATCATCCAATCACTAAAGAATACTATTTACAACTCTTATAAAATCATTATTGATGTACTGGTCTTCCCAAACAGAATCCTTAGGTTCCATAATAAAGGTTATAAAGGATGAATCTCAAAGAAGAGGTAATCAGATTACCCAACCACTTTAAAATTCTCTCTTCTTCTACTTCCTCTTAATTGGGGGTGTTAAAAATAAAATAATAAATTTAATATCCTTATTAAACTATTTTTTTTATAATTATGAAACTATATTTACACATGCTTTTCCTTCATATATATTACAAATGACTAGATGAATATTCATTATATAGCATTGTTATCTGCACAAAAATATTATAGGTCTAGTTTATTTTGAAACATGAACAAATAAACTACATGTTTATAAATGTCTCACACTTAGTTATTCATAACTATCCCCCCTTCTAGAAAAATTATAATTAATACCATTCATTATAACATGGTGAAGGGAAACATAAGAAAGCTTGAGATCAGTTTCTCAGTAAGGGTAAATAAGAGATATATAAATGGAGATATCAGTTATCACATAAACATAACCTGAGGATAAGATTTTGAGAACATGATAATATAATTTTAAACCCACATGAAATATATCAATGATTATAATATTGATTCATGATATAAAGCAAGGTATTTTATAATACATTCCTCAAAATCGAATCAATGAACGTGATCCAAGAGAGCATAACATTGGTATAAGACATGGAATTGTGGCATACAAACAATCATATAAAATCAATTTCATAGGGTTCAAAGATAATTTACAAGACTATCTTAGTAGAGTTGGTTCACTCCCCATTCCATTATAGTTCTCATGGTTCAATCTCAAGACTATCATAGTGGAAAAATTCCCATATTGACCTGGGTTCACAACCCACTCAAGTACGTTATATCACATTATATATTAATAAATTTCCGTTGTATTATTGGGTTATATAATTTTATCCATGTCCATCCTCAAATATAATGTAACCACAATCTTTGTTTTATAACTTAACCATCATCTTTAGCTATAACATAACCACAATCCTTGTTTTCTAACCTAACCAACCATCACATAATAAAAAAATGTATGTGTGACACGATATCATACAATTTCATTATAACATATCATCATAGCGCATGAAAAAACATGTTTCAAAAACATTACACCAACTCATCATAGAATTAACCATAGAAAATAAGTTTGTTTCATAAATATCTCATCCAATATAAATATTAAGCATTAAGATTAAGAGTGATATTGTTTTAATTGGATCATATCCTTTTTCAATAATTATTAACATTAATGGATGTTATCATATATAAAAATTACTTTAAATTTTCATTAAAATATTTCTTAAGGAAAATAACCTTTCCCCATTGTAAATAAATTTTTAAATGCATGTATTTCCAAAATAATATGGAAAATATTTTTTTATGAAAATAACTTTGTAAAAAGATAAATTAATCTTCAAATATTTTAGTGGTACTGGTGGAGGGAAATTTCATTCATGTTGTATATGTTAAAATAATACATTCCTTTCAAATATTTGGTAAAAAAGTCCAAAAGTACTTTGTTAAAAATATAAAAAGAATATTCCTTTTTAAAACACATTCATAAAATTCAATCTGGATAAATATTACATTAAATTATTTTAAATGGATATCATAATTTTTTTTTTAAACATTTTTATAAAGAATATATATGAAAGATTGAATATTTTTCATCTGAGAAGAGAAATAAAGTTTGTTTTCCTTGAAAATGATACCTCAATATCTTTAGTACATAATATATGTAAAATGAAATGAAAATATGTATTCTCCAAAAAATAACATTTTTAAATAAACTAAATGGTTTTAATCAAATAATTATCAAATAATTTCATCAATGGAAATTCAATCCTAAATAATCATGATTGAAATTTGATTGATGCATAAGTCTCTTCCCCCAGATCTCACTTCCTTTCTATGTGTTTGAGCCTTATGAATAAAAAATATTGATTTATTATAAATATATTTTTATAATCATAATCATATATATCATAACATATATTATTTACTTTTATGATTTTATCACTAGTTCATTAATAATTTTGTTTGAAAATCATTTTCCCAGGTGATAACTACTTCATTTTTCAAGTAAGATTTTGTTCAGTAGTTTTATTGCCTGTAAATTGATCTTTATTATATCATTTATATAATTTTAAATAATTAAATAAATATAATATATATTCATTAGATAAATATTTATTTTTTTTCATAAAATATAATGATTGAAAAATGAATTATACCATTCATTGAGATGGTAGGTCATAAGTATGCATGAACACTGTTACTATTTTTTAACAAATGTAATGAAATAAATTTAAAAAATAAATAAAATTTAAAAATAATTATTATATTATATATATTCATTAAATCAATCCTTATTACCATCCAATAAAAATGGAAATGAAAAACAAATCTCATCTCTTCGCAGAGGTGGTAGTCCACATGTACGCATGAAAAAAGTTAACATTTTCCAATAGTTTGTATAATATGAAGGTAGATAATATATTATAATGTAAAATTCTTAATTATGTTATGGAAATAATATATAAGAATTTAACCCATCATAATAACCATACATGAAATATGGTGATGGAAAATAAATTATATCGCTATCTAGAGATGGTAACCCATACATGTGCATAAGAGATACATTCACTTATAGTACTATGAAAATTGGGTAAATAAATGGAGTTTAATAATAAAAATAATAGTTCACTATATTTTAGATGCATAATTTATTATTTTAATAGAAATATAACGTATTTAAAATATGTAAAATAAGAATTAAATAAATGTGATCGGTTAAGGAGATTAACACTTCATTGAATCAACTCTGATATATATTCTATTATTGGCTCTAGGTTTGGTGTTTTGGGAAGATAATATCCTCTAGAATGTGGATAGGGGAGTGAAGGATATAATTTTATAGATCATGATCATGCTATAAGGCTCAATTTTTTTGATAAATAGAATAGAGGGTGCCCTTTTATAATTCAGGGGAGGGGAACTCAATGAATTTTGTAGGAGAATAATATATATTATATTAAATATCAGGAAAAATGGTTCTAAATGGGTTATAAACTATAGAATATCTGGGATATTGAAGAAACCATCTCTGATTTTTGGGGATTCTCCAATTTGAGATGTGTCTCATAAGGATGAGGTTTTTACCACATCCTATTCTATTCTGATGACAAGAAGATGAGGTATTGGTGATTTAGTTTTTTCTCCCTCATGTTGGGTCTACTACACATATGAGAATGGGATAACATATTTAATCCTTTAGTGGTCGTTAATACTTTATTGCAGATTTAGGTTTTGATTTTTAGATAAAATTTGATTCTATAGGTCCCTAAAATACATTATGATATTCCTTTCTCAATCTGAATTGCTATCAAAATTGATCAGGATACTAAAATTGATATATTTACACATTTTGATCAATTTATAGTGGTAGTTTATCTCTTTTATTACTTTGTTCATATAATATTTATTTCAGAAGATGATGAGGAATTTGTTCTTATAATTGATCATTAATACAGAACTCATTTCCGATCGAATTTCAAGACCATTGGTCTTGATCCATCAATATATAAGAGGTTGAATGTATTTGTGATTCTCTGATCATGTGGAAATGAGGATAAATTGTGTTTCAAAATGATGATGTGGAAAAAATTCTGGGATCATATTGGAATTGTTGTTGAATAGGTGAATCGTTTGGAGGGTGATTTAGAGCATGGTGATTGGGTATTCCATACTTCTCAGAAGGATGTGGCCAACAATACTAGGGATATCCATTAGGTTCTGGCTATTCCTCATACTAAATATAAAGGAATGTTTGAAACAACCTCTTATAGTTCTTATGCTACAACAGAATAAGAGATCGATATTAGATGTACTAAGGAGGATATACAAGATCATATTGTTGTTAATTTTAAATCGGCTGCCTTAAGTGATGTGTAGAATTCTTAATGAAAGATTAAATTATTGTCTAATAATGTTTCTGAGGAAAATATAGTACTAGATGTTTCCTCCATGGGAGGTAAAGAAATACATGACTTGTTATGTACTATTATGAATAAAAATATCACATCATATGGCTTTCATTGGTTCGTGTAGTGGACTATACATTGAATGAGTGCTCATCCAAGGAAATCATTAACATTTACACACTATCAAGGGATTAAATTAACAATAAATAAGTGGATTAAAGTTCATAGATAAATATTATGGATGATCTTGATATCAATAATGTTGATATACATGGTTTGGTTGACCATCAAATTATGAAGTGACAAATTATATCTTCGATATATCATCAAGGTAAGTAGAAATTGACTTTTGTTTGTCTTGTAATGTTTAAAAATAAAAAGCCAAATAACTTTCTTCAATCAGGTTCTCAGTAGACTATTGAATTGAATTTTATTATGGATGTAAAGACCCGTAAAATTCAAGGGAAATTTTTTCTTAATTTTTTTTGAAATTTTACAAGAGCGCGGTTTCAGACGGCACCGGATTCCGAGGCCCGGTGTGCCCGGAATCAATTTCCGAAGTTTAGCTCGGGTACGTTCAGTGAACGAACGAGCGGGAATTCCTAAATTTTGATCTGGTGCTCGGAATTGAAATCTGAGGACACCGATGAACTCGCAGCGCCGATATTCGCTTAAGGAGACCTTTTCCGAAGTTGCGTTTATTGCGGGACGAAAGTTAGTTTCTGGGAGAATTATAAAAAAGTTGAATAAAAATTTGGAACACTTTTTATTTTACTTTTGTTGGTTAACTTCTCTCAAAGGAAGTTAGGGGTGGGACCCACACCCACTTAACCTCCCTTGAGAGGATTAAGTGTGGTGGGACCCACAAGAACCTAAACCTTCCATCTTCTCTCAAACTCCCTTTAACCCCTCTTTAAATGACATGACAATTGTTATTTAATTTTGGAGTTATCTTATTTGAATTTCAAACCTTTGAAATTCAATTTGTTAAGTTTGTGAATAAAATAAGTCTCTATCTTATTTTCTTTGGTTAGAATTATTTAGCCATGTTGAGAGCTTTTGAGAGCTTTTCCTTCTTCTTCAAACTTTGATGAAGAACGCTCAAGCTCCGACGAAGAACGTCGCACCTCTCTTCTTCGTCTTCCGTGTCAACGAAAGGGGACGCCGCTTCCTCCTCGGACTTCCTTCATCGGCATACGAAGATTCGCCAACGACGTACCTCTTCGTCATCGGATTTGACGAACGACTACCGTGACACCCGACCTCCGACGTTGTCTTCCGCGGGTCATTGACAATCTTAGAACTTGAACCCAAGGTAGGGGTTGTTATTATTTGTTTATTTATTTATCCTTATTTGTGGTTCTAGAATGAGTAACGTGAGGATTTTCATTATGTGTTATCATTTAACGTGAGGGGGCCGGACCGCATGAACACGGTCGAACCCCCTCCTTTGTTCTTGATAATTTATCCTGCGGTTGATACAAGATGGCGTGGTGCCGTCACACCACGCGGATTTTCGCACGATTAGATTGCGCGACGCCGTCGCGCCGCGCCGTGGAAGGATCATCAAGAACGCGACGCCGTCGCACCGCGACGAAGGGAATAGAAGGTGCGGAAGAGGGGCGCGGTGCCGTCACACCGCGCCGGACGATGAACACCGCGGCCGGTTCCGGGCCGCGGCGGGATGAGAAGACCGGCGGCCGGGCCACCGGCGTCAGAAGCTGGAAAGGGGACCGGTTTTTCGGTCCCGTTGAAGAAAAACCGGCCGGCCGGAAGGTCAAACGCCGGGGGAATTTAATTCCCCCGGCCAGCTCTAACCCCCCCCCCCCATTTATGAGGGGGGAGGTTTCTTTGAGGGGGGCAGCCGGCCCCCCAGTTTTCTTCAAAGCAGGCCCCCCACGAGGGGGGGGGGGGGGAGGTTTCCAAATGGCGTGGCTAAAAGCCACGCCGCCATTCCAATCAAGCGGGGGCCCTGCCCCCCGCGCGCTGCACCCGCGCGGCGCCAGGACGCCGCGCCGCCGCGTCGGCCGGGCCGGGTCGGACCCGGGTCGGGTCGTCCCGGTTCGGGCCGACCCAGGGGGGGTCGGGCCGGGTCGGCCCGGACCCGGACCCCCCGTTTTCGAGATGAATTCGGTCTTTTGGCCATAACATGAGACACGGACCTCCGATTGACGAACCGTCTGTGGAAACACGATCCTTGGATCGAGACGGTCATTTCGGTATATTTCACTCAAAGTTTCGGAATACTTTGAGTTCAGCCAGGTTGGTTCGTACACGAAACCAACCGGGCCTTCGGAGCGGAAACGCTCATATCTTGAGCTACGGACGTCCGATTGATGTGCTGTCAGCTTTGTTGTATTCCTCTTAGTGAGACATATCTTTTGGCATAATCCGCCCGAGGTTTGGACGCAGGTGGAGTACGGTCGGGTTGGTTTTGCCTTAAAAACCAACCGGGCCCCGGGGACGAAAATGTCAATAACTCTCAGACCGGGCGTCCGATCGACGCGTCGTCTGTTGCGTTGAGTTCCTGTTGACGATACGAAACTTTTGGATACATCAACTCTGGACTTTGTGACAGTTGATGTATCAGCCTCTCGGCTCGTGGAGCGGATCCTACTGTACGAGCTTGCTGTGTGTGGGAACCCTAGTGCTGGCTGCGACTGTGACTGCTACTACTGCTACTACTGCTACTGTGACTGCGACGACGACAGTACAAAGATCCTGTGTGGATTCGACGACGACAACTACAGCACTCAGCGATCCTACGTGGATCAGTGCTACAGGTCCTGTGTGGGCCCGATCCTGTGTGGGTCCGATCCTGTGTGGGTCTTTGCGCTCAGCGGTCCTGTGTGAACCAGCGCCTACAGGTCCTACTTGGGCCCGATCCTGTGTGGGTCTTTTGCGGGGGTTAGTTACCTATCGATCTTTCATGGGTCCGACGACTTAGATGGATCAGAGATCATCTTTATCGTCTTTTGAAGAAGTATACCTGTGTGAGCTGAATCCTGTTGCTTTCCTGTGTGGATTGTGTCGTGCTATCCTGTGTGGATTTCGTTTTGCTTTCCTGTGTGGAATACGTTTACTTTCCTGTGTGGACTGAGTTGTACTTGGGCTCGGAGGTTGGAGCGTATTTGAAATTGATGACTTAGGTATATGTATGGGCATATACCTAAGTAGTGTCAGTTGTTACTTCTTGATTGTACCTTTCTTCGTGGTTTATCCTTTGTGGATTTGAGAGACCTTCAGGGGTCTCGGGGTCCCTACAGAGTAGCTTATACTCACCCCTGCACGGGCTTTGCCCGCACTACGTTGTGTTGGTTACAGATGACGGACAACGTTGATCTTAGCTGAGGCTTACAGGGCAGGACGGTACCTGGAGGTGGACCACTGGGCGGGACGTGCTCGGAGCGGACGGCGGGACCCGTGTAGCAGTGGAGCTATCTGTACCCACCCTTCAGGTGGGATTTCCAGTGGACAGCTCGGTGTAGCGGCTTTTACTTTTCAGTTGTTGTTTTCCCTTTCGAGTTGTACTTTACTTTCAGTTTGGGTTTGTATACTGGCCCATTTACTTTTCTGCACTTTCAGTTGTACTCTGTTTTTACTTAGTGTTTTCTTTCCGCTTTCTTACTCTGTGGTGTTTGTTTACTTTACAAAGGCAATGCCTTCCCTTTTTACCGGGATTTACGCCTTGGTGCTAGTCGCCAGCCCCGGGCCTATAGAAGGCGGGCTTGGGGTAGTCACGGCACGGACCCCGAGGGCGGGTCGTGACAAATTGGTATCAAAGGAGTTCGGTTCTACCGCGAACTCTGATCTTTTCTATGTGAAGCAATAATGTTTAGCGTATTGAGTATGGTTATCAGTCCAGGGAGTCCAGTGTTGGTGCAGCGGCCGACGTATCCGTACACCAGGACCCTGACTTCTGATTTCCGACTTAATGCACGAAAACATTGACTGTGTGCGTGTTTCAATGTTTTCTTTGTGATTACTTATATCAGCTCACCAGGTATTCTGTTATGACCGTGGCGCACCTGTTTCCTTTTCAGGATGGCTCCACGACGGCAGCCAGCTAGGGTTCCGAGAGTCGAGTGTGACGACAGCCCACCGAGCGACGAGGCTTCGGTGCAGGGCCCTTTGTCAGCAGTGGCACCGGCGGTAGCTCTACCCGCCGAGCCCCCGATGCTTCCAGCACCAGCCGCTGACGATGCATGTCGCCTCAACGCACTGCATGAGTTTCAGCGCCAGCGACCACCCAGGTTTCGCGGGGAGACGGATCCCCAGGCAGCCGAGGACTGGCTGGAGGCAGTAGTACGTGTGTTTAGGCTAGTGAGGACACCAGCAGACCTCATGGTGATCCTCGCTGCGAGCCTACTACATGCAGCAGTAGGACGATGGTGGAGCTTGATGCTCCAGGTGCACGATGAGGCATCTCTACTTTGGACGGACTTTGAGAGCCTCTTCCGCTCGGAGTTCGTCCCAGCCACCCTTCGTGTGGTGCGTATCCAGGAGCTTCTTCAGCTGCGGCAGGGCAACATGACGGTCGCTCAGTACTCGGCGAGTTTTACTGATCTCTCGCGCTACTCGACCGACATGGTACGGGACCCATTCTTCCCGGCCCGGACCTTTGAGAAGGGTTTGAGACACGAGATCAGGGCATCGCTGATCTCCCTCAGCATACCGACTCAGACATGAGTACTGGAGCGGGCCCTTCTGATCGAGAGCTTCCTTGCTGAGTCTACACCAGCGCAGCGACCCACCGAAGGGCGGCACGTGGAAGAGTCATCTGCAGAAGGCAGTCGACGGATGACTCAGGGGTCCAGACAGACCAGACCTTCGGGCAGACGACCTCAGGGCACTGGCTCAGCAGTGCGGGGTACACAGCGTGGAGCCAGTCTTTCGAGAGGCAGACATTGCTACTCGTGCGGCGGGCAGGGCCACATGGCTCGTGACTGCCCGGCCCGCCGTGCCGAGGAGCAGCAGACAGTTGAGGGACCACCGAGGCAGAGGCATAGGGTCGACCGTGATGGTCCGCAGGGAGGAGGCGGACGAGGTAGAGGAGCAGGACGAGCAGCCGATTGTGGGCGACGCTTTGAGGCTCTGACACCACCACCACCAGGATGTCCACCCCGACCATAGGGAGCTGGCGGGAAGAGACAGGTACAGCTCCAGGCAGCAGAGGCCTACGACCACGGCGCACCCGAGATGATTCGAGGTACTATCTATGTCTATTCCACCCTTGCTCTAGTACTTATAGACACAGGAGCGAGTCACTCTTTCATAGTCGCTGCCCTTGTTCGGAGCTCGGAGATTCCGACAGAGCCTTTGGCTCGATCCTTAGGGCTAGAGACTCCTACGGGAGCAGACTCGACGATTACGCACTGGTGCCAGTAGTGTGAGCTTACTCTAGGAGGCGATAGCTTCAGCTGGGATCTTCTTGTAGCAGCGTCGAGGCCTTACGACGTCATCTTGGGCATGGATTGGCTATCTACGGTCCATGCGCAGATTGACTGTTTTAGGCGCAAGGTGCGATGTGTACGCACCGATGGGAGCAGGTTCACCTTCACCGGCGAGAAGGGAGCCTTTGCAGCACAGGATGGACATCCACGGAGGAGAGGACAGCCCATCACTCATCAGTTGGCTAGCCTCATCCTTGAAGCAGTTGACGTGAGGAGTCCTGGTTTTCCTACAGTGGTGGATCAGTTTGAGGATGTTTTTCCCGAAGACGTTCCAGGGATACCTCCTCGCAGAGAGGTAGACTTTTATATTGACTTGTACCCCGGAACAGCCCCGATATCCACTCCAGCATATCGGATGGACCCCTCCGAGCTTCGAGAGCTACGGGTACAGTTGGAGGACTTGCAGGGCAAGGGGTTCATCCGACCCAGTGTTTCACCCTGGGCTTCCCCGATTTTGTTCGCCAAGAAGGCGGACGGGAGCCTGTGGATTTGTGTTGACTATCGTCGCCTGAACCAGGTGACTGTGAGGAACAAGTATCCTCTACCGAGGATTGATGACCTCTTTGATCAGCTCAAGGGAGCACGGTGGTTCTCGAAGATAGACCTCAGGTCAGGCTATCATCAGCTCAGAGTCAGAGACGAGGATGTGCAGAAGACGGCCTTCCGATGTCGGTATGGCCACTATGAGTTCTTGGTTATGAATTTCGGTGTAACCAATGCTCCAGCAGTGTTCATGGCTCTCATGAACAGGATCTTTCAGCCATACTTCGATCGGTTTGTCGTGGTCTTCATCGTCGACATTCTGATTTACTCTACAACTGAGGAGGAGCACGCCTATCACTTGCGAGTTATACTAGACACACTCCGAGAGAACCAGCTTTATGGTAAGCTCTCAAAGTGCCAGTTCTGGATACGTGAGGTCCACATCTTAGGACACTTTATCTCTGAGGCGGGAGTTGCAGTGGATCCCACGAAGATCGAGGCTGTGTTAGCATGGGAGCCACCTAGGAGAGTGACTGAGGTTCGGAGTTTCTTGGGTCTAGCTTGGTACTATCGGAGATTCGTGCCAGGATTCTCTAGGGTTGCGGCACCACTCACAGATTTGACGAAGAAGGGGAAACCCTTCGTGTGGTCAGACAGATGTCAGCAGAGCTTCCAGGAGCTGAGACAGAGATTGACTAGCGCACCTATCTTGAGGTTGCCTGAGGAGGGAGTATGGTACTTAGTCTACTGCGATGCATCTGGGACCGGACTCGGATGTGTTCTGATGTAGGAGCGGGCAGTGATCGCCTATGAATCACATCAGTTGAGGCCGCATGAGAAGAACTACGCTACCCATGACCTGGAGTTAGCAGCAGTGGTCTTCGCTCTGAAGACATGGCGACACTATCTGATGGGCGAGCGCTTTACAGTCTTTTCCGATCATCAGAGTCTCAGGTATATCTTCTTGCAGAAGGACGTGAACCTGAGACAGCGGCGATGTCTCGAGTTTCTCCAGGACTATGACTTTGAGATAGTCTATACTCCTGGGAAGGGGAATGTAGTAGCTGATGCCCTCAGCAGGGGGACGGGCATTCAGCTACTTGAGGAGGCGACGGAGCAGCTAGCCTCTTTACAGATATCCTTCGTGGATAGAGATGGAGCAGCCTTCCTCCAGTCCCACACATTCACCCCTCCACTACTGCAGCGGGTCAGAGAGACACAGCGTGAGGACGCTGACTGTGAGACACGGCGTGCACAGATATCCTCGGGACATGCACCTGATGGTTTCTCCCTTGGAGCAGAGCACGGCATCCTTTTAGAGGACGTACCATGGTACCAGTCGCTTTGCGAGAGGAAGTGCTGAGAGATTTTCACACTTCTCCTTTGGCGGTACATCCTGGAGTGGCGAAGATGTACCAGGACATCAGATGACAGCACTGGTGGCCGGGCATGAAGAAGGCAGTAGCAGAGTTCGTTTCTCGATGCCTCACCTGCCAGCAGGTGAAGGTAGAGCATCGGGTACCAGCGGGCTTGGTACAACCCTTGGAGGTTCCGGAGTGGAAGTGGGACGGCATATCTATGGACTTCGTGACTGGACTTCCACGCACTTCCAGAGGTCACGACTCCATATGGGTGATTGTTGACCGACTCACCAAGTCGGCACACTTCTTACCCATCAGAGAGCAGGGCTCAGTGGAGAGCTTGGGATGTCTCTACGTTCAGGAGATTGTGCAGCTCCACGGTGTGCCATCATCTATCGTCTCCGATCGAGATGCTCGCTTTACTTCCCGGCTTTGGAAGGGGTTACAGGAGGCGTTCGGGACGCAGCTACGTCTGAGCACAGCCTTTCACCCTCAGACGGATGGTCAGATGGAGAGGACCATTCAGAATCTCGAGGACATGCTCCGTGCATGTGTCCTCTACTTTGGTCGTAGCTGGGAGGACCACCTACCCTTGGTGGAGTTTGCGTACAACAACAGCTACCACTCCACCATCGGGATGGCACCATACGAGGCATTGTACGACCGACCTTGTAGATCTCCTTTGTGTTGGACAGACCCTGGGGAGTCAGCACTGGTGGGACCGGAGATGGTCCAGGCCACGACAGAGAAGGTACAGGTCATCCAGGAGCGGATGAGGACAGCATAGAGCCGGCAGAAGTCATACGCTGACAGGAGGTGGAGGCCACTAGAGTTCGAGGATGGCGACCACGTCTTCTTGCGGGTCTCACCTCGACGTGGTATTCGGAGATTTGGCCGAGGCGGCAAGTTATCTCCGCGCTTCATCGGACCCTTCCAGGTCCTCAGCAGAGTTGGCGAGGTGGCTTATCGCCTGGCTCTGCCACCTCAGTTGCACCGGGTGCACGACGTCTTCCACGTGTCTCAGCTGAGGAGATACGTGCACGACCCGACGCACATCAATGACCATGGGGAGCTTGACGTTGACGATGGGGCATCTTTTACGGAGGTCCCGGTGGAGATAGAGGATCGACAGGAGCGGGTCCTGCGTGGGCGATCGATTCCTCTTGTGCGCATCAGATGGAAGCACGGAAATCTCCAGGAGAGCACATGGGAGCGGGAGGCTCAGATGCGTGCTCAGTACCCTCATTTGTTTCCCTAGTTTTTGATGTATCTTTACGGGGACGTAAAGCCCTGAGGTGGGAGTAATGTAATGACCCGTAAAATTCAAGGGAAATTTTTTCTTAATTTTCTTTGAAATTTTACAAGAGCGCGGTTTCAGACGGCACCTGATTCCGAGGCCCGGTGTGCCCGGAATTAATTTCCGAAGTTTAGCTCGGGTACGTTCAGTGAACGAACGAGCGGGAATTCCTAACTTTTGATCCGATGCTCGGAATTGAAATCCGAGGACACTGATGAACTCGCAGTGCCGATATTCGCTTAAGGAGACCTTTTCTGAAGTTGCATTTATTGCGGGACGAAAGTTAGTTTTTGGGAGAATTATAAAAAAGTTGAATAAAAATGTGGAACAATTTTTATTTTACTTTTGTTGGTTAACTTCTCTCAAAGGAAGTTAGGGGTGGGACCAAAACCCACTTAACCTCCCTTGAGAGGATTAAGTGTGGTGGGACCCACATGAACCTAAACCTTCCATCTTCTCTCAAACTCCCTTTAACCCCTCTTTAAATGAAATGACAATTGTTATTTAATTTTGGAGTTATCTTATTTGAATTTCAAACCTTTGAAATTCAATTTGTTAAGTTTGTGAATAAAATAAGTCTCTATCTTATTTTATTTGGTTAGAATTGTTTAGCCATCTTGAGAGCTTTTGAGTGCTTTTCCTTCTTCTTCAAACATTGACGAAGAACGCTCAAGCCTTGACGAAGAACGCTCAAGCTCCGACGAAGAACGCTGCTCCTCTCTTCTTCGTCTTCCGTGTCAACGAAAGGGGACGCCGCTTCCTCCTCGGACTTCCTTCGTCGGCATACGAAGATTCTCCAACGACGTACCTCTTCGTCATCGGATTTGACGAACGACTACCGCGACGCCCGACCTCCGACGTTGTCTTCCGCGGGACGTTGACAATCTTCGAACTTGTACCCAAGGTAGGGGTTGTTATTATTTGTTTATTTATTTATCCTTGTTCGTGGTTCTAGCATGACTAACGTGAGGATTTTCATTATGTGTTATCATTTAACGTGAGGGGGCCGGACCTCATGAACACGGCCGAACCCCATCCTTTGTTCTTGATAATTTATCCTGCGGTTGATACAAGATGGCGTGGTGCCGTCGCACCACGCGGATTTTCGCACGATTAGATTGTGCGGCGCCGTCGCGCCGCGCCGTGGAAGGATCATCAAGAACGCGACGCCGTCGCGCCGCGTCGAAGGGAATCGAAGCCGCGGCAGAGGGGCGCGGTGCCATCGCACCGCGCCAGACGACGAACACCGCGGCCGGTTCCGGGCCGCGGTGGGACGAGAAGACCGGCGGCTGGGCCGCCGGCGTCGGAAGCCGGAAAGGGGACCGGTTTTCTGGTCCCGTTGAAGAAAAACCGGCCGGCAGATGGCCGGTCAGAAGGTCAAAGGCCGGGGGAATTTAATTCCCCCGGCCAGCTCTAAACCCCCCCCCCCATTTATGAGGGGGGCGGTTTCATTGAGGGGGGCAGCCGGCCCCCCTGTTTTCTTCAAAGCAGCCCCCCCCCCCCCCCACGAGGGGGGGGGGGGTTTCCAAATGGCGCGGCTAAAAGCCGCGCAGCCATTCCAATCAAGCGGGGGCCCTTCCCCCTGCGCGCTGCACCCGTGCGACGCCAGGCCGTCGTGCCGCCGCACCGGGTCGGACCCGGGTCGGGTCGGCCCGGACCCGGACCCCCCGTTTTCGAGACGAATTCGGTCTTTTGGCCATAACTTGAGCCACAGACCTCCAATTGACGAACCGTCTACGGCAACACGATCCTTGGATCGAGACGGTCGTTTTGGTATATCGCACTCAAAGTTTCAGAATACTTTGAGTTCGGCAGGGTTGGTTCGTACACGAAACCAATCGGGCCTTCGGAGCAGAAATGCTCATATCTTGAGCTACGGATGTCCAATTGATGTGCCGTCAGCTTTGTTGTGTTCCTCTTAGTGAGACGGATCTTTTGGAATACTCCGCCCGAGGTTTGGACGCTGGTGGAGTACGGTCGGGTTGGTTTTGCCTTAAAAACCAACCGGGCCCCGGGGACGAAAATGCCAATAACTCTCAGACCGGGCATCCGATCGACACGTCGTCTGTTGCGTTGAGTTCCTGTTGACGATACGGAACTTTTGGATACATCAACTATGGACTTTGTGACAGTTGATGTATCAGCCTCTCGGCTCGTGGAGCGGATCCTCCTGTACGAGCTTGCTGTGTGCAGGAACCCTAGTGCTGGCTGCGACTGTGACTGCTACTACTGCTACTACTGCTACTGTGACTGCGACGACGACAGTACAGAGATCCTGTATGGATTCGACGACGACGACTACATCACTCAGCGATCCTACGTGGATCAGTGCTACAGGTCCTGTGTGGGCCCGATCCTGTGTGGGTCCGATCTTGTGTGGGTCTTTGCGCTCAGTGGTCCTGTGTGAACCAGCACCTACACGTCCTACGTGGGCCCGATCCTGTGTGGGTCTTTTGCGGGGGTTAGTTACCTATCGATCCTTCGTGGGTCCGACGACTTAGATGGATCAGAGATCATATTTATCGTCTTTTGAAGAAGTATACCTGTGTGAGCTGAATCCTGTTGCTTTCCTATGTGGATTGTGTTGTGCTATCCTGTGTGGATTTCGTTTTTCATTCCTGTGTAGAATACGTTTACTTTCCTGTGTGGACTGAGTTGTACTTGGGCTCGGAGGTTGGAGCATATTTGAAATTGATGACTTAGGTATATGTATCGGCATATACCGAAGCAGTGTCGGTTGTAACTTCGTGATTGTACCTTTCTTCGTGGTTTATCCTTTGTGGATTTGAGAGACCTTCAGGGGTCTCGGGGTCCCTACTGAGTAGCTTATACTCACCCCTGCACGGGGTTTGCCCGCACTACGTTGTGTTGGTTGCAGACGACGGACAACGTTGATCTTAGCTGAGGCTTGCAGAGCAGGACAGTACCTGGAGGTGGACCACTGGGCGGGATGTGCTCGGAGCCGACGGTGGGACCCGTGGAGCAGTGGAGCTATCTGTAACCACCCTTCAGGTGGGATTTCCAGTGGACAGCTCGGTGTAGCAGCTTTTACTTTTCAGTTGCTATTTTCCCTTTCGAGTTGTACTTTACTTTCAGTTTGGGTTTGTATACTGGCCCATTTACTTTTCCGCACTTTCAGTTGTACTCTGTTTTTACTTAATGTTTTCTTTCCGCTTACTTACTCTGTGGTGTTTGTTTACTTTACAAAGGCAATGCCTTCCCTTTTTACCGGGATTTACGCCTCGGTGCTAGTCGCCAGCCCCTAGCCTCTGGAAGGCGGGCTTGGGGTAGTCACGGCACGGACCTCGAGGGCGGGTCGTGACAATGGAGTTGGGAGTGATAAGAGATCCCCTTCACTTGGTTGGGATTCCATGGAACCAAATATCCAAGTCACACTTGAGGCACATTACTCAAATTTTTTTTAGTCCATCACAATGGAAATTATCTATCTAATTCCTCCATTAATACTATGGTGTTTCATAGAGATTATGTTCCAGTTTTCATGAAGATGCCTTCATCCAACACCTAAATGGATAAATAAGACTTCTAATTTTTTTATTTTAGAGAGGTAATACCTCTTTTTGAGCATAGTAAAGTTGAAGAAAAATTAATGGTTCACGCATGTACACATCCTACTCACATTGAAAATAAATTGGGTTCTACAATTAATTTTCATATAATAAATTCAATTATCTTTGGAGTGCTTGTATCACACAATAAAGGTATATGTTAGAATAAGAAGGAACACATTCAATCCTGATCATTTGGGATAGGGGATATGAGTACTTCTACGATGGGAGAAAATGAGGATACCTCATTTGAGATGGGTTAAACCAAATCTGATGTCGGTACTGGCTCATACAGCACTGGTATGGAAGGAATCTTCCAACAAGCACCAACTTGGATGAGAGGATGTTACCAAAAAATTCATGAGTTAAGGCATGGATGTAGATGAGTTGATTGGAATGGATTATGTTCTGAGGAACAGAATATGGGAATCATGATTAGAGATAATCTATGACTTTGACCATTCATTGATGGGGGCAGTCTCTCCTTTTCTAACCATAATTTATGTTTTCCTTATTCTTTTTCTTTCATTGAAGGGGATTTCCCCCCCACATTGTCATAAAAAGTAGGAATTTGAATCCAATACTTTAAAACCAAGAAATTATTTCATACTTATCCAAAAAAACTGATATAAAACTATTCATTACAAAATTATATTTCCATTAATATTTTAAAAATATTTTTAAAATATTTTTATTAATTGAAGAAATAATGCATTAGTGTTGCATAATCATTTAAGTTAATTATATAATTACTAATATTTAGAAATAAATTTATATAATTAATAAAGTTTCTTCATGCTCAAAATACACATTTATATTCATTCACAACTTGTTTATTCACTTTTTTGGATATAATAAGCATTTAAAACTAAGAGACTGACATTTTGTAACATTCTTTGATTTAAATATTAAATTGGTCACATAATGATTCAAGTGTACCTAAAATAGTTGAATTACAAAAAGTAATTTTATAAGTGTCTAATTACCTTCATCCAATAATAATTCAGAGGAAAAAGTACATCCCTATCATTAGCATTAACCTAGACTAACCCAATTCACCGTTTACTGATTTGATGAATTTTACCAAAGTTACGACTCATAATTCCTAAAATTAAAAGGGGTATATTTGAAAATTCTGGACCTCATAATTATAAATATAGAATCAATTTTAATCCATTCTATTTCTATAAGTGTAATAAATTATTTTTAAAATAATCCCACTAAATGTGACATATTCTGATTTTTATCACAAAAAATATTTTTAAGCATTAAATTATATTTTATTATTATTCATTACTCAAAGAAATATTAGATAACTATTAAACCATTAGATTAAATTTTCTATATATATATATTTTGTAAAACATTCACCAAAATTGATTTATTTAATTCCTTAGAATAAAACATATTTTTTGGGATAAATTACATTTCTAGAAATGTTTCACTTTAACATACATATGATTTTATTTTTATTTATAATAAATTGTCAAAAAATGGATTTATATTTTAAATATATAGACCATAATTTTGTCATTATTTATTTTTTATTATTCATACCCATTAATCGAACATCAAATAGGATAATCGTCCCATAACATTTTAATAGTATATCACGATTCGTTTAGACATTGTGTTTCGTGAAAATCCTACTATCAGAAAAAATTAAGAAAAATATATTATATAATCAAAAGGAGTTACACAAACCACTACTTCTACCCTCTCTTCCATCAAATGGGAAACAGAATTAAACAACTTACTATTTAAACATAGTGATACGATTCATTTTACATTACCATATTTTATAAATATTGATTATGATGGTTTTAATATTGATATATGATATTTATGAAATAATTATTCCATTAAAATAATAATTTCCTGTCCAACTTCATGCCTTCAAACCTATTTTAAAATCTTATCATTGCTCATGCATATGTGTGACTACTACCTCCAAGAAGAAATGTGATTCATTGTTCATTCCTGATTGACATGGATGGAAATTATGGTTGAATTACTGAATATATATGATAAATATGATATAATAATGATTCTGTAGTGGTGAATTATAATTTAAATTTATTTGTTTCATCCTTCAAAAATTTAAAACATTTTTCATGCCAACGTACACCCTACCACATCCATGAACAATGTCATTAAATTTTTATCTCTATATATTTATCGATTAATATAAACAAATATATAATGGATATATATTATTATGTCATGATTATAATTATAGAGATAATATAACCATGATCAATTTACAAATAAGAAAATTTTCAAACCAGAACAAACCTAAAAATGAAGTACTTATAACTCAGAAAAGTGATTTACTAATGAATTGATGATAAACTAGTGATAGAAGGTTATAAGTAAATAATAAATGGTATAATATATATGATAATTATTCCATAATATATTAATAATAAATCTATATTTATTATATAAGAGGATTGAATACATCTAAATGAAGTTAAACCTGATGTTAGTGTTTATTTCAAAATCTCATCATTATTTACAAATTTTTTATGTTAAAGTCTATTCTGGGTAAATTATTTGATATTTTTAAATTAAAACAAATTAGTTTTATTATAATTTTTTCAATTATAAAAATTAAAATATTTCCTTTCATTTACCTCTATTTTTGTACTGAGGATAGTGAAATAATACTTTTATGAAAAACATACCATTTTTCAACGTGGATGGAGATATTTTTCATTCATATACATATTTACAATTAAATGTTTTAAATGATTTTTTTACCATTATAAAATTAATTATTGAAGAAATTTTTATCCTTGTTTTACTTTTTATAATGTTGTTTCAAAAGAATCTTCTTATCAATTTCAGAATTATGTAATTTTTTATATTTTATTGAAAAAATGTAAATTGAAAGTGATTTTAACTTATATGACATGAATGGAATTAAACACTATCATATATGATAAATTATTTGAATATTGCATCAAAATTGCACAATTTTTTTTCAATGAAAATTTTTTCATTAATATTTGGGAGAAAAAATGGATAAATTATATCAAAGTGGAATGGGTATTGTCCTGATGAAATTTCCAATAATAATTTTATTGTATTTTCATCCATGTCAACATACTTTGTTGAATAATACGATTTAATGGGTATATGGTCATATGATTCTATCAAAAATATTTATTTTCATTGTTTATTATTATTTTTACTAGGGTGAGTATTGAAATTTAATTTGATAGTTCTCCCATTATGAATAGTTATTAATTGTTATGGAATCTTTATTATGTAATTTTGTTTATCCATATGATGAATTCATTGAAATTATTATGTGATGAGTGGGGATTAAATTTTTTTATCCCCTTTATGTTTTGGATGGTCTCATGAGACATACTCTATTGGGAATTTGGATTTTTCTTCACTCGTTTATATATATGTCTTCACATGAGTCCTTGACTATTTTTTAAGATGTCTTGGAACAATGTCTGGATAGTAAGATCCATATAGATGAAATTATTCATTAATTCATTATGAAATCATTTATTTATGTTCATTTAATTTTTTACCAGTCTTTATCTTAATTTGTATGTTTTATACTCATTTGATTATTTTTTTCCATAATTTTATCAGAATTTTTTCCATCCATATTATTCATTATTTATTTATTCCATGTAAGCTTTCATAGTTTCAATACCCCTAATGGGAATATGATCTCAATATTTTATTTCTTTTACTTTTACCATGATTCCAATAAGAGTTTTGTGATTCATATATTGGTGTATTCTAGAAGAAATAATGATGACCCTAAAAGAAATTATTAGATTAAATTTTATGCTTTGAAATACACTTTTTTGTATTCAATTATTTAAAAGGTTTACCAAGAGGAATAAAATTGTGGGTTTATCAAGATACAATTCCTCATTTCTAATTATAATGTAATAATGTAATCACCAACTCTATGTTACTAGGGTTGGGTCCATTGCACTAACTATATCATATATATCACTTATCTATCATTTCTCTATTTAAATTGTTAAGGAAAATCCTAACCTAATTAAATACACCATAGTCAAGAGGGTAACCAATACCTATATAGGACACATACCTCATCGTGTAAATTATGCATCATGTATGATGGTAATTTAATACCTAAGTAGAAGATTCATACCTCATATGTATGATATGGTCTTCAAATCCATTATTTACATAGAGTACCCATACCGTGGTGAAAAATATATTCAAGAGGGTTACCAACATCATGAATTCTCTTGTTATCCATTTACATGTCACTGTATCTATGAAGCTATAGAACTCAATCTATTTAAACAATTTGGATATAAAGCCTAAAGGATGAAGATATATACACCATTGAATTTTATATATATATATATATATATAATGGGAATATATAATGCAAAAAATTGATACCAATGAAAATAGATATAAATAATACTACATGTTACAAAGTATATATCATGTCCATGTATGGTGCATGACATGTAGAACAATTCAATATTCTTGGAAAGTTTAGTCATTTCCCAAATCATGTGAAACCAAAATACACGATGTTTCCAATATGGTACAAATCATGTGTGGTATTATATAAAATTGATATTATACTAAATGTAGTGTTTGCATCATGTAACATTACAGATGACATTTCCTCCTACAATATGATGTATAGTACTACTTGGGATGGGTGGCGTGTGTTCATTGATATAAAAAATCGAAACATGTCAATTATATAGTATATAGAAACTCCATGGGATACATAACATATTTCCATTCTATAGACCATAAGAATGTAAAACCTTTCAATTTCACGCTTTTTTTCTAGGGTTACATTTCCTATGAATAGGATCACATCCTATGCGGGACTTCCGCATTAACCTAGCATATAGGTGGTGTATATATAGAGACAGAAATATCCATTATATATGAAGTGTGGCCTCGATTCCCCATTAATAATATATTTAATATGTTTTCATTTAAAATTTTTAGTCATAATTTAATAATATTTCAGGTTACATATCATGTTATAATAATTAAAACAAAATAATTTAAAAAATAAACATTGGGTGACTACGGATTACAGATCGTGTGTTTAGAAAATCACAATAATTTCAAAAATCAAGATTTTCTCGGTTCAAAAAAACTATCTACTCCATGAAATTATATTACACCACATCAAACTAAATCCAACACATTTTCCTCCATTATGAACCTAAAATGTCATTATTTTTTCATTATGGGGCCCCGAACTACAAACAAATCGACATACGGGGATGGAGGTAAAGAATATCAAGGTTGGTGTTTGATGACGTATCCAACAAACAAATAATGGTTTCATAAATATATATTCAATGAAAAATGAAGATAATTATAGGGAAAAATAAATCATTGTTCTTCATATAGAGTTCAACAAGAAATTAAGTATAATACTCTGTAACAAATATTGATTTCTCCCCAAAAGATAAAAAATCATCAACATGGAAAAATAATATGAGATAAATAATACATAAAAAATATTGAAGGTAAGAAGATCCATTGTTAACATTGAGTGTTCATCCCCATTTTAGTTACATGTTATGATTTATTATTCATTAATTAATCAATCTAATATTAGGGAAATAAAACAATTGATGTTTAACATTTATTCCTAATGCTAATGGAGAAAATAAACAATTTTTAAAACACCAGTTAATATTATTTATATAAATATTCTATCCACATTCATAAAAACTCATCCCAGAACGTTTTAAATAAATTATCAAATAATTAATATCTTTCAACATCCAAAATTTAGTTATAAATAAATTTAAATAATCGTGCAACATAATAAGAAATTTTATTTCAAATATTAATTTTATATTCTCAATAGAACATTAATTTTACAATAATAAAATAAAAATTAATTATTTAATTATATTCATTATTAGGAAATTATTTTAAGGGGATATAATTTCTAATAAGAAAATAATTTTTTTATTCATTTCCAAAAGTTATCTCAATCAAAATTCCTAAAATAAAATTCACAAATTTTCCATTTTACATGAAATATTATTGATGAAACCATACAAAAAATTTCCATAAATATATTTATAGGTAATTATCATAATTAAAATATCCTAATTATAATTATTTTATCACTCTAAAAAATAATGGTATATGATCATGAGGGGAAATGGGTCATATCACACCAAGAGGAACAAGGTAAAAAGGTTAAAAAAAGGAAAAGTGCCTTGCACCACTGGTGGTTTTTGGATCCTTTATTTTTATTTATTCAATCTTTGTTTATCAGTGTCACATTTTGTAATCATCATCACCATGAAAATTCAAAATTATTTGTTTCCGCAATCTTTGTGAATAATGTCACGAATTGGAAGAAGTTGTTCATCATTATGTCATAGTATATATGGATATATTATTCCTTTTTTAGTGAGTGGGAAAGAATGAATTTAAGAAAATTATAATTTCCAATATTGGTTAAAATAGATAATTATATTTCACCATAATGAATTTCCATAACTCTCCCATTAATTCAAATTAAAACATATCCAATTATATACCGCATTAAATTCCTTTATTGATGATAAAGGAATGAAAAAATATCAGATTTTATAGTCATCTATTCCATACACCTCCACATTTCCATTCCACCTCCATGTCACCATGACATTCCACTTTTAAAAATATAAATATAATATATTTATTTATTTGATAATTTGATGATACTATATGAGAACCTGAAAATGTTTATCCTTGGCAAGACACCCACACATTTAATTTATTCTTTCCCTAGGAAAAGCACCCTATTATATACACAAATGTTTTATCATGATTTTCATTTGAGATTCTATTTTAGATATATAAATATTTACACCAATGGAATAGGTTTTTATTTAATAAAAATATTTATTATTCCAAAAAAATTCTAAATAACTCATAAAATTAACGAAATTCAACCTAATTGTAATCATTATGTCATTAGATCAACATAATAGTAAAATAATATTTTATGAGGTCCATTGATATGGATAATACAGTAATTTTTTATTTTAGGTAACATCAAAATTACGAAACTATAAATTAAAAAAATATTATTCATTTCACTCATAATGCCCTATCATGGTTCTAGTTAGAAAATAATAGGACATTCTTTTTTTTTTCTAGAATCCACCCTGTCTCTGGCATAGGTAAAATATTTTATTCTCATAATTTGGATTTTACTTATTAACATAAATCATGTAACAAGAATTGAAATATCTCTAGAAACCCAATAATAATTCATCTAAGAATTAATCCTTATATAATACAGAACCATAATCTAGAATTTAGCATATTATTGTCAGAAGAGAGGTATAATAACATACCCATAGTAGAACATAAAAAATTTAACATTTTTTGGAAACTCCCTTAACCCGTAGAGAAATATTGTAATACACCAAAAGAATGATTTGAGAAAAACTATTAAGTTATAAGTGATTTCTAATCAATAATCAAAGAAAAATTACAAGATCACATATCTATATATCGGCCACATATTTGATGGTTAACTAGAGAACCTTAGGCTAATAACTATTCATCATATTGATTGAATATTACATAATTATTCCTTCTTAATTATCTACTGTTCAACCTGTTTACAATAAATTTAATGTTTACACTATGGAAACCAAAGACCCACAATTCAAATATTTATATTAATAAATCAGATATTCTTCCACCAAATATTAATTATTTGTCACAAATATTATATTTATTATCAGTTTCCATTCATGATTACATAACAAACATAATAACTAAACCTAATAAGTCACATTAAATAATACTTGAGATAATAAAGAAGATTCATGACTCAAAAATATATCTACTGAAGAATATTAAATGTATTTTACTTAGTTACACCCTAAATATTTATCCCCTCATCTTTTTGTATGATAATTATCTACAAAACCCTAACGCATCATTCAAGTCCCGCAAAGGCTCAAAACCAACTTAAAATTTTCCAAACTATGACCATGTCCAATATGATAGTTCGATTATCACTCCAGATTACATTTCATAATTCATTAAGTATATTTTATAGAATAATACTAATAAATTTATAGTTTAGATAAAAGAATTTCATCGTAGAATGAAAACCCATATTCTTAGTATGATGGATTAACCTATAATTAACAATGAAAAACATTTCATTACCATTCTTAATTTTGATTTCTATTAATACACCCATTATCTATATATAAACCATTATAGAATCCTTTGTTCCACATACTCTACTTTTTTTATACATTGTAACTAATGAGTATATTCGAGACATCCCACTCACGGTCATTTCTATATAAGTGAACTAATATCCCGTTATACTTATCAAACTATTTACGTGTACTCCAAAATTTGAATCCACATAATGTTTTAATCTGGAATAATTTAAAATATATATATATATATATATATTTACAATAAAACATTGATATATTAGAGTATCTACTTCATATATTCCTAGTGCTCCTTTCTTGGATTTAACATTAACCTGCTAACAACTCCCTATACAAATGATGATTCAAGTCTAATACAAACCATGTGATGCATCAAGATACCACGAAAAATTGAATATGTACACCATTTTATGAAATTTACATCATCAGGCATTCTATATTTCATCCCATTTGAAGGATATAAGTGACCAGCCAATGTGTATTAAATAGTATTCGATCCAAATATTATGATATTTTCCAAAACCATTTTGAAATAGTCAAGTTGAAAAAATGTTAATGTCCCGATATTCTATTCCATTTTTTATCATCATACTAAAAATAATTTTTTACACTCTATAATATTCTATATTTATATTTCTCACCCACACCCTCTTGAACACTACTATATATTCTAACTTCATAATTGCTAAGACTATATCATTCACATACGAGAGAAGTATGACGAAACTCCCATCATCAAATTCTAATAACTAATAAAAATTATCCACATTGAAGAGTATGAATAATTTTTCATTTATTAAGGAATAAAATATCTTTTTATGTTGGTTTTATTCTGGTTTTTTCCCATACAATTACCATTATAATCAATACACTATATCCCCTTCTTTAAATTAATTAAAATATACCGGTTTCATCATGAAAATTTCCCCAAACAAATCAGCATGAAATAATATCATCATTAAATATATATACTCAGTATATATATATTACAATTAAACAATTTCATGAAATATCTAAATAGTATTATGGGGCACTACTAGATACATGACTGCACTAAAATAAATATGTTACTTTTAAAAAAAATCCTTTCACACTCACCCTTTCCATACATAATTTCATATTGTATGTTTCTTAGTTTAATTGGTACACCCACATCATCTAAATTGATATCTTCTTTAGTGATAAATCTTTAAACCCCCATGTTTCATTCAAAGAAAAGGCCTCTATCTATTACTTCATTGGAAACAATCACTATTTTGAGTCACTTTGGCATTCTAACACATATAGGTAATTAGGGTCCTCACCATCCATTAGAAGAAAGTGGTGGATGTTTGATTAAAACATATAAAACATTTTTCCCACAAGGGTAGGACTATATAACTAAATATTAACCTCAAATAATATTCTTAGAACTGCCATATATTCATTAGAAACTGGTAAAAAATTTGGAACATCTGGCCTTCTCAATAAACCCAAGAACATAACCATTATCTTGTCATATAGAACATTCTAGTACCTCCAATGGATACTAAGTACTACTTGAACAAATAACATTCAAAACATATATTCAACCCATATTTTAAATGTTCCATTGACTCATTTTTCTCCGTGGTAACTTCTTCCAAGTGATAATCATTTGAAAATATAACTTCATTAAATTAGACATTCTTATTTTTAATTACTCTGTAATTTTAATTATCATAAAGATAAAATCCAAATATCTCATTGTTATAAACCATAATGAATCCTTACCTATAATTTTCATTTATATTGTCACGCTCACTTCTATCAATAGGGAAACATGATATATTTTTAAATATTTCTATGTGTGATACTTCAACTAGTTTTCTAGTAAAAATTACCTTAGGATGTGAATTCAACAATGGTATGGGTAGACTTATTTCAGATAAGAAAAAACATTTTCAACTTCATCTTCAAAATCATATAGAAAATAAAATAATATCAAAATCATTAGGAACTCTCTTTAACTATTCTATACATTTATTCTGCATCATCTTTCTGTTATGGAGTCTCTCTTATTGTCTTTTCAAATATGATCCCATTATTTTGTAAAAATTTATTGATATATTTTTAAATACTTCCTTGTGTGATACTTCTACTAGTTTCTATTAAAAAGTACCATATTATGTGAATTCCCCAATGGAATGGGTAGACTAATTTCATATAAGAAAAACATTTGCAACTTTATCTTCAAAATAATTTTGAAAATAAAATAATATCGAAATCATTAGGAACTCTCTATAACTATCATATACATTTATTCTACATCATCGTTCTATTATGGAGTCTCAATTATTGTCTTTTTCAAATATGATCCCGTTGTTTTGTAAAAATTTATTGAATTATTTGTTATTTTATTCACCATCATTTTCAAACCTCAAGAATTTCAAATTTAAAGTACTTTTAAATTCTAACATGGATATCCATAAGATTAATATTATGAATTCTCTTTTCTAGTTATTTAGACATTACACTCACACATTCTGTATAACATCAATAAAAAATTTAACATAATATAGTGAAAAACCTAAAAAAGTACTTGAGTTTTTCCATATACATCCATATGTATAAAATAAATATTCAAAGACTTTGGTGTGAAAATTTTCTTATAAAAATGATATCACTTCTTCGTTCCAAGGATAAACTACTCACATATTCAGTAATCCACCTAACAATGTTTTACTACTCCTTATTATCTAAGACTCTCATCAACTTCTTACATAGGAAACCTTGTTGGTAATTCACTAATTTTTCAACTCTAGTTGATGATGCACTATGAACCAGTTCCATATCTTCAAATAAAATTAGATACAATGATCCATATTTGATAAGTTTTGTTTCCAACATTGTATCATGATTCATTTTCCATACACTACCTAAGAATTTTGTTGGGAACCCCACATCATCTGGATGACCAGTTAAAATGATATCTTTCCTCAAACCTAATATTTTTTTAAACCTATTATACTTAATATTGTATTTGTTTTTTTATAAATATTCAGATTATTTTTTATCACATTCATGGAATCTTTTTCATTAACAAGATTAATATTAACAAAAATTTTAAATACATAATTTTTCATGAATCCTATCTGAATCAAAGAGTGGATAGATTATCTAGAGTAATTAATCCATGACTCAAATAGACTGTTGACACTAAATTGTAAACTATTTTCACCCTCATCCATAGTATTTGAAGATGAACATTAAAAGTTTACCCTCTATTTCTTATAACCTTTCATTATATTTCCTTTCATCACATAGTTCCTATATACAATACCAAGTATTACCAATTTCTATTAATGATTTTATCCAAAAAAACAAACCACCTTTTAAATTATTTAATGAGTAGTTTGCCATTTATCCTTCTTGTTATACATTATCTTGAAAATTTGTTGTGTTACATCCATAAAATATATTTATTCAAAATCATAAATCAAATATCTCCAAATAAAATATTTTCATGAATTGATAATAGCAGTAATCATCACATCATATGATTTTGAATATGATAATAGTTGTATTGATACGAAAATTATACTCTTAAACATCTTGTTTGAAAAATAAAATTGAATTCCAATCAAATTGGAGTCATTCACATGATCAGTCAAAGTTTTATTATATATATATATATTCATAATAAATATCTCTTATATTATAAAAACATTATTCATTACGGTAGACCTCTCACACATGTTCATAATTGTAGAAATAAACCCCGTTGTGATCATTATCTTTTCTATATTGAAAATAAATATATTTTACAAACAAAATTTATATAAATATAAGTAAATCATAATAAATATTTTCTTAATAAATTGTGTCTAGTGTCATAGGCGTGAAAAAAAAAACCATTGATAGGTCAAGATCTCTTTGAAATAGATATTCTTATATCACTATTTTCTAAAAAATGACCCATTGAACTTTTCAATCCCAGATTTTCGTTATTCTATTGAAATACTTTATAAAAATGTCACCCTAAATATAAATTATTATGTTAATGACAAAAAACACTTTTGAAATTTTTTTCACTCCTCCAAGATCACAAATAACGTTAATAACACCTTTTTCTTGCAAAATAGATGCCACCAACAATGATTTGATTGTAGAAAAATGGTTATAACATCTGTAGGAATATTATAATAGTGTATTTGAGCAAGAAACTACCCCCAATGTTGACCGATACACCAGCAAATATAGATGATCAATAGAATACAAATAATGTAATAATTCATACACGCTAGTACTAAATGAATTTGATGTGGTTTGTAAAATTTTACAATCCTATAAAGAAACACAATGATCCCCTAACTGAGAGACTATAGATAAACTCTCAATTTAAAAGTTAAAACTAATCACTACATAGATAAGTATTATAATATCACATATCCTTATAAAAACAACAATCTAAAAAGAAAACCTCAGTATCCCAAGATAATCATTTTTTTAGTGTGTTGTCTCAATATTCATAGAATATCCCTTCATCGCTAGCTTATTATCATCAAAGTTGCACTAGAATTCTAGTTAACATTGTTGAAACATGAATTTTAGTGACTTGTGTTATAATAATTTATTTAAAGGTGTTATTATAGAAAGCAATTGAAATTAATGTAGTGGACCCATTTTCTTGTATGAATTTTTGGATTTTTACCTAGTGAGTGATCATTCATAGTGACATATGGATATTTAAAGTTTTCTTTTGACATTGGTAAGATGGTTTGTAAAACTTGTGTTATAGGTTTGGTGTGATTAGTGGTGGAAATTAAAAGGATTATGGTACTAGTATCCCATTATAGTTCAAATAGATTTCCACATGATGATTATTAAATCATCTAGTGGCTCCCTGGACTACCACCAAATGTGTGCAGGAAAACCAATAATTTTCTTGTGGGTTCAAGGAATTTTTTTTAAGATGGGTAAAAGATTAATTTTTTATCTATTTCCTTTTAACCTTGCTTTTTTATTGCTTTTAATTAATCATCACTATTTCATTTTGGTAAGGTAATATATCCCAATTATTATTATATTCATCTCTTCCTTTACTCCAAGGAATCTATGAGAATCAAGAGAGAATTATTCTAATAATTCCAAATAAACTCCCTCCTTATTCATCCAATTATATCTTCTACTATTTCTCTATGATTTATAATAGTTAGATTAGGTATTTGGAATTTAATTTCACTAAGGAAAGGTAAAATACATCTTAAATTATAAATATTTATTTTTTATTAATTTAAAGAGTCTCAAAATTAGTGTTCATCTTCGGTTGGTGATGAATTTAATAAATGATAATATATGAATGATTTTTTCTATATATTACTAGATTATGGGACAAAAAATGGAGGATTATAAGTTGTAATTAATTAAGGATTTGACATGTTATGATATTGGATGAATTTTATATTTTTTTCTTAATTTTTCAATATATGACTAATTAATTGGACTTATTTTGTTATGGAGGTTGGTTTAATGATTTGTACATATCGGGTGTAAGTAATCATAGTGGAATGATATTTTCGATGAATGGTTTAGTTAATTGGTATTACAGATCACTTTGTTTACTCGAGGTATGTATATAATGTGATAGACACTTGATTTACAAACTATTAATAATGTATAAAATCTATTTTCAATGTATGAATGTAAATTTTTAATAAGTAATTTTCTGTATCAATGTAAATGGTTTCCTAATGAATGATTTTTGGAATTATGTGTAATTTTTTTATTTCATTACTTCATTCCATATTATGTAAAATATGTTTATAATAATGTAACTCGTTAAAAATTATCCATGATTATGAACATGTGTACAATTATAATTAAAATTTTTACCTGTTTGCTTTATTTTGAAAAGAATTTCAACTATGAATTATATTTCTTTTATCACAATTTTAATACTCAATTCAATTATTATTATCATTTTATCAAAATTATTTGATTGATACGAATACCATTAATTATTATTTAGTTCTTTTCATGAGGAATAAAGTTGATCATAATTCAATAGCCCTTATACTTTATAATAATGGCTCATTTATCTCACAGATTCTCTCTCTCACTATGATATAGATTCCCCCTCCCCCAATAAATATCACATTAATAACCATTCAAAATTATGACATGAATCCCACTTATAACTCCCTTAATGCCTCCTATATAATTCAAAGCTATTTATCTCATCCATGTGTAATATTTTACAGTATCCACTTCCCTCACTTTGGGCGGGTTTTACCCTTCATGTTAGTTTTTATATTCTCTAGCTTTTCTCAAATTTCTCATTAAATTAATTAAATGTTTAACTCAACTCCATTATTAATTAATTATTTAGTCTCAAAACTATCATTGATGGTTATGACTTTTTTTATTCCCCTTATCATTAATGGTGTCTTCCTAGTGTTGTACATTCTTCGTCATTATCTTTCAAGATTGAGGTTGTCTTGGTGAGTCATTTCCTTTTACATTCCACGAGTGACTATTTTATTCACACTCTGGGAAATGATGGAATTTCTTGTATAGGTATTTCGTAGTTTTATATCTAATGGGTATAATGTGGGAGATGGTGTGGTAGTTATTGTGGGATTTGTTTCGGTGTATCATGGTTTATTTTAGTGATGAATAAATCAAGTTCTTTTTTTTGGTGTTTTTTATTTTTCATTTCATTTTTTATTCATATATATAATTATCATTCATAGTGATGTTCTATACTATATTTCATTATTATCTCAATGGATATATTATCCTCCCTTATTTCCTTTCTTCTATTCCATTATTTATTTTGACATGTTCTTTGAATAATTATAAATTAACACATACCTCCATTTTTTATAGCATTAGGTGGTTATAAATTGTTAACATAGTATCACAAACATTTTCTCAATGATAGAGATATTATTGTTTCTTAATTATTCAATGTTTATGGTCAGATATAGGTCATAAAATTGTTGGTTTATATGGGGGAGGATGCATCTATGACCAGTAGTAAACTATCATTCTTGATAGTTTTATCCCATAATGGGGATAAAAAATTGTTATTAGTTCATCAAATACTTAATAAGGTTTCAACTTACTTCCTTCATGGTCTATTGTTTATACTAGCCTTGTATTAGTGGTTGTTAATTCTCCTAGATATCTTGTTCCTCTAATGGAAGTCGTTTTGTTTTTCAATATAATAATAATATAGGATTATTTTTGGGAATGGTTAACCAAGGATGTTTTATTTAGTATAATGTTTTTATGGATTATGGATGTGTATTTTTGAGTAGATAATGTTAAGTGATGGAAACATTAGGATAGGAAATGAAGGAGACACTCTGTCATTCATAGATCATGCCTTCAGACAACATAGATTTTTCTATAGTTAGGGTTATACTATTTTGGTGCTATTTTTGATGGATTTTATCTAAAACATGGTCTTTTTGGTGATATAGTTGGGTTAAACCAACTTCTAGAGGCCTCTATATTGATTAATGGCATTTAATGTCGGCTTCTGGTGATCAGTGAGGTCCATAATGAAAAAAATGGTTTTTGGTGTTAGGGCCTTAAAAATATAAACTTTTTGGTGGATATAGTTTTAGTTTAATAACATTTTTGGAGTCTCAATGATGATATTATTTTGGAACTCAGTACATAATTTCATGCTACTAGACCCCCCTCGGTCTCCTCATAAAAAGCCTCCACCTCCAACTCAGAAACTGAGTGGACAACCCCAATATTTTTCACTATGTGGGTTATTTACTACAGTGGGTTTATTTTGGGTTTTTATTTTGGAGTCTAGTATGTTTCATTAGGTTTTATATATTTTATGGGTTACCACATAACCTGTAAAAGTTGTTTCTTATTTTATAAAACAAAAAATTATTGATTAATGAGAGAGGTGAGAAAGTAAGTCTTTCTTTTTTATATCTCACCTGAATAAAACATGATTGAATAAATGAAACATAAGTTTAAATTGATAGGTTACATTAGTGATGGTGTTATTTCTAGTTTTAGTAAATTGAAAAAGGATAATTTCATTTCTATGAATTTAAAATTACATTTTGAAATTAAAAATGGTTCAACATGGAATGGCATTTCAATGAAATTTATTTATTTATCTTCACATCGGTCCCTAGGATTAACATTATTATATAAATATCTATTTTTATTTGAGTGTTTAAACATTATATTATTAAATAAATTTATGTTATATAATTATTTGTAATATTCTGTTTTCCTTCATTTTATCTTATTGGTTCTCTTAAGTGATTTTATTATGCTAGTTATAAATCACCCTTCTTTTCGTTTATTTGGTCACTCGAGGTGATTACAAAACTATCTCAATTTTAAAAATTTATTTTCATTCTTATTGGATGATAGATATTATAAATTTATGAAATTATATTTATGTCAATACTTTGGGATGGGATTGAATCAATGGTAAAACAATCATGTTCAATTATAAATTCTCTAGTAAAAGTGTCCACATGAGTTTCACTGGGGATAGTGTTGTGTTTCTGTTCGTTTTTGTATAGATTTATATTTATTTTATTTTTATTTTTTTGGTTTCTATGTGATATTTTATGAGATAATAACTCTTATGTGTTATTCTAGGAATAAATTTGGGTTAATGTGTTTGAAATATTATAGAATGTAACGAGTGGGAAGGAGTCAAGACGATGAGTAACACCTTGATATGGTGTGGTTTGTTTACAGTTTAAGTATTATTTTTGATACATTTTTTGGATTAATTATTATTATTCAATGTTATATTGACAAATTATAATATTTTCACGGATTGGGGTCAAGTATTTTTCATACAAGAACATTTGATTATTAAAATGTATCAAATCGTAAATTAATCTTCTTAAAATATATATACATGGCCTGAATTGTTTATTAAATTTCTATAAGATATTTTCAATTAGTTTATATGTTCCTTATTCTATATTTCCATGGAAATATGAATTGATTCACAATAGTCATTTATATTTAGATAATCATGTGTTATAATTGTGTAATAATGATGTTGACAACATGTTGTTTTTTGATTATCTTCTTGTATATTAGTTATAATTTAGTTTCCAAGTGATGTTTAGGTGACCTAAAATATTAATTTATAGAATCTTATTAACATGATTAGTTTTTTATAAAATGTCTTCTTTTTGAAATTAGTTATAACAACCATGTTATAGGTTAACATATATATTGAATGATAAGATGATATGGTTGATGTTTACATATAAATTTATTGTTAATATTTAAATGGTTAGATATTACATTATGTGATATTGTATCAAACATTTGGTTTAGCAATATTTAGCATGAAAATATTGAAAACTTTTTTAAACTAATTATGATTTTTTTATGATTTATTTTTTTCCTTTGATGTTCAAAAAAACCTAATGGGAATCCATAGGTATCTTAATGGGATTCATGGGACAAGTACATTTCTATATCATGATTGTTCTCTATCAAGCCTCACCAAATCTTGCTATATATTCTGATATTTCTTGTGTTGAATTATTTAGTATTATTATTTTAAAAGTTATATAATTGGATTTTTTCTAGTATAGGATTACCCACATTCCTAATAGTCAATATAGAGTATATTTATATATATAAGGATGCTAGATTATATCCTTCAAATTTTAGAGGCCATTCCCCATGATGGATTTATCATTATTACATGATATAAATTTTATATTTGTGTCTATATGTGTGTGTATAAATGATTTTTATTCTATAGAGTGGATTCATGGGGAGTATTCATCTTTTATTTCTTCATTCTAGATTCCGAATATGGATTAAAGAAGGTAAATTATGATTGGGTAATTCTAGTATAGGTAGTTATCTATTATGATTATTTTTAACCTTTGATTCCAGTTAATTGTTAATTGTTTTCATTCTTGAATTGGTATCTTTGAAAATGGTTTATTTATAATATATGTAAATGCATATAAATGTTTAATTCAAACATATTATTATCCACTATGTGGGATGAGGCACTATATTTAGTGGCCTATGAAGTCATTATACTCACACCATGAATATGTACAATGATGGGAATAAAATTTCCTTTTTTATCCAATGATAGGTACATTGTAAGTTATTTAGTAGCTTATGGATTTTATAATAAGTGGTTTCAGACTTGTATCGCCAAAAATCTAGTTGGTGTTTTCATAAAGGAATTTAGTTTTGGATATATGGATATTTTCCACAGGATCATTTGTTTTTAATTCAGTGCCTTACACATTTTCTATCCTTTTCCTAGTTATGATCAATATTATTTGTGCTGATTGTATATATTTTTCCCAGGATTCTATGTTATGTTTTGAGGTATACATATGAATAGTGAGTTATTTTATATATATTGATTTAAAAAATTATCCTATGTAAGAAATTACACCTTATGATAAAATGTTTGGGTTTCATATGTAAAATATCTATTAAGGTCATACAATATTTTTCAGGATATTTCTAATCCTATATTATAATCATAGAGATGAAAATATATCTTAATTTTTTAATTTAACCATATGAATTAGCACAAGAAATTTATCATCATGAGGTATTCCTATGGTGTGGTGAAAACATGGTTTAGTTGATATTCAGGCATCTGGATCGAGGCTGTTATAGAGTGGTATTAATTCATATTTTAGGTTTTTTGTTATATTTAGTACAATTTATTGGATTTCAGGACTTACTAGGGCACACCATGTTATTTTTTAGAAAATATGGTAATGATAGATGTATTAGTCACTAAGGATGTCTAATTTTTAGTCTAAACACTATACGTATGAGTGATTTTTTGATTTGAGTATCATGATTTATAATTACGCAACTATGGTAGAGTTATAGTACTTGGTTGGAGTCCAATTTTTTATTTATGAATCTTCTAGTTAGCAGAATATTAGGAAATGTTTTAATCATTTATGTTATAATTTTTATATTTGAAGTAATTAATTGTAAGAAACTAATAATGTAATCTGGGTTCTCAAAAGTACCTTATTATAGGTAATGTAATTAATTAAATACACTCATATGTGTGTTTATTTAATATTTATTAGCTATTATTTTTTTAGTAATATACTATTAGAATTCATATATAATTCATAACCTAGATCATATTATTTATTTCTTATTTATTGATTTTCTATCAAAATTGATTAAAATTTTGATTCTTGAGCATGATACTAGATATTTTCTTTCCATGTTATTAATATCTATGGTTCATTATTCATAAATAGTTATTTAAAAAATTAATTATTTAAATATTAATGGAATCTACATTAAAACCTTATATATTTTGTGGATGGGAATTACAGAATGGTAAAGTATCTTAAGTAATGTCTTTCTTAGAGTTGGTTTCTCAAACAAGATTTGTAAGGTATGTTAAATTTTAGAAATAGGGATTTATTTAAAATAAAATAGACATTTGTTTTCTCAAAGAGGATTAAATTATATAAAAAATTATTTCAATGAATGGAAATATTTAATAAACTAGAAACACATTGGAAGGATAGGAAATAGAAAAACATAAATTAAAAAGAGTGAGTATGGTTGGTTGTTAATGTTTTTAATATTTAAGGTAATTTGGTATATATTTCGTTGTTAAAACTTTATGCTTTTCAAAATTATATTCTAGATTTGGGAGTTGTACAATAAAATTCGGGTGATTATTTTATGTGACATAGTAGTGGTAAAACTCTATGTTGACGATTGAGATAGGATGAGTTATTTTAATGAAAAATATGTTGGGATTTTTGGCATAAAAAGTGTTATGGGGGGGGGATTTTATAGTGGCCCATGTTCTGTTAATTTAATTTTTGGTTTTATTATGTGTTTAACTAAAAAAATCATATATTGAAAACATAATCTTGTTTAAATATTTTTATTTATTCCAAGATATATATATTTATTTGTGTATTTATTGTGGTTAGAGTGGGTATTTGAATTTAATACGATAGTTTTTGACACATTTGATTAGTATTTCATTTGTTTAATTGGATAAATTTAAATGTTTTTGGAAGTATTAGGCCATTTTATTTCTTGTGGAGGTCCACTAAAAGTCAAGTGGGGTATATAGTAGCTCACTGAGTTTCCAATAAAAGATTAATGGACACCTATGATGGTTTTTGTGGGTTCTATAAAAAAATTATGCAGGGGTAAATGTTTATTTTTCTCTATAATTTATTTTTACAATAATTATGGTTTCCTTTGAGCCACTCTGATCTATGAAAAATGATTATGGGAAGAGATCCCTATTTTACCAAATTATTACCTTCTTTTTCTACAATTAATCCATGTTGATCATGATAATTGTTTTCCATTAATTAAAAGTAAACACCCTTCCACTTCTAATTCATTAATTAACCACCATTCCATGATTTATTGTGGTTGGGTTAGGAATTTCAGTTCTCATTTCACTATGAAAATTTAAAATTCAGACTAAATTATTGGGATTTTATATTTCCTAATTAAAATAAGGGTAAGAGGTGTGGTTGGATTATATTGGGGGGTTTTGGATGTAATGTAGTGGATTAATAAATGGTTACAAAAAATTTATTAAATTTTGGATGAAATTTCAAGTTGATAGTCTGGAAATAATTTTGGATTTAATATATTTTGATATTTGTTTATTTTAAGCCGTTATATTCATAGGATTTATTTGGATGATTGAATAATTTTATTTCATTGGTTACATAATATAGTTTAATTACTAGTAGGTATCGGGTAGAGGTCATTATGAATAATAATATTTTCAATGAATTATTATTGTTGGTGGTCTAAACCCTCTATGTGTTTACTCATCTAGTGTGTTATATGACTTATAGTTTTTTACAAACCATTTATTATGTTTAATACCAATTTTAAAATTTTGAATTGGTAGTGTCAATAAGTAATTTTATATTCTAGATTAAATGTTTTTCAATGGAAGGATCAATGTAAATGTGTGTAGTTTTAAATTTCTCTATTTATTTCATTGATTATTGAATGATTATTATAGAATTTTAACTCCTTGAAAATTACCCATGACTATAAACATTTTTATTATTTCAATTAAAATTTTTACATGTTTACTATATTTTGAAAAGAATGTGGTCAATGAATGTTATTGTCTTTATCACCATGTTAATGCTCAAATAAATTATTATTTTACTATTATAATGATTCCATGATTGATATTAATATAATTCATTGTGATACATGTATTCTTGAGATATTTATCATGATAAAGAAATTAAATCATTCTTTTTTATTTATATATTTAATGATTTATGAGACAGTGAATGAGACATAACCTTCAATTAAGATGGCATGTTAGTGGGGAAGAGTTAGTTGGGTTTAGTGTATTAAAAATGTACAATTTATATTCCTATAATTTAATGGTTTCTATTTACAATTAATAATTGTTTTGAATATAATGAATTAACAGTCTACCTATTTATTTATATTTATATAGGACCTTAATTTTAACCTTCTTGTATTAGTATTCCGTTTTTTATGAGGGGTTAACATTTTTAATAATAAATAATTTGATGTTCTATAATGCTTGGGAATATTCTAACAACCTTATTTGAAATCATGGTAGTTTTGATAGATGACTATTTTGGGATGCTTCTAAATAACCCTTCCTTTTTTTAATCCCTTTAGGTGATATACATATCATCTCAATTATTTTTTAAACAATATGGGTTCTTCTTATATGATAAATTTTTATCATTTTTAATAATTATATTTATATTTATACATTTTTTAGTTATATTATAGGGTAAAACAAACAACTTCCATTTTGGTTTCTCCTATAATGTTGTTGGAAAGAGTTTTATTATATAAATCATACTATACCTTTTCCTCTTATTTTTTTATATTCATCTCGAGTGTAGGTTAACTTTTTTGGATTTTTAATAGTATTTTATTGAATAAAAATTCTTATGAGTGGTTCAAGACATGATTCTCGGTAAATGGTTTGGATATTTTATAAACCGTTTAGGGTGTAAAATATTAAAGATTATGAGTTACATATTAGTATGGTTTTAGGTTTTTAAGTTATAATAATTATTGTAGGATACATTGTTATCCTTATTGATTATTTTATACATTATTAATGAGAAAATGTGATATAGTAATGGGTTGATTTCAATTGGTTGCAATGAAAGATAATTTAATAATTAAATTGTATTAAACCATTAATTAATATTACTATAAATTAAATTAATGGTTTGAATTGATTATTAAATTGGTATAAGATATTTTTAATTTGGTGATAAAGAGTTTGTTTCAAATTTACATAGAACCACGAATCCATTGATGAAGACCTTTTTTTGAGGTAATTGTGTGGTGTTCATGTCATTTAAAACGATTGATAACTTTTTTTTAATTATAATGTTGTATTTTAGTTATGGTTTAGTTTCCTATTTACAATTGATTTACATACTGTAGAGACCCAAAGCTATACATACATGGACATTACATTACTTTTACGGAATACTTACTACATAACAAAAACACACACACAAGGATCGTAATAGTTCAGTGTCTTTGGAAACTCGGAACGTAATCTTCTAATCGTGGTGAAAGATCTTCAATATCTCCCATAAAGATCTTCCCTTTTTTTACCTAAAACCTTTATTTATATCCTGGGGAAAAGAAAACATAAAAGGGTGAACTAAAATGCTCAGTAAGGGTAAACAAAAGAAAAATCAATCACATCATATTCATAAGAACATAACTTTTGGAAATCTTAACCTGCAAAAGAGAGCATAATTTCATAACATGGGATAAATCATAGTAGTGAAATGAAATCTCAATAATCATAACTTAAAACATGAAACATTGTGGCATACGCACATAATCATATATAATCATTTCTTGTAAGTCATGAATCATTGCCAAGACTATCTTAGTGGACAAAGTCCCTTTCTGAATCGAGTCACCCTCCTTTCAGTCCTGTTTCACTGAACCGGTATAACCTACCATTCCAGCCATGTCTATCTCATGAGATATGAAATCTTTACCCAATGCATTGGAGGGAGATATAGGTCCCACCCATCTCATAATGATACCATTCTTATGTGTGCCACAAAATCATAAACCATACATCATTGCATAACCCATGTAATAAAAATGAGAATCTTAAACATCATGACATCATAAAACAATTCATATACGATAAAGGAATTCATAAAAATAATTCCATCACAACATAATCAAATCAATGTAATAATAGGGATAAAAACAGAACCCTTTATTATCTTAGATGGAAAATAGTTTTGATAAAACACTTGAACTTCATTCTTAAGGAAAATATCCTTTCTACTTCAAAACACTTTTCCTTTCTTAACAAGTCATGCAATTTTAAACTAAAATAAGTTGATTAAAAATAAACTTGAAAAATTTTAAAGGAAGCTTCTTGGAAATAATGTTTTAAAAATCCATTCATGCCATATAAGTTAAAATATAACATTCTTCTCATACTTTTGTTGGAAAAGTCAAAAAAGTACCTCGAAGGAAAAACGACAAAAGATTCCTTTCATATCTTTTACTAAAAACTCACGGAAGGGTAAAATTGGATTTAAAAAATTGTAGGTGGATGGAAATAATATTACATTTTGAGAAAACATGGATGTGGACGATGAAATACACCCCAGTAAATACCAAAGTATAAACAATCTCGGGTAAAAATGAGATTGTGATATTTCCCTTACCTTAGGTCCGACTTGCTTTGTAAGTATCCAAAACTCCTGTATAATGATTTAAATCATGTTATTGACTTATTAAAAAATCATATTCATTGTTATTATATCATATATGGTCCACTTATGACTTTATATTACCCGTTCTTTTGTAAATTCATGTTAAAGTAGCGTTTTGGGTAAAATCGTCTCATTTGTCGTTCGTGTTTTTAACTTGTAATTATTCATATGATTACTTAGATCATGATTACATAATTCCAGAATATACAACATGATTTATATATATATATATATTCAGAATATACATATATAATAAATCAGTAAATGGAAATAAATACACCATTCATGGAGACGGTAGTCCGTACGTACGCATGAATGCTGTTTTCGTTTCCTAATTGAATTGAATGGAATTAAGTAGATGACATACATATAAATATAAATAATTCCAGTATCATTATCAGGTCATATATTTCATTAATACTTATTATATATACTTTATAATCATTCATGAAGGGTTAATAATTGAGAATGAATCTCATTGCATCGTGGAGACGGTATTCCGTACGTACGCACGAGCGATGATATCGTTCCCATGGTCGTGGAATTGTGTTGAAGTGTATGTATACTATTTCAGTATCAATATCACTTTATAATAATCATAAATAGTTACTCATTACACCTTTATACCCATCCAATTAAGGTGGTGGCGGAAAATAGATTACACCACGGCATGGAGATGGTATTCCGTACGTACGCACACGCGGTGATTTCCTTTTTCCGTAGGATGGATAGAAGGTTAATTAGAGTTGTTTCATATTTATAATAACATATCAGTATATAAGAAATAATGATGTTATTACTTTATCATGAAACAACTAAAGAATAAGAAGTTGAAGAAGAATGAAATTGAAAAAGATCGGTAATGGATATTACCTCTTTTTGACGCGCCTTTTCTTAGCCTCCACTTAAAGAACTAAGGATGGACTTTGAAGAAGACCAGGAACTCTAGGATGATACTATGGAAGTGAAGAAGGTATTTTGGCAGGTTTTGGCCGAGCTTTAAGGCTCAAAGTTGTGTGAGGAAGAGAGGGAGGAGGTGCCCTTTTATAAGGGAGGGGAGGGAACCTTAGGAATATCTCAAAATATTATTTTATATTAAAGTCAAAATCGGTTTATAATGGTTCCAAAGGGTCTTATTTCGAAGCTAAAGTGGGTATGGGTCGAAAGCCTATCAACCAATAGGATTTAGACAAGTTTAGGTTATTATTTTAACCTTATCAATTAGATTTAACTTTAAGATAAATAATTTAACTTTTACCGTGTCTTTTTGTTTTCTTACACTATATGGTTAATATACTTACTATAACATGACAAAAGAACCCAAATTTTTTTATTATTAATATATATTTCCTTATATAAGTCATTTGGCCTAACCTTAGTTTTTTAGGAATAAAATAACAATTAATAATATAATATTTGATTTAAAAACTATTTTGTGTCAATTTTGACACTATTTGATATATGATTTTTGTGAAAGTCATAATAGAATTATATGTTCGAAACAAGTTTATTAAATCAACACTAATATATCATAGTAACCATGAAAATTAGTGGAATTCATAAAAAGTCTTAAATTAAATTTATTTGAGCATTTATAACATCAATTATGTTAACATTTCCTTAAAAGGGTAATTACTGCATCATCGTTGTGTCATAAATAAGTTAATTTATTTAAAGTATAAAAATTAATAATAAACTATCATTATGTAGGAAATCTTTTTAGCTTTCTAATGAATATTTATAGTCGAATTTATCTTATGTATAACCCCATATTAAAAATGTTTTAGTTATTAAACTTTGATTTTAACTATTTTGACTATTCATTAAATAAAATAATATTAAATGTCATAATATAATCCAAGTGGACCAAAATGGTCATATTATATTCATAAGGTTGTTGTTTTTCTAATTACACTTATCCAATAGAATTAGGACATGTGTTAGGGTAATAGTAATATCATATTTACCCTTAGTTACCCTATTTAATATTAACCGCGGTTAAAAAAAGAAAAAAGTTACTATTCACCAAAAAATTATTTTTATCTCATTGAACCACATTTTACTTACTGATATCAGCCGTGTTTGTTGGAATTTCAAAATTCTATTCACAGAAGTGGCAAAATTATGTTTTATGCAAAATTCAGTTTTTAACCTACCACTTAGTGGTTTCACTATTCATCAAAAATTGATAGTTTTCAGAAAAATGCCAAAATTTCACCCTAGGCTAAATTCGATACTCCGAATCCATAAATTAAGTCCATTTTGAAAAATAAAATTTACAAAATTTCAAAAAGTGGTTATTACTATTCATAACGGCTAGTTTTAATAATATCTTAGTAGCATATCGTTGTTTAGCGAAACTTGGTGTTGCGTACAACACATGCTATCGTGGAAGGTCACGATTGCGTGTAATTCAAGCCAGGTCAGAGATGTGTGTTGTGAAATATCCTTTTGGTGTAGCTTATAACACAAGACATTAATGAAATTAAAAATAATATTTTTCATAAAATCTCAGGGTGTTACATTCTACCCCCCTTAAAATGAATTTCGCCCTCAAAATTCATCGGGGTTATAAATAGTTTACTATTATAAAGTTTCTTTAATTGAATCCCACATCGTAAAAAGGAATACCAAAACCAATCTTTAAAAACAAAAGTCTGAAACGTAATGGTTACCCAAATAAACTAATCACTGGGTTTCCACATAGGTGAAAATATGGATATGGATGAGAAATCTAACCATCATGTTCTGATGGAGAGTGGTAGAGAACATGGCTATGGAAAAGATAGCAATCACAAATCCATAAATTTGTGACGATCTAAGGTACCATCTAATTAATCAGTTATAAGAGCACTAGGACAACATTTTTGGTTTTCAAGATCATTTCCCTAAAGTTGAAAATTTGAATTAGAATAAATACTTACTTTATTTTGGTACAATCTCACTGTTTTTCGTGCCTTGAACAATTTCCACTTCATCTCTTGAAGTTGAATTTGTTATTCATGAAGTGTTAGCAGATCATGTGATAGAATGACGGGTCATTCCATCTATCTCAAACAAAAGGTTAGAAAAAATTATATACATAAGTCGATCTATAGTGAGATTAATCATATATCGTTCCTAAAATGGACTTATACTTCATATATCATACTGCTTAATAAAATAAAACTAGTTTCTACTAAACATGGACTTCCTGTTGTCCAGTGGTAGTTGATAAAGGCCAGTCGCACTTCGGTTGTGGGTTCGATTCCCATAGCCTTGTCCAAAGCGATGGGCTGTCACCCGTCCTGCAGGTTGTCCTTTTTCTAAAGCTATATTACTATAACATCTCATCAATAATATCGAAAAATGTTTTATCCTAACTTATGTCCAACATAACCCATTACAATCTTTAGGCTTATCCATAATACTTCAGTCCACTCTCATAATACAGTGAAAACGATTACCAGAGATTTAATACCATCGTTGATCCTCATATATCATAAGATATGTCTTGTTGGTCACATTCCAAACATTCATAGGCCTTAATAATGTATTCTCTTGAATACCCATTGAACCATAGTGAAAACTTGAATTCAGTTAAAAGTTAACACTTTTCACATACCAAAATCCTCAAAATTTTATATACTCAAACCATGATATCACTTAGTCCTTATATCAATCATGAGCTCATGAATACTATAAAACATTTCATTTTCCCCTTATCCCTTCATTATGAGCATATCATCTACTTTCAAAAATATTTGAATCACTTTTCATGGTTAACGGTACCTTAAGATTATTGAAAACCACAATAGAATAATACAAAAATATTCTAATACACAATAAAAGTACCTCAACAACATTATTCGTGAATACCAATACATAAACACTTCAATCCATCCTCTTCAATTATTGTCCTGGAATAAGTCCTTCCTTGATTTAGAAGTAACTTTTTAGGTCAGGGCATTGAGTTGGGTAATGCCCATGTTCTCCACAAATAATACATTGAACTCCATAACAGTCTGTCACTCTATGACCCTTTTCTCCACACAGATAACATCGGTCCCTCCATTTGAGGTATTCCTCAAGGTTCTTCTTCCCTTATTTAGAAATCTCAATCTTCCTTTCTTTATTCTCCTCAACATGCGAACATGCATAATATTCTATCTTTCTCTTCTTTGATGAATTAGGCATACCACTAAATTTCACCTTATTAATCATATATCGCGATGACTAATTCGGCATAATCACAATATCTTTCTCTATAGGCATTACACAATTTTGTTGCTCATAGTCACCAATTTGTCCATTGGATTCAATGTTAACCGAATTCCTTTTGGTTCCCTCCATTAACTAGAACACAAAAATAATTCTGTGAGAGGAAAAAATCATGCTAGGGAAAACAACATAATAAAGGGGGAGTACCTTCAATATATAACATCTTAGGTTTAATTCTATGATCGTTAGCATAATTCTAGTACTATAACCTATACGTATACTTAACCTTATGGACATCCCTGTACATACCTTAGAAATATCTCTAGGGATCTCACTAACGTTTTCGCGTCCTAGTTTCCAAAGGTTGACTAAATCTTTCCTCTGATACCAACTGTAGAGACCCGAAGCTAGATGTACATGGACATTACATTACTCTTGCGGAATACTTAGTACATAACAAAAACACACACACAAGGATCATAATAGTTTAGTGTCTTTGGAAACTCGGAACGTAATCTTCTAATCGTGGTGAAAGATCTTCAATATATCCCATAAAGATCTTCCCTTTTTTTACCTAAAACCTTTCTTTATATCCTGGGGAAAACAAAACATAAAAGGGTGAGCTCAAATGCTCAGTAAGGGTAAAAAAAAGTAAAATCAATCAAATCATATTCATAAGAACATAACTTTTGGAAATCATAACCTGCAAAAGAGAGCATAATTTCATAACATGGGATAAATCATAGTAGTGAAATGAAATCTCAATAATCATAACATAAAACATGAAACATTGTGGCATACGCACATAATCATAGAGAATCATTTCTTGTATGTCATGACTCATTGCCAAGACTATCTTAGTGGACAAAGTCCCTTTCTGAATCGAGTCACCCTCGTTTCAGTCATGTTTCACTGAACCGGTATAACCTACCATTCCAGCCATGTCTATCTAATTAGATATGAAATCTTTACCCAATGCATTGTAGGGAGATATAGTTCCCACCCATCTTATAATGATACCATTCTTATGTGTGCCACAAAATCATAAACCATACATCATTGCATAACCCATGTAATAAAAATGGGAATCTTAAACATCATGAGATCATAAAACAATTCATATACGATAAAGGAATTCATAAAAATAATTCCATCACAACATAATCAAATCAATGTAATAATAGGGATAAAAACAGAACACTTTATTATCTTAGATGGAAAATAGTTTTGATAAAACACTTGAACTTCATTCTTGAGGAAAATATCCTTTCTACTTCAAAAGCACTTTTCCTTTCTTAACAAGTCATACAATTTTAAACTAAAATAAGTTGATTAAAAATAAACTTGAAAACTTTTAAAGGAATATTCTTGGAAATAATGTTTTAAAAATCCATTCATGTCGTATAAGTTAAAAGATAACATTCTTCTCGTACTTTTGTCGGAAAAGTCAAAAAAGTACCTCGTAGGAAAAACAACAAAAGATTCCATTCATATCTTTTACTAAAAACTCACGGAAGGGTAAAATTTTCTTTAAACAATTGTAGGTGGATGGAAATAATATTACATATTGAGAAAACATGGATGTGGACGATGAAATACACCCCAGTAAATACCAAAGTATAAACAATCTCGGGTAAAAATGAGGTTGTGATATTTCCCTTACCTTAGGTCCGACTTGCTTTGTAAGTGTCTGAACCTCCTGTATAATGATTTAAATCATGTTATTGACTTATTCCAGAATCATATTCATTGTTATTATATCATATATGGTCCACTTATGACTTTATATTACCCGTTCATTTGTAAATTCATGTTAAAGTAGCGTTTTGGGTAAAATCGTCTCATTTGTCGTTCGTGTTTTTAACTTGTAATTATTCATATTATTACTTATAACATTATTAATTAATTCCAGAATATAAAACATGATTTATATATATATATTCAGAATATAAATATATAATAAATCATTAAATGGAAATAAATACACCGTTCATGGAGACGGTAGTCCGTACGTACGCATGAACGCAGTTTTCGTTTCCTTATTGAATTGAATGGAATTAAGTAGATGACATACATATAATTATAAATAATTCCAGTATCATTATCAGGTCATATATTTCATTAGTACTTATTATATATACTTTATAATCATTCATTAATGGTTAATCATTGAGAATGAATCTCATCGCGTCGTGGAGACGGTATTCCGTACGTACGCACGAGCAATGATATCGTTCCCATGGTCGTGGAATTGTGTTGAAGTGTATGTATACTATTTCAGTATCAATATAAATTTATAATAATCATATATAGTTAAACATTACACCTTTATACCCATCCAATTAATGTGGTGGTGGAAAATAGATTACACCACAGCGTGGAGACGGTATTCCGTACGTACGCACGCGCGATGATTTCCTTTTTCCGTAGGATGGATAGAAGGATAATTCGAGTTGTTTCATATTTATAATAACATATCAGTATATAAGAAATACTGATGTTATTACTTTATCATGAAACAACTAAATAAGAAGAAGTTGAAGAAGAATGAAATTGAAAAAGATCGGTAATGGATATTACCTCTTTTTGACGCGTCTTTTCTTAGCCTCCACATAAAGAACTAAGGATGGACTTTGAAGAAGACCAGGACCTCTAGGATGATACTAGGGAAGTGGAGAAGGGATTTTGGCAGGTGTTGTCCGAGCTTGAAGGCTCAAAGTTGTGTGAGGAAGAGAGGGAGGAGGTGCCCTTTTATAAGGGAGGCGAGGGGCACCTTAGGAATATCTCAAAATATTATTTTATATTAAAGTCAAAATCGGTTTATAATGGTTCCAAAGGATCTTATTTCGAAGCTAAAGTGGGGATGGGTCTAAATCCTATCAACAAATAGGATTTAGACAAGTTTAGGTTATTATTTTAACCTTATCAATTAGATTTAATTTTAAGTCAAATAATTTAACTTTTACCGTGTCTTTTTGTTTTTTTTAACTATATGGTTAATATACTTACTATAACATGCCAAACGAACCCCAAATTGTTTATTATTAATATATATTTCCTTATCTAAGTCATTTGGCCGAACCTTAGATTTTTAGGAATAAAATAACAATTAATAATATAATATTTTATTTAAAAACTATTTTGTGTCAATTTTGACACTATTTGATATATGATTTTTGTGAAAGTCATAACAGAATTATATGTTCAAACCAAGTTGATTAAATCAACACTAATATATCATAGTAACCAAGAAAATTAGTGGAATTCATAAAAAGTCTTAAATTAAATTTATTTGAGCATTTATAACATCAATTATGTTAACATTTCCTTAAAAGGATAATTACTGCATCATCGTTGTGTCATAAATAAATTAATTTATTTAAAGTCTAAAAATTAATAATAAAATATCATTATGTAGTAAATCTTTTTATCTTAATAATGAATATTTATAGTAGAATTTATCTTATGTATAACCCCATATTAAAAATGTTTTAGTTATTAAACTTTGATTTTAACTATTTTAACTATTCATTAAATAAAATAATATTAAATGTCATAATCTAATCCAAGTGGACCTAAATGGTCATATTATATTCATAAGGTTGTTTTTGGTCGAATTACACTTATCCAATAGAATTGGGACATTTTTTAGGGTAATAGTAATATCATATTTACCCTTAGTTACCCTATTTACTATTAACCGCGGTAAAAAAATGTAAAAAGTTACTATTCACCAAAAAATTATTTTTATCTCATTGAATAACATTTTACTTACTGATATCAACCGTGTTTGTCGGAATTTCGAAATTCCATTCACAGAAGCGGTAAAATTATGTTTTATGCAAAATTCAGTTTTTAACCTACCACTTAGTGGTTTCACTATTCATCAAAAATTGAAAGTTTTCAGAAAAATACCAAAATTTCACCCTAGGCTAAATTCGATACTCCGAATCCATAAATGAAGTCCATTTTGAAAAATAAAATTTACAAAATTTCAAAAAGTGGTTATTACTATTCATAACAGCTAGTTTTAATAATATCTTAATAGCATATCGTTGTTTAGCGAAACTTGGTGTTGCGTACAACACACGCTGTCGTGGAAGGTCACGATTGCGTGTAATTCAAGACAGGTCAGAGATGTGTGTTGTGAAATCTTCTTTTGGTGTAGCGTATAACACAAGACATTAATGAAATTAAAAATAATATTTTTCATTAAATCTCGGGGTGTTACATTCTACCCCCCTTAAAATGAATTTCGCCCTCGAAGTTCGTCGGGGTTATAAATGGTTTACTATTCGAAAGTTTCTTTAATTGAAACCCACATCGTAAAAAGGAATACCAAAACCAATCTTTAAAAACAAAAGTATGAAACGTTACGGTTACCCAAATAAACTAATCATTGGGTTTCCACATAGGTGAAAATATGGATATGGATGAGAAATCTAACCATCATGTTCTGTTGGAAAGTGGTAGAGAACATGGCTATGGAAAAGCTAGCAATCACAAATCCATAAATTTGTGACGATCTAAGGTACCATCTGATTAATCAGATATAAGAGCACTAGGACAACATTTTTGGTTTTCAAGATCATTTCCCTAAAGTTGAAAATTTGAATTAGAATAAATACTTACTTTATTTTGGTACAATCTCACTGTTGTTCGTGCCTTGAACAATTTCCACTTCATCTCTTGAAGTTGAATTTGTTATTCGTGAAGTGTTAGCAGATCATGTGATAGAATGACGGGTCATTCCATCTGTCTCAAATAAAATGTTTGCAAAAATTATATACATAAGTCAATCTATAGTGAGATTAATCATATATGGTTTCTAAAATGGACTTATACTTCATATATCATACTACTTAATAAAATAAAACTAGTTTCCACTAAACAGGGACTTCCTGTTGTCCAGTGGTAGGTGATAAAGGCCATTCGCACTTCGGTTGTGGGTTCGATTCCCACAACCTTATCTGAAGCGATGGGCTGTCACCCGTCCTGCAGGTTGTCCTTTTTCTATAGCTATATTACTATAACATCTCATCAATAATATCAAAAAACGTTTTATCCTAACTTATGTCCAACATAACCCATTACAATCTTTAGGCTTATCCATAATACTTTAGTCCACTCTCATAATACAGTGAAAACGATTACCAGAGATTTAATACCATCGTTGATCCTCATATATCATAAGATATGTCTTGTTGGTCACATTACAAACATTCAAAGGCCTTAATAATGTATTCTCTTGAATACCCATTGAACCATAGTGAAAACTTGAATTCAGTTAAAAGTTAACACTTTTCACATACCAAAATCCTCAAAATTCTATATACTCAAACCATGATATCACTTAGTCCTTATATCAATCATGAGCTCATGAATACTATAAAACATTTCATTTTCTCCTTATCCCTTCATTATGCGCATATCATCTACTTTCAAAAATATTTGAATCACTTTTCATGGTTACCAGTACCTTAAGATTATTGAAAACCACAATAGAATAATACAACAATATTCTAATACACAATAAAAGTACCTCAACAACATTATTCGTGAATACCAATACATAAGCACTTCGATCCATCCTCTTCAATTATTGTCCTGGATTAAGTCCTTCCTTGATTTAGAAGTAACTTTTTTAGGTCAGGGCATTGAGTTGGGTAATGCCCATGTTCTCCACAAATAATACATTGAACTCCATAACAGTCTGTCACTCTATGACCCTTTTCTCCACACAGATAACATCGGTCCCTCCATTTGAGGTATTCCTCAAGGTTCTTCTTCCCTTATTTAGAAATCTCAATCTTCCTTTCTTTATGCTCCTCAACATGCGAACATGCATAATAGTATATCTTTCTCTTCTTTGATGAATTAGGCATACCACTAAATTTCACCTTGTTAATCATATATCGCGATGACTGATTCGGCATAATCACAATATCTTTCTCTCTAGGCATTACACAATTTTGTTGCTCATAGTCACCAATTTGTCCATTGGATTCAATGTTAACTGAATTCCTTTTGGTTCCCTCCATTAACTAGAACACAAAAATAATTCTGTGAGAGGCAAAAATCATGTTAGGGAAAACAACATAATAAAGGGGGATTACCTTCAATATCTAACATCTTAGGTTTAATTCTATGATCTTTAGCGTAATTCTAGTACTATAACCTATACGTATACTTAACCATAGGGACATCCCTAGACATACCTTAGAAATATCTCTAGGGATCTCACTAACGTTTTCGCGTCCTAGTTTCCAAAGGTTGACTAAACCTTTCCTCTGATACCAACTGTAGAGACCCGAAGCTAGACGTACATGGACATTACATTACTCTTGCGGAATACTTAGTACATAACAAAAACACACACACATGGATCATAATAGTTTAGTGTCTTTGGAAACTCTGAACGTAATCTTCTAATCGTGGTGAAAGATCTTCAATATCTCCCATAAAGATCTTCCCTTTTTTTAACTAAAACATTTCTTTATATCCTGGGGAAAAGAAAACATAAAAGGGTGAGCTCAAATTCTCATTAAGGGTAAACAAAAGAAAAATCAATCACATCATATTCATAAGAATATAACTTTTGGAAATCTTAACCTGCAAAAGAGAGCATAATTTCATAACATGGGATAAATCATAGTAGTGAAATGAAATCTCAATAATCATAACATAAAACATGAAACATTGTGGCATACGCAGATAATCATAGAGAATCATTTCTTGTAAGTCATGACTCATTGGGAAGACTATCTTAGTGGACAAAGTCCCTTTCTGAATCGAGTCACCCTCGTTTCAGTCCTGTTTCACTGAACCGGTATAACCTACCATTCCAGCCATGTCTATCTCGTGAGATATGAAATCTTTACCCAATGCATTGGAGGGAGATATAGGTCCCACCCATATCATAATGATACCATTCTTATGTGTGCCACAAAATCATAAACCATACATCATTGCATAACCCATGTAATAAAAATGGGAATCTTAAACATCATGAGATCATAAAACAATTCATATACGATAAAGGAATTCATAAAAATAATTCCATCACAACATAATCAAATCAATGTAATAGTAGGGATAAAAACAGAACCCTTTATTATCATATATGGAAAATAGTTTTGATAAAACACTTGAACTTCATTCTTGAGGAGAATATCCTTTCTACTTCAAAAACACTTTTCCTTTCTTAACAAGTCATACAATTTTAAACTAAAATAAGTTGATTAAAAATAAACTTGAAAACTTTTAAAGGAAGATTCTTGGAAATAATATTTTAAAAATCCATTCATGTCATATAAGTTAAAAGATAACATTCTTCTCGTACTTTTGTCGGAGAAGTCAAAAAAGTACCTCGTAGGAAAAACGACAAAAGATTCCTTTCATATCTTTTACTAAAAACTCACGGAAGGGTAATATTTGCTTTAAAAAATTGTAGGTGGATGGAAATAATATTACATATTGAGAAAACAAGGATGTGGACGATGAAATACACCCCAGTAAATACCAAAGTATAAACAATCTCGGGTAAAAATGAGCTTGTGATATTTCCCTTACCTTAGGTCCGACTTGCTTTGTAAGTGTCCGAACCTCCTGTATAATGATTTAAATCATGTTATTGACTTATTCCAGAATCATATTCATTGTTATTATATCATATATGGTCCACTTATGACTTTATATTACCGGTTCTTTTGTAAATTCATGTTAAAGTAGCGTTTTGGGTAAAATCGTCTCATTTTTCGTTCGTGTTTTTAACTTGTAATTATTCATATGATTACTTAGATCATTATTACTTAATTCCAGAATATAAAACATGATTTATATATATATATTCAGAATATACATATATAATAAATCATTAAATGGATAGAAATACACCGTTCATGGAGACGGTAGTCCGTACGTACGCATGAACGCAGTTTTCGTTTCCTTATTGAATTGAATGGAATTAAGTAGATGACATACATATAAATATAAATAATTATAGTATCATTATCAGATCATATATTTCATTAGTAATTATTATATATACTTTATAATCATTCATGAATGGTTAATCATTGAGAATGAATCTCATCGCGTCGTGGAGACGGTATTCCGTACGTACGCACGAGCGATGATATCGTTCCCATGGTTGTGGAATTGTGTTGAAGTGGAGAAGGGATTTTGTAAGGTGTTGGCCGAGCTTGAAGGCTCAAAGTTGTGTGAGGAAAAGAGGGAGGAGGTGCCCTTTTATAAGGAATAGAGGGGCACCATAGGAATATCTCAAAATATTATTTTATATTAAAGTCAAAATCGGTTTATAATGGTTCCAAAGGATCTTATTTCGAAGCTAAAGTGGGGATGGGTGGAAATACAATCAACCAATAGGATTTAGACAAGTTTAGGTTATTATTTTAACCTTATCAATTAGATTTAACTTTAAGTTAAATAATTTAACTTTTACCGTGTCTTTTTGTTTTCTTACACTATATGGTTAATATACTTACTATAACATGCCAAACGAACCCCAAATTGTTTATTATTAATATATATTTCCTTATCTAAGTCATTTGGCCGATCCTTATATTTTTAGGAATAAAATAACAATTAATAATATAATATTTGATTTAAAAACTATTTTGTGTCAATTTTGAAACTATTTGATATATGAATTTTGTGAAAGTCATAACAGAATTATATGTTCGAACCAAGTTGATTAAATCAACACTAATATATCATAGTAACCATTAAAATTAGTGGAATTCATAAAAAGTCTTAAATTAAATTTATTTGAGCATTTATAACATCAATTATGTTAACATTTCCTTAAAAGGATAATTACTGCATCATCGTTGTGTCATAAATAAATTAATTTATTTAAAGTCTAAAAATTAATAATAAAATATCATTATGTAGGAAATCTTTTTAGATTTCTAATGAATATTTATAGTCGAATTTATCTTATGTATAACCCCATATTAAAAATGTTTTATTTATTAAACTTTGATTTTAACTATTTTAACTATTCATTAAATAAAATAATATTAAATGTCATAATATAATCCAAGTGGACCTAAATGGTCATATTATATTCATAAGGTTGTTTTTGGTCGAATTACACTTATCCAATAGAATTGGGACATTTGTTAGGGTAATAGTAATATCATATTTACCCATAGTTACCCTATTTACTATTAACCGCGGTAAAAAAAAGTCAAAAGTTACTATTCACCAAAAAATTATTTTTATCTCATTGAACCACATTTTACTTACTGATATCAACCGTGTTTGTCGGAATTTCGAAATTCCATTCACAGAAGCGGAAAAATTATGTTTTATGCAAAATTCAGTTTTTAACCTACCACTTAGTGGTTTCACTATTCATCAAAAATTGAAAGTTTTCAGAAAAATACCAAAATTTCACCCTAGGATAAATTCGATACTCCAAATCCATAAATGAATTCCATTTTGAAAAATAAAATTTAAAAAATTTCAAAAAGTGGTTATTACTATTCATAACGGCTAGTTTTAATAATATCTTAATAGCATATCATTGTTTAGTGAAACTTGTTGTTGCGTACAACACACGCTATCGTGGAAGGTCACGATTGCGTGTAATTCAAGCCAGGTCAGAGATGTGTGTTGTGAAATCTCCTTTTGGTGTAGCGTATAACACAAGACATTAATGAAATTAAAAAGAATATTTTTCATAAAATCTCGGGGTGTTAGACATACAATATTTATTTATATCGTGTTATCATTAGGATTCGTGATTTATAAAATTGATTATTTTACATCTTAGTTATAAAGATAAAGTTATAGGTTATAATTTATGTCTGGTGACATTGTGACATGTCTCGATGTTATTATATGAAGTTATAATTTTTTATTCATTGGTAATATGTTACCATGAATGATATTGGATATGTTAAACATTGTTTTAGTTCTATATTGTGCATAAAGATATAAAAAAAATATGTTAATTATTAAATTATATCATAATATATTTATTTCCTTTGTGGATTAGATTATAAAATCAAGGTTAATATCAGGTAACAGAATGGGAATATATAGGAAATTTTATTTTTATTCTATAATTCATCTATGACTAGACTCACCCAATATAGTGTTATAATATACTCATGTTAGTGTCAACATTGTTTAGTATAACATTCTATCTATTATATTTTATTCTATTTGTTTTGTATTATGCACATTCCCAGTATCCTACATGAAGTAGATGGATAAATAAGTTCATAAGAAACTGACTCCTTAGAATCCTAGTGATTCGGTCCCATTATGGTTTAATTATTATTTTCTAATATAATTTTTAAACAAACACACACCCAGATATATATATATATATATAATCAACCTCTTATAATTTTTATAAATGTATATTGTTCTTCTTTGAGTTCAAAAATATGGATTCTTATAATGGTTTGAAGCAGTTAAACCATTTTTAGACTACTGGGAATCGTTATGGTCTAATAAAAATTTTTATAACAAATGGAAGTGATTTTATCCCTTTCCCAATGTAACCCATTTATGAAATATGAAACTATTTAAAAACTAAAATGAACAATACTATAAAACTATGTACCATGAACTAAATCATCCACTACATCATCATCATCATAAAATAGTGATATGGTTTTATAAATGTCATAAAGGTCATACAAAAGACCTCTCCTTTCTATATGTATCCATGGGTAAATTTGAATCATCAGATTTTCACATGAGATCCAACATTCCTCCATATAATCTTTTGTGTCTTATACACAACAGAGAAGGATGAAGAGAGAAAGGGGTTGTGGAAAATGTGGTTCAATATCAGTACAAACTATAATTTCATGGTACATATTTTAAATAACTTCTGAGGATGTTCCTTAATGAATAAAAAAAGTAACTCACACCATACTATGAATGAGTTAATTCTTTATGTATTTCACATGTCATATGAATGAATGATACACCTTCATTAAATTTTTTATTATGAAACATTCAATTAAGTGATATTTTTATAGAGGGTGAACATAGATAATAACATTTTTCATTCTAATTCCAAACATAACAAAGTCAGTGGCCTCATATAATAAAAATTGTAAGCCTCGTATTATGGAGTTTATTATTTCATATTCAAAGCAGACTTCAGGGAATATTTCAATAAATCTCTCACTCACACTAAATCTTAATTTACATTGATCTATTTCACATTATATTATATAATATACACTAAATTGTGAAATTATATCCAAAAATCATTTTGGACTTTTTTCAAATCCAATTTGTGAATATTATCATGGACTTTATCTTTTATAGCATTGTATGTAATACCTAATGAATACTAATCCAAAAATATTTTGTATTAACTCTAATTAAATTATAGAGTAACTATCTAGGTCAAACTCAATTTCCATTCAGTAAACTATAATGTGTAACAACACAGTCCATTGTAGAACTAAAAATATATTAATCTCTTTGGAAAAAATATAATCAAAGAGAATCATCTAGAAAAGTGTAAATGTGACTCAATAAACAAAGGGATCTGGGGTGACCTATATCATACATTTTTATCTCTATACCTTTATTCCATGGTTTTATTAAATGAAAAAAACATTATTATATATTTTCTATGACATATAGAGACCATGGGACACATATAATTTCAATACCATATAGCCAACCCATACATTCTCAATTTAGAGAGAATATACTAACTAGGTTGATTCATATGTCTCATGCATATTCATGGATGAGAACATCACATGACCATAATTCAAATAGATAATAATATCATATATATTACCTATGAAGGGACTCATACTCTATAGTTTATCTAAATTAAGGAACTGTATGTCATACTCATCATTGGAGTGGAAGAATTCCATTTCTAGTTAAACTCTTACAAATGAAATGATCAGAAACAAAACCAACCACCAATATATTAGTTATTTATTTTCAGACATACATAATTTAGGTACAAATTTTTTATCATTATCATGTTAAGTATCTATAAATCATTATGTAGTGGGGACTCAAATATGATCCATGAACTTCTAATATACCAAAATAATATGTATCACACTCTATGTGGTACACTTAATTGGTCATCTATTACACACGAAGAATATTAATCATTGTTTTGTGCCTCATGAGAATATTCCATATCTCTATACATGAATCATCTCCAATCTATCATTAAAATTTCATCATAAACTATAACACTTCATGATGAATGTAGGTTTGGGATAACTCAAAGTCAAACATTGAGAGTTCAATTATCATTACACTTCAAGAAATGCATATCTATATTTTTAGTCATTGAAAATGAATGATAAATTATATATTTACTAAAAATATTGTATATATATATAATGACGAAAACACTTTTAAGAATATTTAACAAACCTATTTTAAGAACATTAATTTCAAATAAAATTTGGTAAACTGCTAGAAAAACACATATGTCTATTTTTCTTTTATGGGTTTTTTTACTAATTACATCATATGTAATTTATGTTCCATCTCTTTGTGTCCATCTAATAAAACTCCCCCATTAAACTCATTAGTGATAAATATTTATAAAGTAATCTAGATTAAATAATGTTGAGATTTATGAATCATATTCATAATCTTCAATAACTATAACATATTGAAACTTATTAACTTCACAACATCAAATTTAATGTTGTTAACTTCCTTTTTCCAATCAAAACTCTTTCAAAGTATTATCATCTTCATCCTTAGAAAAATTTCATTCAAAAAATTAAACGGATTTCTAAATGTGACTATTTTGGATATATGTTTTACCATCACAACCTAAAATATTTTAGATTAAAGTGATATTCACTTCTTCATGATAACTATGCATAATTTTTTTTATTTTTTTATCATTGCATATCATAAAAAAATTATGATAATTTTATGGTAACTAGTGTAACTCTTTTCAATCCTCCATACCTCTATATCGTAAAAATATTTAATATTTCAATTTTAATTCACTATGTAAATTTTATTGGTAGAACACATAAAAAATAGTGATATTCAATTTATTAATGACAAAAAAATAACTCTTTAAATTATTATGTATCTTTATATATCTTAAACATCACTAGATATTGAGTCAAAAACATATCACTCTTACACTTTATTAATAATTTATTTGTTTATTTTTTAAATTTTTAAATTTTCTCATTCTAAAAAAATGACCAATATCTTATTAGATACAATATTCTTCTTAGAATATCTTATTAAGATACAAACGTGCTGTTATATTTTGTAAATAATATTTATTACTTTTTAATTGGGATATTTAAGATATAAACTACTTTTCACATGTTATATATGGTATTCTATGAGTTTTGGGGAATTTATTAAAGTATATTATTCTTTAAAATGCACCACCTATGGGTGATGTAATGTCCTGTGTTCCAAAAACCATTCTTATTTCTCATGGCATGGAACTATATAGGGCATTTTATGACCCTTTTCCTTCTTGAAATTTCTATTTTTTTTATCTGACAGACACTTGGCTGACTTTTTGGTTTCCTTTTCCTTCTTACATTCAATTGGTTTCTTTATATAGTTGGTTGGGTTCATCATGTGGTTTTTTGTTTTTTCAAATGGTCAATTGGTTACTTCAAATGATTATTTGTTCCTCTTTAACAATAAATTGGGTTCTTCATATAGTCATATGGATACTTCATGTAGCTAGTCTGCTCCATCATATAGTCAGTTGGTTTCTTTGTGTGGTTTTTTGGTGCCTTCATATGGCCTTTTGGTTCTTGGTTATAGTCAATTGGTTTCTTCGTACAAGAAGTTGGTTCCATCATGCAGTTGATTTTTTTCATTATGGTCAATTGGTTCCTTCCCATTGTCAGTTGGTTACTTCTAGAGTTCATTTGGTTTCATTTGGTTGTTAGTTGATTCCTTTATGTTGTTGGTTGGATTCTTTATATAGTCAATTGGTTCCCTTATGTGCTCAATTGGTACCTCCATATGGTTTGTTGGTTCCTTCATACTATTATTTGGTTTATTCCAATGGTAATTTGTTTCCTTTTTGTGGTAAGTTGGTTTCATCTTATGGTTACATAGTTCCTTAGTGTAGTTTTTTGTTTCCTTCATGTTATTGGTAGGTTCATTCTGACTGTTGGTTCCTTTGGGTGGTCAGTTGGTTCATTCATTCGGTCAGTTGGTTCCTTAATAAATTCTATTTATTTCATATATTGGTTACATAATCCTTCATGTGGTTGGTTTTGTGCCTCTGTGCGGTAGATTCCTTCACACAGTTGGTTTAATATGTTCCCAAATTTCCCAATATTTCAAAATACATATATTTTTACAAAATAATGTGAATAATGACATTAATAGAAAATATCATATTTAAATATTAAATAAAAAAATTTTAAATTATGTTTTTTAGGGATGGAATCATGGAATTGAATTTCTTAAATCTCGTGGTTTTAAATGGGTTATCCCATGTGTTTTAAATTAAAAATAATTAAATAGTAATTTAAAAAGGAACGTTAACCCTATTAATCATCGAATTTATAACAAGATATGTATATAGAACCTTGAAGTATGGGGATTTCCCTGATTCAAGTCTTTTCTTGTCTCATTTGAGCCAAAATGAATCGGAGCTTTATTCATAAACCCTAAGAGTTGTATTCTTTCACCTAGGTACTTCTTGATCATGATTTTAGGTGTGTTGAATAGATCAATTCTGTCTCTTTTTTTTAGTGTTTTGTTTCATTTTATGTATCAATGTACTTTTTAATTTTTCCTTATTTGGTGTAGTATGTTTTGGAACTTTTTTCCCAGGTAGGTGATCCTTGTTATCTTTTTTAGTCCATATATTCAATTATAATTGTCTTTTTCTATAGTGTGGGTGGAATGAGTTAACTGATAGTGATAAAGAACTGAATAAAATAAAATTGTAATGGAAGAGGTTTTATAGTATATATTTATCTATTTCACTAATCTTACCGATTTATTTACCTTAAACAAATTAAAAAATTGTGATATACATCTTGTGAATACTATGATTTTTTATTTGTTTTATTGGATTTAGAATTTATTTTATAGTAATACCACCAGTCATGAAATGATAAGATGAATATATGGATGAAAAAATTGTTGAGTGTAAGTGTTGAAACTGTTTTTATATACACCAGAGAAAGAAGATGGATTAATAAGGAGACCCCCTTAAATTTAATTTTTGATTTATGGGGTATTTAAATTTTTTTTACATCTAGTATATTTTTTGTTAGCCATATGGTTCTAGGTCCTTTTTTGGGTATTTGTGGTGATGGTGACTACTATTTTAGGTTAGGGATGTGATGTGGTTTGTGGTGGTGTGGTGGTTGATATGTGGTAGTTGTGGTGAGATGATTATGTTGTGGGGTTGTCTTTCACTGGAGATGTTATTGTTTATTTTGTGAGGTATCTGTTTTCATTATGGTACATTAGCGGGTAGTAGCCAAGAATTATTGGTATAAAACTGATAATGGTGGAATTTAATAAATATGAGCTTAAAATACATGTATCATAACTGTTTTAACAAATTGAATAATGGTTAATATGCAGGGCTTCAATGAAAAATAAATTAGAATCATAGTTATGGTGTATTCTTATCAAATATTAGTTTATATAGCTTTCTTAATGGATGGTGTATATTAATTCAATAATATCGAAAATCAAATAAATTTTTAATGGAATGGAAGAAAATTGTGGGTTATATTCTTTTTACATTGTAGGTTTCATTAGTAGTGGCAGTATGTGCTAACAATAGTATGGTGTTGATGATATATAGAGATGATGAAGTATTTAAGGGGAACTTTTGGTTTGGGAATTTTTTCCCTTTTTGTGTATATGTGTGCATATATATGTATACTTATAATTTTAGGTTAATTTAATCCACACAACATTGGTGTCACATACTATATATCAACACCAAAATGTTTTAAGGAGATTTTTCACCAACATTTAGATGGTGATGAATTGATGGTTGATTGACCCCTCTTTAACATTATTCCATCAACGCAAATACATGATAGTGGTACCTAATAGGTGTTGAGTATAGATTGGTGATAGACTATTTGGTGGATATTCATAATAGTGAGATGATTTGATACGTAGTGGGATCTATGTGTTGTGGTAAGAGTGCATGATGTTGATTTCCTTCATGTTCATGATACTCTACTACTCTAAATTTGTGGGTTTTAAATGTTGTTGTAGTGGAATTATAGATGTTCATTATGAAATTGATAGCATCTTGGGATGTAGGGAAATGTAGGAGGTTGGGGCAGCTAGGGTTGTGACCAAAACCAAATCAGAGATGGTTGGATATGTGGTGATGAGATTGAATGGAGGAGGTGGGATTAGAAGATGTTTGACATTGGGGCATGAGAATGGAATATCTATGGGGGAAGTTCAAGAATAATTCTTTATTGATATTTTCTTGATATTATATTAATACAATTTTTTTGATAAATGTAGATTTTTGGATGGATAAAAATACATGTCTATGTGCATAGTGGTTCTGATGTTTGGTCATTAGTGCATTTGTATGCTATTTACACATTTTCATGGGAGACCTCAGTTATGATCCTATAGATTATACGTGTTTTTCTCCCACTATGTATATATAAACTATTTTCCCTATTTCCAGAAGGGTTATAGGTATGGATAATGACATTACCAGCTTATGTATCAATGTTTTTCTCGAGTCATTTTCTTGATTTTCTTTTTTATATTTAAATTAGAAAATTTATTTTTATTTTTGAAAATACATGGTGGGATGGTTTAGATGACTTTATATTATATGATGGAGTTTTTCGGTTGTTTTTTATATTCTATCTTTATCCTTTTCATATATTTATGGAAATTCCTGGGATTTCAATGTTTAACACCATAAGTGATAGTCAAAACTATTTGGCCTACTATAGAAATAATCTGGGGGCCACTCATCTTCACTACTGGCCTAGGAGAGGTACCCATAGAGGGTGTCATGATAGAGTGGTATCAATGGTTTTTTTTATATATAAGATGGATTTTATATTTATGAACTACTAAGACATTCATGGGAATGGAATGACAATAATGTTAGTCATAATTTTGGTGTGATGTAAAAAATTATACCAGCTAAGACAAATGAATCTAGGACCACCTATGATATAATTCACGTACCTTGAAATTACTGAACACCCTAGTAATGATAATATTGATTTAAATCTAGATTCATATGGGAGTTACATGAAATTTTTTTCTTTAAGTATGTGATTGAATAGGTTGTTTTTCTAAATTAAATTGAAATTAACTTATTTATCTAATCAAATTCATTTCTATAATGATTGGGATTTTTTCCATTCTGTTATTCCAAGATATGGTTAATGGTTATCATCTATATATAGTTTAACAGTTATAGGTTGATAATGTTGATCAAGTCGATCATCGGAGGATTGATCCAACATTTGAGGATAAGACATCTCATAGGTTGTTTCATGCTTTCCAGGGCCATAGTCGGGAAATTTATGGGAGGATTTTCTATGATTTATAATTTTAGTGAGGACGGGGGGATCTTGAGATAACATTTATTCCAATTCGGGCCTGAGAATAGTATTGGGTTCCATTAGAATTCAGTTAGTTGTGGGTAGAAGCATGTTATTGGTGGTTGTTGTATCTTAGTGATTATAAGGGGCATGTGTATTAGGTTGATATTTAGAATAATTTTCCAATCATGTTCTTGTCATTGATTATGAATTTCGGAAAGAGGAAAGATCTTGTCACCCACTATTATAGGATATTTTTCATGTGAGTTCCTGGGGTTAAATTCAAGGACATCAGCTATTTTTCTCCATATTTCCATCAAGACCAAGATTATATAGAAAGGCATCTTAAAGATGCACTGAATCTGAGGATTAGATATGAAGTCATCCCATTTACAATTCTTATGAATTTAGTGGGGTATAAGAAGGTGGAAGTGATTGAGTGACTTCACTCTAATGAAAGAGTTCCTTGATAAGGTGGTTATTAGATCTTCTCGAGGAGTTGAGTTTCAGGTGGGGGATCATTGATGTCAGGGAAGATTTGGTTCTAATTAGTAGGGATTCAATTATAGATGCATACTTCATGTTTGTTGGGGATATTGTTTCCAGAGCATCTACTAGTGGAATTCCATTCATGTTTCATGACTTCCATGACCCTTCCTAGAGGGTCTTGTGTCGTGACTACCCCTAACCCACCTCCAATAGGCCAGGGAATGTAGAATAACACTGTGTAGGCATATCCAACAAATGGGATTCATTAGACTATGTACCTGTACACATGCACATATCTACGAGCCACCAAATGATGAAATGTAAAACCCACTAATTAAAAAATTCATGCATACCACTATGATCTCACATCATAGTATGATAATTAATGTTCTAGAAAATAAATAGGTCCCAAATACAAGGCCACCAGAAAGGAGATTTTACCACAAGTCCAACTTTATGAAAAGAGGTGTCAGGAATACTATCTAAACCTCATGAGCACGCGTAGTCTGTCAGACACAGCTAAGCACCACCTAGTCCTGGTCCACCTTGGACACCATCAAAGAGATGATCATCAGCACTAGACACAACATGTATGGGAAAACCCCATTTAGGTGTGATTTCAATAATACTCAATAGGAAACCCCAAAACCACAAATGGAATACCAAAAAGGAACTACTACAATGGAAATTACGGTCAACTCCATGTAGGTATATGTATAAAACACATGGAGTAGGAATATCTAGATATACTCACTCTAAGACACATATTCTAGAGGAAATCCAAAAACAATGACCTGCCATATTATTATACTTAAAGCACACTAAGTAAGGAATAACTCACTCCTTGAGCCATTATATCTTTAGACATAGTCATGAAGAGGTATACCTCATTTGGGCCGTTCACAAGTGAGAATATATTGGACAAGGAATACTATGATACACAGAGAGGGGTTTATGACCAAAACTGACAAGGGTACACCACATATCATGCTAATAATAGACTAGGGGATACCAATTATCCAATCAGGATCATCCCACTACATAGGGGATCGTACCCAAAACAAACTGGGGAATTCCACATATTGTGCCATACTCACTAAGAGATACAAAATACCAAATGATTCTTCTCACATGGTGGATGACCAACACCCACCTCTTAGAGGTTATGCTGATTCCCAAACTCCACTAGGGGTGATAGATGATTGAAATCAAGTCTCAAGGAGAGATATCATACTCTATATAAGACCTGGAATCAAGAGGTGATTAAAATCTTGTGACGTGGATGTAATACCATACAATACCATCAATGAAAGGACCAAAAGGAACACCCTAAACCTATACTAGACCAAAATAAAAACTCACTACTTGTCTCAGAACATTTTTCTCATTTCTAGGGTCCCAATGATGATTAAGGATTATCAAACGGACATACAATTTTAAAGTTATGGACTTTTGAAATATTAAAGGGGTCACTAGGCCCATTGACCGACCGCACGGTCAGTCCACCAACATTCGAAGTCGAATGACCAGATCAGTCACACCACAGCTACCACGGTCAACTACCATGGTCGATCTCCCCCAGTTTTCATGGCCTCATGGTAGCTGGACCCATCGTGGATCACACTCAACCACCATGGTCGACTCTGGCCTAGCTCCAAATCGGTGTCCCGGGGTTCTACCCGGGTCCATCCCACTCGGCCTAGACCACCTGGCCTAGCCCACTCCTCTTGAAATGAACCCTCTCCCTTGGCATGGCCTACTCACACAAGACGCATAAGTTCTATTGTACACAGCTCGTTGGATGTGTCTCACACGGTCACCTTGCATGCTCCATGCTTCCACCTTCAATCCTCACAGCCCCAGATCGCCACCACCTCCAGTGTTGCCACCCCCATGTTATTGATGTTTCTTCCTCATCTTACTCGATATCCAAATTATAGTCACACCAGTGGTCCCTACAATGACCCACCAAGTCGCCTCTAATTCCCATAATTCAAAGTGGTCACCGATCCGAGCTCCTTAGGTCCTGATATAACTAGACCTAGCTTCTGTTGTTGGTTTTCCTTTAATTGGTGCGACCGATCACATTAGGAACCACCATCAAATTCAATCAGTGTCCATGGGAGTCTAATGGATAAGATAAAAATAACCAGGGGAGAAAACAATAAATAACTCCTGGAAAAACAATCATCAGATTCTTTTCATGTCATCCTCAATTCGTTCTTTTTCGAATGAAGAACGAAGAACCAAATCATGAAACACTCCTAAAACAATCCTCATAATTAAAAAACATCCCACCATGATCAAAACAAAGATCAATATATTCATGGATTGACCTGTGTTCATCATGGAAATCATGAATGAGGAACCATAAAGAGACAACCACCCTACCTTGATTTTATTCGATCACAGATTATGAATGAAGTATCATTGTCATCATTGGCCAGGTTAATCAAATCTGAGGTGTTTAATTCAATTAATCCATTTTTTTCCACCAATGGTTTATCTAGAGGTTCTATCTCATCCTATCTAGAAAAAATTTTAGGGTTATGAGGTTATCCCTAAATTTTTGAAAAAGGATTAATAAAAATGAGAGTCATTGTTTAAAAAAAATTATAATTTTTTTTATTTACAGTTAATTCCACCATGAATGTTTTTACATAAGACACCCTCCAACAAAATTGATGTCATTCCTAGGCTAAAGAAACTATTCATAAGTCAACGGTGCTCTCATATTTCTGATCTAGGAAACTATTTAAGATTTATTATACTTTTTTTATAAAACATTATGTGTGTGCCATTAAAATTTTAATATTTTTCAAACAATTGAATCGAGAAAACAGGGCATCAGAGTTTTATTTCATCTCAGTACCTGGTCTCAAAATAAATTCATATAATTATTATAAAAAATACGTGGAAAAATTTGAGACATTACATTCTCCCACCATGTGAAAATGAGTCCCTGAAATCCAAAAAAGGCTACCCCAATAGAAGAGGGTAAATAGAATGAATCTGAACCTCTCTCCCCCATGTTGTCTCATGAATATTCTGGTACTGCCATCATACATGAACCCAATGAATCGGCCACCTAAGAATGATCCTCTCATATTTATCCTCTATCTCAACCTGGTACTTCGCAAAATTAGCACCATCTTCAATCTCCATCTCACCTTAGTCTATGATTTGTTATGGGTCATGCACGTACCTCCTTAGTTTTGACACATGGAAGATTTCTTGTACCCAATATAACTGTGGTGGTGGAGCCAAGAGGTATGCCACATAACCAAATCTATGTAGTATCTATAATGGGCCGATGATCCTCAAAGATATCTTTTCATCCCATCCAAATCCCTGTAATCCATGTCGAGGTGAAACGCAAAGGAACACATTTCCTCCTTCATCTAACTCCAAAGTCCTCTTCCAACTATTGGAAAATGACTTCTAATGGTTTTGTATAGTCTTAAACTACTCCCAAATGATCATCACCTTCTCCATAGTAGCTCTCACCAACCCTAGTCCCATGAGTTTTGACTCTCTTGGGTTCTTCGAGCAATTTGGTGACCTAATGCACTTCTCGTACAAAGAATCAAATAAATCCATCCAAATGGTGTATTGATAGGTATTTATGTATGTGAACTACATCAGTGATAGGTTATCATCTCAAATATGGACATAGTATTACATGAAAGTCATCATCATTGCCTCCAAAATGAGAATGGTATGATCATTCTGGTCATCCATCCATGGGTGAAATGCTATGAAAAAGAATAAATGGGTCCCAAATGCCTACTGTAACCCCTTCGACAATCTAGGTGTAAAGAAAGAATAAAGATATAAACTATCATCATTGGAACTTCTTGGAATCAATCTATCTCATATATGTAGAGGTATCACATGCTCTCTACTAAAATATTCTCTTAGATAGATTGGAAGTGGTGTGACATGGTGAGACTGTCAATGATCACCATGATGGAAATTGTTCCCTAGGATTTATGTGGTTAACCCGTCAGGAAGTCCATTTATATCCCATCCCACTACCATTCTGGCACCTCGAGGGGTTGAGGAAAACCCGCTAGAACCAATATTTTTTCCATCATATAGATTCAAGAGAGGAATCAATAGACAAACTCTACAAAATTATTCTTCATCCCTAGACACCCAAACTAGCATCGTATGTCGAGATATATCTTCTCCACACCTGGATATACATCTAAAGGGGATGTAAGGAAATCCCTCCAAAACTCCTCCCTTGACACCACTGGTATAACTATGAAATATCAAAAAAGAATAATGTGCTCCCACCCTTTTGAATATCCCTTAGGGGAATTCCCTTTAGACATCTGAGCATGTAGGGTCTCATATTTCGTATCCCAAAGTTGTGCCTTCTTTACAAGTTGTTATAATGCACGTGTAAAGACAATCAACTAGAGGTAAGATTCTCCATCTTCATCTACAAAGGATAACTTAAATGAGGAAAACTAATCTAACACCTCATATAGAAACTGCAAACTAGATCTCATACTGATAGCATGTGCCACCACATTCCCCTTCCTAGAAGTATATAAAATGACAAAGTCATAGTCCTAGAGGAACATTAGCCATATCCACTGTCTCAAGATTAGAACATTCTGAAGGAAGATACACATGAGTTTCTTATGATCATAGTAGATGATAAACTTATTTCCCATTAGGTAGTTTCACCTCCTCACCATTGAAAACACTACCATTCCTAGATCAAAATCAGGTGTCCCATAATTCATCCCATGTACTCTCAACTCACTCAAACCATAACAATCAACAATTTCCTCTACACCAACACACAACTAATCTCAGTACCTAATGAAATTTTTAACCACACACTCAACTTCATCCTATGTAAATCTCAATACAGGAACACTCATCATCATCTACCATTTTTCCTGAAAGCACTTATAGAACTTTTCTTTCCACGCGAATGGATGAACATTTTTCTTCAATGATATCAATGTTGTTTCCACTATAGAAAAGTCTGGAACAATCTTCTGATAGTACCCTTCCAATCCAAGGAAATATTTTACCTCAATAACACTCTTTGGTGGATCCCAAGAAAGCACTACATCGACCATCATTACGTCCATTGTAACTCTAGCCTCTGAGATAACGTATCCTAGAAAAATAGACCTCTTGAAAACAGAACTGAATCATAGTGATATTACGATAATTATTGTTCTCTCAGAGTGTTTCTAGGACCATCCTCAAGTGTATCATGTGAACCTCCTCAAATGATAAGTATACTAGGATTTCATTAATGAATACCACCATGAACGGGTCAATGTAAGGATAAAAGATATGGTTCATGAGTTACATGAACACTGCTATGGAATTTGTCATACCAAAAATAATCACCATGTAATCATATTCCCTGTAATGCCATTTGAAGGCCATTTGCAATACATCCTCAATACATACTCACAACTGGTGATAACTAGATCTGTGGTCAATCTTTCAGAACCACCATGGACCTTTCATGTGATAAAAGAGGTCATCGATCCATGTTAGTGGATACATGTCTTTCCAGGTCACATAGTTTAAGCACCAGTAATCCACACAGAACCTTCATCTCCCATCTACCTTTGTGGAAAAGAAAAATGGGGATAACCAGGGTGAAATAATATGTCTCATGAAGCCCTTCCTCTACAAGTCCTCCAACTATAACCTCAGCTGATGAACCTCTACGGGATCCTTCTGATATACAGGAGTAAATATCGGTGTTGTCCCACGGTCTAGATCATTACAGAGGTCCATCTCCCTATGGGGTGGTAAACCTAGAACATCTTTGGGAAATAAATCCTCAAACTTCACCACCATCGTAGGAAACTGAGGATTAATATCATCCACTACATCGAGGGTGAGACTGTCCAACTGATGAGTAATTGGTTACACCAGCATATGTGTCAGTTAATCCGGCACTTCCTATATTTTCTTTAATCCAAAAAAGGAAAAACTTGTTCCATCATTGTGGACAAAATGAAATCCACACTTAAAATATTCAAACATATCATGAACTGTGGATAACCATCCCATCCAAATTATGACATCGTAATGCCTCCACACCGCTACCAAGATATCCTAACCAAAACTCTCAACCCCAAGAGTCAGGTTACACTATTTATAGAAATGTGTGATAAAAAATTCTTTCATACTATGAGTCTACATTAATAAGGGTTGATTCAATGGTTCAACCATAATCTCCATTTCAAAAACATGGTTTCTGGGAAAAAAGGAATAACTAGCACTCATGTCAATCAAAACTACAAAAAATGTAGAAAATACATAGATCGTACCATGTATGGTTCATTGATCCATGAGGTTATAGGCCTTCAATGCCTATAGTTGGCCACATCCCTATTCACCAACTCCTCGATCCTAGTGTGGACCACCATGGGGTCATGTTTGTAATATATTGAACCTTCGATCACCTCTTTCTGGCCTGACATCCCCTCGGTCATGTCTGCTACCATGCGAACCACCCTACTCCAACCTCTTCCTCTTCCTCAGTAGTCCCTTGACCATCTCTAGATCATTTATATGAATGGTTGTCCAATCTCATGCAAGAAGACCTTGACCACCACATGAATAAAATTGTATGTCCCTGGGCTGACTCGAGCCACCTTGGGAGCCTTGTACTATTAACCTTGGGACCATGGATCATCCCATAAATCACCTTCTCCACATAGATACGTGTGACTATCATCATCCACCTGCTGTCAAGGCCATAGATACAGGGTTCCCACTACTAGCTCCCACTTCTAGTGTCCTCCCCAAGAGAAAACTCACCACTAGTAGGGTTCACTCATGTACCCCAACATAAGTTGAAATTCTAAGGGATACAACTGATGCCCTAATGTCCCGATGTAAGCCATGCTCGTGGGTTTGAACCCTAAAGAACTAGTATTGATCCTTTTCCCTGGAGTAGTGTGAATGATGAGTAAAATTCGTTGAATACTCCACCATGGTCATACTACCCTACTATAGATGTAGAATCTCATGACTGCAAACTGATCGCAACATGGAATGATATAACTCCTCTTCGAAGAGATGCTCATAGTCTGTCTAGGAAATAGTTTCCTCATCATAAAAATGAGTCACCCAGATCCACCATCGCCTCGTAGAGCCCAAAATAAGACTTCTGTCAATGTCTTCCCTCAAGTTGAAAGGAATACTCATAAGTAAAAATACATGGGTAGTAGCCTCTAGCGAATCCTCATCCAACTAGGGGTTTGGCTCACCCAAATACCTGAGAGGTTGCTGCCTTAGAAACTCATGCAATGTAATCTTCCTAGGTGAATCCTTAGCTGGTAGTAATTTTAGTAGATTCTTCTTGATAGTGGTTGTATAGCTGGTAGACCAACTAGAGGTTATATCTCTTGTACTTGTCCCTATACCAATGCCTCATCACTAATCATATCATCCTCATGATAAAGTAGTGGAATCATGTATAGCTATCGATGTGGAGGAATCCTAAAATAAAACAAGATATACTGTGGTTAAAAGAGTATATGTAGAGAGATTAATCTAGAAGAACATGGAAAACCCAACCATTCCTATATGATTAAAGTACCATTGTTTTCCATATAACAATTATTTTCATGTATCAATACAAAAATCAGGTTTTCAGAGCCCTAGTGTATGGATACATCGGCCACCACACCAACACTAGAGTCCCTGGCCTAAAATCCAATATTCAGACACATATCATTGTTGCCACAAACTAACATCACATACTATTGATCCATATGTATAGTCGACTACTCGGATAAAATATTTTTATGACCTATCCCAAAGGGTCCCATGTCGTGACTACCCCAAACATACCTCCAATATGCCAGGGGCTAGTGACTAGCACCGGGTAGACATATCCCTCAAATAAGAGGCATTATCCTATATACCCATACACATGAAAACATCTTCAAGGAACAAAATGATGAAATGTAAACACAATTATGTTAAAAATTCATGAAGACCCCTATGATATCATAGGAAAGAATGAAGGATAAAGTACTAAAATTTAAACAATGAAAAAATACAAGACCACTAAAAAAGTATCTAACCACAAGTCCATATTATTAGAAAAGATATACTGGAACTACTATATGAACTATAGGAACACACCTCATCCATATGGCCTAGCTAAGAACTATTTGGTCCTGGTCCACCTAGGACTCTATCAAAGGTTTTATTTTCTACACAAAACACTAAACATGTGGTAAAAGACTATGCCAACCTGAGTATAACAATACTTAGTAAGAAACCCCAAAGCCACAAAGGAAATACAACGAATAAAATTATAGAAAGGAAATTGCAGTCATCTCCATGTAGATATTTGTATAAAAAAATGTAGAAGTAATATCTAAATATACTCATTCCAAGGCACATAGTCTAGAGGTAATCCACAACAAATTACCTACCACATGATTCTGCTCGAAGTACGTTCCTTCTGGGAGAACTCAATCCTCGAGGCATGATATTATTAGAGACAGTCATGAAGAGTTCTAGTTAATTTGGGCCCTTGATAAATGAGAACGTATTGGGGAATGAAGTATATGATTCACATAGAGTGGGGAATGCCTAGAACTAACTAGGGGACACCATAGATCATGCCCAAAACAGACTGGGGGATACCACATAACCAATATGAATCAATCCTCTATGTTGGGGATCAAACCCTGAACTAGTCTATGGATTCCATAGATCATGGCGAGACTCACTAGGGTATACTACGTATGTAATGATGTGTCCCACTAGTTAGAGGACCAAATCCATACTCTTGGAGGTTATGTTGATTCCACAACTCCACTAAGGGTGATATAGAATCACACTCCTATCTCAGTGTGAGATACTATACACTACCATAGATTTAGCCTCTAGAATGGATTACAATAAAATGATGTGCATGGAATATAATATTAAACCCTAAAGGAATGGACCAAAGGGAACTCTATCATCCTATATTTTTTCAAACTAAAAACTCTCCACTTATCTCAAAACGTCTATCTTGTCGCTAGGTTCCCAATGCTGTAAAAATCTCATCAAATGGACATACCATTTGAATGAAATGGCCTTTAAAATATTAAAGTGTGTCAATAGGCTCACGGATGGACTAAATGGTCGAATACCCCCAAGTATTGTGGTTGTGTGGTAGCTAGAGCCACCACAACTCATGGTCAATCACTACAGTCGACCATGGCCTAACTTCATCCCTGTCGCCCTGGGTTCGACCTAGGTCTGACCCGCTCAGTCCAAACAACCTAGACTCATCCCACCTATCTTGTCCTACATTACATGGCTCGACCCATTTATGTTGGCTCAGGCCACATGTGAATGGGCCTCTTTGGGTGCTTCACATGTCCCACCATTCAACACCCACGGTTTCCTACCACACTCCACATATATAATACTACCACCTACAGACGTCGCTGCCCAAGGATGATGACTCTGCCGCCTCGCCTCAACGGACCACCATGTTGAGCTCACACCGGTGGTCCCCTCTATAGACTTCCAAGACACCTATGATGTCTGGAATTTTAAATAGTCACATATCCATGCTCCTAGGGCCCAGATCTACATATAACCTACCTTTTTTGACGTTTTCCTCCAATCTAGGGGGTTGATCATGTTCGGACCCACCAATAATGTCGATTCGTGACCATGGGTTCCAATGACAAAGACATAAAGATCTGGGGTAAACCATAAGGATAAACATAAGGAAGGAATGTATTTATTGGTAAACATCGGCCTCAATATGTTCTCATTAAAATGATGAATGATCAAACACATCAAGAAAAAACCCCCAAAAGAATAACTATAATTATAAACCATCACACAATGATCAATCAACTAATCAATCGGTTCATGGATTGACTCTTACTCATCATAGAAATACTGAATGGGGAAACCGCAATGAAACAACCACACTACCATGATTCATTTTGATTAATAATGAAGAACGAAGTTGAATTTTCATCACTAAAAAAGATCTTCAAATCTAAGGTTTTTTGTTCCATCGATTCATCATCATCTTCCAACAATTTCTCCATAGATCGATTTACAGGTCTCTAGATAAATTTTAGTGCTATGATTCAAACCCTAGATTTATGAAAAATTCATAAAAATTGGAGTAATTTGGTAAAAAAAATTATTTATTAAAATTATTTTATTTATAGTTACATCCTCCATGACTTTTTTAACATATGACTCATGCTGAAATATGTAATGTTCGTCAGAGGGTAAAGCCACTAACCTATATTCAACGATACCCTCAAATTTCTAAACTAAAACCTATTTATTAATTATTCTATTTTTTTAGGAAAACTACATGTGTGTTCCATTTAAAGAATAATAATTTTCAAACAATTTTTTTCAAGAAAAAAAGGCCTTAGAATCGCACGTCATCTCAAATCCTAGTATCGAAATCAATCCAAACAATTTATAAAAATAATAATGAAAAAATCTGAGATGTTTCAATGCCTGTGGGGATTATGGTCACCGTCAATATTAGTTCCCAAACACTCAAGGAAGTCATTTTATTTTGGGTAGTCAATTCAATATCCTTCCATTGAAATTGAAGAGGCTACTAGTATTTGTTCAGTGGTTCACGGGAGGCACAGATAGTAGATTTCATCCTCGTGATTTTGTCTATCCTCGGAGACCTAGAATAGAGTGTGGTCGTGAAGTTCATCAATAGTGAGATATAGTTGGATATGGGTTGGTGCATGCTAGGGAGGTACCAACATTAGAGGGACCTCAATGTTTATAAGGTATGATTAGTATATCATCTACCTCAGTTTATGATTTATTTGATTATTAAGATTCACACTACCTTATTTTACGGGCTTTGGTATGTGTGTTAGGAATATGGTTAGAGAGTATTCTTGTTCCCCAAGTGTTATTTTTTCTATATGAAGGATAATATTTCTTAATTGATGTGATTTTGGGATATAGACTGGTGATATGGATGCATCATTCAATGGGGAGTTTCTTTTTGTTTTAGAGGTAACCATAATATGTTATTCATGGCATGGATTGGTTGAACATTATGTGTGTACTCACTGAATCTTCCAAAATTAGTGTCTTTTTTTCTGGTTTCATGGGCCAAATAGTGGTGTTAATTAGAGAGAAACGATATTGGGTGGGTGGAATCCAAGCATAGCCTCTTACATCTCAACTAGTGAACTTTTTAGTGGAAAACCAGGTAGTGGGGATCAATAGAGTTATTGAGGAGTTTCTTGATTCCTTCATATGAGAGGGGGTGAATACCCCCTCAACACGATGCTATGTTTGGTTTGAGTTTCAACCAGTTTACTCTATAATTTCAGTGGATCCTTATATTATTAAACCAATGTAACTATGTTATTAGAGACTCTAGATAGATAAATTATTACATCAGGGATTTATATAACCCAGTGTATCCCCTTAGGGTGCTCCAGTGTTGTTCTCTGATAAGGCATATTATAGAAAGAGGTTGTTTGTGGACTACCAGAACATAAATTAGGTGGTAGTCAAGAAATCATACCCCCATCAATGAATAGAAGAACCTTTTGACCAACTGTAGGGGAATATTTAGTTTTAAATGATCTACATAGAGAATGGATATCACCAGATTAGGGTGATGGAGGTGGATATCCTAAAGACTATATTATGGTGTTTGTATGGGCACATCGAGTTTTTAGTCTTGTTTTTCAGTGTCACAGATACACAATTTTTGGTCATATGTCTCACGGACTCCATATTCCATGAGTTCATATACTTGTTTATCGTTGTGTTAATCTATTAAATCCTCATATACATAATTTTATAAGAGTTTTATATAAATAATATTAGAACTATTTACTATGTTATTCAACAACATAAACTCTATGGAAAGATGGATAAGTGAAATAATTGGGAATGGGTGGTAAACTTCCAAGGACATGTGTGGTTCTAATAGGGCGTGGTTATGGAACTATCAATGACCAAGGCCGTTGTTTCTAGGGAAGAACCCAATAATTTAGTAGAGGTTCACAACTATAATGGAAAAGTGTGTTATTATCAGTGTTTTATATCTAAATTATCTTGGATTGAAACCACATTATTAGTTATAACAATGAAATTCCATTATTTTATCAATAATGATGTTTTTTTGGAATCATTCATATACCTGAAGGAGTGGAAGATCACTTCCCTTGTGCTTTGGTCACCGATGTAAGGGGTGATGTTCGATGACTTTTTAGATGCCTTCCTTATGGGATATAAATGTTTATTGATTCACCAAAGGGAAGAGATCTCTTATGGTTTTAGGAAGTTACATCCTCGCATGTTCAATTATGAATCTCATGAAATGGATTTGATGGTATTGGTGTTATTGCTAATGTTATGGAGACATTACCTCATCGAGGGGTACATTTTGGTCTTCACATACTAAATAATTATAAGGTATTTCTTCTCTCTATGGGACATAAACCTTTATTAGTGTAGGTGGATGGAGTTTCTTACATTTTAAAATATTGAGATCTCTTAAACCCTTGTAAAGGGGAATATTCGAGCATGAGTATTGAGAAAGAAATCATAGGGAGATGTTTTTAGGTATTCTAAGGATGTTTAGAAAATGATGGAATGGAATTAAGTAATTTATATCAATTTGGAGGAAGTGGTTGGGAAAGGATGAAGAACCTTTGTGATAAAATTGTTTTAACAAAGTTTTTATATTTTTTGACAAATTACCTTTTTTTATAAGATTTTTTTGATATTTAGGAATCAAACCTAGTCCATCGTAATATGTTATATAAGAAAATTGAATGATTATGATTATTCAAACCCAAACATAAAGGTGGAGAAATTTGTTTTCTAGACATATGTTTCCTGAATCAGGTTTTATAGTTTTTAAGAATGGAAGTCATAATGATACTAATGAGGCTTGTTGAGTATGGTGATGTTAGAAGTTAGAAATATATAAGACATTCTTGGTAATTCAAAAAATCTTTTTATGATCATGAAGTGATCATTAATCTAGAAACATAGTCATGGTAAAATATTTTCATGATTTGGTTGAATCATAATGATTGTGTGAGTTCCATAAGTACCAGACTCAGAAGATGCAATATGCCAAAATGTTTAATGAAGACATGGTTTGAATAATTTCAAAGTTACAGAGGGATGAATTTCATCTTAATGAGATGAAAAATAAATAGAAATTTTAATGATCTGAGAAAGACCAAGAAATCGTAATCAGTAGAGAATGAAATAGAAATCGTAATGAGATGAAAAGAAAACAGATTCATGATGGGATGAGAAGAAAATGGATTCATAATTATTTGAAAACAAAATAGATTCATAATGTGTTGAGAACGTAATATGTTTGTAATGATCCAATAAGGAACCAGATTCATAATGAGTTAATAAAGAAACAGATTCATAATGAGCTAAGAATTAATTAGATTTTTAATGAGATGAGATTGAAAAAGATTCATAATGAGTTTAAAAGGAAACATATTCTTAATGAGATAAGAAGGAAAACTATTTTAATGACCTTAGATGGAAAAACAAATTATAATGACATGAGAAGGAAATTGATTCATAATGAGATGAGAAGGTAACATATTCAGAGTGAGCTAATTACAAAGAAGACTTAAAAAGAATATTCTATATGTTTTATAAATATTTGAAGATTTCAAACTTGAAATCCAATTTTTCATAAAATATTGAGATATATGAGAATTATTGAATAATTCAAACAATAAGACTGAATATTAGTGTTTAATAGTGTTTTTAAATTTGTGGAAGTAGTGAATGTTTTCAACTACCCTATTTTTTTCTAATTATCTTATAAATAGTTTCATAGATCATTTGTTCATTGTATCATTAACATATGCAGAAAAGGTGGAGTGAAGACGAAATCATGTCATAATTATTTCTAGATATAGATCTTGTGAGGAGGATCAAACATCTGGAATTTGTATACTAGATTGAGCACAATTGAATTGAGGAAAATCATATTGATTTTATCAGACTGAGAAATATCGTATTGAAAATTTAATTAGAGTTTCAGTAATACATATTGAGAATGAAATCATGAGACTGAGTTCATCTGATCGAGCCTCTCTTTTGAGAGAATCTGATCTAGCCTCATTGGATTGAGGGAATCTGATCCAGCAATATCAGACTGAGCAATTGAGAAGATGCTTCCACAATGTATTTATTTATTTTGGATAAATAATTTTATAAGAAAACATTGTAAATTTAAAAGATCTATTATACTCTTTTCTATCAGAATATAGAAGGTATCTAATGAGATTTGGCAAATGTTTTATTCACTTCTTTATAATAATGAATTTTAATGGACCCATTAGAGTGGCTTTGTTAAGGAATTAGGTTATCATACTAAGGTAAAACCTTATAAATCGTGTGTTCATTACATTATTTCCAACTTTTTCATGAATGAATATTTAAAAAAATTGATATGGAAATAAATATTAATAACTTCAAAGGGTTATGTTTAAAAATGTATTGAAACATATAAAAGTAAAAAACTGATTCAACTCCCCCCCTTCTCATTTTTATTCAATTATTTGGAACGTCAATTGGTATTAGAGCCAAGAGTCCCTTGTTTAATCCATATCATGAATAATAAAAATTCATTAAATAGTAAAGTATTTCCTATATTAAATTGAAAAATATAATGGATAAAAAAAGGACGATTCTTTATCTACTATCTCTTATAATGGGAGTTGTTGATGCTGGTACTATTGGTTTTCCACCTATTGAGAGGTATGCTCCTGTGGCATTTTCTGATAAGAAAAATATATATGTTTATGGAAGGGATATAAATTTAGTCCTTTTATACATATTAAAGAATATTTTTCAGAATATAATGTGTGTCAATACTTCAAAATGTATGTAATGCAAGATGGAATGAATTTTCCAGGGGAATAATAAAGTGAATAAAACAAAGCTACAAATCTAGTGTAGTAAGTATGAAGACATCGTAATGAGAGATGAGGAAAAAATTCATGAATACATCACCATAATAACTCAAATTGTTTGAAGCATTATACGGTTTGTTGATATCATGGATTATTCTATAATTGTGAAGAAACTTATGTAATTATTATGAGGTAGGTTTGGTTGAAAAAATATTCTACTTGGTAGATAACGATGGTTTATCTCCTGGTAAATTTCATAACATTCATGTTTCTCATAAAGTGAGAAAACCTCCGAGGTTTTAAAATAATATAAAACATGGAATGGATTTTGAATCTTTGAGAAAGTTGAATATTCAATATTTTGAAGATGTTAATCCTTGTGACTCTGATGGTAATGTGGATGATGAGTTGAATGATAAATTCATGTATCTTATTTCCAAGAACTATCGAAGAAGAAGTGGAATTTATTGAGGCAAGCTTCCTCTCAAATGTTTTTATTGTGTTAGAATTGGAATATTTTCTATGAATTAGCCCAAGAAAAATGTTGGAGAAAATCAAGATGATTATGAGTAAAATCATTAATTGAAAATGAGGAACAAAAAAACTGAAAAACATATTTCATCTATCAAATCTTGAAAGATGTTTACTAGGAAGAAGATAAGTATGATGAGTAAGAATGTTGAATCAGACTCCATAGACAAAAATTACTTAGACGTTGAAATTTTAGAAAAATTTTGAATCCTCATTGTAAAATTTTTGAAAATTGAAGTCTCCTCAAATAATGAAGAAGAATGGGGTAAATAATCCTATAGAGAGTATGAGCTCATAATAGAACATATTACATTCCATGAGAGAAAAAATTCTCACAACAATGAAATCATAATGATAAATAAATATTTTTAAGATGCTATTTATGGAAGAAAAGATACCATCAATAAGGGGGATGAATACATTTAAGAGGATTTAATGTTACAAAAATATAATTGATGAATAGGGATAATTGGTTGAGGATATCATTGTGATGATTGAAGTTAATGAACAAGATGTTAAAAAGTATCAAAAATATATATTTAATTCAAAAGATCCTTGATGAAGATGAATTAATGGATCAACAATCATTCTGATGTAAAATATGTGACTTATAAATCTTTTGAGAGGGCTCAATATGAAAATCAGGTGAAATATTCACTCACCAAAAATAATGTTCTAACTGATTTTTTTAACATTCCATGTTTTGGAAAAGTTGTTGGGAAATCCTTTTTAGATAAAGTATTTATGAAACTTATAAAATCTATAAATGTAGAAAACTCACCTAAAAGAAAATATGATCTACATCCTAAGTATGTTAGAGTAGAATGAAGTTATCAACCTCAACAATGTTTCTATAGATAATTATATTTATAAAATAGGAAATAAATATTTTATGGTTAATGATGGTGTTGTGAAATTTATGGGAAAATATATTATTGTTTTTTTTGACACCATATCTCTACTTTTAATAAGATTTGAGAAAACTACAATAAATAGTTTATGTATAATGAGTAACTTTCCTACCATACATAAAGTTGAAAATTTGAATTCTCAAGAAGTATGAAACGTTACAAATAAATCTCAATTTTAATGTCTAGAAGAATCTTTTTCAATATGTGATATGTCTTGTCATCATACTAAAAAATTTAAGGCACTCCTTCTAGAAAAATATTCATACATCTTTAAATAAAAGGAAGCTTCATTGAAGAATGATGAAAAAAGGGAATTTTTTTGAGATGGCTTTAAAAGAAATTAAAACGAACAAACCATGATTACTTTATACTAGTTTTTCTTCACATATGATAGGTGATATAAAAATCGTGAAACATGTAAAACTTCATTATGAATGAGTAGTTAATTTTTTTAGTGATAGTTCCATAAAAATCAGAGGAATTGGTACAATTAAATTTTAAGTAGAAAAATAAAAATAAAAGTATTTTTTATATGTTTAAAAGATAAATCATAACTTACATGGTGTAAGGAATCATTGTTATGATTGAAATGATTTAATCTTCACAAAAGATTCTTATTTTATCAAAAGTCTGAATGATGGAAAATTTATTGCAAAAGGATAAAGAACCAGAGGGAATATTTTCCCAATAAGCGATCTTAACAACTCCAGATACTTAATTGTTGGTGATTAAAAAAATTATGGCACCTAGGAATTGTCCATATTAGATATAAAAACATGACAAAAAATTCTAAAGTTGACTATGTCATAAATATTCTATAATTAAAAATAAGTGATGAAGGTGTTTCTATTACTTGTTAGAAAGGGAATATGATTAATAAAAGTCATTAGAGGTTTAGATTCATTCTATCAGACCTATTGAACTCATCCATTTGTGTTTATGTGGGCCAATGAGATGTGATTCCGAAAAGAGACATTTTTACCTTATCACCTTTATTTATGATTTCTCTCAGATGAAAAGCATCATGTTTATGAACCACAAGTCAGAGGCTATGGAAATGGTCATGTTTTTCAAAAAAGAAGTTGAGAATGAAATGGGGGTTTAGATAAGGATGTTGATAATGGAGAATGGTATTGAATTCACCAATAATTATTTTTAATCTTATCAAAAGAAACATGGTATGAAACATTTGTATAGTGCTCCCAATAATCCATCACAAAATGGAGTATCATAAAGAATGAATATAATTTTGTTAGTAATGGGATGAAGTGTGTTATACAAATTCAAAACATCAATGTTACATTGGATAGAAGCTGTTATTAATCATATAAATGTTGAAAATATATAATTTTTTGGATTGAAAATCAGGATGACTCCTTATCAAATTAGGTATAACAAAAAACCTTCATTAAGGTACATCAAATTTTTCTGAACTCTCTGTTTACTTAAAATAAAAAAAACCAGATTTGGGAATGTTTGATGAGAGATATAAGGTAATAAATTTTATGGGTTACTCACCAAATGGTTGAAGTTTTAAATGTTGGAAGAAACATTTAAAAAAGTTTTTAGACACATATGATGTGAATTCAATTGAAAAAAAATAATTCCTAACAAATGTAATTGAGAATGAAAAGGATGATAAACTTGATATTTCAAATAATAGTGAACGTTTTTCAAAACATCCATATCAATATTTAGAAAATTCATGTGATGAGGAAATTTCATTTGTGGAATAAAATTTCATTTTTCCTACATTACAAAAATAATGTTGAGTTTTAAAACAAAATTGGAAATTAGAAGACTCTAGTTCAGAAAATAATAAAGTTGATATTAGAATATCATATTTCACATACCACAAAAGTTGAATCGGAATTAGTTTCAGAAGCTATTTAACAAAAAGAATGTGTGGATTCTATGAATGAAGATTTGGATTAGATTGAGAAGAATGAATCACGGAACTTGTTTCATGGAAAACTACTAACAAGTTTATCAAAACCAATTGGGTTAAAAGAAATATGTTAAATAAACATGGGGAAGTTTAATGAAACAAATATAGGGTTGTTTGTAAAGGTTTTTCATAAAAGGAATATGTGGATTTTGATGAAACGTTTTCCCCATTTTCAATATTATAAACAATTATAATGTTTCTATCAGTGGTCATAAAATGGAGTTACAAATTTTATCAGATTTGGGTAAAGTTAGATTTCATAAATGGCGATATTGAGTAATAATTTTACATTGAAAAACCTATGGGTTTCAAATTAATTATTATGGAAACAAAGTTCTCAAAAAAATATTCTTTTGTGTAACATGAAACAATATCCATGTAACACCCTGAGCTTCCACGATACGCTTCTCTTTCAATAATGCAATAGCTTGCATTGCATGCAAGTTCGAGATTCTAACACACCGCGACCAATAAAAATAGCCATTATGAATAGTAATACCCACTTTTTGAAATTATATATATTTTATATTTCAAAATGGACTTCATTTTTGGATTCGGAATATCAAAATTATCCTATGTTGAATTTTTTGTATTTTTCTGAGAACATCCAATTTTTTATGAATAGTGAAAAATACTTAAAAACAAATTTTTTAATCAAAATAAATTATATTGATAAATTATACTATAGAGTGGTTTTATAGAATAATTAGAATATATTTTTACCATTTCATCCAATGGTGGTCATTTTAATTAATTTCTCATTGAAATTGGACATAAACAATTGTCAATCTTTTGATATATATTATTTCTTAAAAACACGCTATTTGTTGTGACAACGGGAATTAATTATAAAATTAATTAATTCAACTTATATGTTTTTAATTTTTTAAAATATAAATCTTTTTTGAATTCGGAATATCAATTATAACTTAAGGTGAAATTTTGGCATTGTTCTGAAAAACTTCAATTTTTGGTGAATAGTGAAACCAGTAAGTGGTAGTTAAAAAACTGATTTATCGTTTAAATGAAACATTACCACTTCTGTGATTTGATTTTCAAAAATCCAACATACATGGTTGTCATTAGGAAGTAAAATGTGGTTCAATGAGATTAAATTAATATTTTTGTGAACAGTAACTTCTAAGTTTAATTAATCGCGATTAAAGGTAATTATTGAAATTTAAGGTAAAAATTATATTATAAAAATTTAAAAATACCTTTACACTTGTCCTACCATTTTTGGATGAGTCATGGACGTCCAAGAGAATCCATGGGTCAACTTTGGGACCCCATGGAGCCACTTGGGTAAGAAAATGACATTAATAACTTTTTATTTAAAGTAAAAATAAAATTGTTACAAACATGTGTTGTTTTACTAAAACAATTTTTATATGGGGTTATAGAAGTCATATTTTCGACTATAAATATTCATTGTAAATCTAAAAATATTTCCTACATCATTATATTTTTTTATAATTTTTATACATTATATAAATTAAATTATTTATGACACCATGATGATGCAGCGATTACCTCATTAATTAACGATTTAAATAAATTGAAAATATAATGTAAAATCTAAGGCTTACACTTGTCCAAAACCTATTGGATGAGTAGATTTCGAACCCTTATCACCTTATCCTAGAAATATATCATTTTGGGACCTTTAGAATCCGAAAATAATTTCATAATAAAGTAACATTTCAATCTTTCCAAGAGTGCCCCTCCTCTCCTCTTATAAAAGGCCCCCACCTCTACCACCTTATTCAGACCTCCAAGACATTTGGCTCGGCCAAAATTGGCCCAAATACTCTCTCAACTTCCCTCTCTTACTCCTAGAAGCCTCACTTTTGGATGAATTTTTCTCAAGGAAGCTTTTGGCTCAAATCAGAATGAGTTACCCGATTTTAAGGTAATGTCTTCTCTTATGTTAATTTGATTTATTTTCCTTCTCCAACCCCATAAAATCTTTTTATTCATTTCTTAAGAAATTATAAATTAACTCTAGTTTATTATTCAGGAGATTAAAGAATGGTCGAGTCAAGTCGGACACGAGGTAAGAGAACTTCTTAACCCAATTTCCATTCTTTGGGTTAATCTCCTACTTTCAAATTATGTCATGATATTATTATGTCCTATCTGGTATTTATACTTTCTTTATGTGTAAATATAGTGAATACACATAATAGATCTATTTTATTTAAAAATTTATCATTGTAAGGGACTACGTCTCAATCTTATATCATTGAGACATATTTTATTTTATACAGAACTTTCTTTTATACGGTGTATAAACCCCTTTGACATTTACATTTATTCAAAAGGAATATTTTTATACGAAGAATATTACTAAAAGAGAAAAAGGAATGTTTTTCTTGTTGTATGTATGCGGCGAAAACAACTTCTCCGCCACCGTAACCATTATTTGAGTTTCGGCTACCTCTACAAGCCATAACTTTTTTTGAATGAAAACTAAATACAAAGTTTTAATTTTATTTTCTTTTTCTATTGAAAATGGTTTTGATAATGTTTTTATTATATCAATGTGATATCTTGTGATTGAAATGTGGAAAAATGTTATGTTTCCTTTATGCATGTTTTATGTGATATGATTATGTTATGGTTTTTGATATGTTTAAACATGTTTATATGAGGAATGAATTGGACTTAATAAGTGACGGGTGGAGCCCGCTATAGCTCCTCGATGCATCGGCAGGTCTCATGAGACAAACTAGTGTCTTGGAATGATGCCTTGACAAAATCTTATTTATATTCTTGGCACGAGGCCTTGTCTACGTGGTTATGATAGTCTGGAATTATGCATTCCATCATTATGAAATTTTATATTGATATTGCATGTGATTATTTGACCAGTAGAATATCCATGTGAATAAGTAAATGGAATTATTTCATTTTACGTTGGCCATATTATGTTGAAGTTCATGTTTAAAAGGATTTTTTAGTTATACATTTCCTTAAATGTTTATGTTTATTTATGAAAGATTCTGATATATTGTTATCCTAACTGAACATCTGAGTTCACCCATTTCAATGTTTTAATTTTTCCAGGATGTGAAGAAGTATATTATGAATGACCTGCGGGGATAGTATGACGGGATATGAAGAAAAGATTTTGTTGTAGTTTTCTTTTACTATATGATGTAATGTAAGGCTTATAAGTCTATCTAGTGTTTCCAAGGCTACTAAACTGATCGGTCTTTCAAGACTTGATCTTTTGTGATCATTCCAATGTTACGCAATAATGCACCGACTCTGGGTAACTGGGGTCGGGGTATTATAGTTGGTATCAAAGGCAGTTTAGTACTAACTTTGGAAGCTATATTTAGATAAACTCTGATTATAGCACATAGACCTAAGATTAACTTTGAGGATTAGTATAGAAGAACTTCCTAGGATTTTTGCATTATAGAGATTTTGTGAGTTTTCCGAGCAATACATCCCTGTCTGGATGTGATCAGGTAGAGGTGGCTCTGGCACAAATGTACCTAGGGGTAAAACCTGAAAACATCACTTTGATATAGACTCGAATGGGAACTGGTGCACGACAACGGGCCTTGCTGCACTCTTGGTTACGACACTCCCGGGGGATATGCTTAGGATAATTCTCATTTTCATTACCAACCATTGTGAAGGGTTTATGAGTATATAATTCTCAAAGAAAACATTTTTATGATTATGGATTGTGTCCATAAACTGTCAAATTTATGTTAAGTGTTTTACAAGTATGGAATTATGAATTTTGATTCATAAGCTAATATAGTTTATGCCATTGTTTAGAAATGGTGCCTAGTGGGAGGAATAGAAACTGTATCAATACACGCACTCCATGTAGGGATTTCCCTCCTGCTCAAGATAATTATTTTGGAGCTGGAGATACAACTGGTGCTGATCAACTTATCACCATACAGGGACAACTCGCTCAGGTTATGAATAATAGCCTTACTTGTATGGAGCACCCTGATCCGCAACGTGGAGGATCAATGTTAGACCACTAAATGTGGCAGCAACTGCCAACATTTAATGGGGGTAGAAATCCATTAGTAGCTGAGAGATGGATAAACTCCTTGGAGAAAAATATTCCACGCCTTGGGGAGTAGCGAAAGAGAGAAGGTCATCATGACATTTTACCGCCTCACTGGAGATGATGATCAATGGTTGTCACTGATTCAAAACACAAAGGAAGATGAAGATGTATCAAGTATGGAATGGAGGGAGTTAAAAAATCTTTTCTTAGAAAAATACTTTCGTCGTGACCATCGTCCAGATATGGAAAGGCAATTTTTGAGTCTGAGGCAGAAGGAGGATGAGAATGTCGTAAAGTATGAGACTAAATTTACACGGTTAGCGAGGAATGCTGCAGATTATATACGTAACCTAAGAAGTAAGATCGATCGTTTATTTGATGGTTTAAAACCGTTTCTCCTTCGAGCATTAGTCTCACAAACCTTCTCGTCATACGAAGATATTGTCTCATGTGCTATCAAGATAGAAAAGGAATTATCTAAATCTTATGACAATAAAGTAAAGCAAGAGAAGAAGAGAACGATAGAACAAGAGGTAGATAAAGGGAAAAGGGAAAGAAGGATTTTACATTATGTGTTAATTGTGGGAAGAATCACCCTGGTACTTGCCTAAAAGGAATGGGAGTTTGTTATAAATGTGGAGAAAAAGGTCACCAGGCTCGTGATTGCAAGGTAAAGAAAGAGGTTATCAATGTTGAATGCTACAATTGTAAGGAAATGGGGCATTATGCAAATGAATTTTCTAAGCGTCAGGAAAACTTACCTCAGAAAAGGCCAAGGGATCAAGGACAATATTATGATGTTACTACAGTTGAAGTGGAATAATTAATGTATTGGTGGTTTTGGACTAAAGGATTATATTATGGTTATAAAAATAATGTGATATATATAAGGATTGTACTGCATTACTTTTTTTTCATTAAGGTTTTAATATGATGAAGGTAATCATATTTTTAGTATGTTACAATAAGAGAAACTTTACCTTTTGGGGGAATCTGATGTTACAATTGATTTTGGAATTTAGAAACCTTTTAGAGAAAGTCTGGACAGAGGTATTTTGGATAACTATTAAGGTTAGAATGGATTAAGTTTAACCTTTGATAGTATTGTTTATGGTTAAAACATTTCTGAAGATTATTTTTTGAAAATTATAATACTATAGTTTTAGGAAAAGAAAGACTTGCAGGTCGGGGGATAACCCGTCGCATCGGACAAAGCTACAGGAATCGAACCGAAAACCATAGTGCGACATGACTTTATTACCAACCACTAGCCTACAGGAAGTCCCTGGTTATTACAAAATGTTTTTCCTAATCTAAATTGTATGTGGTAATATTTGGAACCTTATACAAATAGGATAAATATAATATTTTTGAGTTCTGTTACCATTTGGAGTGAAAGATGGGTTTGTGATAAAAATTTATTAAAGAATGAAAGTCTACATGACAAGTAAGTATATTTCCTTATGTTATTAGTAAATCTCATGATTAAACTCTTGAAATTTATGAAAGTTAACGTAAAACAAAAACGTAGTCGGTTAACTTTTCCTATTTGGGAATCAATGATCATTTAAATAATCACAAGTTTGTGATTTTCTTGTAGTTAACTTTCTCCTAATCATGTTTTCTACAACTCTACATCAGACCTTGATGGTTTTTTTTTCTTCCATATCCATATTTTCATATATCCTAGTATGGGCTATCTCGGGTGACCTTTGTACTTATCTTTCATTCTTTTAAAGTTATATTTTTATTAACCTTATTTCCGATGTGGGTTTTCCACAAAAGTATTTTCTATTTTAAACCTTTTATTTTCAAAGAAAAATTTCAAATTGCGAGGATGCGATTTATTAAAGGAGGGGAGAATGTAACACCCCGAGCTTCCACGATACGCTTCTCTTTCAATAATGCAATAGCTTGCATTGTACGCAAGTTCGAGATTCTAACACACCGCGACCAATCAAAATAGCCATTATGAATAGTAATACCCACTTTTTGAAATTATATATATTTTATATTTCAAAATGGACTTCATTTTTGAATTGGGAATATTGAAATTATCCTAAGTTGAATTTTTGGTATTTTTCTGAGAAATTCCAATTTTTTATGAATAGTGAAAAATACTTAAAAAGAACATTTTTAATAAAAATAAATTATAGTGATAAATTATACTATAGAGTGGTTTTAAAGTATAATTAGAATATATTTTTACCATTTTATCGAATGGTGGTCATTATAATTAATTTCACTTTTAAATTGGACAAAAACAATTGTCAATCTTTTGATATATATTGTTTCTTAAAAACACGCTATTTGTTGTGACAGCGGGAATTAATTATAAAATTAATTAATGAAACTTATATGTTTGTAATTTTTTAAAATATATATCATTTTTGAATTCATAATATCAATTATAGCTTAAGGTGAAATTTTGGCTTTGTTCTGAAAAACATCAATTTTTGGTGAATAATGAAACCATAAGTAGTAGTTAAAAACTGATTTTTCATTTAAATGAAACATTACCACTTCTGTGATTTGATTTTCAAAAATCCAAAATACATGTTTGTCATTAGAAATTAAAATTTGGTTCAATGAGATTAAAATAATTTTTTGGTGAATAGTAACTTTTAAGTTTAATTAATCGCGATTGAAGGTAATTAGTGAAATTTGAGGTTAAAATGATATTATAAAAATAGAAAAAAACCTTTACACTTGTCCTAACATTATTGTATGAGTCATGGCCGACCATGAAAATCCATGGGTCAACTTGGGGACCCCATGGAGCCACTTGGGAAAGAAAATGACATTAATAACCTTTTATTTAAAGTAAAAATAAAATTGTCACAAACATGTGTTATTTTACTAAAACAATTTTTATAAGGGGTTATTGAATTCATATTTTAGACTATAAATATTAAATGAAAATATAAAAATATTTCCTACATCATCATATTTTTTTTTAATTTTTAGACATAATATAAATTAAAGTATTTATGACACCATGATGATGCAGCGATTACCTCATTAATTATCGATTTAAATAAAATGAAAATATAATGTAAAATCTAAGGCTTAAACTTGTCAAAGACCTATTGTATGAGTATATTTCGAACCCTTATCATTGTATCCTAGAAATATATCATTATTGGACCTTTATAATCCGAAAATCATTTCATAAAAAATTAACATTTCAATCTTTCCAAGAGTGCCCCTCCTCTCCTCTTATAAAAGGCCCCCACCTCTACCACCTTATTCACACCTCCAAGCCATTTGGATCGGTAAAAATCTGCCCAAATACTCTCTCAACTTCCCTCTCTTACTCCTAGAATCCTCACTTTTGGTAGAATTCTTCTCAAGGAAGCCTTTGGCTCAAATCAAAAAGAGTTACCCGATTTTAAGGTAATGTCTTCTCTTATGTTATTTTTTTTTATTTTGCTTATCCAACCCCTTACACTCTTTCTATTCCTTTATTTTGTAACAATACCAGTATATTAAATATAATAGGATTTTTTTATGAGAATTATTTGATTTACACTTACACACACCTTCGTCTAATGGTTAAAGAACATACTGTTTCTGTGGTTGGCGAATTTCTGTCTCACGAAACGATGATTGTTCAATCTTCTTGTAACACCTCTCATGGTGTCCATTACGGTGAAAATATTTTTATATATGATATATATTATGTTTTTTTCCTTATTATACTATATTTTTCATTTATGGCATACCTTTATGATTTCCATTATGGGTAAATGCGATAATTTCATTTTAGGAAGTGTGGACTACCGCCCCCTCAAAGTGATTTGAATCATTAATGCCATGTGTGGGATGTATAAAGGATGGAGTAAATGATATTATATATGATATTATACTGGAATTATAATATAACTTTATATCATTATGAGTTCATTCCATTAAATACGAAATATAAATGAAATTAGCGTTCATGCGTACGCACGACTTACTGTCTCCATGAATGGTGCATTTCATTTCTTACCTCTAAATGTTATGTAATATTATAAAGCCAAGTATATACTGGATATATATGATATATATGATATCTACATCATGAATATAATTCTGTATATAATGGATATTTTACCACATGAACAACTTGTAATTATAAGAAGCTTATTTTTGACTCAAGTACCAAAGATCAACAAAACGACCGTTATTAACATAAATAATTACATAATGTTAATAACATGGTAATAAGTGATATAAAAGGAATAATAAAATTGAAAAAGGTTCTTAAGCAGTTATAAATTAACTCTAGTTTATTATTCAGGAGATTAAAGAACGGTCGAGTCAAGTCGGACACTAGGTAAAGGAACTTCTTAACCAAATTTCCATTCATTGGGTTAATCTCCTACTTTCAAATTATGTCATGATATTATTATGTCTTATCTGGTATTTATACTTTCTTTATGTGTAAATATAGTGAATACACATAATAGATCTATTTTATTTAGAAATGATCTTTGTATGGGACTTCGTCTCAATCTCCTATCCTTGAGACATATTTTATTTTATACACAACTTTCTTTTATGCGGTGTATAAACCCCTTTGACATTTACGTTTATTCAAAAGGAATCTTTTTATATGAAGCATTTTACTAAAAGAAAAAAAGGAATTTTTTTCTTGTTGTACGTATGAGGCGACAACGACTTCTCCGCCGCCATAACCATTATTTGAGTTTCGGCTAACACTACAAACCATAACTTTTTTTAAATGAAAAATAAAAAAAAAGTTTTAATTTTCTGTTATTTTTCTATTGAAAATGGTTTTGATAATGTTTTTATTATATCAATTTAATAGCTTGTAATTGAAATGTGGAAATGTTATGTTTCCTTTATGCATGTTTTATTTTATATGATTATGTTATGGTTTATGATATGTTTAAACATGTTCATATGAGGAATGCATTGGACTTAATAAGTGACAGGTGGAGCCCGCTATAGCTCCTCGATGCATCAGCAGGTCTCATTAGAAAAACTAGTGTCTGGACATGAGGCCTTGACAAAATCTTACTTGTATTATTGGAATGAGGCCTTGGATACGTGGTTATGATAGTATGGCATTATGCATTCCATCATTATGAAAGTGGTTATTGATATTTCATGGGATTATTCGACCAGTAGAATATCCATGTGAATAAGTAAATGGAATTATTTCATTTTACTTTTGCCATATTATATTGAAGTTCATGTTTAAAAGGCTTTTTTTAGTTATACATTGCCTTAAATGTTTATGTTTATTTATGAAAGCATCCGCTATATTGTTATCCTTATAGAGAATCTGAGCTCACCCCTTTCAATGTTTTAATTTTTCCAGGATGTGAAGAAGTATATTATGAATGACCTGCAGTGATAGTATGAGGGGATATGAAGACAAGAAGTTGTTGTAGTTTTGTGTTACTTTATGTTGTAATGTAAGACTTATGAATGTATCTACTGTTTCCAAGGCTACTAAACTAATCGGTCTTTTTAGACTTGATCTTTTGTGATCATGCCAATGTTGCGCAATAATGCACCGACTTTAGGTAACTGGGTTCGGGGCGTTACAATCCATGTTCTTTGTATTGAAAACATTATTTTTTTTGAAAGTTGAATTTTGAAAAAGGAAAATTTGAGAAAAAATTTAATGTGAATGATGTTGACTCCAAAAATATAATTTTAATTTTTTTAGATGATATAATTATTAATTGGGAGAAGAAAATGTTTGTAATGAATTTTATGTAGAAATTAAGAAGAATTTTGATATGATAATATTGGGAGAATTATCCTTCTTCCTTTTCATATAAGATTGAAAAAGTACATTTTCGTATTTCATGAAAATTATTCTGGGGAGTTGTTAAAGATGTTTGGGATGGATGATTCCAATGAACATTCTACTCAAGTTTAAATTAGAATAAAGTTTATTAAAGATGAATTTGGAACATATATGAATCATAAATACTTTCAGAACATGATAGGAATCCTTCATTACCTTATAGCCTCAAAGCCTAATATTTTTTATGATGTTACTATGTGTGAAAGGTATCCATGTAATCTGAAAAATCACATTTTTTTGTAGAAAAGATAATTTTGTGCTATATCAAAGCAAAAACGTCACACAGGTTATTATACAAAATAAATGGTGAGAAGAATTTTCAGGGGTTTACTGATGCTGATTGGGATAGAGATTGTGATGATAGAAAATCAAACTCAGGAGGAACATTTTTTCGGTGAATGCTATGTTAGTTAGAATCATAGTAAAAAAAATTCAGTAACTTTGATCGTTGTGAAATATTTATATGTTTCAACTACTCAGGCTTGCACTAAATTTTTGTGGATGAATGTTTGGATAGAAGATTTGAACGAAAAAGTTTCTAAACCATTAAAGATACTTTGTGATAATAAAAGATAAATAGATCTTTCAAAATCACATTTTCATCATTCATGATAAAAAAATAAACATAATTCTTCACATTATAAAATAATAATTTTTTTTCTAGATAATATTTTTTGGAATAATTCTAAAAAAGTATCATATTTATGATATTTTAACAAAATCTATGACAAAATAATTATTTGTGGAATTGAGGCCCCAAAATCATGTTCAGAATCCTCCCATGACATCGTAATCCACATGAGGAAGGACCCCCACCATAAATTTGATTATTTTGAAAAATGGAGAGAGAAAGTAACATATTTTTACTCTCTAAGATGTTTTCACTTATCTTTATTTTATTAATATATAGTTTTGGTTATCATAAAATGGGTTATAGTAAAAGAAATTTGTAATAGGAGAAGATAAATGTCAAGAATTTTTTTCTTCTCATGGACACACAATTGATTGTCATTGAGGGATGAAATTCCTTCAAAAAAATTATAGTATCCATTAGTATGGTGTTAGGACAAACTCTTTTGAGAAATCATATGTTTCAATAAAAGTAACAAAAATATGGTTTGTTTAAAAATGTTGAGTTTGGAAAATTTATGAGAGTTGGAAAATTTGTTAATAGATGTTCTCAAAAATCCAAAGGGGGATATTAAAGAACCGTTGTGATAAAAAAGTTTTTTCGATGTTTTTTTATTTCATAATAAGTAACTATTTTTGATAATAATGTTTTTGAATTTATGTAATTTGACCCATTCCATTGTAATGAGTTCTATAATAATGTTTAATTTTTATGAATTCTCAATCCCACATATAGTGGGGGAGAAATGATTTTTTATGAATCGGGTTTCCATATTCAGGTTTTGAAGTTTCTCAGAATAGGAGTCACAATGATGCTGAAGAGGTTTGTTGAAGAAATTAAAGATAGGATTTAGAATGTTTTAAAACATTTTCATTGGATGATTTTTTGATTATGAATTTCTCAAAAATAATGAAACATACTCATGGTAAAATATTTTAATGAATTGTATGAATCGTAAATATTGCGTTGGTCCTAGAAGTACCAGACATAGAACATTCATGATTTTATAATGTTTTAAAGCTAACAAAGCTTTAATAATATAAAATATAAAGAGTGATGAATACCATCAAAATGAGTTGGTAAAAAATAATAATGAGGTGAGAAAGAAATAGATATCATAATGAGAATTTAATGGAATATAAATCATAATGAGATGAGAAGGAAACATATTGGTAATGAGCATAAAAGGAAACGAATTCATAATGATGTCAGTGGGAAATATATTTTCAATGAGCTTAAATTGAAAAATATTGGTAATGGTCTCAGACAGAAATATATTCTTTATGAGTAGAGAAGGAATAATATTCTTAATGAGGTTTGAAGGAAACAAATTCATAATGATATGAGAAGGAAACAGGTTTATGATAAGCAAAGAAGGAAATATATTTGGAATAAGCTGTGAAATAAAAATATTTGTAATGAGATGAGAAGAAATATATTTTCAATGGGGTGAGAAGGAATCGTATTCGTAATGAGTTTTGAAGGAAAATGATTAATAATTACTTGAGAAAGAAACAAATTCGTAATGATTATATTCCAAAGAATTGTAACACCCCATGCTTCCTTCGTACGTTTCCCTTGGAATAATGTAATAGGATGCATTGTACGCAACTTCAAGATTCTAACACACCGTGACCAATCAAACTAGATGTTATGAATAGTAATACCCACTTTTTGAAATTTTATAAATTTTATCCATCAAAATGGACATCATTTTTGCATTCAGAATATCGAAATTATCATAGGGTGCATTTTTGGAAATTTTTAAAAAACTTTCAATTTTTGATAAATAATGAAAAATCCGGAGTTACTATTTAAAACCAAATTTTTATTTAAAGATATATTTATTTTATTTAAATTTTTTTAGTTCATAATAGATAAATAATACCTATATAAGTTCAATTTAATTCATTGGAGTCAATTTATAATATATATATATATATTATTAATGTTTTTATATTCTTTTACCCACCACCTAGGAGCAGTTGTAAATTTGCATAAAACATAATTTTATCACTTCAGTGAGTTGAATTTCAAAAATCCAAGAGACACAGTTAATATCATTAAGTAAAATTTGGTTAAATAAGATGAATATATTTTTGGTGAATAGTAACTTTGGACTTTTATTTACCACGGTTTAAAGTAAAATAGGGTAATCAAGGGAAAAATAATATCATAATTACCCTATCATATTTCCTAATTATATTGGATAATTATAATTCTAAAAAAACCGTTGGAATAAAATATGATCCACTTTGGTCCACATGGATTAGATTAGGAAATTTATTATTATTTTATTTAAAGAAGAGTTAAAAGAGTTCAATTCAATGTTTCATAACTAAACCATTTTTAATATAGGGTAAAAGGCAATATAATTTTTACTAAAAATATTAATTAGAAAGATAAAAATATTTCCTACATATTTTTATTTTATTTATAATTTATGGACATTAAATAAGGTAATTTTTTATGACACAATGATGATGCAGTAATTACATAATTAATGAAATATTAAAATAATTGATTTTATAAATATCTAAATAAATGTAAACTGAGATTTATGATGAGTTTCACTAATTTTAAAGGTTAATATGACTTGTTATGGTTTATTAAATCAATTTTAGTCGGAGTGATAAAGTTTTTATGGCTTTCAAAAAAATAAAATATTAAATAGTGTCAAAATTGACATAATTGAGTTTTTAAAAAAACACTACATTATTAATTGATATAATATTCCTAAAAAACTAAGGATCATCCAAAAGACATAGATAAGGTTTTATATATTAATAATTAACAACATAGGGTTCTATTTTCTTTTTATAGTATGTTTATGAACCATATAATATAAAAATACAAAGATACATGGTAAATGTCAAACTATTTAACTAAGAGTTAAATCTAAAAGATAAGGTTAATATGATGACCTAAACCAGTCTAAAACCTATTGGTTGAAAGGATTTAGGGCCATCCCCACCATAGACTCTAAATAATTCATTTTTGATCCATTATAAATAGAAAATTATTTTATTATAAAATAATATTTCAAGCTTTTCCTAAAGTGACTCTCACCTCTCTTATAAAAGGACACTTCCCCTTCTATTATTTTCACACCTCCAAAGCCTTTTGGCTCGGCCATCCCATGCTCAAATATCCACCCAAATTCCCTCACTTCAACCTATATGCCTAACATTGGTCAAAAAGACAACCTACGGAGCTCTTTTGATCAAATCAAAAGGAAGAACCCGAAGAAAAGGTAAATATTTCATCACTCCTTTCAAGTTCTTCTCTTCTTCCACTTATTATTTCTTTGATGTTTACATTATAAAATAATAAACCCATTATCTTCTATATGTTGTGTTGTTATTATAAAATTGGTATAACCATATTCATTATTCTATCCATCATATAAAGTACAAAATCACCATACGTGCGGATGTACGGCTAACCGTCTCCAAGTCGTGGTGTAATTTGTTATTCAAACACTTAATTATTTTGATGGGTATAATAATGAGTATAGATTATGTAAATAAAAAATATAACACTTTAATGATTCTTAATATATGATATACCATCTAATTACATATGATTTCTCCATCAAAATAATGATATTTTTGCTCGTGCATACGTACAGATTACCGTCTACACGAACGCGATGAGATTCATTCACCATCGTAATCTTTCAATAATAATTTTCATTTTATGATTCAAAATAATGTTTTTTAACATAATATAATTATTTATATGAATCGAATACATCATATCCATAACAAAAAAGTTTTACGTAACCAACCATATAAAGGAAAATGAATCAATTAACACTCGAAACGATTATACTACTAAAATGTTGTTAACAAAGCAATATTAGAAGATCATATATGATATCATATTTATTTATATGGTTATTTTATAATTTAATAACAATGATTTAACAATTATATATGAAGTTAACGTACCCTTGACCATGGAAAAGTACAAGGTAAGAGTTAATTTCTCAATCTCTTTATTATCCAAGGTTGTTTTTACGTAAGTATCTACTGGGACCTCTTTATCATCCAAATCCGTGTTTTCTTAAAAATGAAATTCAATAAATTTTTACTATTTAATAGAAAATGGGTTAATGTCATTTATACCATTATTTGACCTTATATGTTTTGAAAGGAATCATTCTTCCATTCTCTAAACAAGGTACTTTATGGACTTTTCAACAAAATTATGCTACGAATGTTTTTTAACTTATATGTTGGGTGTGGATATTTTTGAGCATTATAACATCATAGAGGCTTCCCTTATAAGATTATAATAATGTCTTCAAAAATAAATGTTTTATTTTATAATTTCATGACTTTTAAAATATTTCAAAATAGACAGAGATATTTCTCTCAAATAGTTTTTATTTCATCTATGTCAACATACTTTAATGGATTTTATACGTGTTTGAAGTTTATTTATTTTGATAAAAATATTCCGTATTGTATTGAAGGTTTTGTGATATGTTTGACTGTGGATGTGATATTTTTATTCTATTCATGGTTTATGGATAAAATTTTGACATTTTGTTTGCTAGTTTTAATATGAATGTTTATGTTATGTTTAAAACATTTCATATGAGGAATGTGTTGAATTTAGTAAGTGACGGGTGGAGCCCACTGTAGTTCCTCAAAGCATCAGTAGGTCTCATTAGACAAAATAGTATCTTTGGACAATCCCTTGATAAAATATTATTTGTAGTCTCAGTAAGAAGCCTTAACTATGTGGTTATGAAGTCTGTAATTATGCATTCCATCATTGTGAAATTGGTTATTGATATTTCATGTGATTATTCGACTAGTAGAATATCCCTGTGAATAAGAAAATGGAATTATTTTGATTTATATTTTCTATATTTTGAAGAATTTTGTGTTTAAATGTATTTTTTATAGTCTTACACATTTCCCTAAATGATTATGCTTATTTTTTAATGTTTCTTCTAATTCTTATCCTAACTGAGCATGTGAGGTCACCCCTTTCACTGTTTTATTTTTCCTAGAATGAGATGAAGTATATTATGACTGACCAGCAGGGAAATTCTAAGGGATATGAGTGTGTTCTATGGAGGCAATGATGTTATAGTTTTTTATTTTATAATGTAATGTGAAACTTATGAATGTATCTAGAACATTCAAGGATACTAAAATAATTGGTATATTGAGACTTTACCTCTTCTGATTATGCCAATGTTATGTAATAATGCACCCAATCTGGGTAACTGGGGTCGGGGTGTTACAGTTGGTTTCAAAGGATGTTTAGTACAAACCTTGTAAACTAGATTTAGATAAACTCTGATTAGATCACATTACAATAAGATAGACATTGAGGATTAGTATAGAAGAACATCCTAGAATTTTCATAATGTATATATTTTTTGAGATTTCTATGAAATACATCCCTGTCTAGATAAAAGCTGGTAGAGGAAACTCTAGCATAGATGTACCTAGGGGTAAATCCCGAAAACACCGCTTTGAGCTAGACTTGAATGAGAACTAGTGCTTGACAACAGGCCTTAATGCACTCTTGGTTATGACACACCCAGGGGATAAGCTTAGGATAATTCAAATTTTCTTTTCAAACCATTATGAAGGATTTATGAGTATATACCACCATAAAGAAATAATTTTTATGATTATGGATTATATCAAAAAATGTGTAAATTTATGTTAAGTGTTTTACACGTTTGGAATTATGTATTGTGATTCATACACTAAAATAGGGTATTCCATTGTTTATAAATGGAGCCTAGTGGAAGGAATGGAAATTTTATCAATGCACATAATCCATTTAGGGATTTACCTCCTACCCAGGATAATAATAGTGAAGCTGGTGATGCAACTGGTGCTGGTCATCTTATAAGGATATTGGGAAAACTTACTTAGGTTATGAATAATAACCTTTCCCATATGGATCACCCTTATCCACAATGCAGAAGATCAATGTTAGACCGCTTCATAAATAAACAACCACCATCATTTAATGGGTCTACAAATCCATTTATAGCCAAGTAATGGATAAGTTTCTTAGAGAAAATATATCATTCTTTGGGGAGTATCCAAAGGGAAAAAGTTTTCATGGATGTTCATCGCCTCACGAGAGATGTAGATCAATGGTGGTCATTAATCCAAAAAAATGTAATATAAAGAAGTATCAGACATGGAATGGAGGGATTTTAAAGATATTTTCTTATAAAAATACATTCCTCATGACCATTGAGCGGATATGGAAAGATTATTTTTGAGTATGAGGAATATGGAGGATGAGAATGTCACAAAGTATGAGGATAACTTTACTAGGATAGAAAGGTATGTTTTAGATTATAAATGTATCCCAAGAAGTAATATTGACCATTTCATTAATGGGATAAAACCATTTCTCCATCGATCATTTTTCTTACAATCTGTTTCATTATATGACGATATTGTCTCATGCACTATCAAGATAGAAAATGAATTATCTATGTCTTACAAAATTAAATAAAAACAAGAGAAAATGAGATCCAATAAACACTATAGAAATTTAAATAAGGGGAATAAGGGAAATGTTGAATATCCATCCTGCGGTAAATGTGGGAAGAAACACCCTCAAACTTGCTTGGAGGTGAATTGGAGTCTATTACAAGTTTGGTGAAAAAGGCCCCAATGCTCATGATTGTAAGTGGAAGAAAGAGGCTTTCAATGTTGAAAACTATAATTGTAGAGAAAATGGACATTATCAAAATGAATTTCCTAATCTCCAACGGAACATACCTACGAAAAGGCCAAGGGAGCAAGGTCATGCTTATGAAATCACTACTACTGATTTTGAATCTCCAAATGTCATGGTGACAGGTAATTTAATGGTTTCCACATGTTTAGCCAATGAATTATTTGATTTTGGATCATTTCATTTTTTTATATCTTCCCAGTTTTCTAAGAAAATTAGACATTTTCAATTTTACTTAACAAGGGAGTTGACAGCCAAAATACCTAAGGGAAGTATCATCGCAATAATTTTTTGTGAATCAGTTCGCATTACAGCATATAAATTTTTTTTATCTATTGATCTCATCGCCATACCCAGGATTGAATATTATATAATCCTCAGAATGGATTGGATTTCATACCATGATGAAAAAATTTATTGTATGAAGAAGGAGGCTACAATTTTCAATGATGATAAGGAGTAACTTATTTTTATAATAGAAACAACACCACCTGATTCTTATCTAGATACACCCCTAGAAGCTCTACTAAATTCAATTGTTGGGGAGGAAGAGAATGAAATAACTATGGTCAAGGAAATGAATGTTCAAGTAAATGACATACCTATTGAGAAATAATATGTTGATGTGTTTACAGATGATTTACCAAGACATCCTCCAGAGCGAGAAATTGAGTTTTCCATTGATTTAATTCCTGGTTCAAGGCCCATATCGAAGCCCCATTATAGAATGGCCACTGTGGAATTAGAGGAAATAAATAAACAACAATATTAATTTAGTAATAATGGTTTTATTCACCAGAGAGTATCTCTATGAGGAGCCCATGTCCTTTGTGTTAAGAAGAAATATGGATCTATGAGGTTGTGCATTGACTAAAGGGGATCAATGCAATAAATATAATGAACAAGTATCCACTACATCGTATTGATGATTTATTTGATCAACTCCATGGAGTTCAAGATTTTTCAAAGATGGAAATTTGATCTGGATACCATCAATTTTTCATGAAGAAGGAATACATTCTGAAGACAGCATTTCGAACTAGGTACGAGCATTAAGAGTTTACAGTAATTCCTATTGGATTAACTAATACACCCTATGTCTTCAAGGATATAATGAATAGTTATTTCACGGAATATCTTGATGACTTTATAGTGGTATTTATTGATGATATATTGGTATACTCCAAAAGCTACGAAGATCATGAAAATCACTTGTGCATTATTCTAAAGATTCTTTGAAGAAATGAATTATATAGAAAGTTTAGAAAATGTGAATTCTAGCATTAAGAGATTTATTTTCTTGGAAATATTTTCACTAAGGATGGAATCATCTCTTATCCTTAAAGACAAAGGTAATCAAATAATTGCCAGCACTGATGAGTATAACTAAGGTATGCAGTTTTATTGGTTTAGTAGGTTATTATCGACATTTCGTCCAGAATTTTTCCCTATTGGCTAACCCATTAACCAAGATCTCACGTAAAGGGGTTAAATTTGTTTAGAAAAAAGAGTTTGTATAATGTTTTTAAAAACTGAAGAGAAAATTAGTCATTTAACCTATATTGACTCTACCATCTAGGAATGATGGGTTTGCTATTAATAGTGATGCTTTAAAGAAAGGACTTGGTTGTGTCCTTATGCAAAATGATAGAGTTATGTCCTATCCATAATAGCAGCTAAGAATTTATGAACAAAACTATCCCACTCATGATCTTGAGTTAGCAGCTGTAATCAATGCTCAAAAAATATGGAGACACTATCTCTATGGTGAAAAATGTGAGATTTATACTGATCACAAGAGTTTGAAGTATATTTTATCACAAAAAGAACTCAACATGATGAAAATGTGATGTCTTGAACTACTCAAGGATTAGTATTTCACTATACACTACCACCATAGAGAGGAAAATAAGGTGGAAGATGCTTTGAGTACAAAGGATCGTGGAGTTTTGACGAAGATGAGAGTGGAAAGGAATCCTATTTTTATTGATCTATTAAATAGGGATATGGGAATAACCATGGAAGTTGAAGCATCAATTCTTTTTAAAATGGTTAACAAACCATCTTTACTAGAATGTATAAAAAGTTCATAGACTAATGATAAGGAATTTGAAAAGAAAATTAAAGCTGTGAATGATGGGAGAATGATAGAATTCGTATATAAAGATGGAATTTTGAAATTTGGGATGAGATTTTGTGTTCCCAATTTACCTGATCTAAAAAGGGAATTTTTGGATGATTCTCATAGCTCCAAATTCACTATAGACCTTGGTATCACCAAGATTTATAGAGATTTGAAGGAACGTTTTTTGTGAGACAATATGAAGAGGGAGATTGTTGATTTTGTGTCAAGTTGTATGGTTTTTCAAAAGGTGAATGCTAGAAAGAAACAACCTGGAGGAGTCATGAAACCTCTTCCCATACCTGAGTGGAAATGTTTTAATATTAAGATTTTCTTTTTAATGGGGCTACCAAAGACTCCTATAAGGAATGATACAATATGGGTCATTGTGGATCATCTTACCAAGTCAGCACATTTTCCTTCTATAAGAGAATATTTACCACTTGAACGTCTAGAAATACTATATATTAATGATTATTTAAGACTTCATGGAGTACCTATATTGATTGTTTCTGATCATGATCCCCATTTTACATCAAATTTATAGAAAATTCTTCATCAATCCCTGGATACATACCTTCATTTGAGCACTGCCTACCACCCTCAAACTGATGGACAATCAGAACGGACTATTCAAACCTTAGAACACATGTTTAGATATTTCGCACATAACTTTAAAGGTATGTGGGATAAATATTTACCTATGGTAGAATTTTCCTATAACAACATCTTACATTCAAGTATTAAGACGACACCATAAGAAGATTTATTTGGAAACAGATGTCACACACCAACTTGTTGGGATGATGTTGGTGAAAGAAAACTCAAAGGCCCATAAGTTGTTGAGGAAATGATGGAAAAGGTGAAGGTTATCCAAACCCACATCAACGAAGCTCAATGTAGACAGAAGAGCTAAGTTGATAAATTAATGAAAGATTTGTAATTTTAGGTAGGAGATCATGTTTTCTAGAAGGTATCTCTATGGATGGGAGTTATACGATTCCGTAACAAGGGTAAATTAAGTCCCAGGTACATTGGACCTTTCAAAATTCTAGAATGAATCGGGCATGTAGCTTACCATTTGGAAATGCTGCCAAGTCTCTCAAAAGTTCACGATGTGTTCCATGTATCGCTGTTGAGAAAATACATGCCTGAACCAATGCATGTACTCACCTATGAGGAAATTAAACTGGAACCTGATCTTTCTTATTGTGAAGAGCCTGTCAAGATTCATTATACAAGATAACAAGTGTTGAGAAACCTGACAACTTGTCTAGTAAAAGATATATAAAGAAACCATAAGATGGAAGAGGCAACATGGGAACCCAAGGAACTTTTGATGAAGAACCACCATAATCTTTGTAAGCAATAATATTCTAGAAATTTCGAGGATGAAATTATTTTAAGGAGGGGATAATGTAGAACCCCAAGCTTCCACATTATGTTTCCCTTTGAATAATTCAATAGATTTCATTGTACGCAACTTCGAGATTCTGACACAACATGACCAATCAAACTATCCGATATGAATAATAATACCCACTTTTTTGAAATTTTATAAATTTTATATTTCAAAATGGACATAATTTTTTGACTCGGAATATTGAAATTAGCTTAGGGAGAATTTTTGGTATTTTTTAAAAAACATTCAATTTTTTATGTATAGTGAAAAACATTGAGTTATTGTTTAAAAGAAAATTTTTATTTAAATTACAATTTATTTTATTTAAATTTATTTTAGTTTAAAATAGATAAATAATACCTATATATGTTTAATGTAATTCATTGGAGTCATTTTCTTATAAGTTTAGATATATAAAAATTTTATAGAACTTGTTACTGTCTTTTACCCACCTCAAGGGAGAATTTAAAAATTTGCATAAAACATAATTTGACCTCTTCTGTGAGTTGAATTTCAATGATCCGAGAGACGCGGTTATTATCAGTAAGTAAACTGTTGTTCAATATGAAGACAATAATTTTTGGTGAATAGTAACCTCTGACTTTTATTTACCATAGTTAAAAGTAAATAGGGTAATTAAGGGTAAAAACGATATCATAATTACCCTAACACATGTCATAATTCTATTGGATAAGTATAATTTGACCAAAAACAACATTAGGAATAAAATATGATCATAATTGGTCCACTTGGATTAGATTAGGACATTTATTATTATTTTACATAAAGAATAGTTAAAAGAGTTAAATTCAACGATTAATAACTAAACCATTTTTAATCTAGGGTTACACACAATATAAATTAGACTATAAATATTCATTATAAATATAAAAAAATAGTCCTAATTAATGTCATTTTATTTATAAATTTTAGACATTATATAATTTAATTTATTTATGACACAATGATGATGCATTAATTACCTTATTAATGAAATATTAAAAAATTCATATTATAAATATCAAAATATATGTAAATTTAGACTTTTGATTAATTAAAAAAAATTTATAGGTTAATATTACATCTTATGGTTGATTATTTAAATTTTATTCTAAGTGATAATGTTTTTTTGGCTTTCAAAAAAATTCAAATCGTAAATTGTGTCAAATTGACATAATTGAGTTTTTATAAACAAATACTATATTATTAATTGAAATAATATTCCTAAAAATATAAGGTTTGGCCAAAAGTCATAGATAATATTATATATATTAATAATGAACCACATGGGGTTCTCTTGTCTTGTTATTGTAATGTTATTAACCATATAATAAAAAAATACAAAGAGATATGGTAAATGTCAAATTATTTAACTAAGAGATAAATCTAAAAGATAAGTTAATATGATGACCTAAACCTATCTAAAACCTATTGGTTGAGATATATTCGACCCATACCCACCATAGCCTATAAATAATTCATTTTTCAGCCATTAGAAACCGGAAATGATTTTATTATTAAATAATATTTCAAGCTTCTCCGAAAGTGACCCTCACCTCTCTTATAAAAGGGAACTTCCCCTTCTCTTATATTCACTACTCCAAAGCCTTTTGGTTTGGCCAACCCCTACCCAAATATCTTCCAAACATCCCTCAATTAAACGTATAGGCCTTAATATGGTCAAAAAGCCAACCTAAGGAGTCCTTTTGATCATATCAAAAGGAAGAACTTGAAGAAGAGGTAAATATTGCATCACATCTTTCGTGTTTTTTCTTCCACTTCCTCTTTATTTGTTGTTTCCATTATAAAATAATAAATACAGTATCTTCTATATATTGTGATGTTTTTATAAAAAGGGTATAACCCTATTCATTATTCTATCCATCGTATGAATGACAAATTCACCGTACATGAGTACGTATAGCTTACCATCACCATGTAGTGGTGTAGTTTGTTATTCAAACACTTCATTATTTGGATGGGTATAATAATGAGTATAACTAATGTAAATAATAATTATAACATGTTAATGATTATGTATATATGATATAACATCTAATTACATACGATTTATCTATCAATATAATGATATTTTTGTTCGTGCGTACATATGGATTACAGTCTCCAAGAAAGCGATGAGATTCATTCCCCATCGTAATCATTCAACAATAATTTTCATTTTATGATTCAAAATAATTTTTATGAACATAAAATCATTCGTTTTATGAATCAAATACATCCTATTCATAACAAACATGTCTGATTTAACCAAGTATATAATGTAAAATGAATTAGTTAACACCCGAAACGATGATACAACTTAAATATTATTAACAAATCAATATTTTAATATCATATATGAAATCATATTTACATATATTCTTCTTGTATAATTTAATAAAAATTATTTAACTATTATAAAAGATGTTAACATACCCAAAACCAAGGAAAAGTACAAGATAAGGGTTAATTTCACAATCTCTTTATTATCTGAGGTTGTTTTTATATAAGTATCTATTGTGACCTCTTTATCGTCTTCATCCGTGTTTTCTTAAAAATGTATTTAAAAAAATTACTATTTACTAGACAATGGGTTAAAGTCATTTATACCCGTATTTGACCTTATGTGTTTTGAAAGTAATCTTTCTGTCATTTTACAAACAAGGTACTTTATGACCTTTTCTCTAAAATTAAGCTGAGAATATATTTTTTAACTTATATGGCCGTTGGGGCTATTTTCCACCATTGTAACATCGTCGAAGCCTCACATAAAAGCTTACAAGAATATTTTCATAAATAAATGTTTTCTTTTATAATTACTTGACTTCTAAATGATTTGAAAATAGAAATAGATATTTCTCTCAAATAGTTTTGATTCAATCTATGTAAACATCCTTTAATGGTTTTTATACTTATTGGAAGTTTATTTATTATGATACAAATATTCCATATAGTATTGAAGGTTTTGTGATGTGTTTGACTGTTGATGTGTAATCATTATACAATTCATTATTTGTAGTTAAATTATTGGCATTTATTATGTTTGTTTTAATATGAATGTTTATGTTATGTTTCAAACTTTTCAAATGAGAAATGCATTGCACATAGTAAGTGACGGGTGGATCCCGCTATAACTCCTCGATGCATCAGTAGGTCTCATTAGACAAACTATTGTCTTTGGACAAGGCCTTGACATAATATTATTTCTATTCTTGGCATGAGGCCTTCACTATGTGGTTATGATGTCTAGAATTATGCATTCAATCATTATGAAATTGGCTATTTATATTGCATGTGATTATTCAAAGAGTAGAATATCCATGTGAATAAGTAAATGGAATTATTTTAACTTATATTTTCCATATTATGATGAATTTTAAGGTTAAAAGGATTTTTTATAGTCTTATACATTTTTTTAAATGCTTATGCTTATTTTTGAAAGTTTTCTCTAATTGTTATCCTTAATGAGTATATGAGCTCACCCCTTTCTTTGTTTTATTTTTCGCAGGATGGGAAGTATATTATAACTAACCTACATGGATAGTTTAAGGGATATGAGTGTGGTATATGGATACAGTGATGTTTTAGTTTTTCTTTTAATAATGTAAAGTAAAACTTATGAAGGTATATATTACTTCCAAGGCTTCTAAACTAATCGTTCATTCAAGACTTGATCTCTTGTGATCATGCCAATGTTATGTAATATTGCAATGACTCTATGTAACTGGGTTTAGGGTATTTCAAGGATGGTCCAAAAAAATATTACAGATATTTTTTAAAGAGTTTAAAAAATTCAAACTTAAAATTAAATTTTTCATAAATCACGATGTTAAATAAGAGGGGTTTAGGAATTCAAAGAAGATGATAAAATGAGTGTGTCTTTTAGATTTTTTTAAATTTGAGTAAGCGTGGAAAGCATCCATGTTTTCCACTTTTGTTTTTATAAGTTGACTATAAGTAGTTTCTCATATAATTCATTCATTGTTAATTTTAAATAAGTTGATATTTATGAGTGTTCAAGAAATTAAGTGATAGTTATTTTCATACAGAGATATTGTGAGTAGGACCATACAGCTTAATATTTATTAACCGGATTGAGCAATATCATATTAATGGAACATCATATTGAGTTGATCAGATAGAGAAATATTTTTTTCATCATTTGAGCTACATTTGAGTAATAAAGATAGAGAATGAATTCATTAGACTGAGTTCATTGGATCAGGACTCATCATATTGGTAAAATCAGATCCAGCCTCATCTGATTGAGAGAATCCAATCCAGCCAATTCAAACTTAGGATTCAGACTCAGAAATAGTGGATTAGTTTCAAAAAATGCATTATTCTAAGTTTTGGATCAATTTTTTTATTAGAAGCATCTATAAAAATATGGTAATCGGTATAATCATACCTATTAGGAGATAGAAGGTGTCTAATAGGATTTGACACAAGTTGTATTCACTTGTTCATAATAGTGAAATTTCATAGACCTATATGAGTGGCTATGGAAAGGATGAAGGTTCTCACACTGAGGAAAAACCTTGTAATTAATTTGTGATTTTCATTATTTCGTACATTTTATGCATGATTATTTACAAAAATTTGATAAGGAAATAATTATTAAATTTTTTAATGGGATATGTTTTATGATTTGTTGAAACATAGAAAAGTGGAAAACTGATTCAACCCCCCCCCCCCCCCGTTGTTTTTATTCGATTATTTGTAATGTCAATGTTTTTTTCAATCAAATGGTTGTGGAATTATATATCATGTGTAAATAAGAGTAAACTCATTAGGGACACTCATGGGTGGAGGTAATGTGAGATCATTTCAGTCAGGGTGATTCTCTAAAGTGGTGGATTGGGGATGGTGAAAACAAGATCTTGATTCAATTAAGGTTGATTAATCTATTTTCAATGTGTGATTGAGTCATCAATGAGTTTCATATTTCACCCTTATCGGTGTATCAATTTATATCCAATATGTTTTCTAGTTTTAGGAGGAAACTTTTGTGTCCTGGGATAAAGAGGTTTATTTTCAAATTCATGGTATAGTGTCTATTTGTTTCCAATAATCGAAGGTAGAGAAGCATATTATTGGAGGTATTTTATAGTCTTTGGATCTTCCTGTATATAATATGAAGGATATCTAGATAGATTTCAACATTGGGATAACCTGGTCTTAAAATTTCTTGAATTCATTAGGAAATTAATGGACCAACTGATGATGTAAACCCATTTTCTAGAAATTAGGGAGTTGAGAGTTTTGGATAATCTAATGAGGCGATTCATGAATTTTGTTGTGAGACTCCACGATGTACTGAAGACCATTGCCTTAGACTATGATTCTTGTTTTATGTCATGAGTATATATACAATTACATCAAAAATAATTCTCTCATTTATCCTTATCACTTCATTACATCCCTAGACAAAAGTGTGGATAGTGTGAACCATCTGAAATCTAGAGGATTTTTTGTAGTCTAGGTTGATGAGTTTTGGAAGATTGTTGGTGATCCAACTAAAATCGTAGAGTTTTATTACAACAAAAATTATCACTCTCCCATTGATATAGATGTGTTTGAGGATTTATATGGGAATATATGTCATTTTTCATAGTATATTTCTATAGTTGGTGAGTTAGTAATCCTGGGACTTGATGTGATGCATAAAACAATAGAGAATATCTAGTTGATTAAAGATTAGTTCAGATTGAAGTATGACTATAATAAATCCTATTTTGATCATATATAAAGGACCTTGGAGTTTCATGTCAGATAAAATATGTTCTTAAATGTTTTCCCTTGTCAGGGACAGTGGAGGTTTGCGTGAGGGTATGATTTATCCTATGTTCATTAGGGCTTTCAAGGTATTGGAGTTCATTGGTAACATGGATTTTTAGTTCATTCTCCCACCATGTATTGAGATAATACACAACATCTTACACATGTCCCATCTTTATCATTACCTTAATGATGAGTTTTGTATCATTCATTCAGGAAATTTTGACATTGAAGATGATATAAATTTTTTGGAAAAGCATGTTAAGATATATGATCATTGGGAGATAGTTTTTGGTTGGAGAGTTTTCCCCTGGTTTCATGTGTTGTTGAGGAATAGTGTAGTGGAGGAGAGTACCGAGGAGTGGAACTCATACAATAATTCTCAATACCTAGATATGGTTGTTGTTTTACCTTTCTAGTTGTGATGCTTCACTTGATTCCTTTTTTTGAGATGATGTGTTTAACTCTATCCCTTGGTTGATGAGGTCTCCATGTTTTTTATCCATTCCTAGGATATTTTGTTGTGTTCATCATTATATAGATATCATTGAGAGGTATCTCATGGGTGATTATGTATAAATACTTTCCCTTTTCTTCCAGGTTCTGTTTTTATTATTAAGGATCACAATTGTTCAAGAGGTATGCAATTTATTGTCTTCTATTAATATAATCATTCCATTGTGATTTCCCATAGCCTAAAAGTGTAATGTGGAGTGAAAGTTCTTTATCCATTTTAAATTTTCAATGTTTTATCCCAATATTATGTGATTATCCATGAAATATATTATCAATTATTGCATTCAGTTGGTTTCTTTAGGTAGTCTTTTTTTTAATTTCGTCAATTAGATTCTTCATGTGGTAAGTTGATTCCATCATATGGAATATTTCTTCATTCCTATTATCAGTTGGATTCATAATATGGTTATTTAGTTACTTGTTCTTAATTATTTGGTTTCTTTTAGCATTCAGTTGGTGCTTTCATGTTTTAAATTGGTTCTTTCATCAATGAACTTGTTCCTATCTTGATTAATGTTGGTTCCTCATTATAGTTAGTTGGTTCCTTCATTCGTTCAGTTTGTTTCTTCTTGTGGTTTGTTATTTCCTTCAAATGGGCAGTTTTTTTGGGATGTGAAACATGTTTCTAGGAATTTTAATTTCAATGTATCTGAAATTTATGTCCCTATAAGTTTCCACACAACACTTTTAGTATCCTGTTCATTACATAATCCATGTAAAATTACCTTTGTTAGAATCAAAATCATGCAGAATAGGATATCAGAAGTTTTTAAAAATCATAGGGATGTTATTTCCATTTTTATTTATTTATAGAGGAAATTTTAATGGATGGTATGGTTGATTCAATAGAAATTTTAAATAATAAAAATGGTAAATGGATAGTTAACAAAAAAAGTAAAAGTTTGGTGTAACCTGTTTGACTAGCTATAAACATTTGTAAAAATGATATGGTGACAATTTTTGATATGTACACAATGAATTGGTGACAAAAATTCAATTGTATTACTATTCCTATATTGAATTATTAAAATGTGTAATTTTTTCATTCTATTATATAGTGTTTATAAAACATTTAATTTTGGTAATACAAAATATTTGTAGTGTTCTCACATATATGTATGATGAACATATGAACTAGGGAAATAATTTTCTTTTTTTATTGTTTTATTTAATGTTATGAATGTGTTTGTTTGATTCTAATTTTGAGAAGTGGTAAGGGGTTTTATTTTCTTCCAGATTCTAGTGATCGAAGACATAGGTGGAAGATCTAGTATTTTGAAATTTCACTCTGCTCAATAACATGTGAATAGAAACTTTTGATGAACTCTTGGGTCAATATAATGGTTTTCCATATTTTTTCATAAGAAGGAGTTATGAAGGTGTTATATTTCATCCCCAAAATGTGGTATCAAATATTGATTCATCTTGATACACATAGTAATTCTGGTACATTATCACTTTCCTCGTAGTCTTGTTGAATTTCATTTTTTTACATTCATCTAATGATATGGAAATGTATAATGTCAAGGTTATAATCAGTTAGTTTAGTGGAACAGTCTGTCATTTCTATAAGATATATATTTATGACTATATTTCCTAGAATGATCTTGAAAAAACATTGGGTGAGAAATCAGATATGATGGAGAAACTCAAATGTGAAATGATTGACCATAATGCTTTATGAATTGTGAGGATGAAGTCTATAAAAATATTTCCTTCAATATCTTGGGGAATAAGACCATAAATGCAATTATAGTATCCCTAGATGATATATAAAAAAAATTGACAACCTGAAACAAGGTTTTCTTGATGAGATGCTTGTTCAACTTGAGCCTATCATAAATATGTTTAGTTAAAGATCATTTGAATGATTTCAGTATCAAAAAAAATATCACAAAATAGTATAAGTTACTCTTCTAAAGATTCATGAGTTATAGTATTTCTCTCATATTTTCTAGAATCGTGGGATATCTTGGTTACTATATTAATAGAATCTTGCAGAAAATATGATCTTTTTATTGTATACATTTGTAATTTGATCCTTAATGAGGATATCATGAGAAGAGAGTTCGTAGAACATACGATTAGTGCATTGAATACTAACAGTTGGGGATAGTAACCTCATTGTATGAACTATCAACAATATAAAGGTAATATTATAGAGACGAGTCAAGGAATGTCACAAGTTATTTGACTTACCTATTGTAATTTTTTCAGATAGGATATGATTAGAGGAACTATTGGAAATTAAATGGAATGTAGTAGAAGATCAACAACCAAAATTTTAAAATATTTTTTTAAACCATAAGTTGGTAGTGATCCACCGCACACTATTCACAATATGTTAGAGTCATGGGTGAATATATCAGCTTTATCCTTCCACCCATTAGCTGAATCTAGATACATGAAAAACTATGTTTCTGTAATGTTTTGTAATGTTCTTCTAGATGAAAATGAATCCTTGGATGTTATTGGAAAATGTTATTTCAATATTTGAATGTGTAATAGAATTTAACTCCTTTTTAAATATATAATATATATATTCCAGGTATCGGAAGGAATATTATTTTTTTGGTATAATTACATGATGATGGTTTTGGAACTACTTTCAACAATAGAGTCTATAAATTGACTAATATTTCCATGTTTATAGAATATGGATTCACTTAAGGAACCCTATATCAGACTATAAGTATATATCATAATGCAATGGATGGAATTTTAGCATCTAAAAATCTAGAGGTCTCACATTGTAGACTAGGTCACTTTAGTGAGAGGAACGTGAAGGTTATAGAAGGGAAGGGAACATTAAATATTGATCATAAAACTATGGGATGTTATGAGATATCTGAAAATATAATGGAAAATAGGGTTTCATTTTATCTAAATTACTAAAATACTAGATCTTTGAAACTAGGGAATATTTAATAGGATTTCTAGGTACCTACTTCAGTTTAATCTCATAGAGGATCTCGTTACATTTTCACATTCATTGATGATTCCATGAGAATGGTATGGGATTATTTTCTTAAAAATAATAATGAAATCATTGGTACCTTTATATAGTGTAATTCTACAGGGGTGTTGGGAAGTGTTCAAAATATTAAATGTATAAGATTTGATAATAGTATTGAATACAATGGTAGAGAATTTTAGAAATTCTATTGATGGATAGGGATCAGTACAGAAAGAGATTTATCAGTAACCCCACATCAAAAGTGTGTGGCATAGTGCATGAATTAGACTTTTACATAGAAGAAAATATTCATGTGTGTGTACTCTAGGATACCTTAGTGAATATAGTTAGACATTATAAACAAATAAGTATACTTGGTCAACAAAATTTCATCATCTGTTAATGGATAAATTTTACTTGAAGAACATTAGTATAATAATCTATTGGAAGTATCTAACCTATAAATCATGGATTTATTAGTTTATTCTATTTTCAATGAAAACGATAGAGATAAGTTGTCTAAAATTTACAAAAAAGTCTTCTGCGTTCTGGAAAAAAATAATTTGGATACTAAATATGGAGTGATGGTCAATGAAAGGTAATCATAATTATATATTTTAATTTAAATGAAAAGTATCTATGGAAATATTGAAACATGGATAAATTATTTGATCAGTATAATTCAATTGTTGAATAATATGTTGGTCTAGATATGATGTTGATATATTCAAAAATATTGGTGATGTTAGACATTTGGAACAATGCATCATAAGATGCACTAACTATTTTTATTACAGAACACTTGAGAATAGTAGAAGCTCAATAAAACATTTAGAATAATAAATATTGGTAGTAAGAACACCAAGAGTTACATAATCAAGAACTGTAATTCTGAGGAATACAAAAACTACTTTGATAAGATATTCTAGAATTATACAACAAGTCCAGAGGTGTGGGGTTGACATGAACTTATTATTTTTAATTGATGATGGGAAACCTTAATTTCTTAAACTGGTGGAATCACTAAATGAGTTTAATAATAGTGATTAATCCATGTAGGAATATATGATTTCCATAAAGATAAATAAAACATGGGAGTTGAATGAACTTTTGAAGGGGAACTCAGTACTATAGAAAAAATGGGCTTAAAATTTGAAATAATAAGCTAATTGAACTATAATATTGAAGGAAATGATGGTGGTGAAAGTATTCCAATAGAAATAGGGAATCAAATTCTCTAAATTATTTTGACTTGTATTAAAACATAATCTAATCTTAATAATTTTGAGTATTATTAAATCTGATTCTTGTAATTAGAGAAGATAGATGTGAAGAATGCCTTTCTCTATGGTTATCTAGAAGATAAGATATATATTAAGACCCCAAGTGGTTTTTAGACCTTAAGAATGAGGGATATATTTATAAATTTAAGAAATGTAAGTATGTTTTGAAATAATAACTTTGATAGTGGAATCGATTGTTTGATACTTTCACGAGTGAATAAGGTTTCATAAGAAATGATTCTGATCATTGTTTCTATTATAATTTATATAATATTTAAATATACATTATTCTATGACATTTTTTTGAATGATATATTGTTACAAGTAATGTAAATTCAGTCAATTTATGATGTATAGGGTAATCTATCCATAATATTTGAAATGAATGATCTTGTTGAGGCCAGGAAATTATTTGGGATAAGGATTGAAATGGATAAAAAATATTTTACGCTAGTTTTATCTTAGAAGTAATCGATTCATAAGTGCATTGAATGTTTTAAAATGATAATATGTATTTTTTTAATTCCCCTCAATAGAAAAATCATGTTATCCATGGTATAGAAACTTTTAATTAAGGATGAGGTATGATTCATGGAGAATTTTCCATTTGCTTTCGTTATGGGAATCCCAATCTATGTGATGGTTTATACATGGATAGAAAGTTCTTTTTCTATGGGAGTGTTATGGAATTTCATTTCAAACTCAAGGAAAGATCATTAGGAATATTTTAAGGGGATTATCTGATAATTGAAGGTATTATTAGAAAAATATATGTGTTTTGGGAAAAATGATCCAATTTTTTTATTTTTATATGTATATTTTTTAGATGATTTTAACTCAATGAAAAGCATGAATATTTTATGTTTACCTCTGGAGGTGTATTAATCAGATATATGGAACAACTATAATTATGGTGACTTTTTTAACAACTAAAGAAGAATATGATGTAGCAATAGAAGATTTAAGTGATTTTATCTTTTTAATTCACTTACTTAAGGAACTATAAAATCATCAGAAGGGATAATGTTATTTTTTTGACAGTCAGAGTGTTATGCACCATGCCAAAAATATGTTTTTTCATCCAAGAACATAACACATTTACCTAAAAGTACATTTAATTCAGAATATTCTTGAGTATAAGGTGATTGAGATTTATAATATCATAGGAATGAAAGATATGGTAGAAATATTCATATGACTTTTATTTCGGGAAAATTTAATGAAGAATTATTCCTCGATGGGACTCAACTGAATGAGATGAGGATGTATAACACTACAAGTTACAAAAAAGAAGGATTTAGTTTTCCAAAAGTTTTGGATGATGTTGATGAGGTTTCATGAAACCAGTGTTTTAGTAGGATTCTTATAGGATGGGAAACATATTTATTAAAAATGGAATTTTAGAACATCTAATGATAAGTCACTAGAATATTTCACATGGAATGTCCACTCTTCAGTTGTTCACTTTATCCATGTTGGAGTAGCTATAGAAATAGAATTTATCATACAGTGTTGAAAATTAGATATTTAAAAACATATAATGAATGTCGTACAATTTGGAATTTGGTGAATGATGAAAAATGTACTGAATGAGATGATTGAGTCAATGGAAATCTCAACTACATGTAAAATTCAATGTATGTTTGATCGTGAATATCATATGTTGATGTGGCAAATTTTACCATTTATAAACCTCTATAAAAGGAATGTGGGACATGTTACTCACATGTATAGTATGAAGTGGTGATAAATAGTCATCTAAAATATAGTTCCTAATCTAAATTATGAAAAAGTGTAATGTTGGATTTATATGATGCGATTTTAGTAATACTTTTACTTAGGGTAATATAAATGATTCTCAATATTCTATCATGGACATAGGATGAAATTCTGAAAAAAATAATAGTTTCTCTCTTATATTTTATTTTGAATGTTTTTCATATGTGAGTGTGGTTTATCATTTGAATGGTGGTTAGGGTTCTTCTTTCCTTACTAGTTCTTTTTCTCGATGATACAAGTGGAGGATCTAGTAGATCAAAATTCTGATGCGATAAAATACCATTGAATACGAAATTTTATTGAATTAAGGGTTCAGAGAAATCATTTTTCATATCGCTTCTACATAAGGAGGTTTGAAGGAATAGTTTTTATTCTCCAATTGGTTGGTACCTTCTATTGGTTAGTTGGATTATTCTTGTGGTAAGTTGGTTCCTTCATGCGGCCTATTGGTTTATTCTTACAAACATTTGGTTCCTTTATTTAGTCAATTTTTTCCTTCATGTGGTCAGTTTGTTCCATCCTTTATTTTGTTGGTTTATTCTTACATTGTGTTAGTTCCTTCATGCGGTCAGTTGGGTTCTTCTTATTGTTATTTTCTTTCAACTTGTTTTCAATTGGTTTCTTTAAGATGTATGTTGGTTCTTTCATGTGGTTGTGTGATTCATTTTTAATATCAGTTAGTTCCATCATACAATCCTTTTTTTATTGATTTTTTCTCATGGTTGGTTAAATAATTATCCAATATATTTTGTTTTTCAAAATACCTATATTTTTTCAAACATATTTGAAAATTAATTTTAACTTAAAATAGAGTATTTAAAGCGTAAATAAATGTTACTGAAATATTTTTTCAAGGGATTAAATCTTGTATTTTAATTACTTAAATTGGTTTTAACTGGGTTTTTCCATAGGATTTAAATTAAATTTAATTAAAAAATTAAAAATAAAGGTTGATTATGCTAATATTCAATATTTGTCTAGGATATGTTTTAACACCTTAAAGAATAGTTATTTCTTCCATTTATCCCTTTTACGATTTCCTTTGATTCTGGTTGAGCCAAAAACCGTGTTAATAAATCTTCAATGTTTCAACATTCCAAAAAATCCTTCTCGTGATTAAGTGTGTTTAGGTATCTTGGTTCCCTCAATCATTTATATAGTAGTGTGTCTCTTTTGAGGTAGTAACATCACCTTCCTGTTCACTATTTTTAGTGTAACGTGTTGTAGAACTTCTTTTCTAGATAAGGGATCCTTGTTCACTTATTCAATTTTGAATCCATGAAATTATTAGTGTTTTGTTTTCTGGTGATTGGGTGACATGTATTAGCTAATGATGATAATAAAAATAGTTAAATTAAATTTTAATAGAAGTTTTGTAATTGAAGGTGTTTATCTATTACTATGTTATTGATTATTTTTTATCCTAAAAAAATAACCTATTGTGATATACATGTTGTGGATACTATGAATTGTGAACCGTTATTTTGTATAGATAAAATTGTTTTTTTAAACCCACCACTCATAAAGGGATAAGAACTTATATAACGATAATGAACTAGTTGATTGTGGATGTGGAAACTGTGTGAAAATACCCATGTGAAAGATGATGAATTAATAAAGATCCCCCATTTAAATATATTTTTCTTTATTGTGGATTGGAAATATTTTGATTCCTTAATTCTTGTATTCTCGTTGTTATCCTTGTGGTTGTGTTCCCTTCATGCATTTTTTATGATGATAGCGATGATTGGTTCTGGTGCAGTATTTGATGTAGGTGGTGTTCTTCTGGTGAATAATATTTTGTGGTTATGGTGATATGATTTGGTTTCAGAGTTATATTTCACTGAATATGTTATGGTTGTTATTTTATGGAAGTTAGTTTTTAATCTAGTACATTCGTTAAGTAGCCTAATAGTATTGGAATAATACTATTGATGGTGAATTTAATAATTGTGGGATAAAAATTCTTGTTTGTTAAGTAGTTTTGTGTATTGAAGAATCGTTAAAAGATTCAACTTAAAAGAAAATTAAATTTGTTTGTTGGCTATGATTTATTTTCATAAAATATAAATTTATATGTATTAATTAATGTATCATGGTTATTAATATAATAATTTATAAAATTAAAAGTGTTTGTAATTGAAATAAATGAAATTGTGGGTTATGTGTGGTTCTTGTGTGTATGTTTTTGTAAGTATTATTATCACGTGGAAACAATTATATATTGTTTTTTATAGATATAGATGATGAACTATTGATTTGAATCCTTTATGTTAGGCTAGTGTGATATTATTGTTTTTCAAAATATATATTTGTACATTCATGAGTTGAAACCAAATTCTTTAGGGGGTTTCACCAACATCTATATGGTGAGGAATGAATGGAAGATTCCCCCCAAACCCTTCCTCAATCTTTATTTAGTAGTAGTACATGGGGGTGTTACCCTGTTATTGGTGAGTATTGACCCTCGTTAAGGGAGTTGGTGGTGATTTATAATGATGATATGATCTAACATGTAGTGGGGGTCATGTAAGGTAGAAGGTGGTCATGAGGTTCATGTTATTCATATCTAATATACCATACAAATCTGTATATGGTAATTTGTAGTGGTACATGAGTTTTATTAGATATTTTAATGATGATACTGCTAGAATAATGGGATTTTGTGCCCTATGATAGGCTGGGTTAGGTACAGTTCTGACCGACCCACATCAAAGATGGTTATAAATTTGGGGATGATATTTAATAGAAGGGATTAAAGAGAAATACATTTTTCATTGGGGGATGAGAGTGGAAACTCCATTATGTAAAATGTTGTCAGGTTCATTTATTGATATTTTATTGATATTATCTTATTATCTTCTTCCATTATTTGGTGAGTGAGACATAGGGAGGTTGGGATGGATAAATGACTATTCGAGGTACTTATTGGTTCTCATGTTTGTTCAATGCTGTATTAATTTTGAAATTTAAAATTTTCTTGTGTTACCTTTGTTTTTATCCAACATGGAATATATGTTTTTCTAACTGGACTTGTGTATAAGAATTTTTTTGGTTTTCATTATGGTTATAGGGATCGATCTACTCATTACTAGCTTGTGGATCAGAGATGATGTGGATTCTTCACCATGGTTTTCTTTTTGGTATTTATATTGGATACTTTATTGGTATTTTACAATATACTTATGGATATATTTTGGTTTGTTTAATTTTATTTCTTGTAGTTTTTGGTGTTTTTTAATTATCTTTGTCAATCCTTTTCATATATTTAGGTTAATGCCTCCCATTTGATTATTTACTCCCTCAGTCTTAGTAACCAACTTGAGGCCTACTGGAGGTGGGACTCAACTGGTCACTCTTTCTATTAACTACTATAATAGGATGGGTAACAATAGATAGGGTCACTAAAGGAGGAAAATCAATTTACATATTTTAAAAACAATATTATAAACACTTTATACTAGATAAACCATTTTTATCCATGTGTTCTGCTCAAAAAAAGCTATATAATCTTGATGAATCATAAACTATCGGTTTGAAATTAATCATCTCATGATTTTCATAATAACTCTTTGTTATCAAACATATTTTTTATAATGTATGAAAAATAGGATTAATATATACATCACTTACATAGAGTTATCTAATATTTCCATATTCATTTACATTAAAAAAATAAAATATGGAAAATCCATAAATTATTACAAGAATGTGAACTAAAAGCTTTATCAATTCTTCCATTTATTATTGAAACATTTATATTCTCAAAAAAAAATTAAATTGCATGTTTTTTATCACTTACCCTTTAAAATTAAAGAATCAATTTCTATAACAATATTATCAGACCTGAATAGTCGATGTAGTTTCACAAGCTACTTCCTGAATTTTACTAGTTAGAAATATCACACACTAGTAATGAATAAAAAGAACATGTATCTATATATCATATGTACAATTAATATATCTTCAATACATTTGTAATAATGTTTATCCTTTTCTTAAACTCCTTAACATTGTCATAATATTTCCATAAATCACAATATGATGAATTTCATTAATAGAACAAGCCATTTTTATTTTATCATAAAGCATGTTATATAATTTAAAAAATAAAAAACTATGTGTTTTAAAAAACCCATCTCATTTTATTTACATAAATTATACTTTCTTTCCCATTTTAAGATCAAAATTGTATAAATATTACATATCCTATTATTGGATCATTCTAGATTAATGTGTTTGAGTTTTCAAATTTAGAAACTATTTCCCTTTATTAAATAAAGAAAGGATTTACACTATAATGTTGAATTATTTCTTATATTCTGACCTCTAGTATATTTATAACTATTGTAAAATATATTTTTGGTATCATATGACTTTTAGAATAATATAATTGAATTTTATAATTTTTATACCTTTTCCGGACTTCTCCCCAATGCATCCTACAACCCGTTATGTATTCTAGATAATCTCATCATATAGAATTATTATAGTTCCATCATAATTTAACCTTTATATATCAGTGAACTTATAATAAGGAATCACTTATCGAATTTATAACTAAAATTTATTAATATGGTTTTAAATATTGTCTATTAATATTGTGTACATTTTATAATAACATAATCATCATATTCCCAATTTATTTATTCTAATCTATTAGATAATATTGGGTAAAAATTTCATGAATACATTAATCTCATAAAATCATTTCAATAAATGAAAATGGGATGAATTTTCATAAATAGAATAATATTCATGGAATCCTTTAATAACTCCAATACAATACCATATCCAATCATATTGAATATAATTCGTATAACCAATCTTATTGTTCATGTTAGATTAAAATTCAACAGTTCAACATGAACATAATGCCTTTGAAACCTCATGTGTGTCATCAAATGCTTCAAAAACATCTACGTTCAATTATTGAACAACATAAAATGTTATTTATTCAATAATTTTCTTATCTAAAACATAGAATTTTTCATATACTTATGAAATTTTATTAATTTACCAATCCTAAGAGTATCTTAAAATAAGATTATATTTCTAAGGATTTATCTCAAAGTTTATTTTTTTATGTTGATGATGTAATTTTTCTATAGGAAAATATTTTACCATATGAGTATCAGGTTTTATAAACCAATTAATAATCAATTTTATTAAATGGTCACCCACTAAAATGATAACCACTTTAAAAAGTAATCATACCCATTAGTGGGCCAAGATCCACATTTCACTAGGAAATGAGTTCTCTTGGGAATTACACTCACCATTTAGCTATTTAGATATGGTATCAATCTAATCATATCATATATTACTCTTAGATAGATGATCGGGCAACTCTTTGTCCAATACATCATATGAATAAACCTAACTCTATTCTATTTATCTCACTTCTAAGGATTTCCTCAAAAAGTGCAACCCAAAGAAAATTCTAAAAACATTCATATAAATTAAATTATATAGGCACCCTACATTGTAATAACTAATGTAAGGATGATCCAGTGACATATATTACTTGTGTTCCTTAGAAAAGATAATTTAGGGGTACTCAACTTTGGAAAAAACCTACCTAGTAACATGATGAAGTTTTGGACAAGATCTTCATTGGAAGGAATGTCAAAATTATTTTTTTAAAGTGGATTTAATCTCACCATAATTATAGAATCTCGTTAACATGGCCAAATAAATTACATGAATTAATGATGATATTTCAATAAAATACATTCCTAATACAATTTAGGTTTAAATTTTTATAGAATTAGGAAAAAACATTAACTAACAAAAATTATTCATTTTTATCTAATTGGAATATTTTTACTATGAGGGGAACATCATAATACATAATATTTCTTCACAATATCCTATAAATACTCTAAATAAGGAACACTTCTTGATATTATACACTTTTTATTCATAACCTAGGTAAATGGAAACAAAATATAGGGGTGAATATAAATTCTCAGTATGTTTAAGCATAAGTTGAAATAGTCAAAGATAATAAGTGAGTATAAAATGGCCATCTATCTATAATCAGGACACATAAGAAAGTTATACCCAATAAATAATAGATCATAAATAATTTAATAACATAATAAAATATCATTAATGTTCATTTTTATAGAAACAAGGCATAATTGTGATATATGTCACATCCCTAAGAATAGAAAACATAACATAGTGGATCATTCCTCACTCATATATTTCCCTTTTATGATCTATCTTCAGTAACATATTTCCAATAGTGGATAAAGGATTATAATATTTTTCCAATTTTTTATTTATTTTCCTGACTTGTTTCACCATTATCTCATGAGATGTAACATTTTAGAAAATTCACTAGAGGGATATATCGGAACAACTCATCACTTCTGATCACATCAAGATTAACCATACACATTTATGACATATAAAATGTATCATATTCATATCATTAAGAACTCCATGAATTAAAACTGTTTTTATATCCTTTACAAATGTATTACATCAGGAAAATATTTATAATTCCACCAATTATCGAAACATCATATACAAGTGGAATAAAATTGTAATCCAAATATATCCAGTAACACACTAGGTAAATACGATTCAATTAAGGTAATATAGAAAGTTGTGGTTACACCATATAAATAAAATATATATAGTAAAGACAACAATTTTCCCAATAATTTTATGTATGTAATTAGGCTTAACACCCTTAAATAAAATGAAATAAAAATATGGTATTTAAAGAGGGATGGAATTCAGAGGAAAATTAGGTTTATAATCCTTCAATGAATTCTTCATGATAAAGGTAGTAAAATTTAATTATTCCAATAAAAATCGACCATTAATAATCCATCTACATTAATAAAGTGTATGGTTATAAAATTGTATATCCCTAGTCTAATAATGGAAACTCTGATGGATGTTGTAATTTATGAAAAACATCTTGATAAAACAAAGCTTCAAACAATAGCACATATAAAAAGATATGGAATAGAAATATTTAATACCAAAAGTACAATCCACTAAATTATAAATATATATTTATTAGATAATAAATAATGTAAGTTAAATCTCATGAGTGTAATTATTTTTGAATATAAATTTAAAAATGTATTTGAAACCATAAATGATCTTTCCAAAACAAAATTTAACATTGAAGTAAAATTAAAACATACATGTCACTTTCAAAAGTTTCTTTTGAAAATGCAAGGTGAAATTTTTTGAAATTTTTTATTTTTGAAGAGATTATTTTAAAATGGATCCTTGAAAATAAAATAATGTTTTATATAGTAAATGTGAATCCAGAGATAAAACATTTGATTAAGAAAGGATCGTTTTTATTAATTTGAAGTAACCTTTGTTGAAAACAATCATTTTAAAAAGATTAATATAACCCTCTTTGAATTAAATTTTAATTTTTCCAATGTTGATTATAAAATAAAATATTATAAAATTTTTTGGTGGGAGAACCCAAGAATATAAGATCAATGTTCATGAGGAAGAATTATAAATTGAGGAAATGAGATTTGAGATATTAATATCCCTTACAGGCAATATACTCCATGAGTTATAAAATATTTTAGAAGGATATTAAATAGAAAAAATATAAAAATGGTGGAATAACACATAATAAAATAAAACGGTATAATGTACCCAAAATATATGAAATAATTTCAATTTAATTATAATATCTTAATATAAAATGATTTAGTCACCAAAAACATACAACCAGTTTAACACATGAGTTGAATTAAATTGGAAGAAAAAACATCATTTCACTTATTATATCCAAATAATTATCAGTATATAAATTTTATATAATTTATTGGATTGTAAATCAAAAGAATAGAATAAAAATGAATCATTGTTCATAAGATGTAATATGTCTTAAATAATCAGAATTGAGACCAAGAAAACACTTACCTAGTTTCCCCACATAGTCAAATTCACTATATTATCCTGTATTACAATAAAAATATTAATAACATATGTCATGACATTATTCATATATATATATATACTTTAATAAACATCATTTATAATTATTTTCTTCATGTATTTTAGTTAGTTTATCATCTATTTACAATATCTGGTGTGAGTATCTATAGTTATGGTTTAATTATAATATCATTAGACCAGAATAATAATAATTGTATTTAGTTTTTATTATTATATTATATCAAAATTTTAATGATTTATAATATTAAGGTAACCTATACAAGGTCATTTCATGGAACAAAGGAAACATTTTTTTTTCTCAAAGAAATCTTTTTTGGATGGTTGAGCTTACCACAGTTTGTATTGCTCATGTTGTTTATTAGTTTTCCCATTTATCATTATAGAACCATAATAATTTCATAAAAATAATATATATCCTTCCAAATCATTTTTATAACAATAAATTAAAGTAGAAAATTAAAAATGGAATATAACGGTCCATATAGGAGGTAGTTCTCACATATGAATGGGTGATGATTTCATTTTTTATATATTGGGGATTAAGAGATATATGTTTTATAGTTTAAGAATATAATTTTATTCAAAAAATCATAATAATATAATAAATTCCCATTTATTACAAGAATATAAATGTTGTTAAGGAAAATGGAACACATTTCGCTGTGGAGGTGATAGTCCGCACAACACATGAATGACAATTTCATTTTCCTTAAAGTAAATGGGAAAGGTGGTTAATGATTGTAACATAAAAATAAAAACATACCATTATAATAATGATATTAATGATATCATTTTAATAAAGTGTTATATAATTTGAGTAAAAATATGTGAACGTAATGAAATAGAAATGAAAATGGAGTGGTTAGAAATTTTTACCTCACTTATTAGATTATCTCCTTTGAAAAGGGGGTAAGCCTTTGTAGGATGGCCTTTTGAGAAGACCATAACCTCTTAAAGGTGAAAAATAATTTTTAATAGTGGTTTGTTCATATTTTTTTCCAATATAATTAGGTTCTTCTGTGATGTGGAAGTGAGTAGGGGACGTTCCCTTTTATATGTGTAAAGGGATGGCATTTTTGTAACTACCCAAAACAATTGGGTAATAGGATGTCACTATCAAATAAACTACCTCCAAAACTGATAAATAATGGAAGAGGGAATATTTAAATTCAATCCACACCTCAACCAAAGAAATTATAATTATTTTTCTAAAATTTTATTCCCTTTAGCTCTTATGATACTCATTTTTTCATTTTGGTTATTATGACGGTAACTAGTTTTTACCAAGGTAATTTATTGCATTTACCGAAAAATATAATAGTACTTATTATAGATTTTGGAACTAATTATTACATATTTGAAATGATTTTTTTATTCAATTTTTAAATTTATAAAAATAAATTTGAAATTATTAAATGTATAATAATTCAAAAATAGTTTTTTCGAAATATATAACATATGTTCTAAAATTTTAAAAATGGGTTTATAAATTAAAAAACAAATTATGAATTATGAATTCACATATAAAATAACCATTTTTTGATATAAATAGTTTTCATGAATTTCTAATTAATAGTTTTTTACTAATAATGTTATTACATTCATTTTATTTTTAAAAATTGTATTTTCCACTATTCACCCAAAATAAATATTTTTAGAAAAATCTAAAAAATATCCCTGAAATAATTTTGAAATTATAAAATAAAAAAAATCATTTTATGAAATTCAAATTATTAGACTGTTATTTTTTTATTATTTAAACTTAAAATAAAAAATATCAAGAAATACTATTTTATTGAAAAATGAATTCTTAAACATCAAGTGTTAATAATATTATTTAATATAAATTTCTAAATAATTAAAAATTAAAATAATATTTTAAAAAATATTTCTAATTATAATAAACTTTTAAATGTAATCAATTTAATTTTTAAGCTAATATATCATACCCTTTTTAAAATTGGTTCATTGAATGTCATCCATTATAAAAATATTAAAGAAAAAATTATAATTTGTAATTATTTTAGTTTATTATTATCTTTTTATATTATTATTATGTTATTATTTAATAATTTTATTATGTCTTAGTTTCTTTCAGTTTTTGTTTAGTTTCGTGTTTTATGTGTCACAAGCTATTAGAAGATAGTATTAATTTAAAAGTTCCAATATCTCACGAATTTACATTCTTCCCCCTTAAATAAATTATTTCATATCAATTTTAATTATCACTCACTCCAAAAATTATGTGAGGGTATTCTTAACATATTTATCATTCAGAATATAACCACTAATATAAAATCTACCTTACTCTCCTTAGTTTTATCATGTGACTTATAATTCCACAAAAAATATTAATCAATCATAAAATCATATGCATGATTATGTATAGACCCTAATAATATATACTCCATAACATACCCTTCACAAAAAAATAAAATATCTAATAAATTTATCCAAAATGAAATCATAGAATCCTAAAAAAATTAACTCAATATTTAATCCTCAAATGGTATTAAAAACTGGTTCATAATTTTTCACACTATTCAATATATATCACAATCATAATAATAATATAAACATCCCCAAAAATATCATGGATCATTTTTTTCATTAAGTAAATAATCAATTACATGGTTTTTAATACAATATATCTCATTTATATCAAATGGAATCAGCCTTCTAAACCTAAGAGTTAACCATACCTCAATCATCTGTTCTCCAATAGTTATCCCAGAAATATAATCTTATCATAAAAGTAAATTTCACGATTTTTTATACAATATTATTTAAGATTCAAATCCTTTTAAAGAAGTAATACTAACAAAAAATCCTTATATGTTTCAACTAATCCTCATAACCTTTTGTGAATATTTCCAAATATAATTGATAAATATCAATCTCTAACAAAAATAGTTAATAGTTTCAAGATTTATTTTTTATTAATACATTATCCTCACTGCCTTATGTAAGATAAGGAAACTCACCTTTTCTATCATAATAGTCATATAACAATATTCTTAATCATTTAATTTTTCTCCATTATTTTTTAAAAATACAATGTGGTTTCTAGATGCATAACATTCTCAGTATCATTTATTCGATCATGTTTCATTCATATACTAAAACCCAAAATGATTAGAATAATATCCAATATAATTAAAGAAAATGATCATATGAATTTTAAATATCAATCTTATGAGTTCTTAGTCAGTGAAAAAGTTCATTTTCGCCAATGATAATTTTATTTCATCTATGTTATATTTGGTTCGTTATATAACTCCCTTGGTTCTACAAAGGTTATATTAAGTTTTTCTCTCACATACTAAATTACCCAATCCATTAATTCAATTATGAAATAAATTCTACATAATGGTTTGTAAAGAGAATGTAGAAGACTTAATAATATCCCCTATGAGTTTCTTTCCAAGTGTGAAGTCTTTGGCCCACTCATCGTTCATTATAGTGATGATTAAGTCAATTTTCAACCAGTTATTTTCTGGTTGATCATCCTAGGTGAATCTATGTCATATTCACATCTAAACTTCTGTATACATATAGGGATGTAATTTCTAGGAATAATAAAAAATATCTACTTAACTAAAACATCTAGATATTATCTTATTCCAAGACTTATACCTTATACTTATCCATTAGGTTTTCACTAAAGTCCTCATATCCTAACCCCAAATATTTTCAATATTACCTCAATGAACATAAAGGTTTATTTATACCTTTTAAATCATTATAAACCGTAAATTATCTAATTTGATCAAATTTATAATTCCTAAATTATCCTCAACTGATAATAGTTTAATGTCAAAATTTCTCTAAACCCTACTTTTATACTAACTATAAAAGCATGTAAACATGAATATCTAAACTGAATGACCTAAAATAAAATGTTTCATTACATTACATTCCCAATACATTTTAGGTTTATAGTTTTAAATAATTAAGAAAAAACATTAACTAAAAAAACTCATGCATTTTTAACTAACGAATATTTTTTCACTATGATAGATACTACTTAATACATAAAAATTATTTAATATCTCCCACTAATTCTCATCATAAGTAACTATTATAGATATTGCATAATTTTCTTATCTTCATACACTAAGAAAATGGAATCATAAAAAAGTGGTGATCTTAGATGATCAGTATGTATAAATATAATTGATAACAATAAAATATCATAGGTGGTTATAATAAGAGAATAGGGGTTTAATCGAGATATATAAAAAATTTCAAACTAAAAAATCATAGACCATAATTCTTTGGATAAGAAAATAATTCCTCATAAAAAATTCATATCATAGAAAAAAGAAATAATTTATATTTGTGGCACATTCATAAGCATAAAAATCATAACATAGTTGATCAGGATTCACTCACTTGTTTCCCTTAGTGGATCATACTTCACTCACCTATTTACCAGAGCAGTTTAGGGATCACAACCTATTTTCTAGTTTGGATTGGGAATAACTACTCATTTCATCATTATCATAGGATATGGATATCTTTACCCAATTCATTGGAGGGATATATGGGGTATATCCCTAACTTATAGATTTAACATACAAATAGGTGATACATAATTTATATCTTAATCATATCTTAATGAACCCCTAGGAAAAAATTGATTTCATATCCTTTTAAATTGGAAACATATAAGTAAACAATTCATAATTCAACCAATTATCATAACATGATATACCCAGGTAAAATAAATGAGCATATAATGATAAAAATTAACATTATTTATAAATATTAATCAATTAAGGTAATATAGTAGATTGTATTTACACCATATAGATAAAGTTTATATGGTTAATATAATCATTTACTCAGTCTGTTGATGTATGGAATATATGTGAACTCCATTGAATAAAAGGAATTAAAAAATGGGTACTCACTGAGGGAAGTAAAAATAATTAAAATTAGGGTTGTGAATGTTAAATAATTGGGTAAGATAAAGGAAGTGATGGTTCATTATTTTTATATATGTAATCATTTAATAATTTATCCCATAGAATAAGATTAATGGTTAAAAAAGAATTTATACCTAGTGAAATAAATAAAACTCAATATGATGCTTTCATAAATGGAAAACGTCCTCACAAAAGAATGGTTCTAACTGTATCACACAAGAAGGGATCAAGAATAAGTTTTTGTGATATCACAAGTTGAATACTCCAAATTTTAATCAATATATATAAATATATAAATATATATATCAGATTAGAAATTATATAACATAAATCCAGGTAGTGTAAATCACTTTTAATTTTTGTTGGAATATGTATTTAAAAACATAATAGTGAATTTAAAAAACATTTCTAATGTTGGTGTAAAATACAATGTTACATGTCACATTAAAAACTAACTTTTAAAAAATTGAAGTGAAATATTTTTAAAATCATTGCGCTTAAAAATAATTCATAATGATGAAGCCTTGATAATGACATAATATTTTCTATCAAAAATGTGGATCCAATAATAGAACATTTTATTATGAAAGGAACTTTTTTAATACATTGAAATTATCCCTATTGAAAACTCACATTGTTAAAAGAGTAATAAATAATTGTTTTTCTTAAAACATTATTTTCGCAGAGTGGATTTAAAATAATATAAAATAAATCATTTGAGTTGGATATCCCAAGAATTGAATGTAAATGTACATGATGAAACATTATAACTCTTGAAAATGAGATTTGAGTTATCAATATCACTTTCCAGAGACATACACCAAGAGGAATAAAATATTTGAAAATGGGTGTATGTGGTAACCTTGAAATTAATTATATATACTATATAATACAATCCAAGTTAATAATTTACCCAAATTATATGAAATAAGTTTAAGATGACGATCATAACTCAATGAATGAAAATTGAATTTTCAAAAACTATTACGACTATGGTAACACTTGAGTAAAAATAAATTTGAAGAAAATAAGTTTATTTGAATTAATATATCAAAATAATTAAAGGTAATCAAATAATATAACATTTATATGATATTAAATCAATTTATCACCATACAAAGGAATCATCGGTCATTACATGTAACATTTATCATATAATCTGAGTTGGGATAAAGAAAACTCTTACCTTGTTTTCATGATTAGTAGGATGAACTCTAATATATGGTATTAAAAATATAAAAAATAATAATAACCTATTTCTTGAAATTATTCATACACATAACCTTTTATAAACTTCATTTATAATTATTCTCTTCATGTATATTAGTTAGTTTATTTTCTATTTTCAATATCTAGTTTGAGTAACATTGGTATCTTTAAACGGGTTTTGTAATTATGGTGTTTTTATACCTTATTCTCCCAAATTTGATAATTACTAGATAATAAAAGGTACTTTAATTGATATTTTTTAATTAATTATAATTTTATAATTAAATTTTTGGAATTTTTGGTTATGATATTTGATGATAAATTTGGCGATGATCATGTTTCGATGATTCCTAGAGAATGAATGGTGGTTTCATAAATAATGTGACAAATTTATATATTTCAATTAAAAACACAGAGAAACTCATTATTTACTTATTTATATTATTTATTATATTAAATTAAGTTTCTACAATCATTTATGATATACATTTATAGATATGTTCAAGTAGGTGGTCAAACCGAACCAAACATGAACATGACAAAATTACTGGAATATTGTGTTATGGTTTAAATTTATAATAACATTATACTAGAATAATAATATTAATATTTAGTTTTTTTAGTGTTTTATATCAAACTATTAAATAATTATATAAATAATTGAACCTAACCAATGATATTTCATAGTATGAAGAAATATTTTTTAAAATAGAAATACACTTTTGGAGAGTTATATTTACCAAAGTTTTTTATTTCTTATATTGTTGAAAGGTTATACAATTAATATTTCTATAACCGTAATAATTAAATAAAAATATTATTTTCCCTTTAAACTCATTATTATAACAATTCATGTGAGGTATTAATGAAAAATGGAATTCACTAATACATGGAGGTGGTAGTCTACACGTACGCAAGGGTGCTGTTTTAATTATACATTGAACAGAATAATATGAGTAATATATTATTTAATTGATGAATATAAAATATTTCATAGAAATAATAAATATATATTAAATTCATATTAGTACCACCCTTTAAAATTAGTTATGGGAAATGAATCTTTTTTCATCGTGGAGGCGGTAGTATGCACAATGCACCAATAAAGGTTTCGTTTTTCAAAAAGGAAAGGGGAAATGTGGTTAATAATTATACCATCATCATAATAACATAATATTATAACAATTATACTTATTATATTATTAGAATATGGTGTAATGTAATTTTAGGAAGAATAAGTGCATATAATTAAATTGAAATGGGAAATGAGAGGTAATAATTTTATACTTCACTTCTTTGATTATCTCCTTTTTAAAGGTTGTTAAGAAATTGAGGGATGGTATTTTGAGAATAAAAAAACCTCTTGAAGGCGATTATGAATTTCTAGAAGTGGAATGTGAAGATTTATCTCTAAAATATGTGTGTTAGAGTTTTATGGGAAGTGAGGAGAGGAGTGACCAATTTATAATTGAATGGGTTGGATTTTTTTTAACATAAATTATTTCTATAATGGGAAGTAACTCTAAAATAAAGGGGATAAAAATTGGTAATCAATTTATATTGAAAGATATAATTTTTACCCACACCTCGACCCCTCAATTTAATACAATTTTTTAAATTTTTATACCCCTTACCTCTTCAATTAATCATCTTTATCATTTAATTTTTTTCATGGTAACTAGTTTATACCTATGAAATTTATCATTTATGATAAAAAAACTAAATGTAAATAATTATATATTTTTGACCTAATTATTCCAAATTTGAAATATATTTTTTTCTTTCATTTTTAAAAAGTGATGAAAATTATTTTTAAATTACAAAATGTATAATTTACTAAATACAATTTTTTTAAAAATAAAAATTATGTTATAAAATGTAAAATATCGGTTAATAAATTATAATAAAAATTAATAATAACAAATTCGCTTATAAAATACATGTTTTTGGTTATAAAAAGGCTTAATAAATTTCTAATTCATACCTACATTCTAAAATTTTCATAAAAGTACTGTTATTTCTAAAAGGGTATTTTTCATTATTTATCTAAAAATAAATATTTATAGAAAAATACTAAAAATTAAACCTATGATAGGTTTTAAATTTTATTTCTAAAATGAATTTATTTTTATCAAATTAAAATTATAAAATTTATATATTTAGTTATTTAAAAAATATATAAAATACAGAGAAAATGTTTTTATTGAAAATTGACTTCATAAAAATCAAGGGTAATTAATAATAATTCATTTATTTTTTTATTTAATTTAATATTGAAATAATTATTTAAAAATAAAAATTATTATTATTATAATAATATTTTAAATGTGATCAATTTATATATTAGGTGTATGGTTGTACAATTACATTAAACACACACACACCACACACACAGGCTCAAAAGGATGGCCATAGCACCCCACCCATCAGTACTTATTTATTCAGTTCATGTCCCAAAGAACTAGTGGGAATGAAACATAGATACATGGACTAATGGCCCAAAAACATGCTTAAAGGCCCAGTACAGTGTCATTCCTACACAATGGTATTCCTATGTAATGACTACGTCACCGCCATCCAGTGTCATGCATGTCTTAACACCTGCAATATTATCTCATGTTATTCCATTTATGTATGCATTCTTCTACTATTTTTTAATCCATATTCCAACCACCAAACAAATATGTTCAAACGATATTAATTTATGACTCTTTACCCAACCAAAAACTTCTGTTACCTAAATATTGATGTCATGTATATTTACACATATTCAACTTAATCTCATTCAGAGGGTAGATGACCTTTTCATATAAAGGAACTGATTTGTTTGATATTTAAAATCATCACATGAGTATTCTCAAAGAGAAATATATTAAACCCCTTCACCTTTCTAGATAAGTTAATAGCCCCCAGATCACTAGATAGTCCAACCTCATGTCCCTCTACCCATAGAAACATTACTCAAAAAACAATTTAGTTTATATTAATTTAGACACCTAATATGCATAAACTATAATCAATAACTAAAATTATGTTCATAACTTCCATTTTAAACAATGTCCATCATAAAAGAAATTATAAATTCATTATCATACCTAGATTGTAACTATGTAGATTCAGGTATGATAATCTATAGTTGAAGTTTAATAATTAATAATAATGAATACATAATTCATAAAACAAAAAAAACTATAAATATTAATACAGAAGAAACTATCCTTTAAATAAATAAACAATTATAATATTTAAACATAAGATAACCATTTAAGATAAATTATTAAATAAATTATAATATAAAAACAATATAATTTTATCTTTAAATTATGAAAAAAATCTAATTTTGAATATAAATATTTTACCTTATCTTTTAATATGAACTCTATAATATTTTTAATCGTATGGAATTTCATTTTAAAAAATTATATTTTATGAATTATAAAGAATTTATGTTAAAAATTAGATTATGTAAACTTTGTACATAATCTAAATATCACATAATTAAAAAAATTTCAATCCCTGATCAAATAAATTTAAAAAAATGACGTGGATTAAACAATATCCAAAATAAGGATCATTAATTAGATGATATTTATATAATAAATTATAATCAATTCAAAAATTAAATATAAACAATTTTTTATATTGACCTTATTTTTGTAATTTATAAACAATTTATATATTACTCATATAATTTCTAAATAAAAACATATATTTATAGATGATAAGATATTTCATTTAATTTTTTGAAAGGTATTTAAATTTTTGAGATTTTATATTTAAAAAATATTTAAAAATAAATGTTTCATAAAAATGTATTAATTAATTATAATCCCTTTAATAAATAATTAATTAACTAAAATTTCATTTATTAATAAATATCTCTAAAATAAAATTTTTCTTTATTTATAAATTATTTATAAATAATTATATTCAATTAATATCTAAAAAATGAAAAATAAAATTTTCATTTTACCTTACTGTATGAAACCTTTTCTTCATAAAGGTAACATTCTTAAACATTACAAATTTTTTTTTTCTGGGTAAAGTTAATGATCTTGAAAATTTATACCAAATAATACTTCATAAAGGAAACTTTGAATACCATTAAACAAAACAATTCTTTATAAAGGTTGATCATAATTACCATTATGCACACCCATCTATGTATAGGTAATATGCAGTGACCTTTAAGTATAATATTACTTTGTAAAGATATTGATCACTAAACATTACATAGATTCTAATTTCATAAATACAGATAAATATTTCCTTTACATAGAACCTCTATGTAAAGGTAATAATTTATGAGCATTATATAGAAAAACTCATCTACATAAAGGTAAACCATTATATACTGAATTTACAAAATTTGAAAAATGATGATTTTATTTTATATTTTTCATTATTCCATGCATGATTTAAAAAAAACAAAATATATGGGATATAATTGATAAAATTGGTAGGAATCATTATGGTCACATAAAAATTATTACAACAATCATATGTGGTTTTATACCTTTCCCAGTATCACCCATACAATAAGTATGAAACCATGTAAAAAATAAAATTTTGAATACACTAAAATTGTGTACCTTACGCCAATGAATCTACTACACCGCCATTATACCTTCTCGTTATAGTTTTATAAAGGTCAAAAATAGAATCTATAAAACTTTCCCTCCCCATAGGTATCCATGGATTGAGTTGAATCATCCAATATTTGGATGGTATCTAACCTTCTTCCATGACATTCTTAGTACCTTTGGAGAAATTAAGAATGATGAAGAGAGAAATGGTTTAGGAATATATTAGATGATTTTGCACAAACACTACCATCAAATAGAAGTGGATTTAAACATATTCTAAGGATTCTACTTGACAAATCATGTAACAACTCATATGTTACCATGCATGTGTTGATGCATCATCCAGTTCATGAATCATACACATGAATGCTACTCCTTCTACATGTTTCATCTTATGAAACATTTCATTAAATGATTGCTCTGTGGAAGTTCACCTCAAATGATGTTGTTTTCCATTTATATTCCAAACATATCATAAGAAATGGTTTAATCTCAAGCATATTGTAAGCCACAATATTCATATCCTCTTGTATCATATACAACGATGGATTTAGGAATATTATTTTCATGGACCCTTCTGATGTCGGGATTAATCTACCACGATTATTATGTAATTTTCATTCCATTTAATTTTTAGTTACTACCATGATTTAACTATTATATATCAAAACTATTTATTTATTATATATGTACTTGTGTAAAAAAAATTACACATGCACCTGATTATCCAATTTTTTAGTTGAGGCATCATTGGTAGTGTCTTATTGATTCATTGTACTCATATCCTATTTTTCACCATAGAGGAAATATTGGTACCCATTATTTCCCTTAGGTATAGATAGATTCATTGTTATTTTATGATTTCTTATAGATTTTTTGATCATTGGTGTCACACTAGTATAACGAGTACCTCACTAGGTATTGGATCATAGGAGTTTTTTTTACCAAAGGCGTAATTGGAACAGTTCTATAAGTATTTAGGTTATAGTTTTACACTCTTTACATACATTCCTTTGGTATGTCCATTGTTATGTATTTTGATAGTTTATTTTGTTTGACTATATTTTGAGTTATGCCATGATGCATACATCGAACAAGTAACCATTCAGATTGTATATTTTGCAATTTTATTTCAATCCCATGGTGTTTATGTCGACTTATGGAATTTGAAAGGTTCTATTGATGTGTCATGATGCACCGGTTTAGATACTATTTAGGTATCAATACTAGGGGTATCATTGGTAGTTCATCAACTAATGATATGTGGTCTTCGATGATATTATGTTTGAATATCCAACAATTCTCTAGAATTTATCTTCATATTTATATGGTTTACTATACATTATTTCTCTAATGTATTTCTATATTAAAACACTAGAACCTTCTAAATAATGCATGATCCGAGAAATAATACTAATACTGTAATAATCTACCTCATGAAAAAAAATCCAGGGATTTTTTCAGGTCACCGTTTGAACATATCCCCCTCTTAGATTAATTTTTTGTGACAATATTCTGGTCACAGACCAATCATAAAAGTATCATTAAAGAATATGACCACCCTATACATAGATAGACTAATAAATTGTTCAACATGTTAGTCCTAATTTCACTCTTACTCGCATTTCATTATTCCAATACTTCAGATTCTATAACTCTTTTAGTGAAGTGAAACTTCTGTATAATTTACTCAAATTAGAATGAAACACCTAATTTATAGAAAGATATATTTTACTTTAATTTTCATAGATAAACATTATTTTCCATATGAATTGGATCATTTTAACATACATCTACTTCTTGTATTCTTGAGAGGGATGAAGGAATGCTACATGGCCATAGGAAAACTTTCCAATATGCCAAAGGCTCATAATAATTACCAATGGCGTCATTTAAATTTAGGGGATGATTTTCCCTTTGAAAATACACAAATATCCAATAAACCATAACTAAATTAAACACTACATGATGCACGATAAAAATTAAATACAAATAAAATATTTCATTTATATCCAAACCAAACAATGAGTACCACAGCGGAACAAAAACTAAAATCATATTAAATAGGGGAAGATAAAACTATAAAAACTCAAAGACAACCAAGTGACTCTAAAGCTCAGTATGGTTCAAGCTTCAACTACCACAAACCACCCATGTATTGTAATTTTGTAATAAATATGCATCATAGTTTTCCTTCACCCGTATCTTGATATACGATATTTGTAAAAGCACCAAAATTCCAAAGTAGTAGTGAGTAATAAAACTATATAGGTTTTACCCTATGAATTCCCAACTCACACAACTAGGATAGAACATGTTATCAAATTATAAAAAAATTTATATAAAACAGTTTTAAAATTTTTTCTCAATTTATATCAAGGATATGTGGTTCACATCAAAATAGTTTTCCAAGGAAAGAACATAAATAGTTCATTAAATCCTTTAACATTAAATTTTTTCATAACCCATTCCTTTCCAAACCACCATACACCCTAACGTGAATAAAATCCATTGACCTCCCTATTGTCTCAAATGGTTTGTTATTGTAAAGACCCGTAAAATTCAAATAATTTTTTTTCTTAATTTTCTTGGAAATTTTACAAGAATGCAGTTTCTAACAGAACCTGATTACGAGGCCCGGTGTGGCCGGAATCATTTTCCGAAGTTTAGCTCGGGTACGTTCAGTGAAGGAATGAGCGGGGTTTTCTAACTTTTAAACCGGTGCTCGGAATCGAATTCTGAGGGCACCGATGGAATCGCAGTGCCGGTATTTTCTTAGAAACACCTTTTTCGGAGTTGCGTTTGCTCAGGTGTGGTTTTAATTTTTGGGGTTAAGTTAAGAAATAAAATAATGTGGTGCGACAACTTTATTTTATTTCAATTAAATCCACTTAAGCCAAGTGAAGCGGATAGGGTGGAAGCAAAAATATCCTACTCACTTTTTAGGATATTTGTGAGGTGGGGCCTGCATGAGCCCCACCATTTCATCCCTCCTTAGTAACGCACCTGCAAACCCCCTCTTTAATGAAAGTCAACCGTTCATTTTTTCTAGTTAAGAAACGCCCCATTAAATTGTGCAGTTAAATTGTTAAGATTAATTCTTTGAATTAATTGTTCGTTTCTTATCTTTTGATTTTCAAATTCTTAAGTTGATAATAAAATAAGAAGAGGACTTATTTTATTATTGTTGGGGGTTTGTGTTGTGTGAAACCTTTGGGAGAACAAAGAGAGGATTCTTCGTTCTTCGATGAAGAATGCGAAGAACGCTCTACCGCCAACGATGAACGCCAACCTCCGACGGTGAGAGATGCCTTCCTCGGAGATCACCCAATGCCAACGGAGAACATCTTCTTCCATGGCGATCCTATTCTTCCTCGACAAACATCTTCTTCCATGACTGTTAATTCTGCGACGAACGCTCGTTCGATGATAGCATTGAGGTAGGGGTTTTATGCATTTCTATTTTGTGTTTTTCTTCCATCATTTTTTTCCCTTTCAATTGAACCGCCTGTTATCGCATTAACGGGAGGAGGTCGGACCGCACGAACACGACTGACACTCCTCCCCTTTATGGTTGTGGATTTTTGATGCGGCGAACAAGGCAACACAGTGCCGAAGCACAGTGTGGAAATTGTAAAAAGGGAGAGCGGAGAAACGCGGCGCCGCCGCACCGCACCGTGAAAAGCAACAAATCCACGGTGCCGTCGCGTCGTGCCGTAGAAGATGAACAAAGGACGCGGCACCATCGCGCCCCGCCAGAGGACCTCAGAAGCACCGCGGCCGGATCGGGGCCACGACGGAGGGGCGCAGCGCCGTCGCACCATGCTGGATAGAAAAAGTCCGCGGCCAGTTCCGGGCCGCGGCGGAGCAGGGGAACCGGCGGCCGGTTCCGGGCCGCCGGCGTCGGAGCGAGGGGATCGGCCCCCCGCCTGTCCCGTGATGGTGGCAGCCAGCCGACCAGCTGGGCCGGCCAGTTCGAGGAGAGCATCGGGGGTCGTAACCCACGGTCAGCCAGCTGAGCGGCCCCATTAAGGGGTCGCGGCTTACTTCACGTGGGGGCATCGCCCCCTGCCCTAAAACAGTTCGGCTGAACCCCTGGCGGCATGCCAGCGCCCCACGCGCCGGGCGGCTACCCTGGCCGGTCCGCAGAACCGGACCGCCAGGCTGGGCTGCGCCCAGCCGGGACGGGCCGCACCCAGGCCGGGCCGGGCCACCCCTAGGCAGGGTCGCGCCGTGCCCGAGCGGGCCGGACTCGGAGCCGGTTCGGGCCGACCGTGGGGGTATCGGGCCGGGTCGGACCGGGCCCGAACCCCAAATTACCAAACCATTTTCGGTCTGTCACCCATAACATGATCTACGGGACTCCGATCGATGCACTATTAGTTGAGATACGATCCTTCGATTAAGACGGTCGTTTCGGTATATCGCACTCAAGGTTTCGGAATACTTTGGGTTCGGCCGGGTTGGTTCTTACACGAAACCAATCGGGCCCTCGGAGCGGAAACACTCATAACTTAAGCTTCGGACGTCCGATTGACGTGCCATCGACTTTGATGGATTCCTATAAGTGAGACGGATCTTTTAGCTTACTCTGCCCGAGATTTGGATGCAGGTGAAGTACGGTCGGGTTGGTTTCGACATAAAAACCAACCGGGCCCCTGGGACGAAAAGGTCAATAACTCTCAGACCGGGCGTCCGTTTGACGAGCCGTCTGTGGCATTGAGTTCCTGTTGACGATACGGAACATTTGGATACATGAACTCTAAACTATGTGTCAGTTGATGTATCATCCTCTTAGATCGTGGAACGGACCCTCCCGAACGAGCTTACTGTGTGCGGGAACCCTAGAGCTGGATGCGACTGCGACTACGATGACGACTGTACAGAGATCCTCAGTGGATTCGTCGGTGACGACTAAGCACTCAGCAATCCTACGTGGACCAGTGCTACAGATCCTGTGTGATCAGATCCTATGTGGGTCATTGTGGGGGTTAGTTACCTATCGATCCTGTGTGGGTCAGATCCTTTGTGGGTCATTGCGGGGGTTAGTACCTTTCGATCCTTTATGGGTTTGATGGCTTAGATGAATCAGTGGATATATCTGATCATCTCTATCATATTACGAAAAAGTTTATCTGTGTGAGCTGAATCATGTTTTGCTTTCTTATATGGATTGTTTTGTGCTATCATGTGTGGATTTACGTTTTTCTTTCCTGTGTGGACTGGGTTGTACTTGACCTCGGATGTTGGAGCCGAACGAGAATTGATGACTTAGGTATATGTATGGGCATATACCTAAGCAGTTTCGAATGTTACTTCGTGATTGTATCTTTCCTTTGTGGATTATCCTTTGTGGATTATGGGAGACCTTCGGGGGTCTCGGTGTCCCTACTGAGTAGATTATACTCACCCCTGCACGGGCTATGCCCGCACTACGTTGTGTTGGTTGCAGACGACGGACATCGCTGATCGTCGTTGAGGCTTGTGGAGAAGGACGGTACCCGGAGGTGGACCACTAGGCGGGACGTACTCAGAGCGGACGGCTGGACCCGAGGAGCTGTGAAGGCTATCTGTACTCACCCTTCAGGTGGGGCTTCCAGTGGACAGCTCGACGTTGTGGCTTTACTTTTAGTTGATGTTTTCCCCTTTCCAGTTGTACTTTACTTTAAGTTTGGGTTTGTATTCTGGCCCACATACTTTTCCGCACATACTGTTGTACCCAGTTTTTACTTAGTGTTTACTTATGCTTGCTTGCTCTGTGGTGTTTGTTTACTTTTTAAAGTAAATTCCTTCCCTCTTTACCGGTATTTACGTGTTGGTGCTAGTCGCCATCCCCTGGCCTATGGAAGGCGGGCTTGGGGTAGTCACGGCACGGGCCCCGAGGACGGGTCGTGACAAATTGGTATCAAAGGAGTTCGGTTCTACCACAAAACTTGGGACTCTGATCTTTTTCTATGTGAAGCAATAGTGTTAAGCGTATTGGGGGTGGTTATCAGTCAAGGGAGTCCAGTGTTGGTGCGGCAGCCGACGTATCCGTACCCCAGGACCCTGACTTCTAATTTTCGACTTAATGCACGAAACATTGATTGCATGTGTGTTTCAAGTATTCTTTGTGATTAATTTATGTCAGATCACTAGGTATATTTTTTTACCGTGGTGCACCTGTTTATTTTCAGGATGGCCCCACGACGGCAGCCAGCTCGGGTTCCGAGAGTCGTGCACGACGACAGGCCACCAAGAGACGAGGCCTCGGTACAGGGCCCTTTGACAGTTGAGGCACCAGCGGTACCTTTACCCGCCGAGCCACCGATTCTTCCAACCCCAGCCGCTGACGATGCACATCACCTTAGTGCAATGCACGAGTTCCAACGCCAAAAACTGCCCAGGTTCCGCGGGGAGACGGACCCCCAGGAAACCGAGGATTGGCTGGAGGCAGTGGTACGAGTTTTCAGGTTAGTGAGGACACCAGCAGACCTCATGGTGATCCTCGCAGCGAGCCTACTGCACGCGAAATCGGGTCGATGATGGAGCTTGATGCTCCAGGTGCACGATGAGGCATCTCTCCTCTGGATGGACTTTGAGAGCCTCTTCCACTCGGATTTCATCCCAGCCACCCTCCGTGCAGTGCATATCCGGGAGCTACTTCAGCTACGGCAGGGCAGCTTGATGGTCGCCCAGTACTCAGTGAGATTTACCGATCTCTCGCGCTACTCGACAGACATGGTACGAGACCCATTCTTCTAGGACCGGACCTTTGAGTAGAGATTGAGGCATGAGATCAGGGCATCGCTGATCTCCCTCAACATTCCGACTCAGGCAGGAGTAATGGAGCAAGCCCTTTTGATCAAGAGCTTCCTTGTTGAGCCTTCTTCAGCAGCAAGACCTACCGCATGGCGGCAGGTAGCAGAGTCTTCTGCGGTAGGCAGTTGACGGATGACTCATGGGTCCAGGAAAACTAGACCCTCCGACAGACGACCTCAGGACATTGGCTCAGCAGTGCGGGGCTCACAGCGCGGAGTCAGTCTTTTAAGAGGTAGGCAGTGCTACACATGCGGCGGGCAGGGCCACATGGCTCGTGACTGCCCGACCCACCGTGCCGAGGAGCAGCATACGGTTGAGGGCCCACCCAGGTAGTGGCAGAGGGTCGACCGTGGTGATCCATAGGGAGCAGGCGGACGAGGCATAGGAGCTGGCTGAGTAGCAGGTGGTGGGAGACCCTTTGAGGCTCTAGCACCACCACCACCAGGAGGTCCACCCCGACCACAGGGAGCTGGCTGGAAGAGACAGGCACAGCTCCAGGCAGTGGAGTCCTACGACCACGGCGCGCCCGAGATTATTCGAGGTACAATCTGTGTCTATTCCACCCTTTCTGCAGTTCTTATACACATAGGAGCGAGTCACTCTTCCATAGTCGCTGCCCTTATTCGGAGGTCAGAGATTCCGACAGAGTCGCTAGCTCGATCCTTATGGCTAGAGAATCCTACGGGAGCAGACTCGACGATTACGCACTTGTGCCGGTAGTGTGAGCTTACACTAGGAGGTGAGAGCTTCGGCTGTGATCTTTTTGTAGCGGTGTCAAGGCCTTACGACGTCATCTTGGGCATGGATTGGTTATCTACAGTCCATGCCCAGATTGACTATATTAGGCGCAAGGTGCGATGTGTACGCACCGACGGGAGCAGGTTCACCTTCACCGGCGAGAAGGGAGTATTCGCAGCACAGGAAGGACTTCTATAGAGGAGAGGACAACCCATCACTAATCAGTTGGCTAGCCTCATCCTAGGATCAGTTGACGTGCGGAGTCCTAGTTTTCCTGTAGTGGTGGATCAGTATGCGGACATTTTTCCCGACGACGTTCTAGGACTACCTCCTCGCAGATAGGTAGACTTTTATATTGATTTGTACCCCGGGACAGCCCCGATCCCCAGCATATCGGATGGCTCCCGCCGAGCTTCGAGAGCTACGGGTACAGTTGGAGGACTTGCAGGGAAAGGGATTCATCTGACCCAGGGTTTCACCCTGGGCTTCCCCGATATTGTTCGCCAAGAAGGCGGATGGAAGCTTGCGACTTTTTGTCAACTATCGTCGCCTGAACCAGGTGACAGTGAGAAACAAGTATCCGCTACCGAGGATTGATGACCTCTTCGATCAGCTCAAGGGAGCACGGTGGTTCTCAAAGATAGACATTAGGTCAGGCTATCATCAACTCAGTGTTCGGGACGAGGACATGCAAAAGGCGACCTTCAGATGTCGGTATGGCCACTATGAGTTCTTGGTTATGCCATTCGGTGTAACCAATACTCCAGCCGTGTTCATGGGCCTCATGAACAGGATCTTTCAGTCGTACCTCGACCGATTTTTCGTGGTCTTCATCGACGACATTTTGATATACTCGACGACTAAGGAGGAGCACGGCTACCACTTTTGGGTTATACTAGACACACTCTGAGAGCACCAGCTTTATGGAAATCTCTCAAAGTGTCAGTTCTGGATACCTAAGGTCCACTTCTTGGGACACGTCATCTCTGATGTGGTAGTTGCAGTGGATCCTACGATGATTGAGGCAGTGCTAGCTTGGGATCCACCCAGGAGCGTGACGGAGGTGCGGAGTTTCTTGGGACTAGCTGGATACTATCGGAGATTTTTTCCAGACTTCTCTAGAGTTGTGGCACCACTCTCAGCTCTTACGAAGAAGGGGAAACCCTTTGTGTGGTCAGAGACATGTTAGTAGAGCTTCAAGGAGCTGAGACAGAGATTGACCAGCGCACCTATCTTGAGGTTGCCGGAGGAGGGAGTAGGGTACGTAGTCTACTGCGATGCATCAGGGACAGGACTCGGATGTGTCCTGATGTAGGAGTGGGTAGTGATCGCCTATGGATCACATCAGTTGAGGCCGCATAAGAATAAATATGCTACCAATGACCTGGAGTTAGCAGCAGTGGTCTTCGCTCTAAAGACTTAGCGGCACTATCTATAGAGACTCGTCCTTTTCTTACATTACTATTACATCATTTCAATGATAAAAAACATAATAGTATTACACAGGGAGGATCTAGAGGTTTAGTGTCTTGGGAAAACTAGTACTACACATAACAAGTACAACATCAAGCATAAAAATTCATTTAATCTCTTCTTCTATAGCTTCTTAGTAGCACTTGTCCTCTCCTTAGTACCTATAGCCACCTGAGGATATACATCAAAAGGGGTGAGCTAAAAGCCCAGTAAGAGGATAGATAAGAACAATATAGCATGGGGTGAGCATAATCATGACATAGGAATAAGATCTTGAACATGAGAGGAGCATAAACAATAAACTTGAAATGTGGGAAAGCATAAAAATGAAACAGCATGTCTTAGTGGTTAACTACCACACATAATTGTGAACAAAGATAGCATCATGTTCACGCATTATTTCACATTTACTCATTAGATTCATCACTTTACCCAATGAATTGGAGCACTATATAATTCCAGGTGCACCCGTCACATTTAAACATTCATATTGCGCTATATAATTCTGGGCGCACCCGTCACATCATAACATTATCATTATCATGCTTGCCACATAGAACACATATCAAACATGTACATAAATAACCCATGGAAATGAATGGGATTCATCTCATAATAACACATTCATAAGCTTTGGGTTCCCAAAAGAAATAGGGAACAACATACTTGATATAAGAACCATCAACCTTGAATGAGAGGTAAAATGTGAGATCTTGAAAGAAGAGTTCTTTTGGAAAACATTTTGATGGACATAAAAACTAGTGAAAAACATGTATATCCTAGAAAAGTAAAGGAAATGATGAAAAAAATGCCTTTGAGGAGTAACCATATCAAAAATGGAGTTAAAGAGGGAGAACCCAAAGGAAGAAAATTGGGTTTGAGATTTCCCCTTACATTGTACTCGAATGCCTCCTTCTCTTTAATGTCCTGTATAATGACATTATATTCATTAATTAGAAATTCCAGAACCTTTTATACATTAATATGGTTCATTCTGGTTTCATTATTTCATATTATGTTCCTTTGGATGACTTATAGAGTTTAAAAACATTGTTCCGAGATGTTCGTTTTTATGGTTTTCTTGAACGGTCCACTTGTATTCTTAAATTGATGTTTGGGTAGATCATGGGTAAACATCCAGAACTGATATTACATGTAATTAATGATATTACAGAAGCTTGAATGATTTTATAATGAGTTATATTAGATCCAAGTGGATGAATAATTAGATAAAAATTTAATGATGGTTATTTGGGTTAATTTGAGCGGTTTTTGGATCACAACGATCTTGTTTTAACATTTAACTTAGTAATAAGGCCATAGGATATTTACAGAACATAAAATAGAACATAATACATGTAAAATATTCTGGTTCAACCATAAAATGGTTTCATGACCAGATTGAAGGTAGAAATGGAAGAAGAGAGCATGGTGTTTTTGAAGGTGATAAATTATCACCACATGAACAACGTTCTCTTTAATAAAATAAAAGGAAGAGGGAAAGGGTGTGGGGTGATATAATATAACATTAGACTCATAATATTACAGTATATATATAATACTGGATTTACAGAACAATTTGGATGAAGGTAGATAGAGAGAGATCAAGAAAGGAACTTGAACTTGAAAGGAAATTAAAGGAGAAGAGGGAGAGAAATTACCTTTAGAATCCTCCTCTTGAGAACCTCCTTAAGGAAGTTAGGATTGGTCTTTTGATGAGACCAGAAGCTTTTGGACGTGGGGGATGAGCTAGGGAAGGGTTTTGGGCAGAATTTAGAGAAGTCTTGGAGCTTGAGAGGTGTGAGGAAAAGAGGGGGTGAAGGGTGGCTTTTATAGTGGAGGGGAGAGGGGTTTCCTTAATATAAAATTGATTAGTTTATTAATTTCACCTAAGAAAAGGAATAGTGAGTCTTGGATGACTATGAATAGTAAATTTGACTTGTGAATTCGGGATTTGGGTGCTTACATCACTTGTGATGTCAGGAATAGTGGTTTTTAATTAAAATGTATTTATATGATAAATTAATGTATTATACTATTCATCAAAAATTCTAGTATCTCAGAAAAATCCCAAAATTTTACCCCAACCATTTCTCGACGTGTAGAATCCAAAAATGAAGTCCATTTTTCAAAAATAATTTTTTAAATATTTAATATTTAATTAAAATCATAATTTACTAAAAAAACAGTTTTTAAAATTAAAACTGATTTTGTAGTTCTTTCAAAAATTACTTAGGGTCTTATAAAATTATCTAAAAACTATTAGAAATTGATTCAATAATTTATGAATATATTTCAGGAAAATTTATATTCTTTTAAATTAATTAATTAATTATAATTAATTATTTATGACTTATAAAATACCAAAAACGTTAACTAAGGTCAAATTATCACTTTCTATGATGTCTAAATTTTATTTTATTAGTCATAGGTAATGTTACTCTTATTTACTATTTATAAGGGTCATATTAATATTCATAAGGGTAGGTTACTATTCATAAGGGTAGGTTACTATTTATAAGGGTAGGTTACTATTCACCAAAAATTATTTGTGTTTCATTGGACTCCAAAAACTATCTTGAACACAACCGTGAATGTTGGATTTTTAAAATTCCAAAAATATGGGTGAAAAAATTATGTTTAAAGGTCACTTATCACTTAGTAGTTCATTATTTTGTGTTTTTGTGAAATAGAAATAAGAAGGGAATTTTCCATTGAAAAACTTTGGGTCGTCACATTCTTCCCCCCTTAAAAAATTTCGCCCCCAAAATTTCACTTTACGGAAATAGGTGAGGGTACTTATCCATCATTGCCTCTTCCGGTTCCCAAGTTGCTTCCTCAAACTTTTGGTTCCTCCACAACACTTTGAAAAGGCGGGTTTTCTTGTTGCATAGAACCTTATCACTTCGGTCCAGAATTTTTACCAGCTGCTCCTCATATGAGGGATTATCTTCCAATTGTACCACCTCTGAGTTTATTACATGTGAGGGGTCTGGAATGTACTTCCTCAGTAGTGATATGTGAAACACATCATGAACTTGAGCCATATTCGGTGGAATTTCCAGACGATAGGCCACGGCTCCTATACGATCAAAGATCTCAAAGGGGCCAATGTACCTTGGGCATAGCTTCCCTTTCTTCCCGAATCGCATGACTCTCTTCCCTGGAGATATTCGAAGGAAGACTTTATCTCCAACTTCGAACTCCAAGTCCCTTCGACGATTGTCAGCATAGCTCTTTTTCCAACTTTGAGCAGCTTTGATATGTTTCTGGATGACTTGAATCTTCTATGTCATATCTTGAACAAGATCGGGACCAAGTAGTTTTCGTTCTCCAACTTCATCCCAACAGGTTGGAGTTCTACATCGCTTCCCATAAAGAGGTTCATATGGAGCCATCTGAATACTCGAGTGGAAGATATTGTTGTATGAGAACTCAAGCAATGGAAGGTGCTGATCCCATCCACCTTTGAATTCAAGTGAGAATGATCTTAGCATATCTTCAAGTGTCTAAATAGTCCTTTTAGACTGGCCATCAGTTTGGGGGTGATAGGCCGTGCTGAAATTTAATTCAGTACTCAAAGCATGTTGAAGGCTCCTCCAGAATTTAGAAGTGAACCATGGATCATGGTCAGAGACAATCGAGAGTGGAACACCGTGCAACCTCACTACTTCCTTCACATATATCCTTGCAAGTTGTTCAAGTGAGAGGTCTTCCCGAATAGCGATAAAATGGGCAGTCTTGGTGAGTCGGCCAACCACAACCCATATCGCATTATTTCCTCTTGACGATTTCGGGAGACCCATGACAAAGTCCATAGTGACATTTTCCCATTTCCACATGGGTATAGGCAATGGCTGCATCATACCTTTGGACTTTTTCCGCTCAGCTTTAACTTGCTGACACACCAAGCACCTTGATATATATTCCGCAATCTCCTTCTTCATGTTATCCCACCAGAAGTGTTCTCGGAGATCACAATACATCTTGGTACTTCCAGGATGAATAGAGAAAGTTGAGCTATGTGCATTATCCAATAGCTCCTTCTTTATTCCGGGTGATGAAGGCACACAAAGCTGCGTTCCAAACCGAATCACACCATCATCGTCGATATGGAACTCTTGCAGCTTCCCTTCCTTTACTGCATTCACCCTCTTTTTTATCTCCACATCATCCCTTTGTGCTCCATTAATATTCTGTTGGATGGATGGTTGCACAATCATTTGGGAAAAGTAGGATGTATCCCCTGCCCTTATGATTCCCAAATCCATCCTTTGCATATCCAAGAAGATAGAGTCTTTCTCAATCCTCAACATGGATAGAGTAGCAGGTTCTTTCCTGCTTAGAGCATCATCTACCTTGTTCGCCTTTCCAAGATGATAGTGAATAGAGTAATCGTAATCCTTGTTTAGCTCTAACCATCTCCTTTGACGCATGTTGAGCTCCTTTTGTGTGAATATATACTTTAGGCTCTTGTGGTCGGTGTATATGTCACACTTCTCACCATAAAGGTAATGTCGCAAGATTTTCAAGGCAAAAATCACAGATGCCAGCTCTAGATCATGCGTCGGGTAGTTCTGCTCATGGATCTTCAATTGTCGTGAGCCGTAGGCTATCACATTATCATTTTGCATGAGTACACAACCCAAGCCTTTCTTTGAAGCATCACTGTATATCACAAAACTTTCTCCACTTTTCGGTAGTGTGAGTACAGGTGTAGTGATCAGCCTTCTCTTTAGCTCCTTGAAGCTTCCCTCACATTCATCTGTCCAGACATACTTTGCCCCTTTCCTTGTTAACTTAGTTAGCGGGCTTGACAATCGTGAAAATTTTCTCACAAAACGTCGATAGTACCCAGATAATCCAAGAAAACTACAGATTTATGTGACACTAGAGGGCCTGGGCCATTCCTCAATCGCCTTTGTCTTTGAAGGGTCCACAAAAATTCCCTCGCTTGTGATCACATGTCCCAAAAACGTGACATGATTCATCCAAAAGTCACACTTGCTGAACTTGCCATACAAGTTCTCCTTTCTCAATGTCGCCAACACAAGTCTTAGATGTTCTTCATGTTCCTCCTTACTCTTGGAGTAAATGAGAATATCATCAATAAACACTACCAAAAATTTGTCGAGGTAATGTCTAAAGACTCTATTCATCAAATCCATGAAGATTGCAGGGGAATTAGTAAGTCCGAAGGGCATCACTAAAAACTCATAGTGCCCATACCTTGTACGGAAGGCAGTCTTCTGAATATCTTCCTTCTTCACCTTTACTTGATGATATCCAGAACGAAGATCCACCTTTGAGAAGTATTGAGCTCCTCTTAACTGATCTAACAAGTCATCAATCCTTGGGAGAGGATACTTGTTCTTTATGGTGATCTTGTTGAGTTCCCGATAATCGATACACAGCCGCATGGTTCCATCCTTCTTCTTCACAAAGAGCACTGGCGCACCCCATGGTGATGCACTAGGGTGTATGAACCCTTTGTCCGGATTCTCTTGCAGCTGCTTCTTTAACTCCTCCAGTTCGATAGGAGCCATCCTATAGGGGCACTTCGAGATAGGAGTAGCTCCGGGTATGAGTTCAATTGAGAGCTCTACCTCACGATCCGGGAGAATTCTGGGTAACTCTTCGTGAAATACATCGATGTATTCCCTTATGATGTGCATTTCCTCAAGGTTGGAACTTTCCTTTGACTCAAACATTTGGGCGAGGTATGCTTCTTCATAGGGAATCATCACCCACACCATTGAAGGATTTTTCAAAGGATATTCATGATCTTCCTTTCATTTGTAGAGGAGCATGGGATGGTTCTGAATATGAAAATATATTTCCTTTTCTCGACAGTTGATATGTGCTCTATATAATGAGAGCCAATCCATTCCCATTATAGCGTCGAATTCCACCAAGGGAAGTATTACGAGATTTTCTGGAAGAATCTTCCCACATACGTCAAGAGGAGAAGAATCAAACACTTGGGTTGCAATGATTCCACCACTTGGTGTTTTTACAGATATCTCTACTTCAAGGTTTCGGGGCTTCGATTCTATAGTTCTAGAAAACTTGCAAGATATAAAGGAATGCGTAGAACCAGAATCAAATAATACTTTTTCCATTCTTGAGTGAATAGTAAGTGTACCTTGTACGACTTCATTATCATGTTCCACCTCCGCAATAGTGATGGCATAAGTCTTCCCTTGTTCCTTTGGCTTTGGTTTTTGTTGGCGCTGATTACCCTCGAGAGCTCGAGGTTTAGTGCACTGGTTTGAATAGTTCCCTAGATCCTTACAGTTGTAGCATTGAACCACGAGTGGTTCTCTCCTTTCATCGGCTACATTATCCTTCCTTTTCAGGTCTCTTCGACACTCGTGAGCTAGGTGTCCTTATTTCCCACACTTTAAGAATTTCCCCATCCCTTTGAGGCAGTTCCCATTGTGTAACTTCCCACATTTTTGGCAAGTGGGTCGTTGTGTTTTCTTCCCATCTTTATCACTAGATCCACCAGATTGAAAATCCATGTTTCTTTTTTTATCACCATATCCATGGGACCATTCTCCAAACTCCATCTCCACCTTGAGAGCACACCGAACAACTTATTCATAACTCCCAAAGTCTCTAATTGCAAGAGCTTTTCGAAGATGTGGTTTTAATCCACTAAAGAATCTATCAATTTTGCTATCATTGTTGATAACAAAACCCAAAGCATACCTTGCGAGCCTTGTGAAATTTTCTTCATAGGTTGTGATAGATTCTCCTTCTATTTGCTTGATCTCTATGAATTCTCTCTCCATCTTCATGTGAAGTGTTTGTGGGAAGTACTTATTAAGAAACATTATCTTAAAGTCTTCCCATTCCATATCTTAAATTTCATCCCTTGGCTTGGTGTTCTTAATCAAAGCCCACCATTGATCATCTTCTCCATCTAGAAGATAAACGGCTAGAGTCACCTTCTCCGTCTCGGAAAAGTGAAGAACAGAAAAGATCTTCTCCATGGAGTTGACCCACTGTTCCGCAACTAGTGGATCAGAAGATCCCCAAAACGTCGGTGGTCATTGCCGCATAAAACATTCGATAGCTAGCTATTCCCTCTTTGGTGAAGGAGGATGTTCCCCATTATTATGGTTATTATTCATAACCCGTGATAATTGGGTAAGCATAGCCATGAAGTTTTGAACTCCACCTCCAAAATCATTGGGGATGTCGTTTGGGAAATCGTTGCATTGGCCTTCGCAAGAGTTGTTGGCCTGATTTCTCCTGGTTCCCACCATTTTCTAAAATAGAAAAGGTTAGAACAAAACATAAGTAAAAAAGTCATGAATAACTTATCCTTTTAAACAATTATACCAAATCATAACATATGGGATCCCTAGGTAAATACCCTTGTGTTCATATTTGTACTTAGTCTCATGCTAGGGGTTTTCTTTAGGGTTCACTAATCCTAATTCCCAAATTAACTAAACCTTTCCAATGATACCAACTATAGAGACCCGGCCTTTTCTTACATTACTATTAAATCATTTAAAAGATAAAAAACGTAATAGTATTACACATGGAGGATCCAGAGGTTTAGTGTCTTTGGAAAACTAGGACTACACATAACAAGTACAACATCAAGCATAAAAATTCATTTAATCACTTCTTCTATAGATTCTTAGTAGCACTTGTCCTCTCCTTAGTACATGTAGCCACCTGAGGATATACATCAAAAGGGGTGAGCTAAAAGACCAGTAAGAGGATAGATAAGAACAATATAGCATGGGGTGAGCATAATCATGACATAAGAAGAAGATCTTGAACATGAGAGGAGCATAAACAATAAACTTGAAATGTGGCAAAGCATAAAAATGAAACATCATGTCTTAGTGGTTAACTACCACACATAATTGTCAACAAAGATAGCATCATGTTCATGCATCATTTCACATTTACTCATGAGATTAATCACTTTACCCAATTCATTGGAGCGCTATATAATTCTGGGTGCACCCGTCACATTTAAACATTCATATTGCGCTATATAATTCCGGGCGCACCTGTCACATCATAACATTATCATTATCATGCTTTCCACATATAACACATATCAAACATGTACATAAATAACCCATGGAAAGTAATGGGTTTCATCTCATAATAACACATTCATAAGCTTTGGGTTCCCAAAAGAAAGAGGGAACAACATACTTGATATAAGAACCATCAACCTTGAATGAGAGGTAAAATGTGAGATCTTGAAAAAAGAGTTCTTTTGGAAAACATTTTGATGTACATAAAAACAATTTACAAACATTTATATCCCAGAAAAGTAAAGGAAATAATGAACAAAAGGCCTTTGAGGAGTAACCATTTCAAAAATGGAGTGAAAGAGGGAGAACCCGAAGGAAGAAAATTGGGTTCGAGATTTCCCCTTAGCTTGTACTCGAATGCCTCCTTCTCTTTAATGTCCTGTATAATGACATTATATTCATTAATTAGAAATTCCAGAACCTTTTATACATTAATAGGGTTAATTCTGGTTTCATTATTTCATATTATGTTCCTTTGGATGACTTATATAGTTTAAAAACATTGTTCGGGGATGTTCGTTTTTATGGTTTTCTTGAACGGTCCACTTGTATTCTTAAATTGATGTCTGGGTAGATCATGGGTAAACATCCAGAACTTCTATTACATGTAATTAATGATATTACAGAATCTTGAATGATTTTATAATGAGTTTTATTAGATCCATGTGGATGAATCATTAGATAAAAATTTAATGATGGTTATTTGGGTTAATTTGAGCGGTTTTTGGATCACAACGATCTTGTTTTAACATTTAACTTAGTAATAAGGCCATAGGTTATTTACAGAACATAAAATAGAAGATAATACATATAAAATATTCTGGATCAACCATAAAATGGTTTCATGACCAGATTGAAGGTAGAAATGGAAGAAGAGAGCATGTTGTTTTTGAAGGTGATAAATTATCACCACATGAAAAACGTTCTCTTTAATAAAATAAAAGGAAGAGGGAAAGGGTGTGGGGTGATATAATATAACATTAGAATAATAATATTACAGTATATATATAATACTATATTTAAAGAACAATTTGGATGAATATATATAGAGAGAGATCAAGAAAGGAACTTGAACTTGAAAGGAAATTAAAGGAAAAGAGGGAGATAAATTACCTTTAGAATCCTCCTCTTGAGAACCTCCTTAAGGAAGTTAGGATTGGTCTTTTGATGATACCAGCAGCTTTTGGACATGGGAGATGAGCTACGGAAGGTGTTTGGGCCGAATTTAGAGAAGGCTTGGAGCTTGAGAGGTGTGAGGAAAAGAGGGGGTGAAGGGTGGCTTTTATAGTGGAGGGGAGAGGGGTTTCCTTAATATAAAATTGATTAGTTTATTAATTTCACCTAAGAAAAGTAATAGTGAGTCTTGGATGACTATGAATAGTAAATTTGACTTGTGAATTCGGGATTTGGTTGCTTACATCACTTGTGATGTCAGGAATAGTGGTTTTTAATTAAAATGTATTTATATGATAAATTAATGTATTCTACTATTCATAAAAAATTCTAGTATCTCAGAAAAATCCCAAAATTTTACCCCAACCATTTTTCGACGTGTAGAATCCAAAAATGAAGTCCATTTTTCAAAAATATTTTTTTAAATATTTAATATTTAATTAAAATCATAATTTACTAAAAAAACAGTTTTTAAAATTAAAATTGATTTTGCAGTTCTTTCAAAAATTACTAAGGGTCTTATAGAATTATCTAAAAACTATTAGACATTGATTCAATAATTTATGAATATATTTCAGGAAAATAAATATTCTTTTAAATTAATTAATTAATTATAATTAATTATTTATGACTTATAAAATACCAAAAACGTTTACTAAGGTCAAATTATCACTTTCTATGATGTCTAAATTTTATTTTATTAGTCATAGGTAATGTTACTCTTATTTACTATTTATAAGGGTCATATTACTATTCATAAGGGTAGGTTACAATTCATAAGGGTAGGTTACTATTTATAAGGGTAGGTTACTATTCACCAAAAATTATTTGTGTTTCATTGGACTCCAAAAACTATCTTGAACACAACCGTGAATGTTGGATTTTTAAAATTCCAAACATAGGGGTGACAAAATTATGTTTAAAGGTCACTTATCACTTAGTAGTTCATTATTTTGTGTTTTTATGACATAGATATAAGAAGAGAATTTTCAATTGAAAAACATTGGGTTGTTACACTATCTGATGTGCGAGTGCTTTACAGTCTTTTCTGACCATCAAATACTCAGGTACAACTTCTCTCAGAAGGACCTGAACCGGAGACAGCGGTGGTGGCTTGATTTCCTCCAGGACTATGACTTTGAGATAGTCTATACTCCTGGAAAGGGGAACGTGGTAGCCGATGCACTCGGCAGGGGGACGGGAATTCAACTACTTGAGGAGGAGATAGAGCAGATAGCCTCTTTGCAGATATTCTTTGTGGATAGAGATGGAGTATCCTTCCTTCAGCCTCTCACAGTCACTCCTCCACTACAGCAGCGGGTCAGAGAGGCACAGCGTGGGGATGTCGACTGTGAGACGCGGCGTGCACAGATATCCTTAGGACTGGCACCTGATGAATTCTATGTAGGTGGAGAGCACGACGTCCTTTTCAGACGACGTACGTTGGTACCAGTTTCTTTATGGGAGGAGGTACTGAGAGAGTTTCACACTTCTCCCTTGGCGGTACATCCTGGAGTGGCGAAGATGTACCAGGACCATAGACGAGAGCACTAGTGGTCGGGCATGAAGAAGGTTGTGGCAGTGTTCGTTTCTCGATGCCTCACCTGCCAGCAGGTGAAGGCAGAGCATCAGGTACTAGCAGGCTTGGTACATCCCTTAGAGGTCCCGGAATGGAAGTGGGACATGATATCTATGGACTTCATGACTGGACTTCCACATACTTCTAGGGGTCATGACTCCATTTGGGTGATTGTCGACCGACTCACCAAGTCGGATCACTTCTTACCCATTAGAGAGATGGGATCAGTGGAGAGCATGGGACGTCTCTACGTTCAATAGATTGTACGACTTCACGGTGTTCCATCATCTATCATCTCCGATCGAGATGCTCGCTTTACTTCTCGGCTTTGGAAGGGGTTGTAGGAGGCGTTCGGGAAGCAGCTACGTCTGAGCACTGCCTTTCAACCTCTGACAGTGGTCAGATAGAGAGGACCATACAGACTCTCAAGGACATGCTCCGCGCATGTGTCCTCGACTTTGGTCGCAACTGGGAGGACCACCTACCCTTGGTGGAGTGTGCGTACAACAACTGCTACCACTCCACCATCGGGATGGCACCATACGAGGAGTTGTACGGCCGACCGTGCAGATCTCCTTTATGCTGGATAGACCCTAGGGAGTCAGCACTTGTGGGACCGGAGATGGTCCAGGCCACGACAGAGAAGGTCCAGGTCATCCAGAAGTGGAAGAGGACAGCTCAGAGCTGGTAGAAGTCTTATGATGACAGGAGGTGAAGGCCACTAGAGTTCGAGGATGGCGACCACGTCTTCTTGCGTGTCTCACCTCGACATGGATTACGGAGATTTGGCTGAGGCGGCAAGTTGTCTCCATGCTTCATCGGACCATTCCAGGTCCTCTGCAGGATTGGCGAGGTGGCTTATCGCCTGGCTCTACCACCTCAGTTGCATCGGGTGCACGACGTCTTCCACGTATCTCAGCTGAGGAGATACGTGCATGACCCAACGCTTATCATTGACCTTGGGGAGCTGGACGTTGATGATGGGGAGACTTTTGCGGAGGTCCCTGTGGAGATTGAGGATCGACCGGAGCGGGTCCTACATAGACGGTCGATTCCTCTAGTGCGCATCAGATGGCAGCACGGGAACCTCTAGGAGAGCACTTGGGAGAAGGAGGCTTAGATGTGTGCTTAGTACCCACTTTTGTTCCCCTGGTTTTGATGTATCTTTACGGGGATGTAAATCCCTGAGGTGGAAGTGATGTAAAGACCCGTAAAATTCAAGGAATTTTTTTTTCTTAATTTTCTTGGAAATTTTAGAAGAACGCAGTTTCTGACGGCACCTGATTCCAAGGACCGGTGTGGCCGGAATTATTTTCCGATGTTTAGCTCAGGTACGTTCAGTGAACGAATGAGCCGAGTTTTCTAACTTCTGAACCGGTGCTCGGAATCGAATTCTGAGGGCACCGATGGAATCGAAGCGCCGATATTTTCTTATAAGCGCCTTTTCCGAGGTTGCGTTTGCTCGAGTGTGGTTTTAATTTTTGGGGTTAAGTTAAGAAATAAAATAAAGTGGTGCGACAACTTTATTTTATTTCAATTAAAGCCACTTAAGTCATGTTAAGCGGATAGGGTGGAACTCATAATATCCTACCCACTTGGTAGGATATTTGTGAGGTGGGGCTCGCACGAGCCCCACCGTTTCTTCCCTCCAAAGTAACGCACCTGCAAACCCCCACTTTAATGAAAGTCAACCGTGTGTTTTTCTGGTTAAGAAACACCCCATTAAATTGGGAAATTAAATTGTTACAATTAATTCTTTGAATTAATTGTTCATTTCTTATCTTTTGATTTTCAAATTCATAAGTTGATAATAAAATAAGAAGAGGACTTATTTTATTATTGTTGGGGGTTTGCGTTGTGGGAAACCTTTGTGAGAACAAAGAGAGTATTCTTCGTTCTTCGACGAAGAACGCGAAGAATGCTCTACCACCAACGAAGAACAACAACCTCTGACGGTGAGAGACGCCTTCCTCAGAGATCACCCAACGCCGACAGTGAACCTCTTCTTCCGCAGCGATCCTCTTCTTCCGCGACAAACCTCTTCTTCCGTGACGGTTAATTCCGTGACGAATGCTCGTTCGACGATAGCATTGAGGTAGGGGTTTTATGCTATTCTATTTTGTGTTTTTCTTCCGTTGTTTTTTCTGCTTTCAATTGAACCGCCTGTTATCACATTAACGGGAGGAGGTCGGACCGCACGAACATGGCCGACACTCCTCCCCTTTTTGGTTGTGGATTTTTGATGTGGCGAACAAGGCAAAGTAGTGCCAAAGCACCAAACGGAAATTGTAAAAAGGGAGAGCGGAGAAACGCAGTGCCACCGCACAGCGCCGTGGGAAGAAACAAATCCGTGGCGCCGTCGCGCCGCGCCGTAGAAGATTAACAAAGGAAGCAACACCATTGCGCCCCGCCATAGGGCCTCAGAAGCACCGCGGCCGGAGCGGGGCCGCGGCGGAGGGGCGCAGCGCCGTTGCGCCGCGCCGGACGGACGAAGGCCGCGGCCGGTTCTGGGCCGCGGCGGAGCAGGGGAACCAGCGGCCGGTTCCGGGCCGCCGGCGTCGGAGTGAGGGGACCGGCCCCTGCCGGTCCCGTGATGGTGGCAGCCGGCCGGCCAGCCGTGAGGGCTGGTTCGAGGAGAGCGCTGGGGGTCGTAAACGCCAGTCGGCCAGCTGAGCAGCCCCATTAAGGGGCCGAGATTACTTCACATGGGGTTAGCGCCCCCCGCCCCGAAACGGTTCGGCCGTTCGGCCGAACCCACGGCGGCGCGGTAGCGCGCCGCGCGCCGGGCGGCTACCTTGGTCGGTCCGCCGAACCGGACCCCCAGGATGGGCCGCGCCCATCCGGGTCACACCCAAGCGGGCCGGACCCGGACCCAGTTCGGGCCGACCCTGGGGGTATCCGGCCGGGTCGGATCGGGCCCGAACCCCCTATTACCGAACCATTTTCGGTCTGTCTCCCATAACTTGAGCTACGGGCCACCGATCGATGAACCGTCATTTGCGATACGATCCTTTGATTGAGACGGTCATTTCGGTATATCTCACTCAAGGTTTCGGAATACCTTGTGTTCATCCGGGTTGGTTCGTACACAAAACCAACCGGGCCCTCGGAGCAGAAACGCTTATAAATTAAGTTCCGGACGTCCGATTGACGTGTCGTCGACTTTGATGGATTTCTCTATGTGAGACGGATCTTTTGTCTTACTCCACCCGAGGATTGGACACAGGTGGAGTACGGTCGTGTTGGTTTTGACATAAAAACCAATCAGGCCCCTGGGACGAAAAAGCCAATAACTCTAAGACCGGGCGTCCGTTTGACGCGCCGTCTGTGGTGTTGAGTTCCTGTTGACGATACAGAACTTTTGGATACATCAACTCTGGACTATGTGTCAGTTGATGTATCAACCTCTCGACTTGTGGAGCGGACCCTCCCTAATGAGCTTTATGTGTGCGGGAACCCTAGAGCTGGCTGCGACTACGACGACGACTGTACAGAGATCCTCAGTGGATTCGACAGAGATGACTACAGCACTCAGCGATCCTACGTGGATCAGTGCTACAAATCCTGTGTGGGTCTGATCCTTTGTGGGTCAGCGCTCAGCGGTCCTGTGTGGGCCAGCGCCTAAAGATCCTGTGTGGGTCTGATCCTGTGTGGGTCATTGCGGGGGTTAGTTACCTATCGACCCTGTGTGGGTCAGATCAATTGTGGGTCATTGCGGGGGTTAGTACCTTTCGATCCTTGGGGGGTCCGACGGCTTAGATGAATCAATGGATATAACCGATCATCTCTATCGTCTTACGAAAAAGTTTACCTGTGTGAGCTGAATCCTATTTTTCTTTCCTATGTGGATTGTGTTGTGCTATCCTGTGTGGATTTACGTTTTGCTTTTCTAAGTGGACTGGGTTGTACATGAGCTCGTATGTTGGAGCTGAATGAGAATTTATGACTTATATATATGTATGGGCATATACCTAAGTAGTGTCAAATATTACTTCGTGATTGTATCTTTCCTTTGTGGATTATCCTTTGTGGATTCTGGGAGACCTTCAGGGGTATCGGGGTCCCTAGTGAGTAGCTTATACTCACCCCTGCATGGGATATGCCTGCACTACGTTTTGTTGGTTGCAGAGGACGGACAACGCTGATCGTGGTTGAGGCTTGTGGAGCATGACGGTACCCGGAGGTTTACCACTAGGCGGGACATACTCGGAGCAGATAGCTAGACCCGAGGAGCTGTGGAGGCTATCTATACTCACCCTTCAGGTGGGGCTTCCAGTGGACGACTCGACGTTGCAGCTTTACTTTTAGTTGTGGTTTTCCCCTTTCCAGTTTTATTTTACTTTCATTTTGGGTTTGTATTCTGGCCCACTTAATTTTCTGTACATACTGTTGTACCCAATTTTTACTTAGTGTTTACTTCTGCTTTCTTTCTTTGTGTTGTTTGTTTACTTTTCAAAGGCAATGCCTTCCCTCTTTACCGGGATTCACGCCTTAGTGCTAGTCACCAGCCCCTGGCCTATGGAAGGCGGGCTTGGGGTAGTCATGGCACGGGCCCCGAGGAAGGGTCGTGACAATTATCCTTACACTAATCCATCGTTTAGTGGACCACTTTCATGGGGGTACATAATGTCCATATCAGTCCCAACCTTTTGATGGTGGTACATCACACCCTTATCAATCCCAATGCATATGAACACATGACACACAACACTTCCAAATCATGCCAAATTCAAGTGTGTTTAAACCATTTCAATAAAATATAATTCTTTTTATTGAAAAACATTTTTCATACAAAAATATGAACAATAATTTTAAAATCATCATTTTAAAATCATGTTATCAAAACACTTTCCAAAAACACCCCATGTTTCCTAATTTCCACAAACCATCACTCCAAAGGGTTTCAAAAACTATTTCACAGTGAATAAAAAATTAATTTAAATCAACGAAGTCAATTTTAAATTAATCATTTATGTTTTAAAATAGTGGAGTGGAGAGTGAGGAAACCTACCTCAATCTATTTAGAGAATACAATGAACGGAATAAAAAACGGTCACAAAACTGGTTTAATTATCCAAAAACCCACCTTATACCTCTTGCCCTATCAACAATAAGACCTGATCTAGACGTTTTTGGATCTCTAGACCTAAATATACCCATATCTAGTGTAGATCTATGAAACAAAGAGAAAGAGTGAAATATATATACAAAATCCATCAAAATGATGATGATAAAAGTCTTATCGCAAGAATTGAGATTCAACACAAAATGTGATGGCTCTATATCACTTCCAATTCGATGGGAGAACCTTCCATGACCTTTGAGACAAAAAAATCCCAAGTTAGGGCCATTTTGGGGGAATAATGAGACATTAAATAATTAAACAGACCTAGATCCACTTTTTAGGATCTTGTTTCATTTTCCTCCATAGTTTAGTCACATGGTTAGGAAAATTGTGCACTAACCATGTGTTATCCACTACCTAAAGGGTGGACATCTCATGGTTTTCTAGCATGATTTCCAAACCATGTGTCATCCATGCCAAATCCTGATATCTCAAGTTTCACTGATTCTCCTAGGCATTCTAAATGTTTGTAAAATACATGAATAGCTTGTACGTCTCCCCTTTAGGCCCATGTCTCATTTTTCATGAATTATTATTGATGTTTCACAGTTTTTCCAAACTATCAACTTGATGAAAGTCCCTTAAACACTCCCAAATTTTTCCAAACTCTCCCAAACTTCACCCATAAACATTACATAATTAATCAAGCATAAATCAAGGGTTACATAAAAATGATGGTGCTAAATTCTCCCCACCATTGGTATTTACATCCCGAGAATGTATAAAAACATCTATGTCTGGATATATTTCAGGCCTTTTCTCTTTCACTTCATTCTTGTGTTCCCAAGTCTCTTCCTGGATCTGAACATGTTTCCATAAAACCTGCACTAGACCGATTCTTTTTTAATGCAAGACGTTCTATTTCCTCTCCACAATCCGCGTAGGCCTGTTAACCAAGGAAGCATATGACCCTAGGTTAATGTGATCCCATCTAATCACTTGGTTTATATCAGGTGGATAATTTTTACACTGAGAAATGTTGACCACATTATACACCACACAAAACTATGGTGTAAATTCCAACTGATATTCCACCTCTCAAACTCCTTACAATATCTAAAAAGGGACTATGTATCAAGGATAAAACATACCCTAATTTCTAAAATGACAATTACCAAGACATTGAGAGATCATCTAGAACACATGATCATGCACTACAAATTACAATGGACATTGATGATGATCTGCATAATATTTATGAGAAATCTGCATCATCTCCATCTTTTTTCAGATCAGTTGTATCTTCTTCATTATTTTGTGGAAAATGGTAATGACCCAATGTTTCATTAAAGGAAATCCCTCTTGATCTAATTAAATTTCCCTTTATGTTTATATAAAATGTCATCTTCTTTGGTTTTATGTTAATAATTGTTACCGTTGGTAATATAGTCATTGAATAGTGATCACATGATTAGTATAAATATAGGACTTCAACAAATCCAATTTACTTAAACAAAAGAAGCGATGGCCTCATCCAGTAGAATTGCCCCATATGAAGCCCATTTTTTCAGAGCTTGAAAAAGAGGTGGCATCTTTGGGCTTCGCCCTTGAACAATCCCAAGCTGAGCTTCATCATGTCAAGCTCTAATGTGACCGTCTACGGGAAAAGTGGAAGTTGATTGAAATTACCACTCGAGCGATGTTATCCGAGCCACCCCAAAAGTCTGTCACCATCGCACACCTTACTCTTAGGTCTTATGTGGCTGTTTTAAGGGGTTATGTAACAAATAAGTAGTACTATGTTCATGTACATTATTTTTTTATATAATAATGAATATAATTTCTAGTCATTATTGATACATTGCAAATAGTTTTTAAAGTACAAATAGTGTTTTTAGTTATTATTTAATTAATAATTATATTTTATTAAATTAAAGGATTTTTGAATTAAATAATATTTTAATAAAATATTATTTTTATTATTAAATTAATTTTTATTATAATATAAATGATCTTATAATTTTATGAATGAAATTAATATTTTTATTTTGGTTTGAAATCCATTTCTATCAAAACCTGTGAATTTTCGATAAATGTTAGTTTTTATTTTAAAAGTGAAAATTGACATATTTAGAAAATTATTTAGATAAAATAAATTATATTTCTGGAATTAGGATGTTGAAATTATCCAACGGTGAATTTTTCCTAATTTTCTGAGACAGTAAAATGATTGGGTAAAAATTAAATACCTCTTAAATATATAATGTGCTTTAGGACATCATAATGACCCAATAGTGATGTAATAAAATACAATAATCTTTATGTTCGGCCAATATATGTTTTACCATTAATATAATGTGATTTTTGGTTTGTTTGACTTACTTTTCAAAGCATTAATGGACCCCTCAAGACTTATTCAACACCTTCCCTTTTTAAATTAATTTCCTGGGAGTGGGACTCACCTCCACATAAGAAACACTAATATTTTAAGAAGTTGGGACTTTTTCCATATAATATATTGTTTTACTTTTCCATTTTCCAAAAACCATGGGCAAAAACCATGGGATTGTTTGTGGTTTGGATTAATTTAATGTAAGGGGTCCCAAACCTAAATAACAAAGAATTGACTCACCTTTCCTATATAAACCCACCCATGCTCCCACTTCCTCCTCCCTAAAATCCCTTTGAGTTAGTCCAACCTCAACCCTACTCTCTCTAGAATCCTCCCAAGGTGCCCCAAGCTCCCAATAATCCACTCTCAAGCCTCTCTCAAGCCTTTGGATGAACACTTCCAAGTAAGGGTTTTTTCTTCCTTTCTCATTTTTGTCAATTTTTCGTTAAGTTGTTTTTCACTTTTAATTTCAATTATGAATGTTGGGGTATAGTTTTTCACCTCCCTCATACTTCCCTCTTTATGTTCGAATGATGGGAGACCCCTTTCTCTCTCATTAAATGCCTCCCATGTACACCCATTACCATACCGAAATTCTGAAAGGAATAACTCTCTCCTCTATTACATTCAAGAAATACTTCTGTATTATGAATATAAATTACATTAAAATTGTTGGTACATGTATCTATATGACCTCCTTACTTTCCATTACATGTAAATAAGATGAGGAACCCACTTCTCTCTCATCAACCATTTTTATGAATTCTTATGTCACGTCGTTACGCTGCCGAAATTGCACCGATTTTCTAAGCCAATGCCATTGTGTAGTGAATACCATGCCCATTTCTCCATCAAGGGTATTCACCTTAATGCACATTTACTTATTGATTATAAAGATTCATGTATTAATTTCACATTCCTTTGTCGTGGAATAAATTATTATGTTTTATGAATCCATGTACCACACTTATGCATGACATGAAATGTTTAAGAAGGGTGAGCCCTTATAGATCTCTAATGCATCAGGTAAAGTATAGTATCATGATAAGTCATGTGCAATGAGTGATGACTCATGCTAATTCAATTGCAACGAGGTTTTACTCGTGCTTCATGTGTAATGAGTATTTACTCATGCTCTATGTGCAATGATCCTTGGCTCAAGCTAATTCCATGTTAAGTGTTGTTGCCACATTTCCATGTTATGATTATCATGCTTTATCATGCCTTTATGTTCATGTTTCTTTTATGCTCTGTTGATATGCCTATTGTCTAACATGTATTGTACTCCTCATGTTATTCCATGTGTACTCCCTTACTGGGATTTATATCTCACCCTATTCTTATGCATGTCCTTAGGTTACCCCATGCATTGCTAAGTACGAGGGAATGTAGTGGTCATGTAAAGGAAGTTTTCAATAAAGATGTTGTATTTCATGTTTTGAGTATTTATATAATTTTCCTAAGCCCCAAAGACACTAAACCTCTCGATATTATTTGTTGTATAAAGTGAAGTTTAAAGTAATAAATCATGTTTAAGTTTGTAATAAAAGCAGGTTCGTCATAAAAATGATTAGACCAACTAGTAAAATATCACCTATTTTCACCCAACAAAGGGTATAATGACAGGTATTCCAATGAAATTATTTAAAAGGATCCATATGTATTGAGGCCTGATAGTTATTGTTACATGAGAACTCCACTAATGGAATGTTCTCTTCCCATGAGCCACAAAAATTCATTACACAAGACTGTAACATGCCTTCCAATGTCGGATTCATATGTTCGGATTGGCCTTCCATATGAGGACGATACATCATACTCATAGTCAATTGAGTTATAGGATCTTGTTTCATGGATTTTCAAGAAATGAGATGTGAAACTCAAATCTCGATCTGACACTATCAAAATGGGTATTACATTCCTACTTACCGCTTCCCTAATATAGAATTTTGATAATTCCTCCACCATATGAGATTCACAAATAGGGATGAAATGAGACTATATGGTAACATTATCCACTATCACCCATATACCATCATGTTTCCAAAATTTTCATGGGAGACTAGTTTTATAATCCATAGCTATCTACAACCTCTTTCAAGTAGGGATAGTTATAGATTGTAACATATATTTTTGTTATTTAGGCACTTAAATTTTTTTATGTTAATATCCTTGAAAGAAACTGAACCACCTTTTATTTCATGTTGATCTACCAAAAATATGATTTCAATTCCTTTTTCATATTTTATATTCTTAGATTAAAATCCCATCTTGAATGATTGTATGCATGAAAGAAATTTCTCAAGAGAGGTCGTATGTATAAGCATCCAATTTTTGAAGCACGACACTAAACTCCCATCGTACCTCTAGCCCTCAAAGGTCTGCCCACCATTGAGATTTTACCTTATTTCCATGCATTCTATTTCGTATGTTTATACCACTTTAACCATCTTTATTATATTAAGAAAAAAATTGAATGGAAAACCATAACTTCACTACGGTCTTCATAGTCCAAATTCATATTGGAAAGAATATACATCAACTACCACTCATCTGAATCCTTCTTTTCCAATTGAGAATATGACTTTTTTACTTAATTCATCAACCACAAAATTTACTTTTACTAGGTCTATACATTAAGTCAATGTTAAAAATTTATAGATACTCCATCCATCTCATCTTCCACACATTCAAATTCCTCTATGTGAAAATTTGTTTCATCATTTTATGATATGTAATAATAGTGAATTTATAAATAATGATGTAATGATGCCATGTTTTCAAAGAGTGGAAGACTGTAGATAACTCCAAATCATGTTTTGTGTATTTAATCTCATGCACTCATAACAACCTTAAAAAAATGAAACAACATGGTCTCCTTGTAAGATAAAACACCACAACCCAACTCCTGAAGCATAACTATACACCATGTACCCTTGTCTTTATTATGGAACATTCATTATAGGTGATGATGTAAGATGAACATTCAACTCTTGAAAAGAATTTTGGCATTGCTCAACCCATTGGAATTGAACATTAATCTTTTTCAAATCTGTTATAGGTGAATCTATTCATGAGATTTTACGGACTAAGAATCAGTAATATCTAGAGAAACTATGAAAACATCATATCTTAAATAAATTATCTGGTAGTAACTAATAGATAACATCATTTATCTTCTCTAGATCCACTGAAACACCTCTTTCAGAAATTATATGGCCAAAAAATAATACCTCTTATATCCAAAAATGAAAAATTGATAATTTTAAATATCATTGATGATTTCTAAATATTCCCAATATTGTCCCCCAATTGTTTCTCAGGACCATATCTTGTCCTAGAATACACTAATATGTCATCAACAACTATGAAAAAATATATTATAGATACCATTTAAATATATGATTCATCAATTCCATAAATATCACTAGTGCATTCATAGGACCTAAAGGCGTGACAATAAATTAATAATGGCCATATCTTCTTCTGAAAGATATATTTGGAATCACCTCCCTTAAAACTCACAATTGGATACATTCATATCGTAAATCATTCTTATATAACCACTGGGATCGAAGAAATTGATTGAAAAGATCATGAATTCATGGAAGTGGATATATATTATTTATCATAATTTGAAAATGATTAAGATAATATACACAAATCCAAATAGTTATATATTCCTTATTAAAAGACACGATTGGTGCTTCCCATGGAGATGTGTTCATCTGAACGACCCCTTTTCTTTCCAGCTATTCCAACTACACTTTTAGTTCCCTTAATTATTTTGGTACCATCCTATAAGACTAAATGGAATAAAGACTGGTCCCAGGATGGAGATCAATGATAAACATAAATTCCATTATTGGTTGTAACACTAAGAATTTCTCGGTAAAAATATCTAGAAATTGATACTTGACAACGGGAAAATTATTAAATCGATCTCTTCCAAAGATTCAATGGCCAATTCCTCCAACTGCTAAGTAATTTTCCCAATGCTGGTGCCAAGAATACCGTTTCACTTATCTTCACATTCTTTTCTCCATTAAATATATTCTCAACTCCATCCTTAGTAACAAAAGTAATTTTTCTTCTATAATAGTGTTTTTGAGATTTTAATGTTGTAAAAAACCCATACCTAGGATTACATCTTCTACAAACATCTACGGAACATCGAAATTCCATTTCAAATCAACCCTATCAATAGTTATAGAACATGATCTACACATAAAGGATCTACATTCTCTTTTCCCAAGAGGAGTTTGAATTTTTATCAGAGAGGGAATCATCTAATGTTTTATACATATAAAATCAATTGAAATAGAAGAAATAAATTAATGTGTTGCATCGGTATTGAACAACACATGCACCATGGTAGAATTCAAAAGAATCATACTACTCAGCATAGATGGACCAGACTGACCATCTACCATAATCTATTTAGATCAATATAATTTCTTTCTCCCAACAATCTTCTCCTTGATTCCCTATTGATATTTCCCTTCATGGGGAGATAGTGTATTCTTGGAATCAATATGTATAGCTCTTTTCTACAGATGATATTGATTCTACTGTCATCGCCCCATCAAATCCTAACATGCTTGTGAAACATGAGATGTTTCCTATGATCTTCACCTTAGAGAAATATGAAAATTGTCCTGAAGATGTCAAATCTATTTTCAATAGTTTCAAGATCTAGGTTGTGTCATACAATATCTCTTTATATGGTTAGTCGAAACACATTGGAAACATCCTACATTTATCTCGGTTCATGGAGGAAGGTTCACTAATCCATCCATATAATTTTGATTCATGCTCCCACACTAGAAATAGGTGTACCTATTCTACATTCTCATAGCATTATAGTTCCCACCATTCCTGTGGGTATCAAAGTATTTACTCCACCCATAGCTCTTGAGATGCATCCTTTATCCACCATCACTCTATTCACTATAATTGTATAATCATTATAACATAGTGAAAATATTACTGATAAAATCTTCAATATTAGCCGTAATTAGAAGATGTGTGCATTAAAGAACACACTAGAAAAAAAAATTAGTGCAAATCATATGAAATTCTTGAATTTAGCCACATATTCGGTGATCGAGAGATTTTCCTGCTTTTGGATGAAGAAATATATTCTTCACTAAAATTTTAATGTGTAATAATAGAATTGATTCTTGAAAAATTCCTTATAATACTACCTACCAGGGCCTTGATCAACACTATATTGTACTGCTAAATCCCAACACTAGAGTGCAAGATCCTCTATCATTTACATCACCATCTTGACTTTCATCTTTGATTGTGTGCTGATGAAATAAAAGATACGATTCATTATATTCATCCACACCTCCTCCTTATCTAGTTTCCAATCACACCAAAATATGGATAGAATCTACTTCTATAGCTGGATGGAATAATCCACTTTCCTTGTCTCATCCCTCTAGTTCCTTATTTCCATGTCAAGAAATTCTTGGATGATTCTCTGATCCAGCTGTTGGTTCACCTATGGCTCAGGTGTAACCACATTCTCCATCACTTCATCTGGTTGGTTTTGAAAATGCCAACTAGGTTAGATTTCTATACATAGAAGAAATTCTATACGTCTCACTATCGATTAAATAAAGTCTTCACAACTCCAAATTCTACCACATGAACTACCAGAACACTACTTTCCAAAAATAAACCATTTCCATATTCATCAATTTTTTAAGAAAATACATTCTTTTGAAAATCGACCCATTTTCAAACCACCACAACCATTATCTATTCAAAATAATTCATTTGAAAGGAATTTCAACATTTTTCAAAATACATACATTGTAGAAAATCATATATCATTACTGAAATTGAAAATGTAATCCAAGTGGGAATTCATTCCTCTAATTCATTCCATGCTCATCTCATTGGCTAAACCAATGACAATGAGATTTTAAAATCCTGTAAGATCGTCCAAAACACTTATCTTTCCATATCCATAGTAACTTAATGTTAAGAATAAAAAGGTTAGCTATGTATTTTTAGGATAAACATTTCAATTCCTAGTAATCCTACTCCTTTCTATGACCCAAACTCAATGAATGGAAAATAATAATTTCTACTCCAATACCAACATAACTAATGTCCAGTTTCTGGTCAAGGACACAACAAGATAATACCACTTGTAAAATCCCTCTAATTCTCACTATCGTGGGAAGGCATATATAATGACACTTGACATTAAGAAAAATCCCCAAGATGCCAAAGGCTGTAAATAAATTCCAAGGGATTCATTTACATTTGGGGAACAATTTTCCATTTCAAAATAAATAACAAGACACCAAAACATAACCAAATAAAACACTACATGATGAATGATAAAAATTATAAACAACTCAAACATTTAATTTATATAAAAACCATACAATGTCTACTATAGTGGATGGAAAACTAACATCAAAGTAAACAATAGTAGAAAAAACTATCAAAACTAAAAGACAACCAAGTTACACTAAAACTCCACAAACTCTATGCTCCAAATCCAAAAAACATCCCAAGAATCACAAAGTAGTATTAATTATTTGTGTTACTTTACATTTTCCCATAACAAGATAGGAGATATCTACAAAAGAATCAATATTACAACGAAAGGGTGACTACTAAAATTTAGTGAGATTTCCCCGATTACTTCCAAACTCAAGGCACTAGGATAGAACATGTTAGCACATTATATAAAAAATATATATAATACCTTTAAAATAGTTTCATTTTTTATATAAATGCTATGAAGTTTGCATAAAAATATATTTCAAAATAAAGTACATATGCAAATATTTTAATATTTTAATATTTTATTTTGACACAACCCATTACATTCCACACCACCATACATCCAACCATGCATGAAATCCATGGAACTCCATATACTCACAAGATTTATCCTACCACTAAGTCATCACTTAGTGGACCTCTTTGATTGGGGTAATTCCTTCCCATATCCTTCCCATCTATATTATTCGTGTACTTCATGACCATATCCAACAAAATGAATATAAACACATTCCACACAACCATTCCAACTCATGCCAAATTAATTTTTGTTCAACCCATTTCAATAAAATATAATTCTTCTTATTATACCCTATTTTTAATGCGAAAAAAGTATAAGATATTTTAAAATAATCAATTTAAAATCTTATTATCTAAAACACTTTCTAACAACACCCCAAATTTCCCAATTTCCACAAACTATCACACATGAGTGTTTCAAAAAAATATTTCACAGTGAATAAATAAATAAATTCAATCAAATAAACACATTTGAAACTAAATCATCATGTTCTAAAATATTGTGGTTGACATTTAATCCACCTACCTTTACCTTTATACAGAAAAAAATGAATAACATGAAGAATGATCATGAAACTGTGTTAAATCTCCCAAAAAAATTCTTAAATCTATTCCCCTGTCAACAAAATGACAAAATCTAAACATATTTTGCAACAAGAACCCAATATCTACACAAAACACGCATAGATATATGAAAATAATTTAAATAGTGAAATAGATCTAATAAAACCATCAATAACGATGAAAATTGAATCCTTACAACAAGAATCAAGCTTCAACACACCAAGGACCGGCCCATAATCACTTCTAATTCAATGAATGAACATTCCTTGACCTGTTAGAGGGAAACATACCACATTAGGTCCATTTTGGTCAAAAAATGAGGAATTAAAACATTAAACCGTCCAGGATCCAGTTTTTTTGGATATAGTTTCTTTATTGTGCATCGTTTAGTCACACTGCTAGGAAAACCTACACTAAGAATGTGTTAGATACTAACTCAAGGATGGAAGTCACATTGTTTTCTATAACAGTTTCCAAACCATGATCCATATATTACAAATCCCATTGTCTCAAGTTTCATGGTTTCTCCTAGTCTTCTACATGGTTTTCATAAACCGTGTGAATTATGTGCACATTCCCTTTAGTCATTATTTCATTTTCCATGGTTTCTTGTAGGTTTTGCAGAGTTTTCCAAAATCATGAACCAACAGTGCACCTACAAAAAGCCCAAAAAACACTCTAAAGTTTATCTAAACCCTCCCAAAACATCACCCATTTACTTTACATACCTATAAAAGCTTAAATAAAGGGTTACATACTTTAAACTAGAGGTGATACACTCATCATCCATTATGAGTTCCTTCTATATATATAGATTGAAGTCAATGGCTAATATAGTTGAAATGGGATTCGATCTAAAAATATTTATTTTTTCAAAAAACATATAGATATAGTCATGCTATCAAATCATTAGAGTTACCATATTCTAATTTCTAATGATCCTTATACCCAAAATCTGTTATCAATTTCTTGAACATTCATCTATTATGTTATGGGTAGATCCCACTTCATATCTATTATATGTTCTGTCTTCATATCTACCATGATCTTGTCATTCATATATAAGAAAAATATGTTGAGAGTCCCATAATAAAATGCATTGAATTAAAAAAAATTATTTTTGTTTCATTGTTTGAATTTTTTCTCCTTCATGAAAGCATAAAATCTTGAATTCCATTTCCAGTGTGTTAGTTTCATCACATAAAAAATTATTTTAGCTTTCACACTTGATAATCCGATTTATTTTCCTTCAAACATACAAGTTGATTCATGAAAATTCCTCCTCAAAATCACCATGAATTAATTTTGTATTCACATATAACTACTCAAGATAAATATTATCTAATTCAATATATCTAAGAATAATCAAAATAAATTTATTTTTCACTAATGAAAATGAACATTACAAATAATAAATAACTTCCTTTTATTTAAATCCCTTCAAAACTAACCATTAATTGTGTCATTTCATACCATCATCTTCATATTTAAAAATATATACCCACTTTTTCTTAAGTGATCAATTACCTATTTACAATAAATCCATCTACTATAGTATTTCGTACACATTAAAGGAATATATATCTTCCATCATTATTAACTCCCACTCTTTTAAGTCACTTGGACCTTTTTCCTTTTCTGGTATTTTGAGAACTTCAATATAAGTTAAAAAAATAGTTAATGTTTTATTCAAATCTTTTCACTAGCTTTTAGACCCTGGTAGATATCTTCAAATGAACCTAAGTATCAATTAACTCTTCTAGAACTCTAATTTATGCATCACAAGTCCTAGAATGTTCTAGTATATATGGCCTTACTAGAATCGTTGGAACCTAGCCATTAATGAGTATTATATAACATTATGGTCCAATATTCTGCTACTCCATACTCCATAAACTAATTGATATTACAATAATTATATTCCAATCATCATGTAAATTCTCTTTCTATTATTTTTTCTCAATAATATATTTTTTATGTGATGATGCCTCTATAGGAATTCATCACTAAAGTATAAATTATGACTTCTAATGAACTTTTTTATTATCATAATCCTAAAGCCAAAATCCAAATACCTCATCATTTTACACCATAAAGAAACATATTTTATAATTTTATTATATATTTCCCCTTTCATTAAAATCAACATTATCATACATGATATTTCCAAATACATTTATAAGTGAGACATCTATTAGTTTCCCAGTATAATTTTTCTTATGAAATTCATTTCCCATTAGAATAGATGGACTTATATTAATTATTTGACCCAGGAAATTCACTGCTTCTTCCAATTATTCTATCATAAAACCATAATGTGGATTCATTCTCTAGGATCTCTCAATTAGTTGCCTAATCATATATTCTGAAAATTCATTATACTATGGAATCTTGGGAATTTTGTTTTCAATCATGATCCATTTATTCAAGAACAATTTATGGAATTCATCAATGTTTCACTCACAACCATTATCAAACATCAAGAATTCCTACATTGAAACTACTACATTTTCCAACATGGATCGCAATATAATGACTGTCTTAAAAATATATATGTTATTATTCAGAAGGTAAATCAGAACTTTTTATATATAATCATAAACAAATGTAACATTTTACTGTGAACCAATATGGAAATGTACCGAGCTTTTTCCCAATACATCTGTATGTAAAAAACCTAACTCGTGAGACTTTTTTGTTTGTCCTTAAATTGAAAAATATATTATTTTCTATTTTCCATGGATACACTCTTTATATTTTATGTTCTTTATATGACATAGCTTGGATACTCCCTTGGAAACAAGAATCTCATCACATTCTAACTCATGTATACAAAATGATAATTCCATAATTAGGAATAATTTTTAAATGATATACTCGAAACCATTTTCATATATATTTTTTTCAATCAGATATAATATTTTTACCTCACAACTTTGGACACCTCCAGGGAACCATGTGTGATTGTCAACGCACCATCTAAAAATGTTTTATAGATCGCCACATAATCCATCTAACCTATTGAAATGTGGGTTTTTCCAAAGGGACTATGTATCTAAACCCATATAACATAAATAATCATTTTTTAAATTTATTAATATTATCATAAGATTCTAAAACTATATTGTGATATTCATCATTGAAAAGAAAAACCTTACCAATGTTTTGGATAAATAATTTACCATCCATCCTCACTAACATATTGAGTGAAATAATGATCCAATATCAATATTCCTTAACCCAATAGACTATTTATTGTCAATAAGAAACTATTATCACCCTTATTAATTCAATTTATATAGGATCTTAAAGAGTTAAACATATATTCCATTCAATATTTATTCATGCATTTTATCATCCCCCACTATCATCATATGATACCTAGACATGTTGATTTGAAATATCCCACTTCTCTCATTTTGACTTCTTTAATGAGTCAATCATCCCCTACCCTAAAAACTATATGTTATTTTGGTAGAATTATAGACTTTAGTCTTTATAATATATTTGTTTATAAATATATGTCATATATATTTAAATAATAATTCCTTTTTACCCAATTTTATAATTAAATTGGTCGCCATCTCAACATATGATTATGAAATAATGATAACAGGATCAATGCCCACACTCTACTCCTGAACAATAGTATCCAGCCGACCTCTATTAACATTAGTACTATTCAAAAGCTTATTCACCAACATTTTTTATTCCTAAAAAAATAGAGAGTTTTCATAATTGAAACACCTTGTTCATTAAAGTGTCCTTCTCATATATGACTGGAATTATAAATATCATCTCAGCAGTGAAATTTATCTCTAAAACATTATAATCAACATTTCATGCTAATTTCATATATAATTTAAAATATATCCATGTAATAAATATTTTTTTTCCTTCATACATAAAATTCAATATCCTATATACATGATAGCTAAACATAACTATAAATGTAATAAAACAAACAAAATTTTTTCAGTTGTTTTGTGCTCCTTCCTGAATAGAATGAAACTAATACCACTTATTTTTTCTCTATTATGTATCCCACTATAAATACTTCAGTTGTGAAGAAAAACAAAAAAAATATCTACTATAACTCAATAATGGTGTATTTCAAGGTGACAAAAAGCACCATATTTACCAAAACTCTAGAATGTAATAGATGATTAATAGAGAATGATCAATGGAAGAACTCATACACACCATCGCTTATGCAATTTTATATTATTTAAGAAATTATATTTGTCTATAAAGAACCACTAAAATCAACTAGAAGATAGTGGAGAGAAAAACACCCATTCAATAATTGATTACTAATCACTGCTCAAAGAAGTATTACATGATCACACATTCAAATAAAATACAATTATTTATAAGAAATACACAAAATCTAAAGCCAATAACTATTTGGAATGTGTATTAAAATTTCCTAGAAAGTCCCTTGATCAATATCTATTATTAAAACCAGTTTCACTAACATTTCAACTAACTATATGGACTCAAAAATTCCACCTCCCAAATTCATCTTGTTTTCAATGATATCATATTTTAGAATCCAAAATATCTCTACTATTGATCATCTTATTGTGACAGGTCACCATCAATTATTACTCTACTATCTCTCAAGATTAACGGACTGATTCCCTATAAATAGTTAATGTGATATGAAATATTATTTACACCTCAATAATCTACTACTTCAATATTATTTCAATAGTGTCCATTCATCCACCTTTTAAATGTATCTCCATTTTATCCCTTACTATACTAGTGATATTATGATCAAAAACTAATCATATTTCAAGACTCCTCCCTCTAATGGAAACCCTCCATGGTTAAACATGAACGAAGGGAGATAATGACTTCCGAGTCCTTCCCCCTGTTGGATCTTGGATAGTGGCTATCACTAAGGGTATAAAAGTCACACAAATGGGAGGAATTTTCATAATATTAATATAGGATCATAATATTTGATATCAACCTCTAAAAAGCTTCATCACATACTATAAAATTTGAAATAAAACTATCCCACGTTGTATGAACAATTAGAAAAAATAAAAATAGATTCACTATGTAAGTACAAAAAGAGAACCCCTATGGAAGAAACTCCAGAATCGCTCCAATTACAGGGATAGAAATGTTAAACTAGACTAGTTAAATCCTCATAAAAACCTATAATAGTTTATATAAATGTAGGGTGTGTATAACAAGAATACTCATTGTCATTTTATCTAAAACGTCTCTTACAAATGTGAACATGTAATACAAATGTAAAAGTGAATGAACATCATAACCAACAAGCACCTAAATTGTTCAACTATCCATTTCCAACATCACTATATCACTCTCAAAAAATAACACAGCCAGGTATAATAACATATCATTAAAAAATTATTAAAACTTACCTTACAACCACTTACCCACTGATATTATACTCTCACACCCCAATTTCAAAATTCAAGTGCTCCCAATCCTTAAAATTTTCATTATCATATATCCATATGTCATGGATGTGGGTCAGTATATATCCATACCTACCACAATCTCACAAGGTATAGCTTCTCAAGATACCATTAGTCAAAATCTACATCACATAACTAGGGTAGTAGGTTACCATGAACATGAATGAAATCAACCTTGTTCCCTAATCCCACCACGCATGACCTGAAAAAAATATCATATAATCATCATAACTATGAATCTAAAATACTAGTTATCATCATCAATATGCATATCTATCACCACTGATAACCATCACTACCATTGAAGAAATGTCTGGGAAGATTTGTTAGTAAACCATCCATTTCACCATGGAACAAGATATTGTTGAAAAAAATGAAACCAAAAACATTTTGGTGTGGGTATAGTTATCCATCCCAATTGGGGAGTATATGTAAATAACATGAAAAATACACTATGGATATATATAATGATACACCAAGCCTATGGGCTCACATCCATCTCCACTAACACATCCCAAAATAGATTCATAATATCGCATAACCTCCATCATCAACTAAATCCACAATTAGTATAACAATCCAAAAAAACTATATGCACAATCCATAACTCTACATACCTTTTCAAGTTAAAAAATTTCTATATTTACATTTTTCTGACCAAATTCTTCTTATAAAGCAATTCATTTTATGTTTAATGAAACCCAACATTAACTACCACTTACCATTCAATTTTATAATTTCATTAATCATTCTCTTTTTAAACCCAATTATCACATATTAATTTGATCCCACACAAATTTAATTTCCAAACATTCTCATTTAAAATTCATCGTTTTCACTCATTTTAACAACTATCTAGATACTACCACAAAACACCACAAAATAATCCACATACCTTTCAATAACATCCACCTAAACCCATGTCCACCATCACCACAACATACCCATCTCTCTAAATATCATTATAATTAAACCATTGTACATTATCACCTGTCACAACCAGTGCTGACCAACCACAACATTGATGCCTCAACACATCCCACCTCCAAGATGGTCACCACTATAACTGCACTAGAAGAAATAGGGTTCACATTACCATTATAAATTCGTAGTAATAACATAAACACATAGTAAAACAGTCAATATTTTTCATATATAAAATACAAACATAAATATTTTATATCAAAACTTATTTTCCATCCATTGAATTCTTTTATAGATACATATTTACATTGGAAACAAATTCATTATCCCTATATAAGTTCTTAGCATTTTATTTGTGGTGATCCCATTAAATAAGTCACAATAAGGGCCACAAATCACAACAGCTACAACAGAAACAAGGTTCTGAAAAACCATATTTTAATAAAAGGTATCAAACAATAATAAACTGATTTGTAATTTTGAAAAAAAAGTAAACACATGTGAATATTCATATCCCCATCAATTTTGGATTAGGAAAAATATTTATATGATTATGTCAACAAATAATATCCCCCAAAAAGAATAAAAAATAATGAAATTACGACATATTCATATAAATGAATGATAAAATGATGATACACTACCTTAATTATTATTTCAACATTCTCCAAAAAATAGAGGATGGTATTGAATTAGCCGCTATCAAATGAAATACCACTAGAACCCAATTAAGATATGGTACTATCAATACTTTCTTGATTTCCAAACCAAATATATGCTATCCAACCAAGAAACTCCCAAAAATAAGAATAAACATAAAAATATGTGGTATAGGAGAAATAGGGGTGCCTTTATTTAAGAGAATTCGATATGGAAAAATAATGGTCTTCAAACTCTCAAGAGGTGTCGATGGTGGGTGATGATGTGTCATGGGGTAGAATAAGGGTTAAGAGAAGAAGAAAACACAAACCAAGGAAGTGGGGAAACACCTTTTAAAGAGGATATTTTTAAGCCATCACTGTAGTATTGGGGTCCTCAAAACACGTGTGGTCAGTCTAGTCAAATTAGAAATCCAGAATTCAGTCTTTGAACCACCGATTGTTGTGCATTTTAAAAACCATTTTGACCACCACAACAATGTGTGCTAGGTTGTTTTAGCCAACCACATCCACCATGACTAGTAACTACAACATACCACCAACTACTTAACCATTTTCTCCTCACCACACCCAACTCCACAGTGTCATGCTCTCCACATATCATGCTTCTCAATGGGTGACACTCCATGATCAAAACAAGAAAAAATGGGATCCCTAGGGTATTTTCTCTATCCTCATTTCTAATAGGTGGACACACCATAAAAAATGAACTCCAAAACGGCCATCCATTCCATTTATATCATTATTGTACATCCCAGCACTAAATACATATCCTCTATTCACCCATGGCCAAAATACCTACACTAATTCCCAGGCCTCTACTTCAAAATAGCTAGAACCACACCTACTTCCACAACATAGTGACATTTAAAAGGTCCAAAACTCTCCTCTATCCTCAAAAACACCCCAAAACTCCATCTCATCACCACGATTTCCTGGGAAAACATATCATGAGGATATTAGAAATATGATCTCACACTTTAGATAAATCAAAAAAAATTACCATCCTAAAGAATCAAAAAAAGTTGATAGGATTAGGGAAAGGGAAGGGTTCGAACAACCATCCCATGATATACATCTCAAGGATCTTATTACATCTCATACACCACCACCAACCAAGAAATACTAGATAGTGAAAAATGAAATATTTCATAAAACATCAACCTACTAAGTGTTATATCACTTAAGGGAAAACAAAACCAAAACATAAAACACAAAACAACTTCATATACAATGAATAGAAATGGGTATCATTTTCCTAGGTACTCTTCTATATGCCATAGTGGATCCATGCACCATGATCTACTTGTATAAATTTACCACACACCAACTTCTCTTGATGGTCCTAGATCTCATTTGTTTTCTGCACAAACATTACATCCTCATCAATATCCAAATCTCTCTAGTTAATAACATGGTAGTTATTGTGAATATAATGATGGATCTGAGACATGTGGAAGAAATAATGGATCTTGTCTAGCCATGGTGGAATCACCACCTAATAAACTGTCTCTCCAATATGATCTAACACATCAAAGTCCTGAAAACTAGGGATACTTTATAATCCCATTGTCTAACCTACTCCTCCCCTGATGTGGGGAAACCCTCAAGAACATGTGGCCTACAACCCAAAACTCCATGGGCATCATTAAATTATCGTTATAGTCATTTTAATGGTTTTACGTATCTCCATACCCTATCAAACCATATAGATATTCTCTGGAATGCTCTATACCACATTGGGACAAAGAAATACTAACTCCCTAGCCTCAGTCCAGTATAATAGAGAATAACATGGTTTTCCATACAATTCCTCAGTTAAAGCCATTAGAATTGGTGATTGATAGATATTATTATGGGAAACCCCAATCAAGGGTTAGTGTTTTACCCATGAGCCATAAAATTTCTAGACACATGCTCGCAACACATCCTCTAGCATCTGAATGGACTTTTTTCTACCAATTTATTTTTGGATGGAACGAAGTGCTATGGTTTAACTGGGACCCAAACGAATTTTATAGTACTCTATATACTTGTGAGGTAAAATGAGAATCTAAATAAAAAATGATGATCCTAGGAACCCCATACAGACACATAAAATCATACACATATCCCCTCATAAGAGAATCTATGTAACTCAACTCACAAATAGATAGAAAATTTTTCAACTGCATTATACGGTCTATGATCACCCAAATAGAATCAGATCCTCAATAGGATTAGGGTAAATCAAGGATAAAATATATTTAAATTTACTCCCACATACAATAATGGAAGTCCAAAAGCTATAAAAATCTTCCAGTAGCGAATTTCATATCTTTTACATGTTGAAAAGAAATAAATCATGCCATGAACTCCACCAGTGACCACTTCCTCCCATGAAAACGAATCCACATCTGTAGTCCATAACACATCATAAACACACCTAGATATACTTATAACTATGATCTATGAAGCCCTAGGAGGACATACACATGAATAACCCAATGAATGAATACAATCCCTTGAAATAATATCTCATTTTGAAAATCCTTTAACCACCCCTCTGGATCATCACTATGGATGGCACGATCTTGAGTCACCTCTACCTAAGAGTATCACAACTTAGACATCTACATGTACCACATAAAACATGATTCTATATTCAACTAATAAATGAAACCTCTACCACTGGATTCCTCTTCTTCAATATTTATTTTTGAATTCTCTTCCATCCCATTCGAAGAATCATAGAACTCTGGAATGACATCCCCTCACAACATCCTACATAGCATATCAAAAAAATGATTTATTTCCCTAGGAAGTATAATATATAAAATTCAAAATCCTAATGAAACATAATTAACCTATATTTTCATAGACTTACAACCCTCTATGAGAATACATACCTTAGACTCTTCTAATCAATGATTTCCATAAACTGATCATCAATGTGATAATGTTGCCAAATCATGAAAAAAATATTACTACTACGTACTCTAGATCTTGGGTGGTATAGTTATAATCATGGGGATATAAATTCATAGAAAAATAATATATAATCACCTTTTTATGTAATAATGTGTACTATCAACCTACATGGGAAACCCGAAAAAGTACTTAAAACATTACCCCATCCTCCAGAAATCTAATCACAAAGGTGATGAAAAACCTCTCCTTATAGTATTCAATATTAACCTCAAAATAATCAATCCATTTGAACGAAAATTGTTTCCATGTAAAGTGTCTTAGTATGGATATAATCCATGAGAAACAAAACACCAAAATATGATAATATATAGGAAGCTATTAGTCTATACCACATTATTGGGTGATTCCCATGAAAAACCTACCTCTATCCCTAATGGGTCTATGACCACACCCAGTTGGGACACTACATGCCTAGGGAAATTCACTTATTACATCCAAAAATTGAACTTGAGAATATTTCCATAGAGTTTATGGTGTCAAAAACCCCACTAGGTAACACTAACCTGATCAGTATGATCCTCCACTGACATTGAGAATAAAAAGATATTTTAAATTAACATGGCTATAAAATAGTCTATGAACATCGATGACATTGAGTTATTGAGTCCAATTAACATAGCTAGTGTGTTCTTGAAACCAAATGAAATGACCACAAAATTTAATTTCCCATGTTTTCATCTAAATGAAATCTTCGGGATATCTTCATATTTTAATCGCATCATATGATATTGAGACCATAGTTCAACATTTTAAAACAACTATATCCCCTCAACTGGTTGAATAGTTCCTCTATCCTTGGATGTGGGTAATTATTATTAACAATTACCCGATTCAATATATTGATGTATATAAAAAACCATAGAATACTCTATGCATTCTTGGTGTGGAACACTAGATCACATTAAGAAGACATGCTAGGTCATAAGAATCCCTTCTGCATCCATTCATCATGTTGGAGCATTAACTCCCACAAAATCATGGGTTCCATGTGATAAGGATCTATAAAAATTAGAGACATGACCAGTTGTAACTCTATCCCAAAATTATAAAGGGGTAGTGTCACAAAATCTTCTGTGAAAACATAATGAAACTCCTCAATTACTTGTGAAACCTGAACCACCTAGTCCTCCACTAAAAACTCCTCCAATTAAGAGAAAATAGGCTCCTTTCATCTTCTACCTATTTTATAACTCTGATTGAAAAAAAAACACTCACTATCTATCCACGTTGTAAGATAAATAATTCCAATGGAAAAAATTGGGAACTACAAGAAAAAAATACAACTAATACATTCCAATTATAACATAATATGTTTATATAAATAGTAAGAGTAAATACACCATCGATAAGTGTTGTCCCATCATCAGTTGATATTCCATGAACACAACTACAAAAATAGTCTAACATCCAACTTGTGTGGGTAACACCAAAGGAATTGGAACCATATACACCTCCAGTGCAAATGCATAGAACATTGTAGAAAAAATGAAGGAGTGTGATTCCCGGAAACTAAACAAGGCACAAAATAGGGTAGATATTAAACTAATCATACATCATAAATTCTATAGCCCCATTGATGCTATAACCTCTATCACAAGCATTTACCTATGACCAGTTCCTTCACCTCACTGCTAACATCTTCTATATTCATGCTCCAATATGTGTCCTTGAGTAGGTTGTGCATTGTAGGGTATAAAATTATCAGCTCCATCTCCTCTCACATGAGTATATTACTTTTGAACCAATTTCAAAATAGAAGTGGGCATCCCCTACTATGGATACTGCCACAAAAGAAAAAGATGTTGCTGATGAAAGGTCAAAGGAATTCATTTACCATGTTTACCACTCTGTGTGGATATTAATTGAGAATTATGGTGACCTCAATGATGAAAAACATATCATGAAAATGTAAAGACTCAGTAGACACATGGGAACTTTCGACCCATGAAATATTCAACTCCTTCTCATCACTGAGATGTACCAACTACCACTCACATGCCTCCCCTTACATCAAGATGAATATAAATATTACTAAAAACATAGCCCATGATTGAATCATCCTAAATGAAATCTCGAGATCATCCAACCAGTGATCCTTTTCTAGATGAGATACCCTACCTTTGTACTTTTCTAAGCTGTCACGCTAAAAATCACACATGGATCTCTACTATTCCTTATCATCCACTATCAAATCGACCCTATAATTATCAATTTGATCTGGCTACAAAACCCACAATTCCTAAACTACATGTGGATGGTGACCATGATACACTCCTAAAAATATTAGGTAATACCGAACCTTCAGAGCATTGACTTATGAAGATTCATTTAATTGAATTTATTTCAGTTTCCCAAAATCATGTTATTCCATTATCATCACAAAAAAACATAATTCATGTTCCTATACAATGTCTATACCCCAAAAGTGAATCCACTTCACATGGTCATTTGATAGACTCATATTTCATGCATCATATCAACGTCAGCCCTAAAATACTATTTTTTTCAGCCTTCCTAGCCCAAATAATTCACCAAACTATGCTGATACTATTTCCCTATGAACCCATGACATATTTATAAGTCCCTAACACTAGGATATAACTTATTTCTCAACCATAAAATTTTATACCACACTTTCATGATCCCATCCCTCCAAAGGTACCCCTATTTGTCCAAAACATTTAAGATCAGATATAATGATCCACGATTCCTACCTCCAGTAGTCCCCTAGTTGGATACTAGCATAGAATGTATAAATTTTACACATATGGGAGGCATTAACCAAAATAAATTTGATATAGAATATAATCCATCAAATGAATCCATCAAATACTATAAACGAAGAAAACATACTATCCCACAATGGATGAAAAATGAAAAAAAAAACACAAATATATTCTAAAATAAGTTCTAAAAGGAAATCCCAATGGTAAAAACTGATAAACAGATCTAAATTCTACGTTATCAATGTTCATATCAATCAAAAAATCCACTTGGAAACCTAAAAAACATATATATATACATATAGTGATCATAACATTTATACTAATTAGGATAATACCAATGGTATCTCGTGAAAATGTGTAAGGGACATACAAATACACCAGTGAATAAATTGTAGAACCAAAAAGAACCTAAAATATTAAACCATCAATTCTTGACCTCATCATGGAACTCTCACTAAATAACTCATCCATGTAAAATAACATATCAAGGAATTAGTTATATGAAAAGTTACCCAATAATCACTTAATTACAAATTTTCCACTCTCATTCCCTAAATTGAAACATAATTCTATCTCATTCCTTTTATTACATCACATCATATATACATCATTCTCTATTATGGGTTGGGATGCTTCTTTACCTTCCCCATCCTCATAAGGTCTATCATATCATTCTTGAATTAATCAAAATCCACATCAAAACCTTATCAAGTAACTTGGGTAATATGGTATCATGAATAAGAAGGACATCAACCTCGTTCCCTCCTCTTACCATACATGCCCCCACTATATATCATATACTCATTTTCACTAGGGATGTCCATCATAATCCATCATCATCACTAATAATTTAAACTGGTAGCCATCACCATAATTATTTTTGAAGTAAAAATGTGGAAGAGGGGGTTTCTGACCATCTGTTTCACCACTAACCCGAATGTTGGGTAAAACACCCAAAAACCACAACATATGGGTATTAGGAAGTGTATCAAACATTGGTGAGGAATATATATATATATATAACATGAAAAATTCATTTATATATAGCACACAATACCCATCTTATGGGTTCAAATATAACTACACTACTATATCCCACAAATTCACCATAATACCTGATTACCTCTACTGTTAATTGTGTCCACCACTAATGTAACAACCACATAAATATATAACACACAAAATCCACAATTCGTCCTTCATTTTCAAGTTAACCAATTTCTATATTTAATAGTTTTCTACCAATTTCGAATTATTATCCCATTAATTTCATAATTAAGGAAACCCACTCTAACCATATCATCCCCTAAAATTATATAAATTCATTAATAATTCCATTAATTAACACAATTATCACAAATTAATTCTATTTTGCGCACATTTAACTTCCAATCAATTTCACTTTAATGTCATCAACAAAAATTCATTCCGCCGCTGCTACGATACTACCACTAACACTACTCAAAACATTCCACAAAACTATCAATGACATCCACCTCAATGCACTCCAACTATCACCCCATCCCAATCATCTCAACATAATAAACATCATAATTCAACCTTCTAACAACACCCCTCATCCCAACCAATTACAATCATCTAAAATTTTTCTACCAAAAAACATCCCACATCCATGATAGAATCCACCATCACAAAAGAATCCTCGACAAGGTTTACAAAACCACCACAGATTCATATCAATCACATCAGAACATAGAAGCACATTCTACTATTCACTGCTACTGCAAATTTTAGATAGGGATTTTAAATAAAAACTTATTTTTTTCATGGTAATTCTCACAAATATATATATATATATATTTATTGGAAAATGATTCATTATCAATATATATTTTCTTATCCATTTATTAATGGTGATTTCAAGAAAGGATTCACAACATGTTCCACAAATTACACCATCTGTGAAAAAGACAAGGTTCCTAACAACCTTGATTTTAATGAAAGGTGGAGAACAATTATAAACTCATAATTAATACCTCAACACAAGAAAACAAAATTGAATACTTCCAACCCCTTGAATTTTTGAATTATCCAAATATTTAAATAAATAATTAAAACCATAATATCCACCCAATGGGAGAAAGAAGAATTAAATTTACATAGATACACAAAAAGTATGGAGAGAAAAATGATCCCCTACCTCAATAGGAAGTTCAATATTTTCTATGTAAGGTTTGGTGATCGTGAATTAGTTAAAACCAATGGAAATATCATTGGAACAGAAGAGGGAAAAACTATCCATCCATTATTTATTTACGACATAAAAAAGGTTCTACGCCCAAGATGATTGCCTAAAACTAAGAAGAATATATAATAGAGAACGGAGGGGAGTGCCTTGATTCGTGAGACATTAATTTGGATGAAACAGGGAGTTAATAATTCAAATAGGTATTTTTGGAGGGTGATGAGGGGTCAAGGGGTAAACTATGTCTTAAGAGAAAAATGAAAAATCAAACTAAGTAAGTTAGGGGTCCAATTTAATAGAGGAAACTATGTTATCTTTCACCATGGCATGAGGGTCCGTAAAACATATGTGGTGTATCGAATAAAATAATGGATCAAAGATTCTAGTGTTTTTCCCCTTATTATCACACATTTTAAATCCCATTTTAATATATACCATAGCCATTTACATGGCATAGTCTAGGGTGTTTCTTCCACTGAAGCTCACAATGTCTAGCCACTATGGTGTAGCACCAAACACTTTTCCATTTTATACTCACCACACTTAGCCTCAAGGTCTGGTGGTCTCAACAAAACATTTTTATCATAGGGTGACCCTCAATCTTCCAGTCTAAAAAATTGTATCTAAAGAATATATCCATTATCCCCATTTCTAACAGGTGAACACTTCATGTGAAACACAATCTAATATAGCCATTCAGGGTGTTTCTATTCTTGTAGTGCTTCCCAGTCACAAATAGACAACTCCACAGCCAACAATCAATCACCCAAGACCAAAACAATAAGACCCATGCTCAATATTACAAGATGGATTCAAAGTAGCTAAAACCACACCTATTACCATGGAATTGTGACCTTTTAAAATACCAAAACTCTTCTCTATCCTATGGAACACCTCAACCTACCTCTAATCATAACCAAGACCTAGATAAACATAAAGGGGTGGTTGTAGAAATTCATCCCTTTATATCATCAAATCCCAACTAATGTATGGAACCACCCCAAACAATCCTATTTTAATACCTTTTTCACCATGTTAACTAGATTATCACACCCATAAGACCTCTATAGTTTCATCCCTCAATAATATAAGAGAATCCTTGTGAATTAATAATTTTTATGAATATTATCTAATAAAACCTTCATCCATATCAAATCCTTTCTATCCTCCGTTGTTTCCATATACTATTTGTAACACCCGAGACTTTTATGTTATATAAATCATCAAAGGAATATTTTTCTACACAACACTTGCTTGGCTTTCATTACACGAAATCACGACCTTCCTCGATAGCTTGCGTCGTACGCAATACCGAGTTTCACTAAACAATGATATGCTATTAAAATATTATTAAAACTAGCCGTTATGAATAGTAATAACCACTTTTTGAAATTTTATAAATTTTATTTTTCATAATGGACTTCATTTTTGGATTCGGAATATCAACATTATCCTAGGGTGAAATTTTGGTATTTTTCTGAAAACTTTCAATTTATGATGAATAGTGAAACCACTAAGTGGTAGTTAAAAAACTGAATTTTTCATAAAACATAATTTTACCGCTTCTGTGAGTGGAATTTCAAAAATCTGAGAGACACGGTTGATGTCAGTAAGTAAAATGTTGTTCAATGAGATGAAAATAATTTTTGGGTGAATAGTAACTTTTTACATTATTTGCCACGGTTAAAAGTAAATAGGGTAATTAATGGTAAAGATGATATTATTATTACCCTAGAACATGTCCTAATTCTATTGGACAAGTGTAATTAGACCAGAAACAAACTTAGGAATAAAATATGACCATTTAGGCCCACTTGGATTTGATTAGGACAGTTATTATTAATTTATTTAAAGAAGGGTTAAAATAGTTAAAATCAATGTTTAATAAGTAAATAATTTTTAATAAGGGTTTATACATAAGATAAATTCGACTATAAATATTCATTATAAATCTAAAAAGATTTCCTACATAATGGTATTTTATTTGTAACTTTTAGACATTAAATAATTTAATTTATTTATGACACAATGATGATGCAGTAATTATTTTATTAATGAAATATTGACATAATTGATGTTATAAACACCAAAATAAATGTAATTTAAGACTTTTTATGAATTACACTAATTTTCTTGGTTAATGTGACATGTTATTATTTATTTAATTAACTTTTTTTGAAATAATAATTCTGTTATGATTTTCACAAAAATCAATTACAAAATAGTGTCAAAATTGACATAAAATAGTTTTTAAAACAAATATTATATTAGTAATTGTTATTTTAATCCTAAAAATATAAGGTTCGGTAACATGACTTAGATAAGGTTATATATATTAATAATAAACAAATTGGGGTTCGTTTGGCTGCTTAGAGTAAGTTTATTAACCTTATAGTATGAGAACACAAGAAGACACGGTAAAAGTAATCTTATTTAACTTAATGTTAAATCTAAATGATAAGGTTAAAATAGGAACCTAAACTTGTCTAAATTCTATTGGATGAGAGTATTTAGACCCCTCCCCACATTAGCTTCTATATATATCAATTTGGAGGTATTTAAAACCGAACTTGACTTTATAATAAAATAATATGGTTAGTTTTCCCAAAGGTACCCCTCTCCTCCCTTATAAAAGGGCACCTCCTCCCCCTCTTCCTCACACCACTTTGAGCCTTCATTATCGGAAAAACCCTACCAATTCCTCCTCTCCACTTCCCTAGAGACATCCTAGAGGTCCTGGTCTTCTTCAAAGACCAATTTTAGTGCCCTAAAAGAAGGTCTCAAAGAAGCACTTCAAAGAAGAGGTAATGTCTGTTACCGATTCTTTCATCTTTATTTCTTCTTCAACTTCTTCTTCTTTAGTTTTTTCATTATGAAGTAATAACATCAGTATCACTCATATACTTATATGTTATTATAAGTATGAAACAACCCTATTTCACCATCTATCCATCCTATGGAAAGATAAATCACCGCGCGTGCGTACGTACGGAATACCATCTCCACGCCGTGGTGTAATCTATTTTCCACCACCACCTTACTTGGATGGGTATAATGGTGTAAATAATGACTATATATGACTATTATAAAGTGATAATGATTCTGAAATAGTATACATACACTACAATACAATTCCACGATCATAGAAATGATATCATCACTCGTGCGTATGTACGGAATACCGTCTCCACGATGTGATGCGACTCGTTCTACATGATCTCCATTTCATAATGATTATATAAATGAATTGAATGAATTAATATGAAATATATTACACTAATATCATTCTTTAAATGAGGTATCTATAACCTAAATATAAGAATAAGAATTTATTCGACAAAACACGCATAAGAACAAAAAGTTATAAACACTCAAATAACAAGTAGCAATGAAATATTACTACTAAGAAGCTAAGAATATGAACATATATGATATCATAAAAATAATTATGAATCTTGAATAAGTCAATAAAATTATTTAAATCATTATACAGGAGGTTCGGACACTTACGAAGCAAAACGGACCTAAGGTAAGGGATAATTGTGCAAATCTCATTTTTATCTGAGATTGCTTATTCGTATGTATTTACTGGGGTTATTGCTATCATCCATGTCCATGATTTATAAAAGTGTATTAATGTATGTTTAAATTCCTTTTTACCCATTTTTGACTTTTACTACATGGTATTTAAGGAATCTTTCTTTTGTTTACGTTATGAGGTACTTTTTGACTTTTCGGAAAAAAGTACGAGAAGAATGTTTTCTTTTAACTTATACGGCATGAATGGATTTTTTTTAAACATTATTTCCAAGAAGATTCCTTTACAAGTATTCATGTTTATTTTTAATCAAATTCTTTTAGTTTAGAATTGTATGACATGTTAAGAAAGGAAAAATGTTTTTGAAGTAGAAAGGATATTTTCCTCAAGAATGGAGTTCAAGTGTTTTATCAAAATTATTTTCCATCTAAGAAAATAAAGGGTTTTGTTTCTATCCCTATTATTACATGGATTTGATTATGTTGTGATGGAAATATTTTTATGAATTCCTTTATCTTATATGAATTGTTTTATGATGTCATGTTGTTTAAGAGTCCCATTTTTATTACATGGGTTATGCTATGATGTATGGTTTATGATTTTGTGGCACACATAAGAATGGTATCATTATGAGATGGATATGACCTATATCTCCCTAAAATGCATTGGGTAAAGATTTTATATCTCATGAGATAGACATGGTTGGAATGGTAGGTTATACCGGTTCCGTGAAACAGGACTGAAACGAGGGTGACTCGGTTCAGAAAGGGACTTTGTCCACTAAGATAGTCTTGGGAATGAGTCTTGACTAACAAGAAATGATTCTCTATGATTATGTGTGTATTCCACAATGTTTCATGTTTTATGTTATGATTATTCTGATTACATTTCACTGCCATGATTTATCCCATGTTATGAAATTATGATCTCTTTTACAGAATACGATTTCCAAAAGTTATGTTCTTATGTATACAATGTGATTGATATTTCTTTTGTTTACCCTTACTGAGCATTTGAGATCACCCTTTTGTATGTTTTATTTCCCCAGGTCAGGAAGAAGGTTATTAAGTAGAATATTCCAAAAGGGACTCTAGATATGATGAAATAAATGGGAGGCCAAATAGATGATTTATGAACCAGTTGTTTGGGATTCCCAGTTTCTAAAGACACTATACTTATACGTTCCTTTCGTGGTTTTGTTATATGTTGTAATAATTATGCTTCAATTTTGAAGTATTAACAATGTATGTAAAGTATGGGTCCTTATAGTTGGTATCAGAGGAAAGGTATAGTCAACCTTTGGAAACTAGGATGTGAAAGCCTTAGTAAGAACCCTAAGGATAAGTCTAATAATAGAACACAATCTTAGTGTTTTAGAAATGGCCATGAATAACCTAGGATAATACCTTAAGTGTGAAATTTTATTCTTGAGTATGTGGTTTTCCTATTATAATTAGTGTTTCTCACACAATTCTTCTTGGTTTTAGTCAATGGCTGGAACCCGAAGGAATCGTGTTAATGCGGAATGTGACAGGAAATGCAATGATTGTCCCCCTGAGCAACCAAACGTTATGGGATCTGGAATTCAAAATCTTGTAGCCATGCTCACACAACTTTCTCAAGCTATGAATCATGCAGGACTTCCAAACGAGAAAAGTAAGGAGAAAAATTCTGTTGAATCCTTCATGAGGTAGCGTCCACCTTCTTTCAGCGGGTCTACTGAACCATTAGTTGCTGAACAATGGATTAGTACTACTAAAAAGATATTTTCAGTTCTTCAATGTTCTGAACATGATAAAGTCATCCTAGCAGTGTATCGTTTGGAAGGAGATGCTGATCAATGGTGGAAACTTATTAAGAATACGAGGCAAAGAGATGAAATTGAGTCCATGGAATGGGACGAGTTCAAGATCTTATTTTTCAATAAGTAATTCCCTCTTATTCTCCAAACAAAGATGGAGAAAGAGTTTTTTTTTGAACTAAAGCAAAAGGACGATGAATCTGTTGGTACCTATGAAGAAAATTTTACAAGACTTGAAAGGTACACTTCTGGTATTATTATCCAACCTGAGAGTAAGATCGATCGATTCTTTAGTGGCTTAAAACCAAGTCTTCGAAGGGCGTTAGCCATAAGGGACTTCAATAGCTACGAGGAAATCGTTCGATGTGCTCTCAAAGTCGAGATGGATATTGGAGTAACCCATCAGTCATATGGGTTTTATAATAAGAGGAAAATGGAATTCAAAGGAAAATCTAAAGATCACACTGAAAAGAAGATGAGCTTTCCCTTATGCTCAAAGTGTGGAAAGAAACATGAAGGGAGTTGTCTTAAAGGGACAAGTAAATGTTTCAAATGTGGAAAGTAAGGTCATCGGGCATTTGAATGCCGCGATGATGGGAAGAAGATGTCTAATGATGCAAACAAAGGAATGGATACACAGAATGAACCTACTACACTTCAATTTTTCAAGTTCAAGGAGATGGGAAATTATGCCAATAAATGCCCTAATCCAAGGGTTGATGATGATTGTCGACGTCAACAAACTCTTAAGGCTAAAGACAAAGGAAAGTCACATGCAATTTCTATCAGCGATGTGGATTATGATAACGATGTGGTGAAAGGTACACTTACCATCCACTCTAAAGTAGAAAATGTTTTATTTGATTCTGGATCCACCCACTCTTTTATTTCTGAAGAATTTTCTAAGGGTATCATCGTATTACTTCAACAATTAGATGTTGAGTTAGCTGTTACAACACCTAATGGCACAACAGTCGCATCAAAAGTTTATAATTCTTCTCTGATCGAAGTTTGTGGGGAAGTGCTTCCTGTAAATCTTGTGATACTTCCTATAGTGTAATTTGATGTGATTCTTGGCATGGATTGGCTTTATTTATATGGAGCTCATATCAATTTCCAAATAAGTGAAGTCACATTTCATATTCCAAATCAATCTATGATCATCTATCAATGCAAGGATGAACATAACCTTCCAGTGGAAATTTCTTCCATTTTATGGGTATTTATTCCACTAAATGAAGGTTATTTATCTCAAATGTTTGGTGACAAACTCACGATTAAGAATATGACCATTGTATGGGAGTTTGATGATGTCTTTCCGGAGGACTTACTGGGTCTTCCACCAAATAGTGAAGTTGATTTTTCAATAGAACTCGTACCGGGTGCTTTGCCTATTTCAAAGACACCTTATATAATGGCCCCAATTGAGTGGAAGGAATTGAAGAAGCAACTCCAAGAGAATCTTGATAAGGGATTCATACGCCCTAGTGTGTCACCTTGGGGAGCACTAGTTCTGTTTGTTAAGAAGAAATATGGATCAATGAGACTCTGCATTGATTATCAAGGACTTAACAAGATTACTATCAAGAACAAATATCCTCTCCCGCGCATTGATGACCTATTTGACCAACTACGCGGAGCTCAATACTTTTCTAAGATTGATCTTCGTTCAGGGTATCATCAATTAAGGGTCAAAAGGGAGAATATACCAAAGACGGCTTTCCGTACAAGGTATGGACACTATGAATTTATAGTGATGCCATTTGGTCTTACTAATTCCCCTTCTATCGTCATGGATCTGATGACTAGAGTCTTTAGAGACTATCTTGATCAGTTTGTGGTAGTCTTTATAGACGATATTCTTTTCTATTCAAAGAGAAAGGAAGAACATGAAGATCACTTGAGAATTATATTGAAGACCATGAGAAAGGAGATGCATTATGTCAAATTTACCAAGTGTGAATTTTGGCTTCAAAAATTTGCATTTTTGGGTCACATAATCTAAAAAGAGGGGATATCTGTGGATCCAGCAAAAACAGAGGTTATCGAAAGATGTTCGAGACCAACAACAGTAACTGAGATCCGAAGTTTTCTTGGTTTGGATGGATATTTTCGACGTTTTGTGAATGATTTTTCACGATTATCTAATCCACTCACCAAGTTGACTCATAAAGGAGTTAAGTTTGTTTTGATGGAGGAATGTGAAGAGAATTTCAAGGAGTTGAAAAGAAGGTTATCCAGTGCACCTGTGCTCACACTGCCCTATAGTGGAGAAAGGTTTGTGATCTACAGTGATGCATCCAAGAAGGGATTGGGGTGTGTTCTTATGCAAAATGATATGGTGATAGCTTATGCCTCACGACAGTTGAAAATACATGAGAAAAATTACCCAACACATGATTTGGAGTTAGCTGCGGTAATCTTTACATTAATGATTTGGAGGCATTACCTTTATGGTGAAAGGTGTGATATTTATACTGATCATAAAAGTTTAAAGTATATTTTTACAAAAAAGTATCTGAATATGCGTCAAAGAAGATGGTTGGAGCTCATTAAGGATTACGATTGCTCAATCCATTACCACCCTGGGAAAGAAAACAAGGTGGCAGATGCATTAAGTCGACAAGACCATGCTATTTTATCCATGATGAGGATCACAAAAGATCTGATATTTATGGATTTACAAAGGATGGATCTTGGAATTATAATGGAAGGGGAAAAATCTTATCTTTCTCAAATGAATGTTCAACCATCTATACATATGAAGATTAAAGAGGCACAGAAAGAAGATGTCGAGTTACAAAAGAAGGTGAGAAATGTTCCTGAATTCAACCATGATTGTGATGGGATAATAAAGATCAGAAATCGGGTTTGTGTTCCTCGCATCCCCGAATTAAAGAAGGAGCTGCTGGATGAGGCTCATAGTTCTTCATTCTATATTCATCCTGGAAGAACGAAGATGTATAGGGACCTGAAAGAGTACTTCTGGTGGGATGGCATGAAAAGAGATGTTGCTGAATATGTCTCTCGATACTTGGTTTGTCAGCAAGTTAAAGCTGAGAGACAGAAGTATAAGGGGATGTTACAACCATTACACATACCCGAATGGAAATGGAAAAACATCACTATGGACTTTGTCATAGGACTTCCTAAAACATCCAAAAATAGTAATGCTATCTAGGTCATAGTTGATCGTCTTACAAAGTCTGCACACTTCATTGCTATTAGAGAGGATTTCTCTCTGGATCAGCTCTTCAAGATATATGTAAAGTAAGTGGTAAGATTGCATGGAGTACCACTTTCTATTATATCTGATCGGGATCCGAGATTTACCTCGAATTTCTGGCGAAGTCATCAGCATACTCTGGATACAGAGTTGAGTTTCAGCACTGCTTATCATCCTCAGACAGACGGTCAGTCTGAGAGAACAATTCAAACCCTAGAAGACATGGTGAGAGCATGCTCTATAGATTTCAAAGGTGGTTGGGATCAACACCTACCTTTGGTCGAATTTTATTATAATAATAGCTTTCACTCCAGTATTCAGATGGCTCCTTATGAAGCTCTCTATGGAAAGAAATGCAGGACTCCAACTTGATGGGATGAAGTTGGGGAAAGAAAGCTATTAGGACCTGATCTCGTTGATGAAATGGCAGAAAAGGTCAGATCTATTCAACAACACATAAGAGCAGCTCAGAGTCGACAGAAAAGTTATGCCGACAACCGAAGAAAAGACCTAGAGTATGAAGTGGGTGATAAAGTGTTCTTACGAATATCTCCCTGGAAGAGGGTTATGAGATTTGGAAAGAAGGGGAAGTTAAGCCCTAGATATATCGGTTCTTTCAAAATACTGGATCGTGTTGGGAAGGTAGCTTACCAATTGGCGCTTCCACCGAATCTCTATCAAGTTCACGATGTGTTCCATGTATCTCTCCTGAGAAAGTACATACCTGATCCTTCACATGTACTCAGCTCAGAAGTTGTACCGCTGGAGCAAGATCTTTCTTATGAAGAACAACCGATAGAGATTCTAGATCGTAGCGAAAAAGTCCTACGAAACAAGACCACTCTATTGGTGAATGTTTTATGGAGGAACCACCAATTAGAAGAAGCTACATGGGAGCTTGAGGATATGATGAGGGAGAGGTATCCTCATCTGTTTGTTACAAAGTGACGAATTTCGAGGGCGAAATTCATTTTAAGGGGGGGTAGAATGTAACACCCGAGACTTTTATGTTATATAAATCATCAAAGGAATATTTTTCTACACAACACTTTCTTGGCATGCTTTACACGAAATCGCAACCTTTCTCGATAGCTTGCGTCGTACGTAATACCGAGTTTCACTAAACAACGATATGCTATTAAAATATTATTAAAACTGGCCGTTATGAATAGTAATAACAACTTTTTGAAATTTTATAAATTTCATTTTTCAAAATGGACTTCATTTTTGGATTTGGAATATCAAAATTATCCTAGGGTGAAATTTTGGTATTTTTCTAAAAACTTACAATTTTTGATGAATAGTGAAACCACTAAGTGGTAGTTAAAAAACTGAATTTTCATAAAACTTAATTCTACCGCTTCTGTGAGTGGAATTTCAAAAATCTGAGAGACACGGTTGATTTCAGTAAGTAAAATATGGTTCAATGAGATAAAAATAATTTTTTGGTGAATAGTAACTTTTTACTTTTTTTTTACCACGGTTAAAAGTAAATAGGGTAATTAAGGGTAAAGATGATATTATTATTACCCTAACACATGTCCTAATTCAATTGGACAAGTTTAATTCGACCAAAAACAAACTTAGGAATAAAATATGACCATTTAGGTCCACTTGGATTAGATTAGGACGTTTATTATTAATTTATTTAATGAAGTGTTAAAATAGTTAAAATCAAAGTTTAATAAGTAAATAATTCTTAATATGGGGTTATACATAAGATAAATTCGACTATAAATATTAATTAGAAGGCTAAAACGATTTCCTACATAATGGTATTTTATTTGTAATTTTAGACATTAAATAATATAATTTATTTATGACACAATGATGATGCAGTAATTATTTTATTTATGAAATATTGACATAATTGATGTTATAAACACAAAAATAAATGTAATTTGAGACTTTTTATGAATTCCAATAATTTTCTTGGTTAATATGACATGTTATTATTGATTAAATTAACTTGGTTCGAACTAATAAATCTGTTATGAGTTTCACAAAAATCAATTACTAAATAGTGTCAAAATTGACATAAAATAGTTTTTAAAACAAATATTATAGTAGTAATTGTTATTTTATTCGTAAAAATCTAAGGTTCGGCCTAATGACTTAGATAAGGTTATATATATTAATAATAAACAAATTGGGGTTCTTTTGGATGATTATAGTATGTTTATTAACCTTATAGTATGAGAACACAAGAAGACATGGTAAAAGTAAACTTATTTAACTTAATGTTAAATCTAAATGATATGGTTAAAATAGGAACCTAAACTTGTCAAAATTCTATTGGATGAGATGATTTCGACCCATCCCCACCTTAGCATCGAAGTATATAAATTTGGAGCTATTTAAAACTGAACATGACTTTATAATAAAATAATATTTTTAGTTTTTCCAAAGGTACCCCTCTCCTCCCTTATAAAAGGGCACCTCCTCCCCCTCTTCCTCACACCACTTTGAGCCTTCAAGCTCGGACAAACCCTTCCAATTACTCCTCTCCTCTTCCCTAGAGACATCCTAGTGGTCCTGGTCTTCTTCAAAGACCAATTTTAGTGTCCTAAAAGAAGGTCTCAAAGAAGCACTTCAAAGAAGAGGTAATGTCCGTTACCGATTCTTTCATCTTTATTTCTTCATCCACTTCTTCTTATTTAGTTGTTTCATTGTGAAGTAATAACATCAGTATCACTCATATACTGATTTGTTATTATAATTATGAAACAACCCTAAATTTTGTCCAATCCTATAGACTTACTTGTTTACCAATCAATAAATCAAATAAATTCCTATAACATCATTATAAAATGTATATTCATTCATTTAATATAAATATTCCTCATTATGTTATTATCTGCTAATTTATATCATAAATAAATTTTGTATCTCTTGTGTAATTATTTAAATGTTCCCCTTATTTCACATCATGCCACATATTATCAATATGGGTCTATTATGTGGTTAAAAAAAATAAATTATCACATAATAACACTTAATAATAATACTACATTTATATTGAATGAAACCATAATAAAAATGATTCCATTATTATTATTAATTAAATGAAACTAATAGAACATGGTTCTATCATGAATTGATTGCGAGATTACTATGGGAAGTTCAATAGGATAAAATTGATTGATAATTTTAGTCCTAATCCACTATTCATCCAAAAATTAAAAATCATCTTTTATTCCCAAATATTGCATCAAGAAAATTACATAAAATAAACTCAACAAAATGATGTTGAGTTAAACTAATAGAGTCCTTGGGGACCCCAAATAGACTCTCATTCACCAAAACAAATCATTGGTTGACCACCAATACCTTGATGGCCTCCCAGAAACTTCCCCTACTTTTTCTAGATACTAGTGTCACATTTGTACTTACTGGAGTCTTAGTGGCCTACAGTAGTGAACTATTGGTTTAATGCAGCTATCAAACCTCAAAAATCCTTTTTCTATTTATATATTCAAATTTAAATCCAAATCCACTAAAAAATTCAGAAACATTTCATTTAAATTTAATGAATACCCAAAGATCGTGGATTTGAAAAACAATATCTCTCCCCCATAAGGCTTATCATCTATTAAAAGATTCATTGAGAATCTAAAATAAATATCCTAGGCCACTGAGACCCTATATATATTTCTCATGAAAACTTTCCTTCTTTTACTTGAAAAGATACCAAAATATAGGAACAATTGTAATAGTAATCCCAACAGAATATTGTAACTCTAATCAATGAAATACCCTTGATTCTCGAAAAAGGATATATCAATCTCTAATTGCACATCATAGTAGCGAATGACATTAGATGGTTCTTGTAAATTTTTCCATAAGTAGGATACATGAAGTACATAATGTATTTCAATTTACATAAGAGGTAAATATGAAAGAAAACCCCCTAATTAGTTATAGGATATTAAATAGATTTACAAAGAAAGGTGTTAACTTCCCTTTCTTACTTAACCATAAATTTCCCAAATAATAAATGAAAGAAATATCTCCATCATTGAACTCAATAGGTTGGTGTCTACTAAAAAAATATTATATTTTTATACTATGATCCATATCAAATCACTTTATTATTAATAGCACCCAATCACTATTCTCCTTCACCAATATGGGCCCAATAAGAGGCACCTCACAAGTCTCTATACAACACAAAGGTGATCAATATAAAAACCCATATAATACCTTAAATAATCCATTTTATTCGAAACACAGTAACTATTATTATATAAAAAATCTAACAATCCAAAATGATCTTCTAATACTTTTATAAAATTGAATATAGACATATAAAATATATTCTATAGAATATAGTTACTGTTCTTAGATTAATCAGAAGTCTAAGAATATTATATTGTACCCAAATTATTCTATGTTCCCAGATCCCTTTATAATCAATTCCAATACCGAGAAGTTAATCGGAAATATCTTTCAAATACAATGAAACTAACTGCCCCATAAAGCCTAATAATCAGCTAATCAAAAATATTCCCTAGCTCATCAACCATATATGTTTATTTATTTAACAAGAAGTAAGAAGGTTTCATCAACCAAACAAATACCACCTATACTATATTTGTCCCCAGGATAATCACATGAGATCATCAAAAAATCCATTATTATATTATCCCATCCACATATCATTATATAAAATGACTATAATATGTCCATTGGCCTCTGATGATCTACCAAATATTGTTAACAGGTAAGGAAGTCAATACAAACTCAACCATATACCTCTTCATCATAAGAAATAAGAATTTTAGCCAAACTCTATGGTATATCTAGATCATACCTAAATGAACTAAACCCTAACAAATATGAATTTTTTTCATAACACCATTTTATAAATAAAGAATAACCATAATAAAAATTTTTATATAGGGATTTAAATCAATTTCCAATGTCTAATGAGGTATCTAATCCCCCACAAAATATTATTTCTTGAAAAACCTAACAATCAAAATTTGAATCCTAATTTATTTTATTCACTCAATAAAATATGATGTGATGGAAAAGGGTTCCAAAATTGTATGATATTACTCCTTAGATGCATCGATATGTATTTTCTTAAAATATATATGAGTTTACACTCGCATTTTGATTCCTAAGCCTTATGAATCTGAGAAATCTGGATCAATCCTTTAGAAACATCTTTCACCTTTTTTTTATTATATATCATCTCAAATTTAAAAGACCAAAGATATTCTACACATCCCCTCTACCTAACATGAAATTATCATTTAGAGGGAAAATAATTCCTAAATTTATGATTGGTGTGAAAAATACCACTTTCCAAATATATATTATCACGATTATTTATTTTATTATTCTATAGAAACAAACACTTTAACAACCATATATTTTATAAGAACACTATTTTTGATTTTGTACTACATGTAAAAACAAGCTTAAATGAACCAAAAAAATATAATTATTTAAAGATAACCCTTATAAGAAAACTGTTAAATTGGATGGTATGAATATTAATAATCATATTAATATTTATATATATATATAACCTAATTAATATAATTTTATGGATTAATTATTCATTAATAAGAACTTTGTTTTTTAGTAAAGAAATTTTATTCTTCAAAATATGTTGTCATCAAAAAGAGTTTGTATTTATTATTGTGAGATAATATTTCAATTAATTTATAGAACTTTTAAAAATATTATTTGATGATAATAATATAATATATAAAATCATTGTACCAAAATTATTTTACAATAAAAGTTTTTGGATTTTTTGCAAATGATGATGTTTCAGTGGTGAGAAAAAACTCTTTTTCAAATACCGCCAATTATTTTCAATAAATAACGTAATTTAAATGACCTATTATATTTTTATTTAATTATTGAAGTATCATATGATATATTTAATTTATAATATTATAATTTTAATTAAAAAAATTAATTTGATATAAGTTAATTTTTATACTTAGAAAGATGTTTTTCTAAAATCTTTTTATTCCTTCAAAGCATCTATTATAAAATTAATTTAAGACACTTCTAGAAAATGAATAATAAAAAATGGATAAAATATTTTTAATCAAGTGGTTTAAATTTCGTAAATATCCCCCCTTTTATTTTTATGTATTATTAATAGTAAGTGTGGTAAAATTTATCGCATCGGTAGAGGGTAAATCAGGTAATTAATGTTAAAAATACAATTATATGGCATTAAAAATAATCCCAACACTTGAATTTATATAGATTTATGCTATAAATTCTTCCATATTTATAAAAAATTCAAATATATGAATTTTTGGATCCATTTGACCCTAGTAATGACATTTAAATTATTTTAAGTAAAAAATTCCAAAATACCCCTCTCTTACTTTTAATTTATTTTATATATTCACAAATGGATAAAGATATTTTACAAGTGAATGTAATATTCTATTTTGAATATAATTTATTTATTTTTATCATGGTAATTTATTTATAATTTTTAGTTATTTATGAGTTAACATTAATTCATAAAAAACATTGATACTTTATTTATTAAATTAATATCAAATAAATTAATTTTTTTTAAGAAAATATAAATGTAATATTTACCGGGTGAGTTACAATGATTGAATAATTATATACATTAATATGAAATATTAGAAATTTTTTAAAATATTATATACAAATTATATATTTTTTTATGTCTTAAAAATCAAATTAAATGAAAAATGTCAAAAATAATACTATTGATATTTTATGAAAAATAATATTTTATTAAATAATTTAAAAAACATAAACATATTGCAAGAGAAAAAGTGAGATCATAAATAGTCACGAAAAAATAATCCCTCCCCCATTTATTATCAAATTCTTACTTAATAAGTTAAATTATAACCCTTTAATATTGAAATTTATTTTACTATGGTTAAGGTTAAAATTGTTTAACGAAGGGGTTAAACCAAAAAATGATGTTTAAAATACCACCTAAACCAATAAAAATTTTATTGGTTGAGTTTATTTAACCATATCCTATCATATATTTAAAACTATGGACACATTTTGGAAATTTCACATGATGATACATTTATTATATTTAAATCATTTTATTAATTCAATGTGTGCCCCTTCTTTCACTATAAAAAGGAATCACCTATCCTCTCTTTTATACACAACCTAGAGCCTCTTATCTCGACCAAAACCTATAAAAACATATTTTTAAAATACTTATCCATGTTTTTTATTTTTTTATTACTAAAATACCAACCATATTTTTCATGAGAAAAAATCTAATGGAGCTCTAGTAAAGAAGTGGTAATTGTCTTTACCGGCTATTTCAAAATTTTTTCAACTTTATATTACACTAATTCTATTATAACCATTATAAAATTGTTAATCCATTCTAATAAATAAACTAATATTTTATTTTTATTATTATTATTATTATTATTTTAGAACCATTTTCGTTCTATTTCCCATCCTATGAAAAGTAGAAAACATCACTCATGCATACGTATGACTTACCATCTCTATGTAGTGGTGTTATTTGTTTTTCACCAACACTTTACTAGGATGGTTATAGAGTTTGAAGTAATGGATATATATTATATTTATGATGTAACTATTCTTATGATATTATATTATCTTTTATAACTTCTTACCTTCCTATCTGTTATAAAAGGATAACATCGCTCGAGAATATGTGTGGACTACCACCTCCACAAAGTGATGTGATATATTTGTCATTATTCTTTACATAAACAATAATAAAGATATGATTAATTGATATATATGATATTTATATAATTATTAAAATTATATGTATTAGGTGACCGTAATCAAATTATATGTTTCATAACTATCATGAAAAAACAATCATTTGAAAATGAAGTAGTTAACACCCAAATCAATGATAATAATGAAATATTATTCACTAACGGGTGATAAGATTTTATAACAGGTTGGTATATGATATTATAAAAATTTATATAGTTCTCTTATAAATTAATTACATTTTTCAGACCATCATTCTAGTGTTTATATCATGCCCATATAAGAGTAAATGTTTAGAAAAGGGTTTCTTAACACAATTTTCGTATAGTGGGGTATGATTCTAGTTCATTAAATATGTTATTACATGACTAAGTGTGACATGAAATATGATTGTATTTTATTTTTTTCAAATTTCTTTATATATATTTGTCACACACAATCAGGTCATTATTTATTTTTTACTTCAATGATACGATTTTTATTAGGGATTCCATGTCAATTTTCACTCCATCGAAATATATTTCTTATTAGACATAAATTTACTTTGATGTAGTGTATATACTACTGATTTTATCTACTTAAAATTTATATATATTTATTCATAATTTTTAAAATTTCAATACATATTTATTATTTCATTGGGGTATAATTTGAATTTTACCATAGAGGTGAAAATTTATTTTACCTTCTCATTTGTTTGGGATAACTCTTATTTTCATTGAAGGAATATTATAACATATCCTTCATAAATCTAGTATATTTTATTATCATATGGATATTTATGGAACTTTCTTATTTTCCTCCTAAATGTTTCTTTGACTTCTCTTAAATCAAGAAAATAATTTTTAGAAATAAAAACTAATCTTATTTACCTTCCTGGTCGAGAATATTATTCTTCTTTGTCCATATTTTGAAAATTTTCATTAAAAAAGTCCTTTATATTTAATCAAAATAAATTTTATGTTACCCAATCCATTTTAAAATGTTTTATTGTAAAATTTATAATTATTTCAAAAAAATTCTAATTCTAATTTCTTTTAAAAAGTCAATGGGATGGTTTTTTAATGTAAATTGAATTAACAGACTTTCTCATCCCCATAATTTTTTTATGATATAGATATTATTCTATGAGTTTTTAATTATTTTGAAAAGAAATCTCTTTATGAAAAATTATTTTAAATAATTCACTTCCATTTTTTATATTATTCAAAACACATTATTTTACCTCAAAATAAATTTTTTTAATGGAAATATCTCATTTCATGGTTAATTATTTCGTTATAAAAATTACCTATAAATTCCCTCACAAATATCTAGTTTCTTCTAGACCATTGAAAACAGGTTCCCCATTCTTGATTCTTGAACTTGGACATTGGTCACCTAACCCCTCTAACCTGTATCACCCATATAGGCTTTCATTTGTGAAATACCACATTCTCTACATATAGACGCATAAATAATATCCAACTATCACTCTACTGAGTTCCATTCGACAAAACATGGGATTATTTAGTGGAATCAAATTATCCTCTTATACATTACTGTTCCCCTATCTAATAGAAATTATAAAGACACCATATGGGTAATTTTTAAAAAAAAAATAGATAAGAGAAATCATTAACTAAGAACCCTTAACACTCACTACCTCATTGGTAATTATCAGAATTCCCCTTTTTACCACTTAATAGTCCAATAATACAAATAGATATTTTATAATCCTCATAAAAATATATATGAAGAATTAATTATTTAGTTAAAACCTAAATTAAAATCTATTAAAAATAATATAACCTTATAATGAAGCGTTGGCCACAAACTAAACTAAATTGAATATACATATTATACCCGTCACTCCCTAATGTTAGATAAAATAAAATAGAGTTGGTGAATCTAGATATATAATAAATAAAATACATATCCCTCTTGTTTATATCCAAAAAATCGTCACCCATATCCATCATTAGATTATTTGGATTGAATTATCCAAATAATATACCTTAAATACATCCTTGGACATCCACTTTGTCATGTTCCCTTGTATAAGGATATCCCACTAGTGTTGTTATTATAATTCAATTATAAATATAGTTCATTTCAATTTATTTATATTTGTTTCCTGAATAAATTCCAAAACAATTACACTTACCTTCCATTTGGTCCACATAACCCTATGGTTCAACATCATTCGGAAAATTAGTGGGTTTTTTGTGCCAAAAAATCATAAGAAACATCTATTATCACTGTTACCCCTTGAGAAATATCAGAGTTAGTTCCTAGAAACAACTTATATGTACTTCATAATAACATTTATTCATAGTTTTGAATATTCATAAACTTTTTATCACGTCATTATTGTTCTTATGAATAAAATAGTATGTGACAATGTCTTTAAAGTAGTTTTTTCGCTTAATGGTCATAGTAGTACACTGCTATGATGAGAACATAGAAGTGTTGTGACATTATTCTTATATTTATATTCTATTGATGGATGATATCATTTGAGGGACACAAATGTTAAATGCTATTTGGGTTGCAGACTAAAAGGAAATTGAGACACCTTATCAAGGTGTATTCCCTTGGTAATATCTAGTAGGATATTATATGAATGAGATCAGAAAATATAAAATCATCATTTATATGTGTCATTGGATGTTCCTATCTACGGAAATGTGTGTTGATCCATAGAGTAAATTATTATCATTAATAATTATTTTGAGTCATGTACTTTGATGTATTGATGAAAACCCTGACAGCAGATGTTCATGGCACGGTAGGATATATTGGGTGTGTCACGAGTAATATTGAATTAATGAATAATGCGAGAAATGAATTTTTTGTTTTGTTCTGTAATGGAAGTTTATATCTCAGGAACATAGTTGTAAATTTTATGTCCTCATTAAATCCATGTCCATGGTGTTCTATTAGAAACTTCAATATCTAGGAATTCAAACAATGATACATTGAGTACGTAGGTTGATGGCACTAACATGCTGCCTTCTTGATTTGGGATATTATGATAAAGGGATTATGTTACACAGTAAGCATTTGTATAAGGTATTATGTCATTGTCGCATTAATTTGACTCTCCATGGGTGACATTACATGTTTCTATATGTTAATCATGGAATTTAGGCTACTTCACCTAATTCCACTAAGAAAGAGGCCCATATGGTCACCCACTAAGTGTATCGACAGTCTTATTTAAATACTGTATTATTATTTGTTATTTAACAAGTTGAATAAATATTTTTCACAGATGTGGTTTTATAATTATTCCTTTATGAATGATCCCTTATATTTCATCCTAATTTATTCAAGACAATATAAAATGAGTATAATATTTAATAAAAATCTATTTTCAATTTAGTGAATATGATATTTAATTATATTTTGGTGAATAATTACATTTTATTTATTTAATAAAAAAATAGTCATTTTTTAAGGCTTGACAAATATTTAAGAGGAATTTCAGACCAAGACATTAGGTCTGGTGAGAAATAATATATATTTAATATTATATTACTAAATAATATTAAATTTAATTCACAAGTAAAGATCATGTTAAAGAAATAATGATAAAATTATTATTATTGTTCTAGACATGGGGTTCTACAAGGGATTAAATAAATAATAATGGAAACCTGTGAAATTATTTCTTTTTAACACTAGTTATATATAATCCCAATTATATTATTTTCATATATATCAAATTCATTTGTATGGTTGTGAACAACAGATTTAGAGAACCCATCAAGCATTAGAGATCTCCCTTCCACAGGACCGCTCTCGGGAACATAGAGTGATCATACTCCACTATTCTCCCCCATGTTAAGGGATATCAAGGATAAAAATTTGGAAGTGATTCATAGGGTGATAAAAGGTTAAGGACACAAGTGGTGGAATCTTCCATTCTAGTACAAGGAGATCCTAAATGAAACATTCAGATATTTTCAGAACACCTGTGGATCACCTATATAGTGAATATTATATTGATTCCTACAATCCAATGATGGTGAAAACTAGATCTTTTTACAGATTCATCAATGAATAAGGAATTCATAAAACTTATTTCTATAATTATTTAAATTATTTATAAACAATAAGTGATGATCCTCCCTCTCGTGTATGCGTAATTTCCATTTTTTTCTTTGGTTCAATTTTTTGATCATGGTGTTTATCATCATGTATATATCAGAGTGATTGTTGATCTTGACAAAAAGAAAAGTTGGGAAGGACCCATCTCATGCTTCCATTGTTCCTGAAACCAATAATTGTTATTAAAGTAGTCATATAATTATTTATAATTATTTAATTATAATTTATTGATTTATAAAATTTTAATTATTTTTGAGTTCATGTTTAATCATTATTTTAATATGAATTGTGAGATATGATTATCCATCCTTTGTTTCTCATAGATCTAATCAAAACGATTAATTTTTTGAATGAAATAGGTCGAAGAACTCAGCTGAAGGTGTCATGGATTCATACTTGATAACACATGAGTATGCACCGTGCAACTGCAGTTACACATCATGTAAATCTGTTCAAAGCACTAGGAATTTAGATTCATTAAAAACATCGAACAATAACTCTATGGAATTCCATTCGACCAAACATGGGATTCTTCAGTAGAATAAAATTATCCTCATATACTTTCTTGTTCTCCTATTGAATAGAACTTATAATGATACCCTATAGATAATTTTCCCAAAAAAATTGATAAGAGAAATCATTACCTAACATCCCTTAACACTCACTACCCCATTTGTAATCATATGATTTCAACTTTTTACCACATACTAGTCAAATAATAAAAATAAATTTCTTATGATCCTCATAAAAATCTATATCATTAATGAATTATTTAGCTAACACCTGAATAAAAGTCTATAAACAGAATAATATCACCTAAGCATGAATCATTGGTCTCAAACTAAACTAAATATATTATCCTTAGTATACTCATCACTTCCTGATGTTAAGGAAAATAAAATAAAGTTGGTGAATCAAGATGTATAATACATAAAATAAATATCTCTCTAGATTAAATTCATACAATCTTTACCCATAACCATCATTAGAGTATTTGGATTGATGTATCAAATAATATATCCTAAAACACATCTATGTCCAACTGCTTTTTCATGTTCCATGGCATGATGATATCCCACTAGTGTGGTTATTGTAACTCAAATATAAATATAGATCATTTCACATAATTTATATTTGGTTCTTGAGTCATTTCAAAAAATTTACTCATAACTTCCATCTGGTCCTCATCACCCCATGGTTCAACGTTATCCTAATAAATAGAGAGTTGTTATGCCCAAAAATCATGAGAAACATATGTCATCAGTACTACCCCCTGAGAAATGTTGTATTTAGTGCCCTATAACCAAACTCTATGTACATTATAATAACATTTATTCATAGTTTTGAAGATTCATAAACTTCTTATCACATAATTATTGTTCTTCTGTATAACATAGAACGTGATAATGTCCTAGAAGTATTTTTTTCACATAAAGGTCATTGTTATTCCCTGCTATGATGAGAACATGGATGTGTTGGGACGGAATTATTAAATATGTTTTCTATAGATAGATTATATCATGTGAGGGAAACAAATGATATAAGCTATCAGGTATGGAGACTCATTGGATATTGAGGAACCTTATCATGGTGTTTTCCCTTGGTAATATCCAGTAGGATATTATGAGAACGATAGCCCAAAATATGAAATCCTCATTTATATGTGTCATTGGATGTTCTTATCTACATGTGTGTGTGTTGAATCTTATACTATGTTATTATTATTAATAATTATTATAAGTAATGTAGTTCGATTTATTGATGAAAACCATGACACTAGATGTCCATAGCGAGGTAGGATACATTGGGTGTGTCACGAGTAATATTTCCTTAATGAATAATGTGAGAAATTATTTTTCCCAATAGTTTTATAATAAAAGTTAATATATCAAGACCTTTGATGGAAATTATATGTCCTAATTAAATCCATGTCCATGGGGTTCTATAGGAAAGTTCAATTTCTAAGAAGTCAATGAAAGAGACAATGAGTACAAAGGTTGATGGCACCGGCATGAAACTGGCTTGATTTGAGATATTCTGATAAATGTATTACATTACACAGTAAGCGTTTGTATGAGGTATTATGCCGTTGTATCATTAATTTCATTCTATGTGAGTTCCTTGACATGTTTCTAGATGCTAATCTTGGACTTTAGTCTACTTCACCTAATTCCACTAAGAAAGAGGCCTAGAGGTTCACACACTAACTGAATCCACAATCTTAGTTAAATACTATGTTATTTTTTATTATTTAACAAGATGAATAAAAAAAATTCCTGGATGTGGTTTTATAATTATTCATTTATGTGTGATCGCATATATTTCATCAACAGTTATTTGAGAAAATATAATGTGAGATTAATATTCCAATAAAATTTATTTTCAATTTAGTGAATATAATATTTATTAATTTGTCGGATAATAATTAAGTGTTATTTATTTAATAAAAATTATTCATTATTTTAGTCTGCATAAATATTAAAGAGGAATGGAATTACGAGACATTTGGTTCGGTGAGAAATAATATATATTGAATATTATTTTTTGAATAATATTTAATTTATTTCACATGTTAAAATTATGTCAAGGAAATAATATTATCATTATTATTATAAACATGGGTTTCTAAAAGGTTTAAAATAAATAATAAGGTAAACTTGTGAAATTATTTCTTTTTAACCCAAGTGATATATAAACCCAATTAAATTATTTTCATAGAGATCCAATTCATTTGATTGGTACTGCACAACGGATTTGAATAATCCTATCAAGCTCTAGAGAGCTCTGTTCTCCAAGACCACACCCAAGAACAGAGAGTGATCATCCTCCATTTTTCTCCCTCAAGTCAAGGGAGATCAAGAATAAAATTTCGGATGTGATTCTTGGGGTGATCAAAGGTGAAGGATTCAGGTGGTGGAATCTGTTGTGCTATCACCTAGAGATTCCAAATTCAACATTCGGAGATTTTTCATAACACATGTGGATCACCACTAGAGGGAATTTTCTCTTGATTCCTACAATCCAACTATGGAAAAACCTAGATTTATTGATAGATACATCAATTAATAAAGAATTAAAATAAGGTAATTCTATAATTAATTAAATTAATTATTAAAAATATGTGATTTTTCTCCCTCTAATTCAGGTGTAATTTCCATTGTTTGTTTTCATTGATTCAATTTTGTTGATCATGGAATTTATTATCATTTATATCATAGATTGATCATTGATTAAGACAAAATGACAAGTTGTTAAGGAGCCATCGCATGCTTCCATTGTGGCCAGAACCTGTAAGTGGTATTGGAGTGGCCAGATAATTATTTATAATTATTTAAAGATCTTTGGTTGATTTATGGAATTTTAATTATGTTCCGAATTCATTTTTAATCAACCATTTATTCTGAATTGTGATAAATGTTTATCCATACTTTTTTCTCATATATATAATCAATACGATTAATTTTATGAATGAAATAAAATTGAAAAACTAAATCGGAGGTGTTGTGGATTCTGATCAGACAACAAATGAGTATGCACTATGTAACCGGAGTTGCACATCATGTACTTGTGTTCAATACAACAAATATTTATTTCAAAATAATTCAAATTGTGTGAATTAATGACATATGGTGTATTTATTTCTTAAACCGCATATTGACCGGGCTTGTGTGGCACATGGCCTGCTGAATTATATGACGTGCAGCCCACGTTCATTGTGTGTAGTCCCTTTTAGTCATAGATTTGTCAGGTATTACCATACATGGTCTACCCGACTAGTGTTCATGTAACTCGGAGACCAAAAACTGTGTAGTCACTTATAGAAGTTGTATAATCCAATTTTATGAGGCATAGTATACAAGTTGAGTACCTAGGGATATTCCTTGGATACACGATGAGAGATGTACATATAGTTTAGTTCCCCTGTATTTGTCATTCACTTATACCAAATTATGTAGATTTAAAATTTATTTGTTATACTATGTAAACTGTCGCACCCTGACTACGGACGCCTATCTTTTTATTCTTTTCTCAGTCCTACGACTTCGGGTAGATTCAGGTTTGGGTCCATGTTTGAATTTAGGCCAGTGCACAGTCACAACACTGCTAGTTGTCACTACGCATTCAGTCCGGGTGGGTACTCGGTCACCACACCGCTAGTAGAGACCGTGTGTTCGGTCCTGGAGACTGCGCGGTTGACTGATTATTATTATTTTTGTTGTTGTTTTTTTTATTATTATTATTATTAGGATTATTATTTATTTAATTTATTTACTTTTTTTATTTTATTGTTCTTCTCCTTTCTTTTTCTAATTTTCCTCTTATTTCTTCTTTTTTTCTCCACGCAGTGCAGCCCCCTGTCCCCCCTGTTTCAGCACGCGCCCCCTGGGTCTTACCCAGGTCTCCTCCCTGTCCAGCCTATTGTAACAGTGCCTCGTTTGACCTCGTTAACCCCTATGAGTATCGAACTCTCCCCACCCACATGCTAGCCTCCATCCAGCTCTCCGCCAGGCTCCTGTAACCTTCTCTGCGCCATCCTCTTGCAGATCCCCGAACGTCGCACAATCCCGCCTTCTGTAGCGCCTGCGTCTCCCACCTTCTGCACGCCCCAATGCCTCGGACGACCTTGCCTAAGCCCTCCACAATCCATGCTGCCCCACTCACCTGCCAGCCTTTCGGCTCCCACCTCTTCTGTGCCTATAACACCGCCCTCTGTAGTCCCCTACAGCGACCCACGACCCGTCCTCTCCTCTGGCCTGTGCAGCAACCCGATCTCGGCTCCTTTGCTATCCGCCGCCGCACAGTAGCCCCTCGGGCCACCTCCTGAACCTAGCTACCCAGCGCACACCTTCAGCGCCGCACCCCGGTCAGCCCGCACTGCCCAGCGCCCATGCACCCTCTCCTGCTCGCATACACATCAGCAGCCACAGCAACCTCTTATTTTCCTTGCCGTAAGACCTCTGCTTGGCCCCGGATCCTGCCACTACCCATCACTTCCTGGCTCACTAACACCCTTCCCATCGTCTACCACGCATCACTGCTGTCTAGCAGCCCTTGCCACACCCCCTAGTCGGACAACCTCCAGCCACGCGGACGCCTTCTGCTATTCCAGCGCGACGCCTTCCCGCGATCTGTTTCCAGTCGTGACCCCCCCCATTGGTATATCATTTTTTATGCTCTATTTGATATTTATGTTTCATATATATATATATATATATATATATTTATTCCATGGTTGGATTATATTTTTTTTATTAATTAAAATTTTTCATTGGGTCGATTTGACTTTAAAGGACCAGCGCGGGGAGTTGCTGAGTGAGCGCCATCGCCGCGCTTGGATTCCGAGATTGCGCTGTCATCGCGCCTTAGTCTTGAGGTAGGTTCCCCACTAAATTCAACATTAAATTTATACTTTATTAATTGCTTTATGTTTCAATTAATTTTAATAAATGCGAAATGATATAAGATAATTAATTCTTAAATGGTTATTTGGTGTAAAAAGAACCGTTTATTATTTATACGACACATGAAATATTTTATTGATGAACAGACACTCAGTCTTGAAAGAATGATCATTTGGCCTTTAAACATAATTCAAGGAATTTCAATTTTAGTTTTGTTTTAAATGATAAATTATTTCTCCTAAAGCGTGAACTAGTGATTTGGGTTTTCGTTAAAAATGGGGTTTTTCTTTAAAATTGCTGATGGCCCATTTGGCACTCTAATAAAAATAAATTATTTGGTAAAACACTCATTGGGGTGGCCCATGGGTGATCTTTGGTGTACGTTGATTGCGTGAGTTGTGTGTGATATCTGTGCTACTTGATTAACTTGGCTAACTCACCCCTTTCCCTTTTATTATGTGTATTGACATGGGAACCTAGCATAGTGAGTGAATATTCTGAGAACATTTGATGCACTAGTTTAGATTACGCACTGGCTAGTGGCTCCATAAGAGGCAAATTCTGAGTTATTGCTGATGTGGGGATTGGTCCCCTCGGTTAGGCCATGAAGGGCTATACCGAGCATTATAGCGTTATGACATCATCGAGTTAGAGCATGCTTTCGGGATGAGTCACATGTATAGTATGTTCTGGATTTTTCACGAGCTCCTAGGTTTGACCCATGTTTCCTTTAGTGTTTATTTGTATGTGGTAGAAGAATGAGAGGTTTAGTTTATTTGTTGGCCCCCACAAGCCACTTTTTCCATTTCCCTTGGTGTGTGTTGTGTGTTATGTGTGGTTTTCCTTTTGGTTAATAACTAATGTTTGGATTTCTAAATTGTCTGAAAAAAAATGTATTAAAATGAAATTTACCTATTCCCTACAAACCATAAACTTAATTATAAATTAAAAAGGGAAATAGACTGAAACTTTTTTTAGAAATGGAAGTTTGTGTGTGGAAACCCATATTTTGTATAATTTAGTTCAAACCTAGATTTTGTAAATTTCTTTATTTAAAGGTAGTGCATTGGGAATAGTTTGTTGGGAACACCTACTGAGTTTTAATACTCACGCCTATAGGTTTTTCCATTTTTAGTTTTGTTGCAGGTTTGGCTTGATCTTTCTTGTAACACCCCAATATTTCTTAGTATGTTATTTCTTCAAAGTAATTCAATAACTTGCACTACACGCAACACTGAGTTCAAGGCAACCACGACTTACCAAACTATCCATTCAAAAGTGATTATTAAATATTATTAACTAAATTTTAAATTTTATATAATCCTTATAATTTTAGAATCCATATTACGATTTTCTTAGACATAATGTAAGAACAAATTCATTTTTATTTATCAAAAAATGAAATTTTACCGCCTTTTAATGGAGAACCCTTTTTAAATCCAATATTTGTAACTTTTATATATTCAATTTTACAAAATAAACTTCTTCTTTAGAATCGGGACATAATAATTTAGTTTCAAAAAAAGTTTGGTGTTTTTTTGATAACTTTCATATTTTGGTGAATAGTGAAAAATACTATATTTTAACTAAAAACAACTTTTTCAATCAAAATAATATATAGTGTTATGTTATAAATTTTAATGGTTTGGAAGTATAAATAGATTATATTTTTAAAATTTAATCCAATGATGGTCATTGTATGAAATTTCACATTGAAATTGGACATAAACAAGTTTCAAACTTTTGATAGTTATTGTTTCTTAAAAATACTCCTTTTGGTTTTGACAGTGGAAATTAATTTTAAATTAATAAATTCAACTTCTATGTTTTTAATTTGGTAAAATATACTTCATTATTGAATTCGGAATATCAAAATTATCTTAGGGGGAATTTTTGTATTTTTCTGAAAACATTTAATTTTTGATGAATAGTGAAAAACACTCAGTTATAGTATAAACCGAATTTTTATTTAAATAATTATTTATTTTATTTAAATTTATTTTAGGTAAAAATAGACACATAATACCTATATAATTTCAATTTAATTCATTGGAGTTGGTTAATAATAAATTTAGATATATAAAAATGTTATTGAACTTTTCACTGTCTTTTACCCATCTCCTAGGAGAATTTTCAAATTCACATAAAACATAATTTTATCGCTTTTAAGAGTGGAATTTCAAAAATCCAAGATACATGGTTAATATCAAGGATTGAAATGTGGTTCAATAAGATAAAAATAATTTTTTTTGAATAGTAACTTTTTACTTTTATTTACCACGGTTAAAATTAAATAGTGTGATTAAGGGTAAAATGATATTAATATTACCCTAAAACATCTCATAATTCTGTTTTACAAGTGTATCTAGACCAAAAACAACCTTAGGAATAAAATATTATCATTTAGGTCCACTTGGATTAGATTAGGACATTTATTTTAATTTAATTCAAAGAAGAGTTAAAAGAGTTAAAATCAATGTTTAATAACTAAAAAAATTTTTATATAGGGTTATACATAATATAAATTCTATTATAAATATTCATTATAAATCTGAAAAGATTTTCTACATAATGGTATTTTATTTATAATTTTTAGTCATTATATAATTTAATTTGATTATTACACAATGATGATGAAGTAATTACCTTATTAGTGAAATATTAAAATAATTGATATTATGAATACCCAAATAAATATAATTTGAGACTTTTTATGATTTCCAATAATTTTATAGGTTAATATTGCCAATTATTATTGGTTTTATGAATTATATTAGACGTAATAATTCTGTTATAAATTTATCAAAACAGAATACCCAATAGTGTCAAAATTAACATAAAAGTGTTTTTTTTAAATATTATATTATTAATTGATATTCTATTCTTAAAAATCTATGTTTCAGCCAAAGGACTTATATAAGGTTATTTGTATCATTAGTGGTCCACTTGAGGGTCTCATGTATGTATATAGTAAGTTTATTAACTATATAATATAAAAATACAAAGTGACATGGTAAATGTCAATCTAATTAACTAAGAGTTAAAACTAAAAGATAAGGTTAATATAATGACCCAAACCTGTCTAAAATCTAATGGATGAAAGGACATAGACCCTTCCCCACCTTAGACTTTGAAGAATCCACCTTGGAGCCATTATAAACCGAATATGAATTTATTATAAATTAATACTTTAAGTTTTTTCTAAAGAGCCCCTCCTCCCCCTTATAAAGGGACACAACTTCTAACCAATTATTAATACCGTAAAAGCCTTTTGGTTTGAATAGACCTACCAAAATACTCTCTAAACATCCCTCACTTAAACCCGGAGGCCTTAGTTTGATCAGAAAGCCAACCTATGTAGCCCTTTTGATCAAATCAAAAGGAATAACCCCAAGAAGATGTAATGTTTTCACCACCCTTTTTCAAGTTCATTTATTCTACAACTTCTTCTTTATTTTTTATCTCCTATCTAAAATAATAACTCCAGTATCTTATATATACTATGATGTTATTATAAATATGGTACAACCATATTCAGTATTCGATCCATCCTTTGAATGACATGTCACCATACGTGCATACGTACGACTTACCGTCTCCACGTCGTGGTGTAATTTTTATTCATAAACATTATTATTTGGATGGGTATGATAATGATATTTAATTTATGTAAATAATAAATAAAACATGATTATAATTCTGTATATATGATATACCATCCAATTACATATTATTTTAATATCAAAAGAATGATATTGTCGCTTGTGCGTACGTACGGACTACCGTCTCCACGAACGAGATGAGATTCATTCCCCATTGTATCCATGCAATTATAATTCTAATTTGATGATTAAAACTAATGTTTAAGGACTTGATATAATTCTGTATATGAATAACATACAACCTATCCATAACAAACATGGATTATGTAACAAAATATATAAAAGAAAATGAGTAAGTTAACACCCGAAACGATGTTAATACTAATATATTATTAACAAATCAATGTTAAAAGATCATATATGATATAATATTAATGTATATGATTCTTTTATAATTTAATAAAAATTATTTCACAATTATACAGGAGGATACCCCATCCTCAACCAAGGAAAAGTACAAGGAAAGGTTTTATTTTACAATCTCTTCATTATCCGAGGTTGTTTATACGTAATTATCTACTCGGACATCTTTATCATCCACATCCAGGTTTCTTAAAAATGTATTTCAAAACATTCTTAATATTTTACAAGATATGGGTTAAAGTCATTTATACCCTTTTTTGTCTTTTTATTATAATTTTATAAATGAATATTTCCGTCGTTTTCCAAATAAGGTCCTTTTTAACCTTTTCGACAAAAATAAGGTAAGAATGTCTTTTTTAACTTATACAGTGGTGCGGTTATTTTCCACCATTATAAAATTGTCAAAGCTTCCCTTACAAGATTATAAGATTATTTTCAAATTAAATGTTTTCTTTTATAATTATGTGACTTTTAAATGATTTCAAAAAAAGATATATTTCTCTCAAATAGTTTTGATTTCATCTATGTCAACATCCTTTGATGGATTTTAAGCTTATTTGAAGTTGATTTATTAGCATACAAAACTTCCATATGGTATTGAAGTTTTTGTGATATGTTTGACTTTGGATGTGTTATTTTTATACTAATAGTGGTTTATGGATAAATTATTTACATTTCATATGCTAGTTTTAGTACGAATTCTTGTGTTATGTTTAAAACTTCTCATATGGGAATGCATTGGACTTTGTAAGTGATGGGTGGATCCCGCTATAGCTCCTCGATGCATTGGTAGGTCTCATGAGACAAACTAGTGTCTTGGAACGAGACCTTGAAAAAATATTATTTGTATTCTTGGCACAAGGCCTTGGCCACGTGGTTTTGATAGTCTGACATTATGCATTCCATCATTATGAAAGTGGTTGTTGATATTGCATGTGATTATTCGATTAGTATAATATCCATGTGAATAAGTAAATGGGATTATTTCATTTTATTTCTCCCATACTATGATAAAGTTCAAGTTTAAAATTATTTTCTTTTAGTTATACATTGCCTTAAATGTTTATTTTGATTTATAAAAGATTCCTGTATATTATTATCCTTACTGAGCATCTGAGCTCACCCCTTTCAATGATTTAAATTTTTTCTAGGATGGGAAGATGTAATTTATGAATGACCTATAGGGAATGTATGTGGGGATATGAAGACAATATGTTTTTGAAGTTCTTTTTACTTTATGATGTAATGTAAGACTTATGATTATATCTAGTTATTCCAAGGCTACTAAACTAATCGGTCTTTCAAGACTTGATCTTTTGTGATCATGCCAATGTTATGTAATAATGCACTGACTCTGGGTAACTGGGGTCACGGTGTTACATTGTTATCCATGGGAGAGAGTTGGTTTTGTACTGGTGAGTGACTCTCGGAGTCGCGAGGAGTTTTGGTTATGGTCAGGTTAGTTTGCTGTTGTTGGTTGTTCCACCTTTTTCATTTATTTTATTTGCCTTGCGTTATTCTACATTTTCCACTGCTTTATTTATTTTCATGGTCCAAATCATTCCCACTTGTCCTCTATTGATACCCTGGCACTTGTCTCCAGCCCGGGAGGATCGGGAACGCCTCTCGGGTCATGTCGCGGACCGGCTCGGGTGATCGGTTGAGGGTCCACCAGGGTTGGTTTATAAAAAAATGGAATCATAGTAGCCCATGTTATTTGCGATGTCTGGTAGAAGGATATTTGGACTGCCCGGGCTCAGGGGGTAGGTTACGGGTCGGTGCCTAATCCCCACCGCTCGCAATGAGACCTGAGTTACCAGGGGTACTCTGGGATTTGAGCCTTTTGTATTTGGATGTTTAGGATTGAGTGATGACAATGGGGGAGAATCAATTCACATTGCGGCCTCACATGGGGTGGTGACCCATGTGGAAGCCAAGTGCTTGGTTTAATTTCCTCTTGGTGTTATTACTTACCTGGGGCATGGATCACCACCATGTCGCCATATTAGATGTCTGAACTTGTTCCTCATTCCAGTGGGTTATTGTTGGTGGTGTTTTGTTTTAATCTCGGTTGATGCGAGTGTGTGTTAAAAGTGAAATTGATTTATAAAATTGAAAATTTTTTATTTTAAATTGTTTTGAAATTTTTGAAGTGAGTTTTTTTTAAGGGAAACTATATCGGTTTGGAAAAACATGGTATGTGTTGGGATTGAGAAAGGGAATGAAGTGTTTGAACCTTGACACCCCTTATGGAGGGTCACAAATGAATGGGTACGTACGGAGAGTGTGTGGGGTAAAATTTTCACATATGATGTGAGTGGGATTGAATAAACGCACATGTGACGATTCATAAGGTGCCATAGGTGATTTTTTAAAATTGTAATCAAATAATAGTTTTGGAAAAGTGATTTATGCTTGTTTTGTAAATCATTGGATTATGGGCCTGTTGCCATTGGCTTGTGTTGTTTCTTTGATTGAGTTTTGGCTTGATTCTAGTTTCGATGGTGTTTTCGTGTTGTTATGAGTATGCCGACCAGAAAGCCTCCAAAAGTTGTTAATGAGTTATGCCCAGTTCCTAGTTCATTTTGTGTGTTGATTGCTTATCAAGGTAATCGACGCCTGTTAGAAGTCGTTGTATGGTTCAGAAATATAGTGTGTCTTTGGATTGTTGGGAACACCCAGGGTAGTTAAGGCTCATACCGTCCCAGAGTTAGTTGAGGGTTCATTTTTTGACTAGTAGAGGTGGGATGTCTCATCATCGTTAGATTATGGGTGTAGTTGGTGGGGGTCAGCTCTTGTGAAGGTTCCTCGTCTAGAAAGGACCTTCATCTATACCGACTCCCAGTTTGTTGGACCGTTCTAATGCATTCCACTACTGTGGACGGTTCAGGCATTCTATGTAGCCTTGTCACTTCCCTCTGATGTATTACTATCGTGCGGCTGTTCGGGCCACCAGTGAGAGTTCTGAAAGAAGTGTCATTTGGGAGGAAGGAGTTAGGGACTGTGGGATGAAAATACTTGACTGTGACGCAGGAGATGCTTCAGCCATCAGGGCCCCAACCATAGGTCTCAAGGTAAAGCTCGCGCACTGTCAGGAGTTGTCAACGGTGTGTGGAACATCGGCTCAGATCATGTTTTAAACTTCATATGGAAATATCCATGTTTTTGTGGTACAATTCCTATCGTCTTTGTAAACTCATCCTCTTTGTGGTGGTGTGATGAGCTCATTGTACTGAAATCTAAGTGACCTAATCCACTCTAAATGTGGAATTTAAGTTGTTTGTATTCTTTCAAGGGGGTTGGTTTCATGAATAGAAGGCCCATCCTGATTCTGAGTTGGATTCAATTTCATTCGTCAGGGGAATTTTTTGTTTCATGAATTAATGGGTAGTGTTTCTAGGACCCTTCTTAGTTTGGGAACCTCTCCATGTGTTTTTATTTAGTGTGTTTCAGTTTTATAGGGGTTTCCTCCATCCCGGTGCCTCAGGGTGTTTGTTTTCCCCGTAATGGTTTTAAATTCTAGTGGTGGAATTGTTCTGTTAGCATTGAGAAGGTGGAATGAGTTTGGTTTGGGAGTTCCTGTGTTTCCCCCCTTGGGGTTGGTTTGTTCAGGTTTTAAGGGTTCTTGTATTAGTGAATTCTTGTGGTGGGGAGAACATTCTCATGTTCTCCCCTCAATCTCAGGGAGTGGTTTTCCTTGAATTAGTCTGATGTGACGTTTATTGGAAATGGTCACCCAGATGCTCTCGATTATCTAGGATTGTTTCTGGTAATGAACTCAAGTTGTGTCAACTGATGGCTTGGTGTCTTTCTGGGGGCTGAAAGTGTCTGTGGTGGGGAGAATTGTCACACCCCAACCATGGACGCCTATGTTTTTATTCTTTTCTCGGTCCCGCGACTTTGGGAAGAGTCGGGTTTGGGTCTGGGATTGAATTTTTGAAGCTTAGATGTTTTTGGTGGGTCTTGGGCCATTTCACAGTCACCGAACTACTAGTGGCCACTACGCATTAAGTTCGGGTGGGTACACGGTCACCACACTGCTAGTAGCGACTGTGCGTTCAGTCCTAGAGACTGCATGGTTGACCGATTATTATTATTGTTGTCTTAATTATAAATATAATTAGTATTAATATTAATAATAATAATAATATTATTATTATTATTACTATTTATTTACTTTTTTATTTTATTTTTCTTCTTCTTTCTTTTTCTTCTTTTCCTCTTTTTTTTCTTTTCTTTTTTTCTCCATGCATTGATGCCCCCTGTCCCGACTGTTTCTGCATGCACCCCCTGGGTGTTCCCTAGGTTTCCTCCCTGTCTGGACTCTTTCATCAGTGCCCCGTCCCCCCTGGTTTCCCCTTGTGAGTCCCAACCTCGTCCCAGCCATGTGCTAGTCGCCCGGCAGCTCTCCGCCAGGCTCCTACGCCCTTCTCTGCGCCACCCTCTTATAGATCCCCTAGTGTCACACGATCCCGCCTTCTGCACTGACTGCGTCTCCCACCTGCTGCACGCCCCAGTTCCCCGCCCGACCTTTCCCAAGCCCTCCACCAGCCTTGCTACCCCGCTCACCCACCATCTGTTAGGCACCCACCTCTTGCGCGCCTACAGCACCTCCCTCTATAGTCCCCTACAGTGACCCACGACCCCTCCTCTCCTCTAGCTTGCACAACAACCTGATCTCGGCTCCTCTGTTGTCCACCACCGCACAGCAGTCCCTCTGGCCGCCTCCTACACCTATCTACCCTGTGCACACCTTCAACAATGCAACCCAGTCAGCCCGCACTACCCAGCGCTCCTGTACCCTCTCTTTCTCCCATACATAGCAGTGGCCACACCGACCTCCTATTCTCCTTGTCGCAGGACCCCTTCTCGGCCCCGGCCCCCACCGCTGCTCGTCGCTGCCCGGCTCCCTCGCAGCCTGCCAATCAGCTGCATCGCATCACCGCTATATGGTGTCCCTCGCTACACCCCCTGGTCAGATCACGTCCATCCACACAGACGCCTTCCACTATTCAAGCGTGACGCCTTCCAATGATCTGTTTCTAGTCATGACACCCCAGTGGTATACCATTTTTGTTTTTTCTATGTTTGATATTTATGTTCTATATATATATATATATATATATATTTATATTTATGCCTTGGTTTGATTATAATTTTTTTATTAATTAAATTATTTTTGGGTCGGTTTGACTTTTTAGTGTAGGTTTCGGGCGCAACCGAAGTGCGTTGGTGGGTTTTCTCAACTTTAATTTTAGCGTAAAACAACGTTCAATACGAGATACTTCATGATATAAAACGCTGAATCTTTGGAATAGAATGAAGAACGAAAAGAAAAAAAAAGAGTCCTGGCACCCTTGAGGAGGATCATCATATGTTGATTATAATTAATTTATTTAAGGCATAAGAATTACCTTGTTGGAATTCTTTCTTTGTTGATGTGTCCGGTCACAATTCGGTGATCCGTCGTTGCATCATAGAATCCAATTGTATGATTCCTCTAGCGGTGATCCACACGTGTGTCACGTGTCTCCAGACGTCACTGAAGGGATCTCCGAGTGATAGCGCGGAAGAACCTTCGCTTGCGATGTCCGCCTTCGACCGCCGTGATCCGGTGGAGGATCTTGCTCTCATAGCATGAGGGCGTTCTTGGTGGAAGGGGAATTCTCTCTTGTCTTGAGAGTATTTCCAAATCTGTTGTCCACAACAATGGCTCTTCAATATGTTGGGGTTGTGAAGATATTTATAATCAGGTTTGAGGTTAATAGAGTTATGACAATAAATAATCGTGTTACTCGTTTTATTTATTTCATTAACTCTTATTGAAAACCCCCATGTCGAATTATTAATTCCATGACATGCGCCCACGCTGATTATAATAAATACAATTTAATAAAACAATATTAAATCCTCAAAATCCCAACTGGAAAAACTACCCAGCGTGTAATAATTAATACATGGTGTGTACTTTTATTTTCCATATTTCTCCACCACATTTATTATACCTTGAGTAATGAATATTTATTTCCTAAATAAATTTAACTGCATTACTCACTAATAAATATATTATTTCATCCACAATATATTCTCTCGAATAACTAGTGTCAAAATAAATGTGATCAGACATCCTTAAATAATTATGAAACCACAGTCGAGAATAATATTTATTTAACTTGTTAAATTAATATTTAACTGAGATACATGGACACACTTAGAGTGTGACCCTCTAGGCCTCTTTCTCAGTGGAAATAGGTTGAGCCTGCCTAAAGTCCAAGGTTAGCATCTAGCAACACGGAAAGGCACCCATAGAGAAAGATGTTAACGCCGTAATGACATGTCACCTCCTACGAACGCTTACCGTGTAATATAATCCCTTTGTCTCGATATCTCCAATCAAGCGGGTTGCATGCTAGTGACATCAACCCATATGCTTGATTATTCTTTATTTGACTTCCTGGATTTGAACTTTCCAATACCTTAACATGGCCATGGATTTATTTAGGCTATATCAATTCCATCAAAGGGCCTGAGATATCTACTTCCGTTATGGAACGGAAGGGAAAAATCCTTTCTCGCATTATCTATTAATGCGGTATTACTCATGCCGCACCCAACATATACTACCTCTCTGTGAACAGTGTGTCATCACAGTTTTCGTCAATACATCTAAGTGCGTGAGTTGTAATACCCATTAATAATAATCTTAAAGTCTAAGTATCAATACACACGTCCATAGATAGGAACATCCAATGACACAATGAAATGTGGATTTCCTACTGGCGGGTCTCGTTCTCATAATATCCTCCTGGATATTACCAAGGGTGCACAACATGAGAATTTTCCTCAATGTTTTATGTGTCCTCACACCTAATGACCTGTATTATTTGTGTCCCTCAAATAATATCATTCGGCCATAGAAAATACATTCAAGAATAGTGTTATGGCACTTTCGGGTTCTCATCATAGCAGGGATCCACTATTACCCTTTAATACAACAGTTGTCCTTAGGACATTATCACATGACATGTCATGCAGAGGAACAATCAAGATGTGATAAGGTTTTTATTTAGTGAATAAAGTACAAAGTAGTTGGTCCTAGACCACCAACTCCAACAGACTCCCACTTGGACTAGAGCCAACTTCTAACAACCTTTAACCCGCTAACTCTCACATGATATTCATGCTTCTACTGAGATAGGCCTTTAGTCATGGGGTCTGCCATGTTCTCTTCCGTGGTCACTCTTCTCACTGCAACTTCACCCCTTTGATAGAAATCCCTCAAGAGGTGATACTTCCGGAGTATGTGCTTTGTCTGTTGATGTGACCTTGGTTCTTTTGCAAGATCCACTGCTGCAGTATTATCACAATACAATGTAATGGGATTTTTACTGTTAGGCACCACATCACGCTCCTGGACAAACTTCCTAATCCAGACGGCTTCCTCGGCTGCATCAGAAGCCGCTATATACTCAGACTCCACTGTAGAATCGGCGACAACTGGCTGCTTTGAACTCTTCCATCTCACATCTCCTCCATTGAGACAGAAAACATATCCAGATTGTGACTTCAGATCATTCTGATCTGTTTGAAAACCATCATCATCATACCCTCTGATTACAAGCTCCTCGTCTCCTTCATACACCAGGAACATATCCTTAGTTCTTCTCAGATACTTAAGGATAGTCTTAACAGTAGTCCAATGTTGTTCTCCTGGATCTTCGTGATATCTTCCTACCATGCTCAGTGCATAGGTAACATCAATCCTGGTACATAACATGGCATACATGATGGATCCTATAGCCGAAGCTTATGGGATCTTGCTCATCCTATCTTTCTCTTGTTGTGTCTAGGGACACATTTTCTTAGAAATATGTATGCCATGTGACACTAGAACCAATCCCCTCTTGTATTTTTACATACTAAATCTCTTTAGTATCTGGTCAATGTATGTACCCTGACTTAGTCCAAGAAGCCTCTTGGATCTGTCACGAATGATCTTGATCCCTAGAATGTAGGCTGCTTCTCCTAAGTCCTTTATGGAGAAACACATGTTCAACCAATCCATAACAGACTGTAAGTCTCGTATGTCATTTCCAATAAGCAATATGCCATCAACATATACCACTAGGATGATGGCCACATTCCCATTAAACCGCTTATAAACACATGGCTCACATTCATTCTTAATGAAACCAAATTCCTTTATGGCTTCATCAAATCGAATGTTCCATGACCTGGATGCTTGCTTCAATCCATAAATTGATTTCTGCAACTTTCAAACTCGTTTGGCTTCACCTGGTGTCACAAACCCTTTTGGTTGTGTCATATAGACATCTTCCTGAAGTTTCCCATTAAGGAATGCTGTTTTGACATCCATCGGCCAAATCTCGTAGTCATGCTAAGATGCTATGACAAGTATTATTCTTATGGATTTAAACATGGAAACTGGTGAGAAGGTTTCATCATTGTCAATTCCTTGACGTTGTCTAAATCCTTTAGCCACTAGCCTTACTTTATAGGTGTTAACTTGACCTTCCATGTCCATCTTTCTTTTGAATATCCATTTGCATCAAACAAGATTTACATCAACTGGCTCATCGACCAGAACCCAAACTTGGTTCTGATACATGGAATCTATCTCAGAATTCATAGCTTCTAGCCATCTTGAATCTTCTGATATTTCTACTGCTTCTGTGTAGGAGAGAGGTTCATTATTGTCCAAAAATAATGATTCACCATCCTCGGTGACTAGGAAACCAAATCTCTCTGGTTCCCTTACCTCTCTTGAGCTCCTACGCAGTACTTATGTTTTTGAAACCTCTTCCATGGGGACCTGTAGAACTTGGTCCTGTACCAACTCCTGTGTATCTTGAGCATCAACTTTGTCGAAGTCAATCTTGCTCCCACTATCCTTCATGAGGATGTGCTCCCTCTCAGGAAAGACGGATTGTCTGGCGACATTCACTTTCTTGTCTTGAGGGTTATATAGGTAATATCCTTTCGTTTCCTTGGGATATCATATAAAGAAACACTTCGTGCCTCGGGGAGCTATTTTGTTGCCTGAGAAGGCCTTATCAAACGCCTCACATCCCCATACACGTGTGTGAAACAAAGTGGGTTTCCTTCCATTCCATAACTCGGATGGAATTCCATTTGCCGCCTTAGTTGCTACTCGGTTTAATGTGTATGCTACAGTTTGTAATGCATATCCCCAAAAGGATAATGGAAGATCTGCATGACTCATCATCGACCTCACCATGTCCAACAAGGTGTGGTTCCTCCTTTCACTAACACCATTCCACTGTGGTGTATAAGGAGGAGTGAGATGAGATATAATCCCAGACTCCCGTAAAAGATCGATGAACTCTTGGTTCAGATATTCTCCACCTCGATCCAATCGAAGATTCTTTATCTTCTTACCAATATTATTCTATACTTCATTCTTGAATTCCTTAAATTTCTCTAAGGAAGCTAACTTATACCTCATTAAGTAGACATATCCAAATCTACTCAAATCATCAGTAAAAGTAATGAAGTAAGAATATCCACCTCTAGCTTCTACTGGAAATGGTCCACACACACCCATGTGTACCAATCCTAGAAGCTCTGTGGCCCTTTCACCTTGTCCACCAAAAGGCAGCTTGGTCATTTTTCCTTGTAAACAAGCGTGACATCTATCAAGTGGTTTTAGCTCAGTAGAGTCTAAATATCCATCTTGGAAGAGTTTTGTCAAATTCTTCTCATTCACATGACCAAGGCGGTGATGCCATAACTGGGTGATGTATGAGTCATGTGAGTTTGTTTCGTTATCGATTTCCAACACTTGGTTTTCATAATTCAATACATACAAACCATTATTTAAATGTGCCATACCATAACATACATTGTTCTTATAAAAGATACAACCCTTATTTCCAAATTTGAAAAAAAATCCATCCATATCCAAACAAGATACATAAATTATGTTCTTGGTAACACTAGGGACCTAATAACAGTTATGTAAAACCAAAATAATCCTAGTCGGCAATTAGAGGTGGTAGTCGCCAATAGCCAATGCAGCCAGCCTTACGCCATTGGCAGCTCGAAGATCCACCTCTCCTCTGGAGATCTTTCTAAATATACTTTGTTCCTGCATTTGAATACATATGTGAGCCCCACAAGCTGTATCTAATACACAATGTGTATAAATAGAAAGATTGCACTCGATAAGAAATGCACCTTTAGCATCCCCACGCTTCTGGGTGCAGTTCCTCTTTCAGTGGCCCTGCTTGCCACATGCAAAACACACTACCTCCCCTTCCTTTCCCTGCCTCTAGATCTTCCCCTTCTTGGAGGGACGGTGCTCGGGGGCTTCAGACCGTTTATAAGTCTTTGACCCCTTTTCGTTTTCCTTCATTTTCTTATTCACCATAAGGACCGCAGGTTTTTCACGCCCCATGTCCTTATCTACCTAGAGAATCAAGTTCAGAAGCTCTGATAGACTCTTCTCATTGCTTCTCATGTTATAGTTGACAATGAAGCTAGAGAAGGTCTTGGGCAGTGATGATAGGATGAGATCTGTACGCAACTCATCCGGGAATTTAATCCTTAAGATGTTCAATCATTAAATATAGCCAATAATCATGACTACATGAGGCCCAGCTGGCGCAGACTCTCTAATCTTCATGGTAAACAAAGCATTGGAGATCTCAAACCTCTCCTATCTCGCCTTCTCTTGGTAGAGATCTTTAAGGTGATACATCATGTTATACGCGTCTATGTTTTCATGTTGTTTCAAGAGCTCATTAGATATGGCTGATAGCATGAACCACTGGACATATGTGGCATCATCCATGTGTTTCATGTAGAGAGATAATTCCACATCACTAGCCTCTTTCCCAGGCGCAACTGGAATAGGCTCTTCCAGCACATATAATTTCCTTTCGTGGGGAAGGACGACGCGTAAACGCCTCTCCCACTCATGGAAATTGGTGCTGTTGAGAAGGTTTTCTTTTTCAAGTATGGTGTGCAATGATATGTTTTAAGTCATATTCTTGTCGTTTCTACAAATTAAGATGAGCAAAGGTTTAGTACATTATTACAAAAATTGAGACAAATAAATAAATTAATACTTATTAGTCTCCCACTATTTTATCTAAATCCAATTTCCCTCACCATTGACTTCATAATATTCTTTTTCATGAATATTATAGTGGCAAGGCTCCATAATTCCCTTCGCATTACCCCAAATAGGGTTGGTCAAGCAACTTGAAGGGTTTTAGGTAGGCATTCCAAATTCCAACTGCATTAACTCACAGCTCCTTGATCCGTTGAGTGGACTCCCCAATCCTGAAATCCTTTTTGGATTTCCTCAACCTTTGCCTCTTGGTCACACCATGTCCTGCTGTGGCAGTCAACCCTTGATGTGAACCAAGTCAAGTCAACCCAAAACCTTGAATTAGACTTCCCCAATAATTGAAAGCACCCCAACTAGGGTTGGTCAAGCACTTTGAAATATGGTTCGATTCTAACCAAGATTATGGAAGGCTATGCCGACTTAATATTTATTTTGAGGGATTTTATCCTTATACGTAAATTTCTATTTTATTATCTTTGATTACGTGCTTGTTAATATTAAGTGGGATATACTTAAGTTATTAACCATATCTAAGATAATATTTACGTATAAGCCAATTTTATTTTAGTTCCATCTTGCATGCTCGTTTAATTCATTAATTGTGTGATCGTGACAACACACCCACAATAAATAAACCATGCAACTGACAGAAATAAAATAAATGGTATGATCATGAGCTTTTCTATTGGTTAGTTTATCTAGCGGTTGATAAACTAACCCAAGACCTAGGGGAGAAACACCTTGAACATTTCAGGTTCGTGTTTATAGCTTTCCACCTATCCACCATTGTATCTCCTTGGATTGGTTTCACCTTGGCTCTTGACTTGAGCCGCCTACACTAGTTTGGGAGCTCCATCCATTACATATGCATTTATCTCACATGCAGGTGAGGGGTAAAAAGGGGTTTTTACATAAAATAATCCTTGGGCGCGCAAGCCCTACATATTAATGAGGAGATGGCTCGCAGGCCAACAAATTTAATTTAAATAAATAAATTAAACGAAACCATTCACATACAAAGGTCTTGGTCTAGCTCATGATCATCCATACATGCAACGATATTTACGCATAAATAAAACTAGCATTCAATTATTTAATCTTTCTTGTTTAAGATAAATCACGCTCGAATCAATTAATTATCTTCAATTAATCAATCCTTTTATCTTAAATCCCTTTTCCGAATTTCCTTGAGATTCTCATCAATCATAATTTTAAACAAATAAATTAATTTAAAATTATCCTTGTACGTAACTTGTACCTTGGAGGAAACTCGGTGAATTCCCATTTATTACGCAGATGTTAAATTAAACACATATATATAAAACACCTATCACTTGTTGTGCCTCAGCTTTACGCCTGCACCATGGTAGACGTCTCAAGGGTTTGTATAATATAATAATAAATTTTAATAAATCTGCGTAATTTGGGTGAGTACACAGCATGTAGTTCTGACTACACGGTGTGTACTTTTCTTCACCGTCCATCCAAAGTACACGCCCGGGGATAGGGCGTGTTAATGTACTTCGGAAAGTTTTGGAGTACACGGCGTGTACAGTGGGAAACACGCCCTGTAGTTTCCGCATTATACGGTTTCCAGCCAGGCAGGCCGTGTACGGAGTACACGACCCAGCCCAAACCCGAAGGGACTACACGCCTTGTTCATTGGACCACACGGCTTGTATTCTGGAAACCATGTCCCACCAGTTTCTCATCAACACATGTTGTCATAAATTCTTAGAAAGAATCCAATACACGAACTGAATTGGTGGATTAGTCAATGCATTGAACGGATGAGTTCCTCTATTTTATTTTAATCAAAATTAAAAAAAATTCAATTCTGTGAGGTGAACGAGAAACGAGGGAGGAGGAACAGATCTCGAGATTCAGATTTCCAGAATGATTAAACATGAATTGACATAACTAAAATATGAAATTAATAAATCACCAATGAAAAACTAAATAATTATAACCAACGATATGACCCCTCTGATACCACTTTTAGGTTCTGGGTGCAGCGGAAGCATGTTGGTGGGTTTTCCCAACTTTAATTTTAGCGTTAAACAACGTTCAATCCAAGATCTGTCACTATATAAAACTCCGAATCTTCGGAATAGAATGAAGATCGAAAAGAAAAAAAAATCCTGAAACTCTTGATGAGGATCATCATATGTTGATTATAATTAATTTATTTAATGCATAAGAATTGCCTCTTTAGAATTCTTTCTTCGTTGATGTGTCCGGTCATGATTCGGTGGTCCGTTGTTGAATCGTAGAATCCAAGTGTATGATTCTTCTAGCGGGGATCCACACTTTTTTCACGTATCTCCGGACATTGCTGAAGGGATCTCCGAGTGCTAGGGCAGAAGAACCTTTGCTTGCGATGTCCACCTTCGACCACCTTGATCCGGTGGAGGATCTTGCTCTCGTAACTCAAGGGAATTATTGGTGGAAAGGGAATTCTCTCTTAGCTTGAGAGTATTTCCAAATCCATTGTGCACAACAATGGCTCTTCAATATGTTGGGGCTGCGAGGATATTTATAATGAGGTTTGAGGTTAATAGAGTTATGACAATAAATAAACGCGTTACGTGTTTTATGTATTTCATTAACTCTTATTGAAAACCCCCATGTCGAATTATTAATTCCATGACATGCGTCCATGCTGATTATAATAAATATCATTTAATAAAACAATAATAAATCCTCAAAATCCCAATTGGAAAAACTACAAGGCGTGTAATAATTAATACATGGCGTGTACTTTTATTTTCCATTTTTCTCCACCACATTTATTAGACCTTGAGTAATGACTATTTATTTCTTAAATAAATTTAACTGCATTACTCGCTAATAAATATATTATTTCATCCAGAATATATTCTCTCGAATAACTAGTGTCAATATAAATACGATCAGACATCCTTAAATAATTATTAAACCACAATCAGGAATAATATTTATTTAACTTGTTAAATTAATATTTAACTAAGATACATGGACACACTTAGTGTGTGACCCTCTAGGCCTCTTTATCAGTGGCATTAGTTTGAGCCTGCTTAAAGTCCAAGGTTAGAGTTTAGCAACACGCCAAGGCACCCATAGAGAAAGAATTTAATGCCGTAATGACGTGTCACCTCCTACGAACACTTACCGTGTAATATAATCCCTTTGTCTCGATATCTTAAATCAAGCGGGTTTCATGCTAGTGACATCATCCCATGTGCTTGGTTTTTCTTTCTTTGACTTCCTGGAATTGAACTTGCCCATACCTTACCATGGCTATGGATTTATTTAGGCTATATCAATTCCATCAAAGGGCCTGAGATATCTACTTCTGTTATGGAACAGATGGAACAAATCCTTTCTCGCATTATCTATTAATGTGGTATTACCCGTGACGCACCCAACGTATCCTACCTCACTACGAACAGTGTGTCGTCATAGTTTTCGTCAATACATCTATGTGAGCGAGTTTTAATACACATTAATAATAATCTTAAAGTATAAGGATCAATACACACGTCCGTAGATAGGAACATCCAATGACACTATGAATTGTGGATTTCCTACTGCCGGGTCTCGTTCTCATAATATCCTCCTAGATATTACCAACGGAGCACACCATGAGAAGGTGCCTCAATGTTTTATGGGTCCTCACCCTTAATGACCTGTATTTTTTGTGTCCCTCAAATAATATCATCTTGACATAGAACATACATTCAATAACATTGTTATGGCACTTCCAGGTTCTCATCATAGTAGGGATCCGCTACGACTCTTTAATGCAACAGCTGTCCTTAGGACATTATCACATGACATGTCATGTATAAGAACAATCAAGATGTGATAAGGTTTTTATTTAATGAATAATGTACAAAGTAGTTGGTTCTAGACCACCAACTCCAAAATTTAGGACCCGCGCGGGGTGTTTCCGAGTGAGCGTCATCACCGCGCCTTGATTCTAAGCATGCGTCGTTGTCGCGCCTTAGTCTTGAGGTATGTCTCTCACTGCATTAAACTTTAAATTTAAATTTTATTAATTGATTTATTTTTATATTAATTTTAATAAATTGAAAATTATATAAGATAATTAATTTGTAAATGATTATTTTGTGTAAAAAGATCCTTCTATTTTAAACATGACACTTGATATATTTTATTGATGAACGGACACTCAATCTTGAATGAATTCCCATTTGGACTTTAAACATAATTCATGGAATTTCAAATGTAGTTTTGGATTAAATGATTAATTATTTCTTCTAATGTGTGTATGAGTTTTTTTGTATTTTCTTGAGAAACGTGGTTTTTCTTTAAAATTGGTGACAGCTCGTTTTCCACTTTAATAGAAATAAATTATTTTGGAAAACTCTATTTGGAGTGAACCAGGGGTGATATTTGGTGTACATTTATTGCGTGAGTTGTTGGTGATATTTGTGATACTTGATTAACTTTGTTGACCAACCCCTTTGCCTTTTATTATGCGTGTTTTCATGGGAACCTAGCATAATGAGTGAATCTTCTGAGTACGATTTTTGTACTAGTTTAGATTACGCACTGGCTAGTGGCCCCATAGTAGGGGAATACTGAGTTATTGCTACTGTGGGGATTGGGCCCCTCAGTTAGGCAATGAAGTGTTATACCGAGCATTAGGCCGTTATGAAGTTATAGCGACCCGAGCCTTTTACATATAACATTTGATTATTTTAAGCATGATTAATAATCAGACTACAAGCCATGGATCGTTATGTCTGGTGTCTTGGTAGACTAGGTACATATAACATAAAACATGGGGCTAAAAAAACACTTCTTTATTTAATCTCTATAATGATCTCCTAACTTCCATTAATCCCTTACATCTGCATAGGGTACCCTGGGGAACACAAGAACAAAGAGATGAGCTAAAAATTCCATTTAAGGGAATGAACATAAGGATACATCTCAAGCACATGAGTTAAGAGGCATGAGATAATGATACCCAAAGCATGAATCATATGAAAAAATTTAATATAAGCATGGGATTATATAGCATGGAATCATATAAACTTGGTATAATCAAAAATCATATCTTTATTATAGGTCAAGGCTAACAGCCAATCTTGTTTCCCATTTTAGTACGGGTCATGACTAACCGCCAATCCCATTTCACATCACATCTCAAGAGACTTATCCTTATCCAATGCACTGGAGCACGATCTAGGCCCATCGATCTCATAATATTCATGAATATTCTTGACACATAAATAATATTTCCACGTAAATAATCATACATAATCAACCATACACAAACATAAGGTTACTCATGGAAGGAATTGGGTACCACAATCATGACATAAAACATATCCAATGGGCATATCACGAAGGTTTGCTTGAAAGGAAGGGAATAGAACATTCATGGACATTAATAGAATAAAATAGGCATGTAACATTGTAATTGGTTTCAAATATAAGTGACACCATATAAAAAATGTATTTTAGAAACATTAGCATGAAAACATTTTTGTGCGGTTTTAAGGAAAACACTCTAGAACTTTTCAAATTGAAAACAGGACATTATTTTATATAAAACCCGAATTGAACCAGGAAGGATTTCATAATAAAAATACTGATTTTATATATAGAATTGTGTTTTAAAACATAGGATATAGTGAACATTAAATATGGGAAAAACATTTGGAAGTCCCCTTAAAACAAGTTGGCATATCGAAAAACTCTGAGGGAATCTTTCAAAATCATGTATATCCCCGAAAGGATGTGATGAAATGGTCTTGATATAAGAATCTTGTACAAATAAACATAATTCATAAGACTCATATAGATAGTTAAGATTACACCATTTTGAAAGAAAGATAAGGCAACCCGAAATAACAAAGAAGGTTCGGGTAGATTTCCTTACGATTTTATCGGCATGGTGTTGGGTGTGAACAAGAGGGATTTATAAAAGAGAAATGGGGTTTATCATCACTTATAAATCCATAAGGAAGTATGGTTTAGGTTATTAAACAAACCCCATCATTTTCTAGTACAAATATAAAGGCATAATATATAGGACAATCTTGATTAAGAGAGAAAAGGAGAGGATCCCTTACCTCAAATCTGGTGGTCTTCTCCACTTGTTATTAATGACGTGAATAAAAAAATTAGGCATATCAATTAATAAGTCCATATACTCTTCTATATGTAATTTACTTATTATAACCCTTTTTAGTTCATTCAAATCCTTTTTTATTAGTTATAAGGTTCGGTTTCCTTTTTCGGGCTTGTTTATTTACTTGGTTTTAAAAGATCGGTTCACTTATATTCAAGTGTGGATTATATGTAAGATGAAGTTATTTTTCCCGAACTGAAGTTATATTGATTAGTGAAAATTAAGTATATTAAATGGTTCTAATTTTAATTAGGTTACTTAAAGTGAAGTTGAATTATTATATATATAACCTTAGTGATAACAATTTTTGTTAAACGACGGATTTGGTTATGAAGAACATGTTTTTCTTTATAATATAATACCATTTTTACAGAAGGATTACATAACCAAAAATAGGATATATACCATTTATAATAATCTGGTTCAACCATAACACAAATATTGTAATGAACAGAATTAAATATAACGTTAGAAATTGATAAACTGTTGTCGTTGAATGTGCTTAATTAGCACATCTCAAACGGTGCTTTCATTTCTTTCAAATAAAAGGGTGTGGAAAGGATAGAAGATAATGAAATATAAAATTAGCATGAAAACATTCCATTAAATTTATGTTATTGGATTTATCATACTATTATGGTTAAGGGAGGTGAGGAAATAAATAAAAAGAAAAGAACTTAAAAGAAAAGAAGAAATCGGGAAGATGAATTTTACCTCTCAAGACTTCCTCCTTTGAGAGCCTCTTAAGGGGAAAGGTTGTGGTATTTTGAGGAGGTTGAGAGCTTTTGGACATGGGGGAGGACCTTGGGGAGAGATTTGGGCAGAATAATGGCAAGGAACAAGGCTTGAGAGAAGTGGAGAGAAGAGTGGGTGAAGGGGGGTTTTTTAATGGAGGAGAGGAGGGATTTCACAATTTTATAATCATTAATTTATTATTTCTTCACAAGACAAGTAATAGTAATTATTCCATGGCTAAGAATAGTAAACGGGTCATGTGAATCCGAGATAGTGGCAGTGACATCAGGCATGATTCTAGGAATATTCTATTTATCTTATAATGTACATATACGGTAAATTACCGTATTTTACTATTTATCAAAAAATCATGTATTTCAGAAAAATCCCAAATATTCACCCCAACCATTTTTTGACATGTATAATACAATAATGAAGTATATTTTTCAAAAATAATTTTCTAAATATTATTATTTTAATATTTAATTAAAATCATAACTTATTATCAAAAACAAGATTTAAAAACATGCATTAACTCATTCTAAAACATAGGTATATTGTACTTCCAACTTGAATATTATTTTTATACTATCATAGGTGAGGTTACTCTTCATTAGGGTATATCACTATTCATAAGGGTATGTTACTATTCATCAAAATATTAATTTTTTTCGGACTCCAAAAAACATCTGGAACACAACTTTGTATGTAAGATTTTCAAAATTCCGAACATAGGATTGACAAACTTATGTTTAAAGGACACTTATCACTTTGTAGTTCATTATTATGTGATTTTAGGGAATATTTATAAGAAGGGAATTTATATTAAAAACATTGGGTTGTTACATTCTTCCCCCATTAAGAAATTTTGCCCTCGAAATTTCATTTTACATTCTAGGCCAAAAATAGACGTGGGTACTTTTCCTTCATTGCTTCCTCCAATTCCCATGTTGCTTTCTCAAAATTATGGTTCCTTCACAACACATTGAAAGGATAGGTTGTCTTGTTGCGTAGAAACTTATCTCTATGATTCAAAATATTTACTGGCTGATCCTCATAGGAGAGATCATCATCCAACTACAGCACCTCTGAGTTTAGTACATGTGAGGGATCAGGTATGTACTTCCTTAAGAGTGATACATGAAAAACATAATGAACTCGAGTCATATTCGGTGGAAGTGAAAGCCGATATTCCATGAATCCTATGCGGTCAAGGATCTCAAAGGGGCATATATACCTTGGGCATAGCTTCCCTTTCTTCCAGAATTGCATGACTCTCTTCCATGGAGATATTCAAAGGAAGACTTTATCTCCAACGTCGAACTACAATTCCCTTCGACGGTTGTCAGTATAGCTCTTTTTCTGACTTTGAGTAGCTTTGATGTGTTTCTGGTTAACTCGAACCTTCTCTGTCATCTCTTGAACAAGATCGTGTCCATGTAGCCTTCTTTCTCCAACTTCATCCCAACAGGTTGGAGTTCTTCATCGCTTTCCATACAGAGCTTCATATGGAGCCATCTGAATACTCGAGTGGAAGATATAATTGTATGATAACTCAACCAATGCGAGTTGTTGATCCCAACAACCTTTGAATTCAAGAGAGCAGGCTCTTAGCATATCATCAAGCATCTGAATAGTCCTTTCAGATTGGCCATCAATTTGGGGGTGATAGGTCGTGCTGAAATTTAATTCAGTACTCAAAGCATGTTGAAGACTCCTCCAAAATTTAGATGTGAACCTTGGATCATAGTCAGAGACAATTGAGAGTGGAACACTATGTAGTATCACCACTTCCTTCACTTATATCATTGCATGTTGTTCAAGTGAGAGATATTCCCGAATAGCGATGAAATGGTATGCCTTGGTGAGTCGGTCAACCACAACCCATATCAAATTATTTCCCTTCGACATCTTTGGGAGACCCATTCAAATCCCATAGTATCATTTTTCCATTTCCACATGGGTATAGGAAATGGCTGCACCATACCTGTAACACCTGAGATGTTTATGTGAAATATTTTTTTTATGTTATATAAATCATCAAAAGAATCTTTCACTACACACAAAACTAGCTTGGCTTTCTTTACACACAACCGCGACCTTCCTCGATAGCTTGTGTCGTACGCAATACTGAGTTTCACTAAACAACGATATGCTATTAAAATATTATTAAAACTAGCCGTTATGAATAGTAATAACCACTTTTTGAAATTTTATAAATTTTATTTTTCAAAATGGACTTCGTTTTTGGATTCATAATATTGAAATTAGCCTAGGGTGAATTTTTTGTATTTTTCTGAACACTTTCAATTTTTGATGAATAGTGAAACCACTAAGTGGTAGTTAAAAAACTGAATTTTTCATAAAACATAATTTTACCGTTTCTGTGAGTGGAATTTCGAAAATCCGAGAGACACGGTTGATGTCAATAAGTAAAATGTGGTTCAATGAGATTAAAATAATTTTTTGGTGAATAGTAACTTTTTACTTTTTTTACCATGGTTAAAATTAAATAGGGTAATTAAGGGTAAAAATGATATTATTATTACCCTAACACATGTCATAATTCTATTAGACAAGTTTAATTCGACCAAAAACAACCTTAGGAATAAAATATGACCATTTAGTCCCACTTGGATTAGATTAGGACATTTATTATTAATTTATTTAAAGAAGGGTTAAAATAGTTAAAATCAAAGTTTAATAAGTAAATCATTTTTAATATGGGGTTATACATAAGATAAATTCGACTATAAATATTACATAGAAATATAAAAAGATTTCATACATAATGGTAGTTTATTTGTAATTTTTAGACATTCAATAATTTAATTTATTTATGACACAATGTTGATGTAGTAATTATCTTATTAATGAAATATTGACATAATTGATGTTATAATTACCCAAATAAATGTAATTTGAGACTTTTTATGAATTAAACTAATTTTATAGGTTAATATGACATGTTAGTATTGATTTAAGTAACTTGTTTCGAACTAATCATTCTTTTATGATTTTCACAAAAAACAATTACTAAATAGTATCAAAATTGACATAAAATAGTTTTTAAAACAAATATTATATTATTAATTGTTATTTTATTCCTAAAAATCAAAGGATCGGCCAAATGACTTAGATAAGGTTATATAATTTAATAATAAACAACTTGGGGTTATTTTGGCTTTATATAGTAAGTTTATTAACCTTAGAGTGTAAGAAAACAAGAAGACACGGTAAAAGTTAAATTATATATCTTAAAGTTAAATCTAAATGATAAGGTTAAAATTTATACCTAAACTTGTATAAATTCTATGGGATGAGAGTATTGCGACCCCTACCCACCATAGTTTCGAAATATATCAATTTGGAGCTATTAAAAACCGAATTTGACTTTATAATAAAATAATATTTTTAGTTATTCCAAAGGTGCCCCTCTCCTCCCTTATAAAAGGGCACCTCCTTCCCCTCTTCCTCACACCACTTTGAGCCTTCAAGCTCAGCCAACCCCTACCAATTTCTCCTCTCCACTTCCCTAGAAACATCCTAGGGGTTTTGGTCTTCTTCAAAGACCTATTTTAGTGCCCTAAAAGGAGGTCTCAAAGAAACACTTCAAAGAAGAGGTAATGTCCGTTGCCGATTCTTTCATCTTTATTTCTTCTTCCACTTATTCTTATTTAGTTGTTTAATTATGAAGTAATAAAATCAGTATCACTCATATACTGATATGTCATTATAAGTATGAAACAACCCTATTTCACCATCTATCCATCCTACGGAAAAAGAAATCACCGCGCGTGCGTACGTACGGAATACCGTCTCCACGCCGTGGTGTAAACTATTTTCCACCACCACCTTACTTGAATGGGTATAATGGTGTAAATAATGACTATATATGACTATTATAAAGTGATATTGGTTCTGAAATAGTATACATAAACTCCAATACAATTCCACGATCATAGGAATGATATCATCACTCGTGGGTACATACGGAATACCATCTCCACGATGTGATGCGACTCGTTCTACATGATCTTCATTTCATAATGATTATATAAATGAATTGAATGAATGAATATGATATATATTACACTAATAACATTCTGGAAATGAGGTATCTATAACCTAAAGAGAAGAATAAGAATTTATTCGACAAAACACACATAAAAACAAAAAGTAATAAACACTCGAATAACAAGTAGTAATGAAATATTACTAAAAACAAGCTAAGAATATGACCATATATGATATCAAAACAATAATTATGATTCTGGAATAAGTCAATAACATTATTCAAATAATTATACAGGAGGTTCGGACACTTACGAAGCAAATCGGACCTAAGGTAAGGGAAATATCACAATCTCATTTTTATCCGAGATTGTTTATACTTTGGAATTTACTGGGGTGTATTTTATCATCCACATCCATGTTTCCTCAATATGTAATATTTATATCCTTCTACAATAGTTTATATCCAATTTTACCCTTCGGTGAGTTTTTAGTAAAAGATATGAAAGTAATCTTTTGTCATTTTTCGTACGAGGTACTTTTTGACTTTTCCGACAAAAGTACGAGAAGAATGTTTTTTTTAACTTATACGGCATGAATGGATTTTTAAAACATTATTTCCAAGAAGATTACTTTACAAGTTTTCAAGCATATATTTAATCAACATATTTTAGTTTAAAATTGTATGACATGTTAAGAAAGGAAAAATGTTTTTGAAGTAGAAAGGATTTTTTCCTCAAAAATGGAGTTCAAGTGTTTTATCAAATTATTTTCCATCTAAGATAATATAAGGTTCTGTTTATATCCCTATTTTTACATTGATTTGATTATGTTATTATTATTTTATGATGGCAAGATGTTTAAGATTCCCATTTTTATTACATGGGTTATGCTATGATGTATGGTTTATGATTTTGTGGCACACATAAGAATGGTATCATTATGAGATGGGTGGGACATATATCTCCCTCCAATGAATTGGGTAAAGATTTTATATCTCATGATATAGACATGGCTGGAACGGTAGGTTATACCGGTTCAGTGAAACAGGACTGAAACGAGGAGTGAACTCGGTTCAGAAATGGTCTTTGTCCACTAAGATAGTCTTGGAAATGAGTCTTGACTAATAAGAAATGATTATCTATGATTATGTGTGTATGCCACAAATTTTCATGTTTTATGTTATGATTATTGTGATTCCATTTCACTACTATGATTTATCCCATGATATGAAATTATTCTCTCTTTTGCAGGTTAAGATTGCCAAAAGTTATGTTCTTATGAATATGATGTGATTGATATTTCTTTTGTTTACCCTTACTGATCATTTGAGCTCACCCTTTTTTATGTTTTCTTTCCCCAGGTCCAGAAGAAGGTTATTAAGTAAGATATGCCAAAAGGGACTATAGATACGATGAAATAAATGGGAGACAATGTATACGCTTTATGAACCAGGTGTTTATGTTTCCCAGTTTCTAAAGACACTATACCCATACGGTCCTTTCGTGGTTTTTGTTATATGTTGTAATAAGTATGCTTCAATTTTGAAGTATTAACAATGTATGTAAAGTATGGGTCGTTATAATACCTCTGGACTTTTGTCGCTCAGCTTTAACTTTTTGACATTCCATGAACCTTGATATATATTTTGCAATCTCCTTCTTCATGTTATCCCACCAGAATTGTTCTCGGAGATCACAGTACATTTGGGTACTCCTAGGATGGATAGAGAAGGTCGAGCTTTGTGCATCATTCAATAGCTCCTTCTTTATCACTAGATCAGATGGTACACATAATCGTGTCCCAAATCATATAACCCCTTCTTCGTCAATTTTGAAATCAGAGGATTTCTAATTTTTAACAGCTTCCACCCTTCTCTGAATTTCCACATCCTTTCTTTGAGAATCCTTTATTTTCTCCAAGAGGTATGGTTAAGAAATCATTTGAGAAAGGATTGATGATGTTCCTACCTTAATGATTCCCATGTCCATCCTTTTCAAATCTATGAAGATCGGATCCATTTCAATTCTCGTCATTGATAAAGATGCATGATCCTTTCTACTTAGATCATCTGCCACCTTGTTTGCCTTACTGGGATGGTAGTGGATTGAGCAGTCACAATCCAGGATGAGTTGTGTCCATCTTCGTTGGCTCATATTAAGCTCTTTCTGTGTGAATATATATTTGAGACTCTTGTGGTTATTATATATCTCACAATTTTCCCCATAGAGATAATGCTGCTAGATTCTCAATGCAAAGTTCATAGCTTCCAACTCTAGATCATGCGTGGGAATATTTTGCTCATGGATTTTCAGCTTCCTTGAGGCATAGTCTATCACTTTATCATTTTTCGTTAGTACACAGCTTAATCCTTTCTTAGAAGCATCACTATACACCACAAAGAGTTTTCCACTTTAAGCGAGTGTGAGTACCGGCGCAGTGATAAGGATATTTTTCAACACCTTGAAACAGTCTACACATTCTTGTGTCCAGACAAACATTACTCCCTTCCATGTCACCTTGGTAATTCATTTTGACAATCGTGAAAAGTTCTTCATGAATTGTCGATAATACCCAAATAGACCTAAAAAGCTACGAATCTCCGTTACAGAAGTTCGACTCGGCAACTCTTCAATTTCCTTCGTCTTGGAGGGGTCCATAGATATCCCTTTCCTGGTGATAACATGCCCCGAGAATTATACTTCTTCCATCCAGAACTCACATTTATTGTACTTTGCATACAACTTCTCCCTTCGCAAAGTCTTTAACACAATTTTCAAATGCTCCTCATGTTCCTCCTTGCTCTTGGAGTATATCAGAATATCATCAATAAAGACCACCAGAAATTTTTCGAGGTAATTTTTGGAACCACTATTCATTAAATCCATGAAAATTTCTGCAGCATTAGGGATTCCGAAGGGCATCACTATGACCTCATAGTGTCCATACGTCGTTCGAAAGACAGCCTTGGGAATATCTTCCTTCCTCACCTTCAGTTGGTGATATCCCGACCAAAGGCCCACCTTAGAGAAATAACTGGGCCCACAAAGCTGATCGAATAAGTCATCGATCCGTGGAAGGGGATACTTGTTCTTTATAGTTATTTTATTGATCTCACAATAATAAATTCAGAGATGCATTGATCCATCCTTGTTCTTGACGAAGAGGACTTGAGAACCCCACGGTGAAGCACTCGGGTGTATAGAACCCCTCTCCATATTCTCCTGTAACTACTTCTTCAGTTCTTCTAGCTCTACAGTGGCCATTCTGTAAGTTATCTTTAAGATTGGCAGAGATTTAGGGATAAGTTCAATTGAGAACTCAACCTCTCGGTCAGGAGGAAGTCCAGGAAACTCTTCAGGGAATACATCAGTGTAATCCCTCATGATGGGCATGTCTTGATGAATGATTCTCTCCTTTGTCTCAATCATTTTAGCAAGATATGCATGCTCATAAGGAAGAAATATCCAAACTTGAGACGATGATCCTATAGGAGACTCATCTTCCTCCTTGCACTTGTAATGAATCGGAGGATGCTTCGGGATGTGAATAGTAATCTCGCTTTCCCAGCAGTTGATGTGGGCCTTGTACAAAGATAGCCAATCCATGCCCAAGATAGCGTCAAACTCCACTAAATGAAGTATCACTATATTATTTGGGAGTTTCAGTCCCCAAACATTAACCAGGGAGGAGTTATAAACCATGGATTCAATAATTTCCCCATTCTCTATTCTCACAGATAACATTTCCTCCAAATTTTGAGGTGGTGTTTCAATAGATCTACTAAACTTTCAAGATATGAAAGAATGTGTAGAACCAGAATCAAATAGTATGTTCACTATTCATGAATGAATAACAAGAATACCTATCACCACATAATTTTTTGGCTCCACCTCAGTAGTAGTGATAGCATAAGACCTTCCTTGTTTCCTTGGAGGTTGTTTTTGATTGCCTCTGACAACCCTCAGCTTATGGAAATTCTTCTCATAATGCCCAAGCTTCTTATAGTTAAAACACTACATTGCAGGCTGAGTGTTGATCTGAACCTTCCGTTCTTCTTCGACATTAGTGGGAATTTTCATATCCCTTCGGCATTTCGTGCGTATATGACCAAACATTCCGTATTTGAAGCAATTCCTGGATCCCTTAATACAGTCACCAAGATGCTTCTTCCCACAATTCTTGCAAAGGGGAAAATGAGGCTTCTTTCCATCATGGTATTTGTTCGATGAAACACCCATGTTATTCTCCATTTTCTGCTTCTTGTCACTAGGCCCATGAGACCACTGAGAGTCTCCAATCTTCATTTCAACATTGAGGGCACAAAGGACAATCTCCTCATAGTTGTCGAAGTCTCGAATCGCCAAAACTATTTGTAGACTAGTCTTTAGTTTTCTAAAGAAGCGATCCACCTTGATTTTGGTGTCCATGACAAAGCCAAAGGTGTACCAAGTAAGCCTTGTAAAGTTCTCTTCATAGACCCCGATGGAATCATCTTCCTTCTTGTTGAGTCAAAGGAACTCTATTTCCATCATGAGATGGAGGGTTCGAGGTAAATATTTGTTGAAAAAAATCCTCTTGAATTACTCCCATTATATGGAGTCAATTTCCTCTTGGGACTTCATATTCTTGATTATTTTCCACCACTGATCAGCTTCCCCATCAAAAAGATAGACTACCAGTACAACTTTCTCTTATTCCGAGCACTGGAGGACAGAGAAAATATTTTCAATGGGGTTAATCCATTGTTCTGCGGGGAGGGGATCAGAAGACCTGCTAAACCTGGGAGGCCATTGCCACATGAAATATTCTACGAAAACTTGCTCTTTCCTTGGAGGAGGGGGACGTTCCACCTTATTCAAGTTATTATTCATAACTCGAGCCAACTGAGCAAGTACTGCCATGAAATTTTGAGCACCAGCTTCTGTCACGAACCGAATCTGGTCACCGCCAAAACTGACATCAAACCCACCCCGTGACATGACCCGAAGGCCATTCCCTATCCCCACAGGCTGGCACAAGTTCCCGAGTATCATTAATTTAGGTTTGGTAACGATTTACCTGAGTATGAAAGCATAAAACATTAAAAACAATCCATAATATAAATATGAAATTTTTGGGCCAAACAAGACTTAAGTAAAAAACCAGAACTGAGTACATTGGTTTAAATATAATACAAGTGGTCCAAATAAAAATAATTATATAATCAATACATCCCCAAGGACTCCACACGACTAGGGGTCATCACCCCCAAGCTATCTCCACAACTCCGCACCAAGGATGGGAACTAACACCATGAAGCGCCATCACCCTTAGCCTTTCCTTTACCTGAATCAAACATAACCATGTCTACTTACACCCAAGGGGTGTAAGTAGGGTGTGAGCCTAAGACCAGTAGGATACCACCCAATGATTCCAAAGAGTAAGAAATCCAATGTGAAAAAGAAAGCAGTTTTCAAACTCAAGAAAAAGTAGTGTTAAAATTTCAAGAAATGAAACCTCAAATTGAAAATAGTTTTCAATCCAAAATTTTCAGAATATTAACACATTAAAATAGAAATGTTAGATACTGCAATTTACTTCCAAACACACCCTATGACATGGGTAAATACTAGAAATACAATGAGGAACAACATTGGGAACCCCCCTAGGCACTAGGTTGTCTTGGGCCCTATGTACCTCGTACCTCGGTGTAATGTAACCATAGAAAAATCCTTTCTCGTGCACAAGCCACTAGTAGGGAACATACCCATAACCTAGTGGTACCCAATAATCATCGACATTGTTTATTTAGAGTTGTTATTATCCAAATGCTATGTGAAACAGGAACAAAACCCATCTGGTCTACTAGCCGTACTAGTACAAATCCGCCCCACCTAGGTACCCGGGCTTCCCCTTTTGTGCTCAATAAATTTCACCATGAAACATAAATAAATTTTCATATAAAACACCATTAATGGTCAATCACAACCAATAAAAAAGATATCACATTTTATACCACTTAAAACACACAACAAAACACTTATATTTTTCATAAAATAATTCCTCAAAATCTCGTAGTGTTTCAGACAAAAAACTCCTTATAAACCTCACTTTCCTACTAAGTGCACATTTTTAAGTTTCCAAAACATAAAGGGAATCCTACTATATTTCAGTGAAAACACAAAATCATTTTTAGGTCAGCCCCATATGGTTCAAGAAACGACATCCTTGCAAAGTCTCCATTTTTACACAACACAACTCTTAGAATTTCATGTGGTTCACAAACACCATTAAAACCAGGTTTTCCAGCAATAAACACACAGGAAAATCATTAAACCCAGTATTTTTATCCCTATTATAGTTCAATAAAATCAACTAGTTACTTAGAGGGTAGCCCTAATTAAACTAATAAAACATTTCTATGAAAAACCCCCAATTTCACATGAAATTGGCATTTAGGATTCATTTTAAATACAAACACCACTAAAACTATATTTTCAGAAATAATAAAATTGAATAAGCATGAAAATACCATAAAAATAGTATCCAATTTACAAATATTTCATACACAATGGAATCACCTACCAAAACCAAGGAAACAGTTGTATCCTTTGTGCGAAAACTCAAACGCACCACCGTCGCACCTCATGGAAGGTAAACCAGACCTAAAACCATAATTTCAGACTATGAAACACAAGATAAAACCCTAATTTTTATACCCTACTTCCTGGACATTAGGAACCTCAAAGATAATAGAATAAACCCTAAGAACATTGGATGTAACCCTAAACAAATTGAAAGAAGAAAGGAGGAGAACAACTTACTTAAAATATCTTGTAGAAATCTCCCCCAAAAATACCAGTATCTGATTTTAAAAATACCCAGACATTCAAGGGAGGTTCGAACAAGGATATTTAGATCATTTAGGAATTTGAATGGTGGAAAAATAGTAAGAATAGAAGGAGTTATGAAGGAAACAAATTACCTTTATAAATCTGCCCGAAATTTGAGTTCTTCAAAAGTTTCGACCTAAACCGTGATGCAAATGAGCTGAAAAGAGGGTGGGAGGATATTGTACGCGCGGATGGGTTCAGGTGTCGTGTTTGGGGATTTGAATCACCGAGAAACCCTTAAAAATGAATATGTTAATAATTAATAAAATTTTATTTTTAAAACCTGGAATTGGGCTTTCGGGCAGGCCCAATCCCTTAAATAAAAACCCATATGCACCTTGGTTATGGATTTCCAAAGGCTCCAAATTTTAATTTTGGTGTTAATATATCAGGGGATGACATTTAGGAGTTGGAATGAGTGAAAAATATTAAAAAATAAAAAGTTATAAAAGAAACAATATTTATTTTTAAATCAAGAATTGGGCTCATGGTTTGGCCCAATTCATGAAAACTCACCTATTCTCCATAAAAACTTTGGAAACCCCCCATAACAAAACATTAATGGATATTAAAATAAAAATACATTTAAAATAAGCTATGTATGTGACAGCTTCTGTCACATCAGGCATGTAATTAAAGCAATCATCACATTGCCTATCACATTGGTTGTTGGAATGTGTTCTTCTATTTACCGCCATTAACCAAGAAAAAGAATGTATAATTATAGGTCTTGAATACATAGCTACTGAGCATAAAAAGAAAACATTGAACATTAAAGGATAAACTTAAAATGAAGAAGTACATCTTAACTTGTGATTCCACAGGTTTATATCTAGGTTATCCTTGATCTATTTCTTAATTATATTCTTATGGGATTTTTTCCCTTAATAGTGGTTTTTACTAAGCTCATGAATCTACCAAAGTATATCCCTTGGGAGTTTCATAACCAAGAGTATAGAAAGGACCATTATTTTGTACCAGTTCCTGTTTGAGTCTAGCTTAAAGGGGTTATTTCAGGTTTTACCCCTAGATACATCTCTTCCAGAGCCTCTTCTACCTGCTCGTATCCAGACAGGGATGTATTTTCATGATAAACCACTTACTCTATACTCACAAGAATTTAGATTCATTTCCTTATACTTAGTCTCATCCTTAAGGTTCTCACTAAGGTGATCTGTTCCTAATCTCCAAAAATGACTAGACCATCCTCTGATACCAACTATAGCGACACGGGTGTTTTACATATAACATATCATTATTTTAAGCATAATTAATCATCATATTACAATCCTAGGATTGTTATGTCTAATGTCTTGGAAGACTAGTTACATATAACATAAAACATGGGGCTAAAAAACACATCCTTATTTAATCTCCAAAATGAGATCCTAACTTCATTTGAGCCCTTACATCTGCATAGGGTACCCTGAGGAACACAAGAACAAAGGGATGAGCTAAAAATGCCCAGTAAGGGAATGAACATAAGGATACTTCTCAAGAACATGAGTTAAGAGGCATGACATAATGATATCCAAAGCATGAATCTTATGAAATCATTTAATATAAGCATGGTATCATATAATCATGGAATCATATAAATGTTTCAAAATAATAAATCATATCTTTAGCATGGGTCAAGGCTAACCGCCGACCCCGTTTCCCATTTTAGTACGTGTCAAGGCTAACAGCCAATCCCATTTCACATCACATCTCAGGAGACTTATCCTTACCCAATAAATTGGAGTTCTATCTGGGTACACCCATATCATCATATTCATGAATATTCATTACACATAAATAATCATTCCACCTAAATAATCATACATAATCAACCATACATAAACATAAGGTTACCCATTGAAATAATTGGGTACCACAATCATGACATAAAACATATCCAATGGGCGTATCAAGAACGTTTCCATGAAAGGAAGGGATTATAACGTTCATGGAAATTCATAGGGTATAATAGGAATATAACATGGTATTTTGGGTCAAATATAAGTGAAAACATATAAAAAATGTATTTTAGAAACATTAGCATTAAAACATTTTTATGCGGTTTTAAGGAAAACACTCTAGAGCTTTTCAAATAGAAAAGAGGACATTCTTTTATATAAAATAAGAATTGAACCAGAAAGGTTTTCATAATAAAAATACTGATTTTTTATATACGATGGTTTTTTAAAACATAGGATAGAGTGTACTTGAAATTTGTGTAAAAATTTTTGAAGTCCCCTTAAAACAAGTTGGCTTATCGGAAAGTTCTAAGGAGGGAATCTTTCATAATCATGTATATCCCTGAAAGGATGCGATGAAAGGGTCATGATATAAGAATATTTCACAAACAACCATAAGTCATAATAATCACATAGATATATAAGATAACACCATTTTTAAAGAAATATAAGGCTACCTGAAACAACAAAGATGGATCGGGTAGAATTCGTTACGATTTTATCAGCATGGTGTCGCATGTGAACAAAAGGGATTGATGAGAGAGAAATGGGGTTTCTCAACACTCATAAATCCATAAGGATGTATAGGGGAGGTTCTTAAAAATAACCCATAATTTTCTAGTACACATATAAAGGCATAGTATAGAGGACAATCTTGATTAAGAGTGAAAGGGAGAGGATCCCTTACCTCAAATCTGGTGGTGTTCTCCACTTGTTATTCATGAAATGAATAAAAAGAGTAGGAATATTAATTTACAATTAAAGAACCTATTATATATGTAATTTACTTATTATAACCCTTTTTATTCCATTCAAATTATTTTTGATTAGTTATAAGGTTCAGTTTCATTGTTCGGGCTTTTCTGTTTACTTGGTTTTAAAAGATCAGTTCACTTATATTCAAGTTTGGATTATATGTAAGATTAATGTGGTTGTACAGAACTGAAGTTTTATTATTTATTGAACATACATGATATTACATGGTATTAATTTTAATATGTTTACATAAAGTAATGTCGAATTATTATATATATAACCTTAGTGATAACCATTTTTGTTAAACGATGGATTTGAATACAAAGAACATGTTTTGCTTTATAATTTAATACCATTTGTACAAAAGGATTACAAAACCAAAAAAATGATATATTACATGTATAATAATCTGGTTCAACCATATCACAAATGTTTTCATGACCAGAATTAAAGATAACATTAGAAATTGATAAACGGTTGTCCTTGAATGTGCTAAATTAGCACATCTCAAATGGTGCTTTCATTTCTTTCAAATAAAAGGATGGGGAAAGGATAGAAGATAATGAGGTATTCCATTAGCGTGAGAAAATTCCAATACATGTATGTTACTGGATTTATCATACTATTATGGTGAAGGGAGGCGAGGAAATAAATAAAAAGAAATGAACTTAAAAGAAAAGAAGAAATCGGGAAGAGGAATTTTACCTCTTGAGACTTCCTCCTTTGAGAACCTCTTAAGGGGAGAGGTTTTTGTATTTTTAGGAAGATGAGATCTTTTGGACGTGGGGGAGGACATTGGAGAGAGATTTGGGCAGAATAATGGCAAGTCACAAGGCTTGAGAGGAGTGTAGATAATAGTTAGTGAAGGGGGGTTTCATAGTGGAGGAGAGGAGGGATTTCACAATATTATAATCATTAATTTATTATTTCGTCACAATAAAATGAATAGTAAGTATTCAATGACCAAGAATAGTAAATGGGACGTATTTATCGAAACTAAGGGTGGTGACATTAGCCATGATTCTAGGAATAGCCTATTTATCTTATAATGTACATATACGTTAAATTATCGTATTTTACTACTCATCAAAAATTCAAGTATTTCAGAAAAATCCCAAAACTTCACCCCAACCATTTTTCGATGTGTAGAATCCAAAAATGAAGTCTATTTTTTAAAAATAATTTTCTAAATATAATTATTATAATATTTAATTAAAATCATAATTTATTATCAAAAACCAGATTCAAAAACATGCATTAACTCATTCTAAAGCATAGGTATACTGTACTTCCAACTTGAATATTATTTTTAAACTATCATATGTGAGATTAATATTCATTAGGTTATATCACTATTCATAAGGTTATGTTACTATTCTTCAAAAAATTATGTTTTTCCTATCGGACTCCAAAAAACATCTTGAACACAACCGTGTACTTCAAATTTTCAAAATTTCAAACACAGAAGTGGAAAACTGATGTTTAAAAGACACTTATCACTTAGTAGTTCATTATTATGTGATTTTATGGAAATTTATAAGAAGGGAACATCCATTAAAAAAATTGGGTCGTTACAGACGTCATCGAGTTAGAGCATTCTTTCCGGATGAGTCAGATATATAGTATGTTTTGGATTGTTCACGAGCTCCTATGTTCGACCCATGTTTCCTTTAGTGTTTATGTGTTTGTGGAAGATTATTGAGAGGTTTAGTTCTATTGTTGGCCCCCACATTCCACTTTTTCCATTTCCCTTGGTGTGTTTTTTGGGTTATGTGTGGTTTTTATTTTCGTTAATAACTAAAGTTTGGATTTCTAAATTGTCCGCAGAAAATGTTTTAAAATGAAATGTACATATTCCCTTCAAACATTAAACTTTTTTTTAAATTAAAAAGGTAAATGGACTGATTCTTTTTTAGAATTAGATGTTTGTTTGTTGAAACCCCTATTTTGTATAATTTACTTCATACCTGGAATTGGAAAAAAAAATTATTTAAAGGTAGTGCATTGGGAATAGTTTGTTGGGAACGCCTACTGAGTTTTAATACTCATGCCTATTGTGTTTTCCATTTTCAGGTTTGACTTGATCTTTCTCATCATGGGAGAGAGTTGGTTGTGGACTGGTGGGTGACTCTCGGAGTCGCGAGGAGTTTTGGTTCTGGTCAGGTTAGTATGATGTTGTTGGTTGTTCCTCCTTTTTCGTGTCTTTTATTTTCCTTGTGTTATTCTACGTTTTCCATTTCTTTATTTATTTTCAGAGGCCAAATCGTTCCAAATTGTCCTCTATTAATTCCCAGGGGCTTGTTTCTATCTCGAGAGGATCGGTAACGCCTCTCGGGTCATGTCATGGACCGGCCCAAGTGATCGGTTGAGGGTCCACCCGGGTAGGTTCGTGACATAAACCTTATCGACATGTTCCTGTTTGTTTTCATTAAGTATATAATAGATTCCATGTGATAGGTTTTAATATATATATATATATGTTTGTGTTTGAGTGGTTTTTTAATTATTATATTTGTAATGTTCAACTATACATACAATGTTTGAGTCATATTACAGTTGGTTATCTACAGGCACTAAAGAATAACTTATGACCAAAAAATCATGTAATTAATGTAATAATTAAGATGATAGTACACATTATAAATGTATACAATAATTCTTGTATTCCATATGAAACAGGAGTAAATAGCATACGCGTATAATATATGATGGGTAGACTTGGATGGGTATTCACCATGTCATCTCCAAGGTAAATTTATATGCATATCTAATTTTAAATAAATTTAATTAATTTTTTTAAAATTATAATGGATGATAATTTCATGGAATTTCAAATAAGAATTAAGATAAAAGAATTAAATATTTAAGGATGATAATTAATTTATTCTAGAATGATTTTTCTTCAATAAAATTATTAAGGATTTAATGCTAGTTTTATAAAAGGTGAAATTAGATTCATGCATGTGGATGATCATGATCATAAAACAGACCTCTATATGTGATTGGATTCATTTAACTTATTATTAAATTAAATTGTTGGTCTGGGTGCCTTCTATCCTATAATTATGTAAGGTTTTGGGTTCCCATGGTATCTTTTATATAACCCCATTATTTCCCTCACTTGAATGTGAGTAAAATCATATGTAATGGATGGAGCTCCTAGTCTTGTGGAGTCATTTCAGGGTTTGATCAGATGTGATAGCAATCTAATATAGATACATAGGTGGACCGGTGGAAGGCTATAACATGAAAAATAATTTGTTCATGGTGTTTCTCCCCTAAGTAAACAGTTATTTTATTATCCTTTAGATAAACTAACCATTTGTAAAATCTCATGATCATACCACTTTATTATTTTATTTTTTTCATGTTTAATGGATTTTTCATTATGGGTGTTTTGTCGCTATCACTTTATTTAATGAAATTAATGATCATGAAAAATAGAACTAAAATAAATTGTATTATTCATTAATATTAACTATGTTATGGTTAATAACATGGGTACATAAACTTATTATTGAAAATTATGTGATAAAGTAATAATTTTAATTTTATGCATAAAAGGGTAAAATCCTTCAATATTGAATTTTATGTCTGTATAACCTTCCACTACCTCAGTTGAAATCAATCCATAGTTCAAAGTTCTTGACTATCCAATGTTGGGGTGCTTTTAATTATTGGAGAATTCTAAATTGATGTTTTGGGTTAAATTTACTTAGTTTGCATCAAGGTTATACTATCAATGTTGGAATTGGAGTAACTGAGAATCAAAGTTTGAGGAAATTAATTTATGTATTTTAGGATTATGTAGTACACTGAATAGACTAACGAACTATGAGTACATGTAATTGTAATTTGGAATTACAACCTTAAACCATTCGTGTTTCTTGACCAACTAATGTTGGGGTAATGCCAATGGGGATATGAATACTTTCAACTTGAATGTCCAAGAAATAGGATATTTCAAATCCAATGGTGACGATTATTGGGTTTTGATAACATAGTGTGAGATTGATAAATATAATATTTTTTTGTCAAAATTTTATTATATAAAGAAATAAAATTATTCGTATATTATTTTTTTGAAATTGAATTCAAATTAATTCAAACATATCATTCTGATCCATACATGAGAAGGATAACCTTCTCACTAGCTCAAATTTACAAGACCTTAAAAGAGACTTACGCATTATCCTTCTCCATGAAAGGTAAGTGTATGTGCTGAAATATTATATTCCTGATAAGCTTGGTAATGAGGAAAGTGATGAAAATTTATCTATCTATGAAAAAATTTGATTTATTCCATATATGCTAAATGATTTATGCTATCATCCATGTCTAATAAGCTTTTAAAACAACATGAGGACATGGATGTGTTTATCTTTGTGTCTCACCTTTGGGATCTCTATAAAGAGAAGGAAATGGAATAGTTATATAAGATCTCTAATAATTTGATTAAAACTAAACACGGAGACTCTGCGCTAGCTAGGCCTCATGTAGTCAATATTATTGACTATATTGAATTCTTAGACATATTATGGATTAAATTCCCATATGAGTTGAATATAGATTTCATAATTTCATTAATGACAAATATATTCTCCAGTTTTATTATTAATTACAAATTTAGAATTAATGAGAATAGTCTTTCAGAACTACTTACTTTGATTCTCTAAGTGGATTAGGATATGGGTTGTGATAAACCCATGGTCCTTATAGTGAATAAGAAAAGGAAGAACAAGTGAAAAGCTCCCAATACTGGTAATAATTATAAAGCTCCTAAGCACCATCCTTCTATAAAGAGGAAGATATAGAGGAAGGTAAAGGAAAAGGATTCAATTTTTTTTACATGTGTCAATATAGGCCAATGAAATAAAATCTACACCCAGAAGTAAGTAGAAGATAAAGAAGTGTTTGTTATCAAGTGTAATATTTCAATATCTACACATTGGATATTTTATATAGATTGTGGTGCTCAAATCTGTATCCAAATGTAGAAACCAGGTTAATCGCAGATGTTTTCTAGTGAAGAGGTAGATATGAGTGCTGCTAATGGTGAAAGGATAGATTATATGGACCTTAGTTACTACCACCTGTTATTTCCAACTGGAATGATTTTTTGTTTCAAAATATTTTTATTATGTACTTATAGTTACCAAGAACATAAATTTTTTTCCACGCCTATATAAAGATGGGTTTATTTTCATGTCTGGAAATAAAATTAGTTTATTTTATAAATAGAACATATGTTATGGTATGGATCATTTAAATAATGTTCATTATGTTTTGAATTATGAAAACTAAGTATTGTAAATAGATAATAAATCTTGTTCACATGACTCATATAATGCCTAGAATTAGCATCACCGTCATTGAGATGTAAATGAGGATCGTTTGACAATGCTCTATCAAGATGTTTATTTAGACTCTTCTAAGATAAAACCACTTGAAAGATTACATACTTTTTTATCATGAAAAATTACCAGCCACCATTTAGTGGGTAGGGTGACATGGCCATAGAGATTCTAGGATTGGTACACACTGATGTGTTTCGACCATTTCTGGAAGAAGCTAGAGGTGGATATTCTTACATCATAACTCTTACTGATAACTTTAGTAGATATCGTTATGTCCAATTGATGAGGTATAAGGCCGATTACTTGAAAAATTTCAAGTAATTCAAGTATGAAGTATAGAATCTACATTCAAAAAAGATAAATAAATTTTTATCAGACTTAGGTGGTGAATATATTAATCAAGATTTTATTGAAATCATACAGGAGTATGGGATTCTATCTGAACTCACTCAACCTTACACACCATAATGGAATGTTTTTAGTGAACAGTGTAACCATACCTTGTTAGACATGGTAAGGTCAATAATGATTCGTGTAGATATTTCATTATCCTTTTAAGGATATTCTTTAGAAACTACAACATACACATTCAACCGAGTACCAACTAAAATGGAAAATGTAATTTTGTTCGAGTTCAGTGTGGAAAGAAACTCATTTCATCACATAAACATGTATGGGGTTGCACAGAATTTGTTAAGACCATATCAGGAAATAGACTTGCTCCCCAGGGAACAAAGTGTATCTTTATAGGCTATCCTAAAGAAACAAAGGGATACTACATATACAACACCTCAAAAAAGAAAGTTACTATCTCCAGAAAACACATCATTCATGAGAGGCAACATATCCTCTAAAAGGATATTGGGTGAAGGATTTTATTTGATGAAGTTGATTCTTAAGATAAATTGTAGTTATTACAAGAATAGGTTCCATAAGCCCTTATGGAAGTAGTAGATCCTGAAACACAGGTACGGTGTAGGACCAAAAGAGAGGTAAGAGAACCAGAGAGATATGGTTTTCTTATCAGGGAAGATGGTGACTCATTATTGGTTGACAATGATTAACCTCACACCTACAAAGAGGTAGTAGAGAGCTCAGAAGCTGCAAGATAGAAAAAATCCATGAATTCTAAAATGTTTATTCAAGAGAAAATAGTAAATAGAAGGTAAATTCAATACCTAAAAAATAATTCTAGTTGATAAAGTGTTTAAAAACATCATGGAATTGAATATGATGAAACATTTCCACAATATTCCATGTTTAAATCTATCAGAATTATACTTGATAAATAAGCTTACCATAACAATGAAATATGGCAGTTGGATGTCAAAACGTAATTCCTTAATGGGAACCTCTAGGAATATTTATATATGACACATCCAAAGGGATTTATGACATCAAGTGATGACGAAAATATTTTCAAGTTTCATATATCCATTTATGGATAGACGCAAGCATCTAGGTCATCGAACATTCTATTTGATGAATCCATAAAATAATCTGGTTTCATTAAAAACAAATGTGATCCATGTGTTTACAAAACGTTTAGTGGAAATGATGTAATTATCTGAGTAGTATATGTTGATGAAAAGTTACTTATTAGAAATGATATACTAGTGTTACACTCAGGTAAGAAATTTTTTAAAAAATGTTTCTCCATGAAGTAAGTAGGTGAATAAGCCAATATTCTTGTGATGGATATCATTCGGGTTAGATTAAATAAGCATCTTGGACTAATTCAAAGTACATATTTTGACTAGATACTACTGATATTTAGTATTAAACAGTCTAGGATCGGTTTGGTTCCAGTTCCACATGGTTTACATATTTCTAGAAAAATATGTCCTCATACACAACATGAGAAAGAGAGAATGAGTAGGATCTCATATGTTTTAGTGGTAGGATAAATCATGTATGCCTTGATATTTATTAGAATTGATGTTACCTATGAATTTATCATGATAGGAATATATCAAGAATATGTATGAGAACATAATTAGTCTATTTTAAAGGATATCAGTATGTATCTAAGAAGAACTAAGGATATGTTCCAGATATGTGAATGAGATGAGGAGCCGGTCAACAGGAGTTATAATGATGCAACTTTTAAGAATGATAAGATTTATCTAAATTCATAGTCATGATATGTTTTCTATCATAATAGAGGATCTATGAGCAAGAAGAGTTCAAAGGATCCAATTATCATTGATTCTATAGTGGAGTCCATGTATATAACAACTTCTAATGCATCCAAGGATGTTTCCTAGATGAAAATATTTTTATAGGTGCTTTATGTGGTAAATATAAGTAAAGACCCAATCACATTATATTATTATAATACTATAGTGATGGATTTTGAAAATTTTCCAAGGTCACCCAATCGGAAACAGCATATACTCCAGAGGTATCACCTCTTGAGGGATTTTTATCAGAGGGGCGAATTATTAGTAAGAAAAGTTCCCATGGAAGAGAACATGGTGAATGAGTTGACTAAATTCATATCTCAAAAGATGCATGAGTATCCCGGGAGAGGTAGAAGAAATAAGGTTGTAAGAAGGTGCCTCTAGTTAAAGTGGGTGTATGTTGGAGTTGGTTCCCTAGAACCAACTTCTATGTACTTTCTGATAACATTTATTCATAGTTTTGAATATTAAAAAACTGCTTATCACATCATTATTATTCTTATGTGTAACATAGTTTCTGATAATATCATTGATTTATTTTTGGCACGTAAAGGTCAGAGTAGTTCCCCGCTATGATGAGAACATAGAAGTTATATGAAACTATTATTAAATATTGGTTCTATAGATAGATGATATCATTTGAGTGACAAAAATGATATAGGATATTAGGGGTGGAGAATCATAGGACATTGGGGAAACTTTTCATGGTGTATTCCCTTGTTAATATCCAGTAAGATATTATGTGAATGAGACCCTCCAGTAGGAAATCCAAATTTATATGTGTCATTGGATGTTCATATCATCAGATGTTTTCCTTGATCCTTAGTCTTTAAGATTATTATTAATGAGTATTATGAGTCACGTACTTTCATTTATTGACAAAAACCCTGATGATAGATGTATGTGGCTTGGTAGGATATTTTGGGTGTTTCACGAGTAATATTCCATTATTGAAAAATGTGAGAATGGATTTTTACCTTAGGTTCTTTAACATAAGTTGATATCTAGATACCTTTATTGTAAATGAAATATCCTATATAAACCCATGTTCATGGTGTTCTATAGGAATTTTCAACTTTTCAGAAGTCAAATAATGAAACATCAAGCACATAGGTTGATGGCACTGGCATGTAGCCTTCTTTATTTGAGATATCATGACAAAGGGGTTATATTTCACAGTAAGAATTTTCATTAGATATCATGTTACTATGGTATTAATTACTTTCTCTATTGGTGACTTGGCATGTTTCTAGATGATAACCTCGGACTTTAGGTTATTTTACCTAATGCCACTAAGGAAGAGGCCTGGAGGGCCATACACTAAGTGTATCCACATTCTCAGTTAAATAATATATTATTATTTATTTTTTTAAAATATGAATAAATATTATTCCCATATGAGGTTTAATAATTAGTCATGTATGCATGATCACATATATCATGTCACTAGTTTTTTATGTCAATATATTATGAGTGAAATATTTAACAAATATTGATTTTATTTATTTAGTGAATATGATATTTATTTATTTATTAGTGACTAATGCGGTGATGTTTATTTAATAAATAAATAGTCATTATTCAAGGCGAAATAAACATTGTGATGGAATGGAGGAACCAGTTTTTTGGTCTGTTGAGATATACTATATATTCAATATTTTTTGATTAAATATTATGTATCTTAATTCTCATGTTAAGGGCATGTCGAGTAAATAATATAATTATTATTATTCTAGACATGGGGATATATAATAGATTAAATAAATAATGAGGGGATGTTTTTCAATTATTTATTCTAACCCTACCTATATATAAACCCAATCATATTATTTTCTTTGAGAGCCAGTTCATTTGTTTGGTTGTGCACAATGGATTTGGAGAATACTCTCAATCCCTGGAGAGATCCCTTCACCAGGAACACTCTTAAGATCAGAGAGCGATCTTCCACCCCAAGTCTCTGTCATGTAAAGAGATATTAAGGAGAATGCTTTGGAATTGATTCTCGTGGTGATCAAAGGAAAATGATGCAAGTGATTGGATTTTCAAGGCTTTCACTCGGATATTCTTATATGGACATTCGTATATTTGAGTAACTCATGTGGATCAAAACTAGATGAAATATAATCATTAATCCTACAATGTAAGGATGGTATGACACTGATCTATTGACAGATCCATCAGTGAATAAATAATTCAAACAAGTTAATTATTTAATAAATTAAATTAATTATAATTCTTATGCAATGATCCCACCTTTGGTTTAGAAATAATTTCCATTTCCTATTTTATTTGATTAAATTTCATTGATAATTGTGTTTATAATCATCTAGATATTTTATTGATCATCAATCATGACAAAAAGAAAAACTTGGGAATGACCCATCGCAAGCTTCCACATCCTTAGGAACCTTTAACAAGATCACCCTTATAAATTTTGGAATCACCCTAAGTATTCTCTCTATAATTTATGAGTAGATTATGTTTCATCTCCCCATCCTAGTTCTCCTAAACATGTCATTCCATATTCACATCTTCTCTATAAATCTCTTCAATTCTGCTTTTTAGTGATATGACTCTGTAAAATAAAGACACTAGTAAGGAATTAGACACCAAAATTTCACATCAATAAAATACACATGTCATTATTTATTATATATATATAAATAAACTCAAAAAAATCACATAGAAATATAATATCTATTGCATTAATTTCAATTAACTAATTCATTATTAATAATATATTCATAAAATGGTGATTTTGGTACTAATAATGTAATTATTAAAACAAAATCAATACATTCCAACAAAATCACAATTAAAGAACAGTTAATTTCATTAATATATATGTGATAACCCTATAAACTAAAAAGATACATGAATACCCAACATTTCACCCTTAATATAGATAAACTGAAATCTTTAAAATCTCATTATTATAAGTCAATCTAATCCCAAATATTCTTAGTGACTTGGACATGTACTATGGTTTTAATACATAGACACACACATATAGTTTTTATACCAAGTATAAACCACTGTTATCCTCTCTATCACTTTCCCTAGGTGTTAAAATCAATAAAATAAAACCGATTTTATGCTATATATTAATGTCCCACCATGAAAAGTCCATGTCATCGAATTAAAACTACCCATGTTCTCAATTTCATTCTATGATCATCAAATGTTATATACTATCACTTAGAGTTTAGATATATTTATGGGGGAGTGATTTTCCCTATGATGGATCATCATAAATCATATAAATAATGAATTGTCTAAATAATCATTGAAAATGGAATAACATAAGAAAAATAATTAATGAACTCCATAATAATCACCAAATTCTCAATAATAACATATACCAAAACAAGGGATAATTTAAAATCAATTATACCCATCATAATATAAGACAATTAAAATGTATCAAAATGAAATGTTGAAAATAAGTCACTGGAATAACACTAAAATCATCAGTTAAACATATCCATGACCCAACTATCACTCATAATTTTATTATAAAGGACTATTTATTTTATTGGTGTCACAATAAATAAAATATGTTTGTAGATGAATGTATACATATGGGTTATGAAAAAAACCTTGATAAAAAACATTCAGTACCTCATGTATCACTTATAGTTCAATTTGATTTAATATATTTGATGTCATATAATTGATTAAAATTCATATGTTTAATAATAAATCAAAAACACATCATAAAACATTGGGCCCTGACCGGTCTAACCTAAAAACATGTTTTTATACTTCACCTAATATCTGTTGAAATTTATATTTCGGTTAAAATACCATATGCAAAAACAATTATCATAATGTCTGGTTTAAATCATGGATCATACAATCATATCATGATCCATACTCACATATCATATTAATTCCTCAACATATGACTATGCCTATGCCCTAACATAGTACATGGAAAGTCCCGATATTTTCTCATGTCAGGTCATTTCCTTAGTAAATGATCAATACCAAGGATAAACATTACACAAGGTCGGCCCTGGATGAGTCTCGTGTCATAACAATAGTCATTAATTAGTCCTAACCAGGACATATCATAGCCCAAGTTCACCTATAATAAAATCTCATATCCTGAAATAATCTCATTGAATGGTCAAACCCCTATAACATATCATAATATATCATAATTTAAATTATCATATCAATTAGTGCATACTTGAATATTTTACCCATTAGTTTTAGCACATCAACCTATTATTAAATAATCATCAATTACATCACATAATTAAATTATTGTTAATTCATAAATTTTCAATAAATCATCAAGTACATATTTATTCACCTACCGAATTCATATTATATGAAATTCCTTTTGGAAACAATTTAAATTTTTATAAACACATATTAATTAATTAATCAAAATTCTTCATTTTTTGTGTGTGAAATCGTGATAAAATATTCATCCTATTTAACCAAAAATAATTCTTTTATGTCTCATATAAAAATATTCAATCCTAAACACTTTATATTTAATTAAAAATTCTTGTTTTTTTGCAATCATAATGCCAACTTTTATCACATTTCTTCATTTCAATTCATGTTCTGCATTTTCAAAATAAGGGCATATCACATGTCATTCAATTCCATTTCAATGTCCCCTTGTATTGTTTGTACCAGTTAAAATGGGTATATAATCATATGTTATTAAAAAAATTAAAATTTCTTCCACAAAAATAAACCTTAATGGACAATTAAGACGTTCTCTACACAAATAAAATACCATGCCTCATTTGATTAATATAAGAACCAATACAATAAAAGAAAGAACAATATTTTATATGTATTAGCTTCAATGTGAGAACCTATTCCTGATTGTAGTTGGTTTCTATCAATGTTCCCAAATTTTTTACTAGAATTTTATGATCAATTACATGGGGATATTGAAACCAATTAATCCAAGAAAATACAGTAAATCACATATATTATACTATCTCTTAATTATTTCAAGTAAATTATATAATATTGAAAATGATCAATTAATGAATCAATTTTAATTTAGAAAATATTTAATAATATAATCCTCCATAATATTCAATGATAATCTAGTTAAAATGTGACAACCACTTTTAGAATATTGAATTTTGGTGATATTTCATGGTCAAAATGAATAAGTTGGTTCATCTCACTTCATGTAAAATATTTTTTTGATCTACCTCACTATGTTCAAGTACAAAATGATCAATTTCTGGTGGATACCTTTGAACTCTTATAAACCCATGATCGATTCTATATTTTCCACATGAATCTCTCCCAGTAAATCTCTCAACTACTTCCAAAATTCAGGAAACTCTCATTATGAATTAAAATGATTCAATTTTTTTTATATATCATATTCCAAATATTTTCTCCATAAAAATCAAACAACTTAATCCTTTATTATAACATTCCACGGTTTAGTGGAAAAATATTCACCACAATCACCACAATATTTTATCCTCTATTAATTCCTATCTCTAGTAAGGTTTTATGGCTTCACTTAATTTAATTCTCCAATTTTTTGGTAAAATAAACGAATTGATAAAATCTTCACATCTGATAAATATTTATAATAATTCAAAAATAAGATATTTTTTGAAACATATAATTACCTAGATGAGATATATTCTCATAAAGGAACATAAATAACTTTGAAACAAATATATATATCTACCTTCTTATAGAATAAATGATTATACGATTGTGTAACACATAATAATTCAATATCTTTTAGTAATATTGGAAAACACATCTTGAATCACTCCACGATATGTATCATTTCATTACATGAACTATATAATAGCTTGATATCATCTCACAGGAATTATAGATATGTTTTCTTGATATTATCATATTAAGGGATAACATTCATAGAAAATCATCCTCATACAAGGTTCACATGGGTTGATATAGTTCTATATAAAATAGATATCATATTGTTGTAACATAGATAGAATAAAAAACCCTTTTATATTTTGTTTATGATTAAACCCAATAATAACAAATTTGGAATAAATTGATTTTTTTTATCTTTATTTTTTTTTGGAAAACATTGATTTTTAATCAAACAATAATTTCAAATGTATTGGTATAAACTCTTATCTTTTGAGTTATTAGCTTTATCCATATGGATTGGACATCACATTCGAGGGGGCTTAATGTAACACTTGGAGGTTTTGTGAATTTATTTTTTTCAAATTTAATATAACATTTCGAAATTTTCACTTCAAAAAACATTTAATATAGATTTATTTTATTATATAATAGTACTATGTTTTTTATTATGCTATATGAAACCCCAAGGTAATCTTACACTACACGCAACACCGACTTGGCATGCATTATACACAACACAATGTTACTTTCAATGAATACTTTACTATTAATTATTTAAATAGCATATTTATAACCTATAAATTAAACATTGTTATATTAATAGAAATTACTAATTTTAAAATATTATTTATAATGGTTATGAAAATGAAAATTTTAATTATTGGTAAGGACTTTATATGTCAAAAACTATTATTTTCATAAAAGAATAATTTTTTTCCTTTTAGAAAAAATAATAAAATTAATTTTATACAATCATAGTAATTTAATTTATTAAAATAGAAATAATTTCTTAATTTTGAATTTAAAAATTATTTTAGGGTGAATTTGTGGTATTTTCCTGAAAAGGTTCAATTTTGATAAATAGTGAAAAATACTACATAGTTGTTAAAAATTAATTTTTTTTAATAATTATTTAATTTTAAATTGATTTAAAAGTAAAAATAGATAAATAATATATATATTAATCCAATTTATGTATTTTTAGTCAAATTTTTAAAAGAATTAGATATAAAAAATTATTTAACTTTTGAACGTAACTTTTACCCAGCTTCTACCCACATTTACAGAATTCACAGTAAACATAATTTTACCGCTTCTATAAATTGATTTTCAAAAAATGGACATACATTGTGCTAATCAGTATAAAAAATATGTTCTCATAGGATCAAGACAATTTTGGGGAATAATAACTTTTAAATTTTATTTACCATGGTTAAAGGAAAATAGAGTAATTAAAGGTAAAAAATATTATATTAATATAAATTTACCCTTACCCATGTCCTAATTTAATAGGATATGTTTTTATTGACCCAAATAAAACTCAGGACTAAAATATTATCCTCTTTAAGACACTTTTATATGATTAATAGATTTATTATATTTTATTTATAAATAGTATAAAAATTCATATTCAAAATTTAATAACTAAATATTTTTATATAGAGTTGTACATAAGATAAATTAGACTATTATTATTATTCATTTTAATAATAAGAAATTTATATTTATTTTGATAATTTATTTTTTATTTTTAGTTTTGAAATAACTTAATTAAATTATTTTACAGTAATGATGCAGTAATTGATTAATTAATTGAGATATCAAATAAATGATATGATAAATGCTAAAATAAAAATAATTAAATTAATTAATGACATCCATGAATTTTATAGAAACCATAATGATTTTAGTAAATATTTGAATTATTTTTTTGATGTTATCATATAGGGTTGACATTTTTTAAAATGAAAATATTGAATTGTATCAAAATTTCCATAAATGATAATTTAAAATAAATAATATTTTATTAAATAATATAAAATAAATAAAAATATGTGGTTCAGTCAACTAACTTTTATAATGTAAAATATGTTAGTAATGATCTAATTTGGGTTCTTTATGAATTTTATAGTAAATATATTAACCCAATAGTGTAAAAAAGGAAAGTCCTCACAATAAGAGTTAAATAGTTTAACTAAAGTTTAATGCCCAAAGATAAGGTTAATTATATTCCTTATACATGTTTAAAATTATTTTTTTTGAGAGTATTTCATACCATCATCATCTCAACTTCTAAATTACTCACTTTGGAGCTATTTGAATTCGAAAATAAATTTATAACGAATTAATTGTTTTGGGGTTTCTTAATGATCTCCCCCCTTATAAAAGGGAACTTATCCTTCTCTATAATTAAATATACCAAAGCCATTTAGCTTGGAAAAACCCTACCCATTTTCTCTCCCAAATTATCTTACTACATCCTAGAGGCCATACCTTTGGAATAAAGCTATCCTATGGAGTCCTTTCATGAAAATCAAAAGGAGATACCTGAAAAAAATGTAATTGTTTTATCACCTCACTCAAAGTACTTTTCTTCTTATACATCCTATTTCTATGTTGTTTCCATATCAAAGTAATAACTATAAAATATAATATATTTTGATATTTTATTATGATTATGGTACAATCATATTCTTTCTTCTACTCATCCTAGGAAAAACAGTTTCACCATGCGTGCATACGTACGACTGGCCATCTACACGCCGTGGTGTAAACTATCTCTCAAGTATACATTATTTCTAAGGTTATGATGATGAATATAAAGGATATAAATAATAAAAATGATATAATATTTTTTCTATATAATTCATATTCAATCTAATTCCATACCCTTTACCAAGACGGAATGATATCATCACTCGTGCGTACGTTCGACATACCGTCTCCACGACGTGATCTTCCACATTAACTATTCAAGGATGTTTATAAAAATATATAATATTAATAAGTATGATATTTATGATATATTAATTATAAGATAATAATGATATATTTATATACTTACAAATATATACATATGTCATTTACATACTTTCTTTCAACATGACAATTATAAACGGAAACAATGTTCATTTGTACGTATGGATTACCATCTCAATGAGTGGTGTATTCCATTTCATACCTCATTGTGACATAAATTATTGTAATATAAATATAATAGATATATATGATATTTATATAATGATTTAAATTCATGAATCATGATTTAAGTGTTAGGAATAATGATTTAACAAATTAATACAGATCAGAAGAACAAAGCGAATATTACCTAAAGTGGAACCTTAACATAAGATCATTAACAAGTGGGTAATATAAGGTCATAAGAAAAAAAATATGTTGTATAATATATAATAATATTACTCAGTAAATGATTTATAATGAACATATATTTATTATATAGTAATCATGTTTGATTATGAAGAGAGTCACAACACAATGTAAGTGGATTTCTGTCGCACTTTTAATTTCAGTGAGATACATGTTATGTTCACCATTCATTACATTATTGTGGTGTGTCTAATTCCCATGATTATATTCTATTTATTTTATTTAGAAGGTGATGACATGAACTGGTTTCCCAATTCATGTCATCAAGGGAATTTATTAAAAGAAAATGTTACAATACAAACACGAGGTGTAATTCTATTACACCAGCATGGAATCAGCAGGGGTACAATGGGACTCATGAAAATACAAACCCAAAATAAAAAAAATCAGCTTTCCTGAGATCGTTCTAGAGGAGAGAACCAATCTACAACAGCCAGACATAATCCCATCCTTACAGCATATGATCAGCATTCAACAAAAAGTTCCAGATATAGAGAAAGAATCCTCAAGGAAAAAAGCCAAGATTAGCATGGAGATTATCAGAAATGTAAACCAGAAACTGAGCAGAGATAACCCCATGAGCAGAATAAAAAGAGATCTTAATCGAGAATTAATAATTGAGATTTTAATAGAAGTTTAAAGAAATCTGCATGAATTCAAAACACAAAAGAAGACACCATCAATCCAACCATACTGCAATGCTCACCAAACTGTAAGTGTGAAGTCTTTCCAAACACAGCCAGTTTATCCTTTGCATGACTGATCAACCTACAGTCATTCATCTTGCTTCCAGAATCAGAATGAAGAATACTTATCAGCAAACAAGTCAAGAAAAACAAATCAGTCCATCCTGTCAGAGAAAATTCACGTCTAGAAAACCCCAATATAATCCAGTACTGAAACCAATGAGAAAAAACCAGATGGATAATCAGACATATCCTCGTCCAAAAAGCATGTCAAAAGAGATGTAAAGAATCTCCAGAAGCATGTTCCATCAAAGAGAGACAAACAAAGTAAATCCAGAATTCTATCATAAAAAAAGGAGCTACAAAATCCTATGCAGGCCAATCTTCAGAACCCATCCAACAAGGAACAACAAATCAGAGAAGCAGAGACATAACATCAGATATCATATAACAAAAACTAAATCCTAGGGAACATGATGAGGCCAGCATAAAGAGGTCCTTCAATCTTCTCCTACCAACATCCAACTTACAAGCTTCATGAAACCAGAAAGTAAAATCATAATCGAAATAAGAACTGAAAGAAGTATCATAGAGATTAAGAATATTTGGTGATCATCTTCAATATTTCATGGAAAATTAATCTTTTAATATCAAGATATTCCTCGGCTGGAATCTTACCTTCTTGAAGCTCTTGATGGGCAATTTCGAGTTGCCTATCCATATGATCATTCCACACATGAATATCCTGCTCATCAAACAGCGGAGAAAAATAATACAGCACAGTACTGGAAGCCTCAACCTGAGGCTTATCTTGAGGATCATCTGTATGTTTTTTCTTAGAAACATCAGCTTGGGTCTTCTCTTGAGGAACCTTTGTAGGTTCTGATTTGGAAACATCGACAGATCTGGTCACAATAGTATGCTCTATATTCGAGTAGTCCTTGCGTCTTCTAATTTTTCTAGGAAGAGGAGTGATGAAACCATCCCCATCTACCATTGGCTCTTTACCTTTTTTGGCCATAGTATTCAAATACTTCTCTTCAATCCGGCCAAGTTTATCTTCCTCCTCCACATTAGGAACTAAAGCATCATGATCAAACTACTCTTCATTTTATTATCCTTCTTTCATGGCTTTTAAGATTCGTAAGTTATCAAATTTGTAAAATGTTTTGTCTCAAATTTCCTTCTTTGAGACTCATGTTTTGTTATGCTCTTGAAATCCTTTTAAAAGTGAAAATATTTAAATTTTACATTATATAGCATGAAAATAAATATTTTCATGGTATTTTAGGCTAAATGTAATATTATTATTTACATTAAATTCATGATCCCATGTTAAAATGTTATACGAGTTTATTGACATAATCTCATCATTTTTTTGAAATTATTTATGTTTATGCTTACATTGATGAAATTGTATGATACATATCTCAAGTACACTAATGAATTTTATTATCCTATGGTTATTCCAGATAAAATCATGTATTGGAAAAATATTTTTACTCTTTGTTACATATGGAAGACTTTTTTAAGAAATACTGACTTTACCCTCCCTTCGGTCAGAAATCTATGATTTCAAAAATGGGTTTCCAAGAATATTATACCATTATCCTATAAGCATTAGATGAATTTTTTACCCTTTTTAAGAATATCATAAAGGTAAAATTCTTGTCACTTTCTGATCAAGGAACTTTTTTAACCATTTTACCATCCAAAAGGAATGTTCTTTTGACCTGGTACGACATGTACGGATTTACTCATCGTCATTTTGTCCAACCTCCCTGTAGATTTTAACATGTTAATATTAATTAAATTATTTTTTAATTTAATTTCAATGAAAATAGTTTTCAGAATTATTTCATGTCTTCATTATATGTTTTTATATATATTTTCTATGGAAATTATTTTCGAATGGATATTTTCACTAAAAATAATTTTACAAAGAAGAAACGATAATTTCATCATGAAATGTTTTCGAAAGATGTTTCAAAATTATTTTCCATATAATTAGAAATATATTTATGTTACGCATTCCCTTCTAGGAAATGTTCTAAAGGTTCAACTAATATCCTTTCTATGAATGGGTTATACTTAATATAATTATATTTATGAAATCTATTTCTTTTCCATGGGTTATATGATTTTGAAACCAGCTTTTTTCATGGGTTATGATTCAATGAAATGATTATGAAACCTATCTATTTTTTAAAGGTTATGATTTGATGAAATGTTATTGATTCCCATTTAATTTTTTGGGTTTATTATTTGATGTTTATAAAACCCATATCTTTTTATGGGTCATGATATGATGAATGTTTTGTGAAACATGCATGTATGATTTCATTATATGATGGGTGGGAACTATATCTCAATCCAATGAATTCAGTAATGATTAATGTTTTATGAGATAAAAGGTGACATGAGAGAACATACCAATCCTAAAATAATAGAGAACATGGTAGAACATTCCAATCTCGGACCAATAGGGTACACAGGAGGAAATCCCAATCCTAAAATATGTAGGAAAACCTGAGGACATAAAAATCCCAAAACATTAGGGTACATGGGATGGAATCCCAATCCTAAAGAAGGTATATGGTTGATTAACCCATGACTAACATGTTACAAAAGCCTTTGTAGGATTCTATTACATAGGGTTTTTATATTTTTATTTTTTTCCACAGTTCCTTGTTTTATTCCAATGTTGTGCTCTCATTGCTCATGTTCATTATTTTCTTATGATTCATGTCTGATATACTTCCAATATTTATTATGATATCTGATGTATAGGGTATGGTAATTAAAAGATATTCTCAAGTTTCATACCCTTCTCTTCAAGTAATGATTAGGCATTTCCTAATTTACCCTTACTGAGCATCTAAGCTCAAACCTTAATTATGTTTCCTTTCTCTATATTATGATGAAAGTTTTTAGGTAGAATTACTAAAGGTGTAGATCTTTATGGGAGATCTTGAAGATATTTCTTCAGGATATCTGATTTTTCCCCTGTTCCCAAAGGTAGTGATCTATTTATGTCCTTGGGAATTAATTATTGTAATGCATTGAATATTCATCTAAAATAATGTAATATCCTTGTATATTAAGCCTGGATATCTATAGTTGGTATTAGAGGAAAGGTTTAGTCAACCTTTGGAAACTATGATGAGAAAACTATAGTGAGATCCCTAGGTATATTTTTAAGGATGTTTCTAGGGATATCTCCAAGGATAAGTATTGGGATGAGTCAACATATATTTCTAAGGATATATTAAGGGATGTCTCTAAATATAAGTATAAGGATGAGTCAATGTTTACAAAAATGCACTAAAATTTTTATAAAGGATTGAGTGAGTGGGTTCCTAGAAATACATCACTATCTAGATACTACAAGTGGATGTTGCTCTGGAATAAATGTACCTAGGAGTAAAAACTCTAAAAATATGTTCCAGGCCTAACTCGAGGTAATATGGTACATGACAATATGCCTTCCCACTCCTGAGGGATATGCTTTGTTAATTCATAAATTCTTCATGAACCATCATGAAGGATTTTATTACAAGTTGGATAAGAATAACCTAGGGTAATCCGAATAGTTCATATATTGAGGAAGGTTTCATAATTTATACATCTTATAAGTGACTTGTCATGATTTTTTTTGTTTCCCATAATGATGATTATTTATTACTCTAGGATTTTGGTTTTCTCCAATGGCGATAACCTGATGGAATTAAAATAAAGGTGATTGCAATGGAAAATGAAAAAAATTTCTTCATAAAATCCTAATTCTATGGGGATCGAATAAAAACCCTTATTTCTATACTCTCCTAGCTTTCCCTCTCTATGAATCATGTTGGCATTCCAAAGAGATGGAGGGAACAATGTTCTATTGAGTCCTTCATGAGGGATCATCCACCATATTTCAGTGGTTCATTCGATCAAATTGTTACTAAAGACTAGATCAGTACCATTGAAAATATATTCTCTATTCTAAAGTGTTTGGATAATGATAAAGTCATTCTGGTTGTTTATCAGTAATAAGGAGACGCAGACCAGTAGTGGACTCTAATCAAGAATATGATGAAGAAAGATGAAATTTAATCCATGGATTGGGATGAGTTCAAAACTTTATTTGTCAATAAATACTTTCCTCATGTTCTTCGTACGAATATGGAAAAAGATTTCCTTGATTTGAAGAAAAAGGATGATGAATATATCAGTACCTATTAGGCTAATTTCACAAGATTTTAAAGGTATGATTCTGGTATTATTATTCAACCCAAATTTAAATTTGATAGGCTCATCAGTGTATTAAATCCAATTATTTGAAGGGTTCTAGCCATAACATAATTTCATAGCTACTAATAGATTGTGCATTGTGCAATCAAAGTTGAAATATAGGTTTGATTTACTGATCAAACTCATGGTTTGAAGATGAAAATGATGATATAGTTTTATGGAAAATCTTACAACCATGGATAAAAGAAAATACTCCTTTTGTTATGATAAAATAGTTGGAAGAGACGTGGGGGAGTTCTCTTAAGGGGATTAATTAATGTTTTATGTGTGTAAGGTAAATTCATTGAGAATCTAAATGTGGAACTGATGGGAGGAAGTTATATAAGGATGTAAATAATTAGAAATCACCCCAGAATATACCTCCCAGACTTTAGTGTTTCAATTTCTTGGTGTTTTTACATTACTCTAACATGTTCCCCAATCCAAGGACTAATGTGAATGATAACCCACAGAAACCTATGAAAACAATTGACACACAAAATGATTATGTGATCATATGGGATGAAGTGAACCAATATAATTAAGAAGTACTTATCCTTATTTAGTTGGGAATTTTATGATTTATTTTGTATGAATAATCCCAATAAAAGACTTATTGTTCACCCTTTTGTGAGATTTCATGTGATTATATTTCCTGACTTTGATTATGGAATAATAAAATCACATTTAATGTCCTATTGATACACTGATGAACTGATGTTCCAATAAAGTTGTTTTTTGAGAATATTTAAGTTAAGTATGGGTGAATTATATTTTCTAAGGGTTATAAGGTTAAACATTTATGATTAAGTTAAAAATTTGTTAGATTTTGAAATATTAAATTATTATCTCACCATATGAGATTTATTCATATCAGATATCCTATTTAAAATACATTAGTTTGATGATAACTGATGATAAATGGGATCTCATATCATAGATCTCATGATTTATTAACACTTTGGGAATGGAAATGTCTATAACCTTTTTAGAGGAATAGGTGAAGTGGATCAAATAAATAAAAAGGATTGAATTTTTATAAAATATTGAAAGTATGTCCTTTCATGAAAATTATTAAAATTTAGGAAAAAGGATCTTCAATCCAAAAATGGTGTTCTAGTACCATCATTTCCTATGAATAAGATGGTCTCATATATCATCATTGATTAAAAGATTTTTGATTGTTAACATTTTTCTAACCATGTCCTCTATCACTCTCCATCAGAACATGATAGTTATATTTCTCTTCCATATCCATTTTTTTCAATTCCCACCTATGATCTCCAATATAGAAACCCATTGAGGGGTTACTTTGGGTAACCAATATGTTTCAAAATTTCCTTTTTTAAAACGATATTTCAGTATGAATATTTATAATTTCGGTTTTTGTGAAAGATAATTTCAAGTGTTAATCCCTTTATAACCTAGGCAAATTTCGAGGGTGAAATTCATTTTTAGTGGGGAAGAATGTAACAACCTTAGAGTTTGTGAATTTAATTTTTTCGATTTAATTTATCATTTTAATATTTTCACATCAAACCACACCTAATATTGTCTTTTTTATTATATAATTCCACTATGTTGTAGATTATGTTGTACAAAAAACCAAGGGAATCTTGCACTACATGAAGCACTGACATCGATTGCGTTACATGCAACACTGAGTTTCTGCAAAACAAAACTTTGCTACTATTAATTTTAATAAGATATTTATAACCAAGTAATTAAACATAGGTATATGAAGGGTAAATAATAGATTTTAATTTTTTTAATAGTTGTTTTGGTAATGAAAAAAAATTAATTTTTTGTAATGTTTTTATATGTTTCATACTAATATATTCTTAAAAGAACTAATTTTTCCCTTTTTTGAAAACACTAAATTTAATTTTATAAACTCATATAAATTGAATTTTTTAAAAGAGACATCATTTTTTAATTCATAATATCAAAATTATCTTAGGGTGAATAAATGGAATTTTTCTGAAATGCTTCAATTTTTGATCAATAGTGAAAAATACTGCATAGTAGTTAAAACCTGCCTTTTAATTTAAATAATTATTTTATTTTAAATTTTTTTAAAATTCAAAATATATAAATAATATATATCAATACAATGTAGTTCATTGGAATCATTTTTATAATATAATTACATAGAAACTTTTTTGATCTTTTCAACGTCTCATTCACCCGCCTTCTTGCCACATTTGTGAATTACAATAAATGAAATTTTAAAACTTTTGTGAATTGAATTTGAGAAAAATATAAATAAATTATTGTAATCAGTATGAATAATGTGGTCTCACAGGACCAAAATATTTTTTTGTGAACAGTTACTTATGAATTTTATTTACCATGGTTATAGATAAATAAGGTAACTAAAGAGAAAAATTATATTATAATAATATAAAATTATCCTAACACTTTTCCTGATTTAATTTGATAAGTTTTTTACAAATTAAATAGTACATGAAAAATATGATCCTATTTAAGCCACTTGTGTTAGATTAAGACATTTATTATATTTTATTTAAATAAGACTCAAAAGAGTCAGATTCAAAATTTAATAACTAAATAATTTTTTATATAGGATTATAAAAAATATAAATTAGACAATAATTATTCATTTGAAATATATGAAATTTATACTAATTATGATAATTTATTTATTTTTTATATAATAAATAACATAATTAAATTCTTCTACAATAATGATGTAGTAATTTATTAATTAATTAATATATCAAATAAATGTTATTAAAAATATTAAAATAAATATAATTTCTCTTAATTAATGAAATAAAAAAAAATTATACATACCTAAGACATAATAGTGACATATTTAAAGTATTGATTCGAAGTTATTATGTAGTTTTGATATTTTGAAAATGAAAATATTCATTTTTATCAAAATTTACATAAATGATAATTTATAATAAATAATATTTTATTACATGATATAAAAATGATAAAAATATATGGTTTGGCCAACTAACTTGGATCATATCTAATATATCATAAATATTTTAATTTTTGGTTTTTATTTATTTTTATAGTAACTATATTAACCATATAGTTTAAAAAGGGAAGTTTTCATGGTAAGAGTTAAATCGTTTAACTAAATGATAAATCCAAACAATAAGGTTAATGATATGAACTAAACATGTATAAAATTTATTAGTTGAGAGGTTTTAGACCCATAATCATGTAGGCATCTAAATAACTACCCTCGTAACTATTTGAAATCAAATATAAATTTATAATAAAGTAATAGTTTTGGAGTTTCCTAAAGTGCCCCTCCTCCCCCTTATTAAAGGATCCCCTTCTCATTAATTCACACCACCAAATCCCTTTTTCATGGATCATGCCTGCCCATTAATTCTACCAACATCCCTCAATATATCATAAAGGCCAAAAATTGGGTTGAAAGACTTCCAAATAAGTCTTATTGTGAAAATCAAAAGGAGATACCTGGAAAAGATGCAATTGTTTTCTCACCTCTTTGAAAGTTATTTTCTTCGTATACTTCTTCTTTATAGGTTGTTTCCATAACAATGTAATAAATCAAGAATCTAATATATTTTGAGACATTTTTATGACTATGGGACAACCATATTCCTCATTTTACTCATCCAATGAAAAACAATATCACCATGTGTGCATACGTACGACTTACCGTCTCCACGCTGTAGTGTAAACTGTTTTTCATCTATAAGTTATTTCTATGTCTATGAATATTAATATAAAAGATATAAATAATAATTATGAAAAATAGTGTTTCTATACAATACATATTTCATATAATTCCATACACTTTAACAATACATAATGATCTTGTCGCTCGTGCGTACGTATGGCTTACCATCTCCATGATGTAATGAGATTCATCTTCCACATTCACCGTTCAAGGAAGATTATAAAAATATATATTATTATTAAGTATTAAATTTATGAAATAATCATTCTACTGTAATAATAATATATTTATATACATAAATATATATACATATTCCATTAACATAATTTCTTTCAACGTGAAAACTAAAAATGGAAATAGCATTGAAGTGTACGTACGACATACCATCTCCATGAATGGTGTATTCCATTTAATTCTTATTTATGATATAAATTATAGTAATATAAATATAATTTATATATATGAAATTTATATCATGAATTATATTCTGGAATCATGATATACGTTTAATGACCAATGTTATAACAAATTAAGACACATGTAAAGAACAAAACGATTATTACCCAAAGTGAAACCATAACATAAGATCATTAACAAGTGGGTAATATAAGTTAATAGTAAAACCATATATGGTATTAGATATAATAATAATATTATGTAAAATATTTATAAGAAACAAATATTTATTATATATAAAACTTGTTCGAGTTTGAAGAGAGTTGGAACACAAGGTAAGGGGATTTTGTCTCAAATATAATTTCAGTGAGATTCATGTTATGTTCACCATTAATTCCATTGGTGTGTTGTATTTAATACCTATTATTTTATTCTATATATATTATAATATTCTTTATGGGTATTCTCATTTCCATTTTATGATCATTATTTTATGGGTTTTAAAATTCAAAGTCACCAAATCGGTAAAATGTTTGGTCTCAAATTGCCTTCTTTGTGGCTCATGTTTTGTAATGCACATAAAATATTTTTTGAAGTTCATATATTTTAATTTTACTTTATATTTCATAAATCTATATATTTTCATGATATTATAGGATTCATTTAATCTAATTTCTTACATGTATATAACGACCCCAAGTTACCATGTTATAAGAGTTTATTGAGACAATCTCTTCGGGTTGTTTTAGATTGTTTATGTTTATGCTTACTTTGATGAAATATTATGATCCACATATCAAGGAATTTGATAAAATTTTATTCTACTCAGGTTAATCATGATATAATGTTGTTTTTGTACCATATTTATACTCTCTTGTATATATGAAAGAGTTTTTATGAAATCCCACCTTTACCATCACATTGGTCGGAAATCTATGTTTTCTAAAAAGGGGTTCCATTAATATTATACCATTATCATATAAGAATTAAAATAAATTTTTACCCTTATTTTTTGAACATTATCTTAAAGGGAGTATTCTTATCGCATTCTAAAAAAAATCTTTTATTTAATTTTTTCCATGAAAAATTAATGCTATTTTAACCATGTACGACCTATATGGATTTACATGTCGTCATTTCTTAGAAGATCCGTTTGCATTTTTTAAATATTATTCCTATAGAAATTTTTTTTATTTTTAATTTCATATATAATAGTCTTAAAGATTACTTAACGTATTATTTATATGTTTTGAAATCTATTTTCTATGAAAATGATTTTCAAATGGTTTTATGCAATAAAAATACTTTTTCGAACAAGAAAAGAAATTTTCCTCAAGAAATGTTTTCGAAATATGTGTCATCATTATTTTCCATAAATTATGACATCAATTGATGTTATTCATTCATTTATAGGAAATTTTCTAAAGTTTACATTTATATCCTTTCTATGAATGGTTTATTCTTAATGTCATAATCTTTATGAGATCCCATTCTTTTCCACATGTTATATAATTTTGAAACCCTCTTATTTTTCGTGGTTTATGCTTTAATAAAATGATTATGAATCATATCTCTTTTCCATAGGTAATGATATGATGAAATTTAATTGATTCCCATTTCATTTTTTGTGGTTATGGTTTGGTTTTTATACAACCCATAACTTTTCATGGTTACTTAAATGATAAATTTTTTTTGGCACATCCATGTATTGTTTAATTATATGACAGGTGGGGCTTATATCACCCTCTAATGAATTGGTTAATGATAAATGTTTTATAATATCAATGAGAATAGTGTAAAATATCCCAATCTTAAAATAAATGGGAATAGGGGAGAGCATCCCAATCCCGAACAAAGAGGGTACACAGGACGACATCCTAATCCCAAAAAAAGTTGGTACATGGGAGGACATCCCAATCCCAAAAAAAGAGGTTATACAGGAGGGTATCCCAAGTCAGAAGTAGGAAAACATGTGATTAACCCAAGCTTTTCATGTTACAAAGGCCAAGGTAGTCCACCTTTACATATTGTTTTTATGTGCTTATTTTTTTCCAAAATTACATGTTTTATTCCATTATTAGGTTGTCATGGCCCGTGTTCGTTATTTATTTATGATTCATGTATAATAAACTACTAATATTTATAATGATATCTTATGTGCAGAGAATTAAATATAAATGTTGTGCTCATATTTCATACCCTTTTTTCATGTTATTCATATTCAATTCTTTATTTACCCTTATTGAGCATCTGAGCTCACCCCTTTATTATGTTTTCTAAATACAGGTTATGATGAAAGTTTTTTTGTAGAAGTACTAATGGAGTATATATTTATGGGAGATGTTGAAGATCTTTCACCAGGATAGATGAATTTTTATACAAGTTTAAAAAGACACAAAAATATTACGGTCCTCATCCATGTATTATTATAATGTATAGAATATTTATCAAAACTGATGTAATATCCATGTATGTTAAGCCTGGGTTTCTATATATACCTTCTGAGTTGATGAGATTTACCTTCTCATATGAATAGGTTTAATTTCTTGGTGCTATGTTTTTACCTTTCTTGTATAAATATCTAACTTTTTTCACGGATCTCTCTTTCCTTACTAATGCTATATACTTTTTGAGTATAGTATCTTTCCTTCTGAGTGAAAAATTCTTACATTATGGGTGAAATACATGCTCAAGACATGGAAATTTACCTATATCTGGCACAAACATACAAATCACCACAAAAATAAATAGAACCACCTAAAATTATTTCTCGGAAATATTTAAACAGTTTAAAAATCCTTACAAATTGTCAAAAACACTTCTCACAGAAACTCGTAGATGATTTAAAACAAATACAACCTTCTTCAATAATTTTATGAGGAACTTCAATATCACCTTTTTGATTTGTTTTCAATATTATAGTTCTTTTTTATCCAAAATATTTAAGATACCGCAATTCATATCCATTTTCATGAGACAAACATCTGGACACCAAACCATAGGATAGAGTACAGTATTTGGGACAACTCCATCTCTCAGTATTTGTAAATTGTATTGAAGTGATAATGATTCTCTCCCTCTTCATATTATTCATGTAAAATTTCATTTTATTACCCCTTTTTAAATAACTATAATAATAGTATTTTGGGTTTTAGGAGAAATATATATAACTATACACATTTTTCAAATAGATACATTCTACTACTTCCCATTTGATAATTATATCCAAGGATATGTGGAGGATTCATTAACATACAAAAAAGCGAGAGGAGAAGGATTAATATAATGTTTCATCTTTATTTCATAAAATGAATTCATTGTATGGATTTATTAAAGATTTATGTAATATTTTCCTTGGGGTAAATGTATTCAATCTTAACATCACCATTATCCACCTTTTACTTACTAAAAATATATCCAAGGTTGATGTTCTTTTATCTTAAGTGTTGAACCGGATTATTGGAAATATTAATAGAACATTGAATTTAATAATAAATAATATGTTTCCATTCAACATAAACTATCATGTATGCCAAATTTTGGGACCATTTTGGATGGAAGTTATTTTTGGATGTTGTAAGATTTTTTTGCAGGTTGTTTTTTCTTTTGTCGTCAAGAAAATAAATAACCTTTATTTGTAAGTTTTGGTGATCGAATTAAGGAGTTACTAGACTCAAAATTTTAGAGGTACTAGAATCATATTATTGGATTCTAAAGAAGTATTCTGGTTGAAGTTATTTTCAGAATCACCTTGGGTAAAAAATTAAAATGTTTATCATTACAAGAAAATTTATCAGAGTCTAAAAGTCTCCATACTTAATCTGACAATGATATATTTTTCGATTATCTCAAAAATATAATATGTTATCTGAGTAACTTGTAACATAAAACATTTTAAGGAATGGGGGAGAAGATTCTAGAAATCATGGGATTTTAGAGAACATTCTGATGTAAGTAAGACAATTCTATAATGATCCTTATGTTCTCAAAGTCATGAAGAAGTACTGATACAAGCTAAAATTTTGTGAATGAATAAATTCAAGGGAGTTTGAAGTTTCTTAAGTCAAATAATATTGAATCAATGATCGAAAAATCCATCAGATTATCAGATCTATCAGACCATTCAATTCATCGTATAAACAACTCATAAGGATCAATCGAAATTTAAAGGGAAACCGTAAGAAGGAATTCACTGTTAACACTTATCCATCGAACAAGGTGTGCCATCGATCCATTGAACGTAGTGATGGTTGAAAATGATAATCAGAGTTAGAAATATTTTTTGAATAATATTAGTAGGAGAGACTGTTGGGACTAATGAAAAATTTGGGGTTTTACAGACCGATGCTAAATTAGAATAGATGTCAATTAACAATATAGTCAACCATTTTAATAAAACCAAATAAATGTAGTTTTTCATTATTTAGGACAAGAGAAAGAGAATTCATGATTTTTTTCTCTCAGTTAGGTCAGGAGTAAAATAAATTTGGCTTGTTTTACAAGTGGTTCTAGAGTCGTCAGACTAGATATGACACTGATCAATCAGAGTGAAGAAAATAATATTGCATCAGATTCAGACTAACAGCGAAATTTCATCAAATGTTGGACTTCCTGATACATGGTATCATTAGTCTTGTTAATTTAATGAGGGGAAAAATCATTCATGATATTTTTATCTTTTTTCTATGCGATTCTAGCTACTAAAGTGTTGTCATAGGGGGTTTTTAAATGCTTCTAATGTTGAAAAAATGTTTATAGAAGAATTATTTCAAGGTTTTATGTGTTCTGGTTGTTATAGAGCATCAGAATTTGGATTCATTTGTTTTTTTCAAATGATATTAAGCTTAGGAATGAGTATTTTTATAGGTGGTATAGAGAATTTTAATGATAATTTTTCAGTTATGATATATTCTCATCTTCATAAAGTCATCATGAATGATCTTTATCATCGGACTATAGAATGGTATGAATGTTTAAAGCTAGATAATGTTTTTATAAGTTTCAAAAATAATCAATAATAATCAAGAAAATTTGATAGGTGTTTAATAATTCCATGATAGGTCAAAAATGAAGGTGAAATTTGAGTTTCAAAAAATTTGGTTAAGAGGGAAAACAATTCATATTCCCACCCAAAACAATATTGGAACACCTATAAATATTAATATATTACAGTTTACTTTCTAATGATTATTTATTTTTTTCATGTGAAGAATGAGGAAGTGATTAAATTATTGGTGTAGAGAATATGTTTCTAGATAGAAAATTCCAAAGGAAGTTTTCTGGACAGAATAAGAAGAAGTAAGGGTTACTATATCAGACTGAGAAATCAGAAATAGTTATTTAGGACGGTTTCAAGTGTTTTTTAATTGTTTCAATGGTATATTTTCTTATTTTTTTTCCAAACATAGGTATTGGAAAAGGTAATCAGAATTATCCATCTGAATTAGTTTTTTACAAAGGCCAAAATTAATGTTCATCACTATTTCTTGGTATAAAAATGATGGTTATTTTGTGTAAGTTATTCGAGTAGAATATGATAAGGTAACACAGTAACTTGTTTTGAACTAACTATTGAAGGTTTTATTACTTATTACATAAACATATATTACATCATTTTATCTAGATGAAGAAAAAACACAGTTGTATTGATCATATCTCCACACACGTGTAAGGGTATATCCTACTTGTCTTATCAACACAAATGGTTTTTTCTAGTGGATTGTATTGTATTTAATTGTTTCCAAACCATACTAATTATTTAGCTACACTTATTTTGTAGTGAACCCTGTAAATACTTATGTTCTTGGGAATTTTGTATTGTTTTTTTATCAAATTGATAGATCTTTAATAAGAGGTGAAAGATATATTAAACGAAACATTAATTAAAAGAAAAATATATCACCAATTCACTCCCTCCACCTCTCACTAATACATTGATCCTGGTTGGAAATTATCACCAATTTCACATTCATTCATATCACCTATGTAATCATGTGTGGTTTCAAAATATTTGGTTTTAGTTGTGCACAATATTTCTAGATTTCTCTTCTTTCTAGGACATGACATAATTTTTTCCCCAAGAAATAATTCCCCACCTAAAGAGGACTTCCTATCTAGGAAATATATATCCCAATGGGTATCTATAAAGCCTAGAAACAAAAAATAATATCACTTTTTATACAAAAAATTGAAATGTAGTGTAATTTTAATGTGCCTAAATATTATATTATCTTCCCTTGAATCCATAAAATTTGGAATAACCTAATCTATGGGCCTATTTTATGTTATATAAATCATAATTTAAACTCTAAATCATTAGTGAATATTCATAAATTATAGAACCCTTAGGTTGTTAAATGAATATATTTTATCCAAGATCACAATTATGGAAGAAATATTTAACATAAATTTTGGTATATTATATAATATATGTGTGTTTTCACTACCAAAAACAACCTAATGTTCTTAAGTCTTATAACTAGTGAAAAAATAATAAAAAATGCAATCCTTCCATTTATGATTTTCTTTTGAAAAGAATCCATTATTTATTTATTCGAAATTCACCACTATTGATAAATTTTTTTCTATAACCCATATTAATAATAAACACATTCTTTAGGCCTTTACACAAGTTATCTTGTAGATTTATTCTAAATGTATTCAAGTTCCATGTACATATCACTAATTCATTCATTATACATAACTTCTATAGAAACTTTTTAAGGTTCAACTGGAGAGATAAGTGTGTTTTGAGTTTCAATAGTTAATATATATCATGTTCGGTATCAGGATTATTTTTAGCAAATTATTTTATCCTAGTAAATAAATTTCCTTAATCATTGATGCATATACTATAATTTTCAATTCATTCTTCCTTAGTAGTCCGACCTAAATCAATATCAACTAAATTTTTCATATTTACAGCCTACTCAACAACCCATTTTTTTGAAATATACATATTTTAGGCTTCAAAAGTATCTACATAAGATTCAATTATCACATCTATTTTATTCTAATTTTAAATTATTTTAACACATGAAAACTCTACAAAGTTTTGTAAGCTCTTCTTCTTTCAATTGTTACCACATCCCCTTAAAAGGATTCCTATGAATATTTATTCCAAGGATTTTTCTAAAAACTTACCTAGATCCTATTTTCTATCTTTAGTAATCAAGGGTTTACAAATACATTAGAGTATTTGAAATTTGGTTTTTTGTTTTACCTCATTCCATATTATTTCTTATAGGTCTTTGTTAATAGAAGGAATCTATTTTGAATGTCAAATATTATTCAAATAGCTTCTATTAATCATAATTTTTAATGTATATATTAAGAACGTATATTTATTCCTATTTCCAAAATTATAATTTTTTCCTCATTTCCATGAGATTGTTTTAGGAGTGTTAGGTGTGATGTATTTTTTTGTTATCCCATTATTTGATACATAACTCTAAAAATCATTAGAAGTTTATTTTGTACCAATTTTTAAACTCAACTTCTTAAAATAAACACCAAGCTCATTCTCAACCTATCTTCTAAAAAAATTAACATTTGAAGAACCTTAGACTTATATCTCATGAACAAAGAATTATTCATCTTGGTGTAATCATCAGTGAACATAATAAAATAAAAAACCCCTCACTTGTATTTTTCCTCATATAACAACACATATTTAAATAGTGAAGTTCTTGAGGTTTAGTGGATTAAATTTTAACATTCTTTCATTCCCTATGATCAATCGTACCATTTTAGAATGATTAACAAAACACTTCTCTTTATCTATTGAGTTTTGGAAGGTTTATCACCATCAAATGTATGTTTTTTTTCATGTTCCATTGGATATAGTTAAATCATCTATCGAATAGATTATTCTCATCCATGAAAATTGGGTAACATGAATTTGAATGATCACCAACTTGAAATAAGTCTCTACTTGTTCGTTCACCTCTTCAAACAGACCTTATATCCTTTAAATTAATTATTATTGAAGATTTATTTTTAAAAATAAATCTCAAATCCATCATAATAATGTTGGATCACTTAAGTAAATTTTATTTTAGCCCATCTATAATTAAGTCATATTAATATTTTAGTACATTGAACTCAATTTCAGAGATTCATACACATTTTATTTTTAAAAAACTATAATTTAAGAATATATTTATCCAAAATTAATGTTATTCTATATTTTTCAAGGTTTTAGTGTCTCTAGTTTAGTGTTAAGAGCACACACTGTCAGGTATCCACAGTCTTCCTCTTTATCAAAATTTCAATGAAACCTCCACAACAATTATATTTTCTTATATATCTTTCTTTTGAACTTCATATCCTTTTTCTTTAAAGGAAATTTAAAAAGGGAGGCTTGGGATAAACTTCATAGTATAGTGTACTAGGTGATCACATCTTCATAAAATCCCTCCAAGCATTCAGGATTATTTTAGGTGGTTAAGTTTGGGAAAAAAATTATCCATGGACTTCTTGTTTTGTGGTTAATTTCTCTTTATATCATTGATTCTACCCCTAGATTCATACATTCATCTAGGTAAAGAAATATTATACCATAAAGTGTTGGATTTATGTATAAGTATCCCATAGCACTAGTAACACACACTGAAAAAATTTCTTATGTTTTAATAAAAATTATGCTATGAAATATATTATTTTAAATGTTGGTTCTTCTGAAAATTATGGTTATAAACATTATATTTTGATGAACGATCATATTTATTAGAGTTATACTATCTTATTTTAATTTAGTAGAGTGTTTCTAATTAGTCATTTTTTTCATGCTTTCCCAATTTTTGAATTAACAATGCATTATTATCCAAAACCAATTTGATAGCTTGAGATCTTTTAGGTATATATTTAACATAATATTTTATACTAGTGATATCAACTGTAATAGATTATACATATATGATAGAAAAATATTTTTGAAGCCTTTTTTCATCATTATTTACTCATTTTAAACTATATGATATTTTGATTCCAACTTTGTGAGTTCTTTTAGTTTGGAAACCATTTTATGCTTAATATCCTTAAAGGTCATCTAATTTTTAGAAACATTTGACTATAGTTTCTTATGTTCTTCAATGGCCTTATTTTACCCTTTTATAAACTCATTAATTAACTTATATTGTTTCCCATAAACATTTTTTAAACATTTAATCTCTTTATTGAGATTTTTCTTTTTCTCAAAAAATGTTTAGATCTAATCATATTATTCATATAATATTTTTCACCACCATCCTCACCATTTATTGATGATGTTTTTTTCCTATCAAAATGTTCCAATAATTTTGTATAATTTTTATATGCTTCATCCTCATATTGGAAACTGGATGAAGGTTCCTCTTCTTCTTCTTTACATATCAAAATCATGGTAAATTTATTATTTTTATCACTTAATTTGTTCGTTGTGTTAGAAATTTTACCCCATTTCTTATTTTTAATCTTCTCATATGATTAATTGGATTTATATTCATGAGTCTTTCTCTTGAAAAATTTATATAAAAGTTTCCAATAACTCAATATTTGAATAATTTAACATAAATATTTCCTTATAATCTCATTCTATTTCTTTTTAATGTTTTAGAGAGAAGATACGCCACCATTTTGTAGTCACCATATTTAGCATCATCCTTATTTATATCATTGGAATTTTTAACTTCTATATATTTTAATTTTAGCATTATCATTAAAAAAATTAGTTTATTTCATAATATTATTTTTAAATATAGGTTTCTTTCACGTTTAAAAATTAATGAGTATATTGTGCAACTAATCTATTGAGAAAACCTCTTTGTCTTCTAGAGTAGAATTTTATTGATCAAATTGATCGGGAAAATTCCCTGTGGGTTTATTCATAATGGTGGGGTATTCAATGTTTTCACCATAACTTAAAATATTACTCCCAATTTATTTGAACCTAGTGAACTTATCAAAAATTATTTAATCTTCAATTATTTTAATTCCCTTAAACCTAAATCACCAAATTTTTTATTTATCTTCTTTGAATTTTATTTTTCCTCAAAACTACATTTAGGATTATCCCAAACATCCTTAGTAGTTTAAAGCTTCATCATTTTTTGAAAAAAAAACAAAAAGACATATGAGGATTCCATTTATAACCCTATAATGAATATTAAGATTCATATTTTTAATAAATGACATCTGATCACTCTATTGAATTAGTGGAAAGCCCATTGTCATTGCATCAACTACATTGAGGATAAGAGAAAGTAAATAAGGAAAAAACATATTTTTTAACCATGTAAGATCTTTCCAATTAATATAGGTACTAAAATACCATTAACTAAATTGAAAATATACATATTATGTAGTTATATAATATAATAGACTGAATCATAGCTCACATCTCACTTTTTGTGCCCTAAGGATTGGGTGCACCACTAAGAAGGGGGATTGAATCAGTTGATCTTAAAAATATTTTACAATTCCCCCCACTAAAATAAACCTCTATGGCCGATTAATCATGACCATATAAATTAAAATTCTCAAACTCACCCAAAAAAGTTTAAAAAAAATGAGAAGAAAGACACATGTAATTTTTATAAGTTTTAGTCTAAATGTGGGATCCAACTCCTTTTTGTAGCCGATTGTTATCTTAGTCCAAATTTTTTTCGAAAGAATTTTATGATCAATTAAATGTGGATAGGGTTATGTATTATTCCTCAACCCAATTATTAAAAATAATTACATAGTATTCCATAGATTATACTACCTCTCAATGATTTCTAATAAATTCAATAAGAATGGGAAAAACCAATTGGTACATCAATGTTTCATTAGAAACTATTTTAAAATATCTTCCTCAAAGGACTTCAACAATAATATGTTCAGAATATGATCAAAACTTTTTGAACATCAACATCATATTATATTGGTTGATTAAAAGGAATGATTTCATCCTTCCTCACTACATGTATCATCTATTGTTAATCATCCACAAAATCTTCGGGCATAAAACGGTCAAGTTATTTTGGATACCTATGAACTCTTCTAAACCTCTGATCTATGTTCTATTTTCTTCATGATATTTTCATACTGTATAAATACAATCTATATCTCTCAAATTCATCTTTTATTTAAAAAATCTCTAATTTGGAATTTAAATAATTCCCTAAAAACAATTTAAGTACCTGTATCTCATGATTTTTACCAAAAAGATCATACACTGAAATCCTCTATTATTACGTCATTCGATTGGTCTAAAAACCTAAAAAAATGTATCTCTAATATTCCCTCCATTATTAAATTATATCTTTAGTAAAATACCAGGACTGTACTTTTTTTACATCACTGATTTTTTGAAAAATCAAACTGTTCAAAAAGAATTTTTCTTTGATCAATAATATTTTACAAATAATTTTTCTTGGAATCACACACATTTTCATTCAAGATATCTTCTCATAATAGTATAGAAACAAATTTAAAACTTATATATATCAACATTATCATAATTAAAAATATTACATCTTGATGCAACACATAATAATTAAGTAGCTTTTAATATTCAAGAAACCTGGAAAATATGGCTTAAAAAACTGCATGATCAGATGTATGTGATTACTATAATTAAAAAATAAAATTAGATAGTATCACAAGAATTTCCAAATAATTTTTCTAGATATTTTTATCTGAAATTTCCACTTTCATATAACATCAACCTCATAAAAATTGTCACATTGATTAATCTAGTTATACACATAATAAAGATCATATTACATCAATATAGCATGAATAACAAAGATTTTTTAGTGTTCATGATTATTAAAACCATGATGTTTAGTTCTAGAATCGATTAAATAATTTTCATCATTAGAATTAGTATTCTAGAAAACTCAATTTATATATCCAAAACTTATTTCCAAAATTTGTTGGTATCAGTCATTACCTTTAGAGTTATCTATTATAACCTTCCATATTGGACTTCAACATTCATGGAACTTACCTTCCGAGCTAATGAGTTTCACTTTACCTATTGATCCTGTGTACCTACTATATTCTAAATTTTATCATTCCATGAACAGATATATCACCATCCCCACTGATCTCATATTTTAGGCTTTTGAGGTACACCTTTTGATTTTATAGGATTACATTCCTTGAGAAAACTACTTTCCTTTAGAATACATGACAATATTAGTACATGGAAATTTTTTTAAATTCAACATAAACATTCCATATTACCTCAAAAATTCAATGAAATACATCAAATCCATTCTACGAAATCATCTAACATATCAAAACATCTCACAAATAGATAAAAAACGTTTTATAGTATCTCAAAAAATGATGAAAATAATGTAAACCTTATTTAACAATTACATAGGGATCTTCTAAATTATTATCCACCTTCACATAATTTCTATCATTTAGATACCTATATTTATTATTTAAAATCGTATCCCATGATTCTATTATTTATATGATTTCATAAGAAATACTTTTAAAATAAAAATGGATCATTATCACTAAAATGCATTTATTTAGATTTAAATTATAAATATTATCTTATTACATTTATTTCAAATCATGAGAAGCATTACCAAACCTAAGACAAAATGCCATATCAAATCAAGCATGCCTTCATAAATGACATGGGTCATAAACTAGTGATGAGGATCTATGATCAAATTGGAATACAATAACCTTTTTTTAAATGGAAAAAAATACCAGGTAAATGGAATTAATATCTATAACAGCATATCAAAGTATTCATATGGAGTTTTAACAAAAAATTATAGATATAAAAAATAAAAATACTCTAGAATACAATATTAAAATGAATCCATGTTATAAAAATATTTCAAAAAATATTGGAAGGATCACATTATTATATATAGGCATAATAAACAATATAAAATCACAATACCATGATATAAAAATTAAGAGTCTCTAATTAGTGTGGTCTACTCATTACAATAAATCTATTCACATTGATTACTTATACATGGGATCTATCCCTAAACTATATTCTAAACATAATGTCATACTTTTTTTCCATCAAGATACACATGCAAAGATTGAGTATAAAACATATTAGAACACCTCCAATGGGACCCCTATGTTATGCCACAATATATTATATGATTGTATTTAAAATAAAGTAAACATATTATTATAACTCAACATGAAATTATCCATTTTGAGTTATCCTTTTCTTACCAATCCACTATGATAATTAATCAAAACTACATTAACAAATACTAGTAAATAAAAATTTTCATAAACCACATTGTGGTGCCATGAGACTGGCCCTTGGGATTATATTATTTAAATCAATCAGGAATAATCTGAATCAGTTGAACCTTAAAAATAACTCTCATCTCAAGAATCTAAATATGTTAAGAAATAATCATATCAAAGAAATCATGACATACCAATTGGACCATTTCATCCTAATAAGTTAGGAAAAACTACGTCATGGGTAACAAGACAGACAATTCACCCCCTTATATATAAATTTGTCAAAAAAATACAATAAGATCATAAATATTAATTTCATATCAATGATTATTCCCTTAGAGTGTCTTGAATCGGGACATTGTAAAAATAAAATAATGAATCCTTGGATTTGATCTTCATCTCTTAATGTGAGGAAAACATATCACTCCCTTAATTTATCTCAATGATTATGTAAAAGAATTAAAAGACATTGTAAATTTTACTTTGTCCAACCAAACCACGTTTATCCAAGCAGCATGAAAATTCAATACACTAATTCACCTAATAAACTAGAGATCACTTCTTCCTTAGTTTTTTTACATAAATGAGTGCTCACACATACCCTCGAGAATCAATATATTTATAAATTTGAAAAAATGATGTCTTCCTTAACATATTGATTCCCACTAATCCTTCCATGATATAATTCTTCTCCATCGGAGAGAATTGAGAAATTAACCTCATGTGGTGGTCCTCTTTTACACTTTTTGAATTTATAGTTTTGGAAAAGCCACATAGAAAACCTCTTTCTTCAATTTTGATTTTCCAAATAAATACTAGAGCCCCCATATAATTTCCAACAAAGGCTGGATTTCATCTATATATCTTATCAATCTCTAATTTCTCAACATCTCTAGGAAGATTCTCCTCCCTTTATGAACTTTTAAAGGTTTCACCAATATCATAAAATAAATCACATAAATTTATGGTCAAATAAAAACTCATTATTACTTTTAATCCCCATTTAATTTCAATCCATAACTCCACCTTATAATTTCCACACCAATATTGATATGGTGGAAAGAAGAATCCTTAATAGCATGATTGTACCCTTCATGGAATCAATATATTGAATTATAAAACTACTTTATGTTCATCACATAACATTCATGGTATAAAAGGAATCTTCCCAACATGAATATCTTGGTTTCATAATTTATTTGTTTCTATACATTGTATATAGTTTTCTTCTTGGTCAACCTACACATTTGTTAATCATATGCTTTTATTTATCAATATTTCCCTTGAAACCTAGATTTTTTCATAGTCATTAATCATATCACAAATTTCAAACAACCAATTTATCATTTATTTAGGTGACAACGAAAAAAATTCATACTATTAATTGAAAAATTAAGGTAACCTTTCCACAATAATATTCATTAATTATGAATATTCTTATAGATAATATTTATGAACTGGTTAATATATTGTTACATGATTATCTTACTACCAAACCACTAATATTATTTCCATCTTCTTTATGTTCCATAACCTGAACATGTAGTGTGTAAGCATGATTCTAAAAAATTTCATGATGTGAGGGAAATGTCATGAAATTGACCACATCTACAAAGAACTACATGAAATTAAATCAGTTTTATTCTTAACACAAAAATAGATTGTCGATCAGTACATCACATGAATAGATCATTTAATTTTGTGATTTGAGATTCATGGAATGAAAATTATCCTCATTAATGAAATGATCCCATAAATTCTTCAACCTGATTCCCTCCTCTACTAGAATACTCCTTTAATATAGTTGTAAAAAACACAATAGAATAAGATCTATATATTATTTTTTCTAATAATCTCCCAATTTGTTTTTTTTAAAATGAAATGATTCCCAAATATCTTCTTGCTTGATTCCTCAATATGATATTTCATGATTCACTAATCACCAATGGTAATACCACATGATCTATTCTAAGTGTGAGAAAAAATAGTTTAGAGAAAAGAGAAAAGTTTCTCATAAAAAAATCATCAAATCCATGCACTTCTCTCCTTTATCTACCATTGATATATTCTCCCCTTTTGAAGGAAAACACTTACATAACATCTCTTTGAAATAAATATGGATTGTTCTATCCCTTTATCAATTAACCCAAATATAGGAATTCTATTAAATGATACAAGAGAGTGATATAAATAAAATAAAAAATTATAAACATACCTTTTTATAAAGAGAAATTATCATGGGGGATTTGGGTTCTTTTTCTGATCAATCTAAGTTCAAAAATATTGTCTGACTCAATGATCCAACCAATTCCTCTAAAAATCCACTTTTTTAGCAAATATTCATGATATAATCCACTTTTATACAGTGTAGACACATACCATATTTTCACTTATCACTGGTCACCCTTCTCCTTAATGAATTTATATTAAATCATGATATTCTTGGTTCCCAAATAATATTTTTTAACATTTATAACACTTGAGTTTTTACACATAATCCAGATAAGAGATCAAACATAAATTCTAACATCTTCCAAATATTGTTTCATACAATTCAATTAATTGATATATTAATTATTAGAAATATATACTTCCTTATAGGTGCTAAATAAAATGTAATCTTATTTTTTCTTATCAATGAAATGAGGGAACTTCCAAGATGGAACGAATTACCTAAAGTTGAATTTTGATCAAAAAATCCTATCCAATCAGTGTCAGTAAATCATAACAAATACTATTAGGAATTTATATAGTAAAACAACCCATAATCCATCATATGATTTATATATTGGGTTATTATTCTCACCAAATTCATGTGAATTTCATCGGGACAACTCAAATATTAGTCATCATGACACATAGAAAATAAAACACTTGGATAAGGGGTTGTCAAATATAAAAAAAATACAATGATATTCCTTTAAAGTGTCATGTCAATCTACTTACCTTATTATTCTGTAGATAAAATATATTTGTTCTCTGTAATAGTTTTAATCATTCTCATGTTATCTATCTAAAATTTTTTTAGAACCCTAGTAGGATATTTCTTTGGGGAAACAAATTTCGTATATCTTCTTTGAATTACCTATAAGCCCAAGAAAATTATAATTCACCAATTAAATTATTTCCATTGGTTTTCATCCAAGACACCAAATATGATATCATAATTATATATGAGCACCATAATCTAATTCTCCTTCAATTTCGTGATATATAAGTTGTGATAAACCCCTCCTCTTTATAATAATGCATTTTCATATATTGATCCATCCATGAGTACCTTTATCTTGGTGATTGTTTCAAACCATAAAATTATTTCATTAACTGAGATACTCATTCTCTATCCTCATAAATTTTAAACTCATTTGGATGCTCAAAAGACCCCCTTATCATGAAATACATTAAGTAACAATGTTTTTAAGTCCATTTCATATAAATTTAATCCCTTTTTCCTATCCTTAACCAAGAGTGATATTATAATTACAATTGATGCCACTAGTATTAAAGTATCATCCTCATAAATTCCCCCAATTTATCAATAACTCTTACACATGATTAATTCCTCAATCTTTATTACTTTTCCATCTTAATTTAATTCAATTTGGAACACCCATTTGGATTCAATTACATTTTTATTTCATGTCCTCAAAAAAATTCACATGGCTTATTTTTTCAATTTTTCAATTTCATCAAGAATTTCCATAACCCAAATATTATCACTAATCATTTAATAAAACAAATTTGGTTCCATATAAGATAAGGAAGAAAATTCGTGTTATTTTTGCATTATTATTATTTTAACTGAGGATTTTTGATCCCCTACAATGGTGTTTTCAGTGATTTTATCCCTAATGGATTGTGTTATTAATCCTGTTATCCTTTTGTGTCTTCTTCATCTGCATAGATTTCATAAACATTATCTAAATATCATGGACATCCTCTTGATCTACACTCCTCTTTATCACTTTCATCCTTGATACATGGACAATTTTTATATAAAAATTTTTCATTGGAATTTGATACCTACTAATCTGTGTTTGGTAATTTCTCATTTCCAACTATTATGAAATCATTTCATTAAACCATTTTCCTAATCCTTTTGAAATTGTATCTATAGTTATTTTTTTCGATGAATATATAAGAAAATTTTTTATCTCCTTGAACATAAACCATTCTATTTTTCTCCTCATTGGAATTAAAACACCCGAAAGTAAGTGTGGGATTTATTTTATACCATATTTGGTATAATATATTTTCTTCATTTAGAAAAAATCCCATATTGTCAATTTATACCAATGCATGAAATTCCACATTCCAATAATTCTCACGTTTGGTCTTTCAAAAATCAGAGTATGATCCAGGTTATCAATCATGTGGTTCTTCCATTCAACAACATCATTTTATTATGGATTCCTCACCATATACACATGATGTTGAATACCATATTTCTCAAGATATTCCTATACTTGGTGGTTTTTAAATTCTATACCATTATGGATATATAGCCTTTGAATATTTATACCAATATTTCTTTACACTTTCCATTGATATCATGTGATGCCTTTGAACACTTTGGACTTATAAGTTAGCACCATTATCCATCCTATTGTAAAACAATATTTAAAAAAACACTTAATCCATTTTTTGTCTATGTATTTTGGTGAAATTGGCCCACATACATCAACTTTTACAAGACCAAGAAGTTTTGATGAGTGCCACTTCTATGCATTTTCATTATTTTGAAATATTTTTTTCTTTTAAAATTAATCTTATGTGTGAGTGTTATCATATATAAGATTTAGTATATATCAGGATCCAAAACAATCACCATATTATTCATGGATATTTGGATAAAATGGTCAATTCATTTATACCACATATTTTTTTATAATCCTTGGATAGCATGCACTAATTTTCTTCAAAAATATGGTTAATTTTTTATATTGGATCTTCTTCCCTAGATATTAATTATATTGTATATTTTCTTAACCATTCTAGATTCTTTATTTAACTCTATTTTCTTCCCTAAGTCGGAGAATTAGCTGACAATAAAAATATTGTGATTAAGGCCTTAAATAAAGAGGATCTTCATCTACATGAGATCCTTTCCACCAACTTCAGCCTTCTTAGATATATAAGTCTTAAGATCCACGTCATTTCTAAAATAAAATACAACATCATTATTATATGTTATGCCAATAATGAGGAATTTATTTTTGGTAATGTGATACATGCATCCACTATCCAAAATCCATATGTCAGATTTGTCCATCAAAATTATGGAAATAACAGCCACATTAGCCTTCTTAGATTTTATCTTTATTCACCCTTGATCAATGGTTCACATTTTGGGATAGTATATTATCACCCTTTTTATGGATCTATGTAATATTCATTATCTTGTAAAACCAAGAATATTTTTAGAATTTTGAAATTCATAAATGAATATTCTAGCTACTATCTTCCTACATTATGATATTAATTTAAAACAATTTATTTCACTCTTGATGAAAAAATTATAGCTTTGTACCCAAAACATTCATAATAAAACATCAGGAATTAAAAAATAAGAAACATTTGAAAAAATGTTTTTTTACTTCTCATGTTTCTCTAAGAAATATATGTGAGAAATTAAACATATATAATGATTGTGTCCTAAAATCCCACAGTAATAAAATTTTATTCCTAATGTTACTACTCCAAAAGTACTCTTTTTTATTATTTATAGATCAACTATCCTTCGAGGTGTTGATTCATAAGGTCTACATTGACAACTATTGTATTCTTATAATGATCATGCTCCACACTTTATTTTCATTTATTATTTAATTTTTATACTTTTGGGGTTTTGAAAATTTCTTTTATTGATCCTATGAAAGTTTCCTTTAACTCATTATAATGTTAAATTAATGAATATCCCACTATCATTCCTGGAGTAAGGATTATCTCTAGATATTTACACTTGTAGAATAATTAAGTGACTATTAAATCTCATTCATAAAATATTTTGACCCATATTTCACTGATTGAGTTAAACAATTGATAATCTAGGATTTTTCCTCAATATTTAGTTTTAATATAACTTTTCATTATGAACCTTATAATTTTTTTAATTTTTTTTATACTTAATCTATTAACTCTAACTTTTCTTATTGTTATTGTTTTATATGAATATTGGATTCATATACCACACTATTTTCATTATGTGTCCTTGGCTTCCAAATATTAATTTCATTAAGTTACACATCATGTTCAACTTTAATATAAATTATTACCTTGACACTACCACTTTTATTATAACTATTATTATATAGTTGTATTTACACCATAGCCACTACTTAATCTCCACAAACATACTTTAAATATTAAACCTCTTAAAATTAACTTTCTAGATAACTTTTATTTTCTTATGGGATAAAATTCATCATTTTGAAAAGAAAAAATCATTATTTTCATTTCTTACCCTTGACTTATTTTGATAATATCTTGGGTGACACTTATTTATAATCAAACAATTAAAACATATTAGGAAATTTATCTATAAGATATCCCATATTTCAACATATAAAACAAGTAAGTGCAATATTTCCTTTAAATTTTCCATTTCATTTTTTAATTATGGAAGATAAAAAAAGATATTACATCAGAAAATTCATCTTCGTATGGATCTTATTTAATACAGAGTTTCTTCATGGATGGAAAATACACTTCCGTAGTGTTTTCCTTAGTTCGAGACTCATTATCATCATTTTTAATTCCATAAGAAATGATTTTACAATGTATGTCTTCTATAGTTATATCCTTTTGATATTTATCTTCATGTACAAATACTTTTTCATTGATCCATGGAGGTTTTTTTATAAAATTAACCTCACTAACTTCTCATATTTTAGATCTTCAACAAGATCACACAGATCTTTAAAAAATATATTTAGTTAATGAAAAAATTAATTTAACATTATATTTGGCCTCATTATAAATACATCATATTTTTTCCACTGAATTTTCAAATTTACCTCATGAAATTTCGAGTTGGCTTCATAGATATTCAATTTATTTTCCAACATAGAATGAAAAGTTTTACATGACATGCCATTAGTGTATATCGGGTTATCCAATTATCCACCTAAGGGATAAGTCGCCTTAGAATATATATCTAATTCACTAAGATACCTTTCCAAAAAAACTCCTACGTCCATGCTTGTAGAAATCTCATACATGGTTTCCACATAGGTGTCCATTTTCAATGATCTAAAATAGTGTTTCATACCACTCGTACATAACTAAAAATAATTTCCTTAGAAGAAATTAATACCTATATGGTTGAAAATGGTTTTAATTTTTCCAATAGGGAGATAATAAACCAGTAACCATAAAAATATTCTCTGATACGACATGTTATCCCTTAATCAATGTGTATTCCATGTAGGGGTGAATCAGGGTATTGAAACAATAATACATTTAATCATTTAATTCAAAAGATTTCCCTTAATTTGAGGAACACTTCTCTCTCCATTAACTTATCTCTATGAGTGAGTGAAATAAGTAGTGGAGAAAAATAATTTTACTTCATTCACCAAAACATGGAAAAATAATGAGAAAGAGAATAAAATATGTTAGTGACTGAGGATACTATAGTTTGGTGCTTATTGATTTAGTTTTATATAAATAAGAAGTTACATTGACCCTCTAGACTCACTATCTTTAAAAAAATAATGCTCACGTCCTTCCTTTATAGATAAATAAACATTATTCCTTCTATGATAGAATCTTTACCTATTTTATTGAATTATGAAATTACACAAGACATGGTTTTTCTCCTCTAAACATGTTGAATTTATATAGAGGGAAAAGTGAAATAAAACACATCCATCTTCACATTATATTTTATATATGAATAATGAAAACAAAGTCTTGTTTTTATAAAGGGGTATAATTATTCTACTATTCTAATCAATCTCTAATATTTCAATATTTCTTATAGATTCTTCACCCTATATATCATTTTAATGGTTTCACCAATATGGTACATTATATAACTATAATTCATGGTCAAATAACCACTCTTTAATACTAGAAAAGCCCCATCAATTTCAATCAATAACTAAAGATTTTAATTTCCAACCAAATATTGATAGGAAAGGTTAAAATCACCTTCATGATGTTAATATATGATTCACAGTGTGAATTTATAGAATTTTAGAACTACTTTATGTTTAACATATAATCATCATGGTTTGAAAGGAATATTAATAGCATGAATGTCTCAGCATCAGCTTCTTTCAGTGCATATATATTATAATTGTCGTGGTTATTGGTTAACCTACACATTCATTAATAATATCCTTTTATTTATCATAAATTACAATAAATAATAGAAAGGATCATGGTCAAAAATGAGATCTAGAACGTTAGAATATTAATCTTTCATTACTTCAGTTTATATGACCAAAAAATTCAAACAATTAATTGTGCATAAATACATTTTACAAGGACAAAATCATCTTATTTGATTTTTTATATTCATTTCAATAAGATTAAATCTAAAACTATGTAGTTGTTCAGTGAATAACCAGATAAAACAACACCAATATTATTTCCATCGTATTTCTAGTTTAGAACCTAACCTAGTGGAATACAATCCAACTTTGAAAACATTTCACGGTAAAAGGGGAATTCATTTATTGAACAACATATAGATAGAACCAACTAAACATACTCCAGTTACATTTGTAGTATGAAAATATTTTTGAATAAATATATAACCTGGATTGATCCTTTCATGACATGATTATAGATTCATGGAATGAACCTTATCCACCCAGTAGAAATGAGTTCTCATAGCCTTCAACATGATTCCCTCCATTACTGGAATATGCATTTAATATAATAACCATCAAACACAAAATAAAAAGATATAGAGGGGATTTTTTCAAATACTACATAATATCATAATTAATATAATGTCAAATATAAACAAATATGTTGCATAACATATCCCATTACTAGCTATAAATTAGTATATGGGCCTCTTATATCTTATCTAGTGATTGGAACCACTAGTTCTTACCAGACTAGGATCACATCACTCATGATCAATCATCTGAGATATAAACTATTATACTAATAATAGTCACTCATAAATATCTATGTTCAGGGGATATAATCCTTCACACTATAATTTGACTCATAATTCATGTCAGGATGTACCAGTCAACTAACTAGAATTCTATAAGACGGACTATCTCACTTTGTCTCTAAAGAACTAATATGGTTCCTTATTTTATATTTTCATTAAATAAAGAGACACACTCATAGTGATTTTATATCCCATAGGCTCTATTTACACCCAATATATACAATTCTCCATAGAAAGCTTTGTCACTAATAATTAACCCATCCCCCTTCCCCTAGCAGAGTATTACACCTCGTGGAAATAATATATTCTAAACCATATCTGATATCTCGTATACCAAAACCAATGGTTTCACTCATAGAAAATAATTAAAATTATATATCCCATTATCACTTTCTTTTGGTTCATAATTGGTTCTTGAAACTATTATTTATCAATTAATTTTATTCTACTAAATATTTTATTCTTATTTTTACCTAATCATGTACAATAGTGGCAATACCTGGGATTTATATCAAGGACACACACTAACAGAAAATTGTTCTTCATTTCATTTTAATATATTTATTAACTAATAAATGAGATAAATAATATGAAATAGTAGATTTTTTCACATAATAATTCTTATAAATTTTAAATTTATATGAATATAAATGCATAATGATGCAAACACAATGGAATTGGTAAAAAATGGTACTACCCAAGAAAAGATTATAGTGATGTAAACCATTGTTAAATAAAAAATAAAAAATCTTATCATACCCACTGTTTATTGAAACAACATCATTCATTTAATACCTATCATTATCTAAAAAAATTAATCACACACTAAGATCACCATATGTAGGAAAACGTCCTTTTTAATTTTATTTTACATTTGTATCACTACACATAACAATTTTATAGTTCGGTTATATTGTATATTTAATTTTGATTTATATGATAATTAGAAAAATAACAATTTGAAATAATTCTGGTTGATAGAGAAAATGAAAACAATCATTCATTCTAATCAGTTTAACTATTAAAGAAATTTTAGAATAAAAATACATAAATAAAGAAATGAATAATGGAAAAAAATATATTATTTTCCTACATCAATTGTAGTAATGGAATAAAATATTAATTATCATTGATATAATATCATGATAAACAAATAGAATCATTAAAAAAATCAATAAATAAAAACAAAGTTTTGTCCCCAAAGAAGAAAAAATCTATCTAATTTTTTTTCAACAATAAGTTAGAGAAACAATTAAGAGTTAATGTGAAATTTAGAACGTACAAAAAATTTAATCTGGATATATCTCCCATGTTCTTCACAATTAGACAAATAAAAACTAAAATTTCACCTTTAGAAGGTCATAGGTATGTACTCCACCTATGGTTGATTCTCTATAGCTCAAGTCACTTAGAGAAGACAAACTCTGGTGACCCGAGAGGATCACTTCAATTGGGTTCAAGTCTTTATGTCAAATACTTATTAGATTCAGGTTAGTAACTCATATATTCTTTCTATTATTAAATTAACATTAGATGATCAAAATATTCTATTATAGTTTACTCAACCATTTATATCCAGTGGTTCAATATTTATTGGTACACCTTCAAACTATTCCAACTCAAACAGGATTATCTCATGTATAGTGAACTGCATCTTATGTTCCCGAGTTGTAGCATACTGATAGACTTCTCTATCACCACAATTTAATTGATCCTTTATCATTTATATAGAAACACATTATCATTAATCCAATCTCTAATAAAATGATCTCTAATCTCTGACAACTTTAAGTAGCCTTCATTTCTCAAGAATCCATTCAAACATAAACTCCCAGGCTTCAAAACTACATTCAATATCCAGATATGCTTTATTTTTAACCCACAATTGTTGTGCCTCCATCAAACACAAAAAATTCATTTGACATCATTTGATTTTATTGAACTTCAATTTGAATAAAAATGGGTATTATTTTAATCTGTTTGGCCTCATTGAAATTCAAATTGATTAAAATAGATTATCACCCTATCAAAATAATTTTTCAAAAAAAATATCAATGATATATTTTAAAAATATGTTCAAATATTAATTTTTTTCTTAAAAAATGAAAGGATATGTCTTCATATAATAATTATATTTAAAAATAAAAACATCACACTCTATGATTAAATGCACAGAAAAATTATCATAACCCATAATTTTTTTTAAGAATTAAATTATTTAAATAGAAATTCTATTTTTAATTAATTATATTTAAATAATAAAAAAATATGTTTTAATAAATAAAACACTCCATTAAATTGATCAAAAATAAAACCCATACATAGTTCATTTAAAGTTTAAAATTTCATTTCCAAGAAAATGAAAAATAAAAATCTAAAGGTTCCAATTTATTTCAAAAATAGAATATTTATTTGAAATGTTATTAATTTAATTACTAATCTCACCAAATAAATTATTTTAATATATAAATATTACAACATGTAACTTAAAGGATGTCATAGTCAAAAATATAATGAAAAACAACTCCAAAAATTTGAAAATAAGTTTTTTTTGAATATGTAACCAATATAAGAAATATAATTAATCTCGAATAGATAAACTCCCACTATACGTAAAATTTGATATTGTCTCCAATATTTAATTCCAAGGTTGTGGGTTGATTTGACAATCATGTTTCAAATAATTTAATTTCTAAAGTAATTATTATGTGAGAAGGATCACATGCACACTCAAAATAAAAAGTAAATCACCACATATTGAATATGTAAATTAAAATTTTTAGATTAAACACTCATGATTTTGTTTAAAGTTTAAAATAATATTCAAAAACTCAAAAAAAAACTAAAATATGACACACATTTCAGTATGATGTAGATTAAAATTAGTAAAAACACTCATATTTGCAGTGAGCAATCTCAACAATTTATCTTACCCCACACATATAATGTGTTAGGTTTTTAATATTAAACAATGACATGTACTATAGAATAAATAAAATACATATAGAGTATAAGACTAAAAATAATGAAAGATATTACCTAGATTATTATTTATTAGAATGAGAAACAACGGAATAATTTCAATTTCATGATTATTTATAACAGATGCCTGATCATTATTACCAAAAAATAGACTAATAAAAACATAATTATATTGAAAATAAATAAATAAAAATTATAAGGTATTTATTCAAGCACTGGTAGAAACTTCCATCAATTCACATCACATGTATTATTGTTTCCTTTCTTATTTATCTATAATGATAAACAAGGAAATAAAAATTAAACTAAAAACTAAAAAAATAATAATAAAAAACTAAATAAAAGTTAAAAAATTATTTATTTTGGATAGTAATAAAAAAACATGTGGTGGTATGACTGTTTATAGAAAAAAAATGCTAATTTATCCCTAATCAGATAGGGGATGGAGCTTTTTTGTCATCTAACACAAAAATCATTTTTATCAGTATTCTCACGAAAATAGTGAGTGAAGATAGCCTTGGATACATATTCAGAACCTCCCATGTCGTAAGTTGATAGGGTTCTATTTTTTGAGGAGGAGGAGAACACAAGTTATAGGGGTGATCTCCCTCTTTATTAGCTTTTTCCACTTCTCTAGTGTTTTCATCCTATTCACTAGAAGCTATTAAAATTAAACTGAAATATATAAAAGTAAAAAAAAGGTGATTATTATGACATTCATGTTCCAAAATATTAAACAAATAAAAATATAATTATTTATCAAATCTCAAATTCATTTTATATAGAAAATCAAAGTGATGCACTCTTTAATGACACTAATTGGTTAGGAATATTTAAAATCTTCATGAAGTTACAAATCATTCAATATAACTTCCTCTTATTTATCATCTTGTAGAAACGCAGTATTCTATGAAATTATAAAATCCATACAACATGGAATTTTATATTTAATTAAAAATCATATAAATTTAATAAAAATGAAATATAAAATAAATAAAACATGTTTTAACTCAAGTTTAGTGAATTTATTCCCATTAAACACTCCTAGAAGGATTTCTATTTCAAATGAAAAATACTAAAACTCTATAATTTCTCAAAAAACACACCCTCACTAGTATGAAATTCCTATTCATAAAACACCTATGTATTTTATCTGTGAAATAAATTCTCAAAAAACATGTAAAATAATAATTTACAATTCATTATAAATTAAATTCAACAAGGATAAATGTAGAGTATTTTTTATCCCTATTTATGCTCATTTTTAATTTATTTTGTGTTAAAATAGCCTACATAGAATTCCCCACACTTATATATAAAAGATATCCTACTTCTAGTTTCCCGTAAATAGAACTACTCAAAAAAATATTTTATATGGTCAAGGAAATGAGCCAGGGTGCTGAATTCTTACTGTCCAAATTAGGGAAATCACTAAGTACTTTATTTTCTATAAATTCATCGCATTATTCATCTATGTCTTATGGATCCACATATGTGATTTTAGTTTGAAGGTGATATTAAATTAACTCACCAAATAGTGGTAATTAAACATTCTAGGTTAATTACTTTATTATTTCATCCACTAAAGGTTATTTAAGGTAAAAAATGGGTAAGACACACTCTTATATTCCTTTAGTTTCACACTGAGATTAAACTTCTTTAATGGGAATGGTGACATTTTTAATTTAATTTTCCCATTTCTTTATGTTCTCAAAATTATTATTCCCATTATTTTTGTCCAAGATCCATTTGTGAGGATAATTAAATTAAAAATATTGATAACCGTAGTTTTATTTTTTAGAATTATAAATCCAAATTAATCCATTACGGAAGTTTGTTCCAAAATAATTGTGTGGATGAAATTTTTAATTGTTTTTATTATATAAAAAATAAATATTTTGCCACTATAAAAGGGATCATAGTAGTCAAAACATAAATATTTCACAAATATTAAACCTAAAAAGTGAAATTAAATAGATTAAATGATATGAATAAATTAGTAATTATAATTGGGAAATTTTGTTCCATTCTAATAAATGGATAAGAAGGATGAAAAAGTGATCTGAACAAGTCAAGGAGCAGTTATAGTTAGTATTTCATAGTTAAAACCTTTTCATTTAAGCTCTATTCTTTTAGTTTTTGAATTTTGAAATTGTAAATGGTATCTTGGAAGCCTCCAAGATAATGGATTCAATTGAATATAAAGGATTTTGAATCCACAAATTTATTTTTAAATTTGTAAACAGGAATTAATTAGATATTAATAATCTTTTTTCTTTTCTATAATATATGGACTAAAAAATTACAATTAAATTATAAAATATATTTAAAAGAGGGGATGACTTACTTCTATTTCATAAATCTATTTTTCAAAATTCGTCATTAGTTGGAACCAGACTGTGAAACTGAAGAGAGGTTAAAAACATGAGTAGGATAGAGGAATTAAGGTTGATAGAGAAAATTAAAACTATTTTTCATCTTAATAAGTTCAACTGTTAATAAATTGTTACAATAAAAATAAAATAATCAAGAAAATAAAAATATAACTCAATATATAAACTATTAAACTCCTCTGGTTGTAGTAATAGAATTAGATCTCCATTACCATGGATATAAGATCATAAAACATAGATAGATTTTCAATGTAAAATAATATAATTAAATCATAATCCAGTCTCTAGAGAAGAAGAACTTAATATCAAAAGTTTTTTGTCTAACTAGAAGTTAAATTGAATGATAAGTGTTAAATTGAATATTAAAATGAATAGAAAATTAAATTCAACTAGTTATATTATATACCAAACAAGGTAAAAAATGATATATAAAATTTTCCCTTCTGTATTTCTTGGGTATATACTCCATACATGGAAGAAGCTATGTAGCTCAGGTTTATTGGAGTAAGTCAACTCTAGTATCCCAAGATGATCACTTAAAATCACTCCAAATATCCTAATTAAACTTTATTGGATCCGTATTATTCCCTCGATGATTATTTCTAATCATTATTTATACTCAGTCAAATTAAATGTTACTTTAGCATTGACTAATCCATCACTATTGGAAGACTGAATTTTTAACTATATTTTATATACATTTTAAAACCATTTTTTATCCGAAGTTACTATCATGGACGATTTAAATACCTTTTACCATTATTTATGTAAAAATTATTTATATAGGTACTATAAAAACCCCTAAATTATGTGTAAGAACACTTTTATCATTGGTTATATAGATAAATGATGTGGAAACACACTTTTCATGACGATTATATATAAATTGCATGACAAGTTGAAAAAAATTAAAATAAAATATTTTTACGCATAACATAACATCGATAAAAAATGAAGATTGCATTCAGAATATTGTAGCAACTAATGAAAATTCAAGTGTTGAAATATTTCCTTCTTCTTTATACTTACACTCATAAACTATGACTTTAAAAATTGTTTCATTGTAATTTTTTAATTCATGATGAGAAATTTAAGAAGAATATTGAGAACTAGATTTTAGATCTCATATAGAATCGTAATCAATGTCGAAAGAATCATCTCTATTAGAAAGAAACAAAAATTTTAAAATATATATAATGAAAAAAATGAAAAATAACTATAATATGTATAGATTACCACATAAAATCGATCGAAAGATAAAATATTATTAGATTGAGAAATTAGAAAGTGATAGAAATAAATATTTTGAGTGTAATTATTAATAGTGATTGGGTTACTGTATTTATATGAGAGAAGAAAATTTTCACTATCACATAATTAATTTTTAAGAAAGAAGTCAAAATTCCCCAGCACGTGATTAGAAAAATTGAAAATCAGTAAAATCCCATTCCCATAAATTTCAACTTGAAATTTAATATATATTTTTAGAAAAAAAAATGTTTAATGATCAATATGGAAATTTATTTTTAAAATATTTCTCCATATCTTATGGTTTAGCTTCAAAGGATTCACCTCCAAATCGATTCAACTCTAGAAGGATCATCTTAGAAACAGTAAACTATCAACATCAGTTCATCAGCATTAGTACATGATACAACTCTCCTTTAATTTCATGGTGTGTTATGATTTAAATTTTATTTAATTATGTGTCACTTGTTGAGTTTTAGATGGTGAGATTGTTAGTGGTAACTCGGGAGTGGGTTTTGGATGATTAAACATGGCTGGTAGTTGAAGTTATACTGTTAGCAGTTTTTCATTACATAGTACATAGTTTTTATATAATGATTCCTAGAGAAGGGAAGGTTTTTGGTGTAACCCATAGGGGTCACATCATAATGGTTCCACTAAGGTTTATATCATTTCATTACCCTCATTGTTTCATCATTACTTGAAACATGGAAGATTCCTTGGGGGAAAATAATAATTTTCCCATTAAACCCATTCTTTCTCCTTCTCCACTTCCATGAACACAGCATGGATTGGGATGCACTTGGAGCTCTCTTTTTAATTTAATAGTTATTCCCCTCTTATCTATTAATCATTTTAAGTGTTATTCATCATGGGAATTTTCTCTTAGTGCGTCTAAACCCATCTCCATCTTGGATATCTCCTTCTTTATCCACTACATCTTTCCCTTTATAATGACCTAATTTGGAAGTATTAAGGATTATTTTATGCATTTTTTGTGTCAATTTTGAATCATATAATGATCCTTGGTGATTATGATTCGTAGAAAATTAGGAAAAAATTCTTTACCATGTTATGGAGTTTTTATAATGTTGTATAGATTTAAATGCATGTGATTACATGTTTAGAACTATGAGGACTTTTATTTTGTTATCCAACTAGGTGAGTGGGTTTTTATGGATGTATTTAACACTATATATGGTTATTTTGGGTAATATTTATTATAACCGATTAAACCTGGTCTCATACTGGGGTTAGAGTTAGGGTTATCTCTATGGGTGATTTATTCCTGGAAGGAGTAGTCTGGGCTCAGTTAAGGCCATACTAACATGATTCGTTGATATTTGGGTGTGGGTAATGATTCATTTTTTTTGTAATTGTTTTGAAAAATTATACTTTTTAAGGATAGTGATCCAACTAGTCAGTATGGAAAAATATATTTGTGATATTATGGGTTTTTTGTACTATTGGTCCATGATATCATTTTATACATGACTTGTTAATATTGTTGGTTATGTCACCAAATTTAGTAGTAATGAAGTGGTTCATTATATTATATAATGATATAGGATGTTTTACAACTGTGGGTGATATATTAGGTCCTCGAGGTAATATATTGAGCACCCACACCTGATGGGATTGGTCTGGGTAATATATTGAGTGTCCTCCCTTGAGGGGGTTGGGTTGGGTGTTATATTGAGCACCCTATCCTAATGGGTTATATTTGGTACTTTATTGAGCATCATGCCCTAGGGTTGGGGGTTATTTTGGGTACATTATGGCCTAATTATGAAAAGAATTATTCCTTATGAAATGGATCTGAAGTCGGTATAGTCAGGGTTTATGGTGGCCCATTTAGCATATGATGACTCGGATGGGTTTTATGTTTATTTTTAATTTATTAACTACCAATTCATACAAATTTATATATCTTCTACACTTATTTAAAGGAAAATAATTCAGTTACCTAATGTGTTTTTTCACACCCTCAACAGGTATCTCAGTGCACATGTAGACTTTATGTTCAGGGGTATAGCTAAGGGAAATATCCATATATCAAGCTACAAATTTGTTAGAGCAGTCAGGATATAATGATATAATGGAAATTACATCATGATCATTTTTATCTATCCCTGTTGATCTAGGTCACGACATTAAAAAAAATTATTATAGAACCTTTTTATTTATTTTTGATTTAGGGATTGTTAGAATGTATATAATGTTGTCAGGACTCGATCATGAATCTATGATTGTGTCAGAAAAAGACATGTGAGGTGGAAATAAAATATTCCTTGGTATTTTTAATTAGAGATATTATTTTTTGGTTTTTAGTTTCATGATTTTCTTCATGTTTTATTTTGTTTTTATATTTTACATGATTTTTCTTTTCCCATGGGTGGAAGGAGTAGGTGAGTTCACGCATCATGGATAGGAACATATGTTTACATGTCGTTCCCCTAATTTCATATTATTAAAAAAGTTTTAAATTAATTGAATGATAATTATAATATATTATTATTTTTCCCAAATACATTATTGGTGAAATTTAATTGATTTAACTTTATTATGTTATAATTATGTTATTTATATTCCTATGACTAACATTAAGGTATTGATGATATGGGATGATGCCTTGGGTTGGAAGGGGATAATTTTTCTTTTTGTTCATGGTATGGACCTTAGTGAATGTCCTTTAGTGTTTTTTGTTAATATTTTTAAATTTTGTTATTATTTTATGGTTTTAAATACATTTTTATGTTTATGTTGTGGAATTTTAAAAATAAAAAATACAACCTAGATGTTGTCATGTGTTTTCAACTAAGGACTAAGGTGAGGATGTTTTAAGGGTGTAGAATTATAATTATGGGAATAAAAATGTTCTAAAATGTGATCTTTACAATTCCCCATATCTATTCCAAATATCCAATCAACATATCTTCTGTGCATGGGCTTAACAATCTTGTATCGTTGTAGGTCGAGGGTGCACATAAAGATAGACCCACGATGGTAAATTTCACATGAGCCTTATATATTCGGAATCCTCTATATTTTTAGGGTGTGGGTATTAATAAATATTTTTATGGATATACTGAGATCTCATATGGTATATTTGAGTTTGTGGCGATTCCTAGAATGTTATGGGTGAGCCTGATATCCCACATGCTTGAATGACAAACTAGGAGGTGGTGGGGTGTGATTATTTAGGCTAGGAGACATGAGGTCCTATCATTTGAGGCCTTAAAGGACCTATTCATTAAGTTTTTTCCCTAATACATTGTGATAAGATTGGGATAACATTTTTTGGAACTCCATCAAGGGTGATGTTCGTGAAAAACTATGCAGCTTGTTTTGGGTAGTTGATTAGAAACTAAATGAGGATAATATTAATTGGTAATATATATAATATTCATGTTCTTTATTATTCATAAACACCATTTTAGGGTATTTTACACTTTGAACATCATTTCACTTTATGATTGTAATACCCTCTTAAAATGCACTATTATGTGGTGCATTTTTTAACATCATTTAAAGTACCCAATGATTCATCAGATTTTAAGGAATATAATTATACATATTTTAATTTGATATTTTTTGGAAGTTGATCTACACTTAAATATGAACATGTTTGATTCAGGGATCAATGGAAATTCATGGAGGATGATGGAGATATTTGGCAATGAAAGAAAGCAATTCTGGAGAAGGCAGATTGGACACAAGCCCACAGATGAGACTGTGGAGCCCAACATACAGGCCCACATAATCCAAACATTCGTGGTACGCTAGACTAAATTAAGAAGAACAACTCACTCTTCAGGAACCAATGCTACTTCGGCCTCAATGGTGTCCATGTCGGCGGCACAAGTTAGAGATAAAATTCTGGGCCAGATTCTGCGTCCCAGAAACACATCCCACTAATATGATCATATCTCGGAATCCACAACTCCAAATGGGCCCAAAGTTTACATCTGGTTAGAAGACATCCGGGGGTCAATTTTATTCTTCTATGGCCTACTCTGAGTCGGCCATCTATAAGGTCTTCTAAGTGCGTCTGTTCGGTGGAAGCAAGCTGGCTGCCACCTCGGGTCAAGGGTGGAAAATCAACTCTCCCTCAACTTTCCACCCACCTATGGCATACCACAATTAATTGAGAAAACTTGGACAATTGGAGGATCTCCCCCAAGGCTTCAGAAATGCCTATTTAAGGTAGTGGTGGTGGAAGAGTTGATAATCTTTGGTGCTTTGTTCAGTTGTAATGTTATGCTGCAATTTTGTTGTCTCAAATTTGTCTTTCACATGTAAGTTGTTAAATTCACTTTAGTTTCTTAATAAAAGTTCTTATTCTACTCTTATTATGTTGTTATTAATATCACTTTGATACCATTGGATCAAATTTTGAATTTATTCACACCAAACCTTGTGAAATTATTCACACAACGGTGGAGTGATCATTTTATTTTTGTTGTTTTCCTTACTTCTTCATTTCCCCCCTCATGAGTCTACTTTCCGCTTCCATTGAAAGCATGGGATAAGTTGAGGGCTAACCCACATATGGGTTGATACAAAAGAGTATCAAGTGTCTGGATTGGAGGTTATTTATCACACCATTAATTTATAATCACTTTTTAAATTGAGATTTTATTTGATGATTTTTAAACTCCATCATCCTTGTTGAATTTAAGGCCAAACACTTCACGTGCTAATACGAACCTTTACCTTGAAGTGTTCAAATAATTGATCCTTAAAGTGTATAGGTGATTAGTATTAAAGGGTTTAGGAATTGAACCAGTAAGTGATGATGTTGTTTTATCTTCCTAAATGAACACATCTCAAATATAAGAAATTGAAATCATTGGAAAGGAAATACGTCCAATCCACCCCGAGAGATAACCTAGGATCAACTGATTCTTTTAAATTGAATTCACTTAAACCTATTATATATCCTCTAAAATCATCTAAAATAAATCTATTTTGGCCACTTAATTGCCGAAAACAGTCCATAGAATGTACGTGTCTATAGGATACTTCTAAGGTCTCTGAGGATTCGACAACCCAAGCTAAACTACAAAGACCATCCTACCTTATTCTCTTGGGTAAATTTGAGCGAGAATAAAATTTTGGCGCCATTGTCGGGGACCCAAGTAATTAATTTAAACACCCATTCTATTCTCCCCCATTTCTTCTTTTCTCATCCAAATTCTCTTATCTTGTCCCTTTCTCATTTTTTTTCTTTTGGGGCATGTCCGCCAACACCCGCGATCAATAGAACAGTCTAGTTATGGTGGATAGCCCTGGGGTTGGGGAGTCAAGTACACCGAGGGAACTCTTTCCATTTGATCCTAATCTTCCTAACACCCCCAAGTCAAAAATTGAGCCCATTTCAATGGATGGTCTTCAAAGAAACCAACTCATAATCCCGGGTGGGAACTAAAATGGAAACCCAAATGAGGCAGCCCCAAACATGGGGAATGCAATTGATCAAACCATGAATGACTACCTCACACATTCCTGGACCAATGTCCCCTCATGCATTAGACACAATTCCCTAGGAGATGACAACTACATCTTCAAACCCCATGTCCTAAACCATCTTCCCACATTCCATGGAATGGAGTCTGAGATGCCCTACCTTCACATTAAGGAGGTCAATGACATTGTAGAAACCATGTGTCCCCCACATCAACTATAATTAGCTAAGATGAGGCTATTTCCTTTTTCCTAAAGGATCGAGCTAAAAAATGGCTAAAAAATTTGAGACCATCATCCATCAACTCTTGTTACCAACTGCAAAGAGAATTCTACAAAAAGTACTTTCCCCACCATAAAACAATTGCACTTAAAAAGAGTATCCAAAACATTTTAGAAAAAGAGGGAGAGACATTCTATGAAACAAGGGAGAGGTTCAAAGACACTCTAAAAATGGTTCCACACCCTGGTTTTTCTATTCCTGAACAAGTGATAATTTTCTATGAAGGGTTGGGACAGGGGAACAAACAATTCATTGACATTATGTGTAATGGAACCTTAAAAAAACAAATCCCCAAATGATGCTTATGAGTATCTAGAAATCCTTTCTGAACAAAACCAAACATGGGTAACTTCACCTTATTCTGAAAAGCCACAAAAAACTAATGTAATTAATACACGTAGAGAAGAGGAAAGCCTTAGGGCTAAACTCATAGCACTCTCTAGGAAGGTTGAAGAGATAGACCTTAGGAAAGTCCAGGAAATCCAAACCGTTGACCCTGTTTGCACAATTTGTGACAAACATGACCATAAGACAGACAACTGCCCAACCATTCCATCCATCGAGGATGTTCTTTTAGGATGAACCCCAGCGAATGTAAATGCCTTGAACATTCAAAAGCTTCAATACCAAAACAACTTCAATCCTAGGTATAACGACCACCCAGGCTTCCACAAGAAAGATAACCAACAACCTAGCCACCCACAGGGACACAATACTTACCCCCATCAGAACTACCAAACCCATAACTAGTTCCAAACCCAACCTATCCAATACCAACAACCACCGGTCCATTTTCAACAAACCATCCCACCTCCAAAATATCCCCCTGGGATAAACCAATCTTCTCAAGAACCAACCCAAACTGTTCCACAAAGCCTACTAGAACAACTGTGCAATCAAATGGAGAGGATGAACGTAGAAGTATCTTCCCTAAAACAAGAAATTCAAACCATCAAAACTGGAAAGGAACCCACACCAACTCAGGCGGTGCCATCCTCAACTTCAAGGGGAGAGTCAAGTTGCACTCAAACAACTCATGAACAACTAAAGGTTGTGACTGTTTTAAGAAGTGGGAAATCAATTGAGAAACCTGAACAACTAATTCAGAACCCATATGAAGATTCAAACATGGATGAAAATTCAAATGAACCAAATGATCAAACTGAAAAATATGATAACATTGTCAAAGAAACAACTCTTCAAAAAACAACCCCACAACCTACACCATTTCCTCAACGCATGAGGGGGAAAACCAAGCCTGAATTGAGTGAAACGTTGAGTGAAATCTTCTCACAAGTCAAGTTTACCATTCTTCTTCCTGATTCCATCCAAACCATACCTACCTACTCAAATTACCTTTAGGACTTGTGCACTTTTAAAAGAAAATTTTCACATAAATCCAAGTACTTTTGGATGCTAATGTGAGTACCACCATTCAAGGGATCATTCCTCCTAAGTTGAAAGACCCAGGTTGCCCTTAAATCAATGTTGAACTAGGAGAAAGAAAAGTTATCAAGACCTTGTGTGATCTAGGTGCTAGTGTCAATCTCATCCCCTATGTTGCGTACTACCAGTTGGGCGTAGAAGAACTCCAACCCACATCTGTCACACTTCAACTTCCTGATCGTAGCATTAGGGTTCTAAAGGGGATTTTAAAGGACGTTCTGGTAATGGTTGAAAACATCATCTACCCTGATGACTTCATTTTCCTTGACAACCAACCAAACATAGGAAATAAGGAACAAACCCCAATCATCCTTGTTCGTCCCTTCCTTGCAAAAATCAACTGTGTTATCCGAGTCTGAAATGGGAACATGACCATCACCTTTGGGAACATGAGTCTAGACTTGATCATCTATAATGCAAGCTCACAAATATGGTATGATGAGGACATTCATGAAGTAAACATGATAAGAAGCATTGATAATGAATTCATAGAACATCAAGGAATATTTGATGAATGTTTAAGTCAGGATGAGATTGATTTCCTTTGTTCATATGAAGTATGTTTATCTCTTTGGATTGAATCATTTTCAAATTGCTCTTATGATGAAGTCTTAGGTCCAACAATCAATGAAACCATTCAGAAAACCACATTCATGGAGACCGATCAAACTTCCTTCCCTAAATCTGATCAAGCCAATCTATTAGCTGAAACTTCTGCATTTGGGGAATCAATCATGTCTAAAACTTTAGGAAATAAAATTTATCCTGATCCAATGTCCCAATATTCTGCTGAAATTATGAACCAACCTGATCTTGAATTGAAGGAACTTCATGCTGCACTAAAGTATGCCTTCCTAGGGGGCAATCAAACACATCCTATTTTCATTTCTTCTTCTCTTGAAGCCAATCATGAGAGGATGCTTCTAGATGTCCTCAGGAAACATAAGAAAGCCATTGGTTGGAACCTATCTGATATTCCCGAGATTAGACCACTTGTTGGGACACATAGGATTGTTCTGGAATCTGATTCAAATCCATGTCGTCAACCTCAACGATGACTCAATCCTAATCTCATGGAGGTAGTAAGGAAAGAACATCTGAAATTTTTAAAAGCTGGTATCATATATCCCATAGCTGAGAGTGAGTGGGTGAGCCCAATCCAAGTGGTTCCAAAAAAGGATGGAATCACAGTGATAACTAGTGAGGATGGAGTGATTCTTCCATAAAGGGTGAGTATTGGATGGAGGGTCTGCATTGACTATAGGAAGATAAACTCATTCACCAAGAAGGACCATTTCCCCTTACCATTCATTGACCAAGTCCTTGAGATAGTGGCAGGTCATGCCTTATACTGTTTCCTAGATGGGTACTCGGGGTACAATCAAATTGAGGTCTCCCTAGAGGATCAAGGTAAGACTACATTCACATGTCCATTCAGAACCTTTTCATTCAAATGCATGCCCTTCGGGTTATGCAATACCCCTGGAACCTTCCAGCGGTGCATGATGGGAATCTTCTCAGACATGGTAGGGGATTTTTTAGAGGTCTTCATGTATGACTTCTCTATTTTTGGGGATACATTTTAGGGATTTCTACAGAATGTGGAGTGAGTCTTGTCAAGATGTGATGAAAATAATCTGGTCCTAAACTGGGAAAAATTCCATTTCATGGTTAAAGAGGGACTTGTTCTAGGCCATTTGGTCTCGAGAAGGGGGATTTAAGTTGATAATGCAAAGGTTGACATCATTCTTCACCTTCCATCACTGAAAACTGTCAAGGAAGTGAGTTCTTTCTTTGGAAATGATGGTTTCTATAGATGATTTATCAAGGACTTTAGTCCAATATCATGTCCCCTTTGTGCTCTCCTAGTAAAGGATGCTCCATTTGTTTGGACAGAAAGCTATGAGGGTTCATTCTCAACCCTCAAATCCTCTCTCACCTCCCCTCCCATTATGAAATCTCCATATTGGAACCTTCCATTCGAACTTATGTGTGATGCCAGTGACTTTGCTGTAGAATCCGTGTTAGGACAACGTTGTGATAAAACTCCCTATGTAATTTCTTATGAAAGAAAATCCTTAAATGATTCCCAAATAAACTAAACCACTACTGAAAAGGATTTACTTTCTATTGTGTTTACTTTAGAGAAGTTTAGGTCCTACCTCTTAGGATCCCCCATCGCTGTGTTCACTGACTATTCTCCACTAAAATACCTCTTCCAAAAACAAGATTCCAAGGCTAGACAGATTAGGTGGGTCCTTCTCTTACATGAATTTGACCTCACAATCAAGGATAAAAATGGCGTTGAAAATGTTATAGTTGATCAACTCTCTAGGATGGAATTCAAAGACAACTAAAATCACCTTTCTGTGTCGATTCATTTCCTGATGAACACCTATAATTTGTGAGTGAATTCCCTTGGAATGCCGACATAGCCAATTTCTTAGTTACAAGAGTCATTCCAAAATTATTAGGGACTAATGCTCGAAGGAAATTCCTTTTTGATGTTACACACTATGTGTTTGATGATCCATACCTCTATAAGTTCTTCCCTAACCAAGTCATTAGGAGGTGTGTTCCAGAATCTGAACAAGAGTCCATCCTTAAATTCTGTCATAGTGAGGCATGAGGAGGTTAGTTTTCCTCTAAGAAAACATCTGCTAAGATTCATCAATGTGGTCTCTTCTGGCCCACCCTCTCAAGGGACTCCTACACATTTTTTCAATGCTATCCTGGGTGTCAACAAGTAGGGTCCATCACAAAAAGGAATCAAATGCCACTCACTCCCATCTTAGTGGATGAAATATTTGATTTTTGGGGAATTGATTTCATGGGTCCCATTCCCACTAAGTCCAACGATCATCATGTTGTGATTCGATTTCTGAAAGAGAATATATTTTCTCGATTTGGAATTCCTAGGGCTATAATCAGTGATCAAGGAACCCATTTCTGCAACAGCCTATTCTCTTCACTCATGACTATGTATGGTATTTCTCATAAAGTGTACACTGAATACCATCCTAAAACCAATGGTCAAGCTGAGTTAGCGAATAGGAAGATTAAGAAAATTCTTGAAAAAACTGTCAACCCCTCTAGGAAAGATTGGTCTGAGAAACTCATAGATGCTCTTTGGGCCTATATAACCGCATATAAAACCATTTTAGGAATGTCCCCATATAGGTTGGTTTATGGTAAAGCATGCCATTTTCCAGTGGAGATTGAACATAATTCCTTTTGGGAAATTAATAAAATGGATTATGATCTATCATTGGCTAGAACAAAAAGGAAATTAGATCTTAATGAACTAGAGGAACTAAGGATGGAGGCTTATGAAAATTCAAGGATCAATAAAGCTAGAGTTCAAGCCTACCAATCTAGGAATATCAAGGTCAAAAAATTTTAACCTGGAAAACATGTGCTATTGTATAGTTCAAAACTTCATTTATACCTAGGAATGTTAAGGTCTAGATGGTCAAGACCTTTCATAGTGCATCATGTGTACCCCCATGGGGCAGTAGAGATTCAAGGTCCCACAACTGGTTACATTTTCAAGGTCAATGGTCAAAGGTTAAAACCATTCATTTAATCCTTCAATAAACAGGAAATATAGGTTGAGTTAACTAATCCAACCTATGAACCATGAAAAAATTAATAGATTTAGGTTCTATGTCATGCTAACGACGTTAAACAAAGAACTTAATGGGAGGAAACCCATGGATTTCAAGTTTCCAATAATTTTGTTGTTTTAATCAACTTTATATTTTAAATAGGGTTAATGAGACATTTTGATATTTCGAAATAAAAATAAATAAACTATTGAATTCTTCTTCTATAATGATTATGGATGGGTACGAAAGGGGAGCACCATATTCATCTGTGTCACGTGGTGTGATCCTTGAGTAATACCTTACCCAGAAATTTAAAAAGAATACAATGTACCATCAGTTTAATTTACATTATTTTTATGTGTTTTTAGGTTAAAAAATAAAAATACAAAAATTTAATAAAAATATAATAATAAAAAAAGTCCACATCGTAGGTCTTTGGGAAAACCCCGCCACAACTGGTGAATCCACAGGGATTCGAACCCGGGACCGAAGGGAGACATGGGCGTGCACTTACCACTGACCTACAGCTTCTTGTACTTCCTTATTCTATAATTTTTATGTATATACTTATATTTTACTTCCTTTATTATATATATATATAAATATATTTTTTTTGTTTTGTTTGTTTTTTTCCTTTTTCTACTAGGGAACTCTGCAAGTGACATGGATATCAAAGGATTGAAAAGAAGCAATAATAATTTCAACTTCAACCACCTGATGACTTCAATCCATGACCCTCATTTTCAATTTCCTTTTTGAACTTTCATTCTCTACCTCTACCCCTTCTAAATTTTCTTTTCTTTAAACACTGGGGATAGTGTTGTTTTATGTTGGGGGAGATAAAATAAAAAATGCTTTTGTGTAAAAAAAATTAAGAATTATTTGAAAAAAAAATTGTGAAAATGGAAGGAAAAATTATTTTAACTTTGAACATGGTAATACACATTGCACACTTTGAAAATGTATATCAAAAAATTTAGCATACCCTAATTCTGATTTTAATCCTTGTATAATTTCATGAGAATAGATTTTGGAAAGTGTGGTTGTCCAATGTGATATTTCATCGTTTATATTTTCATCCAAATAAAAAAAGATCACAATGCACATCATTTTGATAGTGGGGTATTAGTTTGAGTTCATGGGGTCCCCTAAATAAATATTATAGGTTTGGTGATCATTTTAGTTTAATATTAGTATTCAAAAAAAATATTAAAAATAATTGCGCGTAGAGCAGTGAAATGACCTAATGTGTGGCTTCCGGACCTTGGGGATCGTGACTCTATAGTTTTCTGGCCCAGTGTTAGTAATTTTATCTCTATTTTTGGTAATTTGAATTTTTTTTGACTGAGTTAACTCGAGATGATGCCCAAGTATGTGGGATTCACTTGGTGCCCTAAGGTCTTTGAGCCTGGGAGTAATCGGCAATGTCTCGCTACAGGGGATGACTCTTTTGAGTGCAACTTCAATTACCATGGAAAAATTACAAAAAAAAACAAAAACAAAAAAAAATTAATACAAAAAAATGAATACACAACTTAATATTGAAATGTGATTCCACCTAGTGCTTCCATCATTCCTCCCTTGAATAAAAATGAACCCCCATGTCTATTATGATGCACAACACATCCTCATACTTAATTGGTATTGGATGAAATATGGAAATGAATTTGAACAAAGGAATGAGCTTGGGATTGGGATATAATTATTAAACTATCTTGTATTAAAATGTTTTGATGGGTTTCATTATTGTTTGGTATAAGGGTTTCTGGTGATCACTGTTTATTAAAATGTTTTTGGAAAAGGGAATTCGAATTTCATATTGTTGAGATATATTTTTCTCGGGACTAGAAAAACTCTAGTTGGGGGTGTGATTAGCCACTAAATGAGGATAATATTAATTGGTAATATATATAATATTCATGTTATTTTTTATTAATAAACACAATTATAGTGCATTTTACACTTTGAACATCATTTCACATTATGATTGTAATACCTTCTTAAAATGCACTATTATGTGGTACATTTTTGAACATCATTTAATGTACCCAATGATTCATCTGATTTTAAGGAATATAATTATAAATATTTTAATTTGATATTTTTTGGAAATTTATCTACACTTAAATATGAACATGTTTGATTGAGGGATCAATGGATAATTCATGGAGGATGATGGAGATTTTTTTCAATGAAAGGAAGCAATTCTGGAGAAGGCAGATTGGATACCATCCCATTGATGATATAGTGGGGACCCACATACAGGCCCAATTAATCCAAACTGTCATGGGATTATATAAGACATGTATAGGAACAAATCACTCTTCAGGATCCAATGCTAATTAGGCCTCCATGGTGTCCATTTAGGTGGCCCAATTTAGAGATAAAATTCTGGTCCAGATTCTACGGCCCAAAACAACATCCCACTAATATGATCATATCTCCGAATCCACAACTCCAAATGGGACCATATTTTACAGGAGGATAGAAGACATACGGGGATCCATTTTATTCTTCTATGGCCCACTCTGATACGGCCATCATGAAGGTATTCTAAGCGCGTATGTTCGGTGGAAGCAAGTTGGCTGCCACCTCGGGTCAAGGGTGGAAAATCAACTCTCCCTCAACTTTCCACCCACCTATAGCCTACCAAAATTAATTGAGAAGACTTGGAATATTGGAGTATTGGCCCAAGGCTTCAAAAATTCCTATTTAAGTCAGTGGTGGGGGAAGAGTTTATAATCTTTGGTTCTTTGTTCAATTGTAATATTATGCTGCAATTTTCTTGTCTCAAATTTTTCATTCACATGTAAGTTGTTCGATTCACTTTAGTTTATTAATAAAAGTTCTTCTTCTACTCTTATTATGTTGTTATTCATATCACTTTGATATCGTTGGATCAAGGTGTGAATTTATTCACACCAAACCTTGTGAAATTATTCACACAACGGTGGAGTGATCATTTTATTTTTGTTGTTTTCTTTACTTCTCCATTTCCTCCCTCATGAGTCTACTTTACGCTTCCATTGAATCCATGGGATCAATGGCGGGCTAACCCACTTATGGGTTGATCCAAGGGAGTAGAAATGGCCTGTATTGGATGTTATTTACCACCCCATTAATGTATAATCACTTCTTAAATTGAGATTTTTATTTGATGATTTTTAAACTCCATCGTCCTTGTTGAATTTAAGGCCACACACTTCATGTGCTAATACGAACCTTTACCTTGAAGTGCTCAAAACATTGATCCTTCAACTGTATAGGTGATTAGTATTAAAGGTTTTAGGCATTGAACCAGTAAGTGATGATGTTGTATTATCTTCTTAAATGAACACATCTCAAATATAAGAAATTGAAATCTTTGGAAAGGAAATATGTCTAATCCGCCCCAAGCGATAACCTAGGATAAAATCATTATTTTAAATTGAATTCACTTAAATCTATTAGATATCATCTAAACTCATCTAAAATCAATCTATGTTGTCCACTTCATAGCTGAAAATAGTCCATAGAATGTACGTGTCTATAGGTTACTTCTTAGGTCTCTGAGGATTCGACAACCCAAGCTAAACTACAAAGACCATCCTACCTTATTCTCTTGTGTAAATTTGAGCGAGAATCAGTAGTTGTTGAGCTCTGCTCCATTTTTAGTTAGGAATAATTCCTATAAGCCCTATAGAATTGATATTTTCCATCATCCTAAAGTGATATGTTAGTTTAGGATATTCTATATAATGTATTTTTTGAATGTACTTCATAAGGATCTCACTATTGATAAGGTTATAGGGGAGAATAAACCTAAAGTTATTGGTTTTATTGGGTTAGTCAATTGAATTTCTAGTGGTGTTATTGGAACCTCTCCTAGTGGTGGGAAGAATCGATTCAATGAGAAAAGAAATGATATATAGAGTAAGTAAGGTAAAATAATAGGTTTTATAAAACCATCCATATGATATAATCCTCAAATATGCTATTAGTGTGAGAATTTCAGACATGTCTATAAATTTTTTGCAAGTCTTCCAATGGAGTGTCATATGTGTATAAATTTGGGACACATCAAGCATTTTTTTTGTTCAATTATATCTTAGATGGTTATAGGAAGAGGTAAAAAAATATATTAAATCCTTTACATATTTTTTAGGATGAGATCATACATGTGGTAGGACTTCATTTAAAAGTTTGGACCACAGAGCTGCTTTGGGATCACAGGAGCAGTTGTATGTGCTTTACGGTCCAGTCCCCCTGTTGAGTTAGAGGACATGGGGTAAGGTTGGGGGTCATATTTGGATAGGTTTTATTATTTATACCAGGTTCATTATAATTCATAATAGGTTCCTTTGATATTTATAGGTGTAGTTCTAACTGTTTTGATACTATTTTCTATTTTTTTTATTATATGAGAATCTCATTGTTTTATCTCTACTCATGTTGTGTCTGGTATGGGTTTATCTTTATATTTCTCCTTAAGAGTTTTATCAATTCTAATACCACTTGGGTAAATGTTATAACAAATTAATAGGTGTCTAACAAGTTTTATAGTGGTTGTAGGCTATAGGTATTTGTGGGATTTCATGTTTTTTTATATATTTATCTTTGATTTCATCTCCAGGATAGACTAGATTATGCATTTATAGGATCATATTAACTATTAATGGAGATGGGTGTCTTTTACCTATCTAAATAGAGAATATTATTTTCTTGATTTGGAAGCATATAGGGTCAGATAATACCACATTTAGACTAGGTCCATTAAAGTGTAGGTGGTAGGTATAGACCTCAAATAAAATCAAGTGACAATTTAATCCACTCTATTAGTGGATTGTTCCCTGGATGATTTATAGATGATTTATTATGGACCATTCCTAAGAGGGATATTGAATTTTTAATTTATATAATGAATGGTGAAGATAATATTTCAAACCATCTATATCATATGGAACTGATAGAGTTGGGGGAGATGAAGGTACAACTCAAGGACCTTGAGGTGAAGGGTTTTAGTCACCCAATAATTATCCCCCGGTATGATCCAGTTTTCTTCACCAATAATATAGATTTTATCCTTAGTGTATTTTTGGAATAACGGACATTGAATAAGGTTTCAGTTGAATGAATTAATACACTAAATAGGATTGATGATTTTTTTTACCATTTTCGGGGAGCCATATGGTTCTATAAGATCGTTCTATCATGTGGATGCAATTAGTTTCATTTTTGGACTAAGGATGTGTCAAAGAATTCAGGATAAGGTTCGAGTTTATATGTAATTAGTTATTATTTTCAATATAATTAATATGATTATGGTGTTCATGGTTCCCTTTAACCATCTTTTCTATCCCTTCCTAGACTCCGTTATCAAGGAGTTTGACGATGATACCATGGTATACCTGTAGACTCATGAGTTTTATTTTAATCACCTTGAGATTTTATTGGTTACGTTTTGAGCTCAAAAAATTTACACCAAGTACTCAAAGTGACACTTTTAGAGCTACGAGGTATATTTCCTTAGGCATGTGATCTTTGAAATGGGGGTGTCATTTTACCTATATAAAGTAGAGGCAGTGATGTCATGGGGGTGGCCTAGGAATGTGGTTGATATTTATATTTTTCTCAAGTTTTATGGATATTATAGGAATTTTATTCAGGTATTATCTTTCTTGGGAATTCATATGAAATTTATATCTATGAATGGAGTAATTTTAGAGTGAAAGGGTTGATGCAAGGAGGCATTCCACAAGTTGAAGAGGTGGTTGATTTTTTCTCTGATCTTTATTCTTTTACATTTAGGTATTTTTTATATAGTCTACTATGATACCTAAAAAAATATACAATGATATGTACTAATGCAGGGAGATATGGTGTTCGCTTGTAGGTCTCATCAGCTATGATTCTATATGTGAAACTACCCCACCCATGATTTAGAGTTACCAATTATGGTTCACACATTGAATTTTTGGGGTCACTATATCTTTAGTGAGGTATTTTTTATATAGAAAAACTGTAATAGACTATTACATATCTTCTCCTAATGATACTTTAACATACAATAGAATCATTGGATTGATTATTTTAAAAAAATTATTTTAATAGGGAATTTTAATTGGGAAAGGTTAATTTTTTCATAGATTCACTTAGTAGTAAGATGCAAGAGTGGGGGATACAAACATCTAAAGGGGAATGGGATTGAATGACCTTTCTAGACCATTAGTGTATGGATGTGTTTGAGAACTGAGAGTTTATAACCTATGACCCATTGGTCATCTCTTCTTCTTTGTTGTATTTTTTAAAGTTATCCAAGATCGTGGTTTTAATTTTTTGGTATTATGATAATAGATCATGGGAGGAAACCAAATTGAGAGATAATATATGGATGGGGATGATATAATATATGTCCATAATAGGGTGGTATTCATCGCTTCCATGAGGAATGAGATAAGGAGGTACTCCCATACCTCATAATGGGAGGTACATCTAGCATTGAACAAGATCTTTCATGAAATCATACATCATTTCTAGTGGTTTTGTATGAGGTGTAATATTTTGAGGTTTGTCCCTCGATTAATCACCAATCAAAGGATAATGGTAGAGCACCAACAACCATGTAGGTTACTTAAACCACTTATGGTGTCAGTGTTAAAAAATGATAAGGTAACCATGGATATTGTCATGGGGTTTCCTTGGAACCTAATGAGCCTAGAATTTATGTGGAAAATGGCTGATTAGATGATAAAATTCAATTATTTTTTCCTATATGGGACACTTTTTAAATAGATGCGTTAGTAAAGATATGTGTGTTATAGAAGGTGATGTTTCAAATTGTGATTATGAGTGTAGTATTATATTGGGATTTTTGGTTCACATCAAGGTTTGAGGAAGGTAAAAAGAAGGTTATAGGGCCTCATATGCATCTAAATACAACATACCACCCATATATAGGCACACGGTCTAAGAGGATGTTTCAAATATTATATGATATACATGGGGCCTGAAAGATCGATTTTGGAAGATCATTGGATGACCATCTGGCCTTATTAGAATTTTCCTATAATAATAGTTGTAAGAATTTAATCATTTTGGTTACCTTTGAGTCCCTTTATATTAGGTCATTTCACTCATTGTTGTGTTGGATAGTGGTGGGTGAGTCAATAGAGATAGGGTCAAGCTCTGCATAGTACACTACCGAGAAAGTGAAATTTATTTGAAATCATTTGGTTACTAGTTAATGAATATAGTGCACATATGTTAACTAGAGGTGATGCCCCTTGTATTTCACCATGGGTGACATGGAATTATTATAGGTATCACCTCATTTGGGGCATAGATGTTTGAGAGTTAAGGTAAATATCACACCATGTTTTTTATCCATTCAAGATTAGTAAGCATATTATGATGGTTTCTTACCAGTTGGGTTTCACTCTATTACATTAAGTTATATGTAAGATCTCGGACATCATGGAGGTATGACCTTGTTTAAATTTTTGATATAAACTCTTAATTTTGGATAATGGAATGCTTACTGGGTTTAGGAGGAGGCTCAGGGGTGTTATAGGGATTTAAGACTCGAAGGAAAAGGGAAAATGGCTATCCAGTGCATGTTTCATGGTTGGTGCATGGTTTGAGATAACTATGTACCCTAACCATGCATTGAAGGAGGAAGAGAGCATGGTTTAGGTGAAACTATACAAGGGGGAGGCCAAACCATGGGAACTTGGATAGTGTCATTCTAAATGGTCGGCACACATTTTTTCGAACTAAGTGAGCCTCCCTATGTAACTGTGTGATCCAACCTCTCTTAGGTAGTGGTTGGTGCACAGTTTGTGCATGGTTTGGAAAACCATGTGGAAGAACCGTATTCCGCATTAAAATTGAAAATTTTACAACTTTTAACCCTTGTAAATTTTAAGTTCCCACCTGATTTTTCTTCCCTTTCTCCAATCTACAGGCTTAGTGATGAACCTAAAACCTAAAGAGCTCCCATGCATCGATCACCCTCATTTCTTGGATTTTTGGAGCATGATTAGTTGTGGATAAAAGCTATGGGTTTGGGATTTAATGGGTTTTTTAATCCATATCTATGGCTACGATTAGGAGTGTGTTCATTATATGATTCAAGGAAGGAGTTCTATATGTTATATCCCATAGTTTTTGTGTGGATTTTTGCATGTGGGTTCTTTCCTTGGTTCCATCATGTTGTGTATTTAATTACTTTAGTGATATTTTGAAAAATAGGTGTCTAAATGATGAATTGAACTCTTCACAATCCTTGTGGTATGCATCAAGGTTGAATAGAATGATTTAGGGCCATCCATGGGGCGCACTAACATTCTTGATCCATGGGATTGGTAAGGTTAAGTGTAGAGTTTACATGTGATAAAATAGATCCCATGAATAACAGGTTAATATGGTAGGTCGAGTTAAAAATTGAATAATGATAGTTTATCTAGGTTTGATAATGGAATAAGGGGTTGTTTAGCCTGGCATGGAAATGGTTTAGTTGGGTTAATTGATTTTGTGTCAAATGGATTATGAATTATGTTAAAAGTTCCTAATAGGGTCAGTGATTATGAAATGAAGAACTAGTTAAATTGATAATGGATTTTTAATTAAATAGTATGTGAATATATCTTCATATGGGGATTCATGAATATATTTAATGTGTTAATACACTGGAATTATGGGATATACCCACTAGGATGAGGCATGAAAAAGGAAAATGTGAAAAATGTGAAATGTAGTGTAAATGTTAAATGTGTTAATGTGTTATGGAATAATATTGATTCCCATGTTAATTGTTATGGATTTTAGTTATTATTTATATTGTTGCGAGTATAGTTGTTATATGGAATTATGTTGGGAATAAATAAATAAGAATGTGAATGTGGATTGGTAGTGTGGGGTATTGAATTGAGGTTCTACACCCATGGGTTGAGTTAGACTAAGTCTCTAAACTATATCCCAAAATGCATAGGTTATGGAAGGGGGTTTAGCTCTATAACCCTACAACTTTCATTTTATGAGAGCACCTCAACTAAGGCATCAAGTTGAGTGTGACATATTTTCTATAATGTGTTTACCCCAACTGAGTTAGGGGCTTGACATATTACCTTATTATTAGTTTTCCATTGGCTTAAAACCTTGTTTAAATTTTGTAAATTCCTAACCCATAGAGCATTTGGTGAAGATGAAATTAGTAATGAATATAATGTAATTGATGAAATGCCTATAATGATGAAATTTTTTAAGTGTACAATTTTAACAAATGGATCCCATGTTATCATTTGGTGATTTATTCATTTCTTTCTTTCTTTCTTTCACTATCTTCTAGACTATATATTTTGTAGAGAACATTGGTGGTGTCATGCTGAGTTTTACTCACAACCATCATAGGCCTCCATTGGGTACCCAGGTATATTTCATGGTTTCATATTAGGACAAGGGAAAAGGCTCTATACTAGGGAGTTGAGATGGGTCAAGGGACTAAATAGATGAGGATCTCGGCCAAGAGTTAGGATTAATTTTAGGGATTAATCTATTGGTCTTTACTTTTGTTTTTCCTTCACATTTTTCATTATTAGAATGATGTGACATATTTACTATTTTGTGGCATGTAACCTATTTGGGAAATTGTTCGTTATGAAGGAATCTTGTTATTTCTTATTGTTTCTATTATTTCATTTATTTTATACTGTGTATTACTCTAGTAAAGAGGTTATAGTATCCCTACATGATATTTTAAGAAATATATACTAGTCAAAAACATCTCTCATATGAGGAGGTACACTTGAGGTCATGTGGTGAGTTGGCTAAGGGCACTGACCTAGTGCCCTCCGGGATGGGGACATTAAAAAGTGGTATTATAGGAGTTTTCTTTTCTATGGTATTATTATTCGGGATGGTAGAAGGGATATCATTATGTGTTAGGCCTTGGAAATGATCTTGTGCATGGGAGTAGCTAACCCATGTTTCAAGGAAACCCCAAGTACCTAGGGTGGAAATTGTTGTTCTTGATGTGTGTTGTTATAGTTTAATGATATTTCACCATTGGGTGATGAACCTGTTGTGTGATGTGAATGTTTAATGATATTTTTCTCATGTACATAAATTCATGAGTTTCTTCATTAATGCATAATTTTAGGCACCTAGGGATAAAGATGTCATGCATCATGATAGGGAGACATGGTTTGGGTTTGTGGGATGTTAAGGGTGGGATACATTTTAAAATTCATAAATAATTCAATGAAAGTAATGTCTAATAAAGGTTGACCATATTGGTGCATGGAAATAATTTGAAATAATGGTTAAATAATTGTGCTTTGTGAAGGGTTGTAAATAAGACTAAAATTATGTTTATAATGAGTTGTTAAATGAAAAAGGTGTTTAAAAGAGATTGTTTTTCATTATGAATGTGGAAATGGTTTAAAAGGTTTTCTAATGTGAAACTTGTGACTATGTCGGTTGGTTTACCCCACATTCTCCATTAACCATGATAAGGATGGATGAGGGTAGTGTTCTAGATGTGATGGTGTCCATTCCAGAAATGTATGAAAAATGATTTTTTTAACACAAGTGGAGAGCCTAATTTCATAAAGTCTAATTAATTTTTCATGTTTTGAGTTCTAAAGCACATCTTTGGCATTGTAGAGAAATGTAACCATGAAGACGTGTACTGATTGTGTTAAAGGAATATAGTTTTAATAATACTCCACTAGTCGTGGGAAAGGAAAATCCACTAGTCTATGATAATTAAGGATGGGAGAAGTTTTGTGACAACTTTAATAATTTTATGTTGATGATGGAAAGGGATCCATGGTGGGTTGTGTGGATCATGTTTTGTATGAGTAAAAAGTTATATCTATAACACCCTACAACCATCACTAAATAGGGTGTTCTAGAGGTATCCAAGTTCTAGATAGAGTCCATCTAGATGATTCTTGATCATTTAGAGAATCCCATTGAGAATCAAGTCATGTTGGAGGCTTATATGTTGTGCGGTAAGTCAAAGCGTTGGTGGGACATCAAGGTTCGGACTGAATAAGATAATTGAATGGTATAGAAAGATTTCTAAAAAATGTTTTTGGAGAATTTATATGGAGAGATCCTAAAGTAGGGTAAGGATATAGAGTTCATGATTTTGACTCAGTGGGTCTCGTTATTGAGGGATTTTTCTGGTTGACTCCCTGACTTTCGATGCTTCATTCTTGCATCGGTAAGGGATGAGGAAACTATAAAGAATCATTTCTAATATGGGATTATTCTTGATATTGGGTTGAATATGAATATATTATGTTTTTATAGGTTTGTAGAGGTAGTGGATTAGGACCTTATCTCAGAAGGGTACCTGAAGGGGACTTTAGGTAGTGGACTTGTGGTGCCGGCTAGGCAGACCGGTGGTGTATATTCTAAGTGTAGGAAGCATCGTTTTTGGAGTTTCTATTAGGGTGGCAGTGTGTAGAGTTCTAAAAATAAGGAATAATCCTATCAATGTAGAGATCAGTTGTTCTATTATCTGTGTGGTTGGCTGGGACACATGATCGATTAGTTTCCCCGATCACCAGTTGAGTCTTAGTCAGTATAAGGTTAGGGCATGTGTATATGTTCTGTAGAAACCCTCATCAGTTGGGTATGTGTGGAGGATCGTGGTCAATGAAAAGTGTGGGTAGGGGTCGATTACCCCATATCAGGTAGGTAGTTGGAATTCTAAAAGTTGTATTGGTAGAGGTCATAGATGTGGTACATTAGGGAAAGAGCACCCATATCAGTAAGGTAGTGTAGTTCCAAGCACTCAGGCACGAGCCCAGGGAAAAGGCGCAGGAAAATATCATGTAGTTCAGTCTACACCATATGGGGTGAATCTGAACCATTGACTTTTCAAGGTACGATCTATGCTGCTTCCATTCTTGGTAATTCATTATTCGATATAGGTGACTCACATTATTTGGATTCTACCCATTTTTCGGTTATGATGGGCTTAGTGGATGAAAAATTATTATGGAATATTTCCATTGAAACAACATTGGGGGTACGAATAAAACGTATCAGGTAGTTTAAGAGGTATTCTATCGAGGTTGGTGGGTACCATTTGCTATGGGATTTATTCATGCTTGAAATGTCATGTTTTTTATTTTAGGTAAGGATTGGTTGGTTTTGTACCAAAACCAAATCGTCTGTTACCATCAGAGGGTAACATTCATGTCTCTTTAGGGAGACAATTATATCTATCGTGGTGAATGGGATGTTCAGGATGGACATGCATGGCCATTTTGTTAGTAGTTGGTTGAACTCACAGCCCATGTGTCTAGTCTTATACTTAATGATGGAAGAGTAGAGTATCATGTCATTACACCTATGGTATATCGATTCCAAGATCTGTTTTTTGAAGAATTTTTAGGGATTCCACCCAAGAGAGATGTTGAGTTCAAAATAGAGTCGATGTTAGCAGAATAACCTATTTCCATTCCAACAAATAGAATGGAACTGATACAATTTCAAGAGCATAAAAATCAGTTAGAGGAATTGTAGAATAAGTGATTTATTCATCCTATCACATCACCTTGGGGATCTCCATGGTTTTTTTCCAAGATGGTTGATGGTTCATTTTGGTTTTGAATTGATTATGTAAAGCTGAATCAAATGAGAATCAAGAACAAATGCCCTCTTCCACAAATCAATGGAATGTTTGGATTGTTAATAGGTGCTTCAATGTTTTACCAGATTGATTTATGGTCTATGTATCACAATTTGAAGGTAAGGCCTTCCGATTTATCGTGGACTACCTTCAGGAGTAGGTATGGTTTGTACGATTTGATTATGATGTTGTCCAGGTTGACTAATGCACTTTTATTGTTTATAAAACTAATGAAATGAATCTTTTATCCATATCTAGAATAGTCTATAGTGGTTTTGTTGATGACATCTGGGTGTACTCTAATACACATAACAATCATGAAAAACATGTTGTCATTGTCTTGAGTACAGTAAGAGATCATATGATATATTCCAATCTATCCAAGTTTCATTTATGGAACGATAGGGTGTGTTTTCTGGGTCACATTATCTTAGTGGAAGGTGTAAGTAGATCCATTGAATATGAACGCAGTGGAATATTTGGAATATTCCATGAATTTTTCTAATATGTGACAATTTATAGGTTTGGATGGTTATTAATGAAGGTCTATGAAATATTTCATTTATTTGGTTATGCCACTTTCGATCATAACTAAGAAAAGTAGAATGTTTGAGTGAACTATGGAATGTTAGAATGATTTCCAAGAGCAGAAGAAGTGGTTGACTACCGCATTGATTCTAATATTTCCTGAGTCTTATAAAGGCTATACCATGTTTTATGTGGTTTTTGGTGTTGGGAATGGAGATTTTTGGATCTAGGATGGTATGGTTTTTGTGTATAGTTCATGATAGTTGAGACCCTGTGAAATACATTTTTCTATGCAAAAGACTTGAAATTTTGGTGGCATTACTTGTTTCTAGAATAGATTGTGGTGTATACTAATTCTAAAAGTATTAAGTAAATATTCTACCAATGTGATCTGAATATTTGGATGTGATGATGGGTTAAGTACCTTAAATACACTGATTTTGAGTTGGTTTATACACCTAGAAAATGGAGTAGTGTTGCACATACTTTGAGATAGAAAACTCAATGTCACGAAATTCAGGAATCTATTTTGGAGTGGAATATGACTATTTTATTTGTTGAGATGAATATGGAGGTGTGGGATGGACATGGGAAGACATCCCTTGCATCCTTAACAGTAGGGTCAATGATTTTGAGTCGGGTAATGGAGGTTTATCTTGAGGATCTAGAGTGTTTTTCTATGAAGGAAATTCTTAAAGCTAGGGATTCACCATCTAATTGGGCTATTAGTTATGATGGGATTGTTTTTTATTATGATTGTGTGGTTTTTCTAGTATGTATGTGAGAATAATTGATGCATGAGTTCCATGTATTGATGTGGGAAGTAAATACTGGTTTGACCAAGATTTATCATGATCTTCATAGGTAGGATTGGTGGCCAGGATTGAAGAAAATTGTCACAGGTTTTGTGGTGTGATGCCTTACCTGTCAGCAGATGAAAGCTGAGCATCAGCGACCATGTGGTTTGTTACATCCATTAAATATTAGGTAATGGAAGTTAGATTATGTAACTATGGATTTTGTACTGGGTATTTTGAGGACACTCCAGAAGAATGATGTAATATGGGTGTCTGTTGATTGGTTGACTATGGTGGCTAATTTATTTTTTATTCGAGATATTTTCACTATTGATTAGATGGGTGACTTAAATGATTGAGAGATAGTGTGGTTTCGTAGATTATTGATAAATATAGTTCTGGATTGCAGTATTTGTTTCACATAATGCTTCTTGTAGGGATGGGAGCATGTGTTTGGTACCCATGTGTTTTTATGTAGGGATATTCACTGACAAATAGACAGGAAATCAGATCATACTATTCCGGTACTAGAGGAAATTTTGATGGCATGTGTCATGGATTTTTTTGGATCATGGGAAATCATGTCGTTGTTTTTTATTTTTTCACAATAATAGTTTCTAGGCTATGATTCATATGGAACTATTTGAGGCACTTTACAAAAGACTATGTGAATCTCCATAATGATGGGTGGAAGTTTTGGAATCATAGTTTTTTGGGATGAATCTTATGCAAGATATATCAGAATAAGTGTAGTTAATTTTGAAATATATGGTTATGGCTCAGAGTAGGTCGAAATATAATATGGATAGGCATTATCGACCCCTCAATTTTTGGTGGGTGATCGCGTGTTTCTTTGGGTGTCTCCAATGTTGGGTCATTGTTGGATTTGGAAATAGGGTATGTCGGCACCTAGGTATATGGGACCATTTGAGATCATGGAAAGGATAGGTCCAGTAGTATAAAACATGGCTCTTCCATTTCAGTATAATGGGATGCACGATTTATTTAATGTGCCACAATTTGCGAAGTATCACCCTAACCCATATCATTTAATTGACGTTGAATATTTTGAGCTTGAGTTTGTTGTGTCCTTTGAAGAGCATCAAGTTCGTATTGTGTATTACAGTGATAAAATCTTGATGGGTAAGATTTTTCTCATGGTTTTAATTTTATAGAAACATGAAAATTTTCATGAAGAAACTTGGGGAAGGGATTCAGATGTTCAAGCACAATGGCATGATCTCTTTTCTTTAGAAACATAGTGATTCTCGAGTGTGTATCTTGAGGATGAGCCATTGTAAGGTGGGGAGGTTGTAATATCCTTTGAATTTTGGAGGTATGAAATTGTTTAAATTCCATATATAACCTAATAATTTTGGTTAATGATATGCTTAATTGGGTGTAGGAGGAGGTTTGGGGGTGTTATAGGGGTTTGGGACTTGAAAGAAAAGGGTAAATGGACATCTAGTACTTGTTTCAAATTTGGAACATGGTTAGAGATAACTTTTCACCCTAACCATGAAAGGTGGGGGGAATGGAGCATGGTTTAGGTTAAGGTATTCAAGGGGGGGGGGTGACTAAACTATACATATTTGGATAGTGGGATTTCGCACTATCGGTGCATGATTTTTCGAACTGAGTGAGATTCCCCATGTAACTGTGCAACCCAGACACTCTTAGGTAGTCGCTGGCACATAGTTTCTACACATTTTTGAAAACCATGTTCCCCATTAAAATTAAAAAATATTTTTTTTTCAGCTCATAATTTTTATGTTCCCACACGATTTTTCTCCATTTCTCTTACCTTTATCCCTAGTGACGATCCTAAACCCTAAATATCTCCCAAGGATTGATCTCTATTATTTCATGGATATTTGTATCATCTTTGGTTGTGGATCAAATATTCATGTTTCAGATTGAAAGGCTATTTGAATCCATATCTAAGTCTATTATTATGAGTGTGTTCATCATCAGATTCAATGTAGGTGATCTATAATTTATATCGCATATTTTTTCTGAGAAATTTTGCAATGTGGGTTGTGTTAGTTGTTTTATATTGTTTTGATTTTAATACCTTTAGTGAGATTTGGTAAAATGGGTGTCTACATGATGAATTGAACCCCTCATGATCCCCATAGGATGCGTTGAGGTTGAATAGAATGACTTAGGGCCAGGCTTAGGGTATGCCGACATTCTCGAACCTAGTTATTCGTAAGTTTATGTTAACGTTTTATGTTTGATAATTTAGAGACCATGAATAAAATGTTAATATGGTTTGCTGAGTTGAAAATTGAATAATGATTGTGGTGCCTATGGTTGATAATGGCATAAGGGGTTGTTTGGAATTCCATGAAAATGGGTTAGCTAGTTTAATTGGGATTGCGTCAAATGGATTATGAATTATATTATAAATTCCTAAGAGAGTTAGTGATTATGAAATTAAGAACATTTTAAACTATTACTTGATTGTGAATTAAATAATATATTAACGAGTCATATCAAAGGAATTGATGGATATGTTGAATGAGTTAATACATGGGAATTATGGGATATAACTAATGGGGTGAGGTACTAGAATGGGAAATGGGATACCTGGGATATGTGGTTTAAATAGTAAATGAATTAATGGGTTATAGCAAAATATTTATTCCCATGTTGATTTTTATGAATTGTTATTGTTAGGATATTTTCTTTTAGTATGGTTGTGATATAAAATTGTGTGGTGTAAGGATAAATAACAATGGGAACATTGCTTGGTATTGTGGGTGTTGACATGAGGTTCTATTTCCACATGTTGAGTTATATTGAGGCTCTAAACTCCACCCCAAATTGTATGAGTTTTGGAAGGTTATGGAATTTTATATCCCTAATGGTTTAATTTTATGATACCACCTAAACTGAGGCATTAAGCCGAGTGTGATGTATTTTTTATGATGTGTTTACCTTCAGTGAGATAGGGACTTGACTTATTCCCTTATACATATTATTTGGCGACCTTGAACCCTTGTATAAATGATGTAAATACCTAACCCATGGAACACAAGATGAAAATTATTTTAGTAACGAAGATAATATAATTGATAAAGTGGCTATAATGATGAAATTAGTTTATGTGTATGATGTTAACTAATGGCACCCATGTTATCTTTTTGTTATTTATTTCTTTCATGTAATATATGTTAGACTAGATATTTTTTAGACACTATTGTTGGTGGAATATATAGTTATAATAACACACTACTAAGGATTCCATTAGGTACCAAAGTAGATTTCATGGTTGTCGGTCAGGAAATGCATAAAGGACCTATGATAGGGAGTTGATTTTCACTTGCAGAGTGCATGGATTAGGATCCAAACATTGATTGGAGACCGATTTTGGGGATTCAAATATTTCTCTTTACATTGGGTTTTGTTCACTTTTGGAACTGTAAGAATGGAATTGCATGTTTAATATTTGGTTGTGGCTTGTACATTGTTTGGGAAATGGATAGTTTTGCAAGATTCTGTTTATTTCTTATTGTTTCTACTATTTAATTTATTTTCTATTGTGGATTACTCTGGTAAAGAGGGTATTGTATCCCAATGTGATATTTTAGAACCCCTCTACTTGTCACCAACCTCTGGAGTATGGGGAGGTGCGATTGAGGTATGTGGAAACTCGGCTCAGGGTACCAGCAAAGTGGCCTCTAGGATGGGGATATTACAAATATATTATAGAAATCCCACATCAAAGGAGGAGGATCACAAGTAACCCCTTTAAAATATTTTTCTGATACATCTCCCATCATGAGGCCTTTTCATATATAATGCCTAAGGGCCATATCCTTGGGAATGAAAAATAATGGGAGCTAGGCCTAAAAGGGATAATATCATGATCTTAGGCTATACTAGGCCATTAGAAATGGTATTAGATCCAGTTTCCATTTGATGTTCTTGCAAGGATGTTGGGCCCTTCTTGGGAGAGGATTATTAAAATCCCATATTGAGGGAGGAGGATCATGAAATAGGCCTTTATAAGGTGGTGTAGATACCTCTCCCATCATGAGGCCTTTTCCTGGGGGACCCCTGAGGGTTAGAGCCCAAGGAAAGAAAAACTGTGTGGGCTAGGCCCAAAGTGGAAAATATCACAATCATGGGATGGACTGATCCATTATAGTATACCTTATTTTTTGAATTTCACAACTGTATAAGTGTGATTTATATACCATTCACATGATCAACAGTGAGGAGGTCGAGTTAGTGGTGTATTTGTCTTTTGAGGAGTTCCTGGTGAGTATAGAAGACTGGAGTGAGAAGGTGTTTTGATGAAATAATGTTCCCCTCTTTTAAGTATTGTGAAAAAATGGGAATATCCAGGAAGAGACTGGGGATCATAAATTAGATTTGTGAGTGTACTAGCCAAATTTAGTCAGGGAGAATCACATCCCTGGATATGTTTCTTAGGGATGATAATCCCTTAGAGGTGGGTTTTTAATGAAACGTCAATTTCAAGGTGTGTTGTGATTTAAATTTTATTTAATTATGGGTATATTTATATGTTGTTGATATCATATGTATTATTGGAAAATGAAGATAAAGTTGTAGGAGATTGGTATGGGCCTCCAGGTAATTATTTTCAAAAGGTAGGTAGTCACTACATGGTGTTTAGGTGTCGCGGTGTGATACTAGACGTTGGGGAAGTTCGCGTTGCAACCCATAAGTGTGATGCCGTGATTTTTTATAGATAGAGACATATACCCTCTTCCCAGTGGTAATTTTTTGACCCTTAAGGGTTTCACCAAAATGATTCTAGGTGGTACTATGTCACATTATGACCCACATGGTCACCCCATGATAGGCCACCAATGTATTTTCTAAAAGGGTGTAATAGAAAATTTCCCTTAGATCCCCTTTTTTCCCTCCTCCTCTACTCTATTAACCCATAAATGGATTATGAAAAATTTTAAGCTCCCTTGCGGATTCTAAGAGATTTTTAAAACTCATCTGATAACTTTTAGAAATTTCAGTCATTATGGGGAGTTTTTGGTGTGATTTTTAGCTCATCTTTGACTTGGATGTATCATTATTACTTTATTTCAGGGTTTCCCTTGATAAAAACAAAATTTTAAAAGTTTTAGGTTGATTTGTGGGATTCAATTCATCTGAAATTAATTTGGAATAATTCCTTGTGGATTACGATTCATCCCACTTGAGTTTGAAATTTATTACCTTTTTATATATTTTTTGTAAGGTTCTATGGATTGACGTTCATGTGGGTGCATGTGTGGCCCTATGAGAATTTTAATTTTGGTATACAATTTACCTAGTATATTTGTGTTGATATAGTTATCTTCTTATAGGGGTTTTATGGGTAATACATCTTAGAACTAGTGGAACCTAGCCTCATACAGAGTTTATAAATAAGGTAGAGCTTGTGGGTAAATTGCACCTAGTAGGAGTTCGCCAGGATCAATTAAGGCAATAATGATTTGATGTGTTGGTATTTGGGTTCGGGTGAGGAGTACCACTATATGATATAGTATTAGGAGCTCAACCATGATAAAGTGAGTTACTAGAGTGGTTGGTATAGGGAAATTTGTTTATGTTAGTGTGGTTTGATGTATTGTTTTTTGACCATCACGTATTACGCATATTTGACTAATTGAGACAATTAGTTATGGCTTCATCTTGAGTGAGAAGATGGTAGGTCATGATATGATGGAAATTGAATGGATGTTGGAAAACTATTAGCTTATACTATACAAGTACATTGTCATAGCCTATATAGATATTGGACATCCATGCATAAGAAATAAAAAGAAACATAGTAAAGGATCAACCAAACATGGAATAATAATGATAAATATCTAATCCTTGAATATGATGCTTAAAATATCAAAAAAATGTATAATGGAAACAAATAAAATATACTCATGTGTGGTACCAAATCATAAAAAAAACCATTATAAGAACATCTAAAAACCATACCACATGATCCATGGTCACCCTTTAATCCCTAAAATGATCTCTATAATCCCAATTGAGAATCTAACAATGTATACAGAACTGGGAACCAAATATAAAACAAGAATATTATATACACACCCAAACAATGGAGAATATGAGATGTGTATACTAATTATTTGTAGTAGGACCCCACTGAGGTGTCTATAACATTCCTTATATAATCGAATCTAGGTATACTAGTTTGAATATAAAATAATAAAATATAAAGTATATTTATTCACAGAAAACAGAAAGGAAAACCAATATAGCATGGAAAAACATATTTATAATGAATATTCCATTCTAAATAAAACAAGGATTGAACTAATTTATTAAAATCATTAAATCATAGAAGGAGGACCTAAAAACCATTGAAAACCTAAAAAGGTAATTCCTCTTGACAACATACCTTACAATTAATATTTATTCTAGTTTTAAATGAAATCAATCAATTGAATAACATTTCTTATGTTGAATCCTCCATTATAGAATCACCATTTTTATTATACCTTTAATGTCACTTTAAGGTAACCCCTATTAACCATTTGAAGCCACAATTTTCAAACCATGTGGGAAAACCTCTTGATATTGAATTAAAAATATGATAGATACACAAATAATCACACAACGGAACCCATAAAAAATCATAGTTTGGGGGAAGTGAAATAAATGATAAAAGGGGTTTGGTGGTCATGAATTTCTAGGGGATGCAATAAATATACCCAAATAATCACCGAAATCACACAAAAAGGGATCTATGAATCATGGGATTCTTCCTTCGACTCAAGAAGAATAATTCAAATTAGAGACACGTTACCTAGGTCATCACTAAATAACTTTTTTGGTCACCTGTTAGTTCCATTTAACTATCTGGGGGTTTAACTTCCGAGGATCACACTACTACCACATCCCATTAATGCACTCATTTTAAATAGGAACCTTACCCTAGTCCATCAAAAATCTACCCTAGGGATTAAAAATATCTATATCTCCACAAATTCATCTACGAATCCTATAGAATCACGAAATGGAGGTGAGCATGCAATGAAAACAATATCGAGACATAATATAATTTCCAAGCACATTAAATAATCCTCATCTCACCTATTATACACTCACAAGAAAAATCACCTTATACCTTCATGAATATGAAAAATATAATATAATAAAAATAAAAAAATCCATTAAGGGTTCAAAATTCACCAATATAACACTATTCACGGGGGCTCAATTGAGAGTCTCACAGATTTAGAAATAATTTATTTAAAAGTACCCAATGAGACATAAAAACTAGATCAGGGTACCAATCATTTAAAACAATATTTTAAACTCATGTAAAACACCTCATTAAACCTTCCTTATAAAACCATTATTTTAAATTCACATTGGGGACCAAATTTCTATTCATGAAACCTCTTTGAGTTGATAAAATGATCCACAAGTTTGAAAATACATTAGACACAAACCAAACACACCCCTCCTTATTGAACAAGCTGTTTCAAATCCTAAATTACCCTTTTGAATAAAACTAGAATTAAACACCATCTTTGAAAACCTAAATTTCATTTATAAGTTCCTCACTAGCATTGTGTCAAACACTTGGCCTCTGTTTGAAACCATTTAAAAACAAATAAAGTGTAACGAAATTTAAGATAACTATTCCAGTCATAACATACACTTGAAAATAATTTTAAACAATTAAAAATAATCCATAAATAAATAAATTTCTGTATTTAAGTGTTTATAATAGTTAGTCATCACATAAAATGGACTATAATAGATTTTTTATAGAAACTCCTACCACAATTTGGTGTAATAATCTACCATAACATGACACATGTCGCCTTCGATGGAGAATTCCTAACCAAGAGAGAAATGACCCCTCTGTTAACAAAAAACTCATATCCCTATCATTAAAATAAATGAAATTCCTCAAACCAACTCTATATTAGTTAGGGTTTATGAGAGAGTCATAAGAAGATGGAGAGGTTATAGGGAGAGGAGAAGAGGATAAAATGAGGAGAAAAACTATTAGGAACTCACTTAAGTAAAATAGGAGAGCCACCAAAAATAAATTAGGATATGGGGAAGATGTTCTCCAATTCACACTAGGAGTCATTCAAACATGGAGTTGAAGAGAAGGGGTTCCATGCCATTAAATTATAGGATGGAAAATAGGGAAACCACGGAATTTTAAAAAATAAGTGACCAAGAAGGTTTAGCCACACAATCTACCAAACTGTGCACTAATCCTGTGTCCCCCACTCGACACACTTAGGTACCCCTACATGGTTTCCCCTAAGTCCCACATAGTTAACTTAATCACCCACTAACATTTCAAAATTGAATATTAAAACTACAAATCCCACATGAACTATTTCCACAATGGTTTACTAATATTTTGAAATCCATGAACTGGTACCATTACCCACTAAAGGACCTGCAAGATTCCTCATAGGAAATTTAAAATTTGTTATCAACCTTACACTACCTATACGCCTTAACCATACATGAACAAAACAACTGAAATTTATCCTATATGAATGTGTCCACACAACTTTCACTAAAAAATGTGTTCAAACCATTCATAGAGGAAAAAATTATATATTTTTAATTTTTCAAAGAAACTCAACCCAAAATTTCAAGGGTAATGCTCAAAGATAATAAATTAATATAAATTTAAAAAAAATTATTTTTAATTATCCCCAGTGGTCCATTTTATTCCCCTATAATGTCTCGAGTCAAGGTAGAAGGTAATGGACTCCCAATCCTAACACCAATATAGAATAAGGTGGGAGTGTTAGAGCAACTCAAGTAGATTCAAATGAGGGACCACCACGAAACATTGAATAAGACCAGAAAAAACTAAAAGAGTCCCCAAAAGAAAAAAATATCCTCAAAAAAGAACCACATTCACAATAATCCTATATGAACTCTAAGAATATATATACCTATAATAGTCTCCCCACCATTTTGATCTGTTCTGTAATGGTGGAACCAAAAAAATAATTTCAAGGAATTAAGATTACAAAAGACAATAAAATCACCATAATTACTTAATAAAAATCCTGTAAACTTCACTATACATAAATAGCAATCAACCATTGAGATATTACCAGATAACTTTATAAGGATACCTAGTTGGGTCATCAAGAAAAAGCATTCAAACATTCCTTGACAAAAAATGATATGGTTCCAACAATGGGTCAAAACTACATAAATAAGTCACTTGGGACCAACCAATGGAGAACCATCCCATGGTGACTCCTATAAAATTCCAATCCTGATTGAATAAATAGACTAACAAACAAAAAATACAGATCCAAGTTACGTATACATGAACCTCAGGTTCTCCCATGTCTAATCCATCCAACCAAACACTAAATTTTAGCTTCCACCACAATCCTGGCTTCACGAACAGATCACATTGGGAAAAATAACAATGAACATGCATGAACATCTAATATAAACCAATATCTACAATAAAGATGTTGGATTTGGTTCCCAATAATGATCTTTTTTGTACTTTATGAAAATATATATTCATGTTTAGAGTAGTTGTCCTAGAGAAAGGTCATAGCGGCTATCATCTATGACGAGAACCCATTGCTGTCATGAAAATATTCTTAAATATATTTTCTATAGCTAAATGAAATCATTTTAGGGACATAAATGATTCAGGTTATCAGGGGAGAATACTCATAGGACATTCAGGAACCTTATCATGGTTTACACCCTTGGTAATATCTAGAGTAGAATATTACGAGAATGAGACCCGCTATTCAGAAATCCACATTGATATGTTTTATTATATTTTCATAGTTTCAGATGTGTATATTGATACTTATACTTTAAAATTATTATTAATCAGTATTATAAATTGATTCCATTGATGTATTGACAAAATTCATAATGACATTTATTCACGGTGATGTAGGATACATTGTGTGCATCACGAGTAATATTTCATTACTTTATAATGTGAGAAATGATTTGTATATTATGTTCTTTAACATATTTTTAAATATCATTCCTATTAATTAAACATATATAGCCTAAATAAATTCATGCCCACAGTGTTCTATTGGAATTTTTTTGACAACCCTGCATTTATTACAAACATAAACCTAATTTATTACAAAAAACTTTCACTTGATACAACATGGAAGATCAAGAGGTATAGTGTCTTTGGGGCTTAGGAACATTAAATAACAACTTAAAACATGAAAGACAACATCTTTATTGAAAACTTCCTTAACATGACCACTACCCTCGTACTTATAATTGCATGGGATAACCTAAGGACATGCATAAGAAAAGGGTGTGTTATAAATCCCAGTAATAGAATAATAATGGAATAAAATGATGAATAAAATACATGTTAGACAATAGGAATATCAATAGAGCACAAGAGGAGCATAAACATAAAGGCATGATAATGCATGATAATCATAACATGGAAATGTACAAACAACACTTTACATGGAATTAGCATGAGCCAAGGCTCATTTAACATAGAGCATGAATAAATCCTCATTGCACATGAGTCACAAGTAAAACCTCATTTAACTTAAATTATCATGATTCAACACCCATTTAAAATGACGTATCATGATACTATACTTTACCCAATGCATTGGAGCGCTATGAGGGTGTACCATTCTTAAACATTTCATTTCATGCATAAGTGTGCTACATGGATCATAAAACATGGATTCATAATACATAGTAATATATTCCATTATAATGAAATGTGGAATTCATACATGGAACCTTATAATCAATAAGTAAATTTTCATAAAGGTGATTTCCCTTGATAGGAAAATGGGCATGGTATTCACTACCCAATGACATTGCCTTAGAAAATCAGTGCAATTTCGGCAGCATAACGACGTGACGTAAGAATTCATAAAAATGGTTGATGAGATAGAAAGGGGTGTCTCATAATATTTACATGAAATGGGAAGTAATGGGGTCATATAGAAACATTTCCCAACAATTGTAATGGAATTTAGATTCATGATACTAAATAATTGCTTGAATGTAAATGAGGAGAGAGAAATTCCTTTCGGAATTTTGGAAAAGTAACGGGTGTACATGGGAGGCGTTTTATGAGAGATAAAGGGGTCTCCCTTAATTAAAACATAAATAGGTCAGTATGGGGGAGGTGATAAACCATACCCCAACATTTAAAATTGAAATTAAAAGGGCATAACAACATTAAGAAAATTGGACAAAAATGAGAAATGACGAAAAACCCGTACTTGGAAGTGTGCTTCCAAAGGCTTGAGAGAGGCTTATTGGGAGCTTGGGGAACCTTGGGAGAATTCTAGGGAGAGTAGGGCAGGGGTTGGACGACCTCAAAAGGATTTGAGTGAGGAGAAAGTGGGATCATGGGTGGGTTTATATAGGAAAGGTGAGGTAATTCTTTATTATTTAGTGTTGGGACACCTCACATTAAACTAATTCAAACCACAAACCAGCCCATGGTTTTTGCCCATGGTTTTTTCCAAAGGGGATTGGAAAAAAATATTTTATAAGGCCAATGTCTGAACATCTTAAAATAATGGGGTAGCTTATGTGGAGGTGATTCACACTCTCGAGGAAAACTATTTAAAAAGACAAGATATTTAATAAGCCTTGAAGGTTCCATTAATGCTTGGAGAAATAATTAAAACAAACCCAAAATAATATTATATTAATGGTAAAACATATATTGGCCAAACATAAGGCTTATAGTGTTTTCTTACATCACTATTGTGTCATTATGATGTCAAAAAAAACATTATATATTTAAACGGTATTTTATTTTTACCCAAACATTTGACTGTCTCAGAAAATTATGAAAAACTCACCGTTGGATAATTTTGACATCCTTTTTGCAGAAATAATATTTATTTTATCAAAATAGTTTTATAAATATATCAATTTTCACTTTTAAAATATAAACGGACATTTATCGAAAATTCACGGGTTTTGACAAAAAATGGCATTCAAACCTTAATAAAAATCTTGATTGCATTCACAAAATTATAAAATCCTTTATATTTAATAATAATTAATTTAATAATAATTTTATTATTTTTTTGAAATATTATTTAATTCAAAAATCCATTAATTCATCAAAATATATTTCTTAGTTGAATATTAACTAAAAATACTATTTGTGCTTTAAAAACTATTTACATGGTAACAAAATTAAAATGAAAGTATATTCATTATTATATATAAAAATAAAGTACATAACCATAGTGCTAAGGTCTTGTTACATAACCCCTTATAACACCTACATAAGACCAAAGAGTGTGGTGTGCGATGGTGACTGACTCTTGGGGTGGCTCCAATAACATTGTTCTGGGGGTAATCTCAATCAACTTCCACTTCCCTCGTAGGCGGTCCCACTCAAGCTTAAACTTTTGAATCTAGGATTGGGCTTGGTCAATAGCGAATCCCAATGATTCCACCTCCTTTCTGAGTTCCAACAAATGGGATTTGTATGGGGCACGTCTACTAGAGATTCCATCGCTTCCTTTGTCTTGGTAAATTGGATTTGTTAATGCCCTATATTTATACTAATCATGTGATCACTGTTTAATGGATATATTAGCAACGGTCACAATTCTTAACATAAAAACGAAAAAGATGACATTTTATATAAACATTTTACATAAAGAGACCTTTAATTAGATCAAGAGGGATTTCTATTAATTAATGTTTGGGTCGTTACAATCTTCCCCCATTCAAAAAATTTTCCCTTGAAATTTTCATTTCCCACACTAAAACATATGTGGGTAACTCTACTTCATCATCTCCTCTGATTCCCACGTTGATTCTTCAAACTTGTTGTTTCTCCACAACACTTTGATGAGGGGAATTATCTTATTTTGTAGAACTTTTTCTCCATGATCTAAGATCTTCACTGGTTTCCCTCATATGAAAGGTCATCCTCTAAGTGTACCACCTCTGAAGACAGTACATGTGAAGGGTCCGGTTTTTACTTCCTTAAGAGTGATACATGAATGAAATCATGTACCTTGGCCATGGTAGTTGGAAGGTCTAGTCGATAGGCCACATCCCCGACACGATCAAGAATCTCGAAGGGGCCTATGTACCTTGGACATAACATCCTTTTCTTTCCAAACCTCATGACCTTCTTCCAAAAAGATATCTATAGAAAAAACATGTCTCCAACTATAAACTCAAGGTCTCACCGACGGTTATCTTAATAACTCTTCTGTCGACTCTGGGCTATCTTGGTATGTTGTTGAATGGTTTTCACCTTCTACACCATTTCTTCGACCATTTCTAGTCCAAGCTGCTTATGCTCATCGACCTCATCCCAACATTACTGTGTTCTACACCTTTTCCCATAAAGGGCTTCATATGGTCCCATTTGGATTCTTGATTGGAAACTATTATTATATGAGAACTCAACCAGAGGAAGATGTTGATATCTTCCTCCTTTAATGTCCATTGACCATGTTCTCAACAAGTCCTCAAGTGTTTGGATAGTCCGCTCAGATTGGCCATCAGTTTGAGGATGATAGTCCGTACTGAAGTTCAGTTCAGTATTCAGAGCATGTTGAAGAATCTTCCAAAACTTATAGGTGAATCAAAGATCTCGATCAGAAACAATATATAGTGGTAATCCGTGCTGTCTTACCACTTCCCTGATATATATCCATGCTAGTTGATCCAATGATAAATCCTCCCGAATAGCAATCAAGTGTGCAGACATTGTAAGATGATCCACAACAACCCATATTGTCTTGTTGCCTTTGGATGTCTTCGGAAGTCTGGTGACAAAGTCCATGTTGATGTCCTCCCATTTCCATTCTGTTATGGGCAATGGGTGCATCATCCCCTTATACTTCTTCCTCTCTGACTTCACTTGCTGACACACCATGCACTTTAATGTATATTCAGTGATCTCCTTCTTCATATTATCCCACCCATAATGCTCTCGAAGGTCTCGATACATATTTGTGTTTCCTGGGTTAATAGAGAAATTTAAGCTATGTGCATCATCCAAAAGTTCCTTCTTTAGTTCCAGACTTGATGGCACACATAGTATTTTCCCAAATCTGACAATTAATTATTCATTAACATTAATATTTGAGGATTTTCCTTTTCCAATATCTTCCACTTTTTCCTTAATTCCCACATCATCCTTTTGAGCATCCTTTAACCTTTCCAAATGTGACGGTTGAGAAATAATTTGTGAAAGGATTTATTATGTTCCCATCTTTATGAATCCCATGTCCATCCTCATCAAATCTAAGAATATTGGATCCTTTTCAATTCTCATCAATGAAAGAATTTCTGGGCCCTTTCTACTTAGTGCATCTGCCACCTTGTTCGCTTTCCCAGGGTGGTAATGGATTGAGCAGTCATAGTCCTTGATTAGATTTAACCATCTTCGTTGGCGCATATTCAAATCTTTCTGTGTGAATATATACTTGAGGATTTTGTGGTCCCTATATATTTCACAATTCTCCCCAAATATATAATGCCGCCAAATTTTTTAAAGTGAAGATTACTACAGCCAGCTCGAGGTCATGTGTTGGATAGTTCTGTTCACGAACTTTTAATATCCTTGAATCATAGGCAATGACATTTTCATTTTGCATCAACAGACATCCCAGGCCCTTCTGCAAAGCATCACAGAATACCAAAAAAATCCCTCCACTTATGGGTAAAGTGATCATGGGCATAGTGATAAGACTCCTTTTCAGCTCCTTAAAGATTTCTTTACATTCATCAATCCAAGAAAACTTTACTCCCTTCTGAGTTAGCTTGGTAAGAGGGTTGGACAATCATGAGAAATTTCTCACAAATCATCAATATTATCTAGCTAACCCCATGAAGCTATGGATATCTGTTACCGATGTTGGGCTCAGTCATCCCTCAATTGCATCTGTTTTGGAAAGATCCACAGATATCCCATTACTTGTCATGATATGGCCTATGAATGATACCTCCTTTAACCATAACTCACACTTTATTTACATAGCATAGATATTCTCCTTATACAATGTCTCTAGTATAGTTCTTAGATGCTCCTCATGATCCTCCTTGGTTTTGGAGTATATCCAAATATCATCTATAAAGTCTACCAAATTTTTTTGAGGTAATCTCTAAAGAATATATTCATCAAGTCCATGAAGATTGATGGAGAATTAGTGAGTCTGAAAGGAATTACTATGAATTCATAGTGCATGTATCTTGTATGAAAAGTAGTCTTGGGGATATCTTCCTTCTTCACCCTTACTTGATAATATCACGACCAAAAATTCACCTTGGATAAGTATTTTTCTCCACGCAGCTGATCAAACAAGTCATCAATTTTGGGGAGAGGATACTTGTTCTTCATCGTTATTTTGTTGAGCTCATGATAATCGTTGAAAAGGCTCATTGACCCATCCTTCTTCTTGACGAAGAGGACTGGTGCACCCAATGGTGAAGAACTTGGGCATATAAACCCTTTATCAAGATTCTCCTGTAGTTGTTTCTTTATCTCTTCAAGCTCCACAAAATCCATTCTATACGAAGTTTTGGATATTGGAAATTCCCCCAGAATAAGTTCATTTGAGAATTAAACATCTCTTCTGGGAGGAAGACCAGGAAATTCCTCAGGAAACACTTTAGTGAATTCCTTCACAATAGGATTGTCATCAATGATAGTTTCTTCCTTGGAGTCAATCATATGAGCCATATACGCATGCTCATAGGGAAGTAATATCCACACTTGAGATGATGGAGCTAAAGAAGACTCATCTTCCTCCTTGCACTTGTAAAGAATCGAGGTTCAATTCTCCATATGGAGAGTGATTTCCCTCTCACGCCAATTTATGTTGGCTCTATATAAGGAAAGCCAATCCATGCCATGAATTGCATCAAATTACACCAGAGAGAGTATGGCGAGTTCCTCCGGGATGTTTAATCCATAGATTATGACAGGATAGGAGTTATATTCATGGGATGAAATAATCACCTCATTTTCAATACTCACTGACATCTTCACTTCCATGATTTGTGGTGGTGATGGTATTGTTCTACTAAATTTTTGTGATATAAAAGAATGCGTAGAACCTAAATCAAAAATTTAATTTGATATTCTTGAATGAATAAATAGCATGCCTATCACAAATTCATTGTTGGGGTTTACTTCGGTAGTAGTGATGGAAAAATCATTCCCTTTCTGCCTTGGAGATTGTTGGTTGCGTCTGAAAACCCTTGTCTTAGGGCACTGATTTCGAAGATGCCCTGGTTCTTTGCAATTGTTGCAATGAACCACAGGTTGATGTTCTAACAGAGCGTTCCACTCCTCTATCATAGCCAAGGGTATTTCTTGCCGACAGTTTATAGTCGGGTGCCCTTATCGTCCACACCTAAATCATTTTCTTGTACACTTCAGGTAATTTTCATGGTGCTTCTTTCAGCACTGTTGGCAAGTGGGGTACTGGATCTTCTTATCACCGTTGGATTTATCCATCGGACCACCAGCATTGAAGTCCACATTATTCATCTTATCCCCATGATACCCCTGAGATTATACGATCTCCATTTTGACCTTGAGGTAACATCGGACAATTTCCTCATAGCTATCGAAGTCATGGATTTCCAGTGCTTTCCACAGGATAGGTTCCAGCCCCCCAAAGAAGCGGTCAACCTTGCATTCGGGGGTAACGACAAAGTCAGAATCATATCGTGCAATCCTTATGAAGTTTTCCTCGTACGCGCCAACATATTTTTCAACTTTTTTCATGAGGGAAATGAAGTCCCTTTCCATCTTAAGACAGAGGGTGCGCATAAAATATTTATCAAAAAACATCTTCTGGAAATATTTCCATTCCAACTCCTCGATCTTCTTCTCCGGCTACATATTTTTGATCAACATCCACCATTGATCAGCTTCACCCTCTATACGATAAGCATCTATGAAAACCTTCTCTTGTTCAAAACATTGATGTATGGAGAATATCACTTTAATGCAGTTGATCCATTATTCAATGATTGAGGGATCAGATGATCCATTAAAATTAAGAGGCCTTTATCTCATGAAGCCCTCAATAGTGAATTTTTGTTTCTTAGTGGGGGTTGAATGTTCCTCTTGACCCATGTTTCTATTCAAATTTTGAGTTAGATGATAGATAATCATAACAAAGTTCGTGATTCCTGCTCCCATTGGATTGGGCATCTCATTAGTACAGTCATCACATCGGTTGTTAGCCCAAGTTCTACTACTACCAAACATTGGCTGGAAGAAACGGAAATGTCAGGGGTAGCACATAAAGGGTAATACAAGGAAAACACTGATGACTTATAAATACATTTTATTTCCTTAACATAAGAATCTATTGGCTTCAGTATATGTTATCCACGATCTACTTTCTAATATATATATTCTTAGGACATTTTTTTGTAACTTAATAATGGTTCATACTACGCTTGTGAATTTACTAAAGCATATCCCCCGAGAGTGTCATAACCAAGAGTGCAAGAAGACCTGTTGTTTTGCACTATTTCCCATTTGAGTCTAGCACAAAGCGATGTTTTTGGGTTTTACCCCTAGGATACATCTATACCAGAGCCTCCTCTACCTGGTTGTATCCAGACATGGATGTATTTTCTTGATAAAGCACTTACTCAATACTCACCAAAACATAGGGATGTTTTTATTATACTCAGTCTTGTCTCTAGGCCTTTACTAGGGTTTTCTAATCCTAATACCAAAAATAACTAAACCAATCCTCTGATACCAACTATGACAACCCTGCTTTTATTACAAACTTAAACCTGATTTATTACATAAAACCATCACTTGATACACCATGGAAGATCAAGAGGTCTAGTGTTTTTGGGGGTTAGGAACAATACCTAACAACTTAAAATAAGAAATACAACATCTTTTTTGAAAACATCATTTACATGACCACAACATTCCCTCGTACTTATCATTGCATGGGATAACCTGAGGACATGCATGAGAAAATGGTGAGCTATAAAGACCAGTAAGACAATAATAATGGAATAACATGAGGAATACAATACATGTTAGAAAATAGGCATATCAATAGATCACAAGAGGAGAATAAACATAAAGGCATGATAAATCATGATAATCATAACAAGGAAATGTGGAAACAACACTTAACTAGGAATTAGCATGAGCCAAGGCTCATTGCACTTGGAGCATGAGTACATCCTCATTGCACATGATTCACGAGTAAAACCTTGTTGCACTTGAATTAGCACGAGTCAACACCCATTTTACACGACGTATCATGATACTATACTTTACCCAATGCATTGGAGCGCTTCGAGGGTGCACCCTTCTTAAACATTTAATTTCATGCATAAGTGTGCCACATGGATCATATAACATGGATTCATAAAACATAATAATTTATTCGACGATAAAGAAAAGTGGAATTCATAAATTGAACCTTATAATCAATATGTAAATGTGCATAATGTTGAATACCCTTGATAGGGAAATGGGCATGGTATTCACTACACAATGACATTGTCTTGGAAAATCGGTGCAATTTCGGCAGCGTAACAACGTGATATAAGAATTCATAAAAATGGTTAATGAGAGAGAAATGGGTGTATAATCATATTTACATGAAATTTACAGTAATGGGGTCATATAGATTCATGTCCCATAAATTTTAATGTAATTTATATTCATGATACAAAATAATTTCTTGAATGTAAATGAGGAGAAGGAAATTCCTTTTGGAATTTCATCATAGTAACGGGTGTACATGGGATGAATTTAATGAGGGATAAAGGGGTATCCCATAATTAAAACATAAAGAGATAAGTATGGGGGAGGTGAAAAACTATACCCCAACATTTATAATTGAAATTAAAATGGCATAAGAACATTATGAAAATTGGACAAAAATGAGAAAGGAAGAGAAACCCTTACTTGGAAGTGTGCTTCCAAAGGATTGAGAGAGGCTTGAGGGAGGATTCTTGGGAGATTGGGGCACCTTGGGAGGATTCTAGGGAGAGTAGGGAATAGGTTGGAAGAACTAAATAGGCTTTGAGTGAGGATAAAGTGGGATCTTGGGTGGGTTTATATAGGGAAGGTGAGGGAATTCTTTATTATTTAGGGTTGGGAGACCTCACATTAAACTAATTCAAACCACAAACCATCCCACAATATTTCCCATGGTTTTTTCAAGGGGGTGGAAAACAGTATTTTATAAGGAAAATTTCCTAACTTCTTAAAATAATGGGTTTTCTTATGTGGTGGTGAGTAACACTCCCAAGGAAAACAATTTAAAAATACAAGATGTCTAATAAACCATGAAGGGTCCATTAATGCTTTGTAAAATACGTAAAACAAACCCAAAATCATATTCTATTAATTTTAAAACATATATTGGACTAACATAAGGCTTATAGTATTATATTAAATCGCTATTGGGTCATTATGATGTCATAAAACACATTATATATTTAAACGATATTTAATTTTTATCCAAAAATTTGACTGTCTCAGAAAATTATGAAAAATTCACCACTGGATAATTACAACATCCTGATTCCATATATAATATTTATATTATCTAAATAATTTTCTAAATATGTTAATTTTTACTTTTAAAATAGAAACTGGCATTTATTGAAAATTCCTGGGTTTTGACAAAAAATGGCTTTTAAACATTAATAAAAATTATCATTGCATTCACAAAATTATAAAATCATTTATATTTAATTAAAATTTATTGAATAATAATAATAATATTTTATTAAAATATTATTTAATTCAAAAATCCTTTAATTCATCAAAATAGACTTCTTAGTTGAATATTAACTAAAAATATTATTTGTGCTTTATAAACTATTTACAAGGTAACAAAAATAAAATGAAAGTATATTCATTATTATATACAAAAATAATGTACATAACCATAGTGATAAGTTCTTGTTACATAACCCCTTATAACACCCGCTTAAGACCAATGAGTAAGGTGTGCAATGGTGACCGACTCATGGGGTGGCTCGGATAACATTGCTCAGGTGGTAATCTCTATATACTTCCAATTCTCTCGTAGGTGGTCCCGCTCGAGCTTAACCTGTTGAAGCTCAGCTTGGTATTGGTCAAGTCCAAAGCCCAATGATGCCACCTCCTTTCCAAGTTCCGAAAAATGGGCTTCGTATGTGGCATGTCTGCTGGATGAGGCCATCGCTTCCTTTGTCTGAGTAAATTGGATTCATTAAAGCTCTATATTTATACTAATCATGTGATCACTATTCAATGACTATATTAGAAATGGTCATAATTATTAACATAAAACCAAAAATTTGGACATTTAATATAATCATTTTACATAAAGAGAAATTTAATTAGATCAAGAGGGATTTTCATTAATGAATGTTTGGGTCGTTACATGTTTGATGGTCAGAAAGTCAAAGAAAGATGAATTGAGCACATAGTTGATGGAACCAGTATGCAATCTGCTTGATTAGAGATATAATGATAATGTGATTACATTACATAGTAATAAAATGTATGATGTATTATGCCATTTCTACATTAACTTATTTCTCTATGGGTTTCTTGGTATGTTACTAGATGATAACTTGTGGCATTGTGCTACTTCTCCTAATGCCACTGAGATAGAGGCCTAGAGGGTCACACACTAAGTGTATCTAGAATCTCAGTTAAATAATATATTAATATTTATTATTTAAAAATTTGAATAATTATTTTTCCCACACATTGTTTAATATTTATTCATGTTTTCTTGATCACATATATTCCAACACCAATTCTTTGAGAGAATATTATGTGAGTATAATATTAAATAAATATTTATATTCAGTTTAGTGAATATAATATTTAATTATTTGTTTCAAAATAATGTGGTGATATTTTTATTTTAAATAAATAGTCATTATTAAAGGATCGATAAACATAGAGGAGGAATAGAGGACCGAGTTTAATGGTCAGGTGAACAAAATAATATATATTGAATATTATTTGAATAAATAAATTTTTAATTTAATACATGAGTTTAGTGCATGTCAAGAAATAATAATAATATTATTATTATTATTAACATGGGGTTCTATAGGGATTAGGGAAATAATAAAGGGAGCATGTGTAATTATTTTATTTTAACCCTCGATGTATTTAAACTCAATTATATTTTTTTAATAGTGCCAATTCATTTTTTGTTGTGCACCAAAAGATCCAGAGAAAATCCTCTTTGGCCCTAGAGATCTCGCAATCCCCTAATTCTCCAAATAATAGAGACTAATATTCATTTACCTTCTACTCTCGTGTCTAGAGATATCAAGGAGAATCCTTTGGATGAAATTTTCAGAGTGATCAATGGAGAATGACGCAAGTGATAGGATCTACTTTTCCAGCACCAAGAGATTCTTACATCAACGTTCGTAGATTAATGGAAAATGTGTGGATCAACACTAGTGATAATATATTATTGATTCTAATAAACTCTATTATTGTATGATGTAGAACGATTTTCAGATCTATCAATGAATAAACAACTTCTCGCAATGTAATTCTTTAATTTCATAAATTAATTATAAATAATAATTTATCATCATTCTCTTTGGTTCTACAATTTATCTATTGTATATATTATTTGATTCAATTATGTCGATCACAACATTTCTCATCATGTAAATCATTAATTAATCATAGATCATGAATAAAATAATGTCGGTAAATCTAATGATTCTACTATACCTTGAATGTTCAAGTGTTATTAGAGGGACACGTAATTATTTATATTCATTTAAAGATCATAGATTTATTTATGTATTTATTATTGGTTTTCAATTATAATTTAATCATTTTTTAATCTATATTGTGATAAATTCATTCTTCCTCATTATTTCTAAAAAATAAAATCTATTGGATTACTTTTATGAATGAAATAAATTTGAAGATCCCGTATAAAGGAGATGACTAGTCTAGTCGGATAACACATGAGTATACGCCCTGTAACCTAGAGGTACATGCCTTGTATTAGTGTTTAATTCATCAAGAATTAATTTATAATTAAGTCATGTACATTTATTACAGATGGGGAACATAAATATACACTATGTGTTTACCGAGCTATCCTAGTGCACGTTCAGCCGCAATACATGTTGTGTAACTTCAGTACATGATGTTTAGTTCTTTAGTCATAGATGGGATGTGTATTCTCTTACATAGCCTACATGACTGGCGTCTATGTAACTCAGATACCACATGTAGTTTGTCACATGTAATGTTCATTTACTCAAAAAATTTATATGGAAATGATATAAGCCAAGTCTCTTGGAATTTGTTGGGGATAGATGATGAGAAAAGTAAACTCCATGAAGCTTCAATGTACACACTGTGTACTGTTACCAAATTATTCAGAATCGAAAATTAATATAATATACTATGAAATAATTATCAATCTGTATTCTATGTGGTCCTAAATTTTTAGTACATTTTATGTTACAGGTTTTAAATAAAAAAATCTAATTAATATTTGTGTAATGTTTGGGTCTATATATGTTGTAAAAGTCATGTTACAGTTGTTAATCTACATGAAATGAATAATAACATGCTACATAAATTCAATTTGTTACATTGTCTCATTAATTTAATTGTACACACTTTGAAATTAAATGATAAGTTGTGTATTCCACATGTCGCAAGAGTAAATAATAAATGAGTATAATACATGTTGGGTGGTTCGGATGGGTACTTACTGTGTTGCATATATGGTACAATTTTACGCAGTTAGTTTTTAAATAAATTTATTTAATGGGTTTAAAATTATAATGGATAAGAATCTAAAAATATATAAGGATGAAAATTAAGATAAAAATATTGATTAATTAAAGAAGATAATAATTTTATTAGAGCATGATTTATATTAAATAAGAATATTTTTAATTGAATAATTATTTTTAGCGCATAATTTTTTGCTTGAAAATGAATGATCATGAGCCTAGACCATGCCTTTTTATGTGATTTGTTTCATCTAATTTATTATTAACTTGAATTATCAGTCTTTGTGTCATCTCTCCTCTCTTTGTGTAAGGGCCTACATACTAATGGTTTCTTTTATATAAAACCTTTACCAAATATTTTCGTTCGCCTAACCTATGTATGAGTAAAATCATATATAATGGATGTATCTACAAAGATAGTGGATGTGGTTGATATTTGGATCTAAGGAGAAAATAATCCAAAAGAGATACGTAAGTGAACTATTGGAAAGTGGCAACACGAACCATAAATGGTTTAAGGTGTCTTTAACCTAGGTCAAGAGTCATTTTATCATCCACTAGATAAACTAACCATTAGTAAAATCTTATGATTTTATTTCTATAAATTTTTATAGTTATTTCATTATGGATATTTCTTCATGATCACATGAATTAATTAATTAAAAATCAAGCAAGATAGAATTAAAATAAATTGAATTCTGCATAAATATTATCTAAGAAGTATTTAATCACTTATGTAAATCCTTTTAATATTAACAAGAATGTAATAAAGATAATTTTTTGAAATTTATGCATTAAAGATAAATTCCCCCAATTATATATATAAGGCCCCATCCTTAAACCTTGCTTAATATTGAGTTATTACAAGATTACAAATTGAGGATATTTTCAGGCTTAGAGTTTTAGAGAATTAGATCATAAAACTTGCATTACATTCCACATTTAAAAAAAGTGGTTACATAAAAGATAGTATTCATTTTTTCCCATAAACGGAAACATATTTAAAATAAAACATGGATTCTTTCTTGACACTTCCTTGACACTATCATCATATCATGTACCTTTCCCTTGACCTGTAAAAAACATTTCAAAAACATGGGATGAGCATAAAAAGCTCAGTAAGGGATATAAAAGTACGAAATGAAAACATTAGTCCATGTATGAAATCATACTTTTCTCATAAAACATAATCACTTTAACATACCTCATCAAATCATGAATAAATCATAGAAATCATAAGACATAAAGTTAACTTTAGGCATTCATAACATTCTTACGTAGGGAGTAACGCTCATGGTTATGTTTGGAATACCCATCATAGTATATTCCCTAAATCTCTATGGATAAACATTAATGTTTAACTCCTTCGTGTTACCCAATGCATTGGAGAGCTATATTGGGCTCACCCGCCCTTAGTTTATCAAGGAACCACCCATCTTCATAACAATGCCCAAGAACCATAACATAATCGTATCACATAAAACATGCATAATGGAAACATAACATTTCCACTTTTCAATCAAAAGATATCAATACAACACATTGATATAAAAACATTATGAAAACCATTTTCAATACCAAAATAAAATAAAAGTAAAACATGGTATTTATTTTTCATTCAAAAAAAGTTATGGCTTGTAGAGGAAGCTGAAACTCAAATAATGGTCACGGCGGCGCAGAAGGCGTTGCCGCCGCATATGTACGACAAAAAAACATTCCCTTTTTTCGTTTAGTAAACGCTTCGAAAAAAATATTCCTTTTGAATAAATGTAAAAGTAAAAGGGGTTTATACACCGTATAAAATAATGTTGTGTATAAAAAAAATATGCCTCAATGAAAGAAGATTGAGACGAAGTCCCATACCTCGAGTCCGACTTGACTCGATCATTCATTATCATCCTGAATAATAAACTTGAGTTAATTTCTACTTGCTTAAGAACATTTTTCAAGTTCATTATTCCATTTATATCACTTATTACCATTTTATGAACACCATGTAATTATTTATGTTAATAATGGTCGTTTTGTCGATCATTGGTACTTGAGTCAAAAATAAACTCTTTATAATTACAAGTTGTTCATGGGGTAAAATATAGATTATATCCAGAATTATATTCATGATGTAGATATCATATATATCATATATATCCAGTATATACATGCATTTATAATATTACATAACATTTAGAGGTAAGAAATGAAATGCACTGTTCATGGAGACAGTTAGCCGTACGTACGCATGAACGCTACTTTCATTTCTATTTCTTACTTAATGGAGTGAAATCAAAATGATATAAAGGTATATTATAATTACAGTATAACATCATATATAATATCATTAAATCTATCCTTTATAAGTAACACATATGGTATTAACGAATCAAATCACTTTGAGGGGGCGGTATTCCGCACTTCCTAAAATGAAGATATCGCTTATACCCATAATGGAAGCCATAAAAGTATGACATAAATGAAAAATACAGAAGCTTAAGGAAAACATAAACATATTATATATCATATATAAATATAGTGACATCTTAATGGCCACCTTTGAAGGTGTTATAAGAATATTGAACAATCATCGTTTTGTGAGGCAGAAATTCGCCATCCACAGAAACAGTAGGTTCTTTAACCATTAGATGTAGGTGTGTGTAAGTGTACCTCAGTTGATTATTATAACAAATTCCTAGTATATTTAATATTCTGGATTTGTTACAAAAGAAATAAATAAAAAGATTTTAGGGGGTTGGAGAAGAAAAATAAATCAAAAGAACATAAGTGAAGACATTACCTTAAAATCGGGTAACTCTCATTGATTTGAGCTCAAAGGATTCCTTGGGAATACTTATGCCCAAAGTGAGGCTTCTAGGAGTAAGAGAGGGAGGTGGAGATACAAAATGAGCAGGGGTTGGCTGAGCCAAAGGCTTGAGAGGTGTGGGTAAGGAGGTAGAGGTGGGGGCCTTTTATAAGAGGAGAGGAGGGGCACTCTTGGAAAGTTCCAAAATGTTACTTTATTTTCAAATGTGTTTCGGATTTTAAAGGTCCCACATTGATGTATTTAGAGGCTAAGGTGATAAGGGTTCGAAATATACTCATCCAATAGGTCTCTGAAAATTTTAGGTATTAGATTTTACATTATCATTTTATATTATTGAAATTGTTAAATAATGAGGTAATCGCTGCATCATCATGATGTCATTAATAATTTAATTTATTTAATATCTAAAAATTATGAAAAAACTACTATGATGTAGGAAATCGTTTTATATTTCCAATGAATATTTATAGTCCAAAATATCATTTATGTAGACAAAATTAAAAATGTTTTACTCAGGTGATACATTCTTTGTTATATTTACTTTCATTAAAAATAAAAAGATAAAAAGTCACTTTCACACAAAAGTGATTCCATGGGGTCCCCAAGTTTGGCACAAGGCATCCCATGGTCGGCCATGATACAACCAGTAGAATTAGGACACATTTTGGTGTCATTTTTTATTGTTATGATATTATTTTATTATCCTTTACTACCCGATTACTAATTAATAAAGATAATTACCGTTGTTACTATTCATAATGTCCAAATACAAAAGAGTATTAATTACATAATTTGGAACTTCTGATTCCAAATATGGAATCCATTTTACCAAACTCCAAAAATATAAATTTAAATAATTAATTTAAAAATAATTCTCGTTGTCAAAACAAATAGCGGGTTTTTTTGAAACAATATCTATGAAAAGTTTGGCATTCGTTTATGCCCAATTCCATAGTGAAATTAATCCTAATGACCACAATTAGATTAAATGGTAAAAATATATTCTAATTACACTTTAGAACAATTAAAATTTAATCTAACCATATAATTAAATTAGATGAAAAAGTAGTTTGGATGTAAAATGCATTATTTTTCACTATTCATAAAAAAATGAACATTGTCAGAAAAATACCAAAAATTTATCCAATGTAAATTTCAATGTCCCAATAATAAATAATATGTTTATTTTGACAAATAGGTATTATAAAATTGTCAAAAGTTTTATTTAAAAATGGTTTTCCATCAAAAGGTAGTAAAACAATCTTTTAAAAATATTAGTGTATTCCATGCTTAAAATTGGATTTATTCTCATTTTAAGCCTCTAAAAAACTATCTAATTCATAAATAAACATAGATAAAAATATATATTATTCATTACTTACTTGGGATGTTACATCCATCCCCCCTAAATAAAATTGTGTCCCCGCAATTTATTTACTTATCGAATAAGTGGGGGTATTTATCCCTCATTGCATTTTCAGATTCCCATGTTGCCTCTTCACTCATGTGGTTCTTCCACAAAACCTTTACTTGATGAATCACCTTATTCTGCAACACTTTATCCCTGTGGTCAAGGATCTAGAAAGGTTGTTCCTCATAAGATATATTCTCTTCCAACTGAACTACCTCTGGACTCAAAACATAAGATGGATCTTGCATATACTTTCTCAACATCAAAACATGAAAAACATTGTGTAACTGAGATAAAATCGGAGGTAAAGCAACTTGGTATGAAACAGATCCATCACTCTCCAGAATATCATATGGTCTAATGAACCTTGTACTCAGATTTCCTTTCTTACCAAATCGCATCACACTTTTCCACTGTGAAACATTGAGAAAAACCTGATCACCTACCTCGAAAGATAGATCCTTCCTCCTGTTGTCTGCATAACGTTTCTGTCTGCTCTGAGCTGTTCTCATATGTTTCTGAATCAACTAAACTTTTTCTACCATCTCTTCTACCAATTCTGGTCCCATCATCTTCCTTTCACCCACTTCATCCCAAAAAGCTGGAGTTAGACACCGCTTTCCATATAATGCCTCAAATGGATCCATCTGTATACTGGAATGAAAAGTGTTATTATATAAAAATTCAACCAGAGAAAGATATTGGTCCCAACTTCCCTAATAATCCATCGAACAAGCACGTATCATATCCTCCAATGTCTGAATTTTTCATTCTAACTGTCCATCTGATTGGGGATGAAAAGCTATACTAAAATTTAATTCAGTACCCAACGACTTCTGAAGGCCTTTCCAAAAGTTAGAAGTAAACCTGGGATCACGATCAGATACAATGGATAGGGGAACTCCATGAAACCTGACTATCTATTTAAGATACAATCAAGAAAGTTTATCTAGGTAAAATTATCCCGCATAGCAAGGAAATGAGCAGATTTAGTCAAGCGATCAACAATAACCCAGATTGCATTATTACCTTGAGGTGTCTTCGGCAATCCCACAACGAAGTCCATGGATATATTCTCCCATTTCCACTCTGGTACTGGTAAAGGCTGAAGCATCCATTTTGGTAACTGCCTCTCTACTTTTACCTGTTGACAAGTCAAACACTTCACAGTAAAATCAGCATTATCCCTTTTCATTTCGTCCCACCAGTAATACTCCCGAGGATCTCTATACATCTTAGTACTGCCTGGATGAACTGAAAACGGAGAACTATGAGCTTCACATAACAACTCTCTCTTAAACTTTGAATCACATGTAACACACAATCTCTTCCCAAATCTCAAAACACAATCATTATAAATGTTTAATTCAGGCAACTTACCCTTCTGAACTAGCTCTACCTTTTTCTGCAACTCGGTGTCTTTCTTCTCTGCTTTCTTAATTCTGTCTGATAGATATGATCTCACTGATACCTAAAACAAAACAGAAAAATTCCTGCACCAACAACTTCTATGCCCAAGTTCATCAAATCCTTAACCAAAGAATCATGTTCCAACCACAACATTTTTAATGAATCATTACTTTTTCGACTCAAAGAATCAACCACTTTATTTGCTTTTCCCGGATGGTAATGAATTGTACAATCATAGTCCTTGATTAATTCTATACATCTCCTCTGTCTCATGTACAATTATTTCTAAGTGAATATATACTTTAAACTTTTGTGATCAGTATATATTTCACAATTTACTCCATACAAATGATGCATCCAAAATTTTAAAGCGAGAACAATAGCAGCTAATTCCAAATCATGTGTAGGGTAATTTACCTCATGAGTTTTCAACTGTCGTGAAGCATAAAAATTACCTGATCATTCTGCATTAGGACGCAACTAAGTCCTTTTAATGTATCATCACTGTAGATAACAAACTCATCATTCCTGGAAGGTAGTGCCAAAACTGGAGCATTCACTAATCTTCTTTTCAGTTCCTGACAACAATCATCACATTCTTTTTTACAGATAAACTTAACACCCTTCCGAGTGAGCTTAGTCATTGGACTAGATAACCGGGAAAAATTTCTAACAAACATTTAGTAATAGCCTGCCAAACCAAGGAAGCTACAAATCTCAGTTACATTTTTGGGTCATGGACATTCTTCAACAACCTTTGTTTTTGCAGGATCAACGGTTATCCCATCTTCCGAAACAATGTGACCAAGGAAAGAAATTGGTTGCAACCAAAACTCACACTTTCTGAATTTCCCATACAATTTATTTTCTTTTAAGGTTTGTAAAATAACCCTTAATTGTCTTTCATGCTCCTCTTTACTTTTAGAAAACACCAAAATATCATCAAGGAAAACCACCACAAACTTATCCAAGAACACATGGAAAACTCTATTCATTAAGTCCATGAATATAGCAGGTGCATTGGTTATCCCAAAAGTCATTAATACAAATTCATAATGGTCATATCCTGTATGAAATGTAGTCTTTGGAACATCTTCTTCCTTTACCTTCAACTGATGGTACCCCGATCTCAGGTCAATCTTTGAAAAATACTGAGCTCCCTTGAGCTGATCAAACAAATCATCGATATGAGGAAAAGGATATTTTTTCTTTACAGTGATGTTATTCAAGTCTCTATAATCAATGCAAAGTCTCATAGAACCATCTTTCTTTTTAACAAATAAAACAGGGGCACCCCATGGTGATGTGTTAGGTCGAATGAAACCTTTCTCTAATAAATCTTGCAATTGCTCCTTCAACTCTAAGAGTTCAATTTGAGCCATTCGATAAGGGGGTTTTGAAATTGGATTAGCATCAGGAACTAAGACAATAGTAAATTCAACTTCCCGATCTGGTATTATTCTAGGAAACTCATCAGGAAAAACATCAGGATACTCATTTACCACTGGCACATCATCAATATGAAGAGTTCCTTTGTTTTCAACAATATGTGCAAGGTAAAATTCATTTCCATATTTTACAAGTTTCTCAGCCTCTTGATATGTTATCAACAGTAAGGGTTCATTCTTGTACACAAACTGAAATTCTTTCTGAAATGAAACTTCTTTAGCTCTACAGTCAATCGTAGCATGGTAAATAGAGAGCTATTCCATACCCAGGATAACATAAAACTCTACTAGAGGTAGAAAAATTAGGTTTGCAAGTAGGTTCTTTCCATGGATAAGGATCTGAAGATTCTTATAAATTCTTTTTGCCTCAACATTTCCCCCAGGTGTTTTTACCACAAGTGCAGGAGTCATTTCTTGAGTTGGTATTCCCCTTTTACTAGAAAGGTTTTCAAAGATGAAAGAAAGTGTAGACCCAAAATCAAGCAACACACTGGCATAATATGAAAAAACAAAAAAAGTACCTGATACAACTTCATTTGATGGCCCGACACCTGCTGAAGTAGTTGCAATGGATTTCACCACCCCTTTCTGCTTGTAGTCTAACTGCTTCCCATCACTCAAGCACTTTTTCAGACACTCGTTTTCAAAGTGACCCCTCTAATTGTACCTAAAACATTTCACTAACTGTAAATCAAATTTGGACTTACCATCACCTTGATCTTTTTCAGTGCAATCATGAGCCTTATGTCCCATATTACCACATCGGTAGCAGTTTCCAGAGTTTATAAGACATTCCCCAGCATTCCTTTTACCACATTTATCACAAACTGGAAACTTAGTTTTCTTACCGTCAGACCTTTTTGAAGAATTCGTTCCTTTCTCCAGCCACCTCAGTCTCTTCTTCTGTTGGTTGTTATAGAACACTTGATCATCGGAAAACTCCATTTCCACCTTATCAGAACATCGAACAAGATTTTCATAACTTTTGAACTCACATGAAGCTAAAGACCTTCGATATTTTGGATTTAATCCTGAGTAAAAACGATTGATTTTACTATCAAGGTCTCGGATAACCTTTGGAGCATACCATGTCGATCGAGTGAACCTTTCTTCATAGGCAGCCACTGAGTCTTCTTCTTGCCTCAATTCCAGGAATTGTTTTTCCATACTAAGTCGAACATCCTTAGGAAAATAATTCTCAAGAAACATACCTTTGAATTCATCCCAGTCAAGAGCATCAATCTCATCAGTGTCCCTGATATTTTTAACCATCGACCACCACTGATCTGCTTCACCCTCCAATCGGTAAATAGCAAGACTAACCTTTTGATTGTCTAAACACCCCATGACATTGAAAATCTTCTCCAGTGCTTTAATCCACCCATCAGCTAGCACAGGGTCATATGATCCTCTAAATGATGGGGGATGTTGCCTCATGAAATGTTCCACCACTGACATGTTCCTCTGTGGTTGATCTGGCTGATCTCGTACATGGATACTGCCACCATTTATCACATGAGTCAATTGCGCCATTACTGCAACAAACTGTTCAGTTCCAATTCCGACCATCTCAGGATGCTAATTCGAAAGGTTATTTCCATCTGTATTCCTTCCTAGCACTGCTTCCCTGTTTCCTCTGAGGAAAACCATTCTGAACAAACATGTCTTTGATGAAGCAACATGGTAATCTTCAAATGCTATATCATTTTCAATTTGACCATAAAAAAATATTTTCAGATAATCATTTTATAGAATTCTAAGTCCTAAAGTTATCTAAACAGACCTCTGATACCAACTATAAGGCCCCAGCCTTAAACCTTGCTTAATCGTGATTTATTACAAGATTACACATTGATGATCTTTTCAGTTTTATATTTTTAGAGAATTAGATCATAAAACTTTCATTACATTCAACATTTAAAAAAAGTTGTTACATAAAAGATAGTATTTATTTTTCCCATCAACGGAAACATATTTAAAATAAAACAAGGATTCTATCTTGACACTTCCTTGACACTATCATCACATCATGTACCTTTCCCTTGACCTGTCAAAAACATTTCAAAAACATGGGATGAGCATAAAAATATCAGTAAGGGATATGAAAGTACGAAATGAAAACATTAGTCCATGTATGAAATCATACTTTACTCATAAAACATAATCACATTAACATACCTCATAAAATCATGAATAAATCATAGAAATCATAATCCATAAAGGTAACTTGAGGCATTCATAACATTCTTACGTAGGGAGTAACCCTCATGGTTACTTTTAGAATACCCATCACAGTATATTCCCTAAATCTCTTCAGAGAAACCTTAACGTTTAACTCCTTCACGTTACCCAATGCATTGGAGATCTATATCAGGCTCACCCGCCCTTAGTTTATCACGGAACCACCCATCTTTATAACAATTCCCAAGAACCATAACATAATCGTATCACATAAAACATGCATAAAGGAAACATAGCATTTCCACTTTTCAATCACAAGATATCAACACAAGACATTGATATAAAAACATTATGAAAAAAATTTCAATACCATAATAATAGAAAATTAAAACATGGTATTTATTTTTCATCCAAAAAAAGTTATGTCTTGTAGAGGAAGCTGAAACACAAATAATGGTCACAGCGGTGGAGAAGTCGTTGTCGCCGCATACGTACGAAAAAAACATTCCCTTTTGTCGTTTAGTAAACGCTTCGAATAAAAAGATTCATTTTGAATAAATGTAAAATCCAAATGGGTTTATACACTGTATAAAATAAAGTTGTGTATAAAAAAAATATGCCTCAATGAATGGAGATTGAGACGAAGTCCCATACCTCGGGTCCGACTTGACTTGATCGTTCTTTAACATCCTAAATAATAAACTTGAGTTAATTTCTACTTGCTTAAGAACCTTTTTAAAGTTCATTATTTCTTTTATATCACTTATTACCATGTTATGAACACCATGTAATTATTTATGTTAATAATGGTCGTTTTGTCGATCATTGGTACTTGAGTCAAAAATAAACTCTTTATAATTACAAGTTGTTCATGGGGTAAAATATCCATTATATCCAGAATTATATTCATGATTTAGATATAATATATATCATATATATCCAGTATATACATGCATTTATAATATTACATAACATTTAGAGGTAATAAATGAAATGCACTGTTCATGGAGACGGTAATCCGTACGTACGCATGAACGCTACTTTCATTTCTATTTCTTACTTAATGGAGTGAATTCGTAATGATATAAAGGTATATTATAATTCCAGTATAACATCGTATATAATATCATTAAATCTATCCTTTATACAAAACACATATGGTATTAACGAATCAAATCATTTTGAGGGGGCGGTAGTCCGCACTTCATAAAATGAAGATATCACGTATACCCATAATGGAACCCATAAATGTATGCCATAAATGAAAAACACAAAAGCTTAAGTAAAACACAAACAAATTATATATCATATATAAATATATTGACATCTCAATGGCAACCTTTTAAGGTGTTAGAATAATATTGAACAATCATCGTTTCGTGAGGCAGAAATTCTCCATCCCCAGAAACAGAATGTTATTTAACCATTAGATGTAGGTCTGTGTAAGTGTAGCTCGAATGATTCTTATAAAAAAATCCTAGTATATATAAGATACTGGAGTTGTTTCAAAAGTAGTTAATAAAAAGAGTTTATGGGGTTGCAGAAGAAAAATAAAACGAAAGAACATAAGTGAATACATTACCTTAAAATCGGGTAACTCTTTTTGATTTGAGCTCAAAGGCTTCTTTGGGAAGACTTCTGCCCAGAGTGAGGCTTCTAGGAGTAATAGATGGATTTGTAGAGACAAAATTAGCAGGGGTTGGCTGAGCCAAAGGCTTGAGAGGTGTGGCTAAGGAGGTAGAGGTGGGGGCCTTTTAAAAGAGGAGAGGAGGGGCACTCTTGGAAAGTTACAAAATGTTACTTTATTTTCAAATGATTTTCGGATTTTAAAGGTCCCACATTGATGTATTTAGAGGAAAAGGTGATAAAGGTTTGAAATATACTCATCCAATAGGTCTTTAAAAATTGTATGTCTTAGATGTTACATTATCTTTTTTATTTTATTTAAATCGTTAAATAATGAGTTAATCGCTGCATCATCATGATGTCATAAATAATTTAATTTATTTAATGTCTAAAAATTATGAAAAAACTACTATGATGTAGGAAATCTTTTTATCTTTCCAATGAATATTTATAGTCAAAAATATAATTTATTTATACAAAATAAAAAAAATTTACTCAGGTGATACATTCTTTGTTATATTTTCTTTCTTTAAAAATAAAAAGATAAAAAGTGACTTTCACACAAAAGTGATTCCATTGGGTCCCCTATTTTGGCACAAGGCATCGCATGGTCGGCCATGAGACATCCAGTAGAATTAGGACACATGTTGGTGTCATTTTTTATTATTATGATATTATTTTATTATCTGTAACTACCCGATTACTCATTAATCATGATAATTAAAAATAATTACTGTCGTTACTATTCATAATGTCCAAAAACAAAAGAGTCTTAATTAAATAATTTGGACCTTATGATTCCAAATATGGAATCCATTTTACCAAATTCTAAAAATATAAATTGCAATAATTAATTTAAAAATAATTCACGTTGTCAAAACAAATAGCGGGTTTTTTGAAACAATATCTACGAAAAGTTTGGCATTAGTTTATGCCCAATTCCAAAGTGAAATTAATCCTAATGACCACCGTTGGATTAAATGGTAAAAATATATTCTAATTAAACTTTAATACCAATTAAAATATAATCTAACCATATAATTAAATTAGATGAAAAAGCAGTTTTGATGTAAATTGCAGTATTTTTCACTATTCATAAAAAAATGAACATTGTGAGAAAAATACCAAAAATTTATCCAATGTAAATTTCAATGTCCCAATAATAAATAATATGTTTATTTTGACAAATATGTCTTATCAAATTTTCAAAAGTTTGATTTAAAAATGGTTTTCCATCAACAGGTAGTAAAACAATCTTTTAAAAATATTAGTGTATTCCATGCTTAAGATTGTATTTATTCTCATTTTAAGCCTCTAAAACACTATCTAATTCATAAATTGACATAGATAAAAATATCTATTATTCATTACTTACTTGGGATGTTACAATATATGTTAAGTCGGTATATCCTTCCACTAATTCAGTTAAAATCAAAATATTACTCAAAGTTCTTGACCAGCCAATGTTGGCATACATTCAACTTTTGGATAATTATAACATGATGTTTTGGGTCAACATAATATAGTTCAAATAATGTGTTTGTTTAAAAACAAGACTCGGTGTAACTGAGTTGAAAAGTTTGAGTAAATCCAATTTATGTATTTCAATATTGGGGATTCCACTCAATAGATCAATGAATTGTGATTAAAAGTACTTGGTATTTGTAATGCCTACCTAAAACCCTTAAAATTACATAAATATAAAAAATTCGGGTGATGATAAAGGGAATATAGATCCTTTAAACTAAAATGTCCAAGAATAGGATATTCTAACGCAAATGGTGAGGTTTATTGGGTTATGATAAAATATTTTTACATTAATAAATATAATGTCTATTTATGTATATAAGTTTTATTAGATGACATACTAAATCACTACTCATTTTATTTTTAGAAATTGAAATTGAAATTACTTTAAACATATCACTATGATCCATACTTGATAAGGATAATCTTCTCACTGGACCAAATTTCTAATAGTTTCAAATGTGCTTATACATTATTCTATTCCATGAAAATTAATTGTATATGCTTGAAGAACCTATTCTTAGTTTTCATAGTAATAAGGCTAGTGGGGAAGAGTTAACTCTCTATGGGAAATATTTGTATGACTGTATATATGATCAAAGTTTTATGCTATCATTCATGACCAATGAGCTTTTGAAGAAACAAGAGGATATGGATATGTATTGCATTATGTCTCGACATTGGTATCTCAACCAAGATAAAGTTAGGAAATAGATATATGAGATCTATAATACTTTATTTACATTTAATCATAGAGATTCGTTTCTATTTGGTCTTCATGTAGTCAATATTATCGGCTACATTGAACACTTAGAGATATTTGGGATTAAATTCCTTGGTTAGTTTCACATAGATCTCATTAATTCGTCAAATATCCAATATCATTTCTAGTTTTATTTTTCATTATAACACGAGAAATAATGAGAAGAGTCCTTAGAAACTTATGACTCTAATTCCCCAAGTGTAAAAGGATATCGGGTATGACAAACCCACAGTCCTTTTGGTGAATAACAAATGTAAGAACTAGGAAAAGGGGTCCATGACACACATCAAGTATAAAGATCCTGGTCATTATAATTCCAAGAAGTGGAAGATCTAGAGTTAGTGAAAGGAAAATGAGGTAGTATGTTTTTTATGTGGCATGCGAGAACACTGTAATAGGAACTACACCAAGAAGAAATGGGAAGCTAAATGTGAATTCATTATCAAATGTAATCTTTTAATATCTACATATTGGGTATTAGATATTACTTTTGTTTCTAAAATCTATATCAAAATGAAATAACTATGTATATTATGAAATATTGCAAGAGGAGAGGTGTATTTGGGAGCTACTGATGGTGTTAGTTCGATTATCTAGCCATTGGATTCTACCACCTTTCATATCCAACATGCATCATAATGGTGTAAATAATTTTTTATTATGTACGATCGGTTACCAAAAACATAATTTCTATATCCTTCCTAGATAAAGAAGGTATTATTTTCATGTTTGTAAATAAACATTGTTTCTTTTATAAGGAAAACATATATTATGGTATGGTAATATTCAATAATGGTCTTATTTATTAAATTAAAAATAAATTTTTTAGAATTATTTAACGAATCATGTTCACAAGACTCATATAACTCCCGGAAATGGCATCATAATCTTGGTAATGTAAATGAGAACCATTTGAAAAAGATCTTTCAGGATGGTTATTTAGAGTCTTCTAGGTTAAACCCTCATGAAATATTCCATGCTTTTTTACAAGTAAAAATAACCAAACCACCATTATGTGGATAGGGTGAAATGGCCATATAGATTTTAGGATTGGTTAACAATGATGTGGGGGGGCCATTTCTAGTAGAATCTAGTGGTGAGTATTATTAATTCATAACTTTTAGTAAGGACTTGAGTGGATATGTCATTGTCTACATAATGAGGTACAAGTCTGAGTCATTTGAGAAACACAAATAATTCAAGAATGAAGTTGACAATCAACTTGGAAATAAGATAAAGAATATCTGATCAGATAGATGTGGTGAATATATTAACCAAGTGTTCATATAATTTATATAGGAGTTAGGGATTATATCTAAACTCACTCCATCTTATGTACAATAGTGGAATGGTGTTAGTGAAATTAGTAACGATTCCTTGTTAGACATGGTATGGTAAATGATGTGCTATATAGATCTTCCATTATACTTTTGGGGGTATTCATGACAAATTATGGTAAACACAGTAAACTGAGTACCAACTAATATGGAGAATATAATTCCTTTAGAATTATGGAGTGGAAAGAAACTAGATTTCTCCCATATATATATATGGGGTTTTGAGATGTTTGTTAAGGCATTATCATGCCACAAAGTAGCACCTTGGGGCTCAAAGTATATCTTTATAGGGAATCCTAAGGAAACAAAGTGACAATACATATGAAACCCCTCATACAATAAATTTATTATCAATAGACAATTTGTCTTTCTTGAAAGTTATCATATCCTCAAAAAGGATTGTGGGAGAAAGATTGAATTCAATGAATTTTATGCTCAATATACACAAGAGTTGGTACATGAACCAATTTCATATGTCCCCATGTAATAGGTAGTTTCTAAAACAAATGTACCACATTAGATCACTAGAGGGGAACCAGAGAGATATGGTTTTAAATTCATTGAATATGGTGACTCATTATTGGTTAATAGTGATGATCCTCTATCCTACAAAGAGGAAGTAGATAGATATGAAGATGTAAGATGGAATGAAGATAAGAATTCTGAAATGGATTCCATATAATCAAACTAGTTTTGGGTTATTGTCAATGTTCTAGTTGATGTAAAGCCCATAGGGTAAAAGTGGGTATTCAATGTAAATTTGTACATTAAAGGTGATGTAAATACTGATAAATCAAGGATAGTGGATAAAGGTTTTAAATATAATTAATTAATTAACTATGATGAAACATTGTTACTAGATTACACATTAAAATACATTATAATTGTACTTTATATATAATCTTAAAATGAATGTGAAATTTGGTGGATGGATGTCAAAACATCATTACTTAATAGGAACCTTTATGAGGATTTCTACATGAAACAACTAGAAGGGTTTGTGACTCTAAGTGAATCTAAAATTATTATAAAATTATAGAGACACATTTATGTATTTGAGAAATAATCTAGGTCAGGGAACTTTTAATTAAATGAAGCTTTAATAGAATTTTGTTTCATTAGGAACAAATGTGATCGATGTGTTTACAAGAGGATTAGTGGGAATGTGGTTGTTATCCTAGTAGTATATGTTAATTAAATATTACTTACTTTAAATTTAAAACTAGTCATATAGTCCACTAATGAAATTTTGATCAAGTGGTTATCCATAATGGACATAGGTAAACCAGCCTATATTCTAGTGTTCAATATCATTTGTAATATTTCCAAGAGGCTACATGGAATAATTAAAAGCATATTCATTGATCGGATTGTAATGAGATTTAGTATAGAACAATCCAAGAGGGGATTGGTTCCAATGTCACATAGTATACATATTTCTGAGAAAATGTGTCCATAGACACAATAGTAGAAGGAAATAACGAGTAAATTCACATACTCATTAGTGATTGGATCAATCATGTGTGTCTTGTTATGTATTAGACTTGAGGTTACCTATGCATTGAGTATGGTAGGAAGATATAACGATGAACCAGGAGAACATCATTGGTCTGCTGCTATGTCTATGCTTAAGTATCTTATAAGAACTAAGGATATGTTCTTGGCGTATGGAGGAGTCAAGGAGTTTTTTATCCAGGGATATAATAATGCTAGTTTTTAAATGTGTCATAATGATGTGAAGTCACAGAATCAATATTTTTTTTATATCAATAGAGGATCTATGAGCTAGGAGAGTTCAAATATATTAGTTTTTTCTGATTTTATAGTCGATTATATGTATATAACATCTTCAAATACAACCAAGGAATCCATTTTTATATGAAACAATGTCAAGGAGCATGATTTGGTACATAGAATAAAAAACCTTCTCGCATTATATTGTGATAATACTACAGTAGTAGCTCTTGTAAAAGATCTACGATCAAAACAATTAGAAAAGAACATACTCTAGAAGTATCACTTCCTGAGGGATTTTTCTCAAAGGAGTGAAGTTACAGTATGTATAGATCACATAGAATAAATTGTTGTCAACCCCTTGACTAAAGGCTTATCTAATAATCATGTGACAGCTAGTGGTTAAAATCTTGTTTGCATTTAGCTCTAGTTCAAGTGGGATTCTATTAGAGTTGGTTCCCTAGAACTACATTTTGGGTTCTTTATGATATCATGTATTCATTTTTTTAAATAAATTAACTTCTTATCACCTCATGATTATTGATTTGCATAACATAGTGTGTGATAATGTTCTAAGAGTGGAAGTCGCAATAGAAGGTCATAGCAGTTCCCCGTTATGATGAGAACAAAGATGTTCCTTGAAAGTATTCTTAATTATATGTTTTTTTAACCGGATGAAATAATTTGAGGAACATAAATGATTCAGGATTTCTGGGAATAAGACTCATAATACTTCGAGGCACCTTCTCATGGTGTACACCCAGGGTAATATCTAGTGTTGGATAATGTGGGAAAGGGACCTACCAAAAAGAAATCAGTATTTATATGGGTCATTGGATGTCACTTTTAATGAAAATTTTTATTAATCCATAGACTTTAATATTATTATTAATGATTATTATAATTTTCTTAATTTTATGTATTGTTCAAAACTGTGTCGACATGTGTTTGCAGAAAGGTAGGATATGTCGGGTGTGTCATAAGTAATATTTCGTTAATGAATAATGTGAGAAATGATTTTCCCTACTGTTATTTAATGAACATTGAAATGTAATTCCATTTTATGGAAATGATATAGCCTAAATAAATCTATTTCCATTGTGTTCTATATGCATTTTTTATATCCCAAAATTCATAGAAAGAGACATTGAGGACATAGGTTGATGGCATAACCTGCTTGATTAGAGATATCATGATGAAAGGATCACATTACACAGTAAGAATTTTTATGAGGTATTATGTCATCATGGAAATAACTTATTTCTATATGAGTTCGTTGGAATACTGTTAGATTCTAACCATGGGCATTAGCTCACTTTTCCCAATGCCATTGGGAAAGAGGCCTTGAGGGTCGCACACTTAGTGTATACCCCTACATTCCATAAACTCCAAAATACCAATCAATAAACACACCATGAACCCTAATTACATCCCAAATAGTTGTAAGGGTTCATGATATATATTTAAATCATGGTAGAGGGTGTAAGGAGTGGATAAGAGAATAAAATGATGAGAAATACCATAAGGAACTCACTATAAACAAAGTAGAGGGCCACCAAAATGATGGAGGACAGGGGGAAGAATATCCCTCATGTACCCTAGTATTCAAACTAACTAGGAGGGTGTGAAAGTGATATAAGCCCATAAAATCAAGGGTAAAAGGGAAATCAAATAATTTTAAAAACATGGATATCATATGGATTTTTTGTATGATCTACTAAATCATGAATCAATTTTTCTTCACCCATTGGAGACAAATGAGAACCCCGCATAGTTTTTCATAAGACCCAACATGGTTCACTTAATAATATACTAACCATGTGAATGGGAAATGATAAATTATATACCTCACATACATTTTTTGTACACGTCTTATATTGACCATCCACTATTACCCTTACAAACCCAAGTATCAACATAGTTCTTCTTATGTATTGTATAGTTTAGAATCAACCATGGAATTTACAAGAACATTAAGCATGCTAAAACAAAAATATTTTATAATAACTTACATAATGTTGGTCACACCATTTCCACTAAACTGTGCATACAAACCATTAATATGCTAAAAAATTCAACAATTTCTATATTTCAAAAAAACTCATCCCAAATATTAAAGGACAAGGATCAAAGATAATAAAATATTAAAGTAATAGAAAATATTCAAATTAGGGTGTTACGGAAGTCTCTCTAATTAAATTCTCAAGCTAGTAAACCACATTATATATGAATCATTAAATATATTTCTTTATATGTTAGGAATCATTTACCTTGATTAATTTGGAGTTAAATCATCTATTTTCCTTGGAGGATTCATTATTATTGACTTATAATTTATAAAATTAGAAATAATGACCCAATTAGGGATTCATGATAGAGAACAAAAAAATAATTAATATTATCATATATCATTAATTAATTAGGAAATATATGATGTTTTTGGAAAGTAGGAAGATATTTAGGTAGTGGTTGAAAAAATAAAATAGATAGGTTCTCGGTTGACTAAGGGAGGAGGACGAATGGGGATTTATATAAAAATAGACTTAAATTGACCAGTTTCATCACTTGTGGTAGGAGGTCACAACCACTACAAGACTCTTAGGGTATTAGAAGAATAGTGTACAACCATATTACTAATGTCCTGCCACTAGGATCTTGGTGTCTTATTAGTGGTTATAATATCAAACCCCATCACATAGGGATTATAATGGAACCACACCATCCATCTGATGTGTGTCTATTACTACCCATTTAATGTTTTCTTATAATGGACCACACTATTTGAAACTATTTTTGAGTTTTGTGTGTAAGAGTATTCATCATTTATCTATGGTAGGTGGAGGTGTTATTGGATATGAATGTTAATTTGGGAGAGATTGGTCATGATTCATTTTCAGGTGTCATGATGTGAGGGCATGGTTGTAGTAGATGGGTAAATATATGATTGGTATATTATAATGTGGCCCTAAGTGTTGTAGTGTGGGTTTGAACTGGTGTGAATAGATATTTATGTAGTGTGGTAGGTTGGAGTGTGGAGGCTCGGTCCATAGTGTGATGCCTTAAGGGCCTTATTCTAGTGGTACAATCAGTGGTGAAGTAATTTCCAATGTGGTATCATAACCCAAGTGTTCCTTAAGGATTTTGTGAATTTTTTGTCAGAGGGTCTTCATGGAACGTCCATATATGTTGTGGAAAAATATCTAGGGTGAATATATCAAAGATTAATTTATGATATGGTCATGGCATTGTCTCTTGTGTCATGATGTGAAGACAGGTATGGTCGATTTTAGTGTTTCTACCTTGGGATGTGTTGTGTCATGGTTTACTAGATCATATTAGATTAAATATTTTGACAGGGTTTTAAATGTGGTGGATATATGATATTCACAATATGAATTTCAAGAGAAGATTTAATTAAGATGGTTGTGGTTTGGGGATATCCCATCATGACGTTACTTAATTCTTTTTCTGATAGTCATGATGTAGTGGCAACCCATCATGCCATGAATTATTATTTTACCAACTTAGTATAAATTAGTATACTCCTTGATTTCATATATATGAATTTACTTTTTCTCATACCATCAATATTCTATGATGTTTCCTTACAGACTCTTTAGTCTCATTTTCATCTTTTAATCCTAAGATTTCTTAAATTGAGAATTATTCAATCCAATGTGAGTTCCTTTCCATTTCATTTTTATTTTTCTCTTAGTTTATCGTCTGGGAAAAGTATCAGGTGAGATTTCGATAATATCAGGTGGTGTTTTAGCAAGTGTTTAATTTTGATTATTGGAATCGATATTTCTTTAGGATTTAGTTATTATATTTCATCTTCATGATCATCTTTATTCTTTTTGTTTCATATCTACCATTAAAGTGTTACCTAAGGTGGGAGATTTGAGAACTCTCCCATATTTAATTATGTAAATTATAAAATTTTCATCCATATTCTTTCTTCATGTGAATATTAAGAATTAGCATAATAAAGGTAACGAAATACACCTAATGAAATTGATATGGAATGGTTTTTTCTCTTATAGATGAATGAATTCTTGATATTTCTTATGTCATTAATTTCTGTTTATTATTTCTATAGATATTTTTTTACATCTTTTTTATGTTTTTTTTTTCTGATTATTAAATAGTTGGAAACAATTTCCATTAATGGATAATTTATTAATGTGGGTGATGAAATGGTTTTGTGAAAATATAGAAAAGTGGATAAAATTTCGATACTATATTTTAACTTTTTATATATAATAATGATTATATGATTATTATGTAATTGTATGGGGATGCGTAATGTTTTCAGTTTATTGCAATTTTTGAGTTTTAATGTTAGTTATTTTGGAGGGAATGTTCAGAAACTATTTGGTATAGTAATCGGTATTAGGATATGTTGGTCAGTAGGTATTTCGATAAATTATATGGTTATAATTGGATGAAATGGACATCATTGTGTGGTGGTTGGGTTGTGATAGTGGATTTTGTCATGAAATGTGTGGATATCAATGAAATTATTATTAGTGTGTTGTGGGGATGGTATTATAGTTTCTCAATGACTACGTAATAGGACACAAAATTATTAACATGGTTATTCTAGTAATTTAGTGTTTGATGAAATTGAACAACTATGGTTGTAAATGAAAGGGTTGACACTTTAAATAAATAAGTAACAAATGGGATGAAACATGGGTAATAGATAATGAATGGATTGTCCTTAAATATGTAATTCAATGGAATAATGAATTTAATATGTATAGTAAATGGTAAATCTAAAATTGGATTATTCATGATTAAAACGGGGGAAATTTTGGGTTTTTTTGTGGTTGTTATGTGTGGGAAAGTGGGCTTGATGATGTTGTGGAAGTATAGTTTTCATTATAGGAAGGATGAAGAGATTAGTGGTGTTTAAACATTTTGGTACTATTGTTTTGGTATGAACTGGCTAGGTTGGATTCTATGTGCCTGTATTATGATTTTAATTTCATGTGATTTTATACACACCCCACTTGATTATCATTATCTTACTAACTCTCAAATGATTTGGGTTTCATGTGTTTTCCCCATGTGTCCATGTTATAAATCGAATGGAAGGATGAAAACTCCCTCTCTCATGCTCTCAATTACAGATATATTATGGTGTTAGTTTTCAAATGATTATATACACAAGTTTTGATATTCATAATTCAAAAGTGTGAATGATGTGATAATGATGGGTTGATGATATGGTATGTAATGGGTTCATTAATGGTAGGATGAGGGTACAAGGGTGATTTCCATCATCTTAATGATACGTTAATTTTACAAAAAAGTTATCTGATATTGATATGTGGATATGATATATGTGTTTATAGACTAATGGTGATGTGATTATATGATGATGATGTGGTAATTTTATATAAGTATGTATGGATTTTGTAATAATGATATGTAAAGGATTATAGGACCATGACATTTTTTGGGGCATGAGAGTGAAAAACAAGTAGGGAAGTTGTGGTGTCACACATTTTGATTATATCACATGATATTATTTTATTGAATTTGATGCATTATTTTTTGAGAAATCCTTAGGTAGGTTGGATGGTTGTTGATCGTGTATATCTTATTGGATCTATTTTTTATTTATTAAATTATTAGTATTATTCCTCAAAATTTGGAAGATAGATATTATAGACCACCCTACTGAGTATATATGAATGATCCCCCAATATATATATATATATATAATTAGGTTTCTAGGAGGGATTTTGAGACCAACCTAGACATTATTAGTTTGGTGGTTGGAGCTACTAGGGAGTTACTACCATATGATATGTTTAGTATTATTTCTATTTTAATTATTTATATCTGATATGGCCTAGAAATGAATTATATGACATCAATTACCATATTTATATTAGAGTATTGATTTATGGTATAATTTTTTGTTCTTGGAAAATTTTTGTGTAATACCACTCATTGTACATTCTATACCCTTGGTGCTAGTTTCCAATTTATGGTCTATTTGAGTATGTATTTTAAGGCCACGTTATCTTCAATAAAATCCTAGAAGGGGTTCTCTATGGGGGTGGATTGTGGAATTTAATGTCACCCAATACCTAAAAACACACTTTGGGTAGTTTTTACACACTCCCCCACTCATTAAACATCCACTTCTTCACTATATAAAGGTCTAAAAAGTTTTTACCTCAATTAAAGTTCTAAAATTGGACTTTAGACCAAATTTAGTTCTATTTAATATTGGATAATTTCATGATTAAATAACTATATGATAGAATATGTTATTAAAACCCCCAACCAAACACCCACACATCACTAAAAAGGTATCCTCTAAAATTATCCATGATCAAAACCATCCCTAATAATCCATTTTTAACATTCATCCCTAATTTCATATTAGATATGATCATCTTTTCCACACACCTAATCTATAAAAATTAATTATTCACTAAAATTATATCTCAATATCCAATCTATAATACACACTAATGGTTTCCCAAATGACATATCTAACATCAATTCCAACTATCCACAGTTGATCACATGTGAAAATCATAAATTGGTGCTCTTCTATAATAACTCCATTCATGATCCCAAGAGAACCATTCACTAAATTACATAATTATTTATCGTAACACATAGTCCTAAACCCAATGACATCGTAAAATCATCTAGAAATTGATTACTTTGAACAGTGTCTATGATGATAATCTATTGAATTTTTTTTGTTAGAATTTAGTCACACTCAATAATCACGGATCTATAGTCCTATAAATCCTTATCATAATTGGTACTTGGTGAAAAAAATAGTTCATTAATTCAGTAATTTTATTATCATACTACCTCTATGTGTAATGAAATTACTCAAAACATGAGTCAAAACAGGATTATTCAACAAATTCTACAACATGTCAATTACCACCCACACTAAATTATCCAAAAAAATCATCGATGGATACTCAATCTAATATTCACTCTAGAACTATACATAATCATTCTACAAAAGCTCCATATTGCAATGTGGCCAATTAGATGCTTCCCATCAAGGGATTATACATATTTTCATCCTACCAAAATTACCATGATATTACTAACATAGACAAATAAATTATACCAATGAGACCCACGTGATAGAGCTGACATTCCACCCCATGGTCCAAAATCGAGGGTCTAAAGATTTCATTGTGATTTATTCACAATAGACAATAAATTTGGTCATCCCTAATCATAACTAATAACAATTTCAACCATGTCCTTATTGTGTATAATATAAAAATAATCTATGTAAAATAAGAAAACATAAATAAATAAACATAAAACAAAAAATTATAATGTAATAGCTTAAGGTAGACCATAAAAACAATTATCTCTCATCATTAACATAGAATAAACATATTAAAGCCTTATATACCTACACATTCCCATGTGAAAACTGACAGAACCTCCACAAATGACCTATTTTACAAATGAAATATGACACTCCCTCATTTCTACAGAAAACATAGAGTATAAATTCTTCATAATTTTATAGGGGAAAAAATATGAGGAATTCTTCTTCTTTATTAATAGTGTTAAAAATAATTTCATTTATTATCCCAACATCAACTATATTAATGCTCAATAATAAAATTTTATTTTTATCCAAGTCCCAATATCCACCAATTACCTCCTTGAGGTGAGATAATATTTTCTTCACTCATTAATAATTTATTGGCTACAAAAAATAGGAATCCCATAAAGAAGAGGTTACTCATGCCTATAATGAGTATTCAAGTTCCTTCTTAATGTAGTGCACCTTTATAAACTCATTCCCGTTTAAAGATAAAATAAAATGGAATAACTCCTCAAACTCATTTGTGTACTCCATCAGGAAATTCCCAATCATTTGGAATTCTATAAATTTTCATAATATTTTAGGTCAAAATATCCTTAGGAAGGTGCATTAATAATTGGGAGAATAAAACTGGATCCATATAACTCTATTATCCCCCCTTTTTATCTCAAGGTAATTCCACCATTCCCATGTTTCACCTTCAAATTTAGTGACTCTTAAATTAACATATGTCTCCCTCTTAGTATGGATTAATCAAAAAATGAAATAAATGTTCTCCAACCAATTATTTGTGACCTATAACCCTATATAACAGCAGAAAATTGGGTGAAACTGTGCTATAAATTCATTGATGGATCGGTGATACTTTTATTCTCCTTCCATAGGACCCTAGTCAAAGACCTTGAATACAAAAATCATACTCATTGTGAAGGTAATATCTATAACTATATCAACTAATTAAGAATAATACATTAACTACACTAGGGTCCCCCTTGAAAACTATCAATCAAACATCATACTACAATAACACATTCTCCAATTAGATAATTATTCAACCATGAACCATCAATTAAAATACTAAAATTCAAATTTAAAATCATCTTCTGCACTATATACCACATACACAATCAATTCACATTAATATTCACACCAAAATGAAAAAATAATTCCTTAGTAATCCATTAGTTCCTAGAATTGTATACAATACACCTTTCCATGTCATTTAGACATAAAAGTCAACTAATGTCATGGTTTCCCATGAGATACCTAGGTCTCACTATCCTATGTACTATGTACATAATATGACACTCACTCACTTACCTCTTTGGTAAGTGATTATGAACTAACATTCATATCTTATGACTCACTACCAACCACCCAAAGAAGCATGTTCTCTAGCTTCCCTAACTAGCAACCTCGAATCATGACCATATAATTTGACTAGTAATCTAATATTTCCTAAACTTACAACATAAACACATATTTGACAAATAATTATCTATGATTTTGATCCCATGAATACTTAATAAAATACATATTTCAATTATACCCACTTGAGGGTTTCTAAACCAGTAAGTAATTGTATGTCTATACAAACTCATACCCCAGGTACCTATTGCCTATATTAATCTATTCCCAATGAAACCAATCAATCACTTTAATTATACAATATATTCATATCACAATATAATTATATCAAATAAAAGTTATATTTTAATAGTCTTCATTAATTTTAATTAATAAACATGGATCCCATAAGTTATTCAAGGAAACACTTAATAATTTACTATTGATGTTTTAATTAACCAAACACCATTTCCAAAAAAATAAAAAATATTCTTTTTCCCAAAACCGTTTTACCAAAACCATTCATCTAAAAATATTATTATAATAATATATATTCATACACATGTCTTGCAATCTTATGTGCCAAGTATTATGATGGTACACATTGACCATATATCCCCATTCCAATAGTAAAATTATAAATCAGTAACCATGACATTGTTATTTAGAAAACAAAAAAACAATAATAGTAAAAATAAATAACCACAATCCCATGAATATGGTAAATTTTAATTCCTTATATAGGTGATCATGAAGCGTAATATAGATTTATATTTCATGTTTTTATTAGTTATATATTTATCTTGCATTCCCTAAAATCATAAAAATAGAAAATAAATGTTCCAATACCATTTGTAACATTCTCATCCCAATTTACCGAAATAATAATTTATACAGGGACAACACAACCTTAAAAATGCCTCCTTGTATGAAAGAGGATATTGAGTGGCAGTGAGTGTTTATGATAAATTAAGGAGGTTATACCATTGATATTATAAGTAAAAAATAACATTTAAAAAGAATCAATATCCATAATATAATATCAATGTATGCATATAAAGTTTTATAGTGAAATTATATGAATAAAAAAACAAAAAAAAAACCCAAGTATGAAATATCAAAATGGACACATTATATGAAAAATATGCCATATAATAGTAGAAGGATCAGTTGATGGGATGATTATATACATGAATAATAAATAGTAAAAATTAAAATAAATGGGTGGAATTATAAATGTCTCTAAAAATAATAATAATAATAAGTATAATAATCACTAAGAGATGGTGAATCAATGGTTATATTCCCCTTTTCTAAAACCATTAATCTCTATTAATTATTTATCAGTTCTCTCATAAAACACAAAATAAAGAAAATAATATGGATCACAATAAGTTTTTAAATGATGGTAGCCTCTCATGGGATAATTATATCAATCGTGTATGGTGGCTTTTTTCCTAATCACTAAAAAATATTCTTTTATTTTCAAGGATGTCCATAGGAAAGGGTTTGACCTTCTACCTACACCACGATAATACCACCTTCTTTTAATGTATAGCATAATTATTATTGAATAAAACAACATCAAACCTCTGAAGTTATATCACTCATAGAATTAACACAATTCTTTTGGACTTGATATATCATGAATTTCTTCTTCACAAGAATGGAATCAATAGATTCCATCAACACACAGAAACTATCTCTCACAGATTCTAAAATTGTCGAATAATTTCTCCATATAAATCTACATCACCTAAAATTCCTTTATTATTTGTAAGGTAATAATTTTAATATTATTTCTCATTTGATGGTAGTTGGAATATTCTTGGAATTAATTCATTCGAAGAATATAGAATAATAATGCCTAATTTAAATAATCATTTAAAAAAACTTAAAACATGTTTTCATATACATTAATACCTTCTACATGTGGTTTATAAATAACATAAATTATATATGGATTTTATGTATTATGAAACATGGAATTTCATATGTCCACTTGGAACTCCATTATTCTTTTTCATTCCATCATGATGTTTATGCAGGATATTTGATGCATGCATCATGTTCCTCTATGGTAAATAGAAGATAATGGATTATCCATTATTTTTTTCAAATCATGCTGGTTTAGTATTTAATATATTAATGAATCATATATATCCTCATAATATTCAACATGGTGTTAATTTAAATTCTATATAATATTTTATAGTTAGTGCATAGAGAAATGATACTCACATGCATGTAGTATGCACTCATCATTCTCAGCTAATGCAGGTGCATTGCAAGATTAACGGTCACTATGAAACTCTCATGAATTAATTTTGATTTATCTGGTTGGAACACATTTATATTTTATATGATGAGATTTTGAATATGTCATGGTGAATAGCTTGATATAAGAATATTTATCTCTCATATGCACTGCCATGTTCTCATTATGCACTCCATATGTGTTCCCTCATTCCTTCTTGCACATTAGTCATCTATTGGCTCTCATAATCCTCATCATGTTCATGTTTTGTATTACATATTACTCTCCATTATTGGTTTTAGCTAGTCTAGAATTCAAGCAAGGTCGACTATCCTTGCAACGATAGGTTTGGCTTGGTCTGGCCACACATGGACTTGGCCAATCTTTTAACACTCGTACTCAATGTATACATAGTACGTAGTAAAATAACTATATACAATCCTTATAAAATATAGTATCCATTTTTTATGATTATATCATAATTTTCTTATTCTTTAACTCAATAAATCCTTGAATTCCACATACATATTTATCTTTTTCATTATAATAAATAATGTTTTATTCCAAACATCATTAGCACGTGTCTTAAGAAAAAATACTGGTTCAATATTAATATCATATAAGTAATATATTGAAGAAAAACAAAAAAATCATACACTAGGGTTCACAAAACTCCCCCTTTGTATTTATTTTCAATAATACATATTTCTATTCTCCCCATATTTAAAAACAAACCAAGTTATTCAAACAATAGCGGTGAACACAACTTTCTCAATGAAAATATTCATAAAGTAATAAACTCTAAATTTCTATATGATATATATCTATATAGAAAATAAGATTGATTAAATAAATCATCAATTCTATTCTAAAATCGCCTCATCTCATCTTCATTGCATCATTATCAAGAATAATGAAAAAAATTAAATTTCTTAACTGGATATATTTCTTACACAAATCAATACACACATTAAAATAGTTCACAACAAGAAGGATAAGATTCTCCTCTTATAGGTTACAAGTCCTAAAAAGATAAACATGCAAAATATAGAAGGTAAAACTAAAATTATTTCACCCCTTTGTGTTGGGGTGTAGAATACACTCTCATTTACATCCATATTAATTCAAATTACTCATTTGTGTGTAGCTTAGTTAAGATTTCTATAACTTGATCCTTAGATGGATGAAATTTCAGCTTCAATATCCCATCAACCACCTTAACCTTAATAAAATGATATTGTATATCAATTTGTTTGAAATAGAATTATGCACTCAATTGTTATAAAGATTTTTTATCCTTTAGTTATCATAGTTGACAACCAATGGATATCCAATTTTTACATCCATGTCCTCTTTATGGGGTTTCATCCACATCATTTGAGTAGCTACCTATATGAAAGCTATATATTCTATGTCATTCAAACCTATTAAAATTTATGTTTGTTTATTTTAATGACATTCCACACATTTTTCAGTAATATATGACAGTCCAGATGAAGTGGATTTTCTTTCATCAATAGCTCATTCCAAATCAATATCTAAAAACCCTTAAGACTCAGTCTTCCATGATTTATATAAATTATACTATAGTTATAATATTTTAAAATTTATCTTGAAATTTTCTTGGATTATATCAGATAATATTCCCTTGAAATTTAATAAAATCCAACACAAATAGTAATAGATAACACTATATCTCTATTGGATGTATTTAAGTATAATAGATATCCAACAAGATTTCTAAATTCCTCCTCATTCAGTGTTTTACTGTCATCATATTTTCCCAAATTTTTTCCTACATCTATTGGAGTAGAAACACTTCTAGCTACATAAATTCCAATAAAATTCAATAGTTATTTAGAATATTTTTATTATGAAATAAAAACATAAATATAATGATATGTTATTTTTATTCCCATGAACAATTTCTTTTCTCTGAGAAGTGACATATCAAACATATTCTTCATTTAGATATAAATATATTCACATATATTTTCTTCATGAAAATTATATCATCAAAATATATTAAATCATAATTAGTGATGTGGTGTTGATATTATTTTTATATATATTTTTGTCAACACATCCATTTTTGTACTCTTTGCTTCTCAATTACTTATCTATCATTATGTAACATGCCCTTTGATCAGGTTCCATCCCATAAAGGGATATATAAATTTTCACACTTTATTTTCATCATCATTAAACCTAAATATATTTGGTTTTTCCATATATACTTCATCATTATTTTAACCATCAAGAAATTAAATATTAATATGCATCTATAAAAAATTGAAATTTATTTTAGTGGAAATATTAAGAAAAAACATAAGAATTTCAAGCCAAGAAACTTGGAAATATGTCTCATAAAAGTCAATTCACCCAACCTAATAATATCCTTTACAAATATGTTTCTATTTATTTATTAAAACATTTACATCCTCGTTGAATTTTTTTTCAAAATACTAATTTTTTACAAGGGTTATTTTCTTAATTGGACTTGGAACAAGTTATAAATTTTCATTTTTCTAACTTTGATCAAGTTCTTCATTCATATATTGGATCCACATCCTGATATTAAACTATTATTCTATATTTTTAGGTTAAATTTGAGAAATAATGCTAGTTTCACTAGTTCCCATTATTTTTCATTAGCTATGAACTACTATATTTTAGTCACAAATTATGTTTCATGTCTCCACATGATTCCTTTTTTTTTAAATTGCTCTCATATATTATTCTATACCTTTTTAACCACTGGTATATATAGAATATTCAACTTATTCTTGGGGATTAGTGGTAACTTCTTCCTCCTATTTTGGTTCAATATCCACAAAACAATCCCCACTATCACTCATAACATAATTCATGGAATCATTATATTTAAATACAACATCATCATCATAGTCTATAAATTTCTCTAAATAAATGTAGTAAAATATGTATGTATGTCCACTTGGAGTGTATCTAAGGAATATTCCTTTATCAGGTTTCTCATTAAACATTCCACCAACTCATCCCATTATTTTGATCAAGCATGAAATCCGAAACACCCTATTGTGTTTTGTACTTGGATTCTTCTTGAACCACATTGCATTCAGAGAAATGTCAGAATTGGTTCTTAATAAAATTTGTTTTGTATAATCCTATCTGGGGTAATGGCCTGAAACTAGTTGAATCTAGAAGTATTATGCTTAACATGCATAGTTCTATGAATGTCAATAAGACTTCTATTCTTCCTTTCTTCCACTAAATACTCTTGAGGAGTTTGTGGAGAACTAAAATCAAATTTGATTCACTGGTTTTCAATATACTCTAGAACTATTTTTCACATTATTCAGTACCACTATTTAATCTCAATATTCTCAATAAAAATCCTATTTTTATAGCCTTTCACTTTAAACTTTTAAATCTATCTGGAGATTTAGGATTGTGTGACATAAACATAATAGATGTCAATCCTATGAAATAATTAATAAATGTTATGAAATAATTGTCTCCACTTAGTGAGTTCTTTTTCATTTCACTACTCATGTCAATATGGATCAATTTCAATGGATTCATAGTCATAATATCAATTCATATGTTACTTTGGTTCATAATTTTTCCCTTAATGAATGTTTTGAAAAATATTGTAGTGTCTTTCTTCAAGATGGGATTATTTCCTGCTGAATTTTATTATGTCAACTTCCCCATTTTATTTTTTCTAAAGTGATCTAGAATTTTATGCCACAAACTTTTTTCAACATAAAAAATCATATAGTAATTTGATTGAGCCTCTCCAACCTGAAAAAAGTTTCATTGTATTTTAAATCCATTTAAGATTATAGCTCCATCAATTAAAATATTTAATATATATCCATTATTTCATAAAAATCATTTCATTTCCATCATAACACATTTTTGATACACTAATTAGGTTCTACTTAATCCATCAACAAATAAGATATTACATGTACTAATATAGTTCTTCCTATGTTTCCATGTTACAATACCTATAATATTTTAAGAGATATAATTACCAAAATTAATATCACCACCATCATACCTCTCAAAATCAATTATATTTTTTAGATCTCCAGTCATATGTGAAGAGTATCCACTATGCATAATACATGCATTCTCAGTGTTGAAAACATTAAAAGAAACTTATACAATAAATTCTTAATGATTTTGGTTCTGAAGCTTCTTCACTTTTTAATGATGATTATATTGTGTTACTATGAAATAAAAAAAAAATTAAATATTTCTATCTTCACAAAATATCCCACATGTTTCATGTGGACAACAGAAACTGTTATTTATCTCAATGTTCCTTTCTAGCTATATATATATGAAAATGTACATCTCTTATGTTTTACGATGTCTACACCCCAATGTATGATTCATACTTATACCAAGAACATATATATTATAGTAATAGTTAAAAGATTCATGACAATGCACTCCAAATAACCACTAATAACACATTAATAATATTCATTATTAGAATTTATGTGGTTGTATGTAATTATATCTATGATAATTTGTAGGCCTATAATGTTTTTATTTAACAAAATATTCATGAATTTATATTCTTTTTATATCAGAATCTGATGTGGTAATTTTTTTTGAATTTTTACCTTTTTAGACCTTAGAAGATTTTGATTTCACTTCAAATTTGTGGAATGGGACATATTGTTGTATTTCCCTAATATCTTGGGAAATAAAGACCTTTTTCTATGATGGGATTTCAATAGTAAACTTAATTTCATGTTCACAAACCTAAATATCATAATTAAAAGATTTCCCCTGGTAGTGAAACCCTTATTTAACTTCTACAACCCATTTTTAGATATATTATACTTTATCTTCTAGGTTTTCCAATCTAATAATTTATTTAATTAATATTTCAATATATTTATCCTTAGGGATAATAATATATGTGATATGATCAATGATATTCTTATATTATGAGTTCTCGGGATTAAATTTTATCTCTTCATTAATGGTATTATCTTTTTTGTATGAATGTATTTCATATAATTATATATTTTCTTGAGATAAAAATTACCATCCATTAATCTTCCAATTTCTATTGTGTATATCAAAATCTATATCCTCATCGTATATTAATTAAATGATTCACCTTATTCAACTATATATTCACTATTTGTTTTTGTATCATCATCTAATGAGACACTATTTTCTATTTCTTGAACCAAGAGAACCTTATAAGAGGATTCTATATGTATATCATCATCATCATTATAGTCACTAATATCAGAAACACCTAATACATCAGATAGAAGTTATTTATGAAATAATTTAGTATAATTTTCTTCATACATTTGAACTATTATTGACATCCTTTTTTTGATTATCCAATGTAAAATATATCTCTACCAGTTTCTTCACCTTTTTTTTCTTTTTAAAATTTTTCGATACTATTGGTGGAGAAATGGAAAAATTTCCCATAGGAAAAACATTTAAAAGGAAACAACCCAATATACATACCTATATATCCTCTTGTAAAATTTTGCGACAAGAGAAAAATATTTTTTCGCATTCTTCCTTATTTCTATCTTTATTTGAGAAGATATTTCCACCATAAATATCTACTTCCTTAAATGATTTCAATGAAAATTATGTTCATTTCATTATATGAATTTTTTGATCATATCCTCTTCAAATCTCAAAATTAATTAGTGTATTGTGTAACTCATAAATTTTTTAAATCATTAAGATATTTTCCTTCTAGCATTGGTACTTTGGTATAATGTTTTAAGGAAGTATTCTCATAACATTATTTACCATAGTAGAATCATCATGTTTTTCTCTAAAACATCTAAAATTTAATGTGAAAACATATTATATTATTAAAAACTCATCAATATATCCATATTCAAAAATTATTAAAACTTCAAACTATTGTTTTCTATGTTTTAGTTTTTATTCCATAACCTTATTGTTTCCTTCATGTATTCTATGAAGTTTTTCCCAAATTTCATTAGTATATTATCATCCCATGACCTTTATTATTAATTTTTCAGATAATGAATATATTAGAGAATTTCTAGTTTTACTATCATTCTTGGAATTATTCATATCATTTTGGGACCAAGTAGACATATCCTTAGGGATAGTAAAACCTTCCTAAGAAGAAACAAGAATATCCCATCACAGTGATAATAAATAAGTCATTTTCCTCTCATTCCATAGGTTAAAACCTTTTCCATAATATTTGTTTACTCAAATTTTATTAACTATGTTTCTCTATTATATTGTAGAATAGAAGGGATCTTCATGGTCCAACCTATTCTTTGATACCAATTGAAAAGAATCAAATAGGTCTGGTAAGCACTGATATGGGGTTGAATCCTTGCTTATATCCCTATTTTTAAGACCCATACTACCTAATTCTAATTATGTAGTGATATCATCAAAAAAATAATATAAAAATGAATAAGTTACATATATGGTTTTGTAAAAGGTTTTACTCTAAATGAATAAATACATCCCCAATGTTTTGTGTTTTTTCTCACACATGAAATGTTATTCATTTATTATCAACGATAGTTATAGTAAAGGGTTTGACCATGTACTTGATACAAGATACTGGAACCAACCAAAAAATTATAACGTCATGCTTGTTGAAAATAAATAATAGCGAACCTTAGAAGAAAAATCACCAATAAAATTCACAAGCTTCTACTAGACTTGGAAAATCAAGATCATTTTCTTTATCTCTCTTTTGGATTCCATAGAAACCCATAACACACAAAAAATGGCTCTCATAGATTCATAAATTATATAATAATTTCCTCATCCCAAAATTCATCACTTGTAAAATATATTAATATTCATAGGATAATAATATGGATATTATTTCTCATTAATTTTTATAATATATTTTTCCTTCTATTAATTTAGTCAATGAATCCAGAATTATAACTCTTCATTTAAATACTCAATTAAAACGATATTTAAACTAAGTTATCATATGTATTAAAACATTCCCCCAACCGGTATTAAAATATCCACAATTATGTACGGATTGCATGTATCATGTAACATGGAACTGTTTATGCATTTACAAGCATCCACTATTTTCCTATCTGTATTAACTATGTTCACGAATGATAATTGATGTATGAATCATGTTCCTCTGGGGTTAATAGTGGAGTATGGAATCTGAATTATTTTTCTGAAAATACTGTTTCATTAGGGATTAATTCATGTGTGATTGGTATTTATCCTCATCATATTCAAGATGTTGTTCATATATACGCCATGTCATATTTACAAAGTTGTTCTCAATAATAAGATACTCACATGGGTGTGGTATTCCCTCATTTAATTTATATATAGGTGTTCTAAAAGATTGATTTTTTCCATACAACTATCACAAATTCATTTTTATTTATCAGTGAAGAACACATTTGACTTTGAGATGATGACCTTGTGATTATCTCATAGTGATCAGCCTAATGTAGGAAGATCAGTATCACCTTGAATGGACAATTCAAGTTAGTTCATGATATTCTTATTTTCTAATTTTATCTATCATTTTATGACTATGGTTGGTTATATAGTATCTTATTATTCACTCAATGGCCGATTAGACTCATGGTAGTTAAAACAACTTTTTTTCCTTGTCAATAAGATGAGTTGGAACTCAAAATCGATATTTCCTCTTACAGATAGTTTATCTCATGTGGTCAGATGAACACATTTGGGAGGTTAATCTTGTCAAGTTGTCACTCTAGTTCTTCATGTATTCAATCTAGTTAGTCTTGAGGTAGGTCATCATAATTCATGTGGTTTATTATGTCGGATAGTTACACTCATAGTAGGTTAAAGGCTCATACTATCTTGGAGTTTTTTTTCGATCCAATCTATTTTGTTGGGTTCATCTTACTCATAGTGGGTCTTATATTATGGTAGGTCTTACCTTTATGCAGTAGGTTAGATCTTCATATTGTCGATATGTGATAAAGATTTGATGGTCAATAAAGTTATTTAGGAAACCTAGGGTCGAAAAAAGGTGTAAGATGATAGGTTCAAGATGTATGGTGTTGATATATTTGATTAGGCATCCCATGTTTGTTCCATGTATTTAATATAAGGTGTACAGTATCCCATGATTATCTATCCCACATCAAAATCCCATCTGTCATGACATAATGTTATAATAAAGTATTTTCCATGGATTTTTTATCCATGGTTCCAAGGTCTTCTCTCAGAACACTCACACACCACTAAACCCATACACAATACCCTTCACACACTATTTCACCCTTTGTGTGATTTTATGAATTCTATGTGCTAGCCTCATGTTGGATCTCACTACCCTTGAATCATTTATATTTTTGGATCACCTATTAATCCTCAAATCCATTTTCAGTCGGTATACCCCTTCATCCGGGTCGGCTATCCTTATTATGTTTAGTGTGGCATGGGCTATCCAACTTAGACTTATACCATTTTTAACCCTCATACTCAATGTATATAAGTAAATTGAAAAAATGACTAAGTATATGCCTTATCAAATGGAATAGTTATCTTCTTAATGAATAAACTTTATTTTTTTATTCATCAATTGAACAAGTCTTCTATTTAGACCAACATCTTTCACTTCTCTATTATAGTGAACAATGATTAATTCGAAACATATTTATCACATTCCATAAATGTGAATACATTCTCAATAATCATCACATGTAATACATGTATTGACAAAAAAATACAACCCCATCTACTAGGGTTCACCAATCTTGATCCTCTCTTTAGTATGGTCACCTCATTATCATTAAGGTATTATAACCTAATAACCTATTCATATACCCTAGCCCTATCTTGTGTGCCAAACATAAAGACTAGACATCTAAAAAGGGACACATGTAGCGTGAGAGTAAAAATCATAGTATAACACCACCTAAATGGTCCCAAATATATATCATAATATATCATATTAGTGCATATATAAAAAATTAAGAAAATTAATAACAAATATAATATAATAAAACCTAACTAATGTCATCATGCGATTACTAATTCATAATGATACTAAAGCATACATGAATTAATCAATAAATAACCACACCATATGTACTATTATAAAATGTTTTAACCCTTTGTTCGGAATAAATTATTAAAAAAAATCAAGTGAACTACAACATAGTGCACAAATCCTTGTATTTGAATTAATCAAGAAATAACTAATATAACATACTATATAATATAACAGTCAAGACAAATCATACTAAAAACAAAAATATATAATAAAATAGATAATTCCAATATCTTTGCTAATATCAAAGTAACATAACCCATTTTATCAAAAATGGACACTAACAATTCCTTAATGATATACACTACAACTCATTATGCTAAAATCAAACTCAAAAGTCATGTAATGTTATACTAGGTAGTCAAAATTTCTTACATATTCTAGATTATCTCACTCAGTCTCTTAGAACCTAACATAGGCCCTTATCTTCTATTACTAACCAACAAATTATCACACTCATTATTATGTGATATTCCATAGGCACTACTCATACCAAACATATAAAATACATCCTTGGTGAATCCATAGTGGAGCATCAAACCATTCACCATTCCTTTGGTAGAGTACTACCCCTAGCGGAAATAAGGTACACTATACCTTCTATGATGCCTCTCATGAAAAAATCATCCATTTACCTCTTAATAATGATTTTATTTTCATATCTAACACTATCTTTCTAATGGTGAAGAATAGAATACTATCATCAAACTTAAACCCATAGGACTTTTCTAAAAAATCCTCACTAAAAGTATATTCCCATTACTTTTAAGGATTTAAAAAGTCATATTTGTGTCTAAATACTTAATATTCCCTTTTCAAAAGATATAAAATCTTGGATATAAGTATTTCTTCCTCACAAAGACAAAACACAAATTGAACCACCCACCAAATCAACCCTAGTAATGTTAAACCTTGTAGGAATACTCTAATTATCCCTAGAGAGACCCTTATAGGCCCATTTGATTTAATTCTATACTTCTTAACCCGTTTTAGGTTAGTCACAAAAAACATTTTCACGTTTTAATTAGAAATTCCATCACTGTATGGCCCTAGTATCACCCATCCTAATGAAGAATTTTCATTCTACTGCTAGTAGTAACCACCTTTTTTATCTTAAAATTTCACTCACTTTAGGTAATATTTAAGTAAATTAAATTCCGAAACCCACATACCACAGAAAAATAATTACATAATATATATTTTAATATCTAAGGAACCAATTTCCTTGATTTATATAATGTTATAATATCCATTATCATTGGAATATTCATTCTCATTCACTTACATTTAAGAAAACTAGAAAAACAAATTAGGGATGCATGGAGGAGAGGTGATAAACAATGAATTAAAACACAAGTAAAATGGTGTGTGACGTTATAATTACAACTAGAAATCTACCTTCAATGATAGTTCCTTAAAGAGATAAAATATAGATTATAGGGGAGAAGGAAAAGATTGAAGGAGAGGGAAAGAAGTGGGATGGATTGGGGTGATTGGATAACTTTGGGGAAATGAAGAATAATGTGTCCATTTTGTATAATGATGTCAAACAGATACTAAATTTCTCCACACGTGATGTAACACCCTGAATTTTTGTGAAATTTGTTTCAAATTAATTTAATATTTTTTATATTTTTCATTTCACGTAACACTAAATATAGCATCTATTATATGAAATAACCAAGTTATTCTTTCCTTTTAAGCTACATCATGTTAAAATTTAGTTATAAGATAATTCAAGATATGTCTTCACTATATTAAAGACCTAATTTTCTTGTTCTCCATGTAACACTGACTTGGCATACGTTACAGGCAACACTAAGTTTCTACGAAACATCATTTTCTAATTATTTAAACAAGATTGTTATAACCTTGTTGTTAAAAATTTAAATTTGAATAATAATAACTAATTTTAAAATATTTTTTATAATGGTTTTATATAAATAAAATATATTCATATTGAAAAGTATAATTTTTATTAAAGTCTTTATATGTTTAAAAATAATATTTTCGCAAATGAACTACTTTTCATGTCCTTCTGTGAAAAATAATAAAATTAATTTTTGACATGTTTATAAATTTGATTTCATAAAATCAAATTCATTTTTAAATTTAAAATTTATAAATTATCTTTGATTTTTTTTGGTATTTTTTTTAGAAATGTCATTTTTTTATGAATAATGAAAAATACTAAATTTTAATTCAAAAAAACTTTTCCATATTATTTATTTATAGAGATAAATTGTTATTATTAATTTTTTTAATGTATAATTATATCATATATACATTAATTAATTCAATTTAGGTCATTTCATCCAATATCACATTGAAATTGGATATAAAAACTTATCAAAACATGAACATTTTTAATTTAAAAACGCAAAGTGTGATCTCGTCCGTGGGATTAATTTTAAATTAATTTCTTCCAATTCAGTTTTTTGAATTTGAAAAAAAAAACAGATTACAAATTTTTAATCATAATTATTTATAATTTATAATAATTTCAATATATTTATTCACTAACAAAATTATTGGAAGTGATTAAAATTGATTGGAATGATTAAGAGAAATATTAGATTTACAAACCACTGAACCTTAAACTTAAGACCCAAAATGACTTAGAAACTTCTCCAAAAGCCATTTTATGGACATATTTAGACTCTATAATCTATTTTATATAATTTTTTACATTATTTTATCCAAATTACATTGAAAAAACATGGTTTTAATTCCAATGAAAAAAATTATAAGTGTTTCTCTCCTCCTCCACTAAAATAATTCCTCTTCTACTCCCACTTCATCACACCACAAAAACCACTTAATTTCATCCAATATCTTCCCAATTAACTTCTAAAAATCCCTCGCTTCCTCATTTATTTTTAATTTTGTGAAAATTTATATCCAATTAAGTTCTTTGGTGCAAACCAAAAGAAGTTACCCTGAAAGGTGGTAACATCCTTCCTCAAGATCCTTTCTTTTATTTTCATTATACACCACATTAATTATTATTATTCCATTCTCATATATTAATATATGTATAATAAATATACTGATATTTTTTTATTATATGTTTTATAACTTCACTTATATTCACTTCCATCTAATTGGTAAGGAAATTACTGTTCTTGTGTACTGCGAACTATCACCTCACAAAACGATGTTGTCTATTTTACCATTAGAAACACCCATGGTTGGGAATTATGATGTACATTATATTTTTATATGATATATATGATTTTTTTTATTTATTTATATTTCATTAGTTATTATATACAACCTACTTCCATAATTCATATTTTCAAATATGATAATTTTGTTTGGGTGAGTATGGACTACCACCTCCTCAATGTGATATGAGTCATTCACATACTACATAAAATATATTAAGGATCATTCTAGTGAACATATACTATATATATGACATATTAATTATAATTTAATGATATTATATATATATATATCTATATGTCATTTACTTTCTTTCTTTAAATATTACAAATAAAAATGGAAATTGTGTTCATGAATACGTACGAAATACCATCTCCATAAACGGTGTATTCCATTTCGTATTTATATATTCTATAAATTTTTATAAATTAATTTATACAGAATATAAATTATATTTTTATCTTTTTTTACATTCTATAAATCCATATATAAGTATGATGATGAAAAATATAACAAATTAAGACACATGCGAAAAACGAGGAAGATATTACCTAAAGCGAAACCATAACATGGAATTGTTAATAATTGGGTAATATAAAGTCATAATAAAAACATATATTGTATTATATATAAGATTATGTTTAGGTAAAATATTTATATTAAACTTATATTTATTATGTAGGAGGTTTTTATGGGTATTAATAGAGTCAAAACAAAAGGTAAGGGAATTTCATCTCATTATTTATTTTCATGAGATTCATGTCTTATTAACCACTCAGTTATTTTGTGTGGTATGTATAATTCCCTAGATGTATTATATGATACTTATAATTAAATTTATTTGTATTTACATATCCATTTTATGATCTTCCTTTCATTGGGTTTATGTTTTAAAAGTTTCCAAATCGGTAAAGTAATTTTGTCTTAGTTTTCCTTGTTTGAGACATATTCCTTGTTATGTACCTATATTTTTCCATGAGGTGTATATACATACATTAGCATGATTATCATAAATATTATTACTTTAATGATATTTTAATCTTCAATTAAATTTATTCATTCCATTTTATTATGATTCAATTTTACCAAATTGGTAATGGTTTATAGCTACAATCTCACTGTTTATCAAGATTGTTTATAATTATTCTCCCATTGATGGAATATTATGATCCATATCTTGAGAATTCCCATGAGTTTTAGTAACCTCTAGTTATTCATGTTATATCAAATTAATGGTACGGTTTTTACACTCTTTGTTATATAAGATGATTGATAATTTTTTTCACAATAGTACAACTTTACCTCTCTATTCGGTCGAAAATTTGTGTTCCTTCAAAATAATGTTTTCTAAAAAAATACAAAAATATTATAAAATACTCCTAAGATATTTAAAATAAATTTTAACACATATTTTCCATATTTAAACAAAAAAAATTAAAGTGGAATCTTTTTATCATTTTCTAGCTGAGGTAATTTTCTAAAAATTTTGTAGTGCAAAAGGAATTTTCATCTTATAAGGAAGCTTCCTTTACAAGATTAGAATGTAATATTTAAAAAAATGAGAAATTTCCTTATATTATAAAAAATTATTGTTTTAATTTTTTTCAATAAAAAAGGTTTTCAAAAAGGTTTTATATTTAAAAATTGTTCTAAATTATTTTCAAAACATCTTTTATAGGTTTTCAAAAAGTTGTTTTAAAATAAAATCATTTCATTGATTTTGTAGATTCATGTATAAGTTTTCAAAGTATTTTTTAAGAAAATGGTTTTCATAAAAATCAAGCTTCTTTTATATGTTTTCATGGAAAATGGTTTTCAAAAGGTTTTATGTTTTATGAACCATTTTTTAATGGATAAAGGATAATTTACTCCTGAAAATTATTTAAAATATCGTTCAAAATTATTTCCCATATAAGATGACATCCATTGGTATTAATCATGAATTTTAAGGTAAATGATACAAAGGTTACATTCATATTATTTCGTGAAGGGTTTATGTTTTGTGGGAATGATTCTTATGACACCCATTTCTATTACATAGGTTATATTCTTTTAGGGCACACTTATTTTCATGGGTTATGCTTAAATTAAATGATTAGGAAACCTATATAATCTCCATAGGTTATCTTGTAATGAAATGTTAATGATTCCCATTTCATTTCATGGTTTATTATTTCATGTTTATAAAACCCATCTCTTTTCATGGGACATTATTTGATGAATGTTTTTTTATCTTATAGAGCATGTATGTATGATTTTATTCTGTGACTCATTGGAGATATATCTCCCTCAAATGTATTGGGGAATGATGGATGACTCATCAGTATAAATTTTAAAAGTAAACCAAATTACATTTTCACAGTTTTATGAATGGAACAGGTTTCATGTCTAAAAGTTTATTCATGAACCTTATTACATGTTCAAAATTTTATTAGTGATCATTATTACATTTTCATAATGTTACGTGCGAACTTGACTACATGTTCATAATATTAGGCATGGACATGGTTACATGTCCCTAGGTTTATTAATAAACCAGATTACATGTTCAAAGTGTTATGTCTGAACTTGATTACATATCACAAAATTATGTGTGGACCTAGCTTCATGTCAATAAATTTATTTGACAACCTAATTTGATGTCCATTACTTAATTAGTGAACCTATTTCTAATTATACAAGATCATGATGTTATTCATTGATGTGTATGCAACAGGTCCATGTATTTTTCATATGTTATGACATCATGGATTATGTTCCCAATTTTCTTATGATTCATGTCATACGAACTACAAAACTTTATGCCATTATTCATTTTTGTGAACTTTTATATGCATGATTTGATCATTTAATGTTATGCTCATGTTCTCATACCCTTATGTTATTACTTTTCTTATGAACATATTTGATTTACCCTTATTGATCATTAGTGCTCACCACTTTCTTATGTTCCATTCACCAGTTTATGAATAAAGGATTCTATGTAAGATTACTAAGGGGGAATATTTTTTTGGGAAACATTGAATATCATTGACTGAGTTGGAATAATGTTTTTATGCCAAGTGTCAAAAGACACTAAACTAACATGTTCTTTGGGAATATATTTTTGTAATGTATTAATTATTCCTCAAAAATTATTTAATTCCATTGTACGTTAATAATAGTTTTTTATTCTTGATGTGATGGGTAGAGTTCACCATCAGACTCCCAAGGGCCCCTCACTGAAATTATGATGAATTTTCAGATTTCCAGTGGCTTTCCATTGGACATTTAATGTACTTAAAGTGGCTAAAATTACACTACAATCCCTACCAAGATTCTAGTGGTACCCCACAAGACATCTGATATGGGTTTTATATTATCCATATAACTGGTTTTTATCACCCAAAAACTAAAAACTTCCCCTAGAACTTTTACATCCAATCCTATACTTATATAACATCCTATTCTTCACTATATAAGGATTCAAAACGTTTCTACCACAACAAAATTCTAAAATTTTAATTCCCACGATATCTAATTCCATTAGAGTCTAGCCCATTTATTTATTCCATTAACACATAACAAAATTGTTCGTTATCAGTTTGTAGCCTAAAAACACTAATAAAACCCTTTTAATTATAAATATTCTCATTTTATAATTCACGATTTATCATTTCAATTACCAATAATGATTTTCCTCAAGACAATTCCTTAATTTAGATATTTAATAAATTATTTATAGTATAAATTTATAATTTATAATTGATGTTAACAATTTTATAACATATAAACTTCATTTTTTGTACTCGATAAATCTTATAAATTCATATAAAATCATTTTAAACCATGAATGGTTTTTTAATATAAAAAATATTCATTGGATTATTATCACAAAATTTTATGTATAAAAAATTTAACTACCTCATGTGTAATTATTTACAAATTATGTTCTCCATTTTAATCCTTATATCATCAAATATATTAAAATATGATCTAAAAATACTTAAAATATCACATAATAAATTTTAGAATTAATATTATAGTTCATAAACAATATAAAAAATAAATTTAATATAGATAATATTGTTTCTCATTTTAGCTCACTCATTTCCAAGAAATAATTCATCATATTTTGATTAGACCACAGATAAAGTATTTTTTTCAGGCATAATTTACTCAATTTAGTAAAACCAATTCATGAAACCAATCTAATATTGAATTTATTTTCATTTTCAATCTAATCAACTCACTAAATTCAAAATTCACTTAAATAACACACATGATATTTGTAAAATCACACAATTAAAGTTTATGAAAATTATTAAAGTATCATACCTATCAAAAATCAAACAAACCGCACTAAAAACAAATTTCAATCTACTTCTTAATCATATGAAATCAATAATTTTCATAAAAAAATGGAGATGAGTAAATTAGAATTGAATAAAATCAATAATATATCACCTTCAAACAATTACATGGGGAATAATATTCTTTTTACATTATTAACATTATATGAATAAATAATATCAATTCCATCAGTAATTGGAAGAGATTTCATTAGGGGAAGATTAAGTGAAATATGGAGTTTAAGGAACTTTAATCACAGGACACTATTCATCTATAAATAAAAAAATTAAACTTTTAATCCTAAATCTCATGCTAATAAAATTACATAAATTTCCCTTATTAAACGAGGTAGGGTTATCCCATTGGGCTCTTGATTTCCCACTTGGTTCGCATTAATTAACCTCTAATATCCCAATGGTCATCTTATAACTGCTCTCTCTAAATCCAAACCACTGAACTCTCAGTAGCCTATTGTAGTGGAATATAGAAACAATTTAACTATCCAACTACCTAATACCTTTATCAATTTTTTATAACATAAAATTAAAATCTATATAAACTAAAAAGAACATAACAACACAAAATTTAGTTTCAAAATATAAATAATAACACAAAATAGTTTCACATATATTCTTTTAGAAATCCACATATATAAAGATAAATCTTACCAATATGATTTATTAATGATTACAACTTCCCATGGATATATTTAGCAGTGATAAATTTATTAATTTTAACTAATGGGTATCACTCAATAATATATAAATGGGTGCATCTTCATTAAAAAAATATTATATTAATTATATTATGTTATTCATATTGACCTATAATGGTATATCTTTTGGCATAGTTTTTCTCTATATTTTATACTATTTTTGGACATAAAGATTGAATTTAAACCACTTAATAGGTGTCTTGGTGGGTTTTTTGTACCATATTAAACATTGGAGAGTAGGCTTAATAAAATGTATATGATTCCCAAAATCATACATTACTTATCTCTCATGATATCTAATGATTCTTGTCCTGAATATAAATAAAGCGTAAAGATTTATTGTCCAAATTTTGAAATATTCCATGGAAAAATAATTATTTTATGTTAAATAAATTTTAGAATGTGTCATGATCAACCTTTTTATTTTATTTAAATTCTAAGCAAAAGTATGTTTATAATAAGAATTAAATAGAAAATGGGTTATTTATGAATAAAAAGTAAATCTATGAGGATAATTAAATAAAAACTTTTATATCATATCTTATATATTATGATATTAGTTAATATATAATATAAATTTATGATTATGTAAATAAAATAAATGTATTATTATTTTAATATAACCTAAAAAGAGTTTTATTTTTATATTAGATCTAGGTGTGTGGATTTGGGGTATTTCAATAATTGATTTCATAGAGGAATTGTATAGGTATAAATGTGATTGTATGATGATACATGTGGTTTATATAGATCACACCAGATGTGGTTATAAATTTATTAAAAATTAATTGTTAATAAACACTCTTATTGTCAAATGGTTATGGATTATCAATTCTTAGTGGAAAATATGCTATAAAGATCCAAAAGGTCACACATAGGTCTATGTGAATGTGAATTTGTTTCCTCTAAGTATATTATCTAATACTAAGAGAGTTAATGTGATGTATTAGTATCCAAGAAACTTAATACATTTTTCACATATTTTTATATATGATGAATCATAATGTGATATAAATAAGAAGTTTAGGTGGATTTAGTTAAAGTAGGATATTGAAAACGTTAATCCCAAAAGTTGAAATATTCTAAATAATAACATTCTATTATTCTCAATAACATTGCATGATTGTAATTTTAAATGAAATTCATGGGATAATTTCACAATTATTCAAATATTTTACTTAATTATTATTAAATTGAGTGAAACTTCATCAGAGGATGTGAAAATAAGGTTAAATGTTTTGAAAACCAAACATTAGAGTTTAAAATGTTTAATTAAGAATTTATAATTTAAGGAAATACACTATGAAGTTAATATTTTATTTATATAACTACCTAAAAGTTTGATAAATTTTTTTATATAATTTTTAACCTACTTCTTTAATTCAAAAAAATCAAAAAAAATGTGATAATATCCCTAATCCATGATACACATTACTAAATAATCTCCCAGTAAAATCAATATCGCTTTTCATTATATTTTCCTTTAGATTTTCTAGAAAACCATTATAGAATAAAAATCCTTCTATTTTGATCAATTTCTAAAAATTTAATGAACTACTTAAAGAAACACAAATCATTTGATTTTAACTAGGGATTTTCATCAAGAACAATAAAAGATGAAAAATGATTGGTTAATTTAGAGTATTTCTTCATTTATCTCATGGGATTTGACTAAAACCTATTATGATTTATCTTTTATTGTATTATTTTTGTTTTATCTACTTTTAAGGTATTTGAGATGCTTCAAAATATGTTCAGTCTTTAATAAAAGAAATGATATAATCACTTTTAATTTAATTTTTTAACAAAATAATGTTTTAAAATGATCTTATTCTTGTTTTGATCTTGATATATTTTGTATTTGAGACATGTATAAAATAAATACATTTTATTCATCTTGATTAGAAAACATGTCATTTTATTATTGGATATGGTATGTAAATTATAATAAATATGTATACGTAAAGTGTAAAACATTATATCATGAAAATATAGCCTCCACCTCATCTGTAATAGGATAATATGATGTATACTTCAAAAAAATTCCATAAATATCACTTGTAATAAAATGTCACCCACATTATGTGGAACAACATGGTTATGTAATTCAATTAAATATTATCTGCATCACCAAATATCTTCAAATTATTCGACATTAAATTATACTCAAATATTCATTTGGGAATTATTTAAATCTTATAGACTAAATTTCACAATCAAGTATATATGAGGGTAGCTTTAAAAAATGAGACATAAAAAACATGCACATGATACATATACAATAGACTTATTAGTTAAATTTTTGAAAAATTAAATGTTTAAATAAATTAATTAAATATTATATTTGATTTCTTATATATGGAGGTTGATGTAGTTAAATGAATATTAATGTATTACAAATAATGTTTATTAATAAAACATGAAAAAATGAGTAATTATATGATTTAAATATATTGTGCTTTCAAACATAAAAATTTATTTAACATTTTAATTGAGATAAATTGTCTTCAAATAAAGTGTGAGATCTATGATCATTTTATTATAGTCATATTGTATCAGATCTAGAGTTAGGTTTCCTATCATGTATTATGATTGTGTCCTAGGCCCAATATCTCATATTAATTTGGTGGGATCGTCTAGAAAAAACGTCATTCATTGTTAAACAAGATCAAACAGACTAGGTGAATCCTATGAGTTTATATGGATCGAACCTAAAGTATACGGGTCGGCCTATGGGCCAAATATTTTTTATATATTTTGGGTTTACGTTATTACAATTTAAGGAATATTTTTTAAAAAATATATATATTTTTAACGTATGTGATGAATATATATATATATAATAAAAATATTCAATGATTATAATATATTTAATATTAAATATTCCTTAATAATAATATTTTTTTATTATATAAAAATTTATTTGTAATTTTTTATTACAAATATAGCTCAGCCAGTGAACTGGTCCACTTAATATATAAACCAGACAAGACTAAATTTTATATTATTCATTAAATACTGACCTGAATAGACCATTCATTTTTAGGCCAAATTCATGTGAGCATATCCTACCCCACCCTAGTCAAGCCAGTTAAGCACCCCAGTCTAAGTGTGCCTGGGTAAAACCAGCCAGATATAAATCAATAAAATTATGTGAATATATTAAAATTGGATGATGAAAATTGTAAAATTTTATTATTTTTTAAGATTTCTTTAATTTTGGTCGGCTTCATCATTCATATCCAAAAATTGAGTATTAAAATTATTGAAATATTTATTGAAATCATGAAAGGTTATTATTTTCTTTAAATTGAAGTTGAAGATACTATAAACCTTTATTATGTTTTTTATTGTAATCAAACATGATGGAGTGATTCTAAATTTAAGTGAAAACAAATCATCATATTATATTACAAAATTCAAATCCTTTTTTGATTTGATTTAGTTACCGTAAAACTTATATTTAATTTTTTTGATTATATAGAAAAAACCAAGATAATAGATATTTTCTTATTTTATGATTTGTGTATTTTTTATATCCATTGGTCTTATTTAAAAATGTTTTTTTATGATTAATCTTTTTCCTATTATCATTTATTTTTTCATTTGTGATGGATGAATTTTTTTTATTTTGGTGTTTTTTGTCTTATTTACATTTGTTTTTTGTGTATGTGGTTTTTGGAAAAAAAATTAACATATATTTTATTCCCTTAATGACATTGTCTAGATTTATTATTTAGCTGGTGTTTATTTTATTAATTGATTTAAATCATTAGTACCTAATATAATCTAATTGATTCAGTTTAATATGATTCTGAGATGATCATCGGTCGATTTCATTTTTTATTTTCAAGTAATTGGTTAATAATTAAGTGTTTTAAATTTTTGTTCCTGAACTATTAAAGCTGATTTCACACACCTATAATAACATCTTTAAGTCTTATATGATGAAGATAAATTTTAATGTTTGTTTTCAGACACATATTTTATATTTAATTATTAAAAATGATCTATGAACAATGATTTTTTAAACATAATCATATATTTTGATAATTAATATCCATGAATACAAACTAATTAATAAAAAAATCAAACACATCCCATCAATATGAGTTAATAATAGGTGGAATTAAAACATGAAAAATAATGATAAAATTTGGATTCCAACCCTATGAATAAAAATAAAGTGACCAAAATTTAAAATCCATTGAAACAACATAAATTTAATTAAAAAGAAGTCCAATTGAGGTAATAACGGAAGAACTGGAAGTGATCATTATAATTAATGGTTGATAATCGATTTCAATAATAATTATTCTCCAATCAAAAAGATCAAAAAAATATAAAATCGAAAAAATTAAACTAGCCTCAACAATTAATATACTTTATTTGGAAATAATGTTTTATATAATGTGGCTTCCACCCACCTGAAAGAATCTCAACACACCACACTAATACCCACCCTTTGAACCTTAAAAATTATAACATTATTATTAAATTGAAAATCGTTTTTCTAAATTTGAAAACCAAATCCAGTCATAGAACCTTCTCTTATTATATATAAAATCAATGAAATATTTGATATATTCCATAAAACATCCAAAAAAATAAACACATCCTAAAACAAAATATCATTTACTAAAAATTTTAATTAAAAATAAAATAATTATTTTTTGTCCCAACCAACCATTATAATGAGTAAGACTAATTAAAAATACTTAAAATCTATTCATTCATCCAAAATAGATGAATATGGGAAGAAATACATGACTGGTCTATAAATAGTTCAAAAAGCTTACCCAACTTCTCCAAAATGGATTTTATATTTTTACATAGAAAAAAACTAATTCATGTTTAATTTTATAAAATCATGGAAAATCCATAAATTATCAATAATAACGTGTACTTTATAAAGAAACTCCCATATAATAAGAAAGTATGTACACAAATTCTACAAAAACTGAGATACTTTTGGATGAATTATAATACTCTAAATCAATTTACATGTTATATTAAAAATGAACTTATTTAAATTCATTTCATACATGTATCTTAATCACAACGAATATAAAACATCTTTATAATATATCTCTAAAATTTAATATTTCATTATGAACTGAAAAACTGGTATGGAAAGAATAATATTCCAATCCCGGTTTTTTAATAACTAGCTAACATTATCCAACACCATCCTAACATATTATCATTTAACAAATCCATACTAATACAATACTTTTTTCATTCCCATAGAAATATAGGAAGATAAAAACATATCTTCCACATTCCATAACAAATTTTCCTTCCAAATATTCACATTACATACATCATAAATTAACCAATGAATACCTTCTAACAAAATGTATTTTGATCCACAAATATTATTCAATAAATAACATGGTCCTAATTTAATATTAGATGGAAAATGTTTTGAAAAAGGATAATATTTTTTTATAATAATCTTGAAAAATGTGGATGTGGTGAAGAAAATAACCCCAAACACTATTTTTCTAGAATATATATGTTAAAAGTTTAGAAATTCCTAAAACTAATACCACAAATATTTTATGAAGGGAATAAATTTTCCCAAGAAAACTAATGATTATTATTCCTTCCATCAACATATCTATAGTATCTCACATATGATACCATATCAACAATAAAACATAAAAAAATATTTCATTATAATACATTTGTAGTACCTTATATGATTATATTTTTAGAGAATTAATATAAAAAATTAACTAACAAACCCCATGTTTTTTATATCAATTCGATGTTCTTCCCTTATATATGAATCTTATTAATCCATAATGATTTTTCAATATATCACATAAATTCTCCACATAATGAACTATTTATATGTTTCATAATATTCCAATATTCTTAACCTAAGGAAGTAGAAACTTAAGAAAGGGGTGAGCTCAGATTCTCGGTAAGGTTAAACATAAGTGTTAATAAGAAAATATTATAAGGTGTTATAATATGAGAATATTGGAATGATAATGATACATTATAAATGTATACCCAAAAAATCATGGATCCTAAATCGAGTCATAAGGCTTGGATTAAAATAATTCATAAATAAAAAAAATTATAAAGATGAATCAATAAACATAATCAATGAGAGCATAATATATTCCTTTTAAAAGGCATAAAACTATGGAAAATATTTCAAATATGGTACAAACATTAATATAGGTAAACATTACTTTAATGAGACACACCATATGTTCTCATGATTAAAAGAAACAAAAATATACTCATGAATAATTATATAATGAGTTATTTACTTTAAACCAATGCATTAGAGGGTTATATAGGACCTCATAAATCATTACAAATACTTATTGTTTCCACTTAAAATCATTCACTTATTTCATCATAAATAACCCATTAATATAAAATGGGATTCATAAATATTCAAAATTAAAATCATGAACTTTTATATCTTAAATAACCCATTAAAAAATGGGTTTTAGATCCTTTTCCAATGGATTCACATAAGTAAATCAATTTTAATTCCATCAATAATCATAACATGATAATCCCACAAAAAAATAAATGGGTATCCAGTGATATCAAGTAACATTCTAGGTTAATACCATTCAATAATGATAATACAGCATATGGTATTTAAATTAAATTGATAAAGGTTATATTCTTATGATAAATATATCGATGAATGGATTCTTTGTAAAACTACATCAATCAATGGAATAAATAATATTTTATTCACAATGGAAATGAATAGGTTGAAAATTTTATAGTATACATAGTAGGTGATTGGGAAAGAAAAATTTAGTGATGGATCATTCCTCCAAAAGGAAAGGAAGTTACCCAATTAATTGATATAAATAAGGTGTATGGAAACATTTAGAGAATTTACTTAATCAATTATAATATATATAATATAATAACGACTTGGATGAAAAACAATTATTTGAAAACTAACATCCAAAATAATAAATATTATTAATCTCTTTAAACTATTTTGAAAGATATATTTTATAAAACATGGATAAAATTAATTTATTCTAGAAAACATGAAAACATATAGAATAATATTCATATAAATTTAAAAAGTTGGTGGAATAATATGTTCACACGTAATCATTAAAAAAAGAATCTTTTTAAATTATGATAAAAATAACCCATATAGAAAACATTAAAATTTATTTTAAACATTATAAAAAGTTCATGTTATAGAAAATGACATTAATAATTTATTGAATCAAGTATTAGAATAGTTTAAAAGGAATCCAATGGATACAGAAATATAAAAATTGATATACTTAAATGAAAATAAGAGACAGGGTCGGTTTCACTTATAAGAAATACTTCATGTAAAATATTTGTCAGGGGAAATGATATTTGTATTGGACATGAAAAACCCAATGAATGTACCCCTAAAATGATGATGTATTTTAGAAATAATAGATTATCATTTTGAAAGAATATTTATTTTCAAAGTAATATTGGAAATTGAAACCCTTACATTTTGAGTAACATTTTGATCAAAACCCCTTTGAACTTTGGTAACTTTTGAAGCAATGTCCATTTAATGAAATTATTATATATATATATATATCTAAAAAACATGAATATGGTAAAATACATTCATTAATTATCAATTTCACTATATTAATGTGCATTGTGTACATTAGAAAATAATTCTCAAGAAATTAAATTTTAGACAAAGAACTCTTTACTTCAATTCTTGCTTAGTTGAAATGTTCTCTAAAATCCTGTATAAAAAAATTAACTATGCTAATAACTTGTTTTGGAACAATTTTCATATCTATAACCTTTATATAAATAATTTATAATTATTATCTACATTTAAATTATTTAGTTATTATCTAATTTCAACATCGGGTTTGAGTAATCTTGATCATTTAGAACTAGTTTTGAAATATTTGTATTGTTCATCATTATTTTCCCAAATTTTATCTTGATGATATCATATATGTTACTATAATTAATGTTTTTTAATTATTTATAATGTTTTAATTTCATTCTATGGTAGTTCTCGTTACTATTATTAAGGATGAATTTGGTGAGGAGCACGTTTTGAGGATTCATAGTGATCAAATAGTGTTTTATTAAATAATGAGTTAAATTTTTATATTACCATTCCAAAACGAAAAAATAATTTTTTTCTTATTTATATCATATATTAATATATATTAAGTTATCATAGTAATACATGATACAAATTTATATAATTTATCAAGTAGGTGGTTAACCAACCCAAACAAGAATATACCATAATTCATGGATGGTTATAAATTGATTTGTTTCGAATAAAATTATATTCGATGAATAATTTTATTATTGAGTTTTTATTTTATATATATAAGAATATTCAAAAATTATATGAATAAGATAAAAAATAATAATTTCTCCCATAGTGTGAAGATATCATTTTTTAATTTTAGAATTCTCTTTTGGACTTTTAAATTTTCATGAGTTGTTTATTGATCATATTGTTAATAGGTTGTAAAATTTGTTATTAAACCCCTTAATAATTTCATAAACATAATATTTATCCTTTAACCTAATTATAATCACCCAATATGTAAGAAATTTAGGAAATAAAAAATAGAAACCAATCATTTCATAGAGGTTATAGTCCGCACACATGGAAGGATGATGATTTAATTTTCATAAAATGCTAGAGACAAGTAATATGGTTTATAATTTCATAACACTAAATATTTAATAAATATGATAATTATAAATTAAATTTCATTTTCAACTATCTATGTTATTTGGTTTTGTGAAATGAACATGTCACTTAATGGAGGTGGTAGTCTGCACATATACACATTTCACATTCTTAATTATTTTAATGGAAAAGGGAAACTGTTGTTAATTCTTATACCATATTTATAATAACTTATCATAATAATACGGATAATTTTTTTATCGGTTTAAGATATTTTAAAGGAATATTAGGAGTAATAATTTCATATAAAGATATAGAAACTAGAATTGAGCAGCTAGAAATTTATACCTCACTTCATGGTTTATCTCCTTTGTAAAGGGAGTTAAGACTTTGATGTGTGGTATTTTGAGAAGAAAAAAAAATATTTAACGTTTTTATGAGTTTTTAGTGTATATTTTCATGGATATTGGTCTGAGATATTTTTTTTCTAGTGTGAGAAGAATTAAGAAGAAGAGTTCTACTTTTATAAGTGTAAAGAGGATAAATGTTTTTGTAAAAACTGAAAAATATTATATAATGGGTAGTCACACTAAATCAAATTGGCTCGAAATTGGAAAATAATATAGATTGAAAGGTATTAGTTTTCTATAAAAATTAACTACCCATTATGACCCATTATTTAAACATTTTTTCAACTCATTACCATTAAATTATTTACTTTTACCATTTTTTCTTTTATTGTGGTATCAAGTTTATTACCTAAGGAAAATTAACTATTATGACCAAAAATATAATTTCCCTTATTATATAATTTATACCTAATGATTGGAAATTTGAAAGAAATGTTATTGTATTGAATTTATGATATTTATAAAAATTAAATTTAAAACACTAATTGTATAATGTATTGAAAACAGTTTTTAAAAAAAATATAAATTAAGTTATAAAATTACAAATATGTTTTTTTAAATTAAATTCAAAATTTTTAAAATTATAAATTTTCTTTAAAATAAATATTTGGTCCTATAAAAATGTTTAATGAATTTTAAATTCAGACTTATATAATAATAATGTCATAAATTCTTGTTATTTGTGAAAAAAATATTTTCCAATATTTACCTAAAATCAATTTTCATAGAAAATTCCCAAAAAATTACAATTAACTAATATTAAAATTATAAATCCAAAAATTAAGATAATTATTTAAAATTAAATTTAAATAAATTTGTATTTAAAATTTTAAATAAATCATAAAATATAATGATAAAATGTCATTTTAGGGAAATAAATTTTCAATGTATTAACCATTTTTAATCTGAGTTTCATAAAATAACCAATAAATTTTGTATTATTATATTATATACATTATTCATATAAATATAATATAATATTTTTTTCTATAAATAAGTAATATAAAAAATTTAAAAATAACATTTTTATGAATAAAATTATCTCATTAATGTTATCAATGTATTAGTAAATAAACATCCTTTTTCAATAAAATTCACAATGAAAAAAGGGAAAAATAATATGACAAATAAATAATTCCATTAATAATTTCCTAATTATATCATTCTAATTTATAGATACATATCCCCTTAATATATCTACATATTATTTAAGCATAAGATAAGCTCTGTTGGAGTTTGAGGGTGGTGATTTTTCTAGCATTAATCTCGTAGAAATTTACATGATATTAAATTTCTCTCACTTATTATTTCACTCATATCATAGTTTTTTGGGATCATGTTGGGATTGTTCTAGGTAAAACCACTGAAAACCTATCTCTTTCCTAATATGAGAGAAATGAACTTCATAAGGTCGATTTTTTTCAACTCGATTATGTTTCATTCCATCCTAGATTTCATAATATGGTTACTTTATTATATACCTTATAATTAAAATTCTATATTATAATGGTCAAAAAAGTAAGCATGTCACGATTTTTGGGTTTGTTTTTGTATGTATACCAAGATATTGACATAAAATTTATCTAATCAACGTATATAGTCAAATCTTGTGTTGTTACATTATACCCCTTAAATAAATTATGTCCCCGTTATTTTAATTATTACCCACTGATGAAAGTAGGATAGGGTATTCTTAACCTATCTACCATTTTTTTATATAAATTCTAATGTATTATCTACCTTATTATATTGAGATATATCAAGTTACTTATTATTTCAAAAAAAAATTAGTCTTTAATATAATCATATACCCATGTATGTATGTACCCTAATCATATATTCTCCATAACATACATTTCATAATATTATTTCTATTCTTCTGAAATTAAATTATAGTAAACTAATATAGTCCTTCAAAAATAAACACTAATATTCAACCACTAGTTAATAATGTCGCAAACTAGCTTATATACATCACAAACCTGAAAATGGGAAAAAATTTACCAAAGATATCATGGATTACTTTTTCAATAAATTAATACTCTATTACAAGGCTATCAAAACTATCTAACTTAGTTTTCTAAAAATAAATAAACCCTTTATTTCTTTAAAATAAGGAATATATTAAATCTAAGAGTTTTAAATTCCTCAATCATGTGTTCTCTGATAGTTATCCAAAAAAATATAAACCTATCATTAAATATATTTTTACATTTATTAATTTCATTTAATATATGTTTCCAAAAATTTAAAGAATAAATACAAAAGAATAAAACTTATATGTTTCAAATAATCCTCATAAAGTTTTATAATATGCTACAATATTATTGATAAATATCAATCTCTAATAAAAATAGTTAAGGGTTCCATGATTTATTTTTTATTAATATATCAACCTTACTACCTTAGGTAATACTAGTTGTCTCACCTTTTACAATGTAATTGACATATACCAAAGAAATTAATTATGATTCCTTATACAATTATAATACAAAGTGTTTTCTAGATACATACAATTATTGAATTAATTTTTGTGATCCTATTAGAACCAAATAATAAAACCCAAAATGGTTAATAATAAAATTAGAGTAAAAGAAAATGTCAATATGAAAACTCAATCCTAAGTTTTCTTCTATAATACCACCTTCATTTAATCCTTTAATACTTTAATTTTAATATACTTTGCTTTAATTTAGGCTATCTTGTACTTATTAACCTAATACCTTAATTTAATTAGGAAATAAATCCTTCACAATGGTTCTTCAATATAAATTGATTGGCTAATTAATATCCCCTAGGACTATCTAGCCGAATGTGTAGTCATAGGTCCACTCATTGTGTACAATATTGAAGATTGATTCAATGCTCAAATAGCCTTTCTATATGGTCATTACCCCTAGGTTAATATGTGAAATGGATACATAAACATTATAGTGTATATAAAGGGATTTACTTTCTTAGAAAACCTCAAAATTACAACATTACCAACATTTTAGGATATTCTTAGATACTTAGTTTTATCCAAAGGGTTTTTGGTATTGTTCCCTTATCTAAATCCATAGAATATTACCTCAACTGACCTAAAGGGTTATCTTTACCTTTGAAATTATAATCATCCATAACTTATAAACATCTTATGTCATTTATAACTCTAATTTATCCTTAATGGATATCATCCAAATCATAGAAGTTATTTAAACCATGTTATAATATCAACTATAGTAGCTCATATATGTGACCATCTCAACCACATAACTCAAAGAAAATATTTTATTACAACTCATTCCAACTAACTTTTAAGATTACAGTTTTATAGAAATAAGATAAAACAATGACTAAAAACCCCTTTCTATTTGTATCAATTGTATATTTTTCTCATATATATAAAACAACTCAATCCAAAATGAGTCTTCAACATCTCCTATAAATCCTCCACATAATAAACTCTTCTATATATTTCATAATTTTCATATCTTTGTAAACTATGGAAATGGAATCATCATAAAAGGGTGATATTAGATTATCTATAAAAGTAAACATAATTTTTAACATTAAAATATCATAAGTGAGTATAATATTATCATATAATTAGAATCAATATACATAAGAAACTTATAACCAATATATAATGCATCATGAATCATGAAAAAAGGTTTGTCTTAATATAAAATATTAATCAAAATAGTGTAGAAGCATGAGTCAATTAACATGATCTAGGATAGAATAAAGTATTTTTGAGGCCAAGGATAAAAATATAGAACATATTTAAAATATGGCATAAACCTAAATATCAGAAAACACTACTTCCATGATCCACATCCTCAGTGCCAATGTTTATGAGAAACTAAATGGTACTCTAAAATAATTATTTCATGAGATATATTCATTTAAGGGAAATATAGGTCCCTATAAATCATTATCCATTCTAATTAGTGCCACTTGAAAATAATTCACTTATCATATCATAATAAACCCATGGAAATAAAATGGTTTTCATAAAACATTAAAATGAAAATTTTCCACTTTTATAGAATAAATAACCTGGGGAATGAAAATGGGTTTAAATTCCTTTTTAAATGGATTCACATAAGAAAATAAATAATAATTACATTAAAATAATGATATTATTTGGTTTTTATTGTGTTTATATATTGGAATTGGAAATATGTAAAATAATAATATATCATATATTAAGATATTTCCGAGTATGAAGAAATCATTTATCCTCTTAGAATTGCCTTTTGGAAAGTTGAATTTAGCATGGTTTTGTATTGTTCATATTGTCAATAAGTTTTCCAATTTATCTTTCCAAAACCTTAAAATGTTAATAAACCTCAAATTTATCCATTAAAACTATTCTAATGACTAGTAATCTATGGAAGTGATGAAAAGGAAAATGGAAATCAATCATTCCATCAAGAAGGTAGTCCACATGTATTAATGGATAATGATTTCATTTTTTAAGAATGAGAGAGATTAGTAATATGTTTTATCATTTAAAAATATTAAATTAGTGATAAATATTATAATTATAAATTAAAATCAATTTTTCACAATATATGTTAGGTGGTGAGTGAAAATGAACATGTCACTTCAGGGAGGTTGTAATCCGCGCATACACTCATTTAACATTATCATCTTTCTAAAAAGAAAAGTTAAAAGGTGTTTAATGCTTGTAATGTCATTATAACAACATATTAGTATACTATGGATACAAGTTTTATAATTTTAATATAGTTTAATGTAATTCTAGGGGAAATATGTGCACATGAATAAGTAGAAATGAGAAAAGAGGGGTTAGAATTTTATACATCACTTATTGGATTATCACCATTACAAAGGGGGTTAATAATTATTGGTCTGTTCTTTTGAGAATAAAAAAACCTATTTAATGTTTATAGTAATTTTTAAGAGATTTTTTGGTAGATTTTTTGGTCAGACTAAGATGGCTGTGATGTGAGGGGGAGTGAGGAGAGGATTTCTCCTTTTATAAGTGAAACATATATGGAATTTTTGTAACTAACCAAAACATTTTAATGATGGAAAATCACTATCAATAAAAGCAGCTCAAAATGTATAAATAATGTTGAGGGTAAGAGATAAAGTAGTCGTAAGCCTCAACCTCCCATTCCCACACAAGTTCCCAAAATGTTTTCAAGTAACTACCATTAATTTTTTCATTTTTTTCATTTTATATTTTATCGTGGTAACTATTTTTTAACTAAGGTAACTTATCATTTATAACCAAAACTAAAATGTCCTTTATTATATAATTCTTTCATACTGATTTCATGTAACATCCAGATATTTTAAAACAAAAAAATTTGTTTGATAGTATAAAAGACGCGTAATAATGAACTTAGATGATAATGTTACTCCCTAAAAATTTAAAATATACAGAATTTAAATAAATTTCAGTTCATTAATATCTTTCGGTATACACAACCCCATGATTTTTATGCTCAATATCATATTCAACAAGAAACATCATGCTTAAATAACCCACGATATATATAACCATTGTAACTTAGTCTTTAAATTGGTCGGAATAAATAGTATTAAATACTTTCTGACATAAAAATAAAAATATTTATATTTATATATATCCTACTAAATATAAATTATTGGTAAAATTTTAATAAATAATCCTTCAATTTTTAGTAAAGTAATTTTATTCTTCAAAAATATGTTTTCATAAAAAATTATTTTTGTTTCTAAATTTTGGATATTTAATATAATGAATTTCATAAAATTAAATTAATTTTTGGAATTTGTATATGAAAATTTACATCAGTTGAAATATTGGTATTTTTCAAAAAAAATATTTATTTTCCAGTGAATATTGAAAAATACCGATATTTGTAAAAAAATATTCCATTTCAATAAATTTATAAATATAAAAGTTGAATTATGTAATGAATATGATTTTAAGTTACATAAGTATTATTTAGTATCATTTAATCCAATTAATTACATTTTAATCATCATTATAATTTAATTTATTATAAGATTGTCTTTTGGTTTGAAAACAGGATTTTTCTACAAACTCTTTTAAAGTACGTAATTTTTCACCGTTTTAATTAAATAAAATCCCTATAATGAGAAATTATTTAAAATAAATTTATATATTATATATCAATAAATATTAATTTATATTCATAAAATTATTATTATTTGACATAGAGTTAATATAAAATAATATTGTGCTTTAAAAAAATAAACATGTGGTAAACCTGTTATCTATCATGTCTGTGGGTTTTGTATTAAAATTTCATTCCACTTTTATAAAATTTATTTTAAATAAAAAAATTATTTTTAAAATAATCATTTAGAAGTTATATTTTTCTGAATTATTTATAATTTTTTGAAAACATTAATATTAGTTGATAAAATGTAATAAATAATGAATTTTAATTAAAAACTATCTTTTAATATAACTTATATTTTCAATTATATTTTAAATTAGTTTAAAATTAAAATTAGTTCATATATATATAAATTAATACAAAAAATTTCATTTTAATAAATTTAATATTGAAATTGTACACAAAAACACTGTAATCATATGAACATTTTCTCTTTGAAGACACACTTTATCATCATGTCTACAAGATAAATTTTAAATAAAAAAATTTCATTTATGTGAATTGAATTTTGAAAAGTGGATTAAATATTTTAAATAATAATAATTTATATTATCTAATAATTTCAATAAGATTTTTACCAAAATAAAAAAATGAAAATAGTAAAAAGTAATTAGGGTGATTCCGGTAAAAATTGGTTTACTAAGGGTCAAACTAAAAAGATAAGTGTTAAAATGACCTAGAAACATGGATAAGATATATTTTATAGACATATTTCCGGATTAAACCTTATATTATATAGATTTTTCTATAATTTTATTCTTTTTAAATTAAATAAATGTGGTTGTAATTCATTATTTTCAAAAAAATTACAATTCTGTCTCTCACCACACTTATAAAAGGTCACCCACTCTCCTCCTATATTCACACATTAAAAACCCATTTTTTTGATTAATAAATGATCAAATAACCTCTAAAATACCCACTTATTATCATATAATCCTTAGTTTTCACATAAATACATCCATGGATGGCCTTTGGTGAAAACCAGAAGACGTTTCCCAAAGAAGGGGAAACATTCTTCAAAGGGCGTTTTTATTTTATTTCTTCCTCCACCTCTAATTATTTTCAAACCATGATTATGTAATAAATAATTTATATTAAATATATCGATATTTTATTATGTTAATTTCAAAACATAAATCATTTTAATCTTCTATAAAATGGGTTATAAAATCATCATTTGTGTGTGCGGGAGACTACTGCCTCACAAACTGATGTCATTCTTTTTTCCATTACCACCTCTCACAGTTGGGTATGATGATAGATATATAATATATGTATGATATTTATAATATAATTATATTTTTTGAGTCATTATAATATATATACATTTTAATTTCCGTTTCATATGGGATATGATAACCTCGCAAATTTGTATGGTGGATTACCACCTCGCAAAGTGCTATGATTCATTTTCCAAAAAGCTTTATATGGAAAATAATCAGGATTATTTTGATAAATATATATTATATAGATGAAATATTTACGATTTAAATGAAATATTTATCATTCTTAAATGATAATATATCATTTTTTTCTTATATTTTCAGTCACTGAAAGATGATAATGTCGTTCGTGTACATGTGGACTACCGCCTTCACGAAGCAATATGAATCTATCTTTTCATAACCACACCACATGTATGATTATATATAAGTATATTTAAATAAATAATATATTATTTATGATATCATGGTCATTCTGTAATGATAAAATATTCATACATTATCCATTATCGTAACGTGATTCATTTTTCAAAAACAACTTTCACAATTGGTCTTAAAATTATAATTTATGTATAAATATGATAATTATTTTATTATTATTATTTTTTAAATTATATAAATATATTATATTCACAAGAACCATAACATTCATAACAATTGATGATTGAGAAATCAAAGCAATTATCACTCGAAATAATGACAATAATGAAATATTATTAATGAAAATTTGATAAGATGCTATAAAAAGATCATATATGATATTATAAATATTAATATGGTTCGATTATAATATAATAACGTGTTTAAAACCACTATAAATTAGGTTAAATGGTGTTAAAAAATATATGTGAGTTAAGGGATTTTTCTCTCACTTTTTACTTCTGTGAGACATATTTCATACTCACCACCTATTTTATTTATGTAATGTATATACTTTCTATCAATGTGTATTATGATTATTATCCTAAAAATTAATGGTATTTACATATCCATTTTAGTATCTCTCTTTCATGGGGTTTAAAATTCAAATGTTATCAAAGCATTAAGGGATTTTATAACTCAGTTTCCATTTGTTAGGATAAATTTATACATCGCTGATTATGTCATTATAAGATTATGTGGGTAATTACCTTTAATTATTTTGTGCTTTATTTCTACTTTTTTTATAAGTATTTACATTAATTATACAAAATAAATTAATTTATTAAACCACACAAAAATGAAGTGATATTTGTAAGGTATTTTTATCTCAATTTTCCTTTACTAAGACTTTTTTTAGGTTTTTCGCCTATATAATTTTATGAGGTGTATATACACAACCATTGAAATGTAATATCATTAATTTCGGTTTTCTCATGATATTTTAATTTTAATTTAATTTTATCCTTTCATGGGACTTACAATTCAATGTTACCAATGTTTTAAGAGTTTTATATTTATAATCTCATCATTTATCGGGATTATTTACGATTGAGTCTGCAATGTAGAAATATTATGATATACCTATCAATAATTATCATGAATTTTATTATAATATAGTATTTAATGTTATTTTAAATTAATAGTACCATTTTCCACTATTTTTTACTTAAAATAATTGAGAAAATTTTTATAAGAAATTTTATTATTTCTATCTCCAATCAAAAATTCTTTTTTCTTCTAAAACATTTTTTTCTATATTTTTTTAATGAAATTAACATTTCTTAAAGGATTTATTAAAGACATTATATTAACCATGTTTTATATTTTTCAAATTGTTTGAAAATTATCTTCATTTCATTTTCTAAAAAAATATCATTTCTATTTTATCTCAAATGTGAAATAAATTTTTGTTTTAACATGTATAGAATAACTATAATTCCCCACCGTCTGGAATATTATTTTTTTAATGCGTCGATTATATTTTTCGAGGTGGTTCTCATGGAAAATTATTTTTTAAATGTTTAATTTTTTATAATGTTTTTTACAAAAAGGAGAAAACATTATCCTTAAGAAATGTTATTAATAATTTTTAATGGTTACTTTATATGTTTCCAACGTTGTTTTAAAAGAAAAATAATTTCAAAATATCTTATGAATTTTTAGGTTTTTTTAAAATATATTTTTGATATAAAAATATTATTATCATCAAATTTTCTTTAATGATATTTTAATGGTATTTATATTTTTCAATGTCAATAACCATTTTTACATATTCTCAAACAAAAATATTTTTTATTAATATAATCCTAATTATTTAGCCAGATGGATTAAGATTCTTCCAAATATAATCTTATGGAACTGATTTCTTTTCCATGTGTTAATCTGGTTTCAAAGATATTGTTATGTAATTTGTTTAGTTTCAACAGTTTAATCATGTTTCAAATATATTTTCATAGAACCCATTTGTTTTACACAGGTTAAACATGTTTCAAAAAGATTACAATGGAAATCATATACATTTCACGATTTCACCAAGTTATGAAAGGAATGATAATTGTTTTCATGAGTTTTATGATGAAATTAAATCTATTTGTAATTTATTAATGTTGTGGATCATTGACATTACTTATATGATGGGTGTACCCAACTAGTGTGGAGTGAGCCTATTACCAATTATAATATTGTTGCACCCTGATAGAATCGGGTGATCCTATTATGTATTGTATGATGGGTGTCCACATATAGCACTGAGTGAACCCAATATATCTTATATAATTGGTGATCCAAAATAGAACACCAGCTCATTGGGTAATGATTATGTTCTTTATATAATTATTTTTGAATTCTACCATATAGTTATTACATTTGTAAGGGTGTTGTAAGGATTTTGTAGTTGTTCTATGATGTTGGTGTTTCCAAGATACCAACACATTTTATCTTTTCTTTCATGGGTTTATAATGTTTCCATTAAATAAAATTGATATCACGTGGTTTGTGATTATTTATTCTTATTACTCTTTCCATTTTTAATTCCTTCTGTCATGTTTCATGATTTATGATTCAGGTATTTATGGGTATGAGTTCTTTTATGATTCTCCTATTCATTCTAATTATGTCTTTAAACCCATAGTAACTTATTATTCTAATTGAAGACATTAAATTTTTAATGTTTATGATTACCCTTAATGATAATTTTATCTCACTTTTCTTATGTTTTATTTTCCCTAGGTTATCAATAATTGTGGTGAATAAATTATTTATTGAATGGTTTCATATGGATCATGATAATGACATAATGTGAAATAAGAAAAATAGTTTAAGTGTTAGATATGACCATTTAAATACATGGATATTTTTAATATAAGAGTGTATCAAAATTATCTAAATATATAAACATTAAAGGTTCTTTAGAATTTAATTGATCCAATTTTTCTTTTTTTCAGTGATTCTGAAAGGTCTGTATGGAAAAAAAATTGGGTCATGATTATCATTATCAAAGTAAAAAATGCAAACTTAATGATTTCATCACATGATCTAGGATTGAAGGTTCATTGATTTTATAGTTGGTATTATGGGTTAGTTTAGATAACATTGGATAGTATGTTGTGTTAATTTGAGGTTATTTTAGGAGTTATGGATACTGTCATAGTAATATAAGCTTAAGGATGATCATAAGATCATAGTATTGGACACACATTTTAGGTTTTAAGTGATGAGATAATAAAGTGATTAATGAACTTATAGGAGTAATTTTATTAGGTTGAAGTATATCTAATGATTTGGTTTAACATTAATTATGAATTAAACTTTTTTCATAAAAATTAATTAAGGTATTGATAACCTTTAGGGTTTATATGATCTTGGATATTTAGGTAATTATTGTAACACAAGTTTTATAGTATGTATAACCATGGTATTAAAGATTGATTTAATGAATAAGTGATTAATTTTATTTGAAAAGGAGATCTCTATAATTTTTTTCATGTAAGGTTAAAAGTTTGAGATAACCTTTTAGGTTAAAAAAACTCTTTAATATTGATATTTTTGAGGTTATTTGGGATATAGTGTTATTCATTCATTAAATGGTTTAGTTTCAACTTTGGATATTACTATTGAATTTATAAGACTAATTTTACGTATGAATGTTTATACATTTTTGTAATTATATTACCATGTTCAATGTAACACCCCAACCCCAATTACCCAGAGTCGGTGCATTATTACGTAACATTTTCATGATCACAAAAGATCAAGTCTCGAAAGACCGATTAGTGTAGTAGCCTTGGAAACAATGGATACATTCATAAATGTTACATTACATCATAAAGTGAAAAACTAAAATAACATAGTCTCCATAGTCCACACTCACATCCCCTTCAGACTATCCCTGTAGGATAGTCATAAAATATTTCTTCACATCCTGGGAAAAATAAAACATAGAAAGGGGTGAGCTTAGATGATTAGTAAGGATAACAATATAGAGGAAACTCTCATGAATAAACATAAACATTTTAGGCAATGTATAACTAATAAAAAATACTTTTAAACATGAACTTCAGCATAATATGGAAAAAGTAAAATGAAATAATGTCATTTACTTATTCACACAGGTATTCTACTAGTTGAATAATCACATTCAATATCAATAACCACTTTCATAATGATGGAATGCATAATGCCAGACTATCATAACCATGTAGCCAAGGCCTCGTTCCAAGACTGCAAATAATATTTTGTCAAGGCCTCGTGCCAAGACACTAGTTTGTCTCATGAGACTTACCGATGCATCGAGGAGCTATAGCGGGCTCCACTGATCAAATAATAAGTCCAATGCATTCCTTATATGAAAAGGTTTAAACATATCATAAACCATAACATAATCGTATCACATAAAACATGCATAAAGGAAACATAACATTTCCACATTTCAATCACAAGATATCAATACAACTAATTGATAAAACCATTTTCAATACCAAAATAAAATAAAAGTAAAATGTTGTATTTATTTTTCATTTAAAAAAAGTTATGGCTTGTAGTGGAAGCCGAAACTCAAATAATGGTCACGGCGGTGGAGAAGTCGTTGTCACCTCATACATAAGAAAAAAACATTCCTTTTGTCGTTCAGTAAAACGCTTCCTACAGAAAGATTCCTTTTGAATAAAATTAAAAGTAAAAGGGTTTTATACACCGTATAAAAAAATTTGTGTATAAAAAAAATTCCTCAATGAAAGGAGATTGAGACGAAGTCTGTTACCTCGTGTCGGACATGACTCGATCGTTCTTTAATCTCCTGAATAATAAAATATAGTTAATTTCCACTTTCTTAAGAACCTTTTTAAAGTTCATTATTCCTTTTATATCACTTATTACCATGTTAGTAACATTATGTAATTATTTAAGTTAATAACGGTTGTTTTGTCGATCTTTGGTACTTCAGTCAAAAATAAACTTCTTATAATTAAAATTTGTTCATGTTGTAAAATATAAATTAAATCAAGAATTATATTCATCATGTAGATATCATATATATCATATATATATATCCAGTATATACATGCATTTATAATATTACATAACATTTAAAGGTAAGAAATGAAATGCACCGTTCATGGAGACGGTAAGCCGTACGTACGCATAAATGCTAATTTCATTTCTATTTCATATTTAATGGAATGAAATCATAATTATATAAAGCTACATAATAATTCCAGTATAATGTCATATATAACATCATAAACTCTATCCTTTATACATCCCACATATGGCATTAACAAATCAAATCACTTTGAGGGGGCGGTAGTCCGCACTTCCTAAAATGAAATTATTGCGTTTACCCATAATGTAAATCATAAGGTATGCCATAAATGAAAAATGATAAATCAAAAAAACATAAAAATAATATATATCGTATATAGAAATAGTATCATCATAATGGCCACCATCAGAGGTGTTAAAAGAAGATTTAACAATCATCGTTTCGTGAGGCAGTAGTCCACCACTCATAGAAAAAGTATGTTCTTTAACCATTAGATAAAGGTGTGTGTAAGTGTAAATCAAATCCTTATCATAAAAAATCCTATTATATTTAAGATACTACTGTGGTTAAAAAATAAAGTAATAAAAAGAGTTTAAGGGGTTGTAGAAGAAAAATAAAACAAAAGAACATAAGATAAGAAATTACCTTAAAATCGGGTAACTCTTTTTGATTTGAGCCAAAGGCTTACTTGGGAAGACTTATTCCCAAAATGAGGCTTCTAGAAGTAATAGAGGGAAGTTTATAGAGTATTTGGATAGAGGTTGGTCAGGCCAAACGGCTATTAAGGTGTGAATAAGGTGGTAGAGGTGGGGACCTTTTATAATAGGAGAGGTGGGGTACTCTTGGAAAGTCATGAAATGTTACTTTATTATGAAATGATTTTAGGATTTTAAAGGTCCCACAATGATATGTTTCAAGGATAAGGTGATAAGGGTTTGAAATCCACCCACACAATAGGTTTTTGACAAATTTAAGTCTTAGATTTTACATTATCTTGTCATTTTATTTAAATATTTTATTAATGAGGTAATCGCTGCATCATCATGGTGTCATAAGTAAATTAATTTATTTAATGTAAAAAATTTATAAAAAAACAAATATGGCGTATTAAATCTTTTTATATTTCCAATGACAATTTATAGTCAAAAATATGACTTGTATAACCCCATTTAAATTTTTTTTAGTAAAACAATACATGTTTGTGACACTTTTATTTTTACTTTAAATAAAAAGTTATTAATGTCATTTTCTTAACCAAGTGGATCCATGGGGCCCCCAAGTTGACATATGGATTGTCTTGGTCGTCCATGACTCATCCAATAAGTTTAGTACAAGTTTAAAGGTAATTTCATATTATTATATCATTATATTTACTATAAATTACCCTAATTACCTTTAATTGCGATTAATAAAACTTAAAAGTGGCTATTCACCAAAAATTATTTTAATCCCATTGAACCAAATTTTACTTCCTAATGACAACCATGTATGTCTTTTTTTTAAATTAAATTCACAGAAGTGGTAAATTTTCATTTAAACGAAAAATCAGTTTTTTACTACCACTTAGTGGTTTCACTATTTATCAAAAATTGAAGTTTTTTAGAAAAATACCAAAAATTCACCCTAATATATATTTGATATTCCAACTTCAAGGATGATGTCTATTTTACCAAATTAAAAAAATATATGTTTCATTAATTAATTTTATTATTAATTCTCTTTGTCAAAAGAAATTGCGTGTTTTTACGAAAGAATATCAATCAAAAGATTGACAATTGTTTATGTCAAATTTCAAAGTGAAATTAATTCTAATTACCACCATTGGATAAAATGGTAAAAGTGTATTATAATTATACTTTAAAACCACTAAATAATATAATTTATCACTATAAATTATTTTTATTAAAAAATTTGTTTTTAATTAATGTTTATTATTTTACACTATTCATAAAAAATTAGAAGTTCTCAGAAAAAAACGAAAAATTCAACGTAGGATAATTTCGATATTCCGAATCCAAAAATGATGTCAAATTTGAATAATAAAATTTATAAAATTTCAGAAAGTGTGTATTTCTATTCATAATGGCTACTTTGATTGGTCGCGGTGTGTTCGAATCTCGAACTTGCGTACAATGCAAGCTATTGCATTATTGAAAGAGAAGTGTACTGTGGAATCTTGGGGTGTTACATTCTCCCCTCCTTAAATAAATTGTGTCCTATCAATTTTAAAATGTTCTTCTAAAATAAAAGGTTGAAAATAGAAAATGCCTTTGTGGAAAACCCACATCGGAAATAAGGTTAATAAAATTTAGCCTTAATAAGAGGGAAAGGGAAATGAAAAATTCACCACCAAATTATGATCTCGATTAGGAGAAAATTGGTGGAAATTAAAGACATATAATTGGAGGAAAAACATAAATATTTCTAGGGAGTGATTGAGGTCATCAATCACAAACAAGTGTAAAATTGAGGGCCTCAATGCCTTCAATCTATTTTGATTTAAAATATTATCAGTTCAACAAAGCATAAGGTATTAGGATAACACATTTTTTGTTTTAATATCCATTTCCTAAAATTTAAGAATTAATTTATTCATAGAATACGATATAGGTATATATATATATATATATTCTTGACAAGTAGAGTTTCAACCTTCAACTAATTTCTACCACAAACTCATCTTTCACTCAAAAAGATAATAGAACTCAAAAATATTATATTTATACTAATCGTATAAGGTTCAAAATATTAACACATGCCATTTAGATTAGGAAAACCATTTTGTAACAACCAGGGAATTCATGTAGGCTAGTGGTGGGTTATAAAGGCATTTCGCACTATGATTGTGGGTTCGATTCCTACAGCCTTGTCCGACGCTACGGGTTATCCCCCGACCTAGAGGTTTTCCTTTTCCTAAAACTATAGTAATATAATATTCCAAAAATAATCTTCAGTAATGTTTTAACCTTAAAAAATACTATCCAAAGTTCAACTTAATCCATTCCAACATTTATAGTTATCCAAAATAACTCTGTCCAGACTTTCCCTAAAAGGTCTCTAAATTCCAAAATCAATTCATCAGATCCCCCAAACAAAGTAAAGTTTCTCTTATTTTAATATACTAAAAATATGATTAACTTCATCATATTAAAACCTTAATGAAAAAAACAAGTACTTCAGTACAATCCTTATATATATCACACTATTATTATAACCATAATATAATCCTTGAGTCCAAAAGCAACAATACATTAATTATTCCACTTCAACTGTAGTAACAGCATAATATTATCCTTGATCCCTTGGCCTTTTTTGAGGTAAGTTTCCCTGACGCTTAGGACATTAAATCGCATAATTCCCCATTTCCCTACAATTGTAGCATTCAACATTGATAGCCTCTTTCATTCCCTTGTAATCACGATCCTAATGACCTTTTTCTCGACATTTATAACAAACTATCATTCCTTTTAGGCAAGTAGTGGGGTGATTCTTCCCACAATTATCGCATAATGGAAAATCCTTCTTTCCCTTTTTCCCTTTATCTATCTCTTGTTACATCGTTCTCTTATTCTCTTGCTTTACATTGTTTTCATAAGACTTAGAGAATTCATTTTCTGTCTTGATAGCACATGATAAAATATCTTCATACGATGAGAAGGATGGTGATACTAAATCTTGATGGATAAATGGTTTTAAACCATCAAAGAAATGATCAATCTTACTTCTTGGGTTATGTATATAATTTGCAGCATGCCTTAAAAACCTTGTAAAGTTAGACTCATACTTTTCAACATTCTCATCCTCCCTTTGCCTTAGACTCATAAATTATCTCTCCATATCTGCTCGATGGTCACGAGGAATTTATTTTTCTATGAAAAGCTCTTTGAACTCCCTCCATTCCATATTTGATACTTTATCATCTTCCTTTGTGTTTTGAATCGATGACCACTGTTGATCAGCATCTCCAGTGAGGCGATAAACTGCCATGATAACCTTTTCCCTTTCACTACTCCCCAAGGTGTGGAATATTTTCTCTATGAAATTTACCCATTGATCAACTACTAAGGGATTTTTACTCCCATTTAATGTTGCTGGTTGTTTCCTCATGAAGTGGTCTAACATTGATCCTCCAACTTGTGGATTAGGGTGCTCCTTTTGAGAAAGGTTATTATTCATAACCTGATTGAGTTGTCCCAGTATGGTGATAAGATGATCAGCACCGGTTGTATCACCAGCTCCACTATAATTATCTTGAGCAGGATGTAAATCCCTATATGTAGTGTGTGCATTGATAGGGTTTCTATTCCTTCCACAAGGAATCATTTCCAAAAAAAATGGCATAAACTAGATCAGTTTATGAATCAAAATACATAATTCCATACTTGTAATAACACTTAACATAAATTGAACCGTTTATGGATATAATCCATAATCATAAAAAAACTTCATTGAGGAATTATATACTCTTAAACCCTTCATTATGGTTTTTAAAGAAAATGAGAATTATCCTAAGCATATCCCCTGGGAGTGTCGTAACCAAGAGTGCAGCAAGGCCCGTTGTCATGAACTAGTTCTCGTTCGAGTATAGCACAAAGCTATGTTTTCGGGTTTTACCCCTAGGTACATCTGTGCCAGAGCTGCCTCTACCTGATCGTATCCAGATAGGGATTTATTCCTCAGAAAACTCACAAAATCTCTTTAATACCAAAATTTTAGGAAGTTCTTCTATACTAATCCTCAAAGTTTATCTTAGGGATATGTGCTCTAATCAGAGTTTATCTAAATCTATCTTCCAAGGTTAGTACTAAACTGCCTCTGATACCATCTATAACGCCTCGACCCTAGTTACCTAGAGTCTTTGCATTATTACGTAAAATTTTCATGATCACAAAAGATCATGTCTCGAAAGACCGATTTGTTTAGTAGCCTTGGAAACACTAGATACATTCATAAATGTTACATTACATCATAAAGTGAAAAACTACAATAACATATTCTCTATAGTCCACACTCATATCCCCTTCAGACTATCCCTGTAGGTCAGTCATAAAATATTTTTTCACATCCTGGAAAAATAAAACATAGAAAGGTGTGATCTCATATACTCAATAAGGATAACAATATAGCAGAAACTTTCTTGAAAAAACATAAACATTTAAGGAAATGTATAACTAAAACAAAATACTTTTAAACATGATCTTCAGCATAATATGGAAAAGGTAAAATGAAATAATTCCATTAATTATTTACATGGATATTCTATTAGTCAAATAATCACATTAAATATCAATAACCACTTTCATAATGATGGAATGCATAATTCCAGACTATCATAACCATGTAGCTAAGGCCACATGTCAAGACTACAAATAATATTATGTCAAGGCATCGTGCCAAGACACTAGTTTTTCTCATGAGACCTACCGATGTATCGAGGAGCTATAGCGAGCTCCACACATCACATACTAAGTCAAATGCATTCCTTATATGAAAAGGTTTAAACATATCATAAACCATAACATAATCCTATCACAGAAAACATGCATAAAGGAAACAAAACATTTCAACATTTCAATCACAAGATATCAATACAACACATTGACAAAACCATTTTCAATACCAAAATAAAAGAAATGTAAAACTAGGTATTTATTTTTCATTTAAAAAAAGTTATGGATTATAGAGGAAGACGAAACTCAAATAATGGTCACGGCGGCAGAGAAGTCGTTGTCACCACATACGTAAGACAAAAACATTCACTTTTTCATTTAGTAAAACAATTAGTACAAAAATATTACTTGTTAATAAAAGTAAAATTCAAAGGGGTTTATACACAGTATAAAAGAATGTTGTGTATAAAACAAAATATGCCTCAATGAAAGGAGATTGAGACGAAGTCCCTTACCTCGTGTCCGACTTGACTCGATCATTCTTTAATCTCCTTAATAATAAACTATAGTTAATTTACACATGATTAAGAACCTTTTTCAAGTTCATTATTTATTTTATATCACCTATTACTATGTTATGAACATTATGTAATTATTTAAGTTACTAACGGTCGTTTTTTCGATCTTTGGTACTTCAGTCAGAAATAAACTACTTATAATTACAAGTTGTTCATGTGGTAAAATATCCATTTTATCCAGAATTATATTCATGATGTAGATATCATATATATCATATATATCCAGTATATACATGCATTTGTAATATTATATAATATTTAGAGGTATGAAATGAAATGCATCGTTCATGGAGATGGTAAGTCGTACGTACGCATCAACGCTACTTTCATTTCTATTTCGTATTTAATGGAATAAAATTATAATTATATAAAGGTATATTATAATTCCAGTATAATATCATATATAACATCATAAACTCCATACTTTATACATCCCACATATGGCATTAACGAATCAAATCACTTTAAAGGGTCAGTAGTCCGCACTTCCTAAAATGAAATTATTCCGTTTACCGATAATGAAAATCATAAGGTATGCCATAAATGAAAAATACAGAAGCCTAAAGAAAACATAAACATAATATATATCATATATAGAAATATTTTAATCATAATGGCCACCATGAGAGGTGTTAAAATAAGATTGAACAATCATCGTTTCGTGAGGCAGTAATCCACCACCCACAGAAATAGTATGTTATTTAACCATTAATCGAATGTGTGTGTAAGTGTAAATCAAATAATTCTCCTAAAAACATCCTAGTATATTAAAGATGCTAGTTTTGTTACAAAATAAAGGAATAAAAATAGTTTAAGGGGTTAGAGAAGAAAAATAAAACAAAAGAACATAAGAGAAGACATTACCTTAAAATCAAGTAACTCATTTTGATTTGACCCAAAGGCTTACTTGAGAAGACTTCTGCCCAAATTGAGGCCTCTAGGTGTAAGATAGGGAATTTTAGAGAGTATTTTGGAAGATGTTGGCCGATCCAAATGGCTTTTATGGTGTGAATAAGGTGGTTGAGGTGGGGGCCTTTTATAAGAGGAGAGGAGGGGCACTCTTGAAAAGTCATGAAATGTTACATTATTATGAAATGGTTTTAGGATTTTAAAGGTCCGAAAATGATACCTTTCTAGGATAAGGTGATAAGGGTTCGAAATCCACCCATACAAAAGGTTTTTGACAAGTTTATGTCTTAGATTTTACATTATCTTTTCATTTTATTAAAATCGTTCATTAATGAGGTAATCACTGCATCATCATGGTGTCATAAATAAATTAATTTATTTAATGTCTAAAAATTATAAAAAAAATAATATGATGTAGGAAATCGTTGTATCTTTCCAAGGACTATTTATAGTCAAATATATGACTTGTATAACCTCATGTAAAAATCATTTTAGTAAAACAATACATGTTTGTGACACTTATGTTTTTACAATAAATTAAAAGTTATTATTGTCATTTTCTTACCCAAGTGGCTCCATGGGGCCCCCAAGTTGACCCATGGATTTTCTGGGTCGGCCTTGACTCATCCAATAAGTTTAGGACAACTTTAATGGTAATTTCATATTATTATATCATTATATTTACCTTAAATTACACTAATTACCTTTAATCATGATTAATAAAACATAAAAGATGCATATTTAACAGAAATTATTTTAATCTCATTGAACCACATTTCCCTTACTATTTACAACCATGTATGTCGGATTTTTTAAATTAAATTAACAGAAGCGGTAAAATTTCATTTAAATGAAAAATCGGTTTTTTAACCACCACTTAGAGGTTTCAATATTCATCAAAAATTTATGTTTTTCAAAAAAATACCAAAAATTCACCCTAAGCTATATTTGATATTCCAAATTCAAAGATGATTTCTTTTTTACCAAATTAAAAACATATATGTTTCATTAATTAATTTTACAATTAATTCCCATTGTCAAAAAAATAGCGTGTTTTTACGAAAGAATATCAATCAAAACATTGACAATTGCTTATGTCTAATTTCAAAGTGAAATTAATTCTAATGACCACAATTGGATAAAATGGTAAAAGTATATTATAATAATACTTTAAAACCACTAAATAATATAATTTATCACTATAAATTATTTTGATTAAAAAATTTGTTTTTAATTAAAGTTTAGTATTTTACACTATTCATAAAAAATCGGAAGTTCTCAGAAAAAAATGAAAAATTCAACTTAGGATAATTTCGATATTCCGAATCCATAAATGAAGTAAAATTTAAATAATAAAATTTATAAAATTTCAAAAAGTGGGTATTACTATTCATAACGGCTACTTTGATTGGTCACGGTGTGTTAGAATCTCGAACTTGTGTACAATGAAAGCTATTGCATTATTGAAAAAGAAGTGTACCGTGGAATCTTGGGGTGTTACATTCAAACCATATTGGTTATAGTTAATGTATAAATGTAGGTTTAATATCTTGAATATCCCTTTTATTGTTATGTGTTCATTAAAAGTTGATTTTTGTACATCAGGTATGAGAAATTAATTTTCAATAATCATCATTTGGAGAAAAATATGTTATTGTTGTGGAAATTAAAAAAAAGGGATGAAATTATATTCATAAATTTAGTATATTTACTTATGTTCTTAGTATATATGTAAAATAAATTCCTAATATCTATTAAAAGGATCTTGAAACAAAAAATTTATCCTACGATAGTCATATCTAATGAATCATATTACCTTTTAAATCATCATAGATTTACATTTTTGAGGCCCTTAACATTCCATTGATCATTCAATTATTTTTTTATAAATAACCTCAATCACAAATCATAATTATTTATTCTTTTATTCCTTCTCCAAATCTTTACTTCCCAGCTATGTTCTCTTATTTGAAAACATAGTATGTGTTATTCCAATTGACCCTCGTACATCGCTTTCAATTTTATCAATAATATTATTTATTAATCATTTATAAGATATGGGTTTTAAAAAATTTAATTTTAAAATATCAAAACTTTTATTACAAAGATAATGTTCAAATTTTGAGGACACAGCTTATTAAAGGGGTGAGGTTATAATACCCAGATATTTTAAAAGAAGAAAATTATGTTTGATAGCATAAACGACACAAAAATCTAAACATAGACAGGAATTTTACTCCATGATAATTTATGATATACTTATTTTTAAATAAATTTAATCTCTTAGATAAATTATGGTATATAGAACCTTTATATTTTTATGTTTGATAGCATATTCAACATGCAACATCGAGCTTAAGCGGCCCACGATATATATAATTGTTATAACCTAGACATTATATTTTATGGTATGAATGGTATTAACTATTTTATGAAATATATATATTAATATATATATATATATATGTCAGTCTCAAAAGAAATTATTGATAAAGGTTTAGTAGATAATAAATCGGTTTTTACTAAACTGATTTTATTCCTCAAAAATATGTTTTCATCAAAAATGATTTTTATTTCTAGTTTTTTGAACTTTAAGGATATATATTATATAAATGAACTTAATTTATTAAATTAGAATATTAAAATTTACTTTGGGTTAATTTTTTTATATTTTCGAAAATATTGATTTTCATTAAAAGTGAAAAATACGGATTACTATAAAAATGTCATTTCTTTTAAATAAATTAAGTAATTTAAAAGTCACATTATGTTATGAATATGACGTAAGGTAACATAATTATTATTTATTTATATTTAATAACCTTATATACATTTTAATAATCATTATATTATATTTCCATATAATTTGGTTTTTCTGTTTAAAAACATGATTTTTCTTAAAACAGTTTTGAAGTACATAATGTTTCTCCATTTTAATTAATTATAATAACGCATAACGAGGAATGATTCCATAACAAATTATTTATTATATTTATATAAATATAAATTTATAATCATAAAATGATTATTATTATACATATAGTTAATATAAAATCGTCTTATGCTTTAAAATAAATATACTTCTCAAAACCCCGCTTTTGTATCACGTCTATGGGTTTTTTATTAAATTTAAACTTTCCCACTTTAAGAAAATTAATATGAAAAAATAAAATTAATTTATTAAACCTAAATTTAAAAGTTATATTAGTTTGAATTTTTTATAATATGTTGAAAATATTAATTTTTTGATGAATAGTAAAAAATACAGACTTTTAATTGAAAACTACCTTTAATTTATATTATTTATAAATTTAAATGATATTTTAAATTGTTTTTAATATAATATTATATAAATTATTTATATTTAATTTAATTTAGTTCATTTTAATCATTTTCATATTGAAAATGGATATAAGCACTATTAAAACATTTGAATATTTTCTCTTTGAAAACCTGCTTTCCCGTCGCGTCTACCAAATTAATTTTAAATTAAAGTTTTCCACTTATATAAATTTAATTAGGAAAAATAATTTAAATATTTGGAGTAATAATAATTTATATTATCTTATATGGAAAACATAATTTTTTTCCAAAATTAATAGTGAAAACACAGAAAATTATTTACTATTACATAGTTAAAAAATCGGTTTACCTGGGGTTAAACTAAAGAGGTAAGGGTTGAAATGACCTAAAATATTTTCTAAAATAGACTATATGTCCATATTTAGACATTATACCTTCTAGGATATATAATAGTCTAGTATTGGATCCTTTTTATATGAAAAAAGTGTTTTTTTAATTTATTGTTTTCAAAAAATTACAATTCTGTCACTTACCTAACTTATAAAAGGTCACCCCCTCTCCTCATCTCTTCCCACCTCAAAAAACCCTTTTCCTACCAATACCTTCCCAAATACCATATATATTTCCATTATATCATACTATAGTCATTATTTATGGGCAAAATCCATCTCAATAAGGCCTTTGGTGCAAATCAATATAGTTACCTGAACAAGAGGTAACGTTCTTCAATGACCATTTTTATTTTATTTCTTCCTCCACCACCTTAAATTATTCATAAAAATTTATTATATAATAACCTCAGTATATTAAATATATTTAAGTGTTATTATGTTAATTTCATAACATAAATCTATTAAGAACCAAGTTGGAGTGTCATCCAACCAGACACCCGACTTGGTCCATGGCTTGGGGCGAAGGGCATCCCCAATCCCCATGGATTTGCGACTAGTGTCTAGGTATCAACAATAAATCATGGAAAATATTTAATACATTTATATAATCATAAAAACCAACAATAATAAACATCACAAGGATGATTAATCATAGTAAAATAAAACATAATAACTTTTAGAGTCAAGATTAAAACATTAAACAAAAAACAGAAATGGGATATAACAAAAAGGGAAAAATAGCATTATTCCAAAACCTTTATTCTAGAAGTAGAGAATAATCATATATAAACCAACACAAACACCTTTAAGTGATGAAAAGTATTAGCCCAAACCAACCTCATGATACATCTTTCTTTTACCAGTGTCAAACATAACCAATTCTATATACACCCAAAGTTGTTTGTAGGGTCTAAGCCAATTCCCAATATGATGCCACTAATTAAAATAGATTCCATGAAAAAACATTATAAGTCAAATTAAAATTCATTTTTTATAAAGAGAAACTCTAGAAACATTTTTATATAAAATATTTAAAGGGAAAACAAACTTTTCTTTTTAAATAACTAATATAGTACAATGTATGCCAATTGTGGTTACCAAATCACAAAAGTTCACTAAATCATGGGAAATCCATATAGGCACGAGATAAAATGAGACATTAGGAAACTTTTATCTCGGTGAAACATGGTATTGAAACTACATCCAAATGTTCACTTTTGCACGAGCCACTAGGAGGGAACATCCCAAGGTCCTAGTGATCTCTAATCATCATAATAATTTAGCTTTTGTTGTAATAATCAATCCTACTAGATGAATATTGTCTAAGACACTTATGAGACAACTAGATTACTAGTCATAGTTCACTTACCAATATACCTAGGTTTTCCTTTGTTTTCAATTGAAATCTCACATATCAAATAGATCACTTCATTCACTTTCACACATGTAAATCAATATAAACACACTTGATAAATCACCATTTTCACAATAATAACCCCTTTCAAGTCCAAACACACAACAAAACCATTTAAAATATGTTTTGTACCACATTCACATTTTATCAAACACCTTTAAAGAGAAAAACTAGAAATAATACTTAAAAAACACATGAACCATAACTCATTCCCTATGAAATTCCACTTTTCAACACAAACGCATCTTGAATCCTTTTTAAAATTCATTTCACACATCACAAATAATTCATAAAACATAACCAAGAAAAAAATAAAGAATATAAAAGTCACCATATAAAATTTAAGCGTGGAGACACCTACCTCAAGTGTAGAAACATCTTGAAATTGGTGCTAAATGGAAAGGAAACGTCAAGAGAACCTTATAAAGTAATGTTTGAACTATAAAACTCAATATTGAACCCTAAAAAATAGGTTAAAACCCTATATAGGTCCCCCCCAATCCACTGGAAATATGAAACACCATGGATAAGCACTGTACTAAAAATAGACTAATGAATACCTCAAAATCAAAACATGGATGTGATAATTCTCCCCACAATGAAAACTATCCATATCTATAAAGTTAACCTAAATAATGATCATAGAAAAAAATGGGTTTTCTTCTCCAAACTGAGACTTATTCTCTCAAGTTTCATGCTCAACATTTCCTTGCATCAGAAGAATATCGAGAAATGAAATAGACTTCTCAGGAAGCACTTTCTCTTGAAAATATATAATCTTCATCGGCCACTTGAACATAGATAAATCATGATCCAACTCTAGTTCCTCCTAATTAAGAACATAAGATAGATCTGGGTTATACTTTTTTAACTAAGAAACATGGAACACGTCATGAATTGACATCAAAATCCATGAAAAATCTAACTTGTATTCCACCTTATTAATCTACTCAGTAATCTAAAAATGGCTGACATAACATTGCTTTATCATTCCGTGTCCTCTCCAATGATGATGAACCATTCGAGGGTCCAAAATTTAGAACACATGGTCACCCAGATAAAATTCCAGAGCTCGATACCTCTAATTGGAAAAAGACCTATAGTGAATCTGAGCTGTCAAAAAATGTTGATTGATCAGTTTGACTTTATCAGAAGTCTCTTGGACAAGGCTCAGTCCCAAAAATGATTTATCACCAGCCACGACCCAAAAAAAAGGCGACCAATATGGGTAACTATAAAGAACCTCAAAAGTATCCATTAAAATAGAATATTTTAAACTATTAGTATATTAAAACACAACTAATCCCAGTTGGCTATCCAATGAACCACTAAAATCCAACACACATACTGAGAGAATGTATTCCATGATTTTAATTTCCCACTCCATCTGACCATCCATTTGAGGATGGTATGTGTTTATGAACTTCATCTATAACCACATTTCCTTCTAAAGGCCTTACTAAAACCAAGAGTTAAAATGGGGGTCCCTTTCGAAAACAATTTCTGACGGAACACTATGAAGACTAACAATCTATCAAACATACAACTAGCCCAACACATACACCTGGGTGAATCCTTGATAGGAATGAAATGGGATCACTTGGTTAGATGATAAATTACTACCTAGATGTAATTCATTCCATGAGTTGTATGAGGTAAACTACTGATAAAGTCCATTCCAATCTCATCCCACTTCCAAGTTGGAATGGGATGTGGATGAAGAAAACTGGAGGTCCTTTGGTTCTCTACTTTCATCTGCTAACACATATAACACCATGATATGAAGTCAGCTATATCCCACCTCATTCTTGGACACCATGACTACAGACACACAACATAGTGTATCCTAGAATCACTGGAATTAATAGACCACTGAGATTGGTGACTATCTATGGTTACTACCTTTCTTAGAGATAGTGGAACCAGAAAGAGACCCTTGAAACAAAAAAAATATTTTTGGAGACAATGAACAATCACAGGGAATCATTCCACCATTAATAAACTACATAGACCACAGACATAGCTCATCACTTGATTAATCTATCCAAATAAACTTCATAAGAGAAGGATTCAGCTAACAAATAGCCAAGAATGTCCCTCCATCATGCTCTTTGGCCTCCAGATGCAACTGGGTGAAAAGATCCATCAACATCCACTCATAACAAGACTCTTTCAATGCCTAAACTGGAAATTTTCTACTCGATGCTTCTACTGAAAAATTACCTTTTCCTAGGGTATAAACTATATCAAATTCAATCCCTTGAAGGTTATCTACCCAAGGACACTACCTTAGATTCATATCCTTTTGGGAGAAAAAGTTGGATAAACTCATATGGTTAGAATAAACCACAAAATTATCCCCCATAGAGATAATGACTCCACATCTTCAAGGCATGAATTACAGCTAATAAATCCAGGTCATGTGTTGGTTAATTCATCTCATGTGGTTGGATCTGGCGAGAACCATAAGCCACCACATGATAATTATGCATCAATACAGAACCATGACCCATACATGAGGCATCATTGTAAACCATATAACCTTTTCTAGATTTTGGTAGGATCAAAATAGGGTTGGTGGTTAACCGCCACTTCATCTTCTCAAAGAACGCCTGACACTATGGGCTCTATTAAAATATCACCGCTTTATATATGAGAAACATCCTAGATGAATCCAGTCGAGAGAAATCTCGAATAAATCACCTGTAGTAACCTAACAGGACCAAAAATCTCATGATCTAAAAAACAATCTTCAGATTCTCCCATAACATAACTATACTAATCTTCTCAGGGTCAACTGAAACTTCTCGCTTTGAGATCATGTTAACCAGAAACATCACAAACCTGATCTAGAATGCACACTTTGAAAACTACCTATAGAGTTAATCATCCTAGAGAGTTCCCAAAAATATTTAAATACAGCTCATGATCCTCCTTAGATCCAAAATAAACTAGGATGTCGTCCATAAACACTAGAGTGAAGGAATCACAATACTAATGACACACTATATTCATAAGCACCATAAAGACCACTATAGCATTTTACAATCCAAAATACATGACCATGTATTCAAAATAGTCGTACCTACTTTGGAATGTCATTTTTTAAACATCCACATCTCTAATTATGACTTTGTGATAACTAGAATAAAATAAAATTTTCTAGAACCACCTTTCACCTTTAAGATGATCGAACAAATCATCGATGTGGGGAAATAGATACTTGTTCTTGATGGTCACTTTATTCATATTTTAATAATCAATTCATAGATAGAGTGATCCATCATCCTTTTCATGAATATAACTGCAGTGGCCCAATTTGTGACACATAGGTGAATGAATTATTTTGATTCCAAGTCATCCAGATGTATCTTTCATTTTATCAATCTGGTGGGGGCCATACAGTAAGCGGGAATAGATATAGGTTGTGTTCCCAATGGTAAGTCAATAGAGAATTCTAAATCCCACTCTGAATGAAGGCCTAAAATTTCATCCAAAAATACCTATTGGAACATATACACCACATGAGGTAATCCACCTTCAATATCACCACCATAATCCTCCAAATTGAGTAACGATTACTATAAAATGATATTTCCCAACTCTAGGAATGTAAGTCCAGAAAGTCTCGGCTAGGGATCTCATTCACCTTAAAAAAACTTTGTACTTCCACCAGGTTCTAAAAAACATACTCATCACCTATAAAAATTTGTGTATGCCTAAAAATGAACCATCCAATTCATACTAAGGATTAAATAAAAGAGATCCATCTATAAAATATCGAAATTCCATTCGAACTCGACCCCTGACATGGTGAGTGCACAAAATGGACTAATGAAGCCCATCTCTTGATTCTTATAAAGTGGTGTTACCAAATCCAACACATACAGCATGAGCTCAATTAGTAATTTCAACACATCCACTCAATGGGAAGAGATAAATGAAATAGATGCACCAATTTCAAACAAAACAACAACTAAGGACAATGCAATAATAACAGTACCTCGAAATCTCACAGGTCCCACTACTGATCCTGCTGGTGTTTGGTTCATAGAATAAAGATGTTTCAAATCAACCTAATCTTGAGAATGACTAGTATTCTATGTTCTAGGCTTGAATAGACTCTTCCAAGATGAAGATCCAACTCTACCACCATGACCTCAAATCTGATAACCCACTGACCTTGATGGTTCTGACTGGGTTGACATCCCATAAAAGCCACAGATCCTCCACCACCCTATTAAAGACGTGTCACTTTTCACAAACTCTACAAGTGTCCAATAGCTATATATTGGTAATAAGGTTTGAGAGGAGATGTGAATGTTTGTATTATGTTCCTTTCCTTGCCACACTGATGGCACATGACCTACTCAGCATCAAAAGCCACAGCTGAAGACATCCTGGAAGGATGGCCTGAACTACCATGTCCCTTCTTCCCTCACTCATCCTACTTACTCTTCTTCTATAAAGAACTAACACTGACCAAATATAACAATGTTTCATTGAGTCTAGGCGGGTCACAATGATCAATCTCAACCATCATAAAATGATTGAGCACCTCAGCATGGGTCTTCAGTTTGAATAAGTGAAACTGAGATCAAATTTCTAGCCACAACCCCTTTTTGAACCACTGATCCTTCATTTTCACATTGGAAATGAGATCTCGTATGTATGAAACTAACTCATAAAAAATAGTTAGCATATTCCATCACAGACTAGTCTCCATGGATCATCTCCATAAACTCTCAGGATTTGGTGTAGGCTAAGAACTCATTACAATACTACATATTGAAAACTACATTGAGGTCTTTCCAACCCATCATCTCAGGCTTCCCAGCTTGAACCACAGAGTCCCACCACCTCTGACTGGGACATTAAAACAACAAAAATGTCCATTTAACCCTTATATCCTTATGAGTATAAAGGAACTTGAACATATACTCAATCTCTTCAATCCACTCCTCCACTTCCTGAGGTTCAATTCTAACTCAGAAAGAATGATACTTGTTCTTAAGAAACTCTTGATTTTCTTTCCTTCATCAAAGCTGGTTCAGATTCTCTAACAGGAGATGGACCAAAACTCACTCCCTATCTCAAATCATAGATAGCCCATACCAGAGCTTCCACTAGTCTCTGATAAATTTATGATGGAGAACTCTCTTCAACCTCTTCCTATAGATGCATAAGAATTATTAAGTTAGGGATTTTTATGAAAAATCCACAACTACAAAGAAAACCATCAATACCACTATTCATAAAATATTTAGTAATAACCACAAATCTAAAACACTTTCACAAATAAAAACACCACCAAATCCATTTCAATAATAATCCAAATATCCAAAACACTCCACCCCCACCTAGTGTCCATAAATAGTCTATAAATTGTACATCTCAGCTAGATGAGAAGTCAAAAAATCCCAATATCCTATGGAGACTCAAGATCTTTTACATGGTGTGATGTCCATGCACCCTACTAACAACCAGAACCTCAAGACCCCATAATCCTAACATCAATCTATCCATACTCATACCAAATAACATTACCCAAAAATATTGTAACCTATTCTAATACCATTTTATCATGAACTAGACCGTAGTGTCATCCGAATTGACACCCGAACCAGTCTACAGCATGGCTTGAGGGGAATCCCTGATTCCCATGGTATGGAAACAAGTGCCTATGTATCAGCAATACATCTTGGTAATTATTTCACCCATTTATATAATCATAAAAACCCACAATAATAAGCATCACAAGAATGAATAATCATAGGAAAATAAGGCATAATAATTTTCATATTCATGTTTACAAATTTATATAAAAATTGAAATGGGATAAAACAAAACTGGAACAACGACACTATCCCAAAACCTTTATGAAAAAAAGAGCATAATCCTTAAGCCAGCCCCACAAACACCAGAAAGGGAAGACCACTTAAAACCTAAACCACCATTAAAATACATTTTTCTTTTACTTGATTCAAGCATAACAAAGTCTACAAACACACAATGTTGTATATAGGGTGTGAGTCACAACCTAGTAAGATTCCACCCAATAAAATAGATTCCATGCCATAACATTATAACTCAAATTAACATGAAAATTTTATAAATAGAAAATCTAGAAATATTTTAATAAAAAAATTTAAGGGAAAACATGATTTTCCTTTTAAATAACCAACAAAGTACATTGTATGCCGACAGGGGGTACAATATCACAAAAGAACACAAATTGATAAGAAAATACTATAGGAACTAGCTAAAATGGGACACTAGGAACCTAATATCTTGATGAAACATAGTATAGAAACAACAAAAAACCACACTCTGTTTCATAAGAAATCAAATATTCAAACATGAAATACCTTTATAATATTCATGTTTGAGGGATTAAAGGATTTAATAAATATGTGAGAAATTAAAATTATCCAATTATAAAAGTATTAGGTATTGTAGTTATCAAAAAATAAATAATCAAATTAGTTCTGGGATCCATTTCAACATGTTCTCCTTCCATAAGGTTCTAACTAAAACATTATTTTACACTTTTCCATAACCATGATCCCCATAGCATGATTCTCACACCATCTGCACGCTTTAGTCTAGAAAAATGATTCTCTAGAATATCATTGGATTCTCCTTCTCATATACCAAGATCATGTCACACTCCGTGATTTAGATATTTTTTTCAAATGAAACCAACACATCTATAATAGTCACGATCATCTGCCATGTGAATCTATAGTTAACAAACACATAATTCAATTTAGGTGATTAGAACCCCATAGTAACTTCTCTTGAATAAAAGTGGGATAGTGAACACTTGCTAACAATGGCAGCCACCCCCTTTTTCTATGGTATTTTTGGATCCTCTAAAGGTTATATTTCTCAAACATACATTTTTTCCTAAAGATACTATTTTAATCTCCCTTTCATCCTTATCATAATTATGGTCATAACAATATGGTTACCATAACAATTTCCATTAAATCATCACTTGAATAGATCAGCTGATCCATTTAACTTTACCAATCTATCCTCCTTATAGGAACATGCGATATAGCAAACTATAACATCTAAGATGTCCCAATACTAGTTATTTCAGATATTTATTATGCTAAATCCACTCTTCCTAATGACTCACCATCCAATGATAGCATCCAAAAATCTCTAAGAGAAGAACACTAGCATCCATAAATGATTGTATCTTCCACTTTTGAATCATCATACCAGACCTTACTCATGTAATTCTATCCACCAGAAATATATTCTCCAACTAAATCTGAATAATGTATGGTTTGGGACCATCCATGGAACTCTTCCATAGTTTTCACACTAATTTTCACACTATACCTTGATTAATTGAACACACTTACAAACTCACAAATTTCATGGTCAATGTTTTGGCCAACCCAAACTCTCTGGAATTACTTCCATCTACACCAGTAGATATTTTCCAAAAATTCAACAACCACTTCACCAAGGGAACCCTACAGTATTCCAACTAAGAATACAATGTCACCAATAATATATCATGAATGACCTAAAATATGAATTTTATATCACTTATTATGGATTTATCACACCATAATCTAATGGAAGCATTCCATCGGAATCTCAAATGTGGATCAAAATTTCATAACTCCCATGCTTGGAAGAACATCCATGACATTAGTATTTGAACTAGGAAAACTGGGAACCCCAAACACAATGCTAATTCAACCATCCATATGGTTCTAAATCCTTCACCAGGATTGAAAAAAACAATCCTTCTATACAATGATTAAGAAATGACAAGAATTAGAAAAAAACAAATGAAACCTGAAAGCAAGATACAAAAGGGAAAATTTGGTTTGGATGTTATTATTACTCTATTATAGAACAATTATATATTGTATTCATTGGAAAATATATTCATAAATGTTTTATGGAAAACCCTAAACCCTTCCTAGATTCATAAAACTAAGAATTAAAATCCCTTACAATAGAAATCTATTGGTGCTAGCGCTCCCATTGTGAAATCACACAGCTGATGGGATGTGATGCCATTGGGAACACCTCCTTCTACTACAACTCCTTCCAAACTCTACACTTAATACCTATGGCCTCTAGAACATCTGTTCTCTATCTAAACATGTCATCTCCTTAGGCTATGATGTTCCAAGAATATATTTCATACCATAGTTGTGTTCTAACCTTACTTAATATTACAATGTCTTTTCAGTAATCAGGTTTCCATGACATTATAATCTACATGAATAGAATTTAAATCCTCTCTTATCTTCATGGAAACTCATCTACATAATAAATGGCTCCCAATAAATCAACAAGTGTCCTTAATGAAGTGTGAAATTTTTTTCACTTCCCAGCACTACCTATGGAATTTCATAATGTTATCATAAGTTGTCATCAAATTAATATATTTCTCTAGAACATGACCATGATAAAGTGTATGTGTTAAAAAATCCTCCTGTATATTCCCACACCCATTCACCACTATTATATATTCTATTGAGCCTAACATTCTTGTATAATTAATCTAATTTTCATCTATTGAACATGTCATGCTGGGAAACATTCATTGGACTTATTTCAGTGGGCCTGCTACTATAAACATTAACCCAAACATCTAGGGTGAGGGTATTTTGATTCATCTATATTTACCAAATATAACATCTAGAAAAAGAACATCCAGATATTCCAACACATGAATATAAAATATTTCCCAGAACAAAAATAAAAACATGTATCATCCTTCAGCTTCGTTTACTCTCAATGTGATCAATTCCCTCATTAGTGCCTCCAACTTCCTATCAAGAATATTCTAAAAATGTATCCTTAAATAATACATTTAGAGTTTTATATCTTCCAATATAAGGTATCTACATCATTATTACCCATCACATCCATGATTAATTACTTTTATATAATATTCTTCCATGAGAATAACATAAACACATGCACACACATGGATAAAACACACACACAAATATAGACATCTACTCACAGACCCATGATATACACACTCACAGTCACACTATAACATTTTGAGGCTTACTTTTAGGTACTCAAATTAATTTGTTTTGATCATCTTTTCTTTGGATCTTATCTCCAGTTATTTTGTGTGAATTTAGGAAATTTATAGAGGTTTATGGTGTTATTCACAGTCGGTGAATGGTTAGGAAAACCTGGGAGGGTCTCCCTAAGAAACTGTTTTCCTTGATTTGGAGTTCTAGAAGATCACGCATGGTTAGGAATATGGTGATTAAAAATTGTGTGGACTCCCCTCAAACTTTGAAACCTAAGATATAGAGTTTTTTTAGGGTTGACATAACATTTTCCCCAACAATGATGCTAAACTCTGAGGATCTTTTGGTATACTAGATAGACGGTCATGGTTGGTGAATTTTTTTTCAAACCAAGAATCCAAAACATGTGATGTGAGTTAATTTTTGAAATTTCCTTAATTAAATTCCTAAAACTTATATTTTAACCCCAAAATCCTCCCATTATAACATAATTGGATACATGGGGCCTTGGAGGATCTCTTGATATAGTTTTTTCTTTTACAACCTTAAATATTAAAAAATTGAAGAAATTATTGAAGCATTAAATATCTTTTAGTATGTGTAACATAAATCTAATTGTGATTTATTCTTTCCTAATCTCTATCCTTATTAAATAGTGGTGATTAATTGTTTCTTTGATGGATCTAGATCTTTATTGAATGATTTTTGGTTCTAACATTTTTCCTTGATTGATTCTAGACCTTTTAATCTCTGTTTATCAACATATATTGGGTGTTTTTTTGATGTTGTGATTATGGTAGGAAGTTATGTAATATGATTCCAATAAATTGAAACAATTATTTCTTTCTTGATTTGAAATTTATTTCCAATTTATTTCCAAATCATGATTTGAGTCTTTAATAATAAAATTTAACATGGAATGGCATGACTGATTAAATCCCATTGAAAATGGACTTTGAAATGAAGTGTTGATTTCTAGAAAATGATCATGAATTGAAATTAATTGTTTTGAAGATTATTTTTTAGATGATAGGTATTGAAATGATTCATGATTTTTAAATGAAATAAATTATTTTCAAAGGAATGTGTTTTGATGAAAACCATTGATGTTGGTTTTTGAAAAGAAATGTCATATATCTTAACTTGAACTTTAGGCTGATTGAAATTATTGATCGAAATTAATGATATCCCCTTGTTTGATTGATTGACTTCATGTGTGATTCCCCAAATCCGCACTCCCTATTCTAGTGTCATATATACATAATTTACATATTAATTTTGATATCAGCAATAAAATCTTGGATATAGCCATTCCTAATTACAAAATAAGAATTGATTATTGGAACTCTTACATCAGAATGATCTTTCCAACTTTATTGATTTAAAGAACAATTACCTAACATAAATGTATAAATTCCATTTTATTTATACTAAACCTAAACTTTTTACACTCTATAGGAAACTACTTATTCCATAATGAGTCTTAGATATCTACAATTAATTATACCACACATGTTACCCTTCTAAACATTTCATGTTTACTAATTTTATTCATAACATGCAGAAATGGAAACATAAGTATGGGTGAGCTCAAATGATAAGTAAGGGAAATGATATACTGGAATTAATGACGGAATAAAAATGGCATACATATTATGGTATGAAAAATTAAACAAAATGAATCCATAATCAACTTGAAACTGATAGGTTGATATATCCATGAAAATAAATAAAAACAGGGATATCAAAAATTCAAAGATCATACTAATGGAATTGATAATTTAATAAATCAAAAACATATTAAAATTTTCTTGTTCTAGGAACATTAATTTTCATTGAGGCCACAGTTTAGATATATTCATAAATTGTGTAGACATCCACCAAATACCCAAACATGTTTTGTCTAATGAGAACAATCGATGAATAAAGGGGATATATAATTTTGGTCCCCACCTGTTTCCTAATTATTTCAAACGCATTCACCTTTAATATTCATCCTGAAATTCATTCCATTCCCTATGGATGGTGGATTTCGTGTTGTGGCCTGATGGGGTGACTGAGAGGATCTGTTTTTGTTAGTAAATAAGGGGAGGAGACGACCCGACATGGGTCCCCATTCCCCTATTTAGAAAAACCAGACCATACCTATCTAGGTCATTATTTTAATGTTTTTCTGACCCTTTTATGAAAAGAAGTTGATTCCCCTTTTTTTTAAATGAGGGTTGACCCAAAAAAACATTCGACTTCAAAAAATATTCCACACCAAACTTGTTTAATAATTTCTTTGGATACATAAAATTTTCAAAAATACTAACCCCTAAAGATTAATTAAAAATAATGATATTATCATAATAAACTTATTATTATAATAATATTATTATAATAACTCTTTAAAAAAATTATAAAGGATAAAAACTAGTTCTATAAATTAGTGTTCCGGTTATTAGAAATTTGGGAGGTGTCCGATTTTATGTTAAACACAATGACAATAGATTCGGGTAAAATAATCAGACACAGACACACACACACACACACATATATATATATATATTCTTGAAAAATGAAACCTGTAAAAAAATTTATTCCCTATTTAAAACTTCGAGTTTCCATAACATGGCCATCCGATTTCGAATTTCACTACAGTCTACAGTGTTGGGACTAGATCGATGCCCTTTACTAAATGTAATGAAAATATAATAATTTTTTGTCTTATAATAATCAAAAATTTCCCTATTACAAATTAATGGTACCGGGAACAAAACAGAATCCCTAAAAGATTGTATTTTAAAATAATTCACCGAAGAACGACATGAACTTGTTGACATCAGTGAATCGCTACATGATTACTTCCTCGGGATAACATGTGAAAGATAATAAGAACAATATTAAAAATTTAAAGTATCTGGTTCGATCCAAATCTGTTCTTCATGTCTTCTTATTTTTGGTGCTCAGAACATGAATAATCTAAGTTCTAATTCATCAAGATCATCCACATGTTATTCAAGAAACTATGGGATACTCTGTCATCTAATTTTGGGTGCTAGAACGGAGATCTGAAGACACCTTCTATGCTCCAATGATCACCACATTGCCTTTCTTACGATACTTGAGAGATAGCTTCATATGAACTCCTGGTTCCATAGCCTCTCTCTATAGATAATTGTAGGGATAATAAGAGACATAAATCCCCTAAATTGTGCATAGCATGTGCCTCTCTTCTTCGATTTATACAGTGTTAGAAAATTTTCTAGTATTTCCACCTCATCCCCTGAATAATTAACACTCTATAAAAATTATATTATGAATACTATATTGAGCCATAAATATCATTTATGATTATTATCACTTACCTATAATATAATAAATAATTATGTGATAATAATTGATCGATTAACTCAACTCTTACTTCCCAAAAATATTAAATGAACAGTGAATATTTTAAACTAATATTCATTCAAATAATATTTTCATATATTTACTTTAAAACCTATAAATAAATTTCATATATAAATTCAATTACCATTATTCTTAACTTGAATAATATTAATTTATATATTTCATTGGTGATCGTATCTCCTTGGACAAATCCCGGACCCCAGTGGAGGGGCCCACCTTGTCCAAAACTCTTATTCAATTAAAAAGTGTAGATTCTTGAATACACTATTGTGTGTGACCCTCTAGGACCTTATCTTGATTATGGAGAATATCATTCACAGACCCAGAGTGGGATCTAGAAACCCATCATGGCCCGTAAATAGAAAAGGGTTATCATTATAGTGACAAGCAACCTACAAACAGGCACTCTGTAATGTAATTTAATTGTCTTTCAAATCTCATAAAGTGGGATTCACAACCATGTCATCACCCTTTATTTATTTATTATTTTTTAATGAAACTAGATTGATTTACCTTGGATGACCATGTCCATGTATTTATCAAGGTACTACCATCCTGGTCAATACAGCCGAAGATATATAACTTTCTTAACCTGGAAGTGAAAAATCCTTTCTTGACCATTAAACCAATTAAATTCCACAAAATGTGCACCCAACACAAACTAAAATTCCACAATTTCATTATCATTTTTTTCACCTTTAATCAAAGTAAATTATCAAATCGTAAAAATTGGTAATGGTCTCAATTCAAGAGACTGTGACACATGTTCGTAGATAGGAATAACTGGTGACCCCTGAAACATGAAGTGTTCATATTGGAAGGTCATTCCTCGTTATCCCACTATTATAGATCAATATGTTTGAACTTCATGAGAAGTCACAATGATTATGAGTACCCATCACCAAATAGGAAAACATCTACTATGTCTACTTAGTACTTTGCATCTAGACCATAAAAGTGTTTTTTAAGATTAATTTCATGGTATCTAAATGTTATCATTATAGACTTGGATCTTCAATAACCATTTGAAACAATGATTAATCTATGAACATTTCCATTAAATAATGGACTCAGAAAAGTCTACACTATAATGGTAAGAATAAATCATGTTTAACTAACTATATACACAATATGGTAATCAAAAGTACTATATAGTTGGGTCTCAGGAACCCACTATTACAATAGGAATGACTAATATGTTATTTGATATGAGGCAGCAATTTTGGTGTCATGGTACGAAATGGTACATCACTAACCTTTCTTCTCATAATTATACCAGTAAAAAAATTAAGTCTAGGAATCATAAGACATTAAGTTTGTTTCAACACCTTCAGATAATGACTTGGAATTGTGATGAGATATCAATGGACATTTTGGTTGGGTTTCTACATACCTATTGAGGAAAGAATTTAATTTCGGTAGTGATTGACCAATTGACCAAATCAGCCAGCTTTATTCTCATTTTTAATACCACTAATGTTAAGGGCCTAATAAATTTTTATGTGAGGGATATTTTTAGAATGTATGGGGTCCCATCTACCATTGATTATAGAAGGGATCCCTGGTTCACTTCTAGTTTTTTGAAAGGCCTCTAGGAATCGATGGGATACTAGGTAAACTTTATCGTAGAATACCACCCTGAGATAGTTGGTCAGATAGAGAAAAAAATATATATTTCTGAGGACATGCTTCATTCATTTTTCCTTAACGTTAGAGGAATGTGGGATTTTTATTTAGTTCAAGTTGATTTTTCAAATAACAACTGTTATCATACATACATTAAAATGGAACCCTATAATGCCTTGTATGGCTAGTATTGTAAATATCTTATTTTTAGGTTAGATATTGTTGAACCTTCTATGTTGGGACCTAGTTTTTTCTAGGATATAATGATAACTATCTAGTTGATTTTATAGAGTATAATAATGGATGAGAGTAATTATAAATGTCATACAGATCATTTTCAATGTCCTCTAGAGTTTTTGGTTAGTAACCAAGACTTCTTAAATATCCTACCTCAGTTGGGTCACTGAAGACATTGAAAATAGGGAATATCAACATCAAGATATGTGGGGTTGTTTGAGGTTGTTGAGAAAATTGGGAAGGTATCTTGTCATGTTCCTTTTCCTCCTCAGATGAATTCAATCCATAACATGTTTCTTGTTTCATGACTTAAGAAGTATCTTAAAGACTAATTACATGTTTTTAATTGGAAGGACCATGATGTGGAACCTGATATGACCATGGTTGAGCAGGTGAATCAACTTCTTGACTCTATGATAATGGTTCTTCATGGGAAGTCCATAGCTTTAGTTTATGTTATATGGCAGTATCATTCAACTTATCCTGAGATATGGGAGCATGAGTTGGTGATGTGAGAGTATTGGTCTCATATATTTGTTGACCAGTCAACTTGATGGGATTTTAAGGGTAGAAAGTTTTTATAGTGGGGATAATTGTAAGATAATGATGTTTTCTTTCAAGTACTCATATCCCTTTGTTTTGATCAACTTTTGTTTTGATATTTTTGGGGGTTGTTTTGGGTGACATTTGAAAATTTATAGAGGTTTCTAGGCCTATTAATGGTTGGTTCAGGGTTATGTAAAACCTGTTAAGACTACCTAAGAAACATTTTTCATTGAGTTAGACTTCCAAAGGAGGGTTCACAGCTATCACATGGTTAGTATAAACCATGTTTCCTCTAACTCAAAACATGGAACCTAGGATAGAGTGTTTTTTCCAAGTTGGTTTGTGGTTTTTCAAACCATGTGGCCAAACTGTGAAACAAGAATTATTTTTTCCAATTTTATTAATTTAATTCACATATTGAAGTATTGAATCTATTTTGGTAATTTTAACCTAGATATATTTGTGATTTACTCTTTCCTCATCTCACTCATTTTTTAGTGTGGTTGATCCTTATTTCATTATTGGTTATGAATCATGACATACTGATTTGTGGTGATAGGATTCTTCCTTGATCTATTATATACCTTTGACTCTTTTTTGGAGTATCCCATTTTTGGTGTATGTTAATTTCATGATTGAGGTAGGTGGTTTTGTAATTTTATTCCTATCAATTGAAATTGGTGTTTCTTGACTGATTTAAAATGGATTTCAAATTGTTTTCTAAAGAAGGTTCTGAGTCTTTGATAAATGATTTTGAAATGGAATGGTGTGTGTGATGAAATCCCTTTGAAAATTGATATTGAAATAAATTTTGACTTTAAGAATATGACCTTGAATTGAAATGAATGATTTTGAAGATGATTTTTTATAACATAAGACATGAAATGTTTCATTATTTTGAAATGAAATAAATTGTTTTTAATGTCATGATTTTTGATAAAAACCATTGATGTTGGTTTTTGAAAATAAATGTCATGTTTTGAAACTTGAATTTGGGGATGATTGAAATTATTGATTGAAATGAATGATGGCCCATTTTATGATTGATTGACTTGAAACACAAGGTATCATTAGATAGTTAGGTGTCTGAAATTGGATATACATGTTAGGCATGTATTATATCTACCTAGAATATTATTAATGATGATAATGATGACTAAACATATTGATAAGGGGTTAATTTTTTTGGAAGGATTCATATTCCACCTAGGCTTGAGATATAGGTATTTGTGCAAACCTGGAGATGTATTTAACTAATATTTAATGGAACCATGATCCTTGAACTAACTAACCACGAAATTTATAACCAGAGTGTTACAATTTAAAATGGCTATTACATATCACTATTTTTTAAATAAATTATTCATACCTATTTTATTGAAACGATATATTCATGCATGATTTGACTAATATGCCCATATATAACTATTTTTATGTAAATTCACTTTTTTACTTATTTATACATTCCATTGAAATGATATAAAAAACATTTTATTATGTGTTGTAAAATGACAATTATCCCATGTTGTTTTAAAATTAAACACATTTAGTTTATTTTATAAAGAATGTTTTGTGGAATCCTACATGGAAAGTGTTTCTTAGACCCAATTTTTTCCATGGTAATTTTTATACATTATTATGCTAGGTTAAGGGAAAAGTAAATCACTACCTATACGTAGTGGGTGTTCTTCATATAAAACCTTGGGAGTTTGTGGTGACAGGTGTTGTTTTTCTTCCACCTATTATGAATAGATCTTATGATGATTTTCTCATTTTCCTTGAGATGATTTCTTTGATGTTTTTCTACATTTATGAGTTTTTACTCATATTTAATGTATTTTTTATACAAACATTCCATAGTTTCTTTCTATTGTTTTCATATTATTGATTATTTTTATAGAGAAATAATTCCCTCTTGTTTTTTTGGATGACCAGGTACTAGTCATCATCCCATGGGGATTGGGAATTCCCTTTAGGGCATATCAGGGTTCGTTCATGTAATGTTTAGGTGGTTTATCCAGGTTGGTTCATGTCATACAATAAGTTACACAATTATAAAAATTTAAGGATACACACACACTCACACATTTAAAGATACAAACATACACCCACACTCGTAAAGATACACACACATGCTAGGATTCACATCATGATAGATTAGAACTCGTGCTCCTATATCTAGTACTAAAAATATAATATTTACATTTCTAACATTGATATTGATAAACATGACCAAATTTTAACTATTCAAAACATACAATATCAAATGAAATATTAGATCACTTACATATAGAATGAACTTTTAGGTTTATAATTCCATAGAATTAGGAAAAAATGAAACATAACAACATGGATACATAAACATATGGTTCAAAAAACAATATCATCTACCAAAATTTATTTAAAACTAGTAACATTAGTAGGTATAACATGCTTAATTTCATTCTTCATAACATTGGAAGTTGAAAATATAATAAATGGTGTGATCAGATACTTAGTAAGGGTAAACATGGGATATATCAATGATCACATAAACAAATATTAGTATAATGGTAAAGGAACATGAGAATAAAATTTGAAAAATGTGACCTAAATATCAATGATCCTAATATTGAGCCATAGAATAAAGCTTTGATATTTATAATGAATTAATCATAAAATAATCAAAGAAAATAGTATATGATAGCATAAAATTTATATAAGATATATATTTTTGTAATACACATAAGAATAAAATATCATTTCCTTAATAGTCAAGTATCACTACCAAGACTATGATAGACGATTGGGTTCACTCCATATTTTATCATATTAGTCATGTTTCACTCCCAAAATTACCATAGTAGACATAGTACCATACTAAATTAGGTTTACTACCCATTCTAGTAATGTTTATCTCATGAGATATCCATATTTACCAAGTGAATTTGAGGGATATTTCATTCTGGTCCCACCCCTCAAATAATGAAAATCCTACATATGTGTACCATGAGATCATCAAATATTCATCATATCGTAACCAAGTAAAATAAATGGATTTCATAAACATTTCATCTTGGTATAGCTTGAGGAAAAAATGGTTTCATAAACATTTAAACACTTCATCATAGAATAACCCATAGAAAATAAATGGTTTTCATAAAAAAAATTCATCATCATCATAAACCACCCAAAGAAATTATAAGGATGGTAACCATGTATCATATACCAATTAAAACCTATGTAACATCAAAGGAATTTATCAGAAATAAAAATTCCTTTGAAATATCCCATGGAAAATTTCTTAAGTAAAATACCTTTTTCATTTTGAAAGCACATCATTAAAATATAAAAACTTCCAAAATATTAAGCAAAATATTTTATTTTAAAAAAAATATAAAAACATTTAAATTAATCTTTAAATAATTTATCAGTCAAGAGAGTGAAAAAAATCATTTAATGTACATTAAAACATATATTCTTTTCACATTTTTGGTAAAAAGTAAAAAAGTAACTAGTTCAAAAAATGATAAGATGGTTATTTTTAAATGATTTTATAAAAATTCCAACATGTGTAAAAATTAATTTAAAAAATAAAAGGTGAAATTTAAAAAAATTATTGAAAATATTTTTAGAAATCATGGAAATGGAAGAAAAATGATTTTTAACCGAACAGCGAAATAAAGTCGGTTTTTCATAAAACATTTTTTGACCTCTTTATTTCTTAAAGAGATGAAAATTAAAAATAAAAAATTTAATATCTAGAAGTAACTAGGGGATAAGAAAATTTATGACTTTATTAAGAGGTAGATAATAATATTTCATCATCAAAAATATAGTTTTAAATAATCTTAATAAATAATGATATTGTCACATAAAACCCTTACCACTTTGGTAACTTTTGAATCATGTACCCCATGAAAGATTAAAATCAAATGAATCTTTAAATATAATTAAAATAATTTCATTCAAGTTATAACATTTTAAAGGTGTAGTATGTACATAAAATAAAATAAATGCGTGATGAATATAGAATATTTCTCCCATAAAGAAAATTGAGACAAGAAATCCCTTACCACGAGTTCCACTTGACTTGAAATTTCTCTATCCTAATATAATATATATATATATATTATAATTATATTCCAGAATAATTAACATACTTATAATATCGCATATTATCCCTTCATAACATTTCAATATCCATTTATTAATAATTACATTTTAAAATCATTGTTTTTAGGTTTTACTTATTTCATTCTTTCATAATAATGATGGTTTGGTAGTTGGGATCCTTGTACTTTGATCCTGGTTCCATAATATAAATAATTTTAATCATGATTTAATTATAATATATATTAACTATATATATATATATATTCATATATAACTTTTATAGTTAAAAAACTAATTACATTGTTAATGGAGACGGTAGGTCGTATGTACACATGGACATTGTTTCAATTTTTTCGATGGATTAAATAAAATAAAGGTAAATAATAATTAACCTTTCCAAAAATAATTATTCTATAAAATAATATATATATTTATTCATAAAATATATCCTTGTTACTATCAATTTTAAGTCTAAATAAAAAATGAATCACATCGCTTCGTAGATGTGGTAATCCACACGTACGTTTGAGCGACGTTATCGTTTTCCCAAAGATTGGAAAGTAAGAAGTTATATATTATATTATCATAAAATAAGAATAATTATTTCACAAATATCATATAAAAATATTTAACCCACCATAATTCTCATCCATAAAAATTGGTGATGAAAAATGAAATGTATCACAATTTGGAGATGATAAGTCGTATGTACGCACGAGCGATACATTCATTTCCTATTTGATGGAGAAAAGGGTGGATAATGGTGGTTTAATAAACATAATAAAATTTTATTATATTTATGATACTTACCATATTATTTTATGATAAATATAACATATTTATAAGAGGTAAAATAAGAAGTAAAAAAAATAAATTGATTGATTAAGGTGATTAGTTATTCTTTGAAAGAACTACTTTTGACCTCTTCTTAAGGATCCGAAGGCTGGTATTTGGGAATAAAAACACATCTAGAACTTGGATAAGTGTTGTTATAAGGTAATTGTATCAGTATTTTTGGATTAAAAAGGCTCAAAGTGGTGTAATAAAGTTAAAGGACGGGTTCCCTTTTATAAGTTGGGGGAGGGGCACTCTTGAAATTTTTCAAAGATTAAACTATAAAAAAGTTACTATCAAGAAAAATGATTCAAAATAGACATATATTCTAAGGTAAGGTTGTTATTTATTGAAATACCATCAACTAATAAAATATTTATAGATTTAAGTGATTTTTAGACCTTATCTTTCGTTTTAACCCCTTAGTTAACTTGTTTAAACTTTGGCCATGGTAATTTCATTATCAATCTTAAAGTGTTATAATTTTACTTATAAAGAGAAAATTGTTTAATAATTTAATAATTTATGTCATTATAGGACATATATTATCCACTATTTTCTCTTTAAATATTTTTATGATTTTTAAATAATTTAATGAAATATTAGTTTCCTAAAATATCGTTAATTTCATTCTTGACACTATTCATATAATTTGACTTTAAAGACACCATGATAAATATATAATTATAATATAATATTTTTAAATAAAAATAAAATGTTATATTCATCTATAAAATTAGTGTAACAATATAAATCACTAAAATTATATCATTTTTATAATTTTTAAAATAATGTATTTTACTTTTATATTAATTGAGGAAATATTCTGTCAGCATTTCATAAGAATTTACGGTAATTATATAATTAATAAAAACTAGTAAAAAATAACCATCATGAAAATAAATTCATTATTCTAAAAAATAAACAATAATATTCATTCAAAATATTATTTTGTCTCTATGTGAGCACATAAAAGATATTTAAAAGTAAGAGAGTGACATTTTGTATTTTTCCTTTCGTTAAATATTATATAGGTCATTTTCATGGAACAGTTCCCATTAAACAATTAAATTTAGAGCCTAAGGTAATAATTTTATAATTTAATTAATTAAATAATAATTAAAATGAAAAAATATCATCTATGCATTTAGTTTTAACCTATGTAAACTTGATTTACAATTTTCTGAGATGCGAAATTTTTCTTTGATTTCTATTCAAAATGCCTAAAAATAAAAGGGTCATATTTTCAAAATTTAAACCTAATGATTCCAACTATGGTATCCATTTTTAAATATTCAATATATATATATTTATTTGTTTATATTAATATAAAAACAAAAAAATCAATGAAATTTGTTTTTTCATAAAAATCCATTTTTATGTATAAAAATATTTTTATAAAAAATTCATCCATAAAATTAATTTAAATAAAATTAATTGGATTATTAATGATATAATATAACTAAATTTACTCTGAAACCATATTAAAACAAATTGTATCTTTATAAATTCTTGAAACAAAAATGCAGTTTTCATTGAAAATTAGTTTTTGGTTACTATTCATCAAAAAATAATCCTTTTCGTAAAATTAATTAAAATTAACTCTAAGATAATTTTTGCATGTTTATTTTAAAATCTAATTTAATTTTATCATATACATTTTATAATATTGGAAACAATAAAACATGATATTTTCTCCCAAAAGCGATAAAAATCATTTTTCAATGAAATGTATTTTTTAAGAATAATATAACTTTACTAAAAATTGAATGATTATTTAAAAAGTAATAATTAATAAATTTTTATTGAATAGGGAATTTACATAAAAATATCATATTTTGGTTATTCCTATCCATACATTCCAGTTCAATGGCTAGGTTATAATGGTCATATTTAAATAATAATATTTTCTGGATTGTTTAAGCTCAGTGTTGCATGTCATATACGTGATCAAGCATAATATTATTATTTTTAATTTTTAGGGTGTTGCACACACTCATGAAGATACAAACACATGAAAGGATACACACTCACACACCAAAGAAATTAACACAAAAGGAACATTTATATCTATAAGTATACACACACAAACCTAAAGATGTACTGGCACACACAAAGATACACACACACACAATCACAATCACACACACTCTATCTATGATATAAACACACTCAAATAAAAATACACATGTTTTTTTTACTTTCTATGAACTCTTATGACTCAAATTAATTCTTAATCTCTTGTTAAATATTTACCGAATTTGAGTATATTGCAAGCCTTCGATCCTTAATTAACAAAGATAGTGTAAGGGGATGGATTAACACAACAAATTTTAGTTTAAATGAGTTAAAAATGGAAAAGGGTGAAAAATATGGGTAGAAAATATGGGTAAAAGTGGTAAAATAGTGGATGGGTGAAATATATTAGGTTTTTCTTAATATTTATGCTAAATAAAAAATTCAATGACAATATGAGAAAAATATATAAATTATGGTGGTAAGGAAAGATGGAAGATAATAATGTTGTAAGATGGGATGAAAACAAATCGTGTTAATAATATAAAGAATAGAGAGATGAAAATGATTCTTTAAAAAATTAGTCTGTTACAAAATTATTGTGATTAATGAGGTAAATCTCAAGATTGATATTTGAGGGAACACTTTTTTATAATCTCCCAAAAATGATTGTTCCTGGTGATGTAAAGTACAATAAAATGTATGGAGATAAAAGAGTTTTTTATGATGAAATTAAAACATAGTGTATGGAAGTGGAAATATGGATGTATGAAATGTTGGCGCAAAAAAATTTCAACTCTTGATTAATATGGTTCCAAATCTGGTGGTTTTCACGAACTTTTTTTAATTTGATGATATTATGGTAATATAAAAAGGGTAATGTATAAAAGTAATGTTAATAAAGAGATAATTATCTACTCAATAAAACAGAGCTCTAAAACCAATAGATTCAATATGCAAGGGGTTGACTACTCTTCAAGACATAAGATGTTGTGAAGGAGAGGTTTGGGGTTTGATGGATGCAACTAGTAAACCAACACTATAAGGGGAATGTTCTATATTTAAACAACACACTCAAGGGAGGGATGTGGAAACCAATCCAAACAAAAAAACTCTTAGGTTGTCTCATGAATTGGGGTATTTTTTATCTTCTTCCTTTGATCTAATAAGTAGGTCTATGAAGTAAGAATTCACAAGAGCAAGGTAAGATAATAATGATCCTCATATTGGTGAGAACAAACTCGTATATTTTTACAAATGAAAATTTTATAGATTTAAAATGCCATGGAGATGGCCATTTATATCCAAAGAGAGATATTATAGTCAGGGCCTTAATTATATAAAGTCACAATCCACCAACCTACTTGTTCTATTAATATCAAAAATTTAGAGTTGAAGGAAATTTTTCTAGAAATGTAACACTTTGTTTAGTACATGGATTTTGACTTCATGGAAAGGTGGAAGATTCTTTCCGCACATAGGTCTTGACATTGATTCCATATCCCACTATATTGGATACTTTTTTCTTTAACCTTTGAATGTGGGTATTCTATGTGTGGGAATCCAATTTCATATATCCACATGTTTTGGGCATCAATTATCACATTTGGTCTAAAATAAGAGTGATAATAATACCATTTTCTCCGTACATTAAATATGAGATATATGTGGGGATTAATCTATCAAAATATCATCTCATTTTCATATGAGAGTCACTTTATTCTCTCTAATTTCATTAGTAATTGAACCTAAAACTCTATACATGTCATCAAATCAATTCCTTCCACCAATTTCATATCATACCAAGTCCTTAGTATTTTTTATATAATGTTTTCATTGTTTCATAACCTCAGAAAAACCAATCCACCAGAAAATTAACGAATTATATAATTATTTAAGCATTTAATTGTTCTAAAATCGCAATAGAATATTATTTAAGCTTATTAAAACATAAAATTATAAATGTTTCCAAATAAAAGTTACCATTGCACTAGATGTAGATGAATATTTTCACTAATGTGTTAGTTATGACTTTTATTGTTCTAGGTTCTCGAAATATGGAAGTTTAAGATTCCAAATTCATGTAATTAAATCCACTAAATGTAAATGAATACAATACACCAATTTAATACCTACCCAATAGATGACTGTAATCCACCAGATGCAACCAATCCACCATATATAGTTGATTGACCAAATTCACTAAATCTTCCAAAATTTATCAATATAAAAGATATATATAAAGGAAATCCACGTGTTTCAAAAGAAACTGATTATCCAAAAGAATATTGAATGATGTTAGAACCAAACCTCCAAATCTCATTAATGTCGAGCCATTAAATAACTACAATACACCATATGAGGTAAATAGACTTAATGAAGATGAATTTAATCAACCAAATTAAGCTAACCACTATATGTATCCAATCATATTGATTAGGTTGATCGACCGTATTAGGCCAATCCACCATATACAGATAAAGCTAGTCCACTATTTGCAAAAAATATATGATTGACGAAAAGTATCAAACTACTAAATTAAGAATATTAAATAAAATAATAATATAAAATATTTGAACCAATTGTTGTGTATAGTCGGTTTAAATTGGTTATGGTAATTAGTTTCAATCGACTGGTAGGAAAAATAGATTAAGTGAAAACTGAAATTGACCACTTATTTGTCCAAAACTAACATAAAACATACATGTCATTTTATATCAGTTACAACCATTTTAGATCTATTAATAAATCATTGAAAAATTTATGGAATGCAATAGGCTTTCACAAAAAATGGATAAAACTTTAAGTTTTCATAGATAAGTGTTATAAGATAATGTGAAGATCCTGGTAAAATACACAATAGATATAAAGTATAACTAAATATGATCAATCCAATATAAAAATAATAGAAATAGTTTTATGGAAAACTGATATCATGAAATTGATAAGATTTTAATTCATTTAAAAATTTGGGTAGAAACATTCAATGTGGTTTGATGAGTTATATTCACTTAAATATCAAAATTTATTATCATGTTATATTATAATGAAAAATAAATAATTATTTATATTTTATTAAAAATTGATCAAAGAATAGTAATCATTACTTTCACTTTAAATATTGTTTTATATACTTCTTTTAATTCATTAGTTTCATTTGAGAATGATTAAGGTTGTAAAATATGAATTAAACTGGAAAACTAAATTATACAATATTAATCAATCGACATGAATCAATTAACCAATTTAAACTGAATATTAATGGTTTGTGTCAGTTCAGATCAATTAGCTAATGTTGGTTCAGATAGTCCTTCACACCCCTAACTGAACCAAACAAAATGAAATCAAATGCTAAAAACTGAAAATTGATCCCCTAAAAGCATACTACAGACCAATTAAAACTCAAACAACAAAAAATCCTTCTGAACCACCATGTGTATAATTCTAGGAAATCATTAGACTAAAACACACATTGTGGGAGACTGAATCTGAGTTTAATAAGAAATATATCAAGATAATTTTAAAAAAATAAGGTTATTAATTATTATATTAATAGGGTGAAAACATATTAGGATTTTGAATAGGTCAACTTCAAAAGGTCAACATCAACACAAATTCTCGATGAAATCGGATGGAAAATAGCCCTAGTTCTACTATCCGAGCATAAGTAACAACCAACAAGATTTCCCAGCATGCGGATGATGGAAAGATTTTGAAATGGAAGCGGTAATTCAGGAAATCTTACCTAGATTTCCATAGTCAAGGAGTCACGCTTCATATAATGATCATACGACCAACGGAAGAGTAGGAAACGACAGCCATCACAGGTACGTGGGGCAGAGGACTAGTCCAGGATCAAATCATCCTCTGACTCAAAGTGAACCATTATATGTTTCGAATCTGGAAGACCCACAGTGGCGCGCTCCTAAAGATTCCACGAACCAAAGATGAATCGATCAAAACAATCCATAGATGTACGTCGCTGCTTGAAGCGAGCAATCAACGTCAGACTCTGTAGGGATGAAGCATAATTAAACTCCCGAGCCATGACCGAGAGCTGAGGAATCCCTTCGTGAAACTCAGGAACTTTGGGGGAGAGAAAGATTTTAAGAAACGAAGGAAAGAGGTAAGGTTTTGAGAATGGTTGCAAAGATGGTGGATTTACAACCTCAGCAAAGGGAGTAGAACCAGGGTAATGGAATCCAGACAGAACCAGGTCCTGTGAGTACAAGTACTTTGGATGGCAGGAAAATGGGGGAACTGAAGGAGTCTTCGAACCCGAAGGTTGATGAGGTGTTTGAAAGATTTAGAAATGATCTTGGGATGCCTACTTCCAGAGGTTTGAGCAATGTTGTGAGGCAAGAAGTCCAGTCTGTTGGGGTGTACACTAGCCAAGTTATGGTTTCAGCGAGGGTAAGGAGGCAGTGGATAGATCTTTTGAGTCGGTGTAGGTAGAGGATTCTATGGAGGAAGCTGATGGTTGGGTGAGGGCCTCTCCTAGTATGAAGACTCCTCTTGTGAAGTAGGTGGATATCATTGAAGTAAGAAACTGCTTTTTTGGTCTGGTGAATGAAGAACTGGAGGTGGGTCAGGATCAAACTGCTCCAGATTTGGTTCCTGGCTGGTTGCTTGTTGATGTTCTTGAGTTGCATGAAAGTGAGGAGATAGGCATGGGTCTGACTTGTGCTTAGAATGGCAGAAATAATGGATAGGTACAAAGGCAGGGACCCTTCCATTGTGATAAAGATCGGGATCATGGAGAAATATGTGATATTGGTGAGGATTCTTAAAGGACTGAAAGTGGAAATATGAAGGTTGGGTTGAACTCCCAGGATGTTGTATCTAGTGAAGCTCACTTGCAGACTGGGGTGATTGGAGATCTTGAGACTTTTGTGCAACCATAGTGTTTATCACTGATTGACCCTAACAGTGATGTGGAGCAGGAGCAAGGTGTGAATAATGGTCATCAGATGGTGTTTTTACCTGGGAAATGGGGAGAATTATCTGACATTGAGAAGGAGAATGATGGCAGAGACCGAACCTCATTTAGTGATGTTGTTCAGTATGGGAAGAAGGTTATGGCAGGGAGTGTGGGTAATATGACCCCCCCCCAAAAGAAGGCAGTGGAAAGACTACTCATCTCTGCCAAGGCCAATGTCTACCAGATCTTCTTTGAACAAAGGTAAAGGGATGAATTCTTCTGAGGAGTTTTTGCAATTGGAGAAGTTAATTCTCAGACGGAAGTATGTGAAGATTATGAAGCAATATGAATGTTCGGAATGGGAGTCGGAAACCATAGATGAGGCATTTTATCATGCAGCTTGTGATGGGTATTATGACGGGTACGGTTTCTAACTTGTAATTGTGTTCTCTTGTTTTCAATGCTTGCCTGCTAAAATTTTCCTTTATTTTAATAAATGGTCAGGGACTTTGTCTCTGGCTGAGCTTTTCTGGTATATATATAACAAAATTAAATTTTAAATTATTACCTGACTTTTAATCTGGTGGGTTATGTAATATTTTTTAAAAAAAATATAGTTTTTCAATACTCAATTTCTCCAAATAAAAAAATAATATAATTTAAAATTTTATTTTTTATTTTTATATCATTTCAATTATATGGGCATTTAATTTTGAAAAATATATTTGAAATGATATTTTTTTATTTTATAGTTCTTTATGTTAGATATATATATATATATTAAATTTAATAATATGATAGTTGGTGTAGTATAATTTGATAAAATTGAAAAATAGTTTATCTTCAACCATGACATAGGTCCAAATCATACCATTTTTGGGTTGATTACAAAACTATAATGATGGATTAATGGGTTTTTCTCCATTTCATTTATCTATATCCTATGAAATTCATCAAACTATAAAAATTTTAAAACTTCTTCTATTTGATTTATTTTCCATCCAGTTACTTCATATAAAACAATTTGTTCAGGTTATAATATCATATCTTTAACATGTCCCTGTTTTGATTGGATTTTCCTCTTTTTCTTGTTTTACTACTCAAGATTTTGTAGTTTATTTCTTCCATCTGCTATCCGAAAATGATAATTAGTCATATCGGTCTTGTATAATCCTAATTCCTCACTGTCTGCTGGACCCATTTCTCCTCTGATCAAAATCTACCTTGAGGACATGTATGTACATCTCTCCAACCATTGGATGGTTTGTCTTTTTATAATTGGTTATCTAACAGGTTCTCTCTCTCTTTTACTTTCTCTCAAACTCATATTTATCTATTAGTACTTAGTTTTCAATTCATACTCTTTTATAGTCAGTACTTGTCAAATCTATTTTAAGAACATAAAAAGATCATGTCTTTCATCCATGTCCTTCCTATATGTAGTGTCCTATTAAATAGAGGTTATTATAATTTCTTCTCAAGCCATACTATTCCCTACATTTTATCATCTATTTACTTTCTTTTACTTGGGTTATAGGATTGTCTAGCATTTTCTATCATTGATTTTAGTTCTAATTACAAGAACAGTTTCGATTAGTAAGATTAATTTGATTATGAATCTCTATGGAAGTTTTCTTCTCAATATGGTTGTTAATTACATGTAGTCATGTGCTTACATTTTGGGTATTCTGGGAATTCAATAATGAGTTTCTAATGTTTTGTGTGCATCATTTATAATATACATGGAAATAAATATTTTTTATCGATTAAGGAAATAACCTCACATTCTTTCTTTCCCATTCACATTACCTCTCTCATATCATACCATGAGTACCTTCACTATAAAAAAGTATGTCTACTTATATCATATAAATAGATAATTCTTGCATTGAGAGGTTTATTCTGTTGGTTACTAATTATTCTAATTTTCATTTTTAATATGGGAAATTAAATTCAAATTTTGTTATATTAAATTATAAGAAACTTCCACTCACATTAAAACTATGTGTTGTTGATGGAATGTATGAAAAACTAAGAAAAGGTATAGAAATGAAAAACAAGAAGACAATAATTTACATTGAAACCCAAAATCTAGGAGATAACCACAAATACAAGAGGGACAAAATCCACATTGAGATCAAGAGTTTCAAGTCACCATGCAGATATACAACATAACGATTATATATGGGGAAAATAATAAAACACAAACTTAACTAAACAATTCCAGGCCCTTACACTAAAGAATACTATAGATTTTAGGGAGATTTCATTTTGTCCTAGTGAAACACTTTTTATACCACAATAAGATTAAAACAATATTCAAATTATTCTACATATAAATTTTGAAAATTTCTATTGTAACCCTCTTTTGTCATCATCAGGCCTGAGATCCTTAGTTTGGTTTGGGTTTTGAAGAACATTTTTTTACATTCTTCAATTATATAGAATAAAATGTCTTTGAATTTTTTTTGGTAAAGTGGCGGGAATATAAGAAAGTATAAGAATTATCTTCCCAAATCTACTCATTTTCCTGCAAATATAATAGCATCCTTTTTGCTTTCCAAAAAACAACAAATTTCATTTTTATTTTCTAATAATATTTTTCCATTTACATAATATTATACATTTCAAAGAATAGTTTTTTGGAAAATGAAAGGTGGACATTTTTTCCAAAATAAAAAAAAATATTAATATTTTATAATAATTTCACATTATTGGAGTATCAAATCTTATATCAATTGTGTATTACCCAAATTCACTGCCATAACATCAATATTTCCATCACAATATCCTCTTTCTTTTTTCATTTTTTTATTTATTTTATTTACAAAATATTTACTCTTTTTATTTTGTCAAAATTCCAAGAGAGCATGTTCACTAGTTTTTCATATATGAATACGTATTAATCTATTAATATATTTTTCTTGTTTCAATAATGATGTACATCCAAGGGTTTGATGATTTTGACAGACTAAATCATATAATAACATGACCAATATACTTCTTCAAACTATTTTAGGGCATTCCAGGGATTGGATTTGGTGTCTGGAGTGGTCTTCCTCAATATGTAAATAATTTTATTTTTTAATTGAACTTCTAAATATTGTATTTTTTTATCATTGTTATCCATTAATACGTTATCATATTTTTTTACTTAAAATTATCATTGAAAATCATGTCTTATGGAATAAAAATAAACAAGGTTTCTTTATCTTCATGGCAAGTGATTCCAAGCCCCCATGGCATAGCCTAGCGACAAAGGTCCCTATAGGGTGTTGGGGAGGTCTCGGGTTTGAGTCTACCAAGTTTCCTACATGTTTGTTTCTATGTGTTTTATTATAACTTTATAGTTCCCCTTATCAACCGTTTGTAATTTGACAAGTGATACCAAATTTTGGGTAATAACTTGAAAAGTGGTTTTTACAACAATTTTTCTGTCGATATATATTCTGTTCAGTTTTCTTCTATTTGACTCGAATTTTTTTCTGGATAATTTTCACTTAAAAACCATTGAATGAATTTATTTTAAGTGCTCAGTTTCTGATCTAGTGTGTGTGTGTGTGTCTGTGATTATTTGACATGGATGAAACATATCAATTTCTATTTCTAGTTATTCCTTTTTTGAGTATGATAAAAATATTTCACTTGTTATATCTTGAACACTAATTATATCAATTATGAGGAAGAATCTAAATATCTAACTTTTAACATGATGAGAGGATGGTATCTAAAAGTTGTAATAAATGAAAAATTAATGTTCGATTTAAAGTAATCATCACATTTTTGTTCCTAAATATATAGTTAGGAAAATGCGCCCATGTTTTTCCTACAAAAGGTTGTTTGTGGAGGGAAAATTTTCATTCCAACATGGCCTTAGTATTTGAAATTTTTTGTTTCATTTTAGATAAATTTTTATCTATTTATTTTCAACTATTTTGTTGGGTAAATTTATTTGTTTATAAATTCAAAAAATTTACATAATATTTGTAATTAATAAAAAAATCATTATTATTGTAAATTTAATTGATATATATTCTTTTTATGGTAATTGTTGAGTTTACACATCATAAATGAAACATGGTAAGGATTCAAAAGGTAATATTACAATTTTATTTTCTTAAAAATTATAGATTTAGGTGTCTCGTTTGACAAAATATTCCAAATAAATCATCTGATCTTCCAATTAATAATCAATATTTACTATTTTCCCATGAAATAATTAAAAATTAGTTATGATACACTAAAGTAAGTCAAGAGCACAAAATTTATAGTGAGAAAGTTATGAATGTTAAAGGAATTTTTCATATAATATGAAAACATGAAAAAATTGACTTTTATTTTTATTCACATGGATTGGATTGTTTTTATATGCCTTGGATATTCCCTCACTTTATAGGGTCTCTATTTTAATTCCATTTGAAAAAATAATTGAAAATTGATTGTAACACTTAATTTCTTATCATAAATACTCTTTTAGGAGTATTTAATTTACTTATTTATAAAGTGTTTTTTGTAAATTATTTGAATATTTTTATTCAGGAATTTAATTGTTAATATTTTATCCAAAACAAAACAAACACATAATATTTTTCAAAATATATGTTCTAAAAAAAGTTCAATAAATGTTTTTTAATAGGGCCTTATTAATTTGAATTTATGTGCCTTAAAGTTTATCATTTTCTAACATAAACATTCATCTAGTACTTTATATTCATTCATTGAGGTAAGGCGGACCACATTGAATGATGATGGATTAGAAAATATCTCAATCGAACCATAATACTTATATAGTGATGTGAATTTTATGATTTGTGTAACAACCCTGAGTTCTGTAACCTGGTACTAGTGTTTATTTCATTACATTGGTACAAGATACAGGAGATCACATCACTAAGGATCGATCAGTTTAATATTATTGGAAAACTAGATACATACCTAACTTCCATATTACATTGGAAGTTAAAAAAATCATTAAAAACTTTATTTAATCCTTGAAAAACAATAAAATATACTTTCTTTATATCTTGGGGAAAGGAAAACAAAAAAATAGTGAACTCAAATTCCGAGTAAGGGAAAACATACAATAGAAAAAATCATAAATATATAAGGAATAACCAATAAATTAGAGTAAATAATAAATAAATATTTCATATGATCAGTAACTTGAGAATAAAATACATCTATGATCAAATACATAGTAATCACATGGAAAATAATAACTGATTTCATAATGATGTGATGCATAATGTCATTTATTTTAATTATCCATCCAAGAAATCTTGATCATAACATCAAGGTATCCAGAAAATATATAATTATCTTACCATTAAGGGATCATGTCAAGACACAATTATATTTCCATCGGTACCTCATGGGAGGACATCATGATCATACAATCATGACACCTTACAAATATAGGTTTGCATGCATCAAGTGATATGAAATCTTGTTTATCTCATGAGACCTGCCAATTCATCGAGGGAATATATATAACTGGGATCCAATTATCACTTACATTTTCTAATGAATTCTTCATATATTTAATGATAAATATATTACATAATCAATATTTCTTATCATTAAATAAATATCATATTGAAACAAGAATATGGGATATCAATATTTCCCCACAAAATGAAATAAGATTCATAATAAACATCCTTCAATTAAAACCCTATAGAGTAATGGGTATATGATTGAGACAATATATAATATTCATCCAATAGATTGAATAACTTGGATATAAAAATAAATATATTCAAATCCTTCATTTTTGTTTAAAAATAAGCATTTGAAATATCTAAAAGATATATTTTGGGAATTTCAAACCAAGTGTGCAGTTAGACCCACTAGTTGCACACTAATTGAAAATTGAGTTGATACTCAACAAAGAAAAATCTATATTACTACCTCTAGGTTCATCTATTATAGAGATTTCATCCAACTATTTTTATCTATAAAGTGATTTATTTGATAAGAAACAACCACTCTTTAATTTACCAAAAATTTTTGTGACCTCCTATATTTAAATTTATCCATTATTTGTAAAATAAGATATAAACCAAAAATATATAAGGGGCTAAATAAGATCATAAATTCATTATAAAATAATATATGTTGGTAAAAAATTCCTTTGGAAATTTATATATGAAAATGCAAGTGAAACTTTAAAAAACATTCTTAAAATTTTTATAACTTTGTTGTATAAATGATTTTTAAAACCACTTTTAAAACTCCTCTAAAATGACTCAAAGAGACTGTTAAAACATTATTTGTGAAAAATAATTTTCAAAAACTAAATCTTTAAAATAAAATAACATATATATACAAATATGTAGTGGAATATAAAAATTTGTATAAATAAAATGAAATCCCTTTCTCAAATATTTTATGAAAATAAAATCGATTTCATTTTATCTTTTAAAATGAAAAATTACTAAAATAATGGGATAATGGTTTTCTCTGAAGAAAATTTAATCTTGTAAATTAATCATGAAAATGAATAATTTTTATGATGGTGCAAAAATGTGGTCAATCAGTAAACATTAAAAAACATTATTTTCACACTTTTTTAAGGAATTCAAAATTAATCTGTTCAGATAAAATTGAAATTATAACATTTTAAAAATTTATAAAGAATTTAAAAGGTAGTTTGAAAATTAATTTACTAAATAATTTGGGTAATAATAATAAATTTATTTAAACATTTTAAATAACATGGATATGGAAGAAAGAGATTCTCAGCCTAAAAGAAGAAACATGGTCATCTTTTCTTAAAAACACTTGTTCATTCATTATGAGTACCAACATGGGGGGAAATGGAAATAATATTTAAAACCCTTAAAATAACTATAGAGTAATAAAATGGACAAGTTTTATGAAGTAAATAACATTAAATTCCATCCGATAGAAATTCAGACATAAACAGTCCCAATAAAAAATAAAATTGTAACATAAACCCATACAACTCAGATTACTTTTTAAATGAAACCATGTAAAAGAGAGAACTTGAAATGAAAATATATATATATATCATGAATAAAAAAATAAGTATGTAAATTTTCAAATTGGATTTATATACACCTTACCAAATAATATAGGTGCATAATACAAAACATTCCCCTAAGAAGGAAATTGGAGAAGAAAAACTATTACATTGGATTATGCCTTGGTTAGACACACTATAATATTCTATATAATAAATTTAAATTCATTATAATCATATGTTATAATCATATGTATATTTATATTACATTATACCATTCATTTAATATCTCTTATTACCCATTTATTAATAATTCTTTGTTAAAATCAATATTCTGTTGTTTAACTCTTCCATTTTCATTAATTGTTTTGATTCATAGTTTCTGATATTTTCAGCTTTTTCATGGTTTAATTACCTCTATAATTTTAATAATGACATAAATATAATATTTACATATTATATACATGTTTAGAACCTATCATATGGGGCAGTGATGAAAATGAAATACATCGATCATGGAGGCAGTAGTCTGTGCGTACGTATAGTGAAATTTTAATTTTCTATGGAATAGGAAGGTGGTATATAATTATGTATCATTAAAAGATCTTAATTATGTCATGAATATCATATTTATTCATTAGATATATATTTTTAATCATCCATGAATGGTGGTGATGAAAAACAAAATACATTATTCATGGAGATGGTGGTTCATATTTACACATAAATGATGTTTTCGTTTTCAAATGAAGAAAATTGAAAGGAACATAGATAATGTTTTATATTTCCATATTTATAATTATATCCTAACTATAATATATTTCTATTAAATGCATAATTATTACCATCCATATTAAGTGGTGAGGAAAAGAGAAACATATCATTATGTGGAGTCGATAGTCTGCACGTACACACAAGTGATAATGTCAGTTTCTATTGGATAGAAAGGGAAGTATATTATGATTATTACACAATAATAATAAAATTTCAGTATATTTATCATATTATAGTATTTATATTTAGATTAATACAATATATTTTAAATATTTAGAAGAATAAATAAGCATGAAATAATTTGGTTAAGACTAATGCATCTTCTTCAGGAATCCTCTTTTCAATTGGGCATAAGGTATTTGAAGGAGAGGTTTATGGTCATGCCACGGGTGTTGGAAAGTGATAAAATAATTTTATATAATACGTTTTACATATGTCTTATAGGAAACTAAACATTATTTGTGTTTTTAAAACATTTAAGTGAGTCCCTTTTTATAGGAAAAATCAATGGAATTTTCACAAATTTTCAATATTTTAGGGTCATGAATAAATTTTTTAAAAAATCAAGTGACACATATATTAAAAATTCATCATATTATAAAACATTTATCATAAAATTGAGTTAATATAGGATTTTTTTATGATTTTTTTATGATTTGTGAATAATTTTTAATTATTAAGTACCATTTAATGTCCTTTTCCTGACTATTCAAAAAAATTGACTTTCAATATATCATGATGAAAATGATGTTCGAATTAAAAAACTTTAATCATAAAATATACTTCATTATTATCCAAAAAATTCATGTAATACATAAATTCATCCAAAAAAGTTTACTTTTAATATTTTTAAAATCATTTGATTGACTATTCTATTTCTTGCACATACTATACAATGGTGTTGTGTACGGATTTTTTAAATCATATCATCACTAAAAATTAAAAAATAAATTAATACAATAAAAAAATTATTCATATTCACTATAATAATTTAAAAACACTAATAACATCCTTTTATCCCTATAAAAACATATTAGAGATATTAAAAGAAAGAGAGTGACGTTTTGTAATTAATCGTTATTTAAAATAATATAAAGTCCATGATCAAATGAAAACGGAACCAAATTTTCATATTTTCAAAAATGAGAAGGATAAGTTTTAAATAAAAACATGAAATGAAATAAATGGATGTTTTTAGAGATTTTGAACCCTTATCGCATAGTTTTAACACCATTTTACCCATTTTTACCTTTCTATAGTGGTAACTTTTTTCCATGGTTACAATTCACTATGACTAAAAATGAAATTGATATAATAAAAAAATCAGAACATTATGATTCTAAATATATAAAACATTATATCAAATTCTATTTCAAAATTTGATATGAATTAATTTTATTATAAATGCACAAAATATGGAAAAAACCATTTTAAGGAAATATTCATTTTTCAATTATATAATGAATTTACACTCATTATTTTCATAATAATCACTATTAGAGGAAGGTTAATTTATTAAATTGAATTAATAATCTAAAAAATTAATTAAAATAATTCATCAATAGTGATTAATTTAATTTACTAATATAAAAATTCATTATGCACAAAAACCCATTTTCTAAAAAGTAACAATTTTTATAGTCAAATGTTTTTGTCTTTATTTCTAACCAATTTATAATTAATGTATGAATGAGTTTTTATTTTTTAATGTTTATTAAAAATAGTTCTTTTAATCATAGTTCATTAGTGATCAATATATATAGAAAAATATTGTACATTGAAAGATAGACCTATTAATACCAAATGATTTTATTCTAAACATTTAAAATTAAGTTCTTATTTCAAATAAATTAATCAATACATTTTAAGGAAAAAATTTATACATATGTTTTCATAATTTAGTTATTAATATTCATATAATTTAATAAAATGTATATATTATAACAGTAATATTCAATAATTATATTTTATATAATATATCACAATTCATTTTAGCTTAGACTTGTGTGTGATACAAGATATCAGACATAGTAATCATAAAATAAAATCTCTGGTGTTATAATTCTAAATTTTGGTATTATTTTACCAAAATTTATGTTGCGAGTTACATGGATAAACCCAATTTCACAACTTCTAAGAATAAAATATTACTTAAGGTTTTGATTGGTTTTGGTAAACATTATATGTTTTCATTTTTGAAAGATATATTTGAAAATGTATTGGATTATGTAAATTATTTTAAAGCTTTCTAGAGCATAATTATTCATAAATATTTCATGTAGAATTAAATCATGAAATTATTTTTTGGATGTTATTTTAACTTTGTTAAATAGCTTCTAGGATTGAGAGGAAATTCACTAAAAATGGCTGAAACATCTTTTTGTTATTGTATATATGTCAAGGGGAATAGATTGATAAAGGACCCATAGAAGGTAAACATACACTTGATACTTGTAGTTTTTTTGGGTTGTTTCATCCATGAGTTTCATTTTTTATAATTCATTATTTAGTTACTCCTGAAGGAAGAGAAAATTCAGGGTAGACTTGGGTATTAGGAACTGAATGAGTCACTCCACATCATCATTGAGTTTGATTTACCTATCAATTTCATTTAATTATAGATCAAAGTAAATCAATAAATCATTAAATAATTCTATTTATTTTCTTATTATTTTCATTAATCTTTGTTTAAAAATAATTTCTAAATATAGCTTATTTTTTCTAGTATTAAATTATATCAAATTGATAATAAGATGAATTAGACTATATTAAAATGGGTTAGAAAAGTTATAATAAGTCCTAGTGGTTAACCTATTAAAAGGGTAAATTTAATAAAAAATTAACTTATTGTAATAAGTAGAGGTGGATTTAAAATGACCCTTAAACAAATCATTCTAGATGATCTTATTACAAATGGTTTTAATGAAAATATGCTCTTTAATAGAGAAAATTAGCGATGTCTAATCCATATATCTAACCCATTTAATTGAGTTTGAGGATTATTGGCTATTTTGTTTGTATTAAATTCTATTTAACAGAGCCTGTTGATATGAAATTTGTCTTTTTGTCACTTCTCTATGTGGTTTTATTTGGAATGTTCAAGCCTCAGTTTGAAAAAACATGCCAAAAACCACACTTCTTACTATTGAAAGGTTTTTTTGTATAAATTTTTAGATATTTACTTTTGAAAAAGATATTTCCATGATTTTAGAAATATAATAGTGACTAATTATATTTTCAAACTACTCAAATGATAACTGTTATAATCAGTTTTCAACAAGTGATGTCAAATGGATCATTATATATTAAGTGTTTTAATATTAAATTTTTAATCCTTTTTTCCACTTGGTCTTATTTTCTGTGTGTGTGTAATGACCCAAACATTTATAAATGAAATTCCCTTTTTAAATAACTAAATTTGTTATTAAGAAATGAAATTATAGAAAACACATTCATTACTTTGGTTTTGGTATAGTTATAAGTTATATCCTATCAAATTTAAAAGATCATTAAACTTCTTAACCACTGATAATATAGACATTTTACAGTTACCATTATGACTAATATATATTAAGTTTTATGGTAAAGTCTAATTGACATGGATGAAAGAAGTGATGACCTCTACCAATAGGATCATACCCTATGAATCCCATTTATTTGAACTTTTTTAGTGTGATAAAATCATTTGGATTTCCCATGACTAACAAAAAACAGGGATTCAATAGATAATGCATTAATTAAACCATATATGGGATAATTTCAAGCTCATCGAAATTATGACCGAAACTATGTTCACTGAACCACCCTAGGAAAATATCACCATCGCACACCTTACACTTAGGGAATTCACTAGTGTAATAAAGTGTTATATATCTAGAACCCAACTGTTTGAATTTGTATATTTTATTTTAATAGAAAAATGATTATATTTATCCATTTTTATTAATAAGTTATAAATTATTAAATAATGAGTTTGATAAAAAATTATATTTTAATACACTGAAACCCAAATCGTATTTTTTGGAAATATGTAGTTTCAATCAAGACACACTTTTTGTTGAATTCAATAATTTTTAAAATAATTTTTATTTAAATAAAATATTCTTATCAAATGATTTTTATTGAAAGATAAATGATAATATAATTTTACGAATACAAATTTAATTTTTATAACGGTCAAAAACTGTTCTTGTCAAAAAACCAATATTTTTTAGTTAATGAGTATTTTTTTAATTAAATGAATAAATTCTAATATTTATAGAATTATTTTGATAAAATAAATATTATTTTTTAAACAAAAATGTTGAAATTATCCAACTGTGATTTTTTTCATAATTTTCTAAGACATTTTAATTTTTGGTTAAAAATTAAATATTGTATAAATATATGATATATATTAGGATGCCATAATGATTCAAAAGTGATGCAATATATAAAAGAAAATTTATCCATGATCAAATAAATATTTACCATTTAAAATATCTTTTTAAGTTATCTATTTAATTTTATAAATCCTTAATGAATCTTCCAAAACCTTTATCAAATTTTAAGATTTAAAAATCAATTATTTATAAACATGACTCCCTTCCACATCACCAAGGTTATTATCTTAAGGAGTTATGTTCTTGGTAAAATAAAGTAATTAAAAATGTCCTCTTTGGTAGAAACCATGGGAAATTACCATGATAAGGATTTTGGTTTTGATTACTTTATCATATAGAATCCAAAACCTATGTTTTGAAATTAATATATAATTCTCCTCTCTTTTACATTATAATCCCACCCAAAATATGATTCTTCTTCACCCAAATCCCTTGGATCATGATATTACTCTATAATTCCTTCTCTACTACCCCCCAAATGGGCCTCCAAGATCTTATGAAGATATTTCCAATATTTTATAAGTGCCCTCTCAAGTTAAGGGATTCTCTATTTCTCCTCTTTATTTAAGAACCTTCTTTATATTATTCCTTTTGATTCCCATTTGATCTTGTTGGAATATATTTTAACATATCCCTATTACTATCCTTATTATTTAAATGTGATTAGATTCCCATTTTTACTTTCATTAAACCCTCTCGTTAACATTTATGTACCCTCATAATGATTTTGAAATTATCCTATGATTTTTCCATGAAAAAAAATTATATTCTAAATAAGAATCCTTATTCACACTCATGAGTATCCATATTTATGTACCTATCCTTCGTTTTTTAGGGAATTCTAGGTATATAACCCACACTCCTTGATAGGGAAATTAAAAATTGATGAATGGAATATTTATATTGTGTGTTCCATGTGGCACACATATGCATGTACATGATATGAAAATGATGGGTATTCCTATATATCATTCCAAAACATTGGGTAATGTTTTTATCTCATGAGACACCATGTATAGTATAAAAGAGTTTATCTTAATCACATTATGTTATTATTTCATAGTGGTTAGCCTTGACTTATGTTTATGATGTCATGTTTTATGTTGCTTCCAAATTCTCATGTTTCCTTTATTCTTTTAGGTTATATTGTGCCTCATTGTTCAAGATTATGATTCTTACCCCTCTTATGTTACCTTTACATTCCTATTGGATCACATTTACTTAATATCATTTTGTTATGATTTGTTTATCCTCTTACTAGGATTTATATCTCACCTCTTTCTTATGGACGTCCCAAGGTTATCTCATGAAATATTAGAGGATTTATGGAACTTAATACCAGGTTATGGAGTTTTAAAATAATTTTTTTTATTTATATTTAATGTTTTTATGTTATGTATATATTTTCCTAAATACACTTTTCCTCACAATATTTTGGATTGTGTTATTTCTACTTTTATTTTATAAATTTGGAATGTCACAAACTATCCTAGAGGGGCCTGTGTCATGACAACCCCAAGCCCGCATCGATAGGACATGGGCTAGCGACTATAACCGAGTAGGAATATCCCACAAAAGGGAGGCATTTTCTAAAGTACCTATACATACACACACACACATCTCCAATCCCAAAAGAATGAAATGTAAAAACAAATAGTAGAAAATTTATGTATACACTATGTTACCAAACACAGAGTATGAAAGTAGGAAATTGAAATGTAAAAAGAGATAGAATACAATTCTACCAAAAGAACGAGTGTGAAAAAGATAATGCACGAGTTATTGAAACTCATCTGAAGAAAACCCTACCTGAACGGTAGGTGTAGGATAGCTTTCTGAAGCAGAATAAGTACACCTCAATAACTAATCTATCTAAGAAACATTTGGTCTTTTTCCACCTAGAACTTCATAAAATAATTGATCATCTTCACAAGACATGACACGTGGTGGTAAATCGCATGTATGGGTAAGTAAAATAGTAATCAGTAGGACACCCCAGACCACAATGGAAACCCCACAAGTGAAAATATTACATGTGAATAGTATAATCATCTCTATATAATTATATGTATGCAATTTTTATTCCAATGATATTTAGATATACTCATAACAGGCCACAAAGTAAAGAGATAAGTCACAACCAATCACAGCCACAAGATTCTTCTCGAGGCGTACTCATTCCAGGATGACACACTCCTTGAGCCAAGATGTCATCCGAGACCCTCATGAAGAGGTCCTGCTAATATGGGTCATTCCCCAAAGAGAAGATACAGTGGTCAATGATTACAATATACAGAGAGGGTATCCTTCACGGAGAATACAAACAACCCTATCGATACGGCCCAGTAGATGGAGGATTAACACCATGCACTCAGAGGTCACATGAATTACCAAAAAACTCTAACAGGGGTGATAGAGGACCTCTCTAGTCCCAATGAGAGATACCATAACTATATCTGGGACATGGCCTCTATAGGGGACTACTATCCAGTGATGTCGATGTAATACCGTATAGAACCCTCGATGAAAGAACTAGTGGAAACGCTCCACCTATACTAGTCCAAGATAAAAACCCACCAAGCCATCTCAAAAATACCACCTCATTGTAAGGGTCCCAGTGTCGTAGACAACTCACTAATCGACCTTATATTTTAAATTTATGGTTGTTTTATTGAAAATGTATGACTCGAGACCAGTCTGGGTCCAATCCGACCCACCGAACACAGCCTGACCCACTGGCTGACCTGACTGGTCTGGCTGACCCGAATCGGCCTAGTCCGGTCTGGCCCGAATCATATTAGCATGTTGGGCTTGCTGGACTTGGCCCGCTAGAGCGGCCCATATCCCCTTTCTGGCCTACTAGCATGCAGACCAGCCTCTTGCACTGTACACAATCCACCTCGACAACATGCCTTCGGTCAACGCGGTGCCTATCGCATCTACCTGCCCCACAACCCCAGCATAGTGGGATACTCCAATGCAGGACTAAGATGAATTCCCAATTAGCACCCGAGGTACCGCCCCCGCAGAGGGCTCCCATGTGGTCCTACCTAGACCACATCCTGCCACCGAAGCCACCCACCCCACTGGTGTCCTACCGCCTTGTGCTCTTCCTAGACCAGCCCTGCCATTCGTTTCATGCACCGTCGCCGGCTGCCCTGCTAGCAGCCTCACCTGGTTAGCTTGTTGTCTACCTGAACCAACCAAAGTCGCCACCTTTGTCCACCATATGCTTTTGGCTTGGCCGAATTGCACTGTTCCTATAATCTCTCCACTACATTGTAACTATGGAATAGGATCTTCGGTCTCAGGTTGTTGTGCCATTAATCGAAGTCATTAAAATTTTCCTCTCATGAAATTACGATGAACATGAAGAACATAAAGACCATGGGGAAAAGTATAAGCACAAAAGAAACTAGTGGATGGATTTTTTCATATATTTGTATTGGCCTTGATTCATCCTTGTTCTAAGGATCATAAAGAATGAATCAACACACATATCTATCATTCCTTTAAATCCCCACAGGCATAACTCTCATCCCACAAGCTATTGAACAATTTATCAAACTATTCATTGATTGGTATGCGTTACTCATTGAATTTAAGAATGGAAAATGAATCAAAAAGAAATAAAATTTCCCCTATAATTTTTATCGATTGATGATGAATGTAGAAGCTTCATCATCATCATTATTTGATCCATAAAATAATAGGTTTGTCGATATTGATTCGCCAATCCATCGATGTTCATTGGTTGGATCTCCTTATCCTTGCCTCAAAGGATTTCATGGGTCTTTCCGTAACCCTAGATTCCTAAAAATAGGAAATATTTAAAATAAAACTAATGTTGAATCAAATAAAATATTTTGATTAAATATTTTAATGACATTTATGTTTAAAAAACCACCTTTCATGATAGACCTACAATGGTCGATGTTAGGCACCGCCTAAGGTAAAGTTGTTGTTCTGAATGTAACAGTTCCCTTAGATGTCCGTTCTGGACACCTGTTTATGATTTATTCCTATATTAAAGAAAAAACGCTCGTGAACTTTATTAAAAATTGAACATAATTCAACGAATTGTTTTAGGAACTACAGGCCTCAGAATCAGACTTTGTCTTAGCGCTTGGTCATGTAATTTTAATAATTAATTTATAAAAATAAAACTAGTGAAATCCTGATTTAATACAGTCTCCCCGAATTAGGTATTTACTTCCCTAAAATCCAAAAATGGGGGCTACTCAAACAAATGGGGATACAAAGAATGAATATGAGACTCTTACTCTAAAGTTCTCTCTTAGAGATTCTTGTGCTTCCACCAGATGTGCATTAGATGAATCACCCACCCATGAAGGATCCTCTCATGTTGACCCTTTTTCTCCATCGGGTACTTTGAAAAAGTCTCCCCATCATCAATGTCCATCTGACCCCAGTTGATGATGTGTGATGGATTGTGCACGTACCTCCTCAGTTGTGACATGTAGAAGGCATCATGTGCCTGATTAAACTATGGGGGTAGAGAGATGTGGTATTCCATCTCACCAACTCTATGAAAAATCTAAAAAAGGCCAAGATATCTTAGAGATAACTTACTACCCCAAACATATCTCTTCAATCCCCATCAAGGTGAGACACAAAGGAAAGCATGGTCTCTTTCTTCTAACTCCAAGGGCCCCCATCTCCTGTCATTATAAAATTTTTACTAGCTCTATGCAGTCCCCATATGCACCTAGATGATTTTCACCTTCTTAGTGGTATCCCACACCAACTATGGACCCATGAGTGTTGACTCTCTAGAGACAGTCTAGTGAAATGGTGAACTGTATTGTCACCCATACAAGGCCCCAAAAGGTTCCATTCCTATGGTGGAGTGTTAGTTGTTTTTGTACAAAAACTCCACCAGTGGTAGGTGATCCTACCAGCTACAACAAAAGTCTAGGATGTAGGCCCAAAACCTATCCTCTAGAAACCGAATGGTCCTCCCCATATGGCCATCCATCTTGGGATGAAATTTTGTGCCCCAGAGAAACTAAGTCCCAAATGATTCCAACAAACCCTTCCACAACTAGGATATGAAATGAGAATCATGGTCTAAAATGATCGTCGAAGGCACCCTGGGAACCCAAACTATCTCCTACACATAGATGCATACCATGCTCTTTAATTGTCACAAACCGTCCCTCGGGGCCCATGCCATGACTACTCCAAGCCCTCCTTCCATTGGCTAGGGGACGGAAACTATCACTGGAAATGAATATCCCTAAAACCGGGAAGGCATTGCCTATAAACCTGTAAACTCACACAAACCAAGAACACAGTAAAGTACAAGCACAAGATAAACTATAATGTAAACATGGTGTGTAAATTAAGTAAAGGGGCCGGAATACATACCCAACTAGAAAGTACAAGTAAAACTGAAAAAGAACAGCTCATATTATCACCCGCCAATGACCCCACATGAAGGGTAGGTACAGCTCTCGAACGGTCGTCCCTGCGGATCATCTCATCTAATGTCCACCTCTGATCAGCCTCCAGTCTGGTACCCTCAACCTCGATAAATGTTGTCCATCTTTTGCACAAGACATAGCAAGGTGCGGGCGTAGCCCATACAAGGGTGAGTATAACAATACTTCGTAGAGACCTCGAGACCCTCGTAAGTCTCCTAGAGTTCTATAATGGAAAAACCACAAAGCATGAAGCAGAAGTCATCAACATTACTTAGGTATATTCCCATACATATACCTAAGTTATCAAGATATACAAAGGTAACACCATGAAGGTAGAAGTACCACACAGGTAACACCACGAAGGTAAAATTTCCACACAGGTAACACCACGAAGGTAAAAGTGCCACACAAGTAACACCAAGAAGGTAAATGTGCCACACATGTAACACCATGAAGGTAGAAGACTCAACACACATAGGTATTAGTGAAGTATAAAAGTACAGATGATTAGTCATGAAGCTAGATCGTATTATTCTATTAAGATTTTCTGCTGCTAGTTATATGGAGTTTAGACCACATAGGATCTATTGGTACTAACCCCCGCAAAGACCCACACAGGATCTGACCCACACAGGATCGGTATACGCTGACCCACATAGGATCGCTGAGCGCTAACCCACACAAGATCTATCCCACACAGGATCGATATGCACTAACCAACATACGATCACTGTGCACGGACCCACACAGGATCGGTGTTGACCCACATAGGATCACTCAGTACTAACCTCTGTATGATCTATCCCCAAACTCAACCTCACATCCAGCAACTAGATTCCCGCTATTAGCATGATTGGGAGAACCACTCCTCAAGCCATTGGTTGATCCTAAACCACCATGATGTTCCCTGAAGAGGTATCCCAAAGATACATCATGTCATACGGAACCCAACGCATCATAAGACACATGAATCAGACGTCTGGTCTGTAATTTATTAGTGTTTCTACTCCGAGGGCCCGGTTTGATTTGGGGATCTATCCAACCTGTCTGTACTCTAACTTATTCAGAACTAATGTGGATTATACCAAAAGGATTGTCTCGATCCAAATATTTTTTTTTTGCCATAGACGATTCATCAAATGGATACATGGTTCTCAAGATAAGGCCACAAAGTTGTATCTAGGTCTAGTTGGGCCCGGGTCCAGTCTGGGTCCAGCCCGGTTGGGTCAAGCCATGGTAAGCCAGACCCAACTCATTGGGCACGGCCCGCTGGGTGGCCTGCGTTGCAGCCCGGGGTCGGGTGGCCTGCCATGGCGGGGTCCGCCCTAGCCGCAACCTGGGGGGAAGCCCCCCCCTGATATTCTGAATGGCCTGATGGCCATTCGGTCACCATACTAGAATGTGGGACCCCTTGGTAGTCCTTCTCGGCATGACGAGGCTGGCCAGTTTCCTAGTCGGTTCTCCTCCAAGAAGCATGGCCACACGCTACTACTCCACTCGCGGCAGGCCGGGTGTCGGCATCCCTCCGGTCTCCATCGCGGCCAAGCGGCCTCAGACTCCAGCTACGGCAGTGCGGATGTGCGCCGCCACTCCACCACGCTGCCGGTTTCCCCATTCTCTACTACAACCAATGGGTCGTGGCCTATGGCTCAACCGGTGGAACAGATGTGCATCGCCCCACCTCCTTGCGGTCGGCTGGCATGTCAGCCGCAGTCTTCTCACCGCCGCGGCTGATGGGTCGTGATCATCTTTGGCGTCGCGGTTTCGACACCACCGTCATCGCAACCCATGAAGAACATGTCGATAATAATGTGACAGAGGAATCGGTCCGTGTTCATTCGGTCTTCATCATCTGTGTTAATTCGGTATCAGGTGGATCAAATATTGAAATAATGATTCATCATGAAGAATAAATTTAAAGAACAATTTCCCTACCCTATTTTCTCACTGGATACGTCATGAGGAAGGAGATGAAGTCGATGAAGGGTACATTGGCGTTCATCACTCCCGCAAATTGCTTCTGAACCCCACTCCAACATCATCGTTCTTGATCCGAAGGTTTGTTCTTCGTTGATGAATACTTCTCCAATGTTTCCCCCAAGCTCCCCTTTGTCAACGATTCCCCAACAAAGAAATGAGGAGACAACTCTAATTAATTCAATTAAAGTTGGAATATTAAATCAAATATGTTGGATCATTAATTTGAGAGAATTACAAAGGCTAAATCATATTAAATTAGTAGGTTTCCTAATCGGTTGGTCCCCACTTCTATAATAATAAAAGGAGGTTTTAAAAGAAAAAATAAAGTATTAATTGTTTTATTTTTCTTCTCCCATGAAAAACTAAAAAACTAACTTCCACCCTTGACCTAATGTGGTCGAGGTGATGGTATTCTTAAGCGAATATCGACGTTGTGAGTTCAACGGTGTCCTAAGATTTCAATTTCATGCACCGGTTCAAAAGTTACAAAACGCCACTCACGCGTTTAATGAACATAAAAGAAAAAAAGGTCAGAAATTCATTTCGGGCACACTAGGCCTCAGAATCGCACATCGTCAATTTTTCTCAGAGTCATAATATTCCAATATAAATAAACAAATTACATGGAAAATTTGGGTCTTTACATTCTCCCCACCTCAGGGCTTTGCATCCCCAAAAACCACAACACAAACTAGAGAAATAGGTGGGGGTGTTGTGCATGAATCTAAGAGTCCTTCTCCCATGTGCTCTCCTGGAGGTTCATGTGACACCACTAAATGTGCACCAGAGGTATCTTCCACCCATGAAGAACCCGCTCCTGTCGATCCTCAATCTCTACTAGATGATCCGAAAACATCTCCCCATCATCGATGTCCAACTCGCCCCAGTCAATGTTGTGAAAAGGATCATGTACTTATCTCATTAGCTAGGATATGTGGAAAACGTCGTGCACCGGGTGCATCTAAGGGGGAGTGTTAAGTGGTAAGCCACCTCTCTAACTCTGCTGAGGACCTGAAAGGGTCCAATGAACCATGGAGATAACTTGTCTCCCCAGCTTAATCTCTACAAACCTCGTCGAGGTGAGACCCATAGAAAGACATGGTCACCATCCTCAAACTCAAGAGGTCTCTGTCTCCTATCAGCATAGGACTTCTGTCTGCTCTATGTATTCTTCATCTTCTCCTGGATGATCTACACCTTCTTTGTGGTAGCTCGTACCATCTCTCATCCCATGAGTGCTGACTCCCCTAGGTGTGTCCAAAATAGAGGTGATCTGCAAGGTTGACTTTACAATTCCTAAAATGGTGCCATTCCAATAGTGGAATGATAGCTATTTTGTAAGGGAACTCCACCAAAGGCAAGCGATCCTCCCAGCTGTGGCCGAAATGTAGGATTCAAGGCCGCAGCATGTCCTCAAGGGTATGAATGGTCCGCTCTGTCTGGCCATCCATCTGAGGATGGAAGGTGGTGCTCAACCAAAGTTGTGTCCCAAACACCTCCTTCAATGCCTTCCATAGCCGGTAATTGAAACATACTACATGCTCAGAGACAATCATATATGTCACTCCATGAAGCCATACAATCTCATGCACAAAGAGGCATCCCAAGATCTCTACTGATCCCTTCTCTCTGATAGGTAGGGAGTGGTCTGACATGGCGAGTCAGTCAACGATCACCCAGATGGAATCATTCCCCTTGGACATGCGTGGAAGTCCTTTCACAAAGTCCATGGAGATTCTATCCCACTTCCACTCTAGCACCTCTAGTGTCTGAACTAGTCCCACTAGAACAGAATGTTGTTCCTTCACTTTCTCACCAGTGAGGCACCGTGAGACAAACTCTACTATAGCTTTCTTCATTCCTGACCACCAGTGCTGATTCCAAAGTCCCTAGTACATCTTATCTACTACTGGATGTACCGATATAGGGGATGTATGTAACTCCCTCAAAAATTCCCCCCTAAGTGCAACTACTACTATAGTACATCCTCTGAAGAGGATGACGTGCTCCCCACCTTTAGAAAATCTATCAGGTTCCTGTCCTGTGGATATCTGAGCGCGTCGAGAATCGCAGTCATGGTCCCCAAGCTGCGCCTCCCTGACTCGCTGAAGTAGTGGGGGAGTGACCATCAATGACTGAAGATATGATGCTTCATCTCGATCCACATAAGATATATGCAAAGTGGATAACTACACTATCGCCTCACTCAAAAACTGTATACTAGATCTCCTGTTGAGTACATCTGCTACTACATTCTCCTTTCCAAAAGTATAGACTATCTCGAAGTCATAGTCATGGAGGAACTCAGGCCAACTCCGATGTCTTGGGTTCAGGTCCTTCTAAGAGAAGATATACCTGAGACTCATGTTATTAGAGTAGACTATAAAACATTAGTCCATCATGTAATGTCTCCACATCTTCAAGGTGAAGACCACTGTTTCCAACTCCAGGACATGGGTAGCATATTTTTTCTCATATTGTCTTAGCTGTCGAGAACCATACGTGATCACTACTTGCTCCTGCATCAGGACACATCCAATCTCGGTCCCTGATGCGTCGTAGTAAACTACATATCCAACGCCATCCTATGGTAACCTTGAGATGGGGGCACTCATCAGTCTTTTCCTTAGCTCTTGGAAACTCTACTTGAATCTCTCTAACCACACGAAGGGTTTCCCTTTCTTTGTCAACACTGATAAAGGTGCCGCAACTCTGGAAAAGTCATGCACAAACCTGCAGTAGTAACCGGCCAGACCCAGGAAACTCTGCACCTCCGTCATGCTCGTGGGTGGCTCCCAAGCAAGCGGAGCCTCAATCTTCGCTAGATCCACTACAACTCCAGCCTTAGAGATGATGTGTCCCAGAAAGTGGACCTCTCGTATCTATAACTGTCACTTCGAGAGCTTACCATAAAGATGGTGCTCTCAGAGTGTGTCCAAAACTATTTTCAGATGATAGGCATGCTCCTCTTACGTAGCTGAGTATATCAGGATGTCATCGATGAAGACTACCACAAAGCGATCAAGGTATGGCTAGAAGATATTGTTCATGAGTCCCATGAACACTGTTGGGGTGTTGGTCACACCGAAAGGAATAAACAAGAACTCATAATGGCCATACCAACAACTGAAGGTCATCTTCTGCACATCCTCATCTCGTACTCTGAGCTGGTGATAACCTGATATGAGGTCTATCTTCGAAAACCACCGTGCTCCCTTTTGCTGATCAAAGAGATCTTCAATCCACATTAGTGGGTACTTGTTCTTCATGGTTACCTATTTCTGATGCTGATAGTCCACACATAGTCTCAAACTCCCATCTTCCTTCTGGGGAAACAAAATCACGGTTTCCCAAGGAGAAACACTGGGTCTAATGAACCCCTTTCCCTTCAAGTCCTCCAGTTGTACCTACAGCTCTCGAAGCTCCATGGGAGCCATCCGATATGCTGGAGTAGATATCGGTGCCATCCTGGGGTACAAGTCGATGTAAAAGTCAGCCTCTTTGCGAGGAGGTATACCCAAAACATCATCAGGAAAAATATAAGCATACTGGTCCACCACTACAGCATAGCTCGGACTCCCAACATCAACCGCCATGAGAGGAAGGATATCCAACTGATGTGTTATCAGTTTCACCCTCCTCCAGTTAAGTCCATCATGCACTAAAAAGGTTCCCTTCTTGATGGTGAAGGAAAACCTTCTCCGATCAGTGTGGACACGCGACAGTTTGCACCTAATATAGTCGATCAGAGCTTGGACTGTGGATAACCAATCCATACCCAAGATGATTTCGTAAGGCCTCGACGCTGCTACTATAAGATCCTAGTGGAATCTCTCGCCTCCTTGAGTAAGCTCACACTACTGGAACTATTGTGTAATCATTGAATCTTCTCCAGTAGGGGTCTCTAGCTATAAGGATCGAGCCAACAACTCCATCAGAATCTCCGAGCTCTGAACGAGGTTCGTGGAAATAAAATAATGACTATAACCTGTGTATATAATTACTTAATCTAAGGTTGAGTAGACACAGATCGTACCTAGAATCATATCTGGAGCATCGTGGTTGTAAGCCTCTGCTGCCTGGAGCTGAGCTCACCCCTGTCCACCTGCTCCCTGTGGTCGGGGTGGACCACCTGGTGGTGGTGGCGGTAGAACCTCGAATCACTTTCCACCACCTTCTGCATGGCCTTCTCCCCTGCCACATCCGCCTCATGCCTGCAAACATCCCCGATCAAATCTTCAAATCTTCCCAGTAAGTCCTTCAACAATATTATGGTCATCTATAAGGTGGGTCAAGCAGTTGCGAGCAATGTGACCCTGCCCACCGCACGAGTAACACTTCCTGGAGTAGACTGGTGGCAAGGATCACCATGATATTAGATAGTGTCCCTACCAATCGAAAAACTATAATCACGGCCTCCAGCCAGTCCTCAACCGCTTGTGGATCTATCTCACCCCAGAACCTCGGTGGTATTTGGTGATGGAACTCCTGTAATGCGCTCAAGTGGCTTGCATCCTCTACTTCTTGGGCTGGTGGCATCGTATGTCCAATGGGTAGTGGTGCTACTGGTAAACCACACAATGGTACAACTGCCTTAAGGGGGACCTACACCGAAGCCTCATCACTCGGTGGGCTATGATCACATACTCTACTAGGAACCCCGGATGGCTGTCTGCGTGGAGGAATCCTGAAAAGAAACCGGTGCACCACGGCCATTAAGTTATACCTGGTGACCTGACATAAAGAGATCACAATGAAAACATTTCAAAAACACACACGTAATCATTGTTTTTGTGCACCGAGTTGGAAGTCAGATTTCAGGGTCCTTGTTTATGGATATGTCGGCTGCCACACCAACACGGTACTCCCTGAACTGAAAACCACACTCAAAGCACTAACACTATTGATCCACATAGAAAATACCAGAGTCCTAGTTCTTTGGTAGAACTAACTCCTCTGATACCAATTTGTCACGACCTATCCCCCGGGGCTTGTGCTGTGACTAACCCAATCCTGCTTTCTATAGGCCAGGGGTTAGAGACTAGCACCAGAAAGGCATATCCCTAAAACCGGGAAGGCATTTCCTATAAAACAGTAGACTCACACAAACCAAGAACACAGCAAGATACAATCACAAGATAAACTATAAAGTAAACAGGGTGTGTAGAGTTAGTAAAGGGGATTGAATACAATCCCAACTAGAAACTACAAGTAAAACTGAAAAGGAACAGGTCCTTTGATCACCCGCCAAGGACCCTACCTAAAGGGTAGGTACAACTCTCAAACAGTCATCCCTGCAGATCGTCTTGTCTAATGTCCACCTCTAATCAGCCTCTAATATGGTACCCTTGACCTTGATTAGTGTTCTCTGTCGTCTACACAAGACACAACAAGGTTTGAGCATTTCACATGTAGGGTTGAGTATAACGATACTCAAGAGGGACCCCAAGACCCTCATAGGTCTACAAGAGTTCCACAATGGAAAAACCACAAAGAACAAAGCATTATTCATCAACACTACTTAGGTATATTCCCATACATATACCTAAGTTATCAAGATATACAAAGGTAACACCACAATTGTAGAAGTACCAAATAGGTAACACCATTAAGGTAACATTACCACACAGGTAACACCACAAAGGTAAAAATACAACATGGGAAACACCACGAAAGTAAAAGTAACACATAGGTAACACCACGAAGGTAGAAGACATGGATCACACAAGTATTAATGAAGTATAGAATTATAGATGATTAGTCATGAAGCTAGATCTTATTTTTCTGTCAAGATGTACTACTTCTGATTATACGGAGTCTGACCCACAGAGGATCGATAGGTACTACCCCCCCCCCCCCACAATGACCCCCATTGTATCAGACCCACACAGGATCAGTATGCGCTGACCCACACAGGATCGTTGAGCGCTGACCCACACAGGATCGATATATGATAACCCACACAGGATCGCTGAGTGCTAACCCACACAAGATCTGACCCATACAGAATCGTTTCTAACCCACACAGGATCATTCGGTACTAACCTACGTATGATCTTTCTCCAACCTCTGCCTCACTGCTAACCACTGGATTCCCGCTATTAGAACGTTTGAGAGAACTGCTCCTCAATCCATTGGACGAACCTCAACCACCACGAACTTCCATGAAGAAGTGTCCCAAAGGTCTGTCATGGCATAAGGTACCCAATGAAATAGACAGCGCGTCAATCGGACATCCGGTTTGTAAGTTATTAGCATTTCCGCTCTGATGGCCTAGTTGGATTCGGGGTTCGATCCAACCCGTCCATACTCCAACATTATCCAAAACTCAAGTGGAGTTTACGAAAAGTATATTATTGATCCCAAGATTCTGGTGCCACAGATGGTTCATCAAATGGACGTCTGGTTCTCAAGACTTGGCCCCAAAGGTTTATCTTGTTCTAGATGGGCTCGGATCCGATCCGACCCGGACGGAGCTTACCGGACCCATTTCGGGTTCAGCCCAGTTGGTCTCGGCCGTGATGAGCCCAGACCTCTAGGCCATGGTCCGGCCTAGCCCGTGAAGGGGATGGCCCGACCCAGCCCGCTTGGCGCGGCCAGCTGGGCGCCTTGCGGTGCAGCCCACGGTCGGGTGGCCCACCATAGTGGGGTCCGCCCTAGCTGCATCTCGGGGGGAAGCCACCCCTGGTATCTCGAACAGACTGATGGAAGTTAGGTTTCCCTGCAGGAACGTGGGTCAGCTCTACGGTCCCGCTCGGCGTGACGAGGTCGACCGGTTCTCCTCCTAGCAGCACGGTCATGTGCTGCTGCTCCACCCATGGTCGGCCGAGTGCTGGCCACCCTTCGTTCTCTGCTATTTCCAAGTGGCAATGGAATCCAGCTCTGGTGCCATAGACGCATGCCACCACTCCTCCACACGGCTGGCCACCCCCCTGCTCTTCCACGGTCGACAGTCTGCGGCCTCCTACTGAACCAATAGCGTAGATGCAGGTCGCCCTACCTCTTCACGGTCGGCCGGCATGTCAGCTGTTGTCTTCCCACTGCCACGGCCAACGGGTCACGATATCCTTTGGCGGTGAATTTTTGACATCATCGTCATCACAGCCCACGAAGGACACATTGATAATAAAGTCACAGAGAAATCGGGCCACGTTCATTCATCCTACACCCTTTCTGTTAAGTCGGTAGTATGTGGTTCAAAGATTGAAACAATGATTCATCACGAAGAATAAATTTAAAGAACAATTTCCTTACATTCTTTTCACATTGGAGACCTCTTGAAGAAGGAGATGATATTGATGAAGGGGACATTAGTGTTCATTGCTCCTGTAACTCGCTTCTGAACCACGCTCCAATGTCAACATTCTTGATCCGAAGGGTTGTTCTTTTGTGGAAAATATTTGTCCAATGTTTCTCCCAAGCTCTCCTTTTCCAACAATTACCCAACAAAGAAGTGAGTATCCATATTTAATTAATTCAATTAAAGTTGGCATATTAAATAAAATAAGTTCTCTCTTTAATTTGGTAGAATTCCAAAGGCTATCTCATATTAAATGAGGAGGTTTCAAGCGCAGGTGGTCCCCACCTCTATAATTCAAAAAGGAGGATTCAAAAAGAAAAATAAAATGTTAATTATTTTATTTTTATTCTCCCACAAAAAACTAAAAAACTAACATCTACCTTCGACCTACTGTGATCTAGCTGAAGGTCTCCTTAAGAGAATATCAACACCATGAGTTCAATGGTGTCCTCAGATTTCAATTCCGAGCACCGGTTCAAAAGTTACAAAATGCTACTCGCGCGTTTACTGAACGTAACTGAAAAAAAGTTCAGAAATTCATTCCAAGCACACCAGGCCTCATAATCATGCACTATCAATTTTCACAGTCGTGTAATATTTCAATAAAAATAGAACAAATTACATGGAAAATATGGTTCATTAAATTAATGAACTCTGATCCCAAATAGGTAGGAAGTGGTATGACTTGGTGATTCATTCAATGATCACCCAGATGGTATCATGTCCCTTGTAGGTGTGTGGAAAACCTGTCAGTAAGTACATTTATATCCCATCCCACTTCCATTCTAGCACCTCAAGGGGTTGGTTCAAGCCCACTAGAACCTAGTGCTTAGTCTTTACTTGCTGACAAGTGAGGCATCGAGAAACAAACTCTTTCATTACCTTTTTAATCTATGAACACCTGAACTGACATAGAGGGTCTGGTTAAATCTTCACCACACCTGAATGTACCACCAAAGGGGATGTGTGAATCTCCCTCAGAACCTCCTACACTGCATGTGATTTCATTTCCCTATCAAATGAAATCATATTCCCATCACCGTAGACACACCACACTCTATTCCTAAAAGAGTAAATATGTGCATGAACTGTATATAACTGATAGAGTTACTATTTTTTACATTTTTTAAATGAATTTAAATTATTTAAACCCCCTAAATTCATCAATTTATGTTTAATTGCATCATTTTTGGATTTATGGTATGTTTTGTGTTAAAATTGGAAGCATCCTAATTTTTGGAATTTAACAGATTTTATATGTTTTGGTAATTCGATATCATCTTTTATAATATAATCACAATTTATGTGATTCTATTTTTGTAGGAAACCTCTATTGTCGGAATACATATTTTTCTTATGGGGTATGATATAATTCTTCCATGAAGGGGCCCTAAAAATTCCATTAAAGTGGAAAATGATTATGGACGACCATGTGGACCCAACATCAGTTAACCAATCATGAATCGGTCATAATAGCTCTAATTAAGGTGATTAAAATTGGAATGGGCAGCCATATCCGATATTCATATCTCTATTGAATATCATGGAGATTGTGATTCATTAAGTGAGATATTGGATGGGAAACATTGAATGAATATTTTTGGAAATCTCGATGAGAAAAATTCATCCTCAATAAATATTAATTATCATTCTCTATAACCATCAAATCAATTTGATATTTGGAGGGACGAAATTAAATTTAATTTTGAGAGTTTTATAAGAAGGTACCATTGGGTGATTCGCGAAGGAGGGGTGCCAACTAGGAGAAAACTTTCGTAGGATAGAATCGGCTAGACAGTTTTTTTCTTTTCTCTTTCTTTCTTTTCTTTTAAATTTTTTTGTAATTCCTTATCCTTCACCATAAATCTCTATTAACCTTACCATTTTGGGGTATACATTTGATTGATTGGTGAAGGGTAGGTTTTCTAGTTTGTAATGCTTGAGTTCGTGTACTTTACTGTATAAAAATTCTTTCTCTTTTCTGCAATGTTGTTTTCAGTTACATATAGCGCTTTTTATTATCAAGTGCGATCATATTTTATTTTTGATTCCATTATTTATTTTTTATTTTTTCAGTGATCATTATCTCCCTCCACTAGGTTTTGGTTTATATATGAGGGAATATACCAATTCTTGGTGGTGAAGTACTCAGCGATCGTCAGTACGTGTGAAAACGGTGGTGAATGTTTTTGATTTCTTGGGGAAATAAAGAGCCGATTGGATATTGCCCAAGTCTATTGAGGATATTTAATACAACTATCTTTCACATTGAATCAGATTTGACCAAACTGAGATCTTGGTAAGGAATTATCTCACCATCACCATTTGACCAAAGTAGTGAGAGGAAACAATCGCAGAATCTCACTTTAAACAACATAGCAGAAGAGGTTAGAATAAAATAAAATAAAGATAGAATTACACTTAGAAAAACTACCCCTACCTAATAACGCTTCTCATATCATAGTTTTCAATATTTTATTATGTTAATTCATTTCATTCCATTTTTAATTTTCTATCCAAAACCAATTGAATCTAAGAAACCGCCCATATTTTCCCTCTAATTAAGTGACAAATGTAATTGTTGTGCACTCCTCTTGGGATACAATCCAGGTTAACCATTTTACAACATTTTAACTTAGGTAATATTTTTTTGTCACACCCCACGACAGGCACATGTCAAAACTTGGCGTCGTTGCCTAGGAGGTTGTGGCAGCAATCTAATTCTAACATTTTGTAAATATTTTAATTTATTTTTTTTAAAAGAATCTAAAAAATTCCAAGATGTATGCCAAATGAAATTATTCTTCTTGTATTGATTACTCGTAATTGAATGGAAAAATGGTTCATAATGATGAGGGATCCCTATTTCAAAGGCTTGATGAACTCACTATTTTGGCCAAGAAAATAATGAATGGCCATGTCCCAGGTATCTTGCTTCAAGGACTGATGGACATGGTGAATTAAGTCAACATTGATTATCAAATATTGAAGTCCATAGAGAAAGTTACATTGGATTAAGGACCTCAACCTGAACCAGAATTAGAACCAGTGGTTGAAGTGAATTCGCCAATCATCTTAAAAATAGAGGAGTCTGAATACCTACCTATACCTTTTGAAATTCTACTCAGTGAGGAACTTTACACTGAAGAATAAAATGAAGTGAAGCCACTTAATGCAGATACTATTTTTCTAAACTCTATTCATTTTAAATTTATAGATGAAGAATTGAGTACTAATTACCCATACATGAAATTTTTAGATTCAGATAACTCTTGTATTGCCTTACTGGATGAGGAAGAAAAAGATGATGCAGTCGATGAAGAACATATGGAGCTTCCAAAACAGGTTGGCCATTTATTGGAGGGAGTACATGAGATGATTCAAGTGGAAAAAGAGACACAAGATTCTTACTTTGAAAGGTAATAATTCAATATTTAAACTTTATTATTTAACTTTTTTCAAATAGAATTATACTCTAACATTGCCTTTGATTATTCAATTGATGCGGAATACCTTGATAAATCACTAGAAAATGAAGAAGAAGTTGTGAAATTAGAAAACAAGAAAGTTGAGGACTCATTCTTTCTCCTACCCCAACTAAGAAAGCAGTATTTTATTGTCCTAGGGGTGAATTTTTTGTACTATACTCATGATGTACACAACAAAAATGATGAAGAACATGATTTAAAAGAAAAAATTGTATTGTATCATGAGAAAGAAACTTCACCTGCCATCAGATTGGGGATAAAAGGGAAGAACTTCCCATCTAAAGGTAGTCAAAACCCAGGGCCCACTTGAGGGATTAAACCAAGATCTATCTTTCTTTTCTCATCCTATTTATATTTTTATTTCATTCAATAAATGTCTTATGTTTTCTCTTTTTCTTTTTATTGTAGTTTATCAGTGCGCAACACTTAGGATCTTAACTCAATGTTGCACTACCAATAAATCAGGTCATACCTCTCCTTCACACTTTCTTGTTGTTGTGATTCATTTTAAAACTTGCATACATGTTAAATCCATTTGAATGCATTGTGGACACTGCATCATTTAAGTGTGGGTGATGGAACCTCTGTAGTTTAGTATTTTCATTTATTGTTTGTTTTTCAAAAAAGATTGTGTATTTTCAAATTGTTGTTTGTTTATTCTTCATTTTTGGGTGTGTTTTTTAAAATTTTGAGCTGAAACAATTATCATTGAAATTTTTGAAACCCATGTAATTGAGTGAACCAATTTATTCCATGAAACTCAGCTTAAATTAATACTAAATCTTATTTTGTTTCAATTTAAATTCTTTGGTAATTTCTTGAAAAGTACTCTGATTTTTCAATCTCATGCCACATTTCACTATCTATAACTTTGAAATCACATTCTTGTGAGGCTTCTGAACCATTTTTCTCATATTCTTTTCATTCAACTCACTTCTTAAGAGAACTAGAATATGCTTGTTTTAACCAGAATTTAATTTATTCCTTTCAAAACATGAGGGCTTGGGGTATATTTGTTTTAAATGATTGAGGCATTTATTTTGTTTGAAAGCCCCATTTTCAAGATAATCCCTTTCATTCAGGCCTACTTGGTAAATTTAATCCATGTAGACCATAGAATCCATGAACAACATGTTAGGTTAGCCACATTACAAGCCAATTTTCCCTATCCAACCTGCTCTTGAATCAAAATTTCTTGATCTAATTAAACATAAGTGTGGGGGAAGCTGCCTTGTGTTGTTATACCTCATTTGGTGAAACTTTGGGTGAAAAATAAATTGTTGAAGAGATGTGTGTGCTGACAAAAAATTATTCCGTTGAAAGTTGTGCCTTTTTTGAGCTTTCATGATAAGAGAAGTTGTGCCTTTTCTAGAGCTTCTAATGGGGGAAGAAAGATGTTCCTTTTCTAAAGCATTCATGAAAAATCATGATTGAAAAGATTGAGATTTTTTATAGTGAAATGATAAATGGCATGAACATTCCTTGATTTTTCAGGATGATGGAGTTGAGTTTCTAAAAAGGGGAAGATAAGGTTACTATACTTGAGTAAAAATTATAATCTGGAAATTTTGCTTCAAAAAGAGCCAATCCATCCTTTTTCGGCCTCAGAATTTTTCTTATCATATAAATCCAACCAACTGGAAGCCACAGAACAACCTTGAAAAGTCCTCATGATAAACACATGTCCTTGAGTCACATCGGGTGGAGAAGTATGAGTTTTTCAAACCTATGGTGACCCTTTCATTGGTTTGGATGATAAAAACATTGTTGAAAATTGATATTTGTGAGATGATAGAAAATTCATGTGAGTTAAGTGTCTTGTGTGCAAGGAAGGATAAATTATGAGGAAAAATATTGAATGATATTATTTGAGAACTTGTAATAATGGTTATGGATGAGGCATGATATCTTTTATTTCTCGGTGTGGAAGTGATAGAACTCATTGGCATGCGTTTTGAATTTGCTTTGATTCTGATGTTTACTTGTTTGGGAGTCCAAGTACTAAGTGTTGGGTAATTGATAAAGTTAATATTTTATACATTTTTTTATGTATTTAAAATATTTATACCCCCCAAATTCATCAATTTAAGTTTAATTACATCATTTTTGGATTTATGTTATGTATTGTGTTAAAATTGGAAAGTTTCCTAATTTTTGGGAATTTAACAGATTTTATATATTTTGGTAATTCGACCATATATTTTATAATATAACCAAAATTTATGTGATTCGTTTTTTTGCAAGAAACTTGGATTTTTGGGATACATGTTTTTCTTATGGGGTATGATATAATTCGTCCATCAAGGGACCCTAAAAATTCCATTAATATAGAGATTGATTCTGGACAACCATGTGGATCCCATATCAGTTAATCAATCATAAATCGATCATAATGGATCCAATTAAGGTGATCCAAATAGAAATGGGCATCCAAGTCCAATATTCATATCTTTATTGAATATAATTGAGATTGAGATTCATTAAGTTAGATATTGGATGGGAAACATTGAATAAAGATTTTTGGAAATATCGTGGAGAAAAAGTCATCCTCAATAAATATTACATATCATTCTCTATAACAACCAAATTAATTTTATATTTGGAGGGAAAAAATTAAATTTTATTTGGATAATTCATTAAGAAGGTACCATTGGGTTATTCGAGAAATAGGGGTGCCAACCAGGAGCAATCTTTTGGAGCACATAATCTCCTAGACAGTTTTTTTCTTTTCTCTTTCTTTCTTTTATTTTTTATATTTTTGTACTGCCTTCTCATTCCCCATAAATATCTATTACCCTTACAATTTTGAGGTATAAATTTGAGTGATTTTTTAATGGTAGGTTTTCTATTTTGTAATTTTTTAGTTCATGTACTTTATTGTATAAAAATTTTATCTCTTTTCTACAATGTTGTTTTCAATTTCATATAGCAGTTTTTATTATCAAGTGAGACCATAGTTGATTTTTTATACCATTGTTGATTTTTTATTTGTTCAATTATCATTATCACCCCCACTAGGTTTTGGTTTATAAATGATGGAATAGAACAATTATTAGTAGTGATTTACTTGGTAATCATCATTACGTATGAAAACGGTGGTGAAAGTTTTTTGATTTCTGGGTGTAAACAAGACTTGATCGAGTATTTCCCAAGTAAATTAATGATATTTACTAAAAATATCTTTCACATGGATGGAGAGTATACCAAATTGATATATTGGTAAGTAATTTTCTCACCATCACCATTCGACCAAAGGAGTGAGAGGAAACGATCGCAGAATCTCACTTTAAACAACATAATAGAAGAGGTTAGAATAAAATAAAACAAGGATATAATTACAATTAGAAAACCTACCCCAAACTAATCACTCTTCTCATATCATAGTTTTCAATATTTTATTCTGTTAATTCGTTTCATTCCATTTTTAATTTTCTTCCCAAAACCAATTAAATCTCAGAAACCACCAATGTTTTCCTCTAATTAAGTGACAAACGTAATTGTTGTGCACTCCTCTATGGAGACAATCTATGTTAACCACTTTACTACATTTTAAATTAGGTAATATTTGTTTTTGTCACACCCCACGATAGGAACATGTCAATAACCAGTCCCTACAAAGAATGAATTCATAAAGCCTTGACACCACTACAAAGATATACCAACTTAAACTATCACCTCTATGATTAAGGTTACACTGTCGACACCATTGTGTGATCATCGAATCCCCTCATGTAAAATTATCTTAGTTTAAGGTTCAAGTGAATGCTTTAACTAGAATCTCTGATCCACGAACAAGGTCCATGGAAATAACGAAATTATTGGAACATGTGTCTATGAAAACTACATCTATGGTTTAAAATACACATATCATACCTCTAATCATCCCTATAGCACTACAGTTATAAGCCTCTATCACCTGCAGCTATCCTCATCCATTTCCACCAGCTCCCTGAGCCTGGTGTAGACCACCAAGGGGTGGTGGTGGTAATATTTTGAACCTCTTCACTCTTCAAGATACCCTACCTACTCATCTTATATGTACTCCACCCTACGAACCACGCTTCTCATATCTCTACCTCTACCTTAGTGGCCCCTCATCTGTCCCCAAATCATTTGTATGTACGTTCTTCCATTCCTATGCCAGATTTCCATGACCGCTGCATGTGTAACACCATCTGTCTTTGGGATAACTCAAGCCATCCTGGGATCCTTGAACTGCTAACCAAGTATCTTGTTGTCATCTCTTGAAGTGTGTGACCCACTTGGGTCCCTATGACTGCCTTATTCTACCTATTTTTGATGTCTCAGCCACTTGGTTCCTAGTGGTAGCTCCCACTACTTGTGTATTCTCCTCTAGAAATCACTTCACAAATAGATCTTTCTACAATACCCTTTAATTAGTAAGAATGAAAAGGTATATCATGGATGCATTGATATCTTCATGTAACCCCTACTCGAAGGTTCGAGACTAGAAGAATGTGTCTCACACCATATCCGTAGAGTAGTGAGAAAGATCAAAAAAACCCAATTATTAATCTTCCATAGTCTGACTACCCTACTATAGGTGTAGGATCTCCTGGATGGGAAATGAGAATAACTTGGCTAGAAATAAATCCTCTTTGAAGAGATGCTCGAAGTCTTCCTAAGAGAGAGTTGCCTCATCGTGTGTTTGGGTCACTATGATCTACCATCGCACCATTGATCACTGAAGAAGACTTGAATCTTAGACTTCCATCTGGTCTGTAGTCTTCCTCAAAAGGTGGAAGACATGTGTAACTTCCTCCATCAAATCCTCAACTACATAGGGGTCTTCCTCACCACAAAACCTAAGAGGTCTCTACCTATTGATTTTATGCAACATGCTCAATCTTCGTGCTTCCTCAGCCAGTACCACTGGTAGTAACTATTGATCGATGGGTGGCACTACAATAGGAAACCCACCCAGAGGTTCCATCTTTGGTATAGGCCCCTATACTGATGCCTCATTTCTAGAAAGATCATCCTCATGATCATGCAATAGAATCCTAGATTGTAACGACCCAAAATATTGAATAAATTTTGTTTCCTAACTTTTTGTGTTATTTTATTTTATACTCAACAAAACTATTTCATTTAATCAAATGAGTATAATTAAAATAAGACCATTGGGTTTCGACTGTTATATGACCATTGGTCAATATGACCGTTGGAAACTAAATGTTGTTATTATTGCCTATAAATACAAGTGATCATGATTAATTAATATAGAAAGAAGATTCGATGGCCCCATCCAGTAGTTTTGGGCCGATCGAAGCCCATATGACAGAACTCGGGAAGGATGTAGCACCTTTGGCCTTTTCTCTGGACCAAACCCAAGCCGAACATCATCTTGTGAAGCTGGAATGGAATCGCCTTCATGATAAGTTCAAGCTGATAGAAATCACTACTTGAGAAATGTTGGTCAATCTGCCACAAGATTCTATCACCCTAGCACACCTTACTCTTAGGTCCTTTTCTGGTGTTATAAGGGGCTATGTAACGAGACCGTAACTTCCTTATATAATCCTTTGATTTAAATAAAATTGTGTTTTCTTCTTATGGTGAAGTCTGTGAATTTTCAAATGTCCGGATAAATATAGTATTCATATTATTGATGAATTCTAGAAAAATTTTATTTTAAAATATTTAGGTAAACCTTAAATAATTAATAATGTGTAATTATTTACAAAAAATGATCTTCTACAGCTGTGTTCAGTATGAAATTTAGAGTCTGATAAGATCAACTTAATTTTTAGTGCATAGTAAATTATGAATTGTGATTTTATTCTTATGATTAGTAATGTGACCAAATGGATTAAGTAACTTTAATTAAGAAAGAATTAATATAATTTAGGCACCTTGATTAAGTAATGTGATTTAATAAAATAGGGAAATAACTATTTCAAAAATTATTGGTTAAGTATTAGCTTTTTCGAGTGAATAGTGTTTTTTATTTAAAAAATAAATTAAAAAATTTTAGAAAATTATTTTCATAAAATGGAGTTCATTTTTGAAATCAGAGCATCAATATTTTTTTATGGTGATTTTTTGGGATTTTTCAGAGAAAATCGAATTTTCGGTGAATAGTGAAAATACAGTTTTTCAGTTTCGAGTGTTTAATGACATCATTAAGGATGTAATAATTATGAAATAATTATGGTCGACTTATGAATAGTAATATAAGGTATGAGGTGTCCCTAGTGGCCCATATAATGGTAAAATAACGTGGGAAATCCCATGGTTTTTCCAAAACCACCGATTAGGTGTCCCTTGGAAATTAATGCTTTGTCCCCTCACTTATCTTATAAATACCAAGCCTTTCCCTCATTCAATTCACTTCCAAATACACCCCAACAAAGTTATGGTATTTTTACCTCCCAAGGATTCCTCCCAATATTCCCTCAATCCTCCCACATTCAAGACCTTCATGTTTTTGAAATTACTCTTCAAGGTAAGGGATCCTTTCACCCTCCTCTTTTAAGTCACAACTTCCATTATATTATGTCTTCTAATTTCCATATATTTATGTTGAGGGTATGTTATTATATGTTCTCATTTTTTTCCATTTCATGTCTAATTTTTGAGATACCCTTTCCACTCTCATCAATTTTTTTTCTAAAATTTTAAGTGACATTATTAGGCTGTCGAATTTTTCGTAAGAGAAATCGCATCTTCTCTTTTCTTTCATGTTTCCTTTTAATGTGGTATGTAATTAAAAGATCCATACCATGTTATTATTCTATACCCATGTTTTATTATGAGTTATTTATTAGTGGGTGACCCTTTTCCCCTCTCTATTCAATTTTTTCTAAAACCATGTTATATAGTCGTTATGCTGCAGAAATTTCGTCTCAAAATTTCTACCTCTTTCTCTCATGAAATTATATTGTTTATTTATTTGAATGCCAATACCTATTTCGTTTCTATGGGTTTTAATATATATATATATAAATATTATATATTTTATTCTGGAATTGACATACATATAACCCTCCCTCCCTTTCCATGGGTTATAAGTGATATAATGATCTTATTTTTAAGCTCTTTTTAAACGTCACGATTTTAACATGAAACCCATTTCTTTGATTCTATTTGGGTTATTTATGAAATTTTTTATTATGTTTTATGTGGATAACATGAAAGTAAATACATATTAAGGTTTTCCCCTGATAGCGCTCTAATGCATTGGGTAGAGAATTAATCTCTAGAGATGACAAGTTTTACGATACCTTGGTGAATAACCTTGGTAATTTTTATGACACCTTGGGGATGGACCTTGGTGATATGTTCATGAATGTCTAAATGAAATTTTTTTGCAACATATTCAAGTTATTATTCAAGTTATTTTTTTTATTATATTCCTATTCTTCCATTTCTCATGTCTTCATGATTTTATTCAAGTTCTTATTGATATCACAAGTACATTGACTCCCTTGTTTACCCTTATTGGGCCTTCTGCTCACCCTTTCCTTTGGTAACTTTTTCAAGGATATGAGATGCAGTAGATGTACATAGGATGACCCTATTATGAATCCTTACAATATGATTAGAAGAATGTTTTATGTTGTTCTCATGTTTTATGTTCCGGATTTCCAAGACACTATACTTTAAAGATCCTCTGTTTGTAAAATGTAATGAAATGTTATGTAATAAAAAGGTGGGATGCTATAGTTTGTACCAAAGGATAGTTTAGTTATTTATGGAAATTAGGATGTGAAAACTTTAGGAATAACCCTATAGATAATTTTAAATATAGGAAAATATCTTTGTATTTTGGTGAGTATTGAGTAAGTGGTTTATCATGAAAATAAATCCTTATCTAGATATGAGTAGGTATAAGTGGCTCTGGCACAAATGTACATAGGGGTAAAACCTGAAAACACCGCTTTGAGCTAGAATAGAATGGGAACTGGTACACGAAAATGTTCCTTGCTGCACTATTGGTTATGAAACTCTCAGGTGATATGTTTGGTTAATCGAAAGCTTTATATGAATCATTATGAATGATTATATAAAAATGTAATTGTCTAAGCATGAAGCATTAAGACATAAAATACTTTTTAGTTGAAAGATTTGTAAGTGAAATAAGTTTCTCATGAATGATTTATTCTTTTTAAAATTCCCCCATCATCCAGTAATACATTGATGTATTTCCTGACGATTTACCAAGACCTCCCCTAGGAAGAGAGGTTGAGTTCTCCATTGAACTCGTACCTGGATCTCATCCGATGTCAAAGACCCCCTATAGGATAGAAAATGTGGAGCTAGAGGAATTATAGAAACAACTCCAAGATCTTTTGGATAATGGGTTTATCTGACCATGTGTGTCTCCTTAGGGAGTACCAGTTCTCTTTGTGAAGAAGAAGGACGGATCGACGTTGTTATGCAGTGATTATAGAGAACTGAATGGGATAACAGTGAAGAAAAAATACTCTCTTCCAGGAATTGATTACTTATTTGACCATCATTTTGGGGATAAATTCTTCTCAAAGATTGATCTTCATTCTGGTTATCATCAATTGAGGGTGAAGAATGATGATATTCTAAAAACTGCCTTCCAATCAAGATATAGGCTTTATGAGTTTGTTGTTATGGCCTTTGAACTGACTAATGCACCTGATATTTTTATGGATCAAGAATAAGTTGATTTTGGAAACTTATGTTTTATCAAATGGATATCCTTTGTATAGGAAAATGATTTTGTGATTAAATTATAAATGTTTTTTTGGACGATGTTTTCTCTTTTGGAGTAATATAGGACTAAGGGAAATAAAATGCTATTGGATTTAAATGGAGGAGGAAGGGTTGAATTTTTTTTGTAAGAATTTATGTATTTATTGTGGAAATATGGTGATTCTTGTTATGTCTAGAAAATAAATAACCTATCATAGATAATATGTGAATAGGTTAATTATACTTTAGTATGATACTTTAAAAGTAGTCGATGTTATTTGGAGATAAATGTTAAGATTTGTTAGGGAAGACTATGTGATTATATCCTTCTGAGTTTTGGGTTCCAATATTAGTTTGGATTATTCTAAAAAAATTTAAGGATGATTGGGTATTGAATGGTCTTTCTGGAACTTGGGGTACTTTTGTTGAATTTTGGAGAATAATAGTCATATTGCTTTTTATAAAGAATTATTATTTTTGAAAAGTATATGATCTCGTACAAACCATTTTAGTTTTAGTTGATGACTAAAGACAAGGGAAAAATATTTTTATTATTTTGTGGATTATGTGACTCTCTAGAAGATGATTGTTGTGCTTTTTATGAGACCAGGTTTTTTTGAATACTCATTGTTTGGAGAAAATATTAGTCTTGGTGGAAACTTATTAAGGGATGAAACTCTACTTGAAGGTGACCATATTTACTTATGTTTTTATTCTATGTAGTAAATTAATTCCTCAAAATTATGAAAAGGAACATAAAACAAAAACTTTGATCGTTTACATTTCCTATCGGGTAATCAAAGACCGTTTGACACATCTTACGTTTGTGATCTTCTTGTGGTTAATTTTCTCCTAATCATGTTTTATATCACTCTCCATCAGAACTTGACCCTTTGGTTTCTCTTCCATATCCATTTTTTCCTACATGGAATCCTAGTATGGGTTAGCTCAGGTGACCTTTGTACTTCCCTTTATTTCTTTTAAAGTAATAGTTTTACTGGCTCTTTTTTTTATGTGAGACATTCAACAAAATTTCCAAGCCCAATTTTAAAATTGCGAGGATGAAATTTCTTAAGGGGGGGAAGATTATAATGAACCGAAATTTTGAATAATTTTTTCCCCTAACATTGTGTGTTATTTTATTTGATACTCAAAAAAACTATTTCATTTAATAAAATGAGTATAATTAAAATAAGACCATTAGGTTTCAACTGTTATATGACCATTGGTCAATATGACTATTGGAAACTACATATTGTGATTATTGTCTATAAATACAAGTGATCTTGATTAATTAATATAGAAAGAAGATTTGATGGCCCCATCCAGTAGTCTTGGGCCCATCAAAGCCCATCTAACTGAACTCGAGAAGAAGGTAGCACCTTTGGGATTTTCTCTAGACCAAACCCAAGCCGAACTTCATCGTGTGAAGCTGGAATGGAATCGACTTCATGCGAAGTTCAAGCTAATAGAAATCACTACTCGGGAAATGTTGTCCGAGCCGCCCCAATATTCTATCACCCTAGCACACCATACTCTTAGGACCTATACCGATGTTATAAGGGGCTATGTAATGACACCATAACTACCTTATGTAATCCATTGATTTAAATAAAATTTTGTTTTCTTCTTATGGTGAATTTTGTGGATTTTAAAATGTGTAGATAAATATAGTATGCATATTTTTGATGAATTCTAGAAAAAGGATTTTTTAGAATATTTATGTAAACCTCAAATAATTAATAATGTGTAATGATTTTCAAAAAATGGTCTTCTACAGCTGTGTTCAGTATAAAATTTAGAGTCTAATAAGAACAACTTAATATTTGGTGAGTAGTAAATTAGGAATAGTGATTTTGTGCTTATGATTAGTAATGTGACCAAATTCATTAAGTAACTTCACATAAGAAAGCATTAATATAATTTAGGCACCTTGGTTAAGTAATGTGATTCAATAAAATAAGTAAATAACTGTTTTAGAAATTATTGGTTATGTGTTAGTTTTTTCAGGTGAATGGTGTTTTTTATTTAAAAATTAAATTTAAAATATTTAGAAAATTATTTTCATAAAATGGAGTTCATTTTTTAAAGCATATCATTGATATTTGGTTAAGGTGAATTTCTGGTATTTTTCTGAGAAAGTGGAATTTTCAGTGAATAGCGAAAATACAGTTTTTGAGTTTCGGGTGTTTAATGAAATAATTAAGGATGTAATAATTATTCAATAATTCTGGTCGACTTATTAATAGTGAGATACGTTATGAGGTGTCCGAAGTGGCCAATATCATGGAAAAATACCATGGGCAAGCCCATGGTTTTTTCAAAACCACCGATGAGGTGTCCCTTGGAAATTAATGCCTTGTCCCCTCATTTATCCTATAAATACCAAGACTTTCCATCATTGATTTCATTTCCAAATCCTCCACAATGATTTTCGGGTCTCTTTACCTCACAATGAGTCCTCCCAATGTCCCGACATTAAATCTTTCGAAGTTACTCTTCAAGGTAAGGGATCATTTCCCCCTCCTCTTTTAAGACACGACTTCCTTTATGTTGTGTCTTCTAATTTCCATATATTTATGTTGAGGGTATGTTATTATATGTTATCATTTCTTTCAATTTCATGTGTAATTTTTGAGAGAGCCTTTCCTCTCCCATCAATTTATTTTTTAAAATTTTAAGTGATGTCATTAGGCTGCTGAATGTTTCATAAGAGAAATCAAATCTTCTCTTTTCTTTCATGTTTCTTTTTCATGTGGTATATCATTAAAATATCCATAACATGATCTTATTCAGTACCCATACTGTATTGTGAGTTATTTATGAATGTGTGACCCTTTTCCCCTCTCTTTTCAATGTTTTCTGAAACCATGTCACATAGCTGTTATGCTGCAGAAATTTCGTCTCAAAATTTCTATCTCTTTTTCTCCGGAAATTATATTGTTTATTTATGTGAATTCCCATGCCTATTTAGTTTATATGGGTGTTCATATATATATAAGGATGATATATTTTATTCTTTAATTGACATAAATATAACCCACACCCCCTTTCCATGGGTTATAAATGATATAATGATCTTATTTTTAAGCTCTTTTTAAACGTCATGATTTTGACATGAAACCCATTTCTTTGATTCTATTTGGATTATTTATGAAATTTTTGATTATGTTTTATGTGTCTCACTTGAAATTAATGACATATTAAGGGTTATCCCTGATAGCGATCTAATTCATTGGGTAAAGAATTAATCTCTAGAGATAACAAGTTTTACGATACCTTGCTGAATAACCTTCGTAATTTTTATGAAATCTTGGGGATGAACCTTGGTGATATGTTCATGAATGTATAAATGAAATGTTGTAGCCACATAATCATGTTATGATTAAATTTATTTTCTTTATGATATTCTTATTCATTCATTGCTCATGTCTTAATTTTTTATTAATGTTCTTATTGATATCACAAGTACATTGACTCCCTTGTTTACCCTTACTGGGACTTCTGCTCACCCTTTCCTTTGATGTCTATCTCCAGGATTTGAGATGCAGTAGATGTACATAGGATGAACCTATGATGAAGCCTTAAAAGTTTTTTAGAATAATTTTTTATGGTGTTCTCATATTTTATTTTCCTAATTTCCAAGACACCAGACATTAAAGATCCTCTGTTTGTAAAATGTAATTAAATGTTATGTAATAAAAAGGCGGGATGCTATATAGATGGATGTATTCAAAGAGGAATCCTAAAATAAAATAAGAGGGACCACTTTAAATTGATTATAGCTAGATATATGACTCAATAAGGACATAGAAAACACAACCCATTCCTATATGATTCATGTACAATTAACTCCCTGTAAATAGTGTTTTCATGTACTAAGTTGAAAAGCAGGTGTCCAGAGTCCTAGTCTATGGATGTGTCAGCCACGACACCAACACAGGAGTCCCTGGATAGATATTCTAACTCAAAACACTTAACAATCTTTCCCGAAAACAACCTCATAGACTCATAGACCTTAAATAGAACATACCGTTATTATACCACTCCATCAAGACCCATACTAGAGGGTCGCATTTTGTGACTACCCTAAGCCCAACTCTGATAAACCAGGGGCTGGAAACTAGCACTGAGTAGTTATATCCCACAAAAGTGAGGAATTTTCCTAAGTACTTATACACTTGCACAAATCTCAAAACCCAAAATACTGAAATGTAATAACACTAAGTAGAAAATGCATGCATACAATAAGATACCAACCATATAGTACGACAGTAGGAAACTGAAAAGTATATAGGGCCATAATACAAGCCCACCAAAATAGTCTTCAAAAGTGAATTCACAGGTTCCTGAGACTCGTCTATAGAAAAACCTACCTGAAGGGTTGGTGTAGGACAGCTGTCTGAAGCCAAAAAAGTACACAACATAAATATAATCTCTTTAAGAACCACCTAGTCCTGATCTACCTAAGACTCCATAAAATAGTAAATCTTATTCCCATGACATAAAACATGTGGCAAAATACCATATAGGTGTGAGTAAAATAGTACTCAGTAGGACACCGCAAACCATAAAGGAAAAACCAAAAAGGAAAAAACTATAGATGAATAATAAAGTTAGCTCTATATAGGTATATTTATATAAGACATATACAGAGGATATCTAGATATAGTAATAACCAGACAATAATTAAATAGGTATGTCAAAACTAATCACTACTAAAGGATTCTTCTCGAGTCATTCTTGTTGTGGGAGAACTCACTCCTTGAGCCACGATGTCATCGGAGACCCTCATGAAGAGGTCCCACTAATATGGAATCCACCCCAAAGAGAAGATACACTATTCAAAGATTGAAACATACATATAAGGGATCCTTTCCATAGAATACCAACAACCCAATCTGTGTTATCCAGAAATGTATGGCATCCTTCATAGAGAATACGAACAACCCTACCAATGAAACTTGTAACATAGGGGATCTTTCTCCAAGAATACCTACAACCCTATTGATATGTCCCACTAGATTGGAAATTAATGTCATCCGCTCAAATTTCATGTAAATTCCCACAAAACATCATCAAGGGTGATATAGTGTCACTCCATTCCTACCGAGGGATACCATAACTCTATCGAGGACTCGGCTTCTAGAGGGGACTACTATCTAGTGATGTGGAATTAACATTGTATTAAACCCTCAGGGAAAGAATTAAATGAAGATCTCCACCTATAATAATCTAATCTAAAACCCCTAAAATCCATCTCAAAGGACCACCTCGTATCTAGGGTCCCAACACCATATACGGCTCTTCAAATGGACCTTACTTTTTAAATTTATTGTCATTTTACTGAAATGTTTTGACCTGGGTCTGGTACGGGTCTGGTCTGACCCGCCAGACGTGGCCTAACCCATCGTCTGACCCGACCCAGTGCATCTGACCCGACCCATGCCGGTTTGTTCTAGCCCAAACGAGCTCGGACCACTAGGCCCGACCCATTGGCCCTACTAGACCTGGTCTAATAGGAATGTGGAGAATCCTGTGTCCCATGTTTGACCAGCTGGAACACATGTTGGCTTGCTAAACTACACACGGTCTACCCTGACCGAATGCCTCGATTCGACGTGGTTCTTTCCGTATCCACCTACCCCACCGTTGTGAGCTCCTTTAACATTGCACTGAGCCACGATCCAGGTTTCCATCCATGACACCACCCTGGCTGGAGGCTCACATGTGGTCCCACCTAGACCGTGTCCTGCCTCCGCTATCGGCCACCCCACCGGCAGCCCTCCACCATGCGCTCTTCCTGGACTGGCCCCGCCAGTTCTGTCCTGCACCCGTCATCGACTACCCCACTAGCCGCCTCACCCTGCCAACTCATCGTCCACCTGAACCAACCAGAGTCACCACCTCTAGCCACCATAATCCACTACCATGGCAAAATTTTTCTGTGCCTACCTTATCACCTCTGTGGTGTCTTTGTGGAATTGAATATTTTGTCACAGGTTGTTGCTCCACGAATCAAAGGAGGAACAATCATACACTCATAAAATCATGAAGAAAAAAAAGAATGAAAATAACCTAGGGAAATTAGAAGAAGAAAATCAATTAAAGGATGGATCTTGGCCTTTATTCTTTTCGGCCTTGATTAGTTCTTGTTAGAAATAGAAAAAAGAATGAAGCAACACATAGATCTATCTCCCCTTTAAATCCCTGCAAGCATAACTCCCATATCACAAGAGATCGAACCATGGATCAACCTATTCATGGGTTGGTCCATGTTCATTATCAAATTTAGTAATGGGGAAAATCACAAAGAGAAAACACCCTACCTGTAATTTGGATCGGTTGTTGATGAAGGTCGAAGTTGTGTCGCCGTCATTCATCGATCTGTCGAATCTGAGGTTCGTCAATCGTGATTGTCCAATCCATCGTTGTTCTTTATAAGGATCTCATTATCCTTGACATATAGTATTTATAGAGTCATTTCATAACCCTAGATTCTTCATAATATGAAAATTTTAAAATAAAACTAATGTTGCATAAAATAAAATATTTTTATTAAATATTTTAATAATGTTTACGTCCAAAAACCAATTTTCATGATCGACCTGTGTCGATCGATATTAGACCAATCCTAAGGTAAATTCATTGTTCTGAAAGCAATGGTTCCCATGTATTTATGATTTTAACACCCGTTTATGAGTTATTCAATTTTTAAATAAAAATTTCATGAGTGATTTTTTATAAACTGAACATAATGCAAGGAATTATTACAAACAAACCAGACCTCAGAATCGCATGTCATATCAGCTCCTCATCTCTTAAATTTCCTAATTAATTTATAAAAATAAAATTGTAGAAAACCCATGTTATTAAATGGAATTAAAATTTATTAAATATATGGGTTTTCAGAGTTGGTATCAAAGAAAAGTCTAGTTATTTTTGGGGATTAGTGTTAGAAAAATATATTGAATTCCTTATGGATGAGACTAAGCATAAGAAAAAATTCCAAAATTTTGGTAAATTATCTATTAATTGGTTTATATGAAAGAAAATCTCTATCTGGATACTAGAATTGGATATAGATTTGTAACAGTTGTAGCTAGGGGTAATAAACATGAAATTGGTGTATTAATATGGGATCGATCATAAAATGGTTTACAAAAATGGGCCTTTTTCAAACCTATTTTAACACTCTCTATGGATATGATTTAGTAAATTTACAATATCCTAATAAACCATTATTAAGGGAACAAAAATTACCATAAGATTTTATATTATTAAATATATCATGGATAACTTAAATTGAAACCTAGAAATTCAATAGTTAAATAATATATGTTATTTACAAGTTATCCCTTTAATGTTTATGGTTTCTCATTTATTCCATTAGTAGTTTAAAATTTATCATCCATATTTTTCCCTTTATTTTTATACAATGTCTAGGAATAGGAAATATCATGTCAACAACCAATGTAAGGGGCAATTTGATAACTGCCCAAATGAAATTCCCTACCCGGTGGGAGTAGGAATTGTGAAATTCATGATGACACTTTCTCAATTAACTCGTGTTTTTAATAAAAACATGAATCATGAGTAATTCCCAAAACCACCTATGAAATAAAAGGTTTTAATTGCTAGATTTATAAGATAATGGCCTTGGGTTTTTAGGGGATCTTCCAATACCATAATCATGGATAAATGGATTAACTCTATTGAAAATATCTCCTTCATCCTTCAATGCTCTGAGTAAGATAATGTTTTTTTGGTTATTTATCATATAGATGTAGATGAAAATAAATGGGGTAATTTGGTCAAAAATATAAATCCTAAGGAGGATATTAATGAAATAGAGTGGAATGAATTCTGGAAAATGTTTTTCAAAAAATATTTGTCTCACACTCTCTAACACAAAATGAAGAGGGATTTATTTAGCTTCAAGAAAAAGGATGATGAATCTAGCAGGTCATACAAGGAAAATGTTACAAGAAATTCATGATACGCCTATGAATTTTTAATTGACGCTAAATAGAAATTTGACTGCTTCTTTGTTTGGATAAATATGAATCTACAAAAAGTGTTCCCTATTCGAGACTTTGACACCTATGAGGGAATTTTATGATGATTCCTAAACGTTGAAATGGAGATCAGAGAATCCCAAGGGTCTCATGGATCTGGAGATAAGAATTAGATTATGGAATTTAATTTTTGTGGTGTGATGGAAAAATACCATGGGGTAATAAACTCCAACATCCATCGGGTCAAAAGTGTTGTAAGAAGAATCCCATAAATTTCCTAGGAGGGGAAAGGAAATGCTTTAATTGTGGGAAGGAAGGGAACATTGTTAGTGATTGTTGATGGTTAAACCCACCAATGTGATGGAATAAAGTAATTCTATATTCAACCTTAGCCTATTTTCCAATTTTTCAACTGGAAGGAACAAAGACATTGATATAATCTATGCCTTAATCCAAGGGTTGTTGATGATAATCGATAATAACAACCTCTATGGCCTAGAGATAAAGGGTGAGTGTATGTCATCCTAGTCACTGAGGTGGATCCCAAAAATTGCGTGGAGATAGGAACACTTGTTATTCATTCATGGACGGCGAATGCATTATTTTATTTTGGTAATATTCATTTTTTCATATGACACAAGTTTAGTTGAACTATTAAAATGCTACCTCAAAGTATAGAAGTCTATCTATTGGTGAAAACATAATATGGGGGAATTATTCCATCCCTAGTATATAACTCTTCCCATATCCATATTTTCATGTTGAACATCCTATTTAACTTTATGATACTCCACTTAGTGGAATCCAACTCTATTCATGGTCTGGATTGGCTTTCCAAATATAGAGAAAACAAAAATTTCTGAGAGAAGGAAATCACCCATCACATCACAAATCGGCATATGATTCTATACAAGTGCAAGGACGGTGATGAATCTTATTAGGGACCAACATCTCAAGAATATATATTATTTCCTTTCAAGTAATCATATCATGATCAAATGATTGAGACTAAAGAAAATATCATCATTAATGACATTCCCATTGTACATGAATTCATTGATGTGTTTTTCGAAGAATTTTATGGTCTTCCTCAAAGCCACGAGTTTGATTTCTCAATTGAGTATATTGATATATATTTTACAATATCAAAGATCCCTTATTCAATGATTGCTTTTTACTTGAAGAGCTAAAGAAGAAACTGCAAAAGAATCATGATAAAGGGTTTATATGACCAAGCGCTTCACCATGGGGTTCACTAGTACTCATATTAAATAATAAGGATGGGTTAATGTTCCTTTTCATTGACTATCACAATCTTAACAAGATCATGATAAAGAAAAATTATCCGCTAACATGGATAACTAACTTGTTTGATCGGCTACATGGAGCCCAATACATCTTAAAGGTAGAACTTTAGTTGGGATAATGCGAAGTAAAGGTAAAGAATGAGGATAAAACCAAAGCTAATTTTTCTTTAAGGTATAAGAACTTTGAGTTCAATGTGATTCAATTTTCACTCACTAATGCTTTAGATATCTTCATGGACTTGATGAAAAGTGTATTTATGGATTACATTGAAAAAAAATTATATTGTTTATATAAGACATTCTTATCAATTATAAAATAAAGGAAGATCATGGGGGTGATTGAATACTATATTGAAGACCTCATGGAAGGAAAATCTGTATGAAAATTATAGAAAATTTAAATTTTTGTTGGAAAAAGTAACATTCTTGGGGAATGTTATCACCAACAAGAGAATATCTATGGATACTTCAAATTTTAAGAAATAAAAGGATGGGCCAGACCAACATATGTGACAGAAATCCTTTGTTTCCTTGGATTTTCTGGATTCCATAAACAATTTGTGAGATAATTTTCATGATTTTCTATCCCACTAACCAAGATTACTCGGAAGGGATTAATGTTTTTTTGGAATTATGATTGTGAAGATAGTTTTAAAGAGATAAATAATATGCTAATCACTACACCTATGATCATATTACCCACTAGTAGTGAAGATTTTCTGATCTGTAGTGATTCCTCCAAACAGGGTTTGGGTTGTATACTCATGCAAGATGACATAGTGATAGAATATACCTCCAACAAATTAAATATCCATTATTAGAACAACCCAACCCATGATCTAAAATTGGCTGCAGTGATCTTTTTGTTTAATATTTATTGAAATTAACTCTATTGGGAGAAGTGTGGAATATATATAGTTCATACAATTCTAAAGTATATATTAACACAAAGGAAGCACAATATGATCCAACATATATTTTTACATCTAATCAAATATTATTATTTTATTTAATCCATTATCACCCTAGGAAAACAAAAAATGGCATATGACCTAAGTGTAAGTGATCCCACAACCTTATCCATTATGAGGATTACAAGGGGTCCAGTCATATTGAACAATCAGAGGATGGAAATGGGAATTATAAGAAGATATTTATCCTAACTTGCTCAAATAATTCTCAAAAATTGATTCTTTAGAGGATCAAAAAGGCCTAGAAATATAATTATTTTCTACAGAAGAAGGATGACAATATTTCAGTGTTCAACTTTGTTGACAATGGAGTTATAAGTTTTTGAACTTGGATACACACCCCATAAAAATTATAACTAAATAGGGAACTTCAAGATGATGTGCATAACTCATCCTTATCTATTTATCTTGGAATAAAAATGATGTGTAGAGATTCGGAGAAAAAATTATTGTGGGATGACATCAAGGGGGAGATTGTAGTTTTTATATCTCAATACTTGGTATACCAAAAATTCAATGAAGAATGACAGAAGTATTAGTTCATGATAAAACCATTACTAGTAACAGTATGGAAATGGGAAAACATAACCATGGATTTCATCTCATGACTACCCAAGAGTCCTAAATGAAATAACACCATCTGGGTGTTAATCGATCACCATATAACATCGAAAAAATTTAGTGCCTTCAAGGAATATTTCTATCTTAACCAAATCACCAAGATATACATATGGGAAGTGGTCAGACTATATAGAGTTCCACTCTCTATTGTATCTAATCAAGATCCAAGGTTTAACTTGAGGATTTAGAGAATCCTTTATCAGTCATTGGATAAAAGATAGAGATTTAAAATTTATTATCACACTATGATATATTTTTAGTCCAAAAGAACCATTTAAAATCTAGAGGTTAGGTAGAGATCATGTTAAATGGATTTCCAAGGATGTTGGGATCAACACCTTTCCCTAGTGAAGTTATCAAATAATAAAAATTTCCATTACAGCATTGAACTGGCGCCTTATGAGGCACAGTATATTAAGAGTTATCTGAATCCATGATTCAATGATGAATTTGGACAACGGAAGATGATGGTACCTGATATTATCTAAGATATGACAGAGAAGGATCAAACCATTCAATGTTATATGAAATCTGGAAAAAAAAAAGTCGATAAAATATCCCTAAATACAATCATCAAAATGATCTAGACATTAAGGTTGGAGGAAATGTTTTCCTTCATATATCACCTTGGAAGAAATTCATGAGATTTGGGAAGAATGGAAAGCATAGTCTAAGATAAATCAAACCTTTCAAGATCCATGATCACATTGAATTTTTGGCCTATCGACTGGCACTCACAACTTACTGATATCAAGTAAATTATGTCTTCCATGTAATCATATTGAGGATTTACATACCAAATCTTTCACATGTATTGAATCTATAGGTTCTACCATTGGAGAATGATATTCCAAATGAGGATTATTTTTTTAAGATCATAGATTATAGATAAAAAGGTCTATGAAATAAGGAAACTCACCTAGTCAAAGTGTAATGGTGGAAACACTAGTTTGAGGAAGAGAAGTGGGAACCTGAATAAGTAATGAAATAGAAGTATCCTAAATTTTTTTAGTGTAAGTAATAAAATTTAAAGAGTAAAATTTATGAGAATAAGAATAATTTAATGATCTAAACTTTTATAAATTGAATTCCATTTCTTAATAAGTAAATTCCTTATTAAGAAATAAGATTATAGAAAACACATCCACAACTTTGGTTTTTGGATTTTAATGAGTCATATGATTTCAAATTTATAAGAAAATTATGAATACTAACCATTGATAGTATAGTCTTTGTATATTGAAAATGATGACTACTATATATTAAAGGTTATGATAAATTCCAATTAACACAGATGAAAGAAGTGATGACCTTCACCAGTAGGATCCTACCATATGAAACCAATTTATCAGAGCTTCTAAGGGAGATAGAATTATTGGAATTTGACCTTGACCAATCCCAAGATTATATTCAGAAACTAAGGAATGATTAAAACTAGTTACATTAGAATTTAAAGATAATCAAGATCATGGCTGAAACTTTGTTCGCCGAACCAACCCAAAAAAAATCTCAACATCACATACCTTATCTTTAGGAAATTTTTCAATGCAATAAAGTGATATGTAAGTAGACCCTAATCATATGAATTTTAATATTTTTTTTGGGAACAAATTATTATATTTATCCCTTTTATTAATAATTTTTAAATTGTTAAATAACAAGTATGATAAAAAAATAATATTTCAATACACTGAAACACAAATTGTATTTTTAGAAAATATGTAGTTTCAATCTAGACCCTCTTTTGGATGAATTAAATAATGTTTGGAATAAATTTTATTTTAATAAAACATTATTATTAAATAATTATTAATGAAATATTATTGATAGTATAATTTTATGAAGTAAAATTTAATTTTTATAAGGGTCGAAAAAATGTTATTGTCAAAAATCCAATATATTTCAATAAATAGGAATTTATTGATTTAAAAGTGTATATTATCTGATTTATAGATTTATTTGGATAAAATAAATATTATTTTTGAAATCATAATGTCAAAATTATCCAATGGTCATTTTTTCATAACTTTTCAAGATGGTTTAATTTTTGTGTAAAAATTAAATACGGTATAAATATACAGTATGTATTATGACATCATAATGACCCAAAATTGAGGTAGTATATTATATAAAGTATATCAATGACCAAATAAATATTTCCCATTTAAATTTTGTTCTTGAATTTGTTTTTTTAATTTTATAAATCCTTAATGAATCCTCCAAAACCATTATTATATTTTAATGTTTTAAAATCAATTCATTATAAACATGACTCACTTCCACAGCACTCAGGGTATTATTTTAATAAGTTTGGTTCTATTACTTATAAAATAAAATAAAACTCTTTTTTGGATAAAAACATGGGCTAAAACTAAGAGAAGGATTGTGGTTCTGATTACTTTATTATATAGTGTCCAAAACCTAATATTGGAAATTTATAAAGAATTCTCCCCTATTTTACCATATAAACCCAACAAATATCCCATTCTTTATAAGATCTTAACCTTTTCTTGTAATGTCTTGATATTTTTTACAGGTATTCTATATCCTAAATTTGAGTTCTTTTTTGGGTTATTTGTTGGCTATTTTTTTGGTGGAATTTGACAAAATTGGATGAAAAACGGGCAGTTCTCGGTTGGTGCGTGGTTTTCCAGAATCGTATTCCCCAGCCCAGAAAAATGTATAAACCCAAACAAAGGGGATTTTCATGGTTGTTGCATGTTTTTTCAAACCTTTCACCTTAGTAGTTGAAACTGTGCACTCCCCCCACCCAGAATAGGTCCATAGTTAGGGTTCACGGCTTGGAAAATCATGCACCTCTACCTAGTAAACCATGAATAAGTTTTTAATTAATCCAGAAATTATATTTAAAATTACCTAAACACCCAAAACTCACCCAAATCAAACCTAGCTCATAAAAAGTCATTTTATATCATTTTCATATCTCCTAATTAGATTTCAATCCCTCACAACCATTTTTCTTGGAAAATTGAATGGTGGATTGAAGATTTAAACCTCTCTAGGTATGTTTTTTCTTCCCGTTCAGATATATCTCTCTTTTTTTCTCATAATTTTGGAAAAAATATGGATTTTTATCAAATTTTGGTTCTATATCTAGATCTAGGTTGTTAGGTCCAGATTAATTTAATCTTGTATCTAGGTTTTGAATCAAGATCATGTTCTTTATCATATTCATGGTCATTCCATTTCAAATGGGGGTTTTGTATTGGTGAGAGTTGTCAAAGAATTAAGGTATGTGTTTAATTAAAAAAATCCCATGTTATTGATTTCAATTATGTGTATGTAAATGTAGAATTTATATTCGGTGATTAGAAATTGAGTTCATGAATTGAATTAATTAATTTTTTAGTTTAACTAATTAAGGGATTATGGAATTGGGGGTATTGAGATGTTGTTTTGGAATAATTAATTGTGGTTACATTTGGATTTTTGAATTTGAATGATTAATTTTTGAATTAATTAAGAAGATAATGGGATTAGTGAATTGAAATTATTAATTGTTTAACTAATAATTAGGATATTGGGATTTTGGAGTTGTGATTAATTCATTTTTGAATCAATTAATAGAGTTGATGTGATTATTTAATTGATGAATTAATTAAGGGAATTGAGGTGATTAATTAATTGATAAATTAATTAATGGGATTGATGTAATTAATTAATTATGGAATTATTTAATTTGATAATATTTGATTAATTAGTTATTGAATTAATTAATGGAACCATGTGAATATGAAATTTCTATACTGGATTTACTAATTTGTGAATTAATTAATGGGTAAATGTGATATATCTGATATTATGATATATGAGATATTGTGAAATTGAGATGATGTATGGTAATAATTTAATTCAAATATGAATTGAGATGATGAATGGTAACAATGGAATTCATATATGAATTAAGAATTTGAATGGTAACAATGGAATTCATATATGAATAAAGATTGTGAATGGTAAAAATGGAATTCTTATATGAATTTATATGTTGAATGGTAACAATGGAATTCAGATATGAATTGAGATGATAACTGGTAATAATGGAATTCAAATAGGAATTGAGATGATGAATGGAAATAATGGAATTTAGATATGGATTAAGATGACGAATGCTAACAATGGCATTCAGATATGTGATATCCATTAGGGATAGTTCAGAATCTATCATGAAATGAAGAAGGTCTTTTGAGTTCACGTGTGCTTGGGATCCCGAGGTGGTTTATGTGGTTAAATGAAGAGTAATTAAATAAATGTAAACTGATTAATTTATTGTTGGTATTTCTTCTTTATACAACTTCATACCCTATTTTGAATGGATATTTTTTTAGATGTCGATGGACGTGGCCTACAGAGTTGTACTCGCACCCGACTCATGCTGCCGAATCAGTACCCAAATAGATTTAATGATTTCAGGAAAGGTTAAGGGAAATGTCCATGTATTGGATGGATGAGTCAGGATGAATCATGGATGAAGGAAAGGGGCTTGGATTCATAACCCATTCGGGAGTAGTAATCATCATTATTTTTATGTGTTTTTCATATTGAAACTTTAAATGAATTGGCATGACATATATATTATTTAGTTTGGGATATTGTATTTCTTGTGTTGGTCATTATGTGATATTGGTTTTATTCTGGTTATGGTTATACCATTTTATTATTGCTTATATATTTCCACTATTGTGATACTTTGGTCAAGAGGGAATAGTCTCCCCATGATTGATATTACACCCTCACTGGTAGTTAGTAACCTATGGAATACGAGGAGGCATGCCTAAGGTCACATAGTGAACTAGCTCGGGGAACCTGTGTGTGGTACCCAGGTCAGGACATTACAATGTGGTATCAAAGGTGAGTTTCTTTTATTTTCTTTTGTCTTACTAATTGGGAAAGGTATAAATGATTCTAGTAAGATACATTCCTTGGTTATGAGCTTTTTCATGGGAGTAGATAACCCATGTACGGGGGAGAACCCTTGTACCTAGGGTGAGATTGTTGTTATTGTTTTTTGCTGTTACAGTTGAATATTATTTCACCTTGGGTGATTAAATTGTGGAAATTATTATTATTGAATTTTTTTTAATATTTTTCTCATGGCCCAGAATGTCTTGATAGTTGAGTAGGCATTAATCATTAAGGCACTCATGAATTATTGTCACTTGCATAATTTTAGGCATGCACAGAAAATGGGTTTTCGGTAAGTTGTTGAATTTGAATTGTTTTCCATGCTTGTGTGTTTAAACTGAAAATGGTGCCTAATATAATTTCAAAATATTAAAGTGGTGAAAAATGTTTAAAATGGGTTTCTAAAGGGAAATGTGAACACTAAGTATGAGTTTTCCCTCATTAACCATGACCAAGGTGTACGATGTTTTAGGGAAGTTATAGCGACTCGATTTTGACCATGTGGTCGAGTTAGGGGGAATGACCAATAATAGACTTTATGGAATCCTTCTTGTACAGTTTTTAAAGTTGTGAAATTTTTTTCTAATATTTGTGTTTGGAATTGAGGAGATAATCCCCCATGATTAAACTTGTTTATGGGATGACCAGAGGTTAAGGTTATAGATGGTCCACTAGAAGAGGTACCTGAGGGACTGATAGTGTCTGGTGAGGATATAGGAGTGCAGTTATATGATAACTTCTCTCGTCTCAAGAATTTTATAGAAAGATACCAAGAGTGGGTTGTGAATAGTATTCTTAACCTTACATTGGTGTTTCAGTTACAACACACTCCAAATTTTACCGAAGAGTGTTGATATGAGGGAAAAGAGTTCTAGATTAAGTCTCTCCCAAATATACATGACTATTTGGAGACTCCTACTGAGAATAGGGTAATATCATAAAATTTAAAATTCTCATAAAGACTATCTTTTTCACTAATCACCTAAAAATAAATTATTCAAGAACAATTAAAAAATCACTCTAATATAATTTTTACATGTTAAACCCAAAAATAGACTTCTTTTAATCAAATTAAAAATCTAAAATTATTAAATTTACCTTTTAACTGAAAATACAAAATATAAGGAATACCACTTTTTTTGAAAAATGACATTTTTAAACCTTAAGTGTTCCTAGTAATATATCATATCAATTACAAACTTAAATAATGTTAATATATTAATTAATATACTTAAATATTATATATCATGAAAGTAATATTTTATGAGTTATTGATTTAGTATGTTAGGATAAATACATGATACTTTAAAATTAAAGTTATTTGAGAAAGAAAAATCATTAATATTAAATCAAATTAATTATTTATCCTCTAAATGTATGAATATTTAGTTTATTAATATATTTTTATTTAATAGGTTTTTTATTATTAATATTATTTTAATAATAATATTCATCTAAAAAATCACAACTCGTTTTAGTTCTGTGCTGTGTTTGGAGAATGTTATCAAACACATTATATTTATTTAAAGGAAACATATACAGTAAAATATTGGGGAATTATATTTATTGCGTTAATTAATGATGATTTTTTATTTATTTTTTATAACTCATTTAACGAAATTACATATTAATACACCTCTTATGGTTAAATGGGAAGAATTGGATTTTGAACATGATGCATCAGTAATGGAGAAACCTATTAATATTGTGGATTATTAAAATGAACTGTTGTAGGGAAAATCCATTATCCTAGTACATGTGCTGTGGAATCATGGAAAGTATATCCATGAGATATGGGGGTGGTAGGCCTTGATGAGGGATAAATTGCCTCATATTTTTTCCAGCTATAACAGTAATGAATTTTTAGGGGCATGACATGACCAAACCTACCAACACCCATTTGGGGTGGTGATAAGATTAGTGTTCCACTCCAAAACCACCTCCAATGGGCTATAGGGTGGTGAATAGAAATTATTAGGAATGTCACGTGGTATGAGATACCATATTCTATTGCACTTTTTTATAATTCACACCTCTACAGAGTCACATAACAATTCTAATTGAAAAATCAATTAACTACAATATAAATAATGCATTTGAAAAACACTAAGATCTAAAAGTGATAACCAGTAAATAAATCATAATAAAAGGGGTAAAATACATATACAATAATCCAAATGTGGAATCAACATAACATTTGAGGTGATGATATCCTTGTAATGAACTATATCGAAATATAAAAGTTACTCTCTCTAACCACCTCTAGGAACCAATAAGCTTCAGCAACACTAGTCCCCCAAAGTCACTTCCAAACTATTTATCATTTTCATAATAAATGACCTGTGTGGGAAAAGATACCCATATAGTGGTGAGTATGTAAAAATCTATTAAGATACCCCCAAAACCAAAATAGAATAATAATAAGACTAGTTATCTCAAATCACACGTCCGGAAGGAAAGAATAGCCCATCAAAAGAAACCCACATATGCTTTAGAAGATAGAACTCATGATGTAAAGGTGTGTATTTCTCTATGTATACCAACCATATAAGAAACAATAAGAATAAAGAATAATTTTAATTACCCAACTAGAAACACATTTAACCTCTCAGGTACTATAGTTAGGGACTCATGCCTCTCTGAAGGATAAACATCAATTGAGGGAGTACTGAACCCAGTGGAAGACCTATGCCTTGTTTGATCTCTTAAATGGGGAACTACCGAATATAAAGATATTTGAATCATACCCTTATTATTTATATGAGTAATGAACCTTATTTTAGATGTGGGGAACCCACTACCTTCCATGAATTCACTATTAGGGGAGTACCAACCTGGAAAATTCTCAGATCGTCATGCCCAAACAATTTCATCATCCATACAGAGCTAAAAGTTAAAATTTACGATATCAACTTAAAAATGGAATAAAATTTATAAAAAATATATTACATCATAATCTAAAAAAATAAATATAGGCTATTCATTTTCTCAAAACTGATATTCGGTGATTAATATAATAAAATCACCATGTAGGAAAACAAGGGGCCACAATTTGTCCTCCAGGTGCACCACATGGTTTGCTAGGGTTGGGAGAATGTTCCCCATGCATGTTGTGGTGTGTAGAACCTATAAAAACTAGATGATTTTGTTTAAGGTACCTGACTTTCCAATCCTACTCAATAATTGTCCTGGTAATCTCACCTGGATTGTCCCAAGTGATCAGGACCATGCCAGTGGAATGAGACTCACCAGTTGAGTCACACCACAATGATCAGAAGGTCCCTTATTCATCATGCCATAGTGGCATTAGAAATCCAATGCCTCCATGCAATATCGATCACTAACATAGCTGGCCTCATCTTCCTCAAAGAATTTCCTCACCCCACCACTCTAATTGGGTTGTATCCATTATCATTATTCATCTTATGTACCTACTACCACACACAAACTACCACACTATTTCCCCCTGACACTCCATACACTGATTCCACCTTATCTTACCACTGTTAGCTGGACCTGGGGTGAAAATTCCCATACCTTTCACAAGATAAGGTAGAATATATGGAAGAGGTAGGAATCTAAGGGAGAGAGATAGGTTCATCTCCTCATTTCTCATCGATCCTCCATTAAAGTCATTTCCAAAAAATCAATAAAATTGGAGATAAAAATTCTATCCTAAATTCCATGGAATTGAGATCTATAAATTAATAAATAAATCAATTGATTTAATTAATCATGAAAAAACCACAAATAATGGAGAAAAAATGTAAATAACAAAATTCTTACCTCATGTTTGGATCGCTTGTTAATAAAGATCATGTTCACATCGGTTATCATTCTTGATTTTAATAAAGAGTTTCATTCCATGATTTTTAAGATCATTCAAATATACAAAATTATAATTATATTTTTCCATATATAATTCTTGGTTTTATGGTGGTTAACACTATATTTAGAGAAAAATAGGATTATGTATATTGAACCCTAGGTTTCTTGGTGTTTAATCAAAACACCTGGCACTAATGTCGGTCCCAAGAACTAATAAAGTGAACTCAAATTATAGTTCTTATAGTGAAAAATCATTATTCTTGGCTCAATGGAATTATCAAAAATATCTTTTGATACCACATTTAGGAGATAATAAATTAATCATAAATTCACTCACGTAGACTAAAAATATATAATATTTTTAATATATTATCTCCTAGGCCACACGACACTCAAAATTACAAAGTTGATTATTTATTATCCTAATAAATATTATTTAAAATATTCTAAAGTTTCAAACAATAAAAACCATGTCTCTATAGGGAGTAAGGGTACATGATAGGTAGAATTTTAACACTCTCAATTTCACTATTTTTTATGTCATTTTACATTTACTTGTTTAAGAATTAATTATAATCTTAAAGGTGAATATTTAAAACATTTGATCATTTTCAAATTTACACAATTATGGTGCATGGTTACCCAAATAATTCATGGTAACCATAAAGGTAATATTTTGAATCTAGTGGATATGCATTGTTAGATTCATTGGTTGTCTAACTATATAACATAACCATAAAACTTTCCCATATTTTTAAATTTTTTATTCTCTTTGTACTTTTTTCTTAAAGGGATCTCTATCTCCCTTTTCATACATTTTAGATGCCTGTAGAGAACCCCTTGGATAAAATCCCCTCTCCACCATTATTTCATAATCATCATCCATTAGTTCTTATGAAATATCTTGACGTAATATATCCTTCTCTCCTCTCTTTTATTATTCTTCTTCTATGTCTTCTCTAACCTTGTTAGTTTTAAGGGGTGAACCCATGTTTAGGGTCAAAATATATCATGGAAGTGTTGTTTTATTCGTATTTTAAATAGTCTCATTAGACTCAATATTTCATTATTTGGAGAATAAGTATTGATTCCATTAGATTTGAGTTATGTTTTTCATTTCGATTCTTCTTATTTTTCACACTCATGGTTCTTGTAGTTTTTGAGTACTTTTTTTATCAATATAATACCCATTTAAATTATCCATGATCGAATTATGAATATTTTCTCATATATTTAAGATTTTTTTTGATGAAGGAGTATTCAGTGGTTTCCAAGTATTTTATTTCAAAAAGTAATTTTCATGCACACAATGTGTCTGATGTAATTTCTAAGTGAATTATTTTAGCCCAAATGGATTTATAATGGATTTTTTGAATGGTTTTTTATTTTTATGGAAGTAATTTCAGGATTTTATTTGGTTTTTTTAGATTATAAATGATTTTTTTTATTATTGATGTCACTTTAGATAATCGTTTTCTTAATGGTTGAGATACATTGAGATTACATGGGATTTTTGGATTTCTATGGGAGAAAGGGAGGATTATTTCAACACTAATTATGAATACACTTTGGATAGTGTCCCTGATGTTTAGTTCATACCTTGGAAAGGGGTTTTCTACCCAACAAGACCAGTGGGGATAGGTGGACGTAATTTTGGGTAGGATCATATCAGAGGTTATGATGTTGTTCAATTAGTGAGATCATAAGTTGACTTAATAGCCTTGAGTTTGTTATCTCGTGTTATTTTTTATTTTTAATATGGTTTAATTCATTTATTAACTTGCCTTGTGATACTTGTTTATGTTTTTCTTTTGTAATTTTATTCACTTATTTCATACTCACTGTTCTTTTAAAAGTAAAAAATATTTATTTCGAACATAATAATTTTGATTAGTTTTGCCTCAAGATAAATATAAAAAAGGAATTTTTTTCTAAAATGTATTTCAAACTAGAAATTATAATTTTAAATATTAATAGAATTAAATAAATTTTTGGTATTATATTACTATGAAATATATAAAAACATACAAACACACTTTGGTGTGTGTGTAAACTTCGTTGTATCTAGTACAAGTTAAGGAAATGGGTTATCGGGTCACATGGAGATGTTCGGGTGTTGACCTCGGGTCATATGGTGATGTTTGTGTTGTATTTTTTTGAATTTTTCATGATTGTGATATATCATATATAAAACACATCTAATTTGACCACAAATTTTGATCTACGTTATGTTATGAAATTTTATCTATCACTTATTTCTGTTTTATTAGTAATTCCTTTACGGAATTCTATATGTAGAGGGTAAAATTCAAGTCCATGGGATGAGTTATAGTTAACCAGAACCCTAGACCTGTGTAACCCATGAAAAAATAAAAATATCAGGGGATCCCGTAGTAAGGGAGGATCAAAACTGCTTCTATGGGTACTCCTAGACCAACTAAACCAAGCATTTAACCTATCATACTTATATAATACCAAAAAAATTTATTTTAGAAAAAAAATTAGTTTAATGGGTTATGAAAGATCAACCCAAACCCAACTCGAATATTATTTGGCTCAAATACGTTGACTGGATTGTAACCCAAAAATCTGTAAAACTCGAGTTCAGGAGTCAAATAAAAAATTACCACTTTTATCTTTTTTTTATATTCTATTCTTGTCCCTTATGTGATCTAAATTATTATTTGAAATTGTTTAATAGATCACATGGATTTATAAAATATGGATACTTCATACCAGTTTTTTATAAGGTTTTGTTTCTTATTTTTTAGATTTAGAATGTAAAATCATTCCCAAAGTGTATATTTGAAAACCTTGGAACATTACGCCAGACCATAGTGATGAGAAATTTACTTTGGTCCTTATGAAGGACCGACTCGGGTGACGTATAAAGCTGACCTTGGTCAATCCATTACACAGAACACCCAAATCAAATACTAGGAAATCTTGGAGAGAACCATTTATATTCTATAATAAAACCCTCTTAAATAATTATAAGAAAAATATTTTTCCAAATATTAATATATAAACACTTATAGAAAATCAATGAAGTGTTATAATCAATTTTTGACATATTTCGTAAACAGTATTTGTTACATAAACTTTAAATATTATTAACATTTCTTAGTTTTTATCAATTATATATTGTTCCTAGAATATATATATTACATTAATTCAATAATGATATATAATGGATAAAATTTATGATGTATGCATTACATAAATATATATTTCAAAAAACATATGTTCAATACATGAAATTATATATATTACACACATTACATCAATTATTTTAATATATATATATATAAGATAAAACTTTTAACAAAATATAAAATAATTAAAAGAGAACATATAATTTCAATTGAAAATTAGTAAAATACAATCAATTTTAGAAAATTAATTAGAAAATATGAGAAATAATTTTTTTTAGATATGATGGAAAAATTGAATGAAAATTTCAAAATTAATTAATTATTGTTTTTTTACCTATTATTTATCTAAACCACACGATGACATGTCCTAGCTCACACTCTTCTAGAAATAAATAATTTATAACTCTCTAGGAGGATATTTTATCAATCTTTTCAAAATCATAATCAAAATCATGTATTCTACCATACTGTAGAAAGGTGAGTATAGTAACCAATAATTTACATACATTGTTATTACATCAGAATTAAAGCATACTTATTGAAACATATAACAAAACCACGATATGACCGTATAGGTATAGTGTCTTTAGAAACTAGGAAACATAAAAAACTGGTTCATAAAGCATCTACATTGTTTCCTGTTTATTTCATCATATCTAGAGTCCATTTTGGCATATCCTACTTAATACTCTTCTTCCTGACCTGGGGAAAAGAAAACATACAATAGGTTGAGCTCAAATTCTCAGTAAGGGTAAGAAAAGGAAATATCAATCATATAATATTCATAAGAACATAACAGTTTGAAAATCTTAACTTACAAATGAGATCATAATATCATAACATGGGATAAATCATAGTAGTGAAATGTAATCCCAATAATCATAACATAAGACATGAAACTTTGTGGAATACACACATAATCGTATAAAATCATTTCTTATAAGTCCATACTAATTTCCAAGACTATCATAGTAGGAAAAGTCCATTTATGAACCGAGTTCACTCCTCACTCCAGTCATGTATCACTGAACCAGATAAACTTATTGTTCCATCCATGCCTATGTCATGAGATATAAATATTTACCCAATTTATTGGAGGGAGATATATGTCCCACCCATCTCATAATGAAACCATTATTATGTGTGACACAAAATCATAAATCATAGCATAACCCATGTAATAAAAATGGGATTCTTAAACATCATGCCATAATAACATAAACCATATAAGATAAAAGGACTTCATAAAAATAATTCCATCATAACATAATAAAATCAATGTAAAAATAGGAATAGAAATATAACCCTAATTTTTCCTTGATGGAAAATAATTTTGATAAAACACTTGAACTCCATTCTTGAGGAAAATATCCTTTCTACATCAAAAACATTTTTCCTTTCTTAACATGTCATACAATTTTAAACTAAAAGAAGTTAACTAAAAATAAACTTGAAAACATGTAAAGGAAGATTCATGGAAATAATGTTCTATGAAATAATAAAAAATCATTCATTCCATATAAGTTAAAAAAACATTATTCTCGTACTTTGGCCGGAAAAGTCAGAAAGTATCTCATACTGAAAACGAAAAAAAGATTCATTTCATATATTTTACTAAAAATTCACCAATATGTAAAATAAGATTTAAAAAATTGTAGACATATAGAAATAATATTAAATATTTAGTAAACTTTGATGTGTATGATAAACATTCCTTGGTAAATTCTGAAGTATAAAGAATCTCGGATAAAAAATGAGATTGTGAGATTTTCCCTTACCTTAGGTCTGATTGCTTCATACGTATCCAAACCTCCTGTATAATGATTTAAATAATTTAATTTAATTATTAAATAATCATATTAATTGTTATGATATCATATATGGTCATATTTTTATATTCGTATTAGCAATATTTCATTGGTACTTGTTATTCGGGTGTTCATTGTTTTATGTTCTTATGCATGTTTTGTCAAATAAATTCTTATTCCTCATTTTAGGTGATAGATACCTCATTTACAGAATAGTATTTTTGTAATATATATCATATTTATTCATTAAATTCATTTATATAATCATTATTCAATGAAGATTATGTAGAACAGGTCGCATCACATCGTAGAGACGGTAGGTTGTATGTACGCACAAGCGATGATATCATTTCCATGATTGTGGAATATTATTGAAGTGTATAGTGTATAATATTTCAGAATAAATATTACTTTACAATAATAATATATAGTTATTTATTCCATCATATACCCATCCAAGTATGTTAGTGATGAAATAAAATATTACACCACGGTGTGGAGATGGTAGGTCGTACGTACGAACGCGTGGTGATTTCATTTTTTTCATAGAATGGATAGAAGATAGAACATGGTTGTTTCATATTCATAATAACATAAAATTATACAATTGATACTAGAGTTATTACTTAATAATGAAACAACTCATATAGAGTAAGTAGAAGGAGAAATAAGTATGAACGAATCAGTAAAGGATATTACCGCTTCTTCGACGTGCCTCTTCTTAACCTCCTATTAGTGCACTAAATATGGTTTTTGAAGAAGGTCAGGACCTCTAGTATGTTTCTAGGGAAGTGGATAAGAGAAATTTTCAGGTGTTGGAGGAGAATGAAGGCTCAAAATGGTGTGAGGAGGAGAGGGAGGAGGTTCCCTTTTATAAGGGAGGAGAGGTGCACCTTTGGAAACATAAGAAGTATTAATTTATAAAAAAAATTAGAACCTCACATAAAAACCTCCAAAAATGACTTAAATAAGAATATGAGATTAGATAGGGTTGTAATCTCACCATCCAATAAAATTTAAACATGTTGGGAATTTATTTTATACCTAATCAACTTGATTTTTCCTTATTTAATATATTTAATTTTATTTGTGGTAATAATATTTTAAATTTTAAATTGTTATAAATAACTACTTATGTGCTGTGAATTGTCCATAATTGGATACATTATGAAATTTTCGACCATATAAATTTTAATTTATACTTTTTAAATATTTTTGTGATTTTTAAACCATTTAATAATATGTTATTTTTATAAAATAACAATAGTGTCATCTTTGAAACTATTCATTTATTTGAATTTAAATGAAATCCACACAGAAGATTTGTTCAAACCAAAAAATTTAATAGATTCCTAATATGTCATATTTATCTATAAAATTAATGGATAACATTAATTAGTTCATATATTATTTATTTTAATATTTTTAAAACCAATTATTTGATATTTCAATCAACAAGATAATTTCTACATCACTATTGTGTCATCATTAATGATAATTATTTTATCCCTAAAAATTCTAAATAAATTCAAAGGATGTAGATAATTTTATTATATTTATGGATAATATTTATATTAGAAGTTTTATTAATTTTATCACTAAATTAAAATTATTACACTTATATGATATAAGAGAGTGACATGTTGTCACTTTCTTTAGTTTTAATAATAATTATTTTGTTTTCATGGTCAAAAGTCCATGAAACGAATCTATTCCGACCCTTAGGTGATATGGGTCGACTTTTATTCATAAAATAAAATTTTGGCATGTGTTAGGGTAATTTTATAATCTTAGGTTTACCCTTAATTACCAGATCTATATTTTAACTGTAGTAAATAAAAAAATTACTGTACTTACTATTCATAATATCAAAAAAATTAAATTACACTATTAACATAATTTGGACCTAGTGAATCCAAATATAGAATAAATTTTTCAAAATTAAAAACACAAAAGTTTCAGTAATTAAATTATAATTTTTCTCGTTGTTAAGAAAACAGGTTTTAAAAGTTAAAACATTGTCAAAGATTGAAATGTTTTTACCTATGAATTTAATGAAAATTTAATGGTAATGAAATAAATTATATTAAATTGTAAAAATATATTATTTTTATTCTTTAAAACCATTCTATATTATAATTTAACCATATAAATTATCTTGATGAAAAAAGTTGTTTTTAATTAAAATTTAGCGTATTTTTACTAATCATCAAAATAAGAAAATTATCCGAAAAATACCAAAAATTTATCCAATGTAAATTTTAATATAATGATTCAAAAGAATAAGTTTATTTTGTAAAATTGAACTTATAAACTTTTCAAAAAATATATTTATAAATGTTGCACCATTAAAAGGCGGTAAAACTGCATTTTTTTGAAAAATACTTCTTTTATCTGAAAAAATGATTTTGTTTTCATACCTCATTCTTGAAAATATGTAAGGTGAATTATAATGTTATAAAATTAAAAATTCAGTTAATACTATTCATAGTGGCTAGTTCATAATATTGTAATAATATATCATTGTTTAGTGAAACTCGGCATTGTGTGCAACGCAAGCTATCGAGGAAGGTTGCTCTTGCGTGTAACGCAACCCAAGACGATGTTGTGTGTAGTGAAAGATTATATTGCTGTTGCGTATAACATAAGAAATAAAAAACTATTTCTCATAAAATATCAGGTTGTTACATTCTACCCCCCTTAAAATTAATTTTTCCCCCGAAATTTTTCATTTCGTAACAAACAGATGAGGATACCTCCCCCTCATCAAATCCTCATGTTCCCATGTAGCTTCTTCTAATTGGTGGTTCCTCCATAAAACTTTAACAAAGTGAGTGGTATTGTTTCATAAACTTTTTCGCTACGATCCAAAATCTCTATCGTCTATTCTTCATAAGAAAGATATTTCTCCAGCGGTACAACTTCTATGATTAGTACATGTGAAGGATTGGGTATGTACATTCTCAAGAGAGATACATGAACACATCATGAACTTGAGAGAGATTCGTTGGAAGTGCCAATCAGTAAGCTACCTTCCCAACATGATCCAGTATCTCAAAAGGACCAATATACCTACGGATCAGCTTGCCTTCTTTCCAAATCTCATTACTCTCTTCCAAGGAGATATTCGTAAGAACACTTTATCACACACTTCAAACTCTAGGTCTTTTCTTCGGTTGTCGGCATAACTTTTTTGTCGACTCTAAGATGCTCTTATGTGTTGTTTAATAGATCATACCTTTTCTGTCATCTCATCAACAAGATCAGGTCCTAATAGCTTTCTTTCCCCAACGTTATCCCAACAAGTTGGAGTTCTGCATTTCTTTCCATAGAGAGCTTTATAAGGAGCCATCTGAATACTGGAGTGAAAGCTATTATTATGAGAAAATCCCACCAAAGGTAGGTGTTGATCCCAACAACCTTTGAAATCCATAGAGCAAGCTCTCAACATGTCTTCTAGATTTTGAATTGTCCTATCGGACTGACCGTCGGTCTGAGGATGATAAGTAGTGCTGAAACTCAACTCTGTATCTAGAGTATGCTGAAGACTTTGCCAAAACATCTAGGTAAACCTCATATCCTGATCAAATATAATGGAAATTGTTACTCCATGCAATCTTACCACTTCCTTCATATATATCTTGGCAAGCTGATCAAGAGATAAATATTCTCTAATAGAAATGAAGTGTGCCGACTTCGTAATACAATCAACTATTACCCAGAAGCATTATTGCCTTTTGATGTTTTAGTAAGTCTAGTGAAAAAGTCCATAGTGATGTTTTCCCATTTCCATTCTAGTATGGGTAATGGTTGTAACATCCCCTTAGACTTCTGTCTCTCAGCTTTAACTGGCTGACAAACCAAGCATCTAGAGATATATTCAGTAACATCTCTTTTCATGCCATCCCACCAGAAGTACAACTTCAGGTCCCTATACATCTTAGTGCTTTCGAGGTGAATAGAGAATGAAGAACTATGAGCTTCATCCAATATTTCCTTCTTTAATTCTGGGATAGGAGGAACACAAACCCAATTCTTGAACCTCATTATTTCATCACTATCAATGTGGAATTCATGAACATTTATCACCTTTTTTTGTAACTCTACATCTTCTTAATGTGCCTCTTTAATCTTCACATGTATATATGGTTGAACATTCATTTGAGAAAGATAAGATTTTTCCCCTTCCATTATAATTCCAAGGTCCATCCTTTGTAAATCCATAAATATTGGATCTGTTGTGATCCTCATCATTGATAAGCTAGCCTGTTCTTACCAACTTAATGAGGTTGCCACCTTGTTTGCTTTCCCAGGGTTGTAATGAATTGAGAAGTCGTAATCCTTAATCAGCTCCAACCATCTTATTTAGTGCATATTCAGCTCCTTTTGTGTGAAAATATACTTTAAGATTTTATGATCAGTATAAATATCACACCTTTCACCATAAATATAATTCTGCCAAATATTTAATGCAAAGATTATCATTGCTAATTCCAAATCATAAGTTGGGTAATTTGTTTCATGGATTTTCAACTGTAGTGAGGCATAAGCTATCAACATATCATTTTTCATGAGAACACACCTCAATCCCTTCTTGGATGCATCACTATAGATCACAAACCTTTATCCACTACAAGGTAGTGTGAGCACAGGTGCACTAGATAACCTTCTTTTTAACTCCTTGAAATTCTCTTCAAACTCCTCCGTCCACACGAACTTAACTTCTTTTCGAGGCAACCTAGTGAGTGGATTTGATAATCAGGAAAAATATTTGACAAAACGTCGATAATATCCAGCCAAACCAAGAAAACTTCGGATCTCAGTTACTGTTTTTGGTCTTGACTATCTTTTGATAACCTTTGTTCTTGCTGGATCCACATATATCCCTTTTTTTGAGATTTTGTGACCCAAAAATGAACCTTTTTGAAGCCAAAACCCACACTTGGTAAATTTGGCATAAAGATTCTCCTTTCTTAGGGTCTTCAATACAATTCTCAAGTGATCTTCATGTTCTTCCTTGGGCATTGAATAGACAAGAATATCATCTATAAAGACTACCACAAACTGATCAATATAGTCTCTAAAGACTCCATTCATTAGATCCATGAAGATATAAGGGGAATTAGTAAGACCAAATGGAATCACTATAAGTTCATAGTGTTCATACCTTGTACGGAAAGTCGTCTTTGGTATATCCTCCCTTTTAGACCATAATTTATGATACTCAGAAATAAGATCAATCTTGGAAAAGTATTGATCTCTGTGTACTTGGTCAAATAAGTCATCAATGCATGGGAGAGTATATTTGTTCTAGATAGTGATCTTGTTAAGTTTTCGATAATCAATGCAGAGTCTCATTGATCAATCTTTCTTCTTAACAAATAGAGCAGGTGCTCCCCAAGGTGATGCACTAGGGCGTATGAATCCCTTATAAAGATTCACTTGGAGTTTCTTCTTCAATTCCTGCAAATCAATTGGGGCCATTCTATAAGGTGTCTTTGAAATGGGCATAGCACCCGGTATGAGTTCTATTGAATACTCAAATTCACAATTTGGTGGAAGACTTGGAAATTCCTCTGGAAAGACTTCATAAAAATATCATACAATGGGAATATTCTTAATCATGAGTTTCTCTCAAACCATTTGAGATAAATAACCTTCATTTATTGGAATCAAGACCCATAAGATGGAATCAATTTACACTGGAATGTTATATTAATCATTGCATCGATAGATGATCATAGATTGATTGGGAATACGAAATGTGACTTCCCTTCTTTGGAAATCGATATGAGATCTGTATAAGGAAGGCCAATCCATGCCAATAATCACATGAAATTCCACTATAGGAAGGATCACAGGATTTGCAGGAAGCACTTTCCTACAAACTTAAATTGGAGAATAATTATAAACTTTTGATGCAACCGTTGTTCCATTAGGAGTTGTCATAGCTATCTCAATAGCTAATTGTTGAGGTAGTTTGATGATACCCTTGGAAAATTCTTCAGAAATAAAAGAGTTGGTGGATCCAAAATCATATAAAACATTTTCTACATTAGAGTGGATGCTAAGTGTACCTTTCACCACTTTGTTATCGTACTCCACATCACCGATAGAAATTGCTTGTGACTTTCCTTTGTCTTTGGCCTTAAGAGTTTGTTGACGTCGATCATCATCAACAAGCATTGGATTAGGGTATTGACTAGCATAATTCGCCATTTCCTTGAACTTGTAACATTGAAGTGTAAGAGGTGTATTCTATGTAGCCTTTTCTTTGTTCACATCACTAGACATCTTTTTCCCATATTTATGGCATTCAACTTCCCAATGACGTTCTTTTCCACATTTGAAACATTTACTTGTACCTTTAAGACAATTCCCTCCATGTTTCTTTACACACTTTGAGCATAAGGGAAAACTCATCTTCTTTTCAGTGTGGTCTTTAGATTTCCCTTTGAATTCCATTTTCCTCTTCTTATCAAACCCATATGACTGATGGGTTACTCCAATCTCCATCTCAACCTTGAGAGAACATCGAACAATTTCCTCATAGATATTGAAGTCCCTTATGGCTAAAGCCCTTCGAAGACTTGGTTTTAACCCACTAAATAATTGATCAATCTTACTGTCAGGTTGGATAATAATTCCAGAAGCATACCTTGCAAGTCTTGTAAAATTTTCTTCGTAGGTACCAACAGATTCATCATCCTTTTTCTTTAGTTCAAAAACTACTTCTCCATCTTTGTTCGAAGAATACTAGGGAAGTACATATTGAAAAATATGTTCTTGAACTCGTCCCATTTCATGGACTCAATTTCATCCCTTTTCCTAGAATTCTTGAAAATATTCCACCATTGATCAACTTCACCTTCCAAACGATATACTGCTAAGATGACTTTATCATGTTCAGAACATTGTAGAACTTAAAATATCTTTTTAGTGGTATTGATCCATTGTTCACCAAGTAATGGATCAGTAGACCCACTGAATGAGGGTGGACACTGCCTCATGAAGGATTCAATATAATGTTTCTCATTCCTTTTCCCATTTGGAAGTCTGGTATGATTCATAGCTTGAGAAAGTTGGGTGAGCATGGCTACAAGATTTTTCATTCCACACTACCTCATAAAGGATTCAATATAATGTTTCTCATTCCTTTTCCCGTTTGGGAGTCCTGTATGATTCATAGCTTGAGAAAGTTGGGTGAGCATGGCTACAAGATTTTTCATTCCATCTCACATAACATTTGGTTTCTCATGGGGACAATCATTGCATTGCCCGTCACATTCATCATTAACACGGGTCCTTCGGGTTCCAACCATTGACTAAAACCAATAATCATAGTGTGAAAAACACTAATCATAATAGGACAACCACATAATCATGAATAAAATTTCACACTTATGTTCTTATCATAGGTTATTCATGGCCATTTATAAAACACTAATATTGTGTTCTATTCTTAGACATATCCTTAAGGTTCTTACTAAGGCTTTCACATCCTAGTTTCAAAAGGTTGACTATACCTTTCCTCTGATACCAACTATAAAGACCCATACATTACATACATTGTTATTACTTCAGAATTGAAGAATACTTATTACAACATATAAAAAAACTAAGATAGGACCATATAGGTATAGTGACTTTAGAAACTAGGAAACATAAACAACTGGTTCATAAAGCATTAACATTGTCTCCCGTTTATTTCATAATATCTAGAGTCCCTTTTATCACATCCTACTTAATACCCTTCTTCCTGACCAGGGGAAAATAAAACTTACAAAAGGGTGATCTCAAATGCTCAATAAGGGTAAACAAAGGAAATATCAATCATATCATATTCATAAGAACATGTCATTTTGAAAATATTAACCTGCAAAAGACATCATAATATCATAACATTGGATAAATCATATTAGTGAAATGTAATCCCAATAATCATAACATAAAACATGAAACTTTGTGTCAAACACACATAATCATAGAAAATCATTTCTTATTAGTCAAGACTCATTTCCAAGACTATCATAGTGGACAAAGTCCATTTTTGAACCGAGTTCACTCCTCGTTCCAATCCTGTATCACTAAACCGGATGAACTTGTCGTTCCAGCCATGTCTATCTCATGGGATATAAATCATTACCCAATGCATTGGAGGTAGATATAGGTTCCACTAATCTCATAATTAATCCATTCTTTTGTGTGCCACAAAATCATAAATCATAGCATAACTCATGTAATAAAAATGGGATTCTTAAACATCAATCCATAATAACAAAAACCTTATAAGATAAAAGGGCTTCATAAAAATAATTCCATTATAACATAATCATATCAATGTAAAAATAGGGATAGAAATAGAACCCTAATTTATCCTATATAGAAAATAATTTTTATAAAACACTTGAACTTCATTCTTGAGGAAAATATCCTTTCAACCTCAAAAACATTTTTCCTTTCATAACATATCATACAATTTTAAACTAAAAGAAGTTAATTTAAAATAGACTTGAAAACATGTAAAGGAAGCTTCATGGAAATAATGTTCTATGAAATCATAAAAATTAATTCATGTCATATAAGTTAAAAAAAATTCTTCTCATACTTTGGCTGGAAAAGTCAAAAAGTATCTCGTACTGAAAACGACAAAAGATTCCTTTCATATCCTTTACTAAAAATTCACCAATAGGTAAAATTGGATTTAAACAATTTTAGGAGTATAGAAATAATATTACATATTTAGGAAACATGGATTTGGATGATAAACATGCCTCTGTAATGTCACGACCCATCCCAGTGGGGCCCGTGCCGTGACTCTCCAAGCCCGCCTCCATTAGGCCAGGGGCTGGTGACTAGCACCGAGTAGGCATATCACTAACATGGGAGGCATTGCCTAAGTACCTGTACACACACACACATCTCCAAGCCCACAAATGCTAAAATGTAAAACACTAAAGAACAAAAATGCATGCAAATAACTAAACCCAACTAACAGAGTATGACGAAAGGTAGAGTACTATAAAAGTAAACTGGGCCAGAATACAATCCCACCAAAAGCAAGAGTCTGAAAAACTGAAAAGTCCAACCTGTAAGCACAAAGGTACTGGGACTGCCGCTCGTAGCCGTAAGAACGCCTTGGCCTATAGGGAACTCAGAAAGCTCGGTCCTGTCCTGGTCCGCCCTGGACTCTGTCAAAAGGCTGCTCTTCTGCACAAGACACCAGACGTGTGGGCAATTCTCGTGCAGGGGTGAGTATAAAAATACTCAGTAGAGGACCCCGAAAACCACAAAGCAGTACACAAAGTAAAGGTACGGTAATCTATGCACAGTATATGTCTACAGAACATATAGGACAAATGAGATATACTCAAAACCTATACATGTGGTCTAGAGACAAGTCACACAATTCGCATACCCCCGCAAGGGATTCCGTTCGAATATTCCGTGATGCACTCGTTCTGGGAGAACACACTCCACGAGTCTTATATCTCTGATGAAATCCGTCCGAGAAGTGCTATTCGTCAGGAACTGTCACGAGAGATAGCTACACACATTACAGGAGACACACTCCTAAGTGGGAAAGATTTCGATACACATATGAGGATCACTGCCAGTGCCCTAGCGGATATCGCGACTCATCAGGAATTCACCTGCAAGGTAGAGGATCAAATCCCGGTAAATTTGGTCACGCCGATACTTGACTCTACCTAGGGTCTGGAATGGATATAGAATCACGATCCAGGCCTCTTGGATGGATTCCTGACTCTATCGCAGAAATTCCTGCTGAAGGGATTATAATACCACGTGAGGGAAAGATGCATGACCCTCAGGGAAACAAGAAGAAGGGGCACTAACCCAAACGAAAGATGTTCAACACACGGTGAACAAAAGGACCAAGCCATTTTCCAAAAAGTACATGGCATGTAGAAATGATACACATCGTGTTTTCCGACCCTGGGTACTACCCGTGTAAAAAAGCCCATGTTGTGAGGCTGTTCATGTAGAAAAACATAGTACACGGCGTGTATTACGGAGTACACGCCGTGTCTGGGTAACTGGGGTTGGCTCCATGTACTATGGCCATGTGCCCGTACACGGTCACCAACCTGTGTACTCCAACCCGTACAATCTGCACATGGGGTGACCCACGCTGTTTAGCTCACCTGGACGGGTGAGGGAGTACATGGTCGTGTACTCCATCCCATGTCCGTGTATCCCCGGGATACAGGCCGAGCTCCGCGTAGCCGCCTCTGTCGAGCTGTACACGCTGTGCCGCCTGAAGCCGTGTAGATCATCCTGTGTCCATGTAATACCCAAAGTACACACCGAGCTTCGGGGAAGGTCCAACACGCCGTTTGAGCGGGGTCACACGCCGTGTGATTCTTCTCTGACCCCGAATCCCTAGCTGCCACCACCGGAACTACACGGCATGTTCTTCAGAAGAACACGTCGTGTATTCTGGAAATTTCAAAAAATGGTGCTCCTTGCTAGTGCGCCTCCCTTGCTTCTCTGATCATCAATCTGGCCGTCCGATCGCCGCAAAACTTCCATGTTCTGGTCGCCCCAACCCCACAAATCCACTTTCATCTTTCTCAGGCCTTCGATCGGCTCCTAAAACGTGTTCTGATCTTCCCGCACGAAGAACACTCGAAGAACGCTCTTTCTGATCTGGTCCGATTTTCCATCTTCCATCCTCGCCGTACCTCTACAAGGACGTTGCAATGTCGAACCTTTGATTTGGGATCTTTGCATCGTAGAACGGATGCACAAAAATCCGTTGTTCGTCACCCCGCGAAGAACGCGAAGAACGTGCGGGGAAAATGAGGAAGAAAACCAAATAAACAAAATTGAGGAACAATCCTCCGCTGTCGTTCTTCACAGAGTTGATCTGCTCCTGTTAATAGGCATAAAACGGGGCAAGAATCAACAACAACATAAATCATGGATCAATTCCCCATAGTCTTCCCAAAGAAAAAATCACTCCTGCAAGAACGTATGAATCTGTGGATCAACTTGTTTATGGTTGATCCATGTTCATCGTTTAAACTGAAATATGGGGAAAAGAAATCGAAATAACAACCCCTACCTTTCGAAAGGATTGATCATTAACGAAGGAATCATGCTGCCGTTGTCATCGAGATCCTTCAACGTCGGCGCAACGATCCTTGGTTTCGATCCATTGTCGTTTGTCATTGAGAATTTTCTCCAATGCACCGCGGATTCTGCAGAGGTTCCTCTCTCTACGTTTCCCAGGACGTAAAATTGCTTAACCCATTAAAAATCGGAAACAAGTTGGCATTTAATTACACAGAAGTATTAATGGCGTTGACTTTCCATTTCAAAGCCATTATGATGCGCCATTAATTTAGGAAACAGTTGCACCGTTTCTATGCTACAGCGGATGTTTCCTTAAATGAAATAAAATAAACTGGTTATTTTTTTTTACTTAAAACGTCTGAAAATTAACTTTTTCCCTCGACCCGCGTCGGTCGAGGTTAGCCTCATTCTCAGGTAAAGTCATCGACCCGGACGCAACGGTGTGCACAGATTTTTAATTTGGGCATCCGTTTGGAAACTGCCACAACCGCACACAAGCGCCGACTCACTTAACTAAAAATAGTTCAAACCACCATTTCAGGCTCACTGGACCGCGGAATGATGTGTCTTCTTCGTGCTCGGTCTCTAAATAATTCAATATAATATTTTAAAAAAATCAATGGAAAATCTGAGACATTACATTCTCCCCACATTGGGGCTTTACGTCCCCAAAAATCCAAAACAAAGGCTACTCAAAAAGATGAGGGTACTGGGCACGGATCTGGGCCTCCCTCTCCCACGTGCTCTCCTGAAGATTCTCGTCCTGCCACCGGATGCACACTAAGGGAATCGATCACCCATGAAGGATCCTCTCCCGCCAATCCTCGATCTCCACCGGGTACTCAGCAAAGGTCACTCCATCCTCGATGTCCAGCTCACCCCAATCAATGACGTGCGATGGGTCATGCACGTACCTCCCCAACTGCGACACGTGGAAGACATCATGTACCTGATGCAACTATGGAGGTAGATCCAGGAAGTACGCCACCTCTCCAACTCTGACCAGGATATGGAAAGGTCTGATTAACCTCAGAGATAGCTTGCTGCCTTGGAAAAATCTCTGCAACCCTCATCGAGGTGAGACGTGAAGGAAGATGTGGTCTCCCTCTTCGAACGCCAGAGGTCTCCGTCGCCTGTCAGTATAAGACTTATACAGGCTCTGTGCAGTCTTTATCCACTCCCTGATGAACTTCACCTTCTCTGTTGTGTCTCTCACTAACTCTGGACCCATGAGTGCGGACTCTCCGGGGTTAGTCCAGCAAAGCGGTGACCGGCAGGGTCTCCCATGCAAGGCCTCGAACGGTACCATACTGATGGTGGAGTGGTATCTGTTGTCATACGAAAACTCCACTAGTGGTAGGTGGTCCTCCCAGCTGTGACCAAAGTCCAAGATACAGGCTCGCATCATATCCTCCAGAACCTGAATGGTCCTCTCCGTCTGACCATCTGTCTGGGGATGAAACGCTGTGCTCAAGCACAGCTGAGTCCCAAAAGCCTCCTGAAATCCCTTCCACAACCGGGATGTGAAGAGGGTGTCTCATTCTGAGACTATAGTCAAGGGGATGCCATGAATCCGTACTATCTCTTGTATATATAGGCGTCCCAAGCACTCTACGAAACTCTACTCCCTGATAGCTAGGAAGTGGGCCGACTTGGTGAGTTGGTCAATGATCACCCAGATGGAATCATGCCCCTTGGACGTCCGTGGTATGCCTGTCACAAAGTCCATCGATATTCCATCCCAATTCCACTCTGGAACTTCCAGGGGGTGAGCTAACCCTACTCGAACCTAGTGCTCAGCCTTCACCTGATGGCATGTGAGGTATCGAGAAACGAACTCTGTTACTTCCTTCTTCATGCCTGACCACCAGAACTATCGTCAGAGGTCCTAATACATCTTTTCCACTCCAGGATGTACCGCCAAAGGGGATGTATGGAACTCCCTCAAGACCTCCTCCTTCAACGCCACTAGTACAACAGTGCGTCCTCTGAAAAGAAGTACGCGCTACCCACCTTGCGAATATCCATCAGGAGCATGTCCTGTGGATAACTGAGCACGTAAGGCCACACAGTCGAAATCCCCAAGTTGTGACTCCCTAACTCACTATAAGAGTGGATGGGTGAAAACCATCGACTGTAGGTAAGCCGTATCCTCTCCATCCACGAAGGAAAACTGTAATGCGACTAATTGTTGTGTCACCTCACTCAACAGCTGTGAGCTCAACCTTCTGCTGAGGGAATCTTCCACCTTGTTCCCCTTTCCAGGAGTATAGATAATCTCAAAATCATAGTCCTGGAGGAACTCTAGCCAAAACCTCTACCTCATATTCAGATCCTTCTGTGAGAAGAAGTACTTGAGGCTCTTGTGGTCAGAGTAGACAATGAACTGCTCATCCACAAGGTAGTGTCGCCACATCTTCAATGCGAATACTACCGCTGCTAACTCGAGATCATGGGTCGCATAGTTCTGCTCATGCAGCCTAAGATGGAGCGAACCATAAGAAATCACTGCATGCCGCTGCATCAGGACATAGTCGAGCCCGGTCCCTGATGCGTCATAGAAAAGTATGTACTCGACACCCTCCTCCGGCAATCTGATGACTGGGGCGCTCGTCAAACTCTGTCTCAACTTCTTGAAAGCCTGCTGGCACTTTTCTGTCCACACGAAGGGTTTCCCCTTCCTGGTCAAGTCTGTCATCGGTGCTGATACCCGGGAGAAATCAGTGATGAATCCTCGGTAATACCCTGCCAACCCAAGAATTCTCAGTACCTCCGTCACGCTCCGGGGTGTCTCCCATGCTAACACAGCCTCCACCTTGGCTGGGTCCACATCTACTCCATCTGCTGAGATGACATGTCCCAGAAAACAGACCTCCTGAATCCAGAACTGACACTTTGAGATCTTCCCATAAAGCTGGTGATCCCGGATTACGTCCAGAACCATCCGCAGGTGTCTCATGTGATCTTCCTATGATGCCGAGTACACAAGGATTTCATCGATGACGACCACTACGAACCGGTCCAAGTACGGCTGGAAGATCCAGTTCATCAGCCGCATGAACACGAAGGGGGTGTTCGTCACGCCAAAGGGAATCACCAATAACTCATAGTGACCATAGAGACATCTGAAATCCGTCTTCGGTATATCCTCATCCCGCACTCGTAGCTGGTGATAGCCTGATCGAAGGTCAACCTTTGAGAACCAATGTGCCCCTCTTAGCTGATCGAAGAGGTTATCAATTCTCACCAGTGGATACTTGTTCTTCACTGTCACCTGGTTTAGGCATCGGTAATCCATGCACAACCTCAGACTCCCGTATGCCTTCTTGACAAACAAGACTGGATCCACCCAGGAAGAGACGCTGGGTCTCACGAAACCCTTGCTCTGCAAATCCTCCAACTGCACCCTCAGCTCGCGAAGCTCTGCGGGAGCCATCCGATAAGCCGATGAGGAAATCGGTGTCGTCCCGGGGTGTAAGTCGATGCATAAGTCAATTTCCCGGTGGGGAGGTAACCCTGGAACATCTTCTGGAAAGATGTCCTCATACTCCGCCACCACTGCTGGGAACTGAGAGCTCACAACATCTACTGCTCCGAGGGTAATGCTAGCCAACTCATGAGTGATCGGCTACACCCTCCTATGAATGAGGCCATTTTTTGCTACGTGGGTTTCCTTTTCTCCGAAAAAGGAAAACCTCATTCCATCACGGCGGACACACCGCACCCTTCTCCTAAAACAATCAATCTGGGCATGGAGAGAAGATAACCAATCCATATCGAGAATGACGTCGTAAGGCCTCGACGCTACCACGAAGTGGTTCCAACCTAAACTCTCTCCTCCAAGGGTAATATCACACTATCTGCAAAGGTGTGTGATCATCGAGTCTCCTCCCGTAGGTGTCTCCAAGCATAAGGATCGATTCAACGGTTCTACCGGAATCTCGGGGTTTTGTACAAGACCTGTGGCTATAAGGGAATGACTGGAACCTGTGTCTATGATTGCAGCAGCTAAGGTAGAAAAGACATAGATCGTACCTCGAATCATCCCTAGATCCCCTAGGTCGTACGCCTCAACCACATGCAACTATCCCCATCCCTATCCCCCAGCTCCCTCAGCCTGGTGCGGACCTCCTAGGGGTGGTGGTGGAAGTAAGTCGAAGAATTTGCCACCACCCGTAGCTCTCCCTGCTCCTCTTCCACGTCCACCGCCTGGCGGATCTGCCTACTTTGTTCTCTACCTCTGCCTCGGTGGTCCATCCACCACTTCCCTATCAGCAGCTCGACGTGTCGGGCAATATCTAGCGAGATGCCCCCTACCGTCACATTTGTAGCATTGCTTCTCCCTAGGCTGACTGGATCCAGCCTGAGAGCCATGGACTGTCGATCCCCTATCCTGGGTCCTCCTATGACGTGTCCCATGTCCTAATCCTTGCGTCTGACGTCAGCTCCCTGCTGTCGGTGTCTCTGCACCTGTCTGCCTGCTGCTAACTTCCGGTGGCTGTCTCTTCTCCGCCAAGAAGCTATCGATCACCAAGGCCCGCTCGAGCACTCCAGCATAGGTCGATATGCATAGAGTCACGACACTAGCTCAGATGTCTCTCTGTAGACCTCGCTCGAAGGTCCGAGCTCTGAAGTACTGATCTCTGATTATATCCATCGAGTACCTGGCGAGGTTGGTGAACCTCGGTGAATAGTCAGCCACCGTCATACTTCCCTTCTGGAACTGAAGAAGCTCTTGGATGCGCATATCTCTCAGCATAACCAGAGATAAATCCTCCCTCAAGAGTCGCTCAAACTCTGTCCACGAAAGAGTCTCCTCGTCGTGAGTCTGCGTGGTCAGACTCCACCATCGTCCCGCCGAACCCTAAACTCGCTCCTAGGACCACCATCTAGTCTGCTGGTGTCCTCAATAGATGAAAAACTCTGGTCACCACCTCAAGCCAGTCCTCAGCCACCTGATGGTTGGGCTCGCCTCGTAACCTGAGGGGTCTCTGTCTCTGAAACTCATGGAGCGCGCTGAGCCTGTACTCCTCGCCGGTCGATAAAGCGGGTACCAGTGGTTGCTCCACTGGTGGTGGTATAGTAGGTGCACCACCTGGTGAAAACTCTTGGGGAGCTGGTCCTTGTATTTCAGCCTCGTTACTAAGGGGGTTATCCTCGTGATCGTGCTGCTGAATCCTAGCGGGTACGCGTCATGAAGGCATCCTATAAGGAAACAAGATGTGTCACTGTCAATGAGTATATTTGGATAGCTGACACCAAGGACATGGAAAACACAAACTATTCCTATATGATTCATGTACCTTTTATTTCCCCACAACCAGTGTTTTCGTGAACCGGGTCGAAAAGCAGGTTATCAGAGTCCCGGTGTATGGATACGTCAGCCGCCGCACCAACACTGGGGTCCCTGGCCTGAAATCCAAACCCGAAACACTTAACACTGTTGGCCCAAACCAAACTCACAATCTCTTGGTCCTAAGGTAGAACTGACCACCTCTGATACCACTCTGTCATGACCCGTACCAGTGGGGCCCGTGCCGTGACTCCCCAAGCCCGCCTCCAATAGGCCAGGGGCTGGTGACATGCACCAAGTTGGCATATCACTAACATGGGAGGCATTTCCTAAGTACCTGTACACACACACACATCTCCAAGCCCACAAATTATGAAATGTAAAACACTAAGGAACAAAAATGCATGTATACAACTAAACCAAACCAATAGAGTATGAAGAAAGGTAGAGTACTGTAAAAGTAAACTGGGCCAGAATACTATCCCGCCAAAAGAAAGAGTTTGAAAAACTACAAAGTCCAACCTGTAAGAACCAAGGTACTGGGACTGCCGCTCGTAGCCGTAAGAACGCCTCGGCCTCTAGGGAACTTAGAAGGCTCAGTCCCGTCCTAGTCCGCCCTGGACTCTGTCAAAAGGCTGCTCATCTGCATAATACACCAGACACGCGGGCAAATCCTGTGCAGGGGTGAGTATAACAATACTCAGTAGAGGACCCCGAAAACCACAAAGAAGTATACAAAGTAAAGGTACGGTCAGCTATTCACAGTATATGTCTACAGAAGATATAGAACAAACCAGATATACTCAAAACCCAGACCCGTGGTCTAGAGACAAGTCACACAATTCGCATACCCCTGCAATGGATTCCTTTCTAAGATTCCGTGATGCACTCGTTCTGGTAGAACACACTCCACGAGTCTTATAGCTCCGATTACATCCGTTCGAGAAGTGCTGTTTGTCGGGAACCATCACGGGAGATAGCTACAATCATTACGGGAGACACACTCTTGAGTGGGAAATATTTCGATACACAGATGAGGATCACTGCCAGGGCCATGGCGGATACCGCGACTCGTCCATAATTCACCTGCTAGGTAGAGGATCAACTCTCGGTAAAGTTGGTCACGCCGATACCTGACTCTACCTAGGGTCTGGAATGGATAGAGGATCCCGATCCGGGCCTCTCGGACGGATGGCTGACTCTATCATAGAAAGTCCTGATGAAGGGATCATAATCCTGCGTGAGGGAAAGTTGCCTGACCCTCAGGGAAACCAGAATAATGGTAACTATCCCAAATGAAAGATGTTCAAGGAATGGTGAACAAAAGGACCAAGCCGTTTTCCAAAAAGTACACAGCGTGTAGAAATGATACATGCCATGTAGTCTGACCCCAGGTACTGCCCGTGTACAATGGCCCATGTCGTGAGGCTGGTCATGTAGAAAAAAAATAGTACACGGCATGTAGTATGGAGTACACTCCGTGTCTGGGTAACTAGGGTTGGCTCCGTGTACTCTGGCCATGTGCCCGTACACGGTCACCAACCCATGTACTCCAACCCATACAATCTGGACATGGGGTGACCCGCGCTGTTTACCTCGCCTAGCCGGGTGAGGGGGTATACGGTCGGGTACTCCATCCCGTGTCCGTGTATGCCCAGGATACACGCCGAGCTCCGCGTAAATGCCTCTGCCGAGCTGTACACGTCGTGCCGCCTGAAGCCGTGTAGATCATCATGTGTCCGTGTAATACCCAAAGTACACGCCGAGCTTCGGGGAAGGTCCAACACGCCGTGTGATCGGGGTCACACGTGGTGTGATTCATATCTGACCCCGAATCCCTAGCCACCACCGACGGAACTACACAGCGTGTTTTTCGGAATTACACGCCATGTATTCTTGAAATTTCCAAAAATGGCGCTCTTCACCGGCGCGCCTCCCGTGCTACTCCGATCATCAATCCGGCCGTCCGATTTCCACAAAACATCTAGGTTCTAGTTGTCTCGAACCCACGAAGCCTCTTCCGTCGTTCTCGGGCCTCTGATCGTCTCCGAAAACATGTTTAGATCTTCCCGCATGAAGAATGCTCAAAGAACGCTCTTTCTGGTCTGGTCTGATTTGTCGTCTGCCATCGTCGTCACACCTCCACAAGGACGTTGCGATGTCGAGCCTTTGATTTGGGATCGTTGCGTCGCAGAACGGATGTGCAACGATCCGTTGTTCGTTGCCCCGCGAAGAATGCGAAGAACGCGCGGGGAAAAAGGAGGAAGAAAACCAAATAAACAAAATTGAGGAACGAACCTCCGCCGTTGTTCGTCACGGTGTTTATCCGCTCCCGATAATAGGCTTAAACAGGGCAAGAACCAACAACAACATAAATAATGGATCAATTCCCCATAGTCTTCCCGAAGAACCCCCCCCCCCCCCCCCCCCCGCAAGAACATACAAATCCGCGGATCAACTTGTTTGTGGTTTATATGTGTTCGTCTTTTAAACTCAAATACGGGGAAAAGAAATCAAAATAAAAACCCCTACCTTTCGAAAGGATCGATCATTGAAGAAGGTGTCGTGTTGTCGTTGTCATCGAGATCCTTCAATGTTGGCACAACGATCCTTGGTTTCGATCTGTTGTCGTTCGTCATCGAGAATTTTCTCCAACGTGTCGTGGATTCTGCAGAGGTTCCTCTCTCTACGTTTCCTAGGATGTACAATTGTTTAACCCATTAAAAAGGGGAAACAAGTTTGAATTTAATTATGCGGCAGTATTAATGGCATTGACTTTCCATTTTGAAGTCATTAAGACGTGCCATTAATTTAGGAAACAGTTGCGCCGTTGCCGCGCTGGAGCGGATGTTTCCTTAAATGAAATAAAATAAACTTGTTAATTTATTTTATATTATATTACTTAAACATCCGAAAATTAACTTTTTCCCTCGACCCGCCCCTGTCGAGGTTAGCCTCATTCTTAGGTAAAGTCATCGTCCCGGACGCAACGGTGCGCTCAGATTTTTAATCTGGGCATCCGTTTGGAAATTTCCACAACCGCACACAAGTGCCGACTCACTTAACTAAAAAAAGTTCAAACCACCATTCCGGGCTCACTGGACTTCAGAATGATGTTCCGTCTTCGTGCCCAGTCTTGAAATAATTCCATATAATATTTAAAAATAATAAATGGAAAATCAGATACATTACAAGTAAATTCTGAAGTATAAACAATCTCGGATAAAAAATGATATTGTGAGATTTTCCCTTACCTTATGTATGATATGCTTCATACGTATCTGAACCTCCTGTATAATGATTAAAATAATTTCATTGACTTATTAAAGAATCATATTCATTTTTATGATATCATATATGGCCATATTATTATATTCTTATTAGTAATATTTCATTTCTACTTGTTATTCGGGTGTTCATTGCTTTATGTTCTTATGCATGTTTTGTCAAATAAATACTTATTCCTCTGTTTAAGTGATAAATACCTCATTTAAAGAATGGTATTTTTTTAATATATATCATATTTATTCATTCAGTTAATTTATATAATCATTATTCAATGAAGATCATGTAGAATGAGTCGCATCACATCGTGCAGACGGTAGGCCTTACATACGCACGAGTGATGATATCATTCCCATGATTGGTGAATTATATTTAAGTGTATGGTGTATAATATTTCAGAATCAATATTATTTTAAAATAATCATATATAGTTATTTCTTCCATCATATACCCATAAATGTATGTTAGTGATGAAATAAAAGATTACACCACGGCGTGGAGACGGTAAGCCGTACGTACGCTTGCGTGGTGATTTCGTTTTTTTATAAGATGGATAGAAGATAGAACATGGTTGTTTCACATTGATAATAAAATATCAGTATAAAATTTATACTGGAGTTATTACTTAACTATGAAACAAATCATATAGAGTAAGTAGAAGAAGAAATAAGTTTGAAAGAATTGGTAAAGGATATTACATCTTCTTCGACCTGCCTCTTCTTAAACTCCTCTTAGGGCACTAAAGATAGTCTTTGAAGAAGACCAATACCTCTAGTATGTTTCTAGGGAAGTGGAGAAGAGAAATTTTCAGGGTTTGGCTGGGCTTGAAGGCTCAAAATGGTGTGAGGAGGAGATGGAGGAGGTGCCCGTTTATAAGGGAGGAGAGGGGCACCTTTGGAAACATAAGAAATATTAATTTCTAATAAATTCAAACCCCACTTAAAAACCACTAAAAATGACTTAAATCCGAATATGAGATGAGATAGGGTTTTAATATCATTAGCCAATAAAATTTAGACATGTTGGGAATTTATTTTAAACCTTATCAACTTGATTTATCCTTATTTAATCTATTTAATTTTATTTTTGGTAATAATATTCTAAATTTTAAATTGTTATAAATAATTTCTTATGTGTTGTTAATTGTCCATAATTGGATACATTATGACATTTTAGACCATATAGATTTTAATTTATAATTTTTAAATATTTTTTTTGATTTTTAAACCATCTAATAATATGTTATTTTTATAAAATAACAATAGTATTAATTTTGACACTATTCATTTATTTGAATTTAAATAAAATCCTAACATAAGATATGTTCGAAAAAAATTATTTAATAGATTCCTAAAATGTCATATTTATCTATAAAATTAATGTAGCACATTAATTAGTTAATATAATATTTATTTTAATATTTTTAAAACCATTTATTTGATATTTCAATCATTAAGATAATTTCTACATCACTATTGTCTCATCATTAATGATAATTATTTTGTCCCTAAAAATTCAAAATAAATTCTCATGATGTAGATAATTTTATTATATTTCTGGAGACTGTTTATATTCAATGTTTTATGAAGTTTATCACTAAATTAAAATTATTACACTTATAAGATATAAGAGAGTGACATGTTGTCACTTTCTTTGGTTTTAATAATAATTATTTCATTTTCACGGTCAAAAGTCCATGAAATGAAACTATTCCGACCCTTAGGTAATATGGGTCGACTTTTATTTATCCAATAGAATTTTTTCATGTGTTAGGGTAATTTTATAATCTTAGGTTTACCCTCAATTACCCGATTTATCTTTTAACTGTAGTAAATAAAAAAGTTATCATAGTTACTATTCATAATATCAAAAAAATAAAATTAAACTATTAACATAATTTGGACCCACTGAATCCAAATATGGATTCCATTTTTCAAAATTCAAAACACAGAAGTTGCAGTAACTAAATTAAAATTTATCTCGTTGTTAAGAAAATGGGTTTTAAAAGTTAAAACATTGCAAAAGATTGAAATGTTTTTACCAATGAATTTAATGTAAAATTAATGGTAATGAAATAAATTATATTAAATGGTAAAAATGTATTATTTTTATTCCTTAAACCCATTCAATATTATAATTTAACTATATAAATTATCTTGATGAAAAATGTTGTTTTCAATTAAAATTTAGCGTATTTTTACTATTCGTCAAAATAAGAAACTTATCAGAAAAATACGAAAAATTTGTCCAATGTAAATTTTTATATAATGATACAAAAAAAGAAGTTTATTTTGTAAAATTTAACTTATAAACTTGTAAAAAATTATATTTATAAATGGTGCGCCATCAAAAGGCGATATAACTGCATTTTTTGTAAAAATACTTCTTTTATCCGAAAAATTGATTTTGTTTTCATACCTCATTCTTGAAAATATATAAGATGAATTATAATGTTATAAAATTTAAAATTCAGTTAATACTATTCATAATTTCTAGTTCATAATATTATAATAATAGATCATTATTTAGGGAAACTCAGCATTGTGTGCAACGCAAGCTATCGAGGAAGGTTTCTCTTGCGTGTAACGCAAGCCAAGACGGTGTTGTGTGTAGTGAAAGATTCTATTGGTGTTGCATATAACATAAGACATCAAGAAAATACTTCTCATAAAATCTCAGGGTGTTACAGGGAGTCTCTCGCCTACCCTCTTCCTTTATTCTTATTTTTCTTCTGACCTATTTCCTCATCGCCACCATCATCCCCTTCTTCTCCTTGAACCTCTTATAACCCTACAGTTGTCAAGATTTCATCCATTTCCACATCACTCCCATCAACCAAAAAATAATCATCCTCATCATTGTCGATTTTTCCAGATACCATCTACTGATCGATTTACTCATTTTCACTCTCATCACCACTACCATACAAATCCTCTTCCCCTCTGATTCCATATTTTTATTTTTATTTTTCTTAATCTTTTTCAATGAACTCATCTTTTTTATATAGAACTTTTGGAATTAAATGTCTTTTAGACACACATATAATTCATCTAGAGATATAATATTTGGCCCAAAAAGATAGCTATCAATGACAAGTTTCCATGAAAAACATAGGATTCCAAAATGGAGTCACAAAAATCATAGAAACAAATAAAAAATTAAAATAAAAGACACATGTACTTAAAAATAACCTTTTGTATAGGATTAATATGGGTACTCTTGTTCCATGTTCTTTATTTTTGTTTCTTCTCCATTAACTAATCCAAAAAATTAGCAAGAGATAAATAATTCAAGGGAATAACATAGTAAATAATTAGGCCCCCAAGAGACGGTTCTTTTCCTTTGCTAAAATAGATGGATTCATATGATAAGAATGCACTTTTACTGCCCAACAACTCACCTGACCTACATTACTTAAAAGGAGGAAAAAGACATATTGAGTATTTTTAAATCTTTAGAAAACATTCCACACAAATATTTATGGATAGATTCAACAAACCATCTCAGGATCTATGCCAATCCGATAACTGAGCCAACCTAGATATAGCCTGAAGGGTGTTCCAGATCCCCATGGGTTGGTGACTAGCACCTGGCATCATACAAACTTAAAGTGGGGACAATTTTTCCACTAACAATGCAGAAGTAAACGAAACAAGATTGTATGAATATCAAAAGAAAATCCACTATGATTAATGTACTATAATTCAACAAATCATAAAAATCCACCACTGCCATAACAAAGTGAAATAAAATAAAAAAAATTCTTAAGTCCCAACTTAGATGAAACTCACCAAGTCCAAGGTTCAATATCTAGATACACCTCCAAGAGATCCCTTTCCCTTTCATAATCCTAAAAGTGGATAATCATCAAACACCCAAAGGCACAAGTATGGTGCGATCCAAAGCCCATTAGAATTTCACCAAGGATTCCATAACAAGATGAAAATATCAAATTAACCAAGAATGTGCTTTCAATTTTAAAACAAACAATATTGGAATATTAAAAGAATAATTAAAATGATTCATTCATTAATTTTCATAATATTTAAATAACATAGTAATTCAAGATTCATATTTAAAATGATGTAAACACATCTCATGTGATGTAATTTTCCATTAAAAAGGGTTCTTTACATAAATGTTACTTTTCAAAAAATGGATTAAATAAACACTTTTATATAAAAGAGTTTAAATAGGTTCACAAGGCATGTAAAATAGTTTTCAAAAATGGAATATATATACAATTGAAATACAAAAAATGGGTAATATGGTCATGTTTCAAATAGGTATGATATTTCCATGATGTAGGGAACTGAAACTGTGAAACTACAAGTATGTACATATTCCTCTTTGATCCTAAGGTATAGGGGACTCATCATCATCGCCTAAGGAATCATATATGCTAATATGAGGTTTTAGAACATTGAAAATCATAATGTTTCACCCAAAATAACTCACTAACTACCTAAGGCTTGAATGCGATCTAATAACAAAATATGGAAAATTTATTTCAAGACTGCTTAAAATATAATTAAATCACATTCTCTATTTAAATATGCAAATTTTACCTTTAAAACCATAATGGGTTTTTAATAAAAACAAACCTTTTCAAAAACATGAAACCACTTGTTTTCTTTTAAAACAATTTTTAAGATATTTTTTAAAAAAGGTACTTGAAATAAATTCACCATGAAATTTCACAATCCAATTTATCAATTAAATTCAACAATTTAATTTTCTAAGAAATACCATCAATTTAATAAGAAACCCTCAATTCAATGAAATTAGGGTTTTTCACAATTATCCATAAAAAAATTTCAAAATTAAATTCAACAATTTAATATAAATAATTTCAATCAAATCCATGATTTAAATTTAGAAATCTAAATCTCATAATCTTCCATAAACATACCCAAACTCAAAAGAATTGGGGGTTTTCCAAATTCATGCAAAAAATTATTTTTTCCAAAAAAAACAATACAGTTGTATTGGATTTTTAATCAAAACATTGACCAAATTTTAATACAAATCAAAAAATTTCATTTAAATCATTAATTTAATTTAAAACTGAAATTTAGGGTTAATATAAATTGGGCATAGAAATGGAACCACCTACCAGAATAAATGAATCTTTCAACATCAAACCCTAATCGATAGTTTTCAATGAACAATAACGATCAAGAAAACAGGGATTATACCTTTGTTCATAACCCCAAAATAGAGGTTTTTAGATCCATAAATGGAAATGGTGAACTATGGAACCCTAGTGGGAAGAATAAATATTGTGGGAGATCAAGAACATGAGGAAGAAACTAACCACAATAAGATCGAAGGGAGTTCTTCTAGCTTCAGATCACATTTATGATAGGGTAAAAGAATCATCCTTAAGAGCTCTGAGGAAAGTATAAATGAGTTTTTGTCGAAGGAGGTCTATTCATGATAGAGAAATCTGGTTTGGGAAAATGTAATCAAAATAATATTAAAGAAAAATTTGTCTGCACAGTTTCCAGGGAAAAGGCATACGTTTTATAAAATACAAGTACAAGATGTGAACCTGTTATAAATGGGTTGCACAGTTTCTCTCGAGAGGGTACACAGTTTGGTAAACCATGTGGATGTCGTGTGAATCCCATTGTCCACTTTTTTTTCCATTTTGTTATTGTAGGGAACACAGTTTGGAAAACTATGCACCAGTCATGTGATAATTGTGCTCTGGCCCAAAAAATCCCAAAAACATTAAAATTTCACCCAAACAAACCCAAACAAAGCCCAACGAAAGAAATTTCAAAAAGAGTGGTTTAGGAATACCGGAAAATAATAATAGCATGTTACAAAATCCCCACCATAGTAAATTTATGTCCATAAAAGGACTACGGTGATGCATCCATGCAAAAAATATGAGGCCAGTGCTCACTCATCAATGCCTCCCTCTACTATGTCTCATGAGAATTGAAATTGTGATGACATAGCACAGACACCAAAGTTATCTTCCTCCCACAAAGTACCTTGGTTTTAGAATCAACTATAATGATTGGTCATTCAGTCATGGGTAAATTAGGCTCAATATAAAGATCACACCAGCTCAGAACATGAGATGGATCAGAAAGATACTTTCGGAGCTGAGATACATGGAACATGTTATGTATCGATGCCATATGTGGTGGAATCACTAAATGATAAGAAACATTTCCTAGGTTCTAAAAAACCTCAAAAGGTCCCACAAAATGAGGAGAAAGCTTCCCCTACCTCCAAAGTCGTCGATGATCCAACTGAGTTAAATATTTCAAGATCACTTTTTCACCAGCTGAAAACTCCAAAGGTCTATAGTGATGATTAGCATAAGACTTATATCGGCTCTATTTAGTCAGCATCCTCTAATGAATCAATTGAATATTTTTTGTTTTATATTTCACAAAACATGGTCTAACTAAGGAAATTTCACAGACATATAACCAACACATTGGAGGTTTATAAGGCCAGTCATATAAGGCCTCAAAAGGAACCATCCTGATCATATACTGGTAATGATTATTATATGAAAACTCAACCATACCCAAATGATCATCCCATGTTCCACCAAAGATGATAACATAAGTGTGAAGCATATCTTCAAGAATCTGTTAGCACTTTCTGTCTGGCCATCCGACTATAGATGGTATGACATACTTAAATAGATTTGATATCACAGTGCCTCTTAAAGGCCTCTCTAAAAATGAGAAGTGAACTAAGGATATTTATAAAAAACTATAGCAGATGGGACTCAGTTCAAATGAAAAATCTCTTTCACATAGTGATTTCCCAACTCCTCAACTTTGGTTGTATCACGAATGGGTAAGGAGTGTTCCAATTTCTCTATCTTATCGATCACAACCCATATCAAATTATTATTTCTATAAGTACATGTAAACTCAACCATAATTTCTATAGAGATATCATCCCACTTCTAATTAGGGAATGGAAGTGGATAAATAAAACCAGGAGGTTTCTGGATCTCAGCCTTAACCTATTAGCATGTATAACAATGAGAAATAAACTCCGCAATTCCTCACCTTATACCTAGACACCATAATTATTTCTACATGTCATAGAACTTATTCGTGGTTCCTAGGTGCACTTCCCACTGGGAACTATGGAAATCCCCCATCACATATTTCTATACTGAAGACGGTACCATAAAATGTTTCTAATATAATAGAATTCCCTATTTTAAGAACAACCATTCAGGAACTATCTCCCCACCATAAAGAGAGTCTATAATTCTACATAACTCATCATTAAGTTTCTGTTCCTCTAGAATCCATTCATGAAGAGAATATGTCAACTGAACACTATACAAGGAAACTTCATCCCTGTTCCCCAGAACACCAATATGAAAATGTGCAAAGATAACTATCAAATTCCATACCAAGGGGTGTAGGAATATCCATTTCAAAAAAATAATAGGTCCATGTGAGGATTTTGAAGACTAAAAACCTGTGTTTAAATAAATGAAATATATGAAACAATATCAAATACAGTAGTCACTAATGATGAAGATATAGTAATGGTACCTCTCATAGTCACTGGACTTGTATCCACTTCCTCTGGAGACTCTTCCACTACGTGAAAAAACATAATTAGAGATCTTTTTGGTGGGAACCATTTTATACATCAATCATATTATTTCCCCACAGTTTTAGGAGAAAATGATGATCATATTCCACAATGTGGAGTGGAATAAATATGGAAGAATCGCTACAGGTTCCCTAAACATCCATAGGATCCATATTTCTTGGGTGCCTCAGTGCATACACTCTTCACATTTCCTACCTTTCCACACTGGAAACAAATCAAGGGACCTCTCCTCCTCCAATGGCCTAAAGGCCTTCATTTTTTATTGATTTTGATAATCCACCTTTCAAGGGGTGAGTTGGAACCCTTACAAGGCCCGCAGGCATAAGTATTATATGGCATGTAAGCCTTAGAGGAATTCATTGCCCGTATGCTCAAACATTACATAAAACCCAGAATAACTACTTGGAACTGCTCCTCCCCAGCATCTTCATTGTGAAACCAGATCTCCACCTTCACATGGTTGTTCGGCTAGGCATTCTCGTGCATGCACAGGCTTGTCCTGATGGCAGGTTCCATACCCTCTCATTCTTGAAATCTGTTTAGCTACTGATGTGGTGAAAGCTCCTTGCTCATCCTCCTTATAGAGCTTGTTCCTTGTAGGTTTTCTAGTTTTCATCTGCATTTAAGGTGGTCCAAAGGCCTTGAGGTGGCCAAAAGGACATACTGACCCGATGTCCTGGGTGGCTCGAAGGCCTTATAGGACTCAGGGACCAAATCGGTGACCCGAAGGCCAAAACGGGGGCATATTCCTGGCTACTACAGTTCCAAAAAGTTCCTTCTACAGTTCCCGCTATAGTACCTTCTACAATACTTCATAGTTCCCGCTACAATACCGGCTACACTACTGCTACAGTACTGCTACAGTAACCCCCGAAATTTTGCCTCCGCCTGGATTTGATCCCTGGTCTCTTGGATGCACTTATGAAGTCCTTACCAACTGGGCTAAGGCTCTTGTGAAAATCAAGGGACCCTTAATAGGTATGTTTTGAGGTCTATAATGACCATTCAATAGATAAATGACATGAGAATCATTATAAGGACCCAACCTTAAAATATTACATAATCTTGAATTAAATGAATAATTCACATTGAGGATCTTTTCAGGTTTAGATTTTTAGAGAATTAGGCCGTAAGTATTAAATTACATCTCAAAAGTTACAAAGTAGACACTTCTACTCACTTTCCATTTTTTCACAAATTAAAAACTCTTAAAAAATAGTCAGGTCTAGTTCCATGTTTAAGACAACTTGACTTTTCCATGATCCCATCCTTGACCTTATTATTCTTTATGTTCTGTGAATTTTTTTTTCAAAACTTGGTATGAGCATAAAAAGCTCAGTAAGGGTTATAAAAAAAATAATGAAAACATTAGTTCATCATTACATATAGAGTATAATCTCTTTAACATACCTCATGAAATCATAAAATTTATGAATAACACATAGAAAACATAAATCACAAAGGTAACTTGTGGCATCCATATCATACTAACATTATAACTATCACAGCTATGTAGGGAGTTACATTTGGAATACCCATCGCAATATATTCCCTAAATCTCTTAGAAAAAACATTCATGTTTACCTGCATCACATTACCGAATGCATTAGAGAGCTATCTCGGGATCACCCACCCATGGTTTATCACGTAACCACCCTTATACGTAAATAATTCCCAAGAACCATAACATATTCACAACACATAAAACAAACATAAAGGAAAGATAAAATTTCCACATATCAATCACAATATATCCTTTAAATATATTGATATAACCAAATCAATTATCAAAACCATTTTCAATACCAAAATACATAAAAGAGTATATGGTAATTATTTTCCTTTTAAAAACATTACGTCTTGTTAAGGAATCCATGGATCAAATAATACACGTGGCGGCAGAAAAGGTCATTGTCACCGTTTACATTAAAAAGAAGCACTCTTTTTTGTCATTTATTAAAACTCCTCATAGAAAAAATATTCCATTTGAATGAAATTAAAATTCAAAGGGTTTTATACACTGTATAAAAGAAATTCGTGTGGAAATCAAAGGATGCCTCAATGAAAGGAGATTGAGATGAAGTCCCTTACAAAGATCATATTGTAAATAAAACTGATCGATTATGTGGATTAAATATAAGAACACATAAATAAAGTATAAATACATGATAATATATAAAAATTAATTTCTCATATAATCAAAGAATGACATAAATAAGGAAGATAAGATCAACCCAAAGAATGGGAATTGGGTTAAGAAGTTCCCTTACCACGTGTCCGACTTGACTTGTTCATTCTTTAATCTCTTAAAGAATAAACTAAAGTTAATTTATACTTTCCTAATATCCTTTTTCAAGTTTATTATTCCTTTTATATAACTTATTACCATGTTATAAACATTATGTAATCATTTAAGTTAATAACGGTTTTTTTGTCGATATTTGGTACTTGAGTCAAAAAGGAACACCTTATAATTACAAATAGTCCATGTGTTCAAATATCTATTATATTAAGAATTAGTTTTATGATTTAGATATCATATATATCATATAAATCCAGTATAGGTATGTATTTATAATAGTACATAACGTTTGCAGATAAGAAATGAAATGCACCGTTCCTGGAGACGGTAAGCCGTACGTACACATGAACGCTACTTTCATTTCTATTTCTTATTTTAATGGAATTAAAACATAATGATACAAAGTTATATTATAGTTATAGTATAATATCATATATAATATCATTAACTACATCCTTTATACATCCCACATAAGGCATTAACGAGTCATATCACTTTGAGGGGCGGTAGTCCGCACTTCCTCAAATGAAATTATCGTGTTTACCCATAATGGAAACCATAAAGGCATGCAATAAATGGAAAATATCAAATCATAAAGAAAACATAAACATAATATCTATCATATATAAATATATTTCCATCATAATTTCCACCATTATAGGCGGTATAAGATAATTGAACAATCATCATTTCCTGAGGCGTTAGTTTTCCATCCACATAAACATTATGTTCTTTACCCATTAGATGGAGGTGTGTGTAAGTGTAGTTTTAATCCTTACCATAAAAACATCCTAGTATATTAAGGATACTTTTTTTTATAAAATAAAGGAATAAAAAGAGTTTAGTTGGTTGGAGAAGTAAAATAAAATAAATGAATTTAAGAGAAACAGTTACCTTTAATATGGGTAACTCCCTTTCGTTTGAACCAAAAGGACTTCTTGAAGGGCCTTCTGACCGAGGTAAGGCTTCTTGGTGGAATATAGGGATGTATGGACCTTAATTTGGTAGAGGTTTGAGGAGCCAAAAGGCTTTATAGGTGTGAGTAATTGGTTAGAAGTGAGGTCTTTTTATAAGGGGGGAGGGGCTCTTTAGGAAAGTTTGAAACCATTATTTTATTTTAATCATATGATTGGTTTCAAAAGGTCCAAAAATCATTAAAGTCTATGATAAGATGACTAATTATTGAAATAAAATCATAAAAAAATAATTGGATAGGTTTGGATATTATTTTAATTTTTATAATCTTATTTATTTAAATCATTTATTAAGGAGGTAAATACTGCATCATTTTTGTGTGCCAAATAATATTATTTTTTTGACGTCTAAAATTGATAAAAAAATTTCATGATGTAGGGAATAGTTTTAGATTTACAAAAAATATTTATATTTGAAGATATAACTTATATAACTCTATGTAAAAATTACTTTACTAAAAGATATAGATTTGTGTCATTTTTGTCTTTACTTTAAATTAATTAATCTAAAGTATCATTATCACTCCCAAGGGACTCCATGGGGACCCAAAATCGACCCAAGGATGCTCACTGTCGGCCATGACTCATCCAATAAGTTTTTTACAAGCATTATGGTAATTTTTTATTATTATAATATTATTTTTACCTTGAATTACCATATTGACCTTTAAACGCGGTAAATAAAAGTCAAAAGTTACTATTCACCAAAAATTATTTTCATCTTATTGAACCACATTTTACATAATAGTAATAATAATGTATGTCAAATTTTCAATGTTCAATTCATAGAAGCGGTAAAATTTCATTTAAATGAAAAAGTCAGTTTTTTACCTACATCTTAGTGGTTTCACTATTCATCAAAAATTGAAGTTTTGCAAAAAATACCAAAAATTCAGCCTAATCTATATTTTATATTCTGAATTAAAAAATTATGTCTATTTAAAAAAATTCAAAACATAGAAGTTGCATTAATTAATTTAAAATTAATTCCCGTTGTCAAAACAAATAGCCTATTTTTAAAAAACAATATCTATCAAAAGATTGACACTTATTTATGTCCAATTTCAATGTGAAATTAATTAAAATTACCACCATTGGATTAAATTGTAAAAAAATATCTAATTACACTTTAAAACATATTAAAAATATAATCTAACCATATAAATAAAGTAGATTAAAAGACAGATTTTAATTAAAATACAGTATTTTTCACTATTCATTAAAAAATGAATTTCATCAGAACAATACCAAAAAATTACCCAAAGTAAATTTTGGTGTCCCGATTCTAAAGAAAAATTTTATTTGGTCAAATAGAATGTATAAAAGTGACCGAAACTATATTTAATGAGGGTTCTCCGTCAAAAGGTGGTAAATCGACCTTTTAGTGAATATTAGAGTATTTATGATTAAAATCGAATTCTTTTCTTATTTTAAGCCAATAAATTTTATTGGAAAAATGTAAAAACATTTATAATAATATTTTAGTTAGTTCTATTAATTCTATCCAATACAACGGCTATGCGTTAACTACCATTTAAAATAATAATATTATATTATTAGTGTGCAATGTAAGATTTCAAAGAAACCCGTTGTTGCGTATCGGGTACGCCATCGAACATAGAAACCCCTTTAAAGTAAAATTAATATTTAATTCACAAAATATTAATTAAAAAGAAAATTTATTATTTCTTTATTTACCAGGGATGTTACATCCTTCCCCCCTTTTGGAAATTCTATCCTCGCAATTTTATTCACTTATCAAATAAATTGGGGTATTTATCCCTCATAGCATTTTAAGATTCCCACATTGCCTCTTCAACCATATGGTTTTTACGCAAAATATTTACCTCGTGAATTACCTTATTCTGCAACACTTTCTCTCTATGGTCAATAACATGGACTAATTGTTCCTCATAAGAGAGATTCTCTTCCAACTGAACTACCTCTGGTCTCAAAACATGAGATGGATCCAGCATATACATTCTCAACATTGAAACATGAAAAACATTGTGTACTAGTGATAAACATGGAGGTAAAGCCACTCTATATGCAACTGATCCAACTTTCTCCAGGATTTTATATGGTCCAATGAACCACATACTCAACTTTCACTTTTTACCAAAACGCATCACACTTTTCCAGGGAGAAACTTTGAGAAAGACATGATCACCTACCTCAAAATAAAGATCCTTCCTCCGGTTATCTTCCTAACATTTCGGTCTGCTCTCAGCTATTTACATGTGCTTTTGAATCAACTAAAATTTTTCTTCTATCTCTTCTACCAATTCTGGTCCCATCAGATTCCATTGACCTACTTCATCCCAAAAAGATAGAGTTTGACACCACTTCCCATATAATTCCTCAAATGGATCCATCTAGTAATCCATCGAGAAATCACATAGCATATCCTCCAAGGTCTGAATTATTAATTCTAACAGCCCATATGATTGCAGATGAAAAGTTGTACTAAAATTTAAGTCAGTACCCAACGACTTATGAAGGTCTTTCCAAAAGTTAGAAGTCAACCTGGGATCATGATCAGATACAATGGAGAGGGTAACACTATACAACCAGACTATCTCGCTAACATACAACTGAAAAAGTTAATCTAGAGAAAAAAGTATCTTGAATAGGAAGGAAATGTGCAGATTTATTCAATCGATCAAAAATAACCCATATTGCATTTTTATCTCAAGATTTTATCAATAATCCCACTACAAAGTCCATGGATATATTTTCCCACTTCCACTCTGGAATTAGTAAAGACTGAAGCATCCTTTTCTATAATTGTTGCTCTGCTTTAACCTACCAAAAAGTCAAACACTTCACAGTAAAATCTGCAATACCTTTTTTCATTCAATCCCACCAGTAATACTCCTGAAGATCTTCATAAATCTTAGTACTACCAGGATAAACTGAAAATGGTGAAATATGAGCTTCACATAACAATACGTTCTTCAACTGTGAATCACAAGACACACATAATCTTTTACCAAACCTCAAAACACAATCATTATCAACGTTAAATTCAGGAAACTTACCCTTATGAACCAACTCTACCTTTTTCTGTAACTCACTGTCTTGCTTCTACACTATTTTTATTTTGTCTAATAGAGATGATTTCACTGACACCAAAAATAAAACAGAATAATTTCCTACACCAACAACTTCTATTCCAAAGTTCATCAACTCAAAAACCAAATGATCTCATTCCAAATGTCGTGTGGTCAATGAATCATTACTTTTCTGACTCAAAGAATTAGCCACTTTATTTTCCTTTCCTGGATGATAATGAATCATGAAATCATAATCCGTTATTAATTCCAACCATCTCCTTTGTCTCATGTTCAATTATTTCTGACTGAATATATACTTCAAACTTTTGTGGTCAGTATATATTTCACATTTTACTCCATACAAATGATGCTTCCATATTTTAAAAAAAACAACAACAGCTAATTCCAAATCATGTGTATGGTAATTTAACTCATGAGGTTTCAACTTACGTGAACCATAATAAATTACCTGATCATTTTACATAAGGACACAACCAAGCCCTTTCAACAAAGCATCACTATAAAGAACTCACTCACCATTTCTAGAAGGTAGTTCTGTAACTGTAGTATTCACCCATATTCTTTTCAATTCCTGAAAACAATCATCACATTCTTTTGTCCAAATGAACTTAAAACCTTTTTGAGTTAACTTATTAATTGGACTAGATAACCATGAAAAAATCTCAACAAACCTCTGGTAATAACCTACAAAACCATGAAAACTATGGATCTTGATAATATTTGTGGGTCTTGACCATTCTTCAAAAACTTTTGTTTTAGCAGGATCAACAGTTATACCATTTTTTGAAACAATGTGACCACGGAAAGATATTTTTTGTAACCAAATCTCACACTTGCTGAATTTATCAAATAGTTTCTTTTCTTTTAGGGTTTCCATGAAAACCCTTGAATGAATTTCATGCTCCTCTTATCTTTTTGAATAAACCAAAATATCATCAATGAACACAACCACAAACATATCCAACAACTTATGGAAAATTATATTCATAAGATCCATGAATACAACAGGTGAATTGGTTTACCCAAAAGGCATAACTACAAATTCATAATAGTCCTATCAAGTACGAAACACAGTTTTCAGAATTTTTTCTTCCTTTAAATTCAACTGATGGTACCCCAACCTCAAATAAATATTCTAAAACTACTGATATCCCTGGAGATGATAAAAAAATCATCGATATGAGGTGAAGGATACTTGTTCTTAACAGTGATGTTATTCAATGCTCTATAGTCAATGCAATGTCTCATTGAATCATCTTTATTTTTAACAAACAAGATAGGAGCACCCCATGTTGATGTGCTAGGTCGAATGAAACCTTTATCTAATAACTCCTGAAATTGCTTCTTTAACTCTAAAAGTTCCATTTGAGCCATTCAATAAGGGGGTTCTAAAATTCGCTTAGCATTAGGAACTAAGTCAATAGTAAATTTAACTTCCCAATTAGATATAATACCAGGAAACTCATCAGCGAAAACATCAAGGTACTCATTTACAACTGGCACATCATTAATCGGAATAGTTCCTTAATTCTCAACAATATGTGAAAGGTAACATTCATTCCCATATTTTACTAATTTCTCAGCTTCCTGGTATGTTATCAAAATCAAGGGTTTGTTCTTGTACACAAACTGAAAATAATTCTAAAAAGAAACCACTTTATCTCTACAATAAATCTTAGCATGATAAATAGAAATCCAATCTACACCCAAAATAACATCAAACTCTATTAGAGGCAAACCAATAAGGTTTTTAGGTATATTTTTTCCACACACAAGGATAGTAAGGTTCTTATACTTTCTTTTTGTCTCAACATTTACTCCAGGTTTTTTTCCATAGTTCAAGATTTATATCTTGAGATGGAATTCACAATTTACTAGAAAACTTATCCGAAATGAAGGAGTTTGAATACCCTGAATAAAAAACACATTAATAAAAACATCAAGGTTATCATTTACCAATGGCACATCATTAATCTGAACAATTACTTTATTTTCAACAATATGTGCAAGGTAAAATTCATTTCTATCTTTTCCTATATTCTCAGCTTCCTGATATGTTATCAAAAGCAACGGTTCATTCTTGTACACAAACTGAAAATCATTCTGAAAAGAAACCTCTTTAGCTCTATAGTCAATCTTAGCATGATAAATAGAAATCCAATCCATACCCAAAATAACATCAAACTCTATTAGAGGCAAAATAATAAGGTTTGTAGGTAGATTCTTTCCGCACACAAGGATAGTAAGGTTCTTATAATTTTTTTTCTCTCAACATTTCCTCCAAGTGTTTTACCATAAGTTCAGGATTCATATCTTGAGATGGAATTCCCAATTTAATAGAAAAATTCTCAGAAATGAAAGAGAGTGTAGACCCTCAATTAAACAACACATTGGGATAATCTGAAAAAACAAACAGTGCACCCGATAATACTTCATTTGATGGCCCAACATCTTTTCAAGTAGTTGCAAAGGATTTCACCACCCCTTTCAGCTTGTAGTCTGGCTACTTTCCCTTAGTTGAGTTCTCCGTTGGACACTCATTTTCATAATGACCCATTTCATTGCACTTAAAACATTTTACTAACTGTAAGTCATATTTTGTCTTACCATTACCTTGATCTTTTTCAGTGTAATTACGAGCCTTATGTCCCATTTTACAACATCGGTAGCACTTACTAGAATTCAAAAGACATCCCCCAACATGCTTTCTACCACAATTTTCAAACACTCTAAACATCAGTTTCTTACCTTCATACTTTTTTGAAGAGTTCTTCCCTTTTTCCTGCCACCTCAACCTCTTATTCTATTGTTTGTCAAAGAACACCTGATCATAAGAAAACTCCATTTCCACCTTCTCCGCACATCGAACAAGTTTTTAAAACTTTTGAACTCACGAGAAGATAAATCCCTTCGATACTTTGGCTTAAACCCTGAGTAAAAAATGGTTGATTTTAATATCAAGATCTCGTATGAAATTTGGAGAATACCTTTCTAGTTGATTGAATTTTGATTCATACGCAGCCGCTGAGTAATCCTCCTGCCTCAATTCTAGGAATTATTTTTCCATCTTAAGATGAACCACCTTAGGAAAATATTTCTCATGAAACATACCTTGGAATTCATCCTAATCAATAGAATCAATCTCCTCACTATCATTGATATTTTTCACCATCAACCACCACTGACCACCTTCACCTTCAAAACGGTAAACAACAAGACTAACCTTTTGATGTTCTGAACACCCCATAACATTGAAAATCATCTCCCGTGATTTAATCCACCCTTATTCTAGTACAGGGTCTGATGATCCTTTGAATGATGGGGGATACTGCCTCATGAAATTCTCAACTACTGACATGTTCCTCTCGGGTTGATCTGGATGATCTCATGCATGGATACCACCACCCGTTATAGCCTGAGTCAACTGTGCCATCACAACAAAAAACTGTTCAGTTAAGATTCTAACCATCTCAAGTTGCTGATTTAGAAGGTTTTCTTCCTCCTCATGTTTTCCCAACATATATGCCCTTTTTCCTCTGTGGAAAACCATTCTAAACATAGAAATGTCTTTGGTGAAGAAACATGGTAATATGTAAATGCTATATCATTAACATAAATTAATTTATGGATATTAATTTAACAATACCCTAACTCCTAAAGTTTTCTAAACCGACCTCTGATACCAACTATATGGACTCGGCCTTAAAACATTACATAATCTTGAATTAAATGAATAATTCACATTGGGGGTCTTTTGAGGTTTAGTGTTTTAGAGAATTAGGCCATAACCACTACATTACATTTCAAAATTTGCAAAGTACACACTTCTACTCGGTTTCCATTTTTTTACAAAATAAAAACTCTAAAAAAAGAGTCATGTCTAGTTCCATGTTTTAGACAGCATGAATTTTCCTTGATCCCATCCTTGACCATATTCTACTTTAATTCATGTGAAACAACATTTCAAAACAAGGGATAAGCATAAAACGCTCAGTAAGGGTTATAAAACAAAGAATGAAAACATTATTTAATCCTTACATATATAGCATTAGCTCTTTAAAATACCTTATTAAATCTTAATATTTATTAATAACACATAGAAAACATAAATCATAAATCCAACTTGTGGCATACGTATAATACTTACATTGTAGGTATCACAGCTACGTAGGGTGTTACATTTGGAATACCCATCATAGAATATTCCCTAAATATATTAGGAGAAACATTCATATTTAATTCTTTCATGTTTCCCAATTCATTGGAGAGCTATCTCGGGCTCACCTGCCCTTGGTTTATCAAAGAACCACTCGTATACAAAAACAATTCCCAAGAACCATAACAAATTCATAACACATAAAACAAACATAAAGGAAAGATAACATTTCCACATATCAATCACAATATATCATTTAAATATATTGACATAACAAAATAAATTATCAAAACCATTTTCAACACCAAAATACATAAAAGAGTATATGGTATTTATTTTCCTTTTAAAAACATTACGTCTTTTTGAGGAAGCCATAGATAAAATAATACTCGCGGCGGCGGAAAAGGTCGTTGTCTCCACGTACATTAAAAACAGTCTTTTTGTCATTTAGTAAAACTCCTAATAGAAAAAAATCTTCCATTTGAATGAAATGAAAATTCTAAGGGTTTTTTACACTACATAAAATAAATTCATGTAGAAATCAAAGGATTCCTCAATGAAAGGAGATTGAGATGAAGTCCCTTACAAAGATCATTTTGTAAATAAAACAGACCGATTATGTGTATTAAATATAAGCACACATAAATAATGTATAAATACATGATAAGATATAAAAATTCATTTCTCACATAATCAAATAATGAGATAAATAAGAAGGATAAGATCAACCCAATGAATGGGAATTGGGTTAAGAACTTCCCCTACCTCGTGTCTGACTTGACTCGTTTGTTATTTAATATCCTGAATAATAAACTAAAGTTAATTTATACTTTATTAAGATATTTCTTCAAGTTTATTATTCCTTTTATATCACTTATTACCATTCTATAAACATTATGTAATCATTTCAGTTAATAATAGTCATTTTGTCGATATTTGGTACTTGAGTCAAAAATGAACACATTATAATTACAAGTTGTCCATGTGGTCAAATATCTATTTTCGTCAGAATTATATTCATGATGAATATATAATATATATCATATATATCCAGTATAGGTATGTATTTATAATAGTACATAACATTTGGATATAAGAAATGAAATTCACTGTTCATGGAGATAGTAAGTCGTACGTACGCATGACGCTACTTTTATTTCTATTTCATATTTTAATGGAATTAAAACATAATTATACATAGGTATATTATAATTCAAGTATAATATCAAATATAATATCATTAAATCCATCCTTTATATGTCCCACATAAGGCATTAATGGGTCATATCACTTTGAGGGGGCGGTAGTCCGCACTTCCTGAAATGCAATTATCACGTTTACCCATAAAGGAATTTTATAAATGGAAAATACAGAAGCATAAAGAAAACATAAACACAATATATATCATATTTATATATAGTGTCATCATAATGGCCACCATTAGAGGCATTAGGAGATAATTGAACAATCATCCTTTCGTGAGGCCTTAGTTTTCCATCGACAAAAACATGATGTTCTATACCCATTAGATGGAGGTGTGTGTAAGTGTTTCTAGAATCCATTTCATTTAAAAATCCTATTATATTGATTATAATATTTTTTTTATGAATGAAATGATTAAAAAGTGTTTAGGGTGTTGGAGAATTAAAATAAAAGAAATGAATTTAAGAGAAAATGTTACCTTTAATTTGGGTAACTCCCTTTGGTTTGAACCAAAAGGACTTCTTGAAGTGCCTTATGCCTAAGGTAATGCTTCTAGGTTGAATAGATTGATGTAGGGAGATTAATTGGGCACATGTTGGATGAGCCAAAAGTCTTGAGAGGTGTGAGGAATTGGTTAGAAGTGAGGGCTTTTTATATGGGGGGAGGGGCTATTTAGGAAAGTTTGAAACAATTATTTTATAATAAACTTATCTTCAGTTTCAAAAGGTCAATAAATAATTCAAGTCAAAGATAAGATGACTCATAGTCAAAATAAAATCATCCAATAAGAATTAGAAAGGTTTTATATATTATTTTAATCTTTATAATCTTATTTATTTAAATAATTTATTAATGAGGTAAATACTGCATTATTTTTATGTCACAAATAATTTTATTTATTTGATATCTAAAAATTATGAAACAAATTCCATGATGAAGAAATATTTTTATATTTCCAAATAATATTTATTGTCTAAAAGATACATTATATATCCCTATTTAAAAATTATATTACTAAAAGAGATATGTTTGTGTCATTTTTGTCTTTACTTTAAATTAATTAATCAAAAGTGTCATTATCACTCCCAAGTGACTCCATGAGGTCCCAAAATCGACCCAAGGATGCCCATGGTCGGCCATGACTCATCTAATAATGTTAGGATAAGTGTTAAGGCAATTTTTTATTATTATAAAATTCTTTTTACCATGAATTTCCCTATTTACCTTTAACTGTGGTAAATAAAAGTCAAAAGTTACTATTCACCAAAAATTAATTTCATCTTATTAAACCACATTTTACTTACTAATAATGACCATGTATGTGGGATTTTTGAAATTTAATTCACAAAAACAATAAAATTTCATTTAAATGAAAAAGTTAGTTTTTTAACTACTACTTAGTGGTTTCACATTCATCAAAAATTGATGTTTTTCAGAAAAATACCGAAAATTCAGCCTAAGGTATATTTAATATTCTGAATTCAAATATTGTGTCTATTTTACAAAATTCAAGACATATAAGTTTCATTAATTAATTTAAAATTAATTCCTGTTTTCAAAACAAATAGCGTGTTTTTAAGAAACGATATCTTTCAAAAGATTGGCACTTGTTTGTGTCCAATTTCAAAGTGAAATTAATTCCAATGACCACCATCGAATTAAACGGTAAAAATATAATCTAATTAAACTTTAAAATAAATTAAAAAGATAATATATCCATATAAATAAATTACATTAAAAGGCATATTTGATTTAAAATATAGCATTTTTCACTATTCATTAAAAAATGAGTTTTATCAAAAAAAATACCAAAAAATTGCCCACAGTAAATTTTGGTTTCCCTATTCTAAATAAGAATTTTTTTTTTCAAATATAATGTATAAAAGTGATCAAAAATAGATTTAAAGAGGGTTCTCTGTAAAAAGGCAGTAAATCGACCTTTTAGTAAATATTACAGTATTTGTGCTTAAAATCAAATTCTTTTCTTAATTTAAACCTATAAATTTTAGTTGATAAATGTAAAATCATTTAACAAACATGTATAAAAATATATTAGTTAGTTCAATTCATTCCCTCCAATACAACGCCTAGGCGTTAACTACCATTTAAAATAATAATATTATATTATTAGTGTGAAACATAACATTTCAAAGAAACTCGTCGTTGTGTATCGGGTACGCCATCGAACATAGATACCCCTTTAATGTGAAATTAATATTTAATTCACAAAATATTAATTAAAAATAAAATCTATTATTTCTTTATTTACCTAGGATGTTACATCCTTACCCCCTTTTGGAAATTGTGTCCTCACAATTTTATTCACTTATCAAATAAATTGGGGTACTAATCCCTTATAGAATTTTCAGAATCCAACGTTTTCTCTTCAACCATATGGTTTTTCCACAAAACCTTTACCTAGTGAAATACTTTATTCCGCAACACTTGATCTCTACGGTTAAGAATCTGAACTGGTTGTTCCTCATAAAAGAGATTCTCTTACAATTGAACTACCTCTAGACTCAAAACATGATATGGATCTAGCATATACATTATCAATATTAAAACATGAAAAACATTGTGTAACTGGGATAAACATGGAGGTAAAGCCAATATGTATGAAACAGGTCCAACTTTCTCCAGGATTTCATAGGGTCCAATGAACCTCGGACTCATCTTTCCCTCCTTACCAAAACGCATCACACTTTTAAAAGGAGAAACTTTGAGAAAGACATGATCACCTACCTCAAAAGAAAGATACTTCCTCCGGTTATCCGCATAAATTTTCGATCTACATAGAACTACTCTCATGTCCTTCTGAATCAACTGAACTTTTTTTGCCATCTCTTCTACCAATACTGGTCCCATCAGAATCCTTTCACCTACTTCATCTAAAAAAGTTGGATTTTGACACCACTTCCCATATAATGCCTCAAATGGAACCATCTGGTAATCCATCGAGCAAGAATGTAGAATATCCTCAAAGGTCTAAATTATCTATTCTAACTGCCCATCTTGTTGCAGATGAAAAGTTGTACTAAAATTTAACTCAGTACCCAATGACTTCTGAAGGCCTTTCCAAAAGTTAAAAGTCAACCTGGGATCACGATCAGATACAATGGAGTGGGGAACACCATGAAACCTAACTATCTCTTTAACATACAACGGAGAAAGTTGATCTAGAGATAAGGTATCTTGAACAAGAAGGAAATGATCAGATTTAGTCAATCGAACAAAAATAACCCATATTTCATTATTACCTTGAGATGTCTTTGGTAATCCCACAATGAAGTCCATGGATATATTTTCCCATTTCCACTCTGGCACAAGTAAAGACTGAAGCATCCCTTTTGGGAAATGCCGCTCTGCTTCAACCTGCTGACAAGTCAAACAGTTCACAGTAAAATCAGCAATATATCTTTTCATTCCATCCCACCAGTAATATTTCGGAATATCTATGTACATCTTAGTACTACAAGGATGAACTAAAAACGGTGAACTATGAGCTTCACATAACAACTTATTATTCAACTATGAATCACAAGGCACCCATAACTTTTTCACAAACCTCAAAACACAATCATTATTAACATTAAATTTAGGAAAATTACCCTTCTGAAACAACTCTACCTTTTTCTACAACTCATTTTCTTCCTTCTGCACTTGTTTTATTCAGTATGATAGAGATGATTTCACTGACACCTTAAATAAAACAGAATAATTTCCTACACCAACAACTTCTATTACAAAGTTCATCAACTCAAAAACTAAAGGATCTTATTCCAAACGTATCATGGTCAATAAAACATTACTTTTTCGACTCAAAGCATCCACCATTTTATTTTCCTTTCCTGGATGATAATGAACCGTGAAATGATAATCCTCAATTAATTCCAACCATCTCCCTTGTCACATGTTCAATTCTTTCTGAGTGAATATTTACTTCAAACTTTTTTGGTTAGTATATATTTCACATTTTACTCCCTACAAATGATGCCTCCAAATTTTTAAAGCAAAAACAATAGAATCTAATTAAAAATCATGTGTAGGGTAATTTAACTCATGAGGTTTCAACTACCGTGAAGCATAAGCAATTACCTGATCATTTTTCATAAGGACAGAACAATTTCCATTCAATGAAGCATCACTATAAATAACAAACTCACCATTTCTAGAAGGTAGTTCCATAACTGGAGTATTCACCAATCTTCTTTTCAATTCCGGAAAACAATCATCACATCCTTTTGTCCAAATGAACTTAACACCTTTTCGAGTTAAATTAGTCGTTAGACTAGATAACCGTGAAACATTCTCAACAAACCTGTGGTAATAACATTCCAAAACAAGAAAACTATGGATCTTAGTTATATTTGTTGGTCTTGGCCATTATTCAACAACTTTTGTTTTAGCATGATCAACAGTTATGCCATTTTTTGAAACAATGTAACCAAGGAAAGAAATTTGTTGTAACCAAAACTCACACTTGAAAAATTTCCCAAATAGTTTCTTTTCTTTTAAGGTTTTCAAGATAACCCTTTAATGAATTTCGTGATCCTATTTACTTTTTGAATAAATGAAAATATCATCAATGAACACAACCAAAAACTTATCCAAGAACTCATGAAAAATTATATTCATAAGATCCATGAATATAGTAGGTGCATTGGTTAACCCAAAAGGCATAACTAAAAATTCATAATGGTCATATCTAGCACAAAATGAGGTCTACGGAATGTCTGCTTCCTTTACTTTCAACTGAGGGAACCCCGAACTCAAATAAATCTTTGAAAAATATTGAGCTCCCTGGAGCTGATCAAACAAATCATTGATATGAGGTAAAGGATAAATGTTCTTAACAGTGATGTTATTCAATTCTCTATAATCAATGAAAAGTCTCATTGAACCATCTTTATTTTTAACAAACAATACAAGATCACACCATGGTGATGTGCTAGGTCGAATGAAACATTTATCTGATAACTCCAGCAATTGCTTCTTTAACTCAAAAAGTTAAATTTGAGCCATTCGTTAAGGGATTTTGAAATTGGATTAGCATCAGGAACTAAGTCAACAGTAAATTCAACTTCCCGATCAGGTATAATACCAGGAAAATCATTAGGAAAAACATCAAGGTACTTATTTACCACTGGCACGTCATTAATTTTAACAGTTCCTTTATTTTCAACAATATGTACAAGGTAACATTAATTTCCATCTTTTACTAGTTTCTCAACATCATGATATGTTATGAAAAGCAAGGGTTCATTCTTGTACACAAACTAAAATTCATTCTGAAAACAAACCTCTTTTCCTCTACAGTCAATCTTAGCATGATAAACAGAATTCTAATCCATACCTAAAATAACATCAAACTCTATTAGAGGAAAAACAATAAGTTTTACAGGTATATTCTTTATGCACACAAGGACGGTAAGGTTCTTATAATTTCTTTTTGTCTCAACATTTCCTCTAGGTATTTTTACCATAAGTTCATGATTCATATCTTGATATGGAATTCCCAATTTACTAGAAATATTCTCAGAAATGAAAGAGTGTGTAGACCCTGAATCAAACAACACATTGGCATAATATGAAAAAACTAACAGTGTACCTGATACTACTTCAATTGATGGCCCAACATCTACTGAAGTAGTTACAAAGGATTTCACCACCCTTTTCTGCTTATAGTCTGGCTACTTTCCCTCAGTTGAGTTCTTCGTTGGGAACTCATTTTCATAATGACACATTTCATTTCAATTAAAACATTTTACTAACTATAAATCATATTTTGTCTTACCATTACCTTGATCTTTTTCAGTGCAATTACACGCCTTATGTCCTATTTTACCACATCGGTAGCACTTACCAGAATTCAAAAGACACTCCCCAGTATGCATTTTACCACAATTTTCACAAACTATAAACTTCAGTTTCTTACCATCATACTTTTTTGAAGAGTTCTCCACTTTTACCTTCCACCTCGACCTCTTATTATGTTGTTTGTCAAAGAACACCTAATCATTGGAAAACTCCATTTCCACCTTCTCTGCACATCGAACAAGTTTTTCATAAATTTTGAACTCATTAGAAGATAAATCCCTTAGATACATTGGCTTTAAACCTGAGTAAAAATGGATGATTTTACTATCAATATCTCATATGAAATTTGGAGAATATCTTTCTTGTTGAGTGAATTTTTCTTCTTAAGCAGCCACTGAGTCATCCTCCTACCTCAATTCTAGGAATTGTTTTTCCATCCTAAGATTAACCACCATAGAAAAATATTTCTCAAGAAACATACCTTTGAATTCATCCCAATCAAGAGCATCAATCTCCTCACTATCCCTGATATTTTTCACCATCGACCACCAATGACCAGCTTCACCTTCCAAATGGTAAACAACAAGAATAACCTTTTGATGTTATGAACACTCCATAATATCGAAAATATTCTCCAATGCTTTAATCCACCCTTTTTCTAGATCAGGGTCAGATGATCCTCTGAATGATGGAGGATGTTGCCTCATTAAACGATCCACTACTAACATGTTCCTCCATGGTTGATCTAGTAGATATCGTGCATGGATACCACCACCATTTATAGGCTGATTCAATTGATCCATCACTGCAACAAACTATTCAGTTTCGATTCTAACCATCTCAGGTTGCTGATTTGGAAGGTTGTCTTCTTCCTGATGTCTTCCCAACATATCTGTCGTGTTTCCTCTGTGGAAAACCATTCTGAACACAGAGATATCTTATGCAAAGAAACATATTAATCTGTAAATGCTATATCATTAACATAAATTTATTTATGGATATTAATTTAACAATACCTTAACTCCTAAAGTTTTCTAAACTGACCACTGATACCAACTATAAGGACCCGGCCTTAAAACATTAAATAATCTTAAATTAAATGAATAATTCACATTGAGGATCTATTCAGGTTTAGAGTTGTAGATAATTAGAACATAACTATTACATTACATCTCAAAAGTTATAAAGTAGACTCTTCTACTCAGTTTCCTTTTTTTCACAAAATAAAAACTCTTAAAAAACGTCACGTCTAGTTCTATTTTTTAGACAACATGAATTTTCCTTTGTCCCATCCATGACCCTATTCTTCTTTAAGTCCTGTGAAAAACATTTCAAAACTTGGGATGAGCATAAAAGGATCAGTAAGTGTTATAAAACAAAGAATGAAAAAATTAGTTCATCATTACATACATAGCATAATCTCTTTAACATACCTCATGAAATCATAATATTTTTGAATAACACATAGAAAACATAAATCATTAAGTTAATTTTTGGCATCTATATCATAATTACATTGTAGCTATCATAGCTAGGTAGGGAGTTACATTTCGAATACCCATCACAGTATATTCACAAAATCTATTAAGAGAGACATTCACATTTACCTCCATCACATTACCCAATTCATTGGAGAGCTATCTCAGGCTCACCCACCCTAGGTTTATCATAGAACCACCCATATACGTAAAAAATTCCCAAGAACCATAACATATTCATAACACATAAAAAAACATAAAGGAAATATAAAATTTCCATATATCAATCACAATATATCATTTAAATATATTTTCATTAAAAAATCAATTATAAATACCATTTTCAATACCAAAATACATAAAAGAGTATATGGTATTTATTTTCTTTTTAAAAACATTATGTCTTGTTAAAAAGCTATAGATCAAATAATACTCATGGTAGAGGAAAAGGTCGTTGTCGCCGCTTAGATTAAAAAAAATTATTTTTTATCGATTAGTAAAATGCCTCGTAGAAAAAAAATATTCCATTTGAATGAAATGAAAATTCAAAGGGTTTTATACACTTTATAAAATAAATTCGTGTAGAAATCAAAGGATGCCTTAATGAAAGGAGATTGAGACGAAGTCCATTTCAAAGATCATTTTGTAAATAAAACAAATTGATTATGTATATTCAACATAATCCCAAATAAAATAAAGTATAAATACATGATAAGATATAAAAATTCATTTCTCACATAATCAAATAATGACATAAATAAAAAAGATAAGATCAACCCAAAGAATGGGAATTGGGTTAAGAAGTTCCCTTACCTCGTGTCTGACTTGACTCATTCATTCTTTAATCTCCTAAATAATAAACTAAAGTTAATTTCTACTTGCTTAAGATCATTTTTCAAGTTTATTACTCCTTTAAAATCACTTTTTACCCTACTATAAACATTATGTAATCATTTATGTTAATAACGGTCATTTTGTCGATATTTAGTACTTGAGTAAAAAATGAACACCTTATAATTACAAGTTGTCCATGTGGTAAAATATCCATTATATTCAGAATTATATTCATGATGTAGATATAATATATATCATATATATCCAGAATAGGTATGTATTTATAATAGTACATAACATTTCGAGATAAGAAATGAAATGCACCGTTCATGGAGACGATAAGCCATACGTACGCATTATTGCTACTTTCATTTCTATTTCTTAATTTATTGGAATTAACACATAATGATACATAGTTATATTATAATTCCGGTATAATATCATATATAGTATCATTAAATCCATCATTTATACATCCCACATAAGGCATTAACAAGTCATTTCACTTTGAGGGGTGGTAGACCACACTTCCTCAAATGAAATTATCAGGTTTACCCATAATGGAAACCATAAAGGAATGATATAAATGGAAAATAAAGTTGGATAAATAAAACATAAACATAATATATATCATATATAAATATAGTTACATCATAATGGCCACCATGAGAGGTGGTAGAATATAATTGAACAATCATCGTTTCGTGAGGTGTTAGTTTTTCATCCACCGAAACATTATATTAATTACCCATTAGATGGAGGTTTTTGTAAGATTAATTCGAATACATATTATAAAAAAATCCTAGTATATTGAGGATACTACTGCTTTTATAAAATAAAAAAATAAATAAAATTAGCTGGTTGGAGAAGTAAAATAAAATAAATGAATTTAAGAGAAATCTTTACCATTAATTTGGGTAACTCCCTTTGGTTTGAACCAAAAGGACTTCTTGAAGGGAATTATGCCTAAGTTAAGGCTTATAGATGTAATACAGGGATGTAGGAAGATTAATTGGGCAGAGGATGGATGGTCCAAAAGGCTTGATAGGTGTGGGGAATTGGGTAGAAGTGAGGGATTTTTATAAGGGGGAGGGGCTCTTTAGGAAAGTTTGAAACAATTATTTTATTATAAACTTATCTTCAGTTTCAAAAGGTCCAAAAATAATTATATTATAAGATAATATTACTCATGGTAGAAATAAAATCATCCAATAATAATTTTACATGTTTTGGATATTATTTTAATCTTTATAATCTTATTTATTTAAATCATTTATTAATGAGGTAAATACTACATCATTTTTGTGTCACAAATAATTTAATTTATTTGATGTCAAAAAATTATAAAACAAATACCATTATTTAGGATATCTTTCTATATTTTCATAGAATATTTATTGTTGAAAATATAACTTATATAACCCTATATAAAAATTACTTTACTAAAAGATATATGTTTGTGTCATTTTTGACTTTACTTTAAATTAATTAATCTAAAGTGTCATTATCACTCCCATGTGACTCAATGGGGTCCCAAAATCGACCCAAAGATTCCCATGGTTGTCCATGACTCATCCAATATTCTTAGGACAGGTGTTAAGGTAATTTTTTATTATTATAATATTCTTTTTACCTTGAATTAACATATTTACTTTTTACTGCGGTAAATAAAAGTCAAAAGTTACTATTCAAAAAAAAAATTTACATCTTATTGAAACACATTTTATTTACTAATAACAACCATGTATGTTGTATTTTTGAAATTCAATTCACAGAAGTGGTAACATTTCATTTAAATGAAAAAGTCAGTTTTTTAACAACTACTTAGTGGTTTCACTATTCATCAAAAGTTGATGTTTTTCAGAAAAATAACAAAAATTCAGCCTAAGATATATTTGATATTCTGAGTTTAAAAATGATTTCTGTTTTAAAAAAATTAAAAACATAAAATTTCCATTAATTAATTTAAAATTAATTCTTATTGTCAAAACAAATAGAGTGTTTTTAAGAAACAATATCTATAAAAAGATTGACACTTGTTTATGTCTCATTTCAAAGTGAAATTAATTCCAATGACAAATATTGGATTAAATTGTAAAAATATAATCTTATTAAATGTTAAAACAAATTAAAAAGATAATCTAACCATATAAATAAAATATATTAAAAGGAAGATTTGAATTAAAATATAGTATTTTTCATTATTCATTAAAAAATGGATTTCTTAAGAAAAACACAAAAAAAATTACCCAAAGTTAATTTTGGTGTCCCTATTCTAAATAATAATTTTATTTCATCAAATATAACATATAAATGTGACCAAAACTATATTTATTGAGGGTTATGCATCAAAAGGCGGTAAATCAACCTTTTAGTAAATATTAGAGTATTTATGCCTAAAATCTAATTATTTTCTTTTTTTAAGCCTCTAAATTTTATTGGATAAATCTAAAAACATTTAACAAACATGTATAATCATATTATTGTTAGTTAAATTAATTCCTCCCAATACAATGGCTAGGTGTTAACTTCCATTTAACATAATAATATTATATTATTATTGAGAAATGTAAGATTTCAAATAAACCCGTTGTTGCGTATCTGGTACACCATCGAACATAGAAACCCCTTTAAAGTAAAATTAATATTTAATTCACAAAATATTAATTAAAAAGAAAATTTATTATTTCTTTATTTACCTGGGATGTTACATGCTTCCCCCCTTTTGGAAATTGCGTCCTTGCAATTTTATTTACTTATCAAATAAATAGGGGTATTTATCCCTCATAGAATTTTTAGATTCCCATGTTTTCTCTTCAACCATATGGTTTTTCCACAAAACCTTTACCTGGTGAATTACCTTCTTCCGAAACACTTTCTCTCTACAGTTAAGAATCTGGACTGGTTGTTCCTCATAAGAGAGATTCCCTTCCAACTGAACTACCTCTAGACTCAAAACATGAGATGGATCCGACATATACATTCTCAAAATTGAAACATGAAAACCATTGTGTACATGGGATAAAAATGGAGGTAAATCCACTATGTATGAAACTAGTCCAACATTCTATAGGATTTCATAGGGTCTAGTGAACCCTGGACTCAACTTTCCCTTATTACCAAAATGCATCACATGTTTCCATGGAGAGACATTAATAAAGACATTATCACCTACCTCAAAAGATATATCCTTCCTCCGTTATCCGCATAAATTTTATGTCATCTCTGAGCTGTTCTCATGTGCTTTTGAATCAACGGAACTTTTTCTGACATCTCTTCTACCAATTCTAGTCCCATCGGATTCCTTTCACCTACTTCATCCCAAAAACCTTGATTTCAACACTGCTTCCCATATAATGCCTCAAATGGAGCCATCTAGTAATCCATCGAGTAAACACGTAGCATATCCTCCAAGGTCTGAATTATTCATTCTAACTTCCCATTTGATTTTAGATAAAAAGTTGTACTAAAATTAAATTCAATACCAAACTACTTTTGAAGGCCTTTCCAAAAGTTAAAAGTCAACTTGGGATCACGATCAGATACAATGTGGAGGGGAACACCATGAAAATTGAATATCTCTTTCACATACAACCAAGAAATTTGATCTAGATAAAAAGTATCTCTAATTGGTAGGAAATTATCATATTTAGTCAATCGATCAATAATAACCCATATATAATTATTACCTCGAGATGTCTTCGGTAATCCCACAACGAATTCCATTGATATATTTTCCCATTTCCACTTTGGCACCGGTAAAGACTGAAGCAACCCTTTCTGTAACTACCGCTCTTCTTTAACATGATGACAAGTAAAACATTTCACAGTAAAATCAGAAATATCTATTTTCATTCCATCCCACTAGTAACACTCCTGACGATCTTTGTACATCTTATTACTACCAGGATGAACTAAAAACGGGGAACTATGAGCTTCACATAACAACTCATTCTTCAACTGTGAATCACAAGTCACACATAATCTTTTCCCAAACCTCAAAACACAATCATTATCAATGTCAAATTCAGGTAACTTACCCTTCTGAACCAGCTCTACCTTTTTCTACAACTCATTTTCTTTCTTCTGCGATTGTTTTATTCTATCTGATTGAGATGATTTCACTGACACCTGAAATAAAACAAAAGAATTTCCTACACCAAAAACTTCTATTCAAAACTTTATCAACTCAAAACCCAAAGGATCTCCTTCCAAATGTAGCATGGTCAATGATTCATTAAGTTTTTACTCAAAGCATCACCTGCTTCTTTTTCCTTTCTTGGATGATAATGAATTGTGAAATCAAAATACTTGATTAATTCCAACCATCTCCTTTGTCACATGTTCAATTATTTCTGAGTGAATATATAATTCAAACTTTTGTGGTCAGCATATATTTCACATTTTACTACATACAAATGATGTCTCCAAATTTTTAAAGTAAAAACAACAGCAGCTAATTCCAAATCTTGTGTAGGGTAATTTAACTCATGAGGTTCCAAATTATGTGAAGCATAAGAAATTACCTGATCATTCTTTATAAGTAAACAACCATGTCCTTTCAATGAAGCATCACTGTAAATAAAAAACTCACTGTTTTTAGAAGGTAGTTCGAAAACTGTAGTATTCACCAATCTTCTTTTCAATTCCTAAAAAAAATCATCACATTCTTTTATACAAATGAAATTAACACCTTGTTGAGTTAACATAGTCATTGAACTAGATAACCTTGAAAAATTCTCAACAAACCTCCGGTAATAACCTGCCAAACCAAGAACACTATGGATCTCAGTTATATTTTTGGGTCTTGTTCATTCTTCCACAACTTTTGTTTTAGAAAGATCTATAGTTATTCCATTTTTTGAAACAATGTGATCGAGGAAAAAAAATTGTAACCAAAACTCACACTTTCTGAATTCCCCAAATAGTTTCTTTTCTTTTAAGGTTTGCAATAAAACCCTTTAATGAATTTCATGCTCCTCTTTACTTTTTGAATAAACCAAAATATCATCAATGAACACAACCACAAACTTATCCTAGAACTCATGAAAAATTCTATTCATAAGATCCATGAATACAACAGGTGTATTGGTTAACCCAAAAGGCATAACTACAAATTTATAATTTACATATCTAGTATGAAACGTGGTCTTCGTAATGTCTGCTTCCTTTACTTTCAACTGATGGTACCTTGACCTCAAATCAATCATTGAAAAATATTGAGCTCCGTGGATATGATCATACAAATCAGTGATATGAGGAAAATGATACTTTTTATTAATAGCGATGTTATTTAATGCTCTATAATCAATTAAATGCCTCATTTAACCATCTTTGTTTTTAACAAAAAGGATAGTAGCACCCCATGGTGATGTACTAGGTTGAATGAAACCTTTATCTAATAACTCCTACAATTGCTTCTTTAACTCTAAAAGTTCCATTTGAGTCATTCGATAAGGAGATTTTGAAATTCGCTTTGCATCAGGAACTAAGTCAATAGTAAATTCAACTTCCCAATTAGGTATAATACTAGGCAAATCATCAGGAAAAAATCAAGGTACTCATTTACCACTGGCACATCATTAATCTGAACATTTCCTTTATTCTCAACAATATTTGAAAGGTATCATTCATTTCCATATTTTACTAATTTCTCAGCTTCCTGATATGTTATCAAAATCAAGGGTTTTTTCTTGTACCCAAACTGAAAATCATTATGAGAAGAAAACACTTTATCTCTTCAATCAATATTAGCATGATAAAAAAGAATCCAATTTATACCCAAAATAACATCAAAATATATTAGATGCAAACAAATAAGGGTTTTAGGTATATTCCTTCCACATACAAGGAGAGTAAGGTTCTTATACTTTCTTTTTGTCTCAACATTTCCTCCAGGTTTTTTTCATAGTTCAGGATTTATATCTTGATATGGAATTCTCAATTTACTAGAAAACTTCTCCAAAATAAAGGGGTTTGTATACCCTGAATTAAAGAACACATTAGCATAATCTGAACAAACAAACAGTGTACCTGATACTACTTCATTTGATGTCCCAACATCTTCTGAAGTAGTTGCAAAGGATTTCACCACCCCTATCTGCTTGTAGTCTGGATGCTTTCCCTCAATTGATTTCTTCGTTGGACACTCATTTTCATAATGGCCCATTTCATTTCACTTAAAACATTTTTCTGACTGTAAATCATATTTTTTCTTACCATTACCTTGATATTTTTCAGTGCAATTACGAGCCTTATGTCCCATTTTACCACATCGGTAGAACTTACGAGAATTCAAATGACATTCCCCAGAATTCTTTTTACAAAAAATTTCACGACATTCCCCACCATGATTTTTACAAAAAAATTCAAAAACTGTAAACTTAAGATTCTTACCATCAGAATTTTTTGAAGAGTTCTTCCCTTTCGCCTCCCACCTCGACCTCTTATTATGTTTTTTGTCAAATAACACCTGATCATTGGAAAACTCCATTTCCACTTCTCCACACATTGAAAAAAAAAATTCATAACTTTTTAACTCACGAAAAGCTAAATCCCTTCTATACATTGTCTTTAACATTGAGTAAAAATGGTTAATTTTACTATCAAGATCTTGAATGAAATTTGGAGCATACCATGACAGTCGAGTGAATTTTGCTTCATAAGAATCCACTGAGTCATCCTCCTGCCTCAATTCTAGGAATTGTTTTCCATCCTAAGACGAACTGGCTTAAGAAAATATTTCTCAAAAATCATACCTTTTAATTCATCGTAATCAAGAGAATCAATCACCTCACTATCCCTGATATTTTTCACAATCGACCACCACTAAAAAACCTCACCTTCAAAATGGTAAACAGCGAGACTAACCTTTTGATGTTCTGAACACCCTATAACATCGAAAATCTTCTCTAGTGCTTTAATCCACCCTTCTGATAGCACATGGTTATATGATCCTCTATATGATGGGGGATGTTGCCTCATGAAATTCTCCACTACTTTAATGTTACTATGTGGTTGATCTGGCTGATCTCATGCATGGATACCACCACTATTTATAGCCTGAGTCAATTTTTCCTTCACTACAAAAAAACTATTCAGTTTTGATTCTGACCATCTCAGGTTGCTGATTTGGACGGTTTTCGTCCTCCTCATGTCGTCCCAACATAGCTGCCATGTTTCCTCTGAAGGAAACCATTCTGAACACAGAAATATCTTAGGCGAAGCAACATGGTAATCGTTAAATTCTTTATCATTAACATAAATTAAATTATGGAAATTAATTTAAGAATAACCTAACTCATAAAGTTGACTAAACCAACTTCTGATACCAACTATAAGGACCTATCCTTAAAACATTAAATAAACGTGAATTAAATGAATAATTCACATTGGGGATCTTTTCAGGTTTAGTGTTTTAGAGAATTAGGCCATAACTATTACATTACAAGTCAAAAGATACAAATTATACACTTCTACTCAGTTTCCATTTTTTCACAAAATAAAAACTCTTAAAAAAATAGTCATGTCTAGTTCTAAGTTTTAGACAACATGACGTTTCCATGATCCCATCCTCGACCCTATTTTTCTTTTAAGTCCTGTGAAAAAAATTTCAAAACATGGGATGAGCATAAAAAGCTCAGTAAGTGTTTTAAAACAAAGAATGAAAAATATTATTTTATCATTACATACATAGAATATTCTCTTTAACATACCTCATGAAATCATATGATTTATGAATAAACATAGAAAACATAAATCATAAAGGTAACTTGTAACATCCATATCATACGTACATTACAGCTATCATAGCTACATAGGGAGTTACATTTGGAATACCCATCATAGTATATTCCCTAAATATATTAGGAGAAACATTCATGTTTACCTCTTTCACATTACCCAATGCATTGGAGAGTTATCTCGGGCTCACCCACCCTAGGTTTATCACGGAACCACCCGTATATATAAACAATTCCCAAGAACCATAACATATTCATAACACATAAAACAAACATAATGGTAAGATAAAATTTACACATATCAGTCACAATATATCATTTAAATATATAGAATTAACAAAATAAATTATCAAAACCATTTTAAATACCAAAATACATAAAAGAGTATATGGTATTTATTTTTCTTTTAAAAACATTACTGCTTGTTAAGGAATCCATAGATCAAATAATACTTGTAGCAGAGGAAAGTGTCGTTGTCACCACTTATGTTAAAAGGAAACATTATTTTTTTTGTTTAGTAAAATTCCTCGTAGAAAAAAATATTCCATTTTAATGAAATGAAAATTCAAAGGGTTTTATACGCTGTATAAAATAAATTCCTGTAGAAATGAAAGGATGCCTCAATGAAAGGATATTGAGACGAAGTCCCTTACAAAGATCATTTTGTAAATAAAACAGATCGATTGTGTGTATTAAATATAATCACACATAAAGAAATTATAAATACACGATAAGATATAGAAATTCATTTCTCACATAATCAAAAAATGACATAAGTATGTATGATAAAATCAACCCAAAGAATGGGAATTAAGTTAAGAAGTTCCCTTACCTCGTGTCCGACTTGACTCGTTTGTTCTTTAATCTGATAAATTATAAAATAATGATAATTTATACTTTATTAAGATCATTTTTCAAGTTTATTATTTCTTTTATATCACTTATTACCATGTTATAAACATTATGTAGTCATTTATGTTAATAACAGTCGTTTTGTCGATATTTGGTACTTGAGTAAAAAATGAAAAACTTATAATTACAAGTTGTCCATGTGGTCAAATATCCATTATCTTAGGAATTATAATCATGATTTAGATATCATATATATCATATATATCCATTATAGGTATGTATTTATAATAGTACATAACATTTGGGGACAAGAAATGAAATTCACTGTTCATGGAGACGGTAATCGTACGTACACATGAACGCTACTTTCATTTCTATTTCTTATTTTAATGGAATTAAAACATAAATATAAATAGGTATATTATAATTAGAGTATAATATAATATATAATATAATTATCTCCATCCTTTATACGTCTCACATAAGGAATTAACGAGTCGTATCACTTTGAGGGGGTGGTAGTCCGCACTTTCTCAAATAAAATTATTGCATTTACCCATAGTGGAAACCATAAAGGAATGATATAAATGGAAAATACCGAAGCATAAAGAAAACATAAACATAATATATATAATATATAAATATAGTTCCATCATAATGGACACCATGAGAGGTGGTATGAGATAATTGAACAATCATTTTTTCGTGAGGCGTTAGTTTTCCATCCACAGAAACAATATGTTTTTTACCCATTAGATGGAGGTGTGTGTAAGTGTAGTTTTAATAATTATCATAACAAAATACTAGTATATTGATGATACTAGTGTTGTTTTAAATAATGGAATAAAAAGATTTTAGTGGGTTGGAGAAGTAAAATAAAAGAAATGAATTTAAGAGAAATCGTTACCTTTAATTTGGGTAACTTCTTTTGGTTTGAACCAAAAAACTACTTGAAGTGCCTTCTACCTAAGGTAATGTATCTAGGTTGAATAGAGGGATATAGGGAGATTAATTGGAAAGATTTTTAATGATCTTAAAGGCTTTATATGTGTGAAGATTTGGTTATAAGTGAGGTATTTTTATAAGGTGGGGGAGGGGCTCTTTAAGAAAGTTTGAAACAATTATTTTATTATAAACTTATATTCGGTTTCAAAAGGTCCAAAAATAATTACAGTCGAAGATATAATGACTCATGGTATAAATAAAATCATCCAATAAAAATTGGATAGGTTTTTGATATTATTTTAATCTTTATAATGTTATTTATTAAAATCATTTATTAATGAGGTAAATATTGCATCATTTTTGTGTCACAAATAATTTTATTTATTTAGTGTATAAAAATTATAAAAAAATTGACGTGATGTATGAAATATTTTTATCTTTCCACGTAATATTTATAGTCTAATAGATAACTTATAAAACCCTATGTAAAAATACCTTTACTAAAAGATATATGTTTGTGTCATTTTTGTCTTTTCTTTAAATTAATTAATCTAAAGTGGCATTATCACTCCCAAGTGACTCCATGGGGTCCCAAAATAGACCCAAGTATTTCCATGGCTGGATATGACTCATCCAATAATCATTGGACAAGTTTTATGGTAATTTTGTATTATTGTAATATTCTTCTTACCTTGAATTGCCCTATTTACCCTTAACCGCGGTAAATAAAAGTCAAAAGTTAATATTCACCAAAGATAATTTTCATCTTATTGAACAACATTTTACATACTAATAACAACCATGTATGATATATTTTAGAAATTCAATTCACAGAAGTTGTAAAATTTCATTTAAATGAAAAAGTCGGTTTTTTAACTTTTACTTAGTGGTTTAACTATTCATCAAAAATTTAAGTTTTTCAGAAAAATACCAAAAAATCAGACTAAGATATATTTGATATTCCAAATTAAAAAATGATTTATATTTTAAAAAATTCAAACCAAATAAGTTTCATTGATTAATTTAAAATTAATTCTTGTTGTCAAAACAAATAGCGTGTTTTTAAGAAACAATATCTATCAAAAGATTGGCACTTGTTTATGTCCAATTTCAAAGTGAAATTAATTCCAATGACCACCATTGGATTAAATGGTAAAAATATAATATAATTACACTTTAATACCAATAAAAAAAATAATCTAACCATATAATTAAATTAGATTAAAATGCAGATTTGAATTAAAATACGGTATTTTTTATTATTCATTAAAAATGAATTTTATCAAAAAATTACCAAAAAATTACCCAAAGTAAATTTTTGTGTCTCAATTATAAAGAATAATTTTATTTGGTCAAATATAATGTTTAAAAGTGACCAAAGCTATATTTGAAGAGGGTTCTCCATCAAAAGGTGGTAAATCGACCTTTTAGTGAATATTAGAATATTTATGCATAAAATCGAATTATTTTCTTATTTTAAGCCTCTAAATATTATTGGATAAATGTAAAAACATTTATCAAACATGTATAATCATATTTTAGTTAGTAATTTTCATTCCCTCCAATAAAAAGGCTAGGCATTAACTACCATTTAAAACAATAATATTATATTATTAGTACGCAACGTAAGATTTCAAAGAAACTCGTTGTTGCGTATAAGATATGCCATCGAACATAGAAACCCCTTTAAATTAAAAATAATATTTAACTCACAAAATATTATTTAAAAATAAAATGTATTATTTCTTTATTTACCTGGGATGTTACAATCAGCACACTTCCTCTTTCCCTTGAAGGAACTAATACTGCCACTAGGAGAGAATAAAACTCTTGATAACCCTGACTTACCATCTAGGTATATTTCAACCATAACTTCTCTATATATTATGTCGTCATAAGAAGGAATAATCAACAAGAAAACCTGACAATGAATATCCTAAAAAAGTCCCAAATTGAACCTTCAAGCCTTCATTCCCTCATTCAGTACTATCCCAGGTGCGAAATGCATGATCTCAGCAAAACAGTTTTCATACTCTATCAAGGTCCTATCAACTTACAAATGTTTGAAAATCTCCAAAGCCTTTCCCAAAAACATTTATTTTTCATAGAATTATTAATAGAAATTAACTTTTAATTCTTTATTCTCTAATCCCTCTTGATTATTTATCGTTACCAAAATGACCCATCATCTTCTGCTTGGTCCCTCTAGAACAAAGGTGGCACACTTTACCTTGATTTCATGGAGTGTGTCTAAAAACCCAAAAAACACTATATTCTACTCAACCAATCCATAGCCTCTTGAGTATCATTTGATCCTTTGAATGGTTCTAGATTCTATAAAAATAAATCTTGAGAACAAACCATAAGGAAATACCACTAAGGTTCCATAGTTGGAGCCTAAATGGGAACTGGAGGCGGTGATTATCCTAGAGTTTGGACAATGCGCACAATCACCTCTACCAAATTCAGGTCCATAAAAATGAATCGTTCACTATAGTTCGGTATAAGATTCCTCCTAGAACTTATTTGCACGTCTTATCTGAGGTATGATTATACACAACATCATCATACTAAAAGAAGATATTAGATTAACACTAAACATATAGACTAGGGAAATTAATACAAAAAAAGAGAACAAACAAGATTTGAATTTCACTCTACCCAAATCCAAACAATGAAAATAGTAGACCTAATTCACAAGACATCTTTCTCTAACCACCCTTGGCGACTTAAGGTTTATTTCAGTGAGATCTGGCCAGACACTCAATCACAACTACCTTCTAAGACCCCATAAGATTTCGGAAATACATACTAACTTCATGAAAAAATATCAACCTGGTGTTCTGATACAACTTTTTCATGAACCAACCCAGGAACCTTAGTAACTTGATGACTAAGTCAGTCATGACATATCCTAAATGGGGTTCTCAATCCTCATGGGTCAGAAACTAGCACCTGACATCATACAAATAATAAGTGGGAATGATTTTTTCACAAAAAATGTCGAAGTAAAAGAAACAAGATAGTATGCATATCAAAATAAACTCCACTAGGAATAATGTACCAGAATTCAAAAAATCATAAACTATCCCCAAGTATGAAAAACAAGTGGATGAAAATAAGAAAATTTCCCAAGTAACAACTCAGATGCAACTCATCAACTCAAAGGATCAATAACTAGATCCACTGCCAAGAGATCCATTTCCCTTTCTCAAACTTGGATGAGGATAATCTACAAGCCCCAAAAGGCATAAGTAGGGTGTGATCCAAATCCCAGTAGGATAACACCAAATATTCCATAATAATATTCTAATATCAAATTAAACAAGAATGTGAATTCAATTTCAAAACTAATAGGTTTGGAATATTAAAATCATAATTTAAATAATTTATGCTTTAATATTAGAAAGATGGAAATAACTTATAAATTCAGGCTTCACATTTCAAATTAAGAAAATTCATCTCAAGTGATAGAATTTTCCCTTAAAAATGGTTATTTACAACAATGTAACTTTTCACAAAAATGGATTAAACAAAAACTTTTATATAAAAACTTTTATATAAATTCATAAGGTATGTAAAACAGTTTACGACAATGTAATATATATATATAATTTAAATACAAACAAACGAGAAACATGGCCATGTTCCAAAAAGGTATGATAGTTCCAGGCTATATGGACCTGAAACTATGAAATAGAATGTATGTACATATTCCCCTTCTGGTCTATGGAAAATGGGACTCATCACCATCATCTATGGAATGGGATGTGCAGATATGAGGTTTTAGAACATTATAAATGATAAAGTTCCACCCAAAATAACTCATTATATACCTAAGTCATGAATGTTCTATAATACCAAACAATGATGGGAAATTTATTTTAAGGATTCTTAGAATAAAAATTAAATCACATTCTCTATTTCAATATCACAATTTTCCCTTTAAAACATTTAATGGGGTTTTAATCATAAACATGCCTTTCCAAAAATATAAAACCACTTTGATTCCATCAAAACCATTTTTAATCCATTTTTCACAAACATTGATTTGAAATCAAATCACCATGATATTTTAAAATACATTTTTTTAATTAAATTCAAAAAAAATTAAAACAAAATTCATCAATTTCATAACAAACCACCAATTCAATGGAATGGAGTTTTTTCCACAATTTTACATCAAAAGAATTTTTTATAATTAAATTTTAAAATTTTAATTGAAATAAATTCCATCAAATTATAAATTTAAATTAAGTGATTTAAATATCATAAGCTACCATAAACACACTCTAATTCAATGGACTTGGGGGTTTTCAAATTTCATGCCAAAAACCTATTTTTTTCCAAAAACAACAATTCAATGGAATTTGGTTTTTAATAAAACCATTGAGTTCAATTTAATACAAATCAGAAAATTTCATTTAAATCATCCATTTAATTTAAAATATTTATTTGGTGTTAAGATAAATTGGGCATCAAAACATAACCACCTACCGGAATTAACGGATCTCGCAATGTCAAACCCTAATCGTGATTTTTCCACAATGAGAGAAGATAATTAAAATGGAGATAAAACATAGGTTTAAAACCCCAAAAAATATTATTAGATCCATAAATCGAAACTGGGATCCATATAACCCTAGTGAGAAGAAGATAGACCATGGGAGATCTAGAACGGGAGGAGGAAACTAATTGTGAGAAGATTGAATGGTGTTCCTCTAACTTCTAATCACTTTCGGGAGGGATACGAGGTTCCAAGAATCATCCTTGGGATATATAAGGGAGAAATAATTTTGCATCAAAGGAGGTTTTTTCATGAACTAAAAAGAGTGTTTGGGAAATTTTAATCAAAAATCATAATAAAGAAAAAGTCAGTTGCACTATTTTCTAGGGAATAGGTTCATGGTTTAGACAAACTATTTGAAATTCATGCACCTATTATAAATGGTTTTCATTGTTTATATAGAGAGGTCACATGGTTTGGTAAACCTTTTTATGCCTTGAAAATCCCACTATCCGATTTTTTTCCATTTTTTTTGTAGTAGGGCGCAAGGTTTGTCAGATCGTACGTGTAACACCCTGAACCTTCTTCATGTGTAATAATAATATTGTATGGTTTTACATCATTTAATTTTCATGTTATCCAAACAATGTTTTCAAAATAAAAACAAGGCATGTGTTATTTAATTAAACACTGAAATGATTACATTACGACAAAGCTAAAAGAACCTCACTACCCTATGATACCTACTTAGAGACCTATCAAAATCACAGGGAGACCACTGAATACAACAAAAATCCCATGAAAATAGTTGGGGTCCTTCGGATCTGTCATGATGAACATAAGTATAGCCATAACCACAGAAACCGTGCTAAGCATCAGATGAATGATTATCACCATCTTTTCCAAGTTTTATTGAAGTTGAAATACCCTAAACATGTATTTATAAGGGTCTTCTTGACCATTGGGAATATATATTTCTGTTATTTAACTTTTTAGTGTCATTGGAGTTTAAAATGATGTGATTGTTAGTATCTTGTTAAACCAAAATAATTTAAGTGAAAAATTTAAGATATATTATAAAACCTATATAATTTCCATGAGAATTTTAATTGTTTTGATTTGTTTTTTATATCTTAAGTTTTATCTTTAACATAATGGTTTTAAATTTAAAATACTATTTTATGAAACTTAGTATGATTTAAAAACATATGCAAGTATTTAAAATACAGTTTTAAATGTTTCATGTGTTTTAAATATCCTATTTTTATAATGTTATTTTAAATATGTTCTTAGTTAATGGTTTAGTTAATATAGGTATTAAGTTTTATAAATTAGTTTTCAGTAATTTTATTATAAATATTTATTTTTGAACATAAAAATAATTATTTTACTAATTATTTTATGTATAAAATAATCATTAATGTTATAAGTATTTGAGTACTTTAATTTTTTATCTTTGAACACATTTAGTTGAACTTATCTTTTGGAATCAAAATGTTTTAAAAACCTAAAATTAATTTCAAATCATGACTTTTGGGTTTTGGTGAAAATATAAGGAGAAGTACATATATTTACATTAAGTAATTAAAATAGAATTATACATTTGTTTTGAATTTTAAAACAAGTTTATGGATACTTTTACTAATTAATATTTATACTCATGGTTGTGTGATTAAAAAATATAATTTATATGTTGATGTGTGTACTTTGATATTCCAAAGTTTAAAATAATGTATGAATCATTTTTTATGAAATTAAATATATTATTTCTTTAATGAAATTCATTATTTTTAATTTTCATTTTTCTTTTTCTATAGTTTTATTGTTTTTTTGAAATTTGGGTTTATAAAAAAATAGAAACCCTATAGGGCTAGCTCTCTTACTAGGAAGAAGGAGGCAGCTCATGCTACTAAAGGACTAGGCGGCTGAGCCTAGGCCCTTAAAGCTCAGCACAGGTCATCCCATGGGTGTGTGTGCACACTTATAGGAACACATTGAGAAACCGAGCAGCGCGCCACCATATGGGGTGGCACAGTGGCAGGGGAAGGAGCAGAAGTGTGCCCGCAAAGAACCGGTATGGGGTGGTACTAGAGAGAGGGAGAGGGAATTCTGAGTGACGACTAACAGCACTATGATTTAAAAGAAGGCTCAAAAAACTCTCCCAATTCGATGTGGGATTGGGTTTTTTAGGCGAAACACAATCCAGGATGTCTGATCTCACCAAGCAGGATCTTGACTGTATAATCGATTCAACCTTCGAATCCACACAGTTGTGGCTTTCCCTCCATATTTTTCTTGGGCTGTCTAATCTACCTCTGATCTAATCATGGAAGTTCAATCCGTTTTGAATGACTGCATCACTCGAGGGTGTCCAATAAACATTTGATCAGATCTCATCTGTTCATATTTTCTTTAAACCCGTAGATTCACCCTGGCCATCCGATCAGATCCCGTTTGATCTGGACCATCCATTTCATTCCGGTTTTCTTCTTCACGACTTCTTCTTCCTCATGCCAAACTAGTGGCTGCCCACTATTACTTCCTTCCTCTTCTTTTTTTTCTTCTCTCTTAGTATTCCTCACATTTCTCTTCAGATCGGCCATCTATTTCTATCGTAAGTCTCGGTTTATTTTTTTTATTTTATTTTCTCCACTTTCAAATCTCTGAAAGATTTATTTATATATATATATATATATATAATATTCACTACTTGGTTTCGGATTTGTAATAATTAAGTTGATGGATTCAATTTTTTTTAGTTGGATTTTTCATCTTTATTTATTTTTTGTGTACAAATCATTATATATAATATATATATAGAGAGAGAGAGAGAGCCTATATAAACCCTAGTTTTCACTTATTCTCTACCTACATTCCCTTCACCTCAACTTTCAAACAACCCATGCCCAACCCTGTTGCACTCTTGAAGTCAGGTAAGGGACCTAGTTTTGTCTTTCTTTGATTTCTTTTTCAGTTTGTGTATATATATATATACATATGTGTGTGTGTGTGTTCAGTTGTTATTTAATCCTACTGATTTTCTTGGATGGGTTTATAAAAACGAATTCTTGGTTTTAATAATGTTCTTGTCATGAAAATCATGATAGGGATTTATCTGTTTACCTAAAATTGTTTTAAATAAATATATACACATATGTATATATGTGTTCTTAATAAAACCATGTCAGTTTCTTTATTTGAAAGAGGTAATCTAATGTAATTCATTATTAATAAAAACCATTCTTGGTTTAGTGGTGTTTTATGTTGACGAATTTATAAATATATATGTATTGTTACATTTATATATATATATATATGTGTGTGTGTGTGTGTGTGTGTGTGTATATATTTATTTATGAAAAAATGCCCTTAGTTTTACATTATTATATTCAAATATTAAACTTTGGTTTAAATTATGTTTTTATTATACATAAATTAGGTATTGGATTCTTAAATTTTGATGAAGAACCCTTAAGTACATATCGTTGTGTGTGTGTGTGTACATGCTTTGATCATGATATTAATAGGATTTTACAATATGGGCTCACAAAGGGTTGATAAAAACTTATAACAAGTGCTTTGAAGTGTAAAAAGTTCTTAAGAATCAATTTGGAATTTGTTTTAGTAACACAAACCTTTATAATCAATTTTTGTGTATATGGATTTCACACTTATTTTGTATTGGATATTTTAGTAAGTTGTGTGGTTTATTTTCATTCTTTTAAATTTATAACTTTGTGTTAAAATAATTGGAAGTACCCTTGTGTTATGTTATCCATTCAAGTAATGGGTGTTTAGTCAATTATGTGTTAAATATCTCTCATGAAGTAATTTTTTTACATTCAAGATGATGATGTTTTCTACCCTTGATAAATTTTTCACTATGTATGTTTCTGTTTATTTAAGTTTATGTTTTAATATTTTATGATATAACAATTAACAATGCAAGGATCAAATGAGTATCTCAAAGTCAAATACATGTAAACATGGTTTGAAATGGTACATAAACTTAATGGTTTAATGAAAGATTCATTATTTTATGTGTACTAGTTCTTAATATACGTGCATGAGTATGTCATCTTAGCCCATGCATGTCACTGTTGAATATAGTCCTTTTTACATTTATGACATAATTCATTTTAGTTATGAGTATTTATGCAAAAAAGGAATATGGAATAAGAATGTAAGTATTCAATGTAGAATGGGACTTAAAGAATATATAACCATACTAGACATATGAGGATTGTATTTGACTTAAATGATGAAAATGGGTGCACCCAGATAGTTCTCCAATGCATTGGTTAAAGTTGACTATAATGGGAAGTTATGAGAAATGGTCTTGGCAGTTAGCCTTGGCTCGTGCTGCTATGGGAAACAGGATTAGTGGTTATCCTTGACCTGTACTACTATGGGAAATGAGATTGGCGGTTAGACTTTCCTAATATTAAGTCACGTTTTATGTATGGTCTTGACACAAGGCCTTTACAAAGTCTGGCATTATAAATTCCCTCATTATGTAATGGTAAATGATCAACCAAGGAATTAGTCGACTAATAGAATATCCCTTGGATAAGAATCTTCTATGATAATGGTGATGAATGCATAAGGCATAATTATGCATGCAAATGGAAATTTATACAAATAAGGGGTATCTAAAGATAAGATTATATGAATTTAATTTAAGTGAAAATGAATAATGATATGATTTCTTATGTTTATAACACTGAATGTCAAATTTATAGTTGTATTGATCAATTTATGAATTATGTAAATTTCATGAATTTCTTATATATGTATGCGCACTCTGATTTATGTTTTACCTGTAGTTTAAATGTAAACACATACAGATCTTGTGTAAATGGTCTTTCAAAAAAAATCATGTAACCTTTGAAAATATTGATGGCATGCCTGAAGAAGTAATGTTTTCCTCTTAAGAAAACGTTTTATGATTATTTCAAAGGTTGTTGTTTTAAAAAGTGGAATTTCTTCAATTGTTTTAAAACCCCTTACTGGGCATTCTTATGTTCACACTACATTTTCAAAAAATTTACATGGTTTTTTAGATTATTTCAAGATTTTAGTGATCTTATGTGAAGGCATCAATTTGAAGCATAACTTTTTCATGTTTTTAGAAGAAGTGTATCAGTAGCATTTGGTTTTCTAGAACCTAAACCGAATAAATTCTCTGTATTAGAACAAGATGTGTAATTTTGTATGCATGTGTATATGAAAAAAATTGCACACCATGTTTCAAGAACTGATTCCAAACTTATGGGGTTGGGGTCATGATATTTGGTATCAAAGGATCGGTTTAGAAAACCCTGGAAAATTAGAACAACATTAAACACTTGATTGTGTCTTACTAAGTAGAATTATTCTTAAAATTTTCAGATGGTAGACGAATCAAGCCTAATGGATCTTCCAATGTAAATATTAGAAACTATAGTGGGAAAATATTCTTTAGAAGGATACGAGACTTTTAAAAACCTTCATTTGTCATGAAAACACCTTTACCGTGTATCTAATTATCCTCATGTACTTCAAATCCACCGAGGTGTAGTCTCCAACTATTTTCTTATGATGAACACACAATTCCTACTCTATGAACATAAGGGAAAATACTTTTATGGTTTGTTTAAGTGATTTACCCTCTCTGGGAATGCTTCATCCCTATAGGACTTCACGAAGGATGCACAAGGGGGTGACCTCTGAGCTGCGTACCTTTGTCAAATCTTGACCAATGGTCTTTCTGGTAAAGTTATGGATTATAATGTTTTGGGGGATGATTATACCCATTCGTTTTATTGACATAAAGTTCATACTGATGATTCTCAAATTGATACACATCGTGATTTTCTAACATGTAACATTAGATGTCCACATGTGGTTGATCCTAGTTTCTCGTGGTGCATCTGGACCCAAGAGATCGAAGAGTTTGGAACTACCTTGGGGATCTATTTGACTGGGAATTGGGGAGATCACCAACACCGATGGTACCTTTGAAGAGACATCATGGAGGATGTCAAGAAATCCATACCAGTGAGTTGTGAGAGGGGGAAAATGGTTATTTAACACCTTATGTTTTATAAACCTTGGTTAAATGGATAATGTTATATTTTATGTTTTGGTATTTTATTATGATTTTACAAATAACATCTTTTTTCAATTCCTTACTAAGTAAAACATGTCCCTTGAAACTTTCAGATGGAAGATGTTGGTTTAACAACAAACCTCTTATAACTTCCTACCAAATTACTAGATTCAATAATAATCAATTCATTTTAAGTAGACTACTAAACTTTTGAAAACATACTCTTATCTTACAAACTCATTTATAAAGTGTCCCTCCACTCAATTATCCTTTGTTCCTACAAAGTGTCCCTCCACTCAAATATCCTCATGTTATGAAGACTACCACAAATGTATCTTCCATAGTTTAACCTTATCCACGAACTACCAAGCTTTGGAAAAGTTTTGAGAAGCTACTTTAGAGGGTGACCTTTGAGCAGTCTATCTATTCCAAGTCCTAAGTTTTACTATGTATGGGGTGCTCTATGACTTTGATATTTTCAAGAAATATGTAGTTAGAGGGATTTATAGGGAACTACTCCACTCTCAAATCTCTCATCTCCACATCGTACAAATCCTCCCTCTTGAAACCAAAATGCTTTATGCATGGGGATGATGTTAGCTGCTCTCAGTTTATATGGACCAAAGAAGTTGAGGGACTGGAAAAAAATCTAGGGATCCACCTAAGGATAATTGGCATATTTTTCATGATGGCCGACTTTGTGAAGGGATGTTGGAAATGATGTGTGTCTAGTTTTTCTAGTGGTTATGTATGGTTATTTTAGAATTCCTAGGATGTAAATATTTGTTGGGGGATATAATGTAACACCATGAACCTTCTTCATTTGTAATAATAATATCGTATGGTTTCACATCGTTTAATTTTCATGATATCCAAAAAATGTTTTCAAAATAAAAACAAGGAATGTATTATTTAATTATACACTAAAACAATTATATTACAATAAATATAAAAGAAACTCACTACCCTAAGATACATACTAAGATACCTATCAATATCATATGAAGACCACCGAATGCAAAAAAAATCCCAAGAAAATAGTGGGGGTCCTTCAGATACTTCACAATGAACCTCATTATATCCCGAACCACATAAATCATGCTAAGCATCAGAGGAATGATGAGAACCATCTTCTACAAGTTATCTTGAAGTTGAAATAACCTAAACATCTATTTATTAGGGTCTTCTTGACTGTTGGAAATACATATGACCGTTATTTCCCTTTTTAGGGTCGCTGGAGTTTAAAATGAAGTGACTGTTAGTATCTTGTTAAATAAGAATAATTTAAGTGAAATTTTTAGGATATATTTTAAAACCTATATAATTTCCTAAAGAATTGTAATTGTTGTGATATGTTTTTCATAACATAAGTTTTATCTTTAATGTCATGATTTTAAATTTAAAATCTTATTTTAAGAAAATTAGTATGATTTCAATACTTAGGTAAGTATTTCAAATAATTTTTTAAATGTTTCATGCTTTTTAAATATCCTATTGTCATAATGGTATTTTAAATATTTTTATAATTAATGGTTTAGTTAATAAAAGTATTCATTTTTACAAATTAATTTTCAGTAAAGTTATTATAAATATTCCTTTTTGAACATAATAAATAATGATTTTACTGAGTATTTTAAGTATAAAAGAATCTTGAATGTTCTAAGTATTTGAGTACTTTAAAGTTGGATCTTTGAAAACATTTAATTAAACTTATCTTTCGTAAGAATAGTGTTTTAAAAACCTAAAATGAATTTGAAATAAGGACTTTTGGGTTTTAGTAAAAATATAAGGATAAGTACATATGTTTTCTTTAATTTATTCAAAGAGATGTATGCATTTTGTTTTTGAATTTGAAAAAATGATTATGGATACTTTTATTAATTAAAAGTTATACTCATGGTTATGTGATGGAAAAATATAATTTATATGTTGATGTGTGTACTTTAATGTTACAAAGTTTAAAATAAATTATGAATCATTTTTTATGAAATTATTGATATTTTTTATTTAATGAAATTGATTATTTTTAATTTTCATTTTTTGTATTTCTATGGTTTTACGGTTTATTGGAAAGTTTGGTTTATAAAAGAAATAGAAACCCCATAGGTTCAGCCCTCTAGTTGGGATGAAGGAGGTAGCTCGTGCTATTACAGGAGTAGGCGGTTGATCCTAGGCCCTTCAGCCTCATCAAGGCCATCACATGGGTGTGTGTGCATGCCTACAAGCACGCATGGAGAAACTGAGCAGTGCGCCACCGTGTGGGACGGCATAGCGGTAGTGTTTGGGGTAGAAGTGCGCCCATAGATATCCAGTATGGGGCGGTATCGGGGAGGGGGAGAGGGAATTCTGAGTGATTGATGGGAGCTCTATACTTTTAAAGATGGCTCAAAAACTCTTTCAATTCGATGTGGGATGGGGTTTTTTTAGGCAAAACGTGATCCAGATCATCTGATCTCACTGGGTGGGATCTGGACCATGTAATCTGTTCAGCCTTCAAATCTACACAGCCACGACTTTTCCTCTACATGTTTCTTTGACTATCCAATCGACCATTGATCTAATTCTGGTCATTAAATCCATTTTAAATCACCATGTCACTTGAGGTCATCTGATCAAAATTTGATCAAATCTTAACCATTCATCTTTTTTTTAAACCATGGATTCACCCTTGCCATCCGATCAGATGCTTTTTGATATGGATCATCCATTTCTTTCCGGTTTTCTTCGCTGCAACGTCTTCTTCCTCACACCAAACCAGTGGTTTCCCACTATTTCTTCCGTCTTATTCTTATTTTTTTTCTCCCTCAAGATTCCTCACCTTTCTCTTCGGATCAACCATCGATTTCTACCATAAGTATCGGTTGATCTTTTTTTATTATTTTATTTTCTCTACTTTTAATTTTCTGCAAGCTTTATGTGTTTATATGCATATTATATAATCACCTCTTTATTACAAATCTATTCTAAGTATGATGCTGGATTCAATTAGTTTTAGTCAGATTTTGAGGCTTTGTTTATTTTTTTGAGTATAAATAGTTTTATAATATATATATATATATATATCCTATATAAACCCTAGTTTTCACTTGTTCTCCACCTAGTTTTCCCTTCACCTCAACTTGAAAACATCCCCTGCCAAACCCTTTTTCACTCTTTAAGTCAAGTATGGGACCTAGTTTTGTCTTTCTTTGATTTCATTTTTAGTTTGTATATATATATACATGGATATATTTATATATATGTTTGGTTGTTCTTTAATCCTACCAATTTTCTTGGATGGGTTTATAAAAAAAATTCTTGGTTTTAAAAATGTTCTTGTCATGAAAATCACGAAAGGGATTTATGTTTGTACCTAAAATTGGTTTCACTAAATATATACACATATGTATATATGTGTTCTTAATAATACCATATTTTTTTAAGATAAGAAGAGACATGAATTGGTCACCCAATTCATGCCCCAAAGAAATTTATTAAATAAAATAAAAAGATTACAATGCATGTTCGAGGTGCAATGAGTTTACACCAACTCAAAATTGAAAAGATACATGATGGTGTGGCAATAAAGCTCGATCAATAGATCACTAAGAATTAAACAGGTACATACCGTGCCTTCAAATATTGAACTTTGGTTTAAATTATTTTTTTATTATACATATATTATGTAATGGATTCTTAACTTTTGATGAAGAACCATGAAGTATATATGGTTGTGTGTGTGTGTGTGTGTCTGCTTTGATCATGATATTAATATGAGTTCACAATATGGGTTCAAAAAGGGTTGATAAAAAGTTATAACATGTGCTTTTAATTGTGAAACATTATTAATAATCAATTTGTAATTTGTTTTAATAATACAAACCTTTATCATCACTTTATGTGTATATGGATTTCACAGTAGTTTGGTATTGGTTATGTTAGTAAGTTTTGTGGTTGAGGTTCATGCTTTTAAATTTATAACTTTGTGTTAAAATAATTTGAAGTACCCTTGTGTTATGTTATCCATGCAGGTAATGAGTGTTTAGTCAATTATTCATTCAATATCTCACATTAAGTAATTTTTTTACGTTCATGATGATTATGATTTCTACCCTTTATAAATTTTTCACTATGTATGCTTTTGTTTATTTAAGTTTTTATTTTAATCTTTTATGATATAACAATTAAAATTGCATGGATCGAATGAGTATCTCAAAGTCAAACACATGTAAACATGGTTTAAAATGATCACATCCTTAGGGGTTTAATGAAAGAGTCGTTATTTTATGTGACATCCCATTATTTTATATGCACTAGTTATTTCTACATGTGCATGAGTATGTCATTTTGGACTATGCACGTCACTGTTAAATATAGTCTTTTTTACATTTATGGAATAATTCATTTTGGTTATGGGGATGTATGTAAAAGGAATACGGAATACGAACGTAATTATTCAATGTAGTATGGGACTTTATGAATATAAGACCATACTAGACATATGAGGAATGTATTGGACTTAAATGATGAAAAGGGGTGTGCCCAGATAGTGCTCCAATGCATTGGGTAAAGTTGAGTCTCAAGATATGTTATGAGCAACAATCTTGGAGGTTTGCCTTGTCTCAAGCTGTTATGGGAAACAATATTGGCGGTTGGATTTAACCCGTAATACTATGGGAAATGAGATTGGTGGTTAGCCTTGACTCGTACTAAGTGGTGTTTTATATATGGTCTTCACACAAGTCCTTGAAAAAGTTTGGAATTATACATTCCCTTATTATGTAATGGTAAATGATCAACTAAGGAATTATTCGACTAATAGAACATCCCTTAGCTAAGAATCTTCTATGATAATGATGATGAAGGCCTAAGGCATAATTATATATGAAAATGGAAATTTATACAAGTTAGTGGTATCTAAAGTTAAGGTTATATGAATTTCATTTAAGTGATAATGAATCATAATATTATTTCTTATATTTATAACTCTATATGTCACATTTAGAGTTGGATTGATCAATTTATGAATTACACACATTTCATGCATTTCCTGTACATGTATTCACACTCTAATTTATGTATTACTTATAGTTATTAAGTAAACACATATGAATCTTGTGTAAAAGGAAATTATGAAAAACAAATTCAATTATCCTTTGAAAATATTAATGACGTGCATCAATAATTAATTTTTTTCTCTTAAGAAAACGTTTTATGATTATTTAAAGGGTTGTTGTTTTAAAAAGTGGAATTTCTTCAATTGTTTTAAAACCCCTTAATGGTCCTTCTTATGCTCACCCTACTTTTTCAATTTATTTTATAGGGTTTAGTATATTATCCTAAGCATTGAGTACTCTTATGTGATGGAATAAATTTGAAGCTTAACTTTGTCAAGTTTTTAGAAGATGTGTATCAGTAGTAATTGGTTTTCTAGAACCTAAATAGAATCAATCCTCTGTATTGGAACAAGATGTGTAATTTCATATGCATGTGTCTATGAAAAAAATTGCACACCATGTTTCAGGCACTGATTCCAGACTTCTAGGGCCAGGGTCATGATAATACACCAGTCATGTGCCAACCATGCATTATCCCAAAAACATCCAAAAACATTAAAATTTCACCCAATGCAACCCAAACAAATCCCAACCAAAGAAATTTAAATGGGAGGGGTTTATGAATACCTTAAAACAGTAACAGGGTTATATAAGATCGATGATCACATAAAAGGTCAAAGACATTAATACCAATAAAAAGGCTCTCATTTCTAGGGATTATACCCTCTATTGATGAATCCAGTAGTCATCTCATCCTTTATAGGTGGAGCTTAATTATCAATTTCATTAATAATTTATTCAAAACTATCTATTTATTTATCTATGGTCTCATTATATGGCATCATTTACCTAATTTAAGTGAGTAAAAACACATTACCCGTGGATGGGGAAGTAAAAAATCAATGCAAAGGATATGACTTGGCCCTCTCTAAAACTATAAATCCTACTATAGGGGCAGCCTGGATTCAAGAAAATTTGAGGGGAGGATAAGAAAACTATTGGAAAATTTGGGTGGATACTACAAATACACTTATTAAATATGGTTTGATAAATAAAAAACATGATTATAATTTATATCACATTTCATGGCTCTCTCATGTAGTAAAATGAAAAATTCATCATGGAAAAATTAAATCCATCATTTCAAAACCATTAATAATAAAATGAAATCTGATTTTAAAGGGAGGGAGGGAGGTATAAAATCCTCTAGTAGATCATGGTATAATCAAATTGAAATATTATTTAAAACATTAGGAACTCAAAACAAGTAACACCATCTACCGCATGTAATCAAAGAAAAAATTAAGAAATTGATCGATACACCCCTGTAGGTACTTGGTGTCTTATATAAACCTATATATATTCTCTAAAATTCATCAAAAATATCTATATATTGATCAAATTTATTCTAACTTAATCATAATTTTTTGAATATCATCAATATTCTCCATAAGATCTTCAAAACATAGTTCAATGATGGATATTTTTCACATGAGTTTTTCTCCCCATTTGAAAAAAAAACATATATTGATAAGACATCTCCATTATTTATAAATAAATTCTTCCCCCATTTTTCATCAATTTTGAATTCATGATCACTTCAATAATACTCAAAAATTTACAATAAATACAATACACAAAGGAACTCTCCAACCACCCCTATGGATATTATAAATTCATTTTTAACTCAATCACTCCAGTAAAATGAAACACCAAATACTCTATTAATAAAGATTAATAATATTATATCATTTTATATGTTAATCCACTTCAATAAAAAATATGAAATTCCTTTTTTATCAGTGTTACACAAGGTTGGTTCTATGAATTTAATTCTCTCTATATGATAACTTAATCCAAAGTCATCTTTGGAGGGACTGAGATGGGTACTTTACATAAACATTCAAATGTTATGAGAAAAATCATCAATTCCATACTTTAATTTGGGTCAATCTCATAATGATGATAAATCATATATATATATATATATATATATATTTCAAACCATCTACATCAAATATACATTAATCTATATAACTCATTATTCAATGCCAAAATCCATTTGTTCATCAATCACTACACCTTCTCTCCACCCATAGGGTTGTCTCCCCTTCAACTCATGTATTTTTTACATCATCATTGATGCATTGTTGTACTTATATTCTCTTTTTATATACCCATATGCATAAGCATCACAACTCCAAAAATAGCATCAAATCATAGAATTCTTCACAAATGAAAGCTTTCTTCAACATTTATAAGTTTCTTTTTATCCCCCTAGAAGGTTTTTGTTTCACTCTATTTTGTGAGAATTTTTTTTATTGATGGGATATTATTCAATGTATGACCATAAGAATAAAATAAAAATAAAAATCAAAGACACTAGGATTTACGTAGAAAACCCCAAATCTAGGAAATCCTAGGGGTGGAGGAGGAGAAAAAATTAACTATAAAGATAGGATATCTAAGATTACCCACATGGATAAAATATAATATATTTATATAAAACTATAATCATATCATAACCTTACTAGTACATACCATTTTAGCTCCACCCCTATAACCCTGATTTTTTCACCATTTTTCCGTTATTACACCGCGGGTTTTTCATTACTGGTGAAACAAGATTTGGGTCAAAACACTAATATATAAGACACCTTTAATTTATTCTATATCCTCTAGATATTTTCTTGTAATTTTTTTCAATCCATTAAAACCTAGAATTTATTTTTAATCATGCATTATGAAAAAAAATATTTTACAATTTCATTACTCTTTATATGTTTATTCTTCGGTGGTGCTTCAATCATCACAATTTTCATTGAATTGGATGTAGAAACTATTATATAACATTTATCATTTAAGTAAAATATCTTTTCCAAATTCATATCACTTCTTTTAATGACCCCCATTTTCTTTGGGTTACTTTCTTTAACGGTATTAATTTTCATAGAAACATATTCCCTCATGAAGATGATTTTTCTTCTTGGATCCAATAGCTTCATGTTTGTCTCTTTGATCATGAAATGAATTATAAAATATTCTCAGACGTAAAAATATGTTTTATTTTGATTATATCATCTAATATCTCATCATTTTACTAGTATTAATTCAACCAAGATTCTTCATTCATTATATAAAAATTCATAAAAGGAGAAATTTGACTATTTTTCATTTCTATGAAAAAACACTGGTTTATATTATTATCATAAAATTCCATAAACTTATCCAAATTGAAAATTTTATTTTTTTATGATTCCATTTTTATTGTGTTTCATTTCATTTAACTATAATGAGTATTTAATTCGACCATATTGGTCCCAAATAAAGAATTAAAATTAGAAAATATTTGGATAGAAAAATATAAAAAAAAAGTTTATTAATTGGGTCATAAATCATTATATATGACTCTAAATGGGTTGATTAAAGTTTTAAATTAAATATAACTAAAATAACCACATCTTAGTAAAATATCCAAGCAATATTCTTAAATAAGGTGGTAGGTTGGTGTGTGAAAGTAGAGGGAATATAACAGTATGTAATGACCAGAAAAATTTACATTAGTAAATTAAGAATAAAATTTTCTACATGTGTCCAATGGATGGGAAAATTTTGAGAGAACATTTAAGAAATATATAGAAAAAAATAATAGTTTAACACCATTTTATATTCATCTATCTTTAGTGAAAAAAATTCATTAAAATTAAAAGTATGGATTTAAAGGGAAAAAAATCATTTACATTTCTCATAAATATTCATATACACTTCCATTCAATGGGTTAGTGACTCTCAATAATTAAAATAGGAGTATATGAGTATCAAAGGGATTAGTGTTTTGATTTATTGATGTTTTGTTTGTCCATTGTATTCTCCATACTCACTATGTACTTCTATAATTATCTTGTGATTAATCTGGGGATTGTCTCTTGATGTAATCCTAAGCTATATGTTAGTAATCTTTGGTATATTAATATAAGTTCTAGTTTTGTCTTATTTTTTCCTTCATTATGTTATTATATTTCATTTTTTCTTTTGGTATGCTCAAATAATATTCCAAGAAACATAAATCCTCCCTATTTCATGAATAAATGGGATTGTGTGTTGATTCGAGTCAGCTTGTTTCTTCTCCCACCCTTTCTTTCTTAGGATTTTTCTTGTGGGTTTCATTTATTTATTAAATACATAAGTCTCCAATTATAAGATATCATGTTTAGTGTGAGAATAATTGAAATATAGATAAATCTGGAAAACCCATGGATTTCATCATGTGTTTCCTAGATGAGTTAATATTATGACACTATATACAATCAATTGATTGTTAACTATTTTCGGTGAATAACTTTAGGTATCTAATCAAATCCCATAAGGTATCTTATAATGAAATAAAATATCTTTTTGGGTTCTACTTGGTATAATTTAGGGAATCTATAATATATCCCATATCCTTTTATAGTGGGGGTGGTTCAGAATCAAGGGACACTTACTTGGATTTTTCACAATTTCTCTACATAGTAACTTTTATCTTAATAACATATTGTAACACCCCAAGATTTTAAAACAACACTATGTTTGATAGTATATACAACACACAACACCGAGGTAAAAAGAACTATGAAATATTACTATATAATGTTATAATTATAACTTAGATATTAAATTGGAGGGTATCAATAGTATTAACCACATTATAAAATATACATAGAATGTTAATAATCAATAAAAATATACCTATTAATTATTATTAAATAAGTAAAAAAAATTTAGTAAAGTCATTTTCTGCCTCAAAAATATGTTTTTTGAAAAAATTATTTTTTATTTTCTTCATGAGAAAATATTATAATTAATTTTTGGAACTTTAATAAATTTTATTTTATAAAAAGGATATCATTTTTTAAACCATAACATAAAAATTAACATAGGTTTAATTTTTTGGGTTTTTTTGAAAATATTGATTTTTTAGTGAATAGTATAAAATACGGGTTTTGTAAAAAAAAAAATTATTTTAAAAAAATACCTTTATTAATTGAATTTGATATCTAAGTAACATAATTAATATTTAATAATGTTTAATATAATTAATTAAATTTAAATCTTCATTGTACATGATTTGGGTATAAAGTCCTTTTCTGGGCATTAAAATGTATTTTTATAAAAATTATTTTACCTTATGTTTTACACATTTATACTATAATTGATTTCTGAAAATTATTTTAATTGAATTTTGAAAAATATATTACATATCTGTGATAATAATTTCCATATTTAATAAATATTCCCCTTTTATGTTTTGGTCAACATTAATAGTAAACATATAAAATTTCGGTCACCATGGTAAGGGTAAAATATGCCAAATAGAGTTAAAATGTTGAGAGATGGCTTTAAAATTTCTCTAAAACATGACTTTATACTATTTTATTGGATCATTTAGTACATTTACATAAAATTAAAAAATATATAGTCACTTTGTGCCATATTTCTTTGATTATGACCTTTATATTAATTTTAGAAAAGAATAAATACAAAATGTCACTCTCTCGACTTTAGTATCTCTAAATTATTTACAAAGGGATAAAACAAGGATAAGTTAGGTTATAATTTTTTATTTTAAATAAAAATAAATTTTTTTTAAATTTAAATTTATTTATAATTTTTAGTAATTTAATAATTACCGTAAATTCTTACTCAACACTGACACAATATTCATTTAATTAATAGAAAAACATAATAATTGATTTTAAAAATATTAAAAGTAATACAATTTAAGTGAATTAATTAATTTCATGAATTTTTTAGATACATATGACATTTTATGGATGTTTTAAAGGGTTATATTCAAATTCCATCTTTATATTGGTGCCTTAAAAGCCAAATTAAATGAATAGTGTCAAAATTAAAATTAATGATATTTTGGGAAAATAATATTTTATCAATTTATTTAAAAAAAATAAAAATATTTAAATAGGGTAAGGTGGATAATATATGATCAAAAATTTTATAATTTTTCTATTTATATGCCAATTTCCACCATATATGTAAAATTATAACCCTTTATTATTGAAAACGTTATTACTGCGGTTAAGGTTAAAATTGGTTAACCAAGAGATTAATAAAAATGATAAGGATTAAAATGAAACCAAAAACAATATAAATTTAAAATTTTGATTATATTTAGACCTTTACCTCTTTTTATTCACATATTTGGCCGTTTGGAATCATTTTTCTGGAGAATAAATCAATTATATATTAATATTTTTCGTAATTCCAATAATTCCCCTCCCCTAAATTATAAAAGGATACATATTCTCCTCAATTACTCACACAATTTGATCCTTTTATATCATACTATACCTACCATAATACCTTTATATATTCCTTCAACACATCTCATATCTTTTGGTCTTTACAAAATACCATCCCTTCATGGCTAAATGTGTAATCCAAAAGAGGTATAACTCTTAACCGTATGTTATTAATTTTTTTTAAACCTATTATAAAGGCATGTTATATATTAAAAATTAATGACTTAAATATATTAAACATAATTAATTTTTTTATTATTATTTGAAAACCATTATCCACCTTTTTCATCCTATGAAAAGTTAAAACATCGCCCGTGCTAACGTACCGCTTACAATCTCCACATAGCGATGTAATTTGTTTCTTATCAAAACATTACTTGGATTGTTATATTGATAGATTTAATAAATATATATTTTATTTATGATATTATTATAATTATATAAATATTAATTATTATTTACCTTTATTTAATTTCATCCATCAGAAAATGAAAACAACATCCATGCGTACATACGTTCTGCCATCTCCATGAATGGTGTAATTAATTTTTCTATCTCTACATTTTATGGATGACTATAAATATATATATAACAAATAAATGTGATATTAATATCATTTTTATCATTATTTATTTGATTTAACCATGAACAAAGTATAAATTTGGAGACCTTCGAACCAAAACAAGCATGGAAAAAATTAAGTATTTTTCACTCAAAATAGTGATTTTATTAATAGATTGTTAATAAAAATGTGATAAGATGTTATAAGTGATTAATATATGGTATGATACATATTATTATGGTTAAATAATACATTTATATTTAGTATACATTATTTTAAAATGTGTACGAATAAATATGAGACTTTAGGTAAGGGTTTATCATCTCAAATTGTCTTCTTTGGGTCATATGTTATGTTATACATCTATATTATTTTATGTGATGTATATACATAGATTTGAAAATTTTATATATTTAATACCATTATATTCATGATATTTAATTTTTTATTTAAATTTAGTCTTTCATTTGTCTTACGATTAAAAAGTTACCGAAGTGGTAAGAGATTTATGTTTCAATCCATTTTTAATTAGGATTGTTTATGCTTGAATTTCTATTAAGTAAATTATATAATCCTTATCTGAAAAATACAATTAATTTTTTTATAATAATTTTATTTCTAGATATTTCATTTTTTACATTCATTTACCCCTCATTAATTAATCAAGATATCGAAAGAATATTTTTGAGGAAAACCAAATTTATTTTCTTCTTTGGTTAAAGATAATTTTTCTTCCATATCTATGTTTTTTAAACTGTTTTCAAGATTTTTTTTTAAAATTCTCCTATGACTATTTAAATTATTTTTTCCAAATATTTAATTTTTAAAATGGTTTTAAAAGGAATATTTGTTATCATTTTCCAAATGAAAATCTTTTGAATTTTAACCAAAATGTTGAAGGAATCTTTTTTTAAAATTTACAACATGAAAAAATTTTCACACCATCTTGAAAATTATTTAGTTTAAAGACTCATTTATATTTTACCAAGTTCATTTTGAATTAAAATTATTTTCACTATATTTTTTGAATTTTTATTTATAAAAAATTAATTTTCAAAGTGGAAAGGGTATTTTCCTCAAGAATTTTTTTGATAATATTTTAATGGTATTTCTATATATCAACAATAACAACCATTGATTTTAATAATTTTTCAATAGGTATATGAACCAATGATACCACAATTTTTATTTCTATAGATGTTTTATTATTATTATAAAAATATTTTTATGAATCTCATTTCTTTTTCATGGTTTATGCAATGACTAATTGTTTATGAAACACATTTCTTTTCCCATGGGTTATGTTATGATGATTGTTTTTATAAAACCCATTTTATTTTATAGGTTTATGATATAATGGATGTTCTGTGATATTTTGGAATATATATAAATACGATTTTAATTATGTTTTGAATGGAAAAATATTTATATATTCATCCAATGCATTAGGTAAATATGGATATCTCATGAGATAAACTAGAATGGAATGTGGAGTAAACCCAATTATGTAAGGGAATCTATCCACAATGATATTTTTTTATTTAACCTTGACTAATACAATGGAATGGGGAGTAAATACAATCAACTATATTAGTCCTTGAAGTGGGCCTTCATTAATAAAAAAAATGATTTTATATACTAATGTGTATGCCACAAACTTATGTCTTATGAAAATGTTATGATCTCATGGTTTGTGTTCTTTGATTCCTTTATGATTCATGTCTTATGAACTACCAATATTTATGCCATGGCTCATAATTTTAATATATGGTATTTTGGGTATGAATTTTCAAATGTAAATATTATGTTCTCATACACTTATGATCATATGATGTTTAGGTGATTATTGATATCCCCCATGTTTATATTTACTAAGAATATGAGATCACCCTTTATAATGTTTAATTTTCCCCAAGTTGTGAATAAATTTTTTAAGTATGTTATACTAAATCAGGTTACTAGATGTGAAGAACTTTTGGTAGATGATATAGATTTTATGAACTAGTTGTTTATGTATACAAGTTCTAAAGTAAGGGTTTGTCCTAATTCTATAAAACTCTAAACCTAAAAGTTCCTTTAGAATATAATTGACAAAATATTTCCTTTAAGGTTCCATGTTTTAATATGGTTTGAATTGTGTTAAATATATTGTCATCAAATTTAAGAATGTAAATATTATGTTTTAGCACCAGATCTAGGAGTGAGTTCAAGGATATTACAGTCGGTATCATAGATCAATTTACAAAACATTAGAGGTTAGGATAATTTAATTTGAGGTTAACTTATGATTTATAGATTCCATCGTTATATTTTAGGTTTAAGGTTGATCATATGTTCAAAGGCATAGATAACCCTTTTGTGGTTTTAAGTGATGAGATTTTGAGGTAGTTTAAAACTTTTACTATGTTTTAGGAAGAACAATATATTATAATTTAGATAAACCTTTTTGTTAGTAAATTATTTTCTGTTAAGTTAATTATGGTATATTGAATGATGGGATATAGATAATACTGATGGTAGAAAAGTGATTCACTGACATGGAGATATTTTTAGAGATATTTGTATTTAAGCTAAGGATTTCCTTTTAGTTTAGAATATAAATATTATTCCTGATAACTTGGTGAGGTTCACTACATAATAAGATTATATAGTGAATTATAATTCTGATTAATGATATTGTGGTATATGTTTCATTGGGTTTAGGTATATGTAAATATTATGTTTAACATGTTGTTTACCATGAAATGTTAATTGGGAATAATGCAATTAAATTTTTTGGGGATGTAAGTTGAAGGGGATGTAAGTTGAAAGTTATGAGATCAAATTTAAGGTTAAAATATTTTTTAATTTTCAGGTTAATGAATTAATTTTTAATGTGGTGTTATTTATTTGTGTAATGATCAAAGTTGGACCTTTGGTGTTATTGTGAAAATTTTGGAGTAAAATGTATTATTTATTCACATGAAGGTTTATAGATTTTGGATATTATTTTACCTTATGCAAACAATTCTGGTTTTGGTTAATGTTTTAAGATATTAGGAATAAAATATTATCATTTCATGGATTATATTACCCATTAGAAGTATATTGTATTTCATTAGACATGAAAAATTCATCTTGAATACTCATCGTTTAGAGAAAAGAATTGATTGTGGTGGAAATTGATTAAAGGATGAAATTTTATTTTTCAAGTAAGTATATTTTTCTATATTATTAGTACAGGTGGTAAATGAATTCATCAACTATAGGAAAAAAATTTTAAACAAAAAAAAATTCATATTACCTTTATTTTTTATGAATTGATGTTCTTTTTCACACCTCTTCAGTTTACGGTTTTTAAATAGTTAACATTTTCATTATCATTCACATTATTGTGATTAATGATATCAATCACTCTCCGTCATTATTTGGAAATTAATTTTCCTAAATTTCTATATTTTCACTTCCCTACAATTTTTTCTATTTGGAAACCTAGTTTTATTTAATTCAAGCTGACCTTCATAATCTTTTCAAGAGGAAGTTTATTATTCATTTTTATGATGTGGGTTTTCAACAAAGTAATTTTCAAATATCAAGCCCTTAATTACCAAGAACAATTTAAAATTGAAAGAATGTAATTTATTAAAGGGTGTAAACTGTAACACTCAGAGATTTTACAATAACACTATGTACGATAGTGTATACAACACACAACAATGAGCTTAAACAAACCAAGAAATATTGTTATTAAAATGTTATAGTTATAACCTAACCCTTAAATTAGTGGCTATGAATAGGATTAACAAAATTATAAAATATATATATATATGTTCCAAATTAATAAAAATGTATTTATTAACACTTATAAAACAGGCACAAATTTTTTAGTAAAGTCATTTTATGCGTTAACAATATGTTTTCTTCAAAAAAATGATTCTTTTAAATGCTTTTAATGAGAGAATATTGATATTACTTTATATAATTTTTATAAATTATATTTTATAAAAATTATATAATTTTTTAAATCATCATATCAAAATTAAATTAGTAGAGATTTTTCAGTTTTTTCTAAAAAGATTGATTTTCCCGGGAATAGTAAAAAATTACTGGTTTTTGTAAAAAATGTCATTTATTTTAAAAATTACCATTATGATTCTAATTTGTTCTTAAGGTAACATTATAATTACTTAATTATATATAATCTAATTAATTAAAGTTTAAAAATCATTATACCTTGTTTTGGTATTAGTTATTTTGTTGGATTAAAACACATTTTTCTAAAAATTATTTTTCATTGTGTTTTATGCATTTATATTAATATTCATTTATAAAAAATTTATACATTGAATCAAGAAAATTTTATCATATATTTTTAGTCAAGATATTCAAATTTGATAAACATTTCCTATTTATATTTTGTCAACATGAATAGTAACCATAAAAAATTTGTGTCACATTGGTAAGGGTAAAATGGGTAAAAGAGGATTAAGATTTAAATATAGGGACTTAAGATTTCTATAAAACTTGAATTTATCCCATTGGATTAAATTATTTCGTCCATTTTCAATAAATTTAGGAATGTATGGTCACTTTTTGTGTTTTTTATTTGATTATGACCTTTAAATTAATTTTTGAAAAGAATAAACACAAAATGTCACTCTCTTTAATTTAATATCTCTAAATTTTTTACATAAGGATAAAAATATAAAAAGTTTGGTTATAAATTCTTATCTAAAATATAAATTTATTTTTTCCTAATAGTAATATATTTATAATTTTTATTAATTGAATACTTACCTTAAATTCTTATGCAACGCCGACATATTATTTATTAAATTAATTCAAAAATAAAATAAATGATTTAAAAAATATTAAAAGTAAAACAATTTAATTTAATTATTATTTTACATGAATTTTTTAGATAAATATGACATATTAGGAACTTTTTAAACGGTTATATTTTAATTCCATATTTTCTGGGTGCCTTTAAAGACAAATTGAATGAGTGTTTTCAAAAATGACATTAATGACATTTTATGAAAATAATGTTTTATTAAATTATTTAAAAATAATAAAAATATTTAAATAGGAAATTTTATATAATATATCTTCTAAAATGTCATATATTGGCCATTTATTATCCAATTTTCAACATATAAGTAAAATTTAACCCGTTAATATTGAAAAATTTATTATCGCGGTTAAGGTTAAAATTGGTTAAAAAGGGGTTAATCAAATAGATATCATGTAAGATGACACCAAAACATATATAAATTTCCTTTTTGGATGATATTTCAACCTTACTCTCTTTTTGTAAATATTTTGACATTTTTAATCATTTTTATTGAGAATAACTCAATTATATTTTAATATCTTTTGTAATTCCTAGAATGCTTGGCCTCACACTTATAAAAGGGAACCTCTTATCCATTGTAACTCACACATTAATATCCTTATAGATTATAAAATACCTACAAAAATACATTCCTAGATTCATTAACCATATACTAGAGCATTTTTTCATTCCAAACAATCATCCATTCAAGGCTTATGGTGTAATCCAAATGAGGGTTCTCAACAAAGATGTATAACTCTTAACCGAGTGTTTTCAATTTTATGTCATCTTAAAACTATTATAAATACATGGTATGAATTAAAAAAATAATTAATTCAGTGTATTAAATATAATATTTTTTTATTATGATGTCATAAAAACCATTATCCACCTTCTTTTAATCCTACAAAAAGTGAAGACATCTCTTGTACGTACATACGACTTGCCATCTCCATGTATTAGTGTAATTCATTTTTCATCACAAATTTAATTGGATGGTTATAATGATTAATTTAATAACTATATATGTTATTTATGATACTATTATGGTCATTTAAAGGATAATTTTAATTTACATTTCTTTTGTTCCATCCATCGGAAAATGGAAAAAACATTCATGCATATGTATAGCCTCTCGTCTCCATGAATGGTGTAATTCCCTTATCTATATCTATATTTTATGGATTAATATATATAAATACATATATATATAATAAATAATAGTGATATTAGTATTATTGTTAAAATTATAGATATCTTGGAACCATGATTAACATATAATGACTCAGACTGTCAAACTGAAACAAGCATGAAAAAAATGAAGTAGTTATCACCCAGAACATTGAATTTTATAAAACAAATTAATAAAGGGGTGATAATATTTTATAAGTAAATATATATGGTATGATATGTATTATTATGTTTATTTAATACATATATAATAAATCTATACTTAGTATACAGTAATTTCAAATGTTTATGAAGAAATAGAATACTTGAGGTAAGGGTTTATCATCTCAAATTATCTTCTTTTGGATATAAGTTTTGTTATTCACCAATACTATTTCATGATGAGTATATATAGAACATTTTACATTTAATATTATTAAAAAACTTATTTTAATGATATTTAAGGTTTTATTTTAATTTAATCTTTCACGGGACTTACGATTCAAAAGTTACAAAATTGGTAAGGGATTTATGTTTCAATACCATTTTAATTAGGATTATTTATGCCTAAACTAATGATGAGGAAATTATATTATTATTATATGATAAATCACTTTAATTTTATTAGACTTTTATTATTTATAAATATTTCATGATTTACATTCATTTTCCTCTCTTTAAGTACTCAAGAGACATGGTGAATATTTTTAAGGAAACTGAATTTATTTCTCTCTTTGGTCGAAAAGATCTTTTATTAATTATACATATTTTCTAAAAATGATTTCAATAATGATTTTAATAATATCAAATTACTTTTTCAATTTAATTTTACCCTTTTAAATATTTTAAAATGGTAAAAATTAATATTCTTTTCATTTTCCAAATGAGGTACTTTCGACTTTTTACCAACATGTGAAAGTATTTTTTTAACATTTACAAGATGAAAATATTTTTATACCATCATGAATGTTATTTACAATGAATATTTATTTATAATTTTCCAAGATTATTTTAAAATAAAATTATTTTCATAGTAGAATGGTTTTAATGATATTTTAATGGTATTTCTATTCATCAACAACAACAACACTTGATTTTAATTATGATTTACTGGTTATATGATATAGGGATACCAACCTTATTGTTTCTCGAGATGGTTTATTATTATGATGAAAAAATTTTATGAAACTCGTTTATTTTCCATGGGTTATGATTTGATGAAATGTTTATGAAACCTGTTTCTTTTCCATTGGGTTATGCTATGATGAAATGTTTATAAAGATCATTTTATTTTCATAGGTTATGATATGATGAATATTTTATGATATTTTGGAACACATATGTAATATTTTAATTATGTGAAAGGTGGGACCAAAAATATATAGCCCTCCAATGCATTGGGAAAATATGGATATCTAATGAGATAAAAGGGACATGAATAGGGAGTGAAAAAAGTTCAATAAGGGACTATATACACTATGATAGTCTTGGGAGTAAACCTTTATTAATGTGATGGAATAGTGAGTGAACCCAATTAACTATAACTGTCTTGATAGTGATCTTTTACTACTATGGAAATGATTTTCTATGCTTAGTGTATTCCACAAACTTATGTCTTATGACAATGCTATACTTTCATGGCTCAGGTTATTTATTTCATTTATAATTTATGTCTTATGAAATTCCAACATTTATGATATGATTAAATATTATTATCTATGATATTCTAGGTATGGATTTTCAAATGTTAAGCTCATTTTCTCATACTCTTATTCTCATTTTATATTTAAGTGATCATTGATATACCCCATGTTTACCCTTACTAATAATCTGAACTCACCCATTCTTATGTTTAATTTTCCATAGGTTTTAAAGAAAGGTTTTAATTATTTTATTCCTAAGAAATTTACAAGATGTAAATAAATATTAAGATATTATATATATATTTATTAACCATTTTTCTATGTATCCAAGTTGTTATGTAAGAGTTTTTCTTAATTCTCTAAATTTTTAAACCTAAAGGGTCCTTCAGCATGTAAGTGATCCAATATTTAGTTTTATATTGTGAGTTTTTTTATGTTTGAAATTAGGTCACATATATTGGCATCAAGTCTAGAAATGTAAAAATTATGTTTTTAGAATCAAATCCAGGAGTGAGGGTTTGGGGTTATTACACATAGTTTTAATTATTATCTTCAAATAACCCCTACCCCCTCATTTATCCAATCCCATTTCCTCTTTTTTAAATTTTATTCTTTTTCCATTTCATGGTCTAAGGATTTATTGGGATACAACCTAGTGGTACCGCTTTACTACATTTTTTATAGTTTAAAATAATAATCTAATTTGGCACAGTAAATAGTGTGTTCAAAATTCGACATTGTTTTTGAGGAGGTTGATATATTGAAACCACTATTTTTAGTAAAAAAATATAAAGAAAAATATAATGAATTATTGCATATCATTCTTTTCTTAGGTTAAAAATGAAATTTCATATTGATTTTTCTTATTATTGGCATGTTAACTATTTTGATGAGTCTAGTAGGAAATAATCGTGGGTGAATCAAGTTAAAAAAATTAAAAACAAATATGAAGTGATGTTATAAATGAAAAATATTTTAACTTCTGTGAATACTTATGAAGTTTAGAATGAGGCTCAAGAAAAGGAAGAATAAAATCGTGTTTTTATAAAATTTTTAAATTAGTATCCTTATGCAGAAAAAATTATGAAGGTAGTACCCTCAAACCTATTGATACCATTACTATAGGAGGTTAAATAAAAATACTATCCAATTGATGCACATGTGGGAGACCAAGATGATTAGGATTAATATTGGGATAATTTTTTAAAATGGAAATTCAAAATGATAACCCCATATTTAAAAATAAAAAATAATTTTCATTCTTCCACTCTGTTGATTTGGAAAAAGAGATAACTAAATTTTCTATAATTTGAAGAAAATTTTAAATATATTGACTAACTACCTCTAACTCCAACAACACATCTCAATGAGAAACTACGCAATTAAGGAAAATTAAAATCTGATCCAATACATGGAGATAATTTCTTTTTTAAAACACATTTAATTATAATTTTATTGAAAATAAATTATATATTACCTCACGCTACATTGTATTTTTAGATTTAGATAACATATTGGTTTCCATGCTGGATTATACAAAATAAAAATATGAACCTTTTGAGACTGAGTTTCTTGTAGGCTTTTATAAGGAGATCAATTTCCAAGTTGACCAACTTGATGTGGAATATTTACACATTTATTCATCATCATTTAATTATATTCAATTTTATATTTTCAATGACTTAACCGTTATTAAAATTTATGATATAGAAATACATTTGCAGGCCTAGGAATATGATGTTTATGAAAAAGGGCACTAAAATTAGTGACTCTTGTGGAAGACCCATCCTTTTTCCTTCCCCCACCATTGAATTTTTACTAACCTTCTATGGGAATGAATTTTCAGTAATTTATAAATGATTTACTCTATAACTATTATAAACTAAAGAGCATCGGAAGGAAGAGTATGTGGTGGTTCAAATTATACAAACCACATCCCCTTTATATTTTTTGTGACAACTAGAACTACTAGTTGGATACAGTCAAAACCCAAGGCCCACATGGGGGTATAGACCATGTTTTATAATTTTTATAGCTTTGATCTTAAATAAAGGCTATAACTACCCAAACAAAATCATGTTGTAGCTTTAATTTTTTAGGGGTTTTCTTCCCTTTTCATTTAAATCCCTTGAGCTTAAATGAAAGGGTAGTTTGGTATTACATGTGGGTGGATCCCAACCACCTTATATTGAATTTTTCATATTTTTTCCATTTTTTAGACATATTTATCTTAATTGAACTCCTATAGTCAGTCAAAAAATATTAGTATTTTTTGAACATTTCTTGATTTGATCATTTGAGGGTTTAAATGATTTCATAAATGGGTTTTTTTCCGGATTTCTAATATTTTATTTTAAGGGAGGTAGATTTATTATTAAACTCATGTGAACTAATAATTTCCAAAGTGAATATCTTTCCCTACCCAATAGATTTAAAAATATTTTTGATATCTTCTTTATATTTATATTTTTCATGAGAGTGTTAAGCCATGTTGTGTGATCTATAACTTTTTTTTATTTATATTTCATTGATTTGGAGTTCATGAATTATTATTTTAAATGATTTAGGAACTTATTTGGTGAGACATATTTTAAAATTGAGACCTAACAATTATATCAATAGTTATTTTTTCCATAGAATCCATGACGTTCCTTATAGTTTTATGTTATATTACAAGAATATTTTTTATTTACGTACATCCTCTGTTAATTTTTTTCATGGTTTTTTGAAGTTTTTGTGTGGGGAAAATATTTTCATTATTGTCATTTGGGAATCAACTCATTAGTGGGCGTTTGGAGTGTGTGTCATTTTTTGGGGCATTCAATAAAGAACTGAGTATGATTCATTAACACAATTTTTGCTTCATTTATATCATCATTTTCTACTTAGGAAAAAAGAAAAAATGAGATGATGTTGAATTTATCATCATGCTTAATTTTATAACTCATGATCCTATCAATAATCAAGGATATAAAATGGAATTCATTCATTATATTCCTTTGTCTTATCTTACCTGAAAAAATGGAGAAATGAAAGGGGATAATTAGGATAAAACCATTCATTTCATTTATTTATTAACTCATGGCCCATGTCATAGGAAAATTGGGTTCGTTTCACACATTTTAAGTGTAATTGAGTAAGGATTTTCCTATGTTTCACTTGAATATCATGGAAATTTTATTTAATATTTAAACCTCCTCTTTTCATCCATGGAATTTTTAAATGTTTCCCTCCAAATCGTAGCCACCGAATCACCTTCAAAATATCCTCATGATTAAAAAATGTATATCTCATGGTGTGAATAAATGATAATTTTTTACATGTGTATGGTGATACATGAATTTTTCAAATATTATCATAACTCCATATTAAATTTTTCTTGAGTGAAGATTCAAATGAATTTCTATGTGAGGTAAGTTGTGAATGGGTCATGGATGAATTTTTGAGGTTTAACTAATTAAAATTTTATGTAAGAAAATAAAATAAATTTATTTTCCATAAAGGAGACATGATGGATTTATTTTCTAAATAAATCTTGAAAATTTTCTCACTTTTGATTTAGGTATAAATCCTAATTATGATATATGATTTTTCTCCTGAGTGAAAATTATTAGGTGTGGTGGTGTAATCACCACATGAATTATCCAATATTTTTTTACTTAGAAATTTTAGTTACATTATTTATAGTTTCTAATAACTCATAATTTTATTAAATTTCATTTAACCCCTATTTTTATTAATTATATAAAAATTTATAAAAATTGGGAAATTTCATCATTTTTTACTTCCATGGAAAATCCTTAGTTTTTTATTCCTATCATAACATTCAATAAACTAATCCAAATTGAAAGAATAATTTTATTTATTATATTTTAATTGTTATTCATTTAATTTTACTTGGAAAAGTGTTGAATCCAATCATATTAGTCCAAAATGAATCATTTAAATTGAAAAACCTTTGGTTAGATAGAATTGACCAACCATCAATAATTGGGTTATAACTCGGTATAAATTAATTAAAATGGTATTATTAATGTTTTAAATAAAATATAACTTAGATTACCATATATATATATTAAATATTATTTCAATATTAAATAATTATGATTTTCGGTTAGAATTCCAAAGTGGAGGAAATAGAACATCGTATCATGCCCATAAAAGTTATCATTTCTTAAATCAAAAATAATTATTTCTAAAAAAAGTCAATGGATGAGAAATCTTTTTAAATATATTGTATGATATATATTAACAACTTCAATGTTTTCCATCTTTTGATATTAGTCTTTATAGAGTGAGAAAATTTTATTCAATTTCAAAACACAAATTTAGAGGAAAAATCAGCCATATATTTCTTATAAATAAGAACCTACACTTCCATTAAAGAGGCTAGAAAATATCAATAAGAAAAGAAGTAGGATAGGGACATCCAAGAGATGATTTTATAAATCTCTTGATGTTTTATTTTTTCATTTATTCACTATCCTCACCATTTATTTATAAACCTTGATCTAGGTAGTGTCTCTTGATGTAATCATGATATTTGTATTTGTACTCTTTGAAATATTAATAGAAGTTAAAGTTTTGTGTTATCTTGTTCTAAATTTAGTTATTTTCTTTCTTTTTTTCACTGATAATCTCAAGTAATAATAAAAGGAACAAAAATGCTCATGCTTTTAGTTATAAATGGGATTGTGTGATGATTTCAGTTGGCTGATTTCTTCTCTCACCCTTTCTTTCTTATGAGTGTTCTTAGGGATTTCATCCATTTATTAAATACATAATACTCTACTAATTATAGTGTATGATTAGTGTAATAACATTTTAAATAAAGAAAAATCTCGACAACACATCAATTCTATCATGTGTTTCCTTGATGAGTTTGGTTATGAAATTGAACGCAATCGATTGATTATTAGGGTTTGTTGGTGAATAACTTTATTTATCCAGTTGAATACTAGAAGATATATTATAATTAAATCACATATCCTATTGGGTTCAACATGGTACAATTTAGGTAATCTATTATCTATTTGATATCATTTGAGAGTGATGAAAGTTAACCATTAAGGGATACTTACCTGGGTTTATCATGATCTATCTGTATAGAAACTTCCATTTTAATAACATTATTTCAATTATTATCTTCAAATAATCCCCTAAATTTTATCCAATATCATTTATTATTTATGAAAAAAAAACCTTTTCCAATTTCATGGTCTAAAGATTCATTAGGAGACAGGTTAGGGTTATCACTTTACTAAAGTTTTTCTAGTCAAAATTAACAATCTAATTTGATGCATTTGACATTGTGGTTTCTCTTAAATGAAACCTAATTTTATTCTTCCCATGGTATAATTCATTTTAAACTAAGACACTCATATGAATTCTTGGTAGTAACCCACTTCTTTTCTTAAACTTTGGTGGTCTCTGAATTCCCATTTCAACTAATTTCACTAGATTCTCTTCACGCACCATTAGCTTTGCTTCAACATTGAATGATTGAGATTTAATAACCAGAATCTCACGATCCTTTGATTAAATATATTAATTAATAATTTTACATATCTTAATATTCTTGATCACCATTCAATGAAGATCATCAATATCCTTCAATAACTACAATTTTTCTTCCATAAAATCACATAAATAAGAAAATTATAAAACAATAAACTCTTTTTTCAAAATTTTGACTTTAGAAAACAGATTTATATTTTATGAATCTATTCTCCAATTCCAGTCCTTGAAAGATTCTTCAAGACACTTTATTCCATTCCATGTTGATCTTAATGTGTAAAAATATATTCCTTGTAAATTTCTTGTGAAATAAGTGGTGGAGATATTCCCTAAATCCTATGTGTATATAATGAATTTAGGATATGTCATAGGAGAAAATATAGAGGATATCATATTACATAATATATATGATATGAAAGGAATATTTTATTCCTTCAGGGTATATCATTGGATATTATATAGGATATCGTATCACTACTTCCATTCTTGTATAATGAAATATGATGTAAGGATGGTAATGTCCAACTGTTGGAAGATTCATATCAACTAGTGTGGATACACTATGTAGGAGGGAGTTAGATGGATTCCATGAAATTATCTTTATAAATAATATAGTTAAATATAAAGGCTCATACATCTATAGTGTAAGGATTATATTCATCATTTTTATAGTTTACATGATTTCAATTTCATTACATGGTAATATTGTAATTTGAGGTTTCTAATTACTTCTACATCATTGAATGAGTGTTTTTCAATCCTTAGAAACCATTAAATGGTATCATGGAGTACCCATGATTCTTGATTATAAAAAACATATTAAAGATAGATAAAATGCATATCAATTTTAATATCATATTCCAAATCATAAGAAACATTTGGATTTTTGAACTGTGTTGGTATCACATTATATGATATCCTAGGATGTGAGTGGATCATATTGTATCATATATGATATCATATCAAGTAGAAGGGTATAATAATTTGTTTTTATGTGCATCCTAATATAAGGTATATGATTTCATATAGTGTGATGTTATAGATACCGAGGATTAACATAAATGGATATTATATAATTTTAGATGAATATTCAGAATAGTATAAAAATACATGCCTCAGGACCATAATAGTTTAGTGTCATTGGTAACATGGAATAGAATCTTCTAATATAATGAAAGATATTCAATGTCTCTAGTAATGATCTTCCCCTTTCGTAATCCTACTTAAGAACCTTTCTTCATAACCTGGGGAAAGGAAACATAAGAAAGGGGTGATCTTAGATGCTCAGTAAAGGAAAAAAGGAAGATATATAAGCATGAAATTAGAATAAGGTCATGAGAACATGATCATATCATTATAAGATCATACCCTACATATCCAATATTATAAACATGAATCATGGAATAAATATTAGCAATTCAGAAGCCATGAATCATAAAATAATCAGAATCATGAGCCATGAAAGAATAACATATGAATAAGACATGGGATTATGGTATAAACATCAACTTATAACATTGTGAACATGTATAAATAGAAACAGGTTCACTTGATAAGTTATGTATATGAAATCAGGCCCCCACATAAACTTATAAACCTATATCTAGGTCTACACATAATGTTTTGAACATGAAATCAGGTTCATGCATAACATTGTGAACAACTAATCAGGTTTACACATAAACATATGAACTTGAAACCATGTCCTTGCTTAACATCCTGAATATGTAATCTAGTTTATTCATAACATTGTTAACATGTAATCTAATTTATGCATAAACTTATGGACATGCAATGTGGTCCATGCATAACATTTTGAACATGTAATTAGGTTCATGCATAACATTATGAACACATAATTAGGTTCACGCATAAATATATGGACATGCAACCAGGACCATTCATAACATTTTGAACATGTAATCAGGTTCATTCATAACTTTTTGAATATGTAATCAGGTTCACACGTAACACATATAATCATGAGTCATCCATCTATACCCAATTCATTGGATGCAGATACAGGTCCCACCCGTTACATAATACGTATTCCACAAGATTATAAAAAACCATCATATAATAACCCATGAAATGAAATGGGTATCATAAAAATTTCATTATATCATTACCTAAGTAGAATATGTAGGTCTCATAATCATTTTATCATAGCAAAAGAAGTGTGTTTCAAAATCATATAACATGTTGAAGAGAAATGAGTATTATAAAAAACATTCAATTAAAACATAACCATTTAAGAAATAATATGAATGGTATTATTGGATTATATACCTATTAAAGAATAAAATATAACAATTTATCTCATCTTATATGGAAAATGATTTTGAGATATCTTCTAAAAAATTTCTTAAGGAACATTTCTTTTCTGAAAAATTTATTTTTAAAAAATAACAACTTTAAAAACCCACTTTCTTTGAAGATAAACTTGAAAACTTATAAAGTAATCTTGAAAACACATTGAAGACCTTCTTCCTTGAAAACTTATAATGAATATTAAAAAAATTATGAAAAAAAAATTCTTTGAAAATAGATTTGAAAACATATACATGAAGCTTTGTAAATCATTGGAAACCACTTTAAAAACAATGAATTTATAGAATAATTGGAATAACCTTTTTCTTAAAAATAAATAATTTTAAATTACAATGGAAGCTTTAGGGAAATGATGTTGAGGATAGCGGGTAAGTTTGTACAAGCTGAACAATCCTTTTTCACCTTAAATGTTTAGAAAAATGCCATGATCAGAATATGAAATAATGATTTCATTTAAAACCATTTGGTAAAATAGTAAAACATAGGTAAAAATATCCTTTATACATAATATTGTAATAGTAAAAAAATTAAACATTTTTATAAAACATAGTTTTGAAAGAACACGTACTTATGAAAAAAAGGAGAATTAAAAGTCATATTTTTATCAAAGAAATATCTTAATTAACTAAAGTACCAAAGAGTGGGAAAATGGTACCATTAATTGTATATAACATGAATAAATATAGGTTAAAATTTCCATGTGACTTCTTGGGATATGGATAATAATATTTCATCAATTTAATCATAATCATAAATGATCTCGATAAATGATGAGATTGTAGCAATAAACTGTTACCACTTTGGTAACTTTGAATAATAATAAAATGGAAATAATAACATTACATGAAATTTAAAATGTCATTTAATGAATTATATTCAAGAGATAACATGTCAAAGGGTAGTTTATACACCTCATAGAATAATATAGGTGCATAACATGGCTTGTGTCTTAAAGAAGGAAAATTGAGACAAATTTACTTTACCTATTGGGAAACTTTTGAAACATAACCCCCATGAAAGAAAATTGATCAAATGGATATGTAAATACACATAAAGTTTAAGTATAATAATCATATAATACATCCATAATAATTATACACACCACATATAAAAAATAGGAGGGGAACATGGCTTGTGTCTCATGAGAAATAAAAGCGAGATGAGAAAACTCTTACCTTAAGTATTGAATTTATTTTTACACATTCAAACCTCTTGTATAATAAATATAATTTTATTATAAATATATCACAAACCATATTATTATATCTAATACCATATATGATTTACTTGTGAATTTATATTACCTTTTTATTAATAATTTCATGTTAAAGTAACATTTTGGGTAATAACCTCTTTGTTTATCGTACGTGTTTTAACTTGTTATTATTGATCCTCTTACTTAGATCATGATTTATTTATTCAAAGAATGTAAAACATGATTTATATATAATATATATTCTGTATATCAATATTTATATTAATCTATAAAATATATAAATATGAAATGGAATACACCATTCATAGAGACGGTAGGCTATACGTACGCATAAATGTTGTTTCTGTTTATTTATCAATTTAAAAAAATAAATTAAATGACATGTATGTATATATATAATAATTATAGTAGAATTAATATTTCATATATATCATATATTTTCACTAAACTCATCCTTAATACATTCCATGTAGAGTGTGAATGAATCGCATAGCTTTGAGGAGGCGGTAGTCCACAAGTCCACAAACGATGTTATCATATTTACACAAAATGGAAAGAATGAAGGTATGTGTTATATAATAATTATAGAACCATATATATATCATAAATATAATATATATCATATAAAACATATCTTCTATAATAATTCCCAACCATGGGAGGTGGTAAAGGAAAAAAAGAACATCATTTTGTGAGGTGGAAGTTTTCCATACACAAGAATGGTAAGTTTGTTTCACATTAGATGGAAGTGTGTGTAAGTGTAGTTAGAACATTTAGAATAATTAATTAATTTTATATTTAGTATACTGAATTTATAATATAATCCTAGAATAATAATAGTTGAGTAGGTGGAGAATGATAATAAAACAAATAAGCTTGAGGAAGGATGTTGCCTCTTATTTGGGTAACTCTTTTTTGGTTTGTACAAAGGGAATACTTTGTTGGATTTTTAACCAAAGCGAGGATTATAGTATAATGGAGGGATTTTTGGAGATTAGTTGAGAATATTTTTACAAATTAATGGGATTTATGGGTGTGAATACATGGGAGGGTGAGTGCCTTTTTATGGTGGGGGACGAGTGGTATTCTTGTAATGTTTTCAAAATGGAGTTCCACCCACCTTTCTATCATGTAAAGTGGCCCAAATAATGGAAAAAAATTAACACAAGGTAATATTGGGTCGAAATATGGTCATCCAATGGATTTTGATTTAGGTCCTTAAGATTAAGGCTTAACCCTTTTTAAAGCTAATTTTTCTCTTAATCGCTATAATTAATTTTAATCACTTTCGCTAGTATTTTTGGTAAAAAAATAAGTTTAATTTATTAGAAATTATAAATTATAATGATTAAAAATATGGAATCCATTTTTCCAAATTTAAATCATATAATTGGCAGAAATTAATTTAAATTTAATCCTATAGACAGGATGACAATGCAGATTTTTAATGTAAAAACATTCAAAAGTTTGATAAGTTTTTATATCTAATTTCAAAGTGAAATTTCTTAAAATAAACTAAATTGGATTAATTGATTAATAATTTATCTAATTAAACATTAAAACCATTTAAAAAATTAATTTAACTATATAAATAATTTAGATGAAAAATCATTTTTGAATTTAAATTCAGTGTTCTTCACTATTTATCAAAAAATGTAACTTCTCAGAAAAATACCAAAAACTCACCCAAAGTAAATTTTGATATTATGATTTCAAAAATGAAGTTTATTTTTTCAAATAAAAAAAATAACAGTATCAAAAATCATATTTAAAATGGGTTTTCCATTGAAAGGCGATTAAATTACCTCTTTCAAAAATACATCTTTTTGTCAATAAAATTTGATTTATTCTTATCTTATGCCTATCAAATATATTGGATGAGTGTAAAAATATTTTTATTTCATATATAATATATTAATAACATTAATCTTTAGTGGTGTTTTTAATTTATTGATGTAAAGTGGTGTATGTGCATAGAAAATTAATTTTCTTAGAAAAAGAATTCCTTTATTTTCAAATAGATATTACTTTAATATCTAGGTAAAAGGGTTCATTTTATTCACATTTTTAAACAATATTTTATTCATAAATTTCATTCTAATGTCTAGGTGACAAATATAATAATATTTTAACAACAATATTAATATTATGATGAAGTTTTGTAAAACTATGTCTTGTATGTAATGCATGTTATCGAAGGAAATCAGCATTGTGTATAACAAAATCCAAACATTGTGTTGTGTGTACCGTAAGATAATATAAGTGTTATGTGTATAAAAATATTAAATCTATTTTTCGTATAATGGAATCCAAAATTTGGGATTTTATATAACAAAAACTATATTTATTGTTGCATTAAATGAAAAAAATCAAAAAGATTGAATTAATTCATAAAAAAATTACAAACTATAGGGTTGTTACATTCTACCCCCCTTAAAATTAATTTCTCCCTAAAAATTCATCTGGGTTATCAAAGGATTAATACATGAAATTTCCATTCCAAGAAACCCACATTGTAAAAATGAATACTAAAACTTCCATTATAAAAAGGAAATTTGGAAACATAATAGTTATCCAAAGTTACTCATAACTAGGTTTCCACATAGAAGAAGAGAGGTGGTAAGTGAAAACATGGACATGGAAGAGAAATCTACTATCATGTTCTAATGGAGAGTGATAGAGAACATGGCTAGTAGAAAGTTAACAATAAAAAATACATAGCTGAAAGAGGCTTGAAAAAGGTCATTGATATCATCAAAAATTATGATAACTTAACAACATTTTATTTCAAGTATCATTTTCCTAAAGTTGAATAATTTTCATGAGAATATATAATTACTTTATTTCATCACAATTTTACCCTTTTGTGTCATGATCAATTTCTACTTCATCTCTTACTCTAAGAAATGAAGGTGAATTTTTCATTCTGTAAGAATTAATAGATCTTGATATCAATAAATAGAATGATAAGTAATTCCATATGTCTTTTGTTATAATTATAGTAAAATGGTTAGAATAGTTAATCCAAAATACATAAATCCTCATATGGTAAGATAATACTTTAATCTCACAATCTTCATATGATGTTTTACTTAAACCATTCCATAAATGGTTAACCTTGTAAACCTTCCAGAATATGTAAATCCAAAACTTTATAAGTAAGGTCACTAAATCATAGTAACATTGTTCCCATGTATATCAAAATGAAGCTCTGGGTTGTTACATTCGAAACATGTGAATACCCTCATTGTATATTCTCTTAAAACATGGTAATAACCTGAATTACTAGAAAATCCTTTTCAAAAGCATGCATACTTCTTTATTTTAAAGATTACTATATATATTCCTTAGATCCAAGAATTTGTGAAATTCATCCATGATAACATAGATAATTTTCCAAAAAAATAATTTATCACTTCTCATGTCATAAATACTGTCAAATTTACTTTATCCATATAATCACCTCTTTATCCATACAAAATATCATTTTACCATCCTTTGGATCAAGTTAAGGGTTAAATTCTCTTAATGTGACCATTCCATTAAATTAGTATCATTTAAAATCACTACTAGAAATTTAGGATATATCCACGGTTTGGAATCATGGCTATAAGCCCCAAAACTATGGCTATAGGTTATAGCCACAGTTCAATGAACCGTGGATGGTATTGGTGTGGCTATAGGTACAAACCTATATCCACAGTTTCAAACTATGGCTAAAGCCCTATCGCCACGGTTTGAACCATGTCTAAATCTTTATAGCCATGGTTTCAAATTATGGAAGAAGGTTAGGCCACATATGGGGTATGTCCAAGGTTCCAAACTGTGGCTATAAAGATTTATCCATGGTTAAAATTGTGTCTATATCCCTTCACATTTCATACCCCCCCCCCCCACCCCCTGGATACACACCCTGCACAGCCCCCTCCCCCTGCAGACCCCCGCTCCCTAAACAGCCCCCCCATTCCTCCTAGAGACCCTCTATCTAGCCCCCCCCCCCCCTTCCTGGACATCCCCCCCCCCCTCTCCTGGATAGCCCCACCCCCTCCTTCCTAGACAACCCCCCTCCCGGGACAGACCCCACTTCCACCCTGGACATACCCCACCCTCCTTCATGGAAAGACCCCCTACAGAACCCCCTCCCCCATATAGAACCCCCTGGACAACCCCCCATCCTTCTTGGACAACCCCCCCCCCCCCCCTCTTGGAAAAACCACCCTTATCCCCCCATGCACCACCCTTCCTGTATAAACCCCCCTTCACAACCCCCTCCCCCTGCAGACCCCCCTTGCACCACCCATAGACACCCCCCCCCCTCAAGAATAGCCCCTCCCTCCGCACACCCCCCCTCTTCCTTCCTAGATAGACCCACATCCCTCATGGACAGACTCCCCCCCCCCCTCCTAGACATACCCCCTAGACAGACCCCCCCTCTTGGACACACACCTCCCTGGACAGACCCCCTTGCACACCCCCCTCCCCTTAGATAGCCCCCAATCCCTCCTGGACAACCCCCCCCCCCCTTTCTGGACAGCCCCCTCCCTCCTGGACACCGCCCTAGATAGCCCCCTCCCTCCTGGACCCCCTCCCTCTTGGACACCCCCTGGATATTCCCTCCCTCCAATGCATACTAGGTTCCCCCTACATCCCCTCAAACCATCCCTTGATACTTAATTAATAGTGTAAAGGCTCTATCATATTCCAATAAGATAATATCTTCTCTGAGGTTGAGTTTCTAAAAAAATACATATGCTAGTGAGAAGATAGCAGCCCCTCATACTAGCCCTCCAGCCCCTCATACCAGCTCAACAACTCCTCATACCAGCCCTTAATCCATAATTAATGGTATAAAAACTCTATCATATCCCTATAATTTAAAATCTTCTTTAATTTTGAGTTTCTAAAAAATTCCAATGTTGGTGAGAAGACAATAGAAACTTGATTCCACTTGTACTAAGTTAATGAACCCTCTTTTCAATCTTTAATTATTTTGAAGGATTTGAAATTAGATATCCTCAAGAATGAAAACATCAACTAAAAACATACCCTTAAAAGAGATGAGATGATAAATCAACCTACTTGGGATGATCCAATAATAATATACAACTATTGGACCTCATTCAGGATCAATAGAATGAACATGTTGTGATACAGTGGGATATTATATCAGAGATATAATGTATGTGGATAGGGGTTTTTTGTTCACATGTTTCATAGTTCATTGGATAAGCAGGATAGGATCGATTATTAAGTAGATCGTGTTTCCAAAATCAGTCCAACGATGATTACTTGGGTGAATGAAACCATATATTTGAGTTTTTTATCTAGATTCATGGAAGAATCAATGGTAGTGGTTGTGCGGGTGAGACGTAAAAAGATTTTAGTAGTTTATTTAAAATTCTAATATACATGACATATAGCACAGAGAATAAACTCAGTACGGTCCCGTAGTTATGGCTGAAATATTTATGAAAAATATTTAATAATGCATGTCATGTAATCCTATAAATGATGTGTTACTCAGAGCTATAGACAAGGAATATACCCATAAGACACACTTGAATAGGAATATAGAGGTATACAGACATGTCCTAGAACACTGGAACTGACACAATCAGTGTACCTAAAAAAACCTGGTACATGGGAAAAACCATAGTATATAGTCATGATCCATCATACATGAGAAGGGGTTGGATTATATAGGCAGAACATGGGTATCCAAGGGAGGTTGTCTACACCATAAGCATGTCATGTACATTTCTCAAGAACTTACACTATGTGTATTTCCCTCTTTGGACATGGATTTGTTCTATAAACTAGCCTATCCTTAGTGGTTATCATTATGGTACACAATGGTGGACCACGTTTTGGATTTATAGATATGACATGTTGTGTTACAAGTGTGAATCATCCTTCAGTGGACCTTATTGACCATCGAAGAGATGAAAGGTTTCATACTACCTTCTTGCACCAGGGAATGGGTCCCCCACACTATTTTTATAGGTTGATTTGGTACTCTACCATAAAATTGATGGTTAAATTTCATCTATCTAGGGATTGGTAATCCACTATCATTGAGCTCTGGTTTGGATCGGGTCCTCTATGGGAGTTTGTGCTACCTCAGCTGTGGAGCACAATATTGAAGAGCAGACACCACGACTATTTAAATTCCATACCTATTATAACAGACTAATTTAATTCTCATCCTTGGTTATTATATAGACTATAGAACATACCTCTTTTTATCTCAAAAGTACTACCAACGTCCCACTATTAATATCATCAATTCGGTACTACTTCTATAGTGGTTACAACCTAAATGTATAATCCCAAGAAAACCTCATTCACCTATGAATGTTAGTGATACCATCAATAAACCAACCCTTCATCCCACCCTTGGAATAATTACAAACCCATTTCCACTGTGACACTAAAGGATTTACCTCACTAGTAATGCCTTAATGGTCATTGTATCTTTCTCAATTGAGAGCTCATCTATCAGAAATCTCATTATTTCAAGATTATATTATTTATTCTAGAAGGAGAATAAATTTCAAGAAATTAAACGATATATGGTGAGGAAACACCATATTTCATTCTATTTCTCACTCAATTCTAAACCCTTTGAACCCTATTAATCGATCACTTGAACATTGAACCTTCAACCGAGTGTGGAAATCAAAGAGAGCCGATTAAGGTTCTTAAAGTAGTTCAAATAAAACTAATTACTTAGGTACTAAGTGGTGAATTATTCCTTGTATGTTATTCAATTTTATCTAGTTCAATTTCATAGTGATGTTACTAAAAAAAGTTTCAATTTTTAAGGGATGGTTGTTTGGGTTTGATGATAATAAAACAAATAATTTCTTTAAGTTTTATCTTTTTATGAAAATACTCAGTTCATGTTTTCTCAAAATGAGGATATTATCATCTCTAAATTGAAGGAAATTTCATATTGAGTTGGCTGAAATTTTCTACTAACCACATGAAGGGAGATTAATGTTCATCCCTGATAATGAAAACAATATTTTAGAACAATCAAGAAATTATAGAATTCAAATTAAAATTTTAGGCATAGGGAACCTACCTCAGCCTCAAGACATTCTTTCTTTGACGACGGCAACTCGGATACTCCTTTTTTTATGCTTGAACACATATGCACCTTCACATATATATATGGACACATATCCCCTATGTAAATATTTTCATGGACAAATATGCACAAGGGGGTCCTAAGATATATTTTTATACTTGCATATACCCCTTTTCACTTATAAATGTATGCATTTTTCATATCTATATATAAGCACACTTAGCTCCAATATATGTATTCATACAAAAATAATTGAATATATATATATATATATATATATATATATATAAAGGGGGAACTTATATATTTATATGCCTACCTATGCATACACATGTAATTCACCTTCGCCAACTGCTACTTGAATCGATCTCAATGAGATCCAAAACGCACTGCAAAAATATAAGGAACCCAAAAATCACAAAATACCTAATTTAAATTGGGCCAAGGAATAAAAAAGAAAGAAAGCTTACCTGAATCTGATGTCGAACTCACTACCTTCAATGGCGGTGGATTGAACTGACCCCATCATAAGAAACCGCCTATAAGTAAATAATGGGAAAAGAAGTGAGATATAACAACTTCTTATATATATGTGATAGGTGTGTCAATTGTACACGATAAATGATACATGACTCCATAACCAATAATGAACAATGAATGTTCACATTAATATATACATATCAATACTGAATAACATGATCCTTAGTAATGGTTTTTTGTTCAGATCAAATCCAATTTCATTCAATACATGCACCACAGAGTTGTATCATGAATCACAAGATAACATATCATGTAATTTTAATTCAGGAAATTGGGATGTAGAACATCCAATTTAACATCTTACATCAATTAAATTAAACATGAAATTTAAATTTTATGCAATTATAACATAAACATATGTAATACATGTATGTCACATCATGTTTTCTAAAATGTTAAACATGTATTAAGAAAAAAATAACATAGTTTATAAAACATCATTCTTTTCTAGATACATTTGAGATAGGTGAAACCACTTATATGTTATGTGGGATGATAATTTTCTTGGTTTTATATAACTATCAAAACAAGTCTCTAAATATTTCATGGGAAGTAACTAGAGTGAATTAATAATATTATAGGTAATGGGCAGTATTTTTCATAGACAATACATACATAGTTTTTCACAAAACATCCTTAAGACACATTAATGTTAAATAAGTCTTTATCATCAGGGTGAAATTCAAAGAATATACCTTTTTCACTAATTCCAATCTTCAAATATAGAAGGTGAGGTATAATAATAAATAAGGTATTAAGGTCATCTGGTCAACAAATAATACATGGACCATAGACCAGATCATTATAGTAAAATATGAAAAAGATGATGAAGAGGAAGATATCATCTAAGGATACATGTGACTTTGCTTCTCATGAAATCAAAGAGGTCCCACACAATAATCCTATTAAGAAGGTCATTCAAGAACCACATAAAGGTCACACTAAAGAAAAGAAGAGTATATCAATGTAATATGTGACCTATTTAAAGGTCATTTGAGAAAGATGATGGCTACGTAAGGTATATCTATGATTTTCAGTAACTACATAAAGTTAACATTGGGATTACACCAGATGCAACAAGGTAATTGTGATCCATGGTGAAGAGATGGAAACCATTTCATAGGGTGTCATGAAATGAAAATACAGCCACAACATAGTTAATTACTAAGGGGTATTTTGGGGATTGGGGTAAGATTATAATTTGTCTATGAGAAACTCTGAGTTAAAAAAATATTTGGATATTCTCATGGTGTCTCAAATGAGAGAAGAAGGGGTAAGGATTAAAATGGAAAAACATCAACACAATAATGTCAAGCAAGATATATAAGCATAAACTACCACTATGAGTTTTGCAGATATTCCACCTCTATTAGAGGGGTTTATTACAAAACCATGACTTGTTTGTCAAAGGAAACAATTATCTTAACTAAAAATTATTCAAGAATTTCAATTTAATATAAAAAAGAAGAATTAATAAGGTAGATAGATTCAATTGAAAACATTCTTGAATTAAAGAGGCTAGGAGAGGGACCCTACCTCAAAGGATCCAATCCACACTTGGTGCTTGACACTATTATCATTGAAAACTCAAAGCTTCTCCATCCATCCTCTATACATATTCACATATTTATACACATAAGGATTTCCTAACCCTTATGTATGTGTCTGCATGGACTTGAACATGCACAAGAGGATCCTTATATATATGCTCACATACATAAGCTCATTATCACCCACACACATATGAATTTTCCATATATATACATAAACCCACCTAGCCCCTTATATGTAATCACGCTACCATGGGCAGACATATATATAACTGGAGAAATTATTATATATATTCTTACCTATGCAAACACGATGAGTCTCCTTTGACAAGCGGCTCAAATCCACCTCAATGAGATCCAAAACACACTTCAAAAATATATGAAACACAAAAATCACAAAATCCCTATTTAAAATTAGGACAAAGAATAAAAATGGAAGAAACCATGCCCGAATATGATTTCTAATTCACTGCCTTTGATGGTGGTGGATAGAACCGATCTCACCATATGAAACCACCTTTAAGGAAATAATGGGAAAAGAAGTGAGATATAAAGACTCCTTAAATATATATTATCGGTGTGTCAACTATACATGATAAATGATGCATGAATCCAATACCAACATGATGAAAAGAATAATATTAATGATTACACAAACATAATATAATCCAAATAATCAATAGAATTAGTTATAGAAAAGACACCTACCTTAAACAATAATCCATAAATCTAACTCAATCTTGTACCATCCACCAATGATCCTTTTATCCCATGTATCATCCAAGAATACATATGAATCAAACAACAAAACATTTTATAATTAAAACTAAAATCGGTATAATTGATGATAAACTCACCGGGTAATATACTACACTCACGCAACAAGCCAAGTGTGGGGTCCACTCTAAACACCCACCCAGACCTAAGAAACACAAAAAAATCAAATTTATAAACCCAAAACAACTTATAATTTCATAAAACATCATGAAAACCCATAAATAAATCCACTGATAAGTACACAAAAAATATAATTACATGTAATAATGAGATTTCAAGATTTCTAAGTCTCCTTTATATGTCGCACATGAAATCCCTATCATATAGAATTGATCTGTCCCTGTGTTTAAACAACAATACAGCCACAATTTTAATTAAACCTGTAGATATAAAATAAGTTATATCCACATAGCTATCTTTGGTTTGGTTCATTTTAGTTGTATACAGAGACATGAGTTGTCTTTCTTTGATTAAGCCAATGAGTTTTCATTCATCATGTAAATGATACCTATGGGATCATGGGTGATTAGGTTTTTTTAGTATACACCTAACAAATCATGCAAACTTTTGGGAGTATGTCTTTTAGTTTGAAGGTTGGAAAGTGGAAATAATATATGGCGCACCCCCACCCCCCCCCCCCACCCACCCCCACCTACACCCCCACCTGCATCCCCACCACCCCCCTAAACACCCCCCCCCCACCCACCTACACCCCCACCCCCACCTACACCCCACTGCCCCTTGAACCCCCCTTCAACCCCACTACCCACTACACCCCCCTCCCCACACTTGCACCCCCACTCCTCCCACCTACACCACCACTCCCCCCCCCCACTGCCCCCTACACCCCCACTACCCCTGCACCCCCTACCCCCAGCACACCCCCTACCCTACCCCCATCACACCCCCCCTACCCTTTGCAGACCCCCATGCCCCAAAGAACACCCCCCGCACCCTACCCCCAAGCACACCCCCTTCCCCCTGCCCCTCACTGACACACCCCATGCACCCCTGCCCCCTAAATCCTTCCCCTTCCCCTTAGAAAAAGGAATTCTTGTTATATTTTGATGAATATGTTGGAATTTCTTATCATGTTTTATTGGATGGGTATTTATTTGAAAGTCAGTATGGGGGTTTTTAGGAGTTTGATCAATGAAATATTCAAATTGATGACCATTCTAATAATGTGTTGAAAAATTATTCAAAATAATATGTATTTGAAATTTTAGAACACTACAAGCTTTCCAAATATATGTAAATAAACTTCAATGAATTGCATGTTCAAAAATATATATTGAAGAAGGGAATATGGGTTGTTTCTAATGATGATCATTCAATTAATGAAGAATTTCATTTGTCTAAAATTTAAATGAAGAAGATCAAGAATAGGGACACTATGAAATTGGATACTCCTATCTAATTAAAAAAATGTTTCATTGTGCATATTTTTTTCTAACCATATATAATATTATTCATGAAAAACTAAAAATACAGATTCTATATCAATTCAATATGTTAAAGATGATGCAACCACATCATGTGGTAAATCTAGAAATTGTTGGTAGAAACCACAAGATAAAATTAAAGTCTTGGAAAATGAATTGAATGTTTTTAAAGCTGAATAATAAATGAATTGTGATCTCATGGAAGAATGTAGGTAAACCATCTAAAATATGGGAAATAAAATGTAAGGAAAAGTGATATTATTGAGTCACTTGTTCAAGAAGTAAGGCATGTGAATGAGGAGAACATATGAGATATCCATGATTGTCTCTAAGGAACGGTATGAAGAACAAATTAAGATAACATAAAGTGAAATGAATTCTCAAATTCATAATTTCGAAGGAAACTAGAGGAGAATGGGATACGGATTAAGAATCTAGAGGATGGTCTTCATATCATAAGAAGGATGCCAAAAACTAAAGAAACTCATTTGAAAACTATAACTAGTATTATAAATAATAGTAATAGGATTTCTATAAAAAATAAGTATATATCAAGTATAAATCATGTTAGAGGAACTCAAAAAACTGTGGCGATGAAGTGATAACACTGTATGAGTGTGTATAAGAAATCTAGAGAGTTCAATAGTGAGGAAACGTCTACTATAACCAAAGGACAGTATCATGTCGGTCATTGATCAACATCAGGTATTTTGTAAATCAATATCCATCATCAATGTCTAGATATACCATGTAAATAATGTGTATTGGGTATTTCATGTACCTCCTTAACGGTAACACATGGAAGAGATCATGAACATGGTCGAACTTTGGTGGAAATTCCACATGGATAGAATACTCACATTCCTCCAATAGGATCCTGAATGTAATGGTGACCATTGGGGATAGCTTGCTACCCCATTCAAGCCTCTATAATACTCATAAAGGGTATAAATTCAAGAAAAAATGGTCTCCATGTTCAAACTCCATAGGTCAGAGATTTCAATCTATGTGAGATATCTATCTCCTCTAGGATGTCCCCATATCCTCAACATTCACTTGTTATTTCATTTCCATACATTTCAGAATCTTCATTTAATTAAGTGGTGTCTCAACAATCAATTTCCAAAAAAAATTGACATGATTGTTCTCCCATATATATTTTGTAAAGGTTCCATACTGATTTTAGAGTGTTGGATTTTATTATAAGAAAAAATTACTAATGTAAATTTACCCCCACATCCATCCAAATTCATAAAAATGGATCTAAACATATCCTATAATACCAATATAGTTCTCTCACTCTACTAATATATTTGGGGTTTAATTTATATTCTTTTTATCAAATGGGTCCCAAAATCATCCTGCATGACTCTCAATCACTACGGGAAAAATGCGTATTTGCGACGGGTTATTTGCGACGGGAATAAATCCCGTCGCAAATAGTCCCGTTAAAAACCTATTTGCGACGGGGGTATTTACCCGTCGCAAATAATTAGGCTTTTGCGACGGGATTGCTTTCCCCGTCGCAAATAGTTTTCCTGCGATGCGCGCCAAATCGTGGGAAAACTATTTGCGACGGGAATATTTTCCCGTCGCAAATAACCGGCGGCGGTAAAAGGTATTTGCGACGAGAATATTCCCCTGTCGCAAATAGTATGTCGGCAGGTGGTTATTTGCGACGGGACTCGTCACAAATAACTATTTAACTGTTGACCGTAATAAATGTTGGCTAAGGTATTTGCGACGGGTACCGTCGCAAATGGACCCGTCGCAAATAATCTAACCTATAAATACCCCCATCCGTTTTTTTTCAAATCATTCTCATTCTCTATCTTCTCCTGCTCTCAAACTTGTGTTTCTAAAGTTGAGTTTTTCTTCAGTTTAATTTTTTTATTCGGAGCTGATATTAAAGTTTTGAAGAACAATCAAAGCAGATCAATTTTCAAGGTATTTATGTTCAATTTAATTTAATATTTATTTTTAATTTTTTATTAGTTTCAATTATTCTTAATTAGTTGTAATTTATTTATGTTTATATTGTTTTATTACTTAATAAATTTAAATTATTAGTATTGTTCATAGTTAATGGTAATTAGGAATAATTAGTAATAATTTTTAATAATTAAGAATAAATATTAATAATTAGTAATAAATACCAATAATTAGGGATAATAACATTATTACATTATTAGTCTATTTTATTATTAATATTAAAATAATATAATTTTTTATATATATACAGTTCTCTTTTCATCTGTGTGTTTGCTGTCTTCACATGTATTATTTGTATGTGGAGATAGAAAACGCACAGATGAAAGGAGAACTGTATATAAATTAGAAAATTATATTATTTTAATATTAATAATAAAATATACTAATAATGTTATTATTTGTAATTATTGGTAATTCTTCCTAATTATTAGTAATTATTCATTTAATTACTAATAATTAGGAAGAATTACCAATAATTATCAATAATTAGGAATAATTAGTAATAATTACCAATAATTAGTAATAATTACCCATAATTAGTAATAATTACCAATAAATAGTAACAATTACCAATAAATAGTAATAATTACCAATAATTAGTAATAATTACCAATAATTACCAATAATTAGTAATAATTAGTATTAATTACCAATAATTAATATTAATTACCAATAATTAGTATTAATTACCAATAATTAGTAATAATTACCAATAATTAGTAATAATTACCAATAATTAGTAATAATTACCAATAATTAGTAATAATTACCAATAATTAGTAATAATTACCAATAATAAGTAATAATTACCGGTAAATAGTAATAAATAGTAATAATTAGTAATAATTACCGGTAAATAGTAACAATTAGTAATAATTAGGAATAATTACCAGTAATTAGTAATAATTACCAGTAATTAATAATAATTAGTAATAATTAGTAATAATTACCAATAATTAGTAATAATTACCCGTAATTAGTAATAATTACCCGTAATTAGTAATAATTACCAGTAATTATTACTAATTACCTGTAATTAGTAATAATTACCCGTAATTAGTAATAATTACCAGTAATTACCAATAATTAGTAATAATTAGTATTAATTAGTAATAATTAGTATTAATTACCAATAATTAGTTTTAATTACCAATAATTAGTATTAATTACCAATAATTAGTATTAATTACCAATAATTAGTAATAATTACCAATAATTAGTAATAATTAGTAATAATTACCAATAATTATTAATAATTACCAATAATTAGGAATAATTAGAAATAATTACCAATAATTAGTAATAATTACCAATAATTAGGAATAATTACCAATAATTAGTAATAATTACCAATAATTAGTAATAATTACCAATAATTAGTAACAATTAGTATTAATTACCAATAATTAGTATTAATTACCAATAATTAGTATTAATTACCAATAATTAGTATTAATTTCCAATAATTAGTATTAATTGCCAATAATTAGTAATAATTACCAATAATTAGTAATAATTACCAATAATTAGTAATAATTACCAATAATTAGTAATAAATAGTAATAATTAGTAATAATTACCGGTAAATAGTAATAAATAGTAATAATTAGTAATAAATAGTAATAATTAGTAATAATTAGGAATAATTACCAGTAATTAGTAATAATTACCAGTAATTAGTAATAATTAGTAATAATTAGTAATAATTACCAATAATTAGTAATAATTACTAGTAATTAGTAATAATTACCAGTAATTAGTAATAATTACCAGTAATTAGTAATAATTACCAGTAATTACCAATAATTAGTAATAATTAGTATTAATTACCAATAATTTGTATTAATTACCAATAATTAGTATTAATTACCAATAATTAGTATTAATTACCAATAATTAGTATTAATTACCAATAATTAGTATTAATTAGAAATAATTAGTATTAATTAGCAATAAATAGTAATAATTACCAATAATTAGTAATAATTAGTAATAATTACCAATAATTTGGAATAATTAGTAATAATTACCAATAATTAGTAATAATTACCAATAATTAGGAATAATTACTAATAATTAGTAATAATTACCAATAATTCGTAATAATTAGTAATAATTAGTAATAATTACCAATAATTCGTAATAATTACAAATAATTAGGGATAATTACCAATAATTAGGGATAATTAACAATAATTACCAATAATTAGTAATAATTAGTAATAATTAACAATAATTAGTATTAATTAGTATTAATTACCAATAATTAGTATTAATTACCAATAATTAGTAATAATTACCAATAATTAGTAATAATTACCAATAATTAGTAATAATTAGAAATAATTAGCAATAATTACCAATAGTTAGTAATAATTACCAATAATTAGTAATAATTACTAGTAATTAGTAATAATTACCAATAATTAGTAATAATTACCAATAATTAGTAATAATTACCAATAATTAGTAATAATTACCAATAATTAGTAATAATTACCAATAATTAGTAATAATTACTAATAATTAGGAATAATTACCGGTAAATAGTAATAAATAGTAATAATTAGTAATAAATAGTAACAATTAGTAATAATTACCAATAATTAGTAATAATTACCAATAATTAGTAATAATTACCAATAATTAGTAATAATTACCAATAATTAGTAATAATTACCAATAATTAGAAATAATTACCGGTAAATAGTAATAATTAGTAACAATTGGTAATAATTAGGAATAATTGCCAGTAATTAGTAATAATTACCAGTAATTAGTAATAATTAGTAATAATTAGTAATAACTACCAATAATTAGTAATAAATACCAATAATTAGTAATAATTACCAATAATTAGTAATAATTAGTAATAATTACCACTAATTAGTAATAATTAGTAATAATTACAATAATTAGTAATAATTAGTAATAATTACCAATAATTAGTACATTATTTGTATATTTTATTATTAATATTAAAATAATATAATTTTCTATATTATATACAATTCTCTTTTCATCTGTGTGTTTTCTGTCTCCACATGTAATATTCGCATTCTTTTTCAAAATTATCAACCTACTCGCCATTGGAGAGGTAAAAGTGAATGCGAATATTACATGTGGAGACAGAATGTTAAACACACAGATGAAAGGAGAATTGTATATAATATAAAAAATTAAGTTATTTTAATATTAATAATAAAATATACTAATAATGTAATAATGTTATTATTATATAATTAATGTTTATGAAAAAATTATATTAGTATTATTAAAATAATAAAAAATCAATATAATATTAAAATTATCAATATTTGTAACATGTTTTGCTTTATTCTCAATATATTCAATCTTTACTTAAGTGTTTTTTCTAACAAATTATTCAAAACCAGTAATTCTTTTATATTTTATAGAGAAATATGGAACAATGAGGTCGTCAACAATCATTATTAGGTGACCGCATATGGATAAATCAACGTAGAAATCCAAACGGTTCTGGTTTAAATCCAGTATATGTTGAGGGTGTGGAGACTTTTTTATCATTTGCGGAATAAAATTCAGAATTTGTTTCAGAAGGAAAAATAAAATGCCCTTGCAGAAAATGTGCATTGAGAACGTTTGACACGTTTGACAAAGTGGGAGAACATCTCTTGCGTTTTGGTTTTCAACCAGATTATGTTTTTTGGTATCAACACGGTGAACGCAGTTCCAGAGCAGGTGATACCAACTTGATTCCGGATCCATCCCGGTTTCAAGATTTAGTACATGATGTTGCAGGTTCATCTGTTCAACATACAGAAACTCCGGCTGATATAGCTTCAAATCCTGAGTTGGCACCGTCTGAATTTTATGAGTTGTTGAAATCTGCTGAGGATGCATTATATCCTGGCTGCAAGATGAGCAAATTAGAAGCAGTTGCAAAATTTATGGCTATCAAATCAGATAACGGAATGTCAAACACCTTTTTTGACCAGATATTTTCTTTGCTGAAAACACTGTTACCCGAAGGAAATGTTTTACCTGCAAATTACTATGAGAGTAAGAGGCTGGTTCGAAATTTGGGACTTACTTGTCAGAAGATTCATGCATGTTCAAATGACTGTATTTTATATTCTGGGGAAAATGAGTCGTTGGATAGTTGTCCTACATGTGGGCAACTGAGATATAAAGAAGGACAACACGGGAAGTCTGGTTTGATTCCTGTAAAACAGTTGAGATATTTTCCGCTTACATCCAGACTTCACCGTTTATTCATGTCTAAGAATACAGCGACAATGATGTCATGGCATAAAGAGAATATTTCAACCGATAAAAGCTTGAATCATCCAGCCGATGGTGATTCATGGAAACATTTTGATAGAGTGCATCCATCATTTTCTTTAGAAGCTAGAAATGTTTGACTGGGCCTTTCCACTGATGGTTTCTATCCGTTTGGATCTTATGGTAGTCAATATTCATGTTGGCCTGTTTTTTTAACTCCGTACAATTTACCTCCATGGATGTTGATGAAGGATCCATATATCTTTTTGACTTTACTAATTCCAGGACATCTGAAGAAAAATATTGATGTTTATTTGAATCCATTGATTGATGAATTAAATTTATTGTGGAGTACTGGTGTCAGTAAATATGATGTTGCAACGAAACAGAATTTCATACTGAGAGCAGCATTGATGTAGACAATAAGTGACTTCCTGGCTTATGGGATGTTATCTGGCTGGAGTACACATGGTCAGAAATCATGTCCTTACTGTATGGGAGAGAAAAAAGCATTTATGCTCATTCATGGAAAGAAACCTTGTTATTTTGACTGTCATTGCAGATTTCTTCCAGCTGATCATCCTTTTCGCAGAAACAGATCTCATTTCAGAAAAGGAACAGTTCAAAGGGATGGACCTCCAAAAATGCTATCAGGTTCGGAGTTAAAATCAGTTGTATTTTCATTACCTCCCATCACTTTTGGTCCCACAATAAATCAACAGAAAATTTCTGGTTTTGGGAAAGAACACAATTGGATTAAACGTAGCATATTTTGGGATTTGCCATATTGGTCTAATTTGTTGGTCCGACACATGTTAGATGTCATGCATATTAAGAAGAACTGTTTTGATAATTTGTTTCATACAATTTTGGATATGCCAGGAAAGAGCAAAGACAATGTAAATGCACGTTTAGATCTTGCCCAAATTTGCAGGCGTCCAGAATTGGAACTATTTGAGAATGTCAGAACAGAAAGGTTACTGAAACCAAAAGCAGCTTATACACTGTCTAAAGAAAACCGTTTATTATTTTGTCAGTGGATTGCAGATTTGAGACTTCCAGATGGCTGTGCTTCCAATTTGGGTAGATGTGTAAAGAATGGTCATATTACTGGATTAAAAAGTCATGATTGTCATGTTATAATGGAGAAACTTCTACCCATTGGATTAAGAGGTCTCTTGAATTCTGTGATTTGGGATTCCATAACAGACATGTCTCATTTTTTTCGGGAAATTTGTGCGGCTACGGCAGATTATGATGCTCTAGGCAAACTTGAAAAAGATGTTGTTGTAATTATATGTAAACTGGAAAAAATATTTTCGCCGTCTTTCTTCGACTCAATGGAACATTTGATGTTACATTTTCCATATGAAGCCAAATGTGGAGGTCCGGTACAGTTTCGATGGATGTACCCATTTGAAATATGCATGCAAAAATTGAAAAGAAAAGTACGCAACAAAGCATCTGTTGAAGGATCTATTGCAGAAGCTTATTTGCAAGAGGAAATATCTTTTTTCTGCTCCCATTATTTTGAATCTGAGTATCCTTCAAAACACAACCGAATGGGACGGAATGAGAGGAATATTGATGAAATCGACAATCAATTATCTGTTTTCAACCAGTCAGAGCTTGGTTTTGGTGGAGTTTCTGAATGCTGGCTTTCAGATGATGAACATCATAGAGCTCATACGTATGTTCTGCTCAACTGTGAAGAGATGACATCAGTTGTACTGTAAGTGTTTATATCACTTATTCTCTCATTTATGTTACAGTAAATAACTTTGGTTTTTATAGGTTGTATGATAATCATATCAAGAAACAAATTCCACAAATTACAGCAGCTGCTCTCGAAGAACGTCGACTGAAAAATTTCTCTCAGTGGTTTCAAAAACTGGTAACATAAATTCTTTATCTTCTAGCAACTCATTCAATGTATAGTTTACTATATTGATAATTATTTCACAAATTTTCAGGTGTCTCGAAATGCTGATAAAATTGACAAACAGTTGTGTGTATTGAGTAACCCACCTTCCAAACTTGTTAAAACTTATAATGTATATGTGGTGAATGGATTTCGATTCCACACACATGCATATGGGGAATCGAAAAAAACAATGAACAGTGGAGTTAGCTTGAGAGGATCTCATCATCGAGAAAATGAAGTTGACTTTTATGGCATACTTGATGAAATCATTGAACTCTGTTATCTTGGACAACATTACATAACCATGTTCAAATGTCGGTGGTTGGATACAGAGAGAGGTGTGCGTGTTCATCCGACTCATGGAATCATCGATATTAAATGTAAAAGTGTTCTCGAAGTAAATGAACCTTTTTTATTGGCTCAACAGGCATATCAAGTTTATTATGAAAAGTACTGTGCAACATCAAGAGACTTGACTGATTGGTGGAGTGTAATAAAAATCAAAATTCGAGACAATCAGTTTAGTCAAAGTGAATGTGATTTCACTGATGTGAAAAGAATTGAAGTTTTTCAAGAGAGTACTCAAAATCAATCTTTTTTACAAAGATACATGAGTATCGATGATGACACCCCACATTTAAGAGTCGGTGATGACGATGATGTTAATGATGTCACATATGAATTTGAAACGGTAATAGATGAAGAAACTGTAACTCGAATGGATATCGATGATGTTGAGGAGGAATATGAAGATGACATTGACATATATGAAGATGATGATGAAGATGAACACTGATAGCATTTCATGGTATTTATATACAATCATAATATGTATATATGTATATATAATAGTAATTATCAATTATTTGCTAACATTAACATTTTCTGTTTCAGATGGATGACGCCACATTTCGTGTGTTGGTGGATGCTGACCTGACTTTTGATGCGGATGAGTTGCTGACAGATGACCCTCAGCCTGCAGGCGCTCCAGGGAGTATGCGGAGGGGGCGCGGTCTTGCACGATTGATGATTCCTGACCCCATCCCCGAGCGACGTCCACGTCTTGGGTTTGATCCACGCACACGGAGGTGTGATAACCTGTGTGATAACATGTGGATTTGACAAAGATTTCATTAATCTATTCACATAATAAATGTTTATTATTTTTTTAGTTTTCCGCATATAGCAGTCGGACAGGGCAGCGCTATTTTGCGCAACTATTTCTCTCAGCCATGGACCACATGGGAGCAGATTCCCATTGATGTGCAGCAGGCCATGTTCGGCCATTGGTTGGTACGTACGTAAATAAATAATTTTTATTTTGAAAATTATTTCATTTCTAACTTGATATTTTGATTTATTTGTAGGGTTTATGGTATCCGATCGAGGATACCATGCGTGACGCCATCCACGAGGCATGGGAGGTGGCCATGCGTGATCGTCTTCGTCAGTTTTTGCACAATTTAAGAAAAGCTGCGATGAAGAAAGTAGGAGTGTCAGATTTTGAGGAGTCATGTAGAGCACACCGACCAGAGTATATTTCACCCCATGTATGAGATGGATTATGTGTGCACTGGTTGAGTGGTGCCTTTCAGAGGAGATCATCGGTGGGGAGGCAGAATCGGGGGAGACAGGAGGTGACTCATCGAGCTGGGAGTCGTTCTTTCAGTACTCATAGACAGTATCTGGTACGTACATTATTTATAAATATTTTATATAACTATAAATATTAACAGTTTATTTTTTATTCTTATAGGCTATCGAGCACCCCGATATTACAGAGTACGACGTATATCGAAGGATTTATAGTGATCCTGCTACTGGGGAGCTCAGAGGTGATCGTCAGCATCACATCGTGGTCAGTATTATTTGTTTTCAAGTTTAAAAATTAACTGCATATAATATATTCACAATTTTAATTTTAAATTGCAACTATAGGAGTCATATGAGGCCGCAGCGGCACAGGCCCGGCCTGAGAGTCAGGCCGAGTCATCAGATCAGACCACTGCCCGTCAGTTTGATGAGGCGGCATGGATGCAGGCCACCCAGTATGCCTTCGAGAAGGGCCGGGTAGTTGGTATCGGCTCTCGACTGACTCCCGGAGATTATTATGGCAGTGCTGCGATGTCGGCGTCCAGCTCAAGAGGAGCTTGTGCATATTCTTCTACACAGTATGAGGATCAGTTGTGATCTCAGACTGCACAGATAGAGAGACTCCGACAGGAACAGGAACAGATGTGTCAGCAGCATGAGGAGGAGCGTCGATGCCAGCAGCAGCTGTACGAGGAGCAGGCGAGTCGGTGGCAGCAGCAGCATCCGGAGCAGATAGAGTACATGCACCGACTCACTCATGCTTTAGGGATGGAGTTTCCTCCACCACCATCTGCAGATCCCCCACCTCCCCCCCTCCCCCCTCCTTCAGATTAGAGTTTGTATTTCTGTTATGAAATTTGTGAAATCAAAATATTTTTTTTTCTATTCGTAGTTTCTGTCTCATTATAAAATATTAATAATATTATTTTTTTAAATAACAATATTAATATGAAAAATAATATTATTTATATTTTATAATATTAAATTTTATATATATATTAAAATTTTATATATATATTAAAATTTTATATATATATTAAAATTTTATAATATTAAAATTTAATTATTTTTTTTGTAATACTTGAATTATTTTAATATTTGAATGTAAAATAATTCTATTATTTTTATATTAATTAAAATAACTTATTAATATTTTTTTATTTATAAATTATAATTGTAATATTATTATATTAATTAAATCATTTATTAATATTCTATTATTTTTTATTTTTGAATTATAATTCTACTATTATTATAGTAATTAAAATAATTTATTATTTTCATTTCTAAATTATAATTATATTATTATATTAATTAAAATAATTTATTAATAATTTATTTTTTTATTTTTTTTATAGTATTTGCGACGGGATACTATGCCCGTCGCAAATACTAGTATTATTAATAGATTTTTGTTTTTTTTTTAAATAGTATTTGCGATGGGTCCCGTCGCAAATACTAGTATTATTAATTTTTTTTATTTTTTTAAAAAATAGTTTTTGCGACCGAACTGTCGCAAAAGCGATTGCGACGGGTCCCGTCGCAAAAGGTATTTGCGACGGGTCCCGTCGCAAAAACTATTTTAAAAGTTTTTTACAAAAATACGGAATACTATTTGCGACGGGGAGATGTCCGTCGCAAAAAAAGGCTTTAGCGACGGGCCCGTCGCAAATAAGTGTAGTTGCGACGGCGTTTTCAGCAACGGGCTATTTGCGACGGGATCCCGTCGCAAATAGCTCGTCGCAAGTACCTGTTTTTATAGTAGTGAATAAATGTGATAGTAACTAATAATTATATTCATAGATAATCATTGAGGGTACCACTTGAAGTCTAACGATAAACCCGATATAAAACTACCAAAATATATCAATTGAAAATTTCGACCCAATTTAACGAAAGTATGAAAACTTAATATGTTGGTCAACAATATCCAATATAGAATCACAACCTATCACTATCTATGGATTCTGCATCACAATATCAAGAGATATTTAATCCCACTTTCACTCTATGATCTCAAGAGGCTATATCAATCCTGCTGACACATGACGATCAACATTAACTTGATAACTTTTTATACATAAATATATGAACTCGATGACAACCCACTTTATATAATCCCCACCAAAACATGTTCAGATATTACATTCCCCTGATATAAACCTCAAAGACCCAAAACATTAACATTGAGATATTACCATAAACTAGTTCTCATATAGGATATAAAGGAACATCCTCAAATAAATATTACCAGTGAAAATCAGAGAGGCTGATGATATGAAATCAAAGAAACCATGTGATAGAAATCGGATGGAGGTGGGGATTCCACATTGGAGGAGAAGGATCTCTGGGAGGTGGTGTGGCCGCATCAGAGTAGAACTACAATAGGTGGTGTAGCCACTTCAAATCTGCGTTGAGAGGCGGAAAGCCATGGTGGAGGAGGAGGGTAGTGGTGAGGTGGTGGCATAGAAGCTATTTAGACAGGGAGGTAGGGAGTTCGTGTAGGATGGGAGGTGGTCTGGGTGCAGCAGAGCCACATCAGTAGGGATGTGGGGAAGTTGTGTTGGATGAGTGGAGGAGAGGGAGGAAGAATCGTGGGGGAGGGTCATGGGGGAAGGAAGAAATGTGAGGTGTGAGGAATCATGAGGCAGGGAGGGTGATGGGGTGGAGTAAGCCTAAGGGGTGGGGGTATAGCCATGACTGTCATGGTTTTAAGTTAGATATAGCCACATTTTTTATAAATGGTGGGTATAACCCATATTTTGAGTCGGGAATATTATTGAAAATAATTAAAGAAAAACTTTTTAAATCAATCTTTATATACTTCATGATTCATATAACATAATCCTTGAATTCTAAAACTTATACACTTTAACCATCCAATTTTATTCTTAAACCATTATGCAATCTTCATAAACTTATTCCTTAATACCTATTTCCTAGAATATGAAATATGAATCATGTCTTAAAGTTCCTCAACCTAAATATAATCAATATTCTTAAGTTTAATGTAAACAATACTGGAAGTACATCCCATGCCTTTAACATGTCATTTTAAGTCTCTTTATATTTTGTAGTATATCCAATACTCATACCACCTTCTCAATTCTCTTCAGGGGATTTTCACTTAGGACATAAATTTGTATAATCCCCATACCTTCCACATCTGAAACATTCAATGTTAACCCAATTCCTTATAGTTACGACTATTGACTAATGCCATAAATCATAGTGTGATCATCACTTATTGTAGAATAAAATCACATAATCATGGAAGATTACTTATATGGTGCCTAAATCATGAAGCCTAATTTTAAATCTATGACACTTTAGGCTTATCCTTAGAGAAATCCCTAAATATGTCATTAGAAATATTCCTAGATCTCTCACTATAATTTTATCATCCTATTTTCCAAATTTTGACTAAACATTTCCCTTGATAACAATTATAGTGACCCAGGCTTAACATACATGGATATTACATCATTTTATATGAATATTCAGTATATTAAAAAAATACATGCCTGAGGACCATAATAGTTTAGTGTCTTTGGAAACATGGAACACAATATTATAATCTGGTGAAATATCTACAATGTCTCCAGTAAAGATCTTATCTTTTATCACTCATACTTAAGAACCTTTTTTCATAACCTGGGAAAAGGAAACATAAGAAAGGGGTGAGCTCATATGCTCAGTAAGGGTAAACATGGGATATATAAATATATATATATATAAACATATCATGGAAATAAGGACATGAGAACATGATCATATCATTATAAGATCATACAATTCATATCAAAGATTATAAACATGAATCATATCATGAAGATTAGAAGTTCAGAATACATGAATCATGAAATAATCAAGATCATGATCCATGGAAGAATAAAATATGAATAAGACATGGAATTGTGACATACACATCAGATTATAACATTTTGAACATGTATAAGTAGAAATTGGTTCACTCATTAATTTAAGGTCCTTAAATAAGGAACTCACATAAACTTTTGGACATGTAACCAGGTCCACACATAATGTTGTGAACATGCGATCAGGTTCGCATATAACATTGTGAACATATAATCAGGTTCACACATAAACTTATAGACATGAAACTGGGTCGATGCATAAAATTTTGAACATGTAATCCGCTTCGTGCATAACATTGTGAATGTGTGATCAGTTTTATGCATAAAATTATAGACAAGAAACTAAGTCCATGCATAACATTGTGAACATGTAATTAGGTTCGCATAACATTATGAACAAGTAATTAGGTTGACACATAAACTTATAGGCATGTAACCAGGTTGATGAAAAACATTCAAAATATGTAATCATTTTCTTGCATAACTATTTGAACATGTAATCAGGTTCATACATAACACATATACTCATGAGTCGCCCATAATTACCCATTGTATTGGAGGGAGATATAGGTTCCACCCATCACATAATATGTATTACACAATATTAAAAACAATCATCATATCATAACCAAATAAACGAAATGGGTATCACAAAAATTTCATCATATCATTACCTATGGAGAAGAGATAGGTCTCATAAACATTTTATCAAAGCATAACCCATGAAAAGAAGTGGGTTTCAAAAGAATATAACCCATGGAAGAGAAATAGGTGTCATGAACATCATTCTATCAAAACATAACCACTAAAGAAAGAATATGAATGGTATTCTTAGATTATATCCCCAGTAAGAATAAACTATAACATAGTATGTCATCTTGGATGGAAATTAATTATGAAATATCTTTTAAAAACATTTCTTGAGGAAAATAATCATTATTCATTGAAAATTTCTTTTTGAAACATAAAACCTTTTGAAAACCATTCTCTTAGAAAATAAACCTGAAAACATATAGGGAAGATTGAAAATATTTTGAAAACATTTTTCTTTGAAATCTTATAATGAATAATGAAAATATTTTGAGAACAAATTATGATAAAATAGATTTGAAAACATATAAATGAATATTTAAAAATCATTTAAAATACTTCTTGAACATAAAACATTTTTTAAAATATATCTATTCAAAAACCACTTTAAAAAATGAATTTCTAGAATATTTGGAAAAAAATTGTTAAAAATAAATATTTTTATCTTACAAAGGAAGCTTCACGAAAATGATGTTCATGATGGAGGGTATGTCTATAAATGTTGAAAATTCCTTTTTCACCTTAAAATTTAAAAAAGTATCTTGATTGGAAAACAACAAGATTTTTCCTTTTAAAACTATTTCATAAAAATGTAAAACATGGGTAAAAGTGTATTTTAAACCTCATAGAATAATAGAAAAACATTTTTGAAAAAAATAGAAAACAAAATTTTGAAAGAACATGGATTTTCACCCAAAAGGAGAAACAAAGTCGGATTTCCATAAAAACATTTTCTTAATTATCTTAAGTACCAAAGCATGGGGAAACAGTACCATTACTTGGATATAACATGAATAACTAGAGGGTAAAACTTCCATGAGAGTTATTGATATATGAATCATAAGATTTCGTAAATGGAATCATAATCATAAACACTACTAAAAAACAACCCTTTAACAAAACTAGAATCGTCCTTTAACAGCTCTGTAAAAATACAGACTACCTTAACACGGTTAAAACTACTTGGATTTAATCATTGATAAAAAAATCACTGATAAAGGGTATATTTATCATCACAAATAAAAGCATTGATAAATCATACTTTTATCAGTGCTTTTAGAAGCACTAATAAAATACCCCAATTATAAATGCATTTATTTATCACTGATAAATAGAACCTTTATCCGCACTTTAAAAAATGATGATAAAAGTATGATTTATCAGTGCTTTTATTTTCTCTGATAAAAGTATAATTTATCAAAACCTATATAAGCATCAATAAATGAGTCCTTTATTATTGATTTTGAAATTTCTGATAAAGGGTGTATTTAAATGTACCATTAAAATCAGTGATAAATCCTACTTTTATCAGTGCATTTAGTATCACTGATAATGGTGAAAATTATAGTGTGAGGTTGCAGCCCATTGAATCCCCAGAAACCGGTGTAGTGTGTTGCAACAACACATTTCATTAGCAGAAACAGCAAAAACAATTACCAAAATAATATAAAAATACTGAATTTAAATGAAATAATCTTTATAACACAAATTCAAGAAAAATAAAACACTATTATAGAGTATGTCAAAAAAATTTACTAAAATTAATGTAAATTATAAATAAAAAGGTTCACTTGGAGTCAAAATGATCACAACGTGTGTCTAATTGAGGTGTGAATAATTCCTACACATCAAAAATGAATTATCGGTCATTTTTCTAATGTAACAAAATAATCGGAATACATTTTCTCAGTTTTGAGTTTGTTATTTGTTTTTTTACTAAAATTATTGAGAGTTTTGAATAAGAAGATGTAATTGGAGTCATACTAGTCACACTGTGCATCAGATTAGATTTTGATTGATCCCCATATGTCCCAAGTTATGTGGGGATCATTTTCCTACAGTACCAAAACAATCCAAATTTTTTGGCTTAGTTTTGAGTATGTGAGTTGTTTTTTTCCACTAAAATTAATGTAAATTTTTAATAAAAAGATGCACTTGGAGTCACACCAGTCACACCACGCATCAGATTGAGATTTGGATTAATTCTACATGTCTCGAATGTCTCATGGATCATTTTCCTAAAGTATCAAAACATTCATAATGTGTTTCCTTAGTTTTGAGTATGCCACGTGTGCTTTTTACTAAAATGTCACTTTAAACTATATACATGCACTTTCAGCCATACATGTGTCATCATATATGGGTTTGACATGAGACTAATTCATATATGTCACAAATGATTTATGAATTATTTTATAAAATTATCATGACAATCTGAATGTGTTTTCTTAGTTTTCAAGGAGTGACACTTTTTCTATTAAAATGTCAATTTTAAGTTGAAAATTGACACATATAGTCATACCGGTCACACCATGCATCATATTGAGGTTCGGCTAATCCCTAAATGTCAAAAGTGACATATTAATAATTTCCTTAAAGTACAAAACATTTTGAATGTTTTTTCTCAGTTTTTAGTACGTCATTTGTTTTTTTCACTAAAATTAATGTTAATTTTGAATAAAAAGATGAACTTGGAGTCATACTGGTCACACTGTGTGTCAAATTGGGGCACGTCTAAATGATATACATCCCAAATGACTCATAGAAATTTTTCCTAATGTATCAAAATAATCAGAATGTGTTTCTTTAGTTTTAAGTATTCCATGTGTGTTTTTAACTAAAATGTCATTTTTAAATGGAAACACACACTTTGAGCCATCCAAGTTGCATAGTGTATAGGTTTTACATGATAATGATATATACATGTCCCAATTAATTATTAATCATTATCCCAAATTGTCAAGATAACCGAGCATGTATGATTTGTTTTCAGTGAGTGACACTTTTTGTATAAAATGTCAATTTTAAACTAATAACGAACACTTGGAATCATACCTATCACACCATGTGTCGTATTGAGGTGTGGATGATCCCTACATGTCAAAATTGAAGTATGGATAATTTTCCTAAAGTACCAAAACAATATAAATTTGTTTTCATAGTTTTGAGCACATTAGTTGTTTTTTCACTAAAATTAATGTCAATTTTGAATAAAAAGACACACTTGGAGTCATACCGGTCATACCGTGTGTCGGATTGAGGTGTGGAAAATGATACACATCGTAAATGACTCATGGATCATTTTACTAAATTATCAAAACAATCATAATGGGTTTCCTAGGTTTTAAGTATGCCACATGTGTTTTTTACTAAAATGTCATTTTAAATTGGAAACACGAACTTTGAGACATATAGGTGGCATAATGTGTGGGTTTTACTTGAGAAAAATTCATACACATCACAAATGAAGTATGAATATCTGTCCCAAATTATCAAGACAATACAATCATTTTTTCTTAGTTTTCAGCGTGTTAAACTTTTTTGTATTAAAATGTTAATTTTAAATTGATAACGGATGATTGGAATCATACTAGTCACACCATGAATCAGATTGAGGTGTGTTTTATCCCAACACATAAAAAATGACTTATGGATCATTTTCATAAAGTACCAAAATAATCTAAATGTGTTTTCTCATATTTGAGTATGACATTTTTTTCACAAAAATTAATGTCAATATTGAAAAAAATGATGCACTTTGAGTCATATTGATCATACCATTTATCAAATTGAGGCATAGATAAATTCTACACATCCTAAATGACTCATGGATTATTTTTACTAAATTATCAAAATAATAATAATGTGTTTCCTTAATTTTGAGTACACCATGTGTGTTTTTTACTAAAATATCATTTTTAACTGGAAACACGCACTTTGAGTCATACATGTGGCATCATGTGTGGGTTTGAAATGATAATAATTCATACAAGTAATAAATGAATTATGAATAATTTTTCCAAATTATCAAGACAATCCAAGTATTTTTTCTTAGTTTTCAGTGAATGATGATTTTTTTATTAAAATGTAAATTTTAAACTAATAACATATACTTGTAATCATACCAATCACAACATGAATCAGATTGAGGTTCGTCTAATCTATACATGTCAAAAATTATGGATGTATAATTGATCTAAAGTACCAAAACAATCTGAATGTGTTTTCTCAGTTTGGAGTATGTTAGTTGGTTTTCACAAAAATTAATGTAAATTTTGAAAAAAAAGACACACTTGGAGTCATAATGGTCATATCGTGCGTTGTATTGTGGTGTGGGTGAATTATACACGTCCCAAATGACTCATGGATCATTTTCATAAAGTATAAAAATAATAAAAATGTGTCTCCTCTATTTTGAGTATGCCACGTGTGTTTTTTACTAAAATTTCATTTTCAACTGGAAACACGCACTTTGATCCATAAAGGTGGTATCGTGTGTGGTTTTTACATGATAATGATTCTTACCCATTGAAAATGAATTATGAATCATTTTAAAAAAAAGTTATTAAGAAAATAAGATCATGTTTTCTCAGTTTTCAGTGAGAGACACTTTTTTGTATTAAAATGATAATTTTATATTGATAACGGACACCTGGAATCATTACAGTAACCCCGTGAGTTGGATTGAGATGTATATGATACCTACACATCACAAATGATGTATGTATCTTTTTCTTAATTATCAAAATAATCTGAATGTGTTTTCTTAGTTTTGTGTATGTCATGTCTGTTTTTTACTAAAATGCCATTTTAAACAAGAAAGATGCACAATAGATCTTATCTTAAGTGACAAGTGTTGTGTGCACTTGTAAACAATTTTTCTCAAACAAAATCATGGTATGATCCTTATTATAATTCATTGCCAAACTATTTTATTTTTTTCAAGATAGTTCTTATCCTCCTCCGCCTCGATATTCACCTCAATCTTTTCCTATGGATCCTCCTCCACATCAGTCTCTAACTCCGACTCCACCTACGGCTTCACCTCTACCTCTACCTCCTCCTCTTCCTTCACCTCTACCTCCACCTCGACCTCTATGATTTTATAATAATTTTACTGTTTACATATCAATGCTTCTAAAAAAATTTATTTCTTCTATTATTATTCTCTTTGGGGTAGGGATTGAAAATAATATATAAGCATTCTGACACGAATGTTTCACACCCTGGTTGTCTTTAGAGGGTTATAACTCGTACTATATCACAAACATAGTAGTTAATCACCTAAATTTTTTGTCATCATAGATTTTAACAAAAAGTACGCCACCCACTCTTCTTTAAACAAATTGATTTCTTCTTTTGAGTGACACTTTTGGCATCAATTTTGATAGCGCTGCTAAAATATAGACAAAAAAATTATTATGAAATATATTTAATAAAATTTTAATTACCTTAGGAAATTACCTATTAGGGTATAATAGTATTTTCATACTTTATGATTTCTCTCATAAATTTTCAAACATAATATCCACAATCGATTGCATTACCTTGTTTTGAACACTACAGAAACATTAACAAAAATAACAAAATTGTTTTGAAATGTTTTGATAGTTAAATATTTCTATATATACCTTGATTTTTTTCCATTTTTAGTAATCTATAGGAAGTATCATTTCAGACACTGACTTCAGGCCATGATCTATCCGGTATTGAGTGACCTCCCTGCCATAACAAAATTATCATTAAATCACATGCCAAACATATAATTTGAATTTTATCTATAAAATTTTTATTTTAGTGTATTAAATATTCACAATACACATCATGTGTGGTCAGTTGGTTGTAAATCATTTCATTGAATCCAAAAAATATATTCGGGGTGTCTATGTTGACTACTATCAACATCCAGTGCTTCTTAAAAAAACAATTGAGTAATTAAAAAATTAAAAACATATTTTACGTGATTATATCATAGAGTTTTACCCTTGAAATGTATGAATAAAAATGTTTCTATCATCTGATTATTTTTTATTAACTTCTTTGAGTAACTTTCCTTTTTGTATTAATTGCTTTTTGATCTAAAGTATATTCTGGAATAGAAATGATATTGGGATTAATGAATCCAAATTGTGCTTTTTACGATCTTCCCTTTATATAGTTTTAATATAAACACTGATTAAAAATATGAATAATTATTAACATTAATAAACATATTTAGATTACTATTTGGATAGAAATATTATAAAAATGTACCATATGTATGCATTCACAATTGAGACACCCAACAATTCATGCTTGAGAATCTCAGTTAGAGTCTCAAGACCAATTACTTCTGTGAAAGAATCTCCATATATTTTTTATTCATATTTAATGGGAGATGTATTTTTATCTTTAAAATTGATCTTTTCATGAAGTTTTAATGATAATAAATATTGATCTAGAACTGGTGGGGAGAAAGTACTCTCGGAAGGTTGTTATATTTTCTTAGTTGATTCACTAGATTTTCTTGATTCGACCTTTCATTTCTCCACTACTTTATCTATCTGTAATATCATGCCTCACTTTAGAACTTTTATCATCAAATGTTACATTTTTTTCATATGATTTTTTTGAAAGACGTACCACATCTATCTTTGTAATATTATACAGCCATGCTATGAAATCTTCAGTAGTAGCTTCAACTATTGTAATATCTGATCCATCAAGTGGAACATGAAACTCAGTAGTCGGCTCCTAAGTTATATCAATCCCCAATCTCATGTGATTTTTTGGGAGGGGTTGATTTTTTAGCCGGTCAAACATGATATTATACACCGTACCAATCGCAACATAATGGTATGTGGGTGTTGATAGATAGAACTCATATACAAATGTAACCTAAAAATTTTTAGTAATATAAAGTTATCGAAAGTTGATTGATTCACAATTTTGATAAAGTGTAATGAAAAAATTGTTTACCATGGGTAAGGTTGCTATTGTGGGGAGTGACTAACCTCAAAGCTAGTGGGATCATTTGGTTCATGTACGGATATTTTCTCCACCACTAGTTTGCTTTGATCCTTTCTTTTACATTGGTCTTCCAAACTAGACCATAAAATAATATATTGTAATGAGTCTATTTGTGAATTCATTCATCTCTTTATATTATATGTATCTTTATGGGGTTTTATCTTCTTAAAATATGTTTGAGGAGAGACTCCAATACCTAATACTCTAACGCATTCATATTTTTCAGGCCGCTTCAAAGCTACTGAAAGTCAATTTCTTCTTGTATGTTCATTGCCAATTCTTGTGTCTAAACAAAATAAAAAAATATGAACATATTTATTTTTACTTAATATTGTTATAAATCATAATGAATTACAATTGTGTCATACATAAACATTATTCCCATAATTATTTTGTGTTTTCATCAACTAATATACTATCCATATTTACAAGAGCCTCCTTCCGTACCACATGATGTGGGATGCAAGTGGATTCAGATTTTGATTCATCAATATATATATAAATAAGGAAATATATGTTGTTTCATATCACATAATTAAACATTTATTGTTAATTTAAAATAAATACCAATTTCTTCTCTAATGAAGCTTACCCTATCCTTCCTTTGTGATAGGGGTATACTGGTTTTGATGCACGTTCTTTATTTTCACCACTATTTTTTATTTCATAAATTAAGAATTCTGAATGAATTTGTATAAATGAAATAATATCAAATAATATATTATTGACTATAAAGAACCTAAAATTATTTATCATTGTGATGATTACTGAAATCATTTCATGTTTTCTTCTTTATAATGCGTACATAACAAATTGGTGGGTGGTGATTTATTTTACCCTCAGTATCCCTAAGATGTAATTTCATCAGAAGATCCTGTCAACCTCTATGGTATTTTTCAGCACCCATTAAGAAAAATTTATTATAGTAATATTCTAAAATAAACAAAGTTTTCAAGGAATAATGAAAACTAAATCGTCATTTATTTATATAATTTTTCTTTAAAATATAAAATGTATATTATAACATTACCATTATATCTTTCCAAAGGATTTTGTTCATTATAGGTTAGATTCAACACTATGAGTCTATATCAATCGGCACATTCATCCTCATTGTGACCCCAAGATAAATAATGAACATTGACTTTTTCGGGTCAATAAGTTGGTCGTGTTGATTCCCACAAACCGCAAATTTTATACCTTGACTTTTAATATTGATAATTTTATTCAAAATTGTGTTGTTGCATCATTTTTTTCATTTTTTTCATCAACATGTTGTTGATCCCCTAATAATTATATAGTTTCATCATCAACGATCTGTTCTTTATCGGGATTGGAAACATCATCATGTTTAGAAGACATTTTCTACATGAGTAGTCAAAATTTTAATTCGTCTTGAATAACAACGATGAAATACACTACATGCATAAAATTACACAATTTCATGTATCTAGAATGAAAATTTTTATTATCTTGAATAGAGATATAATACTTCAATAATACAATAATACTAACCTTCACTATCTTTATTTACCACATCCTAAAATTCTTGATTGTATTCTATCTCTTGATGATGGATTTTAAGGCTACACATTCCCTCTTTCAAACTAGCATTCCTCCCATCACTATTCAAGAGGTATGTCATCATTGAACTTTGGAACCAAACTGATGGGAGGGAGGCTAGTTTTAAAGAGGGAATTCAATCCATCATCAAGAGATGGAAGAAAATAAAGTTTATAAGGATTAACGTTTCCTAGGAACCAACACTAATGTAATCAGTAACAAAGTATTCTAAATTGAAGAGGAATTGTAATACCTTCACACTAATGGTCTTAAAGAAATGAATCTCACCACACCTATATTAGACATAACTTATCTCTACTCAAGGATCCCTCACCTTCCAATTTTGGATATTTTTTAAATACACCATAATATCCCTCTGATAACATACATCCCTTTAAAGGGTTAATTTTTGAACTTATGCTCAGTATTGATCTAGAATTGTTTTACTCGTTTAAATGAAAAGAATTTATTCAATGCAATCCTAAATTTATTATTATGATATATTGCTATAAAATCATAGAGGAACCATATATACTTAACGTCATTGAAAATTATACCACATAGCTTGAATTAGATCTACAATTAATCTGTGGGAATGTAGAGGAGTCATGCCGGCATAAGAGGAGTTTCATGAGAGCTTAAGAATCGTGAGTAACTGAGTCATGGATAGGGTTTTTTAAATAGATCGGGGACACTTTTAACAGTACTTTTAGAAAAGTGTTGATAAAGATTCCTTTTATTAGTTCTTTTTTAGCGCTGATAAATCTCAAACACTATCAGCGTTAGAAAAGCACTGATAAAGGTTTTATAATTTTAAATATTTAAATAACTTTATTATAGTTTTGTAATTATTTAAATAAATTTATTATAATTTTAAAATTATTTAAACATATATAATTAAATATTTATAATTATATAAATACTTATTAAAAAATAATTATTATTTATTTATAATAAATATAAATATTGTAAATATACATTTATAGATATATTTATTTATAAATTTTTTTTACAAATATATTTTTAACATATTAATAGATATATAATCTTATTTAAAAGAATTTTAAAAATGAGTGAAATTGAATATTCAAAATGAGTACACATTCAAAATATTGAAAAAATGGATAAATTTTATTAATTAAATATAAGTTAATAATAAAATATAGATATATATATATATTTAAGTGGGTGAATGCATATTGAAAATACTAAATCATAGTAAATAAATATATATAAATAAATATTAGGTGTATGTGTTTCTATATATTTCATAAATATATTTTTGAGTTAGTTTGTGTATATAAATAGATTAATATATACATGTGTGGGTCTGTGTACATGAAAGAAATGCGACACGTGAAATTTGATATAGGTTAAATTGAGAAATCAAACAACATAAAAAATGAATAAGACATTAATTTTTTTAATTAAAAATTTATATATATTATACTTGTTCATTTTATATATCTATATTTAATATATATTATTTATTAATATTAAATTTTATTAATTTTATTAATTTTTATCAATAAATATTTAATTAATAAAATGTTTTATATTTTTCCTAATTTACTCATTTTTTTTTATTTTTTTATTTTTTTATTTTATTCTAGACCTTTAGGAATGATAAAAACACATTGATAAAGGGTACCTTTTATCAGGGATTTTTTTACACTGATAAAGGGAATCCATTATCATCACTTATTTTATCACTGATAAAGGAAACCTTTATCAGCCAATTTTTCAAGAACTGATAAATTTCAGTGCTGTTATAGGCATGTTTTTTAGTGATGAAACAATCTCGATAAATGATGAGATTATAGTAATAAATCGTTACCACTTTGGTAACTTTGAATCACAATAAAAGGAAATAATAACATTAAATGAAACTTAAAATACCATGGAATGAAGTAGATTCGTGATATAACATGTCAAGGGTAGTGTATACAGCTCGTATAAGAATATATGTTCATAACATGACATATGTCTCAAAGAAGGAAAATTGAGACAAAATAACTTTACTAATTTGGTAACTTTTGAAACATAAACCCCATGAAAGAAAGTTCATCAAATGGATATGTAAATACCCATAAATTGTAATTATAATAATCAAAGAAAACATCCACGGTAATTATACACACCACATATAAGAAATAGAAGGTGAGCATGGCTTGTGTCTCATGGAAAATAAAAGTGAGATGAGAAAACCCTTACCTTAAGTCTTTACATTCTTTGCACACGTGCGAAACTCCAATATAATAAATATAAGCTTATTATAAATCAAATAAAGTACAATATTCTTATACCTAATACCATATATTATTAACTTATTGTAACACCCCAAGATTTCATAATACGTTTTCTCATTAAAGTAATTCAATAGCTTGTGCTAGACGCAACACTGAGTTCGCGCGCACCACAATTTACCAAACTAATCGTTAAAAAAGCTGTTATGAATAGTATTAACTGTATTTTGAATCTTAAATACTCTATATAATTTTAACATCAATATTATGTGTTTCCTAGAAATAATATAAGAACGAAATCATTTTTATCAAAAAAAGGAAGTATTTTTCAGAAAATGCAATTTTACCACCTTTTAATAGAGAACACTTTTTAAATACAATATTATACACTTTTATATATTAAATTTGACAAAATAAACTTATTATTTAGAATCGGGACATAAAAATTTATTTACGATAAATTTTTGGTGTTTTTTGATAAATTTCATATTTGGGTGAATAGTGAAAAATACTAAATTTTAACTGAAAACACCTTTTTTTATCAAAATAATTTATAGTGTTCAATTATAAATTTTAATGGTTTTTAATTATAATTATATTATATTTTTATCATTTAATAAAATTATGGTCATTATAAGTAATTTTACATTTAAATTTGACCTAAACACATGTCAATCTTCTCATAGTTTTTACTTTTTAAAAAACCTGTATATTGGTTTTGACAACGGGAATTAATTTTAAATTAATAAATTCAACTTCTATGTTTTGAATTTGGTAAATTAGGATCTATTTTTGAATTCATAATATAAGAATTATCTTCGGGTGATTTTTTTATTTTTTTGAAAACTTTCAATTTTTGATGAATAGTGAAAAGCACTGTGTTATTATTTAAAACTGACTATTTATTTAAATAATTATTATTTTCAATTTAATTTATTTTATGTCAAAATATATACATAATACCTATATATTTCCAATTTAATTCATTAGATTCATTTTATAATATGTTTAGATATATAAAATTTTATTGAATTTTTTATCGTCTTTTACCCACGTTCTAGGCGTATTTTAAAATTTGCATAAAACATAATTTTACCACTTCTGTGAGTTGAATTTCAAAAATCTGAGATATAAAGTTAACCTTAGAAAGTAAAATTTTTTTCAATAAGATGAAAATAATTTTTTGTGAATAGTAACTTTTGATTTTTATTTACCACGGTTAAAAGTAAATAGGGTAATTAAGGGTAAAATGATATTATAATTACCATAACACATGTACTAATTCTATTGGATAAGTTTAATTTGACCAAAACCAACCTTATGAATAAAATATGATCCTTTAGGTCCACTTGTATTAGATAAGGACATTTACTATTATTTAATTTAAAGAAGAGTTAAAAGTGTTAAATTCAAGTTTTCATAACTAAAACATTTTTAATATAGGGTTATACATAAGATAAATTCAACTATAAGTATTAATTATAAAGATAAAAATATTTCCTACATAATATTATTTTATTTATAATCTTTAGACATTAAATAATTAAATTTATTTATGACACAATGATGATGCAGTAATTACCTTATTAATAAAAGATTCAAATAATTTATATTATAAATACCCAAATAAATGTAATTTGAGACTTTTGATGAATTCCACTAATTTTATAGGTTAAAATTACATGTTTTGGTTGATTCAATCAATTATTTTTTTGAATTAATCATTCTGTTATGATTTTAACAAAAAAAATACCAAATAGTGTTAAAATTGACATAAAACAGTTTTTAAATCAAATATTATATCATTGATCGATATAATATTCCTAAAAATATATGGTTCGTCCAAAGTGATTAAATAATATTATATATGTCATTAATGAACCACTTGAGGTTCACTTAGATGTTTAGTGTATGTTTATTAACCATATAGTGTAAGAATACAAGAAGACACAGTAAAAGTTAAATTATTTAACTGAGAGTTAAATCTAAAAGATAAGGTTAAAATGGTAACCTAAACTTGTATAAAACCTATTGGTTGAGATTATATAGACCCATAACCCCTTAATTCTCGAAATAAATTCATTTTTAGCCATTATAAACTGAATATGATTGTATAATAAATTAATACTTTAATCTTTTCCTAAAGTAACCCTCACCTCTCTTATAAAAGGGCACTTGCTCTTCTCTTAAATTTAGACCTCCAAAGCCATTTGGCTCAGACAAAATCGTACCCAATACCTTCTTAATTATCCTCCATTAAACCTAGATTCCTAAATTTGATCAGAAAGTTAACCTAAGGATCCCTTTTGATCAAATCAGTAGAAAACACCCGAAGAAGAGGTAATAATTTCACCACCTTCTTTCAAGTCCTTTTCTTATTACACTTCATATTTATTTGTTTTTTCCATACTAAAATAATAACTCCAGTACCTTCTATATACTGTGATTTTATTATAAATATTTTACCACCATATTCTTTATTCTATCCATCCTATAATGACAAAGTCATCATACGTGCATACATACGGCTTACCGTCTCCACGTCGTGATGTAGTTTGTTATCCAAACACTTCATTATTTGGATGGGTATAATAATGAGTATAACTGATGTTAGTAATAAATAAATATAAAATTTTAATAATTCTGTATATATGATATACCATCCAATCACAAATTATTTCACCATCAATATAATGATATTGTCGCTCGTGCGTACGTACGGATTACCATCTCCACGATGCGATGAGATTCATTTCCACGTTCACCATTCAATGATGATTATAAAAATAAATATTATTAATAAGTATGTAATATATGACATAATAATTCTACTGGAGATATATATATATATATATACTTACATATATCTTATTCACTAACTTTTGTTCAATACGATATGAAAATGGAAACATCGTTTATGCGTACGTACGGCCTACCGTCTCCATAAACAGTGTCTCCCATTTCATATATCTATCTATTATAAATATTTATATTCTAAATATATATGATATATAAATCATAATTTATATTCTGTAAGTATTTAAATCATGATCTAAATGATACGATCAAGAATAACAAGTTAAAACATGTACCATAAAGAAAGCGATTATTACCTGAAATGTTAATTTAACATGGAAATCATTATTAAATGGTTATTATAAAGTCATAAATGAATCATGTATGATATAATAAATATTAATATGGTTCTGGTATAATTTAATAAAATTCTATGGTCATTATACAGGAGGTTAAACATACCCTCGACCAAAGGAAAGTGCAAGGTAATGGTGAATTCCTCAATCTCATTATTAACTGAGATTGTTTATGAGTAAGTATTTACTAGGACATATTTATCATAAATTTCCATATTTCATAAGAATGTTTTCAAAATTAATCTTTTAATGTTTTATGGAAGGTTCTATTTAACTATATCATCATTTGAAATGTTTTAAATATTTAATTTTCTAAATATTTTTAATTAATGTCCACGTTTTCAAAATGATTTTAGGGATTTATTTATATGGACATCATTGTTTTAAAATGTTAATTCCTTTCAAATTTTTAAAGTGGTATGGGACACATTGATTCAAAAATGTATTTAAATGTATTCCTTTCTAAATTATGTTACTTTTAAATGATTTCAAAAAAAAGAAAGATTTATTTCTCTTAAATAGTTTTGATTTCATCTTTATAAAAATCCTTGGATGGATTTTACACTTTTTTGAAGTGGATTTATTATGATACAAATATTCCATATTGAATTTAAGGTTTTGTGATATGTTTGACTGTGGATGTTTTTTTATACCATTCATGGTTTATGGATAAAGTATTGGCATTTCATATGCTAGTTTTAATACCAATGTTTATGTTATATTTAAACCTTTTCATATGAGGAATGCATTGGAATTAGTAAGTGATGGGTAGAGCCCTTTATAGATCATTAAGGCATCAGTAGGTCTCATGAGACATACTAGTTTCCTGTCACAAGGCCTTGACAAAATCTTATTTGTAGTCATGACACGAGGCCTTGACTATGTGGTTATAATGTCTGGGATTATGCCTTCTATCATTATGAAATTGGCTATTGATATTACCTATGCTTATTAGACTAGTAGAATATCCATGTAAATATGTAAATGGAATTATTGGATTTATCTTTTCCATATTATGATGAATTTTATGTTTAAAAGGATTTTGTTTTAGTCTTATACATTTCCTTGAATGTTTATGCTTATTTATAAAAGTTTTTGGTATATTATTATCCTTACTGAGCATCTGAGCTCACCCCTTTCTAATGTTTTATTTTCCCAGGATTCCAAGAAGTGTATTATCAATGATAATCAGGGTTAAGCAAAGGGATTAATGGAATTATCAAAGAACAATTTATGTTTTGTTTCATTTTCTAATGTGAAATGTAACGTTCATGTATGTAATCTATTTTCCAAGACAACAAAACTAATCAGTCCTTTGGGACATGATTTCCTTGTATCATGCCAATGTTATGTTATAATTCACTGACTCTAGGTAACTGGGGTCGGAACTTTATAGTTGGTATCATAGGAAGTTTAGCAACAACCTTGGAAATTTATTTAGATAAACTATGATTCGAGAAAATTACCTTAAGGTAAACTTTGAGGATTTGAATATAATAACTTCCTAGAATTTTGGTAATGTAGATATTTTGTGTATTTTACAAGAAATAAATATTTTTCTGGATATGAGCAGGTTGAGGCGGCTCTGGCACAGATGTACCTAGGAGTGAAAACTCTAACAAGAATTTTCGAGCCTGACCCGAGGTATCCTGGTACTTGTCAACAGTCCTTGCTGCACTATTGGTTATGAAACTCCTGGGGGATATGCTTAGGATAATTCACATTTTCATTACAATCCATTATGAAGGATTTAGAAGTAAATATTTCCTAAAAGAAAACATTTTATAATTATAGATTATATGAATAATATTTTCAATTCGCGTTAGGTATTCTACAAGTTTGGAATTATGCATTGCGATTCATAAATTATCCTAGTGTATGCCATTGTATAGAAATGGCGCTCAGTAGATGAAATGAGAACTCTATCAATACGCATGATCCAAAGAGTATTAAGGATCATATCTTTCATGGTATTAAGAAAAAAAATTGAAGGGAAATATTCTCCCACGTTTTCTCATCATATGAACAAATAGTATCATGTGTTAATAAGATAAATAAATAATTCTCTGAGTCCTATGGATTTGAAAGGAAGAAAGAGAAGAAAAGGATGGTAGAGATAAGATGGATAAAGGGAAGAGGGGAAAGAAGGATTTTCCCATATGTGATAACTGTGGAAAGAATCACCTTGGTAAATGCTTGAAGTTAATGTGAGTTTGTTATAAGTGTGGATAAAAAGGACACCAAGTATGTGATTGCAAGGGTAAGAAAAAGGTTTCAAATGTACAATGCTTTATCTACAAGGATTTGGGACACTACGTGAATCAATGTCCAAATCATCAAAGTATGCCCCAAATGATGCTATTGGATAATAATTAAGTTATGATACTACCAAGGATGAAGAGGAATGACTAGTGTTCTTATGTTGTTATTAAAGAATTATTTCATTTCAGTGTTGTATCAACGATGTACTGGTTATAATAATTATGGAGTATATAAGGATTGTACTTTAGTACTATTTCATTAAGGATTTGAGATTGTGTGATACCAAGACAAGTGACTTAATAGAAAGTTAATTTTTTTGGAAAATACATGGTTGAAGGAAATATAAACATTAATATGGTCTTGATATTGAGGTATTGATTTTGGAATAAGAGATGATTGATTTGGATAAATTTTATTGGATATTATTGACATCCTTGAACTGATTCATGGTTTGTTTATTCCATCATTGTTAGAGTATTAAGAAATTTTGGATTTAAGGAATAAATCCAGTATTCTATAAGGAACAAGTGAGAAAGAATGTATTCAATATGGTTTTATGGTAATTTAGGGTGTTACAATGTTTTAAGAGAATGTATGATGAAGGTATTCACATGTTATTACATGAAAAAAAAGATCTTCATTGTGTTTACCTTCCTTATAAATTTTGGGATGTGAGTTTGGAAAGAATTATTTTGGATAAGTCTAAAGTTTGGAATGGATTAAGGTTGACATTGGATACTATTATTAAGGTTAAAGAATCTCTTAAAATTATTTTTGGATTGTTATAAAAAGGAAAGCCTAGTGGTCAGGTGAAAACCTATTATGTCTGGAAAGGCCTCAAGACTTGATCCCTTAACTGAAGGGCAACAAGGTTGCATCACCTTTAACCGGCCTATGTGATGTCCGGGATTGTATAATGTAGTTTTATTAAATAGTCTGACAAATAAATTATAAATTGAATATTTTTGGAACCCTATATGAATTGAATAAATAGAATATTTTTGAATTATATTTCTTTTGGAGTGAAAGATGGGTTTGTGGTAGGAATTAGTTGAAGTATGAAACTCTACTTGTCAAGTAAATTTTTTTCCTTCTTATTAAGACTAAGTTTTATTTACCCAATTTCCGATGTGGGTTTTACACAAAGGTATTTTTATATTTTAATCATTTATTTTCAAAAAAACAATTTCAAATTGTGAGGATGAGATTTATTAAAGGAGGGGTGAATGTAACACCCCAATATTTCATAGTATGTTATCTCATTAAAGTAATTTAATAGCTTGCGCTACACGCAACACCGAGTTTGAGCGCACTATAACTTACCAAACTAGCCGTTCAAAAAGATATTATGACTAGTATTAACTTAATTTTGAATTTTAAATACTTTATATAATTTTAACATCTGTATTTTGTTTTTCTTAGACAAAATATAAGAACAAATTCATTTTTTCAGATAAAGGAAGTATTTTTCAAGAAATGAAATTTTACCACCTTTTAATGGAGAACCCTTTTTAAATACAATATTTGACACTTTTATTTATTAAATTTGACAAAATAAACTTCTTCTTTAGAATCATGACATAAAAATTTAGTTTCTATAAAATTCTGGTGTTTTTCTGATAACTTTCATATTTGGGTGAATAGTGAAAAATACTAAATTTTAACTGAAAACAACTTTTTTAATCAAAATAATATATAGTGTTCAATTATAAATTTGAATGGTTTGGAAGTATAATTATATTATATTTTTATCATTTAATAAAATTTTGTTCATTATAAGTAATTTCACATTTAAATTTGACATAAACACATGTCAATCTTTTGATAGTTTTAACTTTTAAAAACCCCGCTTTTTGGTTTTGACAACTGGAATTAATTTTAAATTAATAAATTGAACTTCTATGTTTTTAATTTGGTAAAATATACTTAATTTTTTAATTCATAGTATCAAAATTATCTTAGGGTTATTTTTTGGTATTTTTCTGAAAACATTCAATTTTGATGAATAGTGAAAAACACTATGTTATTATTTTAAACCGAATTTTTATTTAAATAATTATTTATTTTATTTTAATTTATTTTAGGTAAAAATAGATACATAATACCTATATATGTTAAATGTAACTCATTGGAGTCATTTTATAATAAGTTTAGATTTATAAAATTTTGTTGAACTTTTTACTCTCTTTAACCCACCTTCTAGGAGTATTTGAAAATTTGCATGAAACATAATTTTATCGCTTCTCTGAGTTGAATTTAAAAAATATGAGAGACATTTTTAACATCAGTATGTAAAATTTGGTTCAATAAGATGAACATAATTTTTCGTGAATTGTAACTTTTGACTTTTATTTACCACGGTTAAAAGTAAATAGGGTAATTAAGGGTAAAAATTATATTATAATTACCCTACCACATGTCCTAATTATATTGGATATGTTTAATTTGAACAAAAACATTATGAATAAAATATTATCCTTTAGGTCTACTTGGATTAGATTAGGACATTTGTAATTATTTAATTTAAAGAATAATTAAAAGTGTTATATTCAAGTTTTCATAACTAAAAAAATTTTAATATAGGGTAATACATAAGATAAATTATACTATAAATATTAATTGAAAATTTAAATATATTTCCTAAATAATTATATTTTATTTATAATTTTTAGATATTAAATAATAAAATTTATTTATGACATAATGATGATGCAGTAATTACCTTATTAATAAAAGATTAAAATAATTGATATTATAGATATCCAAATAAATGTAATTTGAGACTTTTTATTAATTACATTACTTTTATAGGTTAATATGACATGTTAGGGTTGATTAAATAAATTGTTTTCGAAGTAATCTTGCTGTTATTATTTTAGCAAAAAACAAATACCAAATAGTGTCAAAATTGAGATAAAATAGTTTTTAAAACAAATACTATATTATTTGTTGATATAATATTCATAAAAATATATGGTTATTAAAGAGGGATTAAATAATATTATATATGTCATTAATGAACCAATTTAGGTTCTCTTGGAAGTTTATAGTATGTTTATTAACTAAATAGTTTAAGAATACAAGATGACACGGTAAAAGTTGAATTATTAAACTGAGAGTAAAATCTAAAAATAAGGTTAAAATGGTAACCTAAACTTTTCTAAAGCATATTTATTGAATTTATTTAGACCCATAACCACGTAAGGCTCTAAATAAATTCCTTTTTATCCATTATAAACCGAATATGATTGTATAATAAATTAATACTTTAATCATTTCCTCATGTGACCCTCACCTCTCTTATAAAAGGGAACTTCCCCTTCTCTTAAATTCACACATCCAAAGCCATTTGGCTCAGACAACCCCTACCCAAATACCTTCTAAATTGTCCTCCCTTCAACCTAGAGTCTTTAATTTGATCATAAATCCATCCTAAGAATCCCTTTTTATGAAATCAAAAGGAAACACCCGAAGAAGAGGTAATAATTTCACCACCCTCTTTCAAGTTCTTTTCTTCTTCCACTTCCTCTTTCATTGTTGTTTCCATAATAAAATAATAACTCCAATAACTTATATACATTATGATATTATTATAAATATTTTATAACCATATTTGATATTCTACACATTCTATAATGAGAAAGTCACTATACGTGCGTACGTACGACTTACCGTCTCCACGTCGTGGTGTAGTTTGTTATTCAAACACTTCATTATTTTGATGGGTATAATAATGAGTATAAATAATGTAAATAATAAATATAACATGTTAATGATTTTTTATATATGATATACCATCCAATTAAATACGATTTCACAATCAATATAATGATATTGTCGCACGTGCGTACGTGCGGATTACCGTCTCCACGACGCGATGAGATTCATTTCCACTTTCACCATTCAACAATGATTATAAATATATATATATTAATAAGTATGTAATATATTAAATAATAATTCTATTGGATATATATATATATAATTACATATATCTTATTCACTTACTTCCATTCAATACGATATGAAAAATGAAACAACGTTTATGCGTACGTACGGCCTACCATCTCCATAAACGGTGCCTCCCATTTTATATATCTATATATTATAAATATTTAAATTCTAAATATATATGATATATAAATCAAATTTTATATTATGGAAGTATTTAAATCATTATCTAAATGATGTGATCAAGAATAACAAGTTAAAACACGTACGATAGAGAAATCGATTGTTACCCGAAATGTTAATTTAACATGGAAATCATTATTAAAAGGGTAGTATAAAGTAATAAATGAATCATGTATGATATAATAAATTTGAATATGGTTCTGGTATAATTTAATAACATACTCTTTTCATTATAAATGAGGTTTAATGTACCCTCGACCAAATGAAAGTTCAAGGTAAGGGTTAATTCCTCAATCTCATTATTATCTGAGATTGTTTATGAGTAAGTATTTATTGGGACATATTTATCATCAATGTCCATATTTCATAAAAATGTTTTCAAAAGGAATATTTTAAGGTATTATGGAAGGTATATTTAACTATATCATCATTTTAAATGTTTTAAATATTTATTTTTCAAAATATTTTTAATCAGTGTCCATGTTTTCAAAATGATTTAAAGGATTTATTTTTATGGAAGTCATTGTTTTAAAATGTTAATTCATTTCAAAGATTCAAATTGGTAAGGGACAAATTGATTCAAAAATGAATTTAAATTTCTTCCTTTATAATTATGTGACTTTTAAATGATTAAAAAAAGAGATATTTCTCTCAAATAGTTTGGATTTCATCTAAGTCAACAGCCTTTAATGGATTTTACACTTATTTGAAGTTGATTTATTATGAAACAAATCTTCCATATTGTATTGAAGATTTTGTGACATTTTATACTATGGATGAGTCATTTTTATACCATTCATGGTTTATGGATAAAGTATTGACATTTGATATGCTAGTTTTAATACGAATGTTTATGTTATGTTTAAACCTTTTCATATGAGGAATGCATTGGACTTAGTAAGTGACGGGTGGATCCCACTATTGATCCTCGATGCATAGTTAGGTCTCATGAGAAAAAATAGTTTCTTGGCACAATTCATTGAAAAAATCTTATTTGTAGTATTGGAACAAGGCCTTGACTATGTGGTTATGAAGTCTAACATTATGAATTCCATCATTATGAAATTGGTTATTGATATTACATTTGATTATTTGACAAGTAGAATATCCTTGTAAATAAGTAAATGGAATTATTTGATTTATATTTTTCATATTATGATGATGTTTAAGTTTAAAAGGGTTGTTTTTTAGTATTATACATTTCCTTAAATGTTTATGTTTATTTATGAAAGTTTCTGGTATATTGTTATCCTTACTTAGAATCTGAGCTCACCCATTTCTTATATTTTATTTTCCCTGGATTCCAAGAAGTGTATTATGATTGATAAGTAGTTTTAAGAAAGGGTATTAATGGCGTTATCAAATAATCATTTATTTTGTGTTTCATTTTCCAATGTGTAATGTAATGTTCATGTATGTAATCTATTTTCCAGGACTGCTAGACTGATCGGTCTTTTGGGACATGATTTCCTTGTATCATGACAATGTTATGTAATAATGCACTGACTCTGGGTAACTGGGGTCGGGGAATTATACTTATGAATTTATATTACTCATTTATTAATAATTCCTTATTAAATTAATGTTTCAGGTAATAACTGCTTCATTTATCATGCGTGTTTTGGCTTGTTTTTCTAGATCCTCTTACTTAAATATTGATTTACTTATTTCAATAATTTAAAACATGATGTATATATCATACATATTCAGTATATAAATATTTATATTAATCTATACAATATATAAATATGAAATTGAATACACCATTAATTGAGATGGTAGGTCATACATATTCATAAACATTGTTTTGTTTATTTATCATTTTGAAAGAAGGAAATTAAATTAAATATATTTTTATATTTATATATATATATATACTAATTATGGTAGAATTATTACATCATATATATCATATACATTTACTAAACCCATCTTTAATATATTTCAAGTAGAGTATGAATTAATCACGTCTTTTTTAGGAGGCGGTAGTCCACACATCCACAAAAAAAGTTATCGTATTTACACAAAATGGAAATTAAGAAGGTATATACTATATAATAACTCTAGAATAATATATACATCATAAATATCATATATATAATATAAAGAAATAGTGTTCATCATAATTTCTAACCATGAGAGGTGGTAAAGGAAAAATTAACAACATCGTTTCATGAGGTGGTAGTTCACTATACAAAAACATGGTAAGTTCACAACCCATTAGATTGAAGTGTGTTTAATTGTAGGTAAAACCTTTAGATTAAAAGCATATCAGTATATTTAGTATACTTAGGATTCTATATAAGCATGTAATAAGAAGAGTTGAGGGGGTAGAGAATGAAAATAAAGAAAAGCAACTTGAGGAATCTTGTTACCTCTTCTCGGTGTAACTCCTTTTAGTTGCAGTGAACGGATTCCTTAGTTGGATTTCTACCCAAAGGGGGGATTATATGATGAATGTAGTAACGTTTGGTGCATATTTGAGCAGATTTTGGGTGAGCTAATCAAAAACTCGGTTCACCTTATTAGAAATTATAAATTATGATGATTCTAAATATGGAATCCATTTTTTCAAATTCCCATAATAAAAGTGACATAAATTAATTTAAATTTTATCCCACAGATGGGATGATAATAAGGGTTTTTAAACTGAAAATTTTCAAAAGTTTTCTAAGTGTTTATATCCAATTTCAAATTGAAATTGATTTCAATGACATACATTGGATTAATTTTTGTATAATTGATATAATTAAAAATTAACACAAATAAAAAATATAATTTAACCTTATAAATAATTTATATTAAAAAGATGTTTTGAATTAAAATTCAGTGTTCTTCATTATTCATCAAAAATTAAAATTCTTCAAAAAAACCATAAATTTACCCAATGTAAAATTTGATATTCCAATTTCAAAAATGAAGTTTATTTTTTGAAATAAAAAATATAATAGTGTCAAAAATAATATTTAAAACAGGTTCTCTATTAAAAGTTGGCTAAATTACCTTTTTGAAAAATACATCCTTTTATTTATAAAATTGGATTTATTCTTATCTTATATCTATAAAATAAATTCGATGAGTGTAAAAGAATTAATTTAATTTAGAATATATTAAAAACATTCATCAATAGTTTTTTTTAAATTTATTAAAGTAAAATTGTGTTTGTACATAGAAAATTAGTTTTCTTAGAACATAAATTTCTTTATTTTCAAATAGTTTTTACATTGTTTTCTAGGTTAAAGGGTTAATTTTATTCACATGTTTAAATAATATATTATCCATAAAGTCCATCCTAATGTCTATTTGTCAACTATAATAATATTAATAGTATGATGTAGTTTGGTAAAACTAGGTCTTGTGTGTTACGGAGGCTATCGAAAGAAATCAGTATTGTGTGTAACAGAAGACAAACATTGTGTTGCATGTATTGTTGGCTATCTAAATATTGCATGTAGTAAAGGATTAACTTGGTGTTTCATATAAAAAAATCCAAATTTAGTGACTTTATATGACAAAATCTATATTATTTTTTTGTGTGAAATGAAAAAAATCAAAAAAAGTAAATTAATTCAAAAAAATAATTCAAAAAATCATAGTGTTTTACAGATGGTTTTATTTTATATGATAGAAATAGAGAATTGTATCACTTCAGTGATATAGATCTGTATTGTTGAATATAACTAACTAACAGAGAAAGTATTATTGATTTCATATGATTTTAAACATTCACTTTTGGGGATTATTGATTTTAAATGATTTTAATCCTTTAAATGAAAGGGTTCCTTAAACCTTTTGTATGAGATGAATTTGTACATGTATAATAATAGTTAGACTTTAATTTGGATTAATAACACAAGATATGAGTTGTATAAAAAGTTACACATTAATATGGTTTGAACATATTAATATAGTGAAAGGAATATGATTCAAAAATAAACCACTAAAATCCTGAATATATGTAAATAAAATACATGAGATAATATGGGGAGATTAAATCACCTTTAAAAAGAATAGGTGTTGTATTACTTAGAAAGGAAACACATATTAGTACCTTGATTATTAAACTAGGTTGGTTCTACCAAAGAAGGATTCCCATGGGTTATCTTATATAAGAGATGGTGTAAATTACTAAACCTAACAGTTATGTAACTAAATATCATTGTGATATTTGGGATAAAGTTATATAGGAAACCCTTAGAAAGGACACTAGAGTAATAGCGTTGAGTTTATCCATATAATAAATTAGGTAAAGAGTTTTTTGTTTTAGCATCCAATATTCATATAAGATATTATTAGAATGTGGCCTACCTAAATAGCTAAGTGGTGAGAGTAATTCCAAATAAGACTCGTTTCTTAGTGAAATATCTTATCCCACTAATAGATATGATGAGTTTAAAAGGGGCCATCATTTTAATGGGAGAAAATTTAATAAAAGTTCATATTAATTGAAACTAAACATTATACTCATCTGATAAAATCTTTTGTTATAGATATGATAAAATCATCATTACTAAACTTATACTTTTGCAAAATGGGAGAATATTAATGTATGAAACTTATTATACAGGTGAAAATATTAAGAAATATTGAAGTAGTTCAAAACATGAATCTAGATTCTTAAGAAAAGCATAGAATGATCCAATCAAGGTTTCAAATATATAAAAATGACCTATGTAAGTTTAGTTTCTATTTGTAAACTTAATATTATTGAGTGTACTAATGATATGAAGAGACTGAAATCTAGAAATGGAATTAATTATAGAATATTTTTTAAAAATTTTCTAATAATATGAATGAGTTCAAGAAATGTTTACCTAGTTTTATAAAACTGCTTAGAATATATAAACCAGGTATCTGATGTCTATGATTTTTAATTGTGTATAAAATAAAAAGGGGTAGAGTTTTAATCCAAAAAGAATATTGGATTTTTCCAATAATCAGTCTCAATCCCTAAAACCTAAAGGTGGGGTTAGGAAGGAGGGTAATTATTTCTATAATATGGAAATTTTTTGGGATACCATAAAGAGTCTAGGAAAGTCAATGGAAATTCCACATCATATATATGTGTTATAGAAATAAATTCCTTAATTTTTAAGGTTATTTGGAAACCACTTTATGGTTTCACAAGTGTTGTAGATATATCAATGTTCAAAATCAATATAAGGATTAATAAATCTTATATTTTTTATTCAAGTAATGAAGTTAAGAGTGTGTTGAATTTTGATAAAGAAAAGTGTTGTTAAATCATGGAATCGATGGAAAAGAATATATCAACCTTAGATGGATCTAAATAAATGGTGTGTATATTTATCAAATTTCTCTTATATGACAAGAGAATTTATTTGTTAATAAGTAGTTGTTATGAATGATATGAGATCATAAAAATGGTTTATAATTCATCATGTTATATGACATACTTGAAAAGATGACATATATAAAATCATTTTTATCAAAGATAAAATAGTTTATCAAAAAATTTATTAAATATGAAGTATGTGATAAAATTATTTTTATTCAGGATAAAAGAGTTTATGTAGTTGTTTGTTAAAACATGAGGGATGTAATCCAACCACCCATCAGTGACATATTTTAATGAATGAAATATTAGTTTTAGTAAACTACATTAAACACATAAAAACCATATATTATATCTATATAATGGATTATTTGTCAAATATTCTCACTAAAGGAAGTATTTTTCATTCCCTAACACAAAATAGTTTAGGTATTTCATTAAGATAAACTAAAAGAATATAGTGTATATGAAATTAGTTGGAGTATGTTTGGACTTACAGAAGTTCAATAGTTAAAAAATAAAATATTATAAAAGTCAAAATTTAAAGTGTATATCACTTATGTTAGGTCCAATTACCTAGAAATAGTGACTAGATATTTTGAATAGTCCTTTTAAAATTATTCAATTGAATATGATTATCAGAGTGATTAAACATTGTTAAACGTGCAGAATAAAATGAAACTAATAACACAGGATGTTTTTTTATAGTAGTTTGGATCACCAAGATCCTAATTTACAATTAAATCTCCTCTAATCTATGAGGATACTAGTATTTATTAGTTTCTTACTTTTTATGTGGATTGATAACCCAATTATATATAGACGTACCTTTTGATCATTGGGTATTATAACCCCAAACTTTTGAAGAAGTCAAAACCCACCTAAATTTTGTTTGGGAATCACAACCTGACCTTCCTTTTATATTGGAGGAATAACCCATTTTATAGTTTTTTATGGAAAAATATTAAACCAATTATATTTTAAAACATAATATAGGAATAAATACAATGTTGAAATGAAGAAGGAAATTATGAACAATAGAAGAGAAAATTATGTTGAAATTAAATTCAGTTCAAGATCTTTGATATCTTTAGTAGAGGATGATGAAAAAAATGAATTCCTTCATGATCACAATAATATAATAGTAGTCATAGTGGAGAAGATGGTACTTCTCAAATATAATATGACATTCATATTTTTTTATCTCTATAATTATCTCACTCAATGTTAATAATCTTGATTGAATAATATTTATCGATATTGTTTTATCACAATTCTTTTATTCAAATTAAAATGGATAATCATGTAATTGCTCGAAATATCATGGACCGTATCTTTCTCTAATCATATAAATACACATTAGAAAAATAATATGTTTAAAATATATTTCTTAACTTTATTTTAATTAACACACTCATACATAGAGATTTTTCACTCTTTTATCCCTTCATTGAAGAAGATCATAAATATTCCAACATGATTGTTAGAAAAAACATATATATTACATAATTATAAAATAGTTAAAATAAATTGAATAAACTTGCAGTTTATTGTAATATTAAAAATTCAAGAAAATAGAGCATCATGCAACAGGTGTATGTGAATATAATTTCTTATCATAAAATTTTAATTAATATGTAATTATATTTTATCAAAATATAATCATAAAATAGTGATTAAAATAATATATAAAATATAATTTAGAAAAATATATATTCTAAACTAATGGAAGATAAAAACAATACCTGATTATAGCAAGAGGTTTCTACCACTGACAAGCTACCATCATGTTGATATACCCTTCGATGTGATCTACCATTCAGTATGATCAACCATTAAGTATAATATATCTTTTAGTAATCTACCATTTTGCATTATCTAGCATTTTATTTTATATAGTAACTACTGTGAAAATTTATTTTTAGTCAAGAAGGTGACCAACCTTTTGTATGAATAGTGTTGGGTGGTGTCACCATCAGTGTGGAATACATGCATTTCTACCATGAGGAATGGTCGACCATTGATGAACATAGCTCAGAGGTTTTTCTATTAGAACATGTTATCATTGGTAAATAATACATATCAGTACCTACGTGAATGATGAAGAGCTACCACAACATGAGATCGGACAGTGCTACCATTCCATGATCAATCGTACCACTATGAATATGATATTCCACAGAAATTAACATTTGGAGGTGGCTCCTACTTTTCACTCTATCTCCTTATATTGATATTTTTTTATTCATAAAAATAAAGTTTTTTGATGCTAAAATCGAATTCCTATCTCTATGATGATAAAATGGAACTTAAATAAACAGATGGATTATCTGGATGTTGTTTCATAATGAAAAATGGGGCATAATAACTTCTCCATTGATTCTCGATAAATACGATGATTCATTGAACAACCAAATAGATTAGATGAAGACGATTGAATGTTTTATGGTATTTCTATCTTTTTAATGATATAGGAACATTACCTATGTGTTTTTTCATTCCAAATCAGACATGGGATGTTAATTCCGTCCACTATATCAATATATTTGATCCAAAACCACTCGAGATAGCTACGAAGGATTAACACCCGTTATGCAACACACACCCATGGGCCTCACGGGCTTCTGTCTACCCATTATAATCCATTGACCCTCCTATGTGCATGATATCAATCTACCCTTCTCAGGCCTATACACGGCTTAGTTATCTAAACATGCTTCCTTGGTTGGTCCCTCAGGATGCTCTACCATACAGTTGACCCGCAGGTCCACTAATGTGGTTGAAGGGCTTAGCCCTTGTGGGATGGTTTAGTTTGGACCATATTTTTTAAAAAATCTACCATGATTAATTGGGCAAATAACTCAAGAAAACAAATTAATAAAAAAAATTAATTCCAAAGATATATATATCTTAATAAAATTTAATATTATTTAATTACAATAAAACATTAAATTAAGGGGGTTAAAATTTATCAAAATAATAAAATAACTGAACACAAAAATTTATTAAAAACAATATACCCCTTTAATAAAATTAAAAACCAATCTAAAACTTTAATTTTAAGAAATCCCCAATTTTATCTTCATTTTTATCCCAAAATTCCATCCCCTTTTTAAAATTTATCAAAAAGTAAAAAAGAAAGGGAAAATATTAAGAATGGTTAAAAACTAAATTAAGGGATAAATACAGCTAAATTCAAGAGATTATTAATAGTGGAGAATAAAAAAAATAAAACAAAGTTTAACAAGATCTAAACAATTAAATTTCCATCATGCCCAATTATGAATTTAATTTCTCAAACATCACAAAATACAGTTCTTTAGTAAAAAGAAATGATTGTTTTATTTCTATTAAAATTTTTTCTAAAATAATATCCAATTTATTGACACGATATCTTATGAAATGAAATATAATATTTATATATGCCTGGTACCATAATTCCATAAAGTATTTTTAGATATTGAAAAAGTAAAAGTATTGTCATAGAATATGGTCATTTTATCTAACTAAACATTAAAACCATATTGATATTGTTTTACAATGAGGATTTGTGCACAATAATTAGTAGCAACAATGTACTCATCCTTATCTATGAACAATGTGACTAATAATTTCTTTATGTAACTCCATGATACTAAACATTTACCTAATAAGTAACGCATGCCTAACATACTTTTCCTATCAATTCTGCAACCTCTAAATTCCAAATCATAAAATGATAACAAATTAAAATAGTTCTGATTAGAGTAGAGTAAACTAGTTTTAATAGTTACTTTATGATATCATATTATTCTTTTAACTACCTTTATATGACTTTTTTGGATTATATTGATATTTTCCACACATATAGACAACAAACATAATATCATGTCTTGAAGTAGTTAAATACAGTAGTATTTCTATTAATCATCTATATAATTTATCATTTATAGACTTTCCAAATTCATCTGTATCTAGTTTATAATTAGTGCTCATTTGAGTTCTCATAGATTTCCAAGAATAAAGATTGAATTTTTTAACTAAATATTTAGTATATATTCTTTGATTTAAAAAAATATCATCTTTTCTTTGTAAAATTCGATGTCTATAGAAATTTTTAATTCTGCCATTAGGCTCATATAAAATTCATTAGTCATTAATTTATAAAACTGATTACAAATAAAATTCTTTTTAGATCCAAATAAAATACCAATAACATATATTTATGAAATTAAAATATCGGTTAAAATTTTCTTATAAATAAGGTTGGATCAACCATTCCATTATTAAAATCATTTTGTAGTAAAATTATTATTATTCCATTATACTAAGATCTAGGAGATTTCTTTATACCATATAATTATTTATATAGTTTTAAAACATGATTTATAAAATCATCATTTTCAAAACTACATGTTTGATTAACATATACCTCTTTTAAAATTAAAGCATTTAAAGAATCACTGCTTACATTCATTTGAAACTGTTTAAATTTTGAAAACCTAAAAAATCTAATAAAATATGATTATATTATAGTCTTCCACCTGTTGAAAAATAAATTCAAAATCAATTTCTTGTTCTTTTAAATATCCTTGGGCAACTAATCAAGCTTTATTTCACATTATATTACCATACTCATCCACTTTATTTCGAAAAATCCATTTGGTTCCAATATATGGTTTATCTTTAGGTAACTCAATATATTCTTGACCATATTCCTATAAAATTGGTTAAGTTATTCATTCATATAATTTATCCAATTTTAATCATTTAGATATTATTTAATATTAATAGGTACAAAATAAACTTCAAAGGAAGAATTAACACAAAAATTCAAAACTAATTTTAATGTTCTTACACCAGATTCAATATTTCTAATTTCAATTTATAATGAATGATTTTTATGTGTTTTTTAATTTATTGGATCATATTGTGAAGATATATGCTCACACTCAACTGATTAATTATCATTTTTAGGTTTATATTTATCAAAATTTAATTCTTTAAATTCTTTAAGAGAATCAATAAAATATGATTTTTTTCATTATTTTCAAAGAACTTTACATGAAAAAATTCCTCTATTAATATAGTTATCTTGTTATATATTCTAGAATATTTACTATTGTTTGGATATCCTAGAAAAAATCCCTCATCACTTTTAGCATCAAATTTTTCCTTTTTATCTTAAGTATTTAAAATATAAACTATGCAACAAAATACTTTAATGTAACTAATATTATGTTTCATTTCTTTAAATAGTTCATAAGTGGTTTTTTTAACAAGGGTATAATATAAAAAATAATTAAGATATATTAATCATTGTTAATTTATTTAGGCCAAAAGTATTTTGGTAAGTTGAATTCATTAATCATTGTCCTATCCATTTCTTGAATAGTTCTATTTTTTCTCTCAATAGAACCATTTTGTTGTGATGTTTTAGGGATAGAAAATTAACTAAAATATCCATTATAATCACAATATTTTTCCAAGTCTAAATTAAAAAATTATCCACCTCTTCACTTTTAATTGATGAAATTAATTGACCTTTTTAGTTTTGAATTTGTTTACAGAGTGTGATAAACTTGTTAAAGGTTTCACTTTTATGGGATAAGAAAAGAGTATAAGTGAATCAACTGAAATCATCTACAATTAAAAAATATCAATGTATACCTCATTATTTTATGTTTCCATCAAGAAAATATTGGATGATTCCTTTTCAATCTCAAAACTATCACTATTGGTGTCTTACTCTTTTGTACATATCCATCCAGTATGAAATGGTCATTTTAGATCCTTGTTATATTTCTTGTCTTTACCTATTGTTTCAATTTTGGATAGTCTAATTTTATATGTACCTTTTTCCTACACTCAGAGAATGTTAATTTAGAAACATAATATTTACTAATTTTATCTCTTTTACTTCACTTTTTTTAATACTTTTGATGATCTCTTCTAGGAAACTTCTTAAATCCACTCTTTCCTTTCATGTACTTGTAGACTCCTTTAGTGAAATTTTCAATTTCATCCTTATCACTTTGTTGTAACTAAAAATCAAAGGAATTAGTAATAACATTTATATTTGATTTAAATGTTATAACTTTCCTTTTATCATGATCATCATCATTTTCATTCTTCATTTCTTTCTTGTATTGAAGAATTGATCTTATCGGCTCATCCATTGAATACATAGTGAAATCCTTACTCTCTTTAATTTCAACCTTCTTTGAATGACATCTTTTGGGAAAAAATTGAAGTATTATTTCAATAATATATTTATTCTTCATGGTCTCTCCAACTGAAACCATGATATTTAAAATCTTATTTGATCAATTACACATATTGTTGATGTTTTCTTGATAAATCATTTTGAATTCGTGAAACTTAACTCTATGAATTCATTTCTTGGTTCTTGACAACTTTTTACTTAATTTATGTGTGAATTTTAAGGTCCTCTAGATATCAAAAGAATTTGTACATGAATAAATATAGATATACATATTTCTACTTAAATAAAAATAAAAAAAATCATAACATTCTAGGTTAGAACACATTTTGAAACATCAATTCCAGTTAGAGTTTCTAAATATACCTCAAGACGTTTGTAAGGTTTTGATATAAAAGTCCAGAATTCAAGACTGATATTTCTGGGAAATACCTCCATTTGATCCTTCTAGTAATCATATTCACGTCCATTCAAGTGAGGTGGTCTGATGGGATTCAACGTCACAAATTCTTATCTTTCCATAAATAAGTAGTGTATCTTTTCCATAAACTATTAAGTCTATGATAATGGTTATTTAAAGAAGATAATTAAACACTTATCATCAATTTCTTAAAAATGAACCATTCTATAATACCATTTATTAAGTACCAGTATATGCCAATAGTGACTAGTGGGAGGTTAATAGTCCTTTTAAAAAAATTTCAATCGAATATGATCATCAAAGTGATTAAACAGTTTTAAATGTGTAGTGAAAAATGAAAACAAATAACACATGATGATTTTTATAGTAGTTTAGAACATCAAGATCCTAATCTACTCTTAAATATCCTATAATATATGAGGAGGCCTCTATTTACTAGTTACTCACCTTTTTTAGGGATTGATAACCCAATTACATAAAGGCTTGCCTTTTTATCACCTTCTAGTATAACCTTTGATGTAAGAAGTAGATGCAACCTACTTAAATGTTTTATAGGAGTTATAACTCGTCCATCCTTTTATATGGGAGGAATAACTTATTTGAAAAAAAATTATGGGAAAATATTAAACCAACTCTATATTAAAAACAAAAGATAGAAAAAAATACAATAATAAAATTATGATGAAAATTTTGAACAATAGAAGGGAATATGATGTTGAAATTCATTATAGATCAAGATATTTGATCACTTGAGTATAGGATGATGAAAAAATGAACTTAATTGTTATCAAAAAAATGGAATGGTAGCCATAGTCAAGAAGACAGTACTTCATAAATCTCATATGAATGTTGTATTTTTTATCCATGTAATTCTCTCAATCATTGTTGATAATCTTTCTTGAATAATTTTTATCAAAAAAAATTTATTAAAATTTGTTGATTCACATTAAAATGGATAATTTTTTCATTAACTCTAAATATCTTTGAGTGTCTCTTTGTCTAATCATAGAAATATACATTAGAAAAATAATAAACACTTAAAATATATCTATTACCTTAATTTAAATTTACACACTCATACATAGATAGTATGCGCTATTTATTTCTTTTATAGAATAATATCATAAATAATCTATAATTATTGTTAGAAAAACTTTATATATTTCATAATTATAAAATAGTTAAAATAAAATCAAAAAAAATTAGTTTATTGGAACATCAAAAATTTACAAAAAACATAGTATCATATATCATATGTATGTGAATGGAATTTTTTCTGAAAATAATTTAAAAAATATATAATTATATTTTATCAAAATATAATCATAAAAGTTTAATTAAATATTTTATTAAAATTCCAATAATTAAAAAATATATCAATTTTAATTAAGAAGATTATTTATTTTAAAATATTAGTATATAAAAATAATACTTGGAGGTAGAAATAGGTTTCCAATATTCATAATATACCATCATGTTGATATACCATTTGGTAAGATATACCATTTGGTGAGATTTACCATTTGTTATGATCTACTATTTAGTATGATCTGCCATTCAGTATGATCTACCATTAAGTGACCTATTGTTTGGTGATCTACCATTTGGTAAGATCTACCATTCAGTTTGATAGAAGAAAAACTATGAAGATAGAGCTACTATCAAGAAGGTGAAAAACTATTCAGATGAAAAGTAATGGGATGTTCCACTATCAGTGTGTAAGAGATGCACTCATACCATGAGGAATGCTCAAATATTTAAGAACAAGGTTTGATGGTACTTCTGTTGGAACATGCTACCATCAGTAAATAGTTCATGGCAATACTTTTGACACTGAGTAAGAACTAACGTGGGATTAGATATAACGGTACTACTATTAAATGATCAACCATACCATTATGAATATTATCTTCCATTAACAGTATCATTTTTAAATGGATCCTTCTTCTCAATTTATCTCCTCAGATTGATATTTTTTTATTCATGCAAGTGAAGTTTCAATATGCTATTGTTAAATTTGTATATCTAGGATGATCCAATGGCATCTGAATGCATGAATGGATTATCCAGTCATCATTTCATGAAGAAAATAAGAATACAATAACTTCTTCAGTGATTCTCAATGAATAAGACGATCCCTTGAATGATGGGGCAGCTCGGATGAACTAGATCACATGGCTGATGGAATGTATAACTTTTTAATGAAAAAGGAACATTAAATGTGCATGTTATTGTCCAACATTAAACATGTGTTGTTACTTACCTTTACTATATCAATAAATGTGTGCCTCAAATACTCGATCTACTTATGGATGGTCAACACCCAATACACAATGCACACACTAGGGCCTCATAGGCTTGTGCCGATTTGTGCTAGCCCATAGTCCCTCCTATAGGTAGGTTATGCATCTACCCTACATAGACTTATACATGGTCTGGCTACCCAAACATGCCTCCTTGGCTATTCTCTCAGGTTTCTCTCCCATGGGGTTGACCTTTAGGTCCCCCAATGTGGTTGAAGGGCTTAGCCCTTGTGGGATGGTTAAGGTTGGCCCATATTTTTTTACAAAATCTTCCAAGTTTAATTGAATAAAAAATTCATAAAATAAATTAATAAAAAAATAATATATTTTAATTCCAATAATATATATCTTAATAAAATTTAATATTATTTAATTTCAATAAAACATTAAACTAAGAGGATTACAATTTATCAAAATAATGAAACAAGTTAACACAAAAACTCAATGAAAATAAATTAATTTCTAAAAGAGTTTAGGGTATAATAGTAAACAAAACCATAAATATTTATATTTAGCTACCATATAAAAGTGAAAAAATAATATATATTACAGATGAGTTTAGAATGTTTTGGTAAAGAAATAATTTAAAGAGTTTTGTTTTTTACCAAAAGTAATTTAATGGAAAATATTAATGGAAAATGTTCCAATAATGATGATGATGATGATGAACTTAGAAATAGATCTAAGTATACGACATAAGGTATTAACATTATAACATTGGACATTATGAAGTTAAGGGGTTTGAATATTTTTTTTCAAGGAGTTGAACATTAGGAATATGATTATTAAGTATCACAATTATTCAAACTGGATTACATCATATATTTTAAGATCTCAAGAGGTTTAGTGGGAGGATTTGATTAAATGGTCACATAAAGATGTGGTGGGAATTATAGAGATGTTGTGAGTCTAACAAAACCCTAAATGTGTAGTAAACATAAGGCTAATCTGGTAGTTTATCATATGGGATATGATAATAAAGGTGCTTATTTATGGTTTTTTTAATATTATTAAAAGAGTTTAAGTGTATAAATTATATCATGTTATAAAAAAATTAGTCTCCATTGTATCATTGTTCCATGGTTGGTGTATATAATCATGAAGAGAAATAATATTTGACCTCTCAATTTACTCCTTTGAGTTATCCCTCACCAATTTTTATAATGGATGATTATAGGTTATAATAAAATATTAATGTTAGCATGAGTATGATTCTTATATGGAGATATATAATATGATCATGAGGCACAATTGGTGTTTTGTGTACTAGATGAACCCTAAAGTATACCAAATTGAGTCTCATACAATATGCATTTGGTATACTAGGGGTGAATGTTTCATATTTGGGTTTCCTCAATACTTAAGGTTAGTTAGATACCTATAATGATAACCTCCATACTGTTATACATTTATTATGAAATTATTGAGGCTTATCTAATCAGCGGTGATTGGGTATGTTTATGATCATGTAGTCAGTTATAGTTTAACCAATATGGGATTTATCCTCTCACATGAATAGTATATCATTTGGTACCTTGATTAAGATAGAATAAATTATTGTATGTTTATAACTAGATAAGACATGTGATGTTATTATTTATTGGATAAAGGGAATGTGATGTTCTCATCCATAAGGGTGAATGACATGTTGTGTATCCATCGACCTAGTCAGTTTATACTTAGAGAATTATGAATGTATCAGTAGATATATAGGATAGTATAATCCATGTACCATGGAAAATTGATGTCTTATAGAAAGATATCATATGAAAAGGTATTATTTTATATGATACAGTTGGTAGACATAGATATAGAGGTGTTTGACGAAGATCGCGCCATATCCCTTTATAGATGATAACATTGATTATTTGCTAGAGGCTAGTCTTTGGTTATAATTATGGATTTAGTAATTCATATTCATTTAAACACTAAAAATGTTATCTAGGTCACACTTTGTGGTTTGATGAATAGATATTGACAACATATTTTATATGATGTCATACATAGTCTTATTTGATGGTAGCTTTCCAAAAGTATTTTAGATAATATATAAAAGGAGTTATGGTCTTTTTTTCATAATTTATTGTATTTTATGAAATATAATATGAGATGATACTAGGAATATATGGTTTTAATTCAATTGGTATATTATTTGTGGTATTACCTAAAGCTTATGTGTGTATTATGTATTTAATCTATATCATATGAGACGATATAAGGATATCATATTGTACAATATCCATAATAAAGAAGTCATATTTTATGACTTGAGGGTATATCGTTGGATATGATATAGTATATCATGTCTATATTTCCATTGTAGTGTCATTTCATATGATATAATGATATTATAATACATTGATACAAATTAATCCTCAAAGATATTAGAACATTAGACACTAATGTTTGAATCACTCTACCATATAAGGCTATCATCAATAGAGAGAATTAATTAGGAAATGTTTGGGGTATCAATAGAGCATTCATAAGATGAATGAATAAATTTTCAAAGCATTAACTCAAATATTATGTAATGTATGAGTTAATACATATATATTTTGGAATTTTCTGAGGGATATATAAAGGTCCCACTTCCGTTGAGATGGGTGTTTTCAAGTTTGTTATTATCTCCAAATAAATTTTCCCTCTCCCTATAGCTCTCGTCCTCCTCATTTCCATTATCCTATGAAATACTAACATATCATGTGATTGAGGATGATATTTCCTAATTATTGGTTGATTTATATCAAACCACATGGATACACCATAGTAGAGGGATTATGGATACTTATTAGTGATATTTATCTAGCATGTGATTTAAGATGAAGGATCACCCATATATTATGTAAGGTACATATCATGTTATACACTTTTACAATTTTAAAGATAGTATATTCATTTCATAGTGAGAATGAGATTTTAGGTTTCTAATTAGTTTTTCTACACTGAACGAGTGTCGTTTGATCCTTAGGAACTCTTCAAGAAGAACCAATTCATCACTAATAGATGAATTTGAACATATTAATGGATTTCAATAAATTCATTAACTCTTATATCCACTCAGTTTTTCATCACAAGAGGATTTTAAAATGTGAGTTTTAGAAAAAACTATGAATTTTTAGATCCATACTCACTATCAACATCACCATGGATTGATGATAGATCTTTTATATTGGTTTTAATAACTCTAAATATTATTTCTTTTCTTTTACATATTTCTCTATAGTTATTATTTTATTATTTCTTTCTCAAGGGATTTTCCAAATATTGAATGCATTATTTTCCCTATTACTAATCTTCAATTTTATGGAAATTTATTTACCTCCAAAATCATTCATTTCAAGTCAGCCTTTCTATTTTTCAATTTAATAAACTTCTTATTGACTAAAAATCATAAATAAAATCCATGATTTTTAAAAGTGAAAATAGATAAATGTAGAAGAAAATATACTTTAATAAATAATATTGGGTTGCTTTAAAGATACAACCAGGATATCCTATGAAGATTCTAGATAAGTTTTCTAAATTTTAACTTCATTTTTTATTATTTTTATTAGTGTTGTAATTATTTCTTGTTAATGATCAAATTAACTTAGAAAACACCAAGGAAATTACCTATAACATAGAAAATATCATTTATATAAGGAACTAATATTGCATTATATTTTTTATATCAATATTAATGTTTTTAATGAAGCTGCTGAAGGATATTAGAATAATTGTGAAGCTGAAGATGTTTGGTTTGAAACTCTATCTGAAAAGAAGTTAATGAAAATAAAATAATGAAAAATTAAAAAGGATATATGGGATATACTCTAGAATATATATTATTGTGAAAATAATGTGAAGGTTTTCAAATTATAGTTTTATTGATCAAAATTAAAAAACATTCACATGATGGAAGATGGGCATAGTATATCAAATAGTAATAGCTAGATATTTGTAAAAAATTAAATTAATTTAGTTTTTACAACCCATCAACCTCTTTAGGAATGTTTGATATGATTTAAATGGATTTAAATTAGTATTATCTTACATGATCATTGAGTTGAAGGAAATAATCAAACAAAATATCCTAAATAAGTGGATCTTAATTGAGATATAAATTATGTATTCAAATTTTTTATTTCATGATTGATAAAAATCTTGTTATTGGAAATGGTCATGATCCCAATAATGGAATTTCATGATAGCAGGGTGAACCAAGAATCACTTTTCAACTTCTCATATGCTTTAACATATTACAAAACTTAGTGGATATTTTGTTTCTATATATAGATACAAATTTCATATGATCAGTGAAATAAAATGATATAAGAAAGAAAAAGCAATCTAAACATGAGAATTTATTTGGTTCACATTCATACTAAATGTTAGTACTAAAAGTATAAAAATCAATATTTTATACTCAAGTAACTATGAATGGTCATTATTTACACTTATAAGAGATGAGGCACATGGTTTATCACAACTAACACAACTCACTGCCACAATAAAATGCAGTACAAATGAGTTGGAAAATGAGGAGTATATCTCCAAAAAAGTAAGTGTACTTATAAATTGGAATATATTCACCAATTTTCAGATGTGGTTAGGCCTCTTATTTCCTATTTGTATTCCCACACACATAAATAAAACTCACAACACCTATTTTCTTCACTTTCATAAAATATTCATAAGGATCATAGGATCACTCCATGTGTCTTCTTCATCATCCTAGAAACTAATATTTTCCACATTGTAACTACTTATCCATATCAAGAGTACACAATTACAAGGGTTTTCACACCCTTGGTCTTTATTTACTTTTCTAAAGGGACCTATACACCTTTATAAACACCACCTCCCAACCACTTTTTATGATCCTTCTTTTCTTTTTCACATACATTTAATTTGTCTCAAACTCATGGATGATTCATATAGGTTTTAGAAGAATTTTATCAAATAAATAAGAGATATACATCTTCTCTCCAGTATTCATGTACGCCCAACACTATTTAGATGTGGTTTACTCTGTGTCTTATGAAATAACTGAAGGGTTTCCTATGATATCATTGCCTCATAATATACTATTCTATTCCCTTATTCAACCACTATAATTCTCATTATTCACCGATAATCCCATCAAACCGCCTATGATTTAGCTATGTACAATGATATAAATGTGTCATACTCTATGATACCCCCTGAATCTAAGTCATGTCCTAATATATAATATGTTTCTATTTGAGTTTAATATCACAATGAAATTATATCTCTTGTCTTTTCCGTTGAAATATAACGCAATCAGTGATATATCTAACATGGAAAATAATACAATGATCCAAAATTCATAGATGAGGAAAAAATAGATCCCTAAAACATGAACAGTTATATCATTGAATCATGATAAGATCAAAAATCCCTCCATTAATAATAGTTGGACCTCAAATGTGATATAAGTACAGAATGAAATCCATTACTCAAATCACTACTAAAATAGTAAAAATCCTCACACATTAAAAAACATGTTCCTTAATATAAATAAACCAATGAAACCAACATTAAAAATCCATGGGGTCTAATAAAATGATATATAATGAAAGGTTTGACATAAAATTAAAACAAAAATTAAATTGTAGATTAAACAATCCCAAGAGATATTAGATCCATAATTATTCGGATTGAAAAAGCAAATATAAATTAAAGATATATATAAAATTACCTATTAAAAGAGTTTTTGAATTGTGTGTGGAAATTATTGAATATATTTTAAGATTATTTTGAAACTCTTTTGATGAGAGGGGGAATTGTCAAAGATATAAAAAAAGTAAAGATATTATGAATTGAAGATGAAGGGGTATCAAAATAGATGATTAATAAGTTTTTAGAATGAGTTCAACATCCACATGAGAATAAGAATCATTTGTTGATATTATGAAATTTGGACTGTGATGATTAAATTATTGAATGTTTCATTGAATATATTCTTATAATTTGAGTTCACATTGAAATTTATAGTTATTTTTATGTAAGATATTAAATATAATATATTCCTTATATATAAGGGTAAAGAATAGTATCTTCCATATGTGATCACTTTATAAAAAGAGTAAATTTGTGTCAATTTTAGTAATTTACTCACAAAAATGATTAATAACTTGAATTAAAACATGAAACTTGTAAAAATATCATGTGTTCATCACTTATTTTATTATTCATGCACTTTTTAAAAGAAGATATGAAAACATAAAAAAAGAAGATCAATTATCATAACTGTAAATGGAGGTCAAACAAAAGATAACTCATAAAAGTTCCAAATTGTATATTCATTGATTATCCTTTCCCCTATCACTAAATCATTCGACATCAACTAGGGATGAAAAGGGGTACTCATTAATCAGGTTCCTGACACTTCTCAACACGATTAAGTAGAGTTTGGGTACCGTTTAAATGGCTTATAATTGAGCTAGGATATAAAATCAAAATTTTTATTTAGATTTGAATCGGGTTTGTGTAATCATATGAAGTTATCCAAAACTCAAAACTATTTAAATTAATTACTTTTAATTATTTATTTTTATATCTTTAAATGGAAAAAACTATAAATAATATTTTTAATTTTTAATTCCAATTCATATTGGATTTATAATTTTTTTTAAATTTTAAATTTATAATTTAATATTTAAATGGGTTTGAGTAGCTAAAATCCTTTTTTATAATATAATAGGGTAAATTTCAGCTAATATGTTTTAAAAGTAAATGGCTTTAAGTTTCTTAATTAAAAAATAAAGGATATCGACTCTGGATACCCAAATTACATGATATAAAATGTGTTTATTTTCCTATTTATTTATCATTGATAGTGAGTACCTATTAACATGGCACAAAACACTCTGTCATCATGATTAAATGGGATATGGGTAGTAGTTAATCATGTTCTAATAGGGTTAGTGTAGTAAACTAAAAACTCATTCTAGGTTCAGGTTAGGTACATATGGTCTATTTAGGATATCAAAAATCCAAGTCCAACTAAATTAATTATTCTTAATCCATTAATTTTTATATTTTTGAATGATAATAAAATTATAAAATATATTTATTTAAATTGGATTTGGTTCATATTGAATTTTAAAATGAATTTTAAAATTTTGAATTTATAAATGAATTTTTGGGTTATTATAGGGATGTTATTGAATGTTCATTGTGGTTATAAAATTTAGATGAGGTGATTTCAATAGTTTAGTGCATGTTTTATGAAAATATATATGTTTTGACATGTTGTGTGTTTTAAAGGGCTTATTATTATTTACTATAATTATAAAAGATTTTTTGTTTTAATAAATTTATGAAATATGAATATGGATAAGTTGTTATAGTGTTATTATGGTAATAATATAGAATATTTTTTATTAATATTTTCCTTATTATTATAATATTATTATAATTTCTATATTTTCATTATTATTAGATAATAATTAATATAAATTACGAAAACCCTTCTTTCTCCTCGCATATTTTCAATTCATGTCCAAATGAAGGGAGGGACCTCCCCTATATCCTATCATCCTCCTATCATTCATGATTCACCATGTGGAATCCATAATTGGTGGTTTTAGGTATGATTTCACCTCTCTTTTCTCTTCTTTCCTCTCTTCCTCTTCTTCCTCTAATAACTCTCTTGACCTAGGTTTCATGGAAAGGTGGTAGTTTTCCATGTCAAGAGAAAAACCTCAATTCTCCTGGGGATTTTGGTTCTAAAAGGATGAAATTATCGTTTCTATCATTGAATCATCTTAGTTTGTAGAAGTAATCTAAGTTTCATTGATATCTAGGTAGGTTTTTTTATTATGCTTGGTACTTTTGAATGCATTCTTTATCAACATAGAACCTATATATGTTTCATTAGGTGAAATTATGAATGTTTTCTCACGAATTTGTACCTTTTGAGTTTGATATAAAAGTTATTATAAGGTTGTTTGATAACATTATTTATAAAACTTAATTCAATGGAAACCAAATTTTTTAAAAAATATCTTGGAGACATATTTTGATTTAAAATGGATTTCTAAAGGATATCATGAATGATGTTTTCACAACTCGACCCACAGGGCTCAAGCTAAAACTACCCCAAGCCCACATTCATAGGACAGGGGATGGAAAATAGTACTGACAGGAATATCCAGTGTGGGTTGTTGTTTCCTAAAGTATTAGTATGCACACACCCAAACATCTCAATGAAAAAGTACAGAGATTTAATAATAATAAAATGATAAAATATCTAGAATGTAACTATGCATATGAAAAACCTCTAGGGCGTACAAGAGTATGATAGTGAAAACTGAAAGTAAAGGGTAAAAATACACACCCAACCAAATAGATGTCCCAACCTAGAAAAACTAGAATGTAAAAGTGTTGAGAGAGCACAAATCATAATCTCTAAGATATTACCACCATGCGCAATCTAATACACCAAGTACCATTAAGCTCTTATATAGTCACTGTCGACCTATCTGTCATCTGTATAAGACATGACATGTGGAGGAATACCTCGTGTAGGGTTGAGTATATACATACCAAGTAGGACGTCCTAAAAGATATAGAGGGAGAATTAATAGACACAATGGAAATAGATAGTAGATAGCTCATCCCAAAGAAAGAGAGTAAACAAAATCCAGCAACATGGATAGATATATATATATATATATATATTCTCAATACAATGAATCCCAAATGATGGAGAGTGGGATCTTCATCTCCCATCCCAGCCCAGGAAAGAATGTCATCAGTTCCAGAAGTCCCTCATTGATGATTAGTATCTCGTGTTTCTGTCCAAAGAAGTAACCATGTGGAGGGATCGTGCTTCACCACTATTCCTCATAGTCGAGGGGTTACAATCACCAAGTATAGGACCTACACCCTAGTCTTTCAGGTGGGTGTTACTCGGTGTAAAGAGGACCCACACCCTATCTGATAGGGGTACAAGTCAGTGCGTAGAAGATTTGTGCCCTAGTTCATTAGGGGGATTCCACTCAAACTATGGATGACCTACACACAAATTACATAGGGAGGTACCAATTAGTAGATAGAGGACTGACACCCTAATTTCATAGGGGGTACCACTCAGTAGATATAGGACCCACACCCTAATGCCATAGGGGGTACCACTCAGTGGATAGAGGACCTCCACCTTAATGCCATAGGGGATACCACTCAATAGATAGAGAACATGTACCCTAATTCCATAATGGGTAACACTCTGTAAATAGATATAATACTCATACCCTAGTCCATCAGGAGGTACCACTCAATAGATAAATATAGGACCCTAATCCTAGTCCGTCAAGGGGTTCCACTCTAATGATCCTTCTCAATCACTATCATCGTTGAGCACCGCCTAAATAAGAATCAAACACTTTTTATATCACATCATATCTCAAAAGTAACTATGGATGCCACAATTTCATTTTATATAGAAAAAAACTCATGATAGGCTATTCGCGGGCCAAAATCTGAGTCCAACCAAAAGAGATATGAGAGGTTAAAGTTTCCTAGGAAAGAAGGGGTACACGACATGTAAAGGGACCCACACAACGTGTGGTACCATTCACTCTCTCAGTAATGTCCCTAATGGTACATTTATCACTAACCTTGGTTATATACATGCCATATAGGTGGACTACATGGAATTCATCATCTACCTAGGGTCTTTCCCATACTCCCTGGCCTTATATGTGTACTTTTCCCATGTCTGTGTAATTCAGCACACGCAGTGTGTCTGGATATACATATGCCTATAACCACCCTAAGTATATGTAGACTCTCCATAATATGTTTCACACAACATGTGGGGTCCCACACATCATGTGATACTTATCTAACCTGAAATACTAGTTGTAGTTTCTAGGGATCTACACATCGTGTGTTCTTCGGACTACACGATGTGTAGTTAGGATTTTTTTTCAAAAATCCATATATGCACCCATGAATCCATACCTGGATTCTCCGCTTATAATTAGACCTCATATTCACCTAACATCATAGGGAAAGGTAATTATTAGTCAATTTAGAGCATCCAGTGGTTGAAAATTTTATTTTGTTGGGTTTTCTCTTCTTGCATGCACCGCAGTCACCCAGTGCACCTCTCATCATCTCCAAGTCCTAGTTTTGATCCCGGATCAACAAACCAGTCACCTAAAAGCCATAAAACCATAAATTCCATATTTTATTCCCCAAATCAAACCTTTCATGTGAACCCACCATGAATACTGGGGTCAGATCGGTCTCAGTACCACCCAGAAAATTTGAACCAAGGACTCGTAGGCCAATTGGCAAAGAAAACAAATAATTAAAGGGACAAAAGATTAATTACCAGGGTTAAATAATCATTTCACAAGTGTTCTTAGCCAAAAAATCCAATTGGTATAAAATTGGGTGAGAAATAATTGAATAATCAAATTAAATCAGTACATGGGCGTATACAAAGGCTATAACTGGCACAGATCTGAGAAACTGATGATCTTGCTCAATCAATTTAATAAATATGGGTATAAACTATGAATTTAAGAGTCCTAATTAGATATTGGATCATTTTTCATTGAATAATTCACTCACCAAGGATTGAGAGGGGTCATTGTGTTTGTTGTGTCTTCATATTCTTATATCTGGGGTCTCATCGTCGTTAGATCTGGATTCAAGAACGGAAGGAGGAAGAAGATGATGTGAAATGATCCCAGGTTTATACAAAAAAACCTATAGATCCTTCCACAGTGATTTAATTGTAGAAAAATATTTTTAGGTTAGACTAATTAATTAATTAATCCACTAAATGTACCTCCATTGTCTGTTTTGTTTGAACTCCTTGTGCCAACCTATTTTAGGTCGTGTCTAGGTTCAGCATTTGTTGTAATAGTGGGTTCCCTAGACCCAAATATACAATACTTTTGATTAAAATATCATGTCTACAAAAACATATATATTATGTATAATTACTATTATAGTGTAGATATTTTTTTGTCCATTATTTAATGGCAATGTGCATATATTAATTGTCATATCAAAAGGTTATATAAGATCATAGACTATAATGAGAACTGCAAGATACTATAAAATTAATCTTAAACAAAGTTCGCATGGTCTAGATACATATTACTAAATATACACAGAAGATGATTGAATATCAAGTACTAGGGGATAATAAGCATTTTGAATTCTTCTCATGAAGTTCATACTTGGTGATATCTAGTAGTGAGATCATGAAAACAAACCAGCCAATAGGAACACCACATATTTCAGGTATCATTGGATGTTCCAATATATGGACATGTGTATTGGTCTCCGGACTTGAGATCATTACAAATGTGTGCCATTTGATCACATACATTGATTTGAGGAAAAAACCATGATTATGAAATCGTGGCAAGGTAGCCTATGTTGGGTGCTTCAATGGTGCCATGGAATCAGATGAATGGTTAAGAAATGATTTTTCACTTCCATGTTAAGTAAGTACTATATCTCAGGCATCACTGATCTGGATGGTAGTACCTTCATAAGACCAAGGAAATGGTAGTCGAGGGTAAATCCATACAGTTCGATCGACAAATAATAAAACAAGAAATGATGATGAGACAAGTGTGTATCCTTCTTTATGATATATTAAATATAAAGAGATTATATTACAAAATGTGTATTCATAGGTTGTTTTCATTTTTATGACTGTCCTTATCTCTTTAGGGGCCATGATGGGTTTCTAGATCCTGCTCTTGGTCTATGAATAGTATTCACTCTTATCAAGATAAGGGTCTAAAGGGTCACACACAATAACATATTCAAGAATCTACCCTATTTGGTTGAATAGGTGTATTAGACATGGTGGGTCCCACTACTGCGGTCCATGATTTGTCTAAGGAGATACAATCACCAACATAATAAATAAATTCTTATTTTTCAGGTAAAGAATAATTTGTATTGAATTTATTTATTAAATTTATTTACATGTTTTAAAATAATTACATGAAAATATTATTTGAATGAATATTAGTTTAAAATATTAAAGGTTAATTTAATATTTGTGGGGATGACGAGTCGAGTTAATGGATTGGTTATTATCATGTAATATATTTATTATATTACAAGAAAGTGATAATAATATAAATCATATTTATGGATCAGTATAGTAGTTATAATATCATTTTTATAGCGTGTTAATTATTCATGGGTCGGAGAGGAAATTCCAGGTAATTGAAAACACGCTATATATAGAGGAGATACATTCACCATATAATATTCACTATCTTTCCCTCTCTACTTCACTCTCCCACATTCTAGATACAGAGGCTCTAGATCCATGATTTTGGATCAATATATCCCTTATGAATCACAAGCAAGATGATGTGGTGATCGTTGGTGTGTCTAAGATGTCATAATATCTCTACAGTAGCACTCAGAATTCAATGATCAGTGCTTCTGAATTTTCTTGAAGTTTGGGTGGATGATCTAGAGGAATTCTGCTCAAATTATTAGAACAACCATCACCAATCATGAGCATACGTCGATCACAGCTTCATATCTAACTAGGTATGTTTTCTTTAATATTTTGTGCTTAAAATTCTTCACGTGAGACCCTCATATGGTAATTATGCAGCATTTCATCGATGACGGTGAGTTAATACCGATCATCGGTGGAAAATTTTGAAAATCCCAAATTTCAAGTCTTCTGATGTGTTCTCATTACCTTAAATTGGTATTAGAGCGATGAGTAAAGAATTTAATCCATTGAAAAATTAAATTTTCATTAAATTTTAATAGATAACATCATTACAATCACATCGTTGAAGATGGAAGTTCAATCCAAGGTCGAATGAAAAAGTCGCGGTCATCCGAAGTTTTGAATATAGATTTAAATTTCTTATTTTCAGGTTAATTTTGTAGAACATGTAGTTTTAATATATATGTTATAATAACCTAATGGTTTTTCTACTGAAGTTGAACATCGGTTGGACTTCATATCACCGAAATAGAGTTTTCCAGTGAGGTATATTAATAATAATAATTATTATTATTATTATTATTATTACATTATTGTTATAATATTATTATTATTTTTCTAACCTATGTTATAGGTTTCTAGAAAATTTAATGTTTTTTTAAAAAATAAGGGTGTTGTTGGGTCAATGTTATGAAAAAACAAAAAAGAAAACAAGATATGGATTGACTTAATTGAAAAAGAAAAAAACGCCGTACCAAAAAGTCACCAAGTGGGGCACCATCTCTCTCTTTCGTAGAGAGCCCCTCCACCCAAGCCAAGTTTACCTCTATGTATGACTACATCCTGTGTGTAACCCCCACTGTGATCCATGGAAGCACCAAACCAGGCCACCTCTCATTCCTTTTGGGGTGCAACGGAAGTGTGTGGCCACAAAAACACACAAAAATGATGAATAACAGAGAAAACACCGAATTTACGTGGTTCAGTGGATTTGCCTACATCCACAAGAGAAGGAGGCATCAATTTTATTTCTCCCCTCTCTGGATCACGTTGGAGGATTACATCATCCACATATTACACATGTTTCAAAGCAAAAAAATTGATCTTGTTTTAAAGAAGAACAAAAACCAGGTTGGTATGGGGTAGTTCATAAACCCCTTGAGAAGTCTCCTCCCACCGCAGGCTGCTTCAATGAAGGTTGTTATCCAACATGGATGACCCAAAACCACCTGGGTAGGTTCTGCTGACAATGAAGACTCCTCTCGCTACAACACTACCTCCACCAATCACTCCCCATATTGGGAGTTTCCCCCACAAATCTCCCCCTCACGACCAATTTAGGGTAAAAGCTTGACCTGCAGTCTCCTTGTAGGTGTTGAAAAATTCATCATCTAATCGAACATGCTTCTTCATGCCATATTACAAGACACTTCCACCATATTCACTCAAACTCAGGCTAACGGTGGTCCCCATCATGTGATACAACCCTTGGGACTCCTTCCTGATAAGCTTTACTACATCCCCATGTGAGACTTCCAACACTCCACCTGCTATGGGAATCTTGTATCCTCTCGCATCGAGCCTACTTAATGATACCAAGTTCCGTCTCATCACCAAAACAAATTTTAAGCCAGCCAGTTGACGAACTTCTCCATCGGTTCTCTTCAATTTCATTGTCCCGACTCCTCGAACCTCACATATTGACCCATCACCAAGTCTCAATGAGTATCGCACCTGCTGAAAAGTATCAAATGTACCTCTCTCCGTACATATGTGTGCCAAGATCCCCAAATCCAGAACCCATCCGTCTTCCTTGGGATATTGAGCTCACTCATTCTTCCTTCTTAGAAAATGACATTCCTTCTCCATGTGCCCGTATCTTTTACAGTAATGACACTGCATTTCTCCCCATTCAACTCTACCATCTAAGTGAAAACTTCTCGTTTCCATAAAAACTTCATCATCTACCAATAATTCTATGATGTTTTCATCCTCCTCTTCAACTTTCTTCTTCCCAGAAACGTACCATTTTATCTCTCCACAATCACTTTTATAGTGACCCTTTTTCTCACATCAGAAATAGATTATTTTCTAGGATCATGCCCCCTAGATTTTGGCCTCCATATTTACCTCCTGACTATCGATGTCAGCTCATCCCATGTTGATAATCTCGCATCACCATGATTTTCTCGCCTAAATGTATCACGGGTCTTTGGAATGCCTCTGAATCTTGAAGTAATGCCATCACCTCGTCCATATTCAATTTCTCTTTCCCCATAAGCAATGCAGTCACAAGCCCATCAAATGAGCTTGGTAGGGATGATAAAATCAAAAACACTTTATCTTCCTCTCCAAAATTCACACCGATCCCCAATAACCGTGTGTGGATTTTTTTGAATTCGTTGGTGTGATCCAAAAAATTCGTTCCCTCATCAATGTGAAACTGGTACAATTTCTTCTTCAGGAATAATTAGTTGGTGAGCGACTTCTCCATATACTGCTGCTCCAACTTCTTCTAGATCTCCTTTGGTGAGGTCTCATCCAACACTAAGTATTTTAACTCATTCTCCAGACACAGTCGAATTGTGTTGATGACCTGCATCCTGAGATCTTCCCAATCATCAAAACTAGTTGTCTCGGGTTTTTCTCTGATCAACAGTATGATCATGCCTTCATGCACCAAAAGATCTTTCACCATGATTTTTCCCAAGCCAAAATTGTTTTGACCATCGAACTTCTCGATATCAAATCTTGGTAGTGCTCTGCCACTGTCCATTGTCGATATCGCAAAACGTGATCACCACCGTCAAGGTCATACCCTTCTAAAACTAACTGATGGAAATAGGATTTTAAAAGCCTAAATATACGGATACGTCCGGAATGGTCAAAATAGTCAGAATCGACTCTTGGATCGCTGAAATCGGATGTCGATTGGCTGAGATATCACCAAAACAAACTCAATGGTCTATATCACCTGCTGATGTGGCACTAACGTGGCGTTCCGGAGTTCCTGCCAGAATCTCGCTGAAATTATTTCCGGTATCATGAATAGTATCGTCTTCTCCGGCACAGGGTTACTATTCACCCTCGTGCTTGAACAAACTTTGATCGTGATTATCTTCTTCGTTTTAGCTCTTTTTTCAATGCCGCTTGCACTGTTGGAATCGTCTCGTAGTCCTCTTCATGGATTTGGCTTCATAAATATTTTCTGACCACTTACAATTTTCCAAACAGTGCAAAATTCATCACCGCCACACGGGTTCAACTCCTCTCATTCCGAATCACTTCTGACACCACTTGTTGGGGTGCAGTAGAGGTGTGTGGCCACAAAAACACACAAAAATGATGAATAATGTAGAGAACGAAGAATTTACATGGTTTGACGGATTTACCTACATCCACGGAAGAAGGGGTGTCAATTTTATTTCTCTCCTCTCTAGATCTCGTTGGAGGATTATAGCATCCACATATTACACACATTTCACACCAAGGGATTTGATCCCGTTTTAAAGAAGAAAAAAACCAGGTTGGTATGGGGTAGTTCATCAACCCCTTGAGAAGTCTCCTCCCACCACAGGCTGCTTCAACGAAGGCTGCTATCCACCATGGAAGACCCACAGCCGCCAGGGTAAGTTCTGCTGGCAATGAAGAATCCTCCCGCTGTAGCACTACCTCCACCAATCACTCCCTAGATTGGGAGTGTCCCCCACAGTTCCTTCGGTTGGAGCTCTCCTAGGCTGAACCCCACGACCACCACATCCCTACCTCCCCATTCACAGTTCGGGTCTATGGCCTCCTCCTCCTTTCCCAATTTCTTTGACCACCCCACCCACACTAGGTAGCACAAGCACCACCTCTTCCTCCTTTCGGTAGAATCTCATAGAGGTTCCCACCAACGGTCGAAGAACATAGTAGATCTGGCTAGATCCGGAATGATCTAGATGCTCCTACGATAGTGGAACATCCCGCCATTGTGTACTTTCGAACTAGCTTCCACAGCTCAGTTCATCTTCCTTCGGTGGCCTCCCTACTAGAGGGAGTTCTTCCACAATGTAGATCTAGCCTTACTAACCCTAACACAGCTTCTTGTGGTACTTCTTCTATCATCGTGGGTGATCTTAGCATCACCTCCCACACACCTCACTGTCTGGGCAGAACCAGAAGGTGGTTCTATGTGGCCTCATCCTACCACTGACATAGAATACCACCCCTCTACAATTCAAACCACCATATTCCATGAGTCCAAACCCACTACTAGTTCTTCCCATCATGGGTCTCCCCTTATTCTCGAGAGGTACTCCCTAATACAATCTGTGCAGACCATATTTTCCTTGAAATATCCTGGGATAGGTTTTTTTAATCCAAAATGGGTTTAAGAAGACCTTCCTATCCTAGAACACCCCTACACGGGGTCTAAATGGCATTGAATGGGCCTGTGCGGGTTCGTCCCAACCCGCACAGGCCCTGCCCACATTTTTCAGGGCCTAGGTAATTTATTTATTCAAAAGTAAATTAAATTAATTAATTTAATTTTGGTTTTAAATTTAATTAATTAAATATTATTTTTTGGTTAAAAAATTATTAAATCTCTAGTTAAATTAATTAAATTTTGGTTCTAAATTAAATTAATTTATTTATTTTTTCATTTTAAATATAAATTAATTAATGGGATTGAACTATGAAAATTGTTGATTTAAAAATTAGAGTGAAATTTTTAATTCAATAAAATTTCCCTAAAAAATATTTTAATGAAAGTTTAATTTTATTTCTACATTTAATTTTGATACATGAGTTTAATGAGTATAAGATTTATCATGAGTCTAATATTGACCAATGCAAGTCTGGTGATTGTTTAATTTATTTATTTATTTATTGCAATGTATGGTTTGTAATAATTAGTTAATAAAAAATGATTTATGTGTCGTCTCAGCATCATTATATGTAAAAGGGAATGTGTGTCCATTTTTATCAGTTGTATGTTATACTCCTGATACCCCTCACCTATGAATGAGTATTGTTGTATAATGATGAAGATGAGAAGTGACACACTTCACACCAAGTTATAGCAATGCACCAAATAGGAGCCTGATGCATTGGATGAGCAGGTGCTGCAACTCGAGTTGCAAGCACCACGACTCAAGGTATTACCCCTAGTTTCTAGGTTAATACATTAGTCACTCAATGGATAAACCATTATTATTTTCTCATTATAAAATCACCATTTCATTTTTTCATGGTTTTTTATTTTGTGAATGTGTAGTTTACATGCGATCACAAAGAATAATAAATAAGCATGCACATATAAAAAGAACATGTGACACGATAGATATTTTCTATTGCATGGTTATTTGTGAGTGTGATCACATAGAAAATTCTAATGGAATAGAAAATGATTTCATTCATCACTTAAAAATAATAAAACCCTCAAATAAATATTATGTTATAACTGCATTCCATCACTCAAATTTGGTAAAAATCGGGTGTTCAGGGTGCTCGGTCAACCATAGTTGATGGTGCCTCTTATTACTAGGGAATTCTTATGAGAGTGGTGGGTTTACTTAACTAAAGTGTAAGTAATTATTATCCATATCTAACTTTATAACATTTTATATTCAAGTGTGTAGTAAATCAAGTTATGATTTTGAAAGCTGGGACTTCACTCAAAAGATCAAGGAACCACGATTTAATATGGTTGGTCAGCCAAAAGCCTAACTTGAACCCTTCTAGTAGTACCATAGCAAATTATTATAGAATATAATATGATTTTCATGTATCCTTTCCACTAAAATAATCAAATTATGGATTATTATGATTCTATCATAGAGGGTTCCTAGAATTCGATAAAATAGTGGGAGACATTTAATGATTTAATTAAATAATCAGTAATGTCTAAATTGGTAATCAAGATAAAAAGTACAAATATGTTTAGTTTTATTTTTATATAAAATGTAGAGTTATAGAATAATAAATAATATGATAAATAATGGAAAAATTAAATGTTCACACTAACATGAGTTTCCAAGTTTAGTACAGGCACTTGCACACAATACTACAGTATGGGAAATTCAAGGTGTGAGTGTCCTCAATACCTGTTAAACTACCTTATGAAGTGAGGGTGTAAAAATTATGACTAGAGAATCATGTATTTATAATATGATGGTTATGTCATAATGATATTATCAATATCCAATTCTAGTTATGGTCACTACATCATGACATGGGTGATATAACATTTAGTCTCATCTTCGGGAAGTTTACAAGGAGAAAGTGAAGCAAGATATGAATGTGATGATTACACAGGATATTTGAAAATTGAAATATAGATCATGATATTTCAATGGATCCCTTTGTCATGTCATTTTCACCCATTTACTCAAGTATTGTTTTAGGTTTCAAAGAAAACATTATTGAGGGTAATGTTCACCAGGTAACTTAGAATATAAAAGGCTGATTAATCTTTAATTCTTATGGAAAACATATGGAAAGACACAAAAAAAGTAAATGGAAAGTAACTCCAAAATCACATTTGTAACATCCTTCAATGAGGTGGGATATTAACAGGAGACTATTTTCATCGCATACGATGAAATAATTCTATGGAATTAAAGGCAATAAATTGAATTTAATAAGAAATTAATTGCTCTTTATTTAGGTATATTCATAAATATTAAAGTATTGTTTCAATATTAATTCTTGGTTATTAAATATAGTATTCATTTCACATATTTGTATTTAAATATAATAACCAAGTAAGTATAGAAATTTTAATAGAATTCAGGTGTATGCTTCAACCAAATGAGAAAAGTTGATTCCCAATTCATTAGTGAGAATTATGATACTTATATATTTCCAAGTGAATGATTCTTGTAGAACTATTATTGAGTATAACCAAAATATTCTTCTCATGTTTCCTTTTGACACAAGGAGACATTATTCTAGGTTCTATAATGAATGTTGTTTTTGGTGTCAAATACTCAACCAATAGTTTGTAATACATGAATCATAATCAATGCCTGATAAATATAAAATGTAAGAATAATTTTCCCATTTGTGGAAAGATAAATCTATGTCAAGAAAAACAAAAAGTACACATCCAGGATATACACATCTTGGTATTCAGACTGATCTGAGAAAAATAAATTAGTTGTTATTGAAATATATAGTTAGTTTTGGAAAAAGGAACCTTTAGAAATAAAGGCTAGCCACATAGCATACAGAATTAGTTCAACAAGAGAGCATGTACTATTCCAAGGGTCATATAGTGGTAAATATACTTCATTAGATTCCTTTAAGTGATTACAGAATATGAAAGTGAAGTATGATATTTTATTGGTCAAAGGTTATAATTTGTTCCAATATGGAATGCCAAAGAATATACCGACTAAGCAATAATTAATCAATATTATGCAGCATGGATTAATTACTAAATGTAAATTACCTTATCTAAATCATAGAAAGGATGTTAATGAGGAATATCCTTGATGAATCATTACATGTTAACATTGAACAAGAAAATGTAGTGTGGAGAAATTCCTAAACCTAGATTTTATACATTAGATTCATGATGTAAGGAGTATCAATGTTGCAAATTATATAAACTTAAATAAAATTTTATGACGCACTTTGAAAATAATGGTGCTATTCTATAACAATATGCCAATTATAATGACTAATGGATATCATAAGAGTTGTATTATTATGGAAATCGTTTATTTCATATGGGCCTTTGTTTGGATGTAAAGGGTTTGTTAGGTTAAAAAAACATGCATCAAGCTAGACACATTGTGCATCTATGTAATCATCCAAACAATTTTCAAGGATATTAAATAAATCCCTAAGATAGAAAGTGGTATCCAAGTGATAGACTACATTTCTATATAAGGGTGAACATATCTTTTAGATATAGTGGGAGCTAGATTTACTTGGGTTTAGTCAATGACAGAGATGCACATATAGTTGTCATAAGAACTAGTTCCACAAGTGCATGTGGAAATGGAATGTTCCAATGACACATACTGGATAGGAAGGAGTAAACCATAGTGATGGTTTTAATTTCACCACAGTCGATGGTACATTATTCATTTAGAAATATTATTCCAACAAGTAGGAAGTATATGGTAATAATATAAGATTTAAAAGGTCAATTAAAATTCAATAATGGATTACATGTATCAAAATGAAAAGGGTGTTATTATTTAGAATACTACAGTGGGTATTCAAGTGAGAAGACACATGAATAGTATGAGCATAGTACTAATAAAGCTCAATTGGTTATACCGAGTCGTTCTTCCTAAATGAATTAGAATTTTACTTATCATAGCTAATAACTATGATCATTATATTGATCATTAAAATTCATGGCCACCAATCATGGAAGGTGTCCTTACGATGCAACCCAAAAGGGATGGTCACATCACAGAATTCATGTAAATGATGCAAGTTACTAAAATCCAGTTTTAGATTGAAGTAAGAAGCATGATCAATGAATATTAATTTGGAATTAATGTTTTTTATGTTTCTACTAGAGTTTCATGGGAGTGCCAAATCTTTTCAGTTAAAATATGTTTGGAAACATATGGGAAATAGATATGTTTCTTATAGTTAAATAGGATTAGGAAGAAATTGATTCTCCAATGATTGAATTAAAGTAGCAACCTATGTTCTGGGTAATATGATCTACTGAGGTAGATCTAATGGTTGTTTGGACCTATTAAATCATACATATAGTGACATGGTATTGAAAAATAAAAGTTGGAATAATTCAAGTTAGAATTGTTTCCTGTTTCACATGGAATATTATCTCTCTAGGTTGACATGTCTGGGAAATTAGAGGAGATTAATTTGGTGCGTTGAATTATATTTACTTTAACGATGGATTAATTATGTATTCCTTGATATCTACATGAATTGACATTTACTTGATTTGATTTATAGTAGGAAAATATTAGTTATATCCAAGAGAACTGCAAGTGAAGTAGTCAAAACTATCTGATTGTACTTCAACAAGTATAAAAGATATGTACCTATAAAGTTGAGAAGAAAGTATACTAGTTTTTAGGTGAGACAAACTAGTATCCCTTATATCCATGTGATATTGTATCATAGTTAGGATAAGGTGATGAGCGAAACAAGATCATATAATCTAGTGGTATCCATGTCTATAAATACCAGGTACGTTGTAGCTTTTTAGGTAGCTAAGAAGCAGTTAAATGCAATTATTTGTTCCAATTCTTGGAATCACACCTAGTAAGTAAAGTATTATCATAATGTATATTATGATATTATTAATAGCCAAGATTTAAAGTTATGATAGTGGAAAAAAGGGATATACTCAAGGATACCATCTCTTTAGAAGCATTACTTAAGGAGATAAGGTTTCAAATTGAAGAATAGTCATGGGGTGGAATCATGGCAGGCCGAGCAACTAAAGACATGACTCGATAGAAGAATGGTTTTAATCGTGTGAGTGATAACAAGTATGGTTTGTAAGTTGGTTCTAGTGCAAGTGAGAGTGTTGTAATAGTGGGTTCCCTAGACCCAACTATACAATACTTTTTATTACCATATCATGTGTATATAAAGATATACATGATGTATAATTACCATTACAGTGTATATATTTCTGCGTCCACTCTTTAATGTTAATTTACATATATTAATTATTGTATCAAAAGGTTATAGAAGATCCCATTCTATAATGAGAACCTCAATATATTATTACATTAATATTAAACAAAGGTCTTATGGTCTAGATACATCTTACTGACTAGACATAGTGGAAGTTTGACTATTAGGTGTCGGGGGCTCATAAGCATTGACACTTCTTCTCATGAAGTTCGGAATTGCTGATCTCTATTAGTGAGATCTTGAGGACAGGATCTCTAATAGAAACACCACATGTTTCGAGTGTCATTGGATGTTCTTATTTACAGACATGTGTATTGGTCTCTAGACTTGAGATCATTGCCAATGTGTGCCATTTGATCACTTTCTTTGAGGCAAGGGAAAACCATGATAAAGATATCATGGCATGTTAGTTTGTGTTGGGTAAAAAATCGGTGGCATGGCATTAGTTGAATGGTCAAGAAAGGATTTGTCGCTTCCAGGTTAGGGAAGTAATATATATCAGGTCTAATTGATCTGAATGGTAGCACCTCTATAAGATCATGGACATGGAATTTGAGGGTAAATTCATCCAATTAGATCAGAAAATAATAAATCAAAAAGGGATAATGACACGGGTGTGCATCCTTCTTTATGAGATTTTAAAGAAAGAGAGATTATATTACCTAGTGTGTGTTCATAGGTTGGTTGTAATTACTATAATCGTCCTTATCCCTTTTGGGGCCATGATGGGTTTCTTGATCCGACTCTTGTTTTGTGAATAATATTCACTACTATCAAGATAAGGGCCTAGAGGGTCTCACATAATTTCATATTCAATCATCTTCCCTATTCAGTTGAATATATATATTAGACTTGGTGGGTCCTACCACTAGGGTCTGGGATTTTTCGAGGAGATATAATCACCAAAGAAATAAAAAAATTCATATTATTCAAGTAAGGAATAATTGGCATTGAATTTATTTTTTAAATGAATTTATGAGTTTTAATGTAAATATATGAAAATATTTTTGGAATGAATATTAGTTTAAAATATTCAAGGTTTATTTAATATTTACGGGGATGAAGATTTGAGTTAATGGATCGGGTGTTATCATGTAATATAATTATTATATTTAAGGAAATTTATGATAATATAAATGGCATTATGGGTTAGTATATTAGTCATAATATCATTTTTATAGTGTGTTAATTATTCGGGGGATGGAGCGGACATTCCAAGTAATTGAAAACACACTATATATAGAGGAGGAGAGACATTCACCACATATTATTCAATGCCTCTCTCCCTCTAATTCTCTCTCCCACATTCTAGAGAGAGAGTCTCTCTATCCAAAAGTTTGAATTGAGATATCCCTCATGCATCACAAGAAAGTTTATGTGGTGATCATTGGATCATCAAAGGCATCTTGAGATCTCTGTGATAGCATCCGGAATTTGACAATCGGTGCTCCCACATTTTCTTGATGTTCATGTGCATGATCTAGCAGAATCAGTCAAGCAATGATCTCCAATGATGAGCAGACATTGAGAAAATCTTCGGATCTAACCATCTATGTTTGGTTTATTATTTTATGCTTAGAATTATTCACTCGAGATACCCAAATGGTAATCGAGCAGCATTTCACCAATGACGATGAGCTTATGTTGATCATCGATGGAAAATTTTTAAAATCCCAAGTTTCATGGCTTCTACTACATGTCTCATACCTTAAATATCACGTTTCAAACTCAACCATGGTATTAGATTTCTAATATGAATTTCATTTTAAGAGTTATCCCATTTTATTTAAGAAACTGTGCATTCATAATATAAAATATTTTTAATATTTTTATAAAATTAATTATGGGAACATTAGGCCTCAAAATCACATGTCATCTTAGCGTTTGGCTCTGAAAATATATATAGAAATATTTCAAATCCTTAAAAGGAAAAAACTGGGTCTCCACATCGTTACCCCGATTATTATTGTCTTCCTAAAATATGAAAAACTATGAAAAAAACTCAGGATACTAAGACCACATCTAGATGTCTCGATCCCATGAGCTCTACAACATGCTCATGTGCTTCCATAGCACAAGAACCAAGGAAATTATCCATCCACATAGAGTCCTCTCCTAGTGATCCTCTATCAACATTGGGTGCTCTACAAAATGGCTCTATCCTTGATGTCTAGTTCCCCCCATTCAATAACATGTGTGGGGTCATGCACATATCTCATCTACTATTATTTGGGGAAGAGGTCATTCACCCGCTCTAATTATGGGGGTAGGGTGAGCCAGTAAGCAAACTTTCCAACCCTCTAGAAGATCTCAAGCGTCCCAATGAACCTTGCGGGCAGCTTGCCTCCCTGCCCAAATCTCATGAATCCTCATTGTGGGGAGGCTCTCACAAAAACATAGTCTCCCTGATCGAACTCCAAGGGCCTATGAACTCAATCTATGTAATATTTTATCCTAATTTGGTTTTTCCTCATCTACTCCTAGATGATCGAGACCTTCTCTGTTGTCGCCTACACCAACTCTGGACCCACGGCAGATGCATTGCCAATCTCTATCCAACATATGGGTAACATGTAGGGTCTCTTGTATAGGGACTCAAAAGTTATCATCCTAATAGTATAGTGTTATCTATTTTTTACACAAAATATACTAAGGGAAAGTGATCCTTCTAAATCTAGAAAAATTCTAGAATATAATCCCTCAAAATAACCTCCAACACCTAAATAGTGCACTCGTTCTTCCCATTTTTATGGGTGTTAAATAATTTAATCATCCTCATCTGGGTCCCGAATTTCTTCTAAAGGCCTCTATAAAACCATGAAGTTAACCACACATCATGATCACAGACAATATTTGAGGGAACCCCGTAAAGGTGAACAATCTCCTATACGTACATCTTCCCCACACTCTCCATTGAACTCTACACCCTGATAGAAAGGAAGTTTGTTGGCTTCGTGAGTCATTCAACTATCACCAAGATGGAATCAGGGTCCTTCGCTATCCACGGATGTCCTATCATAAATTCTATGGATATTTCATCCCACATCCACTCTTGGATCTCAAGGGGATGCAACAAACCTACTGTAACTTGGTGCTCAGAATTCATCTAATAATAGGTGAGGCATCATGAAACAAACTTAGCCATGCTCCATCTCATGATGGATCACTAAAAAACCACTAAAGTTATTTGTACATATTCCCCACACTGCGATGTATAGACAAAGGATAGGCGTGTAGCTCTTTCGTCACCTCATCCCTCATCATGATTGGGACCATCATCCATCCCATGAAGAGAATGATATGATTATATCCTTCAGGATATCTATCTGGTAAGTCTATTATGGATATATTGCCACATAATAACTCATAGTCGATTTCTCCAAGATGGTACTTTCTTACATGCTCAAGAAGCGTAGGAATCAACACCATTGACTGAAGAAAAGTTACATGCTCCTACTCAACTAGGTCCAGCTACAAGTAAGACAATCGCTTTGAATCATCCTACACCAAACAAGAATTGGACTTCTTGCTATGGGAATAATATACCATGTATCCCTTCCCCAGAGTATTGACTATCTTGAAGTCATAGTTCCGTAGAAAATCCAACTAGTACCGCTGTATCAGGTTCAGGTATCTCTATGTGAAGACGTATCTAATACTCTGATGGTATGAGTAAACTATGAAGTGATCTCCTAGAATATAGTGCCTCCACACACTCAGAGAAAAGACTACCAAGACTGGCTCTAGGTTGTGAGTCACATAGTTCTTCTCATGGGGTCTCAATTTCCATGACCCATATATGATAACTGCCTATCTATACATCAACAAACATTCAATCTCATCTCCTCGTTAATCGTAATACACTATGTACTTCACACCCTCCTATGGTAGTCTCAAAATAGTATCACTCATCGGCCTCATCCTTAACTCCTCGAAGGCCCTATGGAACTGCTCAGTCTAGGTAAACAGCCACCCTTTCCATGTCAGGGTAGTCAAAGAGGATGCAGTCCTAGAGAAGTCTGCCACAAACCTATGGTAGTACCCCACCAATCTAAGAAAACTTCACACTTCTTACACTCCCTTGGGTGGCTCCCAAGCAAGTACTGCATCAATCTTCTTCAGGCCCATGGACTAATCATGCAAAGAAATTGCATGCCTGAGGAAGTAAACCTCATGTATCATAAAATGGAACTCTGAGAGATTACCATAAAGTTGGTTCTACCAAAGAAAATCTGATACCACCCTCAAGTTATCTACATGCTCCTCCACTTTTTCAGAGTATATGAGTATTTAATCAAGGAATAAAACCACAAACTAGTCCATGTATAGATGGAAAATCTGGTCCATCAAAGCCATAAACACAGATAGGGAATTAGTCACACTAGAGGGCATCACCAAGAACCCACTGTCCATACCAACATCAGAATGTCAGCTTTAGAATATCAATGTTTTTTACTCTCAATTGGTGGTATCTGAACCTGAGATCAATCTTTAAGAACAATCTAGTTCCTTGAAACTGTTCAAAGAGGTCGCAAATCCTCAGCAAGTGGTACTTGTTCTCTATCATGGCCTAGTTGAGGTGATAATAATCCACACAAAGCCATAATCTCTCATCTACCTTTTTCATGAAAAACACTAGAGATACCTAAGGGAGAACATTGGGCCTGATGAAACCCTTCTCTTAAAGGTCCTCTAACTACAATCACAGCTCCTGTAGCTTGGTAGGAGCCATATGATATTCCACAGAAGATATTAGAGTGGTCTTCTGATGCAAGACAATACAAAACTCCATATCCCACCTCGTAGGTAGTCCCAAAACATCCTCAGGAAATACATCTATGAAATCCTCCATAACTAAAGGAATATAGATTCTTGAAGAGCCTGTTTCACCAATAGCTATACTTTTTAATTGATGGGTGATGGGCTATAACCTCCAACTCATGGAACCCACTCATCCCACCATGATATCTCTCTCACCCGTAAAGTTGAATCTCATCCCATCAGTGCGAAGGCATCTGTAGCACCCCAAGAATTTAAAAATAAATATTGAATGTATGAAGCATTCAGTCTCTATGAAACAACACTTTGTTATAACCTATCCAATAAAAATAATTTTTTCTCTTCAGTGATTTGAATTTCGAAAAATTGACATACACGGTTGCAATTAGTAATAAATTTAGAGTCTGATAGGATCAACTTACATTTTGGTGAATAGTAACTTACCCTTATGAATAGTAACATACCCTTATCAATAGTAACATACACTTATGAATTGTAACCCCACCCATGTAATTATAAATAAAATTTAGGAACCATATAGATGCGTGTGAATATCTTAAAAATTAATAATTAAGTGGTGGTATTTTTGGGTGTAATAAATATTTAATTAAAATTTTTAATTTATAAATTAATAAAATTAATTTTCATAAAATGTATTACTAAATAAATATCTTGTTTCAATGATTTTAGTATAATTTTATGAGACCTCAGTTAATTTTTTAATGTATTATAGAATCAGTTTTAAATTTAAAATCATTATTTTTCTAGTAAATAATGATTTTATTTAAAAATTAAATTTATATTATTTACATAATTATTTTGATAAAATAGAGTTAATTTTGTAATTCTACATGTATAAAATTTGTTTGGGTGAATTGTTGAGTTTTTTGAAATGCTTGAATTTTTGGTAAATCGTAAAATATGTTGATTTACGGTATAAATACATTTTAAGTTTAATACAATATTCATTGTATAATGGTTGATGTAATCAAACTTGGTTCGAACTCACATGCACTTATTATTGTTTTTTGACAAAATTATTAACATTATTTCTTGTCTTGATCAAGATAATAAAATGATGAATAAGATATTCAAAAATCACTACACTCCTCCACTATAAAAATCACCCCTCACTCCCTCTTCTCTTCACTTCACTAAGCCATGAATCTTCTCAATTTTTTGGCCAAATACTCTTAACTAGTCCCTCCCAAAGTTAATGATCCATTGGACTTTCTAAAATACCAAAACCCCACCCCTTAATTAGGTTTTCAAGGAGGTTATTTCAAGAGGTAAATCCCCTTCCTTTTTCATTTAATTTCATTTCAATTTATCTTCTTTTCTTATTCTGTCCTAACCTCCTATATCTAATTGATCATGATAACAACATTATCATATTTATAATATAATTATATAATTTTAATGGAATAACCATTGTCAATATTCTCACTCTCCCTATTTTATTTTATAAATGAAATCATCATCTGGGAGGTTCCAATTTACAACCTTCGTGGATGATAAAGTTTCATTTTTCAAATTATTTTTCAAATCTATTGAAGAAACCATTTTAATGGTTCATGAAGATTGTAAAATGTTTAATATAACCCTTTTTATGTTATGTAATTAACATATTTACATAATATTAAATGATAAAACAATATTAGTTTGTTATGATCAATAACTGTTGTAATAATCTAAACGAATGTCAGTAAATGTATTATCTAATTATTCATCCTCATAATATGTAACCAAATGATATATATAACCATTTACACATGTGTATTATAATTTATAGCATGAAATTCCAATTATGGAGAATTATAACAATTTTAAAAGAGCTCCATTACTTACAATCAAGCAAACCGATCATGCAATCAAGGAAATAAACACTCTAGAACGACGAATTTCAATCATATAACTTATCAATAAGGACATAAATGAACTTAATAACACTGTAATGAATCAAATACATGTATATAAGGATCTTAATTAAATAAATGGATTTAATTTTATTATCCAGGAATTTAAGGTCAATTTCAGAATAGGTTCGGACATATGGTAAGGGTTTTCTACCCAAACATCCATTTTCGAGATACTCTTATTCTCTACTTACCTCAATGAAATTATTAATTATTATTTTTTAATCCTCATAAATTATGTTTTAATTTTATATATGTGTGTACCAATCCAAAAAATTATTTCTTTTATGGGGTGTTACATGTTTTAAAAAGATCTTTCAAAACAATTTCCCGATAAAAAAGCTTGTTACAAAGGAACTTCTCAAATTATTACCTATTTTCAAATAAACTATATAATTTTTTATTATCCATGATTAATTTTATAAAATCATTCATTTTGTTATAGAAGACTAAAATAATTCAATTCTGGTTTTATGCATCCAATATAACTCTTCTTTTCAAAGTAAAAGAGTATTTATCTCAAGAATTAATCGATGATTTTATATGAGTATTTTCATATATTTCAACACTCTTGTTGATTATTATTTTTAATTGGGATTCAAATTTAATAATATAATCAAACATATTTTACTGAATGGTTGATGATTAGTTTGACTGTGGATGTTCTATCTTGATACCATTCACCATATTACTCTGAATGGTTAGTGTTTATGTTTAATGATTGGGGAAAGTTATTTACATTTCATGTGTTAGTTTCAATATGATGGTATATGTTGTTTATGTTCATCTCCATTCATATGAGGAATGAATTGGACTTATTATATGATGGGAGGGGTACACTATAACCCCTTGATGCATTTGTAGGTATCATGAGACAAACTAGTTTGGGATATTACACATTTATGTATGGCATTCACATGAGGCCTTGACATAATGATTATGATGATTGGAATTATTTATTCCCTAATTATTATACTAGATATTGATAGTCCATGTTATTATTTGAATTATTCAAAAATTCTTCCTGATAAACAAGCTCGTTTCAAAGGAACTTCTCAAATTCTTACCTATTTTCAAATACACTCTATATTTTGTTTTTAGCAACCATTATTTTCCTAAAATCACTCATTTTATTATGTAAAAACTATATTAATTCACTTCTAGTTTTATAAAAATATTTATCCAAAAATAACTCTTCTTTTCAAAGTAAAAGTGTATTTATCTCAAGAATTACTCGATGATTTTATATGAGTATTTTCATCTATTTCAACACTCTTGTTGATTCTTATGTTTATTTGGGATTAATATTTTATGATGTAATATACCATATTTTATTTAATGTTTTATGATTAGTTGTATTGTGGATGTTCTATCTTGATACCATTCACCATATTACTTTGAATAGTTAGTGTTTATGTTTAATGATTGGAGAAAGTTATTTACATTTCATATGTTAGTTTCAATATGAATTTATATGATATTTATTTTCATCCCCATTCATATGAGGAATGAATTATAATTATTACATGATGGGTGGGGTCCTATATATCCCCTTTATCCATTGGTAGGTCTCATGAGAAAAAATAATTTGGGTTTTTACCTGTTTATGTATGGTCTTATCTCGAGACCTTTACAAAATGATCATGTTGTCTGGAATTATGCATTCCGTTATTAGGAAACTAGATATTGATAGTCCATGTGATTATTATAATATAATAATATACATGGTTATGTTTTATGGCATTATTTAATCAGTTTTTATTCCTTCCATATTATGCTCAAGTTTATTTTTAAAGGCATGTGTTTTTAGTTATTCATCATGTCTAGTGTTTGTGTTTATGATTACTTTTGTTGTGTTATTTTTCCATACTGATCATATGATATCACCACTTTTTTATGTTTTATATTTCCCCAAGATTCAAAGAAGTGTATTATGAATGACTTTGATGGATAATCTTGGAGTTATGGGAGTTAGTAATGGATCTTATATATTGTATTTCATTTCAGGTTGTAATGTTGAACTTATGTATGTATCTGGTTTTCCAAAACTACTAAACTATTTGGTCCTTCGGGATATGAATTTTTTGTAATCATTCCAATGTAATGAAATAATTCACTGGCTCCATGAAACTGGGTTTAGGGCGTTACAATTGGAATCAAAGGAATTTTAGTAGAAAACTTGGAAACTAGATTTAGAAAATGTGGATTAGGGAACAAAACCCTAAGATTGAATTTGATGATAAACATAAAAGAACATCCTAGAATTTTTGTAAGGAAGATATTATGTGGATATCCCTGGAAAATACATCCTTGTCTAGATACTACAAGTGGAAATGGTTCTATAATAGATGTACCTAGGAGTAACAACTCGAAAAAGGTGTTTCGGGATTGACCTATGGTAACCTAGTACATGACAACGGTCCTTACTATACACCTAGTTTGACACTCCCGGGGGATATGATTAGGTAATTCACATATTCTTTAAAAACCATTATGAAGGATTTAAAAGTAAATGTTCCCTCAAAGAAACCATGTTTATGATTATGGGATTAGCTATGCGTAGGATTTCAATTTATGTTAAGTATTATTCTAGTTGTGATTATGAAATATTATTCATAAACTAATATATTGTATGAAATCATTTAGAAATGGATCCTAGTAGAAGGAATGGAAACCGATTGAATGTGTGTATCCCATATAGGTATTTCCCTCCTATGGAAGATAATGATGTTGTGACTAGTGCTAAGAAACTTATAACTATACTGGGATAACTAAAATGGTTTTGAGTAATAACATTACCCATATGGAGCATCCTAATCCACAATGTGGGGGAGAAATGTTAGAATTCTTTATGTGGAAACAGCCTCCATCATTTAATGGGACTACAAACCCATTCCTAGCAGAGTAGTGGATAAGTTCCTTAGAGATTATATTTCTCTCTTTAAGAAGTAACAAAACGGAGTTGTCATGGAAGTTTATTTTTTATTAGGAGATGATGATCAATGGTGGTCATTAACTCAAAACACAAAGGAGGATGAAGAGATTGAAAATATGTAATTGAGGGATTTTAAGGAAATGTTATTAGAAAAAATATTTTCCTCATGAATAATGAGCGGATATGGAAAGACAATTTTTGAATCTCAAGAAAAAAGAGGATAAGAATGTTTAAAAGTATAAATCTAACTTCACAAAGTTATAAAGGCATGTCACAGACTATATATGTAATATAAGGAGAAATATTGAACGATCATTTGATGGTTTAAAACCATTCCTCTAAAAGGAACTAGTATCCCAAAGTATATCATCATATGAAGATATAGTCTCATGTGCTATCAAGATAGAAAAATAATTCTCTAAGTCTTATGAATTCAATGGAATTCAAGAGAAGAAGAGGGGTTTTCAACATTCTAGAATAAGAAATACGTAAAAGAGGAATAAGGGAAGAATTTATTCTCCATCCTATGATAATTATGGGAAGAATCAACCTGGTACTTGGCTGATGTGTATGGGTGTTTGTTACAAGTGTGGAGGAAAAGGCCACCAATCCCATGATTGTAAGGGAATGAAATAAGACACCAATTTCAAATGATAAAATTGAAAATAAATGGGAAATTATATAAATTATTCTACTGAGTGTTAAGGAAACATTCCCCAGGGAAGTCCAAGGGAGAAAGGACAAGCTTATCTGATCATAACTACTAAGGTTGAAGTTCCTAATGATGTGGTGGAAGGTACTTTAATCATTTCCCCAAACTTATCTAATAATTTATTTGATTTTTGATCATTGAATTATTTTATATCTTCCCAGTTTTCCAAGAAAATTAGATATTTATAAATTGATTTAATAAAGGATATATCTATCGAAACTCTTTAGGAAAGTATCATTGCAAAAATGATGTGTCAATTAGTTCCCCTTATGACACATAAATGGGATTCAATTTTTGATCTTATTGTCATAACTATGATTTACTTTGATATAATCCTTGGTATGGATTGTCTTTCAAATTATGATGCCAAAATATATTTCAAGAATAAGGAGGTTACAATTTTTGAGAACTATGTAGAATCTCTTATCTTTAGAGAAGAAACATCATCATTTAATTCTTATCTAGATCCACCCTGAGTAGCTCTACTGAATGAAATTCTTAGGGAGGATGAGAATTAAATGTCTATGATTGAGGAAAGAAATCATCAAATTGAAAATATAAATATTCTTCAAGAATATATAGATTTTTTATTAGAGGATTTACCTAGACATCCACCAGAGTGGGAAGTTGAGTTCTCTAATGATTTAATTCATTGTTCAAGGCATATATCAAATACTCCTTATAGAATGGCCACTATGGAGTTCATAGAACTAACGAAACAACTAGAGTAATTTAGTGATAAATGATTTATTCAAACTAGTGTTTCTCCATGGAGAGACCCTATTATTTTCGTTAAGAATAAAGATGGAATTATGAGGCTATTCATTAACTAAATAGAGATAAATTCTGTTACGATAAAGAAAAAGTATCCTCTTCATTATATTGATGATTTATTTGATCAACTTCACGGAGGACAATATATTTCAAAGATTGACATTTGATCTGGATATCATCAGTTGTGTTTGATGAAGGAAGATATTCCAAAGATAACATTTCGAAATATTTATGTTAATTACGAGTTTACAATAATGCCTTTTGGACTAACTAATGAAACCTTTGTTTTCATGGATCTAATGAATAGAATTTTCAAGGAATATCTTGATGAATTTGTTGTGGTATTTATTGATGATATCCTAGTATACTCTAAAATCCATGAATACCATGAGAATCACGTGAGGATTATTCTGAAAACTCTTAGAATAAATGAATTATATGGGATGATTAGAAAGTGTGAATTTTGGATTCAGTTGGTATCTTTTCTTGAATATATTGTCTCTAAGGATGGAGTCTTAGTTGATCCTACCAAGACAAAGGAGGTTCAATAATGGCCTACTCCAATGAACATAACTTTGGTACATAGTTTTATTAGTTTATTAGGTTATTATTTTCATTTTTTTCACATCTTCATCGGGTTAGCTAACTTGTTAACCAAGCTTACTCGTAAAGGGGTTAAGTTTGTATGGAAAAAAGAATGTGAATAATTTTTTGAAGAATTTAAGAGGATATTAGTAAATGTTATGATCCTAACTATACCATTAGGTAATGGTGGGTTTATAATCTATAGTGATGAGTCAAATAAAATACTCGGGTGTTTCCTTATGCAGAATGATAGAGTCATTGCCTATGTATCAAGGTAGTTAAAAACTCATGAACAGAACTATCTAACTCATGATCTTGAGTTAGCAGCTGTAATATTTTCTCTGAATATATGAAGACACGATCTATATGGATAAAGGTGTGAGATATATATGGATCACAAGATTTTAAAATATATCTTCTCACATAAAGAACTCAACATGGGGGAAAAGGGATGGCTCAAGCTACTAAAGGATTACGATTTTACCATACACTACTATTGGTCGGAGTGGATACTCAAGAGGGGGTGAATTGAGTTCCAATTAAAATTAATGTTAAAAATTTTATGTTTAAAAATCCCCCAATTTAAGAATGGCCTAGTTAATTAAGGATTTAGAAATGTAAATGTTCAGTTGGTCAATAGGTTTCTTAAAGGGTGATTAATCCTCAGATGAATCAGTGTATAACACCTATTCAATATTTTGAAACAAGTTTACTTAATTAAACAAAAACACACACTGACCAAAACTAACTATCAAAGTGTAAGAAAAAAAGTTTTATGTTTTAGAAAATATAAGCAGCGGATTGTATCCAAACAGGGTGTAATTAAATAAAGAGCTCAATGAAGTAAAACAAGAGGCTCAGTCTCAAGTCGAGACTTAATCATCTCCACTTGGTGATCACCTACCAGCAAGCAGTTTATATTTACAACAAACTTGATACATATCCTGTATCGGGATTTACAATAGTTTTCACAAACTTTCTAGAGTTCACACCCTCTTCCACAGTTCTTCATGGGAAAAACAAATAGCATAGAACACACATGGTCTCTTTAACAGTTATACATGGGAAACAAATATCAGGTGAAGTTTTATGTGAGGATATTCAGTATCCTCTAGTTCCAGCACAGGATACAGTGTGTGATAAAAATATACACACACACTTCTCAAAGATGTAAAAGAGAGAACACAATGGAGATAAGAAAGTAATATTGAGTTAAGAATGCTCTATGTGTCAGCAAATCAACTCTTGACTCTTTAGAGTGAAGAATTTGATGATGAAGTATTTCTCTGAAACTTTTCTTCAAAACAGAGTGTTGCAACTCCAGGTTCTAGCATTCAGGATTCTACTTCTAGTGTTGATAATGAGTTGATACGGCATAGTAGGCAGAAGTGAGTTTATCTCAAAATGATTTTCGTGATTCTTGAGGGTTTTTTCAGTGCTGGATGGTTCTGCTTTGATTTAGCGAGTGATCTCTATCACACTTCTCGTGTAACCCTTTCTTCATATCCGCATATATGTCACACCCTTCTTTCTTTCATGGTCTTTTCTTCTTATATTTGAGGTTCGAAAATAGGAATGAGTAGATCACGTACAATCTTTCTCGTACCTTATAATTTCCCAGGTATTCTCTCCTGAAACGTTTACAATCTACATTAATTAATGTCAGAGGCATTTAATTTATCAAATATGACCATTAGAATAATATTGAAAAATTGAAAAAGTATGTAAGAATAAATGTTGGTGGATAGGTAACAGTAGCATTCATATCATTAGGCTTCATCAGTAGGTGTACATCAACAATCTTCAACTGTAACCTTCCATCGGTATCCTTTAGCGGTAACCTTTAATAGTAGGCTTACATTGGTGACCATGTAATGGTAACCATGTATCTATAACCATGTAATGGTGACTATGTAACGGTGACCTTGTAACTATAACCTTTTATCGGTAACCTTGTAATAGTGACCTTGTAGCTGTAACCTTGTATCAATGACCATGTAATAGTGACCATGTAGTTGTAACATTGTATCGGAAACCTTGTAACGGTGACCTTGTTGTTGTAACCTTGTATCGGTAACCACGTACTTAGATAAAATTTGTACTATAAACTAAACCAATCAAGCAGTGAGATTGAGAGTACTGTAAACAGTGACTTTGTAATGAAATATGATTATCATAAGATGAAAACATGATTATCACATAAATAAAACCTGATTTGGGATTATCAAAACATGTGAGTCCAATAATCCCCCCTTTTTGATAATCACAAATTATGGCATTGAATCGTTAATGCTAAGAAATTTTAATTAAGGTTAAACACATCTGCTAAATTCATCAGTGATGTGAGTATATACAAATATAAACACTTCTCCTCAGGTATATATGAGAGCCCTGTATATATGCGAATATATACATCTTATCCCCCTTTGTGATTAAAAAAAATCATACAGAAGAAGAAAAAAAGAAATAAAGAAGAGGGTTTGTATTAATAAAAGAGGAGTAAAAGATACAAAAAGTACATCAATCCCTATCATCAAAGACAGTATACATTCAATCCACATCAGAGATGTCCATTGGAGCTTTGCCTTTGGAGGCTGAGGAAGCAAGTTCATAAGGTGGAGGGATAGACCGAGGGATGACAGTGAGCAGGGTAGGAGGAGCCACCACTAAGGCATCACCAGACCTATAATGAGTAGATCTATGAGTAATTGCTAGGGTAAAACTTCTGATAGCCAGTGCATGAGTCATCAAAGGGGAGGTACTAGTGGAACCTAAGGTAGCTGAAGAATCAGGAAAAGTATGAGGGACAATGATTGGAGTTTATTCCATGTGAAGGATGGGTAACAGAAGATTCTTGAAGTCCATAATGATGATTTCCCCTCTTTCCATGGCTGAGATGAAATCATCTTTGTTATCCATGAATATTTCTAAGGCAGTAGTCAATTCCCTGAGCCTTCTAACCTGATCCTTAAAGGCCTGAGTGACAGGTGGGATCCTTAAGCTCTCCAACAACAATTTAAATTGACCATCCATCTGATGTTTAGTGTATACCCATTTGTAATAGAAGTCAACTTGATCCTTTATGGCCTTCTGATCCTAAGCAGCTTCCCTTAGATAATCTCCTACAAGTTTATGAATTTACCTGGTAATGGAAATGACCTGAGAATCTAAGGAACTTCCACCAGAGAACTTTTCCACTTCTACTTTGAAAATGGTCCTGAAAGCATCAATGTCAACTGGAGGAGAAGCTGAAGTGGAAGAAAATGTAGATAGAGGAGCGAGAGATAAGGCCACTGTCTCCTTGTAAGATTTGGTCAAGCCACTAATTAGCCTTTACACATCATCATTCGGATCTTTCACATGTGTCTCCATAGATTTCTTAAAATCCTCAAACACTGTGACCAATTGCTGAACCACACTTTTAATATATGCAAGGTCTCTGTAAACTTGAACCCAGGAAGCCATATAGGATTCTAAACTTAGAATAGAATATTTCACATTTTCTGTAGACTCTGTCGGCTCACTGATTTGACTCTAGAAATAACTTACTTCCTAGAGTAGAGTATATTGAATACTGGAGTGTATTTTGTCTAACATAGATGTTGAATGCTCATGAACTAGAGAAACAGCCTTTTCCACCTCAAAGGACCTATCCCTAGACACTGTATGAAGGTGGGATTTCAGGGATTCAAGATCTGCCTTTCTGACATAGTCTTGAGGGAAAGAGGTTTCTGGAGGGACAAAAATGAGGTTTGGCACTGAAGGTCTTTTGTTGGGCCTTTCATCCTCTGAGTCATCCTAGTCTAGACCCAACACCATAAATTTGGGGACCTCAGACCAGCCCTCAATCTCATGAAAAATAGAAACTGAACCTACAACAAGAAGTTCCTCCCCCTAAATTTGAGCAATCTCCTGATCAGCCACATTCATCTCCTCCAGACCTCCTTGAGCAACTACATTATCAGGAAGTTTCACTTCCACTTCCTCCTTAGAATCTTCAACCACTTCCCAAATAAGTCCAACATCAACTAAATCAGTAGCTTCTTTATGTCTACTTTCCACCCTTGACTATCCTATTAGAGGACTGAGACATAAACATTCCTCTTCACTTTCATCATCAGTTGTCTCATAGTCATCTTGACTTGAATCAGAATCTTCATCCTCATCTGAGGTATCTCTGATGTCTCTTAAGACATTCTCAGTCCCTTCTTCTTCACTTGTTTCCTCATCACTGTCCCTTAGAATAGTCTCCCTTCTAGGTAGTCTCTCAATTTTGCTAGGCTCACCAAATGATATAGTATTAGCACGAGGAAGTGAGGGAAGGTCAGGATCACTCCTATCATCTATGTGAGAATCCTCTCTTTCTTATATAACATTAACTTCTTCTTCTTCATCTGAATTGGTAGTCTCTACTTCATCAAGATTAAACCAGGGCCTCTCTTATTTTTAGGCCTAGTAGGATGATCAATATGGTTAAATTATTCATAAAAATTTGCCTCATAATTCACCCATATCTTTATCCATATATTCCGGTTGATCTTCATCATCTTGAAAATCACTTTAGTGATGAAAAAGTTATCTTTCACCACAACAGTCTCCTCCTTAGCTCTAGCAACTCCTTTTACTTTTAACATAAGAGATATCAACATAGCATGAAATATGGAATTGGATTTGGAGCTAGGTTTGGTCATGTCTTCAAGTTGAATCATCAATAGCCTACACGGGTTAATCCTTATATCATGCTTCAGTAGATATAAGAGAAAGACATCCTGAAACTTTAAAGTAGCAACATTCCTTCTCCTGGGACATAGAACATGCTCGAAAAATTTGAAAAGCAGCTTATCCTATCCTTCCATTTTAGTAGTAGAAACTTTCCTAGGAACTCCACTCCCTATCAACTCAGCTAAAGCTTCTTCATAGAAGAATAAATCACTAGTGGTAGGCACCAATTTTGAGTAATAATCATAAATTCCCTCATGTGGAATCCTCAAACAATCATCCCACTCAGTAGAGGAGAAGCTCACATTTAATCCATTTACTCTGGAAGTCTTACGGTGCTCATTATCAGACAATAAAAACATCAGATACTCATACAACTCCTTCACTAACTTCATGTAATAGGGTCCATTGTTGTTTGAAAAACATTCAGCCTAGCCCTAAGCTTCAAGTTCCTTTAGTACTGAAGATCGAATCGAAATCAGCCACTTTGAACATAATTCCTTCTCAACCACTATTTCCCTCTTCGATAAGTGCGGGTTAAGTATCTTTTCCACTACATGTCTTCCAATACTTTTCTTAGCTCTAGGTCTCTTAGGATCCTGCACATCCCCTTCATCACTAACCAATGGTCTCTTAAATCTAGCCATCAAACTGGAGCAGTTTGAGGTTTTAGTAGAGGTTTAGGTTCTGTGATTTGGGAACCAAAGGTTCGAGAGAGGGTTTGATGTGGATCAAAATGTGGTCTGTATTTTATTTTTATCATTTAGTGATCGAAAAAGTGAAACAGATAAAATAAATAAGAAATAGCAAAAAACGTTTTAGATTCTCATTGAGAACACAAAAAATGAAAAGTCCTAAACTTAGGATGTCTCTCGGTGAGGTCTAACGGAGAGGTTCTATCGGTAAGTTCTAACGGTGAGGTTCTATAAGTAAGGTCTAACTATGAGGTTCTATCGATAAAGTCTAACGGTGAGGTTCTATTGGTACGGTCTAATGGTGAGGATCTATCGATAAGGTCTAACGGTGAGGTTCTATCGGTAAGGTCTAATGGTGAGGTTATATCGATAAGGTCTAACGGTGAGGTTCTATTGGTAAGTTCTAATGGTGAGATTCTATCGGTAAGGTATAACTGTGAGGTTCTATCGGTAATGGCTAATGGTGAGGTTCTATCAGTAAGGTCTAATGGTGAAGTTCTATCGGTAAGGTCTAATGGTGAGGTTCTATCCTCAATAGTTTATCATACCTAACTCATGTCTGATGTAATTTAACCCCTCAGAATTCAAAGGTTGTGTGAATATATCATCCAATTGGTGTTCAGTACCAATGAATTCAAGAGTGATATCACATTTTTGAAAATTATCTCTCAAGAAGTGATGTCTTACATCAATATGCTTTATTATATCATGAGATAATTGATTTTTAGAGATGTTAATATCACTTGTGTTGTCACAGTTTATAGAGACATGTTTGAATTGATATCCATAGTCTAGTAAAGTGTGTTTCATCCACAAAATTTGATCACAACAACTACCAGCAGCTATATATTCAGCCTCTATAGTAGATAATGCAACAGAATTATGTTTATTACTACACCATTATACTAGAGACTTTCCTAAAATGTAACATGTTCCAGAGGTGCTCTTTCTGTCTAGCTTTCTACCAGCAAAGTCAACATCCGAATAACTTATTAAATCAAATGGTTGTCCTCTTGGATAAAAAATTCCTAAATTTATAGTATACTTGATATATTTAAAAAAAACTTTTAACAACATTTAATTGAGACTCTTTGGGATTAGCTTGAAATCAAGCACACATGCTTAAACTGAACATAATATTAGGTCTACTAGCAGTAAGAGAAAGAAGACTCCCAATCATACCTCAGTAATTGGTTTGATCCATTGATTTACCAGTTTCATCCACATCCAATTTGCAAGTGGTACTCATAGGTTTATCACTAACTTTACTACTATCCAAACCAAAAAAATTTAAAATATCCTTAGTATATTTATTTGGATTTAAAATAATACCATCATTGTTTTGAAAAATTTGAAATCCAAGGAAAAATTTTAGTTCCCCCATTAAACTCATTTCAAATTCATCTTGCATCATTGTTGAAAATCGGTACATAAATAATGTTTAGAAGATCCAAAAAATTATATCATCTACATAAATTTGTACTATTAAAACATCTTTTGAAATCCTTTTAATAAATAGAGTAGGATCTGTTATCCCTTTTGTAAAACCGTTTGAAATAAGAAAAGAACTAAGTCTATCATACCAAGATCTTAGAGCTTTCTTTAGACCATATAAGGCTTTAGATAGTTTAAAAACATGATTTGGAAAATGGGAATTTGTAAATCTAGGGGGTTGTTCAACAAATACATCTTTAATTATATATCCATTTAGAAATGTACTTTTGGCATCCATTTGATAATGTCTAAAATTCATATGAGCTTCATAAGCAAGTTGTATCCTAATGGATTCTAGTCTAGCTACAGGAGCAAAAGTTTCCTCGTAGTCTATTCCTTATTCTTGAATATACCCTTGTGAAACTAACCTAGCTTTGTTTCTAACTATATTTCCAGACTCATCAACTTTGTTCCTAAAAACCCATTTAGTGCCTATGGTCAAGGTGTCTTTAGGTCTTTCTACTAATTCCCAAACTTTGTTTCTTTCAAACTGATTCAATTATTCTTGCATAGATATCACCCAAAATTAATCATTGGTTGCTTCATTAATATTTATAGGTTCAAGCTGTGAAAGAAAAGATCGATGTTCAACCTGGTTTCGCAGAGAAGCTCTAGTTTGTGTCCCTATATATAGATCACCTACCACGACATCTAAAGAATGATTCCTGAGAGTTATAATTCCTCTAGAAAGAGTTGAACTAGACTCCTCATGATTATCTATAGGTTCATATTCACCATACATAGATTCTGGAAAGTTTTCAGAACTAGTTGTTTTTACTAAGGGATCATTATTCTTATCATTAAGGTCTAGAATTGACATATCCTCCTCAAGATATTCAAGAGAGGTTTTTGGTTCATATGGATCATTATCATCAAATTTGATAAGAATTGATTCATCCACACATTTGGTTCTCTTATTAAACACTATATATGCTTTACTAGATATTGATTCACCTAGGAAAATTTGTCGAGATTTTTTTTAGTGTTAAGTATAAAGAATTTGAAACCAAAAACTCTACAGTAATTAAACTTAGGCTTCCTATTGTTCTAAAGCTCATAAGGGGTCTTCTTAAGAACAGTTCTAATCAAGACTCTATTGATAATGTACCAATCTATATTAACAGCTTCAACCAAGAAATAAATTGGAAAATCATATTCATTGAGCATTTTCCCAGCAATCTCTTGAAGTGTCTTGTTTCTTCTTTCCATGACTCCATTCTGTTGAGGTGTTATAGGGGAAGAGAAGTTGTGACTATAGCCACTGTGTGAGTAATAAGATTCAAACTTTTGATTTTCAAACTCACGGCCAAGATCACTTATCATGTTCTTAATTCTATGTCCACTAAGATTTTCTACAGACTTGGAGTATTTGATAAAATAAGAACAAGCTTCACTTTTGTGAGCAAGAAATTATACCCAAGTGTACCTAGAAAAATCATCTACAAGAACATAAACATAGTGCTTCCCATTCAAACTTGAAACTCTTGATGGTCCAAACAAATATATGTGAACCAACTCATGTGGTTGAGAAATAGAAACTTCTATCTTTTGTTTGAAAGAAACTTTGTGTTTTTTTCCTTCTGACAAGGATTGCACACTTTGTTAAGAGGGAATTCCATTTTAGGTAAGTCTCTAACTAAACCTTTACTAGTCAGTTTGCTAAGTGAGTGTAAATTTCAGTGTCCTAGTCTTTTGTTCCACAACCAGGATTCCTTATGAAATTCAATTAAACAGGAAAATTTTTGCTTAACTAAAGAATCTATATCAACAGCATATACATTCTCATTTCTAAGAGCATTAAATATTAAATCACATTTAGAATTAAAAACATTGAATGCATAATTTTCAAATTTAACATTAAATACATCATCACACAACTGAGAAATACTTAGCAGATTTTATTTTAACCCATCAACAAAAAGCACTTTTGAAATTAATACAGTATTAGGGTTACCAATTTGGCCTAAGTCGACTATTTTTCCTTTAGAATTATCACCGAATGTGATATATCCACCATAAAATTTAATTATGCTTTTGAAACATGAATAGTATCCTATAATATCTCTTGAAAATCCACTTTCCAAGTACCACAGATTTTTATAGGAGCTCTTCAGACAATTTCCCTACAAAACAGATTGTGTGTGGGGTAATTTTGGTACCCAGATTTTCTTGGGTCCAGAGAGGTTAGCAAGTAAAAATTTGGGAACCCATACTTGTCTTATAGGATATCAATAGTCAAAAATATATATTTTGAGACACGAACACTTTGTTTAGTGTAACACACCAATATTTTATGAAAAATATTCTTTTTAATTTCATTATTTTCTTGTGTTGTACGCAATACCGAGTTTCGCTAAACAACGATATGCTATTAAAATATTATTAAAACAAGCCATTATGAATAGTAATACTGAATTTTTGAAATTTTATAAATTTTATTTTTGAAAATTGACTTCATTTTTGGATTCGGAATATCAAAATTAACCTAGGGTGAAATTTTGGTATTTTTCTAAAAACTTTCAATTTTTGATGAATAGTGAAAAACTGAGTTACTATTTAAAACCCGACTTTTTATTTAAATAATTATTTATTTTATTTAAATTTATTTAAGGTAAAAATTGATACATAATACCTATATAAGTTCAATTTAATTCATTGGAGTCATTTTTTAATAATTTTAGATATATAAAAATTTTATTGAACTTTTGACCGTCTTTTACCCACCTCCTAGAAGAATTTGCAAATTTACATAAAACTTAATTTTACCGCTTTTGTGAATGTAATTTCAAAAATCCTAGAGACACGGTTGATTTCAGTAAGTAAAATGTGGTTCAATGAGATGAAAATAATTTTTGGTGAACAGTAACTTTTTACTTTTTTTACCACGGTTAAAAGTAAATAGGGTAATTAAGGGTAAAAATGATATTATTATTACCCTAACACATTTCCTAATTCTATTGGATAAGTTTAATTCGACCAAAAACAACCTTAGGAATAAAATATGACCATTTAGGCCCACTTGGATTAGATTAGGACATTTATTATTAATTTATTTAAAGAAGGGTTAAAATAGTTAAAATCAAAATTTAATAAGAAAATAATTTTTAATATAGGGTTATAAATATGATAAACTCGACTATAAATATTCATTAGAAAGATAAAACGATTTTATACATAATGATATTTTATTTGTAATTTTTGGACATTAAATAATTTAATTTATTTATGACACAAAGATGATGCAGTAATTATCTTATTAATGAAATATTGACATGATTAATGTTATAAATACCCAAATAAATGTAATTTGAGGCTTTTTATGAATTACACTAATTTTATAGGTTAATATGACATGTTAGTATTTATTTAATTAACTTTTTTAGAACTAATCATTCTGTTATGATTTTCACAAAAATCAATTACAAAATAGTGTCAAAATTGACATAAAATAGTTTTTTAAAAAAATATTATATTATTAATTGTTATTTTATTCCTAAAAATCTAAGGTTCTGCACAATGACTTAGATAAGGTTATATAAATTAATAATAAACAACTTGGGGTTATTTTGGATTCTTATAGTAAGTTTATTAACCTTATAGTGTAAGAACACAAAAAGACACGGTAAAAGTAAAATTATCTAACTTAAAGTTAAATCTAAATGATAAGGTTAAAATAGTGAACTAAACTTGTCAAAATTCTATTGTATGAGAGGATTTAGACCCATACCTACCTTATCTTATAAATAAATCAATTTTTAGCTATTTAAAACCGAATATGACTTTATAATAAAATAATATTTTTATTTTTTCCAAAGGTGCCCCTCTCCTCCCTTATAAAAGGGAACCTCCTCCCTCTCTTCCTCACACCACTTTGAGCCTTCAAGCTCGGACAACCCCTGCCAATTTATTCTCTCCACTTCCCTAGAGACATCATAGAGGTCCTGGTCTTCTTCAATGACCAATTTTAGTGCCCTAAAAGGAGGTCTCAAAGAAGCGCTTCAAAGAAGAGGTAATGTCTGTTACCGATTCTTTCAACTTTATTTCTTCTTCCACTTATTCTTCTTTAGTTGTTTAATTATTAAGTAATAACATCAGTATCACTCATATACTGATATGTTATTATAAGTATGAAACAACCCTATTTCACCATCTATCCATCCTACGGAAAACAAAATCACTGCGCGTGCGTACGTACGGAATACCGTCTCCACGCCGTGGTGTAATCTGTTTTTCCACCACCACCATACATGGATGGGTATAATGGTGTAAATAAATAACTATATATGATTATTTTAAAGTGATATTTATTCTGAAATAGTATACATACACTCCAATACAAATCCACAATCATGGGAATGATATCATCGCTCGTGCGTACGTACGGACTACCGTCTCCACGAACGCGATGAGATTCATTTTCCATGATTAACCATTCAAGAATGATTATAAAGTATATATAATGAATAATAATGAAATTTATGAAATAATAATGCTTCCGTATTTATGTATATATATATATATATGTATGTCATATACTCAATTCCATTCAATTCAATAAGGAAATGAAAACAACGTTCATGCGTACGTACGGCCTACCGTCTCCATGAAAGGTGTATTTCATTCCTTTTGTCGATCTATAATATATATGTATATAATGAATATATATTATATATAAATCATGTTTTACATTATGGAATTATGTAAATCAATATATAAGTAATAATATCAAGAACGACGAGTCGAAACACATACGATAAATGAAATGATTTTACCCAAAACACACTTTAACATGGAATTTACAAAAGAACGGGTAATATAAAGTCATAAGTGAACCATATATGATATCATAACAATGAATATGATTCTTTAATAAGTCAATTACATTATTTAAGTCATTATACAGGAGGTTCAGATACATACGAAGCATATCAGACATAAGGTAAGGGATAATTGTGCAAATCACATTTTTATCCGAGATTGCTTATTCGTAAGTGTTTACTGGGGTTATTGCTATCATCCATGTCCATGTTTTATAAAAGTGTATTCATGTATGTCTAAATTACTTTTTACCTATTTGACTTTTACCCCATGGTATGGAAGGAATCTTCCTTTTATTTACCCTACAAGGTACTTTTTGACTTTTCCGACAAAAGTACGAGAAGAATGTTTTTTTAACGTATACGACATGAAAGGATTTTTATGGTTTTATAAAGCCTTATTTTCATGAAGCTTACTAAAAAATATTTCATGAATATTTTCAACAAAATACTTTTCTTTTAAAATTGCATGATGTTTTGTAAAAAGAAATTGATTTTGAAGAAGAAAGGATATTTTCCTCAAGAATTTATTTCAAGTGTTTTATCAAAATAATTTTACATCTAAGATGAAATTATTTCATATGTGTATGATTCAAGTATAATGTCTCTATGATTTACATGGTTTCACTTTTCTTATGATGAAATATCCATTTCTTTTATATGGATTATGTGATGATGGGATGATGTTTATAAAACCCATTTTATTCATTGAGTTATTATGAATGATGTATGTTTATTTTGTGGCACAAGTAATAATGATTTCATTATGAGATGGGTGGGACCTATATCTTCCTCCAATGCATTGGGTAAAGATTTTATATCTCATGATATAGACATGGCTGGAATGTCAGGTTAAACCGGTTCAGTGAAACAGGACTGAAACGAGGAATGAACTCGGTTCAGAAATGGACTTTGTCCACTAAGATAGTCTTGGAAATGAGTCTTGACTAATAAGAAATTATTATATATGATTATGTGTGTATGAAAAAAATCTTCTTTTTTTAATTTATGATTATTGTTATTACATTTCACTACCATGATTTATCCCATGTTATGAAATTATGATCTCTTTTGCAGGGTAAGATTTCTAAATTGTAATGTTCTTATGAATATGATGTGATTGATATTTCTTTTTTTACCCTTACTGAGCATTTAAGCTCACCCTTTTATGTTTTCTTTTCCACAGGATATAAAGAAAGGTTTTAGGTAAGAAAAAAAATAAGGGAAGATCTTTATGGGAGATGTTGAAGATCTTTCACCACGATTAGAAGATTATATTCTGAGTTTCCAAAGACACTAAACTATTACGGTCCTTGTGTGTGTGTTTTTGTAATGTACTAAGTATTATGAAAAAGTAATGTAATGTTCATGTACATCAAGCTTAGGGTCTCTACATTTAGTCTTTTAGAGAATTGTTTTTCAAAAGATGGTCCAGAGCTGGAACTTGTAGTGAATTATCCAAATCATGGAACAAATTTAGTTTTAATAAACCTTCTCTATCCTAGTTGATATCCTAGACCAGTTGTGTATTTTGGAGAAATTTTTTTCCCTAGAAACTAAGTCAAGATATCTCTACCAGCAGAAATTTTTTCCAAATATTATTTTAATTGATCATTTGATAATTTGAGTTCGGTATTCTCTTTTAATAGTTGAACACATTTTTCTTTATCAATATCTAGATAAGATTTTTAATTAGCATTTAAAAGCATATTTCATTTTCAATATTTTATATTTATCCTTGAGTTCATTAAAAGTATCCTCAAGAATTCCACAATATTAAAATAGTTCATCCTTAGTCATATTTTCATCATTTTTTGATTCACCTTCATTCCCAGAGTAATAATCATTAGTCATAGGGGAATTATGTGTTACATCATATGTTTCTGTCATGAAATTTAAGTTTGTGTTATTGTTATGTTCACTATCAGAAGCATCAAATACAATGGAGCTATCTTCTAAAACACTCCAAGTAGCTTTCATATCCTTTTTATAAACCTTGCCATTATCTTCATATTTCTTCTTAAATTTCATCTTGGGGAAGTCTGCCTTCACATGAACTTTTCATTTGCACTCATAGCAGATTATTTCATTTGAATTTTAATTCCATTTTCTCTCTTTCTTCTATTGTCCTTTACTATCATAATTTCCCTTGTAGTTTGACTTCCTAAATAATTTCTTCTTTCAGAAGAACTTTTTGAACCTTCTAGCAAGATGATCCATCTCCTCGTCACTGTCTGAGTCTTCACTTGTGGAAGTATCTATAGGATCTTGAGTTTTTTCTTTGTTTTTTCTCTTTGAGGTAGTAGTCTTGAATTCTACAAATTTCTTCCTTCTTTATTCATCCACTTCCTGATTCACCTTATGTTCTTCTTCATACATCATAATCTTTCCAATTAGTTCCTTTACTGGTAGTTTTCTTATGTCACAAGATTCTCGGATATAAACATAAGTTTCTCTCCATCAATCAGGTAGGCATCGAAGCAATCTCATAATCTGGTCCTTGATGTACATTGGTTTTCCAAGCAAACTCATAGTATTCACTATTTAATTGAACCTGAGATACATGTCAAAAATAAGTTCATCAGTATTCATTTAAAAGTTATCATATTTAATATTGTATGTATTTAATCTCATTTCTTTAACATTGGTTGTTCCCTCATGAGAAATAGCTAAAGTATCCAAAATTTCATATGTAGTTTTACAAGAGGACATTCTTCTGAATTCCTCATCACCTAGAGAATAGTACAAAGCATTCAATGCATTACGGTTATTTTTATATGTGGCATTAGTCAACTAAGACCATGTGTCTCTAGAAGTAGTGGGAAATATATGTGTTCTTCAATTTCGTCCCTGATTTCAGGTCTCAGGATCTCTAGATACATTTTCATTTTTAATTTCCACTGTGCATAGTTATTACCATTAAAAAAGGTGGCTTGTTAGTAGCAGCACCCTCAACTCTATTTTCCATAGTTACTTAGAATTTAATGAACAGAAAATTTATATATGATAGAAATTTTAAGATATTTAAGATACAACTAGATTCACAGTTAAAAAGAATTTGAAAAAAAATGGCCTTTGATACCAAATGTTGGTTGGATTGGATACTCAAGAGAGGGGTGAATTGAGTTCCAATTAAAATTTCTGTTAAAAACGTTATGGTTAAAAATCCCCCAATTTAAGAATGGCCCAGATAATTAAGGTAGTAGAAACGTAAGTGTTCTGTTGGTCAACAGTTTTCTTAAAGGGTGATTAATCCTCAGATGAATTGGTGTAGAACACCTATTCAATCTTTTGAAACAAGTTTACTAAATTAAAAAAATACACACACTAACCAAAACTACCTGTCAAAGTGTAAGAAAAACAGTTTTATGTTTTATAAAAAATAATCAGTGGATAGTATCAAAACATATTATAATTAAATGAAGAGCTCAGTGAAGTAAAACAATAGGTTTAGTCTCAAGTCGATACTGAATCCTCTCCACCTGGTGATCACCTACCACCAAACAGTTTATATTAACAATAAACTTGATACACATCATGTATCGGGTTTTACAATAGTTTTAAAAAACTGTTCAGAGTTCACACCCTCTTCCATAGTTCTTCATGGGAAAAAAACAGCACAGACCACAAACTATCTGTTCCACAGTTATACGTGGGAAACAAAGATCAGGTGAAGTTTGATGTGAGGATATTCAGTATCCTCCAGTTCAAGCATAGGAGACAGTGTGTGATACAAACAAACACACACACTTCTCAAATATGTAAAATATAGAACACAATGGATCTATGAAAGCAAGCTTGATTTTAGAAATATCTATGTGTTAGAAGATCATCTCTTGACTCCTCAGAGTGAAGAATTTGATAATGAAGTCTTTCTCTGAAACATCTCTTCAAAACAGAGTTTCTCAACTCCAGGTTCTAGCATTCAGTGTTCTTCTTCTGGTGTTGATCAAGAGTTGATACAGCATAGTAGGCATGAGTGAGTTTATCCCAGAACGATCTTTGTGATTCTTGAGGGTTTTTTCAGTGTTGGATGGTTCTGCTTTGATTTATCAAGTGAGCTCTATCACACTTCTCATGCAACCCTTTCTTTGTATCCACATATATGGCACACCCTTCTTTCTTTCATGGTTTTGTATTTTTATATTTTAGGTTCGATAATAGGAATTAGTAGATCATGTGAAATCTTTCTTGTACCTCATACCGTCCCATGTATTGTCTCCGGAAACGTTTATAATCAGCTTTAATTAATGTCAGAGGCATTTAATTTATCAAATATGACAGTTAGAATAATATTGAAAAATTGACAAAGTATAGAAGAATAAGCGTCGGTGGATAGGTAACGGTAGCATTCATATTAGTAGGCTTCATTAGTTGGTGTACATCAGAAATCTCTATTTTTAACCTTCCAATGGTAGCCTTCAGCGGTAAACTTTAATAGTAGGCCTACATCGGTGTACATGTAACGGTAACCATGTATCCGTAACCATGTAATGGTGACTATGTAACGGTGACCTTGTAACTGTAACCTTGTATCGGTAAACTTTTAATGGTGACATTGTAGCTATAACCTTGTATTAGTGACCATGTAACGGTGACATTGTAGTTGTAACCTTGTATCGGTAACCTTGTAACAGTGACCTTGTAGTTGTAACCATGTATCGGTAACCATGTACCTAGATAAATTCTATACTATAAACTGAACCAATCAACTAATGAGATTGAGAGTACTGTAAACAGTGACTTTGTAATGAAATATTATTATCATAAGATGAAAATAATATTATCACATAAATAAAACATGATTTGGGATTATCAAAATAGGTGAGTCCAACAACTACCACCCAAGAAAGGAAAATAAGGTAGCTGATTCATTGAGCAAGAAGGATCATAGAGTTTTAAACAAATGAGGATTGAAAGGGATCTTGTATTCATAGATCTACTAAATATGAATATGGGAATTATCAAATAATGTGAACCATCATTACTTTTTAAATTGTTTTCCCAACTATCTTTATTGTAAATAATTAAAACATCGCATTCTGATGATGAGAATCATTAAAATAAAATTAGTGGTTTGAATGATGGGATGTTGGCTAACTTCATGTGTGAGGATGAAATTATAAAATTTGGGAAGAAGTTATGTGTTCCCTCTATAACCAAGATGAAAAGGGGGTTATTGGATGATTTCTGTAGATCTAATTTCTCTATACACCCTGGTAGCACAAAAATGTATATAGATTTGAAGTAACATTTCTAGTGGGACAACATGTAGTGGGAAATTGATGATTATGTATCATGATGTGTTGTCTGTCAACAAGTGAAGGCTAAAAGACAACATCCTAGAGGAGTCATGCAACCTCTAACTACTCCTATAAAGAAATGGGATGACATCACCATGGATTTTTTCACTGGATTAGCCAAAAATCCAAGAAATAATGAAGCAATATGGGTAATTGTTGATCGACTTAAAAAATATGCACATTTCCTCACTATAAGAGAGGATTTTCCACTTGATCACCTTACACAAATCTATATCAATGAAGTTGTGAGAATTCATAGAGCACCTATCTCAATTTTTTCTGATTGTGATCCATGATTCGCATCAAAATTCAAGAAATTTATTTAAAAAGCTTTGGATAGTGAGCTTCGATTGAGTACTACTTATCACCCTCAAACTGACAGGAAATCGAAAAGGATAATCCAAAATTTAGAAGACATGTTAAGATCATGTTCACATGAATTTCAAGGTATTTGGGATCAATATTTACATTTTTTGGAGTTTTCTTACAACAATATTTTTCATTATAGCATTGAAATGGAATCATATAAAGTGAAAGAAATTTCATACACCAACATGTTGGGATGAAGTTGGTGAAAGGAATATTTTGGGTCAAAAGCTTGTGGAGGAAACAATAGTAAAGGTATATAATATTCAAACCCATATCAAAGCAGCTCAAAGTTGGAAAAAGAGAAATACTAATAATCAAAGGAAGGATTTGAAATTTCAACTGGGAGATCATGTTTTCTTGAAAGTATCTCCATGGAAGGGTGTTATAAGATTTGAAAAGAAATGGAAATTGAGCCTTAGGTAAATTGTCCCTTTTGAAATTCTGGAGAAAATTGGAGTTTTGGATTATCATTTGGTAATGCCGACTAGACTTTAAAAGGTACACAATGTGTTATATGTCTCATTATTGAGAACGTAGATGACAGAACCAACGCATGTCATCATTTCTAAAGGTATGTAATTAGAGCCTTACTTATCTTACTATGAAGATCCTATCTGAATTTTGGACATTAAAGAATAGGTGTTGAGGAATCATATGACTCAACTGGTAAAGGTACTTAGGAAAAATAATAAAATTGAAGAGGAAACATGGGAGCTTGAGGAACTTATGATGAATAACTACCCAAATCTTTTTATAAGGTAACATTTTGGTAATTTCGAGGATGGATGTTTTGTAAGGGGGGAAGAATATAGAACCCCAAGAATTTACAAATAAATATTGAAGGGATGAAACATTGTGTATATATGAAACAAAACTTTTTTATAACATATCCAATGAACATAATTTTTCCTCCTCTCTGATTTCAATTTCGAAAAACTGACATACACAGTTGTGATCAATAAGATATTTAGAGTTTTATAGGATCAACACACATTTTTTGTGAATAGTAAATTACAATTATGAATAGTAACATACCATTATGAATAGTAACATCACCCATGTAAGTATAAATAAAATTTAGTCACCATATAGATGATAGTGAATATTTTAAAAAGTAACAATTATGTTTTGGTATTTTTGTGAGTAATAAATATTTACTTACAATTTTTAATTAATAAATTAATAATATTAATTTTCATAAAATTTATTCCTAAATAAATATTTTTTTGTCCTATGATTTTAGGATAATCTTATGAGAGCTCAGTTAATTTTTGAAAGTATTATAAAATCAGTTTTAAATTTAAAATCTGTATTTTTCAAGTAAATAATGATTTTATTTAAAAATTAAATTTCTATTATTTATAAATTTATTTTTATAAAATGGAGTTATTTTTTGAATTCTGAATTTTGAAAAATAGTTTGGGTGAATTTTTGGGAATTTTCTGAAATACAAGAATTTTGTGAATAGTAAAATACAATGATTTGCGGTATGAATACATTTTAAGATAAATACACTATTAATTGCATCACGGATTATGTAAGAACACATGGCTAGAACTCACATGAACTTATTAAAATTTATGGACACAAGGATCAATACTATTGCTTGTCTTGAGAAAAATAATAAAATAATGAATAGGATATTCAAAAAACACTCCTCTCCTCCACTATAAAAACCACCACTCACTCCCTCTTCTCTTCACTCCTCTAAGTCGTGAAGATTCTAAATTTTATACCCAAATATTCTTCCCTAGTCCCTCCCCACTTCCATAATCCCTTGGTCTTTCCAAAAGACCAAAATCATTTCCCTTAAGGAGGTTCTCAAAGAGTTTAGGTAAATCCTCTTCCTTTTTCATTTAATTTCACTTTAATTTATCTTCTTTTCTTATTCTATCCTAACCTCATCTATACAATCGATCATTATAACTCCAATATCATCTATATAATATAATTATATCATGTTAATTTAATAAAAATTATCAATCTCCGTACTCTCCCTCTTTTATTTTATAAACAAAATCATCGTCTAGGAGGTGCCAATTTAAACCGTCATGGATGATGAAGTTTCATTATTCAAATTATTCTTAAAAGTTGTTCATGAACCCATTCTAATGGTTCATAAAGATTTTAAAATTTGTAATATAACCATTTTTATCATCTGTAAGTAACATATTTACATAATACAAAATGATAAAACAAGATGAGTTTGTTATGATCAATAACCGCCGTAATAATCTAAACGATTATCACTAAATGTATTATCTAATTTTTCATCCACATAATATGTAACCAAATTATATATAAAAAAATTTATACTATTTTATTTTCATTAAAAAAATTCAATTCTAATTCTAGATAATTATACCAATTTAAAATGAACTCCATTACTTATAATCAAGAGAACTGATCATGAGATCAAGGAAACGAACACTCCAAAACGATGAAATTCAATCATATAACTTATCAATAAGGCCATAAAAAATTTAATAAAACTTTAATTAATCAAATACCTGTAGATAAGTTTCTGAATTAAATAATTAATGGATTTAATTTTACTATCTAGGAAGTTAAGGTCAAGTGGAGAACACGTTCGGCCATAACGTAAGGGTTTTCTACCCGAACCTCCATTTTCTTTTGGGTTTCTATTATTCTCTACTTACCTCAATGAAATTATTAATTATTCTTATTTAATAATCATAAATTATATTTTAATTTTCTATATATGTGTACCAATAATAATCCATCTTTATTTTTTGGGGAGTTACATGTTTTAAAAATACATTTCAAAAATTCATCCCGGTAAACAAACATGTTTCAAAGGAAATTCTCAAATTATTACCTATTTTTAAATGAAATCTATAGTCTGTTTTTAGCCACTATTATTTTTATAAAATCAAAAAAAAATTATTATAAAAAACTACATTAATTCACTTCTGGTTTTATGCAAATATTTTTTCAAAAGAACTCTTCTTTCTAAAGTAAAGGTGTATTTATCTCAAGAATTACTCGATGATTTTATATGAGTATTTTCATCTATTTCAAGACACATGTTGGTTATTATGTTTAATTGGAATTAATATTGTTTTATATCATATACCATATTTTATGTAATGGTTTATGATTAGTTTGACTGTTGATGTTCTATCTTTATATCTTTCACCATATTACTCTGAAGGGTTAGTGTTTATGTTTAATTATTGATAAATTTATTTACATTTAATATGTTAGTTTTAATATGAATGTATATGTCATTTATGTTGATCCCTATTCATATGAGAAATTCATGGACTTATTACGTGATGTGTGGGGCCTGCTATATCCCCTCAATGCAGCAATAGGTCTTATGAGACAAACAAGTTTGGGTTTTTACCTATTTATGTACTGTCTTGGCATGAGGCCTTGACAGAATGATTATGATGTCTGTCATTATGAATTCCATCATTATGAAACTAGAGTTTATAGTCCATGTGATTATTCAAATAGTAGAATATCCATGGTAATGTTTTATGGCATTATTTAATCAGTTTTTATTCCTACCATTTTATGCTCAAGTTTATTTTTAAAGGCATGTGTTTTTAGTTATTCATCATGAATAGTGTTTAGGTTTATGATTACTTATATAGTATTATTTACCCTTACTGAGCATCTGATCTCACCCCTTTCTTGTGTTTTATATTTACCCAGGATGTGAAGAGTTTATTATGAATGACTTTTAGAGATAACCTAGGATTTATGGGAGTTACTAATGGATCTATTATATTTTATTTCATTTCATGATGTAATGTTGAATTTATGTATGTATCTGGTTTTCCAAAACTACAAAACTATTTGGTCCTTTGGGATAATAAATTCTTCAAATCATGAAAATTTACTGAAATAATGCACCGACTCTAGGAAACTGGGGTCAATGCATTACAGCATCTAACTCATCTAAGGTGACAGTCAATCTTGGATTAGCCCATAGACAACCAATCCATACCCAAGATGACATAATAGGGTTCCATCATAATGACCAAAAGGTCTCATATGAGCCTCTATCCACCAAGATATAGCTTTCACTTTCAGAAGATAAAATATATAGAAGCAGTGTTCTTCTTAGGAACCTCAAGAAGAAGTCGTTGGGTAAAAGCTGCTACTGGGAGCTCCAACTCTCAATCTAAGAGTATATATATAAAGGAATGAATCACACATTTATCTACTAATATTTAGGTAAGATTATAATAAACACATACCATACATAAAATTACCTCATGTCCCGCTAGGTTGTAAGCATCCATAGTATGCATCTTTCTGTGGCCCCAACCGCCAACTCCCTAAGAATGATGTGGGATGCCTATTCATGGTGGTGGAAGGATCTCATAGCATCTTCCACCACCTTTATATCCTTCACCTAGAGCTCGACCATCTCCTCTACCAGCTCCGCCTCCCTGGGGTCCACCCTTCCCTCTCTTGGGAGATCCCTGATCACGGTATTGTCTCTATCATGGTGGTCTATCAGCTGTCTTTTTTCCTCCTCAGCACGTCTGGTTGGGAAATCATGTTCCATGAAACCTCACATGTTACATACATAGCCCCCCCCCCTATCTAGGCTGTTGAGGCCCTCTGTGTTTCCATTTTCTCGCATGACCATGTTCATGAGTTTGATCCTGTGGAGGTCTCTTGCACTGAGATCCTAGATGCGGGTGCCTACGAACTGTTACTAATGGATCAGCCATGTAACGACCACTACCATCTCCATTTTTCTAGAATCCCTCTGACAGGAAGCTCTCTATCACCAGGGCCTGCTCCAACACCTCATCATAAATGGGGATGCATAAGGGAACTACATTGGAATGTATATCCTTGTAGAGTCCCTTATCAAACTTCTTTTCTCAAAACTATCCATCCTGGATCATGTCAAGGGAGTGCCATGAAAGGTTTTTAAGCCTCAAAGAATACTTAGCCATTGTCATCCCTCCCTATTTCATATCTAGAAACTCCTAAATCATAATTGAGTGCAAACATGATGGGTAGTACTCCTCATGGAATAGCTACTGGAAGTCGATCCATGAGAGTGTCGACTCATCATGCATCTAGGTAACAAGACTCCACCAACACCCAAATACTCCATGTAAAATGCTAGATGCCATCACAACCACCTAATCCATCATTGTTATGATAAGAATGAATATAAGAACCACCAACTCTAGCCAATACTTTGATGCCTTGGGATATGGCTCACTACTATGCATCAGCGGCCTCTAGTGATGGAACTCATAGAGTGTGCTAAGCATGCGTGCATCCTCAGCCTATTCTTCTAATATGATCTACTGATCAACATATAGGAGATCTACTACTTGTCCACTTTGAGAAAGGATCTCATGGGATGGACCTTGAACTGAGGCCCCATCACTTATCGTATCATTATCATGATCCAGACCTAGTAACCTGGCTGGCTGGCATCACAAAGACATCCTAAAAATTTAATCAAGACATTCCATGATCAGATGAGCATATATATATATATATAATGTGGATATGAATCAATAAGGATAGTAAAAGACTCAATCGTATATGATGTGCGTACCATTGATCCCTACAACCAATGTCTCAGTATACTGAGTTGACAAACCGGTAGTCAATGTCCTAGTGAATGGATATGTCCATCGTCACACCAACACTGGATACCTTGGCTTGAATGCCACACTCAAGACACCTTAACATTGTTAACCTAAATCTCAAAAAAATCCTTGTAAGGGGACTACTAGAAACATCATCCAAAGGATTGAACCATCTCTGATACCAATATTTCATGACTGGACCCAATGGGTCTCAAGCCGCAACTACCCCAATCTCACCTCTATAGGCCAAGGGCTAGTGACCAGCACCGAAAGGCATATCCAGTATGAGAGTCCTTTGCCTAAAGTACCTATTTGAACACACCTAACCATCCTAATGCATAAGTGAAAAGGTATAATAATAAAAAATAATAAAATATATAGAATGTAACCATGAATATGAAAACCCTCTATGGTGTACAATATTATGATAGTGAAAATTGAAAGTAAAGGGGAAAAATACACACCCAACCAGAAAGATGTCTCAACCTGACAAAACTAGAAAGTAAAATTGTTGAGAGATCCCAAATCCTGATCTCTAAGCTCCAACCACCATATACAGTTGTTGACACTCCTTTCCATCACAAAGTCTAACAATTAAAAAACGGAAATACCTTAGTCCAAAATGATTCATCCTTTGAAGAAACATAAAAAATCGACAAAGTCGTGAAGATGGATTTCTTCCCACTTGGGTCGCGCAAGTTCCAACACGGTCGCCCAAGTATACTTGCACGCCACCCAAATGGTCGCGCAGGTGACTTTCACACCCTCTTTGAAAATCGCCCAGGGTCTACTCCAGCCTATAAATACCCCTGGTAGGCCCCCCATCTCTAGAGGAATTTTTCCAGAATTTAGATATAGAGCTCTAAACACCCAAGTCTCTTCTTCAGGTCTTCCGAACACTTCTAAGGTAATTATTTACCTAGAATGGAAGGTCAAAACAAGAGGAGTAAGGTCTAAGTGTTAGAATTCACTAACACTTGCGTGCCTAAGGTGTTTTACCCTTAAGGGAAATGGAAACACTTGCGTGCCGCCCTACTTCTGCACCAGAACTTGCGCGCCATCTTCTAGAAAGCCTCTAGGGATAATACCAAGGGTTTGAGCCAAGTCTCGCCTAAGTATTTCCCTAAGGGATGAAAATCGCGCAATTACCCATGTGCCGCGTAGGTATACCTGCGTGCCCAGTATTTCTGCACCCACGCAGTACCTACATGCCTTCCAGGACTTGCGCGCCCCTACCTTTTTGGGTGCCTTTCCTTCCCATTTCACCCCTTTTATGCCATTCCACCTCTCATATTCAAGATTCAGTCTTCAAGACACTCTTCAAAGCCATTGATGGCATGATTTCTTGATTTGACTTCCTTATCTGAAAGGAACTTCGTGGAACATCTCTCAAAACCTAGTTATTTACACATATTTATGTCACTAAAGATTGAGATTTAATTCATTCAACCTCATCCTTTAAGATGAGAGAACCCCTTAACCCAGGCCTCATTTTTAGGAATAATCCACAGTCATAATTCCCATTCATTTTGGGCATCCTCTTTAGGAGTAAGCCCCAAGTCCTTCCCAACTTTGGGCATCATTTTTCAAGAGTAAGCCCCAAGTTCCCTAATCTGGGAATCCTCCTTAGAAGTATGCCCCAGTCTTAAAATTCCCCAATATGGGCATCCTCCATATAAGTAAGCCCCAACCATAATTCTCTTAACCTGGGCATCCTTTTCAGGAGTAAGCCTCAATCTCAAATATGGTCATCCTCCTCAGGAGTAAGCCCCAAGTCCCTTTAATTTTTAAATCCTTTTAACCTGGGCCTTCATCTTGGGAGTAAGCCCCAGCCTTAATCTCTCTTAACCAGTCTTAATTTACTTTTGATTTAGGCTTCTTTCTCAGAAGTAAAACCCAATAATAAGTCCCCTCATAACCTGGGAATCTTCCTTAGGAGTAATCCCCAAGATTAGGGTATCCAAATCTCCATGAAGCACATTTACCTTTATAGACCCTATTCCTAGATTTCTTCCTTGAAGTAAATCTTAATCCTCATCTATTTGGGCATTCATACACACATAATCCCCACATCATTGCATATTTCATGGAAAAATTGTCTGGTTTCACCAATACCTCTTGTTTCTCACACCGAGCATGACTCATGTGAGCTTAGAGTGTAAAAGTAATCGTGAAATCTTTCTTTGATCCATCAATCATGCATACACATCATACTCCCTTACTTGAACTATGTGGGTTCTAATTCCTTTTCCAAAAAAAAGGATACGCAGGTAGCCCATCTGCGGGTACGATCCCAACTTTAAAATAATCCATGTCCTTCTGAATGAAAATAAACATCAAGTGCCCCACTGAGTGGCTTTAAAACCAGTATGGTCATCATAATGACCAAGAGACTTTTATGTATCAAAGGATACCATTGACTAAGAATCTATAATAAATATAGATGATTCTCTATCGTTGAAGAACCTCGAATACATATAAAAGATTCTCTAAATTTCTTACATATCAATCATTGATTGTCAGATCTAAAGGAAAGCTCATTTTATACTTGGTAATGTAATAAGGATTCAAGAACATAACTTAAATCTGTAAAGAGAGTCCTGGAGTAGACAATAATTCCCCTCAAAAAAGGTGTGATGAGTCCGACCTCGCATCCTCTCAACCAATGCAAATTCCTAAGCCTCATCAGTCCATAACTAATGAGCGCCTACCTTTGGAAAGTAGGCTCAAATGGATATGGAATCATTGGATGTTTCCGGTTCTAAGAACAAACCCATTATAAACTTCTTGGAATGTTTGAATCTTAAATCAATGAGATCATCCCCAATTTTAGAGGGAAACAAAAAATGGTAAACCCGACGTGAATGTTTAACCAAGTTAAAATGATGTTTTATTTATTTGTTAGGCCCCTATTTAAAACTCAATGAGAGGGCCAACAAAAACAATCATTGAAATATGTGATCATCTAAAAGATGTAGTGGATGAATTTATCTTGATTATGTATGTTATATCAAACAGGAACTCTTTTCCAAGATCTTCTACATTTCCAAAATGGATTCTCTCAAGTTCACACCTGTGAATACCGCTGCTGTGAATTCCACTACTGCTACTCCTGCTGGATCATCGTCCACTCTGAGGATGACATCACCTACTCAGCATCTTCAATGATGGGTATCAAAAATTCTGGTTAAGGAGTACCATCAAAACGGTACTATTCCAACTCTGGAGGCTTCTCGAAAAGCCATCCAAATGAACAATTCACCCTGGTCGTCCAGACAGTGATGCCCAGTGATCAAGAAGCAGGCAGTGTTAACCACCGTCTCCAACCATTTAGGGTTGTTATCCCCAGAAAGCAATCACCATTCGCTCCCTTATTCTGGGGAGGTGAATGAGCAGGTCCCTCAGGGCCTTAATTCAAGCAGACATGAGTTCTTCCCAAAGGCTCCTATCAAAAATCACCACCAGACTTGTGTTGCAGTGTACCCTCAACATGATAAGGGTACTGAATCCAGGTCTTCGGCTCAGGTTCCTCGAACCTGAGCAGGCAAGAAGAATTGCAAGAGGCTAAATCCGATTAACAGTGAACAGGTTCTCATCTCTGCCATCTCTGGAGAATTCCATCAACCTAACTTGGTGTCAAGCAATGAGCGGGCACACACACCTGCCCGTTTTAATTCCACTGTCCAGCAGACTCGTCTGGAAGCATCACACCAATCCCGCTAGGAAATTCCGGCGGAGTATTATAGTGAGGAACATATACCTGTTTATACATCATCAGCTAGTCAGTAGGCTCGTCTGACTACATATGATGGAGCTCGTCAACCATGTTCGGCGAAGTACAATCAGCAGGAACATACACCTACTAGTATTGATCAAGCCTACCAACAGTCTCGCTTCGTAGCACATGGAGAAGTCAGTCGGAAATCTCGGATGACAAACAGGAGGCAGACCCAACTTTCTTCCCCCACACTTGACGACTGTCAGGATTCACTGATAGGAAAAGGAGTATAGGAGCAGGCACATACACCTACTCCAAGCACGGAATGGAAGTATATCCCTGTTTCAGCAGCTGAAGTCACCAAGCATATTCTATCAATGGTGAAATAGCAGTAGAAAATACCTGCTCATATTTTGGATGATTTCCAGAATATTATAACAGCTTCAACAGCATCACAGGGAAAGAAATGCAAAGCTATCCCTACCAGTGGAATGACACATCAACAGTTCACTCTGGAACAGACAGACACACCTGTTTTAGTCCAAGAGGGTTGTGGGGCATACTCCCCCATATCATACGGACAACCAAGTCAGGCACATACACCTGATTTGAGTAGTGATCGTCAGCCTAACCTGGCCATCTCTCCTGATCAGGAACATACACCTGCTCAGAGCAGCCACTTTCGTCAACAAGTGGTTTCCAAGGCGAGTAAGAAGGATTCTATGAAGAAGACCCGCCCAACAAAGTCAAGAGATCAAGAGCCAATCTGTAACAAGTCCTTGATTGATGCTTTAGTTCATAAATCCATCAGACAGTTATCTGTTGGAATTAAATATTTTACTCCCTCATTTACCAATAGTGGGAACATTAATTCTGAAGGTCTTCAATAGACACTTCCTCATGAAGTCTTGCTTCATGACGATTCGGTCGATCTCAAAGTTTCATCTTCAGATGAGAGCCACAAGAACCCTCTGTGTGGTCAGAAGACCAAGGAGAAAGATATCTCATCTTTTGTTGTAACCCACTGTGGTGGTCCTCCCCATGATGATGAATTTCTCTGTGAAAGTCCTCTCCGCAGTAGTGATGCAGATTGCCTGGAAAATGCTCCAGTGTACGATGTAGTGCTGAGAAAGCCCTCTTATCTTGAGGCTCTTGCAAATGAGAAACCAGTCATGTTTGAAGCTTCATCGCTAGCAGGTGAAATACTTCCTCAATTCGAAGATATCCCAGGGTGTAGGTCATTCTCCGAACCACCACTAAGTCATGCATCTTCTAGTTTGATTAGTGATTTCTCTACCAATCTTGTTGAATCCGATGAAGCAACAAGGAAGCACCAGCTCTGGTTAAATCGGGTAGAAGAATGTTTATTGAATGATAAAGAGGAAATTCTAAACATGAGAAAAAGATTGGAAAAAGGTGAAGTTCTAGTCATGTTTTGGCCTTTGGATGACTCTTAGTATGACATTCCAGAGATGTTGACGGAAGATGGAATTCATGATATTCGTCTCAACATATGGAAAACTCTTTGTCATTTGAAAAATAAAGTATTATCTTATGATGAATATGAAAATCATGTTAAGATAATAGAAGGGTTACAACGTTAGATTGATTTGGAATCTCTATCAGTCTCTCGATATTCGAAGGTTGAAAAGCAGTAGAGAGGCCTTCAATGTTCATGCCTTGGCGCATTAAGAAGATTGTGCCAGTTAATTGACAATGCCCCATCTAGTATTCATGTCAGAGGATGGGGTGTTCATGGAGCACTACATTTCACTGTTCTCTCCAGTCAACAAAGCCCTCCAAAAATGGTATCATGCAATGTTATTACCCATGGCCGGCCACAGTCAATGGGTTTTTTTTGTAATAAAAAACATTCCCAAGAATAGGCCTCAACTAGTTATTCTCAAAATCAAGAATACAGAGAACAAGTTTTTGAATTACTCATGCATCAAGCAAACGCGAATATTGAATAGGCCTCTCGTATGGAGAAAGCACATCATCAGGTGATATAAGTGTCGTAAATCATCCAACGGTCTTTTGAGCCGGGTGATAAAAGTGGATGTCGATTGATGCATCCAGCTAATTTCCGAACTAAGGTCTGCAAGATCAGGAGAGATTTTAAGAAAGTCTCAGACATAGCATGTCAAGAGCCACCCCAGCTTGCCAGACTGTGGACTCTTTTAAACCAACCCTCAGAATCAACAAATAGGATTCGAGGAGTTGAGAAAAGACAGCAAGAACAGCCCCAGTCCACTAGACTGGGGAATTTTTCAAATCATCAACCCCCTCCTTCGAGAAATTAGGTCTTTTCTCGATTGGGGAAGATGCCTCAAGAGGAAAAAAGAGCCAAATTATTAGGAGATTCCCTCCAAATTACGGTTCTTCAAGAAGTTCCTGAGGGATCAAACCAACAAAAGGAAATGTCTCGTCAGGGTCATGGAAGAAGACAATATCGCGGGAATGTTGATAGGATGGATGCAATGCATTATGCATCAATCAATTTCATCAATGTCGTTGTTGTTGATCCACTAGATGAGGCTCATTCAGAGGGATCAGATGAAGAGTTTCCGGCTCAAGAAGGTGTACGCACAGACCCAAATGAAGAAGGTGTGCGTACACGAAATCAAAGGATTACTTAGAACCTAGGTAATCCTTCAAGTAACCCACTTCCCCCTCTCCGAAATGGATCAAAAAAGGGGAAGGGGAAGAATCAGGTTACATATCCTTTCTCTGGAGAAGGCCAATCGCTCTCACTAGAGCAAAGATTTGCACGACAAGAGGAAGAAATGAAGGAATTTAGGAGGTTGAACGCAGAACTACTTCAAGGTAGTCTTCCTCCAAAGCGTGCTGGAGTTAGTCAGCCAAGGGATTTTTTTGTAGCTACTGAGATGGATCAAAAATATTCTCCTTTATTAGTACACCCTCACAGGTCTAATCCTACGTTTCAAGTGCAACAAAAATTGGCAGTGCTACCATCAGTTGCAGTACCAGCTTCCATACATGTACAAACTCCAGTCATTGCACCTGCCCAAGTCCAACTTCAACCAGATGTTTCTAAAAAGTTAATAACTACCATTGAGTTTTTAACAGCTCGGTTAGAGAGTATGAAAAGGAAGCGTGCGCAGGTTCAACCAAAAAAAATCTTACACTGAATGGGTAGATTCAATCTCTCCCCCATCAAGTTTTGGGAACCCTGTATTCCCTATTTTCAATGGATCAGGCGACCCTGAACAGCATTTGACGCATTACGTGTCTTGTTGTGATCCTATGATGGGAACTCCAGAGCATCAAGAAGCATTGAAACTGAGATGCTTCGTGCGAACCTTGAAAGGAACAGCTTTTGTCTGGTATACAAGCTTGAAATTCGGGTCAATTACCGGATGGGAAGATCTCCATCAGCGAGTTCTTCTTCAATTTAGCTCAAATTTGACAAAGACAATAGTTTTCGATCTTGCAAACTGTAAGAAAAGGGAGAATGAAAGGGTCTCATATTTCATTGCTCACTGGAAGGGATTAACATATTCCCTAAGCTTAGCACTCCCTTAGGAAGAATTGTTGCCAATATATGTGGCAAATCGGCGTGACGAATTACACACGCCATTGATCCTTGTGAAATACATATGAGGGTTTCGAGACCTTACTTCAATCTCTCAACAGATTGAAGATTCTCTCGTACAGACTAAGGCTAAATCTCATGTAATTCCATCAGCTCCAGGAAGGAGAATGGGTAAAGTAGAGACTGCTATAGTTATGCTTAAGCAAGCACCTGTAACTGCTTTTACTTCGAAACCTTCATCTTCCTGAAGGCCTCCACCTCCTGAGCGTCAACAATAGAGGTTGTTTCGTCAAGATGATCAAAGAGATCAAAGAAGAAAACAATTTTAGGATTTGAAAAGAAAATTTTACTCTTTCTGAAATGAATAAGTTCCTGGTTATTTCATTTCGGCTCTGGAAAATAATTTGGTTCAATTGCCAAGGCCCAAGAGTCCAAACAAGGAAGGAGATGAAGATCATCCCAACTATTGCCCGTTTCACCGGATGTTGGGGAATCCCCTTCAGGAGTGCTTTTTTTCAAGGACCTCTTGCAAAAGATGGTTGACTTGGGACAAGTCAAACTAAAAGGCTCTTCATCCCAGGTAGCATGTGTTACTGCTACAGTTCCAGAGGAGGAAGGCTAGTGGAAAGAAGTCCAAAGCAAAAAATGTACAAAAATATGATGATTGGATGGTCAGAAAGACGATCAACCGAACTCATGCTATTTTGTGAACACAATTAACGAAACCAATTGTGCCTCCCACCGTGAATGCCGTAGCAAAACCCTCTTCATCAGAGGGAAAATCCTCAAAGAAACGGTATAATTACAAGGAGGAACAATCAGAAGAAGATGAGTATGTGTCAAAGCCTAAGCTTTCTTTGACTCTAGCAGATTTCATGCCATCTACTTCGAAGAAACGGGCACCGTCCCACCAAATGGCACAGCCTAAACAGGCTAATCTGGTAGAGTCTTCATCAGATGAAGAGTTGATTTTCGGTTCTCTTAATATGATTCAATTAATAGATCCATATTCCAATTGTAGTTTCGATTTTGATGAGCCCGAATTCCCTATATCAAATAGAGGAATCAGAGGGAGTTCTAGGGGTCTGATATACGTGGGAATGCGTGGATCCTTCAGAACCAACTATTCCAATTCTACGCCTGCTAGAACCGTGTATGCAGCAGAAACTCATGGCAGAGCCCTTCAGCGAGCTCAACAAGAACAGTCATGTTCTTCCACCAATAGAAAATTCAGTCCTGGCATAATTATTCTCGAGGATCGGTTGGGGGTTCCATCTTCATCCTCTCAACAAGTAAATGGATCTAATCGGTCTAATATTCCAAAACCAAGAATATTTCCAACTCCTATCCCAATACAAGATGCATAAACTTCCAAAACATCTACTTCCAAGGAACCTGCTAAACCACATGTTCCTGTTGGGAAACGTAGATCTATGGATCAAATGTATGATGTATTGAAACACCTGGCCCAAGTACCAGCCAAGTTATCAATTCTGGATGCCTTGAATTTATCAAAGGATCTTCAAGAAGCACTCATTGAGGCTTTGTCAAGTCCTCAAGAGTTTGAAACTGAAATTGCTGCAGCTAAAGTCTATCACATAGAGAATAATCCTGCAGAATGCCATGCAGTAATATCTTTTACTGATGAAGATGAAGATGATGTCGTGCATGGACATATTATACCTTTGTACTTATCTGGAAAGGTCAATGGTGTAGACATCCGAAGACCTTTCATTGATAATGGTTCAGGAGTCAACCTCATGCCCATTCGTACACTTCGTCAATTAGGCCTCACGGAATCTGATTTATCTCCTTCTACCATGATGTTACAAGGATATGATAAAAATGAACAAGAACCACTGGTCAAAGTTACACTCAGAACTCGGTTTGGAGATCTTGCATCCAATTCAGATTTCATGGTTGTTGATCAAGACTCAGCCTTCAACATTTTTCTTGGAAGACCCTGGCTACATCAACATGCGGCTATCCCTTCATCATACCATAAATGTCTCAAATATTGTTTCGATGGTCAAGTTGGGACATTATATGGTGATAAGGCCCCATTCAAGACATGTGAGTCTCAATACATTGATGCGGAATTCTATCACATGAAGGGAAAGGATAAATCCACAACCAGGGAGATTACCAAAGTTAATGCTCCATATGGTTTAGAGAAGATTCCAGTAAATCCATTTACACATGTGAGTACAGATTATGTGTTGCCTATCAGTCAAATTGACAATATAGACCCAAATCAAAATACTCTTATGGAATGATCCATAATGTCAATTACGGCAATCGAGCCAGACAACATGGGAGAAATTGGTAACCCACCAAGAAGTGATGAAAGACCAAATAGTGAAGTCTTCATTTCATCTTCTAAAATCCAACAAGTCTATACTTTGCCAATCAGGCCAGAAGAAGTTATAGCAGCATCGGAGGTGAATAGTGATGTCGATTCTCAATCCATCATCTCCTCTTTATTTCCCAAGGAAGACCCTGCATCATCAATGGGATCAGAAATGGAAGCTTCTTCTTCAAGATGTTCAAATTTTAACATCTCTTCTGATCATGGAAATTCTGCTTTATCATATACTATGCAAGTAGAAATGGAATAAATAACACATGATGAAGAAGAAGAGGAAGATCTCAGAGATGCTCCTCCAGTATTTGAAGAGGGTATCTCTACCACCGTAGATTAACTTAGATAAATAAATCTGGGTACAAAAGAAGATCCACTCCCCACTTTAATCAGTGCGGACATGACTCTTGAAGAACAAGAGATGTATATTTCCTTTTTAAATAAAAAACGAGACATATTTTCTTGGAACTATACAGAGATGCTCGGGCTTGATCCTGATGTTGCTACTCATCATTTGGGTTTACCAGAAGAGCATCGAGGATTTAAGCAATCCATGAGAAGAACACACCCAACTTATGCTTCCAAAATTGAAGCTGAAGTGGATAAGATTATCAAAGATAACTTCATCAGAGAAGTTCAATATCTCAAGTGGTTGGCTAATATTTTCCCTGTAAAGAAGAAGAATAGAAAAATTAGAGTTTGTATCAATTTCAGATATCTTAATCAGCATTGTCCTAAGGATTATTTCCCAATTCTGATTACAGAACTTTTAATTGATGTAACAGCTGGCTATGAAGCACTTTCCTTCATGGATGGATATTCTAGATATAATCAAATCTGAATAGCCCCAGAAGATGAGAAATCCACAGCCTTCAGAGCCCCTCAGGGTGTGTTTTGCTACCGGGTAATGCCCTTTGGCTTAAAGAATGCAGGTGCAACATATCAGTGTGCCATGCATCGTATCTTCAAACCCTTTTTAGGGAAGTTTGTTGAATACTATGTGGATGATTTGGTGGTCAAATCCAAACAACGTTCTAATCACTTGGCTGATTTGGAATTCATATTCTGTAAGCTTCGAAAACATAATTTGAAGATAAACCCCTTAAAATGTGCTTTTGGGGTAACCTCAGGAAAATTTCTCGGCTTTGTTGTATGCCATCGTGGTATTGAAGTCGATCCTCAGAATACAAATTCAATCCTTGGTATGTCACCTCCTCGAAATTTGAAATAATTAAGAGGACTTCAAGGACACTTGGCCTATATTCGGCGTTTCAATGCCAATTTGGCAGGCAAAAGTTTACCCTTCACCAAATTGATGAAGAAGGGTGTCACTTACCAGTGGACTGAAGAATGTCAAGAATCATTCGATATTCTCAAGAAATACCTCTTGAGTCCACCGATACTCATGCCACCTGTTTAAGGAAGACCTCTTATCCTCTAAGTGACAGCTTTAGAGCGATCATTGGGTGTCTTTCTTGCTCAGAAGAATGATGCTGGGAATGAAAACAGCCTCTACTACCTCGGTCAAACTATACTTGAAGTAGAAACCCAGTATTCAAGTATTGAAAAGTGCTGCCTAGAATTAATCTTTGAAGTTCAGAAGTTGAGACACTACCTGCAACATCACGAGGTCCAATTGGTATCTCGCAATAACCCACTCAAATTCATCCTTAGTCGTCCAATGCTTACAGGATGTCTGGCAAGGTGGGCAGTTATTTTGCAGCAATTCAGTATTCAGTATGTGTCACAAAAGGCAATAAAGGGCCAAGATCAGGCTGATTTCCTGGCTGAACACCCTTTAGTGGAAGACACATCTTCAAATATTGAACTCCCTAATGAGGAAGTCTTCTCTATTCAAGAAAGTCCTCAGGCATGGGAAATGTATTTTGATGGTGCTTCCAGAAGTCCAACAGGGAGGAAAATGGAAAATCCTAAATTCAAAAAAGTTGTCTTAGAAATTGTGCTCATTTCTCCAGAAAAGGTAGTGTTACCTTATTCCTTCTTATTGTGGGAAGGTGGTACCAATAATGAAGCAGAATACCAATCTCTCAGCGCAGGCTTGGAATTGGTGCTTCAAGCACAAGTGAATCACTTAAATGTGAAAGGTGATTCAGACCTGGTAATCAAACAAGTCAATGGGGATTATGCCATTAGAAAAGAAGAACTAATCCCTTTGTATGATTATGTCAGAGAGTTAATGGAGGAATTCCCTTTAGAACTGACATTTTCTTATGTCTCGCGATCACAAAATGCTCAAACTAATGCACTAGATAATATAGCCATAGCTCTGGCAGATCCAAATCGGGACGATACAACCATCAGTATTCCCCACCGTCATGCAATTTCATCTTATGTTCGAATCAAAACAGAGGAAATTAATGAAATTAGTCTCATTCCTGAACTGTATGGTCATACTATAGGATGGATGTTACCTATCATGGAATACCTTCAAAATGGAACACTTCCACCTGATAGAGTCAAGAAAGAACAAATATGGCGATGTGTGGTCAATTTTACTCTTTATGACAACCCAGATCACCTAGAGAAAATTCTCTAAAAACATGGTTTTGATGGAGTTCTCTTCAGATGCATTGATGGTGAAGTGACAATGGCTGTCATGAAAGAAGTGCATGCAGGAGTCTGTGGTCCCCACCAGTCTGGACATAGACTGTCTGATCAGATTCGAAGGCTTGGATACTTTTGGCCTTCAATGATACAAGATTGTGTTAATTTCACAAAGAATTGTCATTCATGCCAAGTACATGCCAACTTCATTCATAAACCTCCAGAGTTTCTTCATACAACTAAATACTCGTGGCCATTTTCAACATGGGGAATGGATGTGGTGGGACCTTACCCTTCAACTACGGCCAAGCAGTATAAGTATATTCTTACTGCTACTGATTTCTTTTCCAAATGGGAAGAGGCAATACCTCTTAAGGAAGTGAGTTCTAAATGAATTGTTAGCTTCATCAAGTCGAACATCATTACCAGATTTGGTGTCCCTCATACCATATTGACGGACAATGGCACCAACTACTGTTCATCCAAGGTGAAGAAGTTGTATTAAGAATACAACATCAAATCCAACCATTCATCTCGGTATCATGCAGCGTCCAATGGCCAGATAGAAGCCTTCAATAAGACTCTTTCAAATATACTGCAAAATATGGTGGGTAAAGATAAGAAATCATGGACTGATAAACTCTTTCATGCTTTATAGGCTTATCGGACTACCTCCCGCACTGTAATACGGTCAACTCCATATTAACTGGTATATGGAATGGAATCCATCTTTCCCATTGAAATTCAACTACACTCACTCAGAGTATCCATTTGTGATCAGTCATCAACAGATGAACAATCTCAAAAGAGATTGAATGAATTGGAATAGTTAGATGAGAAAATATTGTGCACTTTGCACCACTTGGAAGTCTATTAGAATCGAATAGCATGAGCTTTCAACAAAAAAGTTCATCTTCGTTCATTCACTTAGGGAGAATTGGTATTAGTTCTCAGAACTCCAATGATACCAGGAAAGAAACCTCCCAAGCTTGAGCCAAAATGGGAAGGACCTTAATCAATACATAAGGTCTACTCCAATGCAGCTTATTCTTTAATCTCAATGGATGGAGAACTCATCACTACTCCAACCAATGCTATATTTCTGAAGAAATATTTTGTATGAACACAAAATAAATCCACATTACATGCATACGACTTTAAAACAATTTTCATTTAATTCGTCCTACATTACGTTAAACTGTGACGTCCTAACTACATGACGCTAAACTGTATAGATGTCCCTTACGTCCAGAATGACGTTAAACTACACCATCCACAGTCCATGTATATGACTTTAAACTATTTGAATTTAATTCATCCAACATGACGTTAAAATGTGACGTCCTAACTACATGACACTAAACTATATAGACGTCCCTTACGTCCAGCATGACGTTAAATTGCACCATCCACGGTCCATGCATACGACCTTAAACTATTTGCACATCCCTTATGTCCAGCAAGACATTAAACTGCATCATCCATGGTCCATGCATACGACCTTAAACTATTTTCACTTACGTCCAACATGACGCTAAATTGTATCATCCCTTTTTCGTCCAACATGACGTTAAATTGTGAAAAAGTCCATAATACGTCCAACATGACGTTAAATGGTGTACTCTTTTGTCCTCACTGCATGACATTAAACTGCACAGTCCTCTTTTTGTCCAACAGGACATTAAACTGTATTGTCCCCATCGTCCTAACTACATGACGCTAAACTATATAAAAAGTACTGTAATACGTCCTACATGACATTAAACTGTACTTTGTCCCTATTACATGACTCTAAACTGTGCAACACCAATAGTCCTAACTGCAAGACCTTAAAACTGCATCTTCCCTTTATATGTCCTACATGACATTAAACTGTGCATCGTTAGGGTTGTTGCTACCTCTTGTTTCTCACACCGAGTATGACTCACATGATCTTAGAGGAAAATTCAACCATTACTCTCTCTCTGGGCTACAAACCATGTGTAAGTCCCAACACTTTTTTTAGATCGTTGTCCCCAAGAACAACTTGATCACTAATTCATTCTTTAATTTAACTACACGGACTTTGATCCTTGCCTTCCGGGATGGGTACGTAGGAAACCTCCCAAGGTTCAAGACCAAAATCAATCTCTTCACATCAGTTCACCTCCATCTCATACGATGTTGATTCGTGAAACTGCCCCTAGAATCAATATCTTCACATTGGTTCACTTTTGTCTTTGTTATACGATGTTAAAATATACAACACTTTTGTCCAGTATGACAATAAACTACAACATTATTTGATACCATCACCTAAGAGGGAATCATTATTTACATTTATTTTCAATCATGTTATATTCCAAAGACTAAGTGCATACATGGAAATGCACGAACCTTTTATCTTGGGTTAAACCATCATTTCACTAAAGTCCCCATTCACCCTTCACATGTATGAACTAAATTTGTACAGAGGGTATTTATAGAACTACATGGGCTTGATTCCCATCCTTATGGGATACATAGGAACATTCGAGTGTCCCTCGAATCCAGCCCCAAGTCTTTTGGGCCTAACCCCAAATTCCTCTTTTAGTCCCCTGGCTGAAAAGTCCCCATGAAAACACACAATGTGTATTTCTTATAATGGTCCGAGCTCTATGACCCTAAACGAAGATCTCCAATCCTTTTGTCCCGCACGATGTTAAACTATAGTTTAAGAACTACGTACGGCTTGATTCCCATCCTTATGGGATACGTAGTGAAGTCCAACATTTCAATTCAGGACCCAGCCACAACAAGATTATGGTTAGCATTGATCTGTGTATCTCTGCATACATTGGACAATACCCATATTTATTTGTCATAATCCTAACTTTAAATATTTTCAGATCTTCATAACCCTTTTCTTAACTTTTAATCACAAAAGGCCTGAAATTCTGAGAGTTCTTTTGCTTGACCATGCAGCACGTGCCCTTAGGCATCCTTGCATAAACAGTCTACATAACGGACCTGTCAGCCAAAAGATGCTATTATTTGACTATGCAATCAATGCCCTTAGGTGGCCCTGCATAATTCAACCCCCTAACGGGTTTGTTAAATAGTGGTAACTTCATTCTTGGGAGGAAAACCTCTGTTGTATTTATTTGTCTTGATAATATATCGGGATCCGCAAAAATAGCCATCCTTAACATATTTGTCCCATATCCTTTTTCATGATTTGAAATTATTCAAGTCTTTGGTTTATATTCTCCTTCCCTACGTTTGGGTCAAAACTTTGTAGGAGTGATATCCATCCAGTTCTTCGATAATCTTGTTTGGAAATATCTTCTCCATATTCAAGTACCTCTTTCCATACAGCAAACTCTATACTTTGGAAAATTTGAATCTCCATAAACTTTCACTGGATGTTTATCACTAGAAAAGTAAATTTCTAAGAGTTATTTTGCCTTACTATGTAGCACGTGCCCTTAGGCGGCCTTGCATAAGTAGTCTACATAACGGACCTGTCAGCCAAAAGATTCTATTTTTTTGACTATGCAGCCATTTCCCTTACGTGGCCCTACATAATTCAACCCCCTAACGAGTTTGTTAAATAATGGTAACTTCATTCTTGGGAACTACTTCTTCTAATGCCTTTTAGCTATTTTTCATATCGTTCCTCATATTCAAATTTTCTTAAGTCATATTTTACATATTTTCCCTCATACTTGAGTATGGTAATATGTTTTCAGATAAATTGTCAAAGAATTGAGTCAATTATAATCCATTCAGTCAAAGCTATTTCGACCTTAAACATTAGCCTTTTTATGTCCGACATGCATGACATTAAACTGTCAATAACCACAAAGACCCCTGGTTTCTCTTTTTCCTCAGAGTTAAATCCTCTTTTCTCTCCAGATCCAACTCTGAGGGGGGACTTTTGTTGACACTCCTTTCCATCACAAAGTCTAACAAATGACAATGGGAAATACCTTAGTCCAAAATGATTCATCCTTTAAAGAGACATCAAAAATCGACAAAGTCATGAAGATGGATTTCTTCCCACTTGGGTCGCGCATGTTCCAGCATGGTTTCCCAAGTATACTTGCGCGCCACCCAAATGGTCACGCAGGTGACTTGCGTGCCCTCTTTGAAAATCGCCCAGGGTCTACTCCAGCCTATAAATACCCCCGGTGGGCCCCCCATTTCTAGAGGAATTTTTCCAGAATTCAGATATAGAGCTCTGAACGCCCAAGTCTCTTCTTCAGGTCTTCCGAACAATTTTAAGGTAATTCTTTACCTAGAATGGAAGGTCAAAACAAGAGTAGTAAGGTATAAGTGTTATAATTCACTAAAACTTGCACGCCTAAGGTGTTTTACCCTTAAGGGAAATGGACACACTTGCACGCCACCCTACTTCTTCACCAGAACTTGCGCGTCATCTTCTGGAAAGCCTCTAGGGATAATACCAAGGGTTTGAGCCAAGTCTCGCCTAAGTATTACCCTAAGGGCTGAAAATCGTGCAAGTACCCATGTGTCGCGTAGGTATACCTGCGCGCCCATTAATTACGCGCCCCTACCTTTTTGGGTGCCTTTCCTTCCCATTTTACCCCTTTTATGCCATTCCACATCTCCTATTCCGGATTCAGTCTTCAAGACACTCTTCAAAGCCATTTATGGCATGATTTCTTGATTTGACATCCTTATCTGAAAGTAACTCCATGGAAAATCTCTCAAAACCTAGTGATTTACACATCTTTATGTCACTAGAGATTGACATTTCATTCATTCAACATCATCCTTTAAGATGAGAGAACCCCTTAACCTGGGCCTCCTTTTCATGAATAAGCCCCGGTCATAATTCCCATTAATTTTGGGCATCCTCCTTAGGAGTAATCCCCAAGTCCTTCCCAACTTTGGGAATCCTTGTTCAGGAGTAAGCCTCATGTTCCCTAATCTGGGAATCCTCCTTAGGAGTAATCCCTAGTCTTAAAATTCCCAAATATGGGTATCCTCTTTAGGAGTAAGCCCCAACCATAATTCTCTTAACCTGGTCTTCCTTTTTATGAGTAAGCCCCAGTCTCAAATATGGGAATCCTCCTCAAGAGTAATCCCCAAGTCCCTTTAATTTTTAAATCCCTTTAACCTGGGCCTTCTTCTCAGGAGTAAGCCCCAGCCTTAATCTCTCTTAACCAGTCTTAATTTCCTTTTGATCTGGGCATCTTTACCAGGAGTAAAACCTAATCATAAGTCCCCTCCTAACATGGGAATCTTCCTTAGGAGTAAGCCCCAATATTAGGGTATCCAAATCTCCATAAAGCACATATACCTTTATGGACAATGTTCTTGGATTTCTTCCCTAAATTAAATCTTAATCCTCATCTATTTGGACAGTCATACACACATAAGCCCCACATCATTGCATCTCTTGAGGCACAATTTTCTAGTTTCACCAATACCTCTTATTTCTCACACCGATCATGACTCACGTGAGCTTAGAGTGTAAAAGTAATCATGACATATTTCTTTGAGCCATCAATCATGCATAAACATCATACTCCCTTACTCAAACTACGTGGGTTCTGATTCCTTTTCCAAAACAAAGGATATGTAGGTAGCCCATCTATGGGTATGATCTCAACTTTGAAATAATCCATGTCCTTCTGAATGACAATAAACTTCAAGTGCCCCACTGAGTGGCTTTAAAACTAGTATGGTCATCATAATGACCAAGAGACTTTTATGTATCAAAGGATACCATTGACTAAGAATCTCTAATAAATACAGATGATTCTCTATCGATGAAGAACCTAGAATACATATAAAAGATTCTTTAAATTTCCTATATATCAATCATTAATTGTCAGATCTAAAGGAAAGCTCATTTTATACTTGGTAATGTAATAAGGATTCAAGAATATAACTTAAATCTATAAATACAGTCTTGGAGTAGACAATAATTCCCCTCAAAAAAGGTGTAATGAGTCCGGCCTCCCATCCTCTCGACCAATGAAAATTATTAAGCCTCATCAGTCCACAACTAATGAGCGCCTACCATTGGAAAGTAGGTTCAAATGGATATTGAATCATTGGATGTTTCCGGTTCTACGAACTAACCCGTTAGAAACCTCTTGAAATGATTGAATCTTAAATCAATGAGATCATCCCCAATTCCAGAGGGAAACAACAGTTTAATTCACCAAGTGTCCCTATGATTCTATGTAATCACTGTCGACCTATCCGTCATTTGCATTATATCTAGTATGGAGGTCTTTTCCTAAATTATTTGTATTCACACATCTAAACATCTAGATGCATTAGTGTAGAGGTATTATAATAAAAAAATTATGCAATATCTAGAATGTAACCATGCATATGAAAAACCTCTAGGTTTTATAAGAGTACAATAGTGAAAACTGAAAGTAAAGGGTAAAAATATACGCATAGCTAGAAAGATGTACCAACTTGATAAAACTAAGTAAAATTTATAAGAGATCCCAACTTCTAATCTCCAAGATTTGACCATTGTATTTTTTCCAATGCACCATGTATCCCTAAGCTCCTCTATAGTTATTGTCAAATTGTTTATTATCTGTATAAGACACGACACATGCAAGAAAAGACGATGTAGGAGTGAGTATATACATACCCTGTAGGATGCCCCAAAAGCTAAAGGGGGTAGTAATAGATGTGAAAGGAATAGATAGTAGACATATCAACCCAAATAAATAGATTAAATAGATTCCAACAACATGGATATAGATATATGTTTGTATATGTATATTCTCAAACAAAAGAAAACCAAATGAGAGAGAAGGGGAACTCCATCTCATAGACCAGCCTAGGAAATAGTGTCATCGGTTCCAGAAGTCTCTCGTAGATTTTCATCATTTTGTGTGTCCATCAAAAGAAGTAATGGTGTGGAGGGCCCACACCTCGACATTGTGTTGCATATTTTAGGGGGGTATAATCTCAAAGAAGATAACCTACACCTTGTTCCATCAAGGGGGTGATACTCAATGTAAGAATAACCCTCACCCTATATAATAGGGTCTAAAACTTGGTGGGTAGAGGACTCACACCCTCGTGTGGTAGGGGTGCCACTCAAAGTAAGGAGGACCTATACCTGAATGTCATAGGGGGTACCACTTAGTAGATAGAGGACTCTCACCCTAATTCCATTGGGGGTACCACATAATAGATAGAGGACATGTACCCTAATTCTATAGGGGGAACCACTCTATAAATAGATAGAGGACATGTTCTCTAGTTCGTTGGGGTGTGGGGGTACCACTCAATAGATAAATAGAGGACCCACACACTAGTTCATCATGGAGGTACCACTCCAATGATCCTGCCAAATCACTGCCATCATCGAGCACCGCCTAAATAAGATTAATAACCATAACATCTCACATAGTATCTCAAAATCCATTTTGGAGCCTACCATAACATTATATGTGAAAAAACACTCAGCAAAGGCCACTCATGGGCCAAAATCTGAGTCCAAACAAAGGAGATATGATAGGTTAAAGTTTCCTCCGAAGGAAAAAAGGGATACACAGTGTGTAAGGGGACTCACACGGCGTGTTGTCCCACTCCCTCTAATAGATGTGTCCCTGATGGTACATAGATCACTAAACTTGTATCCATACACATTATGTAGGTGGACTACACGGTGTGTCTCAGCCTCTCATGGTCATTTCTGTGATCTATGGTCATGTCAGTGTACTTTGTACCTGTCTGTTTACTTCGGCACACAACGTGTGCATGTGCCCCTATAATACTAGAGTACACACCGATTCACCATCACCTATTTCACACAGTTTTTGGGGGTCCCACATAATGTTTGATGCTTATCTTTCCTGAAACCCTAGTTGCTTCAACTAGGTACCTACATGCCTTGTGTTCTCTTGACTATATAACATGTAGTTGATATTTTTCTAGAAATCCATATCTGAACCCATGTTTCCAGATCTTGCTTCTCCACTTTGAATCAGGCCTTGTCTTATCCCATAATTGGAGGGGAAGGTTCTTTTTGGTCATCTTCGGCCATCTAATGGCCGTAAAATTGATTCTGTTGGGTTTTTCACTTCTCACACACACTGTCGTCACCATGTGCACCTCTCATCACCACCAAGTCCCATTTTGGATCCCATATCAACAAAACATTCACCTTCCACCCAAAAAACCCTCAATTCCATCCATGATTCTCCAAACCAAACCTCACACAAGAATATTTCATGATTCCAGGGGTCCGATCGAGCTTGGTACCGCCTGGAAATGTCGAAAGGAGGCCTCATAGGACAATCATGGAGAATGTGAAGAATAAAGGGGGAAAAGCATAATAAAAAGGGTCCAATTATTTTTTTTAAAAGTGTTATTTAATAGTTAATCCAATTGGTTCAAACTAGAGGTGATAAATAATTTAATGTTCAAATTAAATTTGTACATAGGTGCATGAAAAGGCTAAAATTGGCACAGATCAAATAAAAAGATGATCTTTCTCAATTAATTAAATAAATAGGGGAATAAACCATGAATTGAAGAGTCTTACTTAGAGATTTGATTATTCATCATCGAATAACACACTTTCTAATGACTGATTTGGGTCCTTTGATTCACTGTGTATCGATCTTCTTGGATATGGAGTCTCATCGTCATTGGATCTTGATTCAACAATGAAAGGAGAAAGATGAAACTACACAATGATCCCAGGGTTATGTGGCTAACTCTAGAAATTATTTTATAGTGATGTGTTTATAGAAGAATCTGTTTAGGTTATATTTGTTAATTAATTAATTTAATCAATTAATTAATCCACTAAATGTACCTTCAATGGTCATATTGTCTGAACACCCTATGCCGACCTATTTTTGGTTGCACCTAGGGTAAATATCACTTTCTAGACTCAACAATGGTCTCATAGTTCTAATTCGATGTTCCATTTAATATTTATCCCATTTTATTTAAGAAATTGTGTGCACACAATATAAAATATATTTAATATTTTAATAAAATTAATTATGGGCACATTGGACCTCAGAATCTCACACCGTCTCAGTGCATGGTTCTGAAAATATATGTAGAAATATTTCAAAGTCTTATAAGGAAAAAATAGGTCTCTACAGATGTTTTATTTATATAAATTTAATTTCAAAAAAAATATTTGAGATTTTATAAAAACTATATTGTATTTCTTGAAAATTATTGATTAATTGATCAATAAGTGATGTTTGAAAATTTTTTAACATTCTGATAAAAAAATTTGTGGATGTTCATTATATTTTGGTTTATAATGGCATGTTTCGATTGTTTTTCCTTATTATTGATTTTTATATTCTCTCTTGAGTATTCCCCTTGTGTTATTTATAATTGATTTAAGATTTTACATTGTTTATTATGATATAAATCATTATGATATAGAATTGATAAAGGGGTTTTTGTTTGAGATTATTGGTACACATGGGAGACTTGGGTAACTATGTGGGAAGTCGAGGATAAGTGTTGCGCTGAATATCATTTATCTCTAGCTAGTGTCCCCTAGTAATCATTTTTCTTTGGATAGGGGTTGTTACCCAACAAGTTCATAAGGGTAAATTGGGGTTCTAATTTGTTAAGATCATTATGGGTTGATAAGTGATCCATGACCAAGGCCCTGGATTTAACCAGTAAACTCGAGTTTTTTATCCCATGTGGTTGTTATTTTATATAGTGGTTTACTCCATTACATTATTTTCTTTATGTCAGATTTTATTTCATGTTTTGTTTTATTTTATGATATGATATACTTTATTTTATGGTATAATTTATGTAATATATACTCATTTATATCATGGATACTTGTTAATTTCATGTTTACATTATCCCAAAGTAAATGGTTTTAGAAAGGTTGTGTATTTTTTTTATTTTTCCCCTTATCCTATAAAATGAAACTAAAATGTATTTTCTTAATATATATCAAACTATCATTTTTTCTTGGCTTAAAAAATAGTTAAATAGATTCTTGGTGGTATACTACTGAGAATTAACTTGCACCCTATATACACAACTTGGTGTGTATGTTGCCTTATATTCTTATGTCTTAATATATAGGTATAATTGTTGACTCTAATTAGGTTTGGACCTTTATCTCTATTATTCAGCTATAGAGAAGGCGGCACATGGGATTAATTGTGTTATTTATGGAGTTAGATATAGGATTTACTATTTCATTTATTTTGATTCAAACATGTATACCCTAATATCTTTTTTTAATCACATGTTGTAATGGGAATGGGTGGGTATTAGATTCATTAGTTTATTTTTGGTTCCATCTCACTTATTCTTCATATACTCAAAAGGGTAAATTATTCCAATTTCACCGAAAAACATGGATTTAGATATAGTATTTACTATTTCATTTATTTTTTATCATTCATGTATACCCTAATCTCATTTATATATTATTATGTTGGATGAAAGTAGTTGATATTTGTGTTTGTTATGGGTAATGAGTTGGAAATTCATCAACTCTTTTGTTTCATGACATTCATGGAATGCTTTTGCGATTAATTTTTTTTTCAAAATGGTATTTTTTAATAAGTTTTTAATTCTTGGTTGGGTTATTTTATGCATACCAATGGATTTGAAATATATTTTTTAATAGTTAATATTCACAATAAGATAACATTTTAAGTGATTGTGTGTTTTTAAATCAAAATATTTAGTAAATATTCTTATTATGTGGTCTTATCTAAATTTAAATACTATTCTAATGAGGTGATAATTTTCATTTTGATTATGTTTTGGAAATGGTTTTATATAATTTGGAGCGATTATGGATTTCAATTCAAGGATAACAATGTTTTAGCATTTCTTATGGGTTAACATGGATATCTAAAATTTTATCTTTTAAAAGAAATGTTTTTAAAGTGGCATATATTGATTTGAAATGTAATAATTTGTTAGAGTTTAGATTTATAGACTTGTTTCATTTTCAATGATATATTTTGGAATCTTTTATAATAAAAATGTTTTGAGTATTCTAATTTTGTATGGTTTATTTTAAATATTTACAAGTGGTTTGAAATGAAAAAGTTTTTTCATTTACATACCCAAGTCTTATGTTTTTTATATATTTAATTTTTGAGAAACTTATACTTTTGTATAGAAAATGGTTTCAAAATTTTTTAATTATATGTTTCTAACTATGTAATATTATGTTTTTGAAGAAGGATATTTGAGTAGATTGTTTTTTTGGCAGTTTTTTCATTGGATTATTTGGACTAAAAAGGTTTTTAGAGTTTGATCAAAACTGGACATTCATTATCCTTGATAAAGATTAAGAATAAAAATTATTTTCAGTTAAAATTTTAGGAATGTTTATTTGGTTTTTTAGTGTTTTTGTAAAATATATTTGAATACTTGTAACAACCCAAGATTTTACTATACATTTTCCTTAAATAAACAATGTGTTTGATAGCTTTCTCCACACAAAACACCATAATAAAACCAAACCATGATATATTCATAATTTTAAAACCTAATTTTTGAATTATTATGTATGAATAGTAGTAACTGAATTATGAAATATATTTATATATATATTTATATATAAAGTTTATTTTATAAAAATTTACTAAATTTATTATTGTGTTTAAGAATCTATATTTTTATAGGTTGTACTTTTATTAAAGAAAACTAATTATATTTTTTTAATTGATAATTTTAATACAATATAATATTTATTGATTAATAATAACTTTATTAGTAATTCATAGAAATTAAGAATAATAACAATAAGTATTTTAAAATTTTATTTTTTTATTAAAACAGTTTCTCATTATATTTTATGATTTTATTTAAAATTTAAAATATAAAATTATAGAAATTTAATTTAAAAACATAAAATTAATTTTTATATTTATCATTAAATTATTATTTATTATTAATTTTTTGGATATTTATAAAAATATATATTTTTATGTCAATAGTGTGAAATATTGTTTTTACAAATAACATTACTTTTATGAAATTATTAGTATATAAGTGTAAATGGAAAATTATAGAAACCATTTTATAAAACCAAATATGTGTTTTAAAAGTGACATAATAATTTTATAAATTACTATTTAAATTTGAAAAATCCACATTTGACATTTTAGAACATAAGTTATATTTTCCAAAAAATTGTTTTTAATACATTATTCATTTAATATTATAAAATTAATTTTTATCTTTTTTAGAAAATAAATATGATAAAATGGATTTTAAATTTTCAATTATTAGTTCCAAATTATGTAATAATTACCAATTTATTTTCAAGAATAAAAGATAAATTTCCTTCATAAAAACTAGTTACCTCAGTAAAAATCAAAAGGGGTAAAAAGAGTTTAAACAAGTAGAGGAGACCAAAAACTTCTTTAAAAAATGTGTGGTAATGTATTTTTGAGGGTATTCTATACCTTATCCATTAATCTGTCAATTATTTCTCAATTTTTGATCCAATTTCCTTAATATTGACTTCCCATCATTTAAAAGTTTTGGGTATTTATAAAAATGTCATCCATTTTCACTTATAAAAGGGGCACTCCTCTCCTCACATCCCCTCACACTAAAACCCCATATGTTCATCCCAAACTCTGATAAAAACTCTTATAAAAACTCTTATACATGTTAAATTTGTTCTATTCTTATAAAAATACCACTAATCAAAGTCTTAACCCCCTTCAAAAATGAGATAATCCAAGAAGTGAGGTATAAATTTATAACCGCTCTTTTATCATTTGTATTTCTTTAAGTGCACTTATTCTTACTCAAATTCCATTTAAAAATATTAAAATGATAACAAAAATATCATTACCATACTTTTATGTTATTAAAATCATCTTGTAAGAATTAACCACCTTTTCATTTTCTATTAAGAAAAATGAAAATCGGCATTTGTGCGTTGTGCGGACTACCGCCTCCACGAGACAACATGTTTCTTTTTCCTTGACTACTATACAAGGAATGTCCTAATTGTGAATTTATTATATTTTTATGATATTGATGACATATTTTATATTCTTAACTGATAATCCATATTAATCCTTTTCCTCATTCTATGAAAAATGAAATCATCATTCATGCGTATGTGTGGACTATGGCCTCCATGGAACAATTACCTTTCATTTTTATTTTCATCACTGCCTTATATGGATGATGGTGATAATGGATTTAATTGATTAATATTATCATTATAATGTAAATAAGGTTATTTTAATACAAATTTAATATGAAATTAATGATATTAATGATTAAAAAATAGTTATAAAACTAACCTTCATAAGTAAGAGAACTAAAAAGGAAAAACAGTTTATTTATACTATGTAATTGTTTTGTATCAATCACTTATTCTTATAATTATTTCTAATTATAATATATAACACTAAGAAACACTAAATTATATCATTATGATACAATTATGATTATATTACAACTAAAAAACTTCATAATCATCCATTAATTATGGTATGTTCTTGTTTAGGTCGGTTTAACCACCTACTTCGACAATGTTATAAATTTATATCATGTATGACTATGATAATTTAATTTCTTATAATATATTTTATAAATAATAAAATAATTAGTTTTTTTTTCTTTTAAGGTAATATAAAATTTTAACTCGTTATTTTAGAAAACACACCTTGTTCACTAAGAATCATCGAAACATACTCTTCGCCAAATTTATATTTAAAGATCATAACAAAAACATCCATAGAATGAAATTATAACATTATAAATAATTAATAAAAATAAATTACAGTACCTTTTATGATCTAGTAATGAATAAATTTTGGATAATATCAAATAACAACATTTCTAATATGAAACTAGTTCAAAATGATCAAGATTACTCACACCCGATATTGAAAATGGATAAAAACTAACACATATACATGTAGAGAATAATTATAAATAAAGTTTATAAATGATTATTTATATGAATAAATTTCTTAAATAGGTTATTGAGATATTTATGTTTGTTATATAGGATCATTTAGTGAATTCAACTAAATGAAGAAACAAGGAAAGGGTTTTCTTGGTCTCAATTCTAATTAATTGTGACATGTTACATGTTATGCATGATGTTTCCTTTGTATAGTTTTCTATTGATTTCATATCACATGAATGTTATATAAATTATTTTCTTTTAATTATTTTGATTCACTAAGACAAATTAATTACTTTTTTTAATGCCTTTTGACTCAAGTGTTACCCCAATCATAAGAGTTTTGGGTAACTCATTTTCATTCATTGAGTTATGATTGTTCTCTTAAACTTATTTCATATTAGTTTGGTATATTCTTACCTTTGATTTGGTTATGTGGTATTATTTTATTGTTTATATTTTTACCACATAAAGCCCTTTTCAAATATTTCATGCTTCATGGAGTATGTTTCCTATAAGGGATATTGATAACTCAAATCTTCATTCTTTGAGTTATAAAGTTTTATCTTCAAACATCTTCTTCCATGATTGGGTTGTAACGACCCAAACTATTATGAATAAAATTCCCATTTTGATTTAATTAAATTTCTTTTTAGAAAATATTATAATAGAAAACACATGAACTTATTTTATTTTATTATATCTAATTGGATTCAAATTAACGTTAAGTATCATTACTGTTGATAATATAGTCCTTGAACAGTGATCACATGACTAGTATAAATATAGGGTTTTAACAAACCCAATTGACACAAACCAAGGAAGTGATGGCCTCAAACAGTAGGATTATACCCTATAAAGCCCATTTATCAGAGCTTCTAAGGGAGATATCATTTCTAGAATTTTCCCTAGACCAAGCCAAATATAATATCCCACAACTTAAGCATGATCGAAACTGTTTATTAGAAAAGTTCAAGTTCATCGAGATCACGGCCCAAACCATGTTCATTGAACCGCCCCATGAAAGTACAACCATCACGCACCTTGCTCTTAGAGATTTTATGGGTATATTAATGGGATATGTATCAAGAACCTAAAAATATGATTATGTAAATTATTTTTTATATAATAATGATTATATTTTCATCCAGTTATTATTACTTTGTAAATGTCTTTTATTTTGATACAATAAAGAACAAATTTTACTTCTGGTTAATATTAAAATTCAATTAATTAATTTCTGAATTAATGTATTTTTGATATAAATAATATTTTAATGTAATATTACTATTAAATAATATTTATCAAATATAAATGATCATATAATTTTCATGAAGTCAAATGTAATTTTTATAAAGGTTCAAAAATATGTTACTATCAAAAACCAATCATTTTCAATAAATGTATTTTTTTTATTTTAAAAGTAAAAATTCTCATATTTAGGATATTATTTAGATAAAATGAATACTATTTCTCGAATTAGGACATCAAAATTATCCAACAGTGAAGTTTTCATTATTTGTTGAGACAATCTAATTTTAGGGTAAAAATTAAATGTCATATAAATATACTTCATGTTTTATGACATCATAATGACCAAAATGTGAATTAATAAGTAATACAAATGAGATAAACGACTAAATATATGTAATACCTTTTAAAATAATGTGATTTTAAGTTTATTTTATTTATTTTTTAAATCCATTATGAATCATATAAGACTTATAATATATTTTAAGATTTTAAAATCATTTATTTAAGAGTGTGACTCTCCTCCAAATCACCAATGGTAATATTTTAATAATTTCATCCCTTGGACATATAAAATAATGTAAAATAATCCACTTTTTCAAAAATAATGGGAAAAACCATGGGATGTTTTTTAGTTCTGGATATTTTATTATGTAGAGTCCAAAACTTAAATAATAAAGACATCCTCATCTTTTCCTATATAAACCCATCCAAGATCCCATTTATCTTCACTCAAAATACTTGGAGGAAAACCACAATCTTCCCTTAACTCCCTATAGTCATCTCTAGGCACCCCCAATCTTTGAATAATCCACTCATAATCCTTTAGAGTCACACACTCAAGTAAAGGAACTTCCACTCTCCTCTTTTATCAAACACTCCATTTATGTTATGTATTTTACTTTTCATTTTCTTTTAATATTTCATATTCCCATTACTTTCCATTTCATGTAAAAATAATGAGAGATACCTTTCACTCTCATTAATCCTCCTATGATAATTTATATACACTTGTTACCATTCCAAAATTTTATAAGGATTTGTTTCCCTATTCATGTTTCTTTATTACCTTATACCTTCTATTTACACATTTATAATGTTGGGATATGATTTTCCATGTCCCTGTTACTAAAAATTTTATTTATATGATATTAGAGACCCATTTCTCTCTCATAAACCCATTTTTATTAATCTTTAAGTGATGTCATTATGCTACCTAAATTTCACCATGATCTTCCATGCCAAAACAATTGTGTAGTGAATACCATACATATTTCCTATCAAGGGTGTTCACATTTATGCACATATAATTTTTTATGGGGGACTTATATATATATGTATTAATCACTCCTTAATAATGAAATAAATTATTATGATGAATGAATCCATGTTTTATGATCAATATGGCACATTTAAGAATGAGAATGAAATGAATATGATGGGTGCACCTAGATATCACTTGAATGCATTGGGTAATGTTTAGTGTCCTCATACGTCATGTTGGGAAATGGGTGTACTTGATTCCTTTATGGGAATTTTTCCACCATGAAGTATTATTATATTAAGCCTTGACTTATGTTTATGATACAGTGTTTTAAGTTGTTTCCACATTTCCCATGTTGACTTTATGATTACCATGGTATATCATGTCTCATTGTTCATGTATATGATTCCTACTCATTTTATATCCCATTTATATGCCTATTTTCTAACATGTATCATCTTCTTCATGTTATGCCTTTTTTATACCCTTACTGGTCTTTATATCTAACCCCTTTATTATGTTTTTCCCCAGGTTATCCCATGAAGATTTAAGTTTGTTGGAATATTAAAATCATGTCAAAGAAGTGTTAAATAATTATGTGTATCTCATGTTATAAGTTGTTATGTAATGTAACTAATTACCAAATACAATATACTTATTTATCTTTTGGGTTTTATTAAGTTCTTTTTTATGTAATTGAACAAGTATTAATGTTTAATAAATAGATGTTTTGTTATAGTTGGTATCAGAGCAAAAGTTTAGTTATTTTTGGGATTAGGATTAGAAAACTCTTGTGAAATACTTAGGGATAAGACTAAGTATAAGAAACAATACTTAAATTTTGGTTAGTATATATTAATTGGTTTATCAATAAAATTTATCCTAGTCTAGATACTACAATTGGACATGGTTCTGGAACAGATGTACCTAATAGTAACAACTCTAACAAGATGTTTCGAGCGTGACTTGGGGTAATCTGGTATATAAAAACAGGCCTTACGGTGCACCTGGTTTGTCTCTTGTAGGGGATATTATTTTGGTAAATTCATAACCTCATTACGAACTATTGTTAAGGGAATAAGAAAATTCCCAAAACAATATATGTTAGTAAATAGATCATGGATAAAATATATTGAATCTTATAAATTCATAAGTTAAGGAAATGAATATAATTTATAAGTTATCACTTTACTATAATTGGATTCCCCTTTATGTGTTTAATTGTTTAAAATAATCATCCCTAATTTTCGTTTAATCCTATAAAATAGCTAAAAATATGAGGAATCGAGTTAAAATCCGATGTGAAGGGAAATGTGATAACTACCATAATGAGATTCCCACCCTGATGGGAGAGGGAATTGAAAACTTTTTCATGATACTCTCTCAGTTAACTCGTGTATTGAATAGAAAACTAGATCAAGAGGATCACCCAAACCCCCCTAAGAGAGAAAAAGACACAATTGAGTGCTTCATGTGAAAAAGGCCTCCTACATTCAATGGATCATCTGATCCCTTAAACTCAAAATAATGGATCAACTTCATTGATAACATATTCTCCATCCTTTAATGTTTTGAAGAAGAGAAGGTTGTACTAGTTGTTTATCGTACGGATGGAGAAGTTGGTCAGTGGTGGACATTAATCAAGAATAAAAATCCTGAGGAAGATATTGAATCAATGGAGTGTAAGGAATTCTAGAAAAAAAATTGATAAATATTTTACTCGCACCCTCTGACATGAAATATAAAGATATTTCCTTTCCATCAAGTAAAAAAGATGACGAATCTATTGGGTTGTATGATGAAAACATCCCAAGAATTGCATGATATGCCTCTGGATTTGTCATTACCCCCGAATTCAAGGTTGACCACTTCTTTGCTGGGCTAAAACCTAGTCTATTAAAATCACTAATGATCCATTACTTTGATATATATGAAGAAATTGTCTGATGTGTCCTCAAATTTAAAATGGATATCGGCATATCTTGAGGGTGTCATGGGGATAAGAAATGGAAAGTGTAGTTTAATTATGGTGGTTCGATAGAGATATCTAATGGTGCCACTAAATTTCAACACCCCACTTGTCAAGGTTGTAGGAAGAAGCACCCCAGAAACTGACTAAAGGGAACAAGGAATTTCTTTAGGTAGAGGAAGGAAGGACACCAGACTAGAAATCACTGTCAGGAGAAACCCACTAATTTGATGGAGGAAAGGAATGATCCAGTCAATCCTCAGTACATTATTCAGTTCCATGACTGCAAGGAACTAGGGAACTTTGAAATCCAATTCCCTAATCCAAGGGTTTTAGGAGGAAACCAAAAACCTCCAAGTTATTAAGGGGGATATTTTTTCATCACAAACATTGAAGTGAATCCCAATAATGATGTGGTGACAGGTATTATAGTTATTCATTCAATAATATATAACGTATATTTTTATTTTGGTTCTATTCATCCCTTCTTATGATGAAATTTTAGTAGAACTATTCAAACATCACCACAAATCATGGAAGTAGAGATGTCGGTGAAAATGGAATATGGGGAAATTATTTCATCCCAAGTATATAACTCCTCCCTTATCATCTTTTGTGGGATGAACATCCTAGTGAACCTTTTCATACTTCATTTTCTGGAATTTGATGTAATTATGGGCATGGATTGTCTTTCTCTACATAAATCCAATATAAATTTCCACAAGAAGGAAATCACTCTCTGTGTGTAGAACCGACCCCCAATTATATTCAAGTGAAAGGAGGAGGATGAATCTTATTTAGCACCATCATCTCAAGCATGGATATTATTATCCTATGATCAAGATTATCTAGCTCAAATGATTGATTCTATGGAAAGAACCTTCTTTGAAGACATGCCTATTGTGAGGGAATTCAGTGATGTGTTTCCCGGGGAATTGTCTAGACTTCCTCTTAGCAGGGAGGTTGAATTTTCAATCAAAATTATACCTGGGGTGTTGAAAATATCCAATACTTTGTATAGTATGGATTTTGTGGAACTTTAGAACTAAAGAAACAACTATAGGATAATATGGATAAAGGTTTTAAACACTATAGTGCTTCATCATGGGGTGCATCAGTCCTCTTCATCCAGAATAAGGATAGGTCAATATGTAGTTGTATTGATTATCATGAGCTAAATAATATCATGATAAAGAACAAGTATCCTTTACTACATATTGATTAATTGTTTGGTTAGCTACATGGAGAAAAATACTTCTCCAAGGTGGATCTGCAGTCCGGATATTACCAAGTTAGGGTGAAGAAGGGGGATATCCCCATGACTACTTTTCAAACAAGGTATGGGCACTGTGAGTTAATAATAATTCCATTCAGACTCACTAATTCTACATAATTCTTCATTCACTTTATGAATAGATTATTTAGATATTACCTTGACAAATTTTTGGTAGTATTTATATACGATATTCTAATATAATCAAAAACCAAGAAGGAGCATGAGGATCATCTGAGCACTGTGCTAAATACCTTTCGAAAGGACAAGCTTTATGAAAAGTATAGTAATTGTGATTTCTATTTGAAGTAAGTCTCAATCTTGGGGAATAGCATCACAAGAAATAGAGTATCTATGGATACATTAAAGACAAAATAAATTCAATGATGTTAGAGGCCAATATATGTGATATATATCCACGGCTTTCTTGGGTTAGCTAGATATTATCACCGATTTGTGAGAAATTTATCATGATTTTCAAACCCTCTTACCATGATAACTTGGGAGGGAGTCAAGTTTTCTTGGAATGGTAAATGTGAATAAATATTCATGGAGTTGAAAAAGAGGATTATTGCTTCCCCTATTCTAACACTACCCACAAATAGAGAATGTTTCATAATTTTCAGTGATGCCTTAAATAAGGGCTTAGGTTGTGTGTTAATAAATAATTACAAAGTCATAGCCTATGCTTCATGGAAGTTGAAAATTCATGATAAAAACTATCCCACACAATATATAGAGTTGGAGGTTTGGAAATTTGTATTGAAAACCTGGTGGAATTATCTCTATGGGGAGAAGTATGTCATATATACTGATCACAACATCCTCAAATATATATTCACACAGAAAGAGATTAATATGTGCCAGTGAAGATGGTTAGATCTCATCAAGTATTATGACTTCTCAATCCACTTCCATTCTGCTAAAAAAAATAATGTGGTGGATTAGCTAAGTTGAAAAGACCCATGAATTCTATCATTGATGATAATTGAGAAGGATCTGATCTTCCTGTACTTGAAGAGGATATACATGGGAATCATAAAGAAAGGAACATCATCAGTCATTTCATAAATTATTGTTCAGCTGTATCTTTTAGAAAGGTTAAATAATGCTGAAAGATATGATGTTGTAATTAAGAAGAAATAGGAAACTATAAGGAAATAGAAACCTCATAGTTCAGTGTTAATGAATAAGTAATTGTGAGATTTGGGTCAATACTATGTGTTCCATAAAATCCTAATTTAAAGAAGGAAATGTTTCATGGTTCATATAGTTTGACTTTCTCTATTCACCCAGGAAGCACCAAGATGTATCAAGATCTCCATGAGCACTATTGGTGGGACAACATGAAGAAGGAGGTCATTTAATATACATCAAAATTCCTGGTATGTCAATAAGTGAAGGATGAATGGAAAAAAGTATAAGGGTATGATTCAACCATTACCTATACTAATATGTAAATGGAAAAACATAACCATGGACTTTTTCACTGGACTTCCAAATACATACGAGGGAAAAAATGATATTTGGGTTGTTGTGGGTCATCTTACAAAGACTACACACTTCATTATAATTCTAGAGGATTTCTAATTCAATCAATTTTCAATTATTTAAATCATATAATCAGTAAGGCTTTATAGAGTACCACGATCGATTGTATCTGATTGAGATCCAAGATTCACCTCTAAGTTCTGGAAAATTCTCCAGCATACTCTAAACACTAAGATGAATTTCAGTATAGTCTATCATCCCCAAACCGATACCCAATCTGAGTGGACTATTCATGCACTGGAATACATGTTGCGAGAATGTTCTATGGACTTCAAAGGTGGTTGGGACCACCATATTCCTTTGCATGAGTTCTCTTACAACAACAGTTTCTAGTCGAGCATCCAAATAGATCCCTATAAAGACCTTTATTGGAAGAGGTGTGGAACATTGGTATTTTGGGATGAATTTGGGGAACAAAAACTTATAGGTCCTGAAATGGTCGAAGAAATGGTGGATAAGGTTAGTACCATTTAGCAGCACATCAAGGCTTCTCAAAGTCGACAGAAGAGCTATGTGTACAATCATCGATGAGACCAAGAGTTTGATGTTGGACACATTTTATTCCTCCGTATATCTTGGTGGAATAAAGTGATGATATTTAGGAAGAAAGAAATTTTATTCCAAGGTAAATCATCCCTTTTGAGATTTTGGATTGCGTCGAAGCGATGTTCTATCGACTAGAACTTCCATCGAACCTATCTCAAGTACATGATGTATTCCATGTATCCCTCTTGAGAATGTACATACCAAACCCCTCACAAGTACTCAATCCAGATATGGTACCATTTGAGAATGGTATTTACTATGAATAGAAGCCGGTGAATATCTTAGATCGTATAGAAAAAGTTCTATGAAATAAGACAATTCCCCTCGTCAAATTTTTATAGGGAAACCAAAAGTTTGAAGAAGCAACGTGGGAGCTAAAGGAGGAGATGAAGCGAACTTACCCTCGTATATTTTAGTATGGGAAATAAAAATTTTGATGTAGAAATTTATAAAGGGGAGAATATTGTAATGACCCGAACTATTATAAATAAAATTCCCCTTTTTTCTTTAATTAAATGTATTATTTAAAATATGGTTATATAAAACACATGAACTTATTTTATTTTATTATATCTAATTGGATTTGAATGACTGTTAAGTATCATTAATATTGATAATATAGTCACTGAATAATGATCACAATACTAGTATAGATATAGGCTTTTAATAAACCCAATTGACACAAAAAAATGAAGTGATGACCTCAACTAGTAGAATCATACCCTATAAAGCCTATTTATCAGAGCTTTTGAGGGAGACAACATTTTTGTGATTTTATCTAGACCAATCCCAAGCTGAGATGCAATAACTTAAGTATGAGAAAACTATTTAATGGATAAGTTCAATCTCATCAAGACCACGGCCCAAACCATGTTCGCTAAACCACCCCATGAAATTCCCACCATCACGCACCTTACTATTAGGGCGTTTATTGGTGTATTAAAGGGATATATATTAAGACTCTAGAAATATGAGTATGTACATTATTTTTTTATAAAATAATGTATATTTTTTCATCTTATTATTGTTACTTTTTAAATGTTTTTATTTTGATACAATAAATCAAAAATTGTATTTTTAGTTAATATTCAAATTCAATTAATGAATTTATAAATTATTGGATTTTTTAAATAAATAATATTTTAATATAATATTATTATTAAATATTTTTTATCAAATATAAATGATCATATAATTTTTATAAAGTCAAATGTAATTTTGTAAGGGTTCAAAAAAATGTTATTGTCAAAAACCCGTCATTTTCAATAAATATCAGTTTTTATTTTAAAATTAAAAATTTCACATATTTATAAAATTATTTAGATAAAATGAGTATTATTTTTCGAATTGGGATGTATAAATTATCCAATGGTAAATTTTTCATAATTTTTTTATACAGTCGAATTTTCGGGTAAAAAATATATATTGTATAAATATAATTTATGTTTTATGACATCATATTGACACAAATGTGATGTAATAAGTAATATAAATGGGATAAATGACCAAATATATGTTTTACCTTTAAAATAATGTGATTTTAAGTTTATTTTATTTATTTTTTAAATCTACTATGAATCCTCCAAGAGTTATAATATATTTTAAGATTTTAAAATCATTTCTTTAAGAGTGTGACTCACCTCCACGTCACCAATGGTAATATTTTAATACGTTCAGACCTTGGGATTAAAAATTATTTAAAACACTACCATTTGGTAGAAAACATGGTAAAACCCATGGTATGGTTTGTGGTTTTGGTTATTTTATTATGTAGAGTCCAAAACCTAAATAATAATAATAAATATCCCTCTTTTCCTATATAAACCCACCCAAGATCACATTTATATTCACTAAAACTACTTTTATCATAACCCAACTCTTCCATCCACTCCCCAGAGTCCTCCCAAGGAACCCCCAATATTTCAATAATCCCATCCAAAGCCTTTGGAGTCACACACTCAAGTAAGGGATCTTCCACTCTCCTCTTTTATCAGGCACTCCTTTTATGTTACGTCTTCTACTTTTCATTTGCATATGATGGGATATGATATTACATATTACCCTTAATATAAATTTGACTTATAAATAATTATAACTTCCTTTCACTCTCATTGATCCTCATGTGATTCTTTATGTACACTCGTTACCATTACGAAATTTCATAAGGATTCTTTTTTCTATTCATGTTTCTTCATTACCTTATACCTTATATTTCCAAAATTATAATGTTGGGATATGATTTTATGTGTCCCCATTACTACCCATTTTATTTCTATGTGATGATATACCCCTTTCCCTCTCATCAACCCATTTTTAAAAATCTTTAAGTTATGTGGTTATACTGTTGAAATTTCACCAAGATCTTCCATGCTTAAACAATTATGTGTGAATACCATACCTATTTTCTATCAAGGGTGTTCACATTTATGCACATATATTTTTTAATTTGGGAAATACATATATTTATTCCACACTCTTTAATCATGGAATAACTAATTATTATGAATGAATCTATGTTTTATGATCGATGTGGCACACTTAAGCATGAGAATGAAGTGAATATGATAGGTGCGACCAGAAAGTGCTCCAATGCATTGGGAAATGTTTAGTATCATGATATGTTAAGTTGGGATAGGGGTGTACATGATTCCTTTATGGGACTTTTTACACCCTGATTTCTTGGCATATTTAGCCTTGACTTATGTTTATGATGTAGTGTTTTAAGTTTTATCCACATTTCTCATGTTTTATTTATGATTACCATGATATATCTTGTCTCATTGTTCATGTTTATGATTCCTACTCTTTTTATGCTCCATTGATATGCCTATTTTCTAACATGTATCATCATATTCATGTTATGCCTTGTATATTCCCTTACTGGGCTTTATAGCTCACCCCTTTATTATGATTATCTTCAGGTTATCCCATGCAGTTTTAAGTTCATTGGAATATTATGATCATGTCAAGGAAGTGTCAAATAATGTTTCATATACCATGTTATAAGTTTTTATGCAATGTACCTAATTCCCAAAGACACTGTAATTCTATATCTTTTGGGTTGTATTAAGTGTGCTTTTATGTAATTAAACATGTATTAATGTGTAATAAAGAGAAGGGTTGTTATATGGTTACTCCCAATCTAATATTTTATTCTATTTTATTTTATAATCCTTTTTGGGAAAATTAAGCTTTAATACAAATAATATTTTATAACTCTTTTTACAGTGTTGGTTTTCAACAAAGGTGATTTTAAATTATTAAAAAGGTTAATTTCATAATAAAATGTTTTATATTTGGATCCATGTTTTCTATAGAAAACTTTATGTAATTTTTAAGGATCCATTATTTGAGATTCATTTTAAAAGTAAAGGTTTTAAAAATATTTCACTTCACCTTTTCAAAATTTACTTTTGAAAATCGCATGTATGTTTGTATTTTATGTCAATGTTGAAAATCTTTTTCTAAAAGATCTTTTAAGTTTTCACCTCCATTTTCCCTTTCATATTATAATGGATTTACACTCATGGGATTTATGTTACATGATTTATTCTATAATATATATATATATATATGTTTATAATTGAGGGGGTTAAACTTGTGGTGACAAAAAATTTGATTTTGGATCCATTCTTGTGTGATATCATTCGAATAATTCTTTTTAAAGGATTTGTTTCATCTATTTAAACATCCTTTTGATTTCCAATTGTTATAATTGGGATATATTATTTTGAAACTATCCACCTTCTTTATCCATTTGTATTATGAAATGTTCTTTTCTATCAAAGATATAATCTATCACTAAAATTTTTTTATTAACTATCCACTGTGAATAGGCATAAATTTTCTTCCAATAAATTTTATTTGTAAACATTATATATTCCCTTCATTTGATTGAAGGTTATTCACCTAAATTTCATAAGTCAATTGATTGGGGAAATTATAAAGTTAGTTATATATAATTTATCTATATATTGTAAAAAAATATAATCTATTATCTTTATTGAATGGTATTTACCTAGAAAGTTACTAAATATCATTACATTCCCATTTATTTTCCAAGGTTTTATCATATTGATGATTTACTTATGAGATTCCATTTAAAAATAATATGAAACCCATTTTATTTCCATTATTTCTTTATTATATGAGGATGCTATATTTTTTATGAAAAATATGTGTATGATTAATCTTTAAGTGACAGATGGACCCTATATAGCCCTCTAATGCATTGGGTAAAGATTTACATCTCATGAGATATTGGTGAAATGAGTAGTGGTTCTTGATCCAAAATTTAAAATAGGTATTGAATCCTATTCTTCTAAGTTAAATAGGTTACTGAAGCCTAGTCCACTAAAGGAAACTAGTTTTGATAGTTGATCAATTGTGTTATGTTTTTTATGCTTATTGATGTGCCATAATTCTCAAGTATACCTTCTTTCTATGATATATGATATTTTCATGATTTATTCTTATGTTATTATATGATTTATGATTTATGATTTTTTGGGTATAAGTTTCATATGTATCATGAATATACCCACATGCTCATTGTAACACCCCAACCTGGAATCCAGTGAACACTTGTTCTGAACCGGAGGGACACTAGGCCTTAGGTGAGCCTCCCCATATTCCAATGGTTGCTGACTAGTAGTGAGGGTATATTAGGTGATATTGGGGATATTATACCCTCTATTGATAATGATAATAATAATGGTAAAAAATATAAACATGTTGTAGAAATACTGTAAAAAACTCACTAGAGTCATAAATGAAATAGAAGCAATAACTTACCAAAAATAACCAACCATACATATCAGATAATGTATACAAGTTATTATAGTCATACAAAACATGAAAGATCACTCATGGACAATAGTATCAGTATGCATACAAAATCCCAAAAAATAACCTCCAACTCATCACAGAAGAACCACCTATTCCACGTCGATACATATTGTGCACCTATAGGGAATCTCTTTTCAGTAAGGTCAAGTCCACAAGTCTGGTCCTATACCAGATCTCAAAGCTATAAAGTCTGCGCACATCTTGAGGGACCCATGTAGGGTGTGAGTATGAACTTAGTAGGTCACCACCAATGTGTTCCTATTTTATATCCATATTTGTACAAGTTTATTCAAATATAAAAAACAACATTAACTCACACATAAATTAACACTCTTCACTTGTGATTAAGATCCACAAGGGAGAATTAACCTACTTCGGCAAAAATTGAAATGGAATGATGTATCCACTGTCAGTCATGTCATAAGAATCCTTGGTCTCCAATCCTTATACATTTCACCTGACACCTCATGCTAAATGATGTCCATATAAATGCATGCCATGTTAATATGACATCCCATCAGCATTCCCATAATTGTATCACAATTCCTTCATACTTCCATCATTCAAGACATCGTCAGCTCAACTGCCCAACATCTCAAGGAATGGTGATATTGATCCTTCTATAATCCCAACCCATTGGCCTCAATATCATGGTGATACTTAGCCCCCATTTTATGGTCTCACACACCATTAATAATTTCTTTATATAATGATCACCTCCTTCAATTATTAGGTTCATCACCATCCCCAATAAAACTAAATATATAGAGTCCTCCATCCATATAAAGTGTTTGAAAACACCTCATAGAGTCCTTATCATGTTCTCACATGACTCTGATGGTGATATCAACCATCGACGGTGAGTGTAAATTCACTAACAATCCTAAGCCACACCTTTGTTGAACCTTCATCTCCACATGTGAACCACATCGCCCAATCGCGGTATTGGGAATCGCCAACTGACTCAACCTGATGAACTGTGTCTCCCCAATTCAAGTGATCATCATCTCCGCAATTATCCTAACCAAATCCCATCACATTCCCATGGAACTCACATAACGAAATCTCAATATAATTAAATTAAACAACTAGAATATCAAGTTAAACAAACTCCAACTCATTTCTCACGAGTCATTTCACATCTAGATCAATCATACATTAATAGCCATGAGACAACCCAACAAAATCTCAAAATAGTAATAGAAAATAAAGGCAATAAAATAAATTGTCATACTCAAAACACCCCACTCACACCTATTTCTCACATCACATAAATTACAATATAAAAATAGAATAAATCTTAGCAGCACCTACCTTATGACCATAGGTGTTCACTCATCAAAAATTGGCCTCTACATTGATCTATAACAGAATAAAATGATTAATATAAAAAATAACATGAAAATAGGGAATACGTGATAGTATGGAAATAGAATTCCAAAAATAAATATAAACTGAGAAAGAAATAATGCGGACTAGTATCCTTACCGCTAGTTATAGGATGTAACAAAAGGAGATTTATTCGGAGCTCAAATGGAGAAGAACCATCAAAATATCCAAATAGGGAAGGGAGAGATATACCCATGGATTATTTTGCATGAAAGGGTGAATTAAATGGAGGATAAAGACTTAAATTAATGAAAGTGAATTTTGGAAATTTCATCCCATTAAAGAGTGGAATGATTTGGACAATCGTGCGGTGACTCTGTATAAAGAGACACCACCCTCACACAGTTACATACAACATGCACCAAATGATTTGGGTATCTCTACCATTTTGCACCATCTCACATTCTCATGAAACCCCTTTCATGGTTTGATCTAACCATGCTCTAGTTCAAATGGGTCACACGGTTAGCACTACTCGTGCACCAATCGTACGCCTAGTGTTGCGTTTCTCGGATTTTAGTTTTTGAATCTCAATGATTATGAAACTCAACTGAACCCCTAAGAAAATTCACGATCTATTAACCTTATCTAAAAGTAGTTTAAAAACATGTTTCCACCCTTGAAATTAATTTCTTAAGATCATAATAAAAGTTTTTCCATACACCAACTAAAATTTCAAATTCCCTCATAATTTTAGACCTGGTCAATAACCTAGGAGTTTAAAATATCCCCCCTTATGATAGCGTGTACATGACCTATTTGGTCACCCTTAAAGATGATATAGAATATACCCATCTCATAAACATCACCCCAGACTAACCTAATCATATACTCAATCTAATTCCTCTTATGGAGCTCCCCACCTTGGGAATCACTTACATTGTCCCTTCCCAACCCAATTCTGATATTCTGATGTTCTTATACTGACCATTATCTAGAAACATGTGTCCAAACATCACATATTTTCATTCCCATATCTCATTATATGCTCATTTTATATCTGTTTCACATAGACTCACATGATCCAGCATCAAATTTGATGCCTAAGAGTTCTCACATCACACTTGATATTCAAAAGAGATCCTACAGCACATATATATATAATTCCAAAAAATATATCTTGATGCCTATGAATCTCATATAATCCATGAACTATCTCTGATGACCACATTTTAACCAACACCAGGTTAATTCAACTATCACACATTCACATCATACACCAACATCATTCATACCATAAACAAAAATAACTCACCCACAAACATGTTGTACTTTTAACCATAAATGGATCCCAAATATGCTCTGAACCTGGAAGCTCAACTGAATTCATCTATCCTGAAGCCTGACTTCCTGATTCCAATTTTTCTTATGGAGTTTCACCCACTACCAGTCACTAACCCCACTATTGAGTATCTTTGTCCCTACCTCAACCTGCACGGGTAGTGGTCTCTGAGTTACCCACTCCTAATAACACTCTTGATCCTACCTTAGATACCTAAGTATGACTTATTCCCTGATTCCCAGTTGTCTAAGAATTCTTTTGATATAAAGTATTTAGATTCCTCATCTGTCTGTATGCCTAGAACTCCTTTGGAGGCTACTCGCACTGAGTCTAAACAAGACCTAGATGCCCACACTGGAAGTACACCATCTATGATCCACTCTTCAGTGGAATTATCGAGTCTTTGGACTAACATCCCTGTTGAGACTCCTCTAATCCTCCCTTATGACTACTTGAAGAACCACTGCCGATCTCACCTAACATTGTCAGAAAACTCAAATATGTCATGTCTGACAATTTCTCCTCGGCTATCAAGGCATGGTTCACTAACTATGAAAACGAGGTTGACCGAAATATATTCACCAAAACCCTGATGGAATGTTGTCATCCATCCTCAAACCACCATATTTTGGAAATTTCATATCCTACCATAAAGGGAAAAAACAAGACAGGACTATAAACCTCCTAGTATAATCTATAACAGATGTACCCTCTTACTACAAGTTCATAAAATCATGGGCTCGATCTTCCCTCAATGTAATCAAGAAGAAGTACTCAAATAACCTAGTCTCAAAATACTTCTATGTTGTCCCCTAATGCCTTCCTGTGTGTACCTTTACATCCTACCAGTGCTTTTACAGTCCCCTGAGCATATAATTATCCAACTTCACCATATACCAAGGAGGTGTCTCAATCTGATCGAGTATCATTTTCATAGAATCAATCTAGTTTTTGTTGCATTTGGTTCTCCCTCACCCTGAAACAAAGGTGGTTGTTTCATCTAAAACTCGTAAGTAAGATATGTCATAGATGGCTCAGCTCCCTAATCTCCCCTGTCAATATTTGAAATAACTTGAAACAAACTTGACCTATGTTTCTCATCTATCTATTTCCCAAAATAATATATATAGCATCAAGGGTCTATTAGGTGATATTGGGGAGACTATAACCTCTAGTGATAATGATAATAATAATGTTCAAAAATATAAACATGTTACGGAAGCACTCAAAAAAATCATTAGAAGCATAAATGAAACAGTAGGAATAACAAACCAAAAATAAATCTCCATACATATTAGATTATGTATACATGTTATGATAGTCATACAAAACATGGAAATTAACATGTGGATGATCATATCAGTACGCATACAAAAGACCAAGAAGAACCTTCAGATCAACATAGATGAACAACTGGTCCACTGTCATCCATCCCATGCACCCAAAGCGCATCCCTGCTCAAAAAAATCTAGTCCATGATTTTGGTCCCTTACCATATCTCAAAGCCATAAAGTCTGCATCCATCTTGAGGGAATTATGCTGGGTGTGAGTATGAACTTAGTAGGCCACCACCAACCTGTTCCTATCTTGCATCCATATTTATACTAGTGTATAAAAATTTAAAAAAATAGCATCAACTCACACATAAAGTAACCTAGTTCAATTGTGCTTAACATCCACAAGGGAGTGTTTACCAACATCAGCTAATCCCTAAATGGAATGATTTATCCACTTTCAGTCATGCTAGAATAATTGTTGGTCTCCCATCCATATACATTTCACCCTACACCTTGTGCCAACTAATTTCCACATATACGTATGCCAAGTCAATTTGGCACCCCATCGATATGCCTATAATCATATCACAATTCCATCAGACTTTTATCATTCAAATTATAACCGGATCAATAGCCTGATGTCCCAAGGCACTATGATATTGATCCTTCCATAACCCTGTCCCATCATCCTCAATACCATGACATGCCTCATCCCACATCTAATGGTCTTACACACTATCAATTGTGGCTTTCTACAGTGATAATCTCCTCTATTTTTTATGTTCATCACCATCCCCTATGCAACTAAATCTATGGAGACTTCCACCCACATTGAGTGGTAAACACCACCTCATTGATTCTTTATCCCATGTTCACACAACTCTAGTAGCACTATCATCCATAAGTGATGAGCGTAAATTCACCAACCATCCTAAGACACACCTCTGTTAAACCTCTTTTTCCACATTTGTACCATGTCACCCAATTGTGGTATTGTTCATCACAAACCAACTCTACTTAATGAACCATGTTTCCCCGATTTTGGTGATCATCATCAACCCATGTCTCACGGTCCAATACCAACACATTCCCATGGAAATCACAAAATAATATATCAATATAAATTAAATTAAGCAACCGGATCATCAAATAAAACCAACTCAAAACCCATTTCTCATGTGTCATACCACTCCTAGACCAATCATAACTTAATATCCACAAGACTAAGCAAAGAAATCTCACAATAGTTATAGAAAATAAAAACAATAAAATAAATAGTCTACCTAGACCACCCCACTAATTCTGATTTACCATGTCACATAAACACCAATATAGACATAAGATAAATTTAGGAACCACCTACCATGTGATCATAGAAATTTATTCGATGAAAACCGACCTCAACTTTGGCCACAATAGAAGAAAATGATTAATTTAAAAAATAAACTAGAAATAGTACATATGTGGTCATATGTACATAACATTCCAAACAGGTAGAGAAAAGGATAAATGAATCATGAGGACTAGTATCCTTACCACTAGAAATCCATCACAACTGACAGAGCTTGATTTGGAGCTCAAAAAGAGATGAACCCTCAAAATAAACAAAGATGGAAGGGAGAGATCCACCCACAAAAAGATGTTTTTATAGATTTTGGTTTTGAAATATTATTGTTTGAACCTGTATTTTTATTTTTAATTTTTTTATTTTCAAGGTAAATGGTTCATTTATGGTTAAAATTTGAATCAATATGATTGGGTTTTTATATTAATTTTCATGGTATATGGTGGTTTTTTTTGTGTTTGGACATGTTTGGTTATTGAATTTTAAATAAAAGTATTTATTTTGTATTTATTTTAGGATATTTGAGGTGTATTGATTAGTTGGGAATCTGAATTCAAGACTTGGAATTTAAGATTAAATCAAGTGTATGTTGGAATTTTGTAGCCCGGTCCATTGGATGAATTTGGTCCAACTGCTAGTGGCCTATACTTTTCACCATAATGAAAATCCTGTGGTTTGACCTCTGTGGTGAGGTTGTTGGGGGTATCATGGGGTAGCACACCCCTACTCATGGGTCTAGGGGTTAGAGGCCACAGGCCTAAATTTTAGGTCATTATAGTAATTTTGACTGACTATAGTAAGTGACACTGATAGGTCACTATAGCGGTGTGGACTTTGACATGGTAATATAGTAGCAGGTGACTGGAAACAATGATATGTCACTATAGCTCCATAAAATTCCATTCATCAATTACTATATCATAATGGAATTATTGTATGGTTGGTGAATTTATAGCATTTTGGGTTACTGTAAAACTACATTTCCTTATGAGCACATTTGAGCTAGGGTGTCATTGTGTGTGTGTGTGTGTGTGTGTGTGTGAAACTTTGATATTCACCATGTAATTATTCTTCTAAACATTTTGAAATTCCTTCCTCCTCATGGACGTACAGATTATTTCCTAAACCACATAAATCTCTTTATCTTGTGATCTTCTTCTTGTTCTTTTATTTTTATCCCTTTTACTCCTCTTCTTTATATCATCAATTTTTTATTGTTCCACATGTTTTTATGATAGTTTAATATTCCTATATGGGTATATTATCTTGTGGTTTAATGGTTTTTTCATTTAAATTTTTAAAATTTCTTGTTGAGTGGTTGCATTTATTTTTAGTTTATGAGATTTATTATATTTTGAAGAGAAAAAAGTGTTGAAATGGGTTAAACCCATTGAAAATTTGATTCTAAAATATAAAATGAATCTCTAATAGGTGAGTTTTAGTTACCAATATGTCTCAAGTATGTTTTGCGCTCAAAATTATGAAAATACTGTCAAAATGGACCATTTTTAGGGGTTTTAATTTTTTTTAGAAATGGTGCATGATTTGGAATAAGTGTGCATGGCCTGAAGGTATACCATGCATCTTGGTACAAAACCATATACACAATTTTTACATCATTTTTCAAATCATGAACCTAAATTATACATGCCCAAAATTTATCTAGAATCCCCTACACGGTAGGGTGACTATGCACAGTTACTATGCATGATGAAAAGTGTTGAAATATTTTGTTTTCATCAATCATTTTACCCTAATACTATTCTATGATTTAGTTATAATCTTTAAAAATTTTAAATGTTCTAAGAGAATTTGAAAATAGTAATTCAACTTCAAAGAACCATAAATTTTGATTCAGGTATCTGTTTGGTCTCTACAACTTTCCAAATATAATATTCTAAATATCACTACAATGTCTTCTTGTAGGGGATCCAAAAATTAGTTTTTCTTTAGTTAAAATAGGTTCATATGGTATTTAATTTTTTTTCTGAAACTTGGATATCCCAATTTTTCTGGTTTAATGAAAAATTTGAGGTGAAATGAGAGAAATCTAGGTTTTTTTATGAAATGTTTTCAAATAAAACTGTGTACTCTACTTTAGTTTAATAAATTAAAGAAATGCTTACAATGTTTTTTTAATATACAAGATAGTTTTATTAAATTACATGTGTATCTTGAAGTAAATAGTGGTTTTAATTTTATCATTTTGTGAATTTTGAGATGAAATGGAAATTTGGTAATTAATACATTATATGGAAATATTAATTATATGATGTTTTATTATGGTAGTGAGTGGCACATGGTTATGAATTATTATAAAGTGTATCTATAATGTCTAACTAATAAAATTTATGGTGATTAATTATGGTAGGGAGTACTCGTAAAGAATAGTTATGTTTTAAAAATTCACAATTTCCTCTTATGCAAATTCCTTATAGTGATGTTTTGGAATCAAGAGGTTTATTTTATAAAATAAAATGTAATTTTGACAAATAGTTTATTCTTTCAAATTGGTAGTCCCTTTTCATTAAAATCAAGATTTTTTTCATTAACAAACTTTAAGGGGGATTTCTGGGGACGAAAATCATTATGGTGTATGAGAATTATTACACCCCCACTTTTACCTTTTCAATAACTTATAATAATAATAATAATTTTGGAATTTAAATAAGGTAAATTTGAAGTTTTTGGGAAATTTTAATGATGAGTTTTTTGATCATGGTTAGAGGAACTATATATCCTTTGAAGTTGATACAACTTGTAATTCATGGTTAGTGAATGGTTTGTGTAACCATGAATTTTACCTATGAATCCCTATTAGTTTTCTAGAAATATTGTTTTTTATGTCTCTACTTCCTAAGACCCTTTGAAATTGATTTATGGGAAATTATAGTTATGCTATTATATTTTCATTATGGTTGTAAAATTTGGGTATGGTGTTTTTAATATATTAAATTGTGTTTTATAAAAATATGTGTGTTTTTCTATGTTGTGTGTTTTAATGGGTTTATGATTACTTATTATAAATATAAAATATTTCCCATTTTAATAAATTTATGAAATATGAATATTTATAAGGTGTTTAGTTATTATCATGTGAATAATATAAAATGAGTTTTATTAATATTATACTCATTTTTATAATATTATTAAAATTTCCATATTATCCTTATTATTAGATCATAACTAACACAAAAGAGGAAATCCACTCTTCATCCTCTAATTTTTTTTATATACAACTGAAGGAAGTGAGGACCCTCTTCCTCTTACTCTCCTCCTCTACTTCATGATTCATCCTTTGGAATCCATAAGAGGTGGTTTTAGGTATGATTTCCCCTCCCATTTCAACTCTTTCCTCTCTCCATCTTCTTCCTCCCATCACTCCCTTAACCTAGGTTTAATGGAAACTAGGGGTTTTTCCATTTCAAGGAAAAACTCTTGATTATCATCTTTTATTGACAAAAACGTTAAGGTTTCATCGAAATTCGGGTAAGTGTTTCTATATAACTCCTTTTATTTGATATACTCCTTGTGATTGGGATTTTTAAATGCATTCATTGTCAACATTGAACCTATATCAGTTGTATTGGGTGAAATTATAAATGTTTTTTCACAACGTTAAACCTTTTGATTTTGAAAAAAAAGGATTATAATGGTGTTTGGGTACTTTATTTATAAAACTAGATTCCATGCACACCAAGTGTTTGATAAAATATCTTGGAGGCATATTTTTTATTTAAAATGGATTTATAAACGATATCTTAAATGATGTTTTGTTTCTATAAATATAATTTCAAAGTAAATTAATTGGGGGTTTTCAAAAAACAATATGTTATTTCCATTAAGTGTTCAGTGAAATCTTCATGACACTTGATTTGATTCAATTTAGTTTATAAGTAATGTTATATATGTGTTAAACTTTCTATGAAATAAGTTTCTTGGATTTTCATTATATTGAGGTTTAAATTCATGTTTGGTGTGTTTTGAATTATTATTCATTATGTGATTATATCTTGAGTATTCCCCTTGTGTTATCAATAATTAATTGTATTTGTAAAATTATTTTTTATAATATTGATCATTATGATATGGAATTGGAAAAGGGAAAATTGTTTGAGATTTTTGGGTTAAATGAGAACCTTGGGTTATTATGTGGGAAGTCGGGGATGAGTGTTTCACTTGATATCATTTCACTATGACTAATGTCCCCTTATTATTATTTATCCCTGTCTAGGGGTTTTCACCCAGAGATTCCATGAGGGTAAATCTGGGTCTGAGTATGTTAGGAGTATCGTAGGTTGATTGTTGATCCGTGAGGGTTTTCTTAGATTATCTTGGTAGACTTAAGGTTTTTATCCCATGGAATGTTTATTTTATATTATAGTTTACTCCATGATCTGGTTTACTTTATGTCATGTTTTACTTCATGTTATTTTTTACTTTATGATATGATTTACTTTATGTTATGTTCTACTTTAGTCATACTTTCTCATGTATCTCAAGGATCCTTACTCACTCATTTCATGTTTACTTTTTCCCAAAGTAAATGGTTCTGGAAAGGTAATTCAATATGTGATTTTTTTACTTTTATTATAAAATGAAATTAAAAGTTATTTTCAAAAAGTATTTAAAACTAGATTTTTTATATTTTCATATAAAAATAATTATATAGATTCTGGGTAGTATCCTATTGAGAATTATCTCACACCCTACATACACACTTCAGTGTGTATTTAGCCTTGTGTTTTATTTGGGTTTTTTAGGTATTATCATTAAATATAATTAGGATTAGGACATTATGTTAGTTATGGAGCTATGGAGGAGGTGTAATTCATGGTTAACCATGTGACACATGAATTTATACATGGTATTTACCATTTAATTTATTTTGTATTATTCATGTTTACCCTGATTTCTTTTGTAATCACATTTTGTAACTAGAATGGTTGGGTATTGGTTTCATTATTTTATTCTTGGTTTCGACTCATTTATTTTTTTATATACTCATAAAAGGTAAATTGTTCCCATTTAATGTGTGATACCGTAGGAACTTGTTCCAAACTAGGGTGACTAGGAACATGCCTTAGGTTTGTTGCATGTTGGTTTGGATATAGTGCTCAGGTATTTGGTCTAGTATATTAAAGAACATATTGAAAAGGTGTCATACCATATGGATTTACCCCTTATTTGATGATGATTCATGATGTATTTCATATAAATCAGTTGAAGAAATACCATCTTAATCTATCTCATGTGAATGAATGGAAATACTTGGATTTGGAACTTGATGTTTTAGTAATTGAATAGCCTATTAATATTATGGATAATTAAAACAATGTTTTGGGAGTAAAATATATTCCCCTAGTGTATGTGAAATGGAAAAATAGAAAGGATATCCATGGGATGTGGAGAAGGGAGGCCTTGATGAGGGAGAAAAGGCCTCAACCTTTTCCAAGCTAGAACGTCAAAGAATTTTTAGGGTCAAGACATGACTTGACCCACTAGTATTGCTACTGGGAAATAATAATCTAAGTGTGTCACCCAAATCTCACCTCCAATAGGCTAGGGGATAGTTATTAGTACTGAGAAAACATATCTCATAAGATGGGAGGCCTCAGTCTACTTCACTTGTACACAATGCACACCTCTATAAAGGAACATAGAAATTAAGAATAGAAAAATAAACTAGTTGTGTTATAAATAATAAATTTGAAAAATACTAAGATCCAAAAGTGATAAACATTACATAAATCATTATACAAAGGGGTAAAATTCCTATCCAACAACCTAAAGGTGTGATCAACCTAACATCTTCTATGAAGATATCCCCATAATAAACTGGATCCAGTCACAAACGTCTCTCTCTATAACCCCCTCCAAGTACCATTAAGCTCCACCAACACCTATTCCACTAAAGTCACTACAAAACTGTTCATCATTTTCATAATAAATGGAATGTGCAAGAAAATATTCCTATGTAGGGGTGAGTATATACATACCAAATAGGATACCCTTAAAACCACAAAGTAATAACAAGAAAACCAATCATATCAAATCAAAATTTATGAAGGAATGAATAACCTAACAAAATAAATCCATATGTTTTTTGGAAGAAAGAAATCCAGTCATAAAAGGGTTCCTGCTCTGTGCATCCCAACTATAAAAGAAATAGAATGAAACATTAAGAATTGGAACTACCCAACTAGAAATATGAATCACCTAATAGGAATTTTATTTGGGGATCCGTGCCTAATCAAATTATAAGTATCTATTAAGGGATTAATAACCCCAATAGAGGACTTGTGCCTCATTTCATCTCTTAAACAGTGGAGGACTGACTCTAAAGATAGAGGAACCATGCCCTGAGTATGCGGAGGAGTATAAAACCCTATCTGAGTTGTGGGGAACCTATTAATAGGCATGAAATATCCACTAGTGGAGTACTGACTCTAATAATTCTTTGATCTCTATGCCTAAACACCATAATCGGCCATATGGGGCTAGATTCAAAAATTACCTATCTTGCCATATAAATGGCCTAAAATAGACAAATGTACTTTGTCAACATGATCAATGAGTATCAATATTATAATTGTCTATTAATTAACTCAAAACTAAAATGTGGTGAAGAAGTCATGAAAAAATCCATATACGTGAATAGGGGGCTATATTGCAGCCTCTGGGTGTGTAATGGCCCAGATCTCTCCTGTCCATTCCTTTGTTAAATCCATTGTTTGGGGTATTCTGGGAGATCACGGTGACTCATTTCAAGAGTTTTTCAGTTTTCCAATGGTGAATTCGGACAAGTGACTTGCAACGGTAGGTCCCTGATGATAGTTCTCCAGCGGTGACTCACAAAGGTGAATCACCACCAATAGCTCACTAAACGGCGACTCGCTGAATAGTAGCTCACCAAATGGTGAATCTCTGAATGGTAACTCACAGAATGGTAGCTCACTGAATGGTGACTCACCATTGGTATCTCGCACTGGTGACTCACCCAATGGTGAGTCACTTCCTACGGTTTTTCAAAATTCAAGTTTTCCCCAGTTCTTTCAGATTCACATATTTAAAATTTTATTTGATGTAAATTGGATTTAAAACCACGTTTATGTTTTTTTTAATCCATTTAAAATTATATAAAATGTGTCTTTAAATTGCTAATTCTCGTGAATCTTTTAGTTAGTTAAAATGTGTGGTCAAGATCCATTTTTAATAGAGTGTTCAAAACAGTTTCATATCCCTTAAGTCTCAGATCTATTCCTTCAAAGCCATGAGTCTTCCCTTCATTCTTTATTTCTCTTTTATCTTGATACCTCAGAATCCCTATGACCTTTCTTCCCTTAGTGATCATGTGTTTGTGTTGTGGTATTGGATTTCATCTTCCCTATAGTTCTTCTGCTGCTTGTGCACTCTATTTTGGAACAAGGAGTAGGTTTTTATCGTCTTTTGTTCAAGGTAGGGGTTCCCTCATCTATATTTTTTTGTGTATCATGCAGGGTGGGTGTATAGATGTATCTTTTGAATACAGTTGAACCCAAACTTAAGAAACTATTATGAAGATAATCGGACATGTTATTGTAGTAATAAATAAGGGGTTGGGAAAATGATGATCATGCTGTTTTTATCTACTATTTTGATTGATATTGTGAATTGTCTTGGTTATATGCCTTCTGAAAATCATGGTTTTTGGTGGCCTCTGGTTGTACACCTATGGTGGCATGTGAATGTTCGATGTTGATCTCTTATTGAATGAACATATAAATGTGAAATTGATTAACCATTTAAATTCGGTTAAATAAATGGATTCCCCAGGATCAAACTTTCTCAATGATAACCTCTTAACTATCAAAGTGAAATTAAAGAACGAGTGTTGGATAAATATGAATACACCCTACTTTGTTTGGTGTGTAAGTGTGTTCTATGTGGTTTTTCATATCTTGTGCCTTATGTAGGTTGTGTGGTGATGCAGTTGGGAGTATGGTTGTGTGTGGGGTGGTTCAGGTGGTGTAATGAAATCTCAGGTTGAGATATTGTTTGATCGTGGAATTTATGAGAAGTGTGGTGTAGTGGGACTGCAACTGGGTTGTGTTTTGTTTATGCTGATGGGTGTGGTGTGTTTATCCAGCGGGGCTACTGATGGTTGTGAGGAGATGTTTTTATGGGTGTGTCTATGAGTTTGCGGTTGATATGTTTTGGAGGATAGTTTGGGAGGGATAAATTTTAATAAGGATGTTGTTTCTTCATATCAGTAGTTAACCTAGAATTTCTTGGGATCGGTTTTATTATGACAAGGATGGGTGTTAAATGGAAAGGAAATTTGAAGTCTGTTGTTTTACTGTGTTTATTTTTCCTATGTGTGGTTCATGTTGTGTGTCTTATGGTGTGATGTGCTTGGTAGTTTCCTGGGTAGGGATGGAATGAATAAACAGTTTTTTAATAAAGAATGAGAACTAGTGAAATGAGTTGGCTGGGATTATGAATTGAATTGTGGCTTTTTGTGTAGTTTTTCATTTAGAGGTAGCAGTCAATGTAGTTTTGTGGGATTTTTGTTTGTTTGGAAAACTCATAGGTTAGGATAAGTGTTGGAACATATATATATAATTTTACTTCTGTGTGACTTCTATATGAACCCCTCCCTAGTTGAGCACTATGTGTCAAACACCCCCATTATCAGGGGGAGGGTGTCCTTCCCAAACATCTTAGTGAGAGGATGGATGGATGTCCACACGCTCTTCCCTACTACCTATTCTAGGTAGTTTTATCCCAAGATCCTTTCGGCCGGTTATGGTTGTGGGACTCAGGGGAGTGCGGTCGAGTTGTGTTTTCCGGGTGTCTTCGGGATGAGATATATTGTGCTTTCCCATGTGTCTTTAGGATGAGGTTGCAGTTGAGGCCTAGGTGTTTGTGGGAGGGATATGATGTGGTTGTGGCCCATGTGTTTGTGTGTGGTATGTGATGTGATTGTGGCCCAGATGTTTTCATGAGAGATGTGGTGAACTTTGTTTTCCCAGGTTATGAGACTAGCTCTGTGGCCCATGTGTCTACAGGTGGGATGTGATTTGATAGGTTCAGAAGAGGTGGGAGCACCAGGTCATTTTCAATTAGGGTGTGAGAGAAACTAATCAGTGTTAAAGTGGTGTGGGGTACCCTATCATTGATGTGCTTGCTATATTACTTTACTTGAATTACATTATTTGGTGAGTGTGCCTTGGTGAGGTTGGGATGGCTAGTATACCTTTTTAGGTGTTGTTGGTTTCTACTATTTTTTCACAGGGGCATTAGTATACTTCTCCAACTTATGCATGAGAGACTTTATATTTTCTTCTGAGTATACTTGTATGCTCACCCTATGTATATAAAACTATTTTCAGGTTTCCAGGAGGAGTTTTCGGATCGTGCTGGACCCTATTAGTTCAGATCTTGATAGTTGTGGTGTTGCTGCTTAGCTTACTTTTGGTATTTACTTTGTAGTTTTATTGTATTTGAAACAGTATTATTTTTAATCATGCATGTGGGATGAATTTTGGTTTTACTTTATGTATAGTTCTTGGAGTTTTTTTGGGATGGACCATCTTATCTTCATATCTTATTTTCTTTAAAAAGGGTAATGCCTCCCATTTTGTGAGATTTTATACCCTTGGTGCTAGTTTCCACCCTGGGGACTACTGGAGGTGGGACTCAGGGGTCATTATCTCTCCTTCTCCATGTTGAAATACTAGTTGGAACATTTATTAAGGGAAATAACCTTTCTTTGAAAATCATCCTTTTATTTTAAAACTAGAAATATCATAAAATATTGTTAAAATCATTTTCTTGGAAAATCACTTTTAAAAACTAAGAATTTCCAGAATATTAGGAAGAAAATTTCTTTTAAAAAAACCTTGTAAACCTTCAAAGTATGCTTCAAATAAATTATATTCATGTTGGTGGTTAATTTCATACATTCCATATATGTTGAAATAACATTCCTTTTGCACTGTAAAAAGGGTAGAAAAGTGTCTCATTCATAAAAAGACAAGAATATTTCTTTCAACCCATTTTATAAGGGTAAAAATGTATTTAATAAATCATTTTGAGAATGGTAAAACATTTTTGAAAACATTTTTTAAAACATTTTTAGAAAATATGGTTTTGGAAGAAAAATGATTTTTGACTAAAGAGAGAAATAAATTCGAATTTTCATAAAAACAATTTCTTAATCATTTGTATGAAAGATAAGGAAAATGGTACTATTACTTTAAAAAGTGCATTAATAACCATAGGAGAATAAAATATATTCATTTTAATATATAAATATCAAATAATTCCTCAATGGATACTTAAATAAAAACAATCCTGAATAATGATGAGATTGTGGAATAAACTCTTACCACTTTGGTAACTTTTGAATAATAAGTCTCATGAAAGAAATAATTTTAAATAAAACATTAAAACCCATTAATATAAATTCATTCATGATATAAAATAAAAAATAAAATTATACACACCACAAAAAATGAAATAAGTGGTGAATATGGTGTGTGTCTCACAAAAGTAAGTGAGATGATAAACCCTTACCTTGGTTCTGAATCATCACGTACATTTTTATATTCCTGAATAATAAACTTATGTTAATTATTTACTTGGTTAAGAAACTTTTTCAAGTTTATTATTCCTTTTATTTCACTTATTATCATGTTATATATGATTATGTAATCAATTAAATTTATGTTGGATGTTTCGATCATATTAGGCTTATGTGACAAAAATAACTTTTGTAGGTTCACTATGATCGAAGAGGAAATTATTTAAAAATATATATAATAATTATCATTAAATACTTACCATGTTTATACATCAATTATACTTTTAAAACCAATCAATTAATATGGTTATGATAAATGAAGTGTGTTATGATCATGGAGATGGTAGGTCGTATGTATGCATGAGTAACATTTCCATTTTTCAAATATCATTATGGAAAGGAGGTAAGTAATATTTTATCCATCCATAATGATAATAATATCATAAATATATTATTATTTCTTTAAATATACTTATATATATCATCCATGTGGGGATGAAAAGAGAGCCACATCGATTCGTGAAGGCGGTAGTCCACACGTACATGAACGATGTTATGATATTTCAATGAGTGAAAAGTTAAAAAAGAAAATGAAGTGTTGTCTTTTAATAATGATAAATATGTCATGAATATCATAATTATTCCATTTATATGACATATATTCATTAAATTTTTTCTTATCATCGTCTATTTAAAGCGTTAGGGAAAGACGAATCACATCGCTTCGCAAGGTGGTAGTCCTACGTGCACACGAGTGGCGTTATCGTATCACCTACGGAATGGAATGTAAAAAAATTATATATGATATAATGACTCCATAAATACAATTATGTTATAAATATCATATATATAATTTATATCCATTATCATTTCCAAATGTGAGATGTGGAAATGGAAAAATGAATGACATCAGTTCATGAGGCGGTAGTGTTATGAACCAACTTGGGATGGCATCCGACCCGACACCCGACCCGGTACGCAATATGGATTGAATGGAATTCCTGATCCCCATGGGCTGGAAACCAGTGCATAGAATCAAAACATACAAGATGGAATGAATTTATCCCAAAATAAATAAGCAGGATCAACAAAATAAACAGGACAAGAAGAAACTAAACACAATCTAAATCTCCAGTAAATAAAAGTAAATAGATCTGATTCAATATACAACTGAAAGATTAAAAAACAAAAACATAATGAGTCCAAACCAATCTACCAAAAATTCAATCACCATATGACCCCAAGGTCACCACCATATACCAACGATCATGCCCCCAACTATGAGTGCAAGATCCTGGGAACCTGAAAAAAACAGAACCTACAAAATAGCTCACGTATACCGACACTGAGTCGTACAAGTAGGGTGTAATATTTATAGCTCAGTAGGAAATCACCACAGAATCCATGAAATTTCATTCCTGAAATAATCCATTTACACTAGTTTAAATCATAGTTATAAAAAAAATAGGTTTTTCATATTTTATTTAACAAACATAGCTTTTCCATTTAAAAACCCAACACTTGCCACGTTCTATTTTCAAAACTGTTTATCACTTTGAAACCAAAACCCAAACAAGGAATACCAAGGTTGTGCTAAAAAATAAACAAGAAGCGTAAGCTGGAAACTAATGTAGCAGAAATCACACAGGTAATATAGAAAATAACCATGGGCAATATTAAACATCCCTAGAAGACCCCTATACATACTCGGTTTGGAACCAACTGCTGGCATATGGTGAAGCCCCTGCGTCTATAACCAACTGGTTGCTCTCAACTGGCCAATCCAATGGTACAACCCTCCTAGACTGACAACAAATCCTGGAGGGTACCAGCCCATCTAATCGGGGTTGGAAAGATACCACCACTCGATCATCTAAAATATGTCTAATAACTCATGGTAATAGAAAAATATATAAGGGGGAGTTCCTCGCATTCATGACTCACCTTACATGTCGTCACCACACTTTCCTACCCTAAAAATGGACACGACTATGTGATAACTCATAAAGGGAAATATCTTCGATAGAGGTGTCCCATATATATATATATATATATATATATATATATATATCACATCATACAAAGTTCCAACCGAGTCATCACAACATATAAATATTCAAACCGTTTCATAAAGCACCTTAAAACACCAATAGGACACTCACATTTATTGAACTGCATTATTTTATAAAATCAACATAAAACATGTATTTTAAAATCACAACACCAAATGGTCCTTTAAGTTTACACACCCAAATAAATTTACCAAACAATACTTTATACTCCTTAGGTAAAACATGCACTTTATAAAACATGCCAAACGGCCCTTATGTCAAATGTTTTCCAAAAAATTCCCCAAATAACAAATTTCATACCTTTCGAATATTTAATTTTAAGTCATATTTATAAATCATACAAAGGAACCAATATCATTTAGAAACCAAAAATCATTTAAGGAGACAAGGTTTAGGGAGGAACACCATTTCCAAGTGCCATCTTCCTTTGAGGGAACATCCATGTGTTCACCCATGGATGTGCCAACATCCAATGGAATACCTAGACCAACCATGGAAGAACTCAAAACCATTTTCACAAAATCACCATTTACATTCAACCAAACCCAACATCTTCATTTTATTTCAAAATCAAAACAACCCATTTTAAAACAAAGAGAAAAACCTTTCAAAAATCAACTAACCCAATTCTCAAGACATAAACTGTAATGATTCATTCATCAAGTATACACATTAAATCTAATTTACCAAAACATAACGAGGGTCAAAAGTCACAACAAGTCTTAATTTCACTTTTAAGAACACAATGAATTTTATCAAACATAATGGGTGCATTAATACATGGGCCATTTTCAAAGAATCACTTCAAATTCTATTTTTAACAATTTAGACCAACATAAAAAAATCTATGATAACTTAACTATATACCCAATGGAGGTGAGAATCATAATTAAAAATTATTTAAACACATGCAAGAATCCATCATTTGTTCCGGAAAGGAAAAGGATGGAAACACCTACCTCAGTTGTGTGTGGGTTGAATAAAACTTTAAGAGAAGGTTGAGCCGAGCCTCATAGACCTTTTGAGCACCCTATATTCAAAGGAAAAACAACCCAAACAAAAAACCTAGCTATTGGGGTCCTTCCATGCAATGAAACCCCAAAGAAAACCCTATAAATTAAGAAATACTCACTAGAGGGGTAAAGGGGAGGCCGGTCGCACTATTAGTAGGGACGGCCGCCGGAGGGGGGCGATGTCAGAGGAGCGTTGGGTGAGCATGTGGATATGAAAGGGAAGGGACACTTGAGGGAGGGGACTATGCGAGAAGGGAGGAACCTCACATGGGAGGACCACCAGAAGAGGGTGGCGCCACATGTGGGAGGGTCGTCGGAGGAGGGTGGCGCACCGGAGGAAGGGGTGAGCAGGGAAGGTCACGCGCACAAGCAAGGGGAGGGGGAAAGGGAGGGAGTGATGTGAATGGAAGGGAAGGGGGAGAGGATAGGGAGACCCACTAGGGTTTCCCAAAAAAATTAAACAAAAATTTCATAATATTAAACTTAATAATAACAACAATTTTAATAATAGTAATAATAATAAAACTTTTAATATTATTATTATTATTATCCATGATAAAAATATTATCATTATTATGGTTAAAACATTATTTTTATTTTTATTTTTATTTTTATCTCATTTTACTTCATTTTATTTTATCTATTTGAATACTTGGAAACTACACAGTCACCCTGTATGGCTCAAGCGACCATGCACGAACTGTGTGGTAGATTTTTTCCATTCTAGAAGTGGTCACATGAGTACCTAAGCTGACTACATGGTTTCCACTAATCGTGTGGTGCCCATGAACTAGCCTAAAACCCACCAAAATTTTCAAACTTCAAAATTTTAAATCAAGTCTCAAATGCAACCCACGACCAAAAGACTCGAGACTAGGAAAAGAATAAAAATAAAAGTGTATATGGGGTCAAGGTGTGAAACTTCTCCCCACCAAAGACACTTTATGTAAAAAATTCACCAAGCCAAATAATAATCAGTACTCGAGTCCATGCTCGAACAAAACTGAGAGAGAAAATAGTCACCTCGAGGTGCCTATTTACTCCACAAGTCACACCCAGCCAATCAAGAAGAAACCACAGCATAAGAATGAGGGGAGCAAATGTGGGGGTTCTCTCCACCACAAGAACCCAACTAGAATGAAAACTTGAAACCCAAACACTCCACCCTAGGAGGGGCCAATGCGGGAACTCCCAACTGATCCAAACCATCTTCCATAGCACGAGTGAAAAAACTCCCTCACTAGAACTAGAATCTTTTAACACGCCAACTAGAACCCAAATATTGGGGTAAAAGTCATGAAAAGAAACTACGGTTAAACAACGGACCAGAAACAGTACTCACCTATCTCACAAGACCCAAACATCTTAAAATAAGCACCAAAAAACTGAAAGAATCCCATACAAGGTCCAAACACACTTTAAGAAAAATGAATGATTTAGAAAACCATATTTAGAATAGATGAAACCGCTTGGGTTGCGATAGATAGTGTTCATCACACTATTACAGCAAGCGATGAACGTACAATAGCAGGAGAACGTGAATAAGGAATCCTTAAATGTATTTGTTCCAAAACAAAAGATAAAGAACCAGGACAAGGTATCACATACCCCTGGAAACCCTGACTATGTATAAGATTCATCTCATGACCTGTGGATGGGACTCTGATGGATGAAACATATAATTCCTCATAGTTAGATACGAGCATCCCTCGGTTATAACCCCTTCTTTGAGCAAAAACTCCTTCAAAACTTCTCCAGATGACCCAAATAGCTGCAACGAAGGTAGGAATTCGGAGGGATGCGACAAGATGGATTTGAATTCCAGAACCGTCCACACTTATGTCACACTAAAAAGAGGTCTGAAAAACTAGAATTCATAACCATTGAGGATAACTCCTTAGGAATAGGTTCCTCTAGCATCCGCTCCTCTCTAGATGAGGAACCTTCATGAATGACAAGATGCATCGGATTACCAACCATCAGCTATTCGGGAACAAACTCATCTAGGAACACATCATCCACCTAATTCTCAAAAAAGGTCCTTTGAAGAGAGGACTCGATCCTAGATCTCTAAACGAAGACCCCCAAGGAAAAGAGAAGCCTTCATCATATCCTGTGACACCACCTCCGGAGAAAAGGAATACAACCCTTTGAAATGGTCAACGTAGGCCTTCACCGTCCATTTTAATTGTTGAATATGCATGAGTTATTCCATTTTCTTCATCTTCAACCCTTCAGGTATAAACCATCAGACAAATAATGATTTAAATACCTCCCAAATCATCCCAAATTGCATTGATGGTGGGTCAAACAGCTCCCATTCTTCTAGAGTTAGACCTTCGAACAGACCCAAAATGGTATGCACTCTGAAAGCTTTGGGAGTTCCCAATACCTTGAGAACACAATAGACCTCTTCAATCCACTCCACTGCCTCTAACAGAACTCAATCACCATGATAAATAGGAAAAACTCAAGAAGAACTAGAAATTGGGCATGAATCAATGGAAGCCTCAGGAACCTTTCTAGGTGGAATTTTCTAAAAATCACGAGAAACATGAAACTGAGACCAACATTAAGCCAAAAAATCATCTCGGGATCCAAACACACACCGGCATAACCAAAACATATCTTTTCAAAATCCACCATTTTCATTTAAATTTCAAAACTACCTTCATCTAGGGCCATTTTAAAAATACCAAAACACTCTCTTTAAACCAAATTCAATTTCTAAAATCATTTCCTCTTTCTAATTCTCTTAGGAAAAATCAAGTAAATCATTAAATTTTAAATACACACCCAAGTAATCTCATGAAGTGTTGCACGTGTGTTCATTTACTTCCATCCATACATGCCAACATGCACTTTCCATACACACCCTCACATGTGAAAACGTTCATAAGGAGTACCCAAGGTTTCACTCAACCCATTTCTTTACCAATTTCAAAAATGAACTAAATTTTAAAACCAAAAAATTTTCCTTCAAAACCAATTTCACCAATTTAAATCTATTTTAAAGAAAAAAAATTCATTTCAAAATCCACTTTCATTTTCAAAATCAGCCTTACACCAATCGGAACTAGAATGAAACTCAAATTGCATCAAACTACCGGAATGAGGAACTAGTAGTCATGCCTAACTAGGTTACATGGTGGTGGGCTGTGCCCCAAGTAAGAATCAACAAATAAGAGGTACTTCAACCATGTATTAAGACTCCACATGGGTCACTACTCAATGTGGGATCACGACATAACACTAGCTCGCCTCCATTGTCATCCCTAAAACCAAAAAATAAGGACATAAGACTCAAATCCCGAACTAACCCTAGTAACTCGAGGTTTAAAATGAATAAGGGTTCATGGAGACCTTCTTTCACCTACATCTCAAGTCTCGACTATTATAATCTCCAACTACTAGACACCACAAATAACAAGGGTCTTCTTTGATACCATTTTTTCAAGAACCAACTTGGGATTTCATCCAACCCGACACCTGATCTGGTCCGCAACATGGCCTGAATGGAGTTCATGATCCCCTTGGGCTGGAAACTACTGTCAAGAATCAAAACATACAAGAGGAAATTAATTAAGGCCAAAAGAAATAACAAGGATAAACAAAATAAATATGACAATAAGAAACTAAACACAATCTTAATCTCCAATAAATACAAGTAAATAGATCTTATTCAAGATACAATTGAAAGATAACAAAACTGAAACCAAATGACTCCAAACCAAACTACCACAAACTCAATCCTCATGTGACCCCAAGGTCACTTCCATCTACCAATGATCTTGGTCCTAATATCTTTTGCGAGAACCTAGGAACCTGAACAAAATAGAACCTACGAAACAGCTCGGGTCTATCGACACTGAGTGGTACAAGTAGGGTTTGATCTTTATAGCTCAATAGAAAATCACCACAGAATCCATGCAATTATTTTCCCAAATCAATCTGTTGACACTAGTTTGAAATTATAGTTATAAAAATTAGGTTTTTTCACATTTTATTTAACAAACATAGCATGTACAATTAAAAATCCAACACATGCCACATTCTATTTTCAAAACCACTTACCAATTTGAAACCAAAACCCAAAAATGGAATACCAAAGTTGTGCTGGAAAATAAACAAGCAGAGAAAGATAGAAACTAATGAAGAAGAAAGAACACAAGAAATACAAATAATAACCTTGGTTAATCCTAAACATACCTAGAAGACCCTTAGACGTACTCGATTCGGAACCACCCACCAGCATATGGTGAAGCACATAAGTATATAACCAAATGACCACCCTCAACTGGACAATCCAGTGGCACAACCCTCCTAGCCTGAAAAAAAAATCCAAGAGGGTACCAACCCTTCTAATTAGGTACTACAAGCTACCATTTCTTGATCATCTAAAACATGCTTAGGAACTCATGGTAGTAGTAAACTCTGTAAGGGGGATGCACTATCACATGTGGCTCACCTTACTTGTAATCATCACACTTACCTACCTCAAGCACGAACACCACTATGTGATAACCCATAAAGGTAAATCTCATTGATATTGGTGTCCCATATATATATGTGTGTGTGTGTGTGTGTGTGTGTGTGTGTGTGTGTATCACATTATACAAAGTTCCAATCGATCCATCATAACATATAAATTTTCAAAACATTTTATAAAGCACTATAAAATGCTAATTGGGAACTCACATTTATTAAACCACATTATTTTCTAAAATCAACACATAAAAGCTCTTTTAAAAGCACAAAATCAAATGGTCCTTTATGTTTACACATCCAAATACATTTACCAAATGATCCTTTTTACTCAGGTAAAACATTCACTTTATAAAACATTCCAAATGGCCCTTATATCAAACGTTTTCCAAAACATTCCCCAAATTCCAAATTACATACCTTTCTAAGATTTAATTTTAATCCATCTTTAGAAATCACACAAAGGAACCAATATCATTTAGAAACCAAAAATAATTTAAGGATCCAAGGTTTAGGGAGGAACACCATTTCCAAGTGTCGTCTTCCTTTGAGGGCACATCCATGTGTGCACCATGTGAACTCATGGATGTGCCAACATACAATGGAACACCTAGAAAAACCATAGAAGCACTCAAAACTATTTTCACAAAATCAAAATTTACATTAAACCAAACCCAATGGCTTCATTTTATTTCAAAAGAAAAACAACCCCCTTTTAAAATAAAGAGAAAACTTTCAAAGCATAAATAACCCAATTCTCAAGCCATAAAAGGTATTAAACACACACATTACTTAAGTATGAACATTAAATATAATTTATAAAAACATAATGAGGTAAAAAATTCACAACAAGGCACAATTTAATTTTTAAGAACACATGGCATTTTATCAAACACAACGGGTGCACAAATACATGGGTCATTTTCAAAGAATCACTTAAGATTATATTTTTAAAAATTTCTAACAACATGAAATTGAAATGATAAGTTAACTATATACCCTTTAGAGGTGAAAATAATAACTCAAAATTATTTTAACACATGAAAGTATCCATGGTTTTTTCGTAAAGGAAAAGGATGGAAATGCTTACCTCGATCTCATGCAGGTTGAATAAAACTTCAAGAGAAGGAATATCTGAGCCTCACAGACCATTCTCACACCCTAGATTCGAAGGAAACATATTTCACACACACAAAAATAGATATTAGGGTTCGTTCGAGAAAGTAAAACCCAAAGCAAACCCTATAAATGAAGTAATACTCTTCGGAGGGGGAAGAGGGGAGGTCGACTATGCTGCGGGGAGGGCCGACCACCGGAGGGGAGCGTCGTGCGAGAAGGGGACACATGAGGGAAGGTCCATGAGAGGGAGGGGGACATGTTAGTAGGGAGGTTCCATATAGGGGAGGACCATCGGAGGAGGGTGGCACTATGCAAGGGAGGGCCTCTGGAGGAGGGTGGCGCTAAAGAGGAAGGGGGTGCGTAGGGAGGGGCACGCGCACGAGTAGAGAGAGGGGGAAAGGGAGGGGTGGTGGTGTTGAAGGGAGGGGGGAGGAGAGGGAGACCACTAGGGTTTTCCAACAAAAATTAAATATGAATAAAATAATATTAAACTTAATAATAATAAAAAATTTAATAATAAAAAAATTAATAATATTATTATTATGGTTAAAACATTCTCTTTATTTTTTTATTTTTTTTTATTTTCATTTTTTTCTATTTTTATTTTTATTTAATTTTACTTAATTTTATTTTATCTATTTGAATATTGGGAAACCACACAGTCACACCGCACGGCTCAAGCGACCGTGTATTAACTTCTATCCATTCCAGAAGCAGTCACACAGGTACATGGGCTAAGCACGCGGTTTCTTCTAATCGTACGGTGCTCGTGCACCGGCATAAAACCCACCGAAATTTTCAATATTAAAATATTTAAACCAGGTCTCAAACCAAAACCTCAACTAAAATACCTAAGATTTGTAAAAGAATAAAAATAAGAGTATCTGAGGTCGAGGTGTGATGGGTAGTCCGTTGTACACATGAATAACGATTTCATAACCCATTTGATATAAGTGGGGATGGTTTTAGGTTGTGAAATTAAGATAAAAACAACTAAATATATGTAATATATTGAGGTTATTATATCATCATAGTTTAATAATAATTTAATGATGTGGAGGAATAATTAAAATAAAAACGCACATTGAAAAACACTACCACTTCTTCAGGTAACCTCCTTAGGTTCGTACCAAAAGCCTTACTAGGTTAGTTTTATGCCCAAAATAAGGATTACAGGATTACAATATGGAATTTTGGAAGTTATTTTGTTTGGTATTGGCCAAAATAAAATGGTTTTTAAGGTTTGAAGAATAGAGGAGAGGGGTGGCCTTTTATAAGTGAGGTGAGAGCCACACTTGTAATTTTTTAATGGAAAAAGGTGTACCCATGTTTTTCACATGAAAAAGGGAAAAAATGGATTATTCTTGAGAATTAGAGATAATAAGTTTGATATATTTCCATATTATATATTTTATATAAGTTTTTATGTCATTTTAAACCTTCTCTTTTTATTTTAACCACTGATAAACTCATTTTCACCTTAACCGTGGTAATTAATTTTTATTGTTTTCGCTATTTAATATGGTAAATAATTAATTTTCACTTATTATAAAATATAAATTATTTTGAATCCAAACATTTAATCCATTTTACCAAATTAAATTCATATATGTGGTAGAATTTAATTTTAAATTAATCTCAAAGATGCAATGAGAAATCGGGTTTTCAAAGGGAAAATGTTCAAAAGTTTATAAAGTTTTTATATCAAAATTCCATATGAAAATTATTAATATGACATAAATTAGATTAATATATATATAATTTTACTAATTTTACTTTAAAATCAATTTAAAATATAATTTAACTTTATAACTGATTTGAACGAAAAGGCAGATTACAATTAAAATTAAGTATTATTCATTATTCATCGAAAAATGAAACATTTCAGAAAAATATTAAAAATTAACCCTAAGAAAGTTTTGATATTATAATTTCAAAAATGAATTTAATTTTATCAAATAAATTTCCCAAAATTTGTTAAAATTAATTTTATGTTATGTGTGTGAAGAGTGACTAAACCATCTTTTAGAAAAAATATAATTTTTTAGAAATCATTTATTATTATTTTTATTTATTATTATTTTATTTATAATCAATAGATAACCAATGAATTTTTTTTAATTTTTAAATCATATAATTTTCATAATTTAGTTGGTACTCTTCATACCCATCAATTTAACGACTAGTTTATAATGGTATACTATATTACGGTTCATTTAGACATGAGGTTGTGTGTTCTACAAGCTATCAAAGATATTGAATTTAAGGAAATATATTTCATGGGTTGTTTAAGATTTTTTTTTGTCGCATATGATATCAAATAAAATGTTCTTTTATAATTTCAGGGTGTTATATTCTCTCCACCTTAAATAAATTTTGTCCTTCAAATTTGATCTTGCGCTCAGAAATAAATGGTTTGATATTTGAAAATTCCTTTGTTGAAAACCCACATCGTAAAAAAATTAATAAAATATGTTATTAATAAGAGAGAAATATAAGTACAATGGTCATATGTAATAACACATAACTAGGTTTCTAATTAGGTGAAAATTTATGGAAATTGAAAATATGGACATGGAAGAAAAGCATAAATAATTATAGAGGGTGATAGAGGTCATTGATCACAAGAAATTGAATGATAAATGAAAAGTTAAGGATCTAAAAACCATAAACTTATGATGACTTAAAAGAAAATCGGTTCAATATAAACGAAGGTACTAGGATAAAATTTTATTTCAATATCCTTTTCCTAAAGTTGATTAATTCCTTTACCATCTAGACTAAGAATATATGGAAGTATACTAAACTGATATCAATATATTTCATAGGCATAATTTCATCTTTTGGTTATTCTTCAATAATTTTCCACTTCATTTCTTACTACAAAAAATGAAAGTCCAAGAATGAATTTTTTATTTCAGAATCACTAAAATACACCTTTAATGGATCTTAAGATCCATAATAGAATGATAGTTCTTTCCTTCTATATCTAGTTATTATTATAACAAAATGGTTAGTAAAGGTTATCTAATATGTATAAATCTTCATACGGTGAATTAATACATTAATCTCAGAAACCTCATCCAAAGTTCAACTTAAACCATTTCATAAATGGTTATCCTTATGACCCTTGAAAAAGATTAAGATCCAAATAATTAGAAAAAAGGTCACTAAATATCCAAAATAAACTTATCATTAATATCTCAAACAATATAAAGTATCTCTTAATCATCACATACCAAACATATCAATACCTTCATCATTTATTCTTTTAAAATATGGTTATAACCTAAATTACCATAAAACAATATTGAAAACATGCATGCTTCCTTATTCCTTAAATAAAATACAGATTATTGGATATATTATTTAAATCAAAAAAAATGGTGTTAACTCCATCAATTATAGGATAAACCACTTTATCAACAAATCATTAATCAATTCCAAGGTAGTCGATACTGTCCAATTTACTTTATCCATATCAATCATCTCTTTATACCAACATCATTATCTCAACATCTAGAGCATATTAAGGGTTATATTTACCTTAATAATTTGTTCTCTATTAAGTTTAAATTGACACTAAATCATTTTTCTTGGTCATCGATATCCTTCAACATACTCTTTCAAATCCTTAATAAAAAATTACTACTCCACAATCCTTACATTTCATAATTATTATAACTAGGATATCATTGATAAAATAATCAAATAACATAATTATTGAATCCAAACCAATAACATTAATTATTTCACTTCTTCTTTGGTAATATCATAGGTTTTATCATGATCCATTAGTTAATTTTGAATTATATTCCTTTGATGCTTGTGAAATTTGTGTGCATAGTTCTCTATATCCTTATAGTTGAAGCATTGAACATTGAAAACCATTTTATTTCCCTGGAAATCATGATCATGGTGTTGAATAATTCACCAAAACTTTGAGGTAAACTTAAGATCCCAATCAGATACAATGTAATGTGGTACTTCATGCAAACTTACCACTTCCTTAAAATATATCCTATCAAGCTGATCCAGAGAGAATTTTTCTATGATAGAGATGAAGTGTGCTGACTTAGTAAGGAGATCGACTACCACCCATATAGCATTATGTCTTTTAGAGGTTTTGGGGATTCCAATGACAAAATCCATTGTGATGTTTACCCATTTCCATTCTGGTATGGGTAATGGATGCAATATCGTCTTATACTTTTATCTTTCAGCCTTAACTTACTGACATACCAAGCACTGAAATACAAATTTTTCAATATCTCTCTTCATATAATCCCAATAGAATTATTATTTCACATCTATATACATCTTTATACTTTTAGGATGAGTACAGAATGAAAAACAATAAGATTCCTCTAATATCTCCTTCAAATATAGTATGGACGGGAAAAATACAAGGTTCATGAACCTTATCATTCCATGATGATCAAAGTTAAACTCAATAACATTTCTAAACTTCTCTTTTAGCTCTATATCTTCCACCTATGCCTCTTTAATATTCACTTGGATAGTTTATTGAACATTCAATTTATCAAGATAAGATTTTTCCTATTCCTTCAAGATTTCTAGATCTATCCTTTAAAAATAAAAAAATATTAGATCGTTTGTGATCCTCATCATGGATAAGCTAGAATGATCCTTTTGACACAAAGCATTGGCCACCTTGTTCACTTTACTAGGGTTGTAATGTATAGATCAGTCATAATCCTTTATTAGCTCTAACCATCTTCTTTGGCGTATGTTCAACTCCTTTTGTGTGAAAATATACTTCAAACTTTTATGATTGGTATATATATCACATTTTTCTACATAAAGATATTTTCTTCATATCTTTAATGAAAAAATTACCACAGCTAACTTCAAATCATGAGTTGGGTAATTTTTCTCATAGATCTTCAATTTTCTCAAGTCATAAGCTATAACCAAGTTATTATGCATAAGAACACATCTCAAAACATTCTTGGATGCATCACTATAGATTAAAAACCCTTATACATTGTAGGGTAATGTAAGTATAGGTGAACTACCTTCTCTTTAATTCCTTGAAATTTTCCTCACATTCATCCATCCAGAGAAATTTGAAACCCTTTTGAGTTAAATTGGTGAGTGGATTAGATAATCGTAAGAAATTATCCACAAAGTGTAGGTAATATCCATCCAACCCAAGGAAACTTCAGATCTCGTTCACCACTGTTGGTCTCGGTCAATGTTCCATAGCCTCCAAATTTGATGGATCTACTGATATACTCTCTCTTAAGATTATGTGGCACAAAAATGAATCCCTTTGCATCCAAAATTCACACTATAAATTTTTCATATAGTTTCTCCATCTTTACGGTCTTTAGTATAATTCTGAAGTGGTCTTCATGCTCTTCATTTCTCTTTCAGTTGATAATAATATCATCTATAAAGACTAAAATAAACTAATCAAAGTAATATCTAAATAATTTATTTATAAAATTCATGAAGATAGAAGGGGAATTAGTAAGACCGAAAGGCATCACTATATATTCATAGTGTCCATACCTTTTATGGAATGTTTTCTTGGGTATATCCTTCTTCTTAACGCTCAATTGATGATATCTAGTATTAAGGTCGATCTTGTAAATGTATTGAGATCTGTATAGTTGATAAAATAAGTCATCAATACAAGGAAGAGGATATTTTTTCTTAATTGTGATCTTGTTCAGATCCTGATAATCAATGTACAATCGCATTGATCCATCTTTCTTTTTCACAAAAAGAACAGGTGCACCCCAAGGTGCACACTTGTCTAAATGAATCTCTTATCAAGGTTTTCTTGGAGGTGCTTCTTAACTTCATGCTACTCAATCGGGGCCATTCTATTGGAAGTATTTGAAATTGGTGTGGTGCCAGTTATGAGTTCTATTAAGAACTCAATGTCAAATTTTGGTGGAAGGTTAGGAAACTCTTCTGGAAAGTTTTCGACAAATTCCCAAACAATAGGAATATTATTGATTTCAAGTTTATCCCCAACAATTTGTGATAAAAACGCCATTTGAATGGGAATTAAGACTCATACATTGGATGTAATCTCCATAGGAAGTTCATACTTATCGTCACATTGATAGAAGATCATAGGTTAGTTTGAAATACCAAGCATAACTTCCCTTCCTCAACAATTGATGTGGTATTTGTGTATAGAAATTCAATCCATTCCTTAGATGACATCAAATTCACTAAGAAAGAATGAAAAGATTTGCAGGAAGCACATTACCAATAACATAAACTAGAGAGGAATCATAGACTTGAGATTTGATCATTGTACCATTAGGGGTTTTCACTGCTAATTATATATTTAATAGTTTGGTTGTAATCTTGATACCCTTAGAAAATTCTTTAGATATGAAATAATGGGTAGATAAAGCATAAAATAAGACATTAGCAGTTCTAGAATGGATGTTAAATGTACCTTTCACCACGTTTTTATCACACCCCTCATCAGAAATATTGATCGCATGAGATTTCCCTTTATCTCTTGGTTTAAGTGGTTACTAACGTCGATCATCTTTATTAACACTTTGATTCAAGTACTAGTTAGCATAATGTTCATTCTCCCTACACTTGAAGTACTGAAGTGTGGGTGGTGCATTTTATGCAGATTTCTCTCTATTTTCACCATTAGCTAACTTTTTATCATCACTTAGGCAATTAATTTCTTGATGGTCATCCTTCCCAAACATTAAACATTTTCTAGACCTCTTAATACAATTTCCTCCATGATTCATTTCACACATTGGGAATAAAGGAAATCTTGTCTTCTTTCCTCCATGGTTCTTAGATTTCCCTTTGAATTCCATCTTTCTCTTCTTATCAAACCCATGAGATTGATTCATAAATCCAACCTCCATTACCACCTTAATGGCACATCATACAATTTCTTCATAGTTTTTTAAGTCTCTTATGGATAACACCCTTCATAGGCTTGACTTTAAGACACTTAAGAATCGATCAATCTTATTTTTGGGTTGGATGAAAATTCCCGAAATGTACGTAACATGTCTTGTAAAATTGCCTTCATAGGTCCCAATAATTAACATGAAATCATATCATAACTTTTGGAAAAGATACATGCCTCATAATCCTTTAATCAAAGTGTAACCCATGAAAAAAAAGCGGGTTTCATAAGCGTTTTATCATAGTATAACTCATGGAATAGAAATAGGTGTCATAAACATCATGTTATAAAAACAAAAACCATTAAAAGGGATAATATGAATGGTATTATTGGAACATATCCCCAGTAAGGAATATGTAACACCAACAGATATCATCTTAAATGGAAAAAAATTGAAAGATATTTTAAAAACATTTCTTGAGAAAAATATTCTTTCTGTTTTGAAAAAAAATTAAAACATAAAACATTTTGAAAAAAAAAATCCTTTAAAAATAAAGTTGAAAACATATAAAGTAATATTCGAAGTAGTGATTGGTCATGGTGGCGGAGAATTTATTCAATTCCATACACGTTAAAAAAAGATTCTATTCATATTGTCGGTAGAAGTCTAAAGAGACTTGATCAGAAAATGAAAAGAAGATTCTTTTTTAAATCACTTTGTAAAAAGGAAAAACATGGGTAAAAATGTCTTAAAAACCATAGGAAAATAATAGTATATTTTTTAAAACATTTTTAGAAAACATGATTTTGAGAGAAAACATATTTCCAACCGATGAGAGAAATAAATTCTGATTTCATAAAAACATTTTCTTAATTATATTAACTACCAAATAGTGTTAAATTAGTACCTTTACATGAGGATATCATGAATAAGAAAATTATAAGAAAATTCATGAGATTTATTAGGAGATAGATCATAAGATTTCATCAATGGAAGCATAATCGTAAACAACACTAATAAATGATGAGATTGTAGCAATAAACTATTATCAATTTGGTAAATTTGAATCATAATATCCATTAGAGAATAACATTACATAAAGCTTAAAATATCATGAAATAAAGGAGATTAATGATATAACATGTCAAATGGTCAATATATATGTAACATCTCAGACCTGGAAGATACTGAAGGTTCACTGAGCCCGGTGCATCACATGGACTCAAGTGCATATCCCCAAATGTCAGAGACTACTGACTAGCAATGAGGGAATATGTGTGTCTGTGGGGAGACTATGACCTCAACACTAGAGTGTAACATAGTAGAATATCAATAACATATAAGTAGCATAAGTATTATAATAACTAGACAATAAATAGCAGATGACTAATATATAAACAATGCCAGAAGACATATCATATACAAAATTATGGAACATGTCACATGTCTCTAATAAATAATCCAAAACATGTATACAAGGAAGATCTAAAACACATATAAAAAAGGTACAAAAAGACTGAAAGTATTCAACTAGAATCACGTGCCTCGGTTCGGTCCCATGTTCCCCTGATCCTAACCAGCAAATCAAGAACCAATAGTAAGGAAATTTCCCTTATGAACACCTTCAATCATAGTCTATTTGGGTACCAAAAGGTGTCCCAAACAGGGTGTGAGATATAATGTAACGACCTGAAATTTTGAATGAATTTTTGTTTTCTAATTTTGTGTGTTATTTTATTTGATACTTAACAAAACTATATTGTTTAATTAATGATGTGAGTATAATTAAAATGAGACAGTTGGGTTTTGACTGTTATATGATCGTTGGTCAATATGACCGTTTGAAACTAAATGTTGCAATTTTTGCCTCTAAATAAAGGTGATCTTGGTTAATTAATACAAAAAGAAGATTTGATGGCCTCATCCCGTATTCTCAGGCCGATCGAAGCCCATATGATGAAACATGGGAAAGAGGTATCACCACTGGGCTTTGATCTGGACCAAACTCAAATCGAACTTCATCGTGTGAAGCTGGAGCGGAATCTCCTTCGGGAGAAGTTCAAGCTTATAGAAATCACTACTCTGGCAATGTTGGCCAATCCACCCTCGGATTCTCTCACCTTATAAGACCTTACACTTAGGTCCTATGCTGGGGTTATAAGGGGATTTTTAAGGAGACCATAGCTACTTTGTGTAATCCTTTGAGATAAATAAAATTGTGATTTCTTCCTATGGTTATGTTTGTGGTATTTTCAGATGTTCGAATAAATATAGTATGTATATAGATGAATTTTGGAAAAAAGGAATATTTTAAAATATTTATGTAAACCTTAAATAATTAATTATGTGTAATGATTTTCAAAAAATGGTCTTCTGGAAATGTGTTCAGTAAGAAATTTAGAATCTAATAAGATCAACATAAATTTTTGTGAATAGTAAATTATGAATAGTCATTTTATGCTTAGGATTACTAATGTGACCAAATGGATTATTAATCTCACTTAAAGGAACTATTAATATAATTTACGCACCTTTATTAAGTAATGTGATTCAATAAAATAGGTAAATAACTGTTTCGGAAATTATTAGTCAAGTATTAGTTTTTTTGGGAGAATAGTGTTTTTTAATTAAATTTTAAATTAAAAATATTTAAAAAAATATTTTTATAATATGGTTTTCATTTTTGAACTTAGAGCACCGATATTAGGTTAAGGTGATTTTTGGGGATTTTTCTGAAAAAAATGAATTTTCGGTGAATAGTGAAAATACAGTTTTTAGTTTCGGGTGTTTAATGACATCATTAATGATGTAATAATTATTTAATATTTATAGTAGACTTATGAATAGTAATATAAGCTATTAGGTTTCCCAAATGGCCAATACCATGGGAAAATACCATGGGCAAGCCCATGGTTTTTCCAATACCACCGATGAGGTGCCCCTTGGCGATTAATGACTTGTCCTCTCACTTCTCCTATAAATACCAAGACTTTCCCTCATTATTTTCATTTACAAATCCTACTCAATTAATTTATGGTCTCCTTACCTCCAAAGGTGTCCTCAATCCTCCCAAGGTCCCGACCTTCAAGCTTTCGAAGTTACTCTTCAAGGTAAGGGATTCTTTCACCCTCCTCTTTTAAGTCAAAAATTCATTTATGTTGTGTCTTCTAGTTTCCATATATTTATGTTGAGGGTATGTTCTTATATGTTCTTATTACTGTCATTTTAATGTCCAAATGATAAGATACCCTTTATTCTCCCATCAATTTGTTTTCTAAATTTTTAAGTGACGTCGTTAGGCTGCCGAATTTTTCATAAAAGGAATCACATATTCTCTTTTATTTCATGTTTCCTTTTCATGTGGTATGTCATTCAAATTTTTAAACCATGTTCTTATCTAAATTTTATTATGTATTTATACTGTATTATAAGTTATTTATGAGTGGGTTACTCCTGTACCATCTCTTTTTATTATTTTTCTAAATCCATGTTATATAGTCGTTATGCTGCAAAAATTTCGTCTCAAAATTTCTATCTCTTTCTCTCAAGAAATTATCTTGTTTTATTTATGTGAATACCCAGAACTATTTAGTTTCTATGTGTGTTCATAAATATATAAATATGATATATTTGATTCTGTAATTGACATACATATAACCCGTACTCCCTTTCTATGGGTTATAAATGATATAATGATCTTATTTTTAAGCTCTTTTTAAACGTCACGCTTTTCACATGAAACCCATTTCATTGATTCCATTTGGGTTATTTATGAAATTTTTTATTATTATCTATGTGGATCACATGAAATTAAAGACATATTAATTTTGTGCCTTGATAGCTCTCCAATGCATTGGGTAAAGAATTAATCTCTAGAGATGACAAGTTTTACGATACCTTGGTGAATAACCTTGGTAATTTTTATGACACCTTGGGGATGGACCTTGGGGATATGTTCATGAATGTATAAATGAAATTTTGTAGCCACATATTCAAGTTATTTTCCAAGTTCTTTTCTTTATGATATTCCTATTCTTCCATTGTTCATGTCTTTATGTTTTTATTCATGTTCTTATTGATATCACAATTACATTGATTCCCTTGTTTACCCTTACTGGGCCTTCTGCTCACCCTTTATTTTGATGTCTGTCTCCAGGATATGAGATGCAGTAAATGTACATAGGATGAACCTATGAGGAAGCCTTAAAAGTGGTTTATAAGAATGTTTTATGTTTTTTTCATGTATTATGTTCCTGATTTCCAAGACACCAGACTTTAAAGATCCTCTGTATGTAAAATGTAATCAAAAGTTATGTATTAAAAGGTGGGATGCTACAATTGGTATCAAAGGATTGTTTAGTTATTTATGGAAATTAGGCTATGAAAACTTTAGGAAAACCCCTATATAAAAGTTTAAATATGTGTAAAACTTCCTGGTATTTTTGTGAGTATTGAGTAAGTGGTTTATCAAAAAAATACATCCCTGTATGGATATGAGCAGGTAGAGGCGGCTCTGGCACAGATGTACATAGGGGTAAAACCCAAAAACATTGCTTTGAGTTAGACTCGAACGGGAACTGGTGAATGAAAACGGGCCTTTCTGCACTCTTGGTTATGACACTCCCGGGGGATATGTTTGGTTAATTGCAAGTTTTTTATGAATCATTATGAAGGAATTATAGAGAAATATAATTGTTTAAGCATGAATTTTTAAGACGTAGAATCCTTTATAGTTAAAATATTTGTAAATGAAACAATTTTCTCACTAATATTTTATTCTTTTAGAAAATGGTGGGCAATAGGAGGAACTGTGCAAATGGTGACCGCAATGGACCATGCGCTGACGGCCCTCCGATGGAAGCCGGAATGGAAACATTCATGCGAATGATGAACCAAGTGACTCAAGTTATGAGTAATAACTTGAATCAAGATGAGAGGCCGATCTCACCACGAAGAGAACAACATTCTATTGAGTCCTTTATGCACTAATGACCACCATCCTTTAGTGGATCGATTAACCCATTGATTGATGAGCAATGGATCATCTTTATAGATAAGATCTTTTCTGTGCTACATTGTTCAGAGCAAGAGAAGGTCACCTTGGTTGTCTATTGCTTAGAGGGAGAAGCATATCAGTGGTGGGAACCGATCAAAAACACGAGTCAAAGAGTGGATGTTGAAGATATTGAGTGGGAAGAGTTCAAAGGGATCTTTTTCAGTGAGTATTTCCCTCATTCCATGAGAACAAGAATGGATATGGAGTTTCTCGAGATGAAGCAGAAGGAGAATGAATCTGTGGGAAGCTACAAGATGAACTTCACACGGCTTTCACGATATACCTCTATCTTTGTCATGGATCCAAAAAGTAAGGTTGATAGATTCTTTGGGGGACTGAGACCTCATATGCGTAAGAATATAGCCAATTGAGTTTATGATAGCTATGAGGAGATTGTGCAGAGTGCGATGAAAGTCGAGCTAGAGTTTGGTGAGATGCAGGCAAGGTGAAACCTCAACTTCCAAACACAAACAACAAGGGGAAGATGGTCCAGGCCCTACTTGATGTACAGTGATTCAAGTGTGGACAACGTGGGAACTTTTCCAATAACTGGCCAAATCCGAGGGTAGTGGAGGGTAACCACCATTAGCCTCAGAAAAGGCCAAGGGATCAAGGTCGTATTTTTTATATCGTGACAGCTGAAGTCGATGATCCAAATGATGTGGTAGCAGGTACTCTTGTTGTCCTCTCAAAGATATCAAGTACTTTGTTTGATTCTAGTTCTATGTGTTCCTTTATTTTCTCCAAGTTTTTAGGGAATTTAGAATCAACCCCCTAATTTTTAAAAGTAGAGTTGTCAGTCAAGACTCCTGGTGGGACTATCTAAGCATTGTTAGTGTGTATAAACTCTAGTATTTACTTTAGTGAGCACAATTTTATCACAAATCTAGTAGTCATTCCCTTTATGGAATTCAATATTATACTAGGGATGGACTGGCTCTAAAATTATAATGCTAAGATCAATTGCAGAAGCAAGGAAATATTAGTAGTCTTGAATGGAAAACCTACAGTTATCTTCTAAGGAGAGACATATCAACCTGATATTTGTCTAAAAGAACCCCCTATACCCTTCTTTATGGAGTTTATCGGTGAAGAAGAAGAAGGATATGAGAATTTGATGATAGAGTCCCCATCGTCTAGGAATAAATTGATATATTTCCGAAGGAGTTGCGTGGACCTCCCCCAGAAAGAGAGGTAGAGTTCTCCATCGAAATCGTACCTTGGTCTCATCTGATTTCAAAGACCCCATATATAATGGAAAATGTGGAGATGGAGGAATTAAAGAAACAACTCCAAGATCTTTTGTAGAAGGGGTTTATCCAACCAAGTGTGTCTCCTTAGGGAGAACCTGTTGTATTTGTGAAGAAGAAGGATGGATTGATGCAGCTATGCATTGATTATAGAGAACTGAATGGGATCACAGTGAAGAACAAATACCTTCTTCCAAGAATTGATGACTTATTTGACCAACTTCAAGGGGGCTCAATTCTTCTCTAAGATTTATCTTTGATCTAGTTATCATCAATTGGGGGTGAATAAAGAAGATATTCCAAAACATGCCTTCCAATCATGATATGGGTATAATGAGTTTGTTGTTATGCCCTTCAGACTGACTAATGCACCTGATATTTTTACGGACTTGATGAATAGAGTCTTTAAGGACTACTTTGATAACTTTGTGATAGTTTTTATTGATGATATTCTGATATATTCCCAAAGTCATGAGGAGCATGAAGATCATATAGGGGTTATTTTGAAAACTCTGCGGAAGGAGAGGCTTTTTGGAAAGTTTAGTAAATGTGATTTTTGGTTACAACAAGTCACTTTCTTAGGGAACATTGTAACCAATGAAGGAATCATGGTTGACCCTGCAAAGACAAAATTTGTAGAGAAGTGGCCTCGACCTACAACAATAACTGATATTCGTAGTTTTCTTGGATTAGCAGGATATTATAGGAGGTTTTTGAAAAACTTTTCACGAATTTCTAATCTATTAACCAAGTTAACTTGAAAATGGGTCAAGTTCATCTGGACAAAGGAGTGTGAGGAAAGTTTCCAAGAGCTGAAGAAGAGATTGGTTATTGCACCTATGTTAACTCTGCCCTCATGTAGAGAAGGATTCGTTCTTTTTAGTGATGCATCTCTAAAAGGGATTGGGTGTGTCCTCGTGAAAAATGAAAAGTTCATTGCTTATGCATCTCAACAGTTGAAGATTAATGAGCAGAATTATCCTACGCATGATCTGGAGCTGGCTGCGGTCATTTTTTCTCTAAAGATATGGAGGCACTATCTTTATGGGGAGAAATTTGATATATAAACAGACCATCAGATTTTGAATTATATTTTCACACACAAGGAATTGAACATGAGACAAAGGATATGTTTGGAACTTCTTAAAGACTATTATTGTTCAGTTCATTATCACCCTGGAAGAGAAAACAAAGTTGATGATGCATTAAGCAGGAAAGACCCAGTTGTTCTTTCCATGATGAGGATTCAAAAAGATCCTTTGATAAATAACCTAGTAAATCTGAACATGGTAATTATAAGGAAAGGGACATCATAAAACCTAACCCAAATGATTTCTCAATCGTCATTACTAGATAAGATCAAGTAGGATCAGAAAGAAGATCCTTTGTTACAAGAGAATTTTGAGGCTGTAAAGGATGGAAAGTTTCCTGAGTTCAATATTGATCAAGAAGGTGTACTGAGATTTCATACAAGACTATGTGTTCCATCTATTCTAGAAATAAATAAGGAGTTGATGGATGAATCTCATAGCTCTACTTTCTCTATACATCCTGGAAGCACAAAAATGTATAGGGACCTTCATGATCATTATTGGTGGGATAATATGAAAAGGGAGATTACTGAATACACTTCAAGGTGCCTAGTATGTCAGCAAGTGAAGGTAGAGTGACAACTTCCTAAAGGGTTATTCCAACCACTACCCATACCAGCATGGAAGTGGGACAATATCACTACGTACTTCGTCATTGGTCTTCCAAGAACATCCAAAGGAAACAATGCGATATGGGTTATTATGGATCGTCTCACCAAGACTTCCCATTTTATCTCTATCCGGGAAGATTTCTCTCTTGATTAACTTTCCAGGATTTACTTGAAGGAAGTGGTAAGGTTGAAGGGAGTTCCACTTTCTATCATATCTGATCGTGATCCAAGGTTCACATCAAAATTCTGGAGAAGTCTTCAACAAGCTCTGAGCACTGAATTGAATTTCAGTACATCCTATCACCCCCAAACTGATGGCCAATCTGAAAGGTCTATTCAAACACTCAAGTACATGCTAATAATGTGCTCAATGGAATTTAAGGCTGGATGGGATCAACATCTCCCTTTAGTTGAGTTCTCTTACAACAATAGATTCCACTCGAGCATTCAAATGGAACCCTATGAAGCTCTATATGGGAAGTTATGTAGAACTCCTACTTTTTGGGATGAAGCTAGTGAGAGAAATCTTCTTGGGAATGATCTTGTGCAAGAGATGAAAGAAAAAGTACATGCCATCCAACAACACATTAAGGCTTCTCAGATTCGGAAAAAGAGCTATGCTGACAACCGTCGAAGGGACTTGGAGTTTGATGTTGGTGACAAGGTATTTCTTAGAATTTCACCTTGGAAGAGAGTCGTGAAGTTTGGGAAGAAAGGGAAGCTCATCCCTAGGTACATTGGCCCCTATGAGATCCTTGATCGCATGGGAGTGGTGGCCTATCGGCTTGCACTTCCTCCAAATCAAGCACAAGTTCATGATGTCTTCCATGTATCCCTCTTGAGGAAGTACATAACTGACCCTTCACATGTAATAAACCCAGAGGTGGTACAACTGGAACATGACCTCTCTTAGGAGGAGCAGCCAGTGGAGATCTTGGATCGTAGAGACAAGGTTCTACATAACAAGACTACCCACCTTGTTAAGGTGTGGCGGAGAAACCAAAAATAGGAAGAATCCATGTGGGAACTAGAGGAGCCTATGAGGCAGAAGTACCCATTCCTTTTCTTTTCTAAGGTTACAAGTTAAAATTTCAGGGATGAAATTTATTAAGGGGGAAGAATATAACGACCCGAAATTTTGAAAGAATTTTTGTTTCCTAATTTTTTGTGTTATTTTAGTTTATACTCAACAAAAATGTATTCTTTAATTAATGATCTGAGTATAATTAAAATGAGACCGTTGGGTTTCGACTGTTATATGACCGTTGGTAAATATGACCATTGGAAACTAAATGTTGTGATTGTTGTCTCTAAATACAAGTGATCTTGGTTAATTAATATAGATATAAGATTCGATGGCCTCATCCAGTAGTCTCGGGTTGATCGAAGCCCATCTGAAGAAACTTGGGAAGGAGGTAGCACCACTGGTCTTTGCTCTGGACCGAACCCAAGCTGAACTTCATTGTGTGAAGCTGAAGCAGAATCGCCTTCGGGAGAAGTTCAAGCTCATAGAAATCACTACTCGGGAAATGTTTGCTGAGCCACCCTCGGATTCTCTCACCATAGAACACCTTACACTTAGGTCCTATGTTGGGTTTATAAGGGGTTATGTAATGAGACCGTAGCTACTTTTTGTAATCCTTTGAGATAAATAAAATTGTGATTTCTTCCTATGGTTAAGTTTGTGTTTTTTCTGATGTTCGAATAAATATAGGATGTATATTGATGAATTTTGGAAAAAGGGGATATTTTAAAATATTTATGTAAACCTTAAATAATTAATTATGTGTAATGATTTTCAAAAAATGGTTTTCTGGAAATGTGTTCGGTAAGAAATTTAGAATCTAATAAGATCAACTTAAATTTTTGTGAATAGTAAATTATGAATAGTGATTTTATGCTTAGGATTAGTAATGTGACCAAATGGATTAGTAATCTCACTTAAAGGAAGTATTAATATAATTTAGTCACCTTGATTAAGTAGTGTGATTCAATAAAATAGGTAAATAACTATTTCGGAAATTATTAGTCAAGTATTAGTTTTTTCAAGTGAATAGTGTTTTTTAATTAAAATTTAAATTAAAAATATTTAGAAAATAATTTTTTAAAATGGATTTCATTTTTGAATTCTGAGAATCGATATTTGGTTAAGGTGATTTTTCGGGATTTTTTCTGAAAAAATGAATTTTCGGTGAATAGTGAAAATACAGTTTTTAGTTTTGGGTGTTTAATGACATCATTAAGGATGTAATAATTATGTAATCTTTCTGGTAGACTTATTAATAGTAAGATAAGGTATGAGGTGTCCCAAGTGTCCAATACCATGGGAAAATACCATGGGAAAGGCCATGGTTTTTCCAATACCACCGATGAGGTGTCCCTGGGCCATTAATGACTTGTCCCCTCACTTCTCATATAAATACCAAGCCTTTCCCTCATTCATTTCATTTAAAAATCCTCCTCAACGAAGTTCTGGTCTCTTTACCTCCCATGTAGTCCTCCCAATGTGCCTTCAAGCCTCCCAAGGTCCCGACCTTCAAGATTTCGAAGTTACTCATCAAGGTAAGGGATTCTTTCACCCTCCTCTTTTAAGTCATAAATTCCTTTTTTTGTGTCTTCTAGTTTCCATCTTTTTTTGTTGAGGGTATGTTATTATATGATCTTATTACTGTCCTTTTCATTTCCAAATTATTATAGACCCTTTCTTCTCCCATCAATTTATTTTCTGAATTTTTAAGTGACGTCATTAGGCTGGCGAATTTTTCGTAAAAGGAATCGCATCTTCTCTTTTCTTTCATGATTCATTTTCATGTGGTATGTCATTAAAATTTCCATAAAATGTTCTTATCTCCATTTTATTATGTATTTATACTTTATTATAAGTTATTTATGAGTGGGTTACTCTTTTACCCTCTCTTTTTATTATTTTTCTAAATCCATGTTATATAGCTGTTATGCTGTGGAAATTTCGTCTCAAAATTTATATCTCTTTCTCTCAAAAATTCTCTTGTTTTATTTATGTGAATACCCAGATCTATTTAGTTTATATGGGTGTTCATAAATATATAAATATGATATATTTGATTCTGGAATTGAAATATATATAACTCTCATTCCCTTTCAATGTGTTATAAATGATATAATGATCTTATTTTTAAGCTCTTTTTAAATGTCATGATTTTGACATGAAACCCATTTCTTTGATTCCATTTGGGTTATTTATGAAATGTTTTATTATTATCTATATGGATCACATGAAAGTAAAAACATATTAAGGGTGCACCCTGATAGCACTCCAATTCATTGGGTAAAGAATTAATCTCTAGAGATGACAAGTTTTACGATACCTTGGTGAATAACCTTGGTAATTTTTATGACACCTTGGGGATGTACCTTGGTGATATGTTCATGACTTCCTAAATGAAATGTTGTAGCCATAAATTCAAGTTTTTTTCCAAGTTTTTTTCTTTATGATATTCCTATTCTTCCAATGTTCATGTCTTTATGTTTTTATTCAAGTTCTTATTGATATCACAAGTACATTGATTCCCTTGTTTACCCTTATTGGGCATTCTGCTCACCCTTACCTTTGATGTCTGTCTCCAGGATATGAGATGAAGTAAATGTACATAGGATGAACCTATGATGAAGCCTTACAAGTGTTTTAGAATAATTTTTTATGTTGTTTTCATTTATTATGTTCCTGATTTCCAAGACACTAGAATTTAAAGATCATATGTATGTAAAATGTAATGAAAAGTTATGTATTAAAAAGGAGGGATGCTACATATAATCCCAACAAGAAACCACCCATGGTCTGTGTTAATCAGTCAGTAAATATATATATAAGATAGTGTGAAAAAAGTAAAGTGTTAAGTAAGGAAGTACTCATAAGTAAACATCCTATAATTACAGGTTCTCATTTAATATACAATTCATTTAATAAAATTCATATAATCAATAAGTTTAGGAGCGTGATATAAATCTCAATGTTCCTTGTAATCACATGTAACCAAGTATGCCTAAATGGGACATCCATAAAGGTATAATTCAATAGAAAATAAAGGCTTGTACTTTTCCTTGGAAGACACGTCATATGAGTCACTTCGTTTTATATTCAATTTAGAACTTGACCCAGTACTTGATATTCCTAAGTTGGAATTCAAGTATCACTCTAGTTGTAATATCAACCAACACCTTTCATGCTCATCCAAGGTGAACCTCTTAGGAACTCAAGTATCACTCTAAGTGTGTTATAATATCTCTTCCAATCGATTTCATCTTCAGATATCCATTAAGGGAGCCCGAGTAACACCCATGGAATAAAAGATCAAATGTCCTTTGAGTCCATCCATGGAATTATCATATGAATCCATGTATCACTCGGCATATAAGACAAGTTTTAGAGTCCATCCTTGGCAGTTCTCTTGGGAGTCCAAGTATCACTTAGTCATAATCAAGGTTCAAGACAATTGAGTCCATCTATGTAATTCTCATATGGATCCATTTATCACCCACGTAATATGAGTATTCATTAAATTAAATTACGTTTAATTGGTAAAATCATTATTTTTATTAAAGAAAAGAAGTGGCCACCGGCACATGACAGACACATTGGAAACCCATAAGGGGGTCAAATGTGGTGTAAACCAAGGGCATCCCCTTGGAAAAATGGTGAACAGGCCATGGGAAGTGACCCAATACTATTATAAACAACAAGCATCTCTTATGGGCTCCCCAAACCGGTGATCGCGTCAGTAGCAAAGTTAGCTTCCCTCCAAATTTGATGAACCGATTGGCCATTTCTTGTCTCCAGCGAACACCTTATAACTAAGTAACTAAGGATCCAGGGATCCTCACATATCCCTTTGACCATCTTGACCAAAGCCTCTGAATCAGACTTAATTACCTTCGCCTTCAAGCCCAACCTACTACAAACAGAAATCCCTATGTGAAGAGCCCTTACTTATACCCCTAGATAATTTCTTGCCCCGAAGAAGGCGTTGAAACCCACTAACACAGAGTCGCTCGGATCACGAACATAGTATAACTCAACACAAAATTCAGTCCAAGCCATTGGTCAAGCTTAAAAGTCTTGGCTCAGAATTACTCACATAGGAAAAACATGATAACAAGCATCTCAATATTAGAAAACCCATTACATAACATAGTCTCTATATAACTCACATGGGAAAAACATTAGGAAGAGAAATTAAAGCTAAGTCAACCAATACATGGCATAGCCTCTACTTTAACTCACATGGGCATTTTACTTTAAGGAAATACAACCTTCCCCAAGCTATTGCATAGCCAAGGCCAAGGTAATGGTCATCCATACCTTCCTATTAATTCATTAAATTATATTTCATTCACATGGAAATTCAATTCATAATTAAATTCAAATTTAATATCCCAAGTAAGGGGTAAAAGGGAACACCCTAAGGAATTGAATTCCAAAATCCACTCATGGTGGTCCATCCATATAACCAACACACCCAAAGGGGTTGTTCCAAAAAATTCGAGGTTCTAAACCTATAAACAAACATAACCAAGACACTTTAATTTAATAGGCCATTCCTAACAATTCCAGGATTTAATTTCATTTTAAGGTGATTCCCAAAAATTGTCCACACAGAAGAACGATGTATATAAATAGCTCTACTTTAAGAAAAAGGCACGAGACCACCTAACTTAGGTCTGTATTTGATAACTCGTCTCGTATCGGCTCCCGGTTCGGATTCAATCAAGAGAAAATTGAAGAATGGAAGAAGAGACTAATAATATCTAAATCATCTTGCAATTAAATAGTGAAACTGATATCCAGATGAATGGATAATGACTAAAAAGTAATCGAGGTATTACCATTGTGGACCCAACGAGACAAACCACACTTGAATCGAAGATCGAACTGAGGATTAATCTGGATTCCTAGAATAGCCACCAAGGTTTCATAGAGGGAAGAAGGGGATGTTGTACAGGTGATGAAAAAGTGAAAAAGAATTAGGTTTTAAGAAATAACTTTAGGAAAAAATTGGAATTTCACTCAAAACTGGGCATCACACAGTTTTTCCTCATAGTTTGGCCAAACTGTGCATCACCTATGCATGAGAATTTGTAGAAGAGGCTCTGCATGGTTTGTCTGCATGGTTTGACTAACTATGCACAAACTGTGTTAACAACCACAGTCAAAATTGCAGAGTTGGTCACAATGTCATGCGACCCGATTCACATAGTTTGTCTAAAACTGTGCGGCCTATTTCTTCTCTCAACCCAGGCCTCGAACTATTTGGTAAACCATGTGTCTTTCCCCTCATTGATTAAACTAACTGTGTTCCAGGACATTTTCACCCCAAATCTCAGGTTCCAACCACCAAACCAGCCCCAAAAACCCCCTGCACCTCCATGACCTCAAATGTCATTCACATTAAGCCATATTTAATCATTTAAACTGATAATTGATGGAAAAACAAGGATATGTACCTCAAGAAAGAGTCTTATTCTTACAAACTTATCCCCTTAAAGCAATTTGTCCCTGAATTTCCTTCTCAAGAGTGATCAAGAATGTCTGAGAACAACTCTGGTCAATACGATCGTACATTGGTCTCCCACTCCCATGTCTCATCCTTCATAGGACTGTGCTGCCATAGCACCTGTACAATCGGAACTAGTCGACATTGGAGAACCTTTGTTCTACAATCCATAATACGTATAGGATGCTCCTCAAATGATGTATCTACCTATAACTAAACCTCTTCAGGATGAATGATATGAGATAGGTCTGAATAGTATCATTACAACTGAGATGCATGGAAGACATCATACATGGTCTGCTACCTTTGAGGTAATAGAAACCGATAGGCTATCGGCCCAACTCTGTCTACAATCTCAAATGGTCTGACGTATCATGGTGAAAGATTAATCTGTCTCCTGATCCTCTTATGTCCTAGCCTCGGTGAAACGCGTAGGAAAACTCGATCCCCAACCTTGAACTATAGTGGTCATTTATGAAAATTGGTGTATGATTTTTTATGAGACTGTGTAGTAGCCATCCGCTTCTGAATCAACTGAACCTTCTTTGTGTTCTCCTAAAAAATATGAGGTCCAAGCATAATTATCTCTCCCACCTCTAACCAAGATAGTGGTGATCAACATGACCTACTATAAAAATCCTCATAAGGTTCAATCTGAATGGTAACATGAAAGCTATTTTTTTAAGATAATTAAACCAAGGGTATATACCTCTCCTATGAGCCCCTGAAATCTAGGTCACATGCCCGCAGCATGTCCTCAAGCACTTGAATCAGGCGCTCTGAATGGCCATTTGTCTGGGGGTGGTATGTCATGATCAAAATCACCAATGTACCCAACACCCTCTATATACCTTTCCATAACATTGAATTCATATTATCTCATGGATATACAACCTCCCAAGATCATCCACAATTAAGGTTTCCTTGATTGGCAACAAATGTGCAACCTTCATGAGCCTATCAACAATAACTCAAATGGAATCATTACCTCAAGGTAACCTCGATAAACCTATCACAAAATACATAGTTACATCATTCCATTTCCACTCATGAATGGTTAGTTGTTGATTAAATCTAGTTGGTCACTAGTGTTCCACCTTCACCTTCTGATAGGTAGAACATCTCATGAAAAAACCAGCTGCATCTCTTTTCATACTCATCCACCAGTACTGACGACATAAATCATGATACATCTTGGTAATGCCAAGATGCACTGCCCAAACTAAAGCATGAAAGTCCCACATCAGTTACTCTCACATGTCTAATGAAACTCATATGTGACCATGTAAATGGATAACTTCATTGTCACCTACAGTCCAACCAGGAGGAGGGTCCTCACCTATTAAACTCTCTCATAGGACTAGACCCTCTAAATCTGATAGCCGACTCATCCTCAAACTCTCCCATATGGTATAGGACATAGCTAATGATGATAGAAATTTCTTCCTTTGACTATCATGTACCTCTAAGTGCATCTCATAGAACAAAGTCATAATTTGTCACTCACTACTAGCATGTTGTACTGTATGTATCTGAGTCCTCATACTCAGTGAATCGGCCACTGCATTGCCTTTACCAGACGTATAGGCAATCTCAAATTCAAAAGACTGTAGGTACTCAACCCACCTTCGCTACCTTAGATTCAAATCAAACTGAGTAAATATTTACTTGATCCTTTTGTGGTTTTTGGACACCACAAAATGCTCTCCCATTAAATAATGTCTCTAATGGCAAAATGCGTGTACAACTATAGCTAACTCAAGAGTGTGCATTGGGTAGTTCCTCTCATGTGGCCTCAACTACTGAGACCTATATGAAATGACCCTATCTCCCTGTATAAGAACCTCTCTTAGCCTGATACCTGATGCATCATTATAAACTGTGTAACTCAGACCTGACTCTGGAAAAGTCAGTATCGGTGATGAAGTCAATCCCTCTTCCAGCTCCTAAAAGGTCATCTCATAGGAATCTATCCATACAAACTTCACACACTTCTTAGTCAATCCCACCAGTGGCATTGCTAAGCGTGATAAGTCCTGTATGAAATGTCTATAGTAACCATCCTACCCTAAGAAACTCTGTACCTCAAAGACGTTCTTGGGATGCTCCTAGGAAACTATAGCTCACAACATTTTTGGGTCTACCGATACTCTTATCTCTGAGATGATGTGACCCAGGAAGTGAATCTGATCCATCCAGAAGTTGCACTTTGTGATCTTAGCATATAATTTATGCTCTCTCAATGTATTCAATACGATCTCAGGATGTTTTTCATGGTCATGTTGATTGTCATAATACACCAAGATATAATCCACAAAAACCACAACAAATGAATCAAGATAAACATAGAACACACGGTTCATCAGTGCCATGAAAATTGTTGGCACGTTTGTGAGACCAAAAGACATAACCAAATACTCATATAAACCATACCAACTCCGAAAGGCTATGAGAGGTATGTCTGATGGTCTAACACGCACCAGATGATAACCAGATCTCAAATCAATCTTTGAAAATACCCATGATCCTTGGATCTATTCGAAGATATTATCTATCTATGGAAGAGGATACTAGTTCTTAACTATTATCTCATTAAATTTTCGGTAATCTGTGCATATCTAGAGAGTTATGTCCACCTTTTCCACAAAAAGGACTGGAGAACCCCATGGAGAAGTACTAGTTCGGATAAACCCTTTGCCTCTAAATCCTCTAGCTACCAATTTAGCTCTTCCATCTCAGTAGTATTCTGTAAGTGGGAATGGATACAGGTGTAGCTCCTAGCATTAGATAAATAGATAATTATACTCTCTCACTAGAGGTAATCCTGAAAAGTCATCTAGGAAGATGTCCCTGAAATAATCCAACATTGGTGGGAAATCTTCCTGACATGTTCCCTAATCATCCAGATATAAACTCACAATCTGGGTTTTCATCCTTCCCAACCCACGATGCTCGGGTCCAACTCATCTTTCCTAGACATCCCATTCAGGAATGTAAATGAACTCTCCACCATTTAGTGATGTGAAGGTCACCCTACAACGATAGTAGTAAATGAAATTATGAAAATACACCAACCAATAAATCCTGATAATGATGCCAAAACAAGTCATCTCGAGGGAGAAGAGGTCCTATAAGAAGTGACACCCACCAATCTCAAGGGGGAACTCTCAGCACTAATGCACATCCTCCGTTATAAACTCCAAAAGAGTGTCAAGCATCATAGAACCATCTAATGTCTGAAAACTGAACAAAAGGATCTCCAAAACAGGAACATATATAAATCTATGAGAAGATATTGTATCAAAAAGTGAAGAAGCTAAAGAATATTCTACTAGAATAGTACCTATGAAAATAGAAGGTTTGAGATCATGCTCCTCATGGGTCTATTTCACTACATATATTTTTCCTGAACTGTGACCCTGTGATATTGTCTGGTTACCCTGAGCTGATCCACCCTATTGTCACTGTAAAACTGGGGTCTGACTACCACAACCATGACCGCCACCTCAGCCTGATCAACTAGCGATACCCCAATTACCTACCTAATAAGAAGTTGTTGACCCTTCTCCTGAACGGGGTGTTGGTGTAGACCCTATCTCACTGGTTGCTGGTGGAAAAGTTCTACAGAAGTGTTGTAGATAGCTCGTCTTTCTAAAGTATTGGTACTCAACTGGGTCCTTCGTACATTGTGGTCTCGTATGTCATAGACTACTGCACTGGTAGTACCTCACCTAGATACTTGATTATGTGCTCTGGATATTGGTATCATCACATGGAATCTCTAGATGAAGCTTCCTACTACCGGTTGATTCAGTACCGTATCTCGGTGCCGAACCACCCTAGCTCGCACCTCCAACCTCTCTCAAATTACGTTCTATGATCAGTGTCTAATTCATTATTCTAGAAAAAAATGGTCATCCTTAAGACATTTACCTATGATCAGATACTATACCTGAGACCATACATGAATCGTCTAGATTTAGATAACTCGTCGCCCATCAGAATAGGTGTGAAGTGATGGAGATTAGTAAAACAGGCCAAATAGTCCATAATAGATAACATGTTCTGCTCCAGGTGAAATAACTCTCAGGCTTTATCATCCCTCAGTGTATCGTGATAGAAATAATCATATAAGGTTGTATGAAAATACCTCTAGGACATCTTCCAATGATGATCTGTCTGAGTGATAATGTTCCACCATCTCTTGGCAGATTCACGCAGCATATATATTGCGAGTTTTTCCCTCCTCTCAAGAGGCATCTCTAGATGATAGAAGATAGATAACATGGCCTCTAGTCATGAATCCACACCATGTGGTCTGTCATCCCTCTAAAACGTGGGTGGATGTTGTTGTGGAATCTCATGCGACAACTCTGCCATAATCGGGGCAGCTCACCGTGCTCCTTAAACAGTTTGTATGAACCACATAAATACTTGATGGAACTATTCCTCAACACCTATGTCTAGTACATCGACCGGTGCCTCAGCTTTCACTATTGGTGGATCCACTGGTATCCCATGGCCCACCACCTTCTAAGTGTGATTGTCACCACCCTCCCAGCGTATGATTGGAGTTCGTCGTGGTGGCATGCTTCTACAATGTCAAACACTCACCTCAAATGGTGATTTTAAAAAAGATCGTAGCTCAAAAGTGAGGGAAAAATAAATATGATAGAGACAAGTCTTCCTATATAAGAACACACCCCTATTTCTGTTCCCATAGTTAGGTCTGGGTGTTATACAGATCACGTATAAGCATGAGACACTACTTAAACCCAATACTAAGGTCAGGTTTGGTCAAGTTCTCTTCCATAAGCATTTTAATTCCACTTGATTTCATATTTTTTTCCTTTTCAACAGATTTTAAATATTCATTTTCATTTGAATTCATACACATTTCACATTTATCACATCTCACTTTAAAGGTTGAATCAATGGTCCACCAAATTCCAATTCAAGAGGGCCCATAAACCTCATGGACCAAAGTATGGATTCAACGTGTTTCACTCCATAATACATTCAAAATACCTATCACAAAGTTAGGTATAACTATCACAAAACCTATCACAATAGCATGAAACAAGTAATGCATCCTAAATGGCATGGAATAATGTATGGAATGTGAAATATAGTAAGTGTCTATATGATTCAAGAGATGACATGCCCTCATCTCATCGGGTTGCAAAAAAATAGAACCATCAATCATATAAATAATAACACTACAAATCAAGTGAGACACCCAATGATGGAATCAAATCAACTGTAATAGTTGAAATCCATAAATATGAATTCATTCAAGGAAATTTGGATTTTTCTTATGTGTGGGTTATCAATGTCTGGGAATAGCTCATTACCAAACTCCATTTCCTTTCTATACCTTTCTATTGTCTCCAAAGAGTAAAGCAAACCCATAAAGATGATCTGATGCCACTTTGTAATGTCCCAGGCCTGAAAGTCACTGAAGGTGCCCCGAGCCCGGTGGGTCACATGGCCTCAAATTCATCTACCATAATGCCAGAGGTTGTCGACTACTAGAGAGGGTCTAGGTGTGTCTATGGGGAGACTATTCCCTCAACACCAGAGTGTAATGTAACAGAATATAAATAACATAAAATTAATGGAATATGTATAATAACCAAACATAAAGTAAATAGTGGGTGACTAATATATAAAAAATTCTAGAAGACATCTCATATACAAAATGATGATACATTTCACATGTCTCTAATAAAGAATCCAAAAAGTTCATACAATGCAGATCTAAAACACATGTAACAAAGTTACAAAAAGACCAGAAGTATCTAGCTAGCATCACGAGCCTCAGATCGGTCTCATGATCCTCTGATCCTTACCAGAAAATCATGAACTTGTAGTAGGGTGATTTCTCTTATCAAAATCTGTGATCATATAGTCGGTTTGGGTACCAAAAGCTGGCCCAAACAGGCTGTGAGATATAATCCCAATAGTCAACCACCCAAAGTCTATATCAATAAGTCAGTGAATATATATAACAGGCAGTGTGTAATAAGTAAAGAAGTAAGAAAGTAAGTACTCAAAAGTACGCATCCTATAAGTACAGGTTCTCATTTAATATCCAATTACTTTAATCAAATTCATTTATTCAATAAGTTTCGCAACATGTCCTAAAGCTCAGTGTTCCCCATAAGCACCTGTAACTAAGGATGACTACATGGGCCATCCATATAGGTATAAATTAAGACTGAATCCAAGATTGTGTTTTCGCTTGGAAGATGCATCGTATGAGTCACTTCATTTTTTATTCAACTTGGAACCTAAGATCATCCCTAACATTCCTAAGTTGGAATTCAAGTATCACTCCAGGTGTAATATCAACCAACACCTTAGATGGTCATCCAAGGAAAACCTCTCAGGAACCTAGGTATCTCTCTAGGTGTGGTATAACGTCTCTACCAATCGAGTATGTCCTCAGCGGTCTACTAAGGGACCCTGATTATCACACATGAAATTAAAGATCAAATTCACTTTGAGTCCATCCATGGCATTCTAATATGAATCCATGTATCACTTGGTATATATGTCAAGCCTCAGAGTCCATCTTTGGTAGTCGCTAGGGAGTCCAAGTATCACTCAAGAATAATCAAGGATCAATCCAATTGAGTCTCTACATAGAATTCTCATATGGATCCATGTATCACCCAATGAATATAATCATTCATTCAATTCAATTACATTTAATCAATATTAGTTAACTATGTCAAGGTCAACACCAAGAACGTATCAAGTATAACTCACATCAAAAGGTGATCCAAGCCATTGGCCAAGCATATAAGGCTTGGATCACAATTAATAACATGGGAAAAACATGATAACAAGAATCTCAAGCTTATAAAACCCATTACATAGAAAAGTCTCCAAATAACTCAAATGGTAAAAACTTTACGAAGAGAAATTCAAGCTATGTCAACCAATACATGGAATAACCTCTACTTTAACTCACATGGGAATTTCACTTTAAGTAAATACAAGCTTCAACAAGATATTGTGTAGACAAGTATAAGGGCATGGCCATCCATTCCTTACTATTAATTAATTCAATTACATTTCATTCACATTTGAATTCAATTCATAATTAAATTCACATTTAACATCCCAGGAAATGGGTAAAAGGGAACACTCTAAGGCATCAAATTCCAAAATCCACCAATGGTGGTCCATATATATAACCAACACAACCAAAGGGATCCAAATAATTCAAGTTTCTCAACATATAAACAAACATAACCAAACCTCTTTAATTTAATAGTTCATGCCTAAAAATTCTGAGATTTAATTTCATTTTAAGGAAATGCCTGAAAATTGGGTGCGCGGCACAGTGACATATATGAATGGCTCGACATTAAGAGAAAGATATGAGACCACTTACCTTAGGTCTGTATTTGATAGTTGATCCTGTATAAGCTCCTAATTCATCTCCAATCAGGAAAAAATTGAAGAACGGATTAAGAACCTAATAATAGGGAAAATCATATTGCACCTAAATACCACAACGGATGTCGAGAATAACGGATAAAAATTAAAAAAATGAGGTATTCGCATTGTGGATCCAACGAGATGAACCACACTTGAATCAAAGACTAGGTAGAGGATTAATCATGATTCCTAGAATGGACACTAAGGCTTTACAAAGGGAAGAATGGGTTTCTATGTGGGTGATGAAAAAAGTGAAAAAGAATTTAGGTTTTGAGAATTAACTTAAGGGAAAATTTTGAATTTCACTTAAAACTAGGCATCACACAGTTTGGAAAAATCATGTGCCAACCATGCATGAGAATATATAGAAGAATGGGGGTTTCAAGGTTTGCCTACATAATTTGACTAACCGTGCACAAACTGTGCCAAAATCCAGTGCTAAGATTGCAGAGCTGGCTACACGGTCATGTGACCCGAGTTGCACGGTTTGTCTAAAACAGTGTGGCCTATTTCTGATCTATATCCTGGCATCACATGGTTTGTTAAATTGTTCGGCCTACCCCACATGGTTTAAACTAACCATATGTTAGGCTATTTTCACCCCAAAGCTTGGGTTCTGAGCTCCAATCTAACCCCGAACACCCTCAACATCTCCATGAACTCCTCAAAGAGCATTAAAATTATGTCATATTTAAACATTTAAACTTATAATATATGTAAAACAATGATTTTTACCACAATAAAAAACTGAGTTCTTACAGTATTCACCTTCTAAAATAATATAAGCGCATAACACACTATGTATCTCAAAGAAGACAAATTGTGATAAAAAAATACCTTACCGATTTGTAAACTTGTGATCTGTAAACCCCAAGAAGGAGATATCCTCAAATTTATATTTAAATACTAATAATTCTTAGTGTGAGAATCAAAAAATAAATCCATGAAGGTATACAAACCACGTACAAGAAATAGGTGGTGAACATATCTTGTGTCTCGTAGAAAATAAGAGACACGAAAATTTATTACCTTAAGTCTTGACTCTCGTCATACTCATTAAAGCCTACTGTATAATAAATATAAGTTTATTAACCATATATAACATAACCATATTAATATATATAATACCATGTATGATTACTTATGACTTTATATTACTCATTTATTGACAATTTTATGTTAAAATTATGTTTCAGGTAATAATTGTTTCGTTTTTCGTACATGTTTTGACTTTTTATTCTTGGTTATCTTAGATAAAATTTTCATTATCTCCATAATGATAATTATGATATAAATATCTATATTTTCAGTATATATTTATTTATAATAATCTATAAAATTTATTAGGAAATGAAATACACTGTTTATGGAGATGATAGGTTGTACGTACGCATAAACGTTGTTTTCATTTTCTTGTCAAATTAAAAGAAATAAAATATATAATAAATTATCATTTTAGAATACTTTTTATGTTATATATATCACATATATTTATTAAAATCATCCTTAATAAATTTCAAGTAATGCATGAATAAATCATATCGCTTCACGAGAAGGTAGTCCACCGTACACATGAATGACGTTATCGTATTCCCATAAAATAAAAAACATAAAGGTATATGTGATATAACAATTATATAATCATAAAAACATCATAAAAATCATAAATATAATATATAATATATAAATCAATCATTATCCACAACCTTGAAAGGTGGTAATGGAATAATGAATGACATCAGTTCGTGAGGGGGTAGTCCACCGTACACATGAATGATGATTGTGTACCACATTTGATGGAAGTGTGTGAAGTTATAACTCATAACCTTAACATAACAAAAACTCAGTAAATTTAAGATACTTAGGTTATTATATAATCATGATATAAAAATAATTGAAGGGTTTTAAAGAAGTAATAAAATAAAAACATTTTGTTGATAAATGTTACCTCTTCTTTGGGTATCTCTTTTTGGTTTGCACCAAAAGACACCCTTGGTTGGATTTATACACAAATTGAGGCTTCTAAGATGAATTTAGGGAAGTTGAGAATAGATTTGGATAGGGCTTTTTCAAACCAAAGGTCTTGAGGGGTGTGAAGAGAGGGGGATAGTGGGTGACCTTTTATAAGGGTGGTGAGTGGAAAACTTGTAAATTTTTTAAGAGAGAATGTCACCCATGTTTTTTATAGGGAATAAGTGTCCAAAATGGATCACATTCAAACCTCAGACATGATAAAGTCAAAATATGGTCAGCCAATGTGTTTTGGACAAGTTTTGGTTCATTTTTACACTTTATTTTCTCTGTTTAACCACTAAGTAATATTGTTTTTACCTTAATCATTGTAATTAATTTTAATTTCATTCACTAATCACTTTGGTCAAAACTCAGTGTAATGTGTAACGCAGGCTAATCCAGTTTTGCGTGTAGTGCAATCTTAACTTTTTGTAGCGTATAAAGAAATATTAACTTAGTGTAGCATACAATGAAAGACATCAAATAAATTTAATTTATTCAAAAAAGATTCATAAAAACTCGAGGTGTTACAGGCTTCAAGTGTGGTTCGAGGTACGACACGTGATCCCAGGCAGAGCAGGATAAGCTCATGTCCAAAATGTTGCAACTAAATTCTTATCAATTGGTGTGTAATACCTATAGATCAAAGTATGTTTTGAGATTTTGTTTTCCAACATTGGTGGTGGAGTATGAGGATGTCTTTCCTATTGACATTTCAGGTTTATCTCCACACCTAGAGTTAGGCCTCTATTAGGACTAGCATAAGGGATCACCCCTGATTTTTCTGATTTCACATTAGATGTCACCCATTAAGCTTTTTAAGATGAAGGTGCGGTCAAGATTTGGTAGAGGAAGGGGTTTTGTAAGACCCCATGTGTTCACCTATGCAGTCCAAGGTTGTTTGTATAAGAGGATAATGAGTTCTAGACTTGGTGTAGTGTATAAATAAATATTAACTTGGTGTAGCATTCAATGCAAGACATCAAAGAAATTTAATTTATTCAAAAAATATTCATAGAAACTCGACATGTTAAAGGCTTCAAGTGTGGTTCGAGGTATGACATGTGATCCCAGGAAGAGCAGGATGAGCTCATGTGCAAGAGGTTGCGACAAAATTCTTATCAATTGGTTAGTAATACCTCAAGAGCAAAGGATGTTATGATATTTTGTTTTCCTACAATGGTGGTGGAGTATGATGGTGTCTTTCATATGGACGTTTTAGGTTTATCTCCTCGCCTAGAGTTAGGACACTATAAGGACAAGCATAAGGGGTCGCGCCCCTGATTTTTGTGATTTCACATTAGATGGCACCCATTAAGATTTTTAAGTTGAAGGTGCAGTTAGGATTTGGTAGAGGAAGGGGTTTTGTAAGACCTTGTGTGTTCACCTAGGCATCCCAAGGTTGTTCATCTGAGAGGAGAATGAGTTATTGAGGTTGGGTGTGAATTGTTGTCAGTTGAACAATGTGACACGAGGAAGAGTATCCACTCTCGAGAATCATTGAGTTCTTCAACTAGTGATTTGGGGAAAAGTGGTTCTCATAGTTTGACCTCAAGAGAAGTTATCGCCAGCTCTAATTTTGGAGTAGGATATACCAAAAGGGGATTTCCAAATCCACTGTGGATATTTTGAGTTTTTGGTGATATCCTTTGGCATGTTCACACGTTATTAGAGTTATAAGTCTTGTGGAATGGATCCTTAACCCGTAATGGATCAGTTCATGGTAGTCTTCTTAGATGACATCTATGTATGCTTGGTGTCTAAGTTGGAGCATGTGAGACACCTGAGGATGGTGTGGTTTAGCTCCAGTCGATAGTTGTTACCCTTCACTTCTTCAAAGAGTTGGGGAGGTACAACTTAGGAATATCGATTTTGAGATGTTGTGTGACCAGATATCGAGTAGATATGTTTCTCATGGATTTTCCAATGGTGGATAGCTCATCATCTTTGTCTGAGGACGAATGATGACACCATTCATGCTGTGAGAGGTGTTGAGGAAGTTTTTTTCCCTTAACAATACATCTGGTGGTGGTGAGGATATATCAGGATCCCTTGGCATCTATTGGTCATCCAAGGGAGTTATATCAAGTTTTCATGTTAAACTCTTAGTGTCACACCTATCTATAGGTGATTACCAATAGAGCTTTGTGGAGAGTTTGGGGACACCAGTGCGTGTAGGAGGTAGTATGGCTTTGTGTAATTTCATCAATGATTTTTTTCTGATGCCCACTTCACGAAATGATTAGGGATGGGATGTAGGAGGCTTTGGGACTCAGTTGTGGTTGAGAATGGACTTTCTAACCTAGACAGTTATCCAGGTAAAGTGGATTGTTCTGGTTCTAGAGAACATTCTTCAGGTTCGCATGTTGATTTTGATCCATAATTGGGAGGGTCATCTACCATAGATGGATTTTTCGTACCATAATGACTACCACTCCACCACCAGGGTATCACCCTTTGATGCAGAAAAGATGGGAGTCACAGTGACAAAACAACAATTCACAGAATAGTAAAAGGGAAAAAACAGAAGAAGAACTTTGACATAGAGATTTATGTGGTTTGGAAAAATTTTCCTACATCCATAGAGAGGTGGAAATTCAATATGATTTGGGAGCACGATTTATAGGGATATTTCTTAGAATTTCTCACTAAGGAACCCTAGCTTGAAATGGTCTACAAAAAGAGGAAGATGATTCATTGTTCCACCAACTGCACAGGAAGTCTGCATCGCTACAGTGAAAGGTGGTCACCTAAGTCAAAAGCGCAGTACGGGCCAAAATCATTCAGCTCAAACATCATCCAAACTGGATAGGTCTATACCAATCGAACACCCTTTTTAGGCCATGTATGAGAGACCTTGTAGGACATAGTTATACTAGTCATAGCCAGTAAGTGAAAACATGTGGGCCTAGATTTGTTACTAGTGATGGTTATAAAGGGTGTATTTAACCCAAGGGTGGATAAGGACTACCCATAAACATCTAGAGTCTTTTACAAACCAATAAAAAGGCCTTTGGAGTTTGAGAGCTGCCGATTTTTATCTTGGGTGATTTCTATCTCGGGGGTTCCTACGCCCTTTCTTTTCCCTACTACTGTGTTGGGTTGGTAAGGTGGCGTACTAATTAACCTCGTGACCACATAAGTTTTTGTTGTTAGGTGTTCTCCACATGAAAAGATCTAGGAGGTATGTGCATGAATCATTGTACGATATCGATCTGTGTAAGGTGCGTCATGAGAGTGGGGTTCCCTTTTTCAAGGAGTTGGCACTGTTGATAATCGGAAGGGAAAGACCCTTCGTGGAAAAGTGTTTTCCTTGGTTTCATGTTTGTCGACAGCATAAGAAATCATCAGGGGATATTATAGGAGTGAGAGACCCAATTTATAGATCAATACCCTCTTGTGGTTATACGGTGTTATAACCAATTTTTAGGGTTAGCTTCATAACCCTGAGAATTGAGAGGAGAGCATGGAGGAACATTGGTGGGCATTGTGATCGTGGATTGACAATCGAAGTACCGTAAGGATCACCAATGACAAATCAGCCTGAAGATATTGTGATGGACAATGACATGTGATTGTTCTTTCTTAGTGATTTATCCAAATTAAGGTAAGGATTTTTTTTTGTAGATTTATCCCATTTGATTTACCCAGGACGAATACAAATTAATTCCTGGATCGATTTTTTAATTTAGGTAACTACTTTATCTTCCAACAATATTGGAATTGATATTGTTTTGGTTTATTTATTTCTCCTGTTGGATTAGTGTAGTCCAATCTATTCTAGATGATTCTTGTGTTGAATCCCACAAGTCCATACTATGCACCAAGTCACAACTTTGCGGGTAAAACTTTGTGATGATCTTGTTGGGGTTGAAGGGGTCAATGCACCCCTGAAATGGAGGTTTGGACGAAGGTCCTTGGTCCAAATTTTATAGCACTATAACAGCTCTGACTGACTGTAATAGAGCTGACTGAACAATGCTGAAAGGGCACTATGGAAGTACAGAATTTTGGTATGGCAATTGTAGGAGGTCAGACTTTTGAGTCAACAATATTACAGCTCCACAGACTTCCAGCTCTCGGTCACTATAGCAACATGGACTTTGGTGGTCGTGACACTGTAGTGATGCAGACTTTCATCCACCTTTCACTTTTTCATAGCAAACTCAATGTGTAGTTGGTGAATAGTGTTTTATCTTCTTTATTAAACCATTTTGGGCTAGGGTTTCTGGCGCTTGAGAACTCTGAAACTCCCTATTATTTTTACTCCCGACTATAGTGAAATTATGCCTCTGCGTGGACGTAGGGATCATTTTCTGTAATACGTAAATATCTGTGTCTTGTGTCATTCTTTCTTCTGTATTTTCATCATCTTAAAAATTATTCTATCATAGTGACTCTGCATTTTTTCAACATTCTCTTCATTCATCATCCAACGACAATAAATCAAGGCCAGAACATACATTGGCTGAGTTCTATTACTAATGTTTGTGTATTGTGAATTTTTTCTCTCCGTGTTCTACGTGTATTTATTGTTGGAATTTTATTTTTCCCTATGATTTTATGAATACCCGATGAACAATCATTAAAAATTTAGTCTTTGGTGTAATGGATCCCTACCATAGGTTTGGGATTTTGCGTTCACGATTTGGGCATGCGGTGGTAGTGAGGTGTAATGAAGGTCATTTCTCAAGCAACGAATACGGTCAGAATCTGACCAACAACTATGAGACAATTCAGTCAACCCTAGATCTGCGATGTAAAACATGATTTCTGGAGAAATTTATGGCTATAGAGGCTTGGATGAAGATGTGTTAATAGTTTGGAATTTCTATGAAATTCTTGACTACACGATGTGTAGTCTTATAAACATGTGTCATGTAGTCTTCTCTGTTTGGTTCTAGGGTTTTCGTGAGGTGATAATTATCACATGTTTTTTGGCATGTGTCACATGTCATGTGACCCTTAGCCAACCAGTTTAATGTGTACAGGGAGTACATGCCCAAGTTTCCATGTGGCCCCACATGTCGTGTACTTGGGAAGTAACATAGGTAGGCCTGAGTACATGGATAGAGTCGTGCACTTGGACATAACCTAGTACACGAGAACGTCATGGTGTGCACAGGTATAGGAAGAATGGAATGTCGAGTTCCAGGGAGAAATCTACACATCTTGAACCCTAGGGACATGTCGTGTATTGTGAAAAAGTGAATGTCATCTGAGCGTGAGACACGGGCAGTGCTAGGCTTAGTGAGACAAGTCATTTATCTCCAGATACATGTTGTGTACTCCTATGAGGACAAGTTGGAGTCCTTTTTCTCCTCATTCTAGATTCTTTGTGAGATTTTGTGATATTTCTTAGACCAATATCGATTGAATGTGTTCCCTTGGTCCATTACTATGAGATTTTAGTGCACCATAATGTCATATTCATAAGATATTGGTCCCTCTATAGCTTCATGTTGATCAATGCAGTGTGGGAGACTTCCCTTATTCTAGAGTGAGTCATCTCAACCCACTTCTATAGGGGTTAGTACAGCATATAGTCCCAAGCATCGGACCACAAACCCCTCAACATCTTTGAGCATGTATCCCTCTGAGAGGTCTGTAGTGATCCTCTTTTCCTTCATGTTTCCCTATGTATGGTTTGTGGAATTAGCGTGACCAACACTTACACGAGCATTGATCCCCCTATCTATGAGATAAAGCCAGTAGGTTCAGGTGTCCCTCCAGTGAGCCCTCGATGTTTACCCCCTATATGTGTATTGATATCTGATATTTCTAATTGGGTATTAGTCCGATGAAGTGTGTATCTCAAATGAACCCTCTCAATTTCCATTGTGCTTCTTCTTGTCTAGACCTAACAAGCATGACCTCTCGGTTGAGTGTTGTTAGTAGAAGTGTAGCATGTGGAGTGGTTTTCTCACGAGTGAGTGTTGCCTTTTGACCTCGAGCATAATCCAATGGTTGGTGCTACTGTTGTGACCAAATGGGACATGGTGTCTTTCTCAGTATATCTGGGTTTATTCTTGTTTACCGTTATGCCTCATATATTGTTTGACGTACTTTTATAGTGATGAGTTGACTACTCTTGATGATTTATGTTTGCTTATTTCGTGGTATCCTACTAGGTATTGTTATACTCACTCCTATATGAGATCTTCCAATACATGTCATGTATTATAAATATGATGAACCTTTTTACGGTTCCCTTAGAGGACTAGGAGTAGGTGGAGCATAGATTGGGATAGACAGACCAGGTGTATGTCGATATTTCTTTTGATAGGAGTTCCTTCCTAACCAGGATGAACTTTATTTTCTATTTTTGGGTGGGCTTGTATTTGTCCCCTTTTATAACTTTTTCAGTGCTTTTTTCATACTCTTATATGAGATAGATGTTATGCATGCATTATTGGTATCGGTAATTCTTTATATTTTAGCATTTTATGGGATTGGGGATTTGTATGCATGTACAGGTGCTTTAATCTAATGCCTCTCATAAGTGGGATATGACTAGTTGGCACTAGTCACTGGCCCCCGACCTATTGGAGATAGGCATGTGGTAGTCACACTTGGATCATCATTGTCTAGTTGATCCTCATTGGGTCGGGTCGTGACATCCCACTACCACATATGGAAACACCTTCATGGTCATCCCCTTTTCCATTATAGTTAAATTCACTTGAATTCCAAGGTATATATTTGAGAAAATAGAATTTACAATTTTCTTAGGAAAGGCTACTAAAGTATAAAGGTAGCTAAAATTCTATTAGCATAGTACTGGAATCTATTGGCTGCAAAAATATTTAAAATCATCAATACTCAAAAATTGATCCCAAAATAGAAGCTAATGGTTGTACACAACAATCAATAAGATATCAAAGGTTAGCAAGTAGTAGTATCTCCCATGAATCGGTGTCTTAAAAAATAAACAGGCCTTTAAGGAGCATAGCTACAAAAAAAAGAATAATGAAAAGAATTCAGCACAATAAGTTTTATAATCCAAATTCACATTCCTTGGAAGAATTCAAGGAATTTGGAAGAAGTAGCTTTGAATATAATGCACGGAAAAACTGATCACTGATGATATTATTTTTTGAATATATCTTGTAAATAATTAGTTCTTGAACAGCACCATTAAAATTCATTGAATAAACCTAAATTTATAATCATTCACCCTAATGACAAATGATGGAATCTAGAAACATCCAGAAAAATCACAATGAAAGATTACCGGGTATAAATATGGTTTTTTTCATTATTAGCTTACCACTGGAAAATCAAGGGGTTTGAACCTCAATAAGATCATCAACCTCGCTGATTGAAACAAAAGGAAATACTTGATTGATTCCCTAAAAACATGGTGCAAAAAGAAATTCAAAGTTATATGATGTCTCATTAATAGAAAGACAAAATTTATATTGACTTACAAAATGTAATAAATATTTCATTTATAAACAGATATAATTAGCAACAAAGAACGAGAGGTTGATATAAGGCCTAATTTTGTACAATGGAAGGCTTTTTATGGAAAGGGAATGGGAAATTGAATGAGAATTGAGGTTTAGAATGGTATTTACTATTAAAATAGTGAAAAAAATCCTTGACACCTTTTCAAAATTTCTGGAAGAGCTTTTAGTTTTATTCTTGTTTAGAGAAAATCTTAGTTTTTTCATTAGCTACTTTGTGATTTTTATCAGCCTTCTATTCCCGTCCAGACAAAGAAATAATAACCTAAAATTGAAGAAGTAAACATTAAATTAGAGATTATTGGTATACTAAAAGAAAATTGTGAACTATGAAATCATTTAATTGAATCAATGCAAAAGCAACATATCTAAACAAAGACAAATTAAGATCTTGACCATTTCATTGTAAAAAATAAGTGAATTTGAGATCGTTTTAAAAATGATGTTAAAAAACAGTTTTATAAACACAAGAAGTTTTTTTGTTTCTCTAATAAAAAAATTACTTTCCATAGAAGAATTATTTTAAAAAAAAACTAATCATAATAGTTTTTCAAAAAAATGACACTGAGAAGTTATTTATATTCAGGTTCTACTTTTTGAAAATAAATTAAAACAAATAACCTAAATTTTATAGAAATGCTCTTTTTTGTTGAAAAAATCACTTTAGACCCCAAAAATATGACTCTTAATAAAATATTAACCTTAAAAACTTCTAAATAAACATAAATTAGGCACTTTTACACCTTTCTACCTTCCACATAGGTATTCAAATGGATGCGGCATAAAAAATATACCCACACAACATATAACAAATAAACCATCAGGTTAAAGAACTGAGGCTCAAACATGAATATTAGCTGCTCTAAAAATGTGGAAATATAGAAAAGTATATATTTTGATTGATTTTACTAGGCCATTAAAAATTCAATACCAAACAAACTAAAGATACTAATGTTTACATACTATCAATGACACACACTTCCATGAAACCTTTTTCCCCTTTAAAAAAACACTAAGTTGTAGCAAGTTCAAAAGATATTAGAACCAACATGGAGACTCAAAATACATGGAATCAATAAAAACAAATACACCAACAAAAAAATACACTAGGTTTGAAAATAATTTGTAAAATGCATTAAATATTTTTAAGATCAAAATAAATATCAAGGATGAGGTGGACCAAGAAAGATATGGACATATCATTGGGAGGGGGTGAATCAGTGATATTCAGTTTTTATAATTTTTTAAATTAGAATTTCTTACTAGTTAGGGTAATGAATTCACTTTTATTTTTATCTCAAGTGAAATAAATCAAGACACTGAGCATAACACAACACACGGGATTTACTAGGTTCTTCCAAATACTGGTGACTACATGCCCGATGTAGTTGGTATCATTAAAGTCACACATAATCCACTAATATCGTATAGAGATTACAAGGTTTGTTAACTCTTTAAAAAAAATAACACTTGTTTTACAAAATAAATAAGAGTTTTAAAGTTCTTCCAAAATTTATACAATCCTCCCAACCAATATTCTCTCTCACAAAAAACTCAAAATCATCTTCACTCTTTTTCCAACAAAGTCCCAAAGTTTTATTTCTCCATCATAAAAATTCATTCTTGGTCACTAGTAAACTTTAGAATTAATTTTGACCTTTAAAATCATGGAATTGGTTGAACTTATGTTTTAAATTTCTTCTGGTAACTACCTCGAAATGACTTTTTAAGGGTCATTAAATCAGAATCAATACAATTGACTATAATAATCTCCTGCCATTAAAACCTGAAATCAATTGTGCAAGGATCTTTGATATGGTTTCATTCATTAATGATCCAATCATTTATAATCCTCCAGGAACCATGGCTAAAAGTCATATCATTATTTCTCTCCAAAATACCTTTGAAATATTGGCCAAGTCAAAAAATATCTTCTTGTGTAATTTCATAGAGTGGATTCTATTAGCGATCACTTAGGTGTCTTAGATATTGGTCTAGTTACTTTACCAAAATGGATGATTTTACACATATACCAAAGGAGGGGGTAAAGGGGGGAAATTTTTTAGTGGATTCAATTAGTTAGATCCGACAAAGAAGAACTTTGTCTATATGAAAGCAAGCTATTCTCAGAGTGGGAGATGCTTAGTCAAAAACAGTAAGGGTGATCAGTTGGTGTTGGCGCAGTAGAGAGGTGGTATATCATCGATCTTAGATACTTGAAACAAGGAAGGAATCCAAGGTGATGGTCTCTACCTGGTTCCATTAATACTGTAATATTGTTCCTTACCCTCTTAATGTACTAATCATACATAGAATTAAAATACTGAGGACATGAAACTTCTTTAGTGCAGCTTTTCATGGAGAATACGACTCTGTACTAGTTTTTTCGTGGAAGATGGCTTCTCCAAGTTGATCTTAGGAGTATTTTAATCCTTAAAATATGGATAGGTATGGGAAATAAACTGAGGGAAATCCATTGAAGTACTTGAATTCTCTGCGGCGATTTGGTATTGTGGACAAATATATTGAGGAGTTCGAATAGGTTGCAATAAGGATACCTGTTTTTCCTGGGTTGTGGTATATGAGCTTGTTTATGGTAAGATTGTGGACCGAGATCAAGAAATTAGTTCCAAATCATGAACCGATTAACAAGTACAGGTTTCCCATTTTGGTTAGGAAGGTTGAGAGAGAACTGTAATTAGAAGGGATGCTCTGGGGAGTCCAAGGGTGATCAATGATGACATCGGTTCCTCAGGGAATTTGAGTCATAGTGCCTAATTCCCCTTCCATTAGGCAAGTGGTGGACTGAAATAAAAGAGGAGGCATTAAGGAAGGTTGTGGGGAAGAAACATTGGAACGAGGTGAAGTCCCTCAGCAGACGGAAAAGACAAAAATGGAAACAAGATGGCATATGTTTTTGTTGTGGCCATCTTTACTCCCAAAAAGAGATGTACATAAAAACATCTAAGTATTTTCTGTAATAAATGGTCCATAAATAATAAATTATGGGTCAATAAAATATATTATCTAAATATTAATGTGGTATGATGTGATAAATATGATAATTTATTATACATGTATTTAATGTATTAAATTCAGTTGAATAATTTATTTATCACATTGATGGTAATAAATATCCCTACATTAATACTCATTATCGACGGAGTAAATTGTGGTGGGTTCTTGATAGTAGAACCCCCTATAAATATAAGCCCCTTGCATCCCCGTGCAGAGTGTAGAGGGAATTCAGGTTTTAATTCCACTATTTCCTATTTTTACAATGGAAAATAGTAAGTAAAATATTCCTTTTATTAAATAAATTTTTCAATTATAAAATCATACATTCATAAAAATTTCATAAATTTGGAATCAAGGTGAGGATTATATATTTGTCTTTTAATATAACTTCTTACATTCTATTTTTGAAAAAAATCTTTGTATTTTCGGATTTGGAAATGACACATTTCATTTTCTATCTTCATCCTCTTCATTACATCATTTTCATTTATTAAAGATGTTTTACACATCCTTAATTCATTAATCAGGATTTTTGTAAATTTTATTAAAATTAGGTTTCACCACAACATTCCTAATTAAATAAAATTTATATATTCAGTAAAATCACATTAAATAATACTTGCACTCGATGTAATTTCAGTAATCAAAAATATTTATATTTATTTATTTTCATTAGAGGAAATATTAAGTTTAATTTTTTTAATTTTTCCACGGGGATTATGAATATTAAAAATTTAATATTTTGTCATATGGTTGAATTATCAAATTATAATTCAATAATTTATGAATTAAACTATCAATTGATAATTCTATGATTTTTGTAAATTTTATTATAATGGGTTTTTCCACAAAATTCCTAATTAAATAAAAATTACATATTCATAAAATCATATTAAATGATATATAAAAAATATAATAAATTTTATCCCATCAGATTTTTTATTATATTTACATTAGATGAAATATTAAATTTATTTTTCATAATTTTCCAAAAGGTATTATGAATATTTAATATTTAATATTTTTTTATATTTTTGAATTATCAAATTATAATTCAATAATTTATGAATTAAACTATCAATTGATAATTCTATGATTTTTGTAAATTTCATTAAATTTAGTTTTTTTACGGCACTCCTAATTAAATAGAAATTACATATCCATCCAATCACATTAAATGATATATAAAAAATATAATAAATTTTATCCCATGATATTTTTTATTATATTTTCCTTAGATGAAATATTAAATTTAATTTTCATAATTTTCCCATCGGTATTATGAATATTGAAAAATTTAATATTAGGTTATATAGTTGAATTGTCAAATTATAATTCAATAATTTATGAATTAAACTATCAATTAATAATTCATTTATTTATTTATTTTGTAAATTTTATTAAATTATGTTTTTACATAGCATTCCTAATTAAATATAAATTATATATTCATTAAATCACATTAAATAATATATGAAAAATATAATAAATTTTATCCCATATGAATTTTTATTATATTTTCAGTAAATAAAATTTTAAATTTAATTTTCATAATTTTCCCATAGGTATTATGAATATTAAAAATTTAATATTTTTTCATATGGTTTTTTGAATTATCAATTTATAATTCAATTAATTTATGAATTAAAATATTACTTGATAATTCTTGATTGATTTTATGAATTTATTAAATTAAATTTTTTCCCACAGACAATTTTTTATTTTTTAGACTCATGTTGACAGAATTTACTATGTAAATTATGAAATTTATAAGCATGTATTTAATTTACAGTTATAACGTCAAACATTTCTGATATTCACAGTGACATTCCTTAATTAAATGTTAAAAACTATAAAATTTGGGAGGAGTGAATTCTTCTTCATTTGGGATGGACGGACATTGATTTTGATATTTGTAAAGACAAACTGTTCGTAGTTAATAATGATAGCACACTAGATGATATTACATTTTATGAACATTGGGAGCGGTCAATCCATCTGGGTACGATGTTTAGAAAAACTAAATTATGTGCTAACATTCATAGTTCGATCGATGTGCATAATTATGTTTGTAACTTGATAAAATCTAAAGATGACCACTTCATCTCTTCAGATAAAGCATTAGCAAGAAAATTAATCATGAAGTTCTCATCTATGAGACCCACCACCATAAAAGGTATGCGCGGTCGCATGATACTGGTGATGTATATTGCGTCTCAACATTAAAATCTTGAAGTAGATATATCCATGTTTTTTCAAGTGCATTATATTCTCAACACCTTTCCACATCAATATGGGCCATTTAAAATCTCTTATAACACACATAAAGATAAATGTTCAATTAATTAATGACTATGTGTGTCCAAGAGGAGAAAAGTCTTGTGGTAGAAATAAGAGAAACCAATATTCTGATAATTCACCAGAAACAAAACCTTCTATTTTGTGACACTGGAGAATATTTCATATCTCAAAATAAAGGATTCAAAGATTAGTTGAGAATGGGGTACATAGTACTGTTGTTTTTAGTGATTTTTGAATCCTGTGTGGATTTCATTAAGGGAAAGAAAACCAATAAATCAATGAAAGGTGAAAATAGAAGATCATCTATATTATAAATCATACAGACAGAAATATGTATCTCATACATGGATTTACATAATTACAAATTCTTCATTTCATTCATTGATGACTATTCACGTTATATGTATCTATATTTGCTTCACAATAAAAATGAAACACTTGACACCATAAATATTTTTAAGGATGAAGAAAATAAATAATTTGGTAAACAAATTAAGATTGTGAGGTCAGATCAAGGTGGAGAATATTATGGGAGATACACTGAGGATGGACAATTTCCTGGCCCATTTTCAAGGTTTCTTCAAGAAAATGGAATGGTTACACAATACACTATACTAGGTTCACCAAACAAAAATAGTGTGACTGAAATAAGAAAACAAACCTTAATGGACATGGTATGAAGTATTCTTGTAACTCTCAGCTACCTAAATTCTTGTGGATGGATTCACTTAAAACGGCATCATACATTTTGAATCGGGTTCCAACAAAGGCAGTTTCAAAAAACACCTTTTGAATTGTTTAGGGGTCTGAAACTGAGTTTGAGGCATGTACATGTTTAGGGATGTCCTTCAGAGGTGCGTATTTATAATCCACATGAAAATAAGTTGGATCCTATAACCATTAGTGGCTACTTCATTGGATATGTCTAAAGGTCTAAAGGATATCTTTTTTATTTTCCATTATTGAACACTAGAATTGTGGAATCAAGAAATGAAAAACTTCTTGAAAATGACCTGATTAGTGGGAGTGATCTTATCAAAAAAAAGTATGATGAAGACCATTCAGAAGATCAACCCTCTAACTCAGGTGATAGATTGATAATTTTTCACAACAAACCTTATTTTTGAACAAATATCATTCCACAAATGGTTGATAACCATCCTTTGGATAACATAGTTCAAGATCAGAAACCCTTTAACAATCAGCTGAACCAAAAATTCCTCAAGAAAATAATGGTGAAACATTGAGAATATCCACAAGTATGATAAATCCATCAATTTCCAGTGATTATATAGTGTATCTACAAGAATCTAAAAACAATATTGGAGGCAAAAATGATCCCGAAACATATTTACATTCCATGAGTTGTAAGGAGTCAAATATGTGGTACAATGGAATGATAGAGGATTTGAATTCCATTAATAGTAATGATTTTTGGATCCTTTTTGAGTTTCATTTTGGTGTAAAACCTATTGGATGTAAATGAGTTTTTTAAAACCAAGAAAAATTCATTAGGCTACATTGAAAGATACAAGGACTGACTAGTTGCTAAAGGGTTCACTCAAAAGGAAGGGATTGATTATACTAACACATTTTATCCAGTATCCAAAAGGGATTCCATAATCATTATATTGGCATTAGTTGCTCATTTTTATTTTTAATTACAACAAATGGAGGTGAAAACTGCTTTTTTGAATGGTAATCTAGATGAGGAGGTTCACATGAATCAACCTGAAAGATTCCTCTCTAGTAATGGTTAGAATTTGGTGTGCAAGCTCAAAAGGTATATAAATGGTTTAAAGTAGACATCTCGACAGTGGTATTTACAATTTCATGATGTGATTATTTCATTTGGTTTCGAAGAAAACATTATGGATCAATGTATATAACAGAAGGTCAATGGGAGTAAAATATGTTTTCTCTTTTTATATATAGATGACAGTTTACTTACCACTAATGATAAGGTTATGCTATATGAGGTTAAATAGTTTCTCTCCAAAAGTTTTGACTTGAATGATATGGGTGATGAATCACATGTCAATGGCTTAAATATTCATAGGGATATGTTGAGAGGCTTTATAGTCTTGTCTCAAGAAACCTATATTAATAAAGTCTTGGAGAGATTTTGTATGAAAGAATGTGCACCATGTATATCATCCATTATTAAGGGTTATAAATTCATCATGAACCAAATCCCTAAAAATTATTTTGAATGATAAAAAATGAAATCCATCATGTTTTCTTCCGTTGTTGGTAGTTTAATGTATGCTCAGGTCTGCATGAGGCCTAACATTACATTTGTAATGGGAATTTTGGGGCGATATCAGAGTAATTTGGGTCTAGACCACTGGAAGTCCATGGATAGGGTATTGATATACCTCAAAGGCACTAATGACTACATGATTATATATAAACATACTCACAATTTTGAAGTCATCAGATACTCAGATGAAAACTTTTCTCGTTGTGTTGATTCACATAAATCAACTTTAGGATATTTCGTTATGATGGCTAAATGAATTGTGTTATAGAGAAGTATCAAAAAACACGAATAGATACTTCTATTATGAATGTTGAGTTTGTTTCATGTTTTGAGGCCACTTCCTATGGTGTATGGCTAAATAGTTTCATTTTGGGCCTTAAAGTTATGAATTCTATTTCAAGGCCATTGATTATATATTGTGACAATTCGGATGCTATATTTATGGCTAAGAATAAAAAATTTGGTATTAGATGTAAGAACATCAAAATCAAATACTTAGTCATAAGAGAACGTGTTAAAGATAAAAAGGTAGTCATTCAGCACATCAACACCAAATTGATGATTGCTGATCCTTTAAATAAAGGTGTGCCTCCATTTAAATTCAAGGATCATATAATATGTATGGGATTAAGTTATAAATTTTAAATTAATTGAATTTTATTTGAAACACTTTATATTTAAGTATCACTCTCTTCAGTTTAAGTGTACACATTCATTACTTGAGAAATATTTTTGGGGCTACAGAATAAACCATATGGTTAAGTTTTGTTCATATGGAGAATAAACCATGTGGTTAAGGTTTATTCATATAGTTATCTAAAGGTACTTGATATATTGTGATACATGGAATGGAATACTCTTTATTTATAGGAATACTACTATGATCCATATATCATGTTTCTATTTAAATAGGGAGATTGAATTCATTCACATTGATTGGTTTGGACCATGTGGGAGAATGTAATAAATGGTCTATCAATTAATTAATAATGTAATAAATTATGGGCCAATAAAATATATTATATAAATATTAATGTAGTACAATATGATAAATATGATAATTTGTTATATATTTATTTAATGTATTAAATTAAATTGATTAATTTATTTATTAAATTTATGGAAATCAATCTCCCTACATTAATACTCCTTGTCAATGGAGTAAATTGTGGTGGTTTCTTGATGGTAGAACCCCTATAAATATAATCCCCCTATAGTCGAAGGATTAAGTAAAAACATACACCATCTACATCCCCATACAGAGTGTAGAATACATTCAGTTTTAATTCCATTGATTCCAATTTTTACAATGGCTAGAGGAAAGTAAAATATTCCTTTTATTAAAGAAATTTTCTGATAATATAATCATAAATTCTTGAAAATTTCTTACATTTTGGTGACTGAAATAGAATATCCAACTCATGATGAAAGGGAGGAGGTATTCATGTTGTATAGTATAGGACGGAGTGATTCAGGGGTGGAGATACAATAAATCTAATACATGGAGCACTCAGGAAAAATGGTGTAATTCAGAAGTATGGGTAAGGCACATGCTGTTCACTGATTTTTTTCAGGATGCCTATTAGGAATACGAATAGTCATCATCATTGGTAGTGATTCAAAACTTTATTTATAAAACTCTCACCAAAATGGATAATATGGAGGTTTTTATGACTAGGCCATTTGGAATTAAAATTTGACATGGATGTCGAGCTATGTCTCGGGGGGTTTTCAAGGAGGTTGTTGTTAATTTATAAAATTTTATAATTCCAATTGTGGCTTACTTTTTTATAAAGGGGGTAGATCTGGTTCAGGTGTAGTCTTGAAATATCAACAATATTTTTTTCCATACACATAAGGCCCATTAATAATTATTTGTGATTCCATTTGGGCTTATAAATTCCCCTGGAAGCTTTTCAATACACTATGAATACGGTGTTGTGATAATTCTTGAGGAAGTATATTTTGGTCTTCTTTGATGACATCTTGATTTATAGTAGGACATGTTCGGCACACTTGGAACATTTAAAGTCAGTATTACAATTGTTACAGTCCAAAAAAATTAAATTCAACGTGAAGAAATGTTTTTTTTTCAGAAATTAGAGGAGTTTCTCACCCATATCATCTCTAGGGATGGGGTTTTTATGGACCCAAAAAAGATTTAGTGTGTTTGTGTTGGCCCATGTTGCGGTCTTTGAAAGGGTTCCATGGATTTTTTTCATCTTAATATCTATTATTGGATGGTTGTTAGTGGATATGGTAAGATTAGAAAAACATTGACCAAGTTATAACTAAAAAGTATGGGTTTAAGTGGACTCTAGAAGCTGAGTGTGCATTTGAGGGGCTTAAAGAAGTCTGATTTAATCATCGCTGCTAGATTTACTAGATTTTCAAAAGTCTTTTGAAATAGAATTTAATGCATTGAAAATAGAGTCTGTTATTGTTATTATGATAAAGTGTTGGCTAATTGATAATTTTAACAAGACCTTGGTTGAAGAAAATATCTCCAAATCTGTTTATAAAATAGAATTTATGGCCATGGTTTTGACTGTTTATCATTAGTGATATCATTTGGTGGGAAAAAATTTCATAGTCTATACAGACCCTAAATTGTTCAAACAACTTCTTCGTCGTTGTTTCCACATTTCTGATCAAAAATGTTGGCAAGAGAAGTCATTGGGTGTTGATTATGAAGTGGCCTATAAACCTGGTGAAACAACTGGGCCCTGGTGCTAGTACAGACACCCCCGCCTTAACATGGTCGTCGGGTCCTGGCTCGCTAAACACCACCAGTTTCCCCATAGACATGTGTTCCCCAACTAGGGCCCACCCATGTTCCCAGAAGGATCATCATACTAGTGATTTTCCCCACATTCCAACACATTTTCTTTCTAATGTGTTTTGTCTTCACTTACGCACACCTAGAAAACTTCCCATAAGCACTCATCTTGATAAATACTCCATGCCAATTATGATTTACTGTGGAGTTATAATCAAGTAGGCTCCCGAAAAGAAAGGTACACCTTGTTGACATGGGTTGTAACATTTATCCTTTAACCATTTAACATTTTGGGGTGTTACATTCACCCCCCATATCACAACATCCTTGTTATGAACACTACATCTCAACACAGGAAATGCTACCACACTCCCGATTGGGTTCCTCCTCAGATACCAATGTAATAACTGGGCCCCTCTAACAGTACAGACACCCCACCTTAACATGTTCATCAGGTTTTGGACCACCAAGCGCCACCAGTTGCTTTGAAAACATGTGGTATGCCACTAGGGATCATTTACATGCTTGAACGGATCATCAGACTAATGACTATCCCCACATGCCAACACATATTCTTTCCACTATGTTTTTTCCTCACTCGCACACACACATGAAAACTTCTCAAGAGGTCACCCATTCCGATCAATACTCTAGGCCAAGAACACTTATTTGTGGAGTTCTAATCATGTAGACTCCTTAAAAGAAATTTGGACCTTTTTGAAATAAGTAATAACATTTAGCCTTTTAACCCTTTAACATTCTGGGGTGTTACGCCTTGGATGGTTAATCAGGCTACGAACTCTCTGTCACATCTGGACACTAAAGAGTTGGATGACCCATCAATGAATAAGCTACTTGGGATGGAATTTTTTTATCCATTTTGAATGGAAGTAACTACTGTTAAGTCATAACTTTAATAGGATTCATATCTTTCAAACATCATTACATCCCCCGTCCAACAACAAGACTATGATCTTGGATATTATTTCTAGGAGGGTTTATTGTTCTAAAGAGGTAGATTAGTTTTATTCTGATGATTAATCCTCATTCCCAAGTTACTTCACTATTATGATGTAATAGGTCACACTGGTTTCTACAATACTTACAAAATGATGGAATTTGAACTCTTTTAGAAGGGTATGACACATCAAACTCTATAATATGTTAGAGAATGTGATACCTTCCAGTGGTAAAAGTACTAGGCTATGTCTCCATCCAGCCTTATACAACCATTTTCAATTCTGAATTTGGTATGGGACCAAATTTCTATGGATATTATTTCTATTTTAGCTCAATCATAAGGTTATGATGTGATATTGGTCATTGCAGAAAGACTCTACAAGTATGAACATTATCTACTATTGCATCATTTGTACACCACAAACATTATAGAAGATATTTTTGTTAAGGAAATAATTTTTCTGCAAGGCCTTCCCAACTCTATTTTTAGTGGTAGAGATCCTATATTCATTGGTAATTTCTGGAAGGAACTTTTCTGACTAGAGGAAATCACTCTGAAAATGAGTTCTTTATACAATCTCCAAACGGGTGGATAAACAGAAATTATCAACAAATGTTTCCAAATTTATCTATGTTTTTTTATTTTGAGAGGCCTCTCACATGGGAATGTTAGATTCTTCGGGATAAGTACTTCTATAACACTGTTATCTGTGCCTCTACCCAAATGACCCATTTTGAAGTGGTTTGTGGCAGAAAAATACCTACTTTTATTCATTTTGTTGGAAGGGAAACCCCAGTTGACTTAGTTGCAGCAGCTCTTGAAGAGTAGGATACCATGTATACCCAATACCAATGTAATTTTTGACGAGCTCAGAAATCGATGACCCAGTTTCCTAGAAAACATAGGAGTGACAAGACTTCTTTGTTGGTGAATTTTTATTTTTGATGTTTGGGTCTAATTTACACACTCTGAAGTTTAAAAAGTTGTATCCTCGAAGCTGGCAGCCATATTTTTTGACTTGTATAAAATTATGGGTCGATTGGGTAATACTGCATATAAACTGTCCTTCTTCAAAGCTACACGGATTTATTTGGTGTTTCATGTTTCCCAAATCAAGCGGAAAATGGGTGATTCAACAATGTACTCGAACCTTCCCAGGTTTAGGGACAATTTCATTTCTCGTGAACTTGAACCATCTACACTTTTGGAAACTAAGGGGGTTTTGGGCAGCCTCATAGTTTTTGGTTGATATTGTGTAAAGGGAAGCATGTTAAGTATTTGACCTGGGAAAATGCTAAAAAATTCTTTTACAATTTCAAAGCATTGAACTTGGTGACAATGTGCCCTTTGAGGAGGGTAGAAATGTTAGTGATCAGTTATCTAGTCCAGATATTGGTCCAACTACTTTTCCAAGACCCCTGATATTACACACCGTAATAAATGTTGGGGTGCAGTGGAGGTGGGTGGCCATAAAAACACACAAAAATGGAATAAAAACGGATCAAGACACAAAATTTACATGGTTCAACAGGTTTTCCTACATCCATGGGAGAAGGGGGAAATTCTATTCCTCTCTCTCCGGATCTCATGAGAGGTATAAAAAAATTACACCACAACTACATATCATGGTATTCAATCCCATTTAAATAGAGGAGAAAACAAAAAACCAGTGCTTCCATGAGTTGGTTTGGGTAGCTCATATACCCTGGATTTCCTCCCACCGCAAGCTGCTTCAAAGAAGGCTACTCGTCCACTGCGTCGGCTACCCACCATGAAAGAACCACTGCAGACTGCTGTCGACAAAGATGACTCCCAAAAACGGCATTATCCCCCACAAATCTCCCCCTCACGACCAATTTTTGGCTAGAAACCAGACCTCTAGTCTCTTTTCAGGTGTTGAAAACTTCATCAGTAAATCGAGCACGCATCTTCCTGATAGATGACGTGGCACTTCCACCATATTCAATCGAGCTCATACTGACTGCGGTCCCCATCAAATGATACCACCCCTGGGACTCCTTCCCAGTAAGCTTCGCTGCATCCCCACATGAGACTTCTAACATTCCACCTACTATGTAAATCTTGAACCCTTTCACATCGAGCCTAATTAATGATACCAAGTTCTATCTCATCCTCAGAATGAATTTCACATCAGCCAGTTTACGAACTCCTCCATCGGGTGTCTTCAATTTCACTGTCCTGACTCCTCGAACTTTGCATGTTGACCCATCACCAAGTCTCACCGAGTCTCGCACCTACTAAAAATTATCAATTGTACCTCTAGTCGTACATATTTATGATGAGATCCCTGAATACAAAACCCATCTGTATTTCTTTAGATTTTGAGCCTTCTCATTCTTCCATCTCAGAAAATGACATTCCTACTTCATGTGCCCATATCTTTTGTAGTAATGACACTACACTTCTTCCCGTTCAACTCTTCCATTTGAGTGTGAGATTCCCGTTGTCATGAATACATCATCATATGTTGATAATCCTGTGATGTTCACATGCCTCGCTTCAACTTTCTCTTTCCCTGCAATGTACCGTTTGCGCTCTCCACAATCACTTTTATAGTGACCCTTTTTTCGCACCAGAAACACGTGATTTCACTCGGATCACAGCCCCTCGATTTTGGCCGCCATTCATTACATACTAACTACCGATGTTGGTTCCTCCCACACTGATCATCTAGAATCACCATGATTTTCTCTCTTGAATGCGTCGTAGGTTTTCAGAATGCCTCTGAATCTTGAAGCAGTGACATTACCTCGTCTAGATTCAATGTCTCCTTCCACACGAGCAATGCAATACAATCCCATCAAATGATCTTGATAGTGATGACAAAAGAAAAAGTTCTTTGTCTTCCTCTCCAACCTTTACTTTGAGTCCCAATAACTATGTCAGGATCTTGTTGCATTCATTGGTGTGATCCAACAAATTCTTTCCCTCGTCCATGCTCAACTGGTACAATTTGTTCTTCGGGAATAATTTTTTATTGAGAGACTTCACCATATATCGCTTCTCCAACTTCTTCCAGATCTCCTGCGGTGAGGTCTCATCCAACACAAAATATTTTACCTCATTCGCCAGACACAGTAAAATTGTGATGACGACCCATATCTCGAGCTCTTCCCAATCATCTTTACTGGTTTCCTCGAGCTTTTCTTCGATCAATGGTCTTATCAGGCCCTGTTTCACCAAAATATCATTCATTGTTTTCTGCCACAATCCAAAATTGTTTCGACCATAGAAATTCTCAATATCAAATTTTGGGAGTGCTCTGCCACCTTCCATCGTCGATGTCATGAAACGCGATCACCACCGTCGATGCCAAAACTATTTTTCACCACCTGATAAAATGCGAATTTTGTAAAACTAACCATACGGATGCGTCCAAAAAGGTTTAAATAGTTGGAATCAACTCCTTGATCATTGAAAACGGACATCAATTGACTGAGATATAGTCAAAACACGTTCAATGATCCAGATTGCCCACTGACGTGGCACTGACATGGTGCTAACGTGATGCTGACATGGCACGCTAGAGTTCCTGCCAGAATCTCACTGGAATAGTCATCAACAGCGTGAATAGTGTCGTCTTCTTCGGCACAGGGGTACTGCTCACCCGTGATTTTGACCAAAGTTTGACCGAGCTTACCAAACTTGTTTCAACTCCGTTTTCATCACTTCTTGCGCTGTTGGAATCACCTCGCCATCCTCTTCACAAATTCAGCCTTGGAAAAAATTTTCAACCCACTTCAATTTTCCAGCCACCGGAAAATTTGTCGTCACCTCACTGGTTCAACTCTGCTCGCTCCGAATCACCTCTGATACCACTTTTTTGGGTGCAGCGGAGGTGTGTGGACACAAAAACACACAAAAAAGGAATAAAAATGGGTCAAGACACAAAATTTATGTGGTTCGATGGGTTTACCTACATCCATGAGAGAAGGGGGCTAATTATATTCCTCTCTCTCCGGATCTCGTCAGAGGTATCACAAAATTACACCACAGCTACACAGCATGGGATTCAATCCCATTTAAATAGAGGTGAAAAAAAACTAGTGTTGTCATGGGTTGCTTTGGTTAACTCATCTACCTCTGATTTCCTCCTGCCGTAGGCTACTTTAAAGAAGGTTTCTCTTCCACTACGTCAGTTTCCCACCATTAAAGACCTGCTGCAAGCTACTGCCAACCAATATGACTCCTATAAATAGGAGTTTCCCCACACTAAAGTAGGGGTAAAAAGAGGGAATTGGTTAGTGGAGTAAGTTAGTTAGTTTTGGAGAGGAGGGAATCTTCCTATAAGAAGTTTAGTTTCTCTTAGAGTGGGATACACTCGGACAAATACATCAAGGGTGATCGGTTGGAGCTGTGGATAGGTGGTCTCTCTCTAGTCTCAAATACCTATAGAAAGAAAGGAATTTAGGTAGGTGGTCTCTCTTATGTTCCATTCCCAATGTAAAATTTTTCCTTACCCTCCTAATGTGCTAATATTACATAGAATTGTAGAATTAGAATATACATTTTTTAGCTCTTCTTGTATTTCCCTCTCTAAAATGCATTGATGTAACAGTTTGTGTCACATAGTTGTGACTAGTAGAAACATAAATAAACATGCATGTTTTTTTTTCATCGGGTAGACCACGCCTCATTGATGCATCAGGAAGAATCAATGAATAATGCATCGCTGCATAAATTTCTATTGGCTCCATGTCTAGTAGATTTTGTATGTGTTGACGTTACATCGAGTATAAATTCATTGGTGTTTTATTGAGAAGTTTTTCTATCCAAAAATTCTACCTACATTGAAACTAATAGAAACTTTTTGATTTTGCATCAAATATTGTGTCTACATCTAGCTTATGTCAGGAAAACTTGCACTTCATCTATGTTAGGAAATATTACCTCCAGTAGAATTGTCAAGAATTTTTCCCAATAGATATGTGTTAAGTAGATCTGCACTGCATCCAGTGAAGTTGAATTGTAGTCTATGTAATTTCCATATGACTATGAATAGTAAAATATATAATGACCTTATCTTATTTTTCCAACTTAGTGTTGATCGATTATAACAGTACAGTTGATTCATAGGATCTACATCAGAAATATTCATAATTTTTAATTCACAGCCAATCTACGATCATTATTTTTCTGCAATTCTTCAATAATCTGTTAGGAGTCTTAAACTTCATCCAGTCACTATTCAACAACCACAAAAACCTTCTTCCAGCATTAATATCTTCACCCATATCCACATATTTCTTTTGTGGTTTTATTTTGTTGTTTTCAAGAGGTAAATTTCCTTCTGGTTTCCCAAATGGCCCAAAGGCCTTCATTTTTATTTTTATTATGGATAATCCCCCTTTTAAGGGTTGAAGGGGAACCCGTACATGACCCATAGGCCCAAGGCACAAGGCCCAACATAACCTGTAATACATGAAATGAAGGCCCCAAGGTATACCATGTCCATACATGACCCGTAAGCCCAACCCACTAGAACTACCCCTCCCCATCTTCTGCATCATCGATCACCTAGCTCCCCACCATTCATTTCTGATCGGCAAGCATTTCCCCGTACAAATCTGCACGGTGCCTGGTCCTCATGGCAGTTGTCATACCCTCTCATTCTTCCAATCCGATTAGCTCTACAACTGGTGACTGCTATTCTTATTACTCTAATCCTCTTCTGGGGCCTTCTCTGTGTGGACTGGGCAGCTCCATGGTCTTTTTAGCCCAAAGGCCCTATGGCCCGAAGTCCTTTGATGACCTGAAGGCCCAGAGACCCATAGGCCCAAACCGGTGGCCCGTAGGCCCAAATCGTGTGAATAGTTCTGACTGCTACAGTACCGAAAATTACTTACTATATTACCTTCTACAGTACTACTACAGTAACCCGGAAATTCTCCTCCACCTATTTTTGAACCTGGGTCTCTTGGATGCCAAGCATGAGCCCTTACCACTCGGGTATGGGCTCATTGGTATCGCCTGATAGTTGAATTCTTACATGATTCCACCCTTTCCCGTCTTTTAAAGAAACCACTATGTTGTAGGGACACAAGTTGTTTTAATATCCTCTATATGAGAAAGTCCCTTTACATAGGACCAGATAGTGTCATTAGTATTACTTTTTTTAGTGTCTCATGCGTCATAACTATACTACCTTGAGTTCGATAGATCACAAAATGAGTCTCTGCTCACGTCATACAGGCAATAGGATCTTCTACCTTGAAAACCTAAATTTCCACTTGTCTAGTTATCGGTCTCAATTCCTCATATTATACATGGTTCTTCTCCCTTTCAATCTCCTCCAATGTTCCCAAATGTAAACTCCCTTTTACATCAGGCTTTGGACTGTTTTCCTCTCTCACAACAATCGTTAGTCTTCCTTTGTTGTCATCCTGATCCGAAGTCTCATCTTGCGCTTTATACAGTTTTTCCATCATCATAGACAACTCTTTCATCACCATCTACTGACATCAAGAACTATTTGTCAGTTCCATCATTTCATTCTCTTGTCACTGAAATCCAAAATACATGTCGGTAACCATTTTTTCTAGTTATGCAACTTGGTTTCACATTTGCATGGACATATAGCCTCAATCAAGATCTTTCTATGTTTTTCTCACCTCTACCAACTCTATCTAAATCATTTGTCACCGATATATTATCTCAAATAAAGCACCAAATGATAGAGTTGTTTTTTGAGAATTTAGAATAAGAATACTAGGTTTCTATTTCTGTAATCCCGTGAAACCTTTCTCCACTGGCCTAGGAATGAATCCTCCAAAAAACTGAGAATAACCAAATGTTTGTCCCCAATCCCCCTCTCTCCTACCTTTATATTAATACCTTGACTAAAGATATATATTTACTTCCCTACCCCTCCAGTAGTATTATTCCCTTTATCCCTCCTTTTTTATGATGTACAATAGGTGGACTACTCCTATCACAATGGATTTTTATCATATTGTAACTTGTATCATATCCAATATAGTTGGAATCTGGTTAAGAGTTAAACTAAAATTTGTTAAACATGTATTGAAAGTAATTATAGAAGACTTTACAATACTTGTAAGACTCGTCATCCATCATCATTTTACTATTATCATTACCATGATGTGTATAAGGTAATGCGGGTTTAAGAATATCTCAGCGCCTAAATGATCAATGAATGATTGGTTAAAATATTTTTTAACTAAACCATCTATATAATCTTATATCTTTTACCAATTATATTCATTATTTCCACTTTACATTCCTAAAATATCTTAAATAAATCTCATGGGGTATATTAATTTACCTCTGGTTTCTCCTTAGAATAGTTCACACATATCTTGATGAACTAGATCTAAAATCCTTGTGGACTTATGACCTATAATATCTAAAGGTTTATTTTCCTTAGAACATAGTAAATACATCAAAATGCCTAAGATTTTTAGATCCTAAGAGTCTAAACACCCTTATGATTATATATACTTTAAAACTACTTTTAGTTTTAACTTAACCAAAAATTGACTTTCCACAATGGGGTATTAATTGAGTCATATATATTTTATATTCATTATTAATTGATGATATTGGACATTTGTAATTTAATCATTACAGAAATATTAATGATGTATGAAATACCATAACAACATTCATTTCAAATATGAAATAATGAATCATTGTTTCTAGAACTATACATTGAAATAAATTTGTTGGTAACACTCATTACAAAACAATAGTTTTTACGAGAATCAATCTACTAGGAATTTTGATACGCTTGTCACACTCTAAACAACAAAGAGAGAGTGTTTTGTAGGAGTTTTGTTGAATGTAAATATAATTAACAAAGAAAATTGGAGGAATAAGATAAAATATAGTAGGAAAAATAATTCCTTTTATATGACAACTCCCCTGCCCAAGCTGTGACCCACCTCCTAGAAACTGAAAATAATTTTCTACATAACTCATCTCAGAACACACCTCTTATATTTCCCTAGCCTCTTTCTATTAAAAATAATCAACCCAATTTACAATGACCTTATTACCCTTATTCCACTTAGTATATACATTCCACTCTCCTAGCTAATCTTGAACTATATCACTCCCCCCATCTTGAGAAGTAGATTTATCCCCAAGACTGAAATCCAGAAACTGATTCTGGTGAACATATTAATCCTTCCCAGGTTGCCTCATTCAATGGATTCCTATGCTAGTGGACCAAATATTGAGGAAAATTTGTACCATCCTACTGTAAAATATGATGAGATAGAATGGTTTCTGGTTATGGGTAATCAGAAAAATCGTCAAACAAATCAACCGGAAAATTTGACTGAACAGAATGACTGCCAACAGCTCGTTTCAGATGTAAAACATGAAAAATAGGGTGTATATGGGATGAGGGAGAGAGTAAAATTGATATTCCACAAGCCCAATCCATTTTACAATAGTAAAGGGGCCAAAAAAATTGTGGGGAAAACTTTTGGTTGATTTGGTGGGAAACAGAAGACTGCCTATGGGGACAAAGATTAAGAAAGACCTGATATACTGCCTAATACTCCACTAATCTACATACTTATTCATTATACATTGGGAACGATCAAGATGGTTTCGATGTTTGGGTAAGGATTTATCGCGATCCCCCAAATCTGAAGCCACAACCTCCACCCAGATTTTAGGAGGAAAATAAGTGATTATTGAAGGTGGTGAGTGACCATAAACAATTTCAAATGGTGTAGTTTTGATGGATTCATGCTAAGTAATATTATATCTCTATTCAACCCAAGGAAGAAAAAAATACCAACCTTTAGGATGCTCCCCCACAAAACATCGAAGGTAAGTCTCCATGCAACAATTAACAACTTTCGTTTGACCATCCATTTGCAAATGATAAATAGAACTAAATTTCAATTTGATAACACTGAACTGAAATAAATCCTTCCAAAAATGGCTGAGAAATACCAGATCATGATGACTAACAATGGAGTTAGGAATACCAAGAAGATGAACCACCTTCTAAAAAAATACTTCAGTGAACGTTTTATTGGAATAAGGATTCCATAAGTGAATAAAATGGGCATACTTAGACCGTTAGTCAACCACTACAAAAATAACATCATAAACATGAGACCAAGGTAACCTGGAAATAAAATCCATAGAAATATCCATCAAAATAACCAAAGGAATCTCCAAGGGATGTAAACAACTAGCTAGAGTAAGTTTATAATATTTAAATAACGGGAAAACTAGACATTTCTAGACAAATTCCAGCACTTGGTGTTTCATACACACCCAATATAAATTTTCTACCAACCGGAAGTATGTATGGTAAAAACCATAATGTCCCCCTTAGGTAGTGGTGTGATATTCATCCAATAGGTTGGGAACCAATGGAGAAGCCACAGGCACCACAAAACGACCATGATATAAGAGAACACTATGGGAAAGAGTGTACCCAGAGTGTGATGGATGCCCGGATGAAAACCACTGCATAATGTTGTGAAGAAAAGTCTCCAAATGAACACCTTCAGTGAAGCAACACATATCCTCCCAAATAGGATAAGATTTAATATTTTGTAGGGCTGAATAATCTTCCCACCGAGAATGAAATAATGGATGGTTTGTGTGAAAATTATAATATTTCATGACATTGGAGAATAAGACCTGATAGTATTTTAATTAAATTTTAAATTGGTGATAATTTAATAAATAAATATTTAGATGTGGAAATTAAATAATTGTCATTGCATGCACCTGAATAGACGTCACAAATCTGACACTTCCATCTTCGCTTGTTTATTACATGGATTAATTTAGTTCGCGTAGATATTTTTTGATAATTTAATTAATAGTTTGTAAATTCATTTAGTTTTTATAATTTTTAGTTGTTAATCACCTAAAAAACTAGTCAGACTGAAAATTCTTCCAAGAGGATATTCCTACATTTTCTATAGTTTGACCCTACTCATCGATCCTAAATTAGTTGGTAGATTAATAAATTTTCAAATTTTCATGCATTGTGACATACATTCCAAATTTATTTTTATATGTATGTTTTCCTTTACATTCTATTCAATAAAATCCATTTCATTTCTTTGTTTTCACATGGATTATAGTTTAATATCACACAAGAACCTATAGTCTTATCAACCATGACATCCTCCATCAAGAAACATTTAATGTTTCTTGTTGGATCTTTTATCGTTGGTTAAGACAATGTATAAGAAATATGGCAGGAATTCATGCACTTGAATTATGTGGAACTCTAAATTTATAGAGATAAATAAAGAGATAAAGGAATTCAAATATATAAAAAATAAAAAATTCAAATTAAAAGGAAAATGAGGATATAATACACCAATAGATCTATTTAAATATAAATAATCTAGTAATACCCATGTTGTAACACCCCAATCTTCCATGGTACGCTTCTCATTCAATAATGCAATAGCTTGCATTGTACGCAAGATCGAGATTCTAACCCACCACGACCAATCAAAGTAGCCATTATGAATAGTAATACCCACCTTTTGAAATTATATAAATTTTATATTTCTAAATTTACTTCATTTTTGGATTCGTAATATCGAAATTAGCTTAAGTTGAATTTTTGGTATTTTTCTGAGAACTTCTAATTTTTTATGAACAGTAAAAAAATACTTAAAAAAACTTTTTTAATAAAAATAATTTATAGTGATAGATTATAAAATTGAGTGGTTTTAAAGTATAATTAGAATATATTTTTACCATTTAATCTAATGGTGGACATTGGAATTAATTTCACTTTGAAATTGGACATAAACAAATGTCAATCTTTTGATATATATTGTTTGTTAAAAACATGCTATTTGTTTTGACAACGAGAATTAATTATTAAATTAATTAATGAAACTTATATGCTTTAAATTTTTTAAAATAGACATCATTTTTGAATTCGGAATATCAAATATTTATTAGGGTGAATTTTTGGTATTTTTCTGAAAAACATCAATTTTTGATGAATAGTGAAACCACTAAGTGGTAGTTTAAAAAAACCTATTTTTTAATTAAATAAAACATTACCACTTCTGTGTATTGAATTTCAAAAATTATACATTCATGGTTTTCATTAGTAAGTAAAATTTGGTTCAATGGGATGAAAATAATATTTGGTGAATAGTAACTTTAATGTTTTATTAATCACGATTAAAGGTAATTAGTGTAATTTAAGGTAGATATAATGTTATAATAATATGAAACTACCTTTAAACTTGTTCTAAACTTATTTTATGAGTCATGGACGACAATTAAAAACCATTAGTCGATATTTGGGACCCCATGGAGCCACTTGGGTAAGATAATGACATTAATACCTTTTATTTAAAGTAAAAACAAAAATGTCACAAACATGTATTGTTTTACTAAAAAAAAATTACAAGGGGTTATAAAAGTTATATTTCTGACTATAAATATTCATTATAAAGCTAAAACTATTTCCTACATCATGGTATTTTTTTTATAATTTTTAGATATTAAATAAATTTATTTATTTATGACACCATGATGATGTAGTGATTACCTCATTAATAAATGATTTAAATAAAATGAAAATATAAGGTAAAATATAAGGCTTACACTTGTCTAAAACCTATTGTATGGGTGTATTTAGAACCCTTATCACTTTATCCTATAAATATATCATTTTTGGACCTTTAAAATCGGAAAATCATTTTATAATAAAGTAACATTTTATAACATTCCAAGAGTGCCCCTCCTCCCTCTTATAAAAGGCTCCCACCTCTACCCCCTTACTCACACTTATCAAGCCCTTGTCTCATCAAAACTCTACCCAAATACTCTCTAAGCTTCCCTCTCTTACTCCTATAAGCCTCACTTTGGGCAGAAGTATTCCCAAGGAAGCCTTTGTCTCAAATCAAAAAGAGTTACCCGATTTAAAGGTAATGCCTTCTCTTATGTTCTTTTGTTTTATTTTGCTTCTCCAACCCCTTAAACTCTTTTTATTCATTTCTCTTGAAAAAAACAAGTATATTAAATATAATAGTATTTTTTGATGAGAATTATTTGATTTACACTTACACAAACCTCCGTCTAATGGTTAAAGAACATATTGTTTCTGTGGGTGGTGAATTACTGCCTCACGAAATGATGATTGTTCAATCTTCTTTTAACACCTTTCATGGTGGCCATTAAGATGTCACTATATTTATATATGATATATATTATGTTTATGTTTTCATTATGATTTTGTATTTTTCATTTATTTCATACCTTTATGGTTTCCATTATGGGTAAACACGATAATTTCATTTTAGGAAGTGCGGACTACCGCCCCCTCAAAGTGATTTGAATCGTTAATGCCATATGTGGGACATATAAAGGAAGGAGTTAAATGATATTATATATAATATTATATTTTAATTATAATATACCTTTATATCATTATTATTTCATTCCATTAAATATGAAATAGAAATGAAAGTAGCGTTCATGCGTACGTACGGCTTACCGTCTCCATGAATGGTGCATTTCATTTCTTACCTCTAAATGTTATGTAATATTATAAATGAATTTATATAATGGATATATATGATATATATGATATCTAGATCATGAATATACTTCTGGAGATAATGGATATTTTATCACAAGAACAAATTTTAATTATAATAATTTTATTGTTGACTCAAGTACCAAAGATCGACAAAACAACCGTTATTAACTTAAATGACTACATAATGTTCATAACATGGTAATAAGTGATATAAAAGGAATAATTAACTTGAAAAGGGTTCTTAAGAAAGTATATATTAACTCTAATTTATTATTCAGGAGATTCAAGAACGATCGAGTCAATTTGGACACGAGGAAAGGGTTAATTCTACAACCTCTTCATTATTCAAGGTTGTTTATATGTAATTATCTACTAGGACCTCTTCATCATCCACAAACATGTTTTTTAAAAATGTCTTTCAAAACATTTTTACTATTTATTAGACAATGGGTTAAATTCATTTATACACTTATTTGACCTTATACGTTTTTTAAAGGAATCTTTCCGTCATTTTCCAAACAAGGTACTTTTTGACCTTTTCGACAAATTTAAGGTAAGAATGTTTTTTTAACTTATACGGAAGGTGCGGCTATTTTCCATCATTATAACATCATTGAATCTTACCTTAAAAGCTTATAATAATATTTTCAAAATGAATTTTCTCTTTATAATTAGGTTACTCTTAAATGATTTCAAAATAGAAATAGATATTTCTATAAAAAAGGTTTTGATTTCATCTATGCCAACATCCTTTGATGGATTTTAAGTTTATTTGAAGTTGATTAATTATAATACAAAACTTCCATATTGTATTTAATGTTTTGTGGTATTTTTTACTGTGGATGTGTTGTTTTTATACCGTTCATGGCTTATGTATAAGGTATTTACATTTCATATGCTAGTTTTAATATGATTGTTTATGGTATGTTTAAACCTTTTCATATAAGGAATGCATTGGACTTAGTAAGTGAAATGTGGAGCCTGCTATAGCTCCTCGATGCATCAGTAGATCTCATGACACAAACTAGTGTCTTGGCACAAGGCCTTGACAAAATCTTATTTGTAGTCTTGGCACAAGGCCTTGACTATGTGGTTATGATAGTCTGGAATTATGCATTCCATCATTATGAAAGTGGTTATTGATATTTCATGTGAATATTCGACTAGTAGAATATCCATGTGAATAAGTAAATGGAATTATTTCATTTTATTATTTCCATGTTATTCTGAAGCTCACGTTTAAAATGATTTTGTTTTAGTTATGCAATTTCCTTAAATTTTTATGCTTGTTTATGAAATTTTCCTCTATATTGTTATCCTTACTGAGCATCTGAGCTCACCCATCTCTATGTTTTATTTTTTCCCGGATGTGAAGAAATGTATTATGATTGACCTGCAGGGATAGTCTAAGGGATAAGTGTGTTCAAAGGGGACAAGATGTTTTTGTTGTTTTTATTTCATGATGTAATGCAAAACTTATGAATGTTTCTAGTGTTTCAAGGCTACTAAACTAATCGGTCTTTAGAGATTTGATCTTTTATGATCTTGCCAATGTTATGTAATAATGCACTGAATCTGGGTAACTAGGGCCAGGGCATTACACATGTCTTACACACATAATTTATTCATGAAATTTTTAAGAAATGGAACAAACTCCAATTTTATTAATAGTTTGTCCTAAGTGATATGTTCTATCAAAAAATTTGTGGATTCAAAAAGGTAAAAATAGTATTTAAAATTCAAATATATTTATAATAATTGTACATACAACGTGGCCTTTGGCATAGAATCCCAAATGAGGCCAGAAGATAAATGAATCCACCTCTTCAATAACCATAGACTGCAGAATAAAGATATCAAATATAAATTTTATCAACAATAACAACACTAAAAAACCAAAATTTGTACATTTATATAGAATAATACATAAAATCGAATGGATTGGGTATGATGACAAATATATGAGTTGGAATATGGAAAATCCAAAAGATTTCATGGAACTAAAATTCATGATTATATTATTTGTCCAGTAATTAACATGAAAAAAATTCTAGAAGTACAGATAGGCGTGAAAAACTATAATGAACATCCTAGATATTTTTACCTTCATTTTTGGATGCTCTGAAAACATGTTAGATAAAAGAAAACTGGCATTGGATGCAACTTTTCCTTTAGAATCACCTTGCTTCAGCACATAAAAAATGAATGAAAAAGTTACAAAAATATATCAACTTGTTGGTAAAAATTTAGACATCAGAGCACAAAATTAACTTACTTTTTTGACTGGAGAAATAAAAAATATTCCCTCTTACTCAGGTTTTGATTGAGACCATGTATGCCAACTAGATAGAGGGTAGTTAGGGGGAATATTCTGAGGAATATTATATAGAATATGTTGTGGTCCCCAAGATAATATTCTGGGGAATATTATTAGTTGGTTAGGGAGGGTGATTATAAATAAGGGTGGAGGGTGAAGGTGAGGGAATCTTGGAGTTTATGGTTTAATGGGCTGCTAAATGCAGATCGGTCGATAGGCTTGGGCAGGTTGAGGGTGAGTCCCCTTCTTGAGGTTCTCTTCCTCCCACTGTTTCCCCATTATTCCCCTATTACTATTGAATTTTTTGGGCCATTAGTAGCCTTTATTATCAATCATCCATTGCTACTAGAATTTGGTACTTATCAAATGGAATCTGGAGGTTTTTTTTTTATTACAAGTCTCTTAATTGAGTAACCATAACTGATAAATTTATTATTCTAGGTGTTGAGGTATTACTTGATGAAGTAGGAGGTGAGAAATATTTTTCTAAGTTGGACCTAAATTTAGGTTATCATCAAATCAGAATGTGATAAGGTGATATTGAGAAAACAAAATTTCTTACTCACTACGGTCATTTTTAATTTCTTGTTATACCTTTTGACCTCTCCAACACCGCGTCAACATTTAAGGCCTCCATGAATGACTTGTTCCAACCATATCTCATGAAATAAATATCCTGGTTTTTTTATGATATCCATATTTACAAAAAGTATTGGAAACATCATTTGCAACATCTTCGCATGGCTATGAACTCCCTCTGTCTACATTTCTTCTTTTCTAACCCCAAAAAATGTTCTTTTTATCAATATCAGATTGCTTATCTTTGACATATTATCTCTCTGGATAGAGTTTCGGTTGATCCCGTTAAAGTGAAGGATTTTGTGGACTAGAAAAAAAATTCTATGTCAAAGGGGGTGTGCGGGTTCCTTGGCCTCATAGGTTACTATCAGAATTTTATTCGAGGACATGGTCAGATTTCTCACTCGCTAATGCCATTAACATGAAAAAACTATTTTCTTTGGATCCCCAATGCTCAACATGATTTTGATCACTTAAAACTCATTACAACCACTCTTTTCCTCACATTACCTAACTTTACCAAACCTTTTAAGGTGAAATTTGATTCCTCGAGATGTGAGGTAGGAATGGTCCTTAGGCAGGACCATCTCCCAATTTCTTATTTCAGCAACACTTTTTATGATAAAACATTGTTCAAGTCTACTTATGAGAATGAAGTTATGGTTTTTGTGTTGTCCATATAACATTGGAAACTTTATTTGTTTGGCAGCACTTTAAATATTATTTTAGATCACCAAAACCTCCAATTTTTACTTTAGCAGTGGGTTATCTCAGCGGGTCAGCAAAATTGGATCACTAAATTGTTGGTTTATCCTTTTAGTGGTAAATTAAAACCAGGTACTTCTAATTCAGTCACATATTCTCTGTCCCATAGGGAGGAAATGGCTGAATCTCATCTCCATCAATCCTTTCCCATGTGGGAATATAGAAAGTCTTTAACTACTGAAGTTCAAACTGACCCAGAACTCTAGTAGATTATTTGAACTCTCCAATTAGATGCTTCCTCTCAGCTTGGTTTCACCTATGCTAATGATATCCTCTACTACCATAGTCATCTCGGTATTTTATCTTTATCTCCATGGGTTCCTCATCTATTGGAAGAATTTCATGTCACACCCCACAGTAGACATGTTTTATTTTATTAAACTTATCATCGGTTGGCCGTTAATCTATACTGGATTGGTATGCGATGTCAGGTGCTAGATTTCATTTGACAATGTGACATATACTAATGTTTAAATTATTCCTTTGGCCCCGGTGGGATTATTGAATCCCCTAAATATTCCTACACTCATTTGGGATGATATTTCAATGGATTTTATTTCAAGATTACCAAAATCACATGGATATGATTTGATTATTTTGGTTTTCAACTGGTTATCCAAATATGGCCATTTTTATCCCACTCAAACATCCCTATACACCCAAATCTATAGTTGTAATTTTTTTCAAGAGGTGTCAAAGAACCCTATTCTTTATTGACATACGAATCCTGTTTTTTACATCAATTATCAGTTTAATTACTTATAGATGTCCTTATATGTATTCCAGTTAGGTTCATGGAGGTATTTGAGGTGTTCGAGGATAATCTGAATCTTGGAACAAGAGTGTTGGGAAGAAAGTGGAGGCTGCAAGATTAGTACAAACCGTGTGTGTTGGGTCGCATGGCCATACGGACAGGTTTGTAGTTTTAGCATACTTGGACAGAGGCTTTTTTATGGTTATTTCATGGTTAGGAAAACTGTGTGGGGTAATCATGCATTATGACCCAAGGATATAGAGAGTCTCGCATGGTTTTTGCACGGTTTGGTAAACCATGCGTAGAAACTGTCAGACCCAGATATTTTGGGTAAAAAGGCCATTTTAACCCTGAAATGTTTTTAACCTTGAATTTATTTATCCTACTTCCTTTCAAAACAGACCCTTGTGATTTTGGATTCCCTTTGAAGCTATTCTCCCATTTTATATCCCTTATCCATCTGATCTCTGAATCAAGTGTCGTCCATCTCCTTGAATCTGCAACGGTAAGCCCTTGATTCCTTTTTAGTCATTATTGATTCTTCAGAACAATAGTTGTACTATTTAAATTTATCTTCATATGCCTTAATATCCCATTCTTCATCTTTTCTTCAAATTTCTCCCAAACGAAGGATAATCAGAGCATGATACTGGACAATTTATCTAGAATGAGTCTAAGGTTGGTGGTATCATTCCTTTCTTTGAATTTCGAGCTATTTAATAATGTCGGAGTGTTGCGCACCCATTTTTGGGGTGTCGCTTGATTTATAAATAGAACATGTTGTTACCTATTGTTTTTTAGGTAATTAAATAATAATTTCAAATCATGTAATTGATTACTTACCTGGATTAAGGGCCACCCTATGGGTGAGTTCCTAGTTTAACCCTTTTATGGTCGTTTGGCCTAAAATGCCTATGTGGAATATCTTGTTTCCCATTATTGGGTTGTTAAAAATGTTTCTTATTGATAAGTTAAAATCCATTTTGTTATATGGTGTTCGATTTTTCTAAGGGTATGGGATAAATAGTATGCCCCTGACCCATATTTATGCCTATGCTTGTTTAAGCATGTATGGACTATTTTTCTCCAACTGTGAACCTTCCCACTTGAGTTAATTAATGTTAAATATATGTAATAGTTTAATTTACATGTGATTTTTATAATGAAAATTTAGACCATGTGATTAAATGAATTTCCAATCCTTAAGAGGTTGGTCCTTGATTGAGACACCCTTTGGTGGTCAGCTAAATTAGATGCTTTTGGGTTTTGACCTTATCATACCTAATGAATTGTTTAAATGGATCTTGAATGATGAAATGGTAAATAGGACTGGGAGAATCATGAATTCAGATTATAATGACATAGATGGTCTCATATTACTATTGTAATTTTTACCTTGGGTGAACCATGGGTTTGGATTAGAATGACATCGACAGGCTCAAAGGATCTATTATTTTTATGTCATGAGTGAACATGGATGCCATGAAAAGGCTTATAGAGGCTATAATTAAATGCCGAGTGAATCATGGATATCTTTAGGATTCCATATATGGGCTCGAGATTCATTTTTCATATATTTCATGAGTGATACTTGGGGATTACTTATAGGACTTCAAAGGATGAGCTCAGCTAACATGGAATTATACCACACCTAGAGTGATACTGGGTTCTTGAATGGTTCGTGGGGATGGTCTAGTAGGGTATTGGTGGTTTTTCACCTAGAGCGATACTTTAATTCCAGTTTAGGAATGTCAAGGATAGGATCAGGTTATGAATTGAAATGAAATGACTTCTAATGTGTCTTCCAAGACAAATCACAATCTTGGATTCAGTCTTCTCTTATATCTGTTTAGATAGCATTCTGAGGCATCTGTTGTGCTTATAGTTATACAGGGGATGTCGGTCTTATGCTGGATCTCGAGACTTATAGAATTAAATTGTAAATGAATAGTTAATTGAACATGAAATGGAAACCATTTCTTGTAGGACTATTTACTTTTGAGTACATCCTAGATTACTAATTTCAACATTATACATTATCTATTATATATATTCATAGACAGATTGGAACAGACCTTGGGTGGTTGCCTATTGGGATTTTGTCTCACACCCTTTTTGGGTCATGTTATGGACCCAAATAGATTATATGGTTATAGGAATCGGTAAGGGAAAGCACTTTAATATAGGTACGTGATATGATTCTTAGGAGTAGAGGAGCACAGGACCGATCTGAGGCTTGTTATGCTTCAGAGATTCATTTTCCATTTTTTTAACTTTTGGTACTTGAATTGTATATAACTATAGTGTAACCAATTTTGGATTTTTTCTAGAACATGTAACATGTAGATTCATTTTTTTTATGATATGAAATCTTTTTTATTTATACTATCAGTCTTCCACTGTTTACTTCTGTTGTATGGAATTATTACTTCCACGATTTGAATGTTATTCTATTGTGTTACACAATGCTAATGAGGGAATAGTCTTCTCACTATCACATATAGGCCCTCATTTCTAGTCATTAGGCTCTGGAGTTTGGGGAGATGTTCTTGAGGTCATGTGACCAACCATGATCAGAGCACTTTTAGGTGGCATCTGGAACCGAGATGTTAAAAAGTGGTATCAGAGCCACTTTTCTGGTTTTCTTTACAATTTTGGAGAAAATGGAAAGAGGTACAGATAAAATGGAATTTGGTAATGATTTTTTATCGAGTGTAGCTAACCCATGTCCAATGAAAAGCCAAATTTTCTCGAATTGAATTGTGATTTTTGGATCTTGAGCTATTATAATTAATTTGATTTCACTGTTGGGTGAGACACTTGTATTGTGCTGTTATTATTGATATGGTTGTGGATTTTGTGGTGTTGCAACCTGATGAGATGAGGGTATTCCATCTTGTGCATCATATAGGAACTAGTTATAATCACAAGCTAGGAATTAATGTCATTCCAATTAGAGAGCATTACTTATTACATGTTGTTGTGTAAGATGTTGTGATAGATATGCCTACTATTTTGATAGGTATATTGGTAAATGTTATGATATGCATTGGATGGACAAAAATATTTGGTCCTTGTGGAATATGAGACCTCTTGCATCATAATTTTTTTGATCATGTTGCGGATTTAAATTGAATTTTGATACGATGTGCTATGCATGGATTCCAATCTTGGACGCATAGGGAGTATGGCCCCCCACGGATCAGAATTTGGAATTCCATTGGGATGCCCTTCGAGAAGGGAATGTGTTAAATTTAAATGGATTATAATAGATAACTTGACTATACCTGACCATAGTAGTGGTATTTTGGTAGTGTATCATGTTTCTTTAGCTCCTATACCTGACCCATGAGGTAGGGAGAGGGGTGAGTTCGTAGAGGAAGGTTTTGATCTGTCATGTTTTGATAAATGCGCTTTGGAGCTATGAACCTTGATGATTGTATATTCTATAGTGAATCAGGTGTGGATCAAATATTGTAATCTGAGGGAATTTGGAGGTGTGATCCAGGGAAATTCGGTACCAAGATCTAGTACTGTCTCGACCAGTAGTAGGAAGTTTCGTCTGGAGCTTACTCATGGTGATATTAGCAGTCAGAATCTATCTTCAGGTATCCAAGTGAGGTGCTACCTATAAGGTAGGATAGGGAATAAGATCTCACTATGTCTAAAGGACCTAGTAGAGTGCTGATCTTATGGAAATATGGGCCATCTACAACATTTCTGCAGGACATTTCCACCAGTAGGTAGTGAGAGAGGGTTTGCACTGTCTCCACGTTTAGGACCGAGGTCTGCAACTTCTCACCAAACCGGGAGATAGAGTGTATCAGGACATTCAGAAGGTGGTGTACATGGCCATGGTAGCCAGACCCTGGGTTCATAGAGGCAGTAGGGTGGATCAGCTCAATGTAACTAGGAAATGTCACAGGGTCGTGGTACATTCCAGACATATGCAGTGCAACAGACCCAGCAGGAGCAGGATCCTAAACCTTCAATCATCAAAGGTACTATTCTAGTAGCCTCTAGTTTAGCTTCTGCACTTTTTGATACAGGGGCTTCACATAGTTTTATATTTGTTCCCATTGTGGAGATCCTTGGGATCTTTGTTTTTACTTCTAATAACGTTATGATGTTAGACACTCCGTATAGGATGAGAACGGAATGTATGCATCAGTGTAGGGAGTTCCACCTTGAGGTTGGTGGGTGTAACTTCTTATGGGACCTCTACATCCTTGAGATTCTAGGTTTTGATATCATTATCAGGATGGACTGGTTAGTTCCCTTTAGAGCCTTTTTTTATTTCAATCATCTTAGGGTGAATATTTCGTCACCAGAGGGCTGGAAATTTCTACACAAAGGTTATTCGGATGTCCAGGTGATCTAGACCTGAGAATTGTGGGTTAGGTATAATGATATCCCAAATTGTGATATTCTATTTGGATGACCAGGTGAAATTTCATATGGATTACCCTATAATAGTTGGTCAATTTAGGGATGTTTTCCTGGATGACTTCTCAGGTTTACCTCTGGTGAGAGAGGTGTAGTTCTCTATCGAGCTAGTTCCAGGAGCTACACTGGTATCCATTCCTCTTTATAGGATTTCTATAATGGAGTTGAAACACCTCAAGAGGCAGCTAGATGATTTGGAGGCTAAGGGTTTCATCCAACCCAGTACTTCTCTATGGGGTTCACCAGTCATATTTGTGAAAAAGGTGGATGATACCCTCAGGATATGCATGGATTATCAGAAACTGAACTAGTTGATGGTTAAGAACCAATATCCTCTACCACAGATTGATGATCTCTTTGACTAGATATAAGGATCTAGGGTTTTCTCAAAGATTGATTTGAGGTCTGGTTATCATCAGACATACCTTACATAGCCTTTTAGAGTAGGTATGGTCTATATGAGTGTAACACCCCAGGTAAATAAAGAATATGATATTTTCACATTTATCCATATTTGTGAATAAAATATTAATATTACTTTAAAATGGACGCTATGCTCGATGGCATACCCAATATGCAACAATGAGTTTCTTGAGAATCTTATGTTGCACTCTAATAATAAAATATTATTATTTTAAATGGTATTTAACGCCTAGCCGTTGTAATGGCGGGAATGAACAGAACAAACTACAAAATGATTATATATGTTTTTCAAATATGTTTAATTTTTAAAATAAATGTTAGAGGATTAAAAATGTGAATGAATCCAATTTTAAGCGTAAACATTCTAATATTCTTTAAAAGGTCGATTGACCGCCTTTTGATGGAGAACCTCTTTTAAATCCACTTTTTAACAATTTTATGTGTTATATTTGACAAAATAAAATTCTTCTTTAGAATCAGAACATCAAAATTTACTTTGTGTAAATTTTTGGTATTTTTCCGATAAAGTTCATTTTTTAATGAATAGTGAAAATGTTTTATTTTAATTCAAAACCTCTTTTTAATCTAATTTATTTATATTATTATATTTTCTTTTGAATTGTTTTTAAATTGAAATTAGAATATACTTTTACCATTTAATCCAATAGTGGTCATTGGAATTAATTTCACTTTGAAATTGGATTTAAACTATTGTCAATCTTTTAATAGATATTATTTTTTAAAAACACGCTATTTGTTTTGACAGCGGGAATTAATTATTAAATTAATTAATGAAACTTATATGTTTTTAATTTTTTAAAATATTGAATTCGGAATATCAAATATAGATTAGGGTGAATTTTTGGTATTTTTATGAAAAACTACAATTTTGATGAATAGTGAAACCACTAAGTGGTAGTTTAAAACCTGTTTTTTCATTTAAATGAAACTTTACCAATTATGTGGTTTGAATTTAGGAAATCCAACATACATGGTTGTCACTAGGATGTAAAATGTGGTTCAATGGGATTAAAATAATTTTTTGGTGAATTGTAACTCTTAAGTTTTTTATCGCGATTAAAGGTAATTAGTGTAATTTAATGATGAGTCATGGCCGACCAAGACAATCCATGGGTCAACTTGGGGACCTCATGGAGCCACTTTGGTTGTAAAATGACATTAATACCTTTTTATTTAAAGTTAAAATTAAAATGTCACAAACATGCGTTGTTTTACTAAAACAATTTTTACATGGGGTTATATAAGTCATATTTTTTACTATAAATATTCATTAGAAAGATAAATAGATTTCCTACATCATGATATTTTTTTATAATATTTATACATTAAATAAATGTATTTATTTATGACACCGTGATGATGCAGTGATTACCTCATAAATGAACAATTTAAATAAAATGAGAAGATAGGGTGAAATATAAGCTTTACACTTGTCACAAACCTATTGGATGGGTGTATTTCGAAACCTTGTCACCTTATACTCAAAATATATCCTTTTGGGACCTTTAAAATCCCAAAATAATTTTATAATAAAGTAATATTTTATAACTTTCCAAGAGTGCCCCTCCTCTCCTCTTATAAAAGGCCCCCACCTCTACCACCTTACACACACCTCTCAAGCCTTTGGCTCGGCCAACCCCTGCCCATTTTATCTCTCCACATCCCTCTATTACTTCTAGAAGCCTCACTTTGGGCATAAGTCTTCCCAATGAAGCCTTTGAGCTCAAATTAAAAAGAGTTACCCGTTTTTAAGGTAATGTCTTCACTTGTGTTCTTTTGTTTTATTTTGATTCTCCAACCCCCTAAAATCTTTTTATTAATTTATTTTGTAACAAATATAGTATCTTAAATATACTAGGATGTTTTTATAAGAATTATTCGAACTACACTTACACACACCTTCATCTAATGGTTAAAGATCATACTGTTTCTGTGGATGCTGAATTTCTGCCTCACGAAACGATGATTGTTCAATATTCTTCTAACACCTTCAAAGGTGGCCATTAAGATGTCACTATATTTATATATGATATATAATATCTTTATTTTTTACTTAAGATTCTGTATTTTTCATTTATGTCATACCTTTATGGTTTCCATTATGGGCAAACGCGATATCTTCATTTTAGGAAGTGTGGACTATCGCCCCCTCAATGTGATTTGATTCGTTAATGCCATATGTGGGAAGTATAAAGGATGAAATTAATGGTATCACATATGATATCCTACTTTAATTATAATATACCTTTATATAATTATTATTTCATTCCATTTAATACAAAAAAAAGAAATTAAAGTAGCGTTCATGCGTACGTACGGCTTACCGTCTCCATGAACGGTACATTTCATTTCTTATCTCCAAATGTTATGTACTATTATAAGTACATATATATAATGGATATATATGTAATATATTACATCTAAATGATGGATGTCATTCTGGAATTATAATATATATATCCCTCATTTTTTTAATTCCATTAATATGACAAAAAATGAAAGAAGCGCTCATGCGTACGTAAGGCCTACCGTCTCCATGACCGGTGCTTTTAATTTTTTATCTCCAAATGATATGTAATAGTATAAAATAAATATATACTGGATATATATGATATTTAAAACATAAATAATATTCTGGATATGATGTACCTATAACTACATGGAAAATTCTTTTCCAACAAGTTCAATTTTTACTCATGTACCGAACATCGACAAAAATGTCTGATATGAACTCACCTTATTAACCAATTATTATAACATTATAATATGTGATATGAACTGAATAATAATATTTAAAGTAGGTCCTTAAGAAATTATAAATTGGCCAAATTTTATTATTCAGGAGATTAAAGAACGATCGAGTCATGTCGGACACGAGGTAAGGGATCCTACCTCTCTCTTTCTTTTTAAGTACTCTCTTTTATGTCGTTTCTTTTAAGCTCCTCTTTCTTAGTTGGGGGATGTTCTTTTATATTCCTATTAATGTAATTTCTATGTTCATATGATGATATACCCTATTTTATTTCATCAATCCATTTTTTTTGGAAGTTTTAAGTGGTGTCGTTAGGCTGCCGAGTTTTCGTAAGGGGTTTTTCATCTCACTTTTATTCCCGTGATATTTATGCAACATTTTCCACCATTTACTTTGATTGGTATATGTAATGACCATTATTTTACTTTTTGTGTAATATTATTTCGTTTATGAGTATTTACATCAATGTTTTATTTTCCTTCTTTCATGGGGTGTATGTTTCGAAAGATACCCAAGTCGGTAAGGGAACCTTTCACCCTCCTATTTTTAAAAGACTTCTTTTGTTGGGTATTTTAATTTACATATTTTAATGTTTGGATATGTTCTTATATATCCTTATTGATGTAAATTTTATGTCCAAGTGATGAGTTACCCTTTTTTATCTCTCATCAACTCATTTTCTAAATTTTGAAGTGATGTCGTTAGGCTGTTGAATTTTTGCAAGGTAACTTCTTAACCCAATTTCCATTCTTTGGGTTAGTCTCCTACTTTCAAATTATGTCATGATATTATTATGTACTATATTGTATTTGTACTTTCTTTATGTATACTTATAGTGAATACACATAATAGATCCATTTAATTTAAAAAATTATCTTTGTAAGGGACTTCATCTCAATCTCCATTCATTGAGGCATATTTTGTTTTATACACAACTTTCTTTTATACGATGTATAAACCCCTTTGACTTTTACGTTTATACAAAAGGAATATTTTTATACAAAGCATTTTACTAAATGACAAAAGGTAATGTTTTTGTCGTACGTATGCGGCGACAACAACTTCTCTGCCGTCGTGACCATTATTTGAGTTTCGGCTTCCTCTACAGGCCATATCTTTTTTTAAATGAAAAATAAATACCATGTTTTACTTTTCTTTTCTTTTGGTATTGAAACTGGTTTTCATAATTTTTTTATATCAATGTGTTGTATTGATATATTGTGATTGAAAAGTGGAAATTTTATGTTTTCTTTTATGCATGTTTTATGTGATATTATTATGTTATTGTTCTTGGGCATTATTATGAAGATGGGTGGTTCCATGATAAACTAAGGGCAGGTGAGCCCGATATAGCTCTCCAATGCATTGGGTAACGCGAAGGAGTTAAACGTTAAGGTTTCTACGAAGAGATTTAGGAAATATACTGTGATGGGTATTCCAAACGTAACCAAGAGGGTTACTCCCTACGTAAGAATGTTATGAATGCCTCAAGTTACCTTTATGCCTTATGATTTCGATGATTTATTCATGTTTTGATGGGGTATGTTAAAATGATTATGTTTTATGAGTAAAGTATGATTTCATACATGGACTAATGTTTTCTTTTCGTACTTTTATATCCCTTACTGAGCTTTTTATGCTCATCCCATGTTTTTGAAATTCTTTTCACAGGTCAAGGGAAAGGTGCATGATATGATGATAGTGTCAAGGAAGTGTCAAGAAATAATCCATGTTTTATTTTAAATATGTTTCCGTTGATGTGAAAAAATTAATACTATCTTTTGTGTAACCACTTTTTTTAAATGTGGAATGTAATTCATGATTTATGATCTAATTCTCTAAAACTGTAAACCTGAAAAGATTCTCAATGTGAATTATTCAATTAATACAATATTAGGTAAGGTTTAAGGCTCGGTCCTTATAGTTGGTATCAGAGGTCGGTTTAGATAACTTTAGAGGTTAGGGTATTCTCTAAGCATAAGTGACATTACCATAATGGTTAGTATTTCAGAAAGAGTCCTAGTTTTAGATAAAGTGAATGAGTAAGTATATCTTAGTGTTTATCTTCATCATTAGTACAGGATGGTTTTGTTCATATAATCACACTGACATTTCTATTTTTAGTGAATGGATGGATCTAGCAGGAACCAAAGTGACAATAGGTTTGAAGGAAACTGTGGTGGTTCTCTGATTAAGAGACTGGATGAAATGGGGGATTCAATGAGGAAACTCATGGTTGTTATAAACCAACTATCAAGGAGTCATGATCAACCACTTGAACCTTGGTATGTTCTGTAATGCATCATGTATGATATGACCAATCTATGTGGAATTTTAGGTAATAATTATAAAGGTAACCATTAGGGTTTATATGATCCTTACTTTTGAGGTAATTGTGGGTTATTATATGTTATGATGGAAAATGAAAGGCATGAGATAAACTTGAGGTTAAAATATGTTATGATTATTTTTGAAGAGTTTATCTCGTTTTGGGTGATGTTTTAAGAATTATATAGTTTTGGAAAAAGGACAACATGCAAACCGTGTGACAACCCGTCGCGTCAGACAAAGCTGCGGGAATCGAACCCACAGCCAAAGTGCGACTGGTATTTATCCCCTACCACTGGACTACGTGAAGTCCATGGTTAGTTTGACTAATTCTTTTTAGTTAGATGATTTTATGAATCAATAGTAAGTTTATTTTGGGTTATCTATGGAAATGATTAACCTATCATGGAGGATATGTGATTAGGTTAATTACTTTTCAATATGAGAATTTAAGAGCAACTGATGTTATTTGGAGATAAAAGTTAATTTGTACCTTGGAAGACTATGTGATTAAATCCTTAAAATATTTGTGTTTCAATCTTAGTTTTGTTTACTTTGAATAATTTTATGGACAATTGTTTATCGAATGGTCCTCGTTGAACTTTGGGTTTTTTTTTGGAAAAATTTTGGAGATTAAGAATAGATTTTCTTTTTATAAAGGATTATACTTTTGTGGATTATTTGATCTCATACTAAAAATTTTGGTTTTGGTTTTTGTCTAAAGACATGGGAAATATATAGTTCTCTTTTGTTGATTAGTTGATTCTCAAGAAGTTGATTATGGTACTCTTAATGCGAACAAGTCTTCCTAAATACTCGTCTTTTGGAGAAAATATGAGTTTGATTCAGGAATCTAGTAATAGTTGAAAGTCTACGTGACAAGTAAGTATGTTTCATTATGATTTAGTTAAGCTCAAAAATAAATTCCTCAATGAAGAGTAACTTAAAACAAAAATGTTGTCTGTTAACTTTTCCTACTAGGGAATCGAATACCGTTTAACCCATCACAAGTTTGTGATTTTCTTATGGTTAACTTTCTCCTAGACATGTTTACTACCACTCTCCCTTAGAACATGACCCTTTGTTTTTTCCTCCATATCCATGTTTTCCTACATGTAATCCTAGTATGGGTTAACTCGGTTGACCTTTTTACTTCTCTTTCTTTATTTTAAAGTGATTGTTTTACTGACTCTTGTTCCGATGTGGGATTTTCAATGAAGTTTCCAAGCCCAATTTTAAAATTGTGAGGACGCAATTCCCAAAAGGGGGGAAGGATGTAAAAACCCAGGTAAATAAAGAATATGAAATTTTCACATTTATCCATATTTGTGAATAAAATATTAATATTACTTTAAAGGGGACACTATGCTCGATGGCATACCCAATACGCAACAATGAGTTTCTTGGGAATCTTATGTTACACTCTAATAATAAAATAATATTATTTTAAATGGTAGTTAATGCCTAGACATTGTAATGGCGGGAATGAACAGAACAAACTACAAAATTATTATATATGTTTGTCAAATATTTTTAATTTTTACAATAAATGTTAGAGGATTAAAAATGCGAATGAATCTAATTTTAAGCATAAACATTCTAATATTCTTTAAAAGGTCGATTGACCGCCTTTTGATGGAGAACCTCTTTTAAATCCACATTTTGACAATTTTATGTGTTATATTTGAAAAAAATAAAATTCTTCTTTAGAATCGGGACATCAAAATTTACTTTGTGTAAATTTTTGGTATTTTTCCGATAAAGTTCATTTTTTAATGAATAGTGAAAAATGTTGTATTTTAATTCAAAACCTATTTTTAATCTAATTTATTTATATGATTATATTATCTTTGGAATTGTTTTTAAAGAGAAATTAGAATATATTTTTACCATTTAATCCAATAGTGGTCATTGGAACTAATTTCACTTTGAAATTGGACTTAAACTATTGTCAATCTTTTAATAGATATTGTTTCTTAAAAACACGCTATTTGTTTTGACTACGGGAATTAATTATTAAATTAATTAATGAAACTTATATGTTTTGAATTTTGTAAAATAGACATCATTTGTGAATTCGTAATATCAAATATAGTTTAGGGTGAATTTTTGGTATTTTTCTGAAAAACATCAATTTTTGATGAATAGTGAAACCACTAAGTGGTAGTTTAAAAACTGTTTTTTCATTTAAATGAAACTTTACCACTTATATTGTTTGAATTTCAAAAATCCGACATACATGGTTGTCACTGGGATGTAAAATTTGGTTCAACGGGATTAAAATAATTTTTTTGGTGAATAGTAACTCTTAAATTTTTAATCGCGATTAGAGGTAATTAGTGTAATTTAAGGTAAAGATAATGTTATAATAGTATGAAATGACCTTGACACATGTTATAACCTTATTTTATGAGTCATGGACGACCAAGAAAATCCATGGGTCAACTTGGGGACCCCATGAAGCCACTTTGGTTGGAAAATGACTTTAATACCTTTTTATTTAAAGTTAAAATTAAAATGTCACAAACATGTGTTGTTTTACTAAAACAATTTTTACATGGGGTTATATAAGACATATTTTTGACTATAAATATTAATTAAAAATATAAATAGATTTCCTACATCATGATATATTTTTTATAATATTTATACATTAAATAAATTAATTTATTTATGACACCGTGATGATGCAGTGATTACCTCATAAATGAACAATTTAAATAAAATGAGAAGAGAGGGTGGAATATAAGTCTTACACTTGTCACAAACCTATTGGATGGGTTTATTTCAAAACCTTATCACCTTATACTCTAAATATATCCTTTTGGGACCTTTAAAATCCGAAAATCATTTTATAATAAAGTAATATTTTATAACTTTCCAAGAGTGCCCCTCCTCTCCTCTTATAAAAGGCCCCCACATCTACCACCTTACACACACCTCTCAAGCCATTGGCTCGGCCAACCCCTGCCCATTTTGTCTCTCCACATCCCTCTATTACTCCTAGAAGCCTCACTTTGGGCATAAGTCTTTCCAAGGAAACCTTTGAGCTCAAATCAAAAATAGTTACCCGTTTTTAAGGTAATGTATTCACTTGTGTTCTTTTGTTTTATTTTTCTTCTCCAACCCCCTAAACTCTTTTTATTAATTTATTTTGTAAAAAATAAAGTATCTTAAATATACTATGATGTTGTTATAAGAATTATTCGAGCTACACTTACACAAACCATAATCTAATGGTTAAAGAGCATACTGTTTCCGTGGATGGCGAATTTATGCCTCACGAAATGATGATTGTTCAATATTCCTCTAACACCTTCAAATGTGGTCATTAAGATGTCACTATATTTATATATGATATATAATATCTTTATTTTTTACTTAATATTCTTTATTTTCAATTTATGGCATACTTTATGGTTTCCATTATGGGAAAACGCGATATCTTGATTTTAGGAAGTGCGGACTACCGCCCCCTCAAAGTGATTTGATTCGTTAATATCATATGTGGAATTTATAAAGGATGGAATTAATGGTATTACATATGATATCCTACTGTAATTATAATATACCTTTATATCATTATTATTTCATTCCATTGAATACAAAAAAAAAAGAAATGAAAGTAGCGTTCATGCGTACGTACGACTTACCGTCTCCATGAACGGTACATTTCATTTCTTATCTCCAAATGTTATGTACTATTATAAGTACATATATATAATGGATATATATGTAATATATTACATCTAAATTATGGATATCATTCTGTAATTATAATATATATATCCCTCATTTTGTTTTAATTCCATTAATATGACAAAAAATGAAAGTAGCGTTCATGCGTATGTACGGCCTACCGTCTCCATGAAAGGTGCTTTTAATTTTTATCTCCAAATGCTATGTAATAGTATAAAATGAATATATACTGGATATATATGATATTTAAAACATCAATAATATTCTGGATATGATTCACCTATAACTACATGGAAAATTATTTTCCAACAAGTTCAATTTTTACTCATGTACCGAACATCAACAAAAACGTCTAATATGAACTCACCTTATTAACCAATTATTATAACATTATAATATGTGATATGAACTGAATAATAATATTTAAAGGAGGTACTTAAGAAATTATAAATTGACCAAATTTTATTATTCAGGAGATTAAAGAACGATCGAGTCAAGTCGGACACGAGGTAAGGGATCCTACCTCTCTCTTTCTTTTTAAGTACTCTCTTTTATGTCGTTTATTTTAAGATCCTCTTTCTTAGTTGGGGGATGTTCTTTTATATTCCTATTACTGTAATTTCTATGTTCATATGATGACAGACCCTATTTTATTTCATCAATCCATTTTTTTTGATGTTTTAAGTGGTGTCGTTAGGCTACCGAGTTTTTATAAGGGGTTTTTTGTCTCACTTTTATTCACGTGAGATTTATGCTACATTTGCCACCATTTCCTTTGAGTGGTATATGTACTGACCATTATTTTACTTTTTGTGTAATATACTTTTGTTTATGAGTATTTACATCAATGTTGTATTGTCCTTCTTTCATGGGGTGTATGTTTCGAAAGATACCAAATTCAGTAAGGAAACCTTTCACCCTCCTCTTTTTAAAAGACTTATTTTGTTGGGGCTTTTAATTTACATATTGTAATGTTGGGATATGTTCTTATATATCCTTATTGATGTAAATTTTATGTCCAAGTGATGAGTTACCCTTTTTATCTCTCATCAACTCATTTTCTGAATTTTGAAGTGATGTCGTTAGGCTGTCGAATTTTTGCAAGGGAACTTCTTAACCCAATTTCCATTCTTTGGGTTAGTCTCCTACTTCCAAATTATGTCATGATGTTATTATGTACTATCTTGTATTTGTACTTTCTTTATGTGTACTTATAGTGAATACACATAATAGATCCATTTTATTTAAAAAATTATCTTTGTAAGGGACTTCGTCTCAATCTCCATTCATTGAGGCATATTTTGTTTTATACACAACTTTATTTTATATGGTGTATAAACCCATTTGACTTTTACTTTTATCCAAAAGGATTCTTTTTAGACAAAGAGTTTTACTAAACGACAAAAGGGAATGTTTTTGTCGTACGTATGCGGCGACAACAACTTCTCTGCTGCCGTGAGCACTATTTGAGTTCCGGCTTCCTCTACAAGCCATACCTTTTTTTAAATGAAAAATAAATACCATGTTTTACTTTTCTTTTATTTTGGTATTGAAAATGGTTTTCATAATGTTTTTATATCAATGTGTTTTATTGATATCTTGTGATTGAAAAGTGGAAATGTTATGTTTCCTTTATTCATGTTTTATGTGATATGATTACGTTATGGTTCTTGGGCATTATTATGAAGACGGGTGGTTCCGTGATAAACTAAGGGTGGGTGAGCGCGATATAGCTCTCCAATGCATTGGGTAACATGAAGGAGTTAAATGTTAATGTTTCTCCGAAGATATTTAGTGAATATATTGTGATGGGTATTCCAAACGTAACCAATAGGGTTACTCCCTACGTAAGAATGTTATGAATGCCTCAAGTTGCCTTTATGACTTATGATTTCTATGATTTATTCATGTTTTGATGGTTTATGTTAAAATGTTTATGTTTTATGAGTAAAGTATGATTTCTTACATGGACTAATGTTTTCTTTTCGTACTTTTATATCCCTTACTGAACTTTTTATTATCATCCCATGTTTTTGAAATGCTTTTTACAGGTCAAGGGAAAGGTGCATGATATGATGATAGTGTCAAGGAAGTGTCAAGAAAGAATACATGTTTTATTTTAAATATGTTTCTGTTGATGGGAAAAAATGAATACTATCTTTTGTGTAACCACTTTGTTTAAATGTGGAATGTAATTTTTAATTTATGATCTAATTCTCTAAAACTCTAAACCTGAAAAGATCCTCAATGTGAATAATTCATTTAATACAATATTAAGTAAGGTTTAAGGTCGGGTCCTTATAGTTGGTATCAGAGGTCGGTTTTGGATAACTTTAGAGGTTAGGGTATTCTCTAAGCATAAGTGACATTACCATAATGATTAGGATTTTAGAAAGAGTCATAGTTTTAGATAAAGTGAATGAGTAAGTATATCTTAGTGTTTATATTCCTCATTAGTACATGATTGTTTTGTTGATATACTCACACTGAAATTTCAATTTTTAGTGAATGGATGGATCTAGCAGGCACCAAAGTGACAATAGGTTTGAAGGAAACTGTGGTGGTTCTCTGATTAAGAGACTGGATGAAATGGGGGATTCAATGAGGAAACTCATGGTTGTTCTAAACCAACTATCAAGGAGTCATGATCAACCACTTGAACCTTGGTATGTTCTGTAATGAATCATGTACGAGATGACCAATCTATGTGGAAGTTCAGGTATTAATTATAAAGGTAACCATTAGGGTTTATATGATCCTTACTTTTGAGGTAATTGTGGGTTATTATATTTTATGATGGAAAATGAAAGGCATGAGATAAACTTGAGGTTAAAATATGTTATGATTATTTTTGAAGATTTTATCTCGTTTTGGGTAATGTTTTAATAATTATATAGTTTTGGAAAAAGGACGACACATAGACTATGTGACAACCCGTCGCGTTGGACAAAGCTGCGGGAATCGAACCCACAACCAAAGTGCGACTGGTATTTATCGCCTACCACTAGACTAAGTGAATTCCCTGGTTAGTTTGACTAATTCTTTTTAGTTAGATGATTTTAGGAATCAAGAGTATGTTTATTTTGGGTTATCTATGGAAATGATTAACCTATCATGGAGGATATGTGATTAGGTTAATTACTTTTCAATATGAGAATTTAAGATCAACTGATGTTATTTGGAGATAAAAGTTAATTTGTACCTTGGAAGACTATGTGATTAAATCCTTAAAATATTTGTGTTTCAATCTTAGTTTGGTTTACTTTGAATAATTTTATGGAAAATTGTTTATCGAATGGTCTTTGTTGAACTTTGGGTTTTTTTTTTGGAAAAATTTTGGAGATTAAGAATAGATTTTCTTTTTATAAAGGATTATACTTTTGTGGAATATTTGATCTCATACTAACAATTTTGGTTTTGGTTTTTGTCTATTGACAGGGGAAATATATAGTTCTCTTTTGTGTATTAGGTGATTCTCAAGAAGTTGATTATAAAACTCTTAATGCGAACAAGTCTTCCTAAATACTCGTCTTTTGGAGAAAATATGAGTTTGATTAAGGAATCTAGTAAAAGTTGAAATTCTACATGACAAGTAAGTATGTTTCATTATGATTTAGTTAAGCTCAAAAATAAATTCCTCAATGAAGAGTAACTTAAAAAAAATGTTGTCTGTTAACTTTTCCTACTAGGGAATCGAATACCGTTTAAGCCATCACAAGTTTGTGATTTTCTTATGGTTAAATATCTCCTAGACATGTTTACTATCACTCTCCCTCAGAACATGAACCTTTGTTTTTTCCTCCATATCCATGTTTTCCTACATGGAATCCTAGTATGGGTTAACTCAAGTGACCTTTGTACTTCTCTTTCTTTATTTTAAAGTGATTGTTTTACTGACTCTTGTTCCGATGTGGGATTTACAAGGAATTTTCCAAGCCCAATTTGAAAATTGTGAGGATGCAATTCCCAAAAGGGGGGAAGGATGTAACACCCCAGGTAAATAAAGAATATTAAATTTTTACATTTATCCATATTTTTTAATAAAATATTAATATTACTTTAAAGGGGACACTATGCTCGATGGCATACCCAATACGCAACAATGAGTTTCTTGGGAATCTTATGTTGCACTCTAATAATAAAATAATATTATTTTAAATGGTAGTTAACGCCTAACTGTTGTAATGGCAGGAATGAACAGAACAAACTACAAAATTATTATATATGTTTGTCAAATATTTTTACTTTTTACAATAAATTTTAGAGGATTAAAAATGTGAATGAATCCAATTTTAAGCGTAAACATTCTAATATTCTTTAAAAGGTCGATTGACCGCCTTTTGATGGCGAACCTCTTTTAAATCCACTTTTTGAAAATTTTATTTGTTATATTTGGCAAAATAAAATTCTTCTTTAGAATCGGGACATCAAAATTTACTTTGTGTAAATTTTTGGTATTTTTCCGATAAAGTTCATTTTTTAATGAATAGTGAAAAATGTTGTATTTTAATTCAAAACATCTTTTTAATCTAATTTATTTATATGATTATATTATCTTTTGAATTTTTTTTAAAGTGAAATTAGAATATATTTTTACCATTTAATCCAAGAGTGGTCATTGGAATTAATTTCACTTTGAAATTGGACTTAAACTATTGTCAATCTTTTAATAGATATTGTTTCTTAAAAACACGCTATTTGTTTTGACTGCGGGAATTAATTATTAAATTAATTAATGCAACTTATATGTTTTGAATTTTTTAAAATAGACATAATTTTTGAATTCATAATATCAAATATATCTTAGGGTGAATTTTTGGTATTTTTCTGAAAAACTTCAATTTTTGATGAATAGTGAAACCACTAAGTGGTAGTTTAAAAACTGTTTTTTCGTTTCAATGAAACTTTACCACTTATATGGTTTGAATTTTGAAAATCCGACATACATGGTTGTCACTAGGATGTAAAATGTGGTTCAACGGGATTAAAATATTTTTTTGGTGAATAGTAACTCTTAAGTTTTTAATCGCGATTAGAGGTAATTAGTGTAATTTAAGGTAAAGATAATGTTATAATAATATGAAATGACCTTGAAAAATGTTCTACCCTTATTTGATGAGTCATGGATGACCAATAAAATCCATGGGTCAGCTTGGGGACCCAATGAATCCACTTTGGTTGGAAAATGTCATTAATACCTTTTTATTTAATGTTAAAATTAAAATGTCACAAACATGTGTTGTTTTATTAAAATAATTTTTACATGGGGTTATATATGTCATATTTTTGACTATAAATATTCATTAGAAAGATAAAAATATTTCCTAAATCATGATATTTTTTTATAATATTTAGACATTAAGTAAATTAATTTATTTATGACACTGTGATGATGCAGTGATTACCTCAAAAATGAACGATTTAAATAAAATGAGAAGATAGGGTGAAATATAAGCTTTACACTTGTCACAAACCAATTGTATGGGTTTATTTCGAAACCTTATCACCTTATACTCAAAATATATCCTTTTGGGACCTTTAAAATCCGAAAATCATTTTATAATAAAGTAATATTTTATAACTTTCCAAGAGTGCCCCTCCTCTCCTCTTATAAAAGGCCCCCACCTCTACCACCTTACACACACCTCTCAAGCCTTTGGCTCGGCCAACCCTTGCCCATTTTGTCTCTCCACATCCCCCTTTACTCCTAGAAGCCTCACTTTGGGCAGAAGTCTTCCCAAAGAAAGCCTTTGAGCTCAAATCAAAAAGAGTTACCCGTTTTTAAGGTAATGTCTTCACTTGTGTCCTTTTGTTTTATTTTGCTTCTCCAACCCCCTAAACTCTTTTTATTAATTTCTTTTGTAAAAACTACAGTATATTAAATATACTAGTATGTTTTTCTAAGAATTATTCGAGCTACACTTACACACACCTTCATCTAATGGTTAAAGAGCATACTGTTTTCGTGGATGGCGAATTTCTGCCTCACGAAACGATGATTGTTCAATATTCCTCTAACACCTTAAAAGGTGGTCATTAAGATGTCACTATATTTATATATGATATATAATATGTTTATTTTTTAATTAAGATTCTGTATTTTCCATTTATGGCATACCTTTATGGTTTCCATTATGGGCAAACGCGATATCTTCATTTTAGGAAGTGCGAACTACCGCCCCCTCAAAGTGATTTGATTCATTAATGCCATATGTGGGACGTATAAAGGATGGAATTAATGGTATTACATATGATATCATACTGAAATTATAATATATCTTTATATCATTAATATTTCATTCCTTTGAATACAAAAAAAATGAAAGTAGTGTTCAAGCGTACGTACGGCTTACCGTCTCCATGAACGGTACATTTCATTTCTTATCTCCAAATGTTATGTACTATTATAAGTACATATATATAATGGATATATATGTAATATATTACATCTAAATTATGGATATAATTCTGGAATTATAATATATATCTCTCTCATTTTGTTTTAATTCCATTAATATGACAAAAAATGAAAGTAGTGTTCATGTGTACGTACGGCCTATCATCTCCATGAACGGTGATTTTAATTTTTTATCTCCAAATGCTATGGAATAGTATAAAATGAATATATAATGGATATATATGATATTTAAAACATCAATACTATTCTGGATATTATGTACCTATAACTACTTGGAAAATTCTTTTCCAATAAGTTCAATTTGTACTCATGTACCGAACATCGACAAAAACGTCTGATAATAACTCACTTTATTAACCAATTATTATAAAATTATAATATGTGATATGAACTGAATAATAATCTTTAAAGTAGGTCCTTAAGAAATTATAAATTGACCAAATTTTATTATTCAGGAGATTAAAGAACGATCGAGTCATGTCGGACACGAGGTAAGGGATCCTACCTCTCTCTTTCTTTTTAAGTACTCTCTTTTATGTCATTTCCTTTAAGCTCATCTTTCCTAGTTGGGTGATGTTCTTTTATATTACTATTAATATAATTTCTATGTTCATATGATGATAGACCCTATTTTATTTCATCAATCCATTTTTTTTTTGAAGTTTTAAGTGGTGTCATTAGGCTGCCGAGTTTTCGTAAGGGGTTTTTCATCTCACTTTTATTCCCATGAGATTTATGCTACATTTTCCACCATTTCCTTTGAGTGGTATATATACTAACCATTATTTTACTTTTTGTATAATATAATTTCATTTATGAGTATTTACATTAATGTTTTATTGTCCTTCTTTCATGGGGTGTATGTTTCGAAAGATACCCAAGTCGGTAAGGGAACATTTCACCCTCCTCTTTTTAAAAGACTTCTTTTGTTGGGTCTTTTAATTTACATATTGTAAAGTTGGAATATGTTCTTATATATCCTTATTGATGTAAATTTTATGTCCAAGTGATGAGTTACCCTTTTTTATCTCTCATCAACTCATTTTCTGAATCTTGAAGTGATGTCGTTAGGCTGTCGAATTTTTGCAAGGGAACTTCTTAACCCAATTTCCATTCTTTGGGTTAGTCTCCTACTTTCAAATTATGTCATGATATTATTATGTAATATCTTGTATTTGTACTTTATTTATGTGTACTTATAGTGAATACACATAATAGATCCATTTTATTTAAAAAATTATCTTTGTAAGGGACTTCGTCTCAATATCCATTCATTGAGGCATATTTTGTTTTATACACAACTTTATTTTATACGGTGTATAAACCCCTTTGACTTTTATTTTTATCCAAAAGGAATATTTTTATACAAAGCGTTTTACTAAAAGACAAAAGGGAATTTTTTTGTCGTACGTATGTGGCGACAACAACTTCTCCGCCTCCGTGACCATTATTTGAGTTTCGGCTTCCTCTACAAGCCATACCTTTTTTTAAATGAAAAATAAATACCATGTTTTACTTTTCATTTATTTTGGTATTGAAAATGGTTTTCATAATGTTTTTATATCAATTTGTTGTATTTATATCTTGTTATTGAAAATTGGAAATGTTATGTTTCCTTTATGAATGTTTTATGTGATACGATTATGTTATGGTTCTTGGGAATTATTATGAAGATGGGTGGTTCCGTGATAAACTATGGGCGGGTGTGCCCGATATAGCTCTCCAGTGCAATGGGTAACGTGAAGGAGTTAAACTTTAAGGTTTCTCTGAAGAGATTTAGGGAATATACTGTGATGGGTATTCCAAATGTAACCAAGAGGGTTACTCCCTACGTAAGAATGTTATGAATGCCTCAAGTTACCTTTATGCCTTATCATTTCTATGATTTATTCATGTTTTGATGGGGTATGTTAAAATGCTTATGTTTTCTGAGTAAAGTATGATTTCATACATGGACTAATGTTTTCTTTTCGTACTTTTATATCCCTTACTGATCTTTTTATGCTCATCCCAAGTTTTTGAAATGTTTTTCACAGGTCAAGGGAAAGGTGCATGACCTGATGATAGTGTCAAAGAAGTGTCAAGAAAGAATCCATGTTTTATTTTAAATATGTTTTCGTTGATGGGAAAAAATGAATATTATCTTTTGTGTAACCACTTTGTTTAAATTTGGAATGTAATTCATGATTTATGATCTAATTCTCTAAAACTCTAAACCTGAAAAGATCCTCAATGTGAATTATTCATTTAATTCAATATTAAGTAAGGTTTAAGGTTGGGTCCTTATAATGAGTATTTGGTTATGTCGTTCGGTCTCACGAACATGTTGATGGTCTTTATAGCACTGATAAATCATTTGTTCCATCCTTATCTTGACTCGGTTGTTGTGATTTTCATGGATGATATCTTGGTGTATTATCACAATTGACAGGACCCTGCCAAACATCTTGAGATTGTATTGTGTACACTGAGAGACCGTCAGTTATATACTAATCTCACAAAGTGCCACTTCTAGATGGATTAAATTCATTTACTAGGTCACATCATCTCATAGTTAGGATTATCAGTGGACCCAAATAAGGTGATACTCGTAGTTTCTTGGGAGTAACCCAAGAACTTCCTTGAGTTGTAGAGTTTCTTAGGGATGGATGGATACTACATGCATTTCATAAATGATTTCTCACGTTTAAAATCATATTTTATGGGATTGACTAAAAAGGGTTTGAAGTATGTATGGAAAAGTTCCCGTGAGATGGCCTTTCAAAAGCTAAAAAAGAGATTGAAGTCAGTGTAGATACTGATTTTTCCATATCCGGGTAGGAGTTACACAGTGTACTGTGATGAATCAGGTATTAGGATATGAGTAGTACTTATGTAGGGGACCTATTCTTCACATATGGGACTCAGAAGTTGAGGCCACATGAGAGGAATTACTCAATGCACAATCTCGAGTTAGCTGCAGTTGTTTACACATTATGTTTTTGGAGACATTACTTATTGGGAGAGAATTTTGTGGTGTTAATGGACCAAAAAAGCCTCAAGTATATATTTACACAGCGTGATATGAATCTGAGACAATGAAGGTGGGTGGAATACCTTCATTATTTTGACTTCAAGCTTTCCTACACATCTGGTAAATGAAATTCAGTGGTTGATGCATTGAGCAGGAGGACTCAAATACAAATAGTGAAGTAGGATATTAGCGAGTGGAAACTTATGACTTTGTTATCTGAGATGAACATGTAGGTGCATGACAACCAAGTACAAACGTTTCTTTAATCTTTAGTCATTACCTCTACCCTAATGGACATTGTTAGGATGAGGAATATATCATATTCCAAATTCCTAGTTATACAAGAGAGTATGTTAGGTGAGGACCCTCCTCCTAGTTGGACCATAGGTGAGGATGAAGTTTTTCCTTTACATGTTCACATATGGTATTCAATAGACATGTGCGAGGAACTGATATAGGAATTTCAAGCCTCTGTATGTTTAGTTCATAATGGTGTCACCAAGATGTATAGGGATTTACATCACCAATATTGGTGGCTAGGTATGAATAGAGATATAGCTGGTTTTTTCATGAGGTGCTCAACCTGTCAGCAGTTGAAGGTGGAACATCAGTGACTAGCCGGACTTTTATAGTAGCTACCCATTCCTGAGTGGAAATGGAATGATTTCATGATGGGTTTTGTGATGGGTTTATTGATGTATCCTTGAGGTAATGATGTCATGTAGGTTTTTGTTTATAGGATTAAAAAGGTTACACATTTCCTACCAATCAAGGAAACCTTCAGTGTTGATGAGCTTGGGAGGTTTTACATCCGTGATATTTTACAATTACATGGGGCCCCACATTCTATTATTTTAGATAGGGATGTCATGTTTACTTCTCATTTATAGAAAGGGATATAGACGGAGCTGGATATATATGTTCTTTTGAGCATAGCCTGGCACCCCTGGATAGATGTCCAATCAGAACGCATGATTCATGTGCTTGAGGATATGCTTCAGGCATGCGTCCTTGATTTTAGGGGTTATTGGGAGAGTCACATACCCCTGTTTGAGTTAACCTATAATAATATCTTTTAGGATACTATTCATATGACTCCTTATGGGGGTTTATATGGTAGGTCATTCTGATCACCCCTATGTTGGATAGAGGCAGGAGAGGCAGCTATATAGGGACCATGTCTTGTCCAGGAGACCACCGAGAAGGTGCAGTTGATTCAAAATCAGATGGATACTATGCAGTCTCATCATAAATTTCATGCTAATATCCGTATATGACCTTTTTAGTTATATTTCAGAGATCGGGTTTACCTACGTGTTCCACCGAGTTTGGGACACAAGAGGATCCAGAGATAGGGTAAACTTTCACTTAGATATATTGGGTTGTTTGAGATTCTGGAGAGAGTCAGGCTAGTTTCCTATCATTTTCAGTTACCTTAGAGGTACCAGGCTATGCACAACATCTTCTACGTTTCTTATTTATGATGTTACTATTCAGACTCATCTCACGCTTTTCATCCTGAGGAGGTTTAGTTATATATTGATTCATCCTATACAAATTGTGGATCGTAGAACGAAGGTTCTCCATGGATGGTCCATTTATTTAGTTTGGGTTTTGTGGAAGCATGTCCAAGTGTAGGAAGAGACCTTGGAGAGGGAGGTCGATGTTCTACTGTAGTGTCTAGAGTTCTCAGATATTTCTCCACCACCCTTGGAAGGGGAATTCAGTAAAAAATTTCTTTAAGGGGGGAAGTTTGTAAGAACTCGATTCTTCATTGAGGTATGGATCTTATTTTTTCAATAAATTATCAGTTTAATTACTTAAATATAGACTTATATGTATGGTCATTAGGATCAATTATCAATTCAGGGCTGGTCCGGATCCTAGAACCATAGTTTTGGGCAGAAATTGGAGGTTGCACGGTTTGGGCAAACTGTGTCTGTTGGGTCGCACGGCCGTATGAATAGGTCTTCAGTTTTAGCAGATTTGTACATAGGCTTATGCATGGTTACCACACAATTAAGAAAACCATGTGGGGTAACCATACTCTATTCCCCAAGATTACAAAGATCTTCACACAGTTTCCGCACAGTTTGGGAAACCATGTGCAGAAACCATGCAGCCCATATATTTTGGGTAAAATGACTATTTTACCCCTAAAATGTTTTTAACCTTAATTTTATTTATCCTCCTTTGTTTCACATTATCCCCACACAATTTTGGATCCCCTTTGATCCTATTATCCCATTTCATATCCCTTATACATCCGATCTCTGAATCGTGTGTCATTCATCTTCTTGGATCTGCAACAGTAAGTCCTTGATTGCTTTTTAGCCATTCTTAATTTTTTGGAATAATGGTTGTGATATTTGGATTTGGGATAATATTCCCTAATATTCCATTCTTCGTATATTCTTTATATTTCTCCCAAACTAGGGTGAATCGGGTCTTGATACTAGACGATCTATCTAACACGAGCCTAAGGTAGGTGGTCTCGTGCCTTGCACGGAATGTCAAGCTGTTTATATATTCCAGAGTGTTGCACACCCATTTTTTGGGTGTATCTTGATTTATAAATTGAACCCATTGTTTCCTATTGTTGTTTAGGTAATTAAATAATTGTTTCAAATCATGCAATTGATTACTTAACTAGATTAAGCGCCACCCTATGGGTAAGTGCCTAGTTTGACTCTTTTATGGTTGTTTGGACTAGGATGCCTATGAGGCATGACTTGTTTCCTATTTTTGGGTTGTTTAAAATGATTTTGATTGATAATTGAATATCCATGTTATTATATGGTGTTATATTTGGCTAAGGGTATGGGATAGATATTTTTCCCCTGACCCATGTTTATGTCTATGCGTGTTTAAGCATGTGTGGACTATTTTTCTCTAACTACGAACCTTCCCACATGAGTTAATTTATGTTAAATATATGTAATAGTTTAATTTACATGTTATTCTTATAATGAAAATTGTCCCCATGTGAGTAAATTAAATTTCAATCCTTAAGAGGTTGGACCTTTCTTGAGACACCCTTTGGTAGTGAGCTAAATTAGATGCTTTTGGGTTTTGATATTATCATTCCTAATGAAATGTTTAAATGAATATTTAATGATGAAATGGTAAATAGAATTTGATTAATCATGGATTAATATTATAATTACATGGATGGGATCATATAAATATTGTAATTTTTACCTTGGGTGAGCCATGGGTTTGGTTTTAAATTCCATTGATGGGATCAAAGGATCAATTATGTTTAAGAAGTGAGTGAACCATGGATTCCATGGACAGTCTCATAGTGGTTGTACATAAATGTAAAGTGAATCATGGATCCCTTTAGTATTTCATGGAAGGGATCAAGTGGCATTTGTTATATATGTCATGAGTGATACTTGGGGATTCCTTATAGAATTTCCATGGATGGGCTCAGCTGAAATGGAATTATACAACTCCTAGAGTGATACTGGGTTCTTGAGTGGTTCGTCGGGATGGGATTGTAGGTTGTTGGTGGTTTTACATCGGGACAGATACATGAATTACAGTTTAGGAATGTTAAGGATAGGATCAGGTTATTAATTGAAATGAAATGACTTCCAACACGCCTGTAAAGCCGAAGAACAATCTTGGATTCAGTATTCTCTTATACTTACTTAGATATCCTTTTAAGGCATCTTTTGTGCTTACAGTTATATGAGGGATACTAAACTAAGGATATATCTCGATACTTATTGAATTCAATTGTAATTGAATTGTTAATTGAACATGAAATGGAAACCAGTTATTGTAGGAATGTTTGATTTTGAGTACATCAAAGATTACTACTTTCATAATTATACACTTCCTATTATATATATATATATATATATATATATTAACTGACATATTGACGCATACCTTGGGTGATTGCCTGATAGGATTTATACTCACACCCTATTTGGGTCATGTTTTGGACCCAAACATATTATATAGTTGTAGCGGTAAATAATGGAAATCACCCTAATACATGTACTTGATATGCTACTTAGGAGTATAGGAGCATGGGACCAAGTCTAGGCTTGTGATGATTCGGAGATTCTTTTCCCCTTTTTTGTACTTTTGGTACTTGTATTATATATGATTGCAATGTAACTTGTTTTGGTTGTTTTCTAAAACATGTGACATGTAGCATCATATGTTGTATGATATGACATATGTTTTATTTATACTATCAGTTTTCCATTGTTTACTTCTGTTTTATAGTATTACTACTTCCACTATATGTATGTTATTACATTGTGTTGCACTATGCTAATGAGGGAATAGTCTCTCCACTATCACACCTAGTCCCTCACTGATAATCAGTATCCTCTGGATTTTGGAGAGAAGTTCTTGAGGTCATGTGGTCAACCGGGCTCAAGGAACTATTATGTGGAATCCAGAACCGGGATGTTACAAGGTGGTTCGATTGAATGGGGTTCCGAAATCCATAGTAAGGGATCGTGATCCTATTTTCCTCACTCATTTTTATAGAACTATCTTGCCTTCACCATACCAAATTGAAATTTAGTTCATCCTATCATCTACAAACTAACAGCCAAATGGAAGTAGTGAACCATTTTCTTGAAACTTACCTCTATTTTTTTGTGGGAGAGAATCCAAAATCTTGGTCTTTTTAGCTTCCACGGGCTGAATTTAATTACAACATATATTTTCACTATCCTATTAACACCACTCCCTTTGAGGTAGTTTTTGGTCAGCTACCACCTACCCTTATGAGTTATCAACCATCATAAATTCATCTGGAAGCTATTTTTAAACATTAGAGGACCTTGATGAGGCTCTTCAGCAACTCAAAAATCATTTGATCTACTCTCAGAGTTATATGAAACACCAAGAAGAACATCATCTTCATGATGTGGGATTTCAGGTGGGGGACTGTGTGTATCTAAAACTTTATCCCCACCGATATAATTTTCTAGTTCACTGGATCAATCAAAAACTTTCCCCTAGATTTTATGGCCCATTCCTAATAATAAACCGTGTGGGTTATATATCTTATCAATTGGAGTTACCTCTTTCTACTCATATACACATTGTTTTTTCACATTTCTCATCTTAAAAAAGTGGTGGGAGACCAGCCAATTCAGGCCTTTTTACCTGAGGGTCAGGCCCCCGACTCAGTGGACTAGCCTGAACCCGAAACTATCATTGCTCAACATTTCTAGCATCGCGATCAGGTGGTTATTACCTAATCTCTTATTCAGTGTCACAACCAACCCAGTGATAAAACCACATGGGAGGATAATTATGTCCTTCATAATCAATTTCCTTCCTTCCATCTTGTGAACATTCTTTTATCTCAAGAGGGGTGAGTGTTAAGGTAGGACCATGGAATGTGTACACACACAAGGGTGGAACTAGTAATTTATGAGGAGAATCTATTACTATTGGTATAAGTAAAAAATAGAAGGGATTAAGGTCATAACAAACACGTCACTATGGGAATCAGTTGTATGTGGTCCTATATAAATGGGGGTCGTGGAAGATAGGATAGTTGGGTATTTTTTCTATTAGAATCGGCCAATTTGTCTTGGTCGGGTGAAACTAGTTCTCCCATAACTTGTTTAGTTTTTCTACTTCTAGTTTATTCTTCTTTCACTTTCAGTTATAAAGGTACACACTTATTCTGAATATACTCCTGGAATCATTAGATTCTTAATTATTTTTTACCTAACAATTCCACGTATCATTCCTTTTACCTCACCATGTTTTCTCCCGACCAAACATACCCATAATATAACGACTCAGGTTTTTCATACATGTATATTACATCTTTTTTAGATGAATATTTATTACATTACCCAAACATGTACCTGATAATTGTAATAGTTTAGTGTCTTTGGAAACTTGTACTGCAAACTTCTGGTCTGATGAAAGATATTCAATATTTCCGAGAAAGATCTTCCCCTTTAGTGCCCCTACTTAAAACCTTTCTTCGTAACCTGGGGAAAGGAAACATGAGAAAAGGGTGAGATCGTATTCTTAGTAAGTGTAAAAATTAAAGATATAAATTTATTATATTATGAACTAATAAGATAATAAATACAGTTATGTGATCATGAGAGAAGTTCATACCCACCCTATCAAGGATCATAAACTTGAGTCATAGCATAAAACATTAACATTTAAAAACACATGAATCATAAGAATGAAACTTTGTATAGATCAATAATGAAACATAAGTTCATATCATAATGTTTGTGGAATCATAATAAGTATAGAAAACCATTTCATATGTCGAGGTTTACTACCAAGAATCTCAGATCACGCCTTGTCACCTATTTCCCCTAATAGATCAAGCACATCGACTTTTTCCCCCTATCTCATGATGTATAATTATTTACTCAATGAATTGGAGGTATATATAGGTCTCATAAATCACTAAATAAAAATTATACATTTTTGTTCCACATGACCATAAATCATTCATCATCTGAGAACCCATCTAATGAAAATGATTTTTGTAAACAATTTATCATAATATAACTCATGGAAAAGAAATAGGTTTCATAAGTATCATTCCATCATAAACATAAACCATTCATATAAAGAATAATAATGTTATCCATGATTCATATACCTATTAAATCAAAAGTAATAGAAATAATTTCATCTTAGGTGGAAAATGATTTTTTTTAAAGATAGCTTGAAATAATTCTTGAGGAAAATATTCTTTTCCTTATGAAATCATTTTTTTAAAGAGATGTATAATTATAATTAAAAACATTTTCTTTGAAAAGAACCTTTAAATATTGTAAAGGAAGATTCAAGTCATTAAGGTTTCATGATGGAATAAAATTTCGTTCATTCTGTATATGTTAAAAAAATTCTTACCGTATATTTTTTTCAGAAAAGTCACAAAGAATCTTGTTTAGAAAACAAAAAAAAATATTCTTTTAAAACCATTTCGTAAAAAGTAAAACATGGGTAAAATTAAATTTAAATATTCATTGGAGAATATTAAAAACCTTTTCGAAAACATTTTTAGAAAACATGGACATTGAAGATAAATATTTCTCAATGGGGATTTAAAACAAAACAATCACTAATATTGATGAGATTGTGAAATAAACATTTACCACTTTAAAATCAGTTGAATCATATTACCCATGAAATAAATAAAATTATATGGATATTAAAATACCATTTTATTCAGGATAATAATCACAAAATACATTCATGGATAGTAAATACATTATACATAAGAAACAAGTAGTGTATAAGGCATGTGTCCCACAAAAATAAAAGTGGCACAAAAATTCCTTACATCAAGTATCGCCTTGCTCACGTTCAAACCTCATGTATAATAAATATAGATTTATTATATATGTATTCCATAACCATATATCAATCATACCTTGTATTATTTGTTTATAACAACTTATCACCTATTTATTAATAATTAAAATTACTCTTCTAGGTGATATCTGCTTCGTTTTCAAAGCATGTTTCTGTTCAGAAGTCACTATCCTTATACTTTTATCATGATATCATCATTTAAAGAACAATTATTATGTTATATATATCATCTATATTTATAAGATTCATCCATATTACCACCCATTAGAAACATAGATGAAAAAATAATCGCATTACATCGTGGAGATGGTAAGCCATGTTGAGCATGTATTGTTCCAACAATACTCTATATTTTTATAATAATTTTGATGCTAAAAAATAACCTTATTTGTTATTATAAGTATTTTAATTTAATTATATTCCAAGAAATTAATATTCTTTATATTCCCAATTTTGGAATAATATTCAAGCATATGATTTGTGTGAAATATTTTTCAAAGTGTTCAGAAAGATATTCAGAGTAATCTGAAAACACTGTTCATATCGTACATTGGAGAGCATAACGTAAGGATTATATCCTAAGTTTATTTTATGGGAGTTCATAAAAAGTATGGTTAATTAAACTTACTTTGATAGAAAAGTATGGTAAAAGAACATTAAGTTTGGAAGGAACCTTACAGTTTTTATATGAGAAAATTATGGATGAAGAACCCTATGTAAGTATAAAACCTTATGTTTGATTCACAAAAGTATGGATCATCAACCCTAATTTTGAAATAAACCTTAAATTTTATCAAATAGTATGGATCATATACCTTACTTTATGAATAAAAGAAAAGTATGAATCATATACCATACGCTTGAAAGTTGATGACAAAATTATGGATCATCAACCTTACGTTTGTAATCAACCATACGTTTGGAACCCTATATTTGACTTCTTCAAGCTTTGAAGATTTGAATTTGAAACTTTATCAAACAATGGTATTTTGCGGAATATCAGGCTTATTTAAATCTTGATTCAAAGCTCTATTTTAAAGCGCATATTTGACAGATTTAAAGTCGTTTATATGTGATTCAAAGGATTGATTTAATAGGAATATTTCATGTCGATTATTAAGGGAAGTTACGACTGCTCTGTAATTCAAACATTTGAATATCGAGATCTGTCAAGAAACTTTTGTGGATCTGGATTTATGAATAAGGTGTTCATCCTTATTCTATATATTCATTGTATCTGAATTTTCAAAAAAGATATGTGGAAATATATCTCTTGAATTCATGTTGATTACAAGATTAAAATCTAGAGATATTCGAGTTTCATAGAAACAGAGATGCGATGATTATTTAAAAATATATTTTATAGATTTGCTACTAAAAAAATGATTAGATTTTTTTTATATCAGAAAGATAAATTTTGAATATTTACCTATTCTACATTGAAGATCAATTGTAAGTCTACTTTTGAAAAGTTTCTAATTTCATTTCAAGATAAAATTGCAACTGGATCGATTCAGAATTACTCTTACCTGAAAAACATCCTTTCTGAAGATGATGATCCATCTACTATCAGTTGCGTATTGCTACAACTTTGAAGAACAAATGGAATGTATTTTAAAGAAAATACTCTTTTATTTTGAGTATGGGATTCTCATACTAAGCTGTTTTGACTGGTTCTGTGTTTAGAACCAGAAGTCTCTATTTTATCCTTAAATTGTAAAGGTGTCAACTACCTGTACTCAGTTGTGGATGGTCTTGTGAAAATAGGACCTACTAGTGAAAATCATCAAGCTCGTAGAGAAGATCATTAGTGGAGTGGACTAGGAGATCTTTGTTCCCTAAACCACTATAAATATTTGTGCCCTGATATCTGTTTATTTATGATACATTAACAATCTGATAAAGATAAAAGGAAAGAATTGATTGTCATCAATATTTCTCAAAGAAGTTTTTAAAGACACAATTCACCCCCCCCCCCCTCTTGTGTATATTTCTTATAACCTGATCCAAAAATTGGTATCTAAGGTTGGGATTTTTTTAAATCTATATCAAGATGAAAGTAAAGGATTATAAAGAGATCTCAATGGCTGATACATGAGAGGGAATGTCAATGGTTCGAGCTCCATACTTCAATGCTGAAAACTATGGATGTTGGAAATCAAGGATGATCATCTACCTAAGGAAACTTGGATACAGTGTCTACTCGAAAATTCTTACTCCTTATACAATTTTTGAGAAACCAGAAACATGGAGTGCAGCTACTAAAGCAGAGTATGACATAAATTCAAAATCTATGAATGTTATCATCTATGGTCTAGGACTAGATGAATTTAATAGAGTATCTCAATGCTCGACTACCTATGAGATGTGGCAGACAATTGTATTTGCTTATGAAGGAACTGACAATGTCAGACAAATGAGGTATGCTACAAAAAAGATGAAATTTGATACATTTATAATGCTTTATGGTGAAAGAATCACTCAAATGAATGGAAGTCTCACTGAGATAATCAAAAAAATTACTGCCTTGGGAGATCCTATCAACCAAGCAGATCAATCCTTGAAAGTATTGAGAGTACTACCAATAAGATGGAATGGGATATCAGCAGCCATTAGGCAGTCATCACCTGTTAAAAACTTAACTATGAAAGAATTGATTGGAACCCTGATGATGTATGAAGATGATATTTAAGATGAAGATAATGAGCATAAATTCTTGATAAAAAGTGAAAATACTAATTTGAAAGTTACATCTCAGAAGAATAGCATAAATATGAAACAAGAGATCAAAAAGGAAGACAATTATGACTCATCTGATTTGGAAATGGAACTGGCATAGATGGCCAGAAAATTAAGAAAATTTTATAAGAAGAATAAAGGATTTGGAACATCCTTGAATAGAGATGAGAAATATATAAAGGAAGTAAGATGCTATGAATGCAAGAAAATGGGTCACATAATACCTGACTATCCTCTGCTAAATGGAGAAAAGAAAAATAAGTTTTTCAAAAATACTGAGTATGAGCATAAAAGGGCAATGAAAGCTACATGGAGTGTTTTTGAAGACTCCAGTAGGTCATCAAAGTATGATTCAGAAAAGTAAGAAGAAAATTTAAAGGCAAACATGTGCTTTATGGCTGAAGATGAAAAGGTACAATCTTATTACTCTTCCAATTCTAACTTTGACTCTAGCTGTTATAATGAAAAACTTGCAGTCTACTGCAATATTACAGAAGAAAAATATGATTCCTTATTTAAGAATCATAAATCACTGAAAAATATTCACAATGAAATTTTAGGATAAAGAGTCACGTTTCTAAAACAGCATCAGTAATTAATTGATAAATATAACTCATCTATCACAAACAATGTAGATCGTGAAACTAAGATCAAAACAACGTAAGTTGAAGTAAAAAACCTAAAAAATTGTAGCTCTTTTTTTTGAAAAAGGAGAAAATACTTTAAATGAAATTATTGTTAAGAATGTGATTAAGAAAGAACAATATGGAATAGGTAGTAAAGGTGAGAAAACTAAATTGTACAAAAACTATTTTGTTTCAAATACAAAAGGTGTAATTTGAAACTAATGTGGAACAAAAGGTCATAGAAAAAAACTATTATTTAAGAAATCCCCAAATTAGTGGAATTAAAAAGGCCTTTATTTAAAATATTTTATTTTAATCAAATGATTGTTGACAAAAAAAGAAAATCTAGATTCCCAGATCATTGCTAACTAATACTGCTTGACCCAGGAGAATATGGGTACCGAAACAAACCATTTTTTAAATGCCTTTGTAGAAAGTAGGTCACGGAAGTAGAAAATAAATATGGTACATGGATAGTGGCTTCTCAAGGCATATGATTGGAAACTCATCAAACTTTAAAACCTTAACTCAAAAGGATGGTGGATTAGTCACCTTTGGTGACGATGTCAAAGTAAAAATCATTGGTATTGTAACTGTTGGAGATTTAGAAGTTATCTCAATCAGTAAAGTACTTTTTGTAAAAGGATTAAAACATAACCTGATATGTATTTCTCAACTTTGTGATGATGGTTGTTTTTTTATTTTTCTAACAACTTCTGTTCAGTTTTTAAAGATAAATTGCTTAAATTTAGAGCACCCAGAACTGACATGTATATACCCTAGACATAAATTCCTTGTGTAAATAAAAAGTAAATTGTTTAACTGATAAAATAAATGAATCATGGATATGACATAGAAGACTTGGAAATTGAAATGTTTATTATTTACCTAATTTTTCTAAGAAATAATTAATTTCTGATTTACCTAGTCATAAATTTGATAGTGACAAATCCTGTGATGCATGTCAACTTGGAAGAAAACACAAATATTCCTTCAAATCAATTAACAAAATTGCTACATCTAAACCTTTAGAACTTATCCATATGGATCTTTTTGGACCTTCAAGAGTAGTAAGTTTGGATTATAAATTATATGTATATGTTTTAGTTGATTACTATTCTAGATTTACTTGAATATATTTTCTAAAATGTAAAAAATGAAGCTTTTACTATATTTGAATTTTTTTTCAAATCTATTCAAAATGAAAAATATTTTAAAATAATTTCATTAATAAGTGATCATTATGGAGAATTTTAGAATTAGGAATTCAATTCCTTTTGCTCAAATTTAGGTATTAAACACACCTTCTCTGCACCAATAACACCTCAACATAATGAAATTGTTTAAATAAGGAATATAACTATTTAGGAAATGGCTAGGACTATGCTAAATGAATACAGTATTCCTATCTATTTATGGACAGAAGCTGTAAGAACATCTTGCTATATAATTAATATAGTTTTAATTAGACCTACTTTTAAAAATACACCCTATGAACTCTAGAATAATAGAAAACCTAAAGTAAAATACTTTAAAGTCTTTGGATGCAAGGTGTACACATTGAACACCAAGTAAAATCTTGGTAAATTTGATCCAAAATCTAATGAAGGCATTTTCTTAGGATATTCTGCTACTTCCAAATCTTATAGAGTTTTTAATAAAAATTCAAGGATTGTTGAAGAATCAATTCACGTGAAGTTTGATGAATATGGCCCTTTTGACAAAAGGAAAGATAAAATTGATGAATCTAACTCTAATGATAACATGAGACTTGAGAACCTAAAAAATGATTTTGAAATTGATATAAAAAAATTTCAGTCTAGTTCAGAAGAACATGACACTGATGAACCAAATAGTGTTTTACCTAGACAATCAAGAACCCTAAATAGTCACCCTTTAAAAATTGTTATAGGAGACCTAGACACATGAATAAAAACTAGAAGAAATATAGGAAATCGAGTTGAGTTTTCTACCTTTCTATCCCAATTATAACCTAAGTCAATAGAATAATCCTTAGTTGATGAAAGTTGGATGATAGAAATGCAAGAAGAAATAAACCAATTAAAAATAAATGAAGTTTGGAAATTAGTTGAAAGACCAAAGAACAATCTTGTTATTGGAACTAAATGGGTCTTTAGAAATAAAAAAGATAACCAAGCGATCATAACTAGAAATAAAGAAAGACTATTAGCCAAAGGATATAATCAAGAAAAAGGTATAGATTATGATGAGACCTTTTCCCCTATAAATATATTAGAATCTATTAGGATCTTTTTAGCCTATACATATCATATTAATTTTAAATTATTTCAGATAGATTTTAAGTATTCCTTTTTAAATGGTTATTTAATGGAGGAAGTTTATGTTGAGAAACCTTCTGGTTTTGAAAATTATCAAAAACCAGATTTCTTTTTAAACTTACTAAATCTCTTTATGGACTTAAACAAGAACATAGATCTTGGTATGAAAGATTAAGTTCTTTTCCTTTGAAAAATTATTTTATTGTTGGTATGGAAGATCCAACACTTTTCAAGAAAACTATAAATTCTAATATTCTATTGGTTCAAATTTATGTTGATGATGTAATTTTGGGATCAAAAAATAAAAAACTATTTCATGAATTTTCAAATTTAATGCAAAAATAATTTTAAATGAGTGTGATGAGAGAAATAAATTTATTTTTAGGACTTCAAATCTATCAAAAATATTTTGGATATATTTTAAATCAAAGAAAATAAATTACTGATTTACTAATGAAATTTGGAATTGAAAACAGCAAGACATATACAACTCCTACGTGTACTAATATAAAACTTGATTTGGATGAAACTGGAAATCCAGTAGACAACAAGTTAGATAGAGGTATAATTGGTAGTTTATTATATCTTACTACTAGTAGGACAGATATTATGTACTCAATATGTCTTTGTGAAATATTTCAATCAAATCTTAAGGAATCTCATCTTACAACTATCAACATAGTTTTTAGATATTTAAAAGGAACTGTTTTTCACTCTCTTATTTATCCAAAAACTTTTGATTTTAATTTAATTTCATATTCAGATGCTAATTTTGGAAGTTATAGATTAGATAGAAAAAGAACCTCAGGAACCTGTCACTTTTTAGGAAAATCTATAGTGTCATGGTCTAGTAAGAAACATAACTCAGTTGCTTTTTCAATATCCAAGGTGGAATATATATTTGTAGGCAGTTGTTGGGCATAATTTTTGTGGATTAAAAACACTCTTATGGACTTTGGACTAAATTTTAATAATAAACCTATTTTATGTGATAATAATAGTTCTATAAATAATTAAAAAAATCCTATAAATAATTAAAAAATCCTATAAATCATTCTTAAACTAAGAATATTGATATTAGACATCGTTTTTTAAGAGATTATGTTCTTAAAAAGGATATATTTTTAGAATTTATAAGTACCGAATTTCAATTAGCTGATATTTTTACTAATCCACTTCCCAATATAAGTTTTGATTTTATTAAGGGGGAGTTATGTTTATTTAATTTTAAATAATTTTTTAAATTCTAATTTTATTTAATTTTAAATAATTTTTATTTAATTTATTATTAATTTTATTTGATCATATTATTTTTATTTTTATTTTTCACTATTTAAAAAAAAATTGTTACTTATATTTTAAATAAGTTACACTTTTATTTTTATTATGAAATAAATTTTAAATATGCTGCATATGGTTTAATTTATTTTAAATTCTGTAAAGATTATTATGTACATAATGACATGGGAATCAAGGCTCTATCACAGCCCATTTTGAATTCCAAAACTGATAATTTTCTCAAAACCTTTCGAAATACCGAAACTCTTACCTCTTTTAGTCTACCTTTTCTTGGACCTTTTAAACCCTAAAACCTAAAAACTTCAAAGATTTTTGATAGAAATGGAAAAAACAAAGAGAATCGAAGATGGAAAACCTAGTGATGTGAAGCATCAGTGTTCAACTGGATGGAAAATTCTTTAGGGAAAAGTCATTGATATGGAATGGGTGTATCAAACGAACCTGATTCTAAAGAAAGTGTTATTATTTCAATCTATTTAAATGACATTTAGTGAGTACTAAACTGAATTTCTATACGAAGTTAAGTTGAGAAGTTTCTATAAAACTGTTCAATTTAGTTTGGGAGATACAGAAGATTCGATTATTACGAAAATCAAAGACAGAGATTTTTCTATATCTTCTTTTTAAATATCAAGGATCTTGAACTACCCTTATGAGGGAGTTTTTCATTTTGATCTAAAGTAATTCGGGGATAGAAACCATAAATTTGAGGATATCATGTCTCTTTTGTTTGGTTCTCATAACATCAGGAAAATGTTGGTAAAAGATTTAGAACCCGATAAGAAGATTTTGGTTAAATTTATTCAAAATGGGATAGCCCCAAGGATGTCTAAGATGGAGAAGATTCTTTTTCATGATATATATATATATATTATGTTTCTGTTTTTAGGTGACATAAAGATAAATTTTCCAAGATATCTGATTTGATATTTGAGTTACTGTTGTCAACCTGAGGATCATATGAATTTTTATCCTTATGGAAGGTTTATATTAAATATGTTGTTTAAAAAAGATATGGTGAGGCTAATTGATGCGAGAGTCAGATGCCACCATAGTAACGTTTGGAATTCTGGAACTTTAAGAAAGATCATATTTGTCTAGAGCATTGTAAAAGGTAAAATCATGCTTGTTGGAGCTGAAGAGGATCAGGTTTCTTCTCAAGGGGAGTAACCTACAAAATCTAAATAAGTTATGGTTGAATCAAAAATACAGGATGTTTCAAAGACTGCAATGAGACGTATATTTTTAATAGAATATGCCTCTTCTAATGAAGATATTCAAGGTGGACTTCAAAAATATAGGCATAGAGAATCTCAAACTGGTGTAAAACCTACTCCTGAAAAAACTATTATGATAGGAGATATTTTAAGTTATAATTTTGTGAGAGAACCTATTCAAGAAGAAAGACAAGATAAAGCTACTTCTCAAATAGAAGTGGAAATTTTGCCTCAGGCTGAGGTAGAGACAAGAACTGAGGAGGTACCTCCGATTGAAAAATCTCAAGGAATGGAAATTATAAATCAATTTGTGGACCATATTGACTCTATACAAATAGAAAATACTCAGACTAAATCAGTGAATCAAAGTCAGATTCAAGAATAAATTCAATAAGAGATTCAAGAAAATATTCAAGAAGAAATTCAAGACGAAATTTCTCTAGAAGAGCACATATCTTCAGAAGATTTCTATACGGGACAACTAGTTCAAGAAAATCTCTCTAATATTAGTACATAGGTTCTAAATGAATCATTATCAGCTGATATTTCTGGAGAAAAATCAGTTGAGCAACCAGTGGAGCAGGATGAATAAGAGAGATCAGATGCTCAATCTTTACCACTAATATTGGTAGACAAAGTTGTGAATCAAGAATAGGGTGCCTCTAATTCTATGTCTCATCATGTTGAGGAGATTATCAAAAAATATAACAGATCTCAAGTAGAGAATGTTTCTTTAATAAGAGCATTATAGAAAGAGAAACAAATATTTCAAAATATGAAAGATAGTTTTGTTTTAAATAAAGAAGGTGATTTTTTTAAGAAATAATTGTTGGAAGAAGTTTCAAAATTAAAATATGATGTTGTGTTGAATTTAGATTTGGAAGAACTGAAAATTTTTATGAAGAAACAGTTTGCAACTGTTAGAGGAAGTCAAGAAAGTACTTAAAGTACTTTTCCTGATTTGATCAAGGGATTCCAAGCCATTAAAATTGTAATGAGCAACATGCATGACAGGTTGCAGGATTTATATTGTAATAGTTCTCCTTTTTCATTTCTATTGGACAACCAGAAATATCTTGTTGAGCAACTTACCTCAGATGAACCAAATATTCGAGTTTTATTGAACAAATTCACTAAGAATCACAATTAGTTTATGGAGAAGAAAGAAATATTTCATGAGTTTTTCAGAGTGAACCTCATTGAATATCTTCATTTAACCCAGAAAGGATGGGATCTACTAATTCAGCTGGGTGATGGTATTATGAAGAGATTAAGGTTATAGTTGGCAGAGTTGAAGGATGTTGTTCAGAATCACCGAGATACCCTTTTTCAAAACATTATCCCAACAACCTTGATTCTTGTTCATTAATGTACTTTTATATTTTTTTCTAAATGAAATTTTATATTTATCATATTTTATGGGTTTTTACATTGTTTATGTCTATGTTAGACTGCCTAAAAATACAGATTCTTTTATTAATAAATAGTTTTTCATAGAATTTTCTTACAAGTTCAGTGCTACATTAAATGTGTTATATTCCTTATTCTATCATTCTTTTTGATATCACAAAAAGGGGGTGAAATTTGGATAAACACAGGATTTTTTGAAGGAAGAGAACTTTGTTTTTAAATAGAATTTTGGGGGAGAAATTTTTAAATAGATAAACTTTGGAGAGAAATTTGGATAAACTAGTATTGTATATTTTCAAAGAGGTATTTGGAAGTAAAAATTAAATATTGTTTTTATCCTTGAAAAATTATAAATTACATGTAAATAATTGTATGGGTTTTATGATCATCAAAAAGGGGGAGATTGTTGAGCATGTATTATTTCAACAATACTTTATATTTTTATGACGATTTTGATTCCCAAAAATACCCTTATTTGTTATTACAATGATTTTACTTTAAGTATATTCTAGGAAATTAATATTCTTTATATTCACAATTTTGGAATAATATTAAAGAATATGATTCATGTGAAATATTTTTCAAAAGTGTTTGGAAATCTATTCTTAATGTTCTGAAAACATTGTTCATGTCGTACGTTGGAGAGCGTAGTGTAAGGATTATATCCTATGTTTATTTTATAGGAGTTTAGAAAAAGTATGGTTAATCAAACTTACATTGATAGAAAAGTATGGTAAAATAACCTTACATTTGGAAGGAAACTTACGTTTGTTATATGAGAAAAATATAGATGAAGAACCCTACGTAAGTATAGAGCCTTAAGTTTTCTTCACAAAAGTATGGATCATCAACTCTAATTTTGTAATGAACCTTATGTTTTATCAAAAATTATGGATCATAAACCATACGTTCTAAAGAAAAGAAAAGTATGGATCATATACCATATGTTTAAAAGTCGATGACAAAAGTATGGATCATCAACCATACATTTTTAATCATCCTTACATTTGTAACCCTACATTTAACTTATTTAAATGTCATAGATTTGAATTTGTGACTTTATCATACAATGGTCCTTTGCGGAATATCAAGATGATTTCAAGATCGATTCAAAGCCCGATTTTAAAGTGTATCTTTGACTGATTTAAAGTCGTTTATATGTGATTCAAAGGATCAATTTAATAGGAGTATTTCATGTCGATTATTAATGGAAGTTATGATTGCTCTGTTATTCAAACATTTGAATATCATGATCTTTCAGGAGACTTTTGTGGATATGAGTTTATGAATAAGGCACTTGTCCTTATTTTGTATATTCTTTGTATCTGAATTTGAAAAAAAAGAGAAGTGAAAATATATCTCTTGAATTCACATAAATTACAAGATTCAAATCTAGAGATATTTGAGTTTCATAAAAACAAAAATACGCTGATTCATTACAAAATCTTTTACAAATTTGATGCTACAAAGAATGATCAGATTCTGCTTTATGCTTTATATAAAAAAGAGAAACATTGAAGATTTAGCTGTTCTAAATTGAAGATCAATTTTAAGTCTACTACTGATAAGTTGCGGATTTCATTTCAAGATCAAATTTGCATTCGGATCGATTTAGAACTGCTCCTACCTAAAGAACAACCTTTCTAAAGACGATGATACATATACTGTCAGTTGCATACTACTGCAACTGTGAAGAACAACTAGAAAGTATTTTAAATAAAATACTCTTTTATTTTGAGTACGGGATTCTCGTACTAAGCTTTTTTTACCAGTTCTGTGTTTATAACCAGAAGGCTCTATTTTTATCCTTAAATTGTAAAGGTGTCAACTGCCTACACTTAGTTGTGGATGGTCTTGTGAAAAGATTACCTGACTAGTGAAAATCACCAAGCTCATGGAGAAGATCATTAGTGGAGTGGACTAGGGTATCTTTGTGCCTTGAACAATTATAAATCATTGCATCCTGATATCTGTTTATTTATGTTGCATAAACAATCTGATAAGATAAAAGGACAGAAATGATTTTCATCAAGATTTCTTGAAGAATTTTTTAAAGACACAATTCACCCCCCTCTTGTGTATATTTTGTATAACCCGATCCAACAAGCCATACATGCACACAAGAGGTATTATCATTTCCCAAAAGATTAGATGGTAAAAAGGTAGATATGACATTATAATTCTAGAAGTATAACTATGTCATAAATATAATATATAAACATTAAACCCATCATAATTCCCAATTATAAAATATGGTCATGGAAAATGAATTCTATCTCTATGTGGAGATGGTAAGTCGAACGTACGCACGAGTGGTACTTTCACTTCTTGTTTGATGGGAAAGGGGTTGTATAATGATGTATTTGTAATCATAATAAAATTTAGGAATATTTATTATGTTGAATTTATTATTTTATTATATATATATATATATATATCATAGTTTTATATTAGGTATAGAATAGAAGAGAAGAAAATTCATCGGTTAGAGTAATTACCTTTTCTTCGAAACGGCTCCTTTAGATCTCCTCTAAAGGGCTCTAGAGTTGGTCTTTTGGGAAGAACACAACCTAAATAATGTATCTAAGGAAGTGGAGAAGATAATTTTTCATAGTTTTAATAATCTAGAAGACTCAAAGTGCTGATATGAGATAAGGTAGGATGTGTCCTTTTATAATGAAGGTGAGGGGCACTTTTGAAATTTCTCAAAAGATTAATTTATAATAAATTAAATATAAATAAAAATACCTTCAAATGGAATGGTATTATAAGATAATTTGTTATAGGGTAATCCCATCATGAAATATATTTTATAAAAGTTTTGGTTTAATCTTAAACCGTACCATTTTTATTAACCCTTAGTTAACCTATTTTAATTTAACTATAGCAACAACATTTTCAATATTAAAAGGATGATATTTTTACATATAAGGTGTAAATTGAATCATAAATAGTCAATTTATGATATTTTAGACCATGATTTATCATCTTTGTCCTTATTTAGTATTTTCATTATTTTTAACTGATTTAATAAAATATTATTTTTATAAAATATCATTAGTGTCAATTTTGATACAATTCATTACATTAACTTTAAGAAAATGAATAAAGCAAGATAACTTTGAAATAATTCATTTAATATGTCCCTAATATGTCATATTCACCTAAAAAGTTCATTTAGTACCTTAATTAATTCAAATTATATTACTTCTAAAATTTTTAATATCAATTAATTGATTGTTTCATTATTTGAATAATTATTGCATCATCATTGTGTAATTATTTATGATAATTACAAATTGACTAAAAATTAAAAATAAAATACCATGATGTATATAGAATTTTTATATTTCATAAAAATATATATATTCGAGAATATCTTCTATTTTACCCAATATTAAAAATATTATACTTATTAAAAGTAAAGTGTGACATTTTCTCACTCCCTTTGATTTTAATAATATCTAAGTCATTTTCATGGGAAAGTGTCCATTAAAAAATTAAATTTAGAACCTTAGGTGTTAAGGGTAAAATTAAAATCATCCAATAAAATTTGGTCAAGTGGTAGGGTCATTTTATAGTCCTTATCACTTTATTTTAAATATAAATTGCTCAATTTTCCATTTACCGTGGTAACAAAAATTACCAATATTACTATTAATATTGGAGAAAAATAAAATTTATCTATTTAATAAATTTATAAATTAATATTAAAAATATTTAATTCATTTTTCTAAATTCATAACACATAATTGGCTAAAATTAATTTAAATTTATTCCTGTAGACTGGGCGAGAAAATGAGTTTTTAAAGTGAAAACATTCAAAGGATTGAAATGTTTTTATATTCGAATTAAATGTGAAATTGATTCCAATGACCTAAACTGGATTAAATGATATAAAATTGATATAATTATACATTAAAACTAATAAAAAATATAATTTAACACTATAAATTATTTATACAAAAAATTTGTTTTCAATTAAAATGCGGTATTTTTCACTATTCATCAAAAAATGAAACTTATTAGAAAAATCCTAAAAATTCAACCAAAATAAATTTTTATATTCCAATTTCAAATAATAAGTTTATTTTTTCAAATAGATTTTATACAATTTTCAACTAGATTTAAAAAAAAGTGTGTCGTCAAAAGGCAACAAAACTGTCTTTTTAGAAAAATACATCTTTAATGGGAAAATTTATAATTGTTCTTGTATCATGTATAGAAAACACATAGGATTATTTTTAAAAATTATATTAAATATTATATATATATATATAATTAATATAATTCAACAAAAGTGATTTTTTTATTTATTTTTATAAAACAAACTTATGCACAATTAAATAGTTTTTTAGAAAAAATGTTTCCTTTTATATTCAAAAGGGTTTTTTATTTTCATTTATAATTAATTGGTCACCAAATAATTAATTATATATACATGTATAAACCATATTTTCATAAATCAGTTAATCTTATTCGTACCTGTCATTCTAATGGATAGGTTATGATTGCCTTTTAAAAAACTGATGTTTCATAGAAACTCAGTGTTGTATGTAACGCAATCTAAGTCGGTGTTTCATGTAATGCAAGACATCAAAAAATAAAATTATTTTGAAAAATATATTTCATAAAAATCTTGGGGTGTTACACATAAAGGTATTCAACATAGGTTATCCCGTTTAAGAGGATAAATACATTGATTCCTTAATAAACTTAACACTTAAATGATGTAAAAAGGGTTGAAAAATAGGAGATGGATCATATAGATAATGGGACTTGTAACTAAATTACTATTTAAAGTAGTCAGTAGAATTTAACAGTTAATCTACATAGCTAGTTGGTGGAATTTTGTTGGTGTGTGTGTGTGTGAAAACCCAAAGAAAGCAGACACAGGTTGAGAGAAGAGCGAGAGAACCTTGATATAAACAATTATTTAACTGATTCAAATCCTGAAAATGCATGCATTTTTCCCACTTTTGATGTCACCATCATTATAATGAAAATCCATCCCCATAAAGAGTTATCCATGGATTGCATGGGATTATAAGGAAGATAGATCAATGTTGATGTTGGAGAATCAACCTATATAGAGATTCTAAAATTGAACTCACTGGCCTTCTAAGTGATGAACCTGGACCACATGGATAAATGACTTCAAAAATTGAAGGACATAAATAATAATCATCACAGAATCCTGATGAAGTCTGAATTTAAAATGCTATGAAATGGAAAACATGGGGATATTAGTATAATAAATTCAATCAAAATTCCAAACATACTTATTCACTACTAATAAATTAACCTTATCAACCCCAAAATCTTTCGATATTGAAACCAAAACCACTGTAAACCAAAACTAAATCTAATTTAAATCAACTTCCCATAGTAATACAACAAAAAAATTAAAAATTAAAAATTCACCGAGAGGGGTATCAAGGGACCTCAAGTTAGCAATGGGATTTTTGACCATTGTAGTCATGAAGGCCAAAACCTTATCAGTAGTGGTACCTCACCTCTGTGTCACAATAAGCATCTTAATATCACCACTCTACACCCTCAATGCCTCATAATCCTACATATACTATTCCAAAAACCACCCATCTATCTCCTTTACCTTCACTATAGTATTCCACTTATCAGCATCCCTGAACTTATCCTACTTACCTTCACTTTGGAACACATTAGCCTCTAGCTCAGCAACATCCTTGTACCATACTGTCAATGTGTTCGCTTTCACCAATGGGAGATTCAGGTGATTATTGAAGTGACAGGGGGACTTTAATCAATCTAATGGAGATGATAAAACCCTATCCATCGGTTTATTCATGAAGGCTGACATCGCTTTTGATTATCACTTCAATCAACATCTTTCGGGGATGACGCCCCTCGTAGAAGGTGTGGATTTTTTTATTTTTTATTTATATTTTTAATATATATATACATATATATATATAAATTTTTTTTCAAATTTAATTTATATAAATGGAGGGATGGATACATGAACCACCACCAATCTATATTTTGAATTTTGAAATGACACTTTTAAAGGACAAGTGTGAACCCTAAAATTTTTATCTAATTAAAATCATAAAATAATCTATCCTAGATCAAGACTAATAGGAACTTCTCTTCCCTAGTGAATACATCATTATGTCAAGACTCCACCTTTTCATAACTGCTTGGCTAGCTGTCTCATGCTGGGTTGCATGGGACTAGTACTGATGGAGAAGTCATACCCTCTTGTTCTTCTAAATCTGAATGGAAATTCTCTTTTGAATGATTCCTTCTTTGTATCCTCGTCTAGGGCTGATCCTTGTAGTGTTCTAGTTTTTTTCATAATATAATTCAAAATATAACTAAACTGTAATATGTTTCCTCATATCCTGCCCATTTTAGATTTCAAAAACCATCCCTAAAAATTTTCCAAATTTCAAATCCAAAAAGTTACCAAAAAGTCATCAAACCAATATTGAGCCACATGTTGTGTTCTGTCCGAGACACCGAAAATTGAGGAACACTCACTTCACCACCATCATCATGACACCATCCAATCACAATCACCACCTTCACTTCAAAACATCACCAATTTATTCATTCTCTACACCTCGTTACTTTAGGCCTCTACTCTTATATCTATCGCCTCTACCAAAAATCGATGTCACCTGAACCAAACACCTTCAATGTCAAAAAAGTCCACCTTCACCATTGATCTCCCAAAACTTGCTGCTCAATCTCACAACCTAAAGAACCATGAAGACCACTAAGTTTCCCCACCTCTAAGAGAATGGAGGAATCCTGGAACTAGAGTAAATAACCATGCTAATAGAGGTAGGAAGAATAGTCGGTGATACCATGTCTCGGCACTGTTGTGTCACCTTCGTTGTCATCACATCATCTCGAGCATTACTGACTTGTAGTCCTCATTGTCACCCACAACATCGTTGAACACCACCTGTGTGAAACAAAATCACCGACTCCAAACTACCATCACCACCATAGTCGTTGTTCAAATATCCCACCAAAACGACAAAACCCATCTATAGAAGACATGATATTGACTTCTCACCATAAACAACCAGCACCATAAAATGAGACCACCGATGAAAATAAAAACTACCATTGATAAATAATACCAGAAAGGTAAATACGAATCCAAGGAACCCCCCCCCCCCCCCCCCCAATAATGTTGGGAATGAAACCCTAAAGAAGGATGGGGATGAAACCCTAAAAGGAACCTCAAAAACCACAAATTGTTTGGCCCAAAACCCTGTGTACCCTTTCTCCAACTATGACCTAGAGATAAGTGGTGGAACCCTAGGTCAAAGTAGTTTTGTGTGACTGAGGATTAAAGACTAGCCCTAGTAGCAACTAAAAACCCAATGTCCACTGAACCACAATCCCAAATTCTCTAGGTTAACTCCACAACATCCCCAACCCAGAGAGGCATGAAGGAACTTGATTCCATAACATGTTAAGGTGACAGAGGGTGTCCAAATCACATACCTTTAATGGAAGAAACAATAGAACCGTAGTAGAAATCCCACAACGGAAAGAAATAGAGGAGATAAGAGACCAAGAGCAGAGGGGGGGATCCGAAAGGGAAGGGGAGAAGATGAGGATGAACTATGAAACCCTAGAGGAAATGAGAAGATTAGTGCAAAGAGTGCTCTCTATGGAGAGTAATTCAAATCATATACTTGAACCAAATTAACCCAAATTGTGTGACCATTATATATATGTGATGAACTGATTTCACCCAAGCTATTCCAGTCATGGGAATTATTATTAACTTGTTTACATGGGAATCATCCATTTGAATTGTAAAACACAATGAAATTTTGTTTGAACTGCATTTACATAAAACTTTTCTCCTTTTTAAGGGATTTTTAACATAGCTGAACCAAACCTATAAAATTTCAACCCCCTCACCCCATAAGTTTCCCACTATTATGGTATTGACACTGTTTGTTATATCATTATTTTTCAAAAAAAAATTTCCCTACATGGAGGTGTATTTTTTATTTTGAATTGTAAAACATATTTAGAATTGAGAATTTGGTTATTTTTAATATTTTTTATTTTCATTCAGTTATTAGTTTGTTATATTTAATTATTGTTTGATTGAGAATATTGAATTTTTGTCTAGGAATATATTTTCATATTATGTTGAAAATTATGGATGATGATAATATATTTAAACTTACATGTGTATATTTAGACACTGAATAATTAGGAATTGGATTGATCAATGAATTTTTGGATTTTCTTAATTTAATTATATTTATTTATTGCTTTTATAATTTGTAATAGTTGTTTTTAATTTGACCATTAATGATATTTGTATCATATTCTCTTTTATATCATGTGAATTTGTGTGTTTGTGGTTAATTTTATGTGCCGCCATACTCTTAATACACCTCACTTTCATGTTAGTAATGGTGTAAAAAAATATTCATTGTACAAGGGGAAAGAAAATTAAAGTATGGAGTTGAAGCTAATACAAACAAGATAAATCAAAGGATAATTATGTGTTAGATATGTACTAATATATTTATATATAATGTGTATATTTAATTACAAGAATTTGATTCATGTATTAAATACATGTGATAATAAATATATTTTTTATATATATATTTATTCCTCCCAAACGGTATTATTATCAATTACAGCCTATTATGAATGGATTAAATGTCTTGACCACTCATTGAATGGGATTTAATGAACTGTGGGAATAAATTTATATAGATTCATTAATAAGGCCGGTGTGTTTTCATTTAATGAAACGCGCCATTGATGACTATAGAAAGGGATGTGATCCCTCCTATTGAAAACAAGAAATTGGGAGCAAGATTCTCATTTATCTCTTCCTTACACACTATTGTTCATCATATGAGTCTAAGACACTAGAACCCCTTCAAAATTTTGGTATCTTTGAAATACCTTCACAGATCCATTGGTAGGTGTACCCATCTCGGAGGCAGAGTGTTTTTTTCCACTGCTACGTGATCTTCATCAAACATTCTACTTCACTGAAAAATAATAATACTACTACCATTGATGATTTTTAGGTACACTATTTACAAATTTTATTTATGAGTTGATTCTCAAAGATAGATTTGTGTGTTCTTGGGTAATCTTCTGCTGCACATGGTCATGTGATGATCATACAAATCACATCAGTGGTATCTGATGGAATACTTATTTGAAAAATCAACATGTTTATTAATTTATGAAAAATACAATTTAATAGTGAAATGAGATTTTTTAAGTCTGAAAATAAATATGAAATGTTCATATATATTATAGTTATTTATGAAAATAAATAAAGTATGTATTTCAATCAAGATAATTCAATGTTTAATTGAATTATATTATTTATAAATTATCTATAAATAATCGAATATGTACGTTGAAATATTTATATAAATTTATAAAAGTGTTTTATAAATTAATTAACTATAAAATTTTTATGTTTAATTGATAGATGGTTTTTAAAATCCCTTTTGAAAAATTAAATATCATGACTTATGATATAGAAATAAATGGTTTATTTAGAAATCATAAAAGGCGATTTATAAAGAGTTTATAAAATTCCAACATATATGATATTTAGATTATATAAAATTGTTTATATAATAGATATTGAATTATAAAATTTTTTTAATTCATGAAATGTCATATAAATGTCATTTAATATAAAATGTGAAAGAGTTCATAATTATAAGATTATAAAATGTTTACATTCTTTCAAATTTATAAAAATTTTATAATTAACATTTATTTATGAATAGTTTATATATGTATCAAATTTTTGAAAATAAATAAATTTTTTATTTATTAGATTCCCTTAATATTCATATTTAGTGAAAAATTAATTAATTTGAAAATTTTCAAATTAAAGGGGTTTTATTTGGATATTATTTAATCCACATCATAAGGTGTTTTGATAATTGATATGATAAAAGTTTAAAAAATAATTAATTATATGATATTTAGATTATGTAAAAGGTTTACATAATAGAAATTGAATTTGAAATAGTTTATAATTAATATAATATTATATATGTAAAAGGAAATTCCATATTAATGATAAATATGAAAGTATTCATATTTGAAAGAATATAAAGAGTATATATTCAAAATCTATGGAATTTCTGTAATGTTAAAACTTAAATTATAAAAATGTTTATAATTATATTTTATTTAAGAAATTGTTCATAAATGTTTATCTCATGTTTAAATATGTGAATTGTTAATTTATTTAAAGTTTATTCGTGGTTATATTCATAGTTATAAATTGTTTATATTATGAATAACTGTATGCCAAAATATATATGATTAATTTCTTCTTGGATAGAGCCTTACATACCATGCTAGGTTTGATATAATGAAATTTAGTTTCCATATACCTTGACCTCAGTTTGTAATTTTAGTTATGAGCTTGAGATTAGTTTTTGGGAACAGTTTCTGCATATTAGGTCTTAGAGTTTTCATTAATTCAATTATCTATTGAGTAAAGTATCCCTAGTGAGAGAGACCTTGGGTCAAATCACCTACTTTCTTGGAGGATTGTCTTAGATAGGAAAGTTAATGGGGTTGGATATATGTCGCTCTAGGCTTACTAATTTGGAGTTTGTAAATCTCATATAACTCTATTACTTTACATGAAGTGTTCATCTATCCTATGTATATGATGCATTTGGATATGTATGAATATAATTAACTTCTATTTTTGGTTGATTAACATAGACTTTTGGGTTGTTCAAAGAGTTACACAGTAATGTGGTGTGAACACATTAATTTGGTGGTTGGAATAAGGATTCCGAAACTAAATCATTAGAAACATGCATACATAGAAAGGGAATATGACATGAGAATATAATGATTACATATGATGTAATAGTTATAAATTTAATATGTATATTATGTATATTAAATTGGTGAGACCAGAAAAGAAAAACCCACAAATATTAAGTGTCAGATTCCTTCCAAATAGATACTTGTTAAGACCTCAATCATTCACCCGGGTATTGTTGAGCTTAATACGAGCACCCCTGGATTATCTTGTGTAAGGAAAGAGAGCTATGAGTAACTCACAATTATCATGTTGGGTATTGTAAATCTCGGTATGATTATCCCTTTATTTTACTTAGTTGGATTATTCTTAGCATTTTCCTTGGGTTACACTAGCTGGGAATCCCGAACACTTAGGATACCATCGGAATAGAGTTGAGTGAATCCATCAGATAGATTTGGATAAAGATTTATCCACTGAACTATCCTAGAATCATAACTGTTATGATTGAGATGATTCCACATATAAATAATCATGACTTTCTTACATGATAACTGGTGCAAGTTATGGAGAAATATGGATCTTGGATCATTAAATGGATACGATGTATAGGATCATCATTTTTTAGTAGGATCACTTTCATTAAAATTCATTAATGAAAAGATATAATACATGATTTACATATGATTAAAATTTCTTATTGTAAATAAATTCATCATCATCATATTAATCATTATATCAATCCTTGAAATAAGGATCTTAAAGAAAGTGACTCCTAAGACTGGTACCTTAAGAAAAGTTCTTGAGCAAGAGATATATTATATGTTTAATAATAATTCCTTACCAAGTAACCAAGAGTTGAAGTTATTAAACAAAAAAATCAAGATACTTATGGAAGCATGGAATGATTTTTTTTGGATTCAATGGAATTAGATTCCATGTGACTAAAGGAATCATATTCTCCACTTATGTACTTAATATGACTAGTTACATCAATGATTTTAGTCTCATATACTCAATATGATTGGGTACGTCAAATGATATTCAATATGATTTAATATAATAATGACTTGGTGAGACTAAAAAATTTATTAAATATTTATTAGTTATAAAAATCAATTTTATTATTTTGATATAATTATTATATCAACTGAAAGTTTTATAAAGCGTTGTAAATATACAGAATGTTAGAAAGATGAAAATAATTAAAGATTGAATTTTTTATTCAAGTAAATGGATAAAGTTGTTTCTACATTGATAACTTAGATTATTAAATCTTGGATAGACTCATCATAAAATGTGTACAATATCTCATTTAGATTTTAATAATGTCTTGTAAACAATTGTTTTTTAAATGAAATGACATGGGTGTTTTTACACATGGTTTATGATTAGTTTAACTTTATAACATTCTTTAAAGAGGATACTTAAATGGATTTTTTGGTTAGATAATTAATCATATTTTAATTATGGAAATATTCCAACAATATGATTGAATTCAATGAAAATGGTTTACGTAATATTCTCAAAGTGCTGAGAATGGATAAACTGGGCATATAATATCTATATTCTGATGCTATATAGATAGTACAAGTTGGTAAAAGATTTAAACTGGAAGAAGAAAAATTGGTTGAAAAGTTAAACTATGTTTCTTCAAGAATCATATCAAGGTCATTGGATCCTAGGGTTGTCAAAAAAGGAATAATAACAATTCAATATGATTGGATCGTAGAAGATATACCTGATGGAGTTTGTGAAACTCCGGGGAATGTCTATATCAGGTAAAAATGTTATATAAATTAATTATTTAGTTTTTAAAGGTTATTGGATACCGAATAAATATTTTAAAAAATGTTTTAAATATACATAAGATCTAAAGAAAAGGAATAATTTATTGATCTTGTAGTTTATATTCACGAGATTAAGTAAATAGTCACTACATCGATAATTTGAATGTGAAGGAATGTGTCAATCTTGGATGAATCTAACTAAAATATGTATATATCCATACCACATATCTTATATGATAAGAGAGTATTTTTGATAATAAATGGTTTTTATCATATGATTAAATGTATACACATGGTTTACGATTCATTTTTATAACATGTTTTAAGAAGAAAATTTGAATAAAATTGTTTATCCTAGATAAAAGTGTTCATCCAAATATTTGGTAAAATATGAGGGAATGTGTTCCCGCCATCCATTAATTATATATTTTAATAAAATATTATTTACAAATAAAAAAATTAAAAAAAAGATATGAACAAATAGAATACCATATATGATATGGAAACAATTGTTTATTTATTAAATATTCATACTAAAATAAAATAAAAGTTATTTCCTAGAACAAAAAGTTTTTTTGTTGAGTCTTAGAAAGATATTATGAAATGAATATAATGTCTAAGAAACTAGTGGGAGTATTTTTGGACATATATAAGTTCAAAGTTAACAAATAAAAGATTGTTCCAATATTATTTTGAGTGATTTTTCATTTTAAATCCTAAAGAGTTAGGATATGAGATAGTAAATAAAAATATAAATAGTTATATTTAGTTACTATGATAAAGTAAATATCACCATCATGTGATCTTAGTTGCAAATTTAAATTCACTTGATTTATTAAAAGTTTTAGTAAATATTGGTAAAGATAAATTTAAATAATGTAAATAGTTATATTATTTATAGAATATTTCAAGGAATGAGTTTGATGGAAAAGGTTCCAAAGATGAAGATGATGTACTTAGAAAGACTTATAAGTAGACAAGACGCCATAACATTATAGCATTTGATGTCATGAAGTTAATGAGTTTTAATATAAGTTAAAATAGTTTAACTTAAGTAATATTATTCCTATGTATTTCCATTATTCAAACTAGCTTGTTTCATAAATGTTACTCACTAAAGTGGTTAGTGGGAGTATTTTATTGTATGGTAATATAGGGATGTGATGTAAATTATATATTTTTGTAATGTTGGGAAAATGAATCCATTACTGCAACAACCACATGAGGGTCATGTTATATCTCTATAATATATTGGTTGTAATGGTTATAAATTTATCATGTTTTTATAATAAAGTAAATCTCAATTTATCATTCATTAATGTATGCTGTAATTTATTTTACATGACTAGTCAAATGATAGATATCCCCTCAAATTATAAATTTTTATTTTTCCCTATCTAATGGTCATCATGGAGTTTTATAGGTTATGATGAAATGTAAAGGTTAGCTTGAATAGATTCTTATATCCATTACAAATGGTTGTATATGAGATATTAACAAATAGATTCTTGAGGTAATAAGTAGAGACTTATTACATAGACTATTCTGATAAAGTAAATCTCATAGAATTTCATATGATCATAGATATACTTAGGTATTTATTCTTATTATTAGTCCTTATTACTTGTGTTTGAAAATATACCTAGCATGAGAACCTTCATAATTTGATACCATAGTCACATAAGTCACCATATAAACATAGCTAATTAGGGGGTGGTTGGGTATATTGTTAATCATGTCATCATTTGGAGTGCAAACAAGAAGGGATTTATCCACTTGTATGACAAGGGAAGATATATGTCCCCTAATTGAATTAGACTAAGGAAATTCATTTCCATGATTAGTTGTTTCACATATGTTTTGTTCAACTACTTTGATAATTTACATGTGATGTGCTTATCAGATAGATGAACCATGCTTAGTTGTTTCACATATGATGTGTTCAACTACTTGGATAACTAATATGTGATTTTATTATCAGATAGATGAATGAAATGTGATGTATTCATCCACTTGGTCAGTCTTTTTCTTAGAATCAATAAAATTATGAGAGGACAATACTAGTTTGACATGTTCCATGTCTAGTGGTAACTCAATGTCATGGAAAAAGGTATTATATAAGATACATATGGTGTATATGATACATCTTTTGGTGGAATCATTCATATAGAGATATGATTATGTTTTATGGAGATCACACTAGACCCCTTAGTGTCTTGAGTAGTACTGATTCTTTGCTAGAGGCTACTCTTTAGTTATATCTGTGAAATAGAGATTTCATAGTTATTGTCAACACAACTAAGGCCCACATGGTTACACAAATAATACCTTGGATAAATATAACATTTTATACAAAGTGTTTGTTCAAAATGAAGAGATTTTGATGAAAAAATATGTTCAAAAGTGGTTGGATGGATTCACAAAGAGTTGTGAAGATATGCATACAATCCTTATGGGATTTTAGTGCAAGTTCGATATTGTTAGATATGAAATAAAAATATATATAATATATGATATTATATATAAATTATATATTTAATTACATGAATTTGATTCATGTATTATAATGTATGTATTAAATACATGAAATAATAAATATATATATATTATATATATTTATTTCTCAATTATGGTTTAATTATCAATCACAATCCGTTAAGAATTAATTAATCGGATTGAACACTCATTTAATAGGATTCAATGAATTATGGGAATAAATTTATATAGATACATTAATATGGTAGACATTTTTTCATTTAATGAAACACGTCATAGATGTCTATATAAAGGGATGTGATCCCTCCTATTGAAAACAAGTAATTGTGAGCGAGTCTCTCATTTATCTCTTCCTACCACACTGTTGTTCATCATCTGAGACGAAGGATCTAACACCCCTTAAATATTTTTTTATCCTTGTGATATGATCATGGATCCATTGGTTGGTGTACCCACCTTAGAGGAAAGGTGATTTTTTTCACTTCTATGTGATATTCTTCCAAAAATCTCTTTCACCATGAAAGAAGAAGACTGTTTCCATTGATGATTTCCAGTTACTGTTTATAAAGATTATTTATACATTGATTATCAAATATAGATTTTCTTGTGTTTGGGTTATCTTATAATACACATGTTCATTTGATGATCATATAAATACCATCATGATAGATGTTGAAATTCAAGTCAATCAAGGCTTAAATTTTTTTCCATTAGGTCTTAGTTAGTTTATCATCATTTGGTAAACCAGTTAGTCCATAATAGCTCATGATCATGTCCCATTTATTTTATATGTGAATGTTTAATTTTTTACTCTTGTGATCATATAAATTAGAATGATTAACATTCCTTAGATATAAATTATAAATGATTATATGGTGACTGATTCTGATATTACTAGCCAATGTAAGTTTGAATTTATTTTTTTTATTGTAGTGATTAATTTTTTTCATAATTTATAATAATTTTTGTCCATTTAATTACCGATTATCAACATATCATTCATCTCTATTATCATATAATAACCTACATTTTCATCATTAGTTTTGATTGAATTATACACTAAAATGATCATGATCATACATAGTTTATGTCAATTGCTTTATGACATAGTAAAGGTCATTATGTCGCAGTGTTGTGTGCATAGAATTATCGAGTAGCATGATAACATGATGGTTTAATCCTTATATCTCTCTAAATTCTACCATACCTAGTGAATCTAAAGGTTTCTTATCATAGTAGAAGCATGTCATTAATTTTCCCAACAATGTTTTTTTGATTGATTTTTTTAATAAATCCTCAGAATTAGAAGAAGATAAACCCTAGAAGATTCAATAGATAATATTTCACATATAATTTATAATCAATTTATATACTATAATTATCTCTCTCGTGATGATTGTTTATTCATTGAAGATGTTGATCAATTCTAATTTTTCTGGAGTCATATTTTCATTTCAATAAAGGATCCAAAGTACAACCCTCCAGAAATATCCACACATGCTTCATGAATCTCTGAACGTCATCTATGGAATTATAGGTTCTAGTGTGGGAGTTTCGATAACCTTGAGTCATTCTCTATTGATCACAATAAGAATCCCTTTTATAATGAATTATTCCCCTCTTGTTTTATCGGTCATTTGGGAGGGAAGAGGAGGATATACTATCACGTACTTAAGAGTGTTCTTGGGTGAGTTATCTATGATCATGGGATGATTCTCCAGTGAGAATTCACTATGCACAACCATTCACCCATTGTCTTGAAAATGATATAAATCAGATTATATACTCAAGGTTAGAAATTAGTCATTACACAATGACCTTTAATTAATTTATTATTCTAAGAAAACATCATACCAAATAATAATAATAATATATTTATTACATTCCATGACATGTACTAACCAAAAAATATTTAAATATGATTTCTATCAGTCCCTTGACCTGGTTCATCAATCTTATCTCGTGTTTATTGAACATTGAATAATAAATTTCCATTTAACAAATAAATAACTTCATATTTATCATTCAGTGAATAAATAAATATTATATTCAATAAATCTATGAATATATATTTATTTAATATGTGTGAAACTAAGTAAGATTTACTTAAATAAATAAATAACTATCTATTACCTAGAGAATAATTAAAAATATATAAATAAGTTTTATATATTTACTAATGGAAAAAAAATATTTATTTAATATTCAAATCACATATATATTCCAAACTAGAATAATCGGTTATTGAATTTATATAATCATTCAAACTGTAATAATTATTAAATCACAAATTAAGAATAATATTTATTTTAATATTAAATTTGGATAGAATTTAATCTGAGATTATGGATAAACTTAGTGTGTGAACCTCTCGGTTGCTTTTTTAGAGACATTAATCTGATCGGACTAATGCTCAAGATCAATATATAGAAAAATGTCCACATTCCTATAGAGAAAGAAGTAAATTTCACAATGATGACAGCCTCATATGAATGATCACTGATATAATAGAATCCACTTGTATCAATGTCTCATCAAGAAGGTTTTATACTCATGTCATCAACCTATATGATTGATAGGTTTTTATTTAACTTCTTGAAATGAACTCATCAACAAATCACCATGTCCATGGATTTAATCAGGAAGTTCTATTCTAATCACAGGGCTAAAAATATGGTAACATCCTGAGATTTTAGTATATATTTTCCTTTAAATAAATTCTATCGATAACTTTTTTTACATGAAACACTAAACTAAAATAAATTTTGATACATTTTATTGAAAAAAAATATTTCAATGTTAGATAAATATTAATACACTATGGGGATGCGATAATAAGAAACAATAAGAAAAATACAAGTGGAATAGATGAAAGTATACAAAAATACCATGAACATATTATCCACACGGTTTTTCATGAAGATGATGATCTCAATAACGATTATGGAAAAAAAATCTAAGTGGTATAACTACTATAGGCATGATGAGAGATAAGTGAATGAATATGATTTATGATTTTAGTAAGACAATATATAGAAGTAAAATATGATTGTTATATATATAACCCTAGGACATGAGATAATTAGACATGTGGTTGTTAAAAATATGGCTGTTATAAATATATCCATTGGAAATGTCATGACCCGTCCCCTGGGGCCCCTTCCGTGACTACCCCAAGCCCGACTTCCATAGGCCAGGGGCTGGCGACTATCACTGAAAGGCGTATTCCCTAAAAACAGGGAAGGCATTGCCTTTTTAACCTGTAAAATCACAAAAGTAAGCAAAATGTAGGATATGATCACAAAGTATCCTATAATGTAAACCAGGTGTGTACATAAAGTAAAGGGGGATAGAATACAAGCCCAACTGAAAAAAACAAGTAAAACTGGGAAGTGCAAGAATAACTAAAAACAGCTCCTGTGAACACCCACCAAGGATCCTACCTGAAGTGTAGGTACAGCTCTCGAACAGTCGTCTCTGTGGTATGCCTCGTCTAACTTCCACCTCGAGCTACCTCCAGTACTGGTACTCTCGTCCTCAATCAGCATTGTCTGTCGTCTGCACCAAACACAACAAGGTTCGGGCATAGCCCATGCAGGGGTGAGTATAACGATACTCAGTAGGGACCTTGAGACCCTTGAAGGTCTCAAAAATCCACAAAGGATAAACCAAAAAGCATGAAAACAACTAACAACCCAACTTAGTTATATGCCCATACATATACCTAATTTTTTGAGTAAACCTATCTCAATCATGAGGAAACACAAGACCCAACTCAAATCCCAAATCTCAAATGTTCCACAAAGGAAAGAATACCACAAAGGTGAGTACTAAAAAGGTAGTACCACATAAGAAATTCCACACAGAAAAATACCAAAAAGGCATCATCACACAGAAGTGTACCACAAAGAAAATGACTCATCTCACTCTAGGTATAACTTAGGTACGGTAGTAATGATGATTAGATGTAACTACTGAATCATCTTACTCTGTTGAGAGGCAGACCCACGTAGGATCCTAAATCATCAGACCCACGTAGGATCCTAGTACAGAAGACCCACATAGGATCCTAGAGTAGTCCCACATGGATTCCTAGAGCGGATCCAAGTGGTATACTAGAACACAGACCCACATAGGATCCATTTCTCATATTACAGCCAGCCATAGGGTTCCCGCACTAGCTCACTTGATTATGGGAGGGTCCTCTACTTAAGACATAGGTCGATAATCCAACTACCATGATGTCCCACAAAGAAGTATCCCAAAGTACTGCCATGTAATAGAGTTCTCAATGCAACAAACAGTGTGTCAATTGGATGCCCGGTCTGTAAGTTATTGGCCTTTTAGTCCCGAGAGCCCGGTTGGATTCATGTTCGATCCAACCTGACCATACCCCAGCTTTATCCAAAACTCAATTGGGGTATACCAAAATGACTGTCTCGATCCAAGGTTTCTGGAGCTACAGACAGTTCGTCAAACAGATGCCCATAGGACAAGTTATAGTCGAAAGAGTGAAAAGGGGTCGAAGCTGGTCCGGGTCCGGTCCGACCCAGCCCACTGGGTGGCCCACTGGGAATCCCGCAGCTAGGTGTCCCCATGATGGGGTCCACCCAAGCCACCACCCAAGGGTGAGGCACCCCCTAGAACTCCAAATGGATAGGTTGTTCGGGTTGGGAGGCTGACCGGTTGGCGCCACATTGAACCAACAGCTGGCACACAGAACTCAGGGTCCCACTCGGCTCCTCGGCTGGCTGGACGGCCAGCCCACCTGTGTAGAGCAGTCACATCCCGTGCCCCCACCAGCGGCCGGCGGTGATCTGTATGCCCCTCCTTCGCCGTCATGGCCTCGTGTCGCGGGCCCTGCACTTCTGGCGGCATGGACGTGCGCCGCCACCACCTTCATGCGGCCAGCCAAGCGTCGGCCACCGCCCTTGCTCTTCTATGGAAGATGGGATGTGGCCCTTCTCTGGCGGAGCGGTCGTGCCATCGCCATCATTGCGGCTAGTCGTAGTGTCGATCGTCGCTCCCAAGCCCTTCCAGCGCTGGTCGCTGGCACCGATTTCCGACGATGTTCCTCAGGCCACCGGGCACACCCCGATGGCATGTTCTTCATTCCAAGACCCCCACACTCGTCTTTAAACGTCGCCATCGATTCAAGACCACCACGGTTGGAAATTTAGCAACCCAAAAACAAGCCGCGAAGAACACCAAAATCCACAAGGGTTGCAAAGAGGTCTGGCCATGTTCGTTTGGCCCGCACTCTTCACGTTAGAACAGTAGCAAGCGGCATAGTTGTTCTTGAATCGAGAAGAACTACAAGAATGGGTAAGGGGTATACAAAATAAACAATCCCTACCTCAAAGATTCATTGACGTCGGTGAGTAGAGGGAAAGACGAACGTCGGTTCGTTGTTGTTGAAGACGTTCCTCATTGGAGATCCTTCGACGAAGTTCTTCATTGGATAAATGTTCATCATTTGGAGGAAGTGTTTCTCCAATTTTCTCCCCGAGTCTTACTTTTCCAACACTCCCCCAATTCAACAAAAAGAAGATCCAACTTATTAAATTAAGTTTTATTAATTTAACTAGAGTTGGAACATTAATTAATTTTGAAGTTGGCATAATTAATTGGAAAAAACCAAGAGTCAACACCCACATTAAAGATGGAGTTCAAGGGGTCGGGTGGTCCCCATCCCAAAATTCAAATTGGGAGGATTAAAATTCAAAAATAAAATAAAGCTAGTTTATTTTATTTTCTCCCACCAAAAGTCTGAAAACTAAAAACCACCTTCGACCAACTACCGTCGAAGTGAAGGCCTCCTTAAGTGATTATCTTCATTGTGAGATCAACGGTTCCCTAGGATTTCAATTCCAAGCACTAGTTCAAAAGTTACAAAAACCCTCTCACATGCTTACTGAAAGTACTTAAGAAAATTCATAAAAACATTTCGGCTCTCCAGGCCTCGGAATCAAGTACCATCAGAAACAACAGACTCGAATATTTCCATATAATTTAAAAAAATACATGGAATTTTCAGGTCTTTAAATTCTCCCCACCTCAGGTATTTTCATCCCTGAAATCCACATCACAAAAACTAGGAAAAAAAGTGGGGGTATTGAGCATAAATTTGAGCCTCCTGCTCCCACGTGCTCTCCTGGAGGTTCTTGTGCTGCCAGCATACACGCACCAAAGGTATCGATCGCCCATGAAAGACTATCTTCTATCAATCCTCAATCTCCACTAGAACCTCCGAAAACATCTCCCCATCATCAATGTTAGCTCACCCTAGTCAATGATGTGCAAAAGATCATGTACGTATCTCCTCATCTAGGATACGTGAAAAACGTTGTGCACCCAGTGCAACTGAGGGGGAAGTGCTAGGAGGTAATCCACCTCGCCAACTCTTCTGAGGACCTGAAAGGGTCCGATAAACCTCAGAGATAACTTTCTGCCCCAGCCAAATCTCCGAAAACCTCATCGAGGTGAGACCCATAGAAATACATGGTCACCATCCTCGAACTCCAGAGGTCTTCGTATCCTATTGGCATAAGACTTCTGCCTTCTCTGTGTAGTCTTCTTCTGCTCATGGATGATCTGCACCTTCTCTATGGTCACCCGTACCATCTCTGGTCCCACGAGTGCTGACTCCCCTGGGTCATTCCAACACAAAGGTGATCTGTAAAGTTGGTCGTTCAGAGCCTTGAATGGATCCATCCCAATGGTGGAGTGATAGATGTTGTTTCTTGAAAACTCCAACAAGGGAAAGTGATCCTCCCAACTACAACTGAATTCGAGGACGCAAGCACGAAGCATGTCCTCAGGGGTCCGAATGGTCCGCTCAATCTGGCCATCTGTCTGAGGATGGAAGGTAGTGCTCAAATGATGTTGCGTCCCAAAAGCCTCCTGAAACCCCTTCCATAGGCGGGACGTAAAACTTACATCATGATCAGAGACAATCGTCAAGGGTAATCCATGTAGCCGCACAATCTCCTACACATAAAGGCGTCCCAAACTCTCTACTGAGCCCTGCTCTCTGATCAGTAGGAAGTGGGATGACTTAGTGAGTCAGTCAAAGATATCCCAGATAGTATCATGACCCCTATATGTACGTGGAAGTCCTGCCATGTATTCCATAGATATTCCATCCCACTTCCACTTTGGTACCTCTAAAGTTTGAACTAAGCCTACAGGTACCTGATGGTTCGCCTTCACTTGCTGACAAGTGAGGCATCGAGAGACAAACTCTGCTACTAATTCCTTCATTCCTAGCCACCAGTGCTGTTGTCAGAGGTCCTAGTACATCTTAACCACTCCTGGATGTACCGCTATAGGGGATGTGTGGAACTCCCTCAACACTTCCTCCTGAAGCGACATTGGTACCATGGTACATCCTCTGAAAAGGATGGTGTGCTCCCCACCTTTAGAAAATCCATCATGTGCATGTCCTATGGATATCTGAACACGTCGAGCCTCATAGTCAGTGTCCCAACGCTGCACCTCCTCGACTTGATGAAGGAGTGGGGGAGTGACTGTAAGAAACAGATGAAAGGCTGCTCCGTCTTGATCCACAAAGGATATCTGTAAAGCAGCTCGTTGCTCTGTCACCTCACATAGAAGTTTTATACCAGATCTCCTGCTGAGTGCATCTGATACAACATTCCACTTTCCAGTAGTATAGGATATCTCAAAGTCATAGTCCTGGAGGAACTCAAGCCAACATCGATGTCTCAGGTTTAGGTCCTTCTGGGAAAAGATATACCTGAGACTCTGGTGATTAGAGTAGACTGTAAAACGCTCGCCCATCAGATAGTGTCGCCACATCTTCAAAGAGAAGACTACTAATGCTAACTCAAGGTCATGGGTAGTGTAGTTCTACTCATGTTGTCTCATATATCGAGAACTATTTTCAATAACTGCTCTCTCCTTCATCAGGACCCATCTAAGATTGTTCCCTAATGGGTCGAAGTAGACTACGTACCCAACACCCTCCTCCGGAAGCCTCAAGATGGGGGCACTAGTCAGCCTCTGCCTCAGATCTTGAAAACTCTGCTGGAATCTCTCTAACCACATGAAGGTTTTCCACTTCTTCGTCAAAACTGATAAAGGTGCTGAAAATCTGGAGAAATTTGGCAGAAATATTTGGTAGTATTCGCCCAAGCCTAGGAAACTCCGTACCTCTGTCACACTCCTGGGTGGCTCCCAAGAAAGTACCGCCTCAATCTTTTCTTGATCCACCGCAACTCCAGCCTCCAAGATGTCATGTACCAGAAATTGAACTTCTTGGATCTAGAACTGGCACTTCAAGAGCTTACCATAAAGCTGGTGCTCTCAGAGTGTGTCCAAAACTACCTGCAAATGATAGGCATGCTCCTCCTCAGTAGCTGAGTAGATCATAATTTCGTCGATGAAGAATACTACAAAGTGATCAAGGTATGTCTGAAAGATCCTGTTCATGAGTCCCATGAACACTACTGGAGCGTTGTTCACGCCGAACGACATGACCAAAAACTCATAATGGTCGTACCGACATCTAAAAGCCATCTTCTTCATATCCTCATCTCGTACTCTGAGCTGGTGATAACCTGACCTGAAGTCTATCTTCGAGAACCACCATGCTCCCTTCAGCTGATCAAAGAGGTCTTCAATCCTCGAAAGTGGGTACTTGTTCTCCATGGTCACCTGGTTCAGGAACCGGTATTCAACACAAAGTCTCAAGCTCCCATCATCCTTCTTGGCGAACAAAATTGGGGCTGCCCAAGGAGAAACACTTGGTCAGATGAACCCCTTCCCCTATAAGTCCACTAGTTATAGCCGCAGCACACGAAGCTCTGCAGGATCCATCCGATACACTGGTGTAGATATCGGTGTCGTCTTGTGTTACAAGTCAATGTAAATTTCCACCTATCTGCGAGGAGGTAGACCCATAACATCATTAGGGAAAACATCCGTATATTGTTCCACCACTACAGGATAGCTCAGACTCTCCGCATTAACCAATCTGATGGTAAGGATATCCAAATGATGAGTGATCGGATACACTCTCCTCTGGGTAAGTCCATCCTATGCTGAAAAGGCTCCCTTCTCACCGGTGAAGGTAAACCTAGTCCCATCCTCGTGGATACACCACACTTTTCACCTAATGCAGTCAATTTTTGCATGCACTGTAGATAACAAATCCATACCCAAGATGACATCATAAGGCCTCAACACTACTACTAGAAGATCCTAGCCGAAGATCTCGCCTCCTAGAGTAAGCTCACACTTCTGAAACCAGTGTGTAATCGCTGAATCCTCTCCCATAGGAGTCTATATCCATAAGGATTGATCCAATGGCTCCACCGGAATCTCCAAGATCTGAATGAGGGTAGTGGAAATAAAAGAATTACTATCACTTATGTCTATAATTACTACATATAAGGTGGATTAGACACAGATCATACCTCATATCATCTTCGGAGCACCGTGGTCGTAGGCCTCAGCTGTCGGGAGCTGAGCTTGCCCCTGTCCACTTGCTCCATGTGGTCGGGGTAGACCACCTGGTGGTGGTGGTGGTAACACCTCGAATCGTCACCCACCGCCAACTGCACGGCCAACTCCTCTTCTACGTCTTCCTTCTCCATGCAGACCTCCTCGATTGAACCTCTGTTTCTACCTGGGTAGTCCTTCGACTGTCTGCTGATCATCCTCACAGAGGGTCGGGAAATCACGAGCCATGTGTCCCTGTCCGCCGCATGCGTAACACTGCCTGCTCCTCGCATAAATTGCTCTGTCTTGGGTACCACACACAACCGACCCTAAATCCTACAGTCTTCCACCTGTAGGTCTGGTCCTCTTGGACCTCTGTGAAATCTGTCTATTGCCAGCTACAGAAGAATCTGCTATGTGACACCCGGTGGTGGGTCTCACTGCTAGTGACTGATCAGCAAGAAAACTATCCACTAAGAGAGCATGCTCTAACACCCCCTCCTGTGTCAGGATGTTGAGAGAAATCATCGAGGCCTTGATATCACGCCTGAGTCCCTAATTGAAGCTTCGAGCCCTGAAGAATGGGTCCCACACCATATCAATGGAGTAGCGTGATAGGTCGGTGAACCTCACTGAGTACTGAGCCACCGTCTTGCTGCCCTGCTGGAGATGAAGAAGCTCATCTATGCGCACTGCGTGAAGGGTCACTGGGACAAACTCAGCCCAAAACAGGCTCTCAACGTCTGCCCAGAAAAGTGTCACCTCATCGTGAACCTGGTGCATCAAGATCCACCATCTGCCAGCTGATGCCTACAGAAGACTGGAGACAAGGATCACCATGAGATCAGCTGGTGTCCCTACCAGTCAGAAGACTCTCACCATGGCCTCCAGCCAATCCTCAGCTGCCTGTGGGTCCTTCTCTCCCCTAAAAATGGGTGGCCTCTGGTGCTAGAACTCGTGCAACGCGCTCAATCGGTGTACACCCTTTGCTACTAGGGCTGGTGGCATCGGTGGCCCAACAGGTAATGTTACTGTTGGTTCCTCCGTCGGTGCCTCTACTGAAAAAGGGCCATGCCCCGAGGCCTCGTCGCTCAGTGGGCTGTCATGGCACGCACTACCTGGAACCTATTCTGGCTGTCTACATGGAGGCATTATGAAAAGAAAAAGGTGTTCCACGGTCAATAAGTTATACCTGGTGAGCTAACTCAAAGAGATCACAAATATAACTTTTCAAAACAAACACGCAATCAGTGTTTTCATGCATTGAGTCAGAAATTAGAAGTCAGGGTCCTTGTGTATGGATACATCGGCCACCGCACCAACACGGGATTCCCTAAACTGATAACCACACTCATAACACTTAACACTATTATCGTTAAAAGATTAGAGTCCAATGTTCTATGGTAGAACCGACTCCTCTGATACCAATTTGTCATGAGCCGTCCCCCGGGGCCCGTGTCGTGACTACCCCAAGCCCGCCTTCCATAGGCCGGGTACTGGAGACTAGCATCGAAAGGCGTATTCCCTAAAACTAGGAAGGAATTTTCTTTATAACTTGTTATCTCACACAACTAATCACAAAGCAGGATACAATCACAAAGTAAAACTATATAGTAAAAAGGGTGGGTATAGAAAGAAAAAGGGGTCAGAATATAATCTCAACTGAAAATTAAAATTAAAACTGAAAAAAGCTCCAATGAACACCCTCCAAGGATCCTACCTAAAGGGTAGGTACACCTCTCGAACGGTTATGTCGATGGTATGCCTCGTCTAATGTCCACCTCGAGCTACCTCCAATCCGGGTACTCTCGTCCTCAGTCAGTATTGTCTGTCGTCCGCACCAAAGAAAACAAGGTGCGGGCATAGCCCATGCAGGGGTGAGTATAAAGATACTCAGTAAGTACCCTTAGACCCTTGAAGGTCTCACAAAATCCAAAAATGATAAACCACAAAGCATGAAAAAAATGACAACCCTAATTAAGTATATTCCCAGACATATACCTAAGTTGTCAAGTATACCCATCTTAATCATGAGGAAACACAGGGCCCAACTCAAAGCCCGAAGCTCAACTATTCCATGAATGAAGGAATACCACAAAGGTAAAGAATCAACTGACACTAGGTATAACTTAGGTACGGTATTAATGATAATTATATGTAACTAATAAATCATCTTACTCTTTTGAGAGGCAGACCCACATAGGATCCTAAATCATTAAACCCACGTAGGATCCTAGTATAGTAGACCCATGTAGGATCCTAGAGTACTCCCACATGGATTCCTAGAATGGATCCATGTGGGATCCTGGGACACAGACCCACGTAGGATCCCTAGAACAGACCAATGTAGGATCCCAAGGCACAAACCCACATAGGATCTCTTTCTCATGTTATAGCCATCCACAGGGTTCTCGCACTAAGCTCACTTGATTATGGGAGGGTCCACTCATCAAGCCACAGGTCGATACTCTAATTACCAAGATTTCCCACAAAGAAGTATCCCAAAGTACCACCATGTAATAGGGGTCTCAATGCAACAGATGGTACGTCAATCGGACACCCGGTCTGTAAGTTATTGGCCTTTTAGTCCCAAGGTCCCGGTTGGATTCGTGTTCGATCCAACCCAGCTGTACCCCCAACATTATCCAAAACTCAATTGGGGTATACCAAAAGGACCATATCAATCCAAGATTTTTGGCACCATAGACGGTTCGTCAAACGGATGCTTGTAGGTCAAGTTATAGCCGAAAGAGTGAAAAGGGGTCGAAGTTTGTCCGGGTCTGGTCCGACCCGGCCCACTGGGTCTGGCCTGCTGGGTCCGTCCCAGCCCGTCGGTGCGACCCGCTTTGGCCCGCGGCTGGGTGGCTCCACAGTAGGGTCCGCCCAGCCAGCACCCAAGGGGGAGGCACCCCCTGGGTACCCCGAACGGCTGGGCCATTTGGGTTGGGAGGCCGACCGGCCGGTGCCACGTGGCGCCGGCAGCTGGCACGCAGGACCTGGGGTCTCGCTCGGCTCCCTGGCTGGTCAGATGGGCAGCCCACCTATACGGCATGGTCACGCGCCGTGCCACCACTAGCAGCTGGCAGCGAGCCGGCTGCCCCTCCTTTGTCATCACGGCCTCATGCCGCGGCCCCTACACGCCCGGCAGCGCGGACGCGCACCGCCACCCCATTCAAGTGGCCAGCCGAGCATCGGCCTCCACCCTTTCTCCATCGCGTTCAATGGGCCACGACCCTTCTCTGGAGGCGCGATCATTCCTCTGCAGTCGTCACGGCCGGCTGAAGTGTCGACCGCCGCTCCCGAGCCCTTCTGGCGCCGGCCGCCGGCACCGATTGCCGGTGACATTCCTCGGGTCACCGGGAATACCCCAGTGGCCCGTTCTTCATTCCATAGACTCCCGCACTCATCTAGAAACGTCTCCATCGATTCAAGACTACCATGTTTGGAAATTGATCAACCCTAAAATAAGATGCGAAAACACAAAAATCCACAAGGGTTGCGGAGAGGTCTGACCGGGTTCGTTTGGCCCGTACTCTCCACGTTAAAACGATACCAAGAAGCATAGTTGTTCTTGAATTGAGAAGAACGGTAATAACGAGTAAGGGGTATACAAATTTAAAAATCCCTACCTCAAAGATTCATTGACGTCAGTGAGGAGAGGGAAAAACGGACGTCGGTTCATCGTCGTTGAAGACGTTCCTCATTGGAGATCCTTCGACGAAGTTCTTTTTTGGAGAAATGTTTGTCATTTGGAGTAAGTGTTTCTTCAAATTTCTCCCTGAGTCTCCCTTTTCCAACACTCCCTCAATTAAATAAAAATAAGAGCCAACTTATTAAATTAAGTTTTATTAATTTAACTAGAGTTGGCACATTAGTTAATTTTGAAGTTGGCACAATTAATTTGAAAAGAAACCAAGAGTCACCACCCTCGTTCAAGAGGGATTTCAAGGGGTCAAGTGGTCCCCATCACTAAATTAAAATTGGGAGGATTAAAATTCAAAAATAAAATAAAGCTAGTTTATTTTATTTTCTCCCACGAAGAGTCCAAAAACTAAAAACCACCTTCGACCTACTGTTGTCGAAGTGAAGGTCTCCTTAAGTGAATATCAATGCTGCGAGATCAACGGTGCCCTCAGATTTCAATTCTAAACACCAGTTCAAAAGTTACAAAACCCCACTCACACACTTACTGAAAGTACTTAAGAAACATCAGAAAAACATTTCGGGATCTCCAGGCCTCAGAATCAAGTACCGTCAGAAACTGCAGACTCGAATATTTCCATATAATTTTAAAAAAAAATTACATGGAATTTTCAGGTCTTTACAAGAAACATGGTCATTTAATATACATATATGCAATAGTATATTGTAGTTTTTTAATTATTAATAAAAAATTTGAAATTATACAATTCGTAAATAAAAATAGTAAGACAATACATAGGAGTAAAATATAATTGTTATATATATAACCATAGGTCATGAGATCATTAGACATGTGATTGTTAGTAATATGGTTGTTGGAAATATAATCATTGGAAACATGGTCATTGAATATACATATATCCAATAGGTATATTGGATTTGTGTAATTATTAGTAACTTTTTTGAATTAATACAATTCAAAAATAAAAAATATTGAAATATACTAATATTTAAATAATATATTTTACTGTAAAAACTTATTTTTAGGCATTACATATTATTATTATTATTTTTAAAGAATGATAAGATGTATTTATAAAATAAAAATAAATATTTTAATTTTAATCGATTTATAATTTTAAATGGTTATAATATAAATGACTAATTTTAATGGTATGTAGTTCATTTAAAATAAAAGGTATGTTTTTTCAAAGAACTATTTTTATAAAAGTATTCTATATTTTTATCTTAATAAAATCAACCACTACTTAAGAATAATTTTAATGAAATGTGTCGATAATATATATAAGTAAATATAATAAAATTATCCAATATTTATGATTAGGTATGTAATAAGAATAAATTAAATTTGCTCTTAAAAATACATTTTTTTCTAAAACAATTGTTTTTACGATTCATGCATGCTCATATTAAAATTAATTTTTATCATATATAGAAATTGAATCAAATAAAATGTTTTTTATATTTGAAATTATGTTTTTCATATTGTTTAATAAGATTAATTTCATTTTTAGGCATAAAAATAAGTTACCTAAGTTAAAGTTAATTACCAGGGTAATGATAAAAAAGGGTTATTTTTAAAGAATTATTTTTTTAGGTGTTGTGTATTTTTATCTAAAAAAATAAATTGATCACTTTTAAAAAAATAAATCTAATTTAATGTTTTGATATATAAATAAATATATTCACACTCATTTTATTATTAATGATAGAAAATAATAATAATAATAGTTACTAGTTAAAAATTCATTTTTCTACAAAAAAAATGTTTTTCTATATATTATATGTTTTAATTTGAAAGTTAATTTGTTTCATATGTAGAATTTTAATTATGTTAAATGGATTCCAAATTCATAATCATCATAGAAATTTTTTTTAAAAGGGTTATCTTATATTTTAGTGAAAAAATAATTTCCATGGTAAAAAAATAAAAAAGTTAACAAAGGGTAAAAATAGTTAGTTTACCATGGCTCAAAATTTATTAAATAAACTTAAAACTTAAACATTATAGATGACCATTTTTAAGTTAATAATTCATTCCCACATGTATCACTAACATTTATTTTCCTAACTCACCCAACTCCCATGTGATTCCATTTTTATCCCACACCTAACTCGGGGTTTCAATGAAATGTGCCTCATTTTTACCTATAAAGGGAGCTCACTTAAACTTACTCCAAAACCATTATAATCCTTTGAAATAGTCTTAAATCCTTGAATAATTTTCCTCTCCTAGATACCCCTTCAACATTTTTTGTCCCCTAACCATGAGAAGGTGCCCTAAGTCCTTCATTTTCAAAAGGTCCTTCAAAGGAAGAATCATCCCGCAACATGATTGTTATTTTATCCCAAGACTTTTATTCTCTATATTCTTTATCCAAATACCATAAAATATGATTTATCACCACAATAAAATCTAAATAATATCATCATGATTCTATAATAATGATATTATAATAAATTAATCACTTCTATAACCATACTCACCCATAAATTATAGCATGTTTATATTTGTTTTAGTTTAACCATATACATTAATGATGCTATATATTTATATCATAGATGAATATGAAATCTTAATTATTGGTAATATTGGAAATTAATGAGTAGATCATGTTTTTTTTCTGTTTCTATAAAGGTATTATTAGTATTTAACTCATTATTAATATACCACCTTTTGTTCATTAAAAATTATCGAAATAAGCCTGTTATAAATTTTATCTTTACGAATAATTACTAAAACTCACATGAGATAAACATATAAAATTATAAATAATTATGGAACTTATATTATAGTACCTTTAATAATTTTTTAATGATTAAATCATTTTAAAATAATGAGTATCGTCATCACCATTACAGAACTCATACAATACAAACAAAATTACTAACATTTGATGATGAAAATAAACTATAACTAACTAATTTATTTATAGTAAATGAACATTAATGAGGAGTGTAAAGGGTAATATATATAATAGTGTTATTAAATAATTGATTAAAATTATTTTTTTTATTATACAAGAGTTTAAATCTCTTTCATAGAAGACATGACTAAAGGTAAGAGTTTTTCATCTCAATTCTCCTTATTTGAGACATGGTTCCTATTATGCACCTATTTTCATTTATAGGGTGTATATAATGAATTATTTAAATATTATATCATGATTATATTTATAAAAATTGTATTTAAATTTTAATTTGAATTTATATCTTTCAAGATCTTTCAATTAAAAGGTTACCAAAGTCATAAGGATTTTCTCATCTCATTTTTCATTCATTGAGATACACTTTATATTCACCAATTATTTTATTTGTGTGGTTTATATAATGACCATAAATTTATTTTTATCATAATTTTCCTGAAATTAAAGGTATTTTAAAACTATCTCAAGTTATACCTTTCATGGGATTTTAATTCAAAAGATACCAAAATTGTAAGAGTTTCTCTTCCAATATCATTTTTAAATCAATATTTCTTATGAATAAAAATACATATAGAGAATTTGTATGTTATTTATATATAAAAACTCTATAATTTTCTTATCTTAGGATTATTATTTATTTTTTACATATCCCATCACAATTTTTTTCCCCTTGGTTTATAATTTACTCTATGTGGTGTTTATAAGTAAAATCGACCCCACCTCTCCATTTTGGTCATGAATCTTTCATATCCTCATCCATGACCATTGGATATATTAATCCATGATTAAATAATTGATTAATTTCATTTAATAATATTTTGAATTTCATTAAAAAGGTTTTTAATTAATATTTTAAAGTCTTTTGTATGGGTCATTTTTGACAAAAGTGTGATAAGAATCTCTTTTTAAATTTTTCTATATGAACACCTTTTTTAGTCGTTACAACCAATATTCCTTATAAATATTTTTCTAAAATATTTTTTAATGGTTTTCTATATAATCTCAATTATCAATGTTTTTTTTAAATAAAATGGTATTTATTTATATATTTCAATTTGCTTTATCTAATACTCTAAAAGTGTGTTTTTTCTATATATGTCAATATCCTTTAATGTTCCTTTTGTTACACTGAGATATATTATTATTATATCATCCACCTTTATTTGGATGTATTATGAAGTATTATATGGTAATATTTATGAAAACTATCTATTTTCCATAAGTTAATTAAGTGATGTTGAAAATATGAATTCTTTCATGTTCTTGCAGTATGAATATTTATGGTTTTCATTATATGATGTGTGGGGAAAACATTATATGACCCTTTAATTGATTGGGTAATGTTTGATATCTCATGAGATTATGATTTTTTGTGTGGTCATAATTGTGGTTAGCTATGTTCACATGAATGTACTTGGACATAATCATGGTTATATATCTTTGTAAAACTATGCATAGACATAGTTTTGGTTAGCTATGTTCACATAATTTTGCATGGAAATAATTGTAGTTAGTTGTTTTCATAATGATACATTTTTTATGCTTATGTTTATGCCAAATTCATATGTTTTTAATGTAATAATGTCATAATGGATCATGTATTACGTTATACTATGATCCTTATGTCTTGATATATGATTTATGATCCATGTTTATTTGGTTATGATTTTCCAATGTATGTTAATGGACCTTAATCATGTTATCATACCCACATGCTTATCTTATGCTCACTTGTGATCATATGTTGTTATATCTTATTTTTACCCTTATCAATCATCTAATCTCACCCTTTTCTATGTTTCCTTTCCCCAGGTTATGAATAATTATAGTATGTATGATAAGGATAACATGTAAAAATGATTTTGTGGGAGATGTTGAATATTTTGTAGAATAATATGATTATGTAGATGATATCGAAATAAAATAAACCTTTAGGCCTTGATATTATGTGATTATTTTTTAGATGTAATGATTATGTATTAAGATGGAATATTTTTATTTGGTTCATCTTAGTTGGTATCAAAGATAACATGTAAAGTATGTGTTTCTAGCACTATATATGGGAGTACGGGTATGTGAAATCTCAGATATCAAATTACATAAATATGGAAGGGAAAAATATTTTATTTACTTATTCATTAATGTAATATCACTCATGAGACACCTGACGTATCCTACCTCATCGTGATCATGTCTTTTCATGGTTTTCGTTAGTATATCAAATATACAACTTATGATATGCAGTAATAATAATATCAAGTCTAATGAACAATACACAAATTCATGGATAGGAATATCCAATGACATATATATAACATGAAATTCCTATTGGTGGTTCTAATCTCATAAACTCCTCTCTTATATATTATCAAGTGTGAACCTTATGATAAGAAGTCTCAATGCCTCATAAGACTCATACACATAATATTCAAACATCATATACGTATTCTTGGATAGATGTCATCCATACATATAACATATTTTAATAATATTATTATGGAACTTCATGGTTCTCATCAAAATATAGACTTTCCAGGACCTTTTGATGCAAAAAATACTCTAAGGAAATAGTCACATTATTGTTATGAATAAGATGTAATTCCCTAACTAGAGTCATTGAATATGAGTCAGAGTTCCACATGGCCTCATGTGCATCTCCTCACACACATGTGGTTTCTGACTAGTAGTGAGGGTTTGAACACCATTAGTGGTGAGACTATATCCTCGATATCATTAAATAAAACCATAAATAATATCATGGAATAACACAACAGATGAAGTAAACAATGCTATAATAAATGGAATGTTAATTATATCAAGTCATAGAGAAAAATAAACCAAAGACCCCTAATTTTGGCAGGTCAACAATAGTACAATTAAGACATGTAAGTAAATAAAATACTATGACATCACTCTAGAGTTTTTCCCAGTACTGCCTCTGATCACCATGCTCTATCTCCAAACTCCTTATCACTGGGGCCTTTCCCTTTCCTATACCCTTGAACATGAAGTCTGAACACGCATTGAAATGCCTATGTATGGTATGAGTATAAACCCGGTAGGACACCACTAATGTGTCTTTAACATGAGTGCACATGTATAAGAGTGCATGGCATGATAATAAATAAACTCAGATGTAATAACATAAATAATATACCAAGAAATCATGCACTAACCAAGCCACCGCAAACCCTCGACCATACATGCTTTGGATCCATGATGAAAACATAGTCATAACAGAATTCATGAACTAAAAAATTCACCACATGTATCCCATAGCCACCACAAGGATAACAATTCTGAAGTTCACCATAAGCCCATGATATTCCAACACTACCTCAGGTTATGACATAATGCCATTGTATCCCGATATTGTGTCTTAGGTCTGGCCACCTAATACCATCATGTCCCACTATCACCTCTTAATTTAGATCACCAAAGACCATAATTCCCCCACCCCCATTTTAGGTCATAAGATAATCATGCCCCACCTTCTAACACAATCCTATCATCAAGTCACATACAATGTCTGAACAGGCTCCCCCTCCAAGGCCACCGAGCCACGATGGGTCCAACTATCACTTTGGTACCATGTATAGACAATAAGAAAATATAATATAATAAATAAATAATATGGAAACATTTTCACATTACAATCACATATATCCAGAAGCATAACATAACGATCATGGTAATAGTATCCAAATACACTCATGTGATCAAACATCAAACATGGTCTTGTAGGGTACACACGCACATACATATGATGAAACATCAAACATGGTCTCATGGGATATGTATACACACACATGTGATCAAAATCAAGCATGGTATAAGAATATATGAACACAACATCATATCATGATAACAAACATATACACGACCTCTAAATTGTAAGGAACTTCCATCCTCAAGATTTTCAATTTCAACTTCAAGGTTTTTCAAGAATTTCATCACCCGAACCACATTCACACACTAACTGGAACAAGTTTTCACCCCATGATTTTATATAACTAATTCCAACATGATTTAAGATGGTTTTTATAATGAGACTCAAGAAGGAATTAAGCCAAGGGAAATATTTACATCAACTTACCCAATGACAACCACCACCTTCAATGGTAGTCTTCAAGCCTAGTTGAAGGAAGGAGAAATATATTACTCAAGGAATATCTAGAAAATTAAGCGAATAGTTGCTTCCATGGTCCTAATTTAACAAGTAAAATCTCTATCTTCCAAGGTTTGATTATTATATCAAGATCAAGAAAAGAGGTCGAGAAAAACAAAATTAAACAATCTAGAAAACCTCAATATAAGAAGGGTTTACCACACACCCTAGGTTCATCTAGAAGTTTTCTAGAATCCATTAAATTAAAGGAATCAACAAGGAGTGGAGAGAATTGATTAATAAGGGTAAAAATCAAATTAAAACTGAATTAAAGACCCCGCATTCAAACCACATGTGTTTCCTATTTGAATCGGTCAAGATCTGAGGAAGAAGGCAATGATTTCAAGCATTTGAAATCCATCTTAACTACCAAAATAGCCTACACCGCATTGTGTTAGTTCTTCAGGTCAGTTTTAAATGGCTTGTACTATAGCATGGACCCAAAAATCAAGTCATTTTCCTCACCAAGACCTCCACCAAGTCCATGGTGAGGAATCTTAAATGTTATACCAAAAATACCTTCCTTGATCATCACGACATTTCCTGGTCCATTATCAAATTTTCCCATTGCACACTAGGGGCCTCCACGACTTGTTCCTCACCATGGTGTTGCCCGCTTTGGCCCAAAAATCTCTAAAACCCTCTTTTAATCTTCCAAAGGCTATTCAAATATGACTAAGATTCACCAAATAATAACCCAATCTTGATACTCATAAGGAAAAGTGGTAGATAACTTTTTTACATATGTGAATCAAAATTTTGAGGCTTTACTATCTCCCCCTCTAGAGGATATCATCCTTGAGAAGTGTCTATAGAGGCCCTGATCAAATAACTAGGCCAATACACATGAATATTGAACTCCCACTCCCAAGTTTCCTCTTGGATTCATTTTTTCTTCCATAAGGATCAAATAAGTAGCACCATATACCCCCAAAACACCTTTTCATTGCAGTCTATAATCTGCACTGTGTGCTCCAAAAAAGATCTATCTAGTTCCAACTCAACATCTTTGCAGTCGATCACATGTGTAGGATTGAGAATGTACCTATGAAGTTGAGAAACATGAAACACATCATGCATGAATAGATAACATGGAGGAAGTTCCATTTAGTATACCACTACTCTGATATGTTCAGTGACCACCAACGGTCCCATAAACTACAGTGTCGTCTTCCCATGATTCTGCAAATGATGATCCTCAATGAAGATGACACCCATAAGAAAACCTTGTCACTAATATTGAACTCCAATGGTCATCTCCATTAGTTGAAATATTATCGCTTCCTTTTCTGATCAGTAACCAACCATTTACTGATCAATTACACTCTCTCAAAGGTCTCCTACACTTTACTCAACCCAACAACTACTATTTCACCCACCTCATGGAAATATAATGGTGAGTGAAATGACCATCCATATAGAGCCTCAAAAAGTGACATCTGAATAGAATCCTGGAAAATTTTATTATAAGAAAACCCCTACAAGTCCAAATTCTCATACCATGCTTCACTAATGTCCATGATATATGCTCAAAGTATAACCTCAAGGATCTGAATCATCCTCTTTGATTGTCCATCAGTCTGTGGATGATACACCGTACTCAACTTCAACTAATTACCCAAGGCTTTTCGCAAGACTTTCAAAAACCAAAATATATAATATACATCTCTATCAGATATAATACTATAAGGGACTCCATGATGTCATACAATCTCTCAAACATACAGATTTCCCAACTCATCTGACACCATATGATATGGGGTAATCAATATAGGTTGTATCCTTGATATGAGTTTGATATCAAATTCAATGCCCCTCTCAATAGGGAGACCTGAAAAGTTGTCTGGGAAGACATCCTAATACAGGTCCACCATTGGAAGAAACAAAGAGGCTACTATTGGATCTACCATAAGAACTATGTCAGCAACTTTTAGTGTAATAGCTTCGATATGGATTAGGAATGGTCCCATTCTACCTTCTCCAACATCCCATTCATTGGTCATCACAAATTTATCCTCGTTAAGTGAAATAAAGGATACACATCTCATGTAGAAGTCAATGTGTGCCCGATAAATTTTCATCCAGTCCATTCCAAAGATCAGATGAAGTTAGTCATCTCAAGGATCATGAAATCCCATAGATGTTCAAAGCCATCAATTAATATGGGACATCCCATACATCTCTAAATATGATCCACTTTCTTTCCCAAGAGTGTATTAAGAGATAGAAAATCACAAGATAACTTGATTGTTAAGTGAATAAAAAATAATAATTTTCATAGATATAATCAAATGGGAAGCACCAGTATTAAAAATAGTGGTAAAAAGAGTATAGGTGATCAAGAATATACCTTCAACAGTTGATGGATCCTCTCTAAAGTTATTCGGAACCTAGTACACTACATACACTTAACCTACCTCATCTCCATGACCCTATCCATGATATACATGACTTTCCAGGTTCATCATCATCTGAGGGGTTTGAACTTGTTACTGAGGACCTAGACCAAACCCATGGCTCGATGCTTGAATTTGAATTGAATCCCTACGAGACCTCATCTATGATGCCTTTGAGAATAAATGCTATATATTCCCAATAATACCACACCAATGACACTTGATCTAAGGCTTTGGTCAAAATTCGTGATAATTATAACTCTGTCCATTGTTGAAACACTTAGGACCTCCTCCTCCTCCTATAGAAGGTAATGAATAACCTCTTCTCAACTATAGTTGTGTACCATCACTCTGGAATGAAATCCTCTACCTTCCCCTTTCTACCACTAGAAGTATCACTAGAAATACCAATAAAGGTTGAAATAAGACCCACATATATGTCCTTATCCAGTCTCTTCTTGATCATAAGGTCCTTTCAAATCACCTCTGCATATGTCATCTGGTTGAAGTTTGTGACCTGGTGCCTCAACTTTGGATAAAGGCCAATCCTTAACTTCCTATCCTTATCCACATCATTATCATCCAAGAGTGGAGAAAATCATAGAAATTATGTGAAACATGATGAGTAGTCAGACACAATCATTGTCCCTTGATGAAGCTCCATGAACTCCTATGCTCAATCTGACTTCATCATACCTTGAAAGAACTACTTGAAGAAAAAGTCCTTTGATAGTCTTCCAAGTTAAACCTTCACATCTCCCTGTCTGGTTCATAACACTCCATCATCTCACAGTGGGTCCCTGAATCATGAAGGTATCCAACTTCACTCAATGGTCCCTTGGATTATCCACTAGATCAAAGATCCCATCAATGATGCAAATCCCTCACTTAACATCCTGAGGGCCTCTGGTTCCCTAGAAGGATGGAGGGTTCTAGAGTTTAAAGTCTTAATCATAATTAACCATTGTATTGGGACTTCCTTGAACATGCACTATTAATAAGATTATTATCTTAATTGGACCTTATTCCTAAACCATTAAAGTAGGTTTGGGAGCATGCTCAGTTGCATTTTCCTACACGATTAGTGGTAGAACAAATATTTCCTCCCTTTTAAGAGCATCCTGGTCTACTCTGCCAGGCGGTCTAGTTAATCATCTCCAAGGAGACATTTTCTGAAATTCCAAACAAATGTTCTGAATGTTTGTAAAAACTTGATTAAGTAGTTATAAGGCTTACATAAGGGATTTATATAGAAACATATCCTAAGAGGCTACCCATAATTAAAAGGAACAACCCTCATAGTACTACACAAGGCTATTTGTACATGCACATTATTCACATTCATATAAATATATATATAATTAACAACATGAATAAGTTAAACTACCTAATTCCATAATAGATATATTACAATAGAAGGTAAAATAAATATCTCACCAAATAGATAGCACATATCAAGAAATTTAATTAAAGAAATACTATGGATCATTCAAAAAACATATATATATATATATATATATGTATGGAATGTGATCATAAGTGCCTAGTCAAGAAACATGAATGCACCCAAATCACATAAAATAGTAACAATACAATATACTAAAGATCAATATGAAACCTTAAAATCATAACTATGATAGCAGTCCTAACAATAGTAACTCTGAGAGCCATTATACATGTGTTGGATAGGTACACATGTAACTCCCCTTCTTGATACCTACATAGGATAACTCCTTTATACCTTACCCCAAAACATATTCAGTAAGAAGAAAGAGGGAAAACATACGTTTATAAAACATTGTAATTCCCTAACCCAGATCACTGAATCTTAGCCAAAGTGCCACTGACCTCATGCACGTCTCCCTATTTTCAAGAGGTTTCTGACTAGTTTTAAGGGTCTAAACATCATTAGTGGGGAGACTATACCCTTAGTATCAGTAAATACAAGCATAAATAATATCATAGAATATAACAAAAGAAAATGTAAGAAATTTTATAACAAATAGAATGGTAATTATCACAATCCATACAGAAAAATTAACCAAGGACCCCCAATAGTGGTAGGTCAATAATAGTATGAGTAAGATAGGTAAGTAAATAAAATATTATAGCATCACTAAAGATTCCATCATAGTACATACTCCAATCAATACGATATATCTCTTAGATCCCTGTTTATAGGGCCTTTCTCTTTCCTGTATCCTTGACCATGAGGTCTGTATTCACATTGAGATGACCATGTAGGGTATGAGTATAAACCCATTTGGACACCAGTAATACATCCTTAAAATGAGTTCACATGTATAAGATTGTATGTCATGACAGTAAATATACACACAATAAATAACATGTAATCATGTACTAAGTAGTTGCATGCTAACCAAGCCACCAAAAACCCCTGATCATACTAGATTATACTCCTTGTCAAAAACATAGTCATAACAGAATTCAAAAACTAGAAATTTCACCACATGTATCCCAAGACCACTACAAGTCTAAAATGTCTCAGTTCATCCACAAGACCATAATATTCCAACACTACATTGATTCAGTCCACAGGGCCATCATATTCTGACACCATGTCTCAGGTCTAGTTACCAAAGACCACCATGCCCCACTATCGCCTTTCAGGTAAAATCACCCAAGACCATCATGCCCCCTAGGTCATGCTATAAGGTTACCATGCCCCATCATCCAACTCAGTCCTATCATCAATTCACATGCAATTTCTAGACACACTCCCCCTTTAGGTCCATCGATCCATGATGAGTCTACTTGTCACTTTGGTACCATGAATAGAAAATAAAAACATAACATATACCAAATACATCACATGGAAATACTGTCATCATAACAATCACATATATCTAGAGGCATAACACAAAAATCATGGTAATAGTATCCAAACACACACATGTGATCAAACATCAAACATGGTCTCATGGGATACACACATATTCATGTGATCAAACATTAAACATGGTATCACAGGTTATGCACACACACACATGTGATCAAACATCAATAATGTTATAAGAATATAAACACACAACACCATATCATTATAAAAAACATATACACGACCTATAAAAGGTGAGGAACTTCCCACCTCAAGATTGTCAGTATCAACATCAAGTCTTATCAATAACATCATCACCCAAACCACACTCACACACAAACCAATTTTTTTCTTGTTATGAGTTCCTTGAACTGATTCCAGTATGAGATAACATAGGTTATATAATGAGGATCAAGAAGGAATCAATACAATGGATATATTCACATCAAATTACCTGAAGAAAACCACCACCATCAATAGTATTCTTCAAGTCCTATTAAAGGAAAGAGAAATCATCCAGTCAAGGAATTTCCAAAAAAGGAATAGAATGTGGGATTCTATGGTTATAATTCAACAAGGAAAACCTTTATATTCCAAGGTTTGATTCTTTCAACAATATTGATCAAACAGGTTGAGAGGAATGGAATTAAACAAGGTAGAAAACCTTAATGTTGGAAGGGGAGACCACAAACCCTAGGTTAATCTAGAAATTGTATGGAATTCATCATATTCAAGGAATCAAGAAGTAGGGGGTCAAATCGATTAATGAGGGTAATAATTGAATTAAAACCAAAATAAAGATCCCATATTTAAACCGTATGAATTTACCCTTTGAATCAGTCAAGATCTAAGAAATAAAGCAATGATTTTTAGCATTTAAAATCCAGCTCGCCAATCAAAACAACCTCCACCATGGCCTAAACTGTGTCGGGGTGTCTATTCAAGCTAGTGAAAAATGGTCATTTCTATAATATATCCCCATAAAGTAAACTTTTTTTCCTCACTGCATCCATAGTGAGGTCACTTAAATTTCATCCCATAGGGACCTTCCCTGAGCACCATGTAATGGTCACATTCATTTTCCCCTGTTCCTATTTCATAGTAAGGGCTACCATGGATTGCACCACACTTTGGTGTTTCTCATTTTGTCCCAAAATACTCCAAACACCACTTTTTAGCTTCCAAAGACAATTTAAATCCCACTAAGATTCACCCAAGCATGGATCAACCAGAATACTCTTAAGGAAAAGATACAGAAAAGGTTTTAAATACATGAAACAAAATTCCAAGGCTTTACAGAAGAATAATCTGTTGAGTGGATTCATGCAACTTAATTTTTTTGACAATTAAAAAAATTATATCTTTGTTTAATTATATATTCATTTTATTATCAAGATAGATATTTTTCACATTTAAATATATCACTACAAAAACCTGTATCTTATAAATAGTTTTCAAATATTGAAGTCATATGAATGAAATAAAAAGTCTTAATAATTATAAAGAATATAAAAATAAGTTTTTTGTAAGTTAATTTAGTCCTGGAAGATTAAAACAGGGAGTTTCTTTCCTGTATTGAAGATTAGCTAGTTGTTGTCACTCAAAAATGGTGAATGATATTTCACCATTCCATGGAACTACACATTTATATTAGTGTCCTAAGGTTTCTTCAAGTTAGAAAAAGTTTTCTTATCAAAAGTTTAGTCTTTGGTAGTTCACTTAGGCCTTTTCAATATAGAAACAATAGGAACTTTAGCTATGAGGAAGACCATTGGAATTTCATGAAATTCCAATGGGTGTTTTTCTATTTGGAATTGAGGTGGCATGAATAGTGTACCAAATCATATGGTTGAGTCGGTGGAAGCCTCAACTGAATGGTGAAGTAAAAAAATGGATGATTATAGATGTCAGAGGGAGGTGTTATCTATTTGATTGATAAAGATGCTCTATAAAGGGAGGTGAGACTAGCTGATGAGGTGGAGATATGAAATATAAAATTGTACTATTTCATGAAAAATTTTAACACTTGATTACCAAGATATATTATTTGTAAAACTTGTACTTCTAGTGATATAAAAGAGTTAGTAGTGTTCTCCCATGAATGTAGGATAAAAGTTTGAACAATGTAAAATCAATGTTCATTCCTTCCTTTTTTATAAATTATATCTTTTGTGTGTTTAATTCATCTTTTGAGTAGTGATTAGGGTGATTCTTGAATTCCTAATTCTAGTTCTCTAAGATAGGGATGGAAGATCTAGTAGTTTAAAATTACCCTGTGCAAAACTACTGGTGGATATAAACTTCTAGTGAACTCAAGGTTTAACTATCTAGTATTTCTTATTGGATTTTTAGGAAGCATATTCTTCCCCCAAAAAGTGGTATCTGATGGGATACTTTAGTTTGGACACACTTGGAAATAAATTACTTTCTCACTTGACATAGAGTCTTATTAAATTTTAGTTGGTTACTATCATAAAAATATATGCAAATGAATGATGTTAAGGTTTAGATCAATCGGTTCAATGGAACCAACTTTAGTTTATGGAAGATACAAATAGAGGACTATCTAATACATAAGGATATAAAAGTTTTGTTGGGTTAAAAACCTAAAATGATAGAGAAAGGAGAATGAGAAAGGTTGGATATAAAATAATTAGACTTATTGTGGTTGATGTTGACATTGAATTTTTTCTCAAACATCCAGAATAAGTAGACTACAACTACACTTATGGAAGACCTACTAGAGTTGTATGAAAAACTGCCAGTTTTGAAACAAAGTGTTCCTAATAAGGCATTTTTTATCATAAGGATATCAGAATAATATCCAATGATAGATCATGTGAATGATTTCAACATGATAAGAAGTCAACTTGAGTTAGTAAAACTAACTTTTGTTGATAATGTGTGGTCTATACTATTACTCCCATCTTTATCAGAATCTAGGGATGACATGGTTATTACAATAATCAATTCCTATGGAAAATTTGATCTTATGTTTGAAGATATTTTTAATTTGATCCTCAATGAGGAGATCAAGAGAAGAGATTTTAAAGAACCCATTGGTAGTGTGTTGAATACTAATATAAGGGGAAACACACCTCATCAAAAGAATCACTGAAAATCATAAGAAATTATTACAGAGAATAGTCATGTAAAGTAAATTAGTCCAGGAATTACCTATTAGAATTTTGGTAAGTGAATAAATATTTAGAGGAATTGAAAAATTATAATAGAAAGATTAGATGATTAGGTATCGTAAGTTCATAATCCATTAACACAATAGAATATGGTAGTGATATACTACTCATTATTCATAATCTAATAGATTCAAGGTTATTTAACTCTAGTGCATCCTTCCACTTATCGGCTGAATGTGGATACATGAAAAACTATATATTTGGAAGCTTTGGAGAAGTTTTTCTAGAATATAATGAAGCTTTGTAAGTGGTAGGAAAGGGATATATAAACATATGGATACATAATGAGAGTATTATTCAGTTAAAAGAAGTGAGATGCATTCCAGGTCTCTTGAAGAATCTCATTTCAGCGGGTTATTCAGATGATAAAGGATTCATATCTAATTTCAACAATGAAGTGTAACATCCCGACTTGGAAGCCACTAAGAGGTGTCCCAATCCAGTTATTCACAAGGCCTCAATCACACCTCCTTGTATGCTAAAGGCTTTCAACTATCCATGGGGGTCTAAGGTGGTATAGTGAAGAGACTATACACTTATAAACAGAGTAGGACAATGTTGAAATAAATGTGTAAATAGCATATGCATATTAAATGAAAACTATAATAGCGGAAAGTAAAACATCCAGATGATAATAATAAACAAGACATCATAAGTAATCTCTAATACCATATACAAAATGATGTAATTTCATGTGTCTAAACCAAAAATAAACAAACAAACATGGAAACAGACATACAGTACAATACATATATCAAAAGGACAAAAGACCAACAATTATATCTCCAATATCATCATGATCCATAGCTAGGTAATGTGCTCCCTTGCTCCCATGCTATAATAAATCAAGAATAAATAATTGGTAACTTTCTATTGTCCCTACATACATACACATAATCTTTCAGGGTATCATTAGTGTCCCAAATAGGGTGTAAGATAAACTCAGTAAGCCACCACTAATGGTGTATACAAAAAATCCAGCCCGTGAAGGTGAATTATAATTGTGTGAATGTATAAAAGACAAATATGTAAATGAATAACAGATATAACAATTCCATGATCACAAGATGTAATTAAAGTATGATAAAATATATGAGAATTAATATATATATATATATATATATATATATATATATATAAAGTATCAGTAATAGGTAGCAATCAGCTCAGCATAATCCATGGGTGATAAGAGTAACAGACCCACATGGGCTAGATCCCAAGGTGGATAACCCAAGTGACCTATATCCATATATATATGGGTATATATAAGTCATAGTTTTCATACCTCAATTTCCCTAATTAGTTTCATATCATTAATAAATAGTTTTCATACCTTTAATAATAGTCAGTGTCATACTATCAATCAATAGGTTCCATACCTTTAATAATATTCGGTGCCATACCATCAATCAATAGGTTACATGTCTTTAATAATAGTCAGTGTCATGTCATTAATCAATAGGTGGCATACCTTTAATAATATGATAGTGCAATACTGAGATGTAACTGGTGTTGTACCTTTATAATATGTTGGTGGCATACTGAGATGTAACATCAAGCAAGTAAAATAAAAAAAACAAGAGCTATGTTAGTGTCCATACCCATTTATAATTATCATTAAATCAACCATTTATTCATTTTAATAGAATTTAATAACATGTAAAAGAGGAATAATCCTATCAAAACTAACTCATTTAATTTATAGAGGCTCTCACTACAGGTATGGGGAGATCACCACCCAAAGGGATGGTTTAACATGATTAGGTGCTATAAGGGTGACCCCAATTAGAAGCAATTATCAATTTAAGTCTTATCATTTAATTTAGAATAAATGAACAAAATGTATGGCATGACACATAGTTAAAATAGTCAAATATACAACAAAAACTTAGGGAAAAGGTATAGACCACCTACCTTATGCCTCTGGTAGAACATTAATCCAACATCGGCCTTTAGTTTGGTCTGGTTCATAAGAAAACAGAAAAATAGATGAACTCCCTAAAAATAGGGCATATAAGCTCACACCAAAATAAAAATGTTGATATTAAGATAAATGATTAAGTGAGATAGTGTATTGGAGAGCTTACCGGTGGTGATATAACACGATATAAAAAAGTTTAATTGGAGTCTGAATGGAGAACCAGCACCAAATTCTAGCTTTAGGCTCAAAGTTGATCAAATGGGAGAAGGGAGGAGTTGTTTTCCACTAGAGGAATAAAGAAAATATGGTTGATCTTATTTAAATAAAAGGAGGGGGAAAGGTAAAATCATCCAAGCATTAAAAGTCGTACTGTTTGGCCACATGGTTGGCCAAAACGTGTGCCAACCATGCACACCCCATTGTTGAGGTAGCACACATTGCATATCCTGAAACACACGGTTAATCAAAACATGTGCACCCTCTACCACAACCCTACATAGCCATGCATCCTGATTTCATGGTTTTATCAAAATGTGTGGACCCCTGACAAAGCACAGGATCACCCCATACAGTTTTCCCAAAATGTGCAGACTAGGATGTATAATTTCTACTAACCATGTAGCACAGTTGTTTCCACCAAAAATTGGGACTCCAGCCTTCAAAAAATCCCCACACACCCTCATTTTCCCCATAACCTTATTAGGCACATTTACAAGGATAAAAGTAAGGATTAAAACTGAAATTAAAATGTTTCGTACCTCAAGTAAAATTCAGGATTTTATAGTATTCCCCCTTTAAAGAAGCTCTTCCCCAAGTTTCCCTTCCAAGGGTGGTAAAACATTATCTGAGAATAACTTTTTCCACTGAGCATGTATATCATCCTTCCACCCCCAAGTCTTGTCATGTACACATTCATGCTACCATAACAGTCGTACTAAAGGAACTAATTTGACCTAGAGTGCCTTTTTTCTTTAGTCCATGATATGAATAGGATACTCCTCAAAGGATGCATCTACCTCCAACTCAACTTCATTAGGCTAGATCATAAGAGAAAAATAAGAATAGTACCAGTGAAGCTGTGAAACATGAAAGACATCGTGCATAGCCCAGTACCTTTGAGGTAACTGCAATCGATATACTATTGACCCAACTCTCTCCATGACCTCAAAAGTTCCAACTAACCGAGGTGAAAGAATCCCTTTTTGTCTAAACCATTAATGTCCCGGTCTAAGTGAAACATGTAAGAAAACATGACTTCCCTAATCGAAATCTAATAGTCAATGATGATGATTGTCATATGACTTCTACCTAGACTGAGTTATAAAAATATACTTCCTAATAAGTTGAACCTGCTCTAAAGTATTTTCAATGAAATGAGGACCTATTAGCACTACCTCTCCTACCTTTAACTGGCATAGTGGTGAATTTCATAGACTACAATATAGGTCCCCATAAGGATCCATCTTTATGATCACCTAGAAAATATTATTATAAGATGTAACGTCCTTGTTCCAGAAGCCACCCATAGGTGCCCCGTACCCAGTTGGTCACATGGCCTCAAGCGCATTTCCCCAAATGCGAGAGGCTGCCGATTAGCAGTGAGGGCATTGGGTGTGATATTGGGGAAACTATGCCCTCATTGGCAGAGTACACAGTGGAAGTAATAATAATATATACATAAATAAACAGCAGAATACTGGAAGAAGAAAACTAGAGAACACATATATAATAATGATGCATGGTATATATATATGTCTAGGAAAATAGCCAAACAAGTCACAATGCTGAAAGAAATACTAAACCAAAATACAAAATAAAAACAGATGAGCGACTCCTCAGCATCGCAAGCCATAGCTTGGTCCCATGCTCTCTATCTCCATAGCAAGTCAAGTACCTGAAGTATAAGGGTGCTTTACCTTATCTATACCTACAATAATATAATCTGTTTGGGCCCAAAAACATGGCCCAAACAGGGTGTGAGACAAGGTCCCAGTAGTCAACCACCCAAAGATCTGTGCCTAACAGTCAGTGAATACATGGAAAGTAAAAGTACAGGAATCAGTAATAGAAAATCATAGAGCAGCTACAATCCACAACGTCTAACATAATAACCACACAAGTACAGCCAATCAACAAGTAGAACAACAGGTAACCCCCTGGGTAGTTCTCACAGCCTAACCCTTATGGTTTAACCTACAAGTACTAGAAACCCTCTGGAGCCACACACAGTCTCACCCCTCTAGTTCAGCTAAAACATAGACTCTCTGAGGAGGCACTCACCGTCAATTCCCCCTATAGTCTTGTATCGTACTAAAGTCTCTCTAGGGAAGCACTCAACATCTCATTCCCCCTGTGGCCCGTGTCGAGGAACTACAGACTCTGTGAGGAAGTACTCAACGTCAATTCCCCATGTGGTCTTGCATCGTAAATTAAAGACACTCTAGAGAAGCCCTTATGTCCATTCTCCATATGGTCCACTACACTAGGTTCTCTCAGCCCTGTGTAAAACAAACATGCATAGCGTGTGTATCGCTCCAAGTAAACCTCAAGAACTACTTGGCTATCATTCTAAGGAAAAACAGCATAACATTACAAAAGTTCCACTATCCTACAACTGGGCATGGAAACCGGAAAAACACCTAACAGTTAAAACATGCATTGAAAAACATCCAGAGCATAGTAAAAATTACCCTATTCATAAGCATTGACCTCTACTCATGAAATCAAGCAAAACAAGAAAACAGCAGGGGAAAAATAGGAAACACACAATACCTCGTTCAAGGTAATTGGTTTAATTGCACAAAATATTCAAAGACTTGCTACCGAAAAGCACAAACCACCTACCTCGATGCTAGGATATCGATATACTTGAACTACGATGATTGATTCTCCTTAGAACTTCGAAGATCTGAGAAAATATCCAAAACGCTCAACCCACGGTATCTTGAGAAAGAGAAGTAATTGGAAAACAAGACTCTAGGATAAGGAAGAACTCATCGCTGCGGTTCCAACACAATCGACGGCGGTCGATTCAGAGAATAGACAGAGGCACAGGGGCTCAAAGAATATTTGAGGTAGTATAGGTCACTCTCAGATGAAGAACCTGAAGAAGGAGCGTGTTCTGTCCATCAAGCACGACCCCAGTCCGTTTAATGAAAAAAAAGTACACGGTGTGTACTTCTTGAGTACACGGCGTGTACTTAGCTTTTTCGTACTCTGTTTTAAGTGGCCTCCACATCACCCTTACACACCGTGTGTGTGGCCCGGACATGGCCATCACATGGTCTAGTGTTGCAACAAAGTACGCGGCGTGTACTTATAAAGTACACGGCGTGTACTTCAGAAATTTCCAGATTTTCCCCTTTTTCTCAAAAACGCCCAGAAAAGGAAAACATACCTGAAACGAAGATCTGGGTTCTTAAAAACTTCCCCACTTAAATAAATTCATCCCCAAATTTCCCTATCAAGGCGTAGAAGAAGAAACCCCGATTAGCACTGGCCACTGCGATCGTACATCGGCCTCCCTCTCCCATGTCTCGTCCTGTACTCTCCTGTGCTGCCAAAGCACCCGTACTAGTGGAACAGACCACCCATGGAGAACCTTCATACTGCAATCAACAATCTGGATAGGATTTTCCTCAAATGATGCATCTGCTTCGAACTCAACCTCCTCGGGTTGAAAGACATGAAACGAGTTTGAAAAGTAACTTTGGAGTTGAGAGATGTGGAAGATGTCGTGCATGGCCCGGTACCTCTAAGGTAACTGCAACCGATAGGCAACTATCCCAACTCTCTCCAATATATAAAACGGCCCGATGTACCGATGTAAAAGCTTACCCTATCTCTGAATCCTCTTGTGCCCCAACCTCGGTACGACATGCAGGAAAACCTGATCGCCAACCTCGAACTCCAGAGGTCATCTCTGCTGATCAGCATAAGACTTCTGTCGAGACTGTGCTGTAAACATCCTCTTCCGAATAAATTCTATCTGCTCTGAGGTCTCCTGAAAAAGATGAGGTCCCAGCAAAGATGCCTCTCCTGCCTCCAGCTAGCATAAAGGTGATCAGCATGGCCTACCGTACAAAGCCTCGTAAGGTGCCATATGAATATCCACCTGAAAACTGTTGTTGTAGGCGAACTCCACAAGAGGGATATGCTTCTACCAAGAACCGCCAAAGTCAATAATGAAAGCTTGGAGAATATCCTCAAGCACCTAAATCGTACGCTCGGACTGGCCATCTGTCTGGGGATGGTATGCAGTACTCAGAAGTAAATGTGTACCCAAATCCCTCTAAAGCCCCTGCCAGAATCGAGAAGTAAAGCGTGCATCCTTGTCTGAAACAATGGAGTGTGGAACTCCATGCAGACGTACAATCTCTCGGATGTACAACCATCCCAACTCATCAACACTGAAGGTCTCCTTGATCGGCAAGAAGTGAGAAACCTTCGTGAGTCTATCAACAACAACCCAAACAACATTGTTCCCTCGAGGAAACCTCGGCAATCTGGTCACGAATTCCATCGTGACATCGTTCCACTTCCACTCCGGAATGGGTAACTTCTGTAAAAGGCTCGCTGGTCGCTGATGCTCTTCCTTCACTTGTTGACAAGTAGAACACCTCAAGATGAAACCAGCAACATCTATTTTCATACCTGGCCACTAGTACTGGCGATGAAGATCCCGATACATCTTGGTAACGCCAGGAAGAACTTCCCAAACTGATGAATGAAAATCCCACATCAGCTCCTCGCATATGTCTACTGGCACCCATACACGTCCCTAGAATGCAAAATCTCATCCTCTCCCACTGTCCATCCAGGAAGAGGGTTCTCTCCTAACACAATCTCCCACAGGACTAAGCCTTCTGAGTCTGATAGTTGCCTCATTCACACCTGATCAATAAGGGTAGAGGTAACCGCCATGGAAGATAGGAAAGTATGTCTTTTTCTGTCTTGCACCTCCATATGCATCTCAGAGAACATAGCCATAAGTTGTCACTCATTGCTGGCCTCCTGAACTGCCTGAATCTGAGTTCTCCTGCTCAACGCATCTTCCACTATGCTTCCCTTTCCCATCATATAGGAAAGCTCAAAATCAAAATACTGAAGATACTCGACCCACCTACATTGTCTCAGATTCAGATCACGCTGAGTGAAGATGTACTTGAGACTCTTGTGGTTGGGGAAAACCAAAAAGTACTCTCCCAGGAGGTAATGTCTCCAACAGCGCAAGGCATGAACAATAGCTACCAACTCTAGATCGTGCGTCGAGTAGTTCCTCTAATGTGGCCTCAGCTGCTGAGACCCGTACGCGACGACTCCATCTCCCTGCATAAGCATAGCGCCCAACCCGATACCTGAAGCATCACAGTAAATAGTATAGCTCTTGCCTGGCTCTGGCAAGACTAGTATTGGTGATTACATCAACCTTCCCTTCAGCTCCTGAAAGGATGACTCACAAGAATATGACCATAAGAACTTCGCCCCCTTCTTGGTCAGACCTTTCAATGGTGTTGTTAGGCGTGAAAAGTCCTGAATGAAGCATCTGTAGTATCCATCCATCCCTAGGAAACTCTGTACCTCAAAAATGTTCTTCAGATGCTCCTGGGAAACTACATCTCTCACTTTCTCTGGGTCCACAGATACTCCTACCTCTGAGATGATGTGGCCCATGAAGTGAATCTGATCCATCCAAAAGTGGCACTTCGAGAGTTTAGCATAAAGTCGATGCTCTCTCAGTGTACTCAGAATGATCTCAAGATGGGTAGGATGGTCGTGTCGAGTGTGAGAGTACACCAAGATATCATCCACGAAGACCACGATGAAGGAATCCAAGTAAGAATCGAACACTCAGTTCATCAGTGCCATGAAAGCTGTTGGCACATTCATGAGACCAAACGGCATAACCGTATACTCGTAGAGACCATACCTGCTCCTAAAGGCTTTCAGAGGTATATCTGATGGTCTTACGTGCAACTGATGATAATCAGACCTCAAATTGATCTTTGAGAACACTCGGGCTCCTCGAATTTTATCGAAAAGATCATCGATCCTTGGATAGGGATATCGGTTCTTGACCGTCAACTGGATCAGCTTCCGATAATCCACACAGAGCCTAAGGGTATCGTCTGCCTTATTCGCAAATAGGACAGGCGAACCCCAAGGAGAAGTACTGGGTTGGATGAAACCCTTTGCCTGCAACTCCTCCAACTACTTCTTGAGCTCCTGCAACTCAGGTGTATCTATCCTATAAGGAGGAATGGACACTGGCACTTCTCCTGGCACGAGCTCAATAGAAAATTCTACCTTATGCTCTAGAGGAAAACCTGAAAATTCCTCTAGAAAGACATATCTGAAACGATCCAACACTAGAGGAAATTCCAACTAAGAAGTCCCCTAGTCATCCAAATAAAGACTAGCAATCTGGGTCGTAACCCCTCCTAGCCCATGATGCTCGAGTCCTGCTCGACTCGCCTGAACATCCCAATGGCCTATATGAAGAAAATATTCACCCTCTGGTGAAGTGAAACTCACCCTACAATTATAACAGTCGACGACTGCCTGGAAGGGAACCAACCAGTCCATCCCGAGAATGAAATCATCGCCTGTCATCGCTAGGACATAGAGATCCCATGAGAAATGATACCCTGCAACCTCGAGAGGGCACTCTCTGCACTGTCGTATACTAGATGTACTCTTCCCCAAAGGTGTGTCTAGTGTTAACAAGTCGTCAGAAGAGAAGATACATAGCCCAAGGCTCTCCATAACAGTAACAGAGATAAAGCTATGTGTAGCACCAGTATCGAAAAAGACTGAAGATAAAACTAAGGCTACTAAGATCATACCTCAAACTGTAGAAGGTCCGGGATCCTGCTCCTGATAGGTTTGCTCTACCACAAAGGAATACAAAACAAAAACTGGAGAAGGAAACACTCAAGTTTTACAAAACATGACTACATGGTGTGTATAAACTCTACAAGGAGTGTACTTAACTTTATTCCTCTGCCCGAGTCTCCTTGCACGGATAACCCACGCGGTCTTCTTAAACTAAGACTACACGGCATGTTTCCTGTGGACACGGCGTGTAGTAGATAAGGTTTCAACGACCCGTTTTGTTAGTTACACGGCCGATTACATGACTGAGACTACACAGCGTGTTCCGAACAAACACAGCGTGTACTTGAAGATTTTTCACATCCCGTGTTGTTCGTGACACGGCCGGGTACCTAGAACAAGGATACACATCGTGTTCATACAAAACACGGTGTGCATTACACGAGCTTCCCCGACCCGCGTTGTTAGTGACACGGCCGGGTACACGGAACACTACTACACGTCGTGTATTTACCTTACACGGTGTGTTCCTGGAGATTTTTCACAACCCGTGTTTCTTCTCACACAGTCAGTGACACGGTTTGAAAACTACACGTCATGTATATATAAAGTACACGCCGTTTATTCTGGGTTTTTCGGGCAGTAGCTCTGAAACTACACCGAAGCTCAGAAAACACTGAAAAACAAGCATGAAGGTGCCAAATTCCGATCCATGAGGGCCCATACTCCCCGCGAATCAAAGCTTAGAATCTCCTACATATCATATATAAGGAACAAAAGTCAATGATCCACCACGTTCTGATTCATGAGGGCCCATAACACCTCAAGAACCAAAATTTGGTGTTCATTTAAGCAAGGTACAATACAAACAACCTCTCTATCAAACTGTAGGGATTATATCAAGGAATCTATCACAACAGCATGCATAATCTACACAGTTTCTATCACAACAACATGAAATTGCTAATGCGCCCTAGATGGCATGGCAAGAATGCATGACATGTGATTTCCAACAAGTGCCTATATGATGCATGAGATGGCATACCCTCATCTCATCAAGTTGCGACAGAAATAGAACCACAATATCAACAACAATAACAACACAAAGCATGTGAATCAGTCTAGGTGAAATCAAATCAACTGTAACATAGAAAAACCTGAAAACTGTAATAATCGAGGTAGATTGGCTTTTCCCCATACATGGGTTAGCTACTCCCAAGCACAGCTTAATACCAAGTACTGAATCCATCCTATCCCTGGATAAAGTCTCCAAACAGTAAATCAAGAGAAAAAAAATCCTCTGATACCACTTTGTAACGTCCCGATTCTGGAAGCCACCCAGAGTCACCCCGTACCCGGTTGGTCACATGGCCTCAAGCGCATTTCCCCAAATGCCAGAGGCTTCCGACTAGCTGTAAGGGCCTTGGGTGTGAAAGTGGGGAAACTATGCCCTTCTTGGAAGAGTATACAGAAGAAGTAATACTAATCCATACAGAAATAAACTGCAGAAGAATGAAAGAAGAAAACTGGAGCACACATATATAATAATGATGCATGATATATATATATATATATGTGTGTGTGTCTAGGAAAACATCCAAACAAGTCACAATGCTGAAAGCATTACTAAACCAAAATACAAAAGAAAAACTGTAACACCCCGAGATTTTATGAAAAATATTCTTTTTAATTTCATTAATGTCTTATGTTGTACGCTACACCAAAAGGAGCTTGCACAACACGCATCCTTGACTTGCCTTTCATTACACGCAATCACGACCTTCTTTGATAGCGTGTGTAGTACGCAATACCGAGTTTCACTAAACAACGATATGCTATTAAAATATTACTAAAACTAGCAGTTATGAATAGTAATAACCACTTTTTGAAATTTTGTAAATTTTATTATTCAAAATGGACTTCATTTTTGGATTCGTAATATCGAAATTAGCTTAGGGTGAAATTTTGGTAATTTTCGGATAACTTTCATATTTTGATGAATAGTGGAAATTACTAAATTTTAATTAAAAACAACATTTTCAATCGAAATAATTAATAGTGATAAATTATTAATTTTAGTGGTTTTAAAGTATATTTAGAATATATTTTTACAATTTAATACAATGATGGTCATTGGATGTAATTTCACATTTAAACCAGTTATAAACAAGTTTCAATCTTTTGATAGTTATTATCTCTAAAAAACACGCTATTTGTTTTGACGACGGGAATTAATTTTTAAATTATTTAATGCAACTGATATGTTTTGAATTTGGTAAAATAGACATCATTTTTGATTTCATAATATCAAATATAGCTTAGTCCTAATTTTTGGTATTTTTCTGAAAACTTTCAATTTTTGATGAATAGTGAAACCACTAAGTGGTAGTTAAAAAAAACTGAATTGTTCATAAAACTTAATTTTACCGCTTCTGTGAGTGTAATTTCAAAAATCCGAGAGACACGGTTGATGTCAGTAAGTAAAATGTGGTTCAATGAGATGAAAATAATTTTTGGTGAATAGTAACTTTTTACTTTTTTTACCACGGTTAAAAGTAAATAGGGTAATTAAGGGTAAAAATGATATTATTATTACCCTAACACATGTCCAAATTCTATTGGATAAGTGTAATTAGACCAAAAACAAGCTTAGGAATAAAATATGCCCATTTAGGCCCACTTGGATTAGATTAAGACATATATTTTTATTTAATTCAAAGAAGAGTTAAAAGAGTTAAAATCAAAGTTTATTTACTAAAACATTTTTAATATAGGGTAATACATAAGATAAATTCGATTGTAAATATTAATTAGAAAGATAATAAGATTTCCTACATAATGGTATTTTATTTTTAATTTTTAGACATCAAATAATCTAATTTATTTATGACACAAAGATGATGCAGTAATTGTCTTATTAATAAAATATTGACATAATTGATGTTATAAATACCCAAATAGATCTAATTTGAGACTTTTTATGAATTACACTAATTTTCTAGGTTAATATGACATGTTAGTATTGATTTAATTAACTTTTTTAGAACTTATCATTCTGTTATGATTTTCACAAAAATCAATTACTAAATAGTGTCAAAATTGACATAAAATAGTTTTTAAAACAAATATTATATTATTAATTGTTATTTTATTCCTAAAAAACTAAGGTTCGGAAAAATGACTTAGATAAGGTTATATATATTAATAATAAACAATTTGGGGTTCTTTTGGATTCTTATAGTAAGTTTATTAACCTTATAGTGTAAGAACACAAGAAGACACGGTAAAAGTAAAATTATTTAACTTAATGTTAAATCTAAATGATAAGGTTAAAATGGGAACCTGAACTTGTATAAATTCTATTGGATGAGAGGATTTCGACCCATCCCCACCTTAGCCTCGAAATAAATCAATTTGGAGCTATTTAAAACCGAACATGACTTGATAATAAAATAATATTTTTAGTTATTCCAAAGGTGCCCCTCTCCTCCCTTATAAAAGGGCACCTCCTCCCTCTCTTCCTCACACAACTTTGAGCCTTCAAGCTCGGTCAACCCTTGCCAAATTCTCTTCTCCAGTTCCCTAGAAACATCCTAGAGGTTATGGTCTTCCTCAAAGACCAAGTTTAGTGCCCTAAGAGGAGGTCTCAAGGAGGCGCTTCAAAGAAGAGGTAATTTCCGTTACAGATTATTTCACCTTTATTTCTTCTTCCACTCCTTCTTCTTAGGTTGTTTCATTATGAAGTAATAACATCAGTATCACTCATATACTGATATGTTATTATAATTATTAAACAACCCTATTTCACCATCTATCCATCCTGCGGAAAACGAAATCACCGCGCGTGCGTACGTACGGAATACCGTCTCCACGCCGTGGTGAAATCTATTTTCCACCACCAACTTACATGGATGGGTATAATGGTGTAAATAATAACTATACATAGTTATTAGAACATCATATTGATTCTGATATATTGTATCATCCACTCCAATTCAATTCAATAATTATGGAAACGATATCATCGCTCGTGCGTACGTACAGACTACCGTCTCCACGATGCGATGAGATTCATTCTCCATGTTAACCATTTAAGAGTGATTATAAAGTATATATAAGAAATAATAATGAAATATATGACATTATAAATCTACTATATTTATTTATATATGTATGTCATCTACTTAATTCCATTCAACTCAATAAGGAAACGAAAACAGCGTTCATGCGTACGTACGGCCTACCGTCTCCATGAACGGTGTATTTATTTCCATTTACTGATTTATTATATATATGTATACTCTAAATATATATATATATAAATCATGTTTTATATTCTGTAATTAAGTAATAATGATCTAAGTAATCATATGAATAATTACAAGTCAAAACACGGACGATAAATGAAACAATTTTACCCAAAACGCTCTTTAACATGGAATTTACAAAAGAACGGGTAATATAAAGTCATAAGTGAATTATATATGATATCATAACAATGAATATGATTCTGTAGTAAGTCAATGACATTACTTAAATCATTATAGAGGAGGTTAAGACAATTACGAAACAAATCAGACCTAAGGTAAGGGAAAATCTCACAATCTCAATTTTTATCCGAGATTGTTTATACTTTGAAATTTACTGGGGTGTATTTTATCATCCACATCCATGTTTCATCAATATGTAATATTATTTCCATCCACCTAAAATTGTTTAAATCCATTTTTCCCCTTCGGTGAGTTTTTAGTAAAGGATATGAAAGGAATCTTTTTTCGTTTTTGGTACGAGGTACTTTTTGACTTTTCCGACAAAAGTACGAAGAATGTTTTTTTTAACTTATACAGCAAGAATGGATTTTTAAAACATTATTTCCAAGAAGCTTCCTTTACAATTTTTCAAGTTTATTTTTAATCAACTTCTTTTAGTTTAAAATTTTAAGACATGTTAAGAAAGGAAAATGTTTTTGAAGTAGAAAGGATATTTTCCTCAAGAATGGAGTTCAAGTGTTTTATGAAAATTATTTTCCATCTAAGATAATAAAGGGTTCTGTTTCTATCCCTATTATTACATGGATTTGATTATGTTGTGATGGAAATATTTTTATGAATTCCTTTATCTTATATGAATTGACTTATGATGTCATGTTGTTTAAGAATCCCATTTTTATTACATGGGTTATGCAATGATGTATGATTTATGAATTTGTGGCACACATAAGAATGGTATCATTAAGAGATGGGTGGGACCTATATCTCCCTCCAATGCATTGGGTAAAGATTTTATATCTCATGAGATAGACATGGCTGGAATGGTAGGTTATACCGGTTCAGTGAAACAGGACTGAAACGAGGGTGACTCAGTTCAGAAAGGGACTTTGTCCACTAAGATAGTCTTGGCAATGAGTCTTGACTAACAAGAAATGATTCTCTATGATTATGTGTGTATTCCACAAAGTTTAATGTTTTAAGTTATGATTATTGTGATTAAATTTCACTGCCATGAGTTATTACAGGTTATGAAATTATGATCTCTTTTACAGGTTAATATTTCCAAAAGTTATGTGCTTATGTATATGATGTGATTGATATTTCTTTTGTTTACCCTTACTGAGAATTTGAGCTCACCCTTTCATGTTTTCTTTTCCCCAGGATATAAGGAATGGTTTTAGGTATAAAAAAAAAGGAAGATCCTTGTGGGATATGTTGAAGATCTTTCACCAGGATTAGAAAATTATATTCCGAGTTTCCAAAGACACTAAACTATTACGATCCTTGTGTGTGTGTTTTTGTTATGTACTAAGTATTCCGAAAAAGTAATGTAATGCCCATGTACGTCAAGCTTCGGGTATCTACAGTTGGTATCAGAGGAAAGGTTTAGTCAACCTTTGGAAACTAGGATGCGAAAACGTTAGTGAGATCCCTAGAGATATTTCTAAGGTATGTCTAGGGATGTCCCTAAGGTTAAGTATACTTATAGGTTATAGTACTAGAATTACGCTAACGATCATAGAATTAAACCTAAGATGTTAGATATTGAAGGTACTCCCCCTTTATTATGTTGTTTTTCCTAGCATGATTTTTGCCTCTCACACTATTCTTTTTGGGTTTTAGACGATGGCTGGAACCTGAAGAAACCGTGTTGATCAATGCAATGTACAATGCAATGATTTTCCTCCTGAACAAACAAATGTTATGGGAGATGGAGTGAAAAATCTTATTGCTATACTTACACAAGCTATGAATCATTCTGGACTTCCAAATGAGCAGAGAAGGGAACAATATTCTATTGAGTCCTTCATGAGGCAACGTCCACCTTCTTTCAGTGGGACTTCTGATCCACTTGTTGCTGAATAATGGATCAGTACCACTGAAAAGATATTTTTAGTTCTTCAATGTTCTGAACATGATAAAGTCATCTTAGTAGTATATCGTTTGGAAGGTGAAGCTGATCAATGGTGGAATCTTATCAAGAATACGAGGCCAAGAGATGAAATTGAGTCCATGGAATGGGACGAGTTCAAGAACTTGTTTTTAAGTAAGTACTTCCCTCGTATTCTTCGAACAAAGATGGAAAAGGGGTTTCTTGAGCTGAAGCAGAAGGATGATGAATCTGTTGGTATATACAAAGCGAATTTTACAAGAATTGCAAGGTATGCATCTGGCATTATCATCCAACCTGAAAGTAAAGTTGATCGATTTTTCAGTGGCTTAAAACCAAGTCTTCGAAGGGTATTAGCTATAAGAGACTTCAGTAGCTATGAAGAAATTGTGCGTTGTGCTATCAAGGTAGAAATGGAAGTTGGTGTTACATATCCATCTCATGGTTTTGACAAGAAACGAAAGATGGAGTTCAAGGAGAAATCTCAGAATAATGGTGAAAAGAAGATGAATGTTTCCTTATGCACAAAGTGTGGAAAGAAGCATGGTCGAGATTTTCTTAAAGGGACTAGAAAATGTTTTAAGTGTGGAAAAGAAGGTCATCGAGCAGCTGAGTGTCGAAGGAATGGAAAAAGGTTTTCTAATGATGTGAATAAAGCAAACACTGCAGAGAACGCACCACCAACACTTCAATGCTTCAAGTGCAAGGAAATGGGGCATTATGCTAATAAATGCCCTAATCCAAGGGTTAGTGATGATCAACATGAGCAACCACTTAAGGCAAAGGACAAAGGGAAGTCACATGTGATCACTATTGTTGATGTTGAATATGACAACGATGTGGTGGAATTATTAAGTGTTTATGTAATGGGATTCCAAAATAATGTTGTATCATAAAGTATTGGAATATTTATGTGTTGGTCTAATGTGGTATTCAAAGTGATTCAGATATTTTTTGGAAAGTGGATGATATGCGCATAATGAAGGGATAAGGATAAAATGAAATGTTTGACAGTATTCATGAGCTCATGATTGATATAAGGACTAAGTGATATCATGGTTTGAGTATATATAATATTGAGGATTTTGGTATGTGGAAGGTGTTAACTTTTAACTGCATTCATGTTTTCACTAAGGTTCAATGGGTATTCAAGAGAATACATGATTAAGGACTTTGAATGTTTGGAATGTGACCAACAAAACATATCTTATGATATATGGGGATCAACGATGGTATTAAATCTCTGGTAATCGTTTTCACTATGTTATGAGAGTGGACTGCAGTATTATGGATAAGCCTAAAGATTGGAATGGATTATGTTGGACATAAGTTAGTATTGTTTAAGGATAGAACTTTTTTTCGATATTATTGATGGGATATTATAGTAATATAGTTTTAGAAAAAGGACAACCTGCAGGACGGGCGACAGCCCATCGCGTCGGACAAGGCCGTGGGAATCGAACCCACAACCGAAGTGCGACTGGCCTTTATCGCCTACCACTGGCCTACAGGAAGTCCCTGTTTAGTAGAAACTAGTTTTATTAAGAGGTATGATATATGAAGTATAAGTCCATTTTAGGAACCATATATGATTAATCTCACTAAAGAATGACTTATGTATATTTAATAACTTTTGCTAACCTTTTGTTTGAGACAGATGGAATGACCTGTCATACTAACACTTCATGAATAAAAAATTCAACTTCATTTATTTAAGAGATGAAGTGGAAATTGTTCAAGGCACGAACAACAGTGAGATTGTACCAAAATAAAGTAAGTATTTATTCTAATTCTAATTCTTCAACTTTAGGGAAACGATCTTGAAAACCAAAAATGTTGTCCTAGTGCTCTTATATCTGATTAATCAGATGGTACCTTAGATCATCACAAATTTATGGATTTGTGATTGCTAGCTTTTTCATAGCCATGTTCTCTACCACTCTCCATCAGAACATGATGGTTAGATTTCTCTTCCATATCCATATTTTCACCTATGTGGAAACCCAGTGATTAGTTTATTTGGGTAACCATTACGTTTCATACTTTTTTTTAAAAGATTGGTTTTGGTATTCCTTTTTACGATGTGGGTTTCAATTAAAGAAACTTTCGAATAGTAAACCATTTATAACCCCGACGAATATTGAGGGCGAAATTCATTTTAAGGGGGGTAGAATGTAACACCCCGAGATTTTATGAAAAATATTCTTTTTAATTTCATTAATGTCTTGTGTTGTACGCTACACCAAAAGGAGCTTTCACAACACGCATCCTTGACTTTCCTTTCATTACACGCAATCGCGACCTTCTTTGATAGCGTGTGTAGTACGCAATACTGAGTTTCACTAAACAACGATATGCTATTAAAATATTTTTAAAACTAGCCGTTATGAATAGTAATAACCACTTTTTGAAATTTTGTAAATTTTATTATTAAAAATGGACTTCATTTTTGGATTCGGAATATCGAAATTAGCTTAGGGTGAAATTTTGGTAATTTTCGGATAACTTTCATATTTTGATGAATAGTGGAAATTACTAAATTTTAATTAAAAACAACATTTTCAATCGAAATAATTAATAGTGATAAATTATTAATTTTAGTGGTTTTAAAGTATATTTAGAATATATTTTTACAATTTAATACAATGATGGTCATTGGATGTAATTTCACATTTAAACCAGTTATAAACAAGTTTCAATCTTTTGATAGTTATTATCTCTTAAAAACACGCTATTTGTTTTGATGACGGGAATTCATTTTTAAATTAGTTAATGAAACTGATATGTTTTGAATTTGGTAAAATAGACATCATTTTTGAGTTCATAATATCAAATATAGCTAAGGCCTAATTTTTGGTATTTTTCTGAAAACTTTCAATTTTTGATGAATAGTGAAACCACTAAGTGGTAGTTAAAAAAAACTGAATTGTTCATAAAACTTAATTTTACCGCTTCTGTGAGTGGAATTTCAAAAATCTGAGAGAAACGGTTGATGTCAGTAAGTAAAATGTGGTTCAATGAGATGAAAATAATTTTTGGTGAATAATAACTTTTTACTTTTTTTTACCACGGTTAAAAGTAAATAGGGTAATTAAGGGTAAAAATGATATTATTATTACCCTAACACATGTCCAAATTCTATTGGATAAGTGTAATTCGACCAAAAACAAGCTTAGGAATAAAATATGACCATTTTGGCCCACTTGGATTAGATTAAGACATATATTATTGTTTAATTCAAAGAAGAGTTAAAAGAGTTAAAATCAAAGTTTATTTACTAAAATATTTTTAATATAGGGTTATACATAAGATAAATTCGATTGTAAATATTCATTATAAATCTAAAAAGATTTCCTACATAATGGTATTTTATTTGTAATTTTTAGACATCAAATAATCTAATTTATTTATGACACAAAGATGATGCAGTAATTATCTTATTAATGAAATATTGACATAATTGATGTTATAAATACCCAAATAGATCTAATTTGAGACTTTTTATGAATTACACTAATTTTATAGGTTAATATGACATGTTAGTATTGATTTAATTAACTTTTTTAGAACTTATCATTCTGTTATGATTTTCAAAAAAATCAATTACTAAATAGTGTCAAAATTGACATAAAATAGTTTTTAAAACAATATTATATTATTAATTTTTATTTTATTCCTAAAAAACTAAGGTTCGTCAAAATGACTTAGATAAGTATATATATATTAATAATAAACAATTTGGGGTTCGTTTGGCTTCTTATAGTAAGTTTATTAACCTTATAGTGTAAGAACACAAGAAGACACGGTAAAAGTAAAATTATTTAACTTAATGTTAAATCTAAATGATAAGGTTAAAATAGGAAACTAAACTTGTCTAAATTCTATTGGATGAGAGGATTTAGACCCATCTCCACCTTAGCCTTGAAATAAATCAATTTGGAGCTATTTAAAACCGAACATGACTTTATAATAAAATAATATTTTTAGTTATTCCAAAGGTGCCCCTCTCCTCCCTTATAAAAGGGCACCTCCTCCCTCTCTTCCTCACACAACTTTGAGCCTTCAAGCTCGGACAACCCCTACCAAATTCTCTTCTCCACTTCCCTAGCAACATCCTAGAGGTTCTGGTCTTCCTCAAAGACCAATTTTAGTGCCCTAAGAGGAGGTCTCAAGGAGGCGCTTCAAAGAAGAGGTAATTTCCGTTACAGATTATTTCACCTTTATTTCTTCTTCCACTCCTTCTTCTTAGGTTGTTTCATTATGAAGTAATAAAATAAGTATCACTCATATACTGATATGTTATTATAATTATTAAACAACCCTATTTCACCATCTATCCATCCTACAGAAAATGAAATCACCGCGCGTGCGTACGTACGGAATACCGTCTCCACGCCGTGGTGAAATCTATTTTCCACCACCACCTTACATGGATGGGTATAATGGTGTAAAGAATAACTATACATAGTTATTAGAACATCATATTGATTCTGATATATTGTATCATCCACTCCAATTCAATTCAATAATTATGGAAACGATATCATTTCTCGTGCGTACGTACGGACTACCGTCTCCACGACACGATGAGATTCATTCTCCATGTTAACCATTTAAGAGTGATTATAAAGTATATATAAGAAATAATAATTAAATATATGACATTATAAAGCTACTGGATTTATTTATATATGTATGTCATCTACTTAATTCCATTCAACTCAATAAGGAAACGAAAACAGCGTTCATGCGTACGTACGGCCTACCGTCTCCATGAACGGTGTATTTATTTCCATTTACTGATTTATTATATATATGTATACTCTGAATATATATATATATATATAAATAATGTTTTATATTCTGGAATTAAGTAATCATGATCTAAGTAATCATATGAATAATTACAAGTCAAAACACGGACGATAAATGAAACAATTTTACCCAAAACGCTCATTAACATGGAATTTACAAAAGAACGGGTAATATAAAGTCATAAGTGAACCATATATGATATCATAACAATCAATATGATTCTGTAATAAGTCAATGACATTATTTAAATCATTATAGAGGAGGTTCAGACACTTACGAAACAAATCGGACCTAAGGTAAGGGAAAATCTCACAATCTCAATTTTTATCCGAGATTGTTTATACTTTGAAATTTACTGGGTGTATTTTATCATCCACATCCATGTTTCATCAATATGTAATATTATTTCCATCCACCTACAATTGTTTAAATCCATTTTTACCCTTCGTCGAGTTTTTAGTAAAGGATATGAAAGGAATCTTTTGTCGTTTTTGGTACGAGGTACTTTTTGACTTTTCCGACAAAAGTACGAAGAATGTTTTTTTAACTTATACAGCATGAATGGATTTTTAAAACATTATTTCCAAGAAGTTTCCTTTACAATTTTTCAAGTTTATTTTTAATCAACTTATTTTAGTTTAAAATTTTAAGACATGTTAAGAAAGGAAAATGTTTTTGAAGTAGAAAGGATATTTTCCTCAAGAATGGAGTTCAAGTGTTTTATGAAAATTATTTTCCATCTAAGATAATAAAGGGTTATGTTTCTATCCCTATTATTACATGGATTTGATTATGTTGTGATGGAAATATTTTTATGAATTCCTTTATCTTATATGAATTGATTTATGATGTCATGTTGTTTAAGAATCCCATTTTTATTACATGGGTTATGCAATGATGTATGATTTATGAATTTGTGGCACACATAAGAATGGTATCATTAAGAGATGGGTGGGACCTATATCTCCCTCCAATGCATTGGGTAAAGATTTTATATCTCATGAGATAGACATGGCTGGAATGGTAGGTTATACCGGTTCAGTGAAACAGGACTGAAACGAGGGTGACTCGGTTCAGAAAGGGACTTTGTCCACTAAGATAGTCTTGGAAATGAGTCTTGACTAACAAGAAATGATTCTCTATGATTATGTGTGTATGCCACAAAGTTTAATGTTTTAAGTTATGATTATTGTGATTACATTTCACTGCCATGAGTTATTCCAGGTTATGAAATTATGATCTCTTTTACAGGATAAGATTTCCAAAAGTTATGTGCTTATGTATATGATGTGATTGATATTTCTTTTGTTTACCCTTACTGAGAATTTGAGCTCACCCTTTCATGTTTTCTTTTCCCCAGGATATAAGGAATGGTTTTAGGTATAAAAAAAAGGAAGATCTTTATGGGATATGTTGAAGATATTTCACCAGGATTAGAAAATTATATTCCGAGTTTCCAAAGACACTAAACTATTACGATCCTTATGTGTGTGTTTTTGTTATGTACTAAGTATTCCGCAAAAGTAATGTAATGCCCATGTACGTCAAGCTTCGGGTCTCTACAAAAACAGATGAGAGACTCCTCAACATCACAAGCCATAGCTTGGTCCCATGCTCTCCAGCTCCACAACAAGTCAAGTACCTGAAGTAGAAGGGCGCTTTCCTTTATCTATACCTGCAACAATATAATCTTTTTGGGCCCAAAAACATATCCCAAATAGGGTGTGAGACAAGGTCCCAGTAGGAAACCACCCAAAGATCTGTTCCTAACAGTTAGTGAATACATGGAAAGTAAAAGTACAGGAAGCGACAACAAGAAAGCACACAGCAGCTACAATCCACAGTGTCTATCATAATAAGCACACAAGTACAGACAAGAAACAAGTAGAACAACAGGTAACCCCTTGGGTAGTTCTCACAACCTAACCCTTATGGTTCAACCTACAACTACAAGAAACCCTCTGAAGGCACACACAGTCTCACCCCTCTGGTTTAGCTAAAGAATAGACTCTCTGAGGAAGCACTCACTATCAATTCCCCCTATAGTCTCGTATCGTACTAAAGGCTCTCTGGGGAAGCACTCAACGTCTCATTCCCCCTGTGGCCCGTGTCGAGGAACTACAGACTCTCTAAGGAATCACTCAACATCAATTCCCCTTGTGGTCTCACATCGTAAATTAAAGACACTCTGGAGAAGCCCTTACGTCCATTCTCCCTATGGTCCACTATACTAGGTTCTCTCAGCCCTGTGTAAAACAAACATGTATAGCGCGCATATCACTCCAATTAAACCTCAAGAACTACATGGATATCATTCTAAGGCACAACAGCATAACAGTACAACAGTTCCACTATCATACAACTGGGCATGGAAACCGGTAAAACGCCTAACAGGAAAAACATGCATGGAAAAACATCCAGAGCATAGTAAAAATTACCCTATTCACAAGCATTGACCTCTACTCAAGCAATCAAGCAAAACAGGCAAACAACAAGGGCAAAATAGGAAACACACAATACCCCGTTCAAGGGAATTGGTGGAATTGCACAAAATATTCAAATACTTCCTACAGAAAGGCACAAGCCACCTACCTCGATGATAGGAGATCGATATACTTGAAATACAATGATTGATTCTCCTTAGAACGTCGAAGATCTGGGAAAACGTCTACAACTCTCAACCCACGGTATCTTGATAAAGAGGATGAATTGGAAAACAAGGATCTAAGAGAAGGAAGAACTCGCCGATGCGGTTCCAACGCAATCGATGGTGGTCAATTCGGAGAATAGATGGAGGAACGGGGGCTTGGAGAAGATTCGCGGTCGTATGGGTCGCTCTCGGATGAAGAACCTGAAGAAGGATCATGTTCTGTCCGTGAGGCGCGACCCCGGTCCATTAATGAAAAAAAATAAAGTACACGGCGTGTACTCAGCTTTTCTGTACTCCGCTTTAAGCAGCCTCCACATCTCCCTTACACACTGTGTGTGTGGCCTGGACACAGTCAGCACACGGCCTAGCGCTGCAACAAAGTACACGGCGTGTACTTATAAAGTACACAGCATGTACTTTGGAAATTTCCCGATTTTCCCCTTTTTCTCAAAAACGACCAGAAAAGGAAAACATACCTGAAATGAAGATCCGGGTTCTTACATAAGAGAACTCTGTGAGAGGTTTATATTTCTCCTAATAACCTCTAAAATCAAAGATGCATGATTGGATCATGTCCTCCAAAACCTTTATCGTTTTTTCTGATTAACCTTGAGTTTGAGGGTGAAAGGTTGTGCTCAAAAGCTCCTTCATACCCAAATATATTTGTAACCCCTTTGAGAATCATGATGTGAAATGAGCATCCCTATCAAAAACAATAGTATGAGGGACCCTGTGTAGGAATAAAATCTCATGGACATACATTCTCCAAAAATCATCCACTGAGAAGGTCTCTTTGATAGGTTAGAATTGATCTACCTTCATGAGCATATCAATGATCACCAATACTGCATCATTTCCTTGAGGGGATCTCGACAATATTGTCACAAAATTTATCGTGACATCATCCCATTTCCTCTCAGGAATGGTAAATGGTTGTAGAAGCTCAGCTAGTCATTAGTGTTCTACCTTCACTTATTGGTAAGTGGAACACCTAGTAACAAGTCCAGTTATCTCCCTTTTCATACTAGGCCACAAATACTAGAGACGTAGATCATGATACATCTTTGTAAGACCGGGATGTATTACCTAAGTAGAAGCATGAGACTCTCACATTAAATCCTCCCATATTTCTATAGGAACCTAGATGCATCCACTTATGCACAACATATCATCCTCATAAATGATCCATCCTGGAAGTAGATCCTCATCGGAAAAACTCTCTCTTAGGACTAAGCCCTCAATATTCAATAACGGCCTCATCTTCACTCTCTCTATAAATGAAGATTTCACTGATAACGATTAATGTATATATTTTCCATGACACTCTTGAATCTCCAAGTACATCTCAAGAAATAGTTTCATAAGCTTCCACTCATCACTATCCTCTCAAACTATCTGTTTCTAAGTCCTTCGGCTTAGAGAATCGGCTACAACATTACCTTTTATAGGAATATTTTCAAGATCAAAGTCAAACAACTATAGGTATTAAACACATCTTCTCTTCCTGAGGTTTAAGTCATGTTGTGTGAAAATATACCTAATACTTTTTTGGTCTATAAACACCACAAAATCATCTCCCATTAGGTAATTCCTCCAACAATGCAAGGCATGAACCATGGATGCTAACTCGATATCTTGTGTCGGGTAAATCCTCTCATATGTTCTCAAATAACAAGACTTGTATGTCGCAACTCGATCTTCCTACATTATAACTTCTTCTATACTAATACCTAATGAATCACAATAGACTCTATAGATTCTTTTTAGATCTATAAGAATCAATATTGAAACTAAAGTTAATCTCCCTTTTATCTCCTGAAAGGTTGTCTCATAGGCTTCGAACCATATAAACTTCACACCCTTGTTAGTTAATCCTATAAAAGGGGATTCTATGAATGAAAATACCTATATGAAGAGCCTATAATAACAAGATATCCCCAAGAAATGATGTATGTCAAAGAAATTCTTGGGATACTCCTAGGTAACTATAACTCTCACCTTCTCGGGGTCAACTGATACTTCAGCCTTTGAGATAATGTGACCCAAGAAGTGCACCATATTTATCCAAAAGTGGAATTTGCTGAGATTAGTATATATTAGGTTCTCTTTTAGTGTATTTAGAATGATATCAAGATGTCTGGAATGGTTGTGTTGAGTATGAGAATACACAAAGATGTCATCTATGAAGACCACCACAAATGAATCCAAAAACTGGTGTAAAACCTGATTCATCAAAGCCATGAAAATAGTCGATGTGTTATTGAGACCGAATGACATAAGAAGATACTTATAAAGACTATACCTACTATGGAAAATTGTATGAGGTATATCCTAATGTCTAACATTTACTTGGTGATATCCTAACATCAAATAAATCTTGGAGAAAACCTGAGCTCCACAGAGCTGATCAAAGTGGTCATCTATATGAGTAAAAAGATACTAGATCTTCACAATAAGCTGATTCAACTTCCAGTAATCCAAAAAAAACTGATTTTTTCATCTTCCTTCTTGGAAAAAAGGATCGGTGAACCTCAGGGAGAAGTATTAGGTCATATAAGAACCTTAGCTTCTAATTATTTTAGCTATCTCTTGAGCTCCTATAACTCATTAGTGGTTATCTTATAAGAAGCACTAGATACTGGTACAGTTCTTTGAACCATCTCAATAGAGAACTCCACCTATCTCTTGGGAGTTAAACTATAATTTTTTTAGGGAAGACATCCCAGAAACGATCTACTATAGGAGGGAAATCAACTTGATGTAGTCTATGATCATCCATATAAAGGCTATCAATCTGGTTTGTCACTCCACTCAACTCATGATGCTCTAGTACATCTCTACCTACTTGAACATCCCACTCTCCCTTGTGAATATATGTTCCAACCTATGGTGATGTAAATTATACACTGTGGTGATAAAAATCTACATGGGAATGATAAGGAATCAACCAGTCTATCCCAAGGATTAAATAAAATCTTGTCATCTAAAGGATGAAAAAGTTACATAAAAAGTGATAACCACCTATCCCAAGGGGGAACTTTCCACATTATCATACACTCTCTGAACATATACACAAAGGTGTTTCAAGAGTCATCAACCCATAGAAGTAATGGACTTCAAGTGTGAGGATTTCCATTAAAGCAACAAAAATAAAATAATTTGAAGCTATTGTGTCAAAAAAATAGAAAATAAAGTATATGCTACAAAAATTATACCTCTAAATATAGAAGGTTCGAGACTCTACTCCCTGGGTGCATGATACACTATATAAAACTATCCCATTTCATGTCCCTTATATACAACATGACTTCCTTAAGAAGGATCGCTCTGCAAACACTCTATAATTCGGGTTTGGATTCCCCGACCATAACCACCTTCTTGGCCTAACCAGCCAGTTGCACTCCAACTCCCTACCTAACACAGAGCTACTGATCCCATGCCAAGACCCAGAGTTAGTGATGGTCCTATCTCACTATACACTAGAGGGAAAATTCTATAAAACTATTATAAATAACCCATCCTTCCATAGGATCAACAATCAATTGGGGACCTCTCAAATTAAGGTTTTATGTGCCCCTACTTCCTATATTTATGATAGACTACAAAACTACCAGTATATACACTCTGACTGGTACTACCCTCACGAGAGGTCTATAAGTGATGCTTCTTACCACCAGATGTTATACTAATAGGTTGAGAATCTGGTACACTATGATCTAGACCTTCATCTTTCCTTAGGTTACATTTAGTAATAAGATCATGGTTTATTATTTCAAAAATTGAAGGAAACCAGAAAACATTTACCTAAGATAGAATAGGATGCATGATTCCATCCTCAAAAAATCTCACTTTCACTGGCACATAAGTGGTATATATAGACAAAAATCACTGAAGCACTATAAAATGAGTTGAGTAATCCATAATAGAAAAAAACCCTACCAAAGGTTCATGAAATCCTTGGCATGATCAGCCCTCAAAATATCAAGGAAAAAGTAGTCATAGAAGCTTGATTGGAAATCCCTCTAAATCGCTTCCTAGTACTGACTATACTAGTTCAGAATATAAAAACCAACATTCTTTGGATCCTCGAATCATATACATAGTGATCTTCACTTTCCTATTAGGAGGTGTCTCAAGGTTCTCAAAGATAGTAAGCATGGCCACCATCCATGAATTTGTAGCTTCAGGACCACCATCCCTAAAAAATGTGGGCATATTCTACTGCTGGAACTCCCACATCAACTATCTCATAGAAGGGTAAGGTCATAGATCTCCCTATATAGTTTTCATAAGACACATAAACTCCCCTAGAAATTGGTCATCATCACCCGCATCAGGGATAGAAATAGGTGCCACAAGTGGCACTACTGGAGGTAACATCAGTGGCTCAAGGCTCACCACCTCCAGAGCATGGTCATCACCACCCTCCTAGCGTATGACTTGAGGACATCATGTTAGAATAGTTCTATAATTTTCAAGCATATACCTTAGATAGGATTTTATAAAAGTAAGATTACATATATAAGAATAGGATAGGAAAAATCCTTCCTATATAAAAGCTTCACCCCTCTACCTAATTAGAGAGCTATGTCTGGGTGAGAGGAATAATCATTTAGAACATGATAGAAACTACCTACTACTCACTACTAGGGTTGGGTCTAGGACAAGCTCTCTGTTTCACTATAAGGGTCTTAGTGTATGGACTGTTAATTGAAAGTTATAGAGGAAAGATCCCTTTAATTTTCAATTTCCATCCCCATTTAACAATGATCGTATTTAAATTTAATATTTATCCATTATTTCATGTAGATAATAGAATAATTATCTGAAATACCATTCCTAATTTATACAAGTAAATGATTTATAAATTTCAATAACTACATCCAAACCATTACATTCAATGGGGGAATGTAACAAGTAATATAATATTTTTTTACTAAATGAATCATCATTCCCAATATATAGAGGTACATTCACTCTTTATATTGAAAATGACATTCATTTATTCAAAATCAACTAATGTTTCGATCTATGTAACCTCATTTACATAACTCAAACATGTGATAATTGGTTAGTTAAGGTTCCATCATCAACCTATACGGTAAAATGCCATTTAGGTTGGTGAAAAAACTTTAATAACCCATTATTTAATCACATTTTCCTATAGAGATGTTAGTCTCATAAAAGATATATCACTCAAGGCACATACAATAAGTATCATGCAGTCACGTAATGCAGCCTACATGGAATGGCATAATGCATGACACATTAATCCTATAAAGTGCCTAAAATGATTCATGATTAATATTTCCTTGTCATACCAGACCAAGACTAAAATTTAGTCCAACATCATAATAATATTAACATCATATAACATGTACATCACCCAATGGTGGAATCAAATCAACTATAACCAACATAAATCAGAACATCAAGTACCATCCCAGGTAATTTGGATTTTTCCCCATATGTGGGTTAACTACTCACAGGCACATGCTCATTACCAAAATCCAACACATCCTAGTTCCTTTCTACCATACTAAAAGATTATGTAAAAGAAAATAAACCTTTAATACTAATTTGTAATGTTCCAAATTAGAATCCACTAAGTGATGTCCCAAACCGATTGGTCACAATGCCTCACGCACGCCTCCCCATATGCCAAAGGCTGCTGAATATAAATGAGGGTATAAGGTGGTATAGTAGGGAGACTATACCCTCATAATCATAGAAGCACAGTGGTGTAATAACATAGTAAATAGTATAAGCATAATAAATGACAACCATAACAGTGAAAAGTAAAACATCTAGATAATAATAAAAAATCTATCAAAAGTAATCTCCAGTACCATATACATGATTATGTAATTTCATGTGTCTAAACCAAAAATAAATAAGAAAACATGGAAGCATACATCCAATATAATACTTATATCAAAACTAAAAAATACCAAAAATGCTATTTCCAATAGCATCATGAGCCATACATTGGTCATGTGCTCCCTCGATCCCATGCTATAATTAATCAAGAATCAACAACTGGGTGATTTCCCCTATCCCTACCTGCATCCACATAATATTCCCAGGTAACATTGGTTACCCGAATAGGGTGTGAGATAAACATGGTAGGTCACCACCAATAGTGTCTATAACAAATCCATCTGGTGCATGTAAACTATAACTGTGTGCAGGAATAACAAGAAAAGATGTAAATGAGTAACAAATATAAAAAGTCCATGAGCACAAGATGTAATGAGAAATTGCTACAAAAAATTAACATAAATATATATATATATATAAAGTATCTGCATCATATAAAACCAGCTTGACATAAGCCATGGTTAATAAGAGCAATAGACCTACATGGGCCAAGTCCCAAGGTGGATAACCTGGGTGACCTATACCCATAGATATATGAGTATACGAATGTCATAAGAACCATACCTAAATTTCCCCCATTGATGTCATACCATCAATAAATATGTGTCATACCTTTAATAATAGTAAGTTTTATACTACCAATCAATAAGTGTTATATCGTTAATAATAGTTGGTGTCATACCAGAAATTAATAGGTCTCATACCTTTAATAATAGTTGGTGTCATACCATCAATCAATAGGTCTCATACCTTTAATAATATTCTGGTTCCATACTGAGATATAATAGGTACCATACCTTTATAATACACCAGTTACATACTGAGATGTAACATAAATCAAGTAAAATAATAAAAATACAAGGGTTATGTTAGTGTCCATACCCATTTACAATTATCATTAAGTCAACCATTTAATCATTTTAATAATATTTAATAACATGAAAATGAGGCATAATCCTATCCAAATAACTCATTCAATTTATAATCAATCACACTATAAGGATGGAAATATCACACACCCAAATGGGTGGTTTAATGTAGGAAATATTAAAGAACACACCACATAGGTGGCTCGGGTTGAGGTTGATAACCTCCAACCATGATTAGGTGCTATAAGGACAACCCCAATTAGAAGAAATTCTAAATTAAAGTCTTAATATTAATTTATAACCATTTACCGGAAGGTCTGGCGTTTCACACAATATAGATAGTCAAATAAAAAAACCTTAGGGTGTGTGATCGCACTGCGATTCACTGTTTCATTTTCACCCTTACACTACTGTGCTAAACTTGTTTTATAATAAAATTTATAAAAATAATAATAAATTTAATTTCATGTTTTAATCATTTAATTTTCCTTTAACACTGTTAAAAAGGGAAATATTACTTTTTTTGATGATTCCGTTGCAGAAGGAGGTGATTTGGAGGCCCCATATATGATCCAGAAGGAAAATGGGCTAAAACTGCATAGGTTCCATGAACAACTGTCCACTTTTGGGTATATTATGGAAACTATATACATCCAAATGGGCTGGTATTTTTTTACAGGTCTAGAATTTAATTATATACAAATCTTATGAAGACACCCAAGCCCCATTATTCCATTAAGAGGCCCAACCGATGTGATCTTTCCAGGCCACCGAATCTGCACGGAATCAAAAGTTGTGTATTGTGTGATATCCATATCTCGAGATGTATGTGTCAAAATGAAGCCAAACTTTTGGTGGAGATATAAAATACGTGTAGAAACAACTTTATAGTTTTTTCAAAAGATATTTAAGGCTTTTTTGAGGTGGAAAACAATGGGGAAACTGGTTTTACACAATCTGTGTGCCCAAAACCACTTCCCATTTTTGCTATAAAAGAGCACCATTGGTACCTCATTTGGGGAGTTAGAACCAGGAGCCAAGATCTTACATTTTAGAGTTATTTAGGATTATCCTCATCATCTTATAAGTTTTGGATGACCCTATCCTTATAGGAGGATCAATGATGAAGAAGGAGTTCCATCTGAGCCTCCTCCTCCTCTCAATGGAGAGCTAAACGGTGGACAATCATTTCGAGGGAGATACACAAACTTGGTAGGGAGTTCCGGCACTTGAACTTCTACTGGTCTTCTGTAATTTTTGTGATAAATATTTCACTTATGTTTAAATTTTATGTTCTTCTCCTCTAAATAAATTTCTTTTGTTATAATTAAGTGGAACACTTTTTATCTCAACACTGATTGGGTTGAGATTTCAAGTGGGAATCTTATATTGTTCCGATTGGACAAGACAAGAGTCCTATTTATCTCAAACATAAATAATATTTAAGTATTCTTTGTTAGAATTTATTTTCTATGTTTGATACCCAAGCCTTTACAACACAATTTTTGTGTCAAGGGGTGGTTCTTTGATCATAATTTTAAGAGGCGAGAGGAAAGTTGAGATCTTGACAAGCCTCAACCAAAGGATTCCATTAAAACATGTGTTTTTTACAGAATTATGAACTAAAAAAGATGTTTAGTTAACTTTAAATTATATACTTATCTTATAATTATAAAACACTAATTTTATTTATCAACTGTTAAAATATTTAATTAAGTCATTTTATATTTAAAAACTATTTTCAAAACCACCCCCTATTTTATTAATTTTTATTAAAAATACACCCTCAAAACATATAAATGATTTTTCAGAGACAACCTAGGGTCTTAACTAGACTATAAATAAATCTTAAAATCATAATCAATTTGACGTTTCATGACAATGCTGTGAAATTTTGGCGTTTCCTGGGGAGCGCTCTTGTTTTTAGTGCGTGTTTTTTATAAGATTTTTGTAAATTTTATGAATATTTATTTGTTTTATCTTATACCTTTACCTATATTTTTGTGTTCTGATTTATTTCATGTGTAGGTTTTGTTAATTAAACATTCTAATCCAGTATATTTACCACCTTTCAAACCCGAGCCAGAGAGTATCTTACGTCAGCAACCCCAAGACGCACAAGAGAACCCTTTGAAGGAGGACACACAAGACAACAACACTCTTCCTGATCCTTCATCTTATTATTCTGGAACCAGCATCAAAACTTAAATAAACTTGTGTAACATGGATGAAAACAATATAACACTAAAATAACTAACCTCACATTATGTCAATATCCAACCCATATACATTTAATTACAAGGTGAGGCACCCAATTTTGAACTAAAATCTGGCGTAATTCATCTATTACTAAGATTCCATGGACTTCCTGGAGAGGATCCACATAAGAATTTAAAATAATTTCACACAGTTTTTTCAACATTAAAACCTACTAATGTAGATGAGGAATTTGTAAATCTTAGATCATTCCACTTTTCTTTAAAAGATACGTCAAAAGACTAGCTTTATTATTTTAATTCCCCAAAAGAGGCTGGGCGAACATGAAACGCCTTTTTCTTGAAAAATATTTCCTAGCCTCTCAAACTGAAACAATAAGGAAAGAAATATGTGGTATAAGACAATCTCAAGGGGAAACACTTCATGAATATTTTTAAAGATTTAAAATATTATGTTCAAGTTGTACACACCACCAAATAAGTGATCAACTTTTAATACAATATTTTTATGAATGTTTAATTATAATTGATAATAACATGATTGATGCTATTGCAGGTGGTGCACTAGTAGATAAAACCCCAATCACTGTAAGAACCCTGATTAAGAACATGGTACAAAACACTCAACAATTCGGTATAAGGTCTAGTGTACCCATTCATGGTTTCCATGAGGTGAAAAGTACTGAATTTGAGAAGAAGGTGGACACAAAGTTTGAAGATATAAGTACCCTTCTTCAACAACTTGCTCTTTCCCAAGGGAAATCCCAATCTCTTCCTACCATCCATTGTGGAATCTTCTCTCCTAACACACATTATTCTGACCAATTCCTCCAATTGAGAGAAACTTCTGAGAGTTGTGAGGAAATATTTCCAGGAAGCCCCTATAACCAACCCTTTAGGCAAGAACCATACTATCCATCCAACCCTGGGTAGAAATACAACCAAGCCTATAGTCAAGGGGGGTATTCAAACTAACCTCAATAACTATGAAACCAATAGGGTCAGAGTAGTCATCCACCACCACCACCCATAAATACTCAACCACCCTAAACGCCTTTCCAATAACCCCCTCCAAAACCTGATCCTAGCCTAGAATATATGATGAAACAAATGGATGTCAACAATCTCCAATTCTAACAAACCACCCAGGCAGCCATACAAGACCTCAAAACCCAATTAGGCCAACTAGCTAACTCAGTGGGGGAAATTCAAAGTCATAGGTTGGGTAAACTACCATCTCTACCATTAGTCAACCCTATAGATAAAGTAAATGTTAGTTCCATCACCCTTAGGAGTGGAACAAAACTTAAAATCCAAATGACCCCTCCTTTATAATCAACCCCTCCTGAGGAAACCTCCATCCCAACCATTAAAAATGTTCCAAATGTTAAAAAACCATATCTTGAGAGAATCTCTTCCAAAGGAAAGAGTGTGTATGTCAATGAGTCTCCTAGCCAACCCATTCCTCTTCTATTTCCCCAAAGGGCCACCCAACCTAGAAAACAAAAGGAAATTGAACTCGATAAGGAAATTTTAGAGACTTTAAAAAAAGTGCAGGTAAACATCCCCTTGATTGATGTTGTGTAAAAAAATACAAGATATGAAAAGTTTCTGAAAAAGATTTGTACACACTGAAGGAGAATTCATGGAGACGAAAAGGTGATCTTGGGGAGGAACGTATCAGCATTGATAGATCCATCACTTCCCACTAAGTTCAATGATCCTAGGACATTCTCGATTCCATGCACCATAGGGGAGTATTCATTTTCTAATTCTATGCTTGATTTAGGTACTTCTATAAATGTGATGCCTCAATCCATTTACTCTACATTGTAGGTTAGGGAACTGAATCCCACTGAAATTGTTGTTCAACTATCCAAAAAAAGTATCACACATCCTTCTGGTGTGTTAGAGGATGTTCTTGTGAGGGTTCAAAATTTAATTTTTTCTGATGATTTTATGTGATAAAAATGGAAGATGATAGGATGAATGGACATGACCCAATTATATTGAGGAGACCCTTCTTGAAAACCACCAAAACCATAATTAATTTCTATAATGGTACATTATCTATGGAATTTTTTGGTGACATAGTCCATTTAAACATCGTTGATTCCATGAGGCACCCCTCAGAAGAACATTACTCTCTCTGTTAATTCAATTGATGTACTCCCTACCCCTAAAAAATAACTTTTCTTTCCCCAAATCCCATTTCTGAGTTTTCTTCATTGATTGAAATTCTAGGAAATGAGTCGTGAAATGATTGTTGTAGTGGATTAGAAAAATGTTGTGCATGTTTATTAATTGATTATTTCTTGAACACTGAGGATCCAATGACCATCGATGATACTGCTAAGCTTGTAAAATTCAATTCCTCATATGAGGATGATACCATTGAGCAATTAGATGAGATCAGTGACCTCTCACTTTCACACACACTTCCATCAATCCAAAATCCACCTGAATTGGAACTAAAACAACTGCCTCAAGATTTAAAATATCCATATCTTGAGAATGGAAACAATTTTCTCGTCATCATTGCTAGTTAACTCCCTCATGAGAATGAATTGCGACTGCTTGAACTTTTGATGGAGTATAAACAAGCATTGGGATGGACACTTGCAGAAATTATTGGTATTAGCCCATCAATTTGTATACATCATATTTTGTTAAATTATGAGGATAAACTATTGAGGCAGGAACAATGTTGACTAAACCCAAACCTCTTAGATGTAGTTAAAATGGAAGTAACAAAATTATTGGTTGTTGGAATAATTTACCCCATCTCTGATAGCTAATGGGTCTGTCCCGTTCAACTAGTTCATAAAAATTGGCCTTATAGAAATAAAAAATGAAAACAATGAATCAGTTCCAACTTGTGTACCGAATAGTTGGCGTGTCTTCATATACTATCGCTAACTAAACCAATACACTCGGAAGGACCATTTTTCATTTCCATTTATTGACCAAATTCTAGAGAGGCTAGCGGGGAATTCCCATTACTGTTTTCTTGATGGGTATTCTGGATACTTTTAGATCCATATTTCCCTCGAGGATTAGGAAAATATAACCTTCACTTGCCCCGTTGGCACATTTTCCTATAGAAGGATTCCATTTGGTTTGTGCAATGCTCTAAGTACTTTCTAGCGATGTATGGTTAGTATTTGTTTGGATTACTTGAAGAATTGCATGAAAGTTTTCATGGATGATTTCACTATGTATGGATCCTCTTTTGATTAATGTTTAAGTAATTTTGGTTCAGTCCCACGTCACTACATTGAAAATAATCTTGTTTTAAATTATGAGAAATGTCATTTCATAGTGCGACAAGGTATAGTTTTGGGACATGTCATTTTTGGAGATGGTATCCAAGTAGATAAATCAAAAGTGGATGTCATTTCTTCCCTACCATTCCCCATAAATGTGCAAGATTTGTGGTATTTCCTAGTTCATGCTGGATTTTACTGTCGTCTCATTCGTGACTTTAGTAAGATTACACTCCCCCTCTCCCGATTACTCCAAAAAGAAAAGGAATTTTTTTTGAAAATGAAGGTTAGGAAGCTTTTAATAAGTTAAAATGTAGTCTCACATCACCCTCGGTAATCCAACCACCTTGGTGGGATTTACCATTTGAGCTCATGTGTGATGCCTCTAACTATGTAGTTGGGACAGTCTTGTCATAAAGGGTCGACCGAGCTCCACATTTCATAGCCTATGTTGCATGTACATTGGAACCTACCCAAGAAAACTATATCACAACTGAAAAAAAAATCCTTTCCATGGTGTTTTTCGTGGATAAATTTAGGTCATATCTTTTAGGGTCCAAAGTCATTATATTCTCTGACCATACAGCCCTCTGGTATCTCCTTAAGAAACCGAAATCCAAAACATGTCTCATTCGCTGTATGCTCCTCCTTCAGGAATTCAATTTAGAAATTAGAGATAAAAAATGAGCATAGAATGTGGTGTATGAACATATAAGTAGGATCCTCCCATCCTCATAAATTGACTCATCCCCCTATATTCCCATTAATGACATGTTTCCTAATGGGAAATTTTACCGAGTGCAATATTTTATTCCTTGGTATGCCAAAATTGTAAATTATTTGGTAGAATAATGAATTCCTATTTATTTCAAAAAAAACAAGCCAGTCGTCTAAAACATTATTCATGTTGGTATATTTGGGATGACCCCTACCTATGTCACACATGTAGTGATCAGGTCCTTAGGCATTGTGTTCCCGATAGTGAGTTTCAGTCGATCATTTTATTTCGCCACACTCTTTCTTGTGGGGACCACTTTGGTCCCCAATTTACTACTCGCAAGGTCATTAATTGTGGTCTCTTTTGGCCAACACTTTTTCAGGATGCCCATGAATTTTGAAAATCTTGTCCTCATTGTCAAAGAATGGGGAATGTCTCTAAAAGAAATGAAATTTCACAACAATCATTGCTCTTTCATGACATTTTTTATTTTTGGGGCATTGACTTTATGGGTGTATTTCTCAATTCCTTTGGAAACTTTTACATTATTCTGGAGTTTGATTATGTGTCAAAATTGGTAGATGCATGATCCACAGGGATAGATGATTCCAAAATAGTTGTGGGATTTTTGGGAGATCATATCTTTTGTCGGTTTGGATTACATAGGTTCATCATTAGTGACTAGGGTTCTCATTTCTACAACCGAACAATGTAGTCACTTTTGTGTCAGTATGGGGTCAGTCATCGAGTTTCTACTGCATATCACCCATATACCAATAGTAAATTTGAGGTGTCAAATAGAGAGGTAAAAAAAATTCTTGAAAAAATGGTTCAACCTAATAGAAAATATTGGAGTCTTAGACTCGATGATTCATTATGGGCTAACCGTACTACCTTTAAAACTCCCATTGTAATGTCACCTTATAGGCTTGTTTTTGGAAAAAGTTTTCACCTCCCTGTTGAGATTGAGAACCGAGCCTAATGGTCCATCAAACAATGAAATTCTAATCTTTCTGGTGAAGGTGCTCAAAGGAAGTTTCATATTCAGGAGCTAGAGGAAATGAGAATAGATGCATATAAGAACTCTAGGATTTATAAAGAGAGAACCAAGGCTACCCACGACCGTCTCATCCTTTATCGTTAGTTCCAAATTGGGAAAAAGGCCATCCTTTACTATACAATGTTGAAGTTGCATATAGGTAAGATTTTTTCCTGTTGGTTTGGACCATAAATTTTTACTAATGCATCTCCATTTGGTGTTGTTCAGGTTCAAAATTAAGAAACTAATAAAACCTTCACTTTCAATGGGCAGCGGCTAAAGCACTTCCATGAAGCCCTTCCGGAGTTCTTGATATAGGAAATCCATGTTCAAGAAGCAACATACCAATGAAACCCACCAGGTCTTATCCATCCTTCCCACATTATATTTTTTTATATTGAGGACACTACACATTCTATGTGTGGGGGTGGATACATTCTTATGTTCATTAGTATTTTCATCTCCTTTCTTCTTTCTTATCTTTTTCACCTTCTTTATGGTATTTTCACTTTTCCCCATCTTGTTCAGTTCATTAGGATTTTCATCATCTTTCTTCTCTTTTTTCCCTTATTTATGGTATTTCTACTCTCCACCCCCCCCCCTTTTGGTCACCAAATCATGGAACTTACTGAAAATTCATGTTGAAATTTTTGATTCCATGTTGATTTAACATTTCATGAAAACCTAACTCTGTTATGGAATAAATTTTTGTATGAATTTAACATGAGGAAGTGATTATTTTTAGTGAATTGGTTTTCTGTCAATGATATAAATGGTTGTATCTATATGAAACCTTTGGGATGATTGATTCCCATTGTGTGAGTAGTTTTCGGGAAAACTGTGTCACTGGTATCTCTAAACATTTTTCACTAAACCACAAATTGTGAATTCTTCTTACTTAATAGAAGTTAAATATATTTTAGGTTAATATTTTTCATCTTAAAATGATATTTCCATACGTTCTTTCCTTATCTAATCTGTTTCATTACTATACCGAATTGACATATGCGTGTGTACCTGATATCCGGCTGTTGTGTACCCACAAAAAAATAAAAACAAAATTGGCTTGTATATTGGTAAGGTCAAAAACCACTCCTCTTCAACCTTTTATCTTGTTATAACTATTACAATTAGTGTCGTGAGGAAATCAAACAAGAGTTGAGAGATGAGTGTGAGATTTGTTCCAAATGAAACTTCTGAAAAAAATAATAATAATTGAGGGGAGTGATGAAATTTTCAACATATGGGGATATCTAGGTTGGGATATTATGGTTTGACTTATGGGAATGGTTAAGTGAGTGGGTCTTGAAATATGATTGCAAAGGATGTAGGGCAGGTTCGGTGGACAAAATCATTTAAGCTGAAAAATGTTAAAATAACCTATATTTATTGGATAGAAAGTGGAAAGAATAACATGTAATGGTTTTTACACACACACGTGGAGAGTTAGTGGAATGTTTGACTTCTTAATTCCTTGCTCAATTTGGTATCATGAATCTCTTTGAATTTCACTGTGATATGATTTATGGGACATCTTTTTCCATTTTCACTAGGAAGAACTCCTTGGTGTGGTTTGTGCATCAATCACATTGCTTTAATGAATTAAAATTTCCTCAAACGTTAAATATTCATGATTTTGGTAATATCTACATGCATAATTTCTGAAAATGTAACTTTTCCTAGGTGTGAAAATGTTTAGGTTGGGGGTGTGATCACACCGTGATTCACTATTTCATTTTCACCCTTACACCATTGTGTTAAACTTGTTTTATATTAAATATTATAAAAAAAATATCCATTATTTTAATCATTTATTTTGTGTTTATCACTGTTAAAAAGGGAAATATTACTTGTTTTGATGATTCCATTGCAGGAGGAGGTGATTTGGAGGCCCCATAGATGATCCAGAAGGAAAATGGGCCAAAACTGAATGGGTTTCAGGAACACTTGTCAACTGTTGGGTATAGTATGAAAACTCCACGCATAAAAATGGGCTAATATTTTGGGGTCTATTCCAGAATTAAATTTTCTACAACTCTTATGAATACATCCAAGCCCCATTCGGCCATTAAGGTTCCCAACTGAAGTGATCTGTTCAGGCCACCGAATCGGTATGGAGTCAAAGGTTGTGTGCTATATGCTGTCCATATCTCGATATTTAGGTGTCGAAATGAAACCAAAATTTCTTTGTAGATATCCAATATTTGGGGAAACAACTTTTTAGTTTTTTTAAAAGTTATTTAAGACTTTATGGAGGCCTAAAGAAATGTGTCAGGTGGTTTTACACAATCTATGTCCCCAAAACCACTTCCCATTTTTGCTATAAAAGAGCACCATGGGTACCTCATTTGGGGAGTTAAAACCAGGAGCCAAGCTCTAACATTTTAGAGTTATATAAGAGTATCCTCATAATCCTATAAGTTCTGGAGGCCCCTATCCTCAAATGGGAGTCAAGGATGGAGAAGGAGTTCCATCCAAGCCTCCTCCTCCTCTCGATGGCGAGCTAAACGGTGGACGATCATTTCGAGGGAGCTACACAAACTTGGGAGGGAGTTCTAGAACATTAATTTATACTGGTTTTCTATAATTTGTGTGATAAATATTTCACTTATGTTTAAATTTTATTTTCTTCTCCTTTGAATCCATTTCTTTTGTTATAATTAAGTGGAACACTTTTTATCTCAACACTGATTGGGTTGAGATTTCAAGTGGGAATATTCTGTTGTTCTGATTGGAAAAGAAAAGAGTCTTGTTTATCTCACACATACATAAGATTTAACTATGATTTGGTACCCTTTATTTTCCATGTTTTATACCCAAACCTTTACAACATGATTGTTGTGTCAAGGGGTGGTTCTTTGGGCATCGTTTCAAGAGGTAAGAGGAAAGTGGAGATCTTGAAAACCCTCAACCAAATAATTCCATTAAACCATGTGTATTTTATAAAATAATGAAGTAAAAAATATTTGTAGTGAACTTGAAATTATCTCCTTATCTCATAATTCTAAAACACCACTTTTATTTATCAACTATTAAACTCTTTAATTAAGTCATTTTATTTTTAAAAACTGTTTTCAAAACCACCCCCTCTTTTAGAAATTTTTATTAAAAATACACACTCAAAACCTATCAATGCTCCTTGAGATATAACCTAGGGTCTCACCTTGACTATAAATAAATCTTAAAATCATAATCAATTTGACATGTCATGACAACGCGGTCAGTGTGTCTGTGGAGAGATTATGCCCTCAAATTAGAGTAAACACAAAGAAAATAACTAAATATCATCTAAGGCAAAAAATAATCAATGTGCATAAGAAATAAATAAACTAAAATAGAAAATTTTTAATAATAAATGAAATGATATAAAATCCCAAAAAAACATGTCATACATACAACACTGGTCACCCACTAGGTCGACTATACATGCAGGAGTATATAAAAGAAACTGAAATAAAGGTACACGACTCTAATACTAACTCTAAGGTAGACAACATACCTTGTCTCTATGACACTATAAAATTGTACCATCCTAATCAGAAGAAACCCACATGATCATCTCTACTCAATCATGCAACCTTGGACCTCAACCCTAACAATCACACATTTGTGATCAACTGAAAAAGTAGACATAAGGTCTGCACGCACACCAAGGTTCACATACAAGGGTGAGAAATAATCTTAGTAGGTCACCCCAATGATGAACCTATAATATGTTTCCATAATTTCATGCTCATGAAATATGCTTATCCTATACAAGATACAACTGAATTGATAAATAAAATAAATAACGTGAAACCACAGTCGATCCCTGGGTCTGTGATCCCGGTCAACTAGGAAATGTGTTGTTGTATATATTCATAATTATATGTGTGTGTGTATAAATATATATATATATATATATATGTCTCTGTGTGTGTGTGTGTTTATACATGGGTAAGGTGAAAGAAATAACATAAATAAACAACAGTCGATCCTTGGGTCTGTAATCCCAATCACTTGGACATCTTGTGAAAAGGGGAATTGAGCTGGGTATCGTACCACTCAAGTCATGTATCATTAAGTCGATCTCTAGGTCTATAATCCCAATCGAAAATAACAACTTTATCCAACATTAGAAATGTATCTGGGAAATATACATCACCATAGAGGGATATATGTACTAACCTTGGGTTAACCTGTACTCACCTCTAATCACTATGATGAAGGATACCGTATACTAATGGATAATCCTATAAATTTGGAATTGTGCTAGATTTCATACTACTTGATCCATGTGTAATCTAGTCTGATGTCTGATTACTAGGTCTCGGTCCATAGGAAATCATGACATTGCAATTCAGATAATCCCTAAGGGTCTGACCCTTAGGCGATGTATGAGTAATTCTCTCCATATTCAAGTACATGCTCAACATAAATTCATGTAAATGGATCAACAACTCCATCCCCAAGAAGAAACTATGGGCTATGTAATCAGGGTGAATCCACTCAATCTTAGGGAGCATCCTTTTAACATCCTGAATTTTTAGTAAGGTATGTTTTCTTTTAATTTTGGTCAAACCCTCATTGAGTTTTCTCTTTTGACTTAATATTAGGTAACCGTGTTATGGGCCAGTCCATTTCCTTTTTGGAAGGAAAGGTTGTTGGTGGGATGGAGGCTGGTTGAAAGCCAAGTACATGGTGTTTATCAAATACACTATGTGTATTTAGAATACACAATATGCATTATATACATGATGTGTAATGGGTTGGCCAAGCCTCTTACACGTCATGAATTGGGTTTTCCCCAGGAAGGAGAAACCCGAGCTTTACACAGTGTGTAAAATTTACACACAAATTAAATACCTTCAAATGTTTTTTTAAAGGGGTAAGGGTATCATTTTGGAAGAATAACCCCTATATTCTAGTAGTATTTGTGTGGGTGAACCCCTCCACACCTAACCTAGGTTTCACCAGATTTCCTCCATCTGAGCTCTGTTTGCTTCACCATTGAGTTTGTTGGATCCAAAATGGTAATATATCCACTCCTATAACTTCTTTAATAATTAATATCATTGTATCCTATTCTATTTTGGTGCAATATCATATGCCCTATTTAAAAGTAATTCATCTATTCTATTTATTTTTCGCATTCTAGCTTGATTTAGGGGCCAACACTGGACAAGGAGAGTGTTACGGGACTAGGGTAGGTGATCTATCTCTTTCTCCCAAAGTTTTTTTTTTTGCATTTATATCATGTTTAATAGTGTATTTCACTATAATCCTATGGTGTTACCTCCATGAATCCTACTCAATTAAATTAATTGTCTTTTCGTGCTTGTTATAGTCCTACTTAACGATGAATAAACATTATTAGTTGATCTCCTTGATGCCAGACACCCCTATGGGTGTTACATTAAATTCCTAAATTCTAATTTGTATTAAATTGTTTAAAGGCCTTTTGATGTGTGTGTTTTCCTTGTAATAAAGTATACTTTTGAAATGTGAATTGACATAAAGAAAATGGTTATCCATGAGTTTGGCCCTTGTGCGTTTTTCCATAGCTTGAATTATTTGGATTAAATGAATTAGACATCTTGTTAACAATGTTTTGGGGGTATGGTATGAGTCAGTATTAACCATATCCTTCCATTCACTTAAGTCATGGGTGATACAAGGGTCCCATTTTAAGGAATCCATGGATGGTATCATCATGCATTATAATTAGAACTTGTTTTGGATTATGGATATGATGGTAGTGATACTTGGATCATTATGGGATTCCTTTTATAGGTTAAACAGGTGTATTTAATACCTGATCTTAAGTGATAATGGTTCCATAGGGGAGTCACTATGGATGGGCTTGATCGCAAGATGGTTATACCATTCCACAAGTGATACTTGGTCCCCTACATGAGATACTTAAGACGACATCAAAGGGTCATGCTTTACACCACACTGAGAGTGATACTTGGGATTCCTTTATGGATATCTTTGGATGGACTCTTATTATTTTGGGTATTTGTGGTGCTCATGGTGAGATAATTAGGTTCCATTTTATGTTTCACCTTGGATGGGCCTAGGATACCGATTTATTTAAATTTAGTGATCCCTTATACGACATTCTAGATATGTAAATCTATTAAATTAAAGGTTGTAACCGCTGATACAAATAACATGGTTGTTGCTCGGTCTATAATTGATAATTTCCTTATTTATAGGATCAGTTCATCATCCCTACACATATGTTAGGGGACCTTTTCATACCCATATTATATCTATACAGGTTTCCTATCATTCAGACACATTTATATTAGGTTGAAGCAGGTAGTTCCAGTCGAGTATCCTTGAGGAACCCAGACTGGTGTGTTATATTTATTAATTGTTTTATATTTATTATGTACCTTCACACTAATAATTTTCTATACATAGACTAGATTGATCTAGAAACCATTGGTGGTATCCTACTGAGTATATCTCACACCCTTCTCGGACTTCCCATGGTACCTGAGAAGACTTCATGATTACAGGTTTAGATAAAGGGAAGTGTTTGACTTCCAATTCTTAATTTTTAGTACTAGGATGGATTATTGGAGTATAGGACCGAGCCTATGTTCATGATTCTAGTAGAGGCATATTTTGATCTTTTTTATTTTTTTACCATGTGGTATATGCCTTTTTCCCCTGTATCCCATATACTCATTTTTTGTGTAGCTTTAGGACATGATCATCATTATCTTTATATCTATTTATGATTCAACTTTCACATATTTATTTATCTGAATGATTTATTATTATTTCACTTATAATTATTTATTTTTGTTTCTACTCCTTACCTTTATTATATACTATTGTGATACACTCTGATTCATGAGGGCATATTCTCCCCACAGACACACCCTAGGCCCTCACTACTAGTTAGAAGCCTCCGGTATATGGGGAGGCATGCTTAAAGTCATGTACCTAACCATCTAGGGCACCACTTAATAGAATCCGGGGTGGGATGATATAATCCTAAGAATCATTCGAGGATGGTGTAATCATCCATTAATTATATCTCAAAAAAGGTGTTAATCGTTATGTCCAACCATCCCAATGAATTATGAGGAGCACCATGTCCAACATTCGATCATGTAAGGATCAAAAGTTGGATCCTAGGAAGTACCTATGGGCATCCCTATAATGTAATTGTCAAATTTGTAGGCTCAAAATTTGGATCCAGCATCCCCAATCAATAAGGATCAGAATCCAAATCCCAAGTAACACATCTGGGCATCCTAAATCAATAAGGATCAAAGTATGGATCCTTGGTAACATATCTAGGAATCCCAATAAATGAATCAGATGTATCCTAGGAAGTACCTATGGGAATCCCATATATAAATGTCCCATCTTGTTAGGTTCATTAGCCACAAACCAGGAAACACCTCTGGATATCAATGTTGCATCAGCAGTAAACAAGTGAATGCATAAATAAAGAATGAGATTGTTTTAATGCCTAAATCCACCACTATTATCAAGTCTTCATGCTCAAAAGTTTGTTATGGGTTCTAAGTTGACACCCACTACCATCTTTACATAAACTCATTATAATAGATTGGGGTTGTTCAATAATTGGGGAACCCACTAGGTCCCTCATGTCATAAAACAAGAGATTCATCTTACTTGGGATCCTCTAGGTCTGCACATAGGAAGAGGCATCCTGCATGGGACCCTCAATGATAGTGATCAAATATAGGCATCCTACATAGGATCCTCTATATTGAAATGTAAGAAGAGGCATCTTATAGGGGATACTAGAGAAAAACTAATCCCATGGCCTCTCAATCCAGAAGTTCACATCTCATAAGGGAGATTTCCTCAAAAGAAGAGAAATGAATCATCAGTCAAGATAGATAGCTCATGGATCATCTCATATCAAAGTCTAACTCTCATGAGACAATTTTATTTTATTACCGAAGGTAGAACCTCTTTATTAGACTAAAAATCCCCCAATAACCCTCTTAAGAGTCCTAAAATCACCTCAAAGTTTTCACCATAACTATCTACAAGAAAAAATACTCAAAATAGACTATGATCTGGTCCAAATCCGCCTTTAGGGCATAAAATCATCAAAAACCCTCAAAAGGGAAACACTGGGGAAGTACACAATGTGTACTCAAAGTACATATAATTTACTAAAATTACATGATGTGTACTTAAAAACCCTTTAATTTCAATACACTTATACATGGACTATATCACATGGGTTCTGGATGTGTACTACTACATGACCTAGACACACTCGGGGTTTGGCTATGAATAGCTCAATAATGGTGATGTATTATGTTGTTATGTAATATACCTAATTCCTAAATACACTATACTTATTATATTTCGAGTTGTATTATGTGTAATCTTATGCAATAAATCATGTACCCTACACTTTATTATATATTAAATGTTGGAACTCTATTGTTTGATTCTTTAAATAGTTGCATCGTTATTATGTTTACTAAGGAATAACTCATTTTTCTTGAGATTCATCATCTACATCCCAAAGGGTCATTGCACCACCTATTCTAGATGTTGAAATTTATACCAAGAGTCTCTCACTAGGTTTCATCATTTTATTCTTTCACCACACCATAACTTTATGAACTTAGCATTGGGGGTTTTGTGATTTGGTTAGGGTTATACTACCTTCCAAAAGGTGTGTTGAATTATGTTCACCTGATCAAAAATAACTTCATAGGTTATGTCTGTGACTTCAAAACACAATAGGTCTTAGGGATGCACCTTAAGAGTCTGAGTTAGGTTGTATCCCAAAAATATTGGGTTCTATCTAAACCCATAAATGAAAATAGGTTAGGATTGAGCCTTTAAAATTTTTGGTTGGGTATATTCCTATAAAAGGATGTATATTTCCTCAACCTAAAAAAGAAAAGGGCTTTGGGTTGTGCCTCTAGGTGTAAAAAATACAAGTTGGGAGGGTTTTAACTCCCCTTAAAAAGTGATATACCTTACAGTGGGTGTCAAAACCCATAGATCCAGGTATAATAGTTCCAGTCTAGGGTTATTATCAAGAGGAAATAGGGATATCTAGAAATAAAAGGATAAAAAATTTCCATACCATGATTTGATAGATCTAACACACCGTGATTCATCAAATACAAGCTTTGAATCAAATAAAATCACAAAAAACTCCCAGAGGAGTCCTATGGTTCGAGTGACTAGGACAACAGATGAAGAATGAAGGGTTAAGACACCTTTTAGGGTTAAAAACCAATTTTTAAAATTTAATTAATCATGTCACATGGTTAATCCATACAATTTACTAAATTGTGCACCAACTGTGTAGGTTCCAATGTCTCAAAACCCCCAGGTAGCATAGTTTTCCCACATGATTTGAAAAATCATGCACCAAACATGTGAAATGAATCTATCCCATGTCACACTATTTTTAGGGAATTTTTTTTTGGTTTACTGTAATTGTGTGCCAACCATACATCTCCTCTTAGACTCTCTCTCAAGATGTTGTACGGTTACCTAGGGAATACACATGGATTCCCTTAACCATGAACCAACTGTGCAACATCTCAATCACTTCTAAAACTCATAAAAACTTCCTAGAAACCTCTTTAGACTATTCCCAATCAAAAATAATCCAAAAACACAAAAAAATAGTACAAACCTCAAACTGAGGGTGTTATATTCCCCCCTCTATTGGGTTTCCATCCTTGAAAATCTAGATATTGGATGTTCTTCAGAAGAGATATAGACATTACTCCATTCTGTAGCCCTCATATTCCCATGTCTCCTCCTAAACTTTACCATGAGACCATAATATCCACACTAAATAAATACATTTTCCATGTAATAGATTCTCTCATATGTTCATAATATATATCGGTGCATGGATAAATATAGCATTTGAATCAATGTCAACATGATCCCATTGAATTATATGGTCAAATTTCAGCTGGTGTTTCTTCAGTTGAGATGCATGAAACACATTATGCACTATTTCAAACATTGGTGGTAAATCCAATCAATAATCCACATAAACTATTCATTCAAGTATCTCAAAATGTTCAATATACCAAGGTGACAACTTTCCCTGTTTACCCAAATGAAAATACCTCAACCTTGGAACTACCTTCATGAAAACATATCCCTCCACGAAAAATGATAATGGTCAGCAAAATTGATAAACATAATATTTTTGATGAATTTTCATTATTTTCTTGGTCGTATGAATCTTTTGTGTGGTTTCATGAACAATACTAGGTCTCATTGGTGAATTTTATCCTATCTCTAACCACTAAAGTGGGGAATGGCAGGATGACCTTACAATGCTTTGAATGGAACCATATATATCATCTCCGGATAATTATTGTTATATGAGAACTCAACTAATGGTAAATAACCCTCCCATAAGATACCAAAATCCATAACACGTGCTCTAATCATGTCTTCCAATGTTTGGATCATATTATCTTTCTATCCATCTGTTTTGGGATGATATGTAATGCTCATGGTTAATTGGGTTCCAAGGGATTATTATAAAGATATACAAAACCGAGAGGTAAAACTCAGGTATTTATCAGATATGATCATAACTGGTTAACCATACAACTTCACTACTTCCCAGATATAAATATTTTTAAGGTTTTCTACTATATTGGATTCAAATATCAAAATAAAAGAGGTTAACTTCATGTGTCAGTCCATAATCACCCAAATATCATCATGTTTCTGAATCATTCTCATTAAACCTGTGATAAAGTCCATAGTGATTTTATCCCACTTCCATACCGGTATAAGTAAGGATTATAACATACCAAATAGTCTTTGATGTTCAACCTTAACCTGCTGAAATGTGAGGCATTTCAAAACATATTCAACCACATTTTGTTTCATACCCAACCACTAAAAATGGGTTCTTAGTGCCTTATACATATTTTGGATACCTTTATGAATAAACCATTTTGAATGGTTATATGTAGAAATAAGTTGTTCCTGATAGGATGGTGGAACCCCTATCAAATCTCAAAAACACAATAATAAGTTCTCATAATTCATCCATTCATCAATGGTATCCCAAAATTAAGTTTTGACTACATAGTTTGAAAATTAAGGTTTGATATTTGAGCATATTTGACCTTCTAAACCATATCAGGAATAAGAGACACTAGAAAGAATAATACAACACTATCTTGTTTAGTGTAATCCAAATGCAAATCAGCTATCACTTTCATTAATTTCCACTAATCAAAATCTTCTTTAGCCAACTAATTATATAAATTTAGACATAAGATATCATCCATTTAATTCTATTTACCCAATGTATACACTATTCCAAAGTCAATAATTTTAAGATATTTCATCCATATTCATTTCTTGAGGTTCAAATATATTTGTAAAAAGATGTGTTTTAAAATTTTATGATCAATAAACACAGTAAACTTTTCATACAAGAGATAATGGAGCCATGTTTTTAAATCATGGACTACTACGACTAGTTCTAGATTATGTATTAGATGTTTCTTTTCATGCATGTGTAATTGTCATAATCCATAAGATAAAACATGATCTCCATGCATGAGAACACAACCCAAAATAGATCCAAGTTCCTCACAAAATACTAGGTAACCTTCCTTGATTCTTGAAAGGTAAAGAAAGGTGTTGAAGTGAGTCTGACCTTAAGCTCTTGGAAGGATTTATAACACTCATTGTTCAATTAAAAATGAATATGTTTCCTCATCAGGGTTGTCATTAGATATTTAATATGGGTAAATTCATAAGAACAGTAATGGTAATATTCTAATAAGCCGAGAAAGTTGTGTATCTCAAAGACATTCTTGGATAGATTCCAAGAGATAAAATCTTAGATATTTTTAGGATATACTAATACACCTTTCTTAGAAATAAAATCTCCAAGGAATCATACTTCCTATATCCATAATCAAAACTTAGATAATTTATCATAAATTCAGTGTTCTCATAGAGTTCTCAATACTATCTCCAAGTGTTCTTTATTGTAACTTTTAGTGCAAGAATACACAAAAAAACTCATCAAAAAATACCACAAGAAATGAGTCAATGTACCTATGAAAGATACAATTCATCAATTCTGTGAAAACTATCAGTGTATTAATAATACTAAAGGGAATAATAAGGTATTTTTAATGATTAAAATGGATCCTAAAGGTTGTATTTAGAGTATACTCCTTCCAAACTCATAGTTGGTGATACCCTAACCATAAGTAAATTTTATAGATCCATTTATCTCCCTTAAATTGATCAAATAGTTCATAAATTCATGGAAAGAGATGCTGGTTATTTATCGTTACTTGATTTAGCTTATGATAATCAATGCAAATTTGAAGAGAACCATTCACCTTTTTCACAAATAGAATCGAAGTAACCCAAGGTAATATACTAGGTCTTAGGAAACCTTTACTTTCTAACTCTTACAACTAGACCTTCAATTCCATTAATTTCATTGGTTTCATTATATTAGATGAAAGTGAAATGGTATTGGTCCCCAGTAGTAGATCAATGGAAAACTCAGTCTCCCTTTAAAGTTGAAAGCTAGAGAGAAGTTTCTAGGTAAAACATCCGGATATCAATCTACGATGGCTAGAAAATATATTTTCTCGATTACATTAACAGTTGTTAAAGTTATTAATTCCAACTGATAAGATAATTTCCTAACCATAAGCACCAAATGTCTTATTCTACCAACATTTATATCCCAATCTCCCTAAAATAGATGTACCACTCCATCATATAGTATAAAACACACTTTTTGTTTATAATAATCGATGTGGGATTTGAAGGCAATTAACTGGTCCTTTCCTAGAATGAGTTCAAAGATTTCCATATCTAAAATAGAAAAATACCAAAAAAAATAAGCCTCTTTAATAGTTATAGAACATTCTTAATATTTAAATTTTTTACACTCTCATTTCCCAAGAGGTGTTTGGATTTTCATAACATGAGGCATCATTTACACATGTAAGCCCATAAGATTTATAGAAAAATAAGTAATAAAATAATGGGATAAACCTATATCAAAATAACATATATAAGATTTGAGTCTAAAAGTATGGTACCTCGGACCATCAAAGGACCTAATTAGACTTATATGGATACCTATTGTACACCATACAACTACATACTAGGTGATCTTGAATACTATTTTCTTACCTACTATTTCGCATTGAATGTGGTGTTGAGGTATTCCTAGAATCACCTTGACTCACTTAGTTCTGGGGTAGAGAACTATCTTGATGAGACTAGCCCATTTGAACATAAGAGTCTTGTGGTGCATTGGAGAAATTTCCACTAGTTTTCCTTGGGGTGTTAGTACAATAATGTTTGAGGTGTCCCATTTTACCAAAATTGTAATGCTTCCAAGATGGTTTTGTATAATCCCTTTTCATGTGCTCCAATGATCCATGTTGAAAACAACTAGGTATGGTTCTATGATGTGGTGGAAAAGAAATTGATCTTGCCAATTGGTTCTCCAATTTCATGTTCCCTTGATAATAGGTTTCCCTTTTCCACTTATTTCCATCATTGAAGTTTTCACTTGTGCTCGTATATGTAAACCCCCCCCCCCCACCATAGGTTATTGCAATGTATTTTTTTGACACAATCTCTTGGTTGACCATATTCGTATAATTATTGATACAGAATAAGACTACTCTAGAGAAAATATCTTGTCATATCCTTGCCTCAAAGGTATGTACTTTTAGGTACTCTTTAGTAGTGACCTATGGATCAAATAGAACTAGTTTCATGAACTTAGTTGTATACTCCATGAAAAACATGTTTTCCTGCTTGAGAGAAAATAAATCTATCATCTTTATGATCGTAAAGTTATGGGGGTATAATTATTTTTTAAACAATTCCTCAAACCCTTGCCAAGTAAGGTCATGGTCTTGTTTAGTTTGAACAACTATATCCCACCATTTCCTGACAATGTCTTCAAACATGTATACTATCAACTTTACTTTGATATCAGTCGGGGTTCCCAGAAAATAAAAGATTCAATTAATCTGATCAATCCATGACTCCACATTTTCTAGTCCTGAATCACCCCAAAATAATGGTGTAATATTCTTTTTAAATTTCAATAATTGATTTTAATAGCATTGTTGGTAAATTTTATTCCCATTATCAACATCTTGGAAGGCTTAACTACACTCTGAATGAGTTATTGGTTTACATGTGGTTCAAGTTGAACCACATTTTCAACTATGTCCTCCTGTTGAATTCCTAATCTTTATACTAGTTCCATCTCTCTATAATCATAACCAATTTATACTTATTCACCACATTATAACTAAACTAAAGGAATCATATATTTCAAATCATAACAACCAAATTTTCACAATAAGATTTTAGTAGTTTCCAAATACAATATGAATAATATAGTCCTAGTGGGATGTCTCTCTACCAATGCACACTCATTGGCTAAAACCATGATGATGAGGTGAGGACACTCTTAAAGGAGTGTATGGACACCTTTTTTACCCAAACCACCATGGTAGCTTTGAGTTCAGTGAAAAGTGTTTAGACACAGATTTTTATTCTCTATGTTTTAAGTTTTGATGCATCCTATCTCTAGAACTACAATCCTGAAAAATGAACCAAACCAAACTAATACCATTTGTAACATCTCCCCAACTCATTATCTTGATAATAGGTGTAGGGGATACTAACCTTAGGTGACACCCCCAAGACACCAATGGCTTACAATAAATGACAAGGGATTATGGGATCATTTGGGGTGATATTCCCTTTAATATACAAACCCTATAAAAGAAAACAATATAGATTAATAATAATACTAATTGATTTTTAAAATTAAACATGATAAATCAAAACCCAAGAAAAAAGATAAATCAAAGTAGTAGTAGGAGGTAAAATACATTGTAAACTTCTAAAAATACAAAGGATGATAAAACCCAAGTATCATAGCGGTACTACTTTAGACTCTAACAATAAACCACCTCTAATATCTATCCCCCAATGACCACAAAATCAAGGTCCTCTACTAGAGAATTATGAAATCTCCCATTTACATGTGTCATGATAAACAACATTTGCATATTCATCGAAGTGAATATGTAGGGGGTGAGTATACTACCCACTAAAAAATATGAAAAAAGATTCCCACACACAAAAATAAGTCTATGATAGGCTAGAACAATTTATATAAAATAAGAGGAAGTATGAAAAATATTTATCAATAACATTTCATATGAAAGAAGGAAAAATACATATTCAAACAATTTATAAAAAATCTTGATTTAACATGATTTGTAAAACTGAGTCATAAAAATGATTTTGTATAAGTATATAATCCATTATTTATTATTTTCATACCCAGTTTACATACTCACACACACATTCATGTATCCAAGATCACATACCCAATACTCATGAACGATAACTCATTTTATGTATCAAGTAATCACATTATCATGCACCCGTGTACCCTAATTGACACAAACAACCAAGTATGAATCCAATAAGGTCTCTCATAATTCCATCATGATCACATGTCAACCCTTTCAAGACAAATTCAATCTCAAAACATATTTTCTTTAAACAATTTCTCTTTTTAACTTTTAAGTGAACACATTGTGTGCATCTTTCTAAAACCATAGTTTTAAAACCATATAATCATGAGGGGTTCAATAATCATTCAGCAAGGGTTTTCCAATAAAAACATAAACAAGATTATTAAAACCTAATACCTACAAGTTCTAGGATAAGTGGAGAGAAAGATAATCCACCTACCTCACAATGGAAATCGTTCTTGAAGAAACAATGATCTAGGTAGATCCAGGTTCCTCCTTCCTTTCCTTAAAAAATTACCAACAAAAACACATTAGAACATGTCATAACCCATAGATCCTATCATAATAGTTTCAATCTATAATTCTTCCCAAGATTAAATAGGTAGATCTATAAAGATAAGGATAAATGGGTGGAATAAGTTGATTCTATAAATCTAATGCACCAAGATCCATTGAATATGGATTTTGAATCGATGAAAATCACCAAAAAAAACTAGAGGAGTCTTGTAATGTACTAGACCCGAATGCAACCGAATGGTGTCATGAACCTAGTTGGTCACATGGCCTCAAGCGTATCTCCCTAAATGCCAAAGGTTTTTGACTAGAAACAAGGGCCTATGGTATGTTTGTGGGGAGACTATTCCCTCATATTATATTGTAACATAGTGGAATGATCATGATAGTCAAATAGTGTAAGTAGCATAATAATGAATAAACAGAAAGAATAGACACTATAACCACTAGACTAGTAACCAGTCATAGAGGAGGCACAATATAACTGAACATGAATATATAAATAATGCCAGAAGTAATATCATATAAAATGATGATCATTTAATGTGTCTATAAAGCATCCAAAATAGGTATATATTCATTAGTACAATACATGTATCAAAATTCCAAAAAGAAAAAAAATCATTATCTCCAGATAGCATCACGAGCCTCATCTTGGTACCATGATCCCCTACTCTTAATCATGGAAAAAATTCAAGCATTATACCATGTTTTCTTTCTCTAATCCCTACCTATATCCAAATAGTCTTTCTAGTTACCCAATGGTGGCCCAAATAGGGTATGAGATACAATCTCTGTAGTTCACCACCCACAGTGTCTATAAAAAATCATGTCCATGAAATACAAGCTAAATCAGAGTGTATAATATAACAGGTATGGAATTACTGAATGTAAAGTGTGCAAGGAAAAATTAACCAAACAAGTTATATTTTACATCCACCCAAGGATCCCTGCAAAAAAGTGTCAAGCTCCTATAAAAGGCATCAATGAAGCAAAAGGAATTAAACAAAATAGCCACGTCATATACACAATATCTCATATCATCCATGGCCACTATGTATAACTTATAATGTTATATCAACCACGAACATTTCATATAATCAAGAACATCAAATTTACCATAGTTGAGTCGTATAATCAGGACTATCAGACCTCATGGGGTCAGATCCAAGGTATAGTGAACCAAGGAATCCTCATCGAGTCTCACGATCCTCTCAATGGAAACTTTGTTAGACATAGAATGGGTTCCAAGGAGCATGTTAATAGACCATGTCTATTGTAATCCCAAACAAGTCGGATCCAAGGGTTATCAAGGCCTAAGGAATCCCACAGAATCAAGACCCAAGGATCAATATCATCCAAGGTATCCATTACCGCTATCAAGATATAAGGAGTAACATACAAGGAATCTAAGGGAATAATTTATCATTAATTAAATTTATCAATTCATAATCATTAAATTACATGAGTTTACCCATTTATATAAAAATTACCATTCAATTACATTCCATGAGTTTACCCACTCATATAACATTTCACATTTAAACAGTTAAAAAAATCAACATCATGTATCACGTGGAAAATGAGGCAGAACATCTCCTGACCAATCAATTCAGTTAAAATCATTTATAAAAGGGATTCATATAACTATTCATGCTCAAACACTCACTCCATGGGTGGTATAATAAAGTATAGTCTCAAAGGAACACCCCATGGGTTACCTTGGTTGGGGGAAACAACCACCAACAAGTCTCAAGGAACTAGCATAAATCCCTAATAGATTTGAATGCATTCAATTTAAAAATTAAATTCATTTTAGGGGAAAAGTCAGAAATAATGGCATGATGCATAATGAAAACTAGACCTATAAACCCCAAAACCACACTGGAAAAGTATATACCACCTACCATAGGTCCGTAGTAGATTTCTCATCTAGTATTAGCTTCTAATTTGATCCAGATCAGAAGAAAAACTAAGAGCAGAAAAAATATTTAAAATAAGACATATTATCTTGAACTTAAATAACTCCATAGATACTAATAAGAATGAATAATGACACAAAAGGAATGGAGTACTCACTGGCATAGATTCAATGAGACAATTGGTGCTCAAATATGAGTTCATATGGAATAACATTATCAAAATCTACCCAAATGTATCAAAGGAGCTCTCATTCTTGAGATTTTTTCCAACGGTGGTAGAAAAAGAATTAGGTTTAGGTTTAATAATTTTTTAAGAAGAAAATGGAAATTTCACACAAAAAATACTGGTTCGCATGGTTTGGTACCATGGTTGGCCAAATTGTGCACCCTTCACTATATAGAGGGGCACCTCGCATGGTTTATGTGCACAGTTTTCCAAACCATGCACAAACTATGTATCATACCACTATTAAAAACTATATAAGTCCTTGTACGAGCATGAACCTCCCTCCGTATGGTTTCCTAAAACCATGCGTCTCTTAGATCCCTCTATCTATCCCTGCACAGTTTCATCAAACCATGCGACTTGGGTTGCATGGTTACTCCTAACCATGCGATCTAGCTCTTTTTTCCAAGAGTTGGATTTTGGGTTTTGAACAACGCCCGGACACCCCTGATACACCCATGAACTCAAAGGGTATTCACATTAGACTATAAAAAATCATTTAAACCAAAATTAAAGGGATCCTTACCTCATAGAAAAACAGAGGATCTTATAATCTTCCTCTATTAAAGCAATTCATCCCCAAATTTCCCTCTCAAGGGTGGTCAAGAATCGCCTGATAATAACTTCAGCCATTGAGAATGTACATCGGTCTCCCTCTCCTAAGTCTTGTCTAATAAACTGTCTTGATTCCATAGCACCCATACTAGAATAAATGATCATCCTTAAAGAATCTCCATGCTCTTGTCAATGATATGAATAGTATTCTCCTCAAAGGACGCATCTATTTGTAACTCCACCTCATCTAGATGTAGAGTGTGATATGGGTATGAGTGATAGTGGTGTATCTGAGATAAATAGAAGATATCATGCATGTCTTAGTACCATTAAGGTAACTTCAATCGATAGGCTACAGGACCAACTCTCTCCAAAATCTCAAACAACCTGACATATCATGATAATAGCTTACCTTGTCTCCTAATATGTCTATGTCCCAACCTTAGTGAGATATATAAAATGACATGATCCTCGAACTAAAACTCTAGAAGTAGTTTTTTTATCAACATAAGATTTCTATCAATATTGTGAAGTATCCATCCACATTCTGAACAATTGGACCTACTCAAAACTCTCCTACATGAGGCGCGGTCCGAATAAAGTTTTCTTCCTCTAACCCGCATAGGGGAGATTAGAATGGCCTATCGTACAAAGCCTCATAAGGATCCATATGTATATTATACTAAAAATTATTATTGTATAATAACTCAAAAGGGGGAATATGCCTCTCCCAAGAAAACATGAAATCCAGGATGCCTACTCACAATATGTCCTCTAGCACCTGTATCATACGCTCTGACTAGCCATCAGTCTGACGGTGGTATGTTGTGCTTAGAAGAACCTATATACCCAACACCCTCTACAAACTCTTCCATAAATAATACATAAACCAGGAATCCCTATCTAAAATGATAAAATGAGGGACCCTATGAAGTCATACTATCTCATGAATATATAATCTCTAAATATCATTAACTGATAAGGTCTCCCTGGTCGGCATGAAATGAGCAACCATCATGATCCTATAAAATACCACACAAATGACGTTTCTACCTAAAGGAAACCTTGGAAAACCAATCACAAAATCCCTCATGACATCATCCCATTTCCACTCAAAAATAGGTAATTACTATAAATGTTTGGCTAGTCTCTAATGGTCTGCCTTCACCTACTGATAGGTGAAACACCTCGTAACAAAACCATCTACCTCACATTTCATCCCTAGACACTAGTACTGATGGCATGAGTCATGATCTATATTGCTAACATCAGGATGAACTACCCAAACTGAGGCATGAAACTCCTGCATTAGCTCCCCACATATGTCCATCGATACCCAAACACGACTATAGATATGCAGAATCTCATCCTCTCCTATGGTCTAACCAGGTGGTGGGTCCTCACCTACCACACTCTCCCATAATACTAGGCCCTCATAATCAAATAGATTATTCATCCTAACTTGATCCATAAGGGTATAGGTTATATATAAGGATGAAAGTAAATTCTATCCCTGGCCATCCTGAACCACCAAGTTCATCTTAAAAAACAAATTCATAAGCTTACACTCACTATTAGACTCTTGAACTGCATGTATCTGAGTCCTCCTACTCAGTGTATCAACCACTGCATTTCCCTTTCTAGGTGTATAGGAAAACTCAAATTCAAAATAATGTAGGTACTCAACCCACCTTCACTACCTTAGATTTAGGTTATTTTATGTAAACATATACTTGAGGTGTTTTTGGTCCATGTACACCACAAAACATTGTCCATGTAAATAATGTCTCGAATAGTGAAAAGCAAGAACAACTAAAACTAACTAAAGATTGTGCGTTGGGTAATTACTCTTATGTGGCCATAGCTGATGAGACCTTTATACCATGAATCTATCCCCATAAATTAAAACTTCTCCAAGACCAATACCTAATGTGTAAAAATACACAGTATAGCTCCTTCCCTACTTTGGAAGAATCAGGACTGGGGCTGAAGTCAATCTCCCTTTTATAACTAAAAGGTTGTCTCACAGGTATATGACTATACAAACTTCACACCCTTCTTATTCAACCCCACCAGTGACACTGATAAGTGTTATAATTCCTATATGAAACATTTTTAATATCTATCTATCCCTAATAAACTCTATATATCAAATACATTCTTGGGATGCTCCCAGGAAACTACAGTTATCACCTTCTCTAGGTCAACTAATACTCATTTCTTTGAGATATTATGACCTATGAAGTGAATCTTATCCATACAGAAGTGGTAATTTTTGATCTTATCATATAATTAATTCTCTCTCAGTGTATCAAAAATGATCTCAATATTTCTAGCATGTTCATGTCGATTTTGAGAATACACCAATATATCATCCCAAAAATCCATCAGAAACAAATCCAAATAAGGATGGAAAACTCATTTCATCAGCACCATGAAAATTTCAGGTGTGTTCGATAGACCAAACGGCATAACCAGATACTCATATAGACCATAACTTCTATGAAAATTTGAATGAGGTATGTATGCAGGTAAAGTACACACCTGATGGTATCCATATCTCAAATTAATTTTGGAGAACACCCAAGCTCCTCGGAGCTGATAAAAAAGGTCATCTACTTGTGGCAAGGGATACCCATTCTTAACCATCAACTGGTTCAATTTTCAATAATCCACACATATCCTAAGGTTATTTATCACCTTTTTTGTAAAAAGGACTAGTGAACCCCACAGAGAAGTAATGGGTTGTATAAACCCATTTTCCTCTAAATCCTCTAACTACCTCTTGAGCTCCCACAACTCCATAGTATCCATCCTATATGAAGGAATGGATACCTATGTAGCTCCTATAACAATATCTATAGAGAAATCATCTACTCCTTCAGGAGGTAAACTAGAAAATTCATCTAGAAATACATCCCTAAATTGATCAATCTCTTGAGAAATGTTCTTCTAACATGCTCCCTAATCATCCAGATATAAACTAGAAATTTGGGTTGTCACCCCACCTATCCCATGATTCTCTAGTTCAACTCAGCTCACATAGACATCCCATTCACCCTTTTTAATATATACTCTTCCCTCTAGTTATTTAAATGTCACCCTATGATGATAGAAATAAACATAGGATCAATAAAAACTAGCTAGTCCATTCCAAGTATGAAGTCAAACCTGATCATCTTGAGGGAAAAAATTCTAGATAAAGTGACACCCACTGGTCTTAAGGGGGAACTCCCCACATTGATTTAAATCCTATTTTATGATCCCTAAAGACGTTTCTAGCATCATAACACCCTCAAAAAACTGAATCACGAGCCCAAGGCTCTCCATAAAAGGTACAGATATGAAACTATGTAATGCACATATGTCAAAAATAGTAAATACAAGAGTAGAGTCCACTAAGATCATACCTCTCAACATAGAAAATATGGAACCCTACACATTGGGGGTAGTCTGCACATAATATTATGGCCTGAACCATGGACCTGTAACATAACCTCACTACCTAGAGTAGGCCCATTCTGCTGTCTAGGTACAACTGGTGTCTGGCTACATCTGCTACAACCACCACCACCTTGTCTTGAATGAATAGTATTGCTCCAGCTCCCATCCTGACATGGATATGTGAAACCCACTCCCAAACCTAGTTTCAAAGTTGAATCCCTACCACTCACTACTAGAGGGAAGGTCCTGTATAAATGTTGCATGTGGACCATCCAGTCTCAAGCTTGTAACTCGATTGGGTCGTGATCGCACTGATTCCTCACATGTCTCCATATTCCACACTAATGATAGAAAACTGCACTACCATCACTAGAAGCCTGTCCAGTACTTATCTCACAAGAAGCTTTAAAACATCACTTCTTTCCACTAGAAGTCAAACTACTGGGTTGAGAGACTGTACTTCTCTTATCTTCACCCCCATCTCCCCTTAGGTTCCACTATGTAATTAGAACTTGTTTTACTATCTTAGTAATCATCATCAACCTAAAAACATTGACCTGAGATTGAGCAGCATGCTGGATACCTTCATCTAAGCATCTCTCCCTCGATATCTCATCAACAAGGTATGCCAGCACAAAACACTGTATCTCTGTAAAGCATGTTGAATATTCCATAACGGTCATAGTACCCTGATCTAGATGCATAAACTCATTGGACCACTATACTCTCATAGTCTCAAGGTAAAGGTAATTGTAGAACCTATTTTTTAAATCATCCCTAACCATATCTCACATCCTATCATTATGATTCAAAACATCCCACTAGTTATTTGTTGATCCTCAAAGAATATAAGTCGTGAGATTCACTCTCCTCTTAGGAGGTGTCTCTAGATGTTCGAATATTGACAACATAGTCTCAATCCATAGTTCATCAGCCTATGAATCACCATCCCCCAAAAATGTGGGAGGATGTTTCTGGTAAAACACATGTGTCAGCTCTTCCATAGATGAGTCAAGCTATGGTACTCCCTGAAAATTATGCATAAAGTGTATAAAGTTCTCATGGAACTATGCATCAGCACCTATTTCTAGAACAACAATTGGTCCCCCAGCTAGTACTATAGGAGGATACCTCAATATCCCATGGCCCACTACCGATGGAGCATGGTCATCTCCACCCTCTTGGCATACGACTGCAAGTATTTGGTGGAATGTCTCTACAATGACAAACACACACCTCAAAAAGATAAATATAAAAAGATCATAGATAAAAGTTTAGTATAGTTAAAAACCTTCCTATAAATAGTTTTTACCACATATCCTACTCAAAAATCCAGTACTTGTGAAAATAAATAGCCATAAAAGTCACTAGAGACACTGCCTAATTCCCACTCAAAATTTAGGTCAAGGATAAGTGTTATATTTCACCAATTCAATTTTCCATTTTATTTAATATTCATTTCAAATTTCATTTTAAATGGTTTAACCAAATTTTTCACCACTTCTGATCCATAGGGCCCATAATTCTCATAAATCAAAATACGACGTCCACTTAACCCATACCATAACATGTTTCAGTCCATGCAACCAATGGTCCACGACTCAATGTGCCACAATTGGATGCTTAGGGTGTCTATTGTAGCCTAATTAGGAAAAATATTTCTTAGGTTATGATGGGAACTCTAAGTACCAATAATGTTTCTCAATTCCCTACAAAAAAAATTATATCACAATAGCAGGTATATCTATCATGAAACATATCACAAGATCATGAAAACAAGAAATACATTCTATATGGCATGGCATAGTGCATGGAATTCGATTCCTATAAAGTGCCTAAAAGGATTAATCTGATGGACTACCCACATCTCATTGGGTTGAAAAAAAATAGAACCCTAAATAGTATCAATTATAACATCACAATTCAAGTGCATCAACCAATAGTGGAATCAAATCAAATATAATATTAAAAATCTAGAAAATGAAAATTTACATTCGAGACAATTTAGCTTTTTCCCATATGTGGGTTAGATACTATTAATCATAGATAATTACCAAATTCCAATTCTTCTTGATCCCCATTTCTATTATCTCAAAAATAATAAATCATAAATGGAAACTCCTATGATATAACTTTTTAACGTCCCAGACCCAGATTCCACTGAACAGTGCCACAAACCTAGTTTGTCACATGGCCTCAAGTGCATCTCCCCGAATGCTAGAGGTTTTAGACTAGAAGTAATAGCTTAGGGTGTGTATTTGGGGATAATATTCACTCATGTTAGAGTGCAACACAATAGAATTACAATGACAGTCAAATAGTGGAAGCAGTATAACAATGAATAAGTAGTAGGAATAGACACTATGACCACTAGACTAGTAACCCGTTGTAGTGGAAGAACAATATAACTAAACAGGAATATATAAATAATTCTAGCAGTAATATCATATACAATGATCATCATGTCATGTGTCTAAAAAGAATCCAAAATAAGTATATAAACATGAGTACAATATATGTATCAAAATACCAAAAAAACCAAAAACCACTATCTCCAGATAAAATTATGGTCCTCTGTTCAATCATGTAATCTCCTTCTCCTAATCATGGAACAAATTTAAGCATCTTACTATGGGATCTTTCCTCAATCCCTATATTCATCCAAATAGTCTATCTAGGTACCCAACGACGGCCTGAACAGGGTGTGAGATACAATCCCATTAGGTCACCACCCATGGTATCTATAACAAATCATGGTTGTGCAATACAAGTTAAAGTAGAGTACATAATATAATAGGTATGGTAGTACTGAAAGTAAAGTTCCCAAGGAAAAATTAACTATACAAGTGATATTGTACAACCACTCAAAGGCTTCCTACAAACAAGTGTCAAGCTCATATACCAAGGAAGTAGTAAAGAAAAATGAAGTAACCCCCACGTCCATGCTATATACACAATATCGCATAATATCCACAACCACGCCATATAACCTGTAATGTCATATCATCCACGACCACATTGTATAATCAATAATATCACATTGACCATGAACAAGTCGTATAATCAGAAGTGTCAGACCCCACAGAGCCAGATCCAAGGTATAGTGAACCATGTAATCCTTGTTGATTCCCATGAGTATATTGATGAAAACTCAGTTAGACTTAGAATGGGTTCCAAGGATCATATCAATAGACCATGTCCACTGTGATCCCAAACAAGCCATATCCAATGGGTGGAAAGGCCCAAGGAATCCCACATAATCAAGACTTAAGGAGAAATCTCATCCAAGGAATCCACTACCACTATCAATATCCAAGGAGTAACATCCAAGGAATCTAATAGAATCATTTATAATTAATTCCATTTATCAATTCACAAGCATTCAATTCCATGATTTTACCCACTCATATAACAATTCTCATTCAATTAAATTCCATGAGTTTATCCACTCATATAACATTTCACATTTAAATAGTTAACCAATCAACATCATGTATTATAAGTAAAAGGAGTCAGAACATCTCCTAACTAGTCAATTTGGTTCAAATAATCTATAAAATGGCTTCCTATAACTATAAAAGCTCAAGAACACACCCCATGGGTGGTATAACAAAGGAAAATATCAAAGTCACACCCCATGGGTGACCATGGTTGGGGGAAACAACCACCAACAAGTCGCAAGTAACTAGTGGGAATCCCTAACAGATTCCAATACATTTGATTCATTTTAGGGGTGACACTGGAAAGTATGGCATGCTGCATAATGAAAAATAACTCTATAAATCACCAAACCACACAAAAAAAGTATATACCACCTACCATAGGTCTGTAGTAGAGTTCTCATCCAGTATCATCTTTTGATTTGATCCAGATCAGAAGAAAAATGAATAAAGGATGAAAATCCTGAAAATATTTCATATAATCTTACACCTAAATAACTCTATCGATACTAAGAATAATTAAGAACAATACAAAATGGATGGAGTACTCACCAGTGCAGATATAATGAGATAATATGTTCTCAAATCTGAGTTCGGATGGAATAACGGGTTCAAAATCTACCTAAACACCTTAATGGATCTCTCCTTCTAGAGATTATGTCCAACGGTGGGATAAAAGAATTAGGTTTATTTTTAATATTTTTTAAGGTAAAAATTAAAATTTCACCTAAAAATACCGGGTCACGTGGTTTTTTCGCATGGTTGGCCAAACAGTATTCTAACTATGTACTCTTCACTATATAGAGGGTAACCTCGCATGGTTCATGTGAACGGTTTTCCAAACCATGCACAAACTATGTCTTAGCCCACTGTCAAAAACTATAGTGGCCCTTGTATGGTTTTGTGACTCCCTCCGTATAGTTTCCTCAAACGTGTGGCTCATAGAGCCCTATGTCCAGCCCCAAACAATTTCATCAAACAGTGTGGCTTGGATTACATGGTTACTCTTAACCATGTGTCCTAATTATTTTTCTCTAATATTTGTGTTCCAGGATCTGAACAATCCATGTAATCCCCTGATACCCCCATGACCTAAAAGGGTATTCACATTATGCCATAAAAAATCATTTAACCCAAAATTAAAGGGATCCATACCTCATAGGAAAACCCAATATCTTACAAGTCCCCTGGTTTGAGAAACTAGTAAAATGAAGGAAGAATGCGGGTTTTAGGAAAATTTTCAGGTTAAAAATCCAATTTTCAAATTTAATTAATTATACCTCATAGTTAGGTCCTATAATTTACCAAACCATGCACCAGCTATGTGGGAACCATTGTCTCAATAACCCCAAGTCGCATGGTTTGGCCACTTGGTTAGAAAAACCATGTGCCAGTATTTTGAAGTACCTATGTCCCATATCTCATGGTTTCTAGGGAAATCCAGACAATTTACCCTAATTCTGTGTCAACCATGTGCCTCATTCTAGACTCTCTCAAGATGTATCATGATTTCCCTTCACAATGTACCAATCATGAAACCTCTCAAGCACTTTTAAAACTCACTAAAACCTCCCATAAACCTCTCAAGACTAATCCCAATCAAACTAAGTCTTAAAAACACAAAAAAAGATTAGTACACACATCAAACTGAGGGTGTTATAGTAGGTATATTCATTATTTTATGTGATTAATGATACTATTGAATCCCAAGAAGTTCATAGATAAATGGTTGTATTTTAATGGTGTTTATTATTCCATAATATGTTTTAGAGATATATTTATATATTTGGTAACATTGTAAATTTTGGGATACAGATATCTATTAGGCTGTGTTTTTTATAGGGATATGGAATTTGAAGTGATTACATTCTAATTCTCATTATTATATAGTAATTAGAGGCTTTAAGATAAGATATAAATATATGAATCAATCCTATTGGACATTTTTAACTATATAATATGGGTGAAGGATAACCACAATCATCATGGAGGATATTAATGACATAGAGAGATCCTATCCATTAATCAGATCTAATAAAGTGGAGAAAAATGCTATAGAGATATCTAGAACTGAGAGGGAAACGGATTAGAGAGGAATTTATAAAGTGAATGATTTTAAAAATCAGAGAATAATTGGATATCATTGACATGATTATCTAAAGAGTGAGTAAAAAAGTAGGGGATTATCAACATGGTGAAGATGAAGCTTATCATTATACCCATGGAGGTGTATATTTTCTTATTTTTTATTTGTGGGATCAATATTGTGCACTTGATTGATAGTGAGTCATTCTTATATAAGTGAGTAGTTATCTTTTGAGTGTAAGTAGTAGTAATCTAAGAGGGGTAGTAATCTATCTCTAAATATTTTATAAATAAAAATATTACTGAATTTTAATACTTTAAAAAATCGTTGATGTATGCTTCTTAGACATATCCCATTAAAGGTGAACCAGGTAAAATTACTTGTATTATGTGCTTTTATTGCTTTCATATTCAATGAGGAAGACAGGTGTGTTCCTACTAACTACAAAATAAGATCATTGAATGGAGTATTTTAATTCAATATAACTCGATTCACCCCTGACTCTTAGGGTATCATCCCTTAATGTGACCAAAAAATTTAAAACATTACATAAAATGGTTTCATGTTCCTTATAAGTGGGATGAATTTAGACATGTGTGAATATAATTGGATTTTTTTTAGGTAAGTAACAAAAAACTGTAGTTGTATAAAGTGTTGTAAAATAATATTTTTTGAACATATTATTTTTGTTGAAGGTATAGGATAAAAAAATAAATCATTATAAGCATGAAAACATGAAGGTGATATATAAGATAATATGGAAAGACATTTAAAACCCCTTAAAATACTAAGTGTTATATTCCTTCCAAATTAAACATTTTCAACACCTCGATCTTCCAAACTGGTTGGTCTTTACAAAGTTGAGTACCCATATATTACTTTTTTTAAATAAAGAAAATTATGAGTGACCCCAATTGGATTAAGAATCTATATATGGAATGATATTTGGGTCAAACTTAGCTTGGAAACTCTAAAAGTTATGATACAATAAGAATAGAGTTAGGATAATCTATATGAAATATTTGGGAAAAGAGTTGTTTACTCAACTACCCAAGATTCATATAGGATATTATTTACATGGTTTTATACCTAAATAAATAAGTTATGAGTAAAATTCCAAAGAAACTAAAATTTTTGTGAAATATGGATCTTAGTACCTAATGGATATGATGTAATTTTAAGCGGTTCATTATTTTAGTAGGAGTGTATTTAATAAAATTCATTATTAAATGATTATAAAACATGATACTTGTCTAATAATAACATCTATAGTATATAAAAATGATAACATCCTTAACTTTTAATTTGAGATAAATTCTTGAAAATTATAATCTTAGTGAAAGAATCTTCCTAGACTGGTATAGTAACTTGAGAATAATTCTCAAATAAGGAGTGAAATTATATATTAGAGAAAAAAATTCCTAAGAAAACATCTACATATGAAGTTATTTAATAAGATAAATATGTTTATTATAAGCATATTAATTATTATTTTAATGTCTTTATGTTGATGATTGTTTCTATAGATCTTAACCTTCAAAAGTAGCATGATAATATGGATGTTTTTGGGGATGATAAACAACATAAAAAGATCTATCAATAATAATCTAGACATGAGAGTTATAGAGTTTCTAAAATACTCTTTCAGTTTAATATATTTGAGGTTAAATCATTATCAACTCATTTTCTCAATATGATTGGGTGCATAAATGACTTTGAGATATTGGGGTCACTATCTAGGAATGATTTGGCTATAAACTTCATTTTACAATCACTATCAAAGATGTTTCGATAATTGATTGTGAACTACAACATGAATAAGTTCAATAAAAGTTTACCTGATCACCTCAATATGTAGAGGGTTTCTAATTAGGTCATGGGAACTCTAAGCTTGAGTGTTGTAATGATATTACAAAAATGAAAGGGTAAAGGTTATGGATAGAGTGAAAAGAATAAAGGTCATGGAGAGTCCATAAAAACTTATTTGAAATAGAATAAAGGAGATTCTAAGGAATGGTATTGTTTCCACTATGGTAAATTTAGACATTGAGGATGAAATTTTCTATAATAATTTAACAAAATCATGAAAATTAATGTAGGTTCCATATCAGGAGTTAAAAACTAAGTAAGAATTGATGGATATAGCTTGAAATTTTTTATTTTAAGTGGTGAATAAAAGGGTTGTAACATCAAGGAGGTAGATTAAATGGATATGAATAAAGGATGTGTATTCTCATATTATTTCCTCTTATGTGATAAGAGATGTTGTTTATAAATAAATTTTTTTATAAATAATATATGATGATGGTTTAGACACGCATGGTTTTTGATTGACCCGATTATATAACATATTTTAAAATTAGGTATAGATAAAAAATATTTGTTTGAGATAAAATATTTTATCCAAGTTATTTGTTAAAATATGAGGGGATGAATTCCCACCACCAAAAAATGGAATATTTTAAACAATAAAGTATTATTTTTAGAATATTTATCTAAACACATAAAATAACATATATGATATAATTATAAAATTTATTTATTGAATATTCCCATAAAGGAAATAAGTCTTATTTTTTAATGTAAAAGTGTTTTTGTCTTAGAAATATATTTTGGGAAAATATAATTTTTAAGAGGTTAGTGGTTGTATGTTTGAACTTGGATAAATACAATATGAAACAAATAAATGACTATATTTGTCTAATTCAAAGTCAAAGTCATGTTATATCCTAAAAGAGCTTAGGGTATATTATTAAAGAGTGATATTAATATGAAGGGTTATATCTAATATTGTTACTAAATGAACACAAAGAAATTTTTGAATGGAAATGTTCCATTATAATAATGATGAAATTATAAAAAAAATAAGTATTAAAGAGAATATAAGTTATTAACATATTAACATTGGACGTTGTGAAGTAATAAAGTTTGAATATTATGTTCAAAGAGTTGAACATGGGGATAATGAATCTTAATCTCTCCATTATTTAAATAATATTTATTTATAGATATTATCCCATTAAAGGATTTTAGTGGGAGGATTTATCAGATGATTGTATATCGATATGATAGGAATTACGTAGTGATGCAATGGGTTTAACAAAACCTGGAAAATGTAGAAGACATATGGCCTCTCTGGTAACCTTTCAATATGATATATGATTAGAAAAGTGCTTATATATGGTTTTGTTAGTATTATTAAAGTATTTTAATAATATATAAATGTATCATGTTATATAAAAAAACATCTATGATTTATCATTATATCATATTGGTTGCATATATTACATGAAGTGTGATGGTAATCAACCTCTCAAAACATGGCTTGAGTTATCCATAATTGATTTTCATCATGTATATTTATATATTATATTTATATGTGCGGATTAATGTGGTTTGGGTTTAATATAAATATTAAAAATATGGTCAGGAGTCACTAAATGTGTTTTTATGTGCTATATGACCCACCAAGTATATTACATGGAGTGTCATACATTATGTCTATTGTATAATAAGGTTGAATGTTTTGTTTTAAATCCAAATTATCTAATTTTTAAAGGATAACTAGCATTAAAACCTTCATACATTCATACATTTCTTATGCCAGATATAATTCTGACTTAATTAGGAATTGTTTGGGGATTCTATCAATCATGTCATCAATTAAGGCTTAACTGAGGTTATATTTTTTCTCTAGTATAATGAGTATGACATTTGGTCCCTAGATTGAGATAGATCAAGGAAGTGTATATACGTACCAAGATAAGTGATATGTGATGTAATTATTTATTTGAACAAGGGGCATGTGATGTACTCATCCATATGGGTGAATTAAATATGATTTGGTCATCCATTTGGTTAGTTTATACTTGAATAATTGAGAACATGTGAGTTGACTATATGATATTGACATACTTCGTGTCTAGTGCTCACTTGATGTCTTAGAAAAAGGGATTATATGACCATACATATTTTATATGATACAACTAATAGACATGGATATGAAGATACTTGTGTTTTTTGAATATTAAGCTAGATCCCTTTGTATCTTGAGTAGTACTAATGTTTTCTTAAAGGTCTATGTGGTTGTGTGAGTAAGGATTAAGTTTTTTTACATAATGTGTTTGTATAAGATTTTAAGAACTAGTGTGTTAGAGTGTATCCAGAAGGAGTTTTGGATTGATTTTCACAACTTGTTACATATGATGTTACATATGATGAAAATGACTGATAGCTTCTCAAAAAAAGATTTGAAGTATATCCAAAGGGAGTTTAGGATATGGTTTCATAAGTTATTATATATTATGTGACATATAATGAAGGTCTATACAATATATGAGGATTTAGTGTAAGTGAGAAGTTGATATATATATGAATTAAATCTAAATCATGGCATGGAGGTATTAACCACACCATGATTTAATCTAGAGTAAGTCATGTTGTAATAAAAGTAATCAAATTGTGGTTCTGTGCATTTCAATTCATGTGTTATACGGTAATGCATATCAATTGCTTATTTATCCCATTATAAGTTATCATGGATAATGTATCAATATGTTATAATGTTTAAGGAGTTTTAATATTCACATTTATTTCTTAAACATTAAAAATTTGATGGGATATTGAACCACATATTACAAGGAGTTACATTGTTTTGAAATATTTGTGAAACATGTTGAATAATAGTAAAACATTTATAGAGTGTTTTGGAGTCAAATGAGAAACCTTCGAGACTATAAAAAGAGGTTTAATCATAGGTCAATTTTTATGAGTGAATGTTTTTTTATAGTAATATGAAAAATCCTTGAATCGAATCTCTCTTCCTCTCTTCTCTTTAATGCTAAGGTTTTAGAAAACCATAAGTAAGAGAGAAATCTTTCCTAAACATTAGGAGATTCACTCATCTCATGGATACCCTAAAAGGAAAGAGTCATTTGCTATTTATTAGTGATTTTCATCAACCATGGTGAATTAGGGGAGTAGGAGGTTAGTTTCATTAAAGAAACAAGTATGCCCTTAATTTATGTTATGTAAAATCCAAACAAATGGTTGGATCTTGTGGTAAAATTAGTTTTTGTGGTTTGTTTCTATTACGTCTAGACAAGACATATACCCACTAAACCCTTTAACTCGTTTATCAATATAAAGTTATCATCCTCTAAGTATTGATAAAATGATATTCTAACTTCAAGAAACCTCTTGTCTCTCACTACTACAAAACATGCCTTTAATAGCACTGGCCTTTATTAGTGCTAGAAAAAAAACATTGATAAAGGGTACCTTTTATCAGTGTTTTTTTCTACCGCTGATAAAAGGTACCCTTTATCAACACTTTTTTAGCACTGATAAAGGGTAACATTTATCAGCATTTTTCTTTAGTGCTATTAAAGTGTAACCATTATCAGCACTTTTCTTTAGCACTGATAAAAGGTTCCCTTTATCAGTGCTTTATTTTAAGTGCTGATAAAGGGTACCCATTATTAGAACTTTATTTTTATCTCTGATAAGGGGATCCTTTATCAGTAATTTTTCAGTGCTGATAAAGGTCCGGAATAAAATGAAATAATTAAATAAATAAAAAAGTAGAAATGAGTTTATTAAAAAATTTATTAAAAAATTTATTAATTAAAAAATTATTGATAAAAATGAATAAATTCAATTTAATATATATAAATTATAATTACTAATAAATAATATATATTAAATATATATATATGTGAAATGAAAATTAAATAAATAAAAATTAAAAATAAGTAAATTAAGAAAAATATTAAACATTTTATTAATTAAATAATTATTGATAATATTAATAATTAGTATATATTAAATATATATATATATGAATGAATATAAATATTATTTATATAATATAAAATATTTATTCTTTATATTAAATAAGTCATATATTTGAAGAATGACTTATAATTAAAAATTAATATGAATTAAAAATACTTACTAATTGCATCGAGTAATGGACATAATTGAATGTCATTTGATTTTCCAATTTAACATATACCAAACATGTGTTATATTTATTTCACACATATATATATACATAATTAATTCATTTTTATATACAATGCACAAATATTTATGTAATTAATAAAATCTTATATAGAAACACATACACCTAATATTTATGTGATTTATTGAAATTTTAGTATTCATTTTAGAATTTCATTATAACATGATACATTTAATATATCATGTATTTAATCAGTAAATTTTATTTATTTATTGTTAATGTTATTGCAACTAGGTGTTAATTCATATTTAATTTTTTTTTACTTTTTTGGGAATTTAATCAATTTATATTACTTATTTATATATATTTATTTACTATGTTTTAATATTTTCAATATGTATCCATCTTTATTTCAATATATATCCATATTTTTTAATAATTTATGTTTAATTAATAAAAATTATCTATTTTTTCAATATTGTTAAAGTGTACTCATTTTTAATTATTCAACTTCACTCGTTCCACACACTTAAGATTAAATATTCATTAATAATGTTAAAAATATATTTTTAAATAAGTATTTATAAATAAATATATTTATAAATATATATTTACTATATTTATACACTTATATATTTATAATTATAAATAAATAAATATTATTTTTAAAAAATGTATTTATATAATTATAAATAAATAATTATATATATTCAAATAAATATAAAATTATCATAAATTTATTTAAATAATGAATATATTTACTATATTTATATTTATATAAATTTATTAAATATATATATATATAATGATTTAAATATATAAACATATAAATATTATTTTTTAAAAAGGTATTTATATAATTATAAATAATTAATTATATATTTAAATAATTATAAAATTATAATAAATATATTTAAATAATTAATATATTTACTATATTTATATTATATATACTCATTAAATATATATAAATATATAAATATATTTACATAATTTTTTATTTATAATTTATAAATCCTTTATCAGCGATAAAGTTTTAGCACTGATAAAGATATAGATTTATCAGTGTTAAAGAAACACTAATAAAAACATTCTTTATCCACGCTAAAACTTTAGTGTTGATAAATATGTATTTTATTAGTGATTATTAATTTAGCGATGATAAAAGGGATCTTTATTAGCGCTTTTTGGAAGCACTGATAAAAGTGTCCTGCTCTATTTAAAGAACCCTAACCAGTTGTGATATCTAAAGGTTCCCATGGAATCCGTCTACTAACGACGCTCCTCCTCATTGAATCCAAGCTCAAATCAAGGCTCGAATCAAGGATCGAACAATTCCAAGGCTTGAATCCAAGACTAAAATGATTCAAGGATTGAACAAATCCAAGGCTTGAATGAATTCAAGGTTTGGTGATATCTATACTTTCTCTTGGATGAATCGATGCTTCAATCCAAGGTGTGTTATTTTATCCTCGTCCTCACTCATTGATTTCTTTTTTAGTGATATCTATTTGAATTTTTTTGCTCATTATCTCTCTCTATTCATTATTCATCATTGATTTCCCTTCTGTAATGAATTTCTAATTTTGGGTTTTTATGATTTTGGGTTTATATTGACCCTTAAAGGGATTTTTGTTCTGCCTTATAGCGTATTAATAATTCCACGCGATGGTTTCATAAATTCTTCCCCTTCCAAATTTATATTGAATATGATAGATATTGGTGACAATATAGGGAATGACTTAGTGACCACTGGACATGTACAATGGGGTTCTCTTCATTCATTCAGCTCGACGGATGTGGAAGCCAAGGGTATTCTACTCAATTGAGGGAAGCCTCCTACCATTGTACTTAGGAAATACTAGTCCTAATTCACATGAGATAGTAATGCACAAGTAACTTACATGGGATAAATAGTCATAGGAAGTTAGTTGAATGATATCGATCATTTATATAGAGTGATAATTAATTTGGGACAACACATTAAGAAAAAAATTAAACACGTATATGGGAAATCCCCCAAGGATTGATCATTGTTTCTCATAATATTATACTCATAATATTATATTTTCATTATTTTTATTATTTGGTTTGCATCAATTTTCAAAATGCACAATATTTTTCATTTCTTCAATATATATATATAATACCATAAATATAATATTTTTTTCGGAATTGTGATTGATCCAATATAAAATATTTATGGGAATGATTATTTCCATCAAATGTGTTGTACTAAGGAGGAATATAAATATTATTTTTTACCACCTTATCCGGTCTGTCATATACTCAACCCCATAATCTAATATAGAATTATTTACCACATAATGAAACTCATTCTTAATAATTCTTATTAAAATTCTAATCCCATTTAGAGCATTAGAAAAAATTAAATATTTTCATAAAAGAAGAGCATGGTTACACCAGGGCATCAAGGGGGTCTGTAGAAATGGAGGCCACGAGCATCACCAATGGCAATGTCTGCACCCCTAGGTGGAAGGGAACCAAAACTATCAAACACCATGAGGGGGACCTCCTGGGAAGCCTTTGAATCCAAGAAGTCAGCAACCTGATTGCCTTCATGCCACGTATGTGTAAGCTCGATATCATGGGAGAGATAATATTTACATTTCCAGATCAAATAGGTGATATCCCAAGGAGTGGGAGTGAGGCCTTTGAGAGAGCTCCATATTATATATATATATATATATGACTAAAACATAATATATATGATATGAGTATAATTATAACTGGTTGAAATTAAATACTTATCACAATCTATTGATTTATACTTTGAGGGTCCATATATATCATAGTGAATAAACTCCAAGGGTTGTTTAATTTAAATATATAATTTATTAATTTAATTATTAACAATCTCCCCATTCAAATTAGTAAAAAATATCTATCAATTTGACATGTCACCATAAAAATATCTCAAGCCACCCTTTTTAAGTCAGTATTAAAATGTCTCGATATCTAATATGATCAATTTTTCACTACCACAAATCAATTTCCTCTTTCAAATATAATTACCATAAATTTTTATCAACCCCAAATTAGAATATAGTTCAGCTAGTTTTATATACCTTTGTAAAAATATATCCATCTTTGAAATGATAACCCACTCATTAATACTTATTAAAAATCACTTCATTTCCTTCATCACGCATCTAATAAACACTATGTATGTTTTAATTTAATCCATCTAAAAATATATCATTCATTAACATTGCCTTTTATTTCCAACATCTTTTAAATCGAAACAATTTATCTTAAGAGATCCATTATTTCTAAAATAATAAGGACCCTTTGAACTTGTCAAAAATATTTAATTAAATCAATTTACCTATCATGTGAGATGAATAAACAATATCTAATATGAAAGGATGTTTGTTTTTTAAATCCTTTAGTGTAACATCAGTAATAAATTCCTCTTACATTCAATTCTTTTTCATATAATACATTTATGATTCTTTCTTTACATTCATCTATGTTTTTAGAAAATCTTGTAAATCCTTCATACAACCGTTTAATTTTTCACATGTTCAATAGAGCTCATTCAATGGTTGAAATTTATCATCCAATTTTAATTATGAAGATTTTTCTCACTTTGAAACTATTTTTGTAAGAGTGGGTCATCTCCCCTTTAACTTAAAAACTCTATATCTTCCATAATTACTATTATTTAATTCATTATGACTAAAATTTTATATTATTCACCAAAAATCGCCATAGAACCCATAATGTCCATGAAAATGAAATTTTATTATAAAGACTACTCTTCATCTTCTTGAAAATAATTCTTATTTTCAACCTGTCTAGACATAATTCTTGAATGAATTTATCAACTAAGAATTTTTAGATATTTAAAACCTTTATCATTATTAGGTATATTCTTTTCCTAAAATTATTTTTTCCATTACTTATCGATTTTTAATTGAAATTGAAATTATAATTTTGAGATGTTTTCAAATATATGAATAAAAAATGGATTCAAACTAATCATTTGACAAAATAGCATGAAGATGGAGTTAAATATTTCATCAATTTTTTAATAGATCATGCATACGACCCTTCTCAAATACTTTGTCTATGTTTACATTGTTTTTATTTAAGGAAAATTAGTATGAAAGAGTTGGAAGAACATTTTATTTGTCATATAATAGATAAGATCTATAAATTTTGGACTAAACACAGGGAAAAACTAAATGTGCACACCGATTGGGATGACACTGTGGGTTATGGATCATTTGATATGAATATTAGTGTAAATGATGATGGAGATCGCATGGAAGAAATAAAAATGAAAATTTAATATTTCCTTCATGATTGTCCAAAGTTCTTTGAAAAGTTAAATAGTTGTTCTATGAGACCATTGTATACTATTTTTACTAAATACACAACATTGTCATCTATATTGAATTTATATAATTTGAAAGCTAACAGCAGATGGAGTGACACTAGATTTACTTGACTACTTGGTCTCTTAAATGATATGTTATCCAAAGAAAATCAACTACCATGTAGAATATATGGAAAAAAATTAATTCTAAATTCAATGGTAATGATATCTAAAATAATACATGATTGTCCAAATTATTGCATTTTTTTTTCAAGGACCATGAATCACTCATAAAATTCCCTATGTGTGGTGCAGATCGATACAAGAAAAATGAATCAAGTACTTCAAAATATGTACGGTACTTTCCTATCATTACATAGTTTATAAGACTATATGGATGTTTGGAAACCATGATACAATTGACATGGCATGAAAATACAATAATTAAAGATGGGAACCTATGCCATCCAACATATTCTCCTCAGTGAAAGAAAATTGATTAAAAGTATCCTAAATTTGGAAATAAGCCAAGAAACTTTTGTCTTGTGTTATCTATAGATGGAATAAATACTTTTGGTGTATATATTAGTACTCACTATACATGTCCCTTAATGTTGGTAAATTATAACTTACCACATTGGTTATACACGAAGTGCAAATACATTGTATTGTCTCTACTTATATCTAGACCAAAGCAACCTGGTAATGATATTGATGTCTATTTGACTCCATTGATCAAATATCTAAAATAGATGTGGGATAAAGGTGTTACAATTTATGATGCTCATAGAATTAAAGAATTCAAATTTAGGGAAATGTTGTACAGGGATGATAAATTACTTCCCTACTTACGGAAATTTATCAGGAAACAACATTAAAGGAATGTTGGGGTGTCCCATTTTTGAAGAATTCACACACTCATTTTGGTTGAAATATTCTTCAAAGATTGTGTTTTTAGGACATTGTAAATTTTTACCTTAATGAAATAAATATCAATCATGGATGACAACATTCAATGTTAATATCAAACAAGGTACAACACTGTCTTCACTAACGGGTGATCAACTATTTGATAAAGTAAAAGTTGTTGACACTATTTTTGGAGAACCATTTTTAAAAAAACTTATGAAATCAGGTTGGAAGAAGAGATCAATTTTATTTTAATTATCGTATTGTATTTTTTTGTGCATCATATATTTTATTGATTTCATTCATGCAGGAAAAAATGTATTTTATAGTGTTATTGGAATGTTACTAAATGTTTCTAGAAAAATGAAAGATGTCATCAAGGCTAGGTTGGAGATGATTGACATAGGGATAATGGAAGAGTTGGAACCGGTGAAGGTTAAAGGGAATACTTCTCTTCCTCCATTAGCTTACACTCTATCCAGACAGGATAATTTTCAATTCTACTTTTTCCTTAATAGTTTAAACCTTCTATAGGGGTATTCATCAAATATTTAGAATGTAATGTAATTGACTAATTTGAATTTATAAGGACTAAAATCACATTAATTTAATGTTTAGATGAAATATTTGATGCATGTTTATTTTCATTTCATTATGATTAAAAATTTATGGCATACATAAACCAAAATCCACTTCTTTTTCAAATACATATGTAGTAAAGTTACAGACCTGAAAAAGTTTCCAATCACAAATATGGAGGTTGTAGTTATATTATATGAAGTGTATATGTTCTTCCCACTATCATTCTTTGATATAATGGTCCACTTGATGATTCATTTGGTTATAGAGGTTACATTATGTGTTCATGTCCATTATAGATGCATGTACTCCATTGAAATGGTATATAATGATTTTAAAAGGGTATGTCAAGAATCAAAGCTGTCCATAAGGTTGTATTGAAAATTTTATATTGTTTAAGAAGCTGATGAATTATGTACTGATTACCTATCAGATGTTGAAAACATCATTCTCCCAAAGTCTTATCACATTGGACACCATATGGGTGAATGGATTTCTAGAATAGATGTTGTTACAATTACCTTCACAGAGCGGGAGTAAGTGCACCTTTACATTTTACATAATAGTGAAGATGTTGATCCATATGTTGAAGCCCAAAAATAAATTCTTAGAGATTTGAATCCATAAAGGGTTGAAGGATGGATATCAAATACACATAATCAAAAATTTATAGGATGGTTTTGATATCTAATTTAAAAGGATTTATCTGAAAATCCAAATTCAATTGCCGAACAACATTGATGGCTAGCAAGGGGACCAAACTCAAATGTTATATCTTACATTAGTTTGTTAATCAATGGTTATATGTTCTATACAAAATAACATGATGACCATAGTATGATTCAAAATGGTTCTTTTACGTTCGTGGTGGAAGTGATGCACATATCTGGTTCCAAAGATAAAAATCCAATTTGGGAAAATATGTCATGATTTTTCATTATTGAATAGATATATGAGTTGGATTATACAACATTTCAAGTGTTGATTATCCATTACAAATGGGTTGAAAATAGGAGTGTAGTTAAAGTTGATAAAATGGGATTTGTGAAGGTGAATTTTAGTGTGGAAGGGTAAAAAATATGAGTCATTCATATTGGCATCACAAGAAGTACATGTATTTTATGTCTCAAATCCAAAAAACAAGAATTGGTCAATTGTCCTGCTTAAGACTAAAAAAACTATCAAGTTAGATGAAAATTCAATTGAGGATGACCCTTTTATTGGGATATCACAATCAGTTCATGTCGGTCCCAATGTAAACAATGTATTGTATGTTATAGGGGACCTGGTCTCGCCCAAATTTACCCAAGTTTTTAGGGTTAAGCGGTCAATTGTAAAGTAGCTTGGGTTGTCGATTTCGCAAAGGCCTAAGAAGAAACCTATATACATACACTATAACGACCCATACTTTACATAAATTGTTATTAATTCAGAATTGAAGCATACTTATTACAACATATAAAAAAACCATGATAGGACTGTATAGGTATAGTGTCATTAGAAACTGGAAAACATAAACAACTGGTTCATAAAGCATCTACATTGTCTCCCGTTTATTTCATCATATCTAGAGTCCCTTTTGGAATATCCTACTTAATACCCTTCTTCCTAGCCTGGGGAAAAGAAAACATACAAAAGGGTGAGCTCAAATTCTCAGTAATGGTAAACAAAGGAAATATCAATCATATCATATTCATAAGAACATAACATTTTAAAAATCTTAACCTGCAAAAGAGATCATAATATCATAACATGGGATAAATCATAGTAGTGAAATTTAATCTCAATAATCATAACATAAAAAATGAAACTTTGTGGCATACACATATAATCATATAAAATCATTTCTTATTAGTCAAGACTCATTTCCAAGACTATCATAGTGGAAAAAGTCCATTTCTGAACCGAGTTCACTCCTCGTTCCAGTCCTGTATCATTGAACCAGATTAACTTGTCATTCCATCCATGCATATCTCGTGAGATATAAATCTTTACCCAATGAATTTGAGGGAGACATAGGTCCCACCCATCTCATAATGAAACCATTCTTATGTGTTCCACAAAATCATAAATCATAGCATAACCCATGTAATAAAAATGGGATTCTTAAGCATCATGCCATAATAACATAAACCATATAAGATAAAAGGACTTCATAAAAATAATTCCATCATAACATAATCAAATAAATGTAAAAATAGGTATATAAATAGAACCCTAATTTATCCTATATGGAAAATAATTTTGATAAAAAACTTGAACTCCATTCTTGAGGAAAATATCCTTTCAACTTCAAAAACATTTTTCCTTTCTTAACATGTCATACAATTTTAAACTAAAAGAAGTTAATTAAAAATAAACTTGAAAATTTGTAAAGGAAGCTTCATGGAAATAATGTTCTATGAAATAATAAAAATCCATTCATGCCGTATAAGTTAAAAAAACATTATTCTCGTACTTTGGCCAGAAAAGTCAAAAAGTATCTCGTACTGAAAATGACAAAATATTCCTTTCATATCTTTTACAAAAAAATTCACCAATAGGTAAAATTGTATTTAAACTATTTTAGGAGGATAGAAATAATATTACATATTTAGGAAACATGGATGTGGATGATAAACATGCCTCAGTAAATTCTGAAGTATAAACAATCTCGGATAAAAAATGAGATTGTGAGATTTTCCCTTACCTTAGGTCTGATATGCTTCGTACGTATCTAAAACTCCTGTATAATGATTTAAATAATTTAATTTAATTTTTAAAGAATAATATTAATTTTTATGATATCATATATGGTCATATTATTATATTCTTATTAGTAATATTTCATTGCTACTTGTTATTCTGGTGTTCATTACTTTATGTTCTTATGCATGTTTTGTCGAATAAATTCTTATTTCTCTTTTTAGGTGATAGATAAATCATTTAAAAAATGGTATTTGTGTAATATATAACATATTTATTCATTAAATTCATTTATATAATCATTATTCAATGAAGATCAAGTAGAACGAGTCGCATCACATCATGGAGACGGTAGGTCGTACGTACGCACGAGCGATGATATCATTCCCATGATTGTGGAATTGTATTGAAGTGTATGGTGTATAATATTTAAGAATAAATATTACTTTAAAATAATCATATATAGTTATTTCTTCCATAATATACCCATCCATGTATGTTAGTGATGAAATAAAAGATTACACCACGGCGTGGAGACGGTAGGCCGTACGTACGCACGCGTGGTGATTTTGTTTTTTTTATAGGATGGATAGAAGATAGAACATGGTTGTTTCATATTAATAATAACATATCAGTATAAAATTTATAATTTATTTATTACTAAATAATTAAACAACTCACACAGAGTAAGTATAAGAAGAAATAAGTTTGAAAGAATCGGTAAAGCATATTACCTCTTCTTCAACGCGCCTCTTCTTAACCTCCTCTTAGGGAACTAAAGATGGTATTTGAAGAAGACCAGGACCTCTAGTATGTTTCTAGGGAAGTGTAGAAGAGAAATTTTCAGGGTTTGGCTGAGCTTGAAGGCTCAAAATTGTGTGAGGAGGAGAGGGAGGAGGTGCCCTTTTATAAGGAGGAGAGGGGTACCTTTGGAAACATAAGAAATATTAATTTATAATAAATTAAAACTCCACATAAAAACCCCCAAAAATGACTTAAATCCAAATATGAGATGATATAGGGTTGTAATCTCATCATCCAATAAAATTTAGACATGTTGGGAATTTATTTTAAACCTTATCAACTTAATTTAAACTTATTTAATCTATTTAATTTTATTTGTGGTAATAATATTCTAAATTTTAAATTGTTATAAATAATTACTTATGTGTTGTGAATTGTCCATAATTGGATAAATTATGACATTTTAGACCATATATATTTTAATTTATAATTTTTAAATATTTTTGTGATTTTTAAACTATTTAATAATATGTTATTTTTATAAAATAACAATAGTGTCAATTTTGACACTATTCATATATTTGAATTTAAATAAAATACACATAGAATATATGTTCAAAAAAAATATTTAATAGATTCCTAACATGTCATATTTATCTGGAAAATTAATGGAGCACATTAATTAGTTCATATAATATTTATTTTAATATTTTTAAAACCATTTATTTGATATTTCAATCAATAAGATAATTTCTACATCACTATTGTTCTATCATTAATGATAATTATTTTATCCCTAAAAATTATAAATAAATTTTCATGATGTATATAATTTTATTATATTTCTGGAGATTATTTATATTCTAATTTTTATGAAGTTTATCACTAAATTAAAATTATTACACTTATAAGATATAAGAGAGTGACATGTTGTCACTTTCTTTGGTTTTAATAATAATTATTTCATTTTCATGATCAAAAGTCCATGAAACGAATATATTCCAACCCTTAGGTGATATGGGTCTAATTTTATTCATATAATAGAATTTTGGTATGTGTTAGGGTAATTTTATAATCTTAGGTTTACCCTTAATTACCTGATTTATCTTTTAACTGTAGTAAATAAAAAAATTATCGTAGTTATTATTCATAATATCAAAAAAATAAAATTAAACTATTAACATAATTTGGACCCACTGAATCCAAATATTTATTTCATTTTTCAAAATTCAAAACACAGAAGTTGCAGTAATTAAATTAAAATTTATCCCGTTGTTAAGAAAACGGGTTTTAAAAGTTAAAACATTGCCAAAGATTGAAATGTTTTTACCTATGAATTTAATGTAAAATTAATGGTAATGACATAAATTATATTAAATTGTAAAAATATATTATTTTTATACTTTAAACCCATTAAATATTATAATTTAACCATATAAATTATCTTGATGAAAAAAGTTGTTTTTAATTAAAATTTAGCGTATTTTTACTATTCATCAAAATAAGAAACTTATCAGAAAAATACCAAAAATTTATCCAATGTAAATTTTTATATCATGATTCAAAAGAATAAGTTTATTTTGTAAAATTGAACTTATAAAATTGTCAAAAATTATATTTATAAAGGTTGTGCCATCAAAAGGTGGTAAAACTGCATTTTTTTTGAAGAATACTTCTTTTATCCGAAAAATTGATTTTGTTTTCATACCTCTTTCTTGAAAATATGTAAGATGAATTATAATGTTATAAAATTTAAAATCCAATTAATACTATTCATAACAGCTAATTCATAATATTATAATAATATATCATTGTTTAGTGAAACTCGGCATTGCGTGCAATGCAAGCTATCGAGGAAGGTTGATCTTGCGTGTAACGCAAGCCAAGATGGTGTTGTGTGTAGTGAAAGATTCTCTGGATGTTGCGTATAACATAATACATAAAAAAATATTTCTCATAAAATCTCAGGGTGTTACATTCTACCCCCCTTAAAATGTATTTCACCCTCAAAATCCGTCATTTCGTAACAAACAGATGAGGATACCTCTCCCTCATCATATCCTCAATTCCCATGTAGCTACTTCTAATTGGCAGTTCCTCCATTAAACTTTGACCAAGCGAGTGGTCTTGTTTCGTAGACCTTTTTCACTATGATCCAGAATCTCTATAATATGTTCTTCATAAGAAAGATCTTGCTCCAGCGGTACAACTTCTGAGCTTAGTACATGTGAATGATCAGGTATGTACTTTCTCAGGAGAGATACATGGAACACATCATGAAATTGAGAGAGATTCGGTGGAATCTCCAATCGGTAATCTACCTTCCCAATATAATCTAGTATCTCAAAAGGACCAATATACCTAGGGCTCATCTTTCCCTTCTTTCCAAATCTCATTACTCTCTTCCAAAGAGATATTCGTAAGACACTTTATCACCCACTTAAAACTCTAGGTCTTTTCTTCGGTTATCGGCATAACTTTTTTTCGACTCTGAGCTACTCTTATGTGTTGTTGAATAGATCTTACCTTTTCTTCCATCTCATCAACAAGATCAGGTCCTAATAGCTTTCTTTCCCCAACTTCATCCCAGCAAGTTGGTGTTCTGCATTTCTTTCCACAGAGAGCTTCATAAGGAGCCATCTGAATACTAGAGTGAAAGTTATTATTATAAGAAAATTCCACCAAAGGTAGGTGTTGATCCCAACCACTTTTGAAATACATATAGAAAGCTCTCAACATGTCTTCTAGAGTTTGAATTGTCCTCTCAGACTGACCGTCGGTCTGAGGATGATAAGCAGTGCTGAAACTCAACTCTATATCTAGATTATGTTGAAGACTTTGCCAAAACTTCAAGGTAAACCTCGGATCCCGATCAGATATAATGGAAAGTGGTACTAAATGCAATCTTACCACTTCCTTCACATATATCTTGGAAAGCTGATCAAGAGAGAAATCTTCTCTAATAGAAATGAAGTGTGCCGACTTTGTAAGACGATCAACTATAACCCAGATAGCATTATTACCTTTGGATGTTTTAGGAAGTCCAGTGACAAAGTCCATAGTGATGTTTTCCCATTTCCATTATGGTATGGGTAATGGTTGTAACATCCCCTTAGACTTATGTCTCTCATCTTTAACTTGCTGACAAACCAAGCATCGAGAGATATATTCAGCAACATCTCTTTTCATGTCATCCCACCAGAAGTACTCCTTCAGGTCCCTATACACCTTCGTGCTTCCAGGGTGAATAGAGAATGAAGAACTATGAGCTTCATCCAATATTTCCTTCATTAATTCTGGGATGGTAGGAACACAAACCCGATTCCTAAACCTTATTATTTCATCACAATCAATGTGGAATTCAGGAACATTCTCACCTTTTTTTGTAACTCTACATCTTCTTTATATGCCTTTTTAATCTTCACATGTATAGATGGTTGAACATTCATTTGAGAAAGATAAGATTTTTCCCCTTCCATTATAATTCCAAGATCCATCCTTTGCAAATCCATAAATATTGGATCTTTTTTGATCCTAATCATGGATAATCTAGCATGGTCTTGTTGACTTAATGCGTCTGCCACCTTGTTTTCTTTCCCAGGGTGGTAATGAATTGAGCAGTCGTAATCCTTAATCAGCTTCAACCATCTTCTTTGGAGGATATTCAGCTCCTTTTGTGTGAAAATATACTTTAAACTTTTATGATCAGTATAAATATCACACCTTTCACCATAAAGATAATGCCTCCAAATCTTTAAGGAAAATATTACCGCAGCTAATTCCAAATCATGATTTGGGTAATTTTGCTCATGGATTTTTAACTTTCGTTAGGCATAAGCTATCACCATATCATTTTTCATGAGAACACACCCCAATCCCTTCTTGGATGCATCATTGTAGATCACAAACCTTTCTCCACTACAAGGTAGTGTGAGCACAGGTTCACTAGATAACCTTCTTTTTAACTCCTTGAAATTATCTTCACACTCCTCCATCCACATGAACTTAACTCCTTTTTGAGTCAACCTGGTGAGTGGATTATATAATCATGAAAAATATTTGACAAAATGTCGATAATATCCAGCCAAACCAAGAAAACTTCGGATCTCAGTTACTATTGTTGGTCTTGATCATCTTTAGATAACCTCTATTTTTGTTGGATCCACAGATATCCCCTCTTTTGAGATTATGTAACCCAAAAATGAAACATTTTTAAGCCAAAATTCACACTTGGTAAATTTGGCATAAAGCTTCTCCTTTCTCAGGGTCTTCAATACAATTCTCAAGTGATCTTCATGTTCTTCCTTAGTCTTTGAATAAACAAGAATATCTTATATAAAGACTACCACAAACTGATCAAGATAGTCTCTAAAGACTCTATTTATTAGATCCATGAAGATAGTAGGGGTATTAGTAAGACCAAATGGCATCACTATAAATTCATAGTGTCCATACCTTGTACGGAAAGTCGTCTTTGGTATATCCTCCCTTTTGAACCTTAATTGATGATACCCTGAATGAAGATCAATCTTGGAAAAGTATTGAGCTCCACGTAGTTGGTAAAATAAGTCATAAATGCGTGGGAGAGGATATTTGTTCTTGATAGTGATCTTGTTAAGTTCTTAATAATCAATGCAGAGTCTCATTGATCCATCATTCGTCTTAACAAATAGAATAGGTGCTCCCCAAGGTGATTCACTAGGACATATGAATCCTTTATCAAGATTCTCTTGGAGTTGTTTCTTCAATTCTTGCAACTCAATTGGGGCCATTCTATAAGGTGTCTTTGAAATGGTCACAATACCCGGTATGAGTTCTATTGAAAACTCAACTTCATGATTTGGTGGAAGACCTGGAAATTCCTCTGGAAAGACATCATTAAACTCTAGTAAAATGGGAATATTCTTAATCGTGAGTTTCTATCCAACCATTTGAGATAAATAACCTTCATTTATTGGAATCAGGACCCATAAGATGGAAGAAATTTCCACTGGAAGGTTATATTCATCCTTGCATCGATAGATGATCATAGATTGATTAGGAATATGAAATGTGACTTCCCTTCTTTGGAAATCGATATGAGATCCATATAAGGAAAGATAATCCATACCAAGAATCACATCAAATTACACTATAGGAAGGTTCACAAGATTTTCAGGAAGCACTTTCCCACAAACATCAATTGGAGAAGAATTATAAACTTTTGATGCAACTGTTGTGCAATTAGGAGTTGTCACAGCTAACTCAATAGATAATTGTTGAGGTATTAAGGTGATACCCTTGGAAAATTCTTCAGAAATAAAAGAGTGGGTGGATCCAAAATCAAATAAAACATTTTCTACTTTAGAGTGGATGGTAATTTTACCTTTCACCACTTCGTTATCGTACTCCACATCGCCGATAGAAATTGCATGTGACTTTCCTTTTTCTTTGACCATAAGAGTTTGTTGACATTGATCATCATCAACAACCCTTGGATTAGGTCATTTATTAGGATAAGTCCCCATTTCCATGAACTTGTAATATTGAAGTGTAGGAGGTGCATTCTGTGTAGCCTTTTCTTTGTTCACATCACTAGACATCTTTTTCCCATCATTGCATCATTCAAATGTCTGATGACCTTCTTTTCCAAATTTGAAACATTTACTTGTACCTTTAAGAAAATTCCCTCCATGTTTCTTTCCACACTTTGGGAAAAAGGGAAAACTCATATTCTTTTCAGTGTGGTCTTTAGATTTCCCTTTGAATTCCACTTTCCTCTTCTTATCAAACCCATATGACTGATGGGTTACTCCAATCTCCATCTCAACCTTGAGAGCACATCAAACAATTTCCTCATAGCTATTGAAGTCCCTTATGGCTAACACCCTTTGAAGACTTGGTTTTAAGCCACTAAAGAATTGATCGATCTTACTCTCAGGTTGGATAATAATTCCAAAAGCATACCTTTCAAGTCTTGTAAAATTTTCTTCATAGGTACCAACAGATTCATCATCCTTTTGATTTAGTTCAAGAAACTCCTTCTCCATCTTTGTTCGAAGAATACGAGGGAAGTACTTATTGAAAAATATGTTCTTGAACTCATCCCATTCCATGGACTCAATTTCGTCCCTTTGCCTCATATTCTTGATAAGATTCCACCATTGATCAGCTTCACCTTCCAAACGATATACTGCTAAGATGACTTTATCATGTTCAGAACATTGTAGAACTAAAAATATCTTTTCAGTGGTACTGATCCATTGTTCAGCCACTAATGGATCAGTAGACCCGCTGAATGAGGGTGGATGCTACCTTATGAAGGATTCAACAGAATGTTGCTCCTTCATTTTCTCATTTGGGAGTCCTGCATGATTCATGGCTTGAGAAAGTTCTGTGAGCATGGCTACAAGATTTTTCATTCCAGCTCCCATAACGTTTGGTTTCTCAGGGGGACAATCATTTCATTGCCCGTCGCATTTAGCATTGACATGGGTCCTTCGGGTTCCAGCCATTGACTAAAACCAATAAGCATAGTGTGAGAAACACTAATCATAATAGCAAAACCACATAATCAAGAATAAAATTTCACACTTAAGGTCTTATAATAGGTTATTCATGGCTATTTATAAAACACTAATATTGTGTTCTATGCTTAGACATATCCTTAGGGTTCTTACTAAGGCTTTCACATCCTAGTTTCCAAAGGTTGACTATACCTTTCCTCTAATACCAACTATAAAAACCCATAATTTACATAAATTGTTATTACTTCAGAATTGAAGCATACTTATTACAACATATAACAATACCATTATAGGACCGTATAGGTATAGTGTCCTTATAAACTAGTAAACATAAACAACTGTTTCATAAAGCATCTACATTGTCTCCCATTTATTTCATCATATCTAGAGTCCCTTTTGGCATATCCTACTTAATACCCATCTTCCTGGCCTGTGGAAAAGAAAACGTACAAAAGGGTGAGCTCAAATGCTCAGTAAGGGTAAACAAATGAAATATCAATCATATCATATTCATAAGAACATAACATTTTGAAAATCTTAACCTACAAAAGAGATCATAATATCATAATATGGGATAAATCATAGTAGTGAAATGTAATCCCAATAATCATAACATAAAACATGAAACTTTTTTTCATACACACATAATCATAGAAAATCATTTCTTATTATTCAAGACTCATTTCCAAGACTATCATAGTTGACAAAGTCCATTTCTGAACTGAGTTCACTCCTCGTTCCAGTCCTGTATCACTGAACCGGATTAACTTATTGTTCCATCCATACCTATCTCATGAGATATTAATCTTTACCCAATGCATTGGAGGGAGATATAGGTCCCACCCATCTCACAATTAAACCATTCTTATATGTGTCACAAAATCATAAATCATACTATAACCCATGTAATAAAAATGGTATTTCTAAACATCATGCCATAATAACATAAACCATATAAGATAAAAAGACTTCATAAATATAATTATAACATAACATAATCAAATCAATGTAAAAATAGGGATATAAACAGAACCCTAATTTATCCTAGATGGAAAATAATTTTGATAAAACACTTGAACTCCATTCTTGAGGAAAATATCCTTTCTACTTCAAAAAAAAATTTCCTTTCTTAATGTGTCATACAATTTTAAACTAAAAGAAGTTAATTAAAAATAATCTTGAAAACTTGTAAAGGAAGCTTCATGGAAATAATTTTCTATGAAATCATAAAAATCCATTCATATCGTATAAGTTAAAAAAACATTCTTCTCGTACTTTGGCCTAAAAAGTCAAAAAGTATCTCGTACTGAAAACGACAAAAGATTCCTTTCATATCTTTTACTAAAAATTCACTAATAGGTAAAATTGGATTTAAAAAATTGTAGTAGGATATAAATAATATTACATATTTAGGAAACATGGATGTGGATGATAAACATGCCCCAGTAAATTCTGAAGTATAAACAATCTCGGATAAAAAATGAGATTGTGAGATTTTCCCTTACCTTAGGTTCGATATGCTTCATACGTATCTGAACCTCCTGTATAATGATTTAAATAATTTCATTGACTTATTAAAGAATAATATTAATTATTATGATATCATATATGGTCATATTATTATATTCTTATTAGTAATATTTCATTGCTACTTGTTATTCGGGTGTTCATTGCTTTATGTTCTTATGCATGTTTTGTCGAATAAATTCTTATTCCTCTTTTTAGGTGATAGATACCTCATTTACAGAATATTATTTGTTTAATATATATCATATTTATTCATTAAATTCATTTATATAATCATTATTTAATGAATATCATGTAGAACGAGTCGCATCACATCGTGGGGACGGTAGGCCATACGTACGCGCGAGCGATGATATCATTCTCATGATTGTGGAATTGTATTGAAGTGTATGGTGTATAATATTTCAGAATCAATATTACTTTAAAATAATCATATATAGTTATTTCTTCCATCATATACCCATCCAATTATGATAGTGATGAAATTAAATATTACACCACGGCGTGGAGACGGTAGGCCGTACGTACGCACACGTAGTGATTTCGTTTTTTTTTTCATTGGATGGATAGAAGATTTAACATGGTTGTTTCATATTAATAATAACATATCAGTATACAATTGATACTGGAGTTATTACTTAATAATTAAACAACTCATATATAGTAAGTAGAAGAAGAAATAAGTTTGAAAGAATTGGTAAAGGATATTACCTCTTCTTCGACGCGCCTCTTCGTAACCTCCTCTTAGGGCACTAAAGATGGTCTTTGAAGAAGACCAGGAAATATAGTATGTTTTTATGGAAGTTTAGAAGATAAATTGGTAGGGTTTGACCGATCTTGAAGGCTCAAAATGGTGTGAGGAGGAGAGGGAGGAGGTTCCCTTTAATAAGGAAAGAGAGGGGCACCTTTAGAAACATAAGAAATATTAATTTATAATAAATTAAAAAAAACCACTTAAAACCTCCAAAAATGAATTAAATATGAAGATGAGATGATATAGGGTTCTAATCTCATCAAAAAATAAAATTTAGACATGTTGGGAATTTATTTTAAACCTTATCAACTTTATTTATCCTTATTTAATCTATTTAATTTTATTTGTGGTAATAATATTCTAAATTTTAAATTGTTATAAATAATTACTTATGTGTTGTGAATTTTCCATAATTGGATACATTATGACATTTTAGACCATATAAATTTAAATTTATAATTTTTAAATATTTTTATGATTTTTAAACCATTTAATAATATGTTATTTTTATAAAATAACAATAGTGTCAATTTTGACACTATTCGTTTATTTGAATTTAAATAAAATCCACATAGAAGATATGTTCGAAAAAAATATTTAATAGATTACTAACATGTAATATTTATCTATAAAATTAATTTATCACATTAATTAGTTCATATAATATTTATTTTAATATTTTTAAAACCATTTATTTGATATTTCAATCAATAAGATAATTTCTACATCACTATTGTGTCATCATTAATGATATTTATTTTATCCCGAAAAAATCTCAATAAATTCTCATGATGTAGATAATTTTATTATATTTATGGATACTATTTATATTCTAAGTTTTATGAAGTTTATCACTAAATTAAAATTATTACACTTATAAGATATAAGAGAGTGACATATTGTCACTTTCTTTGGTTTTAATAATAATTATTTTATTTTCATGGTCAAAAGTCCATGAAACGAATATATTCCGACCCTTAGGTGATATGGGTCAACTTTTATTCATCCAATAGAATTTTGGCATGTGTTAGGGTAATTTTATAATCTTAGGTTTACCCTTAATTACCCCATTTATCTTTTAACTGTAGTAAATAAAAAAATTGTCGTAGTTACTATTCATAATATAAAAAAAATTAAATTAAACTATTAAAATAATTTGGACCCACTGAATCCAAATATGGAATAAATTTTTCAAAATTCAAAACACAGAAGTTGCAGTAATTAAATTAAAATTTATCCCGTTGTTAAGAAAACGAGTTTTAAAAGTTAAAACATTTCCCAAGATTGAAATGTTTTTACCTATGAATTTAATGTAAAATTAATGGTTATGAAATAAATTATATTAAATGGTAAAAATATATTCTTTTTATACTTTAAAACCATTCAATATTATAATTTAACCATATAAATTATCTTGATGAAAAAAATTGTTTTTATTTAAATTTTAGTGTATTTTTTCTATTCATCAAAATAAGAAACTTATCAGAAAAATACCAAAAATTTATGCAATGTAAATTTTTTTATCATTACTCAATATAAGAAGTTTATTTTGTAAAATTGAACTTATAAACTTGTCAACAATTATATTTATAAAGGGTGCGCCATCAAAAGGCGGTAAAATTGCATTTTTTTTAAAAAAATACTTCTTTTATCTGAAGAATTGATTTTGTTTTCATACCTCATTCATGAAAATATGTAAGATGAATTATAATGTTATAAAATTTAAAATTCAGTTAATACTATTCATAATGACTAGTTCATAATATTATAATAATATATCATTGTTTAGTGAAACTCGGCATTGCGTGCAACGCAAGCTATCGAGGAAGGTTTCTCTTGCGTGTAGTGCAAGCCAAGATGTTGTTGTGTGTAGTGAAAGATTCTATGGTTGTTGCATATAACATAATACATAAAAAATATTTCTCATAAAATCTCAGGTTGTTACATACACATTCTATGGACTGATTTTGGCTATTAAGTGGCCAACTTTGGGTTGATTTTAGATAAGTTTAAGTGAACACTACGTGAATTAAGTGAATTCAAATTATGAGAAGGGTTGATCCTAGGTTATTAGAAGGGGTGGATTTGATGAAATTCTTTTTTAACGATTTCAATTTCTTATATTCGAGATGAGTTTATTCAAGAAGATCAAACAAATTCATCACTTACTGGTTTAATACCAACACACCAAAATAATAATCACCTTTACACTTAGAGGATCAAATTTATGAGAACTCTTAGGTAAAGGTTCATATTATCTCTTGAAGTATGTGGCCTAAAAATTCAACAAGTATGAAGAAGTTCTAAAATCATCAAATAAAAATTTCAATTGAAATAAGTGATTAGACATTAATGGGGTGAAAAATAACATCCAATCCATACCCTTTCTACTCCCTTTGATCAACCAATAAGAATTGTATCCCTCAATTGATGTTATGGTTTCAATGGAAGCAGTAAGTAGACTCATGAGGGAAGAATTGAAGAAGTAAAAAAGACAATGAAATAACGATCACTCCACCGTTGTGTGATAATTTCACAAGGTTTGGTGTGAATAAATTAAAACCTTGAGCCAACGGTATCAATGTGACATTAATAATAGTATAATAATATTATAAGAAGAACTTTTATTAATAAACTAAGATGAATTAGAACAACTTACATGTGAAAGAAAAACTTGAGACAACAAAATTGTAACATAACATTACAATGAAAGAAAACATCCAAGATGATAAACTACTCCACCACCACTTCATTAAATAGGCATTTCAAGAGTATTTGTTCTATCTCCCAATATTAAAAATGATCCCACTTGAGTATGGTAGGCCTAGGGTGGTGGAAAGTAAGCGAGAGTGGACTTCTTTATCCTTGACCCGAAGTGACAGCCGGCTTTCATCTGCCGAACAGAGGTGTTTAAATGACCTTCTAGATGGCCAAATTAGAGTGGGACATATTATAATGAAATTTATATCAGGATGTCTCCTAATATCATGTAAAATTTCATCCCAAATGGAATTTTTTTTGCGAGATATTATCCAAATGGTGGGATGTTTTTCTAGGCCAAAAAATCTGGCCCAAACTTTTATCTCCAACTTGGGCCACCTGGAACTCTAATAAAAAATCATAATTATCTATGTTAATTTTTTAATTAAATTTTCCCCATGATTTCCTCTATCTTTAGTTCAATTTTCATAATTATTGGGCTTGTATATTGACCACTATAGTAGTTTTATAGGGCTATTGTCCAATTTACTTCACCTAGAATGTTGTTTGTTCAAGGCCAACTTTGGTGGTCTTCCAATATGAATCTTCAATTACTCAAAAAGTATGAATTATTACCAATGTAATGAGAAACATGAAAATTAAATATGAACATAAAATAAAGATCATTGGGTAATTTAAATGATGTTAAAAAATGTACCATGTAATCGTATATTTTAAGAAGGAATTACAATTATAATATGAAATAATGTTCAAAGTGTAAAATGCACTAAAATGGTGTTAATGAATAATAAAGGACATGAATATTATATATATTAAAAATTAATATTATCCTCATTAAGTGTCTAATCAGGACCACAAAGAGGGTATTTGGATTCTCGATAGAGGATCCAAATCCCTAAATCCTTTAAAAGAAGAAAGAAAGTTCAATGAGAAGGTAATTTTTTTTAAAATTTTATTATGTTTTTTCTCATAATATTATTTTTTATCTACTGTATTAACATAATTTAAATTAAATTTTTGACTAATCATATATACAATATCTTTTTCAAATTATGATGTTACCAATCCTATGGAAGAACAGACTATAACAAGGGAAACCCTTTGGGAAGATATAAAGGTAATGTTATGATGTACTTTATCCATTTTAATGAAAAATTATATAATGAAATGTTGATTTAATTTTCATTATTCCATGTAGAGTTTGTTTATTTTAGAAGTTTTTTGTCCATATTTTTCACCTTTCTGCACCAAAATTTCTACAATCTTCTTCTCCCTCAAAACCTTTTCACCCCTGTAGTGTTGGAATTTATCACCTTCCTTCAAGTTACCACCACTGCCTTTGTAGGAAGAGAAATGAAACTACCTCTTATCAATCACATAGGTAATCTTGATTTTTGTAAGATAAAATCATTTTCCATAGAAATAATGTATTGTTTCATATTTATGTTTAATTTGTTTCTTTTTAGTTCTACTCACATAAGAATTATTTTCTTATACAGATGGATTCATTTTTTCAAGTAGGGGTGGTTTGTTCAAAGCTTCTCATGATCATGAGAGATTTGACTTTAAGGATAAAATTGGGATAATGAAAACAAGGAGATAATGAGCTCCCAAGCTGAACATATGACACTAAGAAAATTCTACATTTGATAAGTATGATCTTTGAAAGAATACATGTCTTCCCAAATGATTGTATACTATTTATCAAGGAACATAAATCACTTAAAGAATGCCCAAAGTGTGGTACTTATCAATAAAAGAAAAATTAATAGGTCTTACAAAATTTGTATGATACTTTCCAATCATTCTAAGGTTTAAGTACCTATATGGAAGTGATGATACTACAAGGAAATTGACATGGAACACATGTTGGGAAAAAAATACCTCAAGTCATCCTCTTGGTATGTTTTGGGTGTAGTTGTGTTTGTTGAAAAATCTAGATTACTTCAAATGAGTATGGTTGGTGTTTTTCCAAGACAGGTTTTTAAGGTGGTGCAGTTTCCTAGTGTTTTCCAAATTTTTGGGCCTCAAAATCTGGATTTTGATGATGGAAAAGGAAGGATTTATTCATAGTGGTAAATTTTATGAATAATGTTGAAGAAAATTAGAAAAGGATGAGAATTTCATATCATAATTCATGGACCGCATACCATATTCCGGGAACGGTATGTATAGCAGTGGGAATGGTATGCCGAAGCGGTTCACGAAACCGGAAACAGTTCGCGGCAGAAGGAGGTGCGGTATGCGGATGGCTTGGTGTGGGTATAGGAGATCGACCGCATAAGAGAAAATACAGTATGTGGATTGTGTATGAAAACGGTTCATGGGTGGCTTGCAGTTCGTGGAGGCAGAAGGATCGGTAAGCGTTGAAGGTTGAATCAAATATTTGATAAATCTCGGATTAGAAAATTTTTCAGATATTTTTTCCTATATAAGAATATTTAATCCCATCGTTTACTATGGATATTGAATATCATTAGAGAACATATTTTTCTCCAAGAATTTGAAAAGGTCTGAAAGTGGTTCACGCTGAAGGTGTTTGTAAGGATTCTTAACCCGCAAAGGAAGTATGGTACATGGATAGGAAAGTTCGTCATGAAGAAGTAGTTGTCTCAGTACGTGGAGGAGGAATATCTGGTATGCGAGGGGGGAATTCTGTGAGTGGTATGTGGAGGGGGATCTCCGGTATGTGGAAGTGAGGATGGTCTATGAACAGAGAATAGTTTGCAGATAGAGAACAGTTCATAGAAATAGAATGGAGGCAGCGGTGTGTGGAGTCGACAACGGTTGGAGGAAGGTATTAGTACACGGAGGCGATATCAGTTCGTAAAAGCGGTAGTTATACGCGGATTAGGTTTTCCATGTACCAAAATCGTTACTCAGTATGCGGGGGAGAAAGGTGGTTCATGATTTGCACAAGGAATCTTGTGAGAGCTTCAAATCAGTTTGTGAAAGGAGTTCTCTATACCTAGCAGTACTCGGGAAGGTGAAATTAATCTGTGGGTAAAAAAGGAACTTCAACAGAGCATCTACATATAGTTAAGGATATAGTAATTCATGTAAATGAAGGGAACTTCATGTCCATAAATTGTGTTTAACCTTCACATCTATAAACTATGACTGAATTTATTTCCAAGATCAGTGAGCAAAGTAAGAGGAAGAAGGTGACCCTTTCCACCGGCAGTGATCCATAGAAAGAGGCATAGGGAGTGACCCTTGGGAATTCAGTGAGAAAACCCTAAATTTTGTAAAGGTAGTGAGCCTGGGCATAGAATATCTAGCCCAAACATTATACTCATTATTGGCAGTGAGCCTTAGTTAATTTGGTACATCAGCACATTGTCGTTGTATGCTCCTTGTACGTATCCCAGTGAGGGTGAACCAAGTAAAAATTGTTGTTTCCTATGCATGATTTCATATATGTTTGTATATTTCTACAGGAGGAAGAGAGAATTGAGTTTTTTCTAACAATGAAACAATATCCGAACAAGTGAAAGTTTTAATCTGTCATACCCTGATTCACCCCCCCCCCCTCAGGTTATTCGATCTAGTGGACCCAACAACACAGATACAAGAAATAAATATGGGAAAATTAATCACCCGACAAACACTCATGAGTGGAAGATAATTGATCATGAGTTTCCTGGATTTGGAAACGAACTGAGAAACCTTCATCTTGCATTATATATAGATGGAGTGAATCCTTTTGGTTTTCAAAGTATAACTCATAGTACATGGATGGTTATGTTGGTAAATTATCACTTACCACCATGGTTATTCATGAAAAAAAATAATGTTTCCTTTTCTTATATTAGGACCAAAACAACTGGGTAATGATATTGATGTTTATTTGGCTCCATTGATCAAAGATTTGAAATTATTGTGGGATTCAGGTGTTACATTGTATAATGCTTACAGAAATTAATATTTCACATTGAGAACCATTTTTTATGGGATGATAAATAACTTTCTTGATTATAGAAATTTGTGAGGATATAGAAATAAAACAACTCAAGGGTGTCCCATTTTCAAACAAGGTAGATAGTCAATTTGGTTGAAACATTCATTGAATACTATGTTTATAGTACATTGAATATTTATACCCTGATGAAATAAGTACTGATCTTGGATGACATCATTCTATGGAAGTTCATAAGAACGTAAAACATTGTCTCCACTAATAGGAGATCAAATTTTTGAGAAAGTAAAAGATGTGGAAACTGCTTTTGGTAAACTGTTTTTGAAAAACCTTACGAAACTGGTTGGAAAAATAGATCAGTTTTTTTAATTACCTTACCGAAATTATATGTATGTTTGAAACTTTCTTGATGGTACGCATGTTGAAAAAAATGTTTGTGATAGCATAATTGGCATGTTACTAAATTCACTAAAAAGGGATGGAATTAAAGTAATTTTATGCATGGTTGACATGGGAATATGGGAATATTTGGTGCTAATGAAGGGTGAAAATGATCTTTTCTTTCTCCAGTCGCTTACACTCTTTCCAAGAATGAGAGATATAAGTTTTGAAACTTCTTGAATGGTGTAAAAGTTCCAAAGGGGTATTCATAAAATATCAAGAATATCATTTCAATGACTGATTTAAAGTTAAATGGTTGAAAATCACATGACTATCATTTTTTGATGCAAGATCTAATTAATGTATCCTTACATTTCATTTTTTCAAGAATTCCCATCATATAATAACCGATCTCTATTTATTTTTTAAAGTTATACGTATTGAAGTTATAGAACTTGAGAAATTGACAACTATAGAAAAGAAATTTTCAATAGTATTATGTGAATTGGAAATGTTATTCCCACCAACATTCTTTGATGTGATGGTTCATTTGATGGTTCACTTGGTGAGAGATATTCAACTATGTGGTCCTGTACATTATAGATGGATGTACCCCATTTAACGATATATAAATATTTTAAAAGGGTATGTCAAAAATAAAATTCGACCAGAGTATTGTATTGCAGAGTGATATATTTTTTAGGAAGCCATTGAATTATGTGTTAACTACTTGTTTGGTGTGGAAAGTATTGGTCTATAGAAATATCATCACACTAGATGGATTGTGGGTGAAGGAATTTATAGAATGGATATTGTCACAATCAATATAACATATCAGGAGTAGGCCCACCTTTATGTTTTTTATAACATTTTAGAGGTTTCCCCATATGTTGAAACCTATAAATAAATTATTAGGAATTTGAATCCATTAAATGATGAAATATGGATATCAAATACACATAATTAACAGTTTATAGGATGGTTTCAATACCATATTTTTAAGGAGTGAGATGAAAATATAAATTCAATTTCAGAACAACTTTGATGGTTAGCCAGAGGACCAAGTGTGTATGTATTATCTTACAATGGTTATATAATTAATGGTTATACATTCTATACAAATGAACATGATGAAGGCAATACCATGAAAAATAGTAGAGTTACACATATGGCTGAAGTGATGCATGTTTATAGTACTAAGGAAAAAATACAATTTGTGATAATATTTCATACTTTTTCATCATCAAAAAAATATAGGAGTTAGATTATACAACATTCTAACTGCTAATTTTTCAATGAAATTTGGTTGATAACAGGATTGATGTTAAAATAGATAAATTGGGATTCGTGAAAGTGGATTTCAGTAAGTAAGGGTATAAATACATACCATTTATAATGGACTCACAGGTAGTACAAGTATTTTATGTTCCATATCCCACAAATAGAAAGCAGTCAATTTTTCTATTATCGACCAAAATCACTGAAGGGATAGATAAAAATTCAATTGAGGGTGACCCTTTAATTGGTACATCACAGTTATTTCACAGTGGTATCAATGTAGATGGTTTTTTGTATGTCATAGGATACCAAAATGAAGGAATTTGGATACTTTATAGAGGGTTCAAATCTCTTCAGTCTTTAAAAAAAGAGAGTTCAATAATCAGGTTATATATTTTTTATAATAAACATTGTGTTATCTGATGTTATTATCTGTTTGTTGTTTCATTTATGTAATTTAAATTAAATGTTAACCACTTCTATGGATAATTACTTCTTCACTTGTTAGTGCTCCCAATCCTAAGTAACAATAGGTTTCTCAACATTATATTGCTCCCAGTATAGAGGAGAAATGACCCTCTACACATGATGGTGCTCCCAATCCTAAGGAACAACAAGTTTCTCAACCTATTTATACTCCCATTGAAGAGATACAATGACCTTTTTCACATGTCTATTCTAACAATCATGAGGAATAACATATCAATGATGTTGAATATGAGGAAATGGTAGGAAACGAAGAACCAGTTAAGCATAAAAAACAAGAGTTTCATAGTGTGATATTGTTAGAAAAAATTATTAATGAGAAAAGAAAAGGAATCAAATTTGAGGTTGGATGGAATGTGTGGGTTCATACTATTAACCCCAAAAGGGCCATGTTTAGTAGTTACATTGGGCTCATCACTCAACAGCGCATATCGATTGATGTAGATTCATGACACCATGTTGTACCCATGCTTAAGACACTCATTTGGGAAGACATTATGGTAAAATTATGATATCCTTTCTTTAATTTACTAAAAAATAAAATAATGAAACATTGACTTACTCTTCATAATCCCTTACAGAGTGCTTTTATAGTAGATGAATCCCATAAGAAATTTGTATCAATGCTTACTGAAAGTATTCACAGAGGCTTTCACACAATTCTAATGAGATTTCATTTTAAAGCCACTAAAAGGAAAATAATCATGCACCCATTGCTTATGTATGCACACCTGATAACCCAAGAAGCATGGGATGAGTTTACTGGTGATTGTGTTGAGATGTATTTCCAGGTACATTGTGTCTGGTAATACAATGTTTGAAAATATGTGTATTCATCACTTTGATTAAGAATTTTTTATTTATGAAACAGTAACTAAGTGTTGAAAATAATGGATGGCCAGAAAAACTAACGTACCCCTATCGTAAATCAAAGATGGAGTATGATTCACTTTTTAAAAAAATGGTATGTATTTTAAATCTACTATAATAATTTTATGTGGCATGAAACAGAATTATAATTATTATTTTTTTGTTTATATGAAGATTAATGAATACAAATAGAAATCCACTTTCATCTCATTCCATGTGCTATGGAAAAAGGAATGTGTAAATAAATATGGGATACTAATCGATGAAAACACACAAAAAAATTGTGGGAAACACATGTAAACAATGGTTTTGTGAAGGCTTTCCCAACGGTTTGAAGAAACCATTGGGAAATCCTATGTTTTTTATCTTTTCCCAACGGTTTTTACAAACCGTTGGGAAAGTTCTCCTCAAATACATACAATTCCAGAGGCCCCCCACACGACACAGCATTCCCCAATTTGCAGAAGCCGTGGTGCCCAGTGAACCCTAACTCGACTTCTTTCATCCGATCGGCTGAAACTCCATCATCCAGGTTAGATTATTTAAACCTCTTCCCAAATACAATCTCTCTTCCTCTGATATCCACATTTATTTCAATATCTCAAAATATCACGTCATTTTTTCCTATTTTAGGGATTTTCAAAAAATTTAAGATTCACAATATTTGATAGTGAATCAATGACTAATATTTGGAAATTTATGTTTTTAACAAATTTCTTTGAGTTGTGTATAAGTAAATGTTGAGTTTGAGTAATGTATTAAATAAAACCATAACGTGGCGTTCATTGTTTTAACCTTCATTTAAGGTATGATTAAATTATTCTATAGGTAGATTTATCAACCTAATAAAATAAAATTATTTCTAATTCTATATGAATATTTTCAACATATTGGTGTCATTATGATACCATTCATACCATGTGGGAGTTCTTTTTTCTAAAATGACGCCAATGATTTATGGGTCCTCATTTTATAAATTGAAACTACATAAGTGTTAGAGCTTCAGGGAATTCATTGATTTTGTGAGTTATACATTCCTAGGGAATGGTTGAAAACATAGAAGGTTACATGAACCTTATTATTAATCATTGATTGATGAATCAAGAAGTCATTAGCTAGATTAATAGTCATAAGAGTTAATCAAACTCTAGATAAAATTACTTGTATGGGATATTATATACTTGGCTTCATAGGGATGATGATCCAATAGAATGTACTAATTGGTGTGAAACTATGATAGTGAAATATAGATCTAGAACACATTTTTTCATGTGGCACCTATCATGTTGTTAAACTATTGAAATGAATTATATTTGTTTGGTACAATTTTTTTATATGTGAGATGTAAAATGACATTCATGGGTTATTTATAATTTATAACGGCCTAAATGTATAGATAATACATAGTTTTTCTGGTATAGGGGGGATTACATTACAAAAAGACCATGTCATTTAACACCAATAATTAATTTATTTTTTAGATAATATTACTATTTCCAATGAAGTGTGTGACTGTGACTAGAGAGATCATCACACATACATCTAGTGTAAATCTATTTTAACATAATTTCAAGTTGTTTCATTCTCCTCTATATTCATTTTGGTGCCTGGTAAATGTATTTTTTGGCTACATCTGCAACTCATCTTCAATAGTGGGTTGAGTGTGCGCCTTGGGATGATTTATCCTCCCTAGTAAATGAAGAAAAAGTCACTTATAATATAGGGAATGTTCTATAGAATGTTTACTAGTGAATCCTTTCATTTGAGGGATCATAACCAAAAAAATCAATAGAATATGGTTAAAAAAATTTATTATAGCTCGTGATGATATCAGTTAGGAATCCTATTCATTCAGACAATGATGATGATAAAACCTGTTTATAGGTTGTCATTGATCCCCAAAAATATTCTAAGGATTTGAGTGTGTGATAGACCCATAGGTAATAATACTTCTGAGGCATTTCATTACTATAAATTAAGTATAATGTTTTAATATCAAGATACTTAAAAAATTAAAAAGAATTCAATAATTAGGATTGAATTCCCTGATTTATCTAGATTTATCATAGTGTTATGTGGTAGTAGGAAATTATGTTTGGTTAATGCTAACATGCCAGTAGGAGAATCTATGCTATTTCAAAAGAACTCATCTATTAAAGTTTTGACAATTCCCCTTGGACAGCCTGTACCCCCTGGATAGCCCCCCACCCTTGTTGACAGCCCGCCCACCCCACCCCTGGACACCCGCCCACCACCCCCCAGATACCCCCATCCCCTCGGAATCCCCCACCCCTTGGAAAGCCCCCCCCCCACCCCCTTGACACCCCCGACCCCACTGGAGAGCACCGCCACCCCCGTGGACAGCCCGACCACCCCCCCCCCCCCCCCCCCCCCCCCCGTGGACAGCCCGCCCACCCCCCTGGACAGCCCGCCCACCCCCCCTGGACACCCCAGACCCCCTGGACAGCCCTACCACCCCCATGGGTAGCCCTCCCACCCCCTGGACACCCTGTACCCCCCAGACAGCCCCACCCACCTCCTGGACACCCCACTCACCTCCTTAGACAGGCCACCCACCCCCTGGACTCCCCCTACCCCCTTAGACAGCCTGACCACCCCCGCGGACAGCCCGCCCACCTGGACACCCCGACCCCCCTAGACAGCCCCCACCCCTGGACACCTCCGACCCCCCAGACGGCCCCACCACCCCCTAGACACCCCGCACCCCCCTAGACACCCCGCACCCCCCTTGGACAGTCCTTCCACTCCCCTGATCCTCATCCTGATCTCCCTGAAGAAGTTAAAGTATAAAACTCATGTACTCCCAACAAGATCCTTAAGGATTATGCATTCCTTGATCCACTTCCAATATCTTACTGGGAAATCCTTGAATATAGGCATTAGAAATTCTGTATCTTATTTTCTTATATACACTATATTTTGTTGTATTTCTTAATATGATTCTCATTTAGAGTAATGTGTCAGTTATGATTTTATATAAAGTAAACAATTGTCATTTACCTAAATATTTTTTTGATTAAACTTCAATATTATTGAATTGATTTGAAATGACTTGTTGCAATTTTTTTACAGAATGGACAGAAGTTGGATGTACGAAACTGATCGGATTTCAACCGATTTTCAAAATAATTTGAACAGCTTTCTAGATTTTGCATTTGACAAGGCTTCAGATAGTGGTCGCATACACTGTCCGTGTTTTAATTGTGTTGGAAGACCTTGGTTGAGTCGTGAAGCAATTAGCTATCATATAACTAAATATGCTTTCCAAACAAACTATTATGTGTGGTATCAAAATGGAGAGAAAATGGAATCTCAAAATGTTGATGATCCAAATGATAGGACTGAATTGGAGAGTTTGATATATGATCGGTTTCCATTTATTCGGCATCATGAGAAGGAAAGGATGTCCAGCCAAAAATATTTCGATACAAGCACACATGATGCGTCCAATGAAAATGATGATGTTGATAGGGTGAAAAAATTGAATGATGCTGCGACGACTCCAGTATATTGGCAATGTGGTAAAATGAAAAAGTTTGAATTTTTAATCCGATTGTTTAATGGGAAAACTATGTATGGGATTTCAAATACTGTAATTGATTACATTCTTACCTTCTTGAAGTACTTACTTCCAGATGATGCAGATATTCCCTCAAACCACTATATGGCATGGAAGTTAGTTGATGAACTTGGATTCTCAAAAAAAATCATCCTTGCCCGAATGATTGCAGCTTATTTTGGGAGGAAACTGCTGAAAGAAATGATTCTATCAAATTTGGAACCTCCCTATGGAAGCCAAAAGATGATGGAACACCATCTCGTGTGCCAAAAAAAGTAATGTGGCACTTTCCATTGATCCCCAGATTACATAACCTTTTCATGTCTGATGAAATATCCGTAAAAATGCGATGGTATGACACCGAGGGAAAAAAGAATAATGAAGAGTTGGTTCACCCTGCAGATGGATTTTCATGGCAGAGATTTGATACTCGATATCATGAATTTGCAGCTGACATGCGTAATGTGAGACTGGGTATTTCATGTGACGGTTTTAATCCATTTGGTCATATGCTTACTTCGCACAGCACATGGCTGGTTTTCATACACATTTATAACCTTCCCCCTTGGTTGTGTATGAAAAATCCTTACACTTTCTTGAGTATACTGATATCTGGCCCTTCTGATCCCGAAAATGATATAGATGTATACATGCAACCTTTAATAAAAGAGTTGAAACTTCTTTGGGATGTGGGTGTGCCCACATACGATGCATGTTCGAAAGACATATTTCATATGCGTGCTGCGATTATGTGGACGATCAATGATTTTCCTGCTTATGCAATGATGTCTGAATGGAGCACAAAAGGAAAATTGTCATGTCCTATTTGTATGAAGAATACTCAATCGAGAAGACTGAAATATCTTCGTATTTTTAGTTTTATGGGATATCGACGATTCTTTCCAATGAACTATCCATATAGAAACAATCGTCGAAGATTTGACAATACTATGGAGAATGACGATCCACCTCAGCGTATGTCTGGAACTGATGTGCTTAATGAATTGAAAGATTTCAGTTATTCATTTGGGAAGGGTGTAATGAAATCTAGAAAGAGGGAAAATGTTTCCAATGATACTTGTTACAATTGGAAGAAAAAGAGTATATTCTTTGAGTTGTTGTATTGGTCAACCAACTTTTTACGTCATTGCTTAGACGTAATGCACATTGAAAAGAATATATGTTAAATGTTGCTTTCGATTATTCTAAATGTAAAGGTGAAGACAAAAGATGATTTACAATCTCAGCGTGACTTGGTAGATTGGGGGATCAGACCAGAATTGCATCCTGTCTGTATCAGTGAAAATAAATGGAAAGTTCCATGTGCTTCTTATGTGATGACACCTGCTGAAAAAAATCAATTTCTGGAAGTGCTAGATACTATTAAATTTCATGATGGCTATTCAAGCAATATATCAAAATTGGTCAACAGAAAAGAGTTGAAGCTAAAATCTTTGAAGACTCATGATTATCACGTCCTTTTGCATGAGTTGATTCCAATAGCAATCTGTCATCTCTTGTACAATAATGTTAGAGTCTCAGTTATTCGGTTGTGCTATTTTTTTAGAGATATTTGTGATAAGAGGTTTTCCAAATCCTTTTTGCAAAAACTGTTGGCAGAGACACCATTAATTTTGTGTGAGTTAGAGAGAATATTCCCTCCATCATTTTTTACATGCATGTTGCATCTGACTGTCCATCTTCTGACTGAAATACTTTTTGGAGGACCCGTTTCTTTCCGTTGGATGTATCCAACTGAAAGAAACATGTGCACATTTAAATCATATGTTCGGAACAAGAATTATCCCGAAGGTTCTATTCTGAACGATTACTTGGCTCAAGAATGTATGGATTTCTGCGCAATGTATTTGTCTGATCTTACTACGAGAATAAACAGACCAATGAGAAATGAAGAAGAACAATATGGGAAAATTGAACCCATTTTTCCATCACTTCCTATGACAGGAGGAATTCCGGGATCATATACACTGACGACATTAAGCCTTGAAGAGCGAGAGATGGCACATCGCACAGTGTTGTTCAATTGTGATTTGTTCGATGAGTATATCAAGTAAGTAAATTTTACATGTATCTCTTATCTTATCTCTTGTAATTTTAAATATTTGTTAAACTAATATTATTTTTATCTACAGGAAACATAAAGAATTGATATATAGAAAGCATCGTTCTTTATCTTTGAGAAGGAAAGAGACTTTTCATAGCAAAGGGTTTTCTGCTTGGTTGAAATTGAAGGTAAAAATATTTCTGTAATAACTAAATAAAAATAATATTTAATTAACTTTACTATTTTTTTATATTTCAGGTATCGAGTTTTCCTGCAGACTCTGTTTCTAAGGAAATAAGAGCTTTGTCTTTTGGTCCTAATACCATGGTTCGTGCTTGTAAATCACTTGTGATCAATGGATACAAATTTATTATCACTGAACAAGCAAGAAACATGAGAACACCGCATAATGATGTTATGCTAACTGCCACAACAGATTGTTATGTCAGTTCATTGGATACTAGACCTCGTTCTGAAAATGTTGCTTATTATGGATTCATGGAGAAAATAATAATTTTGGATTATTACTCGCATGGTCGAGTCACAATGATGAAATGTCAATGGTTTGATTCAATGACGAGGCAAGGCACCTTTATTGATGATTGTAGATTTTGAGTTATTGACATGACTCGCACTCTTTCCACCGATGAACCATATGTATTGGCATCAATGGTGAAACAAGTTTTTTATGTCAAAGATCATCGTCATCCTAAATTCAGTGTAATTATTGAAGTAAATCCCAGACATGTTTTTGATGATGGTGATGATGAAGTTGACACTATCCCTACTACAATTGGAAGCAATCCATTTATTACTTATGATGATGCCAATAGATCAATTTTCAGAGTTTATTGTGAACCCAAAGTTGTAGTAGGAAATATATAGAATCATACAGTCGTGTTCTCACCTACATGTTTCACTTACATCATTCAGAGTGTGTATCATAGTACTTACCTTCAAACCACCATAAATGTTATTTTACATTATGTTTTTTTATCAGAATGGTTTTTCTATATTTTTTTGGGTTACACGTTATTTATCTGTTTCTAATTACTTCCATATTTGTTTTCATTACAGGAAATGACACCCATTGAAGATAGGTGACGGAAAAAGATGACAGATAATAATCGCCGCATGATACATATGGGTGTTCCTCCACTCATCCCTATTGTGAGTATTTTATTTCAAATATAAATATTTCAATTACTTATAATATCATGTGTTTACTTTTGTGTTAAACTTTTTTTCAAGATCGACCCCCTAGACGAGAGATATCTGACGAGGAGCCTGATATTGCTCTCAGTAGAGAGGTTGGTGGTAGGAGGGGGGTGGTGTTAGAGATGGACGATCATCTAGTGGTCCCGGTTCTGAGGTCGGTGGTACGAGGGATCGTGGGGAGAGAGTTAGACGATCCACTGCCACAAACGTATCTTATTCACCCCATTTTGATACTAGCGTGTCTTCAGGGACACACGGGATATTTTGACCTCCGATGTTTACACTACCAGTTGGTCAGACGTCTATGCCATCATCTTTTTCTTCTGGTTCATTATCTCTGAGCTATTATATTCCACCTTCTTCGACTCCTGTTGCGACACAGTATGTGGCTAAGGAGCGTACACTGAGGGACACTCCACCTGTACAGGATATTCCTTCAGCTTCTGCACATCCAGTGATGCCCATTGATCTGACTACCACAGTTATATTTATATAACTCTATCAAATTTTTATACCAAAATTTATTTTATTATAACTTGTACTGATATTATTTTTCTTTAATAACATATTCATCTACAGATAGGAGGCGGGGGAGGGGGCGTACTCACTTGCGTGTGGTATGGAACCTCCAGACACAGTTGATGGTTGAATACAATGTTGATGGAAAAATTATTGAGAAATCTGGGCAGGAATGTCGGGGTTTTTTGGCGATGCTAGAAAAATACTCCGATATCATTCCGGTCATCCCTCTCTCTTGGAGACATCTGCCACACGGAGTCAAAGATAATGTGTGGGCACAAATATGGGTAAAAAATCTATTGTATTTAATGTAGTATTTTTTTGTATTTATATGAACTAATCTATTGGGTTTCAGCTTCGGTTTAACTTCCCTGATGGCGAAGGTGCACGACCAGTGCGTTTAAAAGAGTTAGGAGAGATTTGGAGAACTTATAAGCATGACCTATATGTTTGCTATGGTGATAGAGTGGGCACGGAGTTAGAGACGTTACCTATCGTGGATGACTACCCGATAGAGAAATATCGTCAAATGATTACCCATTGGGCGACTGCCAAATTTAAGGTATTAATCTCATATGAGGTATTTAAATGATATTTTTCATATTTTGAATTAATATAATCTTATTTATTATTAAACATTATTTAGGAATATTCTGAAAAAAACAAAAAAAACATTTATTCAAAGCAATACCTCCACACTTTGGGGCGCACAACTATGTCAGATCATGAGAGGCAGCTAGTACGATATAGCCATTTATAATTTTTTTAGGACTTTCCCTTTTTATTGTTTCCTACTAAAATTATGTGATTTATTGAATATTGAATATATGATTATACTTGCACTTTATATTGTTTCGATTTCATTATAGAAGCACAAGTTGAATATTGAAGGACGTATCCCTCGAGAAAAATGTTTTTGCTCGAGTAGAAGAAAAAAAGATGGAACTACGGTAAATGAATCAACCCAAGAAAAGATTGTAAGTTTTTATTTGTTTATTTAAAAGTTTAATATCTATTTTAAAATTTATTAATCTATTAATATTTTTAACAGGATGCTTTAGAGTCTCTTGATTCCCAGGAGCCTGACAATTTTGGGCCACACGATCATTTATATCAGGTTTTGGGAGAGGAGCACTCTGGTCGAGTACGCTGCCGACTTGGTAAGAATATAGTCCTGACGAGGTATTGGTCCTCTCCAGGTATCCATTATAGTACCACCGAGTTGGAACAGGTCAAGGAGCATGCAAGATAGTCTGATAAAAGGGTCACAGAGTTGTAAGTACAAGTTCAAACAAGGGACAAAGAATTTATGAAACTGATGAAAGATTTATCTTCATCATTTCCACCAGAGGCTAGCACGGCTTGTCAGACATTTATGTCGTTGATGGGTGCATTATCCAATGCACCAGGCAGCAGCTCTAGTGACAGTCGAGATGATGACGTTCCTGGTGATAACGAGGATTCTGAAGAGGACGAGGGCGAGGATGAGGATGAGGACGAGGGCGAGGATGGGGCCGAGGGCGAGGATGGGGCCGAGGCCAAGGATGGGGCCGAGGACGAGGAGGGGGCCGATGATGATCATGGGGATGATGACGAGGACGAAGACAAGGCTAGAGATGGCGGCGAGGATGAGACCGATGATGACAGTGGTGATGGTGATGGTGATCAGGGGTAGATTGATCCATTACATTTTTAAATTTTGTATAACTCTATATTTTTGAACCTGGTTTTCCACTCTGGGGTTTTCCTCTGCTTCATAGGGATGTTGTTATTAGATATCTTTTTTGCACTTGATTATTATTGTATGATTAGTCTACTAACTAGACCTTTAGATTTCCTTGGTACTGTGATACCCATTTCTCTATTTTTTATTACTTAGCTTTCTTAGTTAGCCATGTATTTCATGTTTATGTCATTTTCCCATAGAACTACATTTTATGTCATTTATGGATGATAGTTTTATGCCTGATAGTAACATGCATGGAATAATCACATGAAAATAAATGTGATTTTGCAAGTAGTAATTGTACATTATTGATTATGTTCTTATTTTTGTGTTTTTGAAGTGAATCGTGGTATTTTTGAATTTCTATTCTGTTCAGGGGATGATTTTTGTTTTAGTAATGGTGGATCTTCTGGGGGAAGAGGTTGGGAAGGGGGGAGGGGAGGGGGGGAGGGGAGGAGAGGAGGATGCTAGGTGAAAAGGGTGGGCAGGAGGGGAGGGGCAGGGGGCTGCTGGAGGAAAAGGGTGGGCAGGGGGGAGGGGAGGGGAGGGGCTGGGTGATGGCAGGAGGGAGGGGGCTGCTGGGGGAAAAGGTTGGGCAGGGGGGAGGGGGCTGCTGGTGTAAAAGGGTGGGAAGGTTGTAGGGGAGGGTAGGGAAGGTGAGGGGAGGGTCGGGGAGGGGCTGGGTGATGGCAGGAGGGAGGGGGCTACTGGGGGAAAAGGTTGGGTAGGGGGAGGGGAGGAGAGGGGCAGGGGATGGGCTGCTGGGGGAAGGGGCTGCGCAGGGGGGGTTCTGAGGTGGGAGGGGGGAGGTGCTGCATGTTTCATTGATTTTGTTTCCTTTTATTAGTTTAAATTTATGTTACTTTAGGATTACTATTTCAATTTGTTGAGAATAAATTTTGTAATCCTGTTCCAGTATAATTTATGCTTACTACTGTTTCTTAGTTGTGCAGATGCGTGGTGGAAAATTATTCAGGGAAATCAATAGTTTGGTTATTATGAAGTTCAATGTGTCTTTTGTGATGGGTCTTCTCTTAAAGAAAAGGACAGGTCCCTTATTTTGGGATTTATGATATGAAGTCAGCACAAAATGGTTATTACTGAAGTGGAATCTCATTTGGTCCAACTTGTGAGTTTTAAACACGTTATAAAAAATTCTCCTTGGTTGGAAAGTAATATTGTTATAAGGTGAATAATATTGATCATTCATGATGTACTCTTCAAACAGACCTTTAGGGAGGGTGTCTTCGTTGTGGATGCATTTGGTTCTCAAAGTGTCTTTCTTTTGTTTAAAATGGATGCGCTTTTAAGTAAAATAAACGACATACGAAAAACCGGCCAAACACATTCGGATTGTTTTGATAATTTAGGAAAAATATACATGGGTCATTTTTTATGTGTACGAGTCAACCCCGCCTCAATCCAAGGCATGGTGTGGCCGACACCACTCAAAGTGTCTCACTTTTCTTTGAAATGGACAACAGTTTAAGTCAAAACAATAACTGACATACGGAAAATGGACCAAACACATTCAGATTCTGTTGATACTTTAGGACAAGTATCCATGGGTCATTTGTGACGTGTATGAGTCAACCCCGTCTCAATCTGAGGCACGGTGTGGCTGGTACCACTCGAAGTGTCTCACTTTTATTTGAAATGGACATGATTTTAAGTGAAAACAACAACCAGCATACGGAAAACCGACCAAATGCATTCGGATTCTGTTGAAACTTTAGGAAAATGATCCATTGGTCATATGTGATGTGTATGAGTCAACCCCTCCTCAATACGAGGTGTGGTGTGGACGGAACTACTCAAAGTGTCTTTCTTTTGTTTAAAATTGATGTGCTTTTAAGTAAAATAAACGACATACGGAAAACAGACCAAACACATTCGGATTGTGTTGATACTTTAGGAAAACGATCCGTGGGTCATTTTTGATGTGTACGAGTCAACCTCGCCTCAATCTGAGGTGCGGTGTGGCCGGCACCACTCAAAGTGTCCCACTTTTCTTTGAAATGGACAACAGTTTAAGTAAAAACAACAACTGACATACGGAAAATGGAGCAAACACATTCTAATTCTATTTATACTTTAGGAAAAGTATCCATGGGTAATTTTTTACATGTATTAGTCAACCCCTCCTCAATCGGAGGCACAGTGTGGCTGGTACCACTCGAAGTGTCTCACTTTTATTTGAAATGGACAGGATTTTAAGTGAAAACAACAACCGGCATACGGAAAACCGACCAAACGCATTCAGATTCTATTGAAACTTTAGAAAAACGATCCATGGGTCATATGTGACGTGTACGAGTCAACCCCACCTCAATCCGAGGCACGGTGTGGATGGAACAGCTCAAAGTGTCTTTGTTTTGTTTAAAATGGATGTGCTTTTAAGTAAAATAAACGACATACGGAAAACAGACCAAATGCATTCGGATTGTGTTGATACTTTATTAAAACGATCCATGGGTCATTTTTGACATGTACGAGTCAATCCCGCCTCAATTAGATGCGTGGTGTGGCCGGCACCACTCAAAGTGTCTCACTTTTCTTTGAAATGGACAACAGTTTAAGTCAAAACAACAACTGACATATGAAAAACGGACCAAACGCATTCAGATTCTGTTGATACTTTAGGACAAGTATCCATGGGTCATTTTTGATGTGTACGAGTCAACCTTGCCTCAATCTGAGGCACGTTGTGTCCAGTACCACTCTAAGTGTCTCACTTTTATTTGAAATGGACAGGATTTTAAGTGAAAACAACAACCGGCATACGTAAAACCGACCAAACGCATTCGGATTCTGTTGAAACTTTAGGAAAATGATCTATGGGTCATATGTGACGTGTACGAGTCAACCCCTCCTCAATCCAAGGCGTGGTGTGGATGGAACTACTCAAAGTGTCTTTCTTTTGTTTAAAATGGATGCGCTTTTAAGTAAAATAAACGACATACAGAAAATAGACCAAACGCATTCGGATTGTGTTGATACTTTAGGAAAACGATCCATGGGTAATTTGTGACATGTACGATTCAAACCTGCCTCAATCCGAGGTGCAGTGTGGCCGAAACCACTCAAAGTGTCTCACTTTTCTTTGAAATGGACAACAGTTTAAGTAAAAACAACAACTGACATACAGAAAACGGACCAAACAAATTCAGATTCTATTGATAATTTAGGAAAAGTATCCATGAGTCATTTTTGACATGTAAAAGTAAACCGCGCCTCAATTGGAGGCACGGTGTGGCCGGTACCTCTCGAAGTGTCTCACTTTTATTTGAAATGGATAGGATTTTAAGTAAAAACAACAACCGGCATGTAAAAACCGACCAAACGCATTCGGATTCTGTTAAAACTTTAGGAAAAAGATTCATGGGTCATATGTGACGTGTACGAGTCAACCCCGCCTCAATCCGAGGCACGGTGTGGATGGAACTTCTCAAATTTTCTTTGTTTTGTTTAAAATGGATGCGCTTTTATGTAAAATAAATTACATACGGAAAACAGACCAAACGCATTCGTATTGTGTTTATACTTTAGGAAAACGATCCATGGGTCATTTGTGATGTGAACGAGTCAACCCCACTTCAATCCGAGGCGCAGTGTGGCCGGCACCACTCAAAGTGTCTCACTTTTCTTTGAAATGGACAACAGTTTAAGTAAATACAACAACTAACATACGAAAAATGGACCAAACGCATTCGAATTCTGTTGATACTTTAGGAAAAGTATCAATGATTCATTTGTGACGTGTACGAGTCAACCCCGCCTCAATCTGAGTCACGGTGTGGCTGGTACCACTTGAAGTGTCTCATTTTTATTTGAAATGGACAGGATTTTAAGTGAAAACAACAACCGGCATACGGAAAACCGACCAAACGCATTAAGATTCTATTGAAACTTTATGAAAACGATCCATGGGTCATATGTGATGTGCACGAGTCAACCCCGCCTCAATCCGAGGCGCATTGTGGACGGAACTGCTCAAATTTTCTTTCTTTCTTTTTTAAATGGATGCGTTTTTAAGTAAAATAAATGACATACGGAAAACAGACCAAACGCATTAGGATTGTGTTTATACTTTATTAAAATGATCCATGGGTCATTTGTGACGTGTAAGAGTCAACCCCGCCTCAATCCAAGTCGCGGTGTGACCGGAACCACTCAAAGTGTCTCACTTTTCTTTGAAATGGACAACAGTTTAAGTAAAAACAACAACTGACATACGAAAAATGGACCAAACACATTCAGATTCTATTGATACTTTAGTAAAAGTATCCATGGGTCATTTGTGACGTGTATGAGTCAACCCCGCCTTAATAGAAGGCATGGTGTGGCCGGTACCACTCAAAGTGTCTCACTTTTATTTGAAATGGACAGGATTTTAAGTGAAAACAACAACCGGCATACAGAAAACCGACCAAATGCATTCAGATTCTATTGAAACTTTAGGAAAACGATCCATGGGTCATATGTGAAGTGTACGAGTCAACCCTGCCTCAATATAAGGTGCAGTGTGTATGAAACTGCTCAAAGTGTCTTTGTTTTGTTTAAAATGGATGCGCTTTTATGTAAAATAAACGACATACGGAAAACAGACCAAACGCATTCGGATTGTGTTGATAATTTATAAAAATTATCCATGGGTCATTTGTGACATGTACGAGTCAACCTCACCTCAATTCGAGGCGCGGTGTGGCCGGCACCACTCAAAGTGTCTCACTTTTCTTTGAAATGGACAACAGTTTAAGTAAAAACAATAACTGACATACGGAAAACAGACCAAACACATTTGGATTCTATTTATACTTTAGGAAAAGTATCCATGGGTCATTTGTGACGTGTACGAGTCAACCCCGCCTCAATCTGAGGCATGGTGTGGCCGGTACCACTCGAAGTGTCTCACTTTTATTTGAAATGGACAAGATTTTAAGTGAAAACAACAACCAGCATACGAAAAACCGACCAAACGCATTTAGATTCTGTTGAAACTTTAGGAAAATGATCCATGGGTCATATTTGACTAGTAAGAGTCAACACTGCCTCAATATGAGGTGCAGTGTAGATGGAACCGCTCAAATTCTCTCTTTTTTTTTGAGAAGGACATCATTTTAAGTGAATACAACTGAAATTTACACTCATCAGCGATAGTTGCAAACTCTTTTTCATGAGTTGGGCAGTTTCACTCATGGGGTCATAAGTGAAGAGACTCCTAAGAAAATACCTTTTCACCATATATTATAAACAATACAAGTTCAATGAAAAATTCATCACAAATCATTATTTACCCAAATCTAGGATCAGAAAAAAAAATGGGATATGAGCCAATTTCAAACTCTTATTCAACTCTAATAGGTATTTCTCATACTATTCTGCCTATTATAATTTGATGGGGAGGTGGGGGGCTGTGCTGGTTTGGGGGTTGTGCAGGGGTGAGGTGAATTACTATCGGATGATTGTTGTCATATGAAGATTGAAATAGGGAATTGTAGTACATGACATGGTTGGAAGAATTTGATGGTTTTATGTGTTTTTTTGTGCTATTTTAGGTGTTTTTTATACTTTTTTAAGTTTGTATGTGGTTTTTGTGATATTTTTTATGCAGGTGTAGGTGTATAGTGGAGGGGCTACTGGAGGGGGTTGTTGTGCAGCAGTTCTGGAAAAACTCAATACCAATGGTTCTAAACCGTTGGTATAAGAGTGCTGGTATTCTGGGAAAACACTATACCAACGGTTTAGAACCGTTGGTATAGGTGTTCTGGAATTCTGGAAAAACACCTATACCAACGGTTTATAACCGTTGGTATATGTTTTCTGGAATTCTGGAAAAACACAATACCAACGGTTTAGAACCATTGGTATATGTGTTCTGGAAAAACACAATACCAACGGTTTAGAACTGTTGGTATATGTGTCTGGAAAATCACATTACCAATGGTTTTCAACCGTTGGTATAACAATTCTCAAATGCATTACCAACGGTTATAAACCATTGGTATACATTGGGAGAAATTTAATAGAACAATATACCAATGGTTTAGATCAAACCGTTGGTATAAGTCTTTCCTCACGGCTTACTAACCAACGGTTTGGAAAACCGTTGGTATAGCCTATACCAACGGTTCTCCAGCCTATACCAATGGTTTAAAACCGTTGGTATAACCTTCTTTTCCAGTATTCTTTATCTTTAAATTTCTATTACATAACAATGATTACTTACTTACCTATAATTTATACCTGACATAGACACAGTAATCATCAACACCTATACCAGATGAACACATACTTTTGGTGGCCTTAAAATAGACAAGATAGTATGGTCACATTAGAGGTGTGGTTTTTGGGGTCACACCCCAAACATAATTTGAGAAAAAAAACAACAGGAGGATGAATATAAATAAATTGAAGTGATGAAAGAAATATTAGCTACCCTTGAAGAAAAATTTCAATGGAATACTGAGTTTCTAGCAACTATTATGGGGGGAATCAAAGAGAATAAACAACTCAAGAACAACCATTGTGTGAAGATCCCTCCCAACCCCCACCCCACACCCCCAAAAACTTTTAGGTGAGCTATTCCCCTCATAGAGCTATCTTATTTGAGGTAATCAATATTCTAATAATTGTTTTTTGTGAAATATAAATCAAATATACATTGATACCTTTCCTATTGTGATATTATACATGGTGAAAATGACTATGATTTATATCTATCAACACCCACACATCACCTTGTTTTAAGGGATATTGTGTTCAATATCCAAGATGACTGTCTACACAATATACCACTTCCAACAGGTCATGCGAGAGTGGGGATTACTGTAGCTCATGAGCTGAGCACTGAAGGACTTGTTCCACTTGATGACGTATATATTCATATATTCAACCAATCTATTGGAATATTTTTAGCATGAACATCAGATCTTGTAAAAAAACTAATCGACAAGGAGTTATTCATTTCTAATTTATTTTCCATGCTAAACCTTTAACAGTTAATTAAAAAAGTTATGAACCAATGAATGTTATTACAGATGGACAAAGGAAAGGGGGTGAAAAAAATGAAAACTCAAAACCATCTAAATTATCAACCAACTGATCAAAAAGATCTTCTAAAAACACCTTTATCCCACCTGTTCAATATCCAAATTGAATAACATTGAAGGTTCATGCAGATACAAAGTTAAAAAATGGTAGTAGTCACATAGTTGATTTTGAAGAACAAATGTACTGAGAGGACGTTATAGACTAAATTTCTCTTGAAAATGTAAATGAAATCCTCGACTATGAATAGCTAGGAGGATCAGTTGTAAATGTATACATGAGGTATTGTTTCATGATTTTTTCTCAAAAGCTGATATACTATGTTAATTATGAATAAATAATTTTCATATTTTTTTTGTCATATATATCAATAATAATTTAATTGATTACCCCATGAACATAAATTTGGACTCATTAGTCCTCACATCACTTCTATAGAATAAAAATAAATAGATTTAAAAAAATGAAAGAAATAGTGAAAAAACTGGACAAATCATTTGAAAGAAAACTTACATATGACAGACTCTTCTTAATACCAATGATGCAGGGGGTAAAAAACTAAAATTTAATCATATCAAATATATTTTCATTTCTTTTGTTACTTATTCAATTTTTTGTTTTTAGGCAACATTGGATTCTCATTGTGGTTAATTTGGATCCAAATATTTATTTCTTGGATTCACTACATGGATACCCAACCCAACAAACTGACTACAAATGATGGCATTAGTCAATTTTTAGTACACAATATCCAATGTTTTAGAAAAGAACTTTAAGTTATATGTTTTATATTATTTTTTAATGATAATTATGTTATGATAGGTTGGGGTTTAAATATCATGAAATTCATGTCATGAGGATAGGCTATGCACACAAAGAGCCTGACAAGTTCTACACATGGACAAGTATCAAGGTATATATAGTAATATTTCACTATCCAAACACATATCAAAACAAATTAATTATTTTTATCAATGTTTATATATTTTCTAAAACAAAAAATGGAAAATAATGTGGTTTTTGTGTTTATAACTTTATGAGAGAGATCATATTCCATCAACAAACTAGCATCCTAGAAGAGGTATTTTCGAAGATAATTACTATTTAATTTAAAATATTTATTAATCCATTGTATATTTATATTTTTCTAGCACTACTATGATTTTTGAAAATACTCATATTCACACGATGATATAGATTTTCTTAAAAAAAAATGGGTAGCATACCTAATGATAGAATGTACACAAATAGCATGAATATGTGACTTTCATAGAAGTAATGTATTGTTTCATATTATGTTTAATTTATTTATTTTTACTATTAATCATGTAAGAATTGTTTTATTATACAGGTGGATTCCTTTGTTCGAGTTGGGGTGGTTTGTTCAAGGCTACTCATGTTCATGAGAGATTGGACTTCGAGGTTGCAATTGAGATTTCAATGAGATGGTAATAGAATTTTTTAATATACTATGTTTTTCCTCATAATATTATATGTTCTCTACTAAATTAACATAATCTAAATTAAATGTTTTACCACTCATGTAGAAAATATCTTTTACACATGATGTTGTTACCAATCCCATGGAAGAACATATTATAATGAAGGAAACCCTTTTGGAAGATGTAAATGTAATGTTATGATATACTTTCTCAATTTTACTGAAAATTTATATAATGAAACATTGATTTAATTTTCATTATTCCTTACAAATTTATTTTATTTTAGAATATTTATGTCCATATTTCATTCCTTTATATACCAAAATTCCACAGACTTCTTCTCCCTCTAAACCTTTTCACCCTTACAGTGGTGGCATTTATCACTTTCCTTTAAGTTCCCTCCACTACCTTTGTAAGACTAACAACAAAACTGCCTCTACTCAATTAAAAAGGTAATATTGATGTTTTAATAGTAAAATAATTGTCCATAGAATTAATTTATTGTTTCATATTTATGTTTAATTTATTTCTTTTTAGTATTACTCACATAATATTTTTTTCTTATATAGGTGGATTCTTTTGTTTGAGTTGGGGTGGTTTGTTTGAAGCTTCTCATTCTCATTCAAGACTGCAACTGAAATAATGAAAACAAGGAAATGGGTAAAGAATGTATACAACAATCACAAAAATGTTAGTTCCTATTAATTATTTAATTAATTTTGTCATCATTTTATCTAATATTTGTAAGTTATTTTCCTTATCATTTTTATCTAATACTAAATTAGTTTTTTTCATAGATATTTTGGGAATTCATATTTTCACGGTTCATTTATTTTAAAAAATTTATATCCATATTTTGTGCCTTTATACACCAAAACTTCCATAGAATTATTCTCCCTCGCAACCTTTTCACCCCTACAGTGCTGGTATTTATTACTTTCCTTAAATTTCCCTCCACTGCATTTTCAATAAGAGAAACTATGTTGTCTCTGCTCAATCATAGAGTGTTTTTTAAACTATTTAGGGTAAAATCCCATTTATTAAATAAAAAAAGGGATAACAAGAGGAGGAGGGGTCAAACAGATAACCTTTCTCCATCAAAATAATAGATAAAACATGAAAGAACACACTAAAAATGGCTAAAACATCTCAAAAATACTAACATTAAATTATGTGAGAACGAGTGCCCATGATATGGTGTGGGATCCATCCACCCCAGCCATGAATATTTCATCCCCTTATCCATGAATTATCTTGCTACCATGGCCCACCCCATCATCAACATAAAAATCATTAGAATAATCCTTCACATATTCTTTAGAATCATCAATACATCATTGACCATCTTCCTCACTTCTATTAGTGGAAAATAAATCAAATGAATTGTGTGTGTTAACATTAACACTACCCTACTTATGCCATGACTTAAAAGGTATAAAATATATACTAGGAATAATATCAACATTACCCATGGTTAGGCCCTAATAATTCCCACCTGAAAGATTATCCAATGATTTAATACTAGATATATCCATTTCTATAAGATATTTATCAATAGGAGTGGCCTCTCCCACAATAAGTCTAGTTGTAGTTTGGGGAAAATTTTCAGTAGATTTTGAATTGGTAACATCTCCTTAATTAAGAGATAGAATATTCATTCAAGGCAAACCCATACTCTATATTTCCTAATCATTAACCATAATTAGATTATGTGAAGTAACTTTCTTTATTTTAGAATACTTGGCACGATTCAGTATGCCAGAAGACTCCTCCAATTGCCGATCACTAGGAGATATTGAAGCACCAACTTTTTGATCCACTATTACCTTTTGAGAGGGTATAAAACAAGGCTCCCTTATACCATCCTCTTCAGTCCTCAACCTAAGTAAATTAGTAGGTTCAATTGGATGGGAGATAGAGCTTGACTCGTCCTTGTGCACCTTTGGCATAGTAGAGTCTATCTTCATTTTACCCTTTCAGTTCTTTTGATGAAACCAGCTAATGTTCTTGCCATAATTGGAAGTTAGCTTCTTTTTGTGCTTAAAATTCATAGTCATCCATATCATCTTCCTCCACCCCAAATTCATCCCCAATACTTTCAGTAAAGAAGACACTCTTATCAGACACTATTTCTGCCCACATCCTATTGGTGTTATCCAAAGGAGAGTGCTTAGTCCTTGATCCACCTTCATCTAAGTTACAATTCCTTGATGGAATAATTACCTCTTCATATTGATGAGATAGGGGTCAAACTTCCAAATTCATGACTGGACCATCATTGGTAGGATCCTATGCAATCCCTACTATCAGAGATAAACTAGGTTTATATGGAGTAGGAGATTGATCTATAATTTATTAATCTTTTCCATAATTATCCTATTTTGATTCCTTTTGATTATTTTCCTCCATTACATGCTTGACCTTAATCTTTCTCCTACAATCCTTGGAAAAGTATCCTTTCAAATTACATGAATTGAAAATAATATTACTTCAATAGGACTCAATGTAATGCCCAACTGAATTTCAATCCTCACAATAGTGGGGATATTTCACATACTCTTCGTGCAAATGAATTTCATCACTAGGGGTGGAAAGAGTTACCTTCTCAATGAGGGTGGCACTAAGATCAACTTCCATTATAATTTTTAAAAAATGGATGAATCTAACCTGCTTAGGTTCTTTAACCTATCTGATTAGAACTCCAATTATTGTTGTAATGTCATGAAGAATTCCGGGTACCATAATATCCAATTAATCCCATATATATTAATTCATAACTATAAAAAATCATTCCAAAAATTTGATAGATTGAAATTCATACTCCATTCATGAAGTCATAGAGTACCAAGTTTAAGGAAAAGAGACCCAAAACACCATGTGCATTATCTATGTTCATCTAGGGGGAAGAGATAGTGGAAAACCCCTCTCCCGATTGAAATCCATTTCCAATATGAAGATCCCAAAATTTAATAAACCCTATGTACTAAATCTTTGAGCCTCCATATTTTTTCGCCTTTAGGAAGAGTGATTCTGGCAATAAGAGAGTTCTTACCCATTTCAAGTCTCTCTAAAACTACCATTAGATTAGTTTCGATGAGAGTTAGTGCACCCTTATTGATGATCTAACCTATAGGAATTTCTTTGAAAGAGGTGAGTGAATTCATACTTACTTCCACATCACATACCCTATGATCTCCAAAAATATCATCTGTAGGGGTAGCATGACCAAAAGAAACACCCCTTCCAATATTGAACTGGTTTCTTATGCTCAATCATAGATATAATCTTGATGATTTTACAGTAATATCATTTTCTATATAATTAATACATTGTTTCATATTTATGTTTAATTTATTTCTTTTTAGTATCACTCACATAATAATTTTTTTCTTATATAGGTGTATTCTTTTGTTCGAGTTGGGGTGGTTCGTTCAAAGATGATCATTCTCATGAGAGATTGGACTTCAGGCCTGAAACTAAAATAATAAAAACAAGGAAATGGGTTAATAATGTATACAACTATCATGAAAAGGTGAATTCACACTAATTATTTATTTAATTTTTTCATCATTTTATCTATTATTTATAAGTTAATTTCATTATTATTTTTATCTAATAATTATTTAGTTTTTTTCATAGATATTTTGGGAAGTCATATTTTTCTTTCAAATATCTGTAACAGGCCACAAAAGAGATAACATGTTCTTTTCTTCCAATGTTACCATGATTTCCATTGTATTTCTTTTTCAAACTACCAATATCATAATTCAATGATCAATATTGTAACATCTTGTTACCATTATAATAGGTATTCTTTAAAACGTGTCACATTTTTTCCTTTTCTTTGATGGGGTAGGGTTGAGTTTGAATTGTGAGGATACCTATAATGTTGAAGTCAGAGTTTGTTGGATTTTCAGCCTTAAACAAAGCTTTTATACATAATTCCAGAGCATTAAAAATTGGGTAATAGTACTACACATCATGTAATGATCCTGCAAATAATTCATGAACTGCTTCACACTAGGATAGGTACACGTCATGAGTTGTCATTACAAGTCATGATGGAATTAATGATCAGTTTCTAATATGGAGTATCTGTTTTTAATGAAAAATGGTATGCATTTCAATGATTAAAAAAATTAAGTATTGCACATCATGTATTGGTATTACACTCCTTGTAATACCCCAACGGCGTTTTTAAAAATAGGTAGTGTGGCTGTGTTTTTTATTTTGGATCCTCTCCGGTTCTTTCTTCATTGACCTAAGGCTCTCCCCATGTGACCTTGAAGCCTTCCATCCTTCTCGGATCCATTACTTTGGTGTTCTATCATCATTTAACTTATGGTGTGATTCCTGAGTAATTTTTCTCCCTCATTCTTCGTGTTTTTCTATTTCTCCTATATTGGTTTTTTAATGGATTATATAGGAATTGATAGATCTATAACATGTGGTGTTGGATCTTGCTTCTAGGTTGAGTTTCAAGATCTTCTTCACCTTTATTCTCATTGACGGGTGTTGTTGTGATTGTTTTGTTGGAGAAGAGGTAGGCGGTTCCATCCTGTTTGGCCAAATTGATTAACCTTGTATTTCTTGATTTATTTCCATTGTTGATTTAAATTCAATTACTCAAACTTTCTTTCAATTGATTTGATAAAATCCAATTCCAGTGAATTGGGATATTTGAAATGGTTTTGGTATGAGAATTTGGAAAACCCCCAATTCCATTGAATTGGGGTGTGCTTTATAGAAATTGGTTAATTTAAATTGTAAAATTTAAATTTTGGATTTGATAGAAATGTTTTCAATTAAATTGTTGAATTTAATTTTGTAAATAAATTTTGAAATGATGGAATTGGTTTTGAATGGATTTCAAACTTGTGTAAATGGCTTAAAAATGTTTGGATAAAAACCCAGTGGTTTTATCTTGTAAAAGAGGCATGTTTTTTTATTAAAATCCCATTTTGGTTTTTAAATTGAAAATTGGTATTTAATTTGGTGGAATGGGACTTAATTTTATTTTAATCATTATTGAAATAAATTTCCCATAATGTAAGAACACATGAAAGCCTTAGGTAGTTGGTGATTTATTTGGACACACTCTACACTATTACAATGTTCTAAAGGATAAATACAGCGGTTCACATCCCCGATGGGTTGGTGACGAGTCACCTTTGGCCAATATCATCAGGACGTGTGTATACACATTTTTTTATCTCACATAGAGAGTGTGGAGTCTTATAGCTGGTTAATACTAGAGTACCTATTTGGTAGATGACTGTGTTCCTCGATTGTTTATTTATATTTGAGATATAAATGTATGCCAATTTTGTAAAAATACTTTACATGCCTATTTAATTTACATAAACTATTTTATGTAACTATTTTATTTAAGCCATTATTTTAGAATTATTCCATAATTTGTAAAGCCTGTTCTTTTAAAGTATTTTCCATCATTTTAACTATATAGAATGATTTGTTTAAATATGCTTGAAAATGACAAACATGTTTATATTCAAAATTAAAATAATTCCTTTGGTTAATAAATTGTTAGAATCTATTATGGAATATTTAGTGGTATCCTAATTGGATTAGTCTCACACCCTACTTTTTCCTTCATGTGTTTATAGACTTTCTCCTTCCAGGTTCGAGTAAGGGAAAATGATCACTTGGAGGTGGATATAGCTATTGAACCATGGACTTAGTGAGTTGTGTCCTTAGTGACTTTGGTTGGGTTTCTCTATTGTATAAATTTGGTTGTATTACTTTGGTTTGTTTTATGCCTTAATGTATTCTGGTACATTACTCCCAGTGGAGCTTCTTTTGTTATGCATACTACGTTGTTTCTTTTCTTTCGCATTGTTAGTGGAAAAATTATTCCCACTTGCATGTTTTATGGTTCCAGGTGCTAGTCACCAACCCGTGGGGATTGGGAATTCCCTTCAGGCTATGTCAGAGCCCGCTCAGTTGTTGGGTTACTAGGGTATCTGGGTTGGTTCATGACAAAATGGTATCAGACCTCTAGGTTGAGCTTTTTTCTTGAAGTCGGTATGCATTTGTGAAATCTTGTCAAGACTTAGAATGTAGTTGTGATTGAGTTCTTAGCTAGATCTCACCACAATGAACCTTAAGTAACTAGGGGTAGTTAGGTAAAGAAGTCTTGTGGACTAGTTCTAGTATTTTCCCTGTTTTGATTTGGATAGGGTGAAATCCAAATCTATCTGTTCCTTCTATTGAGAGTAATTTATCTTGTTTCTCAGTTTGAGTGTTGATATAATGTCTTCCTTTTGTCTATTGATGTTGTGTAGCATCATGCCTCTGAGAAGAAATGTGAATCATATTCAGGAAGAGGATACTACTGAGCCTCATCAAGAAAATCCTATTGTGGATTCGAGTTTGGTTGAGGTGATCGTGCGTAATGTCCAAGCATTGGGGTAGGCACCACCACTAGTCCCTATTTAGGATCCAGCTATGGATCCTCATGGGGATGTTCTTCAAAATCGTTCTCAAAAATTCCTTCACCAGAAACCACTAGTTTTAAAAGGATCCATTGATCCTCAACTTGCTGAGGAATGGTTGAGCAAGATAGAATGTCTGTTTGAGTTCTTGGAAACACCAGATGTGATCAATTTAAAATTTTCCAACTTCATGCTAAAAGGACCGAGCAGGAGATGGTGGGACATGATGGTGATGGTAGGGAAACATGAGGTCTTAGAGTAGAAATACTTCAAGGTACTTTTCATTGATTAGTTCTATCCAGATTCAATGGTGTTGGCCAAGGTAGTAGAGTTTTTCAAACTTGAGAAGACTGACATAACTATAACTGAGTACTCAAATCGATTTACTGAGTTGGTGTAGTTTTTACTTGATATAGTATTTAATATGAGGATGAAGGCTCGATGGTTCGAGTTGGTGCTTCAATCAGACACCCATTCTCATGTTTTCTTACTGAAGCTGGACACTTATGCTGATGTGTTGGATAGGGAAATTATGGTTGAGATGGACCTGGATGGAAATTCAGGATTGATAGGAGTTCCTTTTTATCCTAGGGGTAGTGTTGGTTCCTTCAAATGAAAACATAAGAATGATTATTCTCACAGAAGTTCTTAACAGTAGAGTTATTCCATACCTCCTACAGCACCAGGAGGAAGTTCTTTGACTCGCTATCAGTGTGGCAAGCCAATACATTCTAAGAGGTTTTTCACTGAGGCACCCAAGAACTATATCTCCTACGTACGTTTAGGTAACTGACATAGATTCTACCATCATTTATCTACTCCGCATAGTGGAACAGGATAATTATCTCCTCTTAAAACTATGGGGAAATCAGATGATTCATGTATAAAAGGGTTTCAGCCATAGGCATCCGGAACGAAGCTTCTTTATTCATTGGAAGAGTCTCCAAATGAATCATAAATGGATCTAGAAATGTGAGAGATACCATTACTATAGCTTCATAATTAGTGACTGATATGTTTAATATTGGTGCATCTCATTCGTTTATTTCAACTCGTATTGTTAATATTCTAAATTTCCATATGGACCTTTTATCTTGTGAAATGGATATTACTAAACCCCTTGGTACGAAGACAGAGTAAGGTCTCCATAGTCTTGCTTGTGTCTTCTCTCTATCAGATGTCAAGATTTCTTGTAATTTTCTGATTCTAGACATGAAATCTCTTGAATAAATATTTGGGATGGATTGAATCATTGCCAATAAAGCCCAAATTGATTGTTATCTTCAATGGGTATACTTCTCTACACCCAGAAGTGTGTCTCTTGTCTTTCAAGGAGATTGGGACCTGAGGTCGAGCAGAGTTGGACCTTCTTATATAGAGTTGGTAAAAGTTATATTAGTGTTTGATTTTTATCTAGAGTGGTAATCTTTGAGTAGTGATCTTCTTGTAGTTGTCTTCGAGTTTTCTGACGTGTTTCCTTATGATTTCTATGGTCTGCCACTAGTAAGGTAATTTTAGTTCTTAATTGAATTAATCCTTGGTACTCAACCATTTTCAATTCCCTCTTACCACATGGAACCAACTTAACTGAAATAGCTAAATTCCTAGTTGGAAAATCTTATTGAGAAAGGTTTTATATGCCCGAATGTGTCATCTTGGGTAGAACCACTTCTCTTCACTGAGAAATTTGATGGATCTCTTCACTTATGTGTTGATTATAGAAAGATAAATCGAGTCACAATAAATAACAAGTATTTATTTTCATAGATTGATGGTCTATTTGATCATATGAAAAGGGTGAAGTGGTTTTCAAAGATCGAACTTCAATCTGGCTACCATCAGTTAAGAATAAAAGAATCTAAAATTCATAAAACTACCTTTTGGAGTAGGTGCAACCACTATGAGTAACCTTTTATACCCTTATTCATGGATTTTATGAACAAGATCTTCCATGAGTATTTGGATACCTTTGTGGTAGTATTTGTGGACAACATCCTTGTTTACTCCAAATACGATAAGGATCATGTGTGTCATCTGAGAACAGTTATGATTCTATTGAGAAATCAAAAAATATTTACCAAGCTTTCAAAGTGTGGTTTCTATTTTCAAGAATTGAAATTATTGGGACACTTGGTGTCTAAATAGGGTATATTAGTTGATCCTGATAAGGTGAATGTTTTTATGATTTGGGAGCAATTGTGAAATGTATTTGAGATTCATAGATTCTTGGTCCTGGCCAGATATTATCACAGTTTCTTGAAAGAATTCTCAAAGTTGGATTCTCTGATGACTACTCTAACTCATAAGGGGGTGAAGTTTTCATGGAATGATAAATGATAGAGTTATTTTGTTTCACTAAAACATCTTCTTACTACTACGCTGGTGATAACTCTTCCAGAGGTCGGGTAGGGCTATGTGGTATTTTATGATGCATCGGGTTTAGTCTTGGGATTTATTATTATATAGGGAGACCATGTAGTTGATTATGGATCTATTTATCTTAGGACACATGGTAAGAATTATCCCACCCATGATCTTAAACTTTCAATTGTGATGCACGTTTTTAAGAGTTGGCGGAATCGCCTTTATAGAGAAAGGTTTACCATGTTTTCATACCACAAAATCTTGAGTTATATATTCTCTAAAAGGGATTTGAATCTTCACCAAAGGCATTGGTTAGAGTACTTTTAGTCGTTTGAATTTGACATCGCATATACATTGGTGAAAGGTAATTTCATTGCAGATGTGTTGAGCATGAAACTTAAAACCTGGGTAGTGAAGGAATCTTCAGAGGAGTGGAATTTTATGGCTCTCTTTTCACAATTTCATATCGAAGTCCAGGAATCATGGGTTGAATTATCTTTAGCTAGCATTCAGTTATCATCCACTCTTCTCAAGATTATTATTCTGGATCAACATATTGATGATGAATTTTGTAGTATTAGAGACTCACTTTATGATGTGGAGATAGTTTCCCAATGGTCATTCTCCAAATAGGGTGTTCTATGCTATCGAAATAACTTCATTATTCCATTAGTGGAAAGAAAGGCTCTGATGGAGTATTGTCATAGTTCCCAATGGTCAGTGCACCCAAAAACCACAAAAATGTTCTATTATATTTGGTGGTAGATTTTGTGTCCTGGTATGAGGTGAGACATTGCTGAGTTTGTCTGTCGTTTCTATACATTCTAGTAGGTTAAGGCTGAACACCAGAAACCATTGGGTTTTCTTCAACCACTTCTTGTCCCTACTTGAAAGTGGGATGAGATCTCTATGGATTTTTTGGTCAGGTTTCTATGTACCCAGAGAAAGAATAATGTGATATGTTTTGTTATCGAAAGGCTGACTAAGTCAACTAACTTTATACCCATTCATGATACAACCAAATTTGAGGAGTTTGGAAGTATCTATGTGAAAGATATTGTTTTCATGGAGTCCCATTTGCTATAGTCTCTGATAGGGATCCTTAGTTCACTTCACTCTTTTGTAGATTCCTTTAGGATGCACTGGGATATCAGGTCGGTTTGATCATGGCCTACCATAAGCAATCGGATGGCCAAATAGAGAGTGTTATACAGATTCTTGAGGATATGCTTCATGCTTGTGTTCTCGACTTCAACAGGCTTGGGATGATCACTTGGGGATGGTTGAGTTATCTTATAACAACAGTTAACGGTCCATGTTCAGAATGGATCCTTTTGAGGTCTTGTATGGTCGGACTTGTAAATATCTATTATTTTTGGTTGGAGGTTGGTAAAATTTCCTTGGCTAGACCAAGTTTGGTGAAAAAGATGATAACTAAAATTCAGCTGATTCATCATATAATGTTGATAGTACAGAGCCGATATAAGTCTTATATTGATCAACATTGTATACCTTTGTAATTTTCAGTTTGTGATCAGGTGTTCTTTAAAGTTTCACCCCGGTTGGATCATCAACCTCTTGGGAGGTAAGGGAAGCTTTATCCTCATTTTGTGGGACCTTTTAAGGTTGTTCATCAGGTGGGGAAAGTTCCTTACCATTTAGCACTTTCACCACAGCCGACGTTGATACATAATGTGTTCCATGTATTACAACTGAGAAAGTATCTATATGCTCCATATCATATTTTGATCTGGAGTGATCTTGATATTGAACTAGATTTATCTTTGACTGAGAGACCAATTAGGATAGTTGATTCTAAGACCAAGGTACTTCATGGGAGGAAGATACCTTTTTTTCATGTGCTATGGTAGAACAGTTCTGATAATAATGAGATTTGGGAATGTGAGGTACTGATGAGAGAGCAGTTTCATCATCTCTTTGACATGAAAGCTTCTTCTTAGGATTTTTAAGAACATAAAGTTTTTATAGTGGGAAAGTTGTAACATGTTGTTACCATTCTAATAGGTATTACTTAAACCTTATAATAGTTTTCCATTTTCTTTGATAGGGTGGGTTGAGTTTGAATTGGGAGGATACTTATAATGGTGAAGTTAGAGGTTGTTGGTTTTTCGGCCTTAAACAAAGATTTTCTACAGACTTACAGATCATTACACACCATGTAACAGTGCTACACATCGTGTAATGATCCTGAAAACAAGTTGTGAATTGCTTCACACCATGATGGGAACACATCATGAGTTGTCATTACACATCATGATGGAATTAATGATCAATTTCTAAACTGGAGCATCTGTTTTTAATGAAAAATGGTACTTGTTTTGATGGTTACAAAACTTAAGTATTAAACATCGTGTATTGGTATTACACACCATGTAATACCCCGATAGAATTTTTAAAAATAGGCAGTGCTGCTGATTTTTTCCTTTTGGATCCTCTCTAGTTCTTTCTCCCTTGACCTAAGGCTCTCCCCAGGTTACCTTGAAGCCTTCCTACCTTCCCATATCCATTCCTTTGGTGTTCGATGATCATTTCGCTTACGGTTTGATTCCCAAGTAAGTGCTCTCAAAAATTCTTCATGTTTAACTCTTTCTCCTCTCTTGGGTTTTTAATGGATCATTTAGGAATTGATAGATCTATTCCCTTTGGTGTTGGATCTTGATTATAGGTTGAGTTTCAAGATCTTCTTCACCTTTATTCTCATTGAAGGGCTTTATTACGAGTGTTTTTTTTGGGAAGAGGTAGGTGGTTCCATCCCGATTAGCCAAATTGATTAACCTTGTATTGCTTGATTTATTTCAATTAATGATTTAAATTAAATTACTCAAACTTGATTTCAATTGGTTTGATAAAACCCAATTCCAGTAAATTAGGAGATTTAAAATGGTTTTGGCATGAGAATTTGGAAAACCCCTAATCCCATTGAATCAGGGCGTGTTTTATGAAAATTGGTTAATTTAAATTATTGAATTTCAATTTTGGATTTTATGGAATTGTTTTCAATTAAATTTTTTAATTTAATTATGGAAATGGATTGTGAAATGATGGAATTTGTTTTGAATGGATTTAAAACTTGTATAACTAACTTAAAAAATATTTGGATAGAAACCTAGTGGTTTTATCTTGTGAAAGAGGCATGTTTTTTTATTAAAACCATGTTTTGGTTTTTAAATGGAAAATTGGCATTTAATCTGGTGGAATGGGACTTAATTGTATTATAAGTATTCTTGAAATAAATTTACAATCATGTAAGAGTGTGTGAAAGACTTAGGTAGTTAGTGAGTTATTTAGACACAATCTATGTTATTACAACATTGTAAAACATACATAAAGCGGGTCATATCCCCGACGGGTTGGTGATGAGTCTCCTTTGACCAATGTCATCAGGACATGTGTATACACATTTTTCTGAGTTCACTTAGAGAGTGTGGAGTCCTATAGCTAGTTAATACTATCATACCTATTTGGTAGATGACTATGTTTATTTCTTGTTTATTTATATTTGATATATAAATGTATGTAAATTTTTTAAAACTAATTTACATGCATACTTAATTTACATAAACTATTTTATGTAACTATTTTATTTAAGCCATTGTTTTATAATTATTCCATCATTTTTAAATCCTATTCTTTTAAAGTAATTTCCATAATTTGAACTATATAACATGATTTGTTTAAATATGATTGAAAATTCCAAACCTGTTTATATTCAAAATTGAAATCATTCCTTTGATTAATCAATTGTTGGCATCTGTTATGTAATCTTTGGTGGTATCCTACTGGGCATAGGCTCACACCCTAATTTTGCCTTCGGGTATTTTTAGACTTTATCCTTCGAGGTTCAAGCAAGGGAAAAGGATCACTTTGAGGTGGATCCAGCTATTGAACCAAGAACTTGGTGAGTTGTTTCCTTAGGGACTTTGGTTGGGTTTCCTTATTGTATAAATTGGGTTGTATTACTTTGGGATGGTTTATTCATTGATGTATTCTGGTACATTACTCCCAGTGGAGTTTCTTTAGTTATGAATACTACCTTGTTTCTTTTCTTTCACAATGTTAGTGGAAAAATCATTCCCAATTACATGTTGTATGGTGTCAGGTATTAATCTCCAACCCATGGGGATCGGAAATTCCCTTCAGGCTATGTCAGAGCCAGTTTTGTTATCGGGTTACCAAGGTACCCAGGCTGGTTTGTAACAAATATGCAGTGTTGGAATTTCAATAAATAAATATAATGGTAAGAATGGTAATATTTGTAGTTGGTATTTTTTAGAGACTTTAATATGTGTATGAATCATCTTCACCTCAATCTTACACACAGTGTGACCGGTATGACTCCGAGTGCTTCTTTTTATTTAAAATTGACATTAATTTCAGTAAAAAATACAATTAACATACTCAAAACTGAGAAAATACATTCATATTATTTTAATACATTGGTAAAATGATCCATAATTCATTTTTAGGTGTAGGAATCACCCATACCTCAATCTGATACATGATGTGCCTAGTATGACTCAAAGTGTATGTTATCAGTTTAAAATTGAAATTTTAGTTCAAAAATTTTTACTCATTGAAAATAAAGAAAAAATTATCAAATTATATTGATAATTTATCTCAATGAATCATAATTAATTTTTTATGTGTATGAATCAGTATCATTTCAAACTGATACATGATATGACCAGTATGACTCAAAGTGTGTGTTTCCAATTTAAAATGGAATTTTAGTAAAAAAGACAAGTGACGTGCTCAAAACTAATAAAACGCATTCATTTTATTTTTATACTTTATTAAAATTATCCATATGTCATTTGGGAAGTGTGGGATTCATTCAAACCACAATCTGATGCACGGTGTGACCAGTATGACTCCAAGTACATCTTTTTATTTAAAATTGATATTAATTTTAGTAAATAACTACTTACATAATCAAAAATAAGAAAATAAATTTTTATTGTTTTTATAGTTTAATAAAATGATACATAAGTCATTTTTGATTTGTAGGAATCATTCTCACCTTAATTTGATTCACGGTGTTCCTGATATGACTCAAAGTGTCTGTTATCGGTTTAAAATTGACATTTTAGTTCAAAATGTGTCACTCAATTAAAACAAAGAAAATATTATCGTATTTTATTAATAATTTAGGAAATCAAATAATATATAATTTTTGATGTGTATTATTCATTCTCATGTAAAACTGATATAGGATGCGACCAATATGACTCAAAGTGTGTGTTTCCAGTTTAAAATGACATTTTTGTAAAAAAGACAAATGATGTGCTCAAAACCAATAAAATGAATTAGAATTTTTTTTTATACTTTAGGAAAATTATACATAAGTCATTTGGTATGTTTAGTAATCAACGTCACCTCAATATGATGCATGATGTGACCGATATGACTCTAATTGCGTCTTTTTATTTAAAATTAACATTAATTTTAGTAAAAAAGACAACTGACATACTAAAAGCTGATAAAATGCATTCAGATTATTTTGATACTTTATGAAAATTATATATGTCATTTTTTATGTGTATGAATTATCCTTACCTCAATATGACACATTGTGTGACTGGTATGACTCCAAGTGCATCTTTTTATTTAAAATTGACATTTCTCCAATGGCCCGAAGGCCTTCATTTTTTATTGATTTTGATAATCCACCTTTCAAGGGGTGAGGTGGGACCCTTAAAAAGCCCGTAGGCGTAATTATTACATGGAACATAGGACTTAGAGGAATTAATTTCACATAGGCTTCAAACATTACATACAACCCAGACTAACTACTTGGAACTGCTCCTCCCCAGTATCTTCATCATGAAATCAGCTCTCCACCTTCACATGGCTGTTCGGATAGGATTTCCTGTGCACACACAGGCTTGTCCCGATGGTAGGTGTCATACCCTATCATTCTTTCAATCCGTTTAGATTCTTCTATAGTGAATTATCCTTGCTCATCCTCCTTCTGATGCACTGTGTGACCATTATGACTCTAAGTGTGTCTTTTTATTTAAAATTTACATTAATTTTAGTAAAAAAGAAATCCTACATGCTCGAAAATAATAAAATGCATTAAAATTGTTTTGATGCTTTATGAAAATGGTAAATAAGTCATTTTTGATGTGTATGAATCATATTCACCTCAATTTGACACACAGTGTGAGCAGTATGAATCTAAGTGCATCTTTTTATTTAAAATTGACATTAATTTTAGTAAAAAGGACAACTGACATACTCAAAACTGAGAAAAAACATTCATATTATTTTTATTCCTTTAGTAAAATGATCCATAAGTCATTTTTTATGTGTAGGATTCAGTTAAACCTCAATTTGATACATGTTGTTCTTGGTATGACTCAAAGTGTTTGTTATCAGTTTAAAGATTATATTTTAGTTTAAAAAGTGTCACTTACTAAAAACTAATAAAAAACACTTTTATTGTCTTGATATTTTAGGACAATGAGTAATAAGTAATTTGTGATGTGTAGGAATTAGTATCACATCAAACTAACACATGATGTGGCTATTATTACTCAAATTGTGTGTTTCTAGTTTAAAATGACATTTTAGTAAAAAAGATAACTGACACACTCAAAACTGAGAAAATTCATTGGTATTATTTTGATACTTTAGGAAAAAAACCATAAGTCATTTGGGATGTATAGGAATCATCCTCACATCAATCTGATTTATGGTGTGATCGATATGACTCCAAGTGAATCTTTATAATATATACGTGTCATTTTAGTTTAAAACGCGCATCACATTTCCATAATTGAGCAAATGAGCCTAGATTGTTTTCTCGTCATTCTATATTCTAGTAATTAATTAATTTCCTTATCATTTTTATCTTATACTTATTTAGTTAATTTTCATAGAGATAATTCTTAAAGATGAATAAGAAATAGTGTGACGTGCAATAATCAACAGCAAATCAATATGATACATAGTGTTCCTTCTATGACTCAAAGTTTAGTTTAAAATTAACACTTTATGTTAATTTATTTATTTATATTATTACTAATATAATAATTTTTTTCTTATATAGGTGTGTTCTTTTGATCGAGCGGGGGTGGTTTGTTCGGCAGTAGTATGAATTGGGTTCAAGATCAAAAGACAAAGGAACATTGATGTTTTTTAATTTATATAATAATTTATACTTATATAATTGTATAAACTAATGTTTGAAATTTATATAATATAGTGTTTTTTCTTGTATTTGTGTTTTAAATTTTATTTCATTTAAATTCTATATTGGTACTTGATTTTTTTTTAAATTCTTGTGATGTTTCTGGTGATTTAGTGTGCTGTTACAACACACTACACTGGTGCCATAGTGTGTTGTAATAGCACAATGCAGTATTCCCCTTTATCAGTGCCTTTTTAGTGCTGATAAAATCCTAGGGCCTTTAATCTCGCTTCGGTAGTCAGCACTTCTCTATCACAAATAAAGGCCATTTTTAGTGTATTTAGAGGCATATTTTGTAGTAGTGTCTCCCCCCTTACCTTACTCAGGCTGAGTCACTTCTTTCTTAGTCTCATGCAACCTATGGGACACTTTTCTTTACTTATCTATACTCCTTCCTTCTGAATTCTAGAAAAACATAATATATATATATATATACATAAAGGGAGATTTTTCAAAAACATTAGTATAATACTTATAATTATATAATGTTACAAATGGTTTTAATATAGTTAAACTCAACTACTTTAAAACCTTATATATATTTAAAAATATTACACTATAATGGAATTCACTATGGTGTATTTCCATCATCTCCCTTATTTTATCTTGGAAACCACAACATAATGAAAACCTTGTATCAAAAAATTGAAGTCTTATTTTCAATATTATATATCACTATGGTGTGATATCTAAAACATGTCAGCTTGTTGACTTCATAACACATTGCAGCTTATAAACCATGACTTGATTTCCTTATGGTATTAATTATAAAAATATCATTGAAAACAATGACACACTATTATAGTATGATCCACTTTTCATGTCAACCAACTCAAGCATCATCAGATCTCACCATAAAATATTAACATAGTGATAAATACCAAAATATGATGATTAATTGACCAATTTTAGCAGAAAATCCTCATAAAAACTATGATGTGATGTATATTACCACAATGTGGTTTCTTCTAAAACTTCCAAACATTACTTATTCCTTATTTATCTACCTAAAATTTGTACTAAACCTTTATAGAATTTATTCAACATGATTATCAACATATATTTTCCATTTAGGTATATGAATAGTTGAAAACAAAATAAAACAAAATTAGAGACCTTGTATCCAATTCAAACCAAACATGATCAAATACATCCTTCCTCTTCTAGTTATAACTTTTCAAACATGATGAGATATGGGATCAACATTTAGCATGTATACATAAATGAATTTGAATCAAATTAGAAAAAATTTATTCATAGTTACTATAGTAGTCACTATTTTATGTTATAAGACAAAATAATTTTTTATTAATTTTTTATCTAAATTTATTCAGTTTTTTATTTAGAAAACCCCCTCCTCCAACTATAAATACCCACCCCTCCACCTCGGTATTCTTAATCAAAATTAAAATTTTCCCTTGATCTGTCTCTCTACAACTCTCTCCTATAGTTCCCTCTTTAATTTAGATAAAATTATAAGCCCTGGTGGGTTAGTTTTGAAGATAGAAAGCGAAGTAAGGTAATATTTTTCTTCCCCCATCTCTCTTTATTACTAAAAATTGTATTATAATAACCCTTTTAATTTTAAATTTATTATTTAATTGTTATTATTTATCCATTTTATTACATTTCATTTCATGTACTATCTATTATAATTTTTCATCAACTATTTAAATTTCATTAATAAATCTGTAAATATACTAGAATAATCATTGTTTATTTTAGCGTAAACCTTTTAAATATTGTTACCTAAATCTCTAAATATGTCATGTATCTATGGTATTATGTATGTGAAATTTTTTAGTGGCTGACTCTGTTCTAATCAGGATAAGATATATTTGGTTTAACATTCACCATTACCCTGATGGATTAATACTTGTATTTAAACAAGTGAACCTTTATTATTGATGTTTTCAGTACATGGAGTTTTTTCTTGAATAATTTTATATATTAAATGAAAATTAGATAAATGAGTTACATACTCTTAATTTTTAGATGGTATTACTAAATAAATACCTTTTTCATTGTATAAAACTATTGTATTCAAGTATCATTCATAATGATGTATTTGATTGCTACATTGACAACTATTTTTATATGACCTTTGAAATAATTTTTATTTTTGGGATTACTTTTATCATGTACATGACCCTATGAATACCATATTATTTAATACAAATATCCATACCATTACACTGGTTTGGGAAATGATTGATCATTTGTATATTATTTGATTCTATATAGACTAACCTTGCAACTAAACCCTTATAGAATATCATGTTAGGTAGTTGTAAGTTGTTCATTTTTTAACATCATTCTAGGTGTTCTTTTTCTTATACAATGGAATTCATTGGATGATATAAGAGATTGGTGGGGCCCTATTTTATATACTCCCTTAATGTACCAGTTGGTTTTATGAGGAAAATGAGAGAGTGATGATGATGTCCATACCTTTTAAATAATTTTTCATGGTATGAGACTTTGACTATATGTTTAGGATGTTTGAAATTATGTAATCTAGTCATTATGTGTTCATAGTACTATAATAATGATATCTTGAACATGTCTTTGGGTTAATTATTTGTATTTATCATTTTTTTTCATGTTTGGACCTTTTTGGTTGTGTGTTACCTAAATGGCCTGAAGGCCTTGATTTTTTATTTATTTTGGATGGTCCCTTTTTAACTAGGTTGAGAGGGAACCCTTACATGACCCATAGGCCTAGTGGCACATGGACCGGTACATGACCCAAAGGCCGAGAGGCATAATGCCCAATACATGACCTGAGGTCCCAACCAAACTATACTATAACTACCCCTCCCTAGCATCTGCATCATTGAAGGTGTTTAGCTCTCCACCTCATATTGCTGATCAGTTAGCATTACCCCATCCAATGTTTCACAGTGCCTAATATCGATAGTGATTGTCATACCCTCTCATTTTTCAATCTAGTTAGCTTTGATCTGGTGGTCATTGCTTACTCTAAATCCTCTACTGGGACCTACTCTATATGGTCTTCCTGGGTTTCTCCATGGTCTTTTATGGCCCAAAGGCCCTGTAGACCAAAGGCCTTAGGTGGCCCAAAGGCCCTGTGGACCGTGGGCCCAAACCGGTGGCCTGAAGGACCAAAAGAATGAATAGTTATGACTATTTTAGTACCTCTATAGTACCTTCTATAGTACTGCTACAGTAACCCAGAATTCTTCCCCCACTAGGATTTGATCATGGGTTTCCTGCAGGATTACGGGGTGTGTTAACCATTCGACTAACACCCCAATTGCTTGGTTGTGTATTGATTTATACATTACCTTGATATGTTAACCCATGACACTCTAAGAAATAAGGGGTTTCCCATCAGTTTTTTCATGGTAGTTTTAAAAACTATCTCTAAATATTCCAGAAAAAATCTTTTCATAGTGGTTTTTTAGCGACAGATCTTAAAACCACCACTAAATGTGTTTTTTATTATTTTTTATTTTTATTTTTATTTTTTTACGACAGTTTTTAGCGATGGTTTTTTAAAAATGACACTAATTTAGATTTTTTATTTTTCAAAACAAATTAAATTTATTTTTAGAGGTGTGTTATGAAAATAGTTGTGAAATAGAGATGGTTTTTATAAAACCACCACTAATTTAATGAGAAATATATTAAATAATAAATTATGATTTATTATTAATATTTATTATTAATATTTATTATTTATTATTTATACACATTTATTTTTTATTTAGAATTTTCATTAACTATAATGTGTTAATTATTAATTATATATAATTATTTGTTAATAGTAATCTGAAACATAAATTAATTCTTGTATTAGTTGAAAATCAAAATTCAAAATCAAATGATTAACTTTTGATCTGAGTGTCCACTTTAGCTCCACAACCAGTCAAATTAAAGATTATGAAATGAACTACAACCATATTAGATAATAATTTGGTGATTATTACTAGAATAAAATTTATTATAGTTTTAAGAAAATTTGAAAATCAAACTTCAACTTCAAACGGTCATAACTTTTGATCTGGGTGTGTATTTGGGTTTTACCACATATTAAATCGAATCTTGTGAAGATATTTATGCCCTGGTGACCAGGGGGAACCCTCTTCATGTTTTTTAAAGACAAAAAAGGCCCGTAAGGCCTCCATATATGAGTTTTTAGTTCGAATATCATGATTTTTTAGCATTCAATGAGATTTTATCTTTGTTTAAGAGTGTCTTCATTTGGTTTTTAGTTCATCTATGATTTTATTCCACTTATTTATATTCCTATTGATTTGATGGTGTTGTAGTTATTTTGGTTTTCCCTCTTTTGGTAATTTATTATCTATTATGTGTGTGTGTGTGTGTGTATTTGTATGTACTTTTATACATTTATGTATATTTATTTATAATTTATATATAATTATCATTATATTTTTAAAATTATAAATAATTGTATCCATGCATGGATATTTATATGTATTTAAGAATATTTTTCTATATTTATATACATTTTTAATTATTTATTCATATTTATGTATATATATATTTATACATTATATGGATATATATATATATATTCATATATAGTTATATGTGTGTGTGTGTTTATATATATTTATGTAACATAAAGGCGTGCTTATATATATTTATGTAAATTTCATTATATGTATATTTATTTAGAGATATTTATTTCCATTTATTATTTATTATTTATTATTTACTATTTATTTCTTATTACTTATTACTTATTAATTTATTATTTTTTCCATTTATTATTTATTATTTATTATTTATTCATTTATTCATTTATTATTTATGTATTTATTAGTTATTCATTTATTACTTATTTATTATATATTGATTTATTATTTATTATTAATTAATTGTTAAAATATTATTTAATATCCATTTACTATTTATCATATATTATCACATATTATTTTTTATTTTTTATTTTTTATTTATTACTTATTATAAATTTATTTTTTATTATTAATTTATTATTTATTATTAATTTATTCATTATTATTAATTTATATTTATTATTAATTTATTCATTATTATTAATTTATTATTAATTTATTCATTATTATTAATTTATTATTTATTATTAATTTATTCTTTAATATTAATTTTTTATTATTGTATTATTTAATTATTTATAATCTATTTAACTATTTATTATTTATTATTTATTATTTATCTATTTTTTATTAGTTACTTATTTATTATTTATTATATATATATTTATAATTTATTTACTACATATTTATTTGATATTAATTTATTTTTCATTATTAATTTATTATTTTCCATTATTTAATTATTATTCTACAATTATTTATATATTTCTTATTAATTTATGTTTAATTTATTAATAATTTATTATTTACATGTTATTTTTCATTTATTTATTACATATTTATTATATAGTCATTATTTATTTATTATTTATTAATTTATTATTTATTTATCATTTATTTATTATTTTTTATTTATTATTTATTATTTAATTAAAATTTACTATTATTTATTACTTATTATTTATTATTTATTATTTATTTTATCATTTATTTATTATTTATTTATTATTTATTTATTGTTTATTTATTATTTATTATTTATTTATTATCATTTATTATTATATGTTATTTATTTATTTTTATTTATTTAATATTAAATTATTATTCAATTATTATCTATTTTTTATTTATTTAATATTTAATATTTAGTATTTATTTATTATTTATTATTTATTATTCATTTATTATTTATTATTTATTTATAATTTAATATTTATTTATTATTTGTTATCTATCATCTATTATTTATTTATGATTATTTATTATCATTTATTGTCATTTATTATTATTTATAATTTAATACCATTTATTATTATTTATTTTTTATTTTTATTATTACTTGGTGATTTTTTATTTATTTACTTATTTTTAATTATTATTTATTTAATGTTAAATTATTATTTATTTAATGTTAAATTATTATTTATTTAATGTTTATTTAATATATATTTATTATTTATTACTTATTTATTATTTATTCGTTATTTATTTTTTATTTATTATCATTTATTATTATTTGTTATTCATTTATTTTTTATTTTTTTATTATTTATTGATTATTTATTTATTTTTATTTATTTATTATTTGTTATTTATTCTTCATTTAATATTTATTTATTATTTATTATTTATTATTTATTATTTATGTATTATTTATTTATTATTTATTTATTATTTATTTATTAGATATTTATTATTTATTTATTATTTATTAATTAGTTATTTATAATTTATTTATTATTATTTATTATTTATTATCATTTATTATTATTTTATCATTTATTATTTATTATCATTTATTATTTATTAATTTATTATTTACATATTACTTATTTTTTTTTATTCATATATATTCATTATTTATTATTATTTAATATCGTTATTTGATTTTTATTTGTATATGTATAAGTATATTACACTCTATTACTCATCAATTTAAAAGTTTGCTGGAGTGGTAAAGTCTTTGTAGTATATCCAAGAGATAAGGAGTTCAAATCTCTCTCAGGCCATATATGTGTCAGATTTATGCATGGCATGCATGGAATCTACATGCATTTTTTTATAAAAGGTTGAGGCTTGAAGGCCTCTTTATTGAAAAAACTAAAAGGTATAAGAAACAGAGGAGCATACCAAACCACAAGGGTCCACACAAAAATAGAAAAGGAGATTTATCAACCCACTCGAGAGCGTGTGTTCATACTGTGGTGTGTGAGGCGACCACCCCTGCCATGAGGGTGTCTTCCTCTCCTCCAAGTCTTGACCTGTGTCCATGGGCCACCACCATTGTTCGAGAGCTCAACAACAAAATTTGTCTTCATGGATTCATCTCCAGATGCACCATCACACTTTTTCACATCATCCCCACTACTGGACGAAGCAAGTAAATCAAATGAGTTTTGTGTACTAATATTCTCATTACCCTTACTAGTCAATGGTTTAGTAGAGACGCTACTTCTTGAAGCCACATATGTTATGATTCCATCAACTCTCCCTGCAAGCTTATGAGGAGGATGTGCATCCATATTTTGTGCATGTACAGCCACATTTGGGCTTATATGATTAACAATGTCCAAAAGAGAAGCGACATGCATGCCATGCCCAGGTCTAGGACTCATAGAGGCCTGCATTCCATTGGAATCATGTCCACTAGGAGAAGGCGTAGTCCTTTTGGGAGCTGAGCATCCAGCACTTTCAGATGGAAGATCCTTCCCTTGAACATTTTCAACCTTCAATATAGGATTTAGTAGGTTTATATTATCAGAGGAGGAAACCTCAGCAAATACATCAATGTATTTTTTAACTGAAAAAACCTTCAAATTAGGAGAAGAAGAGGCAACGAATTCGCATTCCATGTCCATATATCCAAGAAGTCCACTAGAGTTCTCTAATGGAAGGGAGTGAGATTGAGTCACATTGAATTTCTCAGGAGCTGATAAGCAGTAGGCCTAAAAAATCTTTTTAAACTTAAACTTATTTGATATTGTAGCATCCCTCTTATCTTTAAATTTTCTAATTCTAGTATTTACCATGATCTTCTCCCACTACAAGTTGTGTTCAGCTTCCATCTGAGCAGATCGTTCCTTGATCTCTTGGATATCATCTGAATCCTCCTCATCTTCATCTACTATACCCCTGGACCACATATATTTAAAAGAAAATCCATTTAATTCATCCTTGAAAGTAGTACCATCAATAACCTATTGATTGTCTTCAACAATATCAGCCCAAGATAAGTGGGTTTTTTCATTAATTTTAACAGGAGAAACAAAACCAGAAACTTCATGAGCAGTGTATTCATCCTTTGAGGGGGGGTCTTCAATGGTAGGCCTATGGGAAATCTCGGTATGACCAACATCAATGGGTTGAATCTGACCTAGAGATGTATTGATATCTTGATCAATAAGACCATCATTTTTTCAGTAGGAATCTATTTTTTAAGCTTCTTTTGGTAGTGTTGTAGGTCATGAACTTTGTTCTAAAAATTATATCAGACTAGATCCCTTCTACAGTTCTCATTTTAATGTCCAATAATTTGACAGTCAACACAAAATGGAAGTGTTTTCTTAAATTCTATTCAAAGAATAATCTCATATTATGGTGTGGATAATATCATTTTACTATCAATTTGAAACTTAGATAAACATCTACTAAAACACATGAAAAATGACCATAAATGATAGTTTTGGTGGAATAATCTATCCTTATTGGGACACCAATCGTAGAGGTTATGTCGTATAAAATTTCAGTATGCCATTAAACCCAATTTAGACCATGTATTTTGATCCATATCTTTGCATATGTGTCTTTGAAATCATTCAAGTTGAAATCTAATTTCAATTCATAAAGACACAGCATTCCAGACCTTAGATTGACAGAGCCAATGCTCCATGCTCACCCTTTGAGCTCCTCAAAAGGGAATAGAATATGGAAAAACCCTTGCCCAAGTGAGACGCATTTGAAATCCACAAAACCCTAAATATCAGCTAAACACGAAACTAAATCAACAAGATTCCAGGGTCTCATGCCTTTCAATAGAGATATTTGAGTGAGTATTGAATGCTTGCATAAGTCTATGCGAGCTGAGATAGCATCATCTGATGCTGAAAGATGTGTAGTTGACCCTTTCCTTCTAATCTGATGCGGAGCCCGATTCGTTTTAGGGGAAAATAAATAATAATAAATAGTAATAAATAATAATAATAAATAATAAATAATAATAATAATTAATCATGTAAATAAATAATAATAAATTAATTAATTAAACAAATAAAAAAATTAAAAAAACAAACAAAAAAACCACCGTTAAATATCCAGCAGCGGTTTAAACCGTTGCCAAAAGAATCACCACTAAATAAAAATTATTGCACAAAAAAGCGCTACAAAATGTTTCTTGACACGCAAATATGCTGAACTTTTAGAAAGCATAGTGAATCATTTAGTTTCGGTTTAAACTACCACTAAATTCCAAAACAACCATCATAAAATGCCATTTTTTTAGTGTACTGAGAATATGAGTTCACCCATTTTATTGTGTTTCCCATTTTACACAAAATAATAAGAAAAGTTATGAATACTAAGTATGATATACTATAAATATTGGAAGATGGAGAAATTATGATATATTGTTTATGTATTATATACTCGAGACACATTGATTTAAATTCAATGTCAATGTATTTTTTTAGTCCCATGGAACTACTAACCTTTGGATCCTTTAAAATAATAATATGTACTTTGTACCGTGTAATAAATAACCATCAACCATGGGTGGATTAATTTGGGGATGTTACACTTAACAACTTGAAATCTTTACTACTACAGATATTCCCTTTAACAAAGTGAAAAAAATATTTTGAAAACACTAAAAAATCATTGTTATCCTCAGTGCTATTAAAAGGAGGTCTTTATGAGTGCTATTTCTAGCACTAATAAATCCCTAGGCTACTGTAGTGTGCTATTTATATAACATCACACCCATCAAAAACATATAACCTATGTATGAAAAATATATAATTTAATTGAAATAAATTTGACATCATGAATACAAAAAACACTCTTATATACATTTGAAACAATTTTATGTATAATTAAATTTACAATTATCCATAAACATTTAAAAACATTAATGTTTCATTTTTTCGTGCCCATGATTCCCTCTCAAAAAAGTCTTCCAATGCTATCAGTTACCAAGAAAATCACCTCAACCCAAGAAAAATAATCCACCTATATAAGAAAAACAAATATTATGTTAGTAATACTATAAAGAAATAAATTAAATATTAATATGAAAGAATACATTAATAAAATGTCATTTTTTATAAAAATACACACTTGGAGTTATACCGGTTATATCGTGCATCGTATTGAGGTGTGATTGATTCTTACATGTCAAAAATGAGTTATAGATCATTTCCCTAAAGTATAAAAACAATTTGAATGTTTTTTTTAGTTTTTAGTATGTCACTTGTTCTTTTTATAAAAATTAATGTCAATTTTAAACAATGACACACTTTGAGTCATATCGGTCATACCGTACATCATATTAAGGTGAGGCTAATTTATACATGTCAAAAATGGCACATAGATCATTTTTCTAAAGTATCAAAACAATCCGAATGTTTTTTCTTAGTTTTAGTATGTCACTTTTTTTTACTAAAATGTCATTTTGAACTCGAAACACACACTTTGAGTCATACCAGTCACATTGTGTGTCAGTTTGATGTGATATTACTTCCTAGACATAAAAATTGACTTATGAATAACTTTAATAAATTATCAAGACAATTAAGGTGTGTTTTCTTGTTTTTTAATGAGTGACATGCGTTTTGAACTAAAATGTCAATTTTGAACTCATAATGGACACTTTGAGTCATACTGGTCACACCATGTGTTGGATTGAGGTATGGTTGATTCCTAAATGTCACAAATGACTCATGGATAGTTTTAATAAAGCATAAAAACAATATTAATGTGTTTTATCAGTTTTCAGTGTTTCACTTGTTCTTTTTACTAAAATTAATGTCAATTTTAAATAAAACGATACACTTGGAGTCATATCGGTCACACTGTGCATCGGATTGAGGTTTGGTTGATTCCTACACATCAAAAATGACTTATATATTGTTTTCTAAAATTATCACAATAATATGAATGTGTTTTCTTAGTTTTCATCATGTCACTTTTTCTTTTTACTAAAATTGATGTCAATTTCAAATAAAAAGAGACATTTTGAGTTATACCGATCACATCATACATCATACTGAGGTGAGGTTGATTCTTACGCATCAAAAATGACTTATGGATCATTTTCCTAAAGTATCAAAACAATATGAATTCATTTTCTCAGTTTTTAGTATGTCACTTATTCTTTTTACTAAAATTAATGTCAACTTTAAATAAAAAAGACACACTTACAGTTATACCAGTCACACCATGCATCAGATTGAGGTGGGGTTGATTCCTAACTATTATAAATAACTTATGGATAGTTTTAATCAAGTATCAAAACAATCCAAATTTGTTTTCTTGGTTTTTAGTATGTCACTTGTGTTTTTTACAAAAAATAATGATAATTTTAAATAAATAGACACACTTGGAATTATACCGGTCACATCATGCATCGGATTAAGGTGAAGATAATTAATACACGTCACAAATGACTAATGGCTCATTTTCCTAAAGTATCAAAACAATCTGAATATGTTTTCTTAGTTTTGAGTATATCACTTGTGTTTTTATTAAAATTTCATTTGAAATTGGAAACATTCACTTTGAGTCATACTAGACACATCATGTGTCAGTTTGATTTGATACTGATTCCTACATGTAAAAAATGACTTATGAATCATTTTAATAAATTATCAAGACAATAAAAACATGTTTTCTTGGTTTTCAGTGAGTCACACTTTTTAAACTAAATTTTCAATTTTAAACTAATAGTAGATACTTTGAGTTATACTGGGCAAATCATGTATTAGATTGAGGTTGGTATAATTCATACACATAAAAAATTATTTATGGATAATTTTCCTAAAGTATCAAAACAATATGAATGTTTTTCTCGGTTTTGAGTATGTCAATTTTCTTTTTTACTAAAATCAATGTCAACTTTAAATAAAAATATGTACTTGGAATCATAATGGTCAAAACATGTGGCGGATTGAGGTGAGTATTATTACTACATGTCCCAAATGTCTTATAGATAATTTTCCTAAAGTATAAAAACAATACAAATGTGTTTTCTTAGTTTTGAGTATGTCACTTGTCTTTTTTAATTTTAAACTGGAAACATTCACTTTGAGTCATACTGGTCACATCGTGTGTCAGTTTGATGTGAGAATAATTCTCACACATCAAAAATGAATTATGAATCATTTTTCTAAATTATCAATAAAATATGAGTGTGTTTTCTCAGTTTTCAAGGAGTGGCACTTTTTAAACTAAAATGTCAATTTTAAACTGATAATGGACACTTTGAGTCATACTAGGCACATAATGTATCATATTGAGATGCGGATAATTAATACATTTCAAAACTGACTTATGGATCATTTTCCTAAATTATAAAAATAATCCTAATGTGTTTTCATGGTTTTTATTATGTCAGTTGTCTTTCTTACTAAAATTAATGTCAACTTTAAATAAAAAAGACGCATTTTGAGTCATTCTAGTCACATTATGCAGAGGATTGAGGTGCAGATGATTCCTACATATCCCAAATGAATTATAGATTTTTTTCTAAAATATAAAAATAATATGAATGTGTTTTCTTGGATTTGAGTATGTCACTTTCCTTTTTTACTAAAATGTCATTTTAAACTAGAAACGCACACTTTTAGTCATACCGGTCACATCATGTATCATTTTGACATGATAATGATTCTTACACATCAAAAATGACTTATAAAACATTTTCCTAAATTATAAATAAAATCTGAGAATGTTTTATTGGTTTTTAATGAGTGACACATTTTGAATTAAAATGTCAATTTCAAACTAATGATAGATACTTTGAGTCAAACCAGGCACATCATGTACCATATTGAGGTGAGGTTGATTCCTACACATCAAAAATGACTTATGGATAATTTTCCTAAAGTTTCAAAACAATTATAATGTTTTTTATTGATTTTGAGTATGTTAGTTGTCTTTTTTACTAAAATTAATGTCAATTTTAAATAAAAAGAAGCACTTGGAATCATACCTATCAAATCGTGTGTCGAATTTATGTGTGGTTGATTCCTACACATCCCAAAGTCTAAAAACAATATCAAATGCCAATTTTTCACTCTTTCCATTTGAATTATTTGTTGAATTTACAACACTACATATTGAGTCGATGTTTTTAGTTGAAAACTTTTTTCAGTTAAGAACATGGTCTCAATATACAGTGTTGCAGTTCAATAAATAAATCAAATAGAATGCATGGTAACATTGGAATAAAAGAACACGTTATCTATTTTGTGGATTTTTGTAGATATTTGAAAGAAAAATATGGATTCCCAAAATATATTCAAAAAAACTAAATAAGTATTAGATAAAAATGATAAGAAAATTAAATTAAAAATAGTAAATAAAATGATAAAAAAAATTAATTAAATAAGCATTAGGAACTCACCTTTTCATGATGGTTGTATACATTATAGACCCATTTCCTTATTTTTCATTTTCTCAATTTCAGTCTCAAACAATCATGTGAATCTTCAAACAAACCACCCCAACTCGAACAAAAGAATCTACCAATATAATAAAATAAGTATTATGTGAGTAATACTAAAAATAAATAAATAATACATTAATATGAAATAATAAATTAATTATATGGACAATGGTTTTACTATGAAAATATCAAGATTACCTTTGTGATTGAGCAGATACAATGTTGTTGTTCTTACTACAAAGGCAGTGGAGGGAACTTAAAAAAAGTGATAAATGACAACACTGCAGGGGTGACAAGGTTTTGAGGGAGAAGAATTCTGTGGAAGTTTTGGTACATAAAGGCATGAAATATGGGCAGAAATATTCTAAAATAAGAAAACTCTATAAGGAATAATGAAAATTAAATCAATGTTTAATTATATAAATTTTTGGTAAAATAGAGAAAGTATATCATAACATTACCTTTACATCTTCCCAAAGGGTTTCCTTTAATATAGTCTACTCTTCTACAGGATTGGTAACATCATCATGTGAAGAATACATTATCTAAATGATTAGTAAAACATTTAATTTGGATTATTTTAATACAATAGATAACATATAATATTATTATGAAAAACATAGTATACTAAAAAACACTTTTACCTTCTCATTGAACTCTCAGTTGCAACCTCGAAGTCCAATCTCTCACAAAAATGAGGAGATTTGAACAAACCACCCCAACTCAAACAAAGGAATCTACATGTATAAGAAAAGAATTGTTATGTGAGTAATACTAAAAATAAATAAATTAAACATAAATATGAAACAATCCATTACTTCTATTGAAGTCACATATTCATGTTATTTGTGTACATTCTGTCATTAGGTATGTTGCCCATTCATTTCTAAGAAAATATATATCATCTTGTGAATATGATTATTTTCAAAAATCATAATAATAATAGAAAAATATAAATACACAAAGGATTAATAAATATTTTAAATGAAATAGTAATTATCTTCAAAAATACCTCTTTGAGGATTCTAGTTTTTTGATGGAATATGATCTCTCTCACAAATTTATAAACATAATAACCACAATATTTTCCATTTTTTTTGTTTTAGACACTATATAAACATTGATAAAAATAATTAATTTGTTTTTATATGTGTTTGGATAGTGAAATACTATTATATATACCCAAATACTTATCCATATGTAGAACTTTTTAGGATCTTTGTGTTCATGGTCTGTCCTCATTCCATGAATTTCATGATATTTAAACCCTAACCTATCATAATAGAATTCTCATTAAAACATAATATAAAACATATAACTTGAATTTTAGTTCTAAAACATTGGATTTAGTGTATTGAAAATTGAAAAATTCCATCATGTGTGGTTAGTTTATTGGGTATCCATGTAGTGAATCACAAAAATAAATTTTTGGAGTATCCAAATTGATCGAAACTGGCATCCAATATTACCTAAAAACACAAAAAGGAATAAGTAATGAAAGAAATGGAAATTAATTTGATATAATTAAAGTGTATATTTTTACCCCCTCCATCCTTGGTTTTAAGAAGATTATTTCATCTATAAGTTTGCTTACAAATGGTTTGGCCAGTTTTGTCACTATTTCATTATTATTTTTAATCTATTTATTTTTGTTTTGTAGAAGTTATGTGAGGACTAATGAGTCCAAAGTTATGTTCATGGGGTAATCACTTCAATTGGTATTGATATATATGCCTGCAAAAAAATATGAAATGTATTTAGTCATAATTAACATAGTATATCAACTTTTGGAAAAAATCATGAAAATATGCCTCATGTATACATTTAAAACTGAGCCTCCTAGCCATTCATATTTTAGGATTTCATTTACATTTTCAAGATCAATATAGTCTTTAATGTCCTCTCCATACATTTATTCTTTAAAATCAACTATATGACTACTACCATTTTGTAACTTTGTATCTACATGAACCTTAAATGTTAGTAAATGTGGATATTTAATAGGTGGGTTAAATGTGTTTTAGGAAGATATTTTTGATCAGTTAGTTAATCCTTTAGATGTTTTTGAGTTGACCTTTCATTTCGCCCATTCCTTTTGTCTGTCTATAAAAAAATTCATCAATTCATATATTTTTTATTAATTTTTAGAGTTTTATCATGAAAAATAAATTGGAAATGAATACCTCCTTATCAACATGTTTTTTTACAAGATCTGATGTCCATTCTACAAATGTTCCAACAGCTTGGTCGATTGTATGAATATCTACATCATCAAGTGGAACAGGTAGTTGGGTGCTCATCTCATGAGCTATAGTAATACCCACTCTCACATGACCTATTGAAAGTGGTATGCTGTGTAGATTTTCATCTTGGATATTGAACACGGTAGCCCTTGCAACAAGGTGATGAGTGGGTGTTGATAGATATAAATCAAAGTTATTTTCACACTATAGTATATTAGTATAGGAAAGGTGTCAGTATCTATCTGATTCATATTTCATAGAAACAATTATTAGAATATTGATTACCTCAACTAAGATAGCTCTTTGAGGGGAATGAATCTCCTTAAATATGGTGGGGGTGGGGCGGGATCTTAATGAAATGGTTGTTCTTGAGTTGTTTAATTTCTTTTCTTCCCCCCATAATAGTTTCTAGAAACTTAGTCTATCATTTAAATTTTTCTTCAAGGGAAGTTAATCTTGATTTCATCTCTTCCATTTCTTTATCTTTATCCTCATGTTGTTGTTTTTTTTTCTCAAAATATTTTTAGGGTGTCACCCCAAAACCCTCACCTCTTACATGACCATACTATTTTGGTCATTTCAAGGACACCGATAGTAGGTTTTCATCTAGTATAGGTTTTGATGATTCTTGTGTCCAATTCAGATAGAAAATATAGGAAAATAAGTAATCATTGTTATGTAATATCGATTTAAATCAAAAAAAAATATTATTTCATACTTACACATGTTTCTCACACTTTTTGTGTGTTTTCATCTGTTAGTATCCTATATTTATTTACATGTCTCTCCTTACAAAGCACATGGCATGATATGGAAGTGGATTTGGATTTAGATTCATCAATCTATATATAAATACATGAACCTAATTATGATGTTGTTTCACTCCATATAAAATTATTATAGTATATTTAAAATACATACAATATTTTTCAAGTGAACCATACTCCACACTTGATTTATAGTAGGGGTATGTTAGTTTTTCTACATGTTCCTTATTTTCAGCACTCAGTTACTATTTCAAAAATAAAAAATTCTCAATCAAAGTGATAAATACACATATTGTCAAACAATGTATTACCAACCACAATCTACCTAAAAATACATATCTGCATAATAGCTAGTAAATGCATCCCATGATTATTGGATTATCAGGTGTTCATACATAAGCAGTGGTTGCAGGTTTATTTCCCTTTAGCATCATTAAGATTAAATATCATTAGAATTGTGTGAAATCCTCTGTGAATCCTTCTATAAAGAATTAATACAATTTTTTTGTGGGACTCATCTACTATAAATGTACTCTAAAAGGGATTATGAATAGTAATTCAATGTTTTATTATTTTATTTTTTAGTAAAATAAATAACGGATGTCATAATTTTACCGTAATTTCTTCCCAAATGAGTGTCTCAAGCGTGGGCACAATATGGTGTCATGAATCTATATAAATTGGTAAGCGATGTCGAGTGATGAGCCCAATGTAACTACTAAACATGTCCTTGTTGGGGTTAATAGCCTGGCCATGTGCATTCCATCCGACCTTGAATTTAATGCCTTTTCTTTTCGCCTTAATAATTTTTTCTAACACAATCACACTATGGTGCTCTTGTTTTTTCTTCACCATTGGTTCTTCATTGCCTACCATTTACTCATATTCAACATCATCAATATGTTGTTCCTCTGGATTGGTAACATCGGTATGTGAAAAAGTTCAATGTACCTCTACACTAGGAGAAACAATAGGTTGAAAAACCTGATGTTCCTTGGGATTGGGAGCATCAGCACATGCATAAGGTCATCGTTCCTCTACACTAAGAGTAGTGGCAAGTTGAGAAACCTATTGTTCCTCAGGATTGGGAGAACTAACATGTGCAGAAGTCATTATCCACAGAAGAGGTTCAACATTTAATTTAAATTACATAAATGAAGTTGAGAACAGATAATAACATGAGGTAATGTAATGTATATTACAAAAAATATATAGCCTGATTATTGAAATCTCTTTTTTTAAAGGATGGAGAGATTTTAACCCTCTATCATGTATCCAAATCCCTCCATTATGGTATCCTATGACATACAAAACCCCATCTACATTGAGACAGCTATGAAATGATTGTGAAGTCCCAATGAAAGGGTCATCCTCAATTGAATTTTTATCTGAACCTTAAATGGTTTTGGTCAATAACAGAACAATTTACCACTTTTGGTTTGCAAGATATAGAATGTAAAATAATTTTACTGCCTATGATTCCATTATAAATGATTCTTATTTGTACCCTTCATTACTAAAATCCACTTTTATGAATCTCAATTCATCTATTTTAACATCACTCCTGTTACCAAACCACTTTCATTAAAAAGTCATCACTTTTAATGTTTTATAATCCAACTCCCATATTTGTTTGATGATGCCAAAGTATGACATATTTGCATAAATTGGATTTTTTTTCCTTAGTAACAAAAACATGCATCACTTCATCCATAAGTGTAACTCCACTATTTTTCATGGTACTACCTTTATTATGTTCATTTTTATATAATGTATAACTATTAATTACATAATCATTTTAAGATAATACATACAAACTTGGTCCTCTTTCTAACCATCAAAGTCGTTCTAAAATTGAATCTAGATTTTCATCTAACTCCTTAAAAATATGGTTTTGAAACCATCCTTTAAACTATTTATTATGTGAATTTGATATCCATCTTTCATCCCTTGATGGATTTAAATGCCTAAGAATTTATTTGTGGGTTTCAATATATAGGGAAACCTCCAAACTATTACGAAAAACATAAAGGTGTGACTGATCCCGATATGTAATATTGATTGCAACAACATCTCTTCTAGAAATTTCTTCACCCACAAGTTATCCAGTGTGATGATATTTTAGTAGACCAATGCTTTCTACATTGGATAGGTAGTCAGTAAAGAATTCAATGGCTTCCTCAACAATATATTGTTTCGTAATACATCCCTATGGTTAACTTAGATTTTTTACATACCCTTTAAAAATCTTCGTATACTATTCAATGGGGTGCATCCATCTATAATGTATAGGACAATGTAGTCAAATATCTCTCACCAAATGAACCATCATATCAAAGAATGCTGGTGGGAAGAACATTTCAAATTCACATAATACGATGACAATTTCCTTTTCTATAGTTGGAAATTTCACAAAGTCTATAACTTTGATGCATATAGCTTTGAACTAGAAATAGAGCTTGGTTATTATATAATAGACATTCTTGGAAAAAATGAAACATAAATCTATAGGAATTAGATCTTGTATCAAAACATGTCAGTCGTGTGATTTCAGACCCTTTAACTTTAAATCAGTCATTAACATGATATTCTTGATATTTTATGAATACCCATATAGAACCTTTACATCATTCAATAAGTTTCAAAACTGATATCTCTCATGCCTGAAAAGAGTGTGAGTAGCTAGAGGAAGAAAAGTTTGTTTTTCACCCTTCACTGGTGCCAACTCTTCCCGTAATCTCATGCCAACCATATCCAACCTAACCTTAATTATATATTTTTTTTGTTGGGTGCATTTAGTAACGTTCCAATTAAATTATCCCATACATTTTTTCAACATGCATAACATACAATCTTATAAAAGGTTGAGGGGCAAGCCCCCTTTATTGAAAATATAAAAGAAAGAACTCCTTTTGAAGACTGGGAAAAGGAGGAACCCATTACATAGACCAGATGAAAACATCATAAACAAAGGGAGAAATGGCCTTACATAGACCCAAATTCCAAATAAGAAACAAAAATCATAACATAAACTAGCCAAACGTCTCCCCCCCCCAATATGATAATACAATAGCAAATCTTGTTAAAGATGATGCATCGACCCCTATTCCAAGAGTTGTGTCATGCTGGTGACACAAAAAGTAAAAGAATTCCTCCATCCCACACTAAAATGAGGGAAGAGGACCAAAAGATAGATTTCAGAACACCTATCTCTCTTTCGAGCAGCCCACCCGATGGTGCAAGTGAGGAACTCGCTGCACTGTCAACCTGATGCGTTGCAAAATCTGACAGAAAACCCCATGTAGAAATCAAAAATAGGGTACTCATCCATCCAACAAGTGAGGAAATATGGATGATGATGGGTTTTAGCACACCCATTCCACTATTGAGTTTGGTCACCCAACATCATCTATAAGAAATAGAAACATTCCAACCAAATGCAAAGAGAAAAAGGCCAAATCCCACCACAACATCTGCACCTCATCATAAATTCATATCCAAAAACTAGAAGAACAAAAAAATGGCATCTAGACCCTCTAGAACACCATCATATCAGTCTTACAGATAAGAGCTAGATCCACTAACTGAACCTAAATAATACCATCATCAAATCAAAATAAAACCACTAGCACCTGAAAATAAGGAACTAGAACTACTCACCCTCCACCACCCGAGATCTCATCAGCACCATTGACCCACTGTACTCCACCAAACAAACCCAAATACTGAAAACCCAAGGCCTTTTTAATCCAAAACCAGTTCCCTACAAGACCAACACATATCACCCCCAAAGAAGTTGTAACCACCGAAGTCTCCACCCTCACCCTTCACTACTCGAACAAGTAGTTAGAATGCAAGGAAGATCATATCCAAGAAGATCTGGTGGAGGGGAGTCACATAGTAGAAACCAAGGGCTATCGATGACATAAAAACTACCAATCAGTGGAGAAGAATATTGAAACCTTCAAATAAGGATAAACCGTAACACAAGAGATGCTGAGGCGAGAAGCTAATGATAATAAAGAAGCCGATGAGATAAAATGAGGTCAGAACAAGGGACTGATGCACGGATGAGGGAGTCAAAGATCACGAAAAACCCTAAGAGCGCGGAGATCTAGGGGAGTGTGGAACCATATATCTATTATCTTCTAACATACATACAATTTCATTATGGTAATTAAAAAAATTGATCTCTTTTTTCAACCAGTTTTCATAAGGTTTTTCAAAAATGGTTTAGCAAAATCATTGTTCATATCTTTTACTTTCTCAAACATTTGATATCATGTTAGTAGAGATAGTTTTGTAAATTCTTATAAACTTTTATCGAATGATGTCATCCAATATTGGTACTTATGTCCTTAGGTTTGAAATATGTGATGTCCTAGAAACACAATATTAGATGAATGTTTCAATCTAATTGATTTTTTAGCTTATTCGTAAATGGGACACCCTTGAGTTCCTTTATTTCTATATCCTGAAAAATTTCCATAAGTATGAAATTCATTTATCATCCCGTACAACATGGCTCTCAGTATGAAATATTTATTTATGTAATCATCTTACAATGTAACACTTTAATCCCACAATAATTTCAAATATTCAATCAATGGATCCAAATAAACATCAATATCATTACCCAGTTATTTTGGTCCTGATATAAATAAATAAAACATGATGTATTTTCATTCCATGCATAACCATGGATAAAAGTTATAATTTACCACCATAATTGGCCATATACTTTGAGTGTTTCTTTGAAAACCAAAAGGATTTATTCCATTTATAGATAATGAAAGACGAATGTTTCTCGTCTTGTTTCCAAATTCAAGATACTCATGATCAATTCTCTTCCACTGAGGAGTGTCTATTGGGTGATGAAGCTTCCCATATTTATTTATTGTATATGTGTGACACAATAATTTACTTGTAGTATCCTCACTTCCATATAGGCACCTAAACCTTGTAATGATTGGAAAGTACCATACAACATTCATAGGACCCGATTCATCTTTCTTGTATTAAGAATCACCATACTTTGGGAATTCTTTAAGTAATTCATGGTAATTAAGAAACTGTATACAGAAATTTGGGAAAACATGTATTCTTTCAAAGATTATACTCATCAAAAGTAGCATTTTCTTAGCACCATATGTTCATTTAGGGAGCTCATTGTCTTCTAGGAGAGTATGTTATTCAAGAGAGTACATAGTTTAGTAAAACTGTCGTTACTCATTCTATTTCCTACTTCTAAATTATATAGATTTAGTAAGAATGACAATGATATATATTTAGTGAAACCATCATACAATTGAGCCTTTGGAAAACTCTTTAACTTCTCAAACAATTTTGAAAAATCATGATGTTCATTTTCAATTTTCATTGTCATTGCCTCAATATGATCTCCATCATCATTCACACATGTAATTACATCCTCGATATGATCTTATTAATTTTTCCATACTTGTAATCATATTAGATGATCCATAAAACACAGTATTATCCCAGTCACTAGATATATTCTCTTTTCTCCATGTTTATTCCAACATTTAAAACTTCAATCAATTCCATGATAGATTAGGAGTTCTTCCAACTACTCTAAACTAATTAGCCTTGAATAACAATAATGTAAACACGAACAAAGGATTTGAGAAGGGTCATATTCATGATCATTTGAAAACATGATGAACTCTTTCACCCCAAATTCATACTATTTTTTCATATGATTAGCATCCACCTATTTGATTTGGTGATATTAATATTTAACAAAATAAATACACAAAAGATGTTCAATTGAAGATGAATCTCATGAATTGCTTGAAATAAAATTGAAAGATTGAAAAAAAAAATTAGCATCCCACATGATCAAAAACAAAAAACATATTTAAGGAAATTTATAAATATAATGGAGGAGATTTCACTTTTAAAAACTATTTTTCACTTCATATTTTTAATGATCAAAACCCTGTTTGTATGAGTATAAATGAAGTATAAAATTTCATTTACATTAAAAAAACTAATGAAATTCTGCTATTGAATGTAATAATGGAAATATAAAAATAAAATATATATTATTTGAAACTCCTTTTCATAATAGAAAATACAACTATTAAATATAATAATGGTTTCACAAATAAAAAAATAAATTATTATATTTTTTAAAATATTTTCAACACTAACATTGAATTTATGAAAGTATTAAAGTATTAAACTATTGATAAATTTAAAAAAAAAATTACAGGTATAAAATTATAAATTAAAAATTTATATATATTTATATCAATATATAAAATTATATACATATATAGAAGTATAAAATTATATATAATTTATAAAGGAATATATTTTTTAAATAAATATACATAATTTATAAATGTATATAAATTTATAAAACTATGTAAAAGTACATATATGCTATAAAAGTATACATAATTTATATAAGTATATAATTTTAAAAATTTATAAAATTATGAAATTATAATATAAAAAGTAAAATTTATGAAAGTATAAAAGTATAAAATTATTCGATTTTATTCCATTGATGAAATGATCGATCTTGATTTTATGGTTAACATAAAAACTCTAGGTGTGCCTTGTGAGTCTCATGATATCTAACCTCGCATTTAATGAAACACACTTTTCAAACTATTTCTAAATTCCTATAGAAACCCCACTCATGCTACACAAGTAAATGATCAAATGAATAGAACCACATTAGTAATAAAATGAAAATAAGAAATAAAAGAAATATGCCAAGTGCCCGACACACATTAATTAAGTAGGAGGACTAAAGAAGATCAAAAAAACACCATATTCCAAACCACAACCCAATTAAATGATGTCATAGGATCTACCCTTGGATTTAATGTGAGACAATCTGAGAATTTATCGAACTGGGACCAATTGCAGGCTTATGTTTCATTCTAACACAAGTCACTTGACTATATTTCACTAATACTAAAATCAGGGGCACTCCCCACTATCCTTATACATAACTAGGGGACACTAGAAGTGTGCAATGATCTAGTGTAGCATAAATAAATACTTCCTACTTGGTTACTTAGGTTCCCATGACCAAAGTAATAGTAATGGTGAGCCATAATCAATAATCCAAACAATCATCATTAAGCATAAATAATAACTCGCCCTCACCTCTAATGCTCTCACAAGAAATATCCCCTTTTTATACATCACTCAATCACCACATACATGAAACACCACCCATAAAGGAAAACAATCATAAGGGGAAATAAGTGGGTCTCACACACCCGCATGTTTGAAATTCCATTTAAAAGGTCCAAATGAGCCTTTTAGAAAACCACCAAGAGACCAATTATCTATATAATAATTTGAAACAATTTATAAGAAATTTCATAAAACATTACAATTAAACCACTTTTGACATCAATTTATGAATCAGACCACCTTTATAAAATCACTTGATTGATTAAAATTTTTTCTTAATGTATTATCTAATAAACCAAATGGGGTTAAAAAATGTTAAAACTTGCATTATATTTTCAAGAAATTTTGAAATATTTTATCACTGCTTGGAATTTCAAGTATTTATTTAAATGAAAATTACAAAATATTTCACTTATTGAGAATTCACTTTGATGACCAAAACACCTTATAAAATCTTGGAATTTATTTATAAAGATAATTTGTGAAATTTCTCAAACACACAGTGTTCATGGTTTATTAAAAACTATTTTTAACAAGTTCCACAATTGATAAGTCCTTAGAATTGAAATGAAAATCACATAAAACTTGATTTACCTTTCCAATAACACATGAACACATTTAATGCTATTATTTGATGTAAAATATATGGAGTTAACCATGAAAACAATCATGCTTCTCAAATTCAATGGCAAAAACATGGGGTAAAATATCACAAATCAATGTAGAATAGTCTGTAAATTCAAATATAGGATTAACAGAGCACAAAAAATTAATCAAATTCCCTAGAAATAAAGAAATTTCAAGAAAAAAGGGTAAACCCTTACCCTTGGGTTCAACCATGAATGGGCTCGATGGTGGGAAAGAAAATAAGGCATGAATCCAATTTGAAAAAAATATATCGAGGTTAGAGGGAGTAAATACCTAGATTAAAGAAGTGATTAAATAGGAGAATTAATAATATCATAACTTAGATCATATATGATTCGTTGATGAAGAGTGGTGAGGGTTCGATGGGGAGAGACGATGGTAGGGAGCGATGGAAGTGGCAGGGAGCGATGATGACAGAAGGTGGAGATAGAGATGGTGAAGGTGAAGGTGAATCCAGATAGAGATGTTATGGTAGGAGAAATATGGTTCTATAAAATATTTAAGGTGTGAGGAGATGGTGAATCTGTTAGGGTTATTTTATAAAAACCTAAAAGTATTTTTTTCAAATCCATGATTTTGTTTTGAGTTATTCCTTTGTTTATTTCTAGTTTTATTTTTATCCCTTGGTTTCCAGTGGGTTATTTGACCTAATAAGGGTTTTTTCTTGAGATGTTGGGTGAAATTATATGGTTGTTGCTCGATATTTCCTTTTTAGGGTCTTTTGGTGGTGCGGTTTTGGTTTTCCACTAGTTTCCAGAAGTTTCCAAGTGTGAGGTTGGTGGTTCCATGCTTTTACATTATTATATGATTTTGACTTTCTTGATTGGTTGTTTAAATGTGTTCTATGGAATGTTTGAATGGTTCAAAATATGTTTTTAAATGGTTTTGAGATGAATATGTGATGAAAGTTGGTTTTCTAAAGTAATTTGGTTGTGTTTCATGTGTTCCTTATTGTGGTGATTCTTGAATGTGTTTTTTGCCTTTTGTGAAAGTTGTGAAATGTGTTTTCAAAAAGATTTAAAGGTGAGATTGTGTTGAAAGTTCGTTTTCCAAGAGAAATGGGATTTTATTTCATGTTGGCTTCATTTTTATGAACCTTAAATTTATTTTTGAATTGTGAAAGTGATGAAAAGAATTTTATAAAATTGATTTAGTGTGAGTATGAATTTAAAAGGGGCGTTGCCAAGGGAAATCATTAGATTTAATATGTTTTCTTCTTTTTGTGTTTCCAAATGGGTTTCATGAAGTGTGAAAGTGTTGATACATGTATTTCCAAATGATTTTGGTGTGTGTTTGAAATGGAAAGTATTTTTTTTATGTAAAATGGTGGTTTCCATGTGAGCTTTGATCATTAGATCAATGTGAATTTTGAAAGTAGTGGTTTCCTTGTGTTATTTTTATTATTAGAATGTGTATGTGAAAGTGATGATTTATGTGATATGTAAAATATAATTTGATCACAAATGGAATCCTGGGTATCTAGGTGGGCAGACTATAAATAGTACTCTAGTTTACTTGGAAGTGGCATGGCCCGGATTCATCTAGCAGGATTGACGCTACAACACTAACTAAACATGTGATATGAACAGAGACCACTAGAACTTGGGATGACATCCTCTCTAGTGGCTCATTCATGAGAAAGATTTTGGTATTGGATTATGATTTTGGGACCACTAGAACTTGGGATTGGATCCTATCTAGTGGCTCATTCTCGAGAATGATATTGGTATTGGTTGGAGGATTTTGATCCCCGAGGTACAAGGTTCTTAGGGTAACACTTATGATAATTACCCATAAGGATTGCCCATGGTTCTATTTTGTGAAGTGATGATTATGTGATGTGGTTTTATTCATAGGTATATGTTATACCTTGTGTGAATTTTTATTTCAATCAATCTTATTTTAGAAAAAAGGGTTTTCCTAAAAATTGTTTCTTGAGAAATTTTTCCTTAAAAAAATGTATAAATGTTTCAAATATTATCAAGGAAATGTTCATGTTGATTTGTCTTAAAATTTTATAGCATGGAATCATTTCTTTTGAGTGTCATCCTACTAGGATTTATCTCACACCCCACATACACCTTTGGTTGTATATAGACTTTGTTATGTATGACCCAGGTAAAGGTAAGATGTGTCGTGGTGGTGATGGTAGATCTGGTTGCTAGTGTTCCACTTCTTGTAGGTGGTGGTGGTGGTGGATTTAGGGTGATGACTCTCTTGTTTCATGGAGGTTTTTGGGATTGTTTTGTAGTCCCCATTATATTTTGGTAATTTTGGGTTTTGGATAAATTTGTAAATCTTTGGATCTGAAAATTGTTGTACCCCATTTTGTTATGATTATCAGTTATGTGATGTTTATTCTTATTGGTTTTTTATGGTTATATAAATTGTTGAAATCATTACAAAAGTATATTTTGGATACTTAGACACTAGTTTCCAGCCCATGGGGATTGGGAATACCCTTTTGTACATTCAAAGGATCAGGTTGGGTGTCCGTTTGGATAGAACTCCAGCTTGGTTCGTGATAAAATGGTATCAGAGTAGGTTTCTCTCTTTTTGGGTCATGTTATTTAGGAAGAGTCTAGATAGGTCGAAGCTAGGATTTTCAAGGCTTGAGGTTCCGGTTGTGAGTGGGGTGTCTAGAAAACACACCTCGTGATAGATCTTGAGTCACCATGGGATGTTGGGATTTGGTTTGAATTCTCCTCTAAGTGATACATACAGGCTACAGACTATATATGGACACTGGATGGGGGTGGAGTGGTTTGGAGTGGTTTGGTTGTTCTTATTATTATAATGTATTTGGTTATGTTTCGATTTATGTAAGTGTTTGAGATTTTTTGTTGGTGGTGAAATTTTTTCAGAACATGCATTGATGGTTGTATTGATGGTCTTCCTTTGTGGTTGTTTCTTTTTGTAGTAAGATGCCTCCTTAGAGAATTCCTATGAAAACTTAGGAATATGATAGAGATATTTATCCCTCACCAATCAATCTGAGGTTAGTGAAAGTATTGGTTTAGGTTGTCAAATATTTGGGAGAGGGAGAGGGATTTGGTCCTACTTGGGTTAGAGAATCCAAACCAGGTCCTAGAAAAGAAAAGGCTTAGTAGTTACTCAAGAACAAACCTCCTTCTTTCTAGGGTAGCACAGAACCCCAAGAATCATAGGAGTGTATTGAGAAAATAGATAGTATGTTTTAGTTTATTGATAATCTTGATATGGTCAGGGTGAAATGTGCTTTGTTCAGGTTGGAAGGTCCCAATCAGAAGTGGTGGAACTCAATGGTGCAATTTTGAAAACATGAACAGATGGGTTAGAAATATTTTAAGGTTATCTTCAATGAGCATTATTTTCCTAATATTTTTTCCTTCATTGGGTCCTAGGATTTTTTGGAGCTTAGTCAAGGAGACCAAACCATGATGAAGTATGCTAACCACTTTGTAGAGTTAGTTCATTATGCACCCAAGATCATTTCCAATGAGCAGCTAAAGGCTTAAAATTTTGAGATGGGGCTATAGTCAGAGATATGATCTTAGGTCTTCTTGTTCAAGATGAAAACTTATGCTGAGGTAGTTGATCATGCAATGATGGTAAAAATTGATTGTAGAGGCAAGTATAGTTTCTCTAGAGTAGTGTCAGTAGTGGGTAGTTGTAACAGTCTGTGCCCTCCTGATCCATTACATTGGCGGTTTTGATTGTTGGAGGTGTTCAGGGGAGGTTTGGGGAGTTTTTGGTGGAAGATAGGGGTGCAGGTAGGAGTTACACGTTGTGTAAGTGAATTACATGACATGAAAGTTGGTTTCAGAGTTTGTATGGGGATGGTTCATTCCATGTGGGTTTTTAGGGTTAAATAATAAAAAGGTGATGCATTTTTTGGAGAAACTAAACCCTTGGGATTACACAACGTGAAAGGATATTATGTATAAGGACCTGACCTTATTACATTACATAATATTGAATTTTATTCAATAAATCACTTCCTTTAATATTGAGAATCTTTTCAAGTTTAGAGTTTTAGATAATTGGGATATAATACATACATAACATTACACATTCATATAGAGTAGATACCATAAAAACAGTATCCATTTCTTCCAAAATATAAAATTTTTAAATAAAACATGTTTTCTTTGAAAATTCTTCATAACATATAACTTGACATCCTTCTTTGTATTGCACATAATTATAACCTATGAAAATAATTTAAAAACTTGGGATTATCACATAAAGCTCAGTAAGGTATATAAAAAGAAGTAAATAAAACATTAGTTCATGAATACTTGTAACGTATGAAATCATTTTCAAAAAAAGACATACTTGTTACCCATATAAACTTACTTTGTGAAACTTGATATTTCCATGAGATTTTCACAAAACATATAGAACATAAATAGAACCATAAAGTTATCTTGGTGCATTACTTACATATTCTTATAACCATCTCATCTACCTTATAATTTTTAACCCTCACAACTACCTTACAATGTAACCCTCACAGCTACCTTATTGTGTAACCAGCACAGTTACACTTGGAGTAACCATACAGACGAACTCCAACTTACACATACCCAATGCATTGTAGGGATATATAGGTCCCAAACTTCATCATAAACAATTCAAAAGAACCATAACATAATCATACAACATGAAAAATTGCACAAAAAACATTGCTTTTGAATTTTGTAAAATGGAATTTTAAAAGAAAATCCCCCTTGAAAATATCATATAATTGAATTGAGACTTAATAGAGTGGATGGAATATTATAAATATACATAATTAAACATAATATAAACAAAATTCATTACACAAACAATTTTAATACAACATAAATAATGAAGTAGAAGGTTAACCCAAATAATGGAAATTGGGTTAAGAATTCCCTTACCTCAGGTTTTTATTACTTAAAACTTGTTTAAAACCCCTATATAATGGTTAAAAGAGTGTTATTAATATCTTACATAAACATATTCATGTTTATAAAACATTATATAATCATTTAATGACATCATTTCACCATTTAATTGTTAGTATTTTGTTCCTTCTATTGTTTTGGGTGCATTCTTTACATGATTTTCATGGCCGGTTTGTATTTGATTTTCTTGTCGTATGGAAATGAAATTACAGAAGTGGAGTAAAATAATATTAATATGTTTACAAAATATATAATGATACCATAAATCATTTTTCTATCATATATGATGATGGATCATTAGATAAAACATTAATGATGTTTGTTTGGATAATTTTTTGTGGTTCCTTGATAATCATGAACTTGTTTCATTATATAATTTAATTTCATGCATAGAAGTTCATTCCAGAACATAAAATAGGTTAAAAAATAAACTTTATATTTTTATTCAACCATTAAAAGGGTTTTATGATTATATTTGAATGATGTAATGGAAATTGGAGACACATCGTCCGCGATTTTGGTAAATCGGCACATCATAGACGACGTTTTTATTTTTAGAATACGAGGGAAAGGAGAGGAATAAAGATCATGAATCATTTACATGAACATGATAAAATAAATAATATATAATATTATTTATATTTAATACATTCTAGATAAGTGGAGGTAAATAGAGTATAAGAAAATAAAGGAATTAGAAAGAAAACACTTGAAAAAGGAAGAGGATTCTTACCTCTTGATCTCTTCTCCTTGAGATCCTCCTTAAGGCCTTTGGTTTTGGCCTTTTGGTGAGACCATAAGGTCTTGGAAGTGGGTAAGATACTTGAGGAGGATATTTGGCATAAATTAGACAATTATCAAGGTTTGAGAGGTGTGTGAGGAAGAGGGGAATGAGGGTGGTATTTATAGTGGAGGAGAGGAGGGATTTTACATTATTTTAATCATTATTATAATATTTTTGATCAAGACTATAAATAGTATTGATTCATGTGACCCCAAATAGTAATAATTACATGTGAGTTCGAACCAAGTGGGATTAAATCATCCTTGCATCACCTATGATGCAGAAAAACAAGTATTTAGCATTTATCGCAATTTATCAGATTTTACTATTCATCAAAAATTCAAGAATTTCAGAAAAATCCAAAAAACTTAACCCTAACCATTTTTTGACATGTAGAATTCAAAAATAAACTCCATTATTTGAAAATAATTTTCTAAATATTATTAATTTAATTTTTAAATAAAATCTTAATTTATTCAAAAATAACAATTTTAAATCTATAACTCATTTTTAACACCATGAAAAATTAATCAACATCAAATTATATTATAACCTTAAGAAAATAAAATAATAATATGATTTACTATTCATAAGGATCATATTACTATTCATAAGGGTATGTTGTTATTCACCAAAAAAACAATTTGGTATTATCATACTCTAAATAACTTACTGATCACAACCATAGATAGCCATTTTTTGAAATTCAAATCATATAAGCGGAAAAATTATGTTTAAAGGATAGTTATAACCATCTACTTAAAACAATGTTTAATGAATTTCAGTTTATTTTTTTAAAACCTTGGTGTGTTACATTATCCCCACCTTCTGGAAATTTTTCCCTCACAATTTTATTTACTCATTAAACAAATGAGGGTACCTTTCCCTCATAGCATTTTCATATTCTCATGTTTCTTTATTCAACCATATGGTTTCTATGAAAAACCTTTACCTGGTGGATTACCTTATTCCATAATACATGTTCCCTTATATCAAGAATATGAACTGGTTTCTCTTCATAAGAAAGGTTCTCCTCCAGCTGAACTAATTATTGACTCAAGACACAAGATGAATTTGGCACATACTTTATCAACATCAAAACATAAAAAAACATTATATACTTGAGATAAACTCAAAGGAAAATCTACTCGGTAAGCGACTGGCCCAACTTTCTCCATAATTTCATAAGGTCCAATGAAATGTGGACTTGGCTTTACTTTCTTACCAAAATTCATAATACTTTTCCATGGTGATATTCTAAGAAAAACATGATCACCTACCTCAAAATAAAAGTCCTTCCTCCTGTTGTTTGAATAACTTTTTTGCCTGCTCTAAGCTATCCTCATGTGTTGTTGGATCATCTTCACTTTCTCAGCCAATTCCTCTACTAATTATGGTCCCATCAACTTCATTTCCCTGACTTCATCCCAAAAATCTATAGTTCTTAACCGCTTCCCATACAATTCCTCAAAAGGTTCCATATGTATACTGGAATAAAAATTGTTATTATAAGAAAACTCAACTAAAGAAATATGTTGTTCCCAACTTTTATGGTAGTCCATTGAACAAACTTGAAGTATATCCTCCAAAGTCTAAATCGTTCATTCTGACTGCTCATCTGATTGAGGATTAAATGTTGTATTGAAATTTAATTTTGTGGCCAACGACTTTTGAAGGCCCTTCCAAAAGTTAGAAGTGAACCTGAGATCTCGATCAGTTAAAATGGAAAGAGGAACTCCTTGTAACCTGAAAATCTCTTTGAGGTACAATCAAGAAAGCTGATCCAAAGACATTGTATCTTGAATAGGGAGAAAATGTGAAGATTTAGTCAGTCATTCAACAATAACTCATATTGCATTGTTTCCTAAAGAATTATTTGGTAGTCCCATAATTAAGTCCATGGATATATTATCTCATTTCCACTCTGGCACTAGAAAAGGCTGAAGCATCCCCTTCGGTAACTACCACTCTTCTTTAACCTGTTGACATGTTAAACATTTGACAGTAAATTCTGCAATATCTCTTTTCATTCCATCCCACCAGTAATACTCCCGAAGGTCTTTGTACATATTAGTACTACCAGGATGAACTGAAAATGGAGAACTACGATCTTCACATAATAATTCTTTCTTCAACTAGTAATTACAAGGTACACACAAACTTTTAACAAATCTTAAAACACAATCTTTATCAAGGTTAAATTCTGGAAACTTACCCATTTTAACCAATTCTACCTTTTTATATAAATCACGATCTTCCTTTTGTGCTTGCTTAATTCTGTTTGATAATGATGATTGTGCTGAAACCTGAAAAAAAAAAGAGGTATTTCCTGCACCAATAACTTTTAATCTAAAATTCATCAAATCATTAATCAAAGGATCATGTTCCAAACATAACATGGTTAATAATTCATGATGTTTTTGACTCAAGTAATCCACTACTTTGTTTGCTTTTCCTAGATAGTAATTGATTATACAATCATAATCCTTTATTAGTTCAATCCAACTTCTCTATCTCATGTTTAATTCCTTCTAAGTGAATATATACTTCAAAACTTTATGGTTAGTATATATTTTACATTTGGATCTGTATAAATAATGCCTCCAAATTTTCAAATAAAAAACCACAGATTACAATTCCAAATCATGTGTAGGATAATTTAACTCGTGATTTTTAGTTGTATTAAAGAATAATAAATTACCTGATCATTCTACATCATAACACAACTAAGTCCCTTCAATTAATCATCACTGTAGATGAGAAACTCACCATTTCGGGAAGGCAAGGCCAAAACTGGATCATTCACCAATATCTTCTTCAGTTCCTGAAAACCAACATCACATTATTCTGTCCAAATAAATTTAACCCCTTTTCATGTTAACTTCATTAGTGGGATAGATAACTGTGAAATTTTTTTAACAAACCATCGGTAATAACCTACTAATCCAATAAAACTACGAATCATTGTAACATTTGTTGGTCTTGTCCATTCAACAACCACTTTTTTTGTAGTATAAACTGTTATTCCATCCTTATTTACAATGTTCCCAAGAAAAGAAATCTTTTTCAACCAAAAATCACACTTTCTGAATTTTCCATACAGTTTCTTTTCCTTTAAGTTTTTCAAAAAAACCCTTATATATTTTTCATGCTCCTAATAACTCTTAGAAAATACCATAATGACATCAATAAACACAACCAAAAACTTATCCAAGAACTCATGAAATATTATATTCATAAGATCCATGAATACAATAGGTGCATTAGTTAACCCAAATGGCATAATAAAAAAATCATAATGCCCATATCTAGTATGAAAAGTTATTTTTGGGATGTCATCCTCCTTCACCTTCAGCTAATGGTATCTGGATCTCAAGTCAATCTTGGAAAAGTACTACTCTCCCTAGAGCTGATCAAACAATTCATTGATATGAGGAAAAGGATACTTGTTTTTAATAGTGATGTTATTCAAGTCTCTATAATCAATGCAAATTATCATGGAACCATATTTGTTTTTAACAAACAAAATAGGATCACCCCATGGAAAAGTGTTAGGATGAGTGAATCCAGAAACTCCTACAACTAATTTTTCAATTCAGTAAGTTCTATTTGAGTCATTCGATATGGGGGTTTTGAAATTGACTTAGCATTAGAAACTAAGTCAATTGTGAATTCGACTTCACAATCAGGTATGACACTAGGTAACTCATCAGGAAAACATTAAGGTATTCATTTACCACCGGAACATCATTAATATGAATAGTTCCCTTGTTTTTAACAATATAAGAAAGATAACTTTCATTTCCATCTTTCAATAGTTTCTCAGCTTCCTAATATTTTATCAATTGTATGGGTTCGTTCTTGTATACAAACTAAAACTCTTTCTGAAAAAAAAACTTCTTTAGCTATAAAGTTAATCTTAGCATAATAAATAGAAATCCAATCCATTCCTATAATGAAATCAAACTCTAATAAGGGAAAAACAGCAAGTTTTATAGGTAAAGTATTTCCACATACCATAATAGAAATATTCTCTTTTCTATAATATTTCCCCCTGGTGTTTTAACAATAATTTCCGATCCCATTTGTTGAGGTGAAATTTCCAATTTACCAGAAAATTACATAGAAAAAAAGGAATGTGTAAACCCCATATCGAACAAAAAATTAGTAAAATCTGAGTAAACAGACAAGGTACATGATAAAACTTCATTGGATGACCCAACGTCTACTAACGTAGTCACAAAGGATCTCACTACACATTTCTACTTATAGTTTTGCTTCTTTTCATCATTCAGGTCTCTCTTTGGGCATAAATTTCCATAATGAACCATCTCTCCACATTTAAAACACTTAATAGTTTGCTTGTTAGGATTAGTCGTAGGATCATTTTCATTACAATCTCAGGCCATATGTCCAAACTTACCACATCGAAAACACTTCCTAGTTTTGGTAAGTTATTCCCCAGGGTTCTTTTTTCCACACTTTTCACAAACTGAAAACTAGAATTTCTTACCATCAGATTTCTTTGGTTGATTCTTACCCATAACTTTCCATTTGGACCTCTTCCTTTCCATGTTTTCAAAGTGGATGTGATCATCAGAAAAATACATCTCTACCCTCTCAGCACATCATAAAAATTTATCATAAATATTGAATTCATGGGAGGCCAATGACCTTCGATACCTTGTCTTTAATCTTGAGTAAAAGTGGATGATTTTTCTATCAAGATCCAGAATAAAATTTAGAGCATAACTTACCAATCGGGTGAAGTTTTCTTCATACAAAGCTATTGAATATTTCTCCTTTTACTTCAATTCAAGGAAATTCTTCTCCATCCTAATTCACACCACCTTAGGAAAATATTTTTCAAGGAAAATAATTTTAAATTCATCCCACTCTAAGGCATAAATCTCCTATCTATCCCTAATATTTTTGACCATTGACCACCACTGATCAGATTCACCCTCAAAATTATAAATGTAAAGACTTACCTTTTTATTATTTGAATTTCCTATAACATCTAATATATTTTCAAGGTCTTTAATCCATCCTTCAAATGCTACCAGGTTTGAAGATCCACTAAATGTAGGAGGGTGTTGTCTCATAAAATGTTCCACTATCATCATGTTCTATTGTGGTAACTCTAGTTGTTATATTGAATGGATTCCACCACAATTTATTTCCTATGTTAGCTGAGCCATTACTATCACAAACTGCTCAGTTCCAATTTCTACCATTTCAGGCTGCAGAGTCGGAAGGATATCATTATGTTGGTGCCTCTCCTCTTTAGCTTTCATGTTTCTTCTACAGAAAAATATTCTGAACAAACCTATCTTAGTCGAAGAAACATGGTAATATTTAAATTCTATATCATTTAAAATTTAACATAGAGTAAAAATTATTTATGGTATTATATTAACATCATCCTAACCTATAAAGTTATCTAAACCATCCTTTTATACCAACTGTAAGGACCCAACCTTATTACATTACATAATCTTGAATTTAAGTCAAGAAATCGCTTCCTTTCGTATTGTGGATCCTTTCAAGTTTAGAGTTTTAGAGAATTTGGATATAATATATACATAACATCCCACATTCATATAGGGTGTATACCACAAAAACAATATCTATTTCTTCCAAAATATAAATTTTTTCAAATAAAACATGTTTTCTTTGACAAATTTTCATAACATTTAACTTGGCTTCTTTATTTGTCTTACACATACTTATAACCTGTGAAAATCATTTAAAAACATGGGATGAACACAAAAATCTCAGTAAGGAATATAAAAATAAGTAAATAAAACATTATTCCATGAATACTTGTAACGTATTAAATCATTTTCAAAAAAAAGACATACTTATTACCCATATAAACTTTGAGAAACTTGATATTTCCATGAGATTTACACAAAACATATAGAAAATAAATATAACCATAAATTTATCTTGGGTAATTACTTGTATATTATTTTAACCATCTTGGCTACCTTATAATTTGTAACCCTCATGGCTACCTTACAATGTAACCCTCACGGCTTCCTTATTATGTAACCATCGCAATTACACTTGGAGTAACCATACAACCGACCTCAAACTTACACATAACCAATGCATTAGAGGGAGATATAGGTAATACCATTCATTATAAACAATTCCCAATAACTAGAACATAATCATACAATATGAAAATTTTCACAAAAACATTGATTTTGAATTTTGTAAAATAGGATTTTAAAAGAGTATTTTAAAAGAAAATCCCCCTTGAAAATATCATATAATTGAAGTGAGACTTAATAGAGTGGATGAAATATGTATATAAATTGTAAATAAAAATAATTAAACATAATATAAACAAAATTAATTACACAAACAATTTTAATACAACATAAATAATGAAGTAGAAGGTTTACCCAAAGAATGGAAATTAGGTTAAGAATTCCCTTATCTCGGGTTTTTCTTACTTAAAAAGTGTTTAACCCTACTGTATAATGGTTAAAATAGTGTTATTAATATCTTAAAGAAACATATTCATGTTTATAACACCTTATATGATCATTTCATAACATCATTTCACCCTTTAATTATTAGTATTTTGTTCCTTCCATTGTTTTGGGTGCGTTCTTTACATGATTTCCATGGCCGGTTTGTATTTTATTTTCTTGTTGTATGGAAATGAAATTCCAGAAGTGGAATGAAATGGTATTCATATGTTTCTATAATATATAATGATATCATAAATCATTTTATTATTATATATTATTATGTATCATTAGATAAAACAATAATGATGTTTGTTTAGATCATTTTTGGCGGTTCCTCGATAATCATGAACTTGTTTCATTGTATAATTTAATGTCATGAATATAAGTTCATTCAAGAACAAAAAATAGGTTAAAAATACACCTTAAATTCTTATTCAACAATTAAAATGGTTTTATTATCATATTTTAAGTAATTAATGTAAATTGAAAACACATCATCCACGGTTTTGGTAAATCGGCACATCGCAGACGGTGTTTTTATTTTTAGAATAAGAGAGAGAGGAGAGGAATAAATAGGATGAATATTTTACATGAAAATGATAACATATAGAATATAGAATATTATGGAGATTTCATACCTCCTGGATAAGTGGAGGGAAAGAGATTATAAGAAAATAAAGGAATTGGAAAGAAAACACATGAAAAAGGAAGAGGATTCTTACCTCTTGATCTCTTGTCATTGAGATCCTCCTTAAGGCCTTTGGTTTTGTATTTTTGGTGAGACCATTAGGTCTTGGAAGTGGGGAAGAGCCTTGATTAGGATATTTTTCAGAACTTAGACAATTATCATGGATTGAGAGGTGTGTGAGGAAGAGGGGAATGGGGGTGGTATTTATAGTGGAGGAGAGGAGGGATTTTATATTATTTTAATCATTATTATAAAATTTTTGCTCAAAACTATGAATATTCTTGATTCATATGACCCCAAATAGTAATAATTGAATGTGAGTTTGAACCAAGTGGGATTAAATCATCCTTGAATCACCTATGATGCAGTAAAACAAGTATTTAACATTTATCGTAATTTATCGTATATTACTACTCATCAAAAATTCAAGAATTTCATAAAAATTCCAAAAAATCGCCCTAACCATTTTTCGACATGTATAATTCAAAAATGAAATCCAGTTTTTGAAAATAATTGTCTAATTATTTTTAATTTAATTTTTAAATAAAATCATAATTTATTCAAAAAATAACAATTTTGAATCTATAACTCATTTTTTAACACTATGAAAAATTAATCAACATCTCATTATCTTATAACCTTATAAAAATAAAATAATATTATTATTTACTATTCATAAGGTTCATATTACTAATCATATTACTATTCATAAAGGTATGTTACTATTCACCAAAAAACATGTTGATTCTATCAGACTCCAAATAACATACTGATCACGACCGTAGATGGCCTTTTTTTGAAATTAAAATCATATAAGTGGAAAAATTATATTTAAATTCTAGTTATAACCATATAATTAAAAATAAGTTTCATGAATTTCAATTTATTTTTTTAAAACCTTGGGGTGTTACATTACGCGTCGTGTAAACCCCCAATCCAGTGCAGTTTGAAAATTCTTTTCCGGCCAAACCCTCATTAATTCAGCCATGGTTTATTCTTCCTCTCATTTTGGGGAACCCTAGGCACCCCTAGGTTTTCTTTGATCCCTTATCCTCTCCCTTTGATCGGATGATCCCAGTGTTTTATTGTTGACAATCTGCGATTGATCCATGGTATTTTTTTCTCCCTTTCTTGGTTTGTTTCCTTATGTTCTTCTCTCGGGGATCTATCTCGGTGGTGTTTATTTGGTTTGGGGTTCATTTGGGTTTTTTTACCACCCTTTGGTTCAGTGTAGGGTGATTCGCAATTTTCTTGTGCAATGATGGTTTCTGTGAGGTTTCTTATTTTCCTTGTGGTGCGCAGCGAGTTGAAAAAACTTCTTGAGGTAGGGATTCCCTTGTTTCTCTGTATTTTTTATCATGTGGGTGGGTCTTGATTTTTTTATCTATGTATTATGGTTGTTCCAACTTAATCAAAGATAAATAATTGGCTAATTGAAATTGAAGGGGTAAAGGGGTTTGATCTGCCTGTTTTTACAGCTTTGATATTATTTTTATATTGTGGTTTGTTAGGGCTTGATACCCTGCTAAAAATTGTGGTTTTTGGGGGATTTTTTTGCGTTGGATATATGTGATGTTATTTCTTCTTTGGTTGTGATTGTTGAAAAATCACCCTAAATGGAAATTGTTTAATTACTTATACTTGGATAATGAAATAGTTTCCCCAGGACTATGGTTTGTATGATAACACCCCTAAAATAAAGTGTAATGTGATAAAGGACCCTTTATAAATCTGAAAAAGTCTCTTGATGTGTTTTGATGTGTTTTTGTGCTTGTGGGATGGCGATGTGTGGTTACAATGGGGTGTTGGGCGATATGTGGTTTTTTTTCATTCTTTTGGGTCGATAGGGAGGTGGTTTTTTAGTCGTGATTTTGGGGCGGCAATGTGATAGTATGATGGGGATGTTGAGATGTTTGTGATATTTAGTTTCCTTGTGCTAGATTCTCGAGTAGTGGTGGAATAAGTAAATAAATGTTTAATAATGTTTGAAATGGTGTGGGTTGGTTTGGTTAATAGGATGGAATTTTGTTAATGGAAAATTAATGATGGTTTGTGTGATTAAATGTGGTTGGTGCTAAATAATAAAATGAAAGGGTGTTAATCATGGAGGAAATGTGAAGTTGATTTAGTTTATCAAGGCTCTTCACCTTATGAAATGAATGTGGCTGATACAAATAAATGCATTTAGAGGAGGATGTAAAGGTGATAGTATTGTGAGTTGGTTATTTTTTTAAGAACCCATAATTTGGGCTTGAGTTTTTGATACTATATATGTATATAATTTTATATTCTTATGATCTATATATACACCCCACCCATGGTGATCACTATGTGCCGAACACTCGCATTTTCTTGTGGGGGTGTCTTTCCCAACATCTCAATGGGAGGATGGATGGTTGGCCACCCTCTCTTCCTTGCTCCCTCTTTCGGGTAAGGTAGGTATTGAAGAGGTTGTGATGGCTAGAGGTCTGTTAGTCAATTATATGGTGGATGTGATGTGGTATCCCAAGTGTCTTTGGGGTGAGATGTGATGTGGTATCACAAGTGTCTTTAGGATGAGATGTGATGTGATTTCCTAAGTGTTTTCGGGATGAGATGTGATGTTCTTTACCAGGTTTCTTTGGGATGATATGTGATGTGTTGTGAGTCCCAGGTGTGTGCAGGTGGTATGTGTTGTGAGAACCAGGTGTGTGCGGGTGGTATGTGTTTTGAGGCCCAAGTGTGTGCAGGTGGGATGTGTTGTGAGGCCTAGGTGTGTGCAGGTGGGATGGGTTGTGAGGCCCAGGTGTGTGCGGGTGGGATGTGATGCAGGATATTTGGAAGAGGTAGGGGCACAGGGATGTTTGTCATTGGGAAAGTGGTAAGTGGTACCCTATCATCGATGTGATTTACTTTATATTCTATTACTTGGCTTGAATTATTTTGTGAGCATGACTTAGTGAGGTTGGGATGGTTAGTATGCATGTTTAGGTGTTGTTTGGTTCTCCAGTTTTCTCATAGGTGCATTAGTATTATTCTTTCACATATGCATAAGAGACTTTGGTTTTCCTACTGAGTATACTTATATGGAAACCCTATGTATATAAAAAAATCATGTTTTCAAGAGGATTACATGGACTGTGATGAGCATTACTAAGTCGTAATTTTAGATAGTTGTTGTGTTACTACCTTAGATTTTATTTTGGGTATTTACTTTGGATTCTTTTATTGTATCTGTTTCATTTATACATTCATGTGGGATGGTTTTGGTTATCTTTTATATTATGTCTTGGAGTTGTATTTTGGATGATTCATCTTATCTCTCGATGTTGTTTCTTATAAAATGGTAATACCTCCCATATTGTGAGATTTGTACACCCTTGGTGTTAGTCACCAACTCGGGGACTACTGGAGGGAGGACTCATGGTTAATTATCTCCCTTTATTCATTTCCATATTAAGAGGGGTATCTTTTGAGGGAGGGGGTCGTGACAGATTGGTATCAGAGATGACAGTTGGGATATAGGATGGAGTTTGGAGTTAGGGACTATGAGGTTTTCATTTTTTGGTATGAAAATAGTTCCAGTTGACCTTGGTCCATGACATAGGTCAGGGAGACTAGCTAGGAAATGGGATTTTAGGGCCCCTATGATCTAGTGAACAGACTCTGAGCCTACTGAATGGCCAAGTGATATGGAATTACTTATAGGGTAAAGACCTAGGAAAGTTACATGCATCATAATGACTTGTGTTCCTATTTTAATTGAGTTATTTTGGGAATGTTAGAATGGATAAATTAAATGAAATGAATTGAAATAAATCTTAATAAAATTCCATACTACTTGGACTTAGTAAATCTTTATTTTCCTTTAAGTTATGGATCATGTTCATCATGTGTGTGTGGCTCGAGTAGTTGAGGTTCAGCAGGTTGATTTGATTGATCATTGTAGGGTTGATCTGGTTTAGGATTAGGATCGATAGTAGAGTAAATTGTGTGATTTCCAACGATAGGATTTGGGGAAGTATGAGTGTATTGTTTTAGATGTGTAAACAGAGATATGGATGGAGGATCTTGATATCACTTTCAGTTTGATGCGGGGCCTTATGGAGTATTGGGTCCCTTTGGCAGTCAGTCGAATGCGAGGAGATACACGTCAGTGTTGGACGTTGTATCTGGGAGAGTAGAAGGAGGCAGACGTTTTGTGGGTTGACTTTCAAAAAGAGTTCCAAGCAGAGTTCCTTTCTTCAACCGTTAAGGAAATGAAGAGGCAGATCTTCTTTCTCTTCAGCGAAGATCATGTCAGTGTGGGAGCTAAGAATCAAGTTCAAGGACATTCTTCATTTTTTTCTAGATATTTTTCCAAATGAGTAGTCTCATGTGAGACATCTTGAGGAGGCACTTTTTTCTTCTATCCAGTATGCAGTTACTCCCTTTACGTTGTCGACGTATTTTGAGGTTCATAAGAAAGAAGAGATGATCGATCATATGCACTCGTGAGGAGGTTTTATGTAAGAGGAAACCCAGTAGGGTTCCTTGAGGGAAAAAAAATCAGTGGCAGGTCTCAAGCACTAGGATCTTTGAGGTCTTGACCGGAAGGGAGTCAACCTCAGTAGCTTCCTTTCTGGCCTTCTAGGACTAGTGGTTTTCATGATTTTCTTGGGATATTTTTTCCTATGTGTTTTGGTTGTGGGGTTCATGGACATCACCAGAACCAGTGCCCAGTGGTTCCCCGAGCTCAAATTGGTGGAGGTAGAAAGGTTTAATGCTAGCCTCATCAAGAGTTTCTAGTGAGACCGTTTCAGTAGTAGGGGTAGCAGGCTTATGCTCCACCAAGGGGAGATAAAGCAGGTAGTGTCTAACCTTATGATGTTCCCCGTGTTCAATGATTTAAACCCAAGTGTGTCCATGGAGGTGTTTGTCAGTATAGAGGTAGATTATTTGGACGTGGTTAGTCGCACATAGTGGATGCATCATTTACATAGGGGATAGATATCGTCAGAGGTACGGTCAGTTTGTTTATTACCCTTATTTGTTCCTTGTTTGATTCAGGAGATTCACACTCCTTTTTTGTGCTCACTCTATCCCATTATCTAGGACTAGATATAGATATGTTTCTCATTACCCTGGTGTTGACTATGCCAATCTGATGCCAAGATTTTTTGATGTGTGTCGGGGGTGTAGATTGAGGATGGGACCACATTAGTCCCATGGGGATCTTTTCTTACTACACATGAATCCATACAATGTCATCATCTGCATCGAATGGTTGTATTACATAGGTTCTATTATCGAATGGTTCTGGGGGAGAGTCATGTTTCCAGATGTGGATGGTTAGTGTGTGATTTTCTTCAGTGAGCGGAGTTCTGAGGTGGGCATTCGGCATGTGGATCCCCTTCTTTTCTTTTTGGATGAGTTGTTGGTGGAATTAGTAGAAACTAGGAAATTAGATATTCCCATGGTCATTGGGGAGTTCCTGGATGTTTTTTCCTAGGAGGATATGATGATACCCCCTCGATGCGATGTTGAGTTCAGGATAGACTTGCAGCCTAGTGCTTCTCCAATTTAGATAGATCCTTATCAGATGGCACATTCTGAGTTGCGGGAGTTGAGGATTCAAATAGATTATCTGATGAAAAAGGGTTTCATCTGGCCCATTTTGTCTTTGTGGGGTGCTCTAGTGTTGTTTTACAAGAAGGGGTATGTTAGTTTGAGGTTTTGTATAGACTACCAGAGGTTGAATCAGGTGACGGTCAAAATCGGTTACCCTCTTCCAAGGATAGATAGTCTTTTTGACCAGTTGAGATGGGTGAGTTGGTTTTCTAAGATTGATATGCAGTTTGGATATCACCAGTTGAGGGTGAAGGGGGGAGATATCCTGATGACTACCTTTAGATGCAGGTTTGGGAACTTCGAGTTTGTATTCATGTCATTTGGTGTTACTAATGCACCAGCTGTGTTCATGGGGATTATGAACTCCATTTTCCATGAGTTCTTATACTGGTTTTTCATCATATTCATTGATGAGATCTTTTTCAACTAGAAGTTATAGAAGGATCACACCGAGAATCTCAAAACTATCTTGAATGTTCTTTGACACCACAAACTCTATGGAAATTTGTCCAAGTGTAAGTTCTAGACAAGGGAGGTTCATTTCCTCGAGCATGTGGTGTCTCGGTATGGTGTAGAAGTTGACCCATCAAAGTTTTAAGTAGTTTTTTCTTGGGAAGAACCCATCAATGAGTTATAGGTTTATATTTTCCTTGGTCTCACAGGTTATTATCGGAGGTTTGTTCCTGATTTATCTTGAGTTGTATTCCTATTGAAAACTTTGACTAGGAAAGACTAATATTTTTTGTGGATTTATCAGTGCTAGGTAGCATTCAGTTACCTGAAGGGGAATTTGGTTTTTTTCTCCAGTTCTTAGGTTACCTGAGGAAGGGGTAATGTTCGAGGTGTTTTTTTATGCTTCCCATTTAGTATTGGGATGTGTGTTGATGAAGTAGTGACCAGTGATCTATTATGGGTATAGAAAGTTACATCCCCATGAGTGTAAATATGCCACCCATGATTTAGGGATATAAAAAGTTGTGTTTTCTTTGAAGTTGTGGTGACATTACCTCATCGGGGATCACTTTGTGGTATTCACAAATCATAAGAGTTTGAGGTATATCTTTTCTCAGTGTGATCTGAATATTATACAACCTAGGTGGATGGATTTTCTTCAGGATTGTGATTTTGAGATGTCCTACACCTCAGGAAAAGAGAATTTTGTGGCCGATTATTTGAGTAGGAAGTCATGGAAGGGTTTTTTTAGGAGTCTGGGGATGCTTGGAGAGTAATGGAAGAGTTGGAAGCCTTGTGTTTATATTCAAGAGTGGATGGTGGTAGAGGCTATTTGTTTCAGATGACAATGAAATATTCTATAATGCATTAGGTTGAGGAGTCTTAGTGGGGATACTTAGAGGCATAAGTGATGTGTGATCGTGCTGGCCATGGTGATTCTCCAAAGGGATGGTCAAAGGATGGTCGAAACCGGATGTGGTTTCATGTAAGGTTGTTTATTATGGTAGAAATGTGTGATGGATTCCTTCATGAGTTTCATATCTCACCTTTGGTAGTACACCCAAGAGTTTCCAAGATGTATTGTGGCTTGAGGATGCAGTTTTGGTGGCCTAGGAAGAAATGGGTAGTGGCGGAGTTTGTGGTTAAGTGCTTGGTTTTCTAGAAGGTAAAATCCAAGCATCGTGTTCCTAGTGGTTTTTTTCAACCCTTGGATGTTCTCGAGTAGAAATGGAATGAAATATCAATATATTTGTTATAGATTTACCCAGAACTCAAGGAGGTTGTGATTTTATCTGGGTGATAGTGGATTAGATGATGAAATCTGCCCAATTCTTAGCGATCAAGGAGTTGGGCATAGTAGATGACTTGGATAAGTGGTACATTGATGAGGTGGTGCAGTTTCATGGAGTTCCAAGGTCCATTGTCTCGGATTGGGATGTACTGTTTACCTCACGAGTATGGAGGGGATTGCAGCATGCTTTTGACACCAGTTGCACCTCAGTACTTATTTCCACGCATAGATAGATGGGTAGATGGAACAGACTATCCAAACATTGGAGGATATATTTCGGGTTTGTATCTTGGACTTTGGTGGATCTTGGGTACAACACCTTCCCTTGGTAGAATTTTCTTATAATAATAGCTATCACTCTTTCATTGGCATGGCTCTGATTCAAGATTTGTATGGAAGACCGTTTCGTTCTCCATTGTGTTGGATAGAGGTTGGGGAGATAGTTTTTATTGGTCCTGATGTGGTGAAAATCATGACATAGAAAGTTCATCTTATTGGTGAGAGGATGAAAGAAGCATATAACCAACATAACACTACTGAAAAAATGGATTATTGCGATGGGTCATTTGCAACGGGGTCCCGTCGCAAATAGTCTTTTACGAGGGGGTCCTTTCACAAATGGAATGTTGAGGTAAATGGTGTCGCAAATATTATTTGTCGCAATGGTACATCGTAAAAAATAATTTGTTTTGACAGGTTGTTGGCCTATCACAAAAAATATTTGGTGTTTTTTTAAGAAAATATTTGCGACGGGCTAGTGACCCATCGTAAATAGCCTCCCTATTATTTACTCTATTGCGACGGTTCTTCACAATTAATAATTGTGATGGTCCATCGCAATAAGTCTCGAAATATAAAAAAAACCATTTTGCGACGGACTGTCGCAATTAGTATTTGCGACGGTCTGTCGCAAATGGTGAATAAATTTAAAAAATATAATATTAATAATAATATAATATTAATATAAATAAAATGATAATATTATTATTAATAGAATAAAATTATTTATAAAATAATTATTATAATATTATAATATTATAAATAAAATAATAATATTAATATTCGTAAAATAAAATTAGTTATAAAATAATTAATTAATATAATATTATTATTATTAATATTAATGAAATAATAATATTAGTAATATAATAAAAACCTAAGTATTCACAGAAATATAAAAATATATTAGTCCATAAAATAATAAATTAAATAAAAAAATTAAATAAATAATAAAAAATTGTAATTTTCAAGACAATATAAAACACACAACTTAAAACTGTGAATAGTTAATATTACAAAAAATACATTCAAATGTTTCATAATAAAATAAAAATACATCACTGATTAGGGGGAGGGTCCTCTGGAGGAGCTGAAAGAGATGGTGGAGGGAACTCCATCCCTAAACTACGAGTCAGACGTCGCATGTACTCCATCTACTCATTCTCTTGCTTCTGCCTCCATCGAGGCATCTCATCCTGCATCTGTTGATGCTGCTTCTGTTGGAGGAACTCTTCCTACTGTTGTTGCTGCCACTAATGAATATCCTCCTACTACCTACGTATAGTCGTTATAAGTTCACTCTGAGCTCACAGTTTCTCCTGATATTGTGCATGAGATGATGATGACTCTCTGCGAGCTCCTCTCAAGCTGGACGCTGACATCCCAAAGGCTAGGGGTTGGAGACTATAACTGAAGGCATCAACCTGCAAGTGGGAGGCATTTTCCTGAGTACTTGTACGCACACACATGAGTGGGCCAGAATACAAACCCAACAAAAGGGTTGAAAAAAGAAAAGTACACAAAGGAAACTCTGATAGCCATCCACAGAAAACTCCACCTGGTCATGATATTAGTGTAGCTACTAGAAACTAAAGTAGAATTTCCTGCCCACCTAGTTTTACTGGGCCCTGACTGGTCCTAGGCCACCAGGTCCACTATCGTAGCGTCCATCGGTATCTTCCCCCTAAGCACCTCTGGGTCTTGGTCCACCAAAGTCTCTATCGAAACATTGATCATCTGCACCAAAAACAACACGTGCGGGAAAATCCCATGAGGGGGTGAGTAACAAAGTACTCAGTAGGGACCCAAAAACAAAAATGAAATACCACACAACAATCCTCAAAGTAAAGCATGAAACACAAGACAGCTCAAACTAGGTATATGTTTATGGTAGTGATAGTGGAAACATCAGTCACAACATCGAACACCTTGGCTGCTGGAGAACTCCTCCTCTAACAAGTACATAGGGCCTGCCAAATCAAAAACAGTTCTTCCCACTAACCTTGGAATGCTAGGTACACCTCCCCACCTCATATTGTGGGTCTGATAAGTCATGGATAAGTGCTTCCCACCGTGGGCCTGCAAAGTCACAGAGAAGTGCTTCCCACTAATCTTGGCCAACTGAGGTACTCATCCTCGTCGTGTACCATGGACATACAAAGTCACAGAGAAGTGCTTACCACTGTGGGCCTACAAAGTCACAGAAAATTGCTTCTCACTGGGTCATATTCTAGTCATACAAAGTCAAAATTCAGCAGTCTTTAGGTCTTAGTCAACCGCAGGGTTCTGTATGTAGAACGCATGGGAGAACCGCTCCTCAATCCATTCATCACATCTCAAATTCAATTAAAGTAACCATAGAGAATACCAAAATATCATACTCATCATTAGGGTTCCAACTCCGCAAATGTCTTGTCAATCAGACATGAGGTTTGCAAGATATGGGTGTTTTAGTAAAAAGGGCCTGGTTGGATTCGAGTCCAATCTAACCCGACCATACATCAAAACCTACCAAAACTCTCGTAGAGTATCTCAGAAGGAATGCATTGTTGTAATATTCCTTGTTCCATAGACGTCGTGTCAATTGTACATCCGGTCTGTGAGTTATTAGCGTTTTAGTAACCAGAGATCGGTTATATCTGGGCCTGGTCCTACCCGGTCGGATCGACCCGACCAATCTGACTCGGGGGTCCCACATACCCCAGTTTAAAACCAACCGACTCAACTTGACCTGGTTCAGGTCTAGGTTGGTTCGGTCTGGTCTGCCCAATGGGCCTCGTTGGACCCAGCCCAGTTTGGCCGAGGGTCCAGCCCGCCGGGTCGCCCGACGACCCGGTCTTGTCCGGCCTGGCCCGAAGGGCACGGGTCCAGCCTGCCAACACGGGTCCAGCCTGCCAACACGGGTTCGACCTGCAGGGTGCAGGTCCGGCCCACTAGGCTGGGGGAACAACCCCCCCCCCCCCCCCCCCGCCTAAGCCCGGTCCTCCATGGGGGAAGACCGGAGGTGCGCCACCCGGCCGAGATACGGGAGTCGAGCCATGTCCGGCTTCAGCTGGCCCCGCAGATGCAGGGCCCCTCTAGCCACGGTCGACAGACTACGGCATGCACTGCCCTAGGTGTCCTAGACGCGACCCACCCTCCTCCATGTGGCAGGTGTGGGCCAGCTATCAGTGTCACCTTCCATGGGCAACCGGAGTTTCTCTGGTGGTCCGTTTTTCGATCTGTCTGTGCTTACGGGCCTCTCAGGTCGTCATCATCCCTACTCAATCCCCAAAATCAAAATTTCTGCCACTTCAAGAATGAAGCCACCAAGAATGAACGAGAGGAGTTACTCGAGACTTGTTCGTGTCAGACCGGTTCCTCCACGTTAGATATTTAAATCAAAGGTGAGGTTTGGGGATTGTAGTTCAACCATTTCATGCAAGGTTTGAATCCCAAATAATAAATCCCCATGAAAATTCACCATCCCGCATAAACATACGAATCATGGATCAACTTGTTTGTGGGTTGATCTGTGTTTGTCGTTTCTAAAACAAAGAATAGCGGGGAAGAACTTTGAAATAAAATCAACCCCTACCTCATTGACATTCGAAGTCGCGGCATTTCATCCTCAAGGCTTCAAAATGTCGATGTCGCTTGTCGCTTCCGACTCCATTCTTTGAGGTGTGTCAAATTCTGTGAAATCTCACCGACGTTCATCATTATTCGTTTTTGAGGAAATTCATCAGAGTTTAATTATATAATATACCAAGTTTAATTCCCAAACTCCACATGTTGGACTATTAAATGAAAACAAAAAGTGCAGCGATGTTGCGCCCATTAATAATGCTTATTAAATTAGCCTCATTTAATGAGCCACATTTAATAAGCCATTAATATTATAGTGTCACAGTTTCAAATGATTCATTATTGACCATCCATTAATGTGCCTCGTCACTGTCTCGTCGTTACACCGCAGCGTCGCCATCCGCCACCCAACGGTGAGAAAATAAATAAAATAATTTTCTTTCAAATTATTTTATTATTTTTCGTGAAAAGTCCGAAAAATAACTTTTTCTCTCGGACCTTTCATGATGAAGTTAAGTCATTTCTAGGTGAATCTCAGTGTTCTGAATTCAAAGGTTCCCTCAGATTTTCGATCCGATCACCGGTTCAAAAGTTAGAAAATCCCACTCGCATGTTTACTGAACGTACCTTAAAAAAAGTTCAAAAAAATTAACTTTCACCCTCAACCCACACTGGTCGAGGTTAAGCTCCATCTAAGGGGAACACCCCCCTCCCCCCCAAGTTCAATGGTACTCTTGAATTTTCAATCTGATTTACCGTTTAGGAGTTATAAGGATTTTAAAATAAAATAATTGTTACTTAATTATTTTATTCACGGCCAAAAACTAACTTCCATTATTGGCCCGCGCCGGCCGATATTAGGGTCTTCCTAAGGAAAGAATACCCTCAGGAGTTCAGTGGGGGTCTCAAATTTTTAATCCGAGTCACCTTTTTTTAGTTATAAGCATTTGAAAAATAAAATAACTTTATTTAATTATTTTATTTACGGTTATTCCATTTTAGGGTTTTCTCACTAGAGGCATGCCCCGACTAAACTTAAGTCATTCCTAGGGTAAACATGCCATCCTGAACGCAACAGTTCCCTCAAATTTCTGATCTGAGCACCCTTTTAGGAGTTATTCCATTTTTTTAAGAAAAAACTCACGATTTCAATTTAAAGCTTAACATTTTTCGACAGATCATTCTGGGCACTCCAGGCCTCAAAATCATGTTTCGTCAGAGCAAGTAGTCTCGAAATAATTTCATATTAAAAAAAATTGCATGTAAATTCATTGAAATTATAGAATAGGTTCCATAAAAACCCACAGGGGTCACTCGAGAGCTGATACCAACAACTCGGTCTTTCTCGAAGCCATACTGGGTTTCCTGCATCCATGTTGCCTCATCAAATCGGGGGGCAGTGGTCTGACCATTGGACTCGGCCTAACTCTCAACATCTTTCTAAGACGTCGTAGCCTCATATGACTACTTAAATTGTAACTTAAAATTAAAATATTTAAAATATTATTTTTAGTTAAATTTAATACTAAAAAAACTTATACTGACTAGAATCTGATGCTGGTGAGCACCTCTAATATCACCAGTGGTTGGATCACTGTACATCCTCTTATAAATGTCATACTCCATAATATCGGGCTATGAGACTGCCTATATGAATATAAAATAAATCATTTACATTTAAAGTTATATACAATATTTAAAAAAATGTACTTACCATATGCTTCCTATGCGTACTGAATGTACGACTGCCAGCTTGATGTGTCACCTCTTATCTCCCATGATTTTTCCGACCTACTAATGATCTACTCTAAAATCGCCTAATCAAATATTTTATACATAATCCATCCCAAACCTGAGATGAAATATAATTAGGTCGGTGGACATGACATGTATCATCAAACTCATGCACTCCTACTTTATCCATTGATTTCCTTTTTAAATTGTGCAAAAACTGAGTGCAACGCGTACGCATAGCTCTCTATCATTCCTTCCAAATAGGCTCACACATTCTCTCCTCAATGTAATACCATAAACCCTACAAATAATTTATTATATCAAGTTATTAATTAAAATAATTTAAAAATAAATATTATTTATTTACGTATCATCCAATTCTCGAACATGTGCTACTGAACATCGATGGGAATCTTGTCTCATGACACCCATGCATCAGAAAAATAATTTTGCAATATAGAGCTCTCATATCCAACCACTATATGTGTAAAGCTGTGAAAAAAAGAATGATTAATCAAAAAATTATAATATAAATAAATTAATGAAAACTAACTAAAATTCACAGGTAAAAATACCTCTGCTTGCGTGGATCAAACCCAAGATGTGGACATCACTCGAGTATAGGTTTGGGAATCATCAGTTGGGTAAGACCACACCCACTCTGGGTGCCCCCTGAACTTACAACAATCTCAGGTTCGGCTGATCTGACCTCCTGCTCGTCCAAAGGTAGATCACCCTCCTGCAACATATGAAACAGATCACCATCCATCTGAAACAAATAATTAAAAATAACTATTATATATAGATATATATTATATATGATTATAACCAGCATTTCACTATGCCAATGTTCATCTTCATCCTCATCTTCATTGATGTTGATGTCGATGTCTTCATCTTCCACCTCAGCATCATCAATTTCTATATTAGTTTTGTTTCATCTTCTCTTGTCATTTTAAATTTAGTTGTAACATCATTAACATCATCATCACCATCATCCATTAATTGTGGGGTATCATCAATGATATTCTTATATCTTCATGTAAAATATTGATTCAGAGAAGTTTCTTAAAAAAATTCAATTCCTTTCACTTCATCGGAACCACATTCACTTTTAGTAAATTGATTCTCTTGAGATTTAATTTTTATTATGCTCCATTAATGACCCAACTCCTTTGAAGAAGCACGGTAATTTTCATAATAAATCTAATGTTCCTGATGAGACAATAAAAATGGTTCATTTACTGCAAGAAGACTTTTATATTTAATATCAACAATTCCATGGATCTGATGAACACGTAAGCCTATCTAAGTATACAACCACTAACATTTAAACATCATTATGTAATGTTGTCCCATATAACACACTTTAATGATTTCTTCCAGCATGCTGAAGGTTTCGGGCGCAGCGGAAGCGCGTGGGTGGATGTGCCCACTTGGCTTTTTGTCATTAGCAATGATCAATCCGGGATCAATACGACGATAAACGCCAGTCTCCACGGATCGAATCACATAAAAAGACAAAGAAGATGGTTTTTCCCGGAACCACAAACAAGGATCGTTACAGGTTGATTATAATTAATTTAATTAATTATAAATAAATACCTTTTGGGTGTTCTTTCTTCGTTGATGTTCTCAATCACGTTGTCGATGTGATCCGTCGTTGCGTCACAGAAGCCAAGTGTAGACTCCCTCTAGCGGTGATCCACACGTGTACCTCGTATCTCTGGACGTCGCCAAAAGATTCTCCGGGTGCTAGCGTGGAGAAACTTTTGCTTTCGTTGTCCGCCTTAGATTGTCTAGATCCGATGGAATAGGGTCTCTCTCGGTCTTGAGAGCGTTCTTGGAGGAAGAGGTTCTTTCGGCCTTGAAAGAATTCTCCAGAGATGTTGTGCACAACGATTCTCTTGTGTGTCAGAAAAGAGTTGGGGTTGTGAGGATATTTATAATCGGGTGTGTGGGGTTATAGAGTTATGACAATAAATAAACGCGTTACGCGTTTTATTTATTTCATTGACTCTTTATTTAAAACCCCATGTCGAATAAATAATTCCTTGACATGCGCCCACGCTGATTATAATAAATATCATTTAAAACAATATTATATCCTCAAAATCCCAACTAAAAAAAACTACACGGCGTGTATTAATAAATACACGGCGTGTACTTGTTTTTCATTGAAAACTACACGGCGTGTACATTAAATGTACACGGCGTGTATATCTTGTTTTCATTTATTCATTTCCTTTCCAAAATAAAACTACACGGCATGTAATAATAATACACGACATGTACTTGTTTTATTTTCCTTTTCCTCCATCATTTAAAACAACTTACGCTTCCTTGAATAATTATTAAACCACGTACGAGAATAATCTTTATTCAACTTGAGATACTTGGATACACTTAGTGTGTGACCCTCTAGGCCTCTTTCTCGTTGGCATTAGGCGGGCTTGCCTAAAGTCCAAGATTACTATCTAGCAACGGGTCAAGGCACCCAAGAGAAAGAAGTTGACGCCGCATTGACGTATCACCTCATATGAATTCTTACTGTGTAATTTAATCCCTTTGTCTCAATATCTCATCAAGCAGGTTTCATGGCAGTGTCATAAACCTATATGCTTGATATGTCGTTCTTTGACTACCTGAAATAAACTCATCGTTTACACCATGGCCATGGAATTTAATGCGACAGTTCTATTTCAATCAAAGGGCCGAGATATCAACTTCCATAAATGGAAGGGACAAATCCTTCCTTGACTTATCCATTAACAACATGTCACTCGTGACGCACCCAACGTACCCTACTTCCCGCCAACTGTCTGCGTGACGGTTTTCGTCAGTAAATCTAAGTGCGCGAGTCATGACATGAGTTAATGATAATCTTCCAGTCTAAGGACCATTACACACGCTCATAGATAGCAATATCCGATGACACCAAGACATGCGGAATTACTACTGGCGGGTCTGTTCTCATAATCTCCCATCTTGGAGATTACCAAGTGCAAACTCCATGAGAGAGTCTCATCTTCTTATGAGTACTCTCACATGACGGTCTGTATACTATGTGTCCTATCATAGTATGTCATCCAACCACAGAACTTTATTTAAGAATATTGTTATAGCATTTCAAGGTTCTCATCATAGCGGGGATCTGCTATGACCTTATTAATGCAACAAATATTTCAGGACATTATTATATTATAGTCATGCAGAACAATGAACAATATATAATAAGTGAACATTTATGTAATCAAAGTACAAAACAATTGGTTCTGAGGACACCAACCCTTACAAACTCCCACTTGGACTAGAGCCAACTGCCTACGACTTTTAGTCCGCTAGACCTCACATGGTGATCATGTTTCTGCTGAGTCAAGGCTTTAGTCAAATGGTCTGCCACGTTGTCTTCCGTGGAAATACTGCTCACTGCAACTTCACCTCTCTGAGAAAAATCCCTCAAGAGATGATACTTTCGAAGTATGTGCTTTGTCTGCTGATGTGACCTTGGCTCTTTTGCAAGTGCCACCGCTGCAGTATTATCACAATAGAGTGTGATAGGATCTTTACTGCTCGGTACAACATCCAGCTCTTGGACTAAGCTTCGCATCCATACTGCTTCTTTAGCTGCCTCAGAAGCTGCGATATACTCGGACTCCACTGTAGAATCTGCCACCACACTTTGTTTTGAGCTCTTCCAGCTCACTGCACCTCCATTCAAACTGAAGATGTATCCAGTCTACGACTTCATGTCATCTTGATCAGTCTGGAAACTAGCATCTACATGTCCTCTGATGACTAGTTCCTCATCTCCTCCATAAACCAAGAACATATCCTTAGTACGCCTCAGATACTTAAGGATGGTCTTGACTGCCATCCAATGGCGGTCTCCTAGATCATCTTGATATCTGCCTACCGCACTTAATGCATAAGCAACATCTAGCCTCGTACATATCATAGCATACATGACTGACCCAATCGCGGATGCGTAAGGGATCCTTTCCATTCTCTTTCTTTCCTCATGTGTCTGAGGACACATTTTCTTGGAAAGATGAATGACATGTGACACTGGCAACAATCCCCTCTTGGACTGTTCCATACTGAATCTCTTCATTATCTTGTCAATGTATGTACTTTGACTTAGGCCCAGCATTTTCTTGGATCTATCACGATGGATCTTGATCCCAAGAATATATGCCGCCTCGCCCAAGTCTTTCATGGAGAAGCATTTATTCAACCATGCCTTAACTGACTGTAAGACAGGTACTTCATTTCCAATTAGAAATATGTCATCGACATATACTATTAGGAAAACGACTGCACTTCCACTAAACCTTTTGTAGACACAAGGCTCACATTCGTTCTTAACAAAGCCAAATTCTGTAACAGCTTCATCAAAACGAATGTTCCATGACCTTGATGCTTGCTTTAATCCATAAATGGATTTTTGAAACTTGCATACCTTGTTGGCATCCTTTGAAGTCACAAACCCTTCAGGTTGTGTCATGTAGACATCTTCCTGGAGGTTCCCGTTAAGGAAAGCTGTTTTGACATCCATTTGCCAAATTTCATAGTCATGGTAAGTAGCAATGGCCAATAGGATTCTGATAGACTTCAACATTGCAACCGATGAAAAGGTTTCATCATAGTCAATTCCTTGATGCTGTATAAAACCTTTTGCAACCAGTCGTGCCTTGTAGGTGCTGACTTGCCCCTCCATGTCCAGTTTCTTCTTGAATACCCATTTATTACCAATAGGCTTTACATCAACTGGAGGATCTACCAAAATCCAGACTTGGTTTTGGTACATGGAATCCATTTCAGAATTCATGGCTTCTTGCTAGTTGGAAACGTCTGTGCCTTCAACTGCTTCCTTGTAGGTAATAGGATCATCATTGTCAACCAATAATGAGTCACCATCCTCAGTGACAAGAAAACCATATCGTTCTGGTTCTCTCACCTCTCTCGTGCTCCTACGCAGTTCTTGTGTCTCTGGAATAGATTGTTCTTCCACGGGGCTTTGTGGAATCGGTTCTTGTACCAACTCATGTGTATCTTGAGCCTCGACTTCATCGAAGTCTATCTCGCTCCCACTATCTCTTCTGGAGATGTGCTCCCTCTCAAGGAATATGGCGTGTCTTTCCACTGTAACCTTTTTGTATGAGGGGTTGTATAGGTAATATCCCCTTGTTTCCTTGGGATATCCTATAAAGATACACTTTGTGCCTCAGGGTGCAAGTTTGTTACCTGAAGAGGCCTTAACAAATGCTTCGCTACCCCACACGTGTAAATTCGATAACATGGCTTTGCGTCCACTCCATAACTCGTATGGAATACCATTTATCGATTTAGTTGGTACTTGGTTTAGTATGTGTGCTGCTGTTTGTAATGCATATCCCCAAAAGGATAATGGAAGACTCGCATGACTCATCATTGATCTCACCATGTCCAACAGGGTGCGGTTCCTCCTTTCACTTACACTATTCCACTGCGGTGTGTAAGGAGGAGTGAGTTGAGATAGAATCCCAAACTCCCGTAAGAAATCAATGAAGTCTTGATTAAGATATTCTCCTCCTCTGTCTGAGCGGAGTTTCTTAATATTCTTACCAAGCTGGTTCTCAACTTCATTCTTGTATTCTTTGAATCGATCAAAAGAATCTGACTTATACCTCATTAAATAGATATATCCATATCTACTAAAATCATCAGTAAAAGTTATGAAGTACGAGAACCCACCCCTTGCTTCAACTGGAAATGGTCCACACACATCTGTGTGAACTAATTCTAGAAGCTCTTTAGATCTTTCACCTTTCCCACTAAATGGGGCTTTGGTCATTTTGCCTTGTAGACACGCATGACATACACCAAGTGGTTTTAGTTCGAAAGAATCTAAATACCCATCTTGATGTAATTTTGTCAAAAGTTTCTCATTGACATGACCTAGCCGGTGATGCCAAAGTTGGGTGTGGTATGAGTCATGTAAATTAACTTTGTTATCAATTGCCATTACTTGGTTTTTGTAGTCTAACACATAAAGGCCGTTATATAAATGTGCCCTACCAAAACAAATGCTATCTTTATAAAAGTAGCAACATTCATTTCCAAACTTGAATATGAATCCATCAGTATCTAATATGGATACTGAAATAATGTTTTTGGTTACAGAGGGTACATAATAACATCCTTTCAAAACCAAGACCATCCCGGTAGGCAATGTGAGGTGGTAGTCCCCGACAGCTACAGCAGCAAGTCTGGCTCCGTTGGCTGCTCGTAGATCTATCTCCCCTCGATCAATCTTCCTGAATCTACTTGGTTCCTGTATTTGGATACAGATGTGAGCACCACAAGCAGTATCTAATACCCAATTAGTAGAAACAGATAGATTGCATTCGATAACAAACGCACCTGAAGCTTCCCCTTGCTTCCTTGGCTGGGTGCAGTTTTTCTTCCAGTGACCCTTCTTGACACATACGAAACAAACAGCATCCTGTTCCTTTTCCTCCCCTTTGATCTTCCTTTTCTTGGAAGGCCTTGTAGAAGCTTTGGGCTTAAAGCTCTTCTCCTTCCCTTTCCTTTTATTCACCATAAGGACAGAAGGCTTTTCACGCTTCATGTCATTGCCCACTTGGCGAATAAGGATAAGAAGATCAGATAGAGACTTCTCAATATTGTTCATGTTGAAATTAACAACAAATTTTGATAAGCTCTGGGGGAGTGATGCGAGAATGAGATCGGTACCCAGTTCTTCAGGGAGTTTAAACCCTAGAACCTCCAAGCGCTCAATGTAGCCAATGAGCTTGACTACATGAGGCCCAGCTGGGGCACCCTCTCCAAGCTTGCTCTGAAACAAAGCCTTGGAGATCTCAAACCTTTCCCGTCTTGCTCTCTCCTGGTATAAACCACAAAGGTGCTCGAGCATTCTGTAGGCATCCATGTCTTCATGAGACTTCATGAGCTCACTAGACATAGATGACAGCATCAAACATTGAACGTCGAGAGCATCGTTCAAATGTTGATCATAGACTAGGAAATCTTCATCACTTGCCCCTGGGGCAGGAGAATCAGGAAGTGAGTACTCCAGCACATAAAACTTCTATTCATGGCGTAGGATAACCCGAAGGCGCCTAAACCATTCCTGAAAGTTACTGTCGGTGAGGATGTTGTCTTTATCCAGAATTGATCGCAGAGAAAATGTGGTTGATGTGTTTGTCATTTTGATTCTACAATTTAAAAGAGCAGATTCATTAGTACTTTCTTGATTACATTTTATGAGAAATAAAAAATTTTATTAAGTCTCCCACTATTTTATCAATTCCCAATGGCCCTCACCATTGAACTCGGAATGTCCAGTTGCTTTGACATTCTAATGGCAAGGATCCATATTTCCCTTCGCATAACCCCAACAAGGGTTGGTCAAGCTATTTGAAGTTATTTAGGTAGGCGGGTCTTTGCCAACTGTGAGCTTACAGTTCCTTGATCTGTTGAGTGGACTCCCCAATCCTGAAATCCTGACTTGGATTTCCTCAACTCTTGCCTCCAATATTACATCAAGTCTAGCAAGGGCTACTTCTCTTGATGTAATATGGTTAAGTCAACCTGAAACCTTTCATAAGGGCTTCCTTTATAAAAGTAAGTGTCCCAACAAGGGTTGGTCAAACACATAGTTTTATTGAGTCTTGCCCTTAATCAAGTAACGGAAGGCTTGGTCTGACTTAATATGGTATTTGAGGGATTTTATTCTTTATGCGTATCTTTGCATTATCACATGCTTGTTAATATTAAGTGATGCTTGCTTAAGTGATTAACCATGTTCCGATAATGTATACGCATAGACCGGTTTTTATTTTATTCCATCTTTGCATGCTTGTTCATTTTATTAATTATGTGATCGCGACAACACATGCATAATATATAAACCATGCAATCAGACAGAAATAAAATAAGATGGCATGATCATGAGCTTCTATTTGGTTAGCTTATCTAGCGGTTTTGATAAGCTTACCCTGACCTAGGGAAAACACCTTGAACCTGATGGTTCGTGTTTTGCAGCTCCCACCTGTCCACCTTTGTATCTTCTTGTGTCGGTTTCACCTCGGCTTCGGGATTTGAACCGTCTCCTCTGGCTTGGGAGATCCTCCATTACATGGGTTTACATTAAAGAAACCATGGGCACGCAGGCCCTACATTTTATTGGAAGAAGGCTCGCAGGCCAACAAATTTAAATTAAATAAATTTAAATGAAACCATACACATACAAAGGGTCTTTGGTCTAGCTCATGATCATCCATAGTATGCAATGACATTTACGCATATTTAGAATTCAAATTCTTTTAATCGTTCTTTTATTTAAGATAAGACGCGCTCGAATTCAATTAATTATGATCTTATAATTAATCAATTCTTTATCTTAAATTCCTTTCTGAATTTCCTTGAGATTCTTCTCATCCATATTCCTTGTACGGGTCTTTGTACATTGGAGGAAACCTGGTGAAATTCCATTTCTGGAAAGTACACGGCGTGTAGTTTATAATTACAGGGCGTGTATTTTTCTTTTCACCCTTTTTCCAAAGTACACGCCGGGGCTTTGGCGTGTTTTTCTGTACTTTGGAAATTTTAGAGTACATGGAATGTAGATGAATCATACACGGCGTGTACTTCCTTGTTACGCGGTAACCGGCCTGGCCATCCCGTATACGCGGTACGCGACTTATCTTTGTACACGGTTTCACCTAGGTCGGAACGGACTACACGTCGTGTTGTTCCAACATACACGTCGTGTATTCCGGTTTCCACACGCCGTTCTATTTTGGTCAACATGGCGTGATTAAAACTTAGGCATAATCAATTCACACGGCGTGGTTTGGCGGACCAGTGCCGGTTCGTTGAACCTAAGTACACGGCGTGTAGTTTTAATTACACGCCATGTAATCCCGTGTTGTACAGACAGAAAGAGAGGCTCCTCCGGATGAGTTCCTCATTTTTATTTTAATCAAAATTAAAATTAAAAGGTCGTTTCTGTGATATGAATCAAGAAACGAAGGAGGAAGAATAGATCTCGTTAATTCAGATTTATAGAACGATTTATTTCGAATTGAATCAAATATGAATGCGTAAATTATCAACGAAAATTAAATAACTATAATCAACGTTGTAACCTCGCTCTGATACCATTTGAAGGTTCCGGGCGGAGCGGAAGTGCGTGGGTGGATTTGCCCACTTGGCTTTTTGTCATTAGAAATGATCAATCTGGGATCAATACGACGATAAACGCCAGTCTCCACGGATCGAATCACATAAAAAGAAAAAGAAGATGGTTTTTCCCGGAACCACAAACAAGGATCGTTACAGGTTGATTATAATTAATTTAATTAATTATAAAGAAATACCTTTTGGGTGTTCTTTCTTCGTTGATGTTCTCAATCACGTTGTCGATGTGATCCGTCGTTGCGTCGCAGAAGCCAAGTGTAGACTCCCTCTAGCGGTGATCCACACGTGTACCTCGTATCTCTGGACATCGCCAAAAGATTCTCCGGGTGCTAGCGTGGAGAAGCTTTTGCTTGCGTTGTCCGCCTTAGATTGTCTTGATCCGATGGAAGAGGATCTCTCTCGGTCTTGAGAGCGTTCTTGGAGGAAGAGGTTCTTTCGGCCTTGAAAGAATTCTCCAGAGATGTTGTGCACAACGATTCTCTTGTGTGTCAGAAAAGAGTTGGGGTTGTGAGGATATTTATAATCGGGTGTGTGGGGTTATAGAGTTATGACAATAAATAAACGCGTTACGCGTTTTATTTATTTCATTGACTCTTTATTTAAAACCCCATGTCGAATAAATAATTCATTTACATGCGCCCACGCTGATTATAATAAATATCATTTAAAACAATATTATATCCTCAAAATCCCAACTAAAAAAAACTACACGGCGTGTACTTGTTTTTCATTGAAAACTACACGGCGTGTACATTAAATGTACACGGCGTGTATATCTTGTTTTCATTTATTCATTTCCTTTCCAAAATAAAACTACACGGCATGTAATAATAATACACGACGTGTACTTGTTTTATTTTCTTTTTCCTCCATCATTTAAAACAACTTACGCTTCCTTGAATAATTATTAAACCACGTACGAGAATAATCTTTATTCAACTTGAGATACTTGGATACACTTAGTGTGTGACCCTCTAGGCCTCTTTCTCGTTGGAATTAGGCGGGCTTTCCTAAAGTCCAAGATTACTATCTAGCAACGGGTCAAGGCACCCAAGAGAAAGAAGTTGACGCCGCATTGACGTATCACCTCATACGAACGCTTACTGTGTAATTTAATCCCTTTGTCTCAATATCTCATCAAGCAGGTTTCATGGCAGTGTCATAAACCTATATGCTTGATATGTTGTTCTTTGACTACCTGAAATAAACTCATCGTTTACACCATGGCCATGGAATTTAATGCGACAGTTATATTTCAATCAAAGGGACGAGATATCAACTTCCATAAATGGAAGGGACAAATCCTTCCTTGACTTATCCATTAACAACATGTCACTCGTGACGCACCCAACGTACCCTACTTCCCGCCAACTGTCTGCGTGACGGTTTTTGTCAGTAAATCTAAGTGCGCGAGTCATGACATGAGTTAATGATAATCTTCCAGTCTAAGGACCATTACACACGCTCGTAGATAGCAATATCCGATGACACCAAGACATGCGGAATTACTACTGGTGGTTCTGTTCTCATAATCTCCCATCTTGGAGATTACCAAGTGCGAACTCCATGAGAGAGAGTCTCGTCTTCTTATGAGTACTCGCACATGATGGTCTGTATACTATGTGTCCTATCATAGTATGTCATCCAACCGCAAAACTTTATTTAAGAATATTGTTATAGCATTTCAAGGTTCTCATCATATCGGGGATCTGCTATGACCTTATTAATGCAACAAATATTTCAGGACATTATTATATTATAGTCATGCAGAACAATGAACAATATATAATAAGTGAACATTTATGTAATCAAAGTACAAAACAGTTGGTTCTGAGGACACCAACCCTTACACATGCCATAAAAGTTAACTTCAGTTTCTTTATGATGAGATCCTCTCAAGAAAACACCATTATTCATTTTTTTTATTCCCCATATGCATGTTTATGAAATCGATAACCATTCATCATATATTAATTATAATATTTAACCATTTTGGGTGGTGGGTTACTCAATAAAGACAATCGATTATCAATTTTATCACCATGTTGAGATACCTGAAAAGTTTTAAAACTATTATCACCATAAAAATTATTAAATTTATTTTTTTATGTGAAATAAAAAATAATTTACATTACCATTTTTTGAAACCAGTAGGGGGAAAAATTTAACGATGTTATTCAAGAGAATCTGCTATAATTTGTGGAAACTGTTTCTTGATATGATTATCATATAACCTACAAATAAAATAAGATTAATGTATTATTATAAAAATTATAAAATAAGTGATAGGAGCACTCAAAGTACAAATGGTGTCATTTCTTCATAGTTCAGCAGAACATATATATGAGCTTTGTGATGTTCATCATTTGAAATCCATCGTTCATGAACTTCACCGAAGTCAAGTTCGGGCTGATTGAAAACTGATAATTTATTTCTCATGTCATCGTCAACATTTCCCTCATTATGGATCATGTGGTTGTGTTTTTATGAATATTCATATTGAAAGTAATGAGAGTATAGAAAAATCATCTTGCAAATAAGCTTCTACAATTGAGCCTTTAACTAATTCTTTGTTACGTAATTTTTTTTTAATTTGTGCATACATATCTCAAATGGGTACATCTATCGGAACTACACCAGACCTCCAAATTGTATTTCATGCAGAAAATATAATATCAAATGTTTCATTGAATCAAACAAACCTGGCGGGAAGATTTTTTCCTGTTTACATGAAATTAAAATGACATCATCTTGAAGTTTGCTTACGACATCATACTCTATTGTCGATGCACAATTGTCTTGAAAAACTATGATATGTCTGTTAGCACATCCCAAATAATTGGATTTAACAAACCTTTTAATCTTATTGGTAGAATTATTTCCATTAAAACATGAAAATAATGGATTTTCAATCCAGTAATATGACCATTTCTGAAACATCTAACCAAATTGGAAGCATAACCCTCTGGAAGTCTCAAATCTGTAATCCACTAATAAAATAATAAACGACTCTCTTTGTACATTGTATAAGATACTTTTGGAAAAGAGCACAATTGGATAAAATTGAGCATTTTATGGGATTTTCCATATTGGTCTGATTTGTTGGTCCATCACATGTTGGATGTGATTCATATTGAGAAGAACTGTTTTGATAATTTTTTTCATATAGTTTTGGATACACTAGTTAAGACCAAAGACAATGTGAAGGCACAATTAGATCTTTCCCAAATTTGCAAGCAGCTAGAACTTGAACTGTTTGAAAATGTCAGATCATAGAAGTTAATGAATCCAAAAGTATCTTATACACTGTACAAAGAGAGTCTTTTATTATTTTATTGGTAGAAGTATTTCCATTAAAACATGACAATCATGGATTTTCAATCCGGTAATATGACCATTTCTGACACATCTACCCAAATTGGAAGCATAACCATCTGGAAGTCTCAAATTTGTAATCCACTTATAAAATAATAAATTAATCTCTTTGTATAGTGTATAAGATACTTTTGGATTCATTAACTTCTATGATCTGACATTTTCAAACAGTTCAAGTTCTAGTCGCTTGAAAATTTGGGAAAGATCTAATTGTGCATTCACATTGTCTTTGGTCTTACCTAGTGTATCCAAAACTATATGAAAATAATTGTCCAAATAGTTCTTCTCAATATGAATCACATCCAACATGTGATGGACCAAAAAATCAGACCAATATAGAAAATCCCATAAAATTCTCCATTTTATCCAATTGTGCTCTTTTCCAAACCCATTAATTTTCTATTGGTTTATTGTTAGTCCAAATTTGATGGGAGGTAATGAAGAGACAATTGATTTTAACTCTGTAACTGAGATCATTTTTGGAGTCCCATATTTTTCAACTATTTCTTTTCTGAAATGATATTTGTTTCTTCTAAAAGGATGATCGGATAGAAGAAATTTGCGATGACAGTCGAAAAAAAAAGGTTTTTTTTCCATTGACGAGCATAAACACTTTGTTATCTCTCATATAGTACGGAATTGATTTTGGACCATGTGTTCTCCATAAAAATAACATTTCATATGCTAGGAAGTCACTAATTTTCCACAACAACGTATCTTTCAGTAGGAAGTTATGTTTCGTAGCAACATTATATATATTGATGTCATTACTCCACAGTGAATTTAACTCATAAATCAATTTCTTAAAATAAACATCGATATTCTTTTTTGGATGACCTAAAATTAATAAGGTAAAAAATATATATGGATCCTTCATTAACATCCATTGAGGTAAATTATACAGAGTTATAAAGACAGGTCAACATGAATACTGACTACCGTAAGAACCAAATGGATAGAAACTGTTAGTAGAAAGACTCAATCGCACGTTTCAGGCTTCTAAAGCAAACGACTGATGCACTTGGTCAAAATGTTTCCATAAATCAGCATCAGAGGGATGATTTAAGATTTTACTAGTTGAAATATTGGTTTTGTGCCATGACATTAATGATGTTGTGTTTTGAGACATAAATAAATGTTTCAATCTGGGTGATATTGGTAAATATCTCAATTGTTTTATAGGAAAAAATCCAAACTTCCCTAGTTTAGCTTCTTTATACCTTGATTGTACACATGTAGGAAAACTATTCAACAACTCATTTTCACCATAATATAAGATGCAGTCATTTGAACGTGCATGAATCTTCTGATAACCAAGACCCAGATTACGAATTAGCCTCTTGATCTCATAGAAATTTGAAGGAAAAACATTTCCTTTAGGTAGAATTGTTTTTAACAAAGAGAATATCTAATCAAAACAACTATTTAACATTCCATTATTTGATTTAATGGACATAAATTTAGCAATTACTTCAAACTTTCTTATCTTGCAACTAGGATATAAGGAATCCTCAGCGGACCTCAACAACTCATAAAAATGATATGGTTCTAACTCATGAGTTAAATCAATATCATCCTAAGTTTCAGTTTGTTGAAAAAATGGACCTACCACATCATGTACTAAATTTTGAAATTATGCTAGATCTAGAACCAAATTATTAATATCTTCTCTAGAACTGTGTTCATCATGTTGATACCAAAAAACATAATCCAGTTAACCAAAAACAAAATAAATGACTTACAATGTTTTCAAATGTGTCATACGTCCTCAGAGCACATTTTTTACAAGAACACTTAATTGTCCCTTATGAAACAAATTTTGGTTTCGATGATGAAAATGATAAGAAAACTTGAACACCCTCAATATATACAAGATTTAAACTAGAATGGTATTGATTTCTATGTTGAGTTATCCAAGAATAATCATCTAATAATGACTATTGTCGACTTCCTTGTTCCATATTTTTATAAAAAAATTGAATTAGTTAGTTATTTTGTATAATTAGATATAAGATAAACACTATCCAAAAAAGATAAGACAATTAAATTATCTTTTCTAGAAATTTATAATAATTTCTATTATTTTATAGTTATTTATACTATTTTTTAAGCTTTTATACTAATCTAGACTCATTTATAAAAATTTATACTAATTACCACTAATTATTATTAATTTCAGGTATTTTATACTAATTATTTTTAATTACTGATCGCACAATTTCCAATGGATTGGCGGTAGCTCTTTTGCCTGACGACTCATCCCCTTGCAACTTTATGCAACTAAAAGCACTATGAAATTTCTACTACGTTGTATGAATATCCATTTTCGTATGCATGAGGAAGGAGAGAAGGGAGGCCTCTCCATACTACTATCCATGTTCTCGTGCATATGAAAATGAATATTCGTACGTCAGAGCAGGATATTCATAGTGATTTAAGTCGCAGAAAGTTGCAAGGGGATGAGTCGTCGGGCAAAAGAGCCTCTTTTGTCCAGTGGCTATCCTCCTTACAACTTTATCAGACTTAAATCACTATGAAAAATCTTCTCTAATGTATGACCGGGTATATTTTTTATATTGATTTTAGTGGAAGAAAGTTGCAAGGAGATGAGGCTTCGATCAAAAGGAATACCACTAATCCATTGGAAATTGTGCTAGTTTATCAATGTGCTCGAATTTATTGTGATTTATTCCTATTTATTCCTATTTATTCCTATTTATTCCTATTTATTCCTAATTATTCCTAATTATTTCTAATTATTACTAATTATTTCTAATTATTTATAATTATTGCTAATTATTTCTAATTATTAAAATTTATTACTATTTATTACTATTTATTACTATTTATTAATATTTATTATTGTTGGAATCATCCTGTTTGATTATGTTTTAATGCTCAAAAATCATTCCAATCATTCAAATTATGTTAATCATGTTTAAATAATGTTTGGAGTTTGTTGGTCTCCTTATGATTCCATACTTACTACTTCTAATTTAGAATCTCACAAATTATGTTTAGTCTTGTTATATTATGTTTTATTATACCAATAACTAATTTTAATCAATTCTGTGAATATTACTACTTAATAATTTTTACAGATATTTGGCTAAGTCTGAGAAACCGTAAGTCTGCCACTGGTTCTGGATTTTGGTAAAGTCTCAGACATCGTAAACCAGACACTGTGACCCAGACACTGTAACCCAAACACCGTGACCCAGACACCATAACCCGGACATTTTAACCCAGACACCGTGACCCAAACACCATGACCCAGACACCATAACCCAGGCATTGTGACCCAGACATTGTACTCCTAACACCGTGACTCAAACACCATTCAAAGTTTCAACAAAAGACTAGACACCACTACTAGAGACACCGTAATCCTAACATCGCATCTGTGATACCGGTTCCAGATGTCAACACAGTTGTGACACTATTATTATCTCACCAATAAAAGTCAAAGGAGAAGACACCATTTCTAAGTGATACCATTTCAAGACAAACTATGACACCATTCTTTAATCTATTTTTTTTGTTTTCAATTTAATTTCTAACAGTCATATGTTTGTCATTTAATAGAACTAACATTATTAAAATCTATTTGTAGACATGTCACCTCATAGTATGAGGTATGAGGTACAGAATACATGCATCATGTCGGCTCCAACATGTACACCCTTAATTAAAAGGAAGATAAGTGTGGTTCAAGAGAATGCAGAAGCGGGTGTTAAAAAAGAGAACTCGTGCATGTAACAATATACTACTAAAGAACAGACAAAGTACTCTTGATCCCTGAAGGTTGAACTACTGTATATCAGAGCCTCAAACATCTTCATATTACCAACTCAAATAAGAACATGAGATACATATATCACTTCATCAAACTAGAAACTAGAGCACCAGACTTTTGATACTCTATTTTCACAAGATAACTCAGATTTCACATCTATGACATCCTACAAGTCCAAAGTTGCATAGAATAACACTCAGAGCACTTCTAACCCATTATCATCATTTTTAATTTTTTGTGTACTGCATTTACTACTTTTAGAGAAGTGTGTGCATCTGTATTAAAATACACATTCTCTCCTGCATTAATCTAGAGGATACAAGATATCCTCTCTCCAATATTGTTCTACTCTTTGCTTCACCCACGCATAACTATGGAAGAGGTCCTATGTGACCTGGTTGTTCATTTTTTTCCACATAGAACTATGGTAGAGGTCGTGTGACCTGGACAGTCTGTGTACTATTGTTTTACCCTAATCTGATGTGTGGATCAATCTCTTATCAAATATAGACTGTTTGGTGGTAGGTGATCACCAAGTGGAGTGGATTAGGTCTCGGGTTGAGACTGAACCACTTTTTTTATCCGATGTGTCTTTTAATTTATTTTTTCTCTACTTTACTTTATATTTAAGAAAACTAGATTTTACTTTGATAGTTATTCTTGGATAGAAGTTATAACCATTTTTCCTTATTATAATAGCTTCAAAAGTTGTATCAATAACTCACTTTGATATTACTAAGAATTAATCAATCTTATGAGAAGTTATTTGAACAGTCAAACTATTATAACCGTATTACCTTGATTATATGTCATGTATTAATTTTTATTGGGGAATCTTTTTAAGTGAACTTTTTAACAAAAAATTTATAGATACTCAATTCACCCCCCCCCCCCCCTTTTGAGTACTCTACTCTGACTAACATTTGGTATCATAGGAGTTTATTCTTATTAAGACTCTGTTTTAAAAATCTTTTCAACTATGATTTTAGTTGTATGTTAAAGATCGGTAAATTTCTGTTAGTTCTAAATTTCTAGCTCTTTATGAGTATTTATTTATTATGGATAATATAATATAAGGTGTTTTAATAAACAAACCTCCATTATTTAATGTAACTAATTATTCCCAATGGAAAATTAAGATGAAAATGCATTTAGAAAGTATGGGTTTTGAAATTTGGTCTTCAATTATAGATAATTATAAGACACCTACTACTACAAGAAATACTTGGGATGACCCAACTAAGACTTCTTATAATAATAATTTCAAATACATGAATGCTTTATACTTCTCTTTAGGAGATGAAGAATTTAATAGAATTTCTGCATGTAAAATAGCACATTAAATTTGGGATACTTTGTCTGTTTCACATGAGGGAACAACTAATGTGAAATAAATGAGACTTAATACTTATACTATTAATTATGATGACTTTAAAATGAAGCCTGATGAGCCTATTTCTGATATGTATCTCGGGTTCAACGAAATTTTCAACACAATGATCTCTTTGGGAAGAGAATTTATAGCCAAAGAACAAATTATGAGGATTCTCAGATTCCTACTTGACAGATGGAGAGGAACTTCTGTCTCTATTAGAGAATCATGTGACATCAACAAATTACCTATCAAAGAACTCATTGAGAAACTAATAATGTATAAATAAGAGATAAAATTCAACAAGGAAGAGGAGGATGAACCCAAAAGGAAATTTGTGGCATTTAAGACCACTACCTCTAAACACAAAGAAAAGGAGAAACTACAAGCCTCTGTGGAAAGTTCCATCAGTGAAAAATAATCACCCGACAGTGATGAGGAGATGGCTCAATTATCTATAAGGTTTAATAAATTTTAAAAAAGGAAGAAATTTTTTAGAAAGCCTAACTTCAAAGGAATATATGATCAAAATGGAAGATGGAAGAGGGATTGGAAAATAAATGAAAAGTCTGATGAGATAGTATTTTATGAATGTAAGTGAAAGGGAAATGTAAAGGTTGATATCCCAAGATAAAGTATAAAAAGAAATATTAGGAAAAATATAGAAAGTATAAAAAGGAAATGAAAGAAACTTGGAGTGCTTCTGATGATAGTTCAAGTGACTTAGAATCTTCACATGATGAATAGGCTAACAAATCCAATATGTGTTTCATGACAAACACATCTGAGGTAATCTTGGAATCTCCTGTACAAAATTCCTATTATTCTAGAGATGAAAGTGATTCTGAAAATATGTATAAAAAAGAAATGTTTGAGTATTTCAATATGCTTGAAGAGACATGTAATTAACTAAAAGATAAATACAATTCATTAAAGAGACAGTATGATCTTTCCTCAATTGTTAAATCTGAACTTGTTGTAGAAAGAGAGAAAAATGATCAATTACTCAAAGAAAACAATGAATTAAATATATCTAATGAGCAATTTAAAAAGGACCTTGAAAGGTTTACTAATGGTAAAGATATCTTGGTACAAATTCTAGGTAAAAAAATTGCCCCTAAATACACTACTGGTATTGGCTACCAACCTGGTAGAAGAAATTTTGGAAAAACCAATTTTGTTTCTAAATCTAGAACATACAGCTTTATTCCTAGTTCAGGAAAACATTATGTTGGTTCAAACTATGATACATCCTCTACTATTTTGAGTTTTTTTGGACCAAATAAAGTTTATTTCTCAAATACTTTACACAATGATTATAGGAAACCTATGAGGTAGATGTGGGTTTCTAAAGAACTATTTACTAATATTATTGGACCCAAACAAATATGGGTACCAAAGTCTGTTTTTATTTGACTATTTTGTAGGAAAGTTATTTAAAGAGCTCCTATAAAAGTTTATGGTACTTATATAGTGGTTTTTTAAGACACATTATAGGATATTATTCATGTTTAAAGAACCTAATAAATATTGATGGAATACATGTCACTTTTGGTGATAATTCCAAAGTAAAAATCATTATCCTAGGAAAAATCGGTAACTCTAACTCAGTTTTAATTTCTAAAGTACTTTTTATTGATGGACTGAAATATAATCTTCTTAGTATCTCATAACTATGTGATGATGTATTTCATGTCAAATTTGAAAATTATTCTTGCGATGTTTTTATTTCTAAAAATGAATTAGTATGTTCTACATTAAGAAATGAAAATGTATATTCTGTTAACTAAGATTATTTAGTTTCTCAAAATGATTCATGTTTAAGTATATTTCACAGAGTCTTGGCTTTTGAATAGAAGACTAGGACACTATAATATTCACTCCCTTAGAAAGCTAACTAGAACAAATTTAGTCAAATATCTACCCAAACTAGAGTTTCTAAATGATAAAGTGTGTAATCCTTATTAAAAGGGTAAACAACACAAAATTTCCTTAAAACCAAAGAAAGAAGTCTCAACTTCTCAACCTCTCAAGTTGGTTCACATGGATTTATTTGGACTATCTGGAGATTCTAGTTTAAATGGGAATCACTATTTTTATGTTCTTGTAGATTACTTTTCTAGAATACTTGGACCTTTTTCTTGGATTACAAAAGTGAATCCTGCTCTCATTTTACCAATTATTCTAAAACTGTAGAAAATCTTAGTGGACTTAGAATTAAATCTATAAGAAGTGACCATGGCTGTGAATTTGAAAATCAAGAGTTTGAATCCTTTTTCTCACAAAATGGCTATAGTCATAATTTATCTACCCCTATAAATCCTCAACAAAATAGAGTTGTAGAAAGAATAAATAGGACCTTGTAAGAAATTTCTAGAACCATGCTTAGTGAATATGACTTACCTATTTATTTTTGGGCTGAACCAGTAAATACAGCATGCTATATTATTAATAGAGTGTTGATTATACCTATTCTTAAAAAAACTCCATATGATTTATAGAACAATAGAAAACCCAAAGTGAACTACTTCAAAGTCTTTGGTTGAAAATTCTATATCCTTAATACCAAGGACAATCTTGAAAAATTTGCATCCAAGAGTGATGAAGGAATCTTTCTAGGATATTTAATCTCTAGTAAATCCTATAGAGTTTTTAACAAAAGAACCAAATGTGTGGAGGAATATTTCCATGTCAAGTTTGATGAGACAGATCCACAAGATCCTAAGACCCCTCTAGAGAATCTTGAGGATTATATGGAAAATCTAGACATCAATGCTAAATCTTCTGACCATCTTATGAAGGAATCTGTTTAAACTTTCAGTTCTAGAAATTCTCTAGATTCAATCCATAATGAACCTGAACCTATTGAAGAGCTTGAAATCACTAGTCCTATTTTTACCAGACCAACTAGGACCCTTAAAAACCATCCCTTAGATGTTGTAGTTGGAGATCTAGATATAGGAATTAAAACTAGAGATTCTTTGATAAATTAGTTTGAACATAAAGATTTATTATCACAACTTGAACCTAAAAACATCAATGATTCTATCAATGATTAATTTTGGGTGATGACTATTCAAGAAGAACTTAATCAGTT